>OX276373.1:103848038-106520538 GCA_946251855.1 Alsophila aescularia
CCAACATAACTTTGAAATGCCCGAACAGATTTAGACGTAAGTGAATCCTTACATCCCCCCCGAGTAACACTGGCAAAATATTTTTTTTGAAAAAATTCAATGTGGTGGCAGTATGGCTCCATTACCAACTGCAATAATAAACAACTTTTAATTTTACAATATGGTTATCAAATTGAAGGCCTTGATAGGCACATTCCGTATGATTTATTGGCATAAGTTCATTTTTGGCAGGGCAGGCGTGTTTATTTAGCTTTTAAGCTAGTTATTTATAGTTAACATAAACATATATAATAAACATTTAGTCCTGTCTTGGTGAACCAAGACTTCACGTAATAAAATATATATATATGTGTGTGTGTGAGTGTGTGTATTTTATGTATATATTCTACATTTTTTACTTATGAAAAAATATATGAAGAAAATGACAAAATTAATCCAGTCTCTATTGTACATATATCTCAATAATTTATCAAGCGTATTTCCGATTTTCTGTGCGAGACTCAACTCTGAATGGAAAGGAATTTTTATTTTCCAACTGAAAGTATAAATAGTATATCTCATTTATTGATATCCTCGTTTTATAACATTTTCAATGTCTTGTTCTCTGTTCGTGAGATATTAAGTTTTTTCACTTGTAATAATATTATGGTTGCTTAATTACAATATATATTTTGAACTTCTTAAATAACTAACTGGGCCCGCGGCTTTTCCCGCATGAATTTTTTTTCAGACGTCAAATAGTTTTTTTATCGATTGCTTAAATTCTACTTATCAGATTAATGTACCAAGTACACACATTTTTAAGTTAAGCCCTAAGTTATGCAACAATGAAACCCACATCGCAATCGTTCCAGGAGTTTTACATGGCGCGCGAACAAACATACAGACAAACACGTTTTTTTAAATGTTAAAATGTTATTCAGTGGATTATTTTAAATACCCTAGAAATTTTTGTTTTAAATATCTTTTTTTGTACTTATTTATTGGTACTTACTTCTTTATTATAAGTACAGATAGATAGATAGATAGAAAATATATTGCGATAACTGGTTAAGAGGGAAACTAACAAGGAACTGCTCCAGGATGGTACGCAGTGGTGTGGTAAGTACTATGTATTCAATTCAATTCTCCTACATTGTTCCAATAGAACTTGATATTTCCTATAATTAACGCAAGAAGTAAGTTTACTATGAGATATAAGGTGCAGACTTCAGATTAATTGTCAAGAGGGCCGCAATGCAACGAGCGTTTCTCTAGTTTTACTACGGTGAAGAGAATCTAATATCCCCTTTTTAGTATTTCCCTTTGATTGCAAATGTTTTGTGATATTTTGTCACTAAATTTTCATCGACTTTCGAAATCACTATAAAACCCATAGTGATATATTGCGACATAGTGGATTCTTGTCAATCTACGAAACCATTTAGAAGGCTGTCACGTTGGTCTTGGTATGGTATTATAAATAATTCTTGGCTACCAAACAATAATTGAAATGGATATACTTAAATGACTATTGAACCAATTGTGATGTTTTTGTTTAAACTCGACCACATTACTGAATGAAGCGATGGTAGCCTAACGGTTCACTAGTTGCAACTTAGAATCCAACGATACCGGGTTCGGTCCTAGGCTCCACACCAATGTCTATTCAAAGTTGTGTGCGGTTTTCCATCGCTTATGCTCGTGCTTCGGAGGGCACGTTAAGCTTTCGTCCCCCTGCTGTTATTGATTAATAGCAGTCGTTAAGCCATATCAGACCCCCCAGAGGCGGCCTGACTAACTCTGACACACAGAGGCCAGCACCACCATGCCGCCAAAGTAATCCGACATCGAATTGAAGCAGAGAAACGTTTCTCTGCTTCATTCGATGTCGGATATCAAAATATTCAGCAAAAGCATTTTATTCCATCCCAAAAGTTACAAGTCTCGGAATTTTACCAGTCGCTAATGGAAATACCAATAGGCAGTTTATTATTTAACTTTTAGTGAAGGGTCAATCTAATATGGTTTCAGCTCAGACAAGCATACGGCCATAAATTTTTAATGTCAGCTTTTGTGGAGTAATGTTGTTCGGTAGGTCCGCTCATAACTTATAGATTTCTGATTGGATTACTTCTTCAAGACAAATATTTCTGTTATTGGACCTCTACTTCTACCTATACTGTTATTACTGCAACCCTAGTAGTGCCCTCCAGAAGATTGAAGTGTACATTGCAAGGAGCACTGGGCTCGTCACTTTTTAATAAACTCTCAAGCTCTAGCGCAGTTATGTCACTAGCTAAACTAAGTAGTGAGATTTTTTCAATATTTCTGTCTTCCATCAGAACACAAGAATAGCTTACATATAACTTTTTAGCGGATCAGATGAACTATCACTTAGGAGTTATATACGACTTGAAACACAATGGCATTTTATATACAGTCATATTATATTCACAAAATGCGTTAAGATATTGGTTTGAGCATACGTGGGCGCTCTCCATCAAGTAAATTACCCAAAAGAATATACAAATACTAGACAAATTACACAAGTGCCTTCAGTAATCATTCTGTTCTATAAAAATAAACCAATTGTCAGAAAGAGCTAGCTGGTGGCGTCTCGTAAGCGAGTGTAACTTTGTTGCAAGACAGTACGCTAATATTAAGCAAACGTCAAGCGAACCTAACCTTACCTTACCTTAGTGTTTCGTTATCAATTTATAGCGCAATCGACGCATCTTCTAAGTTTAACGAGCATATCATTGCTGAAACCGTAAAAAAACGGCCAACGCGCAGTGAGACTGGAGTTCATGCAACAGGGATTACAATGTTAAGCACCCTAGATTTTCTAGATGCCCTAGATTCTTGCAGGTTCCCTACAGTCCCAGTACATGAGTATACGTAACGTAGGCTGAGTGGTAATCTTTTACTTAGTCTTGCGGTAAATGGTTGAAACGGTAGTTAGTCTGAGTATACACTGGAGGGGTATGGATATTTATATTAAAGTGAAACTACGGTTGGAATAATTCAACTAATATACGAGAGTAACTCCCGTTTTTTCTTTATAAAATGTATAAAAACCACGTTAGTTTTCTAACAGTCATTATTACATTTTAGTATTGTGCCTAGTCATACGCCGCAATGATTAGAAGTCATCACAGACTTATCGCCCCTGCACCATGATGGCATCGCCTCTCCTTGGGACAAGCTACAGTCGCGTGCAATGAAATTTACTCAGCTCCTGTGAGATAGTAAGCTTTCAGTGTTTTATTGTTTGTTCAATATTTTCAGAATCAGAAAAACCCAATTGTGCGCTTGAGGTCTTGAGTCGATTTAATTGTTCGCGAGTGTAGTTGAACAGCTTGCCCGGCGCCGTGGTCAACTCGCCGACATCGCGCTTTGACAGAGTCAAATGTCTTCTCGTAGACCACAAACGCCAGACATAGTGGCCGATTAAACTCTTCGGCCTTCTGTATAATCTGCCGGAGGCGTATGGATGTGGTCTACGGTGCTAAAGCCTTTCCGGAATTCAGCTTGTTCGGAAGGCTGAAAGTCGTGAAACCTACGAGCGAGACTGTTTTGTAACTACTCTCGAAAACAGCTTATAGACGCAGCTCAGCAGCGAAATGGGCCTAGAATTCTTCAAGAGGGTTTATTACCTTTCTTAAGAACAGTACCACTACACCCCTGTGCCACGCCTCTGGCGTATTACCCTCGAGGATGACGGAGTTAAACAGCTTCTGAAGGAGTTTAAGTACCGGTGTTCCACCCGCTTTCAGTAGCTCTGTCGTTATTCCGTCCTCCCCTGGTGCCTTGTTGCTCTTAAGCTGTTTGAGAGCCATTCTGATCTCGTATAGGCTGACGTCCGGGATATCTTCGGTATTATTTCGGGTCAAACAGGCTCTTGCATCCTCCTTTGTCGAGAAGTTCTATGGACAATTGTCCATAGAACTACTCGAGCTCACTCAAAATTTCTGGTTTTGACGAAACGATGCTGCCACTGTCGGTTTTCAGCTTCGTCAACAGGCTTTGCCCAATAAACAGATCTCTTGCGAACACTTTGGAGCCCTTTTTCCGCTCTATTACGTTCTTAATACAAGTAGTATTATAGGAACGCAAATCGTGTCGCATTGACTTGGAGATCTATTTATTAAGCAAGCTGTAACGCGAAATATTCACTGAAGACTGCAGCCTCATCTCGCTTCGTTCTGCCATAAGTTTGAGTGTATGCTCAGATAGTTTCTGTGTTCTTTTTTTTTGCGGGGGGTCTTAAAGAACTCCGACCCGACCACGTGGACAATTTCCACCAGCCCGTTATTTAGTTCATCCACTGTATCGCATTCGGTAAGGATTTGGAAGCGATTTTGGAGTTCCAACTGAAAGCTCTCGGGGTTTTGGATTTGGGCAGGACTTGGGCGAAGAGTAGATCTCATCAAACGAGAACTCTCCAGCTTTACGTTGATATTCAATGAGCCTCTTACCATGCGGTGATCACTGCCGGTCTTAACCCTGTTGTGCTTATTGGTCGTCAAAATGAAATCTTTCTCGTGCTTATGACCGCCGGGGTGCAGCCACGTCCATTTCCTGGACGGGCGCTTCTTGAAAAAGGAGTTCATCATAAAGAGTCCCTCCTTCTCCATGAAGTCGGCCAATCGCTGACCCCTTAGGTTCCGCTGTCCAAATCCAAACTGCCCCACTCTCAGATCATCGCCATTCCTCATGCCCAGCCGTGCGTTGAAGTCCCCCATCACCACTGTGAAGTGTGTTTTCGGGGCATGTATGGCATTAGAAATGTCGTCATACATAGCCTCCGGCTTAATCGTCCGGGCGTTTCGAGTGTGGGGCGTACACCTGTATGACCTTCAACGAATACCGTTTGGTAATTCAGAGTATAAGGTATGCCACCCTGCTTGAGACGCTTTCGATCTTCACAATGTTGTTGACAAGGGACTTGTGGACAAAAAACCCGACACCATGTTGGGACTGCTGGTCGCCCTCCTGGTAATAGAGTAAGTTGCTGGAATTGAGAGTCATCATATCCTCTTCCTCTCTTCTGATAGCCCTATAATACCCCAGCGCAACTTACTTACTACTTCTTCCAGCTTTATCAACTTCTCATCGGTCCTCTCCGATCAATGCACCGCCTGACCGAAATGCTGGCTTATTTGGCTCATCGAAGTAGCTTTGCAATTCAACAATACGCTGCCAACTGGTAGTTTACTAGAACATTTGGACTACCTATAAGGCTGCAAAAGCATGTGCTTGTCCAACTGCTTCATGTATAGTTAGCTAGTAAATATCTTGCATTAGATTGTTGACATCCTAAAGGTATATTTTAAGGATGTTTAAACTCAATTATTGTGTCTAAAAACATTTGGACGAGCGATTTTGATAAACCAAAAAAGTAAGGGATACCTTAATGGAATTAATAGTTTTAATCAACATAGCATAGAGTAAAATATTTACTGTTAAAGTACTCGTCTTTGAATGAAATTAGTACACAGACGAGTGTTTTAGAGCATAAATTCACAGTTAAATTATACAGGATTATTGGTTATTGGTCACGATCCCGTGGCAGAGTATTAGGACATGCTGTCCACTATCAAATAACTCATTAATGCATTGGGCAAAATTGAACCATTTTCGAGAATTACATTATTTTTTGTAAATTGACGGATAAGCAAACATAAAAATGAATAATAAAAAACCTATGCAAGAAATAAATATTTTTTATTGTTTTTAGGTTGAAAAACAGTGACAAAGAATATTTTATAATAAAATAAGAATAATCAGCAAACGTTTTTGAATCAGGGGTATAAAAATAATCAAGTTTGATGATTTGTGTAAGTTTCTTCAACATAAAAGTTAATGTTATCCAAAAAAATACATAGTAATTAACCTGTAGATTATTCAAAAAATAGCAACGTTTTATCACTTATAACACCGGATATTTTTTTCAGTGACAAAGTAACAAACTATGCGACATTAAACAAAATGTCGGAGAATTTTAAAAATCGGTCAAAGTGGTTTGTTTGAATAAATCATCTAATAAAACAATACAGACAGTTGCCCAGGTGTTCATCATAGCGATAATTCACAATTGCCTAGAGATGTCCAAAATAGTTTTAATTTTGAGAGGCATTCCGAAACCAAACCATTAAAAAACCAAAACCATTTAAAACCATTTTAAGTATAACATAAAAAAGCTATTCCGAGAATACCTCTTAAAACTAAAATTCTTTTGGAAATATCTGGGCAATTGTGAATTATCGCTGTGATGAACACCTGTATGTATTGTTTTATTAGATGATTTATTCAAACAAACCACTTTGACCCATTATTAAAATTCTTTGACATTTTGTTTAATGTCGAATAGTTTTTTATTTTGTCACTAACTACCAAAAAATTATACCGCGTGTTGGATAAGTGATAATACGTAGTTGCTTTTGTTAAATAATCTGAAGGTTAAGTTACTATGTGCTTTTTTGAATAAAATCAGATTTTTTGTTGAAGAAACTTTCACAAACCATCAAACTTGATTAGTTTTAGACCCTGATTCAAAAACTTTTGCACATTATTCTTATTTTATTATACATAATTTTTTTATTACTGTTTTTTCAACTTAATAACACAAATAAATTTGATTTCTTGAAATGATTTTTTTATTGTTAAATTTATGTTTGCCTATTCGTCAATTTACAAAAAATAATGAAATAAATAATATCTCTAAAATGGTTGGCTTTTGCCTGATGCATTACTGAGTTATTTCATAGTGGACAGCATTTCTTAACACCCTGCCACGGGATCGTGACCAATAACCAATAATCCTGTTTAGGTTACTACTCAAACTCTAACCATACATTGACAACTAGTCGAGCTGAGGCATCATGACGAACAACTCCATCGTTCTCGGCAATCATTCTAAAAAACACTTTCCGATACAAGTAAAATTTATTTTGATCGCAATCTATTCGCAATATCATTCAAATAGAGAGAAATTTATGAAGCCGTGACTAACCGGAGATTATCTTGACGTCAAAACGTTTTTCCACTTTAATCACATTTGTAATAGTGTAATTTTGTTGGACGACTCGAAATCCTATAAAAAATAAATTCATCGAGAAATGTCTCTGTGGCAGGCTAAACATTGCTTGAATCTGTGATATTCACATACATAGTATCAGTGAGAAAAAGGTAACATATTTTTACAACAATACATGGTATGCTTTGAGATTTCAACAGACAAGGGTATAGACTGGATGAAACAAAGAAAGCTTAGTTAAATGGGCTAAAGAAATGAGTATGTAGGTAGTTGTTGAGATTACATTATAAAACACCGGTACAAAATCTTGAACCTTTCTAATGACTGGTCTTACACGAAATCAGGAACTGAATCTATTATAATGCCTAGAATGAATGCAACTCCAACAAACATAATACTTACGACCTACTTACTAAAAATATTTTTCCACAAAAACCAATTAATTTTGGTCTGCAGGTACGCCGCACGGTTCCAGAAAAGCTGTATTATCTCGCTGAATAGCCAAGCTAATATGTTAACAGAGGTATGCACTAGCTTTTGTTCACCTGTTGTTAACTTATCTAACACTAGTGATTCGCCCTGGCTTCGCACGGGTAGCGCTCACACCGCGTTTTTTTTGTTACTTTTAGCATTTCTATGCCAGTTGTAACTTTTAAAAAAATACGCGAGTTAGATTAATTTAAAATCTATGGGAGCAACGATCGTGGTGGTTTTATACCACAGACAACAGTAATAATAATGAGACGTGGCATTATTACTCACGTACTTGACAGACTTGTTATTATAACGTGTCATTCCGATCTGTACATTTGATACCTTAGGTTACATTATTGCAATTTACGTAGGAACCCCATATTTTTTGAAAAATAAAATACTGCCCATGTTACTCGCTGATAGCATTCAATAGGTGACAGAATTTTTAACATTGGTTCAGTATTTTTTGTGTTTATCCCATTACAAACAAATAAACATATAAAATCATATCTGAAAATTAATTCTTTATAATATTAGTGTAATATTATTGTAGCCATCGCAGGAAGTCGGTGGATGGAGGTGGCACAAGATCGCTCGTCATGGCGCTCTTTGGGGGAGGCCTATGTTCAGGAGTGGACTTCTAAAGGCTGACATGATGATGATGATGATGATGAATATTAGTGTAGATTTTATCGGAAACTAAACAAAAACACATTAAAACAAAAGAGTTTGATAGCTTCCCCTAAAGGTGGGCTCTGGCCTTAATCCAAAAGTAGTTCATTTCCACTAGAAATGACGTGAGTATAAATGTTAGATCAGACAAACGAATTTGGAAAGGTTACCCGCATGTAATACATGTAACAATCCATCCTTGATGGGATCCTTTCCGTCAATCAGGCCATAGATTTCTACGGACCTGTGCATTATTACACGACTGCCCAAAAAAAAGGGTGTTATGTTTTTAGCATTCATGTATGTTTGTATGTGATTTTGTTTATTCCAACATAACTTTGAAATGCCCGAACAGATTTAGACGTAAGTGAATCCTTACATCCCCCCGAGTAACACTGGCAAAATATTTTTTTTGAAAAAATTCAATGTGGTGGCAGTATGGCTCCATTACCAACTGCAATAATAAACAACTTTTAATTTTACAATATGGTTATCAAATTGAAGGCCTTGATAGGCACATTCCGTATGATTTATTGGCATAAGTTCATTTTTGGCAGGGCAGGCGTGTTTATTTAGCTTTTAAGCTAGTTATTTATAGTTAACATAAACATATATATAAACATTTAGTCCTGTCTTGGTGAACCAAGACTTCACGTAATAATATATATATATATGTGTGCGAGTGTGTGTATTTATGTATGTATTCTACATTTTTTACTTATGAAAAAATATATGAAGAAAATGACAAAATTAATCCAGTCTATTGTACATATATCTCAATAATCTATCAAGCGTATTTCCGATTTTCTGTGCGAGACTCAACTCTGAATGGAAAGGAATTTTTATTTTCCAACTGAAAGTATAAATAGTATATCTCATTTATTGATATCCTCGTTTTATAACATTTTCATTGTCTTGTTCTCTGTTCGTGAGATATTAAGTTTTTCACTTGTAATAATATTATGGTTGCTTAATTACAATATATATTTTGAACTTCTTAAATAACTAACTGGGCCCGCGGCTTTGCCCGCATGAATTTTTTTCAGACGTCAAATGGTTTTTTATCGATTGCTTAAATTCTACTTATCAGATTGATATACCAAGTACACACCTTTTTAAGTTAAGCCCTAAGTTAAGCAACAATGAAACCCACATCGCAATCGTTCCAGGAGTTTTACATAGCGCGCGAACAAACACACAGACAAACACGAATTTTTTAAATGTTAAAATGTTATTCAGTGGATTATTTTAAATACCCTAGACGTTTTTGTTTTAATTATCTTTTTTGTACTTATTTATTGGTACTTACTTATTTATTATAAGTACAGATAGATAGATAGATAGAAAATATATTGCGATAACTGGTTAAGAGGGAAACTAACAAGGAACTGCTCCAGGATGGTACGCAGTGGTGTGATAAGTACTATGTATTCAATTCAATTCTCCTACATTGTTCCAATAGAACTTGATATTTCCTATAATTAACGCAAGAAGTAAGTTTACTATGAGATATAAGGTGCAGACTTCAGATTAATTGTCAAGAGGCCGCAATGCAACGAGCGTTTCTCTAGTTTTACTACGGTGAAGAGAATCTAATATCCCCTTTTTAGTATTTCCCTTTGATTGCAAATGTTTTGTGATATTTTGTCACTAAATTTTCATCGACTTTCGAAATCACTATAAAACCCATAGTGATATATTGCGACATAGTGGATTCTTGTCGATCTACGAAACCATTTAGAAGGCTGTCACGTTGGTCTTGGTATGGTATTATAAATAATTCTTGGCTACCAAACAATAATTGAAATGGATATACTTAAATGACTATTGAACCAATTGTGATGTTTTTGTTTAAACTCGACCACATTACTGAATGAAGCGATG
The DNA here is from genome assembly GCA_946251855.1 of Alsophila aescularia. Lineage (NCBI taxonomy): Eukaryota > Metazoa > Arthropoda > Insecta > Lepidoptera > Geometridae > Alsophila > Alsophila aescularia. Next base: position 103,858,090 of record OX276373.1, read on the forward strand.
GTAGCCTAACGGTTCACTAGTGCAACTTAGAATCCAACGATACCGGGTTCGGTCCTAGGCTCCACACCAATGTCTATTCAAAGTTGTGTGCGGTTTTCCATCGCTTATGCTCGTGCTTCGGAGGGCACGTTAAGCTTTCGTCCCCTGCTGTTATTGATTAATAGCAGTCGTTAAGCCATATCAGACCCCCCAGAGGCGGCCTGACTAACTTTGACACCAGAGGCCAGCACCACCATGCCGCCAAAGTAATCCGACATCGAATGAAGCAGAGAAACGTTTCTCTGCTTCATTCGATGTCGGATATCAAAATATTCAGCAAAAGCATTTTATTCCATCCCAAAAGTTACAAGTCTCGGAATTTTACCAGTCGCTAATGGAAATACCAATAGGCAGTTTATATTTAACTTTTAGTGAAGGGTCAATCTAATATGGTTTCAGCTCAGACAAGCATACGGCCTAAATTTTTAATGTCAGCTTTTGTGGAGTAATGTTGTTCGGTAGGTCCGCTCATAACTTATAGATTTCTGATTGGATTACTTCTTCAAGACAAATATTTCTGTTATTGGACCTCTACTTCTACCTATACTGTTATTACTGCAACCCTAGTAGTGCCCTCCAGAAGATTGAAGTGTACATTGCAAGGAGCACTGGGCTCGTCACTTTTTAATAAACTCTCAAGCTCTAGCGCAGTTATGTCACTAGCTAAACTAAGTAGTGAGATTTTTCAATATTTCTGTCTTCCATCAGAACACAAGAATAGCTTACATATAACTTTTTAGCGGATCAGATGAACTATCACTTAGGAGTATATACGACTTGAAACACAATGGCATTTTATATACAGTCATATTATATTCACAAAATGCGTTAAGATATTGGTTTGAGCATACGTGGCGCTCTCCATCAAGTAAATTACCCAAAGAATATACAAATACTAGACAAATTACACAAGTGCCTTCAGTAATCATTCTGTTCTATAAAAATAAACCAATTGTCAGAAAGAGCTAGCTGGTGGCGTCTCGTAAGCGTGTAACTTTGTTGCAAGACAGTACGCTAATATTAAGCAAACGTCAAGCGACCTAACCTTACCTTACCTTAGTGTTTCGTTATCAATTTATAGCGCAATCGACGCATCTTCTAAGTTTAACGAGCATATCATTGCTGAAACCGTAAAAAAACGGCCAACGCGCAGTGAGACTGGAGTTCATGCAACAGGGATTACAATGTTAAGCACTAGATTTTCTAGATGCCCTAGATTCTTGCAGGTTCCCTACAGTCCCAGTACATGAGTATACGTAACGTAGGCTGAGTGGTAATCTTTTACTTAGTCTTGCGGTAAATGGTTGAAACGGTAGTTAGTCTGAGTATACACTGGAGGGGTATGGATATTTATATTAAAGTGAAACTACGGTTGGAATAATTCAACTAATATACGAGAGTAACTCCCGTTTTTTCTTTATAAAATGTATAAAAACCACGTTAGTTTTCTAACAGTCATTATTACATTTTAGTATTGTGCCTAGTCATACGCCGCAATATTAGAAGTCATCACAGACTTATCGCCCCTGCACCATGATGGCATCGCCTCTCCTTGGGACAAGCTACAGTCGCGTGCAATGAAATTTACTCAGCTCCTGTGAGATAGTAAGCTTTCAGTGTTTTATTGTTTGTTCAATATTTTCAGAATCAGAAAAACCCAATTGTGCGCTTGAGGTCTTGAGTCGATTTAATTGTTCGCGAGTGTAGTTGAACAGCTTGCGGCGCGTGGTCAACTCGCCGACATCGCGCTTTGACAGAGTCAAATGTCTTCTCGTAGACCACAAACGCCAGACATAGTGGCCGATTAAACTCTTCGGCCTTCTGTATAATCTGCCGGAGCGTATGGATGTGGTCTACGGTGCTAAAGCCTTTCCGGAATTCAGCTTGTTCGGAAGGCTGAAAGTCGTGAAACCTACGAGCGAGACTGTTTGTAACTACTCTCGAAAACAGCTTATAGACGCAGCTCAGCAGCGAAATGGGCCTAGAATTCTTCAAGAGGGTTTATTACCTTTCTTAAAGAACAGTACCACTACACCCCTGTGCCACGCCTCTGGCGTATTACCCTCGAGGATGACGGAGTTAAACAGCTTCTGAAGGAGTTTAAGTACCGGTGTTCCACCCGCTTTCAGTAGCTCTGTCGTTATTCCGTCCTCCCCTGGTGCCTTGTTGCTCTTAAGCTGTTTGAGAGCCATTCTGATCTCGTATAGGCTGACGTCCGGGATATCTTCGGTATTATTTCGGGTCAAACAGGCTCTTGCATCCTCCTTTGTCGAGAAGTTCTATGGACAATTGTCCATAGAACTACTCGAGCTCACTCAAAATTTCTGGTTTTGACGAAACGATGCTGCCACTGTCGGTTTTCAGCTTCGTCAACAGGCTTTGCCCAATAAACAGATCTCTTGCGAACACTTTGGAGCCCTTTTTCCGCTCTATTACGTTCTTAATACAAGTAGTATTATAGGAACGCAAATCGTGTCGCATTGACTTGGAGATCTATTTATTAAGCAAGCTGTAACGCGAAATATTCACTGAAGACTGCAGCCTCATCTCGCTTCGTTCTGCCATAAGTTTGAGTGTATGCTCAGATAGTTTCTGTGTTCTTTTTTTTTGCGGGGGGTCTTAAAGAACTCCGACCCGACCACGTGGACAATTTCCACCAGCCCGTTATTTAGTTCATCCACTGTATCGCATTCGGTAAGGATTTGGAAGCGATTTTGGAGTTCCAACTGAAAGCTCTCGGGGTTTTGGATTTGGGCAGGACTTGGGCGAAGAGTAGATCTCATCAAACGAGAACTCTCCAGCTTTACGTTGATATTCAATGAGCCTCTTACCATGCGGTGATCACTGCCGGTCTTAACCCTGTTGTGCTTATTGGTCGTCAAAATGAAATCTTTCTCGTGCTTATGACCGCCGGGGTGCAGCCACGTCCATTTCCTGGACGGGCGCTTCTTGAAAAAGGAGTTCATCATAAAGAGTCCCTCCTTCTCCATGAAGTCGGCCAATCGCTGACCCCTTAGGTTCCGCTGTCCAAATCCAAACTGCCCCACTCTCAGATCATCGCCATTCCTCATGCCCAGCCGTGCGTTGAAGTCCCCCATCACCACTGTGAAGTGTGTTTTCGGGGCATGTATGGCATTAGAAATGTCGTCATACATAGCCTCCGGCTTAATCGTCCGGGCGTTTCGAGTGTGGGGCGTACACCTGTATGACCTTCAACGAATACCGTTTGGTAATTCAGAGTATAAGGTATGCCACCCTGCTTGAGACGCTTTCGATCTTCACAATGTTGTTGACAAGGGACTTGTGGACAAAAAACCCGACACCATGTTGGGACTGCTGGTCGCCCTCCTGGTAATAGAGTAAGTTGCTGGAATTGAGAGTCATCATATCCTCTTCCTCTCTTCTGATAGCCCTATAATACCCCAGCGCAACTTACTTACTACTTCTTCCAGCTTTATCAACTTCTCATCGGTCCTCTCCGATCAATGCACCGCCTGACCGAAATGCTGGCTTATTTGGCTCATCGAAGTAGCTTTGCAATTCAACAATACGCTGCCAACTGGTAGTTTACTAGAACATTTGGACTACCTATAAGGCTGCAAAAGCATGTGCTTGTCCAACTGCTTCATGTATAGTTAGCTAGTAAATATCTTGCATTAGATTGTTGACATCCTAAAGGTATATTTTAAGGATGTTTAAACTCAATTATTGTGTCTAAAAACATTTGGACGAGCGATTTTGATAAACCAAAAAAGTAAGGGATACCTTAATGGAATTAATAGTTTTAATCAACATAGCATAGAGTAAAATATTTACTGTTAAAGTACTCGTCTTTGAATGAAATTAGTACACAGACGAGTGTTTTAGAGCATAAATTCACAGTTAAATTATACAGGATTATTGGTTATTGGTCACGATCCCGTGGCAGAGTATTAGGACATGCTGTCCACTATCAAATAACTCATTAATGCATTGGGCAAAATTGAACCATTTTCGAGAATTACATTATTTTTTGTAAATTGACGGATAAGCAAACATAAAAATGAATAATAAAAAACCTATGCAAGAAATAAATATTTTTTATTGTTTTTAGGTTGAAAAACAGTGACAAAGAATATTTTATAATAAAATAAGAATAATCAGCAAACGTTTTTGAATCAGGGGTATAAAAATAATCAAGTTTGATGATATGTGTAAGTTTCTTCAACATAAAAGTTAATGTTATCCAAAAAAATACATAGTAATTAACCTGTAGATTATTCAAAAAATAGCAACGTTTTATCACTTATAACACCGGATATTTTTTTCAGTGACAAAGTAACAAACTATGCGACATTAAACAAAATGTCGGAGAATTTTAAAAATCGGTCAAAGTGGTTTGTTTGAATAAATCATCTAATAAAACAATACAGACAGTTGCCCAGGTGTTCATCATAGCGATAATTCACAATTGCCTAGAGATGTCCAAAATAGTTTTAATTTTGAGAGGCATTCCGAAACCAAACCATTAAAAAACCAAAACCATTTAAAACCATTTTAAGTATAACATAAAAAAGCTATTCCGAGAATACCTCTTAAAACTAAAATTCTTTTGGAAATATCTGGGCAATTGTGAATTATCGCTGTGATGAACACCTGTATGTATTGTTTTATTAGATGATTTATTCAAACAAACCACTTTGACCCATTATTAAAATTCTTTGACATTTTGTTTAATGTCGAATAGTTTTTTATTTTGTCACTAACTACCAAAAAATTATACCGCGTGTTGGATAAGTGATAATACGTAGTTGCTTTTGTTAAATAATCTGAAGGTTAAGTTACTATGTGCTTTTTTGAATAAAATCAGATTTTTTGTTGAAGAAACTTTCACAAACCATCAAACTTGATTAGTTTTAGACCCTGATTCAAAAACTTTTGCACATTATTCTTATTTTATTATACATAATTTTTTTATTACTGTTTTTTCAACTTAATAACACAAATAAATTTGATTTCTTGAAATGATTTTTTTATTGTTAAATTTATGTTTGCCTATTCGTCAATTTACAAAAAATAATGAAATAAATAATATCTCTAAAATGGTTGGCTTTTGCCTGATGCATTACTGAGTTATTTCATAGTGGACAGCATTTCTTAACACCCTGCCACGGGATCGTGACCAATAACCAATAATCCTGTTTAGGTTACTACTCAAACTCTAACCATACATTGACAACTAGTCGAGCTGAGGCATCATGACGAACAACTCCATCGTTCTCGGCAATCATTCTAAAAAACACTTTCCGATACAAGTAAAATTTATTTTGATCGCAATCTATTCGCAATATCATTCAAATAGAGAGAAATTTATGAAGCCGTGACTAACCGGAGATTATCTTGACGTCAAAACGTTTTTCCACTTTAATCACATTTGTAATAGTGTAATTTTGTTGGACGACTCGAAATCCTATAAAAAATAAATTCATCGAGAAATGTCTCTGTGGCAGGCTAAACATTGCTTGAATCTGTGATATTCACATACATAGTATCAGTGAGAAAAAGGTAACATATTTTTACAACAATACATGGTATGCTTTGAGATTTCAACAGACAAGGGTATAGACTGGATGAAACAAAGAAAGCTTAGTTAAATGGGCTAAAGAAATGAGTATGTAGGTAGTTGTTGAGATTACATTATAAAACACCGGTACAAAATCTTGAACCTTTCTAATGACTGGTCTTACACGAAATCAGGAACTGAATCTATTATAATGCCTAGAATGAATGCAACTCCAACAAACATAATACTTACGACCTACTTACTAAAAATATTTTTCCACAAAAACCAATTAATTTTGGTCTGCAGGTACGCCGCACGGTTCCAGAAAAGCTGTATTATCTCGCTGAATAGCCAAGCTAATATGTTAACAGAGGTATGCACTAGCTTTTGTTCACCTGTTGTTAACTTATCTAACACTAGTGATTCGCCCTGGCTTCGCACGGGTAGCGCTCACACCGCGTTTTTTTTGTTACTTTTAGCATTTCTATGCCAGTTGTAACTTTTAAAAAAATACGCGAGTTAGATTAATTTAAAATCTATGGGAGCAACGATCGTGGTGGTTTTATACCACAGACAACAGTAATAATAATGAGACGTGGCATTATTACTCACGTACTTGACAGACTTGTTATTATAACGTGTCATTCCGATCTGTACATTTGATACCTTAGGTTACATTATTGCAATTTACGTAGGAACCCCATATTTTTTGAAAAATAAAATACTGCCCATGTTACTCGCTGATAGCATTCAATAGGTGACAGAATTTTTAACATTGGTTCAGTATTTTTTGTGTTTATCCCATTACAAACAAATAAACATATAAAATCATATCTGAAAATTAATTCTTTATAATATTAGTGTAATATTATTGTAGCCATCGCAGGAAGTCGGTGGATGGAGGTGGCACAAGATCGCTCGTCATGGCGCTCTTTGGGGGAGGCCTATGTTCAGGAGTGGACTTCTAAAGGCTGACATGATGATGATGATGATGATGAATATTAGTGTAGATTTTATCGGAAACTAAACAAAAACACATTAAAACAAAAGAGTTTGATAGCTTCCCCTAAAGGTGGGCTCTGGCCTTAATCCAAAAGTAGTTCATTTCCACTAGAAATGACGTGAGTATAAATGTTAGATCAGACAAACGAATTTGGAAAGGTTACCCGCATGTAATACATGTAACAATCCATCCTTGATGGGATCCTTTCCGTCAATCAGGCCATAGATTTCTACGGACCTGTGCATTATTACACGACTGCCCAAAAAAAAGGGTGTTATGTTTTTAGCATTCATGTATGTTTGTATGTGATTTTGTTTATTCCAACATAACTTTGAAATGCCCGAACAGATTTAGACGTAAGTGAATCCTTACATCCCCCCGAGTAACACTGGCAAAATATTTTTTTTGAAAAAATTCAATGTGGTGGCAGTATGGCTCCATTACCAACTGCAATAATAAACAACTTTTAATTTTACAATATGGTTATCAAATTGAAGGCCTTGATAGGCACATTCCGTATGATTTATTGGCATAAGTTCATTTTTGGCAGGGCAGGCGTGTTTATTTAGCTTTTAAGCTAGTTATTTATAGTTAACATAAACATATATATAAACATTTAGTCCTGTCTTGGTGAACCAAGACTTCACGTAATAATATATATATATATGTGTGCGAGTGTGTGTATTTATGTATGTATTCTACATTTTTTACTTATGAAAAAATATATGAAGAAAATGACAAAATTAATCCAGTCTATTGTACATATATCTCAATAATTTATCAAGCGTATTTCCGATTTTCTGTGCGAGACTCAACTCTGAATGGAAAGGAATTTTTATTTTCCAACTGAAAGTATAAATAGTATATCTCATTTATTGATATCCTCGTTTTATAACATTTTCAATGTCTTGTTCTCTGTTCGTGAGATATTAAGTTTTTCACTTGTAATAATATTATGGTTGCTTAATTACAATATATATTTTGAACTTCTTAAATAACTAACTGGGCCCGCGGCTTTTCCCGCATGAATTTTTTTCAGACGTCAAATGTTTTTTTATCGATTGCTTAAATTCTACTTATCAGATTAATGTACCAAGTACACACATTTTTAAGTTAAGCCCTAAGTTATGCAACAATGAAACCCACATCGCAATCGTTCCAGGAGTTTTACATGGCGCGCGAACAAACATACAGACAAACACGTTTTTTTTAAATGTTAAAATGTTATTCAGTGGATTATTTTAAATACCCTAGAAATTTTTGTTTTAAATATCTTTTTTGTACTTATTTATTGGTACTTACTTCTTTATTATAAGTACAGATAGATAGATAGATAGAAAATATATTGCGATAACTGGTTAAGAGGGAAACTAACAAGGAACTGCTCCAGGATGGTACGCAGTGGTGTGGTAAGTACTATGTATTCAATTCAATTCTCCTACATTGTTCCAATAGAACTTGATATTTCCTATAATTAACGCAAGAAGTAAGTTTACTATGAGATATAAGGTGCAGACTTCAGATTGATTGTCAAGAGGCCGCAATGCAACGAGCGTTTCTCTAGTTTTAATACGGTGAAGAGAATCTAATATCCCCTTTTTAGTATTTCCCTTTGATTGCAATTGTTTTGTGATATTTTGTCACTAAATTTTCATCGACTTTCGAAATCACTATAAAACCCATAGTGATATATTGCGACATAGTGGATTCTTGTCGATCTACGAAACCATTTAGAAGGCTGTCACGTTGGTCTTGGTATGGTATTATAAATAATTCTTGGCTACCAAACAATAATTGAAATGGATATACTTAAATGACTATTGAACCAATTGTGATGTTTTTGTTTAAACTGGACCACATTACTGAATGAAGCGATGGTAGCCTAACGGTTCACTAGTGCAACTTAGAATCCAACGATACCGAGTTCGGTCCTAGGCTCCACACCAATGACTATTCAAAGTTGTGTGCGGTTTTCCATAGCTTATGCTTGTGCTTCGGAAGGCACGTTAAGCTTTCGTCCCCTGCTGTTATTGATTAATAGCAGTCGTTAAGCCATATCAGACGCCCTCAGGCGGCCTGACTAACTCTGACACCAGAGGCCAGCACCACCATGCCGCCAAAGTAATCCGACATCGAATGAAGCAGAGAAACGTGCCACTATCAAAATATTCAGCAAAAGCATTTTATTCCATCCCAAAAGTTACAAGTCTCGGAATTTTACCAGTCGCTAATGGAAATACCAATAGGCAGTTTATATTTAACTTTTAGTGAAGGGTCAATCTAATATGGTTTCAGCTCAGACAAGCATACGGCCTAAATTTTTAATGTCAGCTTTTGTGGAGTAATGTTGTTCGGTAGGTCCGCTCATAACTTATATATTTCTGATTGGATTACTTCTTCAAGACACATATTTCTGTTATTGGACCTCTACTTCTACCTATACTGTTATTACTGCAACCCTAGGAGTGCCCTCTAGAAGATTGAAGTGTACATTGCAAGGAGCACTGGGCTCGTCACCTTTTAATAAACTCTCAAGCTCTAGCACAGTTATGTCACTAGCTAAACTAAGTAGTGAGATCTTTCAATATTTCTGTCTTCCATCAGAACACAAGAATAGCTTACATATAACTTTTTAGCGGATCAGATGAACTATCACTTAGGAGTATATACCACTAGAAACACAATGGCATTTTATATACAGTCATATTATATTCACAAAATGCGATAAGATATTGGTTTGAGCATACGTGGCGCTCCCCATAAAGTAAATTACCCAATGAATATACAAATACTAGACAAATTACACAAGTGCCTTCAGTAATCATTCTGTTCTATAAAAATAAACCAATTGTCAGAAAGAGCTAGCTGGTGGCGTCTCGTAAGCGTGTAACTTTGTTGCAAGACAGTACGCTAATATTAAGCAAACGTCAAGCGACCTAACCTTACCTTACCTTAGTGTTTCGTTATCAATTTATAGCGCAATTGACGCATCTTCTAAGTTTAACGAGCATATCATTGCTGAAACCGTAAAAAAACGGCCAACGCGCAGTGAGACTGGAGTTCATGCAACAGGGATTATAATGTTAAGCACTAGATTTTCTAGATGCCCTAGATTCTTGCAGGTTCCCTACGGTCCCAGTACATGAGTATACGTAACGTAGGCTGAGTGGTAATCTTTTACTTAGTCTTGCGGTAAATGGTTGAAACGGCAGTTAGTCTGAGTATACACTGGAGGGGTATGGATATTTATATTAAAGTGAAACTACGGTTGGAATAATTCAACTAATATACGAGAGTAACTCCCGTTTTTTCTTTTTAAAATGTATAAAAACCACGTTAGTTTTCTTACAGTCATTATTACATTTTAGTATTGGCATCGCCTCTCCTTGGGACAAGCTACAGTCGCGTGCAATGAAATTGACTCAGCTCCTGTGAGATAGTAAGCTTTCAGTGTTTTATTGTTTGTTAAATATTTTCAGAATTAGAAAAACCCAATTATGCGCTTGAGGTCTTGAGTCGATTTAATTGTTCGCGAGTGTAGTTGAACAGCTTGCGGCGCGTGGTCAACTCGCCGACATCGCGCTTTAACAGAGTCAAATGTCTTCTCGTAGACCACAAACGCTAGACATAGTGGCCGATTAAACTCTTCGGTCTTCTGTATAATCTGCCGGAGCATATGGATGTGGTCTACGGTGCTAAAGCCTTTCCGGAATTCAGCTTGTTCGGAAGGCTGAAAGTCGTGAAACCTACGAGCGAGACTGTTTGTAACTACTCTCGAAAACAGATTAATCCATTTGATTTTGTGTTTATATTGCCTTTATTTTGTGTTTATCACTAAGATTTCTATACCGAGTTAGACGGTAGTTTTTTTATTCAAAAGGATAAAGTTTCCGAGTAATCCCATATAAATTTCATCAAAATTGGTTCAGCAGTTTTATTAGAAAATCTATTTGTTTTATAGTTTATGTTTTCTAATATCTTGGGATTTCTGAACCGAATTAGATGATTATTTTTACTTGAGTAAGAAAACCTCTAGTGTGGTTCTGTATAAATTTCATCAAAATTGGTTTAGTAGCTTTAAACAAGCTTTAATTTAATTCACTGTGTAAATTCATATAATTTTTAGAGCTGGATTGCAAGTCAATTTTGAACAATTTAAGGACGTCCAAAGATGCTGAAGTTTTGCACATGGGTGTAGTTCTGATGACAATTAAAAAACTACAGTAGTAGTAGTAGTAGTAGTCAAAGGAACTACACAATTGGATGTTGAAATCCCTTCGAGTTTGGGCTCATTTGGTTTGTCTTGATGAGATCATGTCTGGTTTTATGTGGTATCAAGGGTCTGATGAGCCGGAAGGTAGTCACAGGAACTGAACAACAAAATGATGGAAACCCTTCGAGTTTGGACTCATTTGGTTTTTCTTGGTGAGTTCTCTGTGTTTATGTGGTATCCAGGGTCTGATGATGGAGCCGGAAGGAAGTCACAGGAAATCAACAACAAAATGATAAAACCCCCTTCTTGTTTGGGCTCATTTGGTTTGTCTTGATGAATTCTCTACTGTTATGTGGTATTCAGGGTCTGATGATGGAGCCGGAAGGTAGTCACAGGAACTCAACACCAAAATGATGGAAACCTTTTCAGTTTAGGCTCATTTGGTTTGTCTTGATGAATTCTCTTGTTGTATGTGGTATCCAGTGTCTGATAATGGAGCCGGAAGGTAGTCACAGGAACTCAAAAACAAAATCAAATCAAATCAAATGAAAAAAAATATGATGGAACCCATTCGAGTTTGGACTCATTTCGGTTGTCTTGACGAATTCTCTAGTTTTATGTGGTATCCAGAGTCTGATAATGGAACTCCTTCAAGTTTGGGCTCATTTGGTTTGTCTTGATAAGTTATCTGGTGTTATGTAGTTTTCAGGGTCTGATGATGGAGCCGGAAGGTAGTCACAGGAACGCAACAACAAAATGATAGAAAATGGTCAAAACTAATTCAGTTGTTAAATATGTAGGTTTTATTAATCCTTGGTTTTAATTTACCAACGCTTTGAGTCTAAAGTGAGTGAGTGTCTACTATTTTCTTTGGCATATATTCTTTCCAATGTTTGCTTAGGCAACTAAAAATCAAAAAACATAACATTTAAAAAAAAGCACTTCATAATTCAAATGTAATTTTGTAAACAGTCACTAAAAAGAATAAAATAATTACAATTGAGCCAGAACAGTATCACTTTTTCGAAATTACCAACGTAATAATAATGCATAAATCTATCTATACTTATAATAAAACTGTAACGGGTCTAATTCTGTACATTAAAGATATTTTGACATTTTCTTTTGGAGGATACTCTATATTTGATACTGAAGCCAAAACTGTACTTTGTTTCATTTTTGTCTGTCTGTCTGTCTGTCTGCTTGTCTGTCTGTATCTTGGCTAGGCATCACGCCGAAACTACAGAATGAATATAAATGAAACTTGGTATGATTTGAGTTCATACTATAGGATACTTTACATCCCGAAAAATTAATGGGTTCTCGCAGCATAGAGGTTGAAACTTATTTAAAAGAACACATACCACTCTGAAACTATGGACGGGTTTTGAAGCAACTTGGCACCGTTATAGTTTATATGATGGGTATAAGTTTAGGACAAGTTTTATCCCGAAAAGGGTTTGATTGAGGTCCAAAGTTATGTTAAATTTGAAGTAATAAACAATATATTTTTAGAGGGTTCTCTATATTCGATACTGAAGCCAAAACAGTTTTTTTTTTATTTGTGTATGTCTGTTTGTCTGTATCTTGACTAAACATCGCGCTGAAACTACTGAATGAATTCAAATGAAACTTGGTATGATTTGAGTTTTTAATAAGAGGTTAGGACATTGGATACTAATCATCCCGAGAAATTAAAGGGTTTCCGCAAGATAGGGGTTGAAAGTTATTAAAAAGAACACGTATCACGCTGACACTACTGGATGGATTTTTGATGCAAATTAACGTAGTCATATATCTATACTTATAATAAAGCAATAGGTACGAAAAAGGCTGTACAAAGAAGATAAATAAAGAAATAGTCTTGGGTACTTAAAAAAGCTACTGAATAAGTTTTTTTTTTGAGTCGTATCTCTTTGTCTGTTTGTCTGTATGTTTGTTTGATCACGCATCACGTAAAAACTACTGGACCGATTGCGATGCGGTTTTCATTGTTAGATAACTTGATTGAATTAAAAACTGGTGTAATTAGTATATCAATCCGGCGTGATAGAAGCCAAACAATTGATAAAATTATTTATTACGACTGAAGAAATTTTGATCAAATGTTGGTATATTGGTCCTGGAATAGCACATTATGGTACTTTGAATTTAAAGAAAAGACCACGCGTGCGAAGCCGCGGGTACAGCTATTACAACATAAGATAAGAAAGAGTTTTTTGAAGGCGGTGCCAAACCCAGGCATCATTTAAATCTTTACAAAATGAATACATACCTTTATCTACGTACGAAGATTGACTTTATCATGACGGGTAGAAGGCATATATTCAGAGATGTCTTTGTGGTAAACAGGTTTAATACCGGTAGTGACCACCGACTACTACAAGGCTCTCTGAGTATCAACTTTAGCTGGAAAGATCCCGTCTGATGAAGTCTACGCTCCGACCAAACCAGCTCCAAACCGTCGTGGGATCAGAACAGATCCAACTTAATCTGGAAAACCGATTTGCTGCTCTGGAAACCGCAAATGACGTTGACGAGGCCCTAGAACAAGTGATAGGTATTCTAAGAGAAGAAGGGTCGAAGTTCTGCTAGATGCAGCATACAGATACCAAGTTCAAATTCTCTGCAGAGACTCTTCAGCTAATGGATGTGTGAAGGGATTATGTACAGGCCACTTCGTCAGAGTAGTGGGCCCTCAATGGAAATATCAGCAAGCGGGTGCGACGGGAGCTTCAATGCTCCAACACACGCCATATCGAGAAGGCTTTTAAGCAAAATCGGGAGTCCAATGTCTTTCTCCAGCAATTGAGAAGGCTCAATCTGTCGAAGCTAAAAACATCATCTGGCAATATCGTCACCTCACAGCTAGAAATTCACGCCAAAGTACAGGACTTCTATGGCCGACTGTACGACTCGCATTCTCTACGACCTGAACTCAGCAACGAGGATTCCCGAGCTATATTTACCCACCACTACACCGACGACCTTCCAGAAGTCGGCTTAGAAGAGATCGAGATAGCCCTCAAACCGCTTAAAAATGGAAAAGCCTCAGGGGAGTTACTTCGGAACTTTTGAAAGCGGCAGGAAGACCAGAAGTTCAGAGTTCCAGAAGTTGTTTAACTCTACTCTGAACGATAGGAGAAATCCTAAAGCGTGGAACAGAAGCATGGTAGTTATGTCTTTCAAAAAAGGAGATAAAGCGCTCCTTAAAAACTACAGGCCCATCTCGCTTCTGAGCCACGACTTTGCGAGGGTTGTATCGAATAGTTTAGCGAGAAGACTTGATGAGTTTCAGCCTCCGGAGAAGGCTGGGTTTCGAGGGGGTTATGGGACCATTGGCTACATCCATACAGTGCTGCAGGTTATACAGAAGACTGAAGAGTATAACCAGCCCCTGTGACTTGTTTTTGTGGACCATGATATTTCTTTTGACACTGTCAAAACCTGGGCTGTTCTCGAATCACTGCAGTGATGCGAAGTGGACTGGATACATCGAGGTGATGAGATGCATATAATGACGCCACGACTATGGCCATTCATGTCCAAAACCGGCAGACTAAACCTATCCAGCTGTGCAGAGTCAAACAGAGGAAGACAGGGCCATTTTACACCCCCGAAACTGTTCACTAACGCCCTGGAAGATAACATATCTTCCAGGGCATTAGTGAAAGACTCTGGACTGGAACAGAACGGGCATTAACAAAAATGGCGAGTACATCTCGCACCTACGTTTCGCCGAAGATATTGTTCTTATGATGGGGTCACTGCAGGATCTTTAACAAATGCTGGCCAGTCTAGCTCATACCTCAAATCTTATCGACAACCGTTGGGATAAACGAGTTCTAGAGTGGAGATCGCGTTTAGGCAAACGTAGTGTAGGGCGCCCGCCGGCCAAGTGGATTAACGACTTGTGAAAGGCGGCTGGTAGCAACTGGATGAGGATAGCCGAGATCGGGCTCAGTGGCGTTCACAAGGAGAGGCCTACGTCCAGCAGTGGACGAATACGGGCTGACGATGATGATGATGATGATGATGATCAGAAAACGAAACTATTAGAAAACGAAAATAAACTAACTATTAGCCTAACTTAGGGCTTGGTGATACAATCAGATCATTTTTACCGAAAAAGAAGTCAGTACAAAATATTGCATTTTCCGATAAAAGCGGTCAGCGGCTACTCGTGCTCTTTTCAGAAACAGACAGTACATCAATCTCCCTAAAAACTACAACATATTTACTTAATTGAATCTAAAATATTCTGGGTCAAGTTCATCTTCATATTAAACAATGCATAGTGGTTGCATAGCGCGGCAGGATGTTTGCAATAAACGCGCAACTCGGCGAAAAGGGGCCAGCCGGACGACGGCAGATCGCCGTCCTGGAAGCTTAATACAAAGGCAACCACAAGACAAACCGCCATAATTGTGCTGCATAATCTCACGTATGACATAAATCAATTAATCCCTCACATTTTCTAAACAACTTTATCAATTTGATTTTGAAAACTAACGCGACTGAAATTCATATTAAATATAAATAAATCGGCTAAAAACTCACGAAATAGAAGATCGGAAATACTCCGACCACTTTCCGAGTATTTCCGATCTTCTATTTCGTGAGTTTTTAGACGATTTATTTATATTTAACTTTATCAATGGATTATGAAATCTGAGCGTGCAGCACGTGAGCTATTTCGTTCCGAAAGAACCTAGCTTGCAACACAGGGTGTATAAATATATAAAGCCCATCCAAAATAACTACAAGACTGTCCTATATATTGTTAACCCATAAACACAAACCCCCACATGCATACCATACATACACTTTACACAATATACCATAAACATTATTAAAACTCAATATACCTTATCATTCTTTATTTAGAGCCCCTGCAAACGCTATCACTTCAGAGACAAACACGACCGATTTCGTGTTGTCGTGTTGTGGGTACGTTTTTGTTGCTGAGTTGTTGTAGTCACATTTGAGTTTACGCGTTTCAGATGGCCTAGACTATGTCACATTGCTTCGTAATCCTCGTCCAAACTTTAATTGCGGCGGGACAGAACAAATTGGAAGCAAGTTTTTAAGAGCCGTAGGCAAGTTTTTTAATAGTATCACTCGAGTGTTTTAATACCTAGTTATGTGCCGTTTCATACACTACTTCATGCAATAAGTAGGAATAAACTATTAATGAAAAAAAATGTCGTAATATTTTCTTGATTTTGGTGGTAAAAGCTCGTTCGTCTTGTTCGTTGCTATTCCCGTGTGTTCAGGTTGAGTAAAATTCTCCTTACTAACACTTCTGTGGGACATTATTAATAACTTTTATCAACGAAAACACATTAAATTGGTTACCTCTTTATAAACATACTCTCCAAATATAAAGTTTCTACATTCAGCAATTGTTTGTATGTCGTATGAGGAAGTGCTGGCCTCTGATGTCAGAGTTTTTCAAGCCGCCCGAGGGCCTCTGACATGGCTCGTCGTCGAGTCGTTAGACTGCTATTAATCAATAACAGCCGAGACCAACAGCTTAAAGTGCCCTCCGAAGCACGGAGCGATGGAAAACCGCCAATGACAAAAATATCGACTTCACGTAGGGAAGAAGAGCAATACGTAGATTTGACCCCGCCGGAAATACTAATAGAGGTACGAAACGCGAGTGATAGCCTGTTGCTACCAAAATCTAGAGAGAAATGTCAACAAAAAGTGTTCGGTATCTTTTTGAGAATTGTACTTTCAATAATTGTTTCAATAATTAAAAGTTAATAAAAATACAAGTCTATTTTTTTCCTCGCAAGTGTGTTGAAAAACTTCGTATGAAACGCGTGTGCATTGATCATTACACACTTGGCTCCCTTATTACACTCGCCGTATCAATTTGCATTGAATGTAATAGTAGATTACTGACACTCGCTTAAGTGACTTCTTGCTGCACTCGTTACATTCAATGCAAATTGATACGGCTCGCGCAAATAATCTGCCTCGAGTATAATGACCAACATAGCACACTTGTATCATAATGTACTATTACGTTATCATGTTATATTTTTTTCTTATTAGAGACGTGCCGTGCGTAAAGCATGTCATTATGCCACCATTTTTGAGTTCATAATCCAGATTTTACGATATGAGTGTAGATAAATAATTTTACGATGTTGTGGTTGGCGTAGGATCGCCGCGTTTGTTGTCCGAAGCAGTTCGGTACTATAGTTAAATCTCAGAAATGAACTTCGAGGAAATTAAATGAAAGAAGTAAGTTGAACTTTTGTTTCTTTTTATTACAATTTCTAAATGTATAAACACATTAATGAGGGCACAGTACCAAGTAGAGACAACCCAAAAATAAAAAAACTTCTACTGAGTATCTCCAGGTTCACGCAGTCCAACCATCTGTCCGTTCCAGTCGGTCACAGCACCATAACTTGCCAGTTATCTACGCCATTGCTCTATCCTATATTCTACAACACAATAGCGAGCAAACATTTTCCAATAATCAAGATAATTGGGACCGATAAGGTGACAATAATCGTGAGGCCTAGCACTCCGCCCTCTGGCAGCATGTGTCCATTTCAATTGGGTACCTAAATAAGCCCGGCGAACCGATAAGGAATAAAGAATTACTTGATGTGACAGCTACTTGATCATTGCAATCGGTTCAACACAGATAATGCATGCATTATTATTATTATTATTACATGCATGAACGACCGTAAAATACAGAGTAGGATCGTAGGAGTAGGATAAAGATTTAAAAGCGTCAAAAATGAATAAAAAAACATCCCATTATCCGGCATTGCCGTAGGACCCGTATAAAATTCAAAAGGTATTCCTTTTATCTGTACCAAATTTAACTCTGAATCGGCACATCAAGAGGACATTTTATTTTGAAACTCAAAGTAGGTAATTATACGCTTTATATTAGCTTCACTTGTATGTTTGTTTGTAACCGACTCCTTTGGACGCTATTTTGACCCACTTTAAACGGTCAGATTTAATTTAAATTTTGCACACCTGTCAAGGACCGATGACAATGTAATAATTCGAAAAAATAACTAAAAAGTAGAAAATAAATAATAGTTTAAAAAAACTAAAAAACAACAATTTTTTTACAACATTTTTTCTTATTTACACTATTAATATTTATTTTCTATTTTTTAGTTTGCTTTTCTGTATAAAGCGTGTTGTTTAGTTTTTTTAATCTATTATTTATTTTTTACTGAAGTTAGTTTGGAGTCCTACGAATGAACATGTGTTTATTAGGTACTTTATGTGTATATCACAAAGTCAAAGTATTTTATTGAAAATGGGCAAAATAATAGCACTTTTACAAGTCAAAACTTAACATCTTAAAATCATTAAATATTATTATAAATATCATTAACAAACTAATAAAATTAGGTATAATAAGTATGCTCTGAGTTTGAAAAAGAAATTTCCCTTTCATGTGCCGACTCAGAGTTGAATCTCACACATGAAAAATAAAATTACTTCTCTGACTCTACCAGTGCTTCTTAAAAACGCCCGTTAGAGAAGAGAGCACCAAGAAACTCAACGGGGCTGCCAATGAGATGTCGCCCAATCATCAAACTGGGATAAAAATAATAAAATACAAATGACTAACAAGAAAGAAGGCTGGACAAGTTTCTTTTCAGTTAGCATCACCTGTTCACGGGTTAGCATCACTTATGTACCAGCCAACACAGAATAATAAATAGTTTATCTTAAGTTCCCTCTAGGCCCATGACATCAGCGACGCGGTGACCCAGTGCCAGCTTGGCAGCTTGCGTTACCTCTGGCACTTTTTTATGTTACACTTTCTTTCTGCCTTGAACATTGTTTATGAGGTAATATCATATTAAAGAGCCATTACGGGCACAATAAGCCAAAAATTTTCATATTGCCCAATTTAAAAATGCGCCCGAGTTGTTGTCAAAGGCCAACCGCTGTATATTCAATGAAACGTATATATTTGTGTGCACACTATTCATCTGCAATGGAAACTCATATTTTGATGATTATGTGAATGTTGACGAGGACATATGTGCAGAAAACATACGGTCAAATTGATTAGTAACTCATTAATTACTATGTTCACTGTAAGTCCTAAATTAAATTGTAACAGAAAACAGAAATAAACTAAATGTTGTTCGTAAAACATAGAATGAATTTTAATTATACACGAAATAATTAAATTGCTGGATAGAGACCCTACGTCCAGCATAATGCATGCATATTGTATAATGCACCGTTCTAAGAAACTTGCTATAATTGATGGTACTTCTTTGATTTCTTTATGGCAGCCGTAGTATAGGAATACATTTTATTTATTTTTATTAGCTATAATAAGGGTTGCATTTTCATTTGGAGTAACCCCTTTCTGAAAATATCCAGATTATTTTAAAAACAGTCGATCAGAGAGCATTTGATTATTAAAATGTAGTGCTTTTTATTTTAGAATAAGGTTTTACAGTAAATAATATACGTAAAAAAACACATGACATCCTTAGATTTAGAAATTTACGATTGCAACTACTTACTTTAACTTATTTTCAAATATAAGCTCCAATGCGATAAAAATAAGACACAATTTTTATTATTTTACAAACGCTACTTTACGGGTTTTATATAACAATAGCTGTGTCGTGTCCCACGTGATCATTTCACGTGAGGATAAAAGTAACATAAGTGTTATTCCAGAACGAAAATTACCTATAAAGTACAATAGCCTACATTTTATTAAAATTTGTTCAGCCGTAAATAGTTTTTCATAAGTGCTCGAATTGAAATACAAAGTACGTCAGATTTTAAGTCAAAGCCAAGTGTAAATTGCATTTAAATCAGTTCAGTAGTTTTTAAGTGATGCGCGATTGTAAAGGCACAAAATTTATTTGTACAGACTTTTTGTTACCTACTTATTTTAAGTATAGAAGATAGATGATATTACTGAACCAGAACAAGAGCATAATGTACCTATAGTTCGTAGCTCTCACATTTCGCCGAAATAACGGAGCTCTCGGAGAACGTAGCGAAATGCTACACCAATGCTACGGAGTCTACGAATATCTACATCAGTCGGAATAACATTTCAACATAATATTTTCTTATCACACTATGGAGTCACCACCACAACAAACATTAAGGCGTTAACTGACATTACCATTGTGAGACGCTCACTCACCTCATTCGTAATAGATCTAAATATAGTCGTTCATGAACGGTCGCGGATTAGTAAACTGTACTCACACCAATACCTCACACGCTCAAAAATTGTCCTACAACTCCCAGCGACCTTTATTCACTCGGAACGAAAATATTACAATAGTACAATCCTGGGAACGGACCAGATCCTGATTAACCTGATCCTGATTATCGATTTAATTGTCCCAAAAACAGCAGCTCCAATATTTTGTACAATGCTATTGTATATTACGGGAACGTGCAAAAATTTTAGCGTTTTCGCCCGCAGGCTCGCTGATTGTCCGTTTACTTCATTATATAATTTTGTTACCAAAAAACACTATTAATTATGTTATAAAAGGGTAGGATCTGTTTAGCATGGGACGTCGTGGTGGATAGTAGCGTCGGAAGGGTGGTGAGTAACCGTGAACCTGCGGTGCACTCACCTTCCTCGGCGGGGGTTGCATGGCGGCAGCGGTCGCGACTCGTCTCGTGGGCTCGGGCCGCGGGCGCCGCGAACGACTCCAATCGATGGGGTCGCGAGTACTAATGCCGCCCTGAGCGACCCTCACACAATCCCTCGTTGCCGCACACAGCAGGCGCGCATGCGTTCACGACGCACGCCAACTTCACTCACACCACAAGAATAAGTCCACAATTATTCGTTTCATTTTACTAGCTATTTCTTTCTTTTTAGTAACTTGAATTTTTGTAATTCGTCTTTTGTATGTTTCTTACTCAATTTCCAAAATTAGGCCAATAAGTGTATTATAACAATAATTGTATCCGAACATCTGGAAAAAGTACGAGGTATTATAAATAGGTGTCGTGGAAATTCGGCATAGGTGCGGGGGGGGGGGGGGGGGAGAGGGGGCGATTCCTCCTTGTTGGTATACTGAAACACTCCACTGACATACAGAAATCATATAAAGATAGATATATGATCCCTATAGATACTGCCAGACCATGCGACAAGTACTCATTTTAACTCCGAATAGGCTTAGAAATAAAAAATAAAAATAATGCCCAGATAAAAATTGATGCGAGGTATTTATTTTCTAGAATATTCTAGATGAACAATTTGTGATATTGCCAGGATTGCAACCCGCAACCATCCAAGCGCGGGATAATTTCCGTTCACAATCAGATGGGTAGACATGGTGAGATTATTAGAGAGTAAATCGAAACGTTAAATCGTGAAGTCTGGCGTTTATGTCAAAAGCTGACGGACAGTAAGCAAAAACGGTTCGTTTTAAGTTAGAGAAACCGGCCATAAACGGTCAGATTAATTCAAAATTTTGCATGCTTATCAGGGCCCGATGACAATACAATAATTTCAAAATGTTGTCCTTTTTTTCTGATCAGTATCTTATGGATTAAAGACTATAAAAAAAACAAAGCATCTTACTGTTTCTAAATTTAAACCAAACACATATATAAGATTAAGTAACCCACACATCGCGCCCTCCGTGCAGCTACCGCGCGCCTTCCGTCTCACCCACACATAGCCGCAAGCGCGTTTACGAGCACATAAGCTTATGTGTCACTTCTTAGTGTAATAGTTATATGAAAAAAATGTATGTAAACCAAAACGTGCAAAATTGTTGACAACATAACATTCGAGGCGCAAATCGCCATTCAGTTAAGGCGCATTTCCACTAGAGAGGGAACGGAGGCGAGTAATCTGCTTTCATTACGGTCCAGGATGCAAAGCTTCTATTGAGATTCAATCAGCGTCGAGTCAAGACGAGTGCAGATTAGGTACCTAGAGATCTTCTACGGTTAACATTAAGCAATTCATGGTATTTCATATTTAAATATTTGTGACAATACTTTAAAAAGTGCCACCAAGCGTCATAGGCAACATTAGTCGAAAAAACTAATAAAAAATATGTTCTTCTACTTGCGAATCATGCTATCCTAGCAGATCTAATTATTTAAATATTCTTCATATGCATTGGATTGTCTTTTTAATAGATTAATAATAATTCTTAAATACTAGCAGTACCTAACTCCCGGCTTTGCCCGGGTGAACTGTTCACTTTAATAAGGGTAAATTTTCGAAATGTCATTCCTGAATAGACGGTTATATCACAATATAAACGTTTCTTCTTAGCGATTTAGTCTGTCCATTGTCATTCAGTCTGACAGTATTTTGCCTCTTACATTATATTTAAATGGTGGGTTCATGAGTATTTTAGGAGCTTTGTCTTCTTCCTCCAGTGCCACCTTCTAACGAAGGTTGAAGAACCTTATGATGATACTACAGTACTCAAAACGTCACTTGGTTCCATATAATTTTTACAAAAGATTGTTGTTCTTTACCCAATAATTGAGTCATCTATGTATTTTATCAATGTCATCGTCATCATCAGCCCACATTTGTCCACTGCTGAACATAGGCTTCTTCCAAATAGAAGCCACTTAGCACGATCTTCCGCTCTTCTCATCCAGTTTCCACCGGCCGCCTTCCGCAGCTCGTCACTCAACTTATCAATATCTTGGATCATAGATATTTGTCAAGATTATTTATGAATTGAAAGAGAACTCCAAGCAGACTGGCGACACGGCGACGCGATGACGACGTCTAGATTGGCAGGGACATAATCTATTGAGTCAATTTGTGAGCGCATACTGACCCAGATTTTGGAGTCATAGCGCGCGGCTCATGTTCTGCATTTTAAACTCGCTATTGATGAAATACTAGCTGCGCTCCCTGGTTTTACCCGTAGACAATGATGATGTATGGTGACGATGGTGAAAGTATTCTATGTGTTAATCTAGGACCTAAAGTACCTATATACCAAATTTTATCAAAATCCGGTCAGCCGTTTCAGCGAACTTACAACAAACTTACTCACAAAATTTATATTTGTCGAGTATCTTCTTCTTGAGGTGCCATCTCTTACCGGAGGTCAGCTACCATTAGGCCATCTAAAATAAGGATTTGTTTTAGATACCTACTGCTGCTCGGAACAGGATCTGGTGCTCAGATTGAACCACGTTCTGAGATTTCTGAGCCAAGAGGTGCGTCTTCTTCCTGGTTTTAAGCTTGGATTTTTCCTTGCATAATTAGTTGGAGTGGTTCGTATTTATTATTTCTCATAACATGACCAAAACATTATAATAATTTACGAGATTTTATGGTATTTAAGATCTCAACTTTTTTGCTTATTCTCTGCAAAACTTTCTCGTTTGACACTTTATCCGTCCAAGATATTTTAAGGATTCTTCTGTACATCCACATATCAATTTTTTTCGAGTATACTATTAGATTATTGATGGGGCTCCCCCGCTATTGCAGTTCATCAACAATTGTTGCGCGCGCGCGCGTTTAGTTTGTTTTTATGCAACAATGCGCAAGAGAGGCACATCGCTGGTGCGGCGAGTGCTGGGGAGCCCCAACAGCATGCTGGCAGCGCCCGCGGGTAGGCTGGACTGTCCCTACATTAATCACTGCTGTAATCTGCTCATAGCACATTGTGCATAATAATAAGTATGACGTTGATTTTAATTTTTGTAATAATTTTAATTTAATTGTAATTTTAATTTGAATTGTATTATAAATGTGACTGAATTGCAATTTTAATGTGTGTCTTCTATTATGGGTGTTATTTGCCTGAAATAAATGAATTTAATTTAATTCATTTAGTTTGTTGTGATCAAGGAAGACATAGTTACATATACATCAATGAAGGAAGTTTATGTACTTACGTAATTAGTACATACAACTTCCTTGGCTGTGATACAGTGAGATGACGTGCCATAAAGTTAAAAATAAGCCCAATGTAAATTAAGAGACAAAAGCCACATTTCCCTAGTTGAACCCGAGCCGAATGCTTACTACGCGTTATCCTGTTAGAGTAGGAACCAATCTTTATGGCGGCTGTAAAGTTAGGCGCAAGGCGCTGCGCAATAGCTAATTTTAGGTGTAAGCGAGCTTTGGAGAGGTGAGAGGCCGGGGCACACCCTCCCGCTAGCCCACCGCACGCTCTCACCGCGGTTGTGCTTGTGTGCACGCTACATCCGTACACTGCACACATGCGTGTGATTCTGTTCAAGTACAGTCTAGTTAGTTATTTTATTAAAGTTGTTTGTTACCAACCAATACAATTCACCAACACAATATGAGCATATTCCGATATCAATATTATTGGGTGTTAACATACGTGACGTATGTTAACATAATTTCATGATTGGTTAAAAAAATGATGTTAAGCGTTAAGCGTCAACGCTAATTTAGCTACTAAAAACATAACTATAGGAAAAATGTTATACCTATAGACTATAGGTATAACATTTCTTTTATCCATTATTTTTATGTAGGTACTTACCACATATATTTTTTCAATCATTACATTATTTGCATGTGACATGTAATTATGGTTATATTAGTTATATTATTTATATTAGTTTATGAAATATCTATGTACTTATAGTCATTTTCATTTTGCATGATTTATTGTATTGTTTTGCACCACTATCGTTTTTTAATTCGTAATTTCTGTGCATCCAAAGTTTGTCTGTCTTGTCTGGAAGAGATCACTTTTAGCGACAAAAACACCCTTTGTGCCTATTTTTTAAATAAATTCTTGTATATATGTTCCATAATTCTGGTGTAATAAGATGTTTATTATTATTATTATGTTCTACAAGTAGGTAGTAAAAAAAAACTCTAATAATTGCGAACCTTACTGTACCAGCGCGAAGTCGCACTCGCAGCGCGCTTCACAGCCGTCATTAAGATTGGTTCCTACTATAACCAAGTTTTTAGTTATTTTGTCGTTCGGCAAAGTCAGGTCAAAAACTCAGTCAAAGCTTCAAAGCGGAATACGCACATAACTAATCATAGTTATTTATAACTAGCTGTACCCGCGGCTTCGCACGCGTAGTCATTTCTTTAGGTTCAAAGTACCATAATGTGCTACTCCAGGACCAATATACCAACATTTGATCAAAATTTATTTTGCCGTCAAAAATACTTTTATCAATTGCTGGGCTTCTAACTCAACAGATTGAGATACCAATTACACCAGTTTTTTAAATCAAACCCTAAGCTATCTAATAATTAAAACCGCATTGCAATCGGTCCAATAGTTTTTAAGTGATGCGTGAACAAATAAACATACAGACAAACAGACGGAGCAACACGATTAAAAAAAAATATATTCTTATATATTTTCTTTTCCCTTTTTAACTCTTCGCGGGCCATTTGGGCTTTTAAGCCCGAACATCGCAAGCACACTCCGTTCGGCAATGAAGCGGTGGCCGTCGAAAGATTAAGCATCCAACAGCATTTTTCTTATTTATCTTCTTTTTACAGCCTTTTTCGTATTTTTTGCTTTATTATAAGTATAGATATATGACTGAGTCAATTTGCATCAAAATATCCGTCTAGTAGTTTCGTGATAAAATATTTTATACATAATAATATTTTATCATATTTTTCACCCCTCTTATAAACTATGTCTGTGCCAAGTTGCATCAACATCCGTCCAATAGTTTCAGCGTGCTACGTGTTCTTTTAAATAATTTTCCACCCCTATCCTGCAGAAACTTTTGAATTTTTCGGGATGAAAAGTATCCAATGTCCTACCTCGAAGTATGAACTCAAATCATACCAAATTTCATTGGAATTCAGTGAGTATTATCGGCATGATACGCTCCCAAGGTACAGACAGATAGACGGCCAGACAGACAGACAGACGGACAAAAATTACAAAAATAAAGTTTTGGCTTTAGTACTGAATATAGAACGGCCTCCAAAAAAAAATACACAATAGCTTCAATTTACAGAATTTGGGGCATTATCCCGCAGGAACTCTTAATTTTTTCGGTATAAAAGTATGCTCAATTTTTACCCATTATATAAACTATGACTGTGCCAAGTTGCAACAAAATCCGTCCAGTAGTTTCAGCGTGATAAGTGTTCTTTTAAATTACTTTCACCGCCTATCCTGCTGGAACTCATTAATTTTTTAGGATGAAAAGTATCCAGTGTCCTACCTCGAAGTATGAACTCAAATCATACCAAATTTCATTTGAATTCAGTGCGAATTTTCGGCGTAATGCGCTACCAAGGTACAACTAGACAGACGGACAAACAGACAGACACACAAACATTACAAAAATACAGCTTTGGCTTTAATATTGAATAAAGAAAGGCCTCCAAAAAAATTTACAAAATATCTTCAATTTACAGAATTTGGGACATTATTCCGCAGGAACTCTTTATTTTTTCGGGATAAAAATTATCCGGAACTTTTGCCCATTATATAAACTATGACTGTGCCAAGTTGCAACCAAATCCGTCCAGTAGTTTCAGCGTGATACGTGTTCTTTTAAATAACTTTCAACGCCTATCCTGCAGGAACCCTTTAATTTTTCGGGATTAAAAGTATTATATGTCCTACCTCGTAGTATGAACTCAAATCATACCAAGTTTCCTTTAAATCCATTCAGTAGTTTCGGCGTGATGCCTAGCCAAGATACAGACAGACACACCGACAAAAATTAAAAAAAATACAGTTTTGGCTTCAGTATCGAATATAGAGTAAGGTCCAAAAAAAAAACAAATTATCTTTAATGTACAGAATTGGACCCGTTATGTGTGTGTGTCATATTCAACTAGCATGTGCCTTTTTATGAGCAAGCACTGCCTAATGTGATCCGATTCTAAGGACACTGTAGTCAATTAAATTACTAGGCATAATTAAATTTCAATGTCTCCGGGTGACGAACGTTGCGCATATGATTTTTTACTCCAAAGTTCTCGGTGGTACAGAAATTGTGATATACAGAAAAATAACAAAAATAAATAATGCCGCCTTTCTACTGAGTTTCATAGTGCTGTATTTTCAATTAAGCACCGCTAGAGTCGGATATTTTCTTTTCCTGTGCGAGGTTCAACTCTGAATCAACACTTGAAAAGAAAATTTCCGTTTCTAAATCAAAGTAGTTCTAATTTATTGACTTGGACTATTTAAAATATTTTAAGATTTTATAATTTTCTCCTCTTGAGACTTTATGCTAGGCTTCCACCTGCAAGACCGTATACCAAACGTCGAAATTATATGTCGCACTAAAGTCGAAGATGTAGATATACGGATAGCAAAGCTTAAATGGAGATGGGCAGGACACTTGGCAAGACGGGATGGTCCAATAGTGGACCAAGGCGATAACGGAGTGGTGGCATAGAAAAAGAAACGTTCACGTAATAGTGAAATGACATTGATAAGCTCGCAGGAATTAGACTGGATTAGACTTTCACAGGACCGGAAAAAATGGTGTGAAAGAGACTAGACCTTTATCCAGCAGTGGGTGGATAAGGACTAAGTAGATAGATAGAGACTTTAAGTTTTTAACTTGTAAACGTAATTATTATTATGTTGTCTACGTACTTACAATAAATACTTTTTGGGTTTGAGTTTCGATGAGCAAACTTACATAGGCGGCCTAGGTATTGTCATGACACAGTTGTATGAATAAATTACTTATTCAGCAACACGATTCAGCCATCTGTGTCACGCCTTCCTCGATTTGATAATCGTTTATTGACCGATCACTTACCAGCACTCGCGGCCTCCGCTTCGTGCCACACTTCTCATAATAGCTCTCGGTATTTTCCATTATGTTACTTGAATCTTTTTTATTGCACGGCAAACGGACACACGTTACTTAAACACGATAGTAGGTACAGGCTACTTGCACTTCCCCGCGCGTTTGTTTGTTATTTCATTTGTAGATCGTTAGTTAGTAAAATGTAAGTGCTGATTTTATCAGCGCGCGCGGACTGTTGTGTTGTTTGATAAGCCGGAGCCAATCAGGCGTATTATGATTATTATTAATTTTCATCTGATAAGAGCATATAGCTACAGGTTACAGTTATATACATATAGGTACCTACTTATCGTTCAAGGACCCTTGATATGTAATTTTGATTGCCTAATAGATCCAAAGATTACTATCCTAACATTTTTATTTAGAGGATCATTCGAAGCAGTTTTTGTAAGTTTGCAACATAACCAGGTGCCACTTTTATAAGCCAAAAGCTTATCATGAACAAAGAGAATAATACTTAGGTACCTACTAATATTAAACTTAATTATTAACTTTGGTGATCCGCATTCTCACAACCTTGAACCCTGGCAATGGTATTTACAACTCTGATAGTCTCCTGAGCGACATTGGGTATTGAAGTTAGTAATTAAAGAGACTCACTAATCTGTAGTTTGTCGATGACATTGTCCTTTTTGTCCCCACAGAAGCAGCCGCGTATTGCAATAGATGATCCAAAATCTGAGCACAGCAAGCCTTGAGGTTGGACATATGATGAACCGGTCAAAGACACAAGTTAAACAGCACAAAAAGTGGGACCGAAGTCGACGGGCAAGTAGTATCCTTCAGCAACCGGCAGGATGGAGAAATATAAGCAAATATAGTATGCTTGTGCCACATCCAAGTACTGACCGCGCACCACATTGTTACGAGTGCTACGAGTATACTTCGATGATCGTATACCTACGTATAGTCCTTATACTATACGGTGCCACTAACCTATCTTTAGAGACGAGCGGGCGCCATCATCTACTGACCGTGAAGTGATGTTTAACGAGATGGTCTAATTGGAACCATTTTTGTTTACTTAGATATAAGTTGGTGGCACTGTACGAAAAGGATTTGTTATTTTCAAATTAAGTAAATAAATAATATCAAACTTGGTTTGTTTTAAATATTGTAACAAATAGATATTTGCTTAGGAATACCTGCACACAATCGGAACTTATTTGTTTAGCTATGTACTTCCCAACTTATACTTTTGATTCAGCACATGCGGGTATCATTCCTGCAAGCACGTATTTGCCGTGGAACCAGTGAAAAATGTTTTGTAAGAGAAGGGAGATTTATTCAACCTTTAGATTTGGACCTGAAAACCATTCGCCCTCAGGTATCTTGAGTGTATACTCTTTGAGTTGAATATATAACGGCAAATCTGTTAGGTAGGTCTTATTATATTAGGTATCTAAGTAACTGTAGGTCTAAGTACTTGTACTATTATTTATTCTGTGGTCTAATGGCCCGTTCCTATATCTTAAAACGAACCGTTTTCGCTTACTGTCCGTCAGCTTTTGACATAAGCGCCATACAAAAAACGTCAAAAAGTAACGAGACGTTGGAAAAACGACTCGTTTCATTTTTATAGCAATGGGGGATAAGTCTATGCAAAATATACCTACCCTATCATGCTCTGCCAACGGAGCCCTCCGTACCAGTACACATATATATATATATCCTTACGGATTACGGATATTTCCTATTTTTTGTTTTTGGTAATGTTTATTGTTGTGTGTTATCAAAAATAAATGTTTTCTTTAATTTTTTTCTTTTCTTTCTTATGGAATATACGTGTACTGTGCCTCCGTGGTCACTGAAAGGAAATTCCTTCACCAAATTTTACTTTTTCCAGCGAATTTACTTGGTATTTTTTATTTATAATAAAACTGTAATAGGTCCAATTCTGTACATTGATATTTTTTGGAGGCTGTTTTGTGTTCCATTTTGAAGCCAAAAGGCTGGGCGTTGTCTGTCAGTCAAAGTCAAAGTCAAAGTATTTTATTGTTACCAGTTAAATCTCACACAGGAAAAGGAAATACCCTTCTGACTCTACTAGTGCTTCGGAAATACGCCCGTTAGAGAAGACAGCACCAAGAAACTCTACGGGGATGTATTTTTTTTCATATTTTTTAGTTCTTGATATTTATTCCAAATGCCACATTTTATAACAAAAATTACGTAAACTACATATATAAAAGTGATAATGATGTCCCACAATCATCTAACAATCAAACTGGGAAAAATAAAGCAATAATTCCAAAAAGATATGTTGTGTAAAACAACATATCCATTTAGCACCCTTACATCATGTTATGCTGTAAGTCATGTACATCATACATTGTCACGTTCTCACAGTATGCTGTGAGACATCTCAAATCAAATCAAATCAAATCAAATCAAAATTATTTATTGAGAGTATAGGTGTAACAAATGGTGGTAAAAATAAATTGTAATATATAGTTCACTACATTCGGCCTTTCAGGCTTTCAGTAATCACCAATAAAAACTAGAAATAAAATTAAAATTGAATTAAAAAAAACAACATAAAAACTTCAATAACAATTTAAATAATAATATTAATAAATTTAATCAGTCTTACACACAATAATAAACACAGGTCAAATAATTAAAGTAAAATGTCATCTAAAAATAATAATTAAATTTCATGTGTTATTTAAATAATCAACTTTTGATTGATGTCAGAAAATATTAAAAAAAAAATGATACAGTCCAATAAATATAAAATGTTAATAATTCATATTGACTTGTCATCTAAATAGTCCCTTACACTGTAATATGTCTTTCGAATTAAAAAACTTTTTTATTAAATTTAAAAATATTGATATTCGTGCTCTGTATAATTGTTTTCGGTATATGATTGTAGATACGTGGGGCCAAACAAAACACACTATTATTAAACAGAGCCGTTGTGTTACTGGGAAAGCGTATTTTATTACAGTGACGTTTACTATTTAGTGACTCAAATAAACCTAAGTTACATCTAACAAAATTCGAAATTTCATAAATATACAGGCTGGCCAGGTTAACATATTAAGATTTAAAAAATATGGCTTACAGATGTCTGTTTGCTTCAATCTACACATTGAGCGTACGCATTTCTTTTGAGCTTTAAATACTCTTTCTTTTTCAACGGAATTTCACCAAAACATTACTCCATATCGCAACACAGATTCCACATAACCATAATAAGAAGTCAACACTGCCGATATATTTACAACTCTCTCAAGCATAAAATTTGCATAGGAGCACTGATTAAGCCTTGAACATATAGTATTAAAATGGTTCTTCCAATTCTGTTTGGAATCGATATAGTCCTAGAAATTTAGTATTTTCTACTTTTTGAAATGTATGGTCAGCATAAACAATGTTCAAAATACCTGATTGTGTACGACTATTTGTAAATGTCATAATGTTAGTTTTGGCAAGGTTTATGAGCGAGATTGCAGACATTCGACGGTTCAAGACATGGTTTCTCTTTATCTGTGAATATGATAGTGCTGTAATCTGCAAAAAGTACCATACGCTGATCAATGGTTCTGGGTAGGTCATTTATGTAAACAATAAACATGAGAGGACCTAAGATACTACCTTGAGGAACTCCATATTTAACTTCTCGAAATTCTGAGGAATATAATATTTATTTTTTAGTGTTCGGACAAATCTTTCTAACTTGAGTAATTTGTTGCCTATGACTCATGATTTCAATCTCACAAAGTATTTTGAACATTTGTGTCACTTAACGTAAACATCGAAGTTATCACTTATTATTATCAGGGAGCTTGGAGATATCAGGCCATGCATTTCTGTCATTAATATAAACATTTAAATTGTAATACGCTTTCTTAATGAGATTTAATTTAACAAAAGTTTTAAACCTATGCATTGATAATTGATCAATGCCGTCAGGTAACTTATTAAAAAGCGTATACAGTTCCCCATATATGAACCACTAACTTTCTTTAACCGAAATCCAGACATTTTCAGTTTATTTTTATTTCTTGTATTAAAATTATGAACATCCCTATTTTCAACAAAGATATTGACATTCCTCCGAACATACATTATATTTTCATTTATATATTGTCAAGCCACTGTAAGAATAGTGATCTCTTTAAAACGTTCCCTCAGAGAATCGCGGGATTTCATATTGTATATGGAACGAATTGCTCTCTTCTGCAGCACAAATATGTATTGAATTTACGCTGCCTTACCCCACAGCAAAATGCCATATGATATAACTGTGAAACTAACTAAAATATACTAATCTTGCAGTGGCTACATCGGTAAACTGTCTAATTTTACCTACTGCATAGGCTGCAGAGCTCAATCTACCAGCTTTCAACGATATGTGAGGACCCCACTGTAATTTTGAATCTACAGTAATACCCAACAATGTGGCTGACTGCACAAGGTTTACAGGCTCACTATTTATTAAAATACTTGAATTCGTAGGAACCCCTCTGACATTGGGTAGTGAGAATTGAATACAATTAGTTTTCATAGGATTTAACATTAAATTATTAGTTGTAAACCAATTAAGAAATAGCGAGATTGTCTTGATAATATCGTCAAAATTATTCAAGGTTCTGTCAATCTTAAAAATAAGAGAAGTATAATCTGGAAACAAAACAATATCACATAAGTTCTCTATAGAAATGGGAAGATCATTAATGTAAACCAAGAACAAGAAGGGCCTAAGCATTGAACCCTGTGGGACTCCCATTGTAATGAGAAATGCAGGTGACCTTGCACCGTTTACATCCACTTTTTGGATTCTATTGTTAGGATACGACAGTAAAGTTCTTGAGCTTTCCCATGAACTCGGTAATGCTTCAATTTAAAAAATAATGTTTCGTGGCAAACGCAGTCAAATGCTTTGGATAAATCACAGAAAACACCAATTTCATCCTGTGACTACTCCCAATCATCGAATATATGCTTTAAGAGCCCTGTGCCTGCGTCTGTAGTTGAACAGCCTTTAGTGAAGCCATATTGTTCATTATGAAACAGACCGTTGAGATTGAAGTGTGTTAATAACTGGTTTAATATTACTTTCTCAAAAATTTTACTTATAGCAGGATGTATAGAAATGGGTCTGTAGTTAGTCGGATCATTTTTACTGTCAGACTTGAATAAGGGAATAAGTTTACTATTTTTCGTTATGTTGGGAAAAACTCCTTCATCAACACAATTATTACAAATAATTACTAAATATGGAGCAATTATACTAATAATAGAACTTAAAATTTTAGTATGCCCCAGAAATCCTCTGTCTTTTTTATGTGAAGCAATTTAAATCTCCTTAAATTTACAATTAGTCTGTAGGTATGTCACGTTACTGTTTTATAGGCATGATTAGAATAATGTAATAAAACCAGGGTTCGAAAAAATCCGATTTTTATAATAAATATCAAAAATCAGTTTTTTTTTATATACTTGTATATCGAAATATATCGGATATATATCCAGGCTAAGAAAAAGAAGCGAATTTCATTCTGTAGGGGGATTAAACACTTAAAAATGTGAAAAGAATTTCTAAAGTAATTTAGGTGTCAAATTACCGCATTTTTTATTTAAAAAATCTTTCAAAAAGTAACAAAATGTGTTTATTTGAAAAGATTTTTTTAATTAACACTTAAAAAACAATTACCTATTTTTATAATAATCTTCATTTGTTGTGTCGTAAAATAAACCTTATATGATATGAAGTTCAGGTTTGAATTTCAATAAAAAGCTAGCCGTACTGGTAAGTTAAAAGGGATTTCCCCAACTTTAAATGAGGTTGCCATTTTGGAAAACAATCTAAATTATTCTGAATTGTAGTTTCAGCTGGAATAGCACATTATGGTACTTTGAACCTAAAGAAAAGACCAAGTGTGCGAAGCCGCGGGTACAGCTAGTATAGACTATGACTGTGCCAAGTTGCATCAAAATCCATCCAGTAGTTTCAGCGTGATAGGTATTCGTGAAAATAACTTTCAACCCTTATCCTGCGAGAACCCATAAATTTTTCGAGATGTAAAGTATCCTATGTCCTACCGCGTAGTATAAACTCAAATCATACCAAGTTTCATTTGAATTCATCCAGTAGTTCAGGCGGCGTGATGCGCGGCTAAGTTACATACTGACAGACATATAGACAGAAATGAAAAACATACAGTTTAGGCTTCATTATCGAATATAGAGTAACTTACAAAAAAAAACTATATCTTTAATGTATAGAATTTGGACCCATATCCTACAGGAAGCCTTTATTTTTTCGGGACCAAATGTATCCATAACTTTCACCCATCTTATAAACTATGTCTGTGCCAAGTTGCATCAACATCCGTCCAATAGTTTCAGCGTGCTAAGTGTTCTTTTAAATAATTTTTCACTCCTATCCTGCAGGAACACTTAATTTTTTCGGGATGTAAAGTATCCAATATCCTACTTCGAAGTATGAACTCAAATCATACCAAATTTCATTCGAATCCATTGATTATTTTCGGCGTGGTGCGCAGCCGAGGTATAGATAGACGGAATGACAGACAGACAGAAAAAAATACAGTGTTGGCTTTAGTATTGAATAATATAGAACGACCTCCAAAAAAAACCATAATATCTTCAATTTACAGAAACACTTTATTTTTCAGGATAAAAAGTATTCTCAATTTTTACCCATTATATAAACTATGACTGTGCCAAGAATCAACAAAATCCGTGTAGTAGTTCCAGCGTGATACGTGTTCTTTTAAGTAACTTTCAACGCCTATCCTGCAGGAACCCTTTATTTTTCGGGATGAAAAGTATCCAATGTCCTACCTCGAACTATGAACTCAAATCATACCAAATTTCATTTGGATTCATTGAGTATTTTCGGCGTGATACACTTCCAAGGTACAGACAGACATACAGATAGACAGACAAAATAAATAATACAGTTTCGGCTTTATTATCGAACATAGAATGGCCCCCAAAAAAATTACAAAATATCTTTAATTTACAGAATTTGGGACATTATCCCGCAGGAACTCTTTATTTTTTCGGGATAACAAGTATCCTCAATTTTAACCATATAAACTATGACTGTGCCAAGTGCATTAAAATCGGTCTAGTAGTTTTAGAGTGGTAAGTGTTTTTTGAAATAATTTTTAACCCCTATCCTACGGGAACCCTTTCATTTTTCGGGATGAAAAGTAGCTATGTCCTACCTCGTAGTATGAACTCAAATCATACCAAGTTTCATTTAAATTCATTCAGTAGTTTCGGCGTGATGCCTAGCCAAGATACAGACTGACAGACAGACAGACAGATAAACAAAAATGAAAAAAAAATACAATTTTGGCTTCAGTATCAAAAAAAAACTTTAATGTACAGAATTGGACACCCGTTACAGTTTTATTATAAGTATATAGATGATTGGTGAAAATTGAGGATACTTTTCATCCCGATAAAATAAAGTGTTCCTGCAGGATAGGGGTCCAAATTCTGTACATTGAAGATATTTTGTAAACTTTTTTGGATGATGTTATATATTCAATACTGAAGCCAAATTGTTTTGTTTTTGGCTTTCTGTCTGAGTGTCTATATCCTGGCCGCACATCAAGCCGAAACTACTGAATAAATTCAAATGAAACTTGGCATGATTTGAGTTCATACTATGAGGTAGGACATTGGATACTTTTAATCTCGATATATTCAAGGGTTCCCGCAGGATAGGGATTAAAAGTTATTTAAAAGAACACGTATCACGCTGAAACTTCTGCACGGATTTTAATGCAACTTGACACAGTCATAGGTCATATTATGAGTGAAAATTAAAAATACTTATTATACCGAAAAAATAAAGGGTTCCTGCGGGATATGGATCCAAACTCTTTACATTAAAGATATATCTATCTATCTATCTATATTGGTATAGGTCTTGGAATAGTAATATAGTTATTTTAACCTAGAGAAAAGGCCACGTGTGCGAAGCCGCGGGTACAGCTAGTAATAGTTATAAATACTCGTAACTAGCTTATAAGCTAAAGGAACACTCCTACCCTGCCAAAAATTAACTTATGCCAATAAATTAAATACTGTTGAAATGTGCTTATCACAAAGCCTTCAATTTGATACCCATATTGAAAAACACGAAGTATTTTTTTTGCATTTGAATATGGAGCCATAATGCCGACATAATAAATTATTTCAACAAAAACATAGCCTATTACTCCGTGTAAGGATTCTAACGATACCACATACGTCTAAATCTGTTCAGGCATTTAAAAGTTATGGTGGAATAAAGAAACTCACATACATACAAACGCATGAATCCTAAAAACATCACACTCCTTTTTTTGGGCAATCATGTGAAAATATAATAGTTTTATATCGATTGATCTTTGCATTGACATGCATAGTGCACCAGATTTTATGAGTGAAATCCTAAGCTATCTAACAGTGAAAACCGCATTTTAATCAATCTAGTAGTTTTTAGGTGATGCGGGAAAAAAACAGACAGACACACATATTTTTAATAAAATGTTGTATTCTTGTACCTATCATTGAAGTAACTCAACATTTTTTTTAAAATATCTTCACTTTACAGACTTTTTATTCCTCACTGCCTTAATCAATCAATCAATCAATCAATACATGGTATAAAACAAAGTCGCTTTTCGCAATCTGTCTGTAAAGCTTATTAACCTGTCGGCTATCGGTATCCCGTACGGACTATATGAGATTATTTAATTTAAAAAAATAACAATTTTATTCATTTTATTCATTTACCTTCCTCAAATACAGATTTTGTGTATGGCAAACCTCATTATTTATTTTAAAAAAACCTAAGAACTCCAAAAACGCACTCGTCCACTTAAACTACGCAACGGATTTTAACGCTAGTTATAGGTATAAAAATATTAATAATTTTATACCTATATAAATTGAACATTTTGGTAAATAGACAAACTACATTATGTTATGACTGATCCCTACTGAAGAGCATAAC
The DNA here is from genome assembly GCA_946251855.1 of Alsophila aescularia. NCBI lineage: Eukaryota > Metazoa > Arthropoda > Insecta > Lepidoptera > Geometridae > Alsophila > Alsophila aescularia. The sequence continues at coordinate 103,894,682 of OX276373.1, forward strand.
CATAGAATAAATAATAGTACGGAACACGAATATTATACTCTGTTCGGAAACCAGTAGCGTCACCTAGTGGCTGCCACACCAAACCATAGTCCGCAGTTTTATCCGCAGGTAGCTCCCCTTTGCTAAGGAAACTTCCCTCCAAAGAGAGTACATCTTCCCCCGAGTTAGTTCCTAAAATTTACTACAGAGCTCCGTTTAGTTCAGTCAACACCCGCTAGATGAAGCTTTAGTCATATAAAATTTACGTAGTATTTGTATACTCTCTGTATAAAATTATTTCTTTAATTAAAACCTGCACTACACTGCTCGCGAAGTTGCTTCGACAAAGTACGGTTCGAAGTTGACCGAAGTTCGGAGTACGTGACTATACACTCGTACAACTTCGCAAGGAGCTCAGTCGCCCGTCGGCGCCCGCACGCTATGCATCATGGATAATGTTCGAATGGCAGCTGCTTTTGCAATGTTTTTTTCTCGCGTATTATATCTACGTGCGTATATACCACAAGACAAAAATATTTAATAATGGTGGATGATTGCAATGCACTGGAACAGAACTATGTTATTAGAATAAACAAGGCACAATAAATTTTAACATTACCTTTAATATTTTTTTATCACTATCATATGAAGTAAGCCGAGTAGTGTAGTGAGACGCTTCGTTATAGAACTTCGGGTAGCTTAGAGTCCTTTGACTCGGGCGCAATAACCGACAACAATCGGAAGTCGCCCGAGGCGAGCCAAGGTTGCACGAAGAGAACCGAAGTGCCCGTCTACACTCTCGTGTTCGCTTAACTTCGATCAAGTTTGCGAGTAGTGTAGTGGGCGTTTAACGTGAACATCTCGTATTTTGCGCGACCGACTAACCTTCACACTGCTCTGTCGTACTGGTGTGATGGTTAGGAAGAAAATTTGTACTAGCTGTGCCCGCGTGGTCATTTCAGTTCAAAGTAGTCCGTACATGTTATTCCAGGACCAAAAGTCTACAAAGTACAATAGCTTTTTATCGATTGCTCGACATCTAATCATAGGATTAGGATACCAAGTTCCCCAGTTTTTAAGTCAATCCTTAAGCTATCCAACAATGAAAACCGCATAGCAATCGGTCCAGAAGCTTTTAAGTGATGCGCTAACAAACATACAAAAGAGATTTAAAAAAATGATATATTCTTGTTCAGTAACCTATTTTATGGACGCTTTTTTTTTATTCTTAATTGTAGTTTTTTTGGTACTTACTGCTTTATTATTAGTATAGATTTGGCTATATTTTATCAATGTAGGTACTTGATTGCTTGTCGTATGAGGTAGTGCTGGCCTCTGGTGTCACAGTTTGTCAGGCCGCCCGAGGTCCTCTGACATGGCTTAACGGCTGCTATTAATCAATAGCAGCCGGGACCGACAGCTTAACGTGCCCTCCGAAGCACGGAGCGATGGAAAACCAATGTACTGTATCGTCTTCAGTTGTTGAAAAATATGATTAAATTCTATTGGAAAATATTACCAAGGATTGGGTACCTAAGTATTTGAAGTAGCGAGATAACTTGAAATCGGGTGAAGCTTCGGGCACTCGCACAGCGGGCCCAAGAGTCACGCCCTTTGCCTGCCTGACTGAAACTAATAAAAAAAAGAAAGTGTTCTATCCTCCTATCCACAGGATTCTATTAACATTTCGATGTCTGTTATGGTATAGAAATAGTACAATCGATGGTACTTACTGGAGATGGTACTAGTGGTCAGAGGGATAGATTTCAAATGAACCACCATTTGCGTACCGGATCTAATAATATACAGTGAGCGTTTTCTAAATTTTGCTAGTTTTAACCAAGGTAGCTTTTAACCTATTCGTTTTTAATGTAAATTGATACAACAAGGAGGCGATCCAAATTCAAACTATGTTAGATTTTCATTCACTTTATTGAATGTTTACACATTACAGATCGGATCGAAACAACAATCTTCTAAGATCGAACAACGGCAACTCATCCAAATAGAGAAGTAACGTAGAGTTAAGGTAGAGTAAGTCATTAAATAAAATATAACTATACACTTCAAAAAATCCACATAAATATAGAGATCTGTGCTAGTATCGAGGTCACTCGTACCCTACAGACTCTACGCCAGTTCAACAGGACTCGCCCCCACAAAAAAGGTACGAAAGAAAAAAACAAAAAAATGATTAATTTGATCTAAAAAATTTATTAATGAATGAGGCGACTATGTGCACATTGAAAACACTTGTTATTTTACAAGACCACTTGTACAATATTTACAAAACCCGCGTTGCGTACAATATACCCTCAGCGACTGCCAGGGACGCTCGTGTCGCCCCGCGCGCCATCATGCACCTAACTTTACATACACTCTGTACATAAGTAGTTTGTACAAATTATGCTTAACTTTAGTAGGTAATTATCGATCTAGTTTAAAACAATGGAAATATTGTTGATCATCATAATACTTATACTGATAATGGTATAAGAAGTTAATCTCTTAACGCTAACACTTAAACTGATTATATCGGCTACAGCATAAATAATATATGTATTGATTTATCTTAACTCTAATGACTGGTACGAGACGGTCAGCCATGGCTTTACATCTAACGAGTAGTGCGCGGGCGGCGGGGCGGCGGCGGCGGCGTGCCAGTTCCAGGCCGGAGCCGGGCCGGCGCCGGCTCCGGTTCTACACTAACGCTACTGGAAAAGAAACAGCCGGAGCCGCCCAAGCGCCACCGGCGCCGCACCGCTCCTGCCGCCGCTCACACCGGATACATTATACAAGTAAACATAGCAACAACACACATTCATAATAACATCACTAACTATACGAATACAATGTAAAATACAATTCCATACAACACTTTGATAAGGATTCAACATTCTTGTAAATTAAAATACTCAATACAAAGTCATGCGCTTAGAGCACGAAATTATAATCAACACGAGCATAAAATCATTCCTTACATTCATTTTGCAAATTATCAAAAAATTACATACATCGCATTAAAAAATTATACATATGTACATTATTATTTTTATTCCCTGCAATCGGAATCTCGAATATAAAATCATACCTAACACTTATCGTTCAACATACATTCATATAAATAAACAAATCACAGTAACAAGGTAATGATCGACACAGAAATCTGTTCAGATGTGATGTTTATTAACGTTCAGGCGCGAACCTGCGCAGTTTAGTTTGTGCGAAGCGCCAGCAGGTAGCACAGTGAACTCCCACCCTGCTTACTTTATTGCCACTTCTCGTTTTACAGCGAAATAATCTGACATCCACGTGATTGCGTTTAGCTGCCGCGTCATTTCTGTTGGAAGACTCCAGTGTAGTTCCTCTCGAAAGTAATATTGAAAATTAACTGTTTGACGAGAACGCGGACCGCCGAACTCACGCTATTGCCTTTGTACAACAATTCCTATCATTCAACTCGATGATACCTAATTATTATATATTTTTGTGTAAAGAATTTCAAAAGTATTTAACTTACAATTATGTACATTACATTACATTTACCTATATTTACAAATTCAATAACGATGTCACGAAACTATATTGAAATATATAAACGGCATAGCAGACTCCTAATAGAATGTCTTAAGAAGTTACAGCAGCGAAATAAAGATTTGGCTAATGTACCGAATTAGTATGTTCTGATTCAGATCGAATCGAAGCGAGGAAGCACGGAATATTGCGATGTGTCATGGCCCATGATGAAAACACTAAATCCTTACATTACTTCTTACCTACTAGGTAAGTTAATAAAATATTCGAAATTGTATTTACGTAACGATTAAGCTCTATACGGGGTTTTATGGAGTATTTTAACCACAGACCATGATAGAAATTGACCGTAGCACGAGACTGGAGACTGGTGGCCACTGCAAAACTGTCTAATAGGCCTGACTCGTTCTGTGACAGCCTTATGGCGGTTGTGCCCCGTTGACCACTAGTATCATCAATTGTACTGCTGGCACTAGATTGTACCACTAGAAGTACCATCAATTGTACTACTGGTACTAGATTGTACCACTAGAAGTACCATCAATTGTACTACTGGCACTAGATTGTACCACTAGAAGTACCATCAATTGTACTACTGGCACTAGATTGTACTACTAGTATCATCAATACTAGTATATATGAAACAGTTAAAAATATACCTAAAAAGTACAGTTATTAAAAAACAGGCTGTCCCGTCATGAGTGGATAACCCAGAAGGCATGGAGCGTCACCAAATCCGAAAATAGTCCAATAAAGTATGTGAGTACGTAATATGTGACATTTAAATTAAATTCCAAATTTGGTTCTTTCGATGAAATTATTGAGTACTACGATTTCAAATTAAGGAATACTAATGTTATGTTTACTGATAATATCCATAAATATTGGAGCTTGCTAACGCGCATAACAAATAATTATCCAGGAGATGCTGTTTTTATCTAAGGCTCTATAAAAAAAAACGGCTTTTGTTTTGTTTTGGAGAAAAAAAGTATAGCGACCAGGAAAGCCAAAAAAAATACCAACTTTATGTAATTTCTAAATGGTACTATCTGATGGTACTAGTGGTCCAGCGGGATTACTGGCACTACATTTTACCACTAGTACCATCAATTGTATAACTGACACTATTACAAAAAAAACATAAGTACGGTTATAAAAAAAACATAATGATATTGGCTGCCGAAGAAGAAATTGTTGTGTTATTTCGGGGAAAGACATCGTTCAACTAACCGCTGTGAAGGTTGGAATGGCCAATACAACCGCGCTTTTTTAATAAGGTCTTCGACTACAAGATAGCCAATTCCCAAAAGTTAGAATGTGATGTGCATACTTTACACCTGACCAAAAAGTCAGCCGTCGTAGACCGAAGTATTAACATGTTCATTTTTTATAGCTGTACATTGTTTTTTTGGTCAGTTATACAATTGATGGTACTAGTGATACAATTTAGTGCCAGTAGTACAATTGATGGAACTAGTGGTCAAAAGAGTGCCAATAGATGGTACTAGCTGATGGTACTAGTGGTCGGCAGGGTACAAACGTAGTTTCGTGTTCATTCAAAAACTACATGTCGGTTCTAGAGAAAACTTTTCACTTCTCATGCTATTAAAATCTTGTTTAACTCTTTCACTGCTAAAAACACATACGTTATTGAAAGCGCGACGCCAGTGGGCAAAACACGCCCAGCGTGTTTTTAGACGTGATTTTAACCCAGTGACGTCATCGTCAGCACCCGGAGCTGGTCTCACTTTTTAAGGTCAGCAGTGAAAGTGTAAGGGGACTAAAACAGTTTTTATGCTTTTGTGCATAAAAGAGTTTACTTCTCAATAATGGAATGAAACGCAAAGAAACTAGTACAGTAGATATCGTCGCCAAATCGTAGGCAAATATATCTTAAAGCGTACACTTTCAAGTGTTTCATTTTCTCGAAATTTATCCCCGATTTAAATGTGTCTCGGATAAAATTGATTCTTTTAGGCACTTGTTGTACAATCTTATGTTGTAGATGAATTGATCTTTGGCTATATCGATGTTAAAACCTTTCTTGAAGTAAAATATTTAATCAGGAAAAAAAATGGTTACTTAAGGTATATTATCCATGTTATTTATAAAATTTTATTTACAACTTGTGTTTTTGAAATGATACCGAAACTGCTTTTGTTTGCACCTTCACCGGTAATGAACTTATAAACCTTTACAAACAAGAATGATTTAGTACGACATTACTCATCCAAATGCAGAAATAAGGACGGTTCGAAAAACATTTCATTAGAAACATTCACAATTACAATGGTGTTACATGATTTAGGATTCGTGAATAGAAAAAAATATACAGGTTGTAACAAATAGGTGTAGCAATAATGCAATAATGTATGCATGAAATAATTAAAAAAAGGAAAAAAAAAGATGATTATTTTATCAACCCTAGTAGGCTACACGCTGGACAAGGCTGCGCAGGCCACTTCCTTAGCCGTGATTACATCCACGCCCTTCCCCCGCGCCGAGCCGCGAGCTCGCATGAATCAACAAAACGTATTTTTCGGAGAATGTTTATTCTGATCTCGTAATTTTATCTCTTTCTTTATTTGTGTGGTTAATAGTACTGCTGCTTCACCTGTTTATCGCACCTTGTATAGTCTGATAAATACTTCAATTGACCTAAGGAGTTGCAGACCAGTAACAGATTTCAACGGCAGTAACGCGACTTAGTTCTGTCTGTAGCCCTAATTCCTGCTCAGATTAAACATGTAAGACCATATTTAACTGTGTATACATCAGATACTGCTTTTATATTGATTCGAGCTAGTCCACATTCTTGTCATCAAAAGTTATAATACGTACTTATTAAAAAAAATGGATAATATGCAGACCTATTATTTATGATTAGGTATATTTTATCTCTTTAAGAACAATCACTTCACATAACAATGTACTTGCATTTGCTTAACAAAAATAAAATAGATTAATCTGTAATAATTGAAATATACGGCGGCGCCAATCAGTAGCCGTGGACAAGCCAATACCACAGTATCTAAAACATTTTGTAAGTTTATTAAGAACTAGCTCAGTCGCTTGGGACTGTCTTCTTTACTTATTTGTTTACTTTAGTTAATTTTTTTACAGAACTATCGATAAAACTCGTTCAGTTTTAAAAATAGGCATTACTCCTAATATTTACAAATGTCACACTATATTTCTTACTAATTAAATTCATCGTTACAATTATATATTATTTTATGGTAACATTTTACTTCGATATACACTCAGTGACATTGTACCATTCTAAGTAAGGACTATGATAAATTATTGGTCAGTATTAAGCAAAAAGTAAATTTTCAAGCGAGAGATTATCAATTAAACATATGGGAAATTAAATAATGAAATACCTATAAATATAATTAAATGCTCATCAGTGAATGTGATAATTAGTAAAGTAAATATTTTACATTAATTCAATGTAAACTACAATAAGGCTTATCTCACATTTAGACAGACGATTTATTGTTATTTGCACACAAGCGCAAGTCCGCGACATCTAATAAAAAATTCATGTTATTTACAGATTTTTTATTTACAGAACAATTTTCTTTGTACAGTGGGCATCTCTAATTGAGGCTAGTGTAATTTGTTCCATAGACAAGGTTGAGGAATGTCTAGAAATACCTACTAGCCAACTAGCTGAACTTTAGATTTGAATAGACAGAATTACTATATATAGGACACCCTGTATAATATTCGCAATCACAACCCTTGGGCACATTGATGATAGTTAAAGAGTTAACTACCGTGGGCATAACAGTTAGTGAAAGCGCGGATAAATGTCGTCAGAAATACGGAACTCGTACGGAACATTATAAATATGTCAAATATTTTGCCTTCACTTCAGTCATTTATTACGCCACAGTGAATAAATAAATATGTACAAAATAAAAAAGTATAAAAATAATTTAAAAAGTTAAGTTAAATATGCGCACATACAAACGAACTTTATTTTAAATAATAATAGCTTTGAATTATTTTAATGGACGATTATAAAATGACACTATCTGCTGAGGCTATTTAGTAGAAAGTTCAAAATTATAACGAAAGTTGCAAAAAGCTGACAGAATTTAATCTGAACTTCTAAATTTAGGCGGCTTCAGAGACTGGTGAAAAACATTTCAGTCCGCAACATATAAGACGCAAGTCTTTTGCAACTTTTATAACAACCTTTAAACAAATTAACCTGCCCTACAAGCAACGGATCGCAATAAATAGTCAAACAAACAAACTATGCTTATTACACGAGTGCCTAAAAAAGGAGTTTAATGTTTTCAGGGTTCATGTATGTTTGTATGTATGTATGTGAGTTTTTACACAACTGCCCAAAAAAGGAGTTTAATGTTTTCAGGGTTCATGTATGTATGTGAGTTTCTTTATTCCACCATAACTTTTAAATGCCTGAACAGATTAGGATGCATGAAGTATCGTTTAGAATCCTCACATCATCCCGAGTGACATAGACTAAGAAACAAAGTACTGCATAAAAAAGAACTCGGTGATATATTTTCAGAGATATTTTGTGTTCATAAATTATTACTTTTCGTCAAACTTAATGTTATATTAATTTGAACTTGCTATCGCTTCGTTATAGTTCTCCATATTAAATTACTTTGTTTTACCGTTATCAATATTGCAAAGCTAAGTGTCACATACAAAATAAAGCAGGGGGAAATAAAGCTATATAAATAATAATATAAAAGCGCTGGACAGTGTGTGCGCTGATTTTATATTTACATTAGGAAATGATTACTTACGTTAACAATCATGCACTTAAAGCTAAACATTCGTCTACTGCCATACAAACTTGACTATGAACTGAGTATTGCCGAATATTGCACAAAATATCTGTTCAACAAACATTTCTAAAAAAAAACAACCAATTTGATTCTTTGTACAATAAATAAATAAATTTTCATATTTTTGTCATTTGATAAGAATGAAAGAAATGTTTTTTTATACACAGAGCTCACAATAGATTAGAAAATATTCGAAATTTAACATGATTTATATTTGTCTATATTTGGGTAAGATTCCATATTTATATTGCTTTTTGTAGATATTTGAACGGAAGTAGTCAGGCTACGGAACCAACCATTGGCTATAAGTTTAATTTCACGTAAAAATGCATATGTTGTGTGATATAAATTTTTTACACCTATCCAAATCCATTCGGCGTATTGGGTTGCACCGCTTTATTATGAATATATATATAACTAACATTATAACCGAATTTAAATTTAATTAGATGTCGCGAATACCGATGCATTCGTCATTGGGCATGTAATTAAATATAAATTATATTTAAGGTGATGTGATATTATTATTTTATGTACATAAAACACTTTGCGGTGCCGTCCATCAGTACACATAAGGCAACAGATGAATATATCAATTCAACAAATAAATATAAAATTAGTTATTCATGTCTTAGTCACTCAGACATTAGTAACGAATTTTATACTAGTGCATTTATATTTTGTTCATAAATATGTAAATATAAATCATATTTTGTTTGCCTATCCATAGTAATGCCCATCATATGTAACTTAGTTCATACATATCTTTGGGGGAGGGGGATTTTCTTTTTTATTGTGTTAGTATGTTGTTTTGTAATGTTTTGTGTGTCACTTATATGAACATGTTATTATGAATGAATGATTTGTTCTTAGAATTTCATAATAATTTTCTTTATCAGTACAATATTTAGTATGTATATTTGGATTGCCTATTTTTATTTCACAATAGAATTATCTTCGCAGCCTCCAATTGCATTTAATTATTTTTGCAACAATAAAATGATTTTAATGAACATTCCAGTCCGGCAGTGAGCATTTTTGGAACTTTTAATATACAATTTTTCGCTGCTAATACGGTTTTTAATATCTCATCCTTTCGTACTAAAATAATAAAAAATAAAAATATATCTCTAAGCACACACAAGATTTGCAACGGAAAAGAACAGTTTAGCGCTCGCATTCATACTACTATATAAGTGGCAGGCGGCTAAGCCAATCAAAAAGTAATTATTATCTTTTTATGATTTAAATAAGATAATAATTTATTAATTTATTGACCAAATCAGAAACTTTGGGTTATATTAACAAAAATACGGGACTAATTTATTTCAATTTATATATATCACGAGGTTTTCATGCCTCAAAGCGCCACCGCGGCTCGAGTGACGGCGCGAATTTAAAAATTAGAATACTCCTCTATTATTATTAAACGATTTCATTTATCTATATTAACATTATATATCATTTAATAATAAGAGTCATAAAGCCAGTCAAAGTTTAATAATAGATTAAAAATAATATGCATTTAGTATGCTGGTAGGTTAAAACTGATTACATTATAACATAATCAACAGGCAAGTATTTCTTATAGAGCTAAAACTATTTGTGAATTATTTAAAATAGTATTATTTTTGTCTCTGGAGTTGTTTCTCATGTGTGCGAAGGAAATAAACATTTATAAACCTAAATAAAGACAATGTCCATTCTAGAAGAGTTTTAGTATGGGTATATGTTAAACACCTCGTCTGTTTATTTAATTTTAGGTAAATTGACTGAGTGACTGATAGGTTTTAATTTTTTTCTACCTTTCCCAACGGCTACAAAGTATTATTGAGTATGTTCTTATTTTAGAGTTTCGAAAAGTACATTTCGAAAATCTAAAATTAGAAAAAACAACTTTCTAGCTTGTTTTTCGAAATAATTCATAATTACAAAAAAAATACAATATCAAAGATTATTGAAAAACTACCAAAATGGGCAATGTCTTTCAATAGAAGCCCAGCTTCATCAAATTCAATTAAATCTATCTAAAAACATAAAAAAATACATAATTTATTTCATTAGTGACCTTGTTTAATTGGTATAAATATAAAGTGCCGGAATTTCATATTTTTTAAATATTTGATTAAGCTTGTCGTCATTTAAAAACGAATACTTTTATAATATCTCTGCTTTGGAAACTAAACTAGAGTTAAATAAAAAAATATATATTTTATTGATTTAATAGGCCTGCCCAGAAAACTATCCTCTACGTCAGTAATACATAAAGCACAATAATTTCTCACTTTCAAAATCAAATGAAAGAGATCCCTGTAAGGGGTGAGACCCATTTGCCCGCACCCCTCACAGTGGGTATTTCCGTTTCATGTTCACTCTCTTACGAAAATAAATGCAGACATGATGAAAGAAAACGTGTGGAAGGTACGAATGTAGTGCTACTAGTGTATGAACATGAATGTAGTAACGAAAACGAGTCACAGCAACCTTTTGCAGTTGTGGTGTGATGTCTTTTGTGATAGCGAAGCCAATATATTAAATGACGATTTCTTTATATATATTTGATGATAAAAATGAATGAGATTCAATATGAGGCACAAAGTAAAACAGTAACATTAACAAAAATATATGCTATACTATAGTAAGATTTACTTGTGCATCATGTAATGCACAAAATTACACATCTTAGAGTAACTTTAAGTTAATCATTGAGCTTCCGATTTATACAAATAAATAATATAATAGGACTACATTAATATTTATGTATTTTAATTAAATATGCAGTCAGTATCACTATTTCAGTTTCACTACGCGAGGGATTTCACGATCACGGTACACACACATAGGTGAGCTAGTGTCCTGTCTCAATGTCTGTTGCGTATCGTAGCACGCGTGTATCACCTGACGTCGGCGTGTTCCCCGTGGGCGTGGGCAGGCGCGGGCGCGGGCGACGCGCCACCCTGCATCACGTAACTGGCGCCCTCCGTGCGCGCTATTTTTAACCGAATCGGCGTCACTTTGGCGGTCCGCACGTTGCGCGTCGCGGACGGCGCGTCCGCTTGCGCGGGCGGGTCCATGGCGAGCGGGTCAGGCGCCGTGGGGTCGAACTCGAGCGGGTCCACGGTAGGCTCGGGCGCCGCAGCCGCCGCGGCCGCGGCGCCCCGGGGCGCCCCGCCACCCTCCTCCGCCGCCGCCATGGGCCGCTTTTTTTTAATGATTAACTTGAGAGCACTTTCACTTTCACTATTTATCACTTGTAACTTATCCGCCTTTTTGTCCTTCTTTTTCTTACGTTTCTCGCTCTTGCTGGATTTGTGTTTGGTCGTCTTCTCGTTCTCCTCGAAGTCGGCCATTACCATCTTGCGGTACTTCATGCTCTCACGGCGCAAGTCCTCGAAGGTGGGTTTATGTATGATGCGCTTTTTGGGCGGGCGGAAGTCGGAAGGTTCCTCGCTCACTTGCTGCACCGTGTTGGCGCCGATCTTTATCTTGAGCTTGGGCGCTAGGAGCGCGGTGGCGGGCTGCTTGGGCGTTTTGCCGGAATGGCGACCGCGGCGCTTGTGTGCGACCGGAGCGGTGCTGCCGATCGCAGACAGCTTCAGATCGTCCGAGAGCTCCACGTCGTCGTTCATTGTGACCTTCAGGTGGCGAAGCTCGCGCGACAGTCCGCTGCTCACTTTACGCTTCTTCTTCTCAACCATCGGCGGCTCAGCGATCTTGTAGTCTTCCCTGGTGGGTATGCTGGTCATGGAGGCGACGGCCTTGGGTATGGTGATGACGGCGCGCGTGAGCGGCGAGGGCGCGGCCGGCGGCGGCACGGCGCCCACCGCGGCCGCACACGCCGGGTCGTCCATGTTCATGTCCTGCGTCCAGTACTGACGCAGCAGCTCCTTCTTGCGCATGCGCCTCAGGTTCGTCGAGCCCGACATCATGGAGGCGGTCATGCCGGCGGCGTTGAGCACGCCGGCGGGCGCCTCGTGCACGGGCGCGGGCGGCGGTGGCACCACCGGCGCGCAGCTCGTCGAATAGTTCGCGTCCAGGAAGGGGCCCTTGATCTTCACCTTGAGCTGATTGCGCGAGTCGGAGAGCGACACCTTGGGCAGCTGCGGGTAGATGTCGACGGGCGGCGGCGGCGGAGGTAGCGCGAGCGGCGCGACGGGCAGCAGGCGGTGCTCCTCCTCCAGGTCGGCCAGGTGGTGCTCGGCGGCGGCGGCCGTGTACCCGAGCATGTGCTGGTGGTAGGCAGCGGCGGGCGGCGGCGGCGCCTCCGCGTGGTACGTGCGCATGTCCACAGGGCCCGGCAGTAGCGGCGGCACGTGCGAGAACGCACGCTCGCCGGGAGACGCAGCGCACCGCTCCGGCGTCTCAGACCGCACTCGGTGGCTCTGCTCTCTCGGCTCGCCGATCGGACTCTTCTTGCTGCCGCGTAGCGGACTGTGAACGCGCGGCGATTGGGACGTGTCTTTGAACGAAATTTCCGATCTTCGATCGTCTCGAATGTCCACCGACTTTCTCCTTTCACGTAACGCTTTGAGGTCTACGCCGTCGTTGGCCATCTCCTCTTCGAAATCGTAAACGGTGCCGACAAGCTTGTTGCGTATGGAGTCGCCCATGTAGTCGATGGGAGGGAACGCGTGCGCGTTGTGCCCACGGCTCTTGGACCGGCCGCGGCCGCGGTGTCCTCTGGCGCCCTTGTTGCTCGACCGTTTGGAACCTTTCGGCGCATCGCTCTGTTTCGGCGAAATACCGGGACTCTTACCGGGAGATTTTCCGGGGAACTTTAGAGGCACTTTGAGCGGCGGGGTCGGTTTCGGCGGTGATTTACATTCCTGTTGAGACAAATTCGTCATAGTCGTCTCGTTGCTGTCGTTCGAAATTTTAGTGATACGACTTTGACTATTTTCGTAAGTGGAATCGTCGACGCATATGCTAGGACTGGACGCCTGTATTGAAAATTTGTCGCTGCCCGTGACGTCTATCGTGTCCTCTCTCGTTGGAGAGTCTACGGGCTTGGGCGTGGGAGGCGCTATCATCGCAGTCGTGAGCGCTATGTTTTGAGACGACGAGGTGAACGCCGCACCGCATAATTGGAAGGTCGGTTTGGATGGCAAGAGACCGGCCGACGAATATGGTATTCCGGGGGCGTAAAGAGGTCCCGGCGACGGCAGCGGCAGCTGTGAGCAAGCGCCGGAGCCAAACAGCGAGCTCATGGTGTTTAGGAAGGGCGACGCGTTCGGAGGGTACGTGGCGTACTGATTTAGCGGCATTGAAGGCTCGACAGGGCACGAGTACGCCGGAATGGGCGGATATGAGTCTATCTCTGGCATCACAACCGCATGCTGATCGCAGTTCATTAGCGCCTTCGCCCGCTCCTGAATCATCGAGCTCTCCGAGTTGGTGCTGGATGCCGACGATCGCCGAGTCGCTATCTTGCTCTCCCGCCACTTCGAGTCGTGCCCTATGTAAGGTGAAGATATGTTGGCGCAATCGGAATGTATGACGCAATTGTTGTTGTCGTAAGTTTGCGTGTCCTGAATGAGTTCTACGTCGATCACGCTGTTCGAGTTTTCGACGGCAGACGGCTGCGAGTCGTCGCTTTGTTTGGACAGCGAGGTCGTGTCACCCACTTCGGAGGTGGACTGCATGTCGGACATGGAAACGGTAGATGGATCCTTCATGTCGTCGTTGTAAACGTTTTCATCGTATTTCTTGGCGTCGTTCTCGGTCGGCAGCTCGGCGATCGCCGGCGCCACGTGCGCCCAGTTCTCGTTACTTGACATCGGAACAGGGAGATACTCTTTTTCGTCCATCATGGACTTTCTCCTGGGCATCTCTGCGGGTGCAATCGAATGCTGAATGTGATTCATAGCGTTATGGACTGGTTGCGGAGATATTCTCACGTGGAGCTCTATTTGCTCATTCATCTCTCTACGAGGAGATAGTTCCCCGTCCTCCTTCCTCAGTTCGGGTGCGTGGAGGTTCTCCTCATGGCCTCTTTTGTCTTTCTCTTCGCCGGTTTGTTCAACGGAGCAGTTATCTGTCGGCACTATTTTTGTGCTGAGCTGCATTCTCAGTCGATCCACCAAGTTCAAAGTCTCTTGTGCGCCTTGTTCTTTAGAATCCTCTTTGAAAAAGAATTCAGGGTAGGATGAGAACGGTTTCATCATTTCATCATGATTGAATCCGTCATCTACCGCCATCATGTCGAATGCGAACAGTTCGTTATCTTTCTGTTGGGGCGAAGTCGGCGGTCGGTCGTGGTACACTGTCGACGGTATCTTAGCGCTCTTCGAGATCTCGACGCCTTGCATGTGGCTCGCGTCCTGCTGCGTCACCGTCTCTAGTGTGGAGCGCTTTCTTATGTTTCTCAAAAGGTTCTCGTCTTCTATCGCCAGGCTTCTCGCATCCATCGGAGTCCTCGGCGACTTTATCATTGTGTTCTCGTTTAAATTTGCTTGTATCTTAGCGATCATTTTAACGCTCGACTTCTCCGTACAGACATCGGCAGCGTCGAACGATTTATCGTCAGTCATGTATTTCTCATTTCCGTCGGGTCGCTCTATGGGCGTGAGCACGTGGGTCGGGCTTGGAGCCTTCGGCAGCCACTTTTCGTTCTCGGCAAAATCATCGTTCATATGAATAGGTGATTTCTTATCGGGCACCTCCGCTTGAGGCTTATCAGGGGAGATAGACTTCTTACTGGGCGATACACTCGAGTGTGTTGAACTGTTCTCCCGGTTTTCGTAACGACTCAGCCGCCTCTGTTTGATGGGCTTGATCACCTCTTCTTCCGCCGTCGGAACGACTTGGTCTTTAGCATCCTTCGGCGACGGTTCTTTAACGCTCATACGTCTGCTCGATACACTCTTTCGCCTGTGTTCGCTCTTCCTCGGACTGGGCTTGTTTTGCGTCGGAGACTCCTTCTCCGATACTCTATGGTGATCTTTATCGTCGCACGAAATGCTTTGCCGTTTCGCTCTATCTCTATTCTTGGCTTTGAGGTCATTCTTGGGCAGTTCTAGTTTGACGACAACTTCTACCGCAGCGATCGACTTCCTCCTGGTCTTCACTGTCGCCTCGTTCGCTTTCCGTTCCGGAGGTGGAAGTTCACTGGGCTGGCGGCTCTCTTTGGGTGTTTTGTTGGGGCTGCCGGCGAGGCCGGAGTCGTCATCAGATGGTTTTCGAGATCCGGCATCAGGCTTATGAGGCACACCTCCGCCTGCAGTAGTGCTTCTGGTCCGAGCACGTGTGGCCGCACGCGCTTCGGGGGCTCGAGCAGGTTCCTCTCTTTCAGCAGCCGGTGATGGTACCCTGCGCTCGGACTCCCGTTCGGAAGTTTTAAGCTTCTTGTCTGGGGCCTTGCGAGGGGACGCATCGGTGGCATCGTTGGCATCGTTGGAGGCGTCACTCTTGTGCTTTCTCCGCCGGCGCGGTCGTTTGGGAGTCGGACTGGAGGAGGTGGTCGCCTCGGACTGGGACGAGTCAGAGTCGCTCGAGGCACTGGTTGACGAGAGCGGTCTTGACACCTTGTCGAGAAAGGGCAAGTCCACAGTAGGGCGCGTGCTCGGCGGCGAGAAAACAGAGGGCGGCTTGGCGGCGGCGACAGGTTTGATTTCGCGCGCCTTGGATGTCGGCTTGGGGCCCGGCTTCTCTTCCTCGGGCTCTTCCTCCGAGCTGGACGACGAAGAGTAACTGCTGCTGCTCGAGTTAGACGATGAGCTTGAACTCTCCTTTGCATCCACCTTCTTTTTGCTCGGCGATTCGTCCGAAGATTTAACAGTTTCCGTCTTATCCTCTTTCTTTTTGTTCGTATCCGTCTCCGGGACCGGCACCTTGCTACCGATGTTTTTGATGTGTGCGGCGGCTTTTTTCGCGGCTTGCCTTTGCGGAACGTACGCAATAGTTTCCTTCTCCGCTTCTTTAGACGTCTGTCTGGTGAGTTTAGATGGAGGGCTTTTTATCTCTTTGCCCTTACCTTTGCCTTTCGATTTGACTTTGACCTCTTCAGGTACTTTTTCAACGGTGTTTTCTTCTTTCTTGCCAGTGGAAGTGGTACGCATATTTTCGGAGGCCTTTTTGGCAGCTTGTCTCTGTGGCACTATTAGATCGGTCGGATTGTCCTTCGGTTTCGAGAACTTGTTCTCCTTATTTTTAGCCTCATCATCAGAAACTTGGGTCTTAATTGGAGGCTTTTTATCTCTGTTTGATGGTTTTCTTCCCCTCTTCTTGGGAGCGGGTTTTTCCTCATCGGGAAGCGGCGGTTCCTTCTTCTCAGCGTGACTCGGTACAAACTCTTTCATTGCAGCTTTCGTTCTGGGCAATGATTGCTGAGGATCGCTCGCATTTGGTGACTTCTCAGAGTTTAATTTGTCATGTTTCTCGGATTTAACTTTGTTTAGCACTTTCTTGACGTCTGCTTTGTTGTGTGATGAATCCTCGCTGCTGTCCGAGTAGATGTCCATAGGGAACTTGGAGCTTCTCGTATTTTTGACCAAGACCACCAGGTCATCGCTATCGGTGGCGGACTGGCCGGCCTTGCCCGCCGCCATCTCCTTCTCCATCTGTCTGAGAGTCTTGCTTGCAGTTTTGTCCTCCTTCTTGGAGCGAGTGATGGCCGTTTCGTCTTCGCTGCTGCTTTCGACGAGCGCTTTCGATTGCGGCACTTTCTTTTTCTTCTTGTCGTTCTTTCTAGGAGACTTCTTGGCTTTCTGAGTTGTTTTAGGAGACACTTTTTTCTTTGGTGACGAGGTGGAGGGTTTCTTTTTGTCTGGTTCGTCGTCGGTTGTGGACCCGATGGCGCGCGCGCGGTACTTGGAGTTGCGCGCGATCTCTGCGTCACTCTCCTCGCTCGATAGCCCCGAGTACATGCTACCACTGCGCCGCGCACCGTTCACGTACTGTTTCCGATACGGGTTGGCAGACTTGGACCTTCTCAGTCCATTGCGGTCCTTTTTCTTATCGTCGCTAGAATCCGGAGGCGCAATTTTCGAGAGCATATCTTCAAAGTCAGTCTTTTGTTCAGAGATATCCGGATGCGAGTAAAGCTTGTCGTAAATCGAAGGGCCGTGGTTAGCTTCGTAGATAGCAGACAGCTCTTCCTCGGGTATGTCTGCACCACCTGAAAGCACGGCCACCTGCTTGTGAAATGTCTGTTCACGCAAACGGAAGAACGAACGCGAAAGTTTCTCACGCCTGCTCACCATGTAGCACAGATTCCGAACACGTTCGAGGTCCTGCCTCAACTGAACGAACATTTTCATTTTATCTAGATCCGCCTGCTCTTGCCGATGCGACAGAAGTTCACTATCGTCTGACTTGGGCGGCAACAGGGGCCGGTTATGCCCCGACCGCCGCTTCAACTTCCAATAATTATAAATATAGTTAATAGCGTCCTGGTCAACATCGAGGAGATGAGAACTAATGTCCTTTACACTGACGTGCTTCTCGAACTCTTTTTCTATTTCGTGCAAGCGGGCGGCGCGGGCTTGCGTCTTCTCCTCAGATGTCATATCCTTCCTACGCTTTCTTTTCACTTCCTCTTCTTCCGAACCGGAACCGGATTTTTCTTTTTTAGAGTTCACACTATGTTTTTGACAATACGATCGTAATTTTACACCATCATCTGCGTTTTCGTCTTCGATGATGGCTCTCATTTCGAGCCCATGTTTAAATGCACACGTGACGTGGTAAGCGGTCTTACAACTCTTGACGGAGCACTGGATGCAAGAGCCCTTGCGCTCGCGGCAAAGCACGCACACGAGCGACCAGCGCGACGCGGGTATTGATGAGATCTTGGTGATGGGCTCCATTTTCTCTGCACAGCCGATGGACACCTCGGGAATCCACAGCACGCAGCTCACGTGGGCCCACTTGTGGCCCGAGGGAGTACATTTCATAGCGCCCCCTTGGTTGGGGCAGAGTACGCAGGTGGGCCTCACGCCGTCGCCGCACGGTCTACACAACCACTGCCCTGAAATTATAGAAAGCGTTTAAGGTTAGTGCACACTCAATGCTTGGTTACTCCAGGGCTATAAAAAATAGACTCCCGGACACTTGAATCGAGCAACCTTCCATTTTCAGTTTTGATTGATAAAAATACAATTATTTATTTAAGTATGCTATGTTCCGAATTTGAAACAAGAATACTGAAAAAAAAAGTTTATATGTAAAAATAAAACAAGCCGATTGTCAGCCTTTCTCAACAATAGAGTAAAAGTGTGGGGGGGGGGGGGGGGGGGGTTAAAGAAAAAACAAAGGTAATAAAGAACATATTAAAAGAACTTTAGTCAGTAGCTTGTGTAGCCTCCGTGTTTACGACGGCCTTCATGCGGTGTGACATAGAGCTAATACATCGCTATGACATATTAAGGAATGTTTTCCCATCCTTCCTCGATGCCAATCTTCAGTTTCTCCAAGGTCTGAGGAGCTGGGTGATGAGCTCGAACACCCCTTATTAGCTCATCACATAAATGATAAATAGGATTCATGTCGGGGCTTCTTGTTATCCATGCCATGATTGTGATACAGACATGAAGGTATTCGCTGACGATTCGTACAGGTCATAAGCCTCTAGGCATTGACGAATGTATCGTTCGCCATTTAGTAATGGAAGCCGTGGTCCCGTCACGACCTCGAGTCCAGTTTTGCCTTCGGCAGAAATTCTTTCCCATACTATCCGCCAAAATTATTTTCTCTTCAATACAACATTGCATAAAACGTTCTCCCTGTCTTTAGTAAACCTTCTTCCTTCCATAATGGCCTTACAACATTACATAACCTTGGTTTCTTGGTGACGAGTATCTTAACTGTAGGCGCGCCATTTTATAAGCTCGTATCAGATTGGGCCCAGCGGCTGGTTTGTGTGGTCCAGGCCACGTTCTTTGAGTCATTCAAACAGTCCGAGCGCTAACAGACAACCCACGAAAGTCTCGAAGCTGTTCTTGGATCTGAACTAAAGAAGGTGACGATTTCGTAAACTGGTCGTAAAAATAAGTTGATGTTATCTTTCCGACGTCGCTCGGAATTGCGGTCCTCCTGGACGGCTTACGAAACCTCCTGTCTCTAAGTATCCACGGTAAACTCTTTGAAAAGCTGATGGCTTGTTTGAAGTTGTGCACTCACCGCTGACTAAGCCCAGATTGAAGAAATGCCACTGCTTTCGCGGCACATCAGGTGCAGAATTCATAATTTAACATCAAAATCAGTTCAAAGAGTTTTGAAGATTTTGACTCGCAACATTTGACTCATTTCAAATTTGCTGGGCACAATGTAATCTGTACACATGTTCTAACGTGTCACGTTGCAGAGATATTTTTTTAGAGGTAAAGGTAGCAACTACGAATAAGTAATAAGTCAGGAAACGTAACAGCGTTAATAAAATGACCCAACAAAAGTCGTGCCCAAGTAGGTGGGGCTTAAAAGTCGTGTCCAGCGCGTCATCAGTCGGACATGTTTCATGCAAGCGAGCACACGTCATATCTTCGCGTACGTTTTAGTTTTTATCATTGTGAACTACTGCTGTGAATCATCATGCCAGCATGTGTTGTGAAGTGGTTCAGGAGCCATACAAGATTAAAATGTCCAGGGATCACTTTTCAATAGTAAAAAGTTGCAAAATTATAATTATATTCATAGATGTTCAAATACGTTATCAAACCGAGATGGTCAATACTATGCAAAATGAAGTCAGTTAATTTTTGCTTAATAAAAAAAACTCGAATACTGTTACTCGACAAAGAGTAATAGTATATACCAACTCCTTGAAACCAGTGACCAAAACTCAGTCCAAAACTGGATTTCTAGGACTCCTCATTATGTATTTCAAGTTTTAAATTACTTTTTGCACGGCTAGTAGAGGTACAAATTTTGGAATTTTATTTTCTTTTAGATTTACTCAAGATCATATTGAGTTGTTTTTTTGGAGTGATCCACAACCACGACCGTTGCAACAATAACCCAAACGCCCGATTGTAATAGGTGAATATATAAAAATAATCTACTGAACTTGAACCTCAGCTGAAAATTCACAGGCAACAGCATACCATTAGAGGACATTCCATTTTCAATTTCTCAGAATCCGTCTTCACTACATTGCGAAGAAAGATTCTCTTTGAATGTCTTCTAGACAAAAACATACTAAATTAATTATATTTCGAGGGACATAGAGTTCAATGAATTGTAAAAAGTAAGACAAAAAAAAACATTGTACAATCATATTGCTTTATTACTTATTGGCTCTGTCCAAATATTGCATAACATCGTCCGCGCCGCTATGACTCAGCTGTCATAGCAGACATTGCAGCACGCGCGTGAACCAATCCCTGCTTTTGTTTTGAATTTAAACCAATCATCAAGCATGTCTATTTGTAATCTCGGAAGTGATTCGTTTTTGAATCATACATCGTTTTGGTTTTAAGTAGGGACACTTTATGTGTGGCATTTGTTCTGAATTAGAGTTCCTGACTTATTATTTATTCGTAGGGTAGCAATGAATTGAAGAACAATAATTTAAAATTATATATTTTTTGTTTTTGTACTTGCATTTCATATTCAACTATTTACTAAAAAAAACATGAACCTTGGTGAAATAAAACTAATCAATGTATTATTATTTATTTTATTGTGGTATTTAATGGAGATTGGTCGTTTTGGTAAAATAAAACAATGTTTACTTTCTTGTAGAAAATAATTCAATTGAACTGCATGCTGTTATTTCAGCAATATTTAATGAGTAGTAACAAATGAATTAGTTATGATATTGTTGTGAAGTTGTGCTCTACCTCTAATTATCCCTGTGTGCGTGTGTGTGTGTGTGTGTGTGTGTGTGTGTGTGTGTGTGTGTGTGTGTGTGTGTGTGTGTGTATCTGTGTATGTGTGTCCTGTGAGACTCTTTAAAAAATTATACTCCAGAACATTGAGGATAGTTACATATATCAATGCTCTAGAATGTGTGTGTGCCCTCTATCCAAATATTCAATTTTCATTGAGCGCCGCAAAATTTAAAAAAAACGGACGTACCAAAGCCAGCCAGCCTCCAAAGGAATACCGTGTCACCTAGTCAAAACAATTTGAAGAAACTTTATTGCATAACAAACACCATTTAAATTAAATAAAAACGAGTTAAAGTGCTTGCTCTAAATCAAACATTTTGCTTCCATTATTTTTCAATAGAATGAATTAAATACGTTTTTCTGCTGTTTTTCAAATATGTGCATCAAAATTAGGAACAATAGCATACTGAACTGATGGTTAGCATGCCAGCTTCAAAACTTAAAAAAACTAAGCTTGGGCCATTATAACTAAAAATGCAGGGTAACTTGATTCGGGTGTCCGGGAGTGTATATCCCGGATTGTTGTCAACCTGAAACATTACTCACTATTATCAGGTCTTGTAAACGGTTTAGGTATAAGGTTACGCTACCAGTATACTATACTGGTAGCGCTTTGATTTAAAGGTACACCTATAGCGGTTAAGATTTAGGGTTACGCTACCGTTATAAAGACACCAGGTTTTTCTTTAAATATGTTTATACTTTTATTTAACCGTTACGTAACCTTTACATCACCGAAATTATATCAGTACCGAAAAAAACGCGCAGCTACGCGACGTTGCCAGCTCGCTTAGCGATTTGAGGCGCTGAGGGTGGTTAGATATCTATACCAATTAAGATTAGCGTGTTGTTTGCTTGCGAACAACACAATTATGCTTAGTAGCGTCCTTTTTTATAGCCTTATATTTTTATATATTATATACAGTTCATAATTTTACATGTATTTTTAAGGTTATAAAATATATGTAATTCAGTAGTTTTTTTTTAAATGAACTAATCATAATTATCATATACTTGTCCACAGCTGGACGTAGGCCTCCCTTCATGCACGCTACTGAGCTCGATCTTCAGCTTTCCTCATCCATTTTCTACCAGCCGCTTTTCGCAGGTCGTCACTTAGCCTGGCCACAGGGCGTCCTACACTACGTTTGCCTAAACGTGGTCTACCCCAACTTTTATCAGTTCTTCGGGAAATATGACCAGCTGACTGCCACTTTAGTTAGCTTGTCGTTAGAGCTATGTCGGTTACATTGATTCTCTGTCGGATCACTTCATTACGAATCTTATCCTTCAGAGAAACTCCAAGCATAGCTCTCTCCATAGCTCGCTGAGCGATCTTAAATTTGTGACTATTCTGACCACGTGTCCACGTTCCGGCTCCGTAGGTTGTGACTGGTAGAACTCACTGATTAAAGACTTTTGTCCTTAGACACTGTGGTATGGACGAAACTTGACGAAGCTTGCAGAATGCTGCAAAATCCATCTGAATTATTTTGAAGGCATCCTTCTCAAAGTAGTTTTTACCTAAATGCAATATTTTCCCAAGGTTAACGTATTTTTGGACACCTTCTAGAGGTACACCATTGACTGCAATCGGTTCCAAATCAATAAGATCGTTGAACACGATCTTGATCTTATCTATCTTCATTCCGAGACCGATGCGTCGAGAAGCATTAACTAGGTTGGTCAGCATACCTTGCAAGTCTTGCAGCGACTCCGCAAGAGGATGATATGATCGGAAAATCGTAGTGTGAGATGTTCTCGCGATTATCAATACTAATTCCCATTCCAATTTAGCGTCTTAAGCATGTCTTCCAAGGCAGTAGTGAACAGTTTCAGGGATATAACATCCCCCTGTCTCACACCCCTGCGCAGTTGGATATATCAAGACTGCTGGTTTTGTACTTGGACACTCAAGTCGCGGTGCCTTATAGAAACCTCAGCACTTCGATATACCCAGTCCAGTTGACAACGCTGCAATGACTCTTGAACCACCCAGTTTTCAACGGCGTCAAATGCCTTCTCATAGTCCATAAAAGAAAGACACAGAGGCTGGTTATACTCCTCAGACTTTTGTATAACCTGCCTCACTGTGTGTATGAGGTATGTGGTCTATGGTGCTAAATCCTCCACGAAACCCGGCCTGTTCCGGAGGCTAAAATTCGTCAAGTCTTCTTGCGAGACGATTTGAGATGACCCTCGAAAACAACTTATAGCCGTGGCGCAAATAAAACAAAACAGCGCAGCGTCCACATTCTCATGTGAACGCCGCACATGCTGAGTTTACCCCCTTTGCCCTTAAATATAATTATATCCTTTTTGTATTGATACTGTGTGCACACTCTAGTGGTTGGAGCTTTGCCAAGTCCAATTCCTCTGGGGCTGCTTTTTGAAGAATAAATTCATCAAAAATTATCCCTCTTTTTACCCGACTACGGCAAAGCAAGGGAAGGGTAATTAGTTTAACAGTCTATGTATGCTCGTATGTTTTTATGTGGATGTTCCACCATAGCGTCACTTCCATTGGTTCGATTTTGACAAGTTATGTATCAATCGATTTGTCTTCAGGTATAGAGTATAGGTATAGGTTTTTTTCCCGACTTGAAGCAAAGTAAGGGTTATGTGTTCAAACTAAAAACTTGGTCCGATTTTGACAAGCGAGGCATCAATCGATTAGTTTTTATCGCAAGAGTGTCACAGGCTATTTTTTATCCAACCGTAGTCAGGTTTTCGGTTTTGAACTTATGTCTTCCAAAAACTTAATTAGCAATTCCATAACCGTGTGGACCTATTTTTGATTCGCCGCAAGTCTGTACTCCCACTTCAGCGTTAAAGTCTCTTAAGATAACGTTGTAGTGGGCCTTTGCGTTGTTATGTAGGGCCGAAGATATGTCATGAAACATACCTTCTACCTCATTATCTGAGTGTGTCGAGATCGATGCTTAGATCTGTACTACCTTAAGGCTTTACCTTTAGGTCAGTTTAAGAACCAGGTACGCTATCTTGGTCGACACCTGGATACTTCTACAACGTTATCAAAGAGAATATTGTTGACGAGGAACCCCACGCGACCCTGAGACTGCTGGTCACCCTCTTGGAAGTAGAATACGTGGCCGGACTCCAAGTTTATTGTGTCCTCCCCTCTCTCTTCGGACTTCACTTAACCACAGAATATGCCACCTGATCTTCGTGAGTTTCGACTCGAGTTGCGCCATGTGTTCGTCAAGCCTAATCATTCATTCGTTGTACGTAGCCACGTTCAGTTGTTTTTGTTTTGCGTGGCCTACGGTTGCCCGTGAATTCTTCGCACCCCCTGCCATTTCCGCAACCGCCACTGTGGTCAGGACTAAAATCGTGACCGGGAACTGGGGGCCATTTTATTGTTGTTTCGTTTATATTGGGGGTTTTGCCCATAATCGCCACGCTAGGCATGCGAGTTGGCTTCTTGCACCGGTGACGCTGCTTCCCATCACCGGCCTGCGTCATTTGGATACGCTTGTTTTGAGATGGTTACACCACTATCTGACGGTCACCAGAGCCTTGTTCGTTATCCAGCAGGACGACCAAGTTCAGGTGAGGTTGGCTTGGAGCACTATTATCATGTTTCGCTCCGTTACATCCCCAATATAAAAAACCAAGTTGAAACCTTCGTAATACAGATGAATGTGTTACTAATTCCATTTACAATACAAAAAATAAAAGAAATGCATTTAGTGAGTGATTGAGGAGTTTTACCGGAACAGATTTGTTTACATTTCTATAAAACTGCGTTGCAAACTGCGGCGACACAAAACACACAATTCAACTGCTACCGCGCGACAAATGGGACTATCGACCCAGAATTCCAAATTCTGTGTTGCGATGAGCGAAAGGCGCGGGCAGCACGGGCGGCGTTGCCGTATCAAAGAAAACCTTTATGATTCTGGTTTAGGTAGCGTAATAAAATAACAGTACCGTTAGCAAATATTTGTGTATCGTAATTTACAGATATCGAAATAAAGAGGTATGACGTCATACCGTTTACCGTTATAACCCATATTTTTTCGGTAATGCAAGCCCTGGTTTGTATATTTATTCTTTTTAGTGAATATATTTGTAAATGTAATTATAAAAGTTAAAATTCTAGTGGCAGCAAACATATATAATTTTATTTATACCTGGGTTTGTGACATCACTTCCTGAGTACATAATATGTTTTATTCGATTAAGGCTAGAGTACAAGATTTGAGTGCTACACCATCGGCCATATCGTCGGTCACCAACTAACCATCAAGCTAAAAGGGCCAAACGAAGTTCCTATATGATTTTTCTTTATACGTTAAAGTGAAATGTTCAAATTTATTTCAGCCATGGATTGTAGAGTCCACGGCGGCATGGTTACGTACCGTCTGGAATGACGGTGATACCGTAGCAGGCCTGGTGCACGCAGATGTTGCAAGAGTCGCAGAAGACCATCTCGTTGCCATCCTCCGAGTCCGGAGAGCGGCACACGTCGCAGATCACGTTCTCGTCGTACTCGATCCCCAGCCCCTCCTCCGACTTCATAATAGCCTGGATTTTGTCCCATGTTCGGACCTGAAAATAACAAACGATTTCTTAATATTTGGCAAGACGGGGTGAGAACAGGCGGACCAAGGCAGACACCGAATGGTATCCGAGAGATGGGCTGACCTCGAGTCAGCTGCCAGCTCGATATAATATGAGTTACGCTGGAGGCCAATGGAGGAGACTAGCATAGAACCGGCAAACAAGGGTGAACGAGAGGAGAGCTATACTCAACGGTGGATACCGGCTAATTAGATAGAATAGAGACAAAACCCCGACTTGCTCAGGAAGATTAAGTAAAGCAATATTATTATCTATACCAATATATAAAAGTGAAACGTTGTCTGTTTGTTTGTTTGTTTATTTGTTTGTTTGGGGAGCTTACACGCGATAACGGCTGGACGGATTTTGATGAAATTTGGAATGAAGTTAGCTTACACAAAACAAAACAAAATAGAAAAAAACATACATAGGATACATAACATAGGATATTTTATAACCCGGAAAATTGAAAGTTTCCATGGGAAAACAGGAAAATCTCGCCGTAAGGAACTGTTACCATGGAAACGAAATAACAAGTCTGTCATAAATCTTCAAGAGCATTGGTGCTATATCTACTTTTGCATTGGTTTTTAATATCCTACAAGAACATAGGATGCTTTTTGTCGCTATAAGCTGTAGTCCGCGCGGACGAAGTTGCGGGCGGGAAAGCTAGTACAATATAAATGTGTTTGGGTATAGGTAGGTGGGTGTTTGTTCTTCAACCATGCTATAACGGCTGGACGGATTCGGATGAGGTTATGTACATACACCTTTTATTTTACATTTCGAAATAATGCCGCTATTGCCTGAAAAGGGGGTAAAATGCTAACTAAGCTATGATACTTATGCATGGTGCAATGTAATAAGGATTTTAACTTATGAAAGGTTTATAATTTTGTACTAAAATGCGCTATTTATGGGTTAAAATAAATATTACTAATTTATTGCTTTCGTACGCAAATCTACAGATATTTCTATTAATGTTTCAAGTCAGAAAAGCATGAAAGTGCATAAGCTAGCTTTATTTCGGTTCATTGAATCGAGTCCGCTCTAGATGCGCCCTACAAAGCCAATAGAAAAAGCAGCTCTGATTTATTTGAACGTAGCAACTGCGCAAATGCACACGGATTTCCGACCGCCCTAACAACCCGTCTCCAATCTTGAGCTTCATAGAGTAGGTATTCAATATGCCGACGATGACTTCTGATTTATTGGTATTCAGCGGCAACTTTACACAATTTGATTAGTAAGCACATAAAGTATTTGAAAACATCTAATAAAAAAAGAGGTCAAAAATATGTTTATACATTAATCGTGTCTTTATTGTGATTTTCTATAAAAGTCCACCAGATATCTATCACCAGATATTTTCTATAAAGGTTACCAGAGCATAAAGTAGTAGGATAGAAGTTCACTCCACTTTTCTGATAGTACAAGTTTAAATGAAACATTTAGCAATTAGTATGTACTAATTTAGAAGAAAAGCTCCGGCTTCATTGGACTCGGATTAGATAGCAAAACATATGTTGAGTGACATATGGTCATTTAATAATCTATCACACTTCAATGGCAAAATTAAGAGACACAGATTACAACAGAAATTTTTTAACAAGTTGTATCCGTCACTTTTGTTTAAGAGTTAATTCCAAATTCCGATACAAAAAATACAGGAGTAGTGGAGTTCACCAACATTATAAACATAGTTAAACCACAATTAAATAAATAAAAATGGTTCTAATGTTATCAGCCTAATACATTCACCCAGTTAACTGTATGTCACAATCGGTGAACTAAACGGTACAAGCTATAGAGTTGAAGTATGGTACAGTAAAAGTTCTTCAATGAACATTTTCTACCTTGCACCGGTACATTGTGGAATGAACTTCCGCCTTCTGAAGAAGTCGATTCGCGACGATAACCACTTTGCAGCGGCCGGAGACACGTTTGTTTGCCACAAATTGTATACAAAATACTAAAGCCTACATTAGAAACGGGAAACTCACCGTATGCTCATGTATTGAAATACAATATACAAAATATTTGAAAATAGGCAGCAATCTAATCTCCGACCGACGACGTCAAGACTGAATACTGCTTTCTACACAGTTATACTCGATGCAAGGCGAACGCTTTATCCCGGCTCCGTGACTTATTCTAGAATTTGGGGGTTAGGTGGGGCTTATGCCATGGCAACACGATAAAAGGCTCACCCGCAGGGGGGTGCAGTGGAGTTTATTTCTCCGAATGCGAGAGGAAATCATAAGGCGATACCGGAAACCCTACAGCCGTAGCACTTCACACATGAGTAAGCACAGATTCAGTTTTCACAACAATATCCGCATTCCATAAAATAAAGTTATATGAGCAAAGTTCAATAAAAAAGCTTAACTCCTAGTTGATGTGGAATCATCATAATCAGAAACTGTATACATTACAAGTACTACATTTTCATCAAACATAATTAAACACCGTCCCGGCACCCCAAATAAACCCATCGGGCAAAGGACAAGCGCGCAATTTCCTTTCACATCCCGAGCTTAACTGGAACATTATGTTGGAGTGCATCTAAACACATTCGTATTTGCATTCAATAATAATTATTGTCTGTCAATTATCCCCTCGAAAACTGAAACAGAATACCCTCTGTAACTTCATCGATAGCGAACTTTCAGTATAGTACTATTATTCATTCTGTGCTATTGTGACAAAGTATTCCGCGATTAAAGATTAATTAATCGGTTGAACAATCGGTTTGCTCCGCGCTATCCATTGAAGGGTCTTCAATAATGCACATCCATAATTGGAGGAAATACAGTTCGCCGCCCGCGGCCGCTGTTGAATCAAGCCCAGTTACGCTTGGAAACTTTGAAAACTTTATACCGTATTTACTGCTATTTTGCGAACATAAATTTCACAAGACTCGAAATAGATATACAGCGGAACTTACCGTACAACGTATTTAGAATTATCGGAACTGTAATAAAATAAATTGTTATAAAAAACAAAAACCCGCAAAACTAAAAAGAGGCAAGCAAGCTTTAGATTTTGAAATATAAGATGCAGTCGGAGGCGTCATGCATTTCATTTCTACTATGACGGGATCAGCTAGATTCTGGCGAGCTAATTACTCTTCTCATAAATTTTGATTAATGTATGTAGTAGCACTCGCAAGATTAAGACAAAATGATTGACGTATGAATCATCAAAATCGGTCCACGCGTTTTGGTCTATATAGTGCCACAAAGGAACAGACGTACATATAAGGCTGATTACATTATCGGACCTTTGCGTTGCGCAGTCTGGTAAAATAGTAAATTATGCGACTATCCTTTTTCATGGACTTCTTGTGTTTCAGAATTAAATCAAATACACGAAACGTGCATCCTAATTGCAACAAAAATCGAGTTGGGATAAAGTTTCTGGAAATGGTAGTTAAAGTTTATTAAAAATTTTGTTTAGAGATAAGGTGACAATCAATGCATAACTTTAGGATTTGCTTTCGCATCCACCGTGTCCGACTGATTTGAAAATCACAAAGATTTTAAAACCTCGAGGAGTTATTTACAGTTGAAACAATGAAAGCCTTGTTACTTTTATGGAGCATGGAGCAAATGCGTGGATGTTAAAAACATTTTCCATTTCTAGGTCTCGTATAATATTTTCCCGCCTTGTATGTTTGTTCCTAGTATGTGCAACAATGCAATTTCATATATGTACGTTGTGTTACCTACTGAAGTATGTTTACAAAAGCGGTTGCGAGCACTGGCCGCCCACTACCCTCCCACTCCCGGGGTCGGATATTCAATAACAAGGTTTAATACTCTACCCACCGACAATTTGTGGAAAAAAGCATTTGTAATGTTGTTAAATCCTTTAATAGGATTAAAATAAATTGCGTCGGATAATAATAAACATTTTCTAGATAAATTTCAATTTTAGGAAAAACTAATACAGCTTTTATGGTTCATTGAAGACATAATATGCAGACCTTATACTATGTCTGATAGTGAGACCCATGGGTCACACAATATCTTAGTCATCTACCTAAACAGCACTACTAGTTGATCATTAGATTAAATGCATTAATTCTTTCAAACTCAGTCGATGCATTATTGCAAGTTTCGATCTATAAGTTGAACAATAATTATTAATAGCGTGTAAAGTCCCGTGTCTGATTTCGAAAACCTTTTTTTATCGGATATTCAACCGCTAAGCCGTAGTGTGTAAACATTTCTGTGTTTCGGTTTGAATGGCAATGTTTCTAGCGAAATTACTGGGCAATGAGATGCAAAATTTTGCAACCAAAGTTCTTAGAGGCACTGCAACTGTTATGGGTAGTTACGCTTTGTGAACGACCTGCCCTTGTCATCACTCAATGTAATGAAAAAAAACTTAAAAAAAAAACACGAATGATTTAGTAAAATCCAACTCGATTTTTGAACAAAATATCGTTACAGGGTCAATCGGGTTCGATTGTCTCTCAAAATAATGTGTCTAAGAAGTCGGTTATGATCGCGACGGCCGCTCGATTCAAAACAACAGCCTACATTAGTCCACTGCTGGATATAGGCCTCTCCTAATACGCGCCACTGAGCCCGATCTTCGACTCTTCTCATATTGCTGCCAGCTACTTTGCGTAAATCGACACACGTTTACCTATACTTTCATTCAAAAACTCTTCTATCCCACCGGTTATCGATTCATCGATTCACATTACAGCTGAATTCAGTGGGTAGGATCCTAAGGGCGACATTCAAAAGATTTAAACAAATACTACATGAATGGCCTGCATTATTCGCAACTGCTGTTTGTTATTGTGATTATGGCCCGTCCATACATAATGTATCAAGAACAAGTTTACTGCCATGCTGATGCTTTATTCTGGTCGGATGCGCCAGACACGAAATTCAAATTTTCATTCATTTTCGGTTTGGGAAAGCCATGAAAGTAGATAGATATTCACCGACCTAGCCTCAGCTTAATCGTTTTATTATTAATCGAATTCCGTAAGGAAAAAAAAACTCAATTTAAATTTACTTTTGTTTGTATGTTTACTCATAAATCCTGGATTTATGAACCGAATTGGATGTACCTTTTTAATTTGAAAGGGAACTTCCAGTCCCATGTAAATTACTTCAAATTAGTTTGGAAGTGTTTTCGTAAATCAATGTCTTTGATGGGGCCTTATAGGGCTTGACACGAAAAAAATGGTCCGTAACTGTTTAGTAAAACCGCTAATATTATGTAGTGGTTCGTTAGTAAATGGCTTGATCCTGTGGCAAAAGGATTATGAGTAAAAATAAATACAAGCTCCAATACAATATGAACCGTATATAATTTCCTGTGATGAAGACATTAAGGCAACAAAACAAACAGCAAATGTAAAAAAACACTTTTATATGTAATGTTTTTATTTCAAAATGCATTGTCATCGGGTTGTGAGCTACCCTGAACGTTTCAGCCGGTTAGCTAATCAGAAAGTGCTCGAAATTTGAGTTGCAAGATTCCATCCGGAAAGACAAACAAGAGACTTATTAAAAACGTGGTAAAATAAGGTATATTGAAGTACTAAAACACCTGTATAGACATCTTATTATGGAGACTTGTCAAAGCCTTGTTTTTGTTCCTTATTTTATATTTTCGCTAAAAGCAGCGAGCTTGATATTTCTCAACGTCATTTGAGACGGGCATTAGTGTAACGGGCATACATATACCTCGAGCATGCGCAACAGTGGATAGTACCAGCATAAAAGACAAAGGGGAGGATTGCAGTGGAATCTTTCTGCCTTTGGGGCGGCTGTCCTCCTCTGAGCGAAAAAGTTGAACTCGGAACAAAGCATTCTTTTGAAATAGTCTTTTTTCCTAACGTCGCCTGAGGAAGCGATTCTATTGCGACATTTCTTTATGTCTCTCACTCCGATTTAATAAGAGCCACCCTATGTCCGCCCTTACCTGCTTTAAATTACGATTTGAAGTGAATCATTTTAATATGAACTATCTAAAATGATTCACTTCAACTACATTTCTTTAAAATTCGTTCAGCCGTCAAATAGTTATTTATCGATTGCTCGGCATCTAATCAGTGGATTAAGATAACAAGTACCCAGTTTTTAAGTCAAAACCTAAGCTATCTAACAGTCAAAACCGCATCGTAATCGGTCCATTAGTTCTGCGCGAACAATCATATAAACAAGCAGACACGATTTAAATTTTTTTTAATTAATGTCTTTGTGCAGACTTTTTCGTTTTTATTGCTTCATTATTAGTATAGATAACACAGCAGCAAATGGAAAAAACAATTTATTACTAATAAAACACCTTATAATGTAGGCAATCCGCTATTTTAGCTAAACTAAAGTTATAATCACCATACGTTTTAGGCATTTTGCTTCTTAGACTATTTATAGTCCCAATGCATTACTTCTTAGTCAGTTGGCGTGATAGGCATGATTGCAGCAGTGGCATCTTTTATTTTGGATGCAATATGGTATCCACAGCACTCCAAAAATCACCGGAAACCATCATCATGATGTGTCAAACTCGAGAAATTAAAAATTCCATTTCAAAAATATATGATACATGGGGCAACAATGTAGAACAATATTTTCATTTCAAGAAGTGATCTCGCCTGATGCACTCACGGTCTCACGAATCTATCAATATTTTTTAGAGTAATTGGGGTTTAGTTAATTTATGACTTTCCCAAAAATAAAACCTGGGTGTTTTAACAAATTCTGCAAGAGTTGATATTAAGATACCTGATAGAGATTATCAATTTATAAAGTCGTGCATCGATAAGTTTTTTCGGTCGCCGTAGCCTTAGCTGCTACAATTTCGTAGCGTCTACGCCGACGTAGCTCCTACGCAAGTTTCATTTCTTATATTATTCCTTCGATCGTTCGTGAAGGTCGCGGGAGGATCTCGCGACTTATCGCCGTATTTTAATTAATAACATTTCAAATGGTATTATAATTTATAATG
Source organism: Alsophila aescularia (assembly GCA_946251855.1). Lineage (NCBI taxonomy): Eukaryota > Metazoa > Arthropoda > Insecta > Lepidoptera > Geometridae > Alsophila > Alsophila aescularia. The sequence goes on from OX276373.1 coordinate 103,927,428, forward strand.
ATGATGAATATTATTAAACGAATGGCCAAATGTTAAAATAATTATGCAATCCAAAATGTCGACTTCTGAATGTTTTACTAAATAAACTATGAGATAATTTTAATAAAATGTACTTATATGGAACCGCTGAGATTTCTATTAATCTCTACGATAAATGTCACTACAAAGTCTTTCAAAGTTTACGTAAAATGTCACATAAGCTGATGTGATCGCGATGGTTCTTAGTTATAATAAAGAGGGAAGGGAGGAGGCTCCGAAACGCATGGACCGATTTTGATGCGGTTTTTTAATGTTTGAAAGCTGATGTGATCGAGATGGTTGTTAGCTATAATAGGGGGTGGGGGGTCGACGGTTATATTTTTTTTTAATTTGTCCTTGGTTAGACATTTCAATGAATTATATTTGATGTTCAGTCTTCGATGAGAGAACAAATAAAGATCAAGATAAGTTCTTACTTTCAAAATGCGATCACGCGACTATTTGTGGTGTGCGTGTTGCGTGGTCTCGTGATATGTAGTCGATTAGTTATGTGTACTGCCCCGGCTCAAAACTATGGATAGCGGCTTTTTACTTTTTATGATGATTAAGTTAAGTTACCTATTTGCCAATTAAAGAAACCGTCTCCACTATAAGCGCATGTCCGCGAGGAGTTTTTGAATTGCGCGGAGTTTTGGTGGAACATGAATCAGGCGAACTTAGTGAATCCTTATTTGTTTCTTTCATCGAAGTGTTCAATCAACATTTTTGGCATGTCGATATTTGGCAAGTGTATGGCGTCTTTCCTGATGCTGAAATGATATAAAGCAATAATATGCATAGGTGTCCACTCACCTCTAGTTCCTCGATGACCTTCTCCAGCTGGTTCTCTGTGACGGGAGCGGCGCCGGCTCGCGCTCGCTCCGCGTTCAGCAGTCGCAGCCAGCACGTGTCGGTGGCGTCCAGGTCGTACGAGCACGCGGCCTCGGCGCACGCCGGCGTCGAGCTCAGCTGGTGCCGCTCCGCAGAGTAGTGCGCGTCGCGCGACAGGTGGATGTACTTGTCCTTGGGTCTGCGGTAACAGACGGACACTATTTAGTTTAAGCTTGTTTTAAAACTCAGATCATTTTACACGCCAATAGAAATTTTACGTGACTGACTAGCAGAGAAACAAATCCATGGCCGGCCATGAATTTTCCATATAAACCTAATTCCATAAATCATTTGTAATTGAAACATATTTCCACCATATTATTATATTATTCTGATTCGAATGGTATTTAACTACGACTGTATTTTATTTTCAAAAAGCTTACATAAAACGAAATTTGAACGATTTGTACTTATTTTCTACTGCCCCTTAACTACTGTGATCACTTACAATGTCATCAATGAAAATCTCTAGGTACGGTAGTAAAGTTTTGAAGAAATTTTGTTAAATTTGTGTAAAGCATTAGATTATCGTACTAGTCTTGCTCCGTACCAGTTGTCTAGACCTCCTAGTGTACTCAATCAATTGTATTTTCAGCCATTGCTATCAACAAATTTTTTTAACTAAAAATTATGTTGCGTCCAATGAGTTATTAAAGTTCAAAACAAGCAGAACTCAAGGGTTACTTTAGTCCGCGCGCAAGTTCTAGACCTCGCCTATGGATTTGGTATAGCTGTCGCGGCTATAGACGGGCATTCTGTCAGAGCGCGCTGCCTCTCCCCCTGTCCCGCCCTTACTTAAGGCGATGTCTATCAGTTAAGGACTTTACCATAAAAACTTGAAGCTTACGTAACTACTTAGTTGTAAGAGACATCAGGCAGTATTACACTGTAAACTTTTTGAAAATGATCTTGTGACGATTTTTTTCTACAGAAATCACATAGAACAGATTAAGATATGTTGAAACATCCGTTTCATATGAACGCAGCATTCCGCAACTGAATGAAGCAAAATCCTAACTTTACTATTAAAACAAAGTTATCGTGTTTGTGCGCGACTAACTTTCAGATTTGCTACGAATGAACTGCATCGGCTGAAATCGAGCGTGAAATGGAATAAAGGCAGAAAACGTTTCCACTCTTACAATATTTTTCTCTCAAATACTTTGTAACTTCATCCTTTTTCTAAATAGCGTCCACAAGAACTTTATAGCACTTATTGACTTCGGTTTAAAGCTTTTATTGCTATGTATTAGTTCACCAAGACGTAACAATCAGTTTCATCATGTTATCAGTGTAGGCATGGGTCCAAGGATATTATTTATTTGAAACTAGCTGATTCCCACCCGCGGCTTCGCACGTGTGGTCATTTCTCTAGTTTAAAAGTACTCTATGTACTATTCCAGAACCTAAAATACCAATATACCAACATACTGTTCGACTAGACGATCGGCAAAGCGCCATTCTTTTATGGTAGAAATACCTCGCACAAGAACAAAGCGTTACACTTCTTCATTTATTATAAGAACTTCTAAGGAGTGGAACGCCCTGCCCTCGTCAGTGTTTCCGGTAAAATATAACCCTGGTGTGTTCAAGTCAAGAGTGAATAGGTATTTACTAGGCAAGCGTGCTACACCTTCGACCACATCATCGCATTCCATCAGGTAAGATCGTGATCAAACGGTTGCCTAGATAGTGACAAAAAAATATTTAAAAAATGATCCAACAGTGAAAACCGTATCGCAATCGGTCCAGTGTTTTTTACGTGTTGCGCGAACAAACATACAGACAAACAAACTAACAATCAGATAAACAGACAGACATGAATTTTTAAAATGTTATTATCTTGTTCGGTAGCTTATTTTAAGTACCCTAGACCATTTTTTTTCAAATTATTTTCTTTGTGCAGACTTTTACGCTCTTACTGCTTTATTATAATTTATTTGAAATGAAGCAAACTGGCTAAATAGATTATAACATCATGAAAATATAATTTCACGTTTACTTATATTTTAAAAATAAATGATTCTAACGATAGTGAATTCTCTGTAAATCCAGCAGAAATAAAAATTACAACAGATTGTGTGATCAACAAACTTTTGCTACCCAAATCCAGATAATTATAAGGATTGAGTTTTTTATTTTATGCTAGCTGTGCCCGTGGATTTGCCCGCGTGGTGATACCTCTGGGTTAAAAATAGCTTATGTGTTATTCCATTGACCAAAAATACCAATAATGTAGGTAGGTATAATATACCACATTTTGACAAAATTCGTTCCGCCGTCAATTAGACTTTAACGATTGCTCAGCTTCTTCCTATCGGACTAAGATACAAATTACATTAGCTATTAAGTATGTGAACATACAGACAGAAAGACACCATTATAAAATATGTCACATTCTTGTTCAGTAGAGCTTATTATAAGTCCTCTAGTATGTATTTATTACCTTCTTTGTACAGACTTTTTGTTAGTTATTCCTTCGTTATATGTATAGGTTCTACTTTGTATTCCAGCAGTTGAATTAAAAGCAGATATTGTAATTGTTAACTGGACACTCACGGTCAAACTAGTCCACAAATTTAAGGTATGGAGAGAGCTATGCTTGATGTTTTTCTGAAGGACAACATTCGTAATGAAGATATTATCCGACGGAGAACCAAGGTAACCGACATAGCACAAAGGAAAAGCAAGCTAAAGTGGCAGTAGGCTGGTCACATTTCCCGAAAACCGATAACCGTTGGGGTAGACGAGTTTTCAAATGGATACCACGTTTAGGCAAACGTAGTGTAGGACGCCCACCGGCCAGGTGGAGTAACGAACTGTGAAAGGCGGCCGGAAGAGAATGGATGAGGGGAGCTGAAGACCGAGCTCAGTGGCGTGGATTAGGAGTGGTCTACGTCCAGCAGTATAGTAGATATAGGCCGATGATGATCATGATTGTAATTTTTAAACTTTCGCGATTCGAACACTTATTTATTATTATTATTTATTATGGTGACTTACTCACGATGAAAATGCTATTTTATTTACCTCGTCATTTCGATAAAAATGTATTGATCGTGGTCACGAGAAGACTGAAATAGCGAGTGTCAGCTTCGAGAAGGGCGAGCGTTATTGCACTCGAGCTTGTGTCTCGAAGCAATAAATATCAATTAGTGATTTGTGCAACAATCTACTATTTTCATTTCGATTATAGGCCATTGATACGAAAAGTTTTAACGAATAACAAAATGTAGATTACATTTCTAGGGCTTTTATTATATTACTAGTTGCGCCTCACGGTCTACTTTCTCTTCTGACGGCGGTCTCGTATTTTAGATCATACTCGAACTGCAAAGTACTATTATATCACACAATAATTAATGAAGCTCTGAATAGACATTGCGAAATTGATTTCACCCTTACATTTGTATGAACAGCTAATGAAGCTTAATTTAAGCTTGCATTTGTAACCACGTGACGATACAACAAGTAATATAATCGAAAGTACTACAAAAACGAAAGCGAACCAAACTAAAATGAGGCAAAAATATATGAGAGTGGTTGCTAACCAACTGTAAATCGTTATAGATCTTAAATGGTCATCCGAAATGAAACATGATAATAGAAACCTAAAGATGATTTTCAAATACCTATTGAATGAGATACCTCACATAGTTCGTCGACTTATTTTTTTAAATTTTTCACGTTATGGCCTATTGAATTTTAATTACTTTCATATATTTAGTAGCACTCGCAATATTAAGACAAATCGATTGACGTAAGAATCATCAAAATAGGCACACGCGTTTTGTCTCTAGAGCGCCACAAAGGCACAAACATACATAGGCTGATAAACTCATTATCCTCCGCGCAGTCGGATAAAAACAGAATGATCTACAATCTAACGAGCACACGGCAGCTACACCAACACCCTAAACAAGCCTGTTGTTTAGAACTTATTAGCTACTTGTTGCGGCGAATTCAGTAATTCGGGAACGCGCACAATATTTAAGGAGCATGTAACCTTATCGACATACCTTAACTTACGGCGTTTTGGAAAAATCCCGATTTCTTGGCCTTAAATAAAATTGGTGCCAATCGATAGGAAAAATTATTAAGAACCAAAATGCGTTCTATTAAAAAATTGGCTAAAGGGTATATATCATTTCTGAGATATTTGGCATCGTAAACATTTTTTCCGTTGTTTACTCGGGGACACACGCTGCGCTGCTGTCTTTTTTACTATCTCGATTAGGAAACCAAAATTATTGGTACTTTTGGTCCTAGAATAACACATAAGTTATTTTTAAACCAGAGAAATCACCACGCGGGCAAATCCGCGATCACAGTTAGCATAAAATAAAATTAACCGATGAAATTAACAAATTAATATCTTAGACAACTATCCCATAGTTGCACTACAAATTTATATATCGTGAAGTTTAATAAAAAAACACTTATGGAACACTTTTTGTTTCTTATAATTTTTTACCTTTCGATTTTCATTTATATTTATATAGTGCCATGAAATCGAGTTTTTTCAAAATGCCGAAGTGTAAGTATCCATACAAAAATGTTAGATAGTCTTTCATTCTTAGCACACTCAAAACTATTTTAAAGAGAAAGTTATGTATCCTGTGCACTCTTGTTCTAGGCAAAGTCGCGATGCACTTGGTAACCAAAACTGCACTGAGTCTATTCGTGAGTAACCCCGCCGTAACAGATGTACGGCAGCAAGGTCAAAGGGCAGATGTAGTGCAAAAAACAATAGAACCAAATCTGTATACCCTGTTTGGTCAGCCACGCCAGACTAGGGTAGATGCTGACCCCTATGTAAAGTTATACCTACATAGTTCCTGCTGCTGCCGCAGTCGCGAAATTAGAATGGCGAGGTGAAAATACCGTTGTATTTTAATACGATTGTTTGTTTGTGAGGTTTTAAATGTTCAGAATTGTACGAAATTTACCGTTGATTCGAACTGTCTGACTAACAGAAAGGGTATTTATAGTCCGCGCGCAAATGCTAGGTATCGCCTAAGGAGGGGCGCGTCGGGGGAGGGAGGCAAACAGCGCGCTCTGATAATCTGCCCGTCGACTTCCGGCGGCTACCCACCTCCCGTCGCTCCCATATCTGAGGCTTTATCACTTGCACGCTGATTATAGCCACCCTTAATGCCCCGTAATCGAGCGCCACCCATTACATTAAAATAAACCTGTTGAAAACAAAAAAACATACGATAAAACGTGATATATTCTTAGAACTCTAAAGTATCCAGTTCAAAAAATCCCTTTACAAGCCGCCCCTAGCCCCCCACCCATTGCCACCCCAACTTAACCACCCGCGCTCGGCACAGTTCCCGGGAGAAAAATGCAACATCGCACGTAAGTATCCTAGAGCACTGACGACCTAGATACCAAATTAGCGTGGAACATGGAACACCGTGCCTGCGTAATAAAACAACAAACAAAATGAACGGTATAAAAAAGGTCAAAATATTCAAGCACTAGGTGTGGCCGCGGCTTTGCCCGCGTGGTCATTTCATTTAAAAGTAGCCCATACGTGTTATTCCAGGGCCAAAAGTAAGAGTATCTATAAAATACAATATACTACATTTCTATTTTAAATTCGTTCAACCGTCAAATAATTTTACTCGATTACTCGGCATCTATATATCGAATTAAGATATCATGTACCCCAGTTTTTAAGTCAAACCCTAAGCTATCCAACACTGGAAACCGCATCGCAATCGGTCCAGCCCAACAAACATAAAGACACGATTAAAAAAAAGTTATATTCTTTTTCCAGTAGTGCGACGATTCAGGCTGATATAACAATATTCTTATTCGATTGCTCGGCTTCTACTCATCGGATTGAGATACTAATTACACACGTTTTTAATTCAAACCCTAAGCTATCCAACAGTGAAAACCGCATCGCAATCAGTCCAGTAGTTTTACCACCCCAAGAAACATACAAACAAACATACACGAGTGATTTAATAAAATGTTATATTCTTGTTCAGTAGCTTATTTTAAGTACCGTAGTTTTTTTTATTGACTTTTTTGTATAGACTTCTTCGTTCTTTTTGTTTTATTATAAGTATAGACTATGGCATAAATACATAAACAGAGTAAACACTCAATTCCGTTGAGTAAGGTCCCTCGCAGACTATAATAAACGATCGTGCCAGTTCCATGTAAATGCACGCACAGAACGATTTAATATCAATCAGAATAGCGCACCGAACCCGACTGAATTATCTGCCGATCGATTGGTCTCTAATCTGCGGGTGCCTCTTCTAAGAGTTCACGACAGGTGGCAGTCACACGATTCCGCATCAGCCTTTCGCAAATATGAAACACTTGAACGCGTAACCAAAAAGAAGGGTGTAAAGTACTGACATTTCCATAGACTTTCCCTAGAACATACAATACGAGTATTATGCATAGCTTTAAGAGAACATTCAAACTGTTATCTCTATTGAATAAGCAACGTACCGGCAATACTCCAGGAGATGCAGATGCCCATAGGCGGCTGTGACCAGCTTACCATGAGGTGGGCCGTTTACTTGTTTGCCACTACTTAAAAAAAACACTAGAAAAGATGTGTAGTTACCAAAAATACATAACTAGTATTATACTCACAGTTTAAAGGCGGGCTGGTCGGGCGGTTGAGGGTTTTCTATGATCTTGACTTTAGGCGCCGGGAGCGCGTCTGGGTTGACCGGCACCTGCACGCCACGCTCCCAGTCCTGCTTCCAGGGGTCGGTGATGACCCAATACTCGCTCGACGTCAGCGGCTCGTTGTCAGGCAGTTTCATTGCACTGATCAGGTCTTTTCTGTGGAACATGTGGTATATCATTAAGGGATGCATCGTGAAGTGTGTTTCATATATTATACCTATATCTTACTTCTTACACTATGTTTTACGTAGTTAGTGGAAAGAGTTTTACTTTTTGTTATTTGCTGTACTTTCAAGGGATCATTTGATGTGTTCTGCAAAGTTAATGATTTCTATGTTATACGGTTGAGGTAGATTAGTAGGCACTTCTGCAGTAAAAAACAGGCATTTCAAGCTCGCATTCTGGCTTTTTCATTTCGGTTAGGAACTCTAAGTTATTGGAGGGCAGTATAGGTAGCGAAGGAATAACTCCCAGGCGATCTGCCGAAACTGTCACGAGTGTAAGTCTATGGGTTTGTTATCGGAGAGTGGACCGGCCACAACTGGAACTGTGAGTTATCAGACGAAGAAAATTCAGAACATGACGCACGTCCAGGACACGGTAAGGTGGGCGTCCAGGTCACCAACCAGGTGGGCGTCCGGGTCTACGACCACGTAGGCATCCACGTATACAACAAGGTGGATGTCCAAAACCACAAACAGAAGGATGACCTCAACTAGGTGGGCATCCGGGTCCACGATGACGTGGGCATCCACTTCTACAACAAGGTGGATGTCCGAAACCACAATCAGAATGACGTTAATGACTTCGACCAGGTGGATGTCCGCGTCCACGACCAGGTGGGGGTCCGGGTTTACGACCTGGTGGGAATCAAAGTCCACGACCACGTGGGCAACCACGTCTAAAAGGTGGATGTCCGAAACCACAACCCTTCTGGTTGTGGTTCAGGACCACAACCAGGTGGGCGTCCAGAACCAGGTGGGCGTCCGGGTCTACGACCAGGTGGGAATCCGCAACCACAACCAGGGGGGCGTCCGCGTCTTCGTTAAGGTGGACGTTTGAGTTCACGATCAGGAGGTGCAAGACCACGACTAGGTGGGCAAACAGGACCGCGAACAGCAGGACGTCCAGGTGCACGGCCAGGGGGCCGTCCTAGACGACGTATAAGAAGCGATCCAAATCCTCTAGATGAATCAATTTTACGTGGACGTGTCCTCCGCGAGGTGATCCCTCTCCGATAGGCCATTCCACTTCGCATAGCGATCTATTTTTGCGAGGAGATACACTTTGACGGCTGGTTGATCTAGTGGCTAGTAACTCTAGGAACGAAATCAAACGGTCGCGGGTTCGAATCCTGCAAGGTGCAATCATTTGTGTGATGAGCAGAAATGTTTGTTTCCGAGTCATGGATGTTGATATTCGTATTTATGTATGTTTATCCGTTATCTAGTGCCCATATATTACAGGGTATCCTAGTTTGGGGCTAGGTAATTGGTGTGGAATTGTCCCGAATATATTATATTATTATTATATTACTTCCGTGAACTGATCCACCTTCGCGCAGTGATATACTTCTGCGAGGTTATTCACCACCGCGAGCTGATCCACAGCCACACGAACCGCGACCGCAACTTGCACCGCGCCTACGACGTCTTTTCCCGGCCAAATACACTCGAGAGCAACGAGTCCGGGTCACTTAAAGAAACCTATAAATCTCGGAAACTAAGAATCTAGCATTCTTAGTTTCTATCTTGCATCTAGATGCAAGATAGAAACATTTTTAGTGTAGTAATGAAATAAATTGTTTAGTAGACAATATAACGCAAAAACGACAAATAGAAAGGATATTTTGTAATTAGCGACTAAATATTACAAATCTCTATACTCTAGCAATGAACAGCAAATAATACAAACACACATTTCACAGGAATGGATTCCAGTATTTCTTAATTCTGAAATAGAGCATGCCATAACGAGACTAAAGAAAAATAATCCCCAGGTGAAGACGGAATAACTCCGGATGCTGTTATTGCAATGGTAGAGCCTCTGGTGCCACATCTAACAAAACTGTTTAATAGAATCACAGCACAAGAAATGATTCCGCATGACTGGCAAAACTCCATCGTAACCCTGCTGTACAAAAAAGGCGATCCCAATCTGATGGACAATTAATTACCGACCTATAAGTCTTCTGCCAACGCTTTATAAATTATTCTCGTCGGTAGTACTTAACAGAATAACTAAATACTTGGATGAGCAGCAGCCGCGTGAACAAGCAGGGTTTAGAAAGGGTACAAACACAACAACAACCACAACTGACCACATATTCACACTAACTCAGTGCATTGAAAAATGCGTTGAACATAACAAAATTATGTATCTTGCGTTTGTAGATTATACTAAGGCCTTTGACTCTATTTCGCACGCACACTTGTGGAAAAGTTTAGAAGAACGAAGTATTCAAGCGAAATATATTAATATCTTAAAAAACATCTACAATAATTCTTCTGCTAAAATAAAACTGGAAGCCATTGGCCCCCGATTCGAGATTAAAAGGGGTGTCAAGCAAGGAGACCCTATCTCTCCAAAGCTATTCACTGCTATTCTTGAGACAATGTTTAGGAAACTGGAGTGGCACAACCATGGACTCAACATCAATGGAGAACGACATCTTCGCTTCGCAGATGGCATAGTACTTCTCGCGGAAAATCATGAGTCTATGATAAACATGGTGGATAAGGCAAGTCAAGAAATAGGCTTACTCGTGAATCTATCAAAAACCAAGGCGATGACAAATGGAGAACAGAAACCGATACTTGCGAGTGAATATATCGAATATGTTAGCGACTACATCTATCTTGGAGAGATAATTTCTTTTAAGGAGGCCTCAAACAAGGAAATTGACAGGAGGATTGCCATATCCTGGAAAAGGTACTGGATGCACAAAGACGTATTTAGCAGTAACCTTCCAATACGTCTCAAAAAAATGCTAATGGATAATACCATCAACCATCACTTCTCTATGGATGCCAAAGTTGGGCACTAACTAAGAGCTTAGTAGCGAAAATAGCCACTTTCCAAAGAGCTACAAATAGGTCGATGCTGGGTATCAAACTAACCGATAGAGTAAGAAATCGAGACATCAGGGAGAAAACCAAAGCGATCGATGCAGTAAATGCTCTGTCGACTAAAATGGAAGTGGGCTGGTCACGTAGCAAGAACTAATGATGGGCGTTGGAGTGAACGTATCCTGCATTGGTACCGGAGAGAAGAAGGTAGAATGAGAGGACGATCAAAAATGAGATGGTGCGACGACATTGTCGAAGCGGCAGGCAGAACGTGGACGAGACCGTTTATTGGCAACGGCACTACCAGCCGCACTACCAGTAGTGTCGTTGCCAATAAACGACACTACCAAGCCCATTTTGGATAAAATTGTACAGACAACACATAAAACTACAGGACTATGATATACTATGAACTATTCAAAAAATTAAATAACCATTTTTAAATAATTTTAGAACATTACTGTTTCATTTCTATAGTGACAGGTGTCATCAAAGTGATAGGTGTCGTCAAAGTGACAGGTGTCAAAGTGACAGTTGTCAAACTTAAAACAGCTATTACTCTGAAACTATTGTTCGTTGACCAGTAGTTTCTTTACATAAGTGATAGATCTTATCGATATCTTCATTTTGGATGACAGCTGTCAAGCTCAAAAGTGCTTTAATTCTGAAACTAATGATCCTAGACTAATAGTTTTTTTACAGAAGTGATAGATCACATCAATATCTTTGTTTTGGATGACAGTTGTCATCTTAAAAGGGCTATTACCACAGAATAAATAATAGTACAAGTACAGAAGGCTAACTGAGTAAAGTCATTTAAATAAATAGCGACTCTCGCTACAACGCTATAAATTGCAATTTAACTCGCACGGCGCTGCGAGCTTTCAATTATATTTACCTAGAAGGCGCTCTCCCACCGCGTGCAGGCTAGAATGCACCGTATCACAACGCGCGAGAACTTCCATTGCTCTAACCGTTTCAGAATCGCTCTATCCCTTTTTCGCTCGGTAGGGTTGTATTAAGATATGACTAGGTTTGTACTACTAATTATTCTGTGATATGTTATGACTTAGATATTGTAACATAATAAATAAGTAATAATGTATTATGTTATTACTTATTGTTATAAATTAAAATAGTTCTATTACATACAATGACATTCTTATCAGAATAGACCTACTACCTCATTTTTACTACCTACCTATCCCGTTTTCAGACCGCCGATAACTTTAGTGAGATACCTACCTACGTGTCGTTGGTTGATTATGATTATATCCTAAAGGTATTGCACTTTGATGAATAAATGTGTCTGTCTGAATTCCATGCTATTTAATGAGTGAAAAATAAATTGCTACCTACGTAATAAAAGTAGGTAGGTATTATACGAGACATATATTATATAAATTCCTAATTAGTTGTAGGCTACTTACTAAGTCAGCACAGTAATTCATTTTCCGATAAACAATACCTACTATAATCAATTATAAAATTACGTTGATCGATTTAATAAACGACTTCATTTCTGCGCGGAAAATCCTTAAATATGCGTAGCTTCGGTATGGAACTCAAATGAAATAACATAAAACTATAGGAACCTACGTAATAAAAAAATATTAATATCTAACTACATAACTAGGACCTATTTATAGGTATTACAATTTATTACCTTTCAATATCCTTTGGAAGCGTAAATAATGACAATTCGTCATTTCTATCACTATTCACACAGCCGAATGCTATACAGTACTTTCTAGCTTTCTTCTTGGTACTCATAATTAAAACACGAATAAAGTTTGTCAATAACTTTACGTAAGTAGGTGCTCTATCGCTAAGTACAAGGCGCGCTACTCATCGAGCGCACGCTTGACACTCGACTGAACGGACCCGAATATTGGGTCCTTGAATTTATTTGTACTTGTTGCGGAGTGCGACCGCCCTGCTATTACTCTGAAACTAATGATCCTAGACTAGTAGTTTCTTTACAGAAATCAAAGTATTGCTTGTAATTGCTTGTCATGTCTGACACCAGCTTTTAATACTGGATGTTTTGACGTTTGATAGCTGTAACCTGTCAATTTTACAGCTGTCATATGAAATGAAGATCTCGATGGGATCTATCCCTTATATAAAGAAACTACTAATCTAGGATCGTTAGTTTCAGAGTAATGGCCCTTTTAAGTTTGACAGCTGTCATCCAAAACGAAGATGTCAAAGAGTACTATCACTACTGTAAAGAAACTTCTAGTCTAGGAAACCTAGTTTCAGAGTTATAGCACTTTTAATTTTAACAGCTGTCATCCAAAACGAAGATGTCAATGAGATCTATCACTTCTGTAAAGAAACTTCTAGTCGAGGATCAATAGTTTCAGAGTTATAGTCGTTTAAAGTTTGGCAGCTGTCATCCAAATCAAAGATGTCAATGAGATCTATCACTTCTGTACATAAACTTCTAGTCTAGGATCGTTAGTTTCAGAGTTATAGCCCTTTTAAGTTTGACAGCTGTCATGCAAAATGAAGATATCGATGAGATCTATCACTTCTGTATATATACTACTAGTCTAGGATCAACAGTTTCAGACTTATAGCCCTTTTAAGTTTGGCAACTGTCTTCCAAAACAAAGATGTTGATGAGATCTATCACTTCTGTAAATAAACTTCTAGTCTAGGGTCGTTAGTTTCAGAGTTATAGCCTTTTTCAGTTTGACAGCTGTTATCCAAAACGAAGATATCGATGAGATCTATCTTTTCTGTAAAGAAACTACTAGTCTAGTATCGTTAGTTTCAGAGTTATAGCCCTTTAAAATTTGACAGCTCTCATCCAAAACGAAGATATCGATGAGATCTATCACTTCTGTAAAGAAACTACTGGTCAACGAACAATAGTTTCCGAGTAATAGCTGTTTTAAGTTTGACAACTGTCACTTTGACGACACCTATCACTTTAACGACACGTGTCACTTTGACACCTTTCTCTTTGATGACACCTGTCACTTTTACACCTGCCACTTTGACATCTTTCACTATAGACATGAAACAGTAATGTTCCAAAATTATTTAAAAATTATGTTTTTTTTTTTTAATAGTTAATAATAATAATAGTTTTGTAGTTTTGTGTGTTGTCTGTACAATTTTATCCGAAATGGGCTTGGTAGTGTCGTTTATTGGCAACGACACTACTGGTAGTGCGGCTGGTAGTGCCGTTGCCAGTAAACGGACGAGACTCGCCCGAGATAGACGTGCTTGGCAGCAGATGGAGGAGGCCTACGGCCCATATTTGGGTGCCTGAACATATCTAATAATTAAACTTTTGTAAATTTAGAATGTTTACTATGAATAAAGGCTTTATTATTATTATTATTTTATAAATTACATAAAGACAAAAACTGCTGATCTCGCTTTAAAACAAAAATAGGAAACATGACATTTTTGAACAACATTACGATATTTTTGAATTTTAATAATTTGTATTGCCTCTTCGTGCTTCCATTACTGCGTTTACGCGGTTTGGCATGCTGTACGCCAAGTTCCTTATACGATTTTGGGGAATATACTCCCATTCCTCTGGAGAGCAATTTTGAGCTCGCGAAGCGTGATTGGGGGAGGCTTTCGTTGTTTTGGGTTTCGATGACTCCGGCAGGTTTCAAGCATTGTGAGAATTCTGGTGCATTCTTCAGGTGTAAGCGACATGAATACAGCTTGAATAATAAATATCAAACACTATCAATATGGTTTATATACCCACTTAAATTCCCATTTCGGATTAGAAACAAAAGCGAAATCAAATGCAGTAATTCCATCTTTGAAAGTCTCCCTATTTCAAATTTGTTTTTTTTTATGACTTAACTTTACAATAACTAAGAAGTTTTAATACTTTAATTTAAGGAGTATTTAATTGTCTATTAAACGCAATTTATTTCATTAAGCTAGCATTCTTATTTTCCGATATTTATAGGTTTCTTTATGTGACCATTCATTGCTCTCGAGTGTATTTAAGTTCGCAAAACAACGTTGATATCCTTCGTGATGCTGTTTTCAGTTTGTTATTCAGTTCTTGAAGCGGCCTCTAACAATAAAAGTTGACCAGCACCACTACATCGCAACTAAAAGCAATGGCACCCGGGGTGTACTTGAATATAAACCAGTTCAACTTATCTCCAAATAAAGTTCGCAATCTAATATCCAAAGATTGGTTGTGTGAATTCTAACTGTCGGTTTTCTTTGATGTGATTTATGACAATATATATATATATATATATATATATATATATATATATATATATATATCTATGTCTGTTTCTTTTTCTTTTGAAGCACACTTGCTAATTAGATGCTATATGCGAAAACTGTTAAATAGTGATTAGATATAATTTGAATGTTAAGCTAGCTTTATATACTCCTAACACTGTTTGTTTTCCGAGTAAATAATAATAAAAAATAAAATAAATATATCAGAAAGTGATTGATCATTTTAGATCATTATTACCTTTGTTCTTATCACGTTACTGATTGATGATCATCATCCTCATCAATATATTGGTATGCCCTCTTTTCTATACTTATAAATAAAACAGTAAGTACCTACCAAAAAGTCTGTACAATAAAGATAATAAAAAAATGGTCTAGGGTAGTTAAAATAAGCTACTGCTATAAAATAATATAACATTTTTTAAATAGTGTTTGTGTAACTGTTCTGTTCGGGTATTACGTAAAAACTACTGGACCGATTGCAATGCAGTTTTCACTGTTGGATAGCTTAGGCTTTGACTTAAAACTGGTGTGGTGTGTAAGATACCAAGTATCTCAATCCGATGAATAGAACTCGAGCAATCAATAAATTTATGACGAAACGAAATTTGGTATTTTGTACTATCGGTTCTTTTAGTCCTAGAGTTACACACAAGTATTTATAACCCAGATAAATATCCACGCGGGCAACGCCACGGGTACACTTCGTTGTTAATAAGAATAATTAATTTTATATAGAATTAAAAAAAAAATTTTTTTTAGTAAAAACTTCGATAGGCGGGCGCTAGGAGCCAGCGTGCGTCGCAGCCTACAGTTACCACGAGATTGAATTTACGTAGACTGATAGCGTTCCGTAGGCCGCGGCCGCCCGCCCGTCTCTCTATTACTATATTACAGAGATTCCGTCTGTTCGGGTTGAATCAAAACGCGCATCATCGATTTTCAGGCTTTACAGTGCATTTAAATATAGCCGTACGTTTTGCATTTTGCATACTAGTGGGTCCTATTAAACGAAATATTGATGATCATTCTATGTCTATTGATTGAACATTGGTTGCCTGGAAGAGATTGCTATATAGCAATAAGGCCGCCCATTGTACCTTTCATTTCATGAGTTTATCCTATACCTTCTTCTTGTTGTGCAATAAAGAGTTGTTGTATTGTATTGTATTGTTAAGGTATTTATAAACTGTATTCTAATCTAACTATGGGAACTAAATTGATGAACTGCTTTTTGTACAATCACATAGACGCTGGGCCTGGATCAGTTCTAACTGTAAACATGGAAATATATTATTAACTAGATTATGAGATAAGACATAAAAGAGGATTTATCCACGTTCAACCAATTCGACAAGGGTGACCATCGACTTGCATGGGTTAAAGTACTAAGACCGGTGAAACTGGTACGAAAAAATGAACTAACAGAACATTCGCTCAAAATCTGACATGGCGGCTTTGCCTTACTGTATAGACCTATTCCAAGAACGAAAGACAGCACCGCTTGAAGAACCTTGTGACGTGATCACGACATAAACACGACATTGGAACTAGTTATTGGAGCAATATCAGGAGCATTCAGTAGCCTAGAGTGCTAAAACTAGATAAAGGAATCTAAAATATCAGAAACAACTAACAATGCGCCGTGAAATCGCATCAGGTTCGATGTACAAAAAAGTTACAACACCCGAAACAGCACCGAAGAGGACAACGTGCAATGAAGCTCTATACAGGACTAGCTTTCTGTAGAAAAGCCATATCGAAAAGGCAATCGCCGAACTCATAGATAACAATGGAACAACTTTTACGGATAACAAGACAAGTGCTAAAAAACCCGATTGCAAACAAAACTTAAATTCTAATTCAAGTGAGTATGATTGCTAACCAACTTTAAATCGTTATAGATCCTAAATGGTCATTCAAAGAGCGATGGTGGCCTAACGGTTCTCTAATGCAATTTAGAATCCAACGATACCGGGTTCAAAACCTAGGCTCCGCACCAATAACTTTTCCAAGTTATTAGCGGTTTTCCATCGCTCCGTACTTCGGAGGGCACGTTAAGCTGTCGGTCCCGGCTGTAATTGATTAATAGCAGACGTAAAGCCATGTCAGAGGCCCTCGGGCAGCCTGACAAACTCTGACATCAGAGGCCAGCACTACCTCATACGACAAACAAACAAAACAAACAATAGTCATTCGAAATGAAAAATGATAAGAGAAACCTATACATAGATGATTTTCAAATACCTATTCAATTATACCCCAAATAACATAATAGACGAATTTAAAATTTTAAAATTATTATTTCTTTTTTTATCACTATATAGCGTCTGGTTGTCGCCATATTAAATTTTGATTATTAAATTAGACGTAAGAATCATCAAAATCGGTCCACGTGTTTGGTCTATACAGGCTGTCACAGGAAGTAGTGATAAGCGTTTTTTTTTGGTGTGTCGCAATCGGTCCAGTAGTTTTTACGTGATGCGCGAACAAACAAACATACAGACAAAAAGACACGCTTTTTTTTAAATGTTATACTCTTGTAGTAGCTTATTTTAAATACACTAGACCATTTTTTTAAATTGTTTTATTTTTACAGACTTTTTCGTCCTTATTATTCATGCTTTATTATATGCATAGATAAAGCAGTAAGTAACAAAAAATATTCTGTACACAGAAAATAATTTAAAAATATGGTTAATTGAACTTAAAATAAGGTACTGAAATAAAATATACCATTTTAAAAAATCGTTTCGTTTGTTTGTATGTTTTTTTTTTTTTAATTACGGACTATGCAATCGTTTGACCACGATCTCACCTGATGGAAAGCGATGATGTGGTCGAAGGTCTCTTGACTTGAACACACCGGGGTTATAATTTACCGGAAACACTGACGAGGGCAGGCCATTCCACTCCTTTGCAGTTCTTATAATAAATGAAGAAGCGTAACGCTTCGTTCTTGTGCGAGGTATTTCAACCATGAAAGGGTGGCGCTTTGCTGATCGTCTAGTCGTACGGTGATGGAAAGGTGATGGGGGAATCAGGTTGTGCAGTTCTTGTGCACACTCTCCATAGTGCAATCTGTAGAATACCGCCAGCTTGCTACCTCACGTCGATGCGCCAGACTTTGAAGCTTACTCTTTACCAGAGTGTCATCCCCAATGA
Source organism: Alsophila aescularia (assembly GCA_946251855.1). NCBI lineage: Eukaryota > Metazoa > Arthropoda > Insecta > Lepidoptera > Geometridae > Alsophila > Alsophila aescularia. The sequence continues at coordinate 103,945,481 of OX276373.1, forward strand.
GCCTGATAGCACGTCTCTCAATTGCATCCAAAGACTCGAGCTGATACTTGGCAGAACCGTCCCAGAGGTGGCAGCAGTACTTCATACAAGATCGGACCTGTGCTTGATAAAGATTCAAAAGCTGTCCCGGTGTGAAGTACCGCCTAACCTTAGACAAAATACCAAGTTTTTTTGCAGCGACCTTGGCTTTGGATTCAATATAAGACCCAAAATTCAGGTTTGATGTGAGTTCGACACCCAAAAGCTCCAAATGGTCGCATATTGGTATTGTTACACTTTGGAAAGACGGAGATCGGTGTAGAGGACTCTTTTTAGCAGAAAACAAACACGCTTGCGTTTTTTATGTATGTTTGTTTGTTCGCGCATCACGTAAAAACTACTGGAACGATTGCGATTTAGTTTTCACTGTTGGATAAATTAGGGTTTGACTTAAAAACTGGTGTACTTGGTGTCTCGATCCGATCAGTAGAAGCCGAGCAATCGATAAAAAACTACCCGATTGCTAAACGAAATTTGGTATTTTGTACTTTGATCCTGGATTAACACATAGATTACTTTTAACCTAGAAAAATAACCAGGCGGGGAAAGCCGCGGGCACATCTAGTAATATATCCATTCCAATATATAAAAGTGAAACGTTGTCTGTTTGTTTGGGGAGCTTTCACGCGACAACGACTGGACGGATTTTGATGAAATTTGGAATGGAGGTAGCTTATACCCTGGAAAAAAACTTTTTATCCCGGAAAATTATAAGTTTCTACGGGACAGGGAAATGTTGATTACTCGCTTTAAGGAACGGTTTCCATGAAAACGAAATAACAAGTCGATCAATAAACATCAAAAGCGTTGGTGCGAAACCTACTATTGCATTAATTTTTAATATCCTAGAAGAATAAAGGATGCTTTTTTCGCGATAAACTGTAGTCCGCGTGGACGAAGTCGCAGGCGGGAAAGCTTAATAAGTTTTTTTTTAATTTAACGTCGCAATATATTGTTCAGGACGATTTTTCCACAATCAAAAAGAAGGTAGAAGCAACAATGTTATTGATGTATTCTGCCTAAATATTTAAATTTATTTATCGTATTTCGCTCAATTTATTATATTCAAAAGATTTTCACCATTTTTTTTTCTATAGATGCAAATTTATTTAAACATGTTTCGGTGACCACATCCGGATAAAGTATTTTGTGTACGAGTACATTTATTACACATAAAAAAATACATTTAATTAACCGTTTTCAAAGGTTTCTAGTTTTAAATATTCGTGACGAATCGTCAAATTTGGAGCCCTTAACGACTGCTTTTAATTTTATTGATTCTGTCATGTTGAAGTCTCTGCTTCAAGTACAATCAATTTGATTTCATCTGTCTGTTTGTTCGTACAGGTCGTGTTTTACAACCTATCTGGACGAATCTTGGCATACAGGTATAACACATTTTTTGAACTTTTTAGTCGTCGGGGATTTTCTATTGGGGGGGTAATTCCTCCAAAGAGGGGCAAAAAGGGGGCAACTGAATATCTCCGCCTTATTAGATCCGATTACAATGGTTATTTTTTACTTTGAAAGGTAACTTTAAGTAGGTTTCGTAAAAAATGGTGAAAATCTGATGAGGATCTGATGAGTGATGAGCAGAATAGCTCCTGAAAATGCAGTAAACTTATCACTTGCCAGTGGAATCAGCCCTTTACCTACTAGGTAGGGATTGATGGAGCTGGATGGATTATTAATGTTACTTTTACAATAAGGTCACTAGATGGCGCTACTGTGCACCTCTAGATTGTTGCAAAAAAGTTTGTGCTCGGGAGGTCTATTGTTCGCAGAACTACTACTTAATAGACAGACTTAATTTAAGATATGGAGAAAGCTATGCTTGTGAGTTTTTGTGAAGAACAAGATTCGTTATGAATTGATTCGAGAGAGAATCAAGATAACCGATAAAGCTCTGAGGATAAGCAAGCTACAGAAACAATAGGCTGGTCATGTTTCCCGAAGAACTGACAAGCATATCTGCACAAAGCGTATAAAGAGTCATTAGTCGGAGACGAGGAACGAACCCTGTGTTGTTGGATTGCATATGTTGTATGTTGTTGGAGTCGTGCTGTGATGATACAGAGTCGAAGAGCCGAACCTAAACAGACTAAATATCTTCTACCAATTATCAGTTACTCGTATGAAACACTCAACTTAGATTTAAAGTTCAAACCTTAGCTACCAAACGACGAAACCTCCATTAGAATCTGTCCAGGAATATTTGGCTACTTAGCTATTCCACACTAGAAAGAACGCACAATGTCTCTTAGGTACGCTTTTTAGGAAACATCGTTGGTGTGTGACGTCATGCGGCTAGTTAGTCAGTAGACCTTCCGACGCCTTTAGATAAGTGTCGGGTTTCTTACCACAGCTACCCAGGCTTCAATCCCAGGGGCAGTGGCGGGTCGCTGGTGGCCACTTTCACGTACAGGGGAAGGGTATCCCATTGGCTCTTTACGTAGCACTATTTGGTCTTTGATTTGTGTTGACATCATGACTTTGCTCTCCTTATCCTTGGGCAGCGCATGATGGTGAGGGTGGTCTTGAGTGATGTGGGGCGATATTCCACAGGTGAAGCCCATTGTTAGCGTGTTCTTACATTCGACGCGCTAGCTATCCGGATCACAAATTCAGTTGACTAGGACCTCAAATCGCGGGCGATTACGTCGTTCCTGACATCTCTGCCCGCTGCGGCTTATAGCGTTATTTTTTCAAATAGTCGCGTATTAAAATATAAATCTGCCACCGGACATTCTGTATAAAATATTACATCCGAGTATATTTTATAGACGCTGAGAAAGCTATACCTATCGCGAACGAAGTCGCGGTCATCGAGCTATCGAGCAACAAAGTTCATTCGGCATACATTATACATTACATTGTACATTATAATGTTTATGCACTGGGGATCTCGGAACACAGGATGCAGTGCAGGTTTAATTTTGAATTTTATACATGTTTGATTGGAATACGCGCATTTTTAGATAGTGACTGTATAGATAGATAACTCTTTATTGCACAAGAATGGAATTAATAATACAATAATCAAGAGGCCCTATCACAAAGCAGCGATCTCTAGTAGTAGGCTGAATAGAGACCCAGACTATTAGGGATGGTAGTGAGCAGAATTTAAAAACATGCTACTTTTTTAATGTACTAGCTTTCACCTGCGACTTCGTCCGCGCGGACTCCAGTTTATCGCGAAAAAAAGCATCCTATGTTCTTGTAGGTAATTAAAAACTAATGCAAAGGTATAGCACCAACGCTCTTGATGCTTTATCACAGACTTATTATTTCGTATTCATGCCAACCGTTCCTTAAAGCGAGTAATCGATATCTGTTTCCAGTTTTCCCGTGGAAACTTACCATTTTCCGGGATAAAAGTATCCTATATTGGTTTCTATATTGTACAGTACCTATTTTCATCAAAATCCGTCCAGCCATTATCGCGTTAAAACTCCCCAAACAAACAGAAAACTTTTCACTTTTATATATTGGTGTGGATAATACAAATTACACAAATATTTAAAGTTATATAATAATACTTACCTAAAAAAAACACATAAAATAAACCTACTGTTTCACCAGCTTTGATTATGATGATGGATGATGACGATGATGATGAAAAGTAGCTTGTGTTAATCCAAGATATAAGCTATCCTGTTACCAAATTTTATAAAAATCCTTTCAGCCGTTTGAGCGTGAAGGAGTAATGAACACACACACACATACAAACAACTAAAGATAAAAGATAGATAGCACTAAACTTTTTTTATGAATTTTATTACGTTTATTATGGACTGTCAGTTCAAATGTATGGAGTTTCGCTTCGCGCATACGAAGTTTTCTGCCCTACCGTACCAAGCATGTTTGTAAATAATGCCCGGATTCTTGGCCGGTGGCGCCCAATTCATTATTCGGGATATTTGACGTGATTTTTATTGTAACAAAGTTAGCACAAAAGGGTTTAATAAGTTACCGATATAATTATGTAAAAATACATTATATTGTTTAAGAGAATGATGATTAAAAAATGTTGCCTTCTTGAAGACAGAGACAAAGAGTAAATAATGGTACTTACTATCGGAGGTCAATTGCTTTGTAAAATTCAGTATTTCAGACTATTTCCGCAATGCTGTCTATCTGTCTGGTATGGCTTACATGTACGCGACTCTATCCAGCAGTGTTCAGTTCCTAAACAAGAAGGACTACATTTTGAACCTTTTTTACTCGACTACGGGGAAGCAAGGGCAGGGTAATGAGCTTAACAGTCCTTGTATGTACGTATGTATACAGGGAGGATTTTTGAGACGAGACAGTAAGAGCAGGTACCTTAATCGTTATATTTACAGGAAAACGTTCCTAGGAGACCATACATAACTTTTTGAGATATTCTGAACTGCATTCACAGATTTTGGTATAAATGTACAGACAGCAACAAAAATTGTAATTTTACACAAAAAGGTTTTTTGATGCCGATCGATCCTGTTTCTTATAAAGATCAAAAGTCTCTACCGGACCGACTGAGGTTTGAGTAATAGAAATGTCAGAAATTGCGGAAAGTTTTTTCCCATACATTTTGTACGAAATTACCTTAACCATTGTAGCTAACAAAAAAACAAACAATTCTTAGGACACTCTCCTTAACTTTTGGAGATATTTTGACCTGCACTCACAGATTTTGGAAAAAAAAACAGTCATCAAAAAAATAGGCAATTCATCTTCGATTTGTCTTCATCGCAACAGTGTCATAGGCTATTTTTGTACCCGACTGTAGTCTGGTTTTAGTTTCTGAACCTGTAATTCTTTGATTTAGACTTTTTTGCACATGCCTACATAATATTTATAACACCATCCAAAAGAAAAATACACACTCCATACTAATATTATAAAAGCGAAATTAACTCTTGTCTGTCTATTACCTTTTCACGAGTACTATAGTTTGAACCCCGGGGAAGACTATTGGAGATGTTAGTCCGGGCGGACGAAGACGTTGACAAAAGCTAGTTGTTTAATAAGTATTTATATTTGTAGGAGGCGTGGAGAGAGTACCGGCCCCGGCGGCCGTAGTCATCCCTTAGCAACGGGTAAGCTTGCGGGCGAGAAGAAACGAAGAATACTAATCGATGCGGTTTTCTCGTGACCTTTAAAATCTTTCGTGACAATCTATTTGACATAAAATGATATAGACCGTCGCCAGGTGTAAATTTGGTTCGTATTTAATAACCAATGATTTTTCATGCCAAGAAGTTCGGGATGCGAGAGGCACCACGCGTCGTGTCTATTCTGCCCAAAGTCTCTTTATTCTGCCAATCGCCGTCATTTTAAAAGCTTTTATTAAACTTCACTTCTATGTATGTATTTATGTATTTCTGTCTGTCCTGGAATGTTGCAATTCAAATTTCGAGCACTTCCCGATTAGCTATCCTGCTGAAACTTTTAGGGTAGCTCACAAATCCTCGCAAATGCAAATAAAAGGGAAAAAGCAATAAAAAAGTGACAATGCATTTTAAAAAAACTCATAAATGTTTTTTTTTATTGGCGGCTTGCCAATAAAAAAATATATGACATAAACATTCGTACCTGGCCAAATTTATGTCGTAAGTGTTGCTGTGGGTAGTTTGCTTGTTTGTCGTATGAGGTAGTACTGGCCTATGGTGTCAGAGTTTGTCAGCTGTGGGTAGTTAAACAAATCCAGCCAGGTAACTTGATCTGTCTCTGTGACTTGATCGCCACGGTAACAATCAAATCCGTATAAAAGTGAAATAACTCATCGAACCGCAATAATGTGAATCGGGTGGTTGGGCACCTAATAATTATGTAGGTACCTATTTACGATCATGTTACAAGTATTCTGTAGCTTTGACTATTGTTTTTTTTTATCGACGAATAAAATGAAGTTGAAATGTGCTTTTATTTCGATTAAGATTTTATTATTTGAGGTTCTTGCACTTTCCTTTCGCGCTCAATATTAAACTAACTGTACAGATACCGGTAACTCATTAAACATTTTTATGTGACTTAAGAAATATAGATGCAGTCATACATTAATGCCATGCCAATCGAGGATTTTATGAACACAGGACTATTGATGTGTCCTTTTGAGATAATCAAGTTTTGATAAAACTGAATTATCCACACAGTAGTATGATGGATCTTACGACAGATAATCAATTTATTCTGAACATGTCGAATGAAAACGATTCTGTAGTTTTTGATTGAAGAGGGCGATTAAATAAACTTGGGACAGACGTTCAAACATTGAGCAAATAGCACAAAATGGCAATTAGAGCGCCAAGTGAACCTCCCACAGATAAAGACGGAATAAACACCGCGATTTGATTATGAATGCGAGCTTGTAAGTAAAGGCGGAGATACACACGCCTGTAAAACGGAACAGTAGAGTGCATGCATCTGCATGTAGAAGTAACCGACACACTGGATACATTTGCAAGTTTAACTTGCATGCAATTTGCGTCCATTCAACCTGTATTTGCAAAACGTATACACAAGCCAGTTCAAGAGACAGTACGTGTCAGACTCACACTTTTATGCAATGGAAAACATCCGCAGTGAATTAAATAGCGACTGGTTGGTCTAGGTGCAGTGACCCTAACTACGAAATCCAACGGTCGCGGGTTCGAATCCCGCAAGGTGCAATCATTTGTATGATAAGCAGAAAAAAATATTTATTGTCCATAGTACAGGATATCCTAGTTTGGGGTTAGGTAATGGGCGTGAATTGTCCCGAATGTCATCATCATAATCAGCCCGTGTCAGTCCACTGCGGGAGATCCTCTCTCAAAGCACGCCACTGAGCCCGATCTTCGGCTGTTCTCTTCCAACTGCTGCCAGCCACTTTGCGTATATCGTCGCTCCACATAGCTGGAGGGCGCCCTACACTACGTTCACCGAGCCGCGGTCTCCACTCAAGAACACGTCTACCCCAACGGTTATCAGTCCTTCGATAAATATGACCAGCCCACTATTACTTCAGCTTACTAATCCTAAGGGCTATGTTGACAACTTTGGTTCTCTGCCGGATCACCTCATTCCGGATACGATCTTTCAACGGACTAGTCGTACCGTGAGTGTCCACGACTCGGCTCCGTATGTCATAACAGGTAGGACACACTGGTTGAAGACTTTTGTCTTCAAACTTTGCGGTATTGACGACGAGAATACTCGACGAAGTTTCGCAAATGCTGCCCAGGCCAGCTGTATTCTTCTGCGGGTCTCTCTCTCGAAGTTATTTTTACCTAGTTGCAAAGTTTGCCCCAGATAAACATACTCCTGGACAACCTCGAGAGCAGTTCCGTTAACAGCAATTGGTTCCGCAATTACATGTTTGTTGAACATAACCTTTGTTTTGTCCAAGTTCATCCGGAGACCAATTCTTTGAGAAGAATCAGCCAGGCTGTCCAACATTTTTTGCAAGTCCTGGAACGTTTCTGCCAGAATGACGATGTCATCTGCGAATCTCAAGTGTGATGTACTCACCATTAATGTTACATCCTTTCCAGTCCAGAGTCTTAAACATATATTCCAATGCATTTGAGAACAATTTCGGAGAAATAACGTCCCCTTGTCTCACACCTCGATGTAGGCGGATATGCTTAGTCTGCTGGTTCTATACTTAGATGGTCATTGTTGCGGCGTCATACACACATCTCAGCACTTGGATATACCGCCAGTCGACTTGGCATAGTTGCAGGGACTCTAAAACAGACCAAGTCTCGATAGAGTCAAAGGCTTTCTCATAGTCCATAAACGCCAGACACAGGCGCTGATTATACTCTTATGTCTTCTGTATCATCTGCCGCACTGTATGGATGTGGTCTATGGTGCCGTATCCTCCACGAAACCCGGCCTGCTCTGTTGGCTGGAATTCGTCGAATCTCCGCGCAAGACGATTCGTGATGACTCTCGAAAACAGCTTGTAGACATAACTCAAGAGGGAATTGGGCCGATAGTTTTTCAAAGGGGTCTTGTCACCCTTTTTGAAAAAATAGGACGACCACACTCTTGTTCCATGCCTTTGGTGTTCTCCCAGAGAAGAGAACAGAATTAAACATACGCTGAAGCTCTTTAAGCGTGGGAGTACCTCCTGCCTTTAGGAGCTCCTTATTAATTCCGTCCTCACCCGGAACTTTTCCATTTTTGAGCTGTTTTAAAGCCATCTCGATTTCGTCAAGGCTGACTTCTGGCAGCTCTTCGGTATAGTGGCAGGTCAGTGGCCCTGGAATCCTCGATATCGGATTCGGGTTGCGACGCGTGTGACACGTACAGTCGGCCATAGAAATCTTCAGCTTCCGCGAGAATCTCCGGCATAGAAACGACAACTTTCCCGCTTGATGTGGTCAACTTCGTCAGTTAGCTTCGACAAAGCTGTTGTACGAAGACTTTTAACCTCCGATTTCGCTCTACCGCGCTTGTATTGGAGCGTCGGAGGTCTCGCCTTACCAGCTTGGTTACTTGCTTGTTCAAAGCCCGCTGTCCTGACTAAGTGACTGCTGGATCTTCGGGTCGCTTCTGAATGAGCTGCAGAGACTCCACCAAAAGTTTTGATTTCCTGCCTGTACGTCGCATCTCCCAGAACTTCGTTCCCTCTTCCCTCAGGATTCCCACCACTTTCAAATTCCTTGTCAATGTTAACGTCAATTGTGCTTTCCAAGGCAGCGAATCAGTTCTCCAGTTTCAACTGGAATGTTTCGGATCCAACAACGGTTTGGAGCAGGTTAGGTCGGAGCGTGGACTTCATCAAACGGAGCCGTTCAAGCTTGCAATCAATATCCAGAGTGCCTCGGACAAGTCGGTGATCACTCCCGGTTTTAAACCTAGTGATCACAGAGACATCTCTGAATATGTGCTTTTTGTCCACTATGATGAAGTTGATCTCATTTTTCGTCACACCATCGCAGCTTTGCCACGTCCACTTCCGTTGGGGCTGCTTTTTAAAGAATGATTTCATTAAAAACAGCCCTTCCTTCTCGAGGAAGTTGACTAGCATTTGCCCCCTGTGATTTCTGCTGCAAAATTCACTTCATCATCCGAGTGTTTCGAATTCGGTGCGTATACTTGAATAACCTTGAATCTATACCTCTCGGTTAATTTTATTACGAGGTACGCAATCCTATTCCAAACTGGAGATTTCTACAATGTTGTCAGAGAGGACCTTATTGACAAGAAACCCGACACCGCCTTGGGATTGCTGGTCTCCTTCCCTGAAATACATAAGATGGCCCGACTCTAAGGTTACGGTATCCTCTCCCTCTCTTCGAACTTCACATAACCCCAGAATGTGCCATCTCATGTGCCGCAGCTCCTCTTCCAATTGCGTCAGATGTTCGTCGAGCCGTAACATGCGTCCGTTATACGTAGCCAGAGTGAGTCGGTTTGTGAGTCGGTTTGGGCGGCCTTCCGTAGCCCGGGGATTCTTAGCACCCCCCGCCCTGCCATAACCATGGCCGCCACCGCCATGGCCAGGAATAGCAGGGCTGCCGGGAACTGGGGGCCGTATTTTATTTGTGCTTAACATTGGAGGTATATCCGCTTGCTTGCCCGAATATATATATATATTTATTTATTTATTTACGTGCAGCTGTTATGCAAGTGTACAGCTACAGTCATTTGTATTCCAGGCTTTAAGCTTTGAAGTTGATTAAGCCTTCTTGTGGTGTGTTCCACCCCTAGATAGATTGCTCTCGTGACTAAATTGAATATGCACCCTTGATTTCTGTTGTAAATATTCCCTCTATATCTACGCGAACTCTGCAACACCAAGCTAAACCTAAGATGTACTTACCTTCACATGCGTAGTAGTACACAAGTTATACAGTTTAGGTATACTAGAGCTGACTTGTTAAGCAAGAGATACATTCTGGACCAGGTATACTCACAACTCAATCCGTGAATCGGATTCAGTACATTAGACACGAAACAATATTCCAGTTAAGAGTATATTCTATTCCAGTAAATATTTTTTATACAGGCACTACATAAACAAAGCGATTGTTTGCTTGCTACAATAATAATAATAATAATTTCTGTCTAGCTTGCTGGAATTAAAACGGCGTATTACTAGGTACAATTTTGTACCTATAAATTTTTTGCTTCTATAGAAAATATACTCCGTAACAAGCAGTTAAATAAGAAATGCATTTATCAACATATTTGTGATAATATTTAGCCGTATGTGCATTGATGGGAGCAGAGTCTGAACAACAAACCAATGAAACATTTTTTGTTCACTTTATTCGTAGGTTGTTGGGCTGCTGTCAAGTGTCATGTTATAGTGGTTCTAGTACACAGCTTTGGAATTTACCTAAACTATTTAAATTATATGTTTCCATATGCAGTATGGCCTAAAAACGCATATATTTGTCATCTCCACCAGTCCGTAAATAGCGTGTTCTTTATGTAGGCCGGTTTGGTTTTAGCATATGGAGTAAAATAAGCAACAAGTCTTCGTTTCCTCTTTGCTGTAGAAGAACGGCTGAATTTCATTGTATTTTAAATAGCGCATATTGTTAATTGATTGAGTATACCTGTTCTAGAAAATCAAATAAATCGCTTATACAGTATAAAGTCATGAAATAGTATGTACAGTTGATATAGTCGCTCAGGCATTTTTTATACACGCATTGTAACATTGTCTACTGCACAAGAACGTAAATAATAAAAAATAGCTAAATTAAACTAAATAAATTCGCACTCATTTTTAAATAGCTTAGGCAGTTGTTATGAACATAAAAGTTTTGTAATAAGTGATTAGTAGTATATTGGTGCGGCCAAGCACGCCAGCAGCAATGTACAATAAGTATCTGAAAAATATTGGTGGGGGTCCATCAATTTGTCTGAGACCGACACCCCCCCCCCCCCCCACAATCAACGTGGCATCGCCTTGAAACGTCGTGAGCATGGACTCAAACAGGCGCATTTGTAATTTTTGGGTCAAATGAACCTCTGCAAATTGCACAGTGCAATTGATCTTCAGTCAAGTCTATTAATTTCGCATTATACCAAACATTTTCTTATATATACAAATATTTTTATAGCCAGCATCTATAGTTAATAAGGTCAGCTTAAATTTCTCAGCAAGAGTCGAACTTGCACATGTATTTTTTGATCCAATCTATTCAACCACTGTACTGTATAAGGCTTCATATTCAGATTCGATTGAACACTATTAACTTCTTATCAAAATCTGAAATTACTTGTATAGACTTTGTATAGTTGTAGTAAAGCAGTAAGTAACAAAAAGTGCATACAATGAAGATAATTTAAAACAAGCACGAATAAAAAAAGAAACTCCCTCCCCCCTCCCCCACCCCTTATTATAGTTGAAAAGCATTTTTGGATCATATGGAGATCATTTCTGGATTTAAAGTTATACAATTGAGCTAACTTATCATTGTATTGATAATTGAGAGTGATTCAACTATACTTACTGAATTATCAATAAATACTGATTGAAATCTTATGGTATGTTTGGAGATTTGGCACAGTTTTAGTACTAAAAGTATTAGTAGTAGTGTAGGTAACATTATGCTTTGCCTTGTTATATTTAGTAAGCCTTACACTCTATGCGCATAAAATTGATTTTTATTTGTGTATTAGCTGTGGTAATTTTATGACATATTTAGTTCTGGAATAACATATTTATCCATGTGTTATTCCAGAACTAAAAATACCAATATCATTAAACTTTGTTCAAATGTCAAATGTGTTTTTATGAATTGCTTGATTTCTCCTCATTGGACTGAGATACCAAGTACACCAGTTCTTAAATCAAACCAATCAGCAATCAGTCCAGTACTTTTTACGTGATGTTCGAACAAACAGACAGACAGACACTAAAACTTATTATATTCTTGTTCTGTAGCTTATTAAGTCCTCTATACATTTATTTTTTAATTATCTTCATTGTACTGACTTTTTGTTGCTTACTGCTATATTGTGAGTATAGATAAGTTTTGTGACCCTTCAGTTGGAAACATTTAATTTTACTGGCTTATGAGCATTGTGTCAGAACAGTTGCATCGGTGATATTTCTCACAATTCAGTGGAGTGCATATTTCGCATCTATTAGATTTTCTAAGAGTTTCATATACCCGTTTTTCAGCCATAGCTGACTTATGCACAGCTAATAAACTGAGTGAGTTTGGTGACAATTCTGGTTACTGCAGACTGTATGCTATAAATATGTTGGGCTGTTTCAGGCTGCTGTTCCAATTTACAAAAGATATAATAGTGTACACAATTTTATATTGTTTTCTGTAAAAATGTATATATACACACACCATAAATCAATCCACTTGTAGTTGTAACTTTTATAGATTGAAATATTTAAAAAAATATGTTAAATCTCAAGAACCTAAGCTTTACAAATGATTTGCAATGTACAACTATGACAACTTATAGCACACAGTAACAATTATTTTTGATGATTAAATCAATTATTAATCGAGATGTGGGCAGTAATGCGTGTATTGCTTGGGGTGTATTGTACATTTTCACTGCCAGCCTCTTCCCAAGCCATCTAAACTTGTTTAATAGTGGAGTGTGGTCTTGGGTCGCTGGCACAAGCAAGAGACTGTCTACACCATACAATAGTTTTTACATTACCAGCACTATTCGCTAGGTTTTGTATGCCAGGTGTATTCAGAGATAACGGTGATTTTAATAAGAATTACACTATTTAAAGACTGTTCACACTGTACTAGTTGTATCAAGTTAATTTCTAAGGCATTGTTCACACTAAATGTATAATCAGCTGCTGAATGGGAGCTAAATTTGAGACCCAGTGCAAAGGCACAGTCAGACTCCATTTGATGGACGACATTACTTTATGGATTATTGACACTAATAATGCATAGTATAATTATCGATCCAGCATGAAATTGAAAATGTATAGCAAAATGCTAAACCTTTTAATATTCATTCGACAGCTGTCTATTGTTTGGAGTAATGCCCCTATTTATTGTGAGAGACATTAAATAGGATTTTAGAGTGGACAGATTTACTAGATATAGACTCAACTGGTTAGTGCACACACAGATTATATTAACAATCAAATAGCATGGCTCTATTTATAATCACCATCTTTTACTTATTTATAAAATACACAAGAAACTTAGTTTCCCAAACAAATGCATGCAATATGGAAATGCATTTTGTTTCCTTATTTTAATTGTCTATTACTTATAATATCATGGGCCTTAGCCCATGATATAGACATAAGTACTAACTATATGTCTAGGTACTTATACAGGAGTGTTGTCTACTAATATTATTAAATCTTATGACTAGTACTATGAACTAGGTATATTAGGACATTAAACTGAGCAATAGCGAATGCAATAATAGAAGCACTAATAAATTAATGCCACTCTGTGATCTCTCTTGCTTGTTCAAGACAAATTTTAAATTCAAAATAGAATTCAAAACTTGCACAACTCTTGTCTCAATTGACATGCATTTATTTCTTGATAAAAATTATTTCAATTGTTGCTGCAATAGTTTTACCATCTAAATGAGGCTTTATAATCTAAACTTGTAAGAAAACAATATAGAAGTACACAAACCTGAATAGTTCTGCAGGTGCCTCAGAGGCACTTCTATTATATATTGATGACATCTTGAGGTCACTGACGGGCCGCAACTGCCAGAGGGGGTCATCTGGGTCGGCCCGGCGGCGTTTGGACGCGCTGGTGCCGCTGGTGCTCTGCCCTGCGTTGCTGGTGCTGGACTGTTCACCATCACGCACCACCGTCGCCCGCTTGGTGCCCCTCATCGACATCTTGTGTACAGTTTGTTTCACAACCTACATGTTCACGATCCCACTATAGCTTTGCACTTGGACCTCGGCAACAACATCGTATATGTCACATCGTTCACTACATGATTCCACTTTAGGCGTTTGTAAAACCTGAAATGGAGAGTTAGTTTTTTTAGTTAAGCTGGCTCGATTCAGAAACTATGTGGGATATAGCGAGCGAGGTGGCGCTCGCAGGAAGTCCGTCCTTCCTCTGCAGTGGCTAGCATAGTTCTATGTTGTCACATTTTGATAGCTAAATAGTACCTCACATTCACAATATAACAACAAAGCAGTGGGCTAGCTGTGTGTGCTATCAACACTTCCGCTGCAAATTTGTCGAAAATGCAACACCAAATTAACACTTTGATGCCGTAAAGTAACACAGAGAGACACTTTGCCACTAAGAACAAAATCGTAGTTCCACACTAGTAGGTGGTTTATGCACAGGTGTTACTTACTATGAGTTCGTGTTTTACCTTAGCATTGTCGCGAATGTGCATGATATAGGTTAATAAACACATTATTTTCTCACGCAAGTGAGAATATGAACAACAATCCCGTTTGACGTTTCACTATATTGCACGAAATGTATGGCGGGCCCGTAGACAGCCTGCAAATACACGGCCTGGGAACTCGCGCCCATCGCTTGCGCCCATTGATTGTTTGCATACAATACATAGGTTTGTAATGCACTCACTGATGAACGTAACAGATGTCGAAAATTGCATTATATACTAAAATATCCGTAAATATTTATCTCACAGTCTCCATTGTAGGCTACATAACAAAGTTGACAACATAGATAGCAGCACTGTTTTGTTGCCAGATTGACATGAGTTGTCGAAGCGTTTTCTCCGTCATTTCACCGCGAATTTTTATGCTTAGTGACGGTTCAATGCACATTTTCATTTTATGTGAACTTAATATCGCTGAAACACTTCAGAATACATACATTTTCTGTATAAGTCATTTGGCGCCATTGATCCTTAGACTATGTGGTCACGTGACTACGTACGAATCACCAACGCAAGCCAAGTAAGATGGCCAGAACGCACATCGAATTCGTTTAGTGTCATTGGTTTTGAAAGGAACTTCTCATTTGGATGATACATCGAGACTTGGTTTTCAATGCTCAGTGGTCGAGGATAAATTGATCACAAACACATGAAAACAAACATAAATAACAGCAAGTGGCACAATTTTACAAAAATTTAATCGGACATAGAGCCAGAGATATCAATAGGAAGTTTCGCAAAATAGCCAGCAGCTGGCGCTGTAAGCGCACACTTTGAAAAAAAAGTTATATTATTGCCATTACTAAAAAATCGGCACCTAATTATTTCTTTTTTTTTAAACTTGTAAAAAATAGTGTCTGATTTTGGATAAAATAACAATACAATGTACCTATCTGATTTTATTTCATAGGGACTTATTAAATTGAACAGTAATTTTATATCTGCATTAATAAACATGTAAATGAATGTTCTCGAACGTATTGTTTTTAAATAAACGTCACATAATCCGATTGTAACCAAGTTATGTAATCAGGCCGCTGGGGCCCGACCAAATAACGTAGCTTCAATCGGATTGTCAGTATCGATATCACTAATGCCTTGCGATAGAATCGAAATTACTATGAAAAAAGTGATAACCGATTGTAACCAAGTTCTGTAATCGGGCCGCTGGAGCCACGTAAGCCAATATGACTTGTTGCAAACATAATTTCAAAGCAATATCGAGGCTAACGCACCGTGATAATGAAAATCTTATTGAAACAACATAGCTAGTTGCCCTGCAGTGCAGTTAACTATCTTGGTTTCAATCATATTGTCACTGTCACATGCACATAATGCAGCGCGTTAAAGTCAAAATCGCTATGAAATTAGTGACAATCTGATTGAAACCGAGATCAGATCGGTAATAACACTACTGTAGTGCCATTCGCTATCTTGGTTTCAATCCGATTTTCAATATCACTATCAATAACACGTTGCGATAGAGTCGTCACGTTGCGATAGACTCGTAATTGCTATGAATAAAGTGACAAACTGATTGAAACCAAGTTGTGTGGTCAGGGTCCTGTAGTGCTAGTACCGATATTGGTTTCAATCAGATTGTTACTTTCTTCATAGCAATTTCGACTCTATCGCAACGCGTTAGTGATAGTAATATGGAACATTGGATTGAAACCAAGATAGATAATGGCACTACGGCTGTGTGTAATGTGTGCTGCCAACTGTTAAACTATCTTTCCTCCAGACTGAACGGTTATTCCCTTTCTCCCCACCAGCGTTGCCCTGCTAGTGGGGAGAAAGGGAAAAAATAAAAAATGTATGGCCTTTCTCCCCACTACGCAATCCTTGATATCCTTGATATCTCCATCATTGCCCTTACTGAAAATAGTGTTTGCTTCTTATCGAGTCTAGTGAGATATAAGCAAATACACGGTAAATATATACGATAGTAAATTTGGTTGTTGCCTTTATCCCCACTACTATGATAGGTGTATTTTTTGATTTTATGGTGTGGAGAATCAGAATACTTTTCGATTATTACCTTTCTCCCCACTCTCAAATTATATTTTCCATAGTGGGGGAAAGGCCATACATTTTTTTCCCTTTCTCCCCACTAGTGGGACAAAGCTGGTGGGGAGAAATGGAATAACCAGACTCAACTTCTAAATCCACCCGAAAACCAATCATTCTGACCTTCTCATATTACTTAATGGAAATATCCCCAAAACAAAATGTTTGGTTATATCACAGAATAAATAATAGTTCAAGTACAGAAGGATAACTGGGTAAAGTCATTTAAATACACTGCAACTCTCGCTGCAACGCAATAAAGTGCAATTTAACTCACACAGCGCTGCGATCTTTCAATTATATTTAACTAGAAGGCGCTCACCTATTGCGTGCAGGCTAGAATGTACCGTATCACAACGCGCGAGAGCTTCCATTGCTCTAACCGTTTCAGAATCACTCTTTCACTTTTTCACTCGGCAGGGTTGTATCAAGATATAACTATGTACTTGCCCTAGTAATTATTCTGTGATATGATATGACTTAAATATTGTAACAGAATAAACAATTATATAATAATGTATTATTTTTTTACTTTTTATTATAAATGTTGATATTTCTATTAAATACATATAACATTCTTATCAGAATAGACCTAGTACCTCATTAATTGATTATAATATAATAGGTATGGCACTTTGAGGAATAAAAGGTGCCTGTCTGAATATCATGCTTAATAATGAATGAAAAAGAACTGGCTATCTACGTAATAAAATGTCGGTATGTAGGTATTTTACGAAACTTGTCAGACCGAATGCTTTGTGGTACATTCTAGGTTTCTTCTTTGTACTCATAATTAAGAAAAGAATATAAAATGACAAAAACTTTACGTAGGTAGGTACTTTATCGTAAGCACACGGCGCGCGACTCATCTAGCGCACACTTGACACTCTACTGAATTAACCGCAATATTGCGGCCGCAAAGTGTAGGTATAATATTTGTACTTGTTGCGGAGTGCGACTGGCCTGGTTATATGTAGGTAAACGAAAAAAAACAATTTTATTTAGTCACATAAATTAATCAACATACTTAGCTGTACCTGCGGCTTCACCTGCATGGACAATGATGATAAATTACTGTAGATTAAAATTATGATGATGAAAAGTTTCCTGCTGGAGTAGCTGGGCACTGGGGCCTGTCTCTTCTATTTCTATCTATAAATAGAGGACTTGGTTCGGTTCCCGTGACGTGTTAGCGGGTCATCCATGTACCATCGTAATATTGTGTCAATCATAGAGGGACGAACCTTTAGGCTAAGCCGCATTTTATATAGCTAAAAGTATGGGTAATTTTATTTGAAAACCACCCAATAACTATGTTGCTGCCAAAGATTTTGAATTACGTTTACTAGCGTTTTTTTTAGAAGTTATCAATATGCTAAAAGTAAGAACAATACCGTGGTGCGGATGCCACTCGTGCGTTTAGCGTTGTGTTTGATATTTATGTGACCGCTAAATAAAACATCAGGTATATAACAGCTGAATACCATTACTGGGCCGCGTTTAAGTCAATTATCCTGTATAACATTTAAACTGACTATATACTTTCTATATTTATAATAAAGACGTTACATAAAGTATGTAAAACGAACATAATAAAAATAATGACCTAGGGGACCTATAATAAGCTACTGAACAAGAATTTGACAATTGAATTTGACAGCTAAATCATTGGCTGTGTTCACTTACACGCTCGAATCATCCGTGCGATTATCGCTCGATCATCCGGAGATAGTGAATGACTTTGGACGTCCACATACAACTGACAACTGTCAAGTGTCAGTTTCATACTATTCCTCCCCTCCACTACTATTTTTCGTATGAGCCAGGTGAACGCCCGGACGACGCCGTGAACGATTTCGAGAGTACGCGCGGGTGATCCGTGCGTCCTCGAACGTTTATGTGAACGGGCCCTATGACTCCGTTCAGCAAACCATCGCTATTTATTTTTTATGCGGTGAAAGTATCGCCGTCTTACTTAAATGCTCCTCTGAACAACCTGATTGTCCATTGAAAGCACATTTAATACAGTTGTTAATAGCTATCGTGAATTTTATGTTTGTGTAATGTTAATTTTTGTGTATTATCTTATATGTCCAATAAAAAAAACTCACTTTTGTCAGTTGTATTGGTGTATTACGGACATGCATGTCTGAAATAAAGATTTATAATGATTAGATTGCAAAATTTACCAACTGATACGGGGGGTCGAAAGTCGAAACCACCAGGCATAATGGCAAAACCACTAAGTTGGCAACACAGGACACGAAGTCGTCATCGTGCGTCATCAGCGTCATCCGTCATGTCCGTCAAAAGTCCGTCACAATCATAGAGAAAGGAAGAAAGAAGAGTTCGTAAACAGTTTGCCTATCATGCTGCACTGCTATTAAGTAACTTCAGTATCTATTTGAAACAAAAAGTGTGCATGCTAAGTTGCACTTAAATTCCGGGCATTACAGTTAATATTACAATGCGCCGTTTAACGAAATTATAATTGCAACTGTTTGCATTAGAACAAAGCAATATCAACTCTAGTGATGAATTCATATTGCTTTGTTCTAATGCAAACAGTTGCAATTAAAATTACGTTATACGGCGCATTGTACCTTAGATTTACTCTAATGAGTTCATATTGCTTTGTTCTAATGCAAACAGTTGCAATTATAATTTCGTTATACGGCGCATTGTCCATCCATACCAATATATAAAAGTGAAACGTTGTCTGTTTGTTTGTTTGGGGAGCTTTCACGCGATAACGGCTGGACGGTTTTGATGAAATTTGGAATGGAGGTAGCTTATACCCTGGAAAAAACTTTTTATGCCGGAAAATTATAAGTTTCCACGGGAAAACAGGGAAATGTTCATTACTCGCTTTAAGGAACGGTTTCCATGAAAACGAAATAACAAGTCGGTCAATAAACATCATGAGCGTTGGTGAAATTTGGAATTGAGATAGCTTGCAGTGCAATTTAGCATGCACGCTTTTTTGTTTCAAATAGATACAGAAATTAGCTAGTAGCGACTCATAGATTAGAGATAATTAAAGTGAAATCGCATGTAGTAGCATGTGCGTGCCATTTCTTACAGTCGTTTGTGCGTGCCCACCATAGACATTTCTTACTGTCGTTGGTGCCCACACGATCGCCAAGCATTCATTCACAGAGTACTTTGTTTAAACCGAAATATTCATTCACCGGAGGACGTCGAAGCCATGTGTACAGTACCCGTCGATAAATAATGCACATCTGTCTTTGGAAAGATACTCGGCATAGTTCGGCTTCTTAGAGCGTTGTTACACCCTACCTGTGTGACGTTTGTCAGTTTTATTTTTTGTTTGTCAGTCGTATACAGATGCAAATGAGTACGGTCGCATTTGGCTGAAAATATATAATATAGAGTTATTTAATCCCCCCAACATTAAATCTATTCATTTAATAATAGATAATTGCTTTTTCATCACATCTATACAAAAAACACTGATTGGTTCCTCGAAAAGAGGGAGCAAAGTAGGCATTTTCTGTTCAAGATTTTCAGAGAGTGCGGTATTGAGTTTTGAATTTGGATCGTGAATTTTTGATGTTGGCGATTGATCGCTTCCTCGAAGCGAGCGCTCGTGGCTCGTCGGCTCTTTCCGCCTCAACTTGGTTATATTCAAGTTATAAGCGATCACTTTTTTGCTAAATGTAAACAAGTACGCGTTCAAGTTGGGAATTGAACTCCGCTACGTAAGATCGGGAGCCATGCAGAGTTATGGTATTAGGCCGAAAATTTAGTATAGATCAGCTGAAGGTTGACCAATGAGCTAATTTTTTTTTGTTTATTGGGTTCGTGGCGTGCTATCTGTATTTAATAAACAATCATTTGAAAGTATAGAGAAGAGGAAAAAATGAAAAGCGCGCGATATTATCGTCATGGAATATTGTGGACAGTGCAAAAACTAAATAATTTCACGAAAATGCAGGTATAGCGAAAGTATTATTCTACCTTCTTACACCTGAAAATACGGCGCAATAAATTTGACACAGAATCTATCACCAACTCAATCCCTGGAAAAATATATGAAAGCTTATAGGTAACAATTTTATCGAGTAAGAAAATGTAAAAGAAGCGAAGTATTTTTCGGAAACCTGTACCTATTTTCAAGAATTAACCAGATGTAAGCATCCTTCACACGTTGGCGACACAAAATTTAGAACACAATATCTGAAGAGACTGTCTAAAGGACGTATAAATAATCAAAGATGTACAAAGTGAATACAAATTTTGAGTTAAGTGTTAGTAATTACGTAATTTATTTTAAGTTGTTTATTTTTAGTCAATTTAATATGCTTTTAAATAACTAATATGATTTGTAAAGTATCTAAAAGCGCCTTTTATTTATTTTTCTCATAGAAGGGGATGAAAAGTAGAGTTTATCACTCGGACACAAAATTATTTTTCCTCGGGTGAAGTATATTGAATCCCTCGCTACGCTTGGGATTATATTCTAGAATCCTTCACTCCGCTCTGGATTCAAAATAGCGCCTTCACCGTCAAAATATTATTTTGTTCCCTACTACTACAATCTACTATACTATCCTTCTTCTAGTAGTTGCAACAACTGTCTATAGATATTTAAAGTTTACATGTCATCGATTTGACGTAAACTAATAAAGTCCATAAAGTGCAGTATTTATTAGATATAAAATTACACTTAATTTTAATGGACTTTCCGAACGCTGACGACCGTCAGCGTTCGGAAATCGTCGTAAACAGCCAATTGTCTCTTTCCAAACGCCAATTTGCATTATTTATCGCCGGGTACAAAGAGTATAATATGTCGGGATACCTCAATGATGCCGGGTACTGTAGGTCTCGCATCGTCATGGCGTTGTTTTGATTTTAATCCTTTTTTTATTGCGATTGCAACGCAATGGCCACTGGTAGGTCAAATAAAGGAACATTATCAGAACCACCCAGAAATATGGAATCCCAAAATTATCTATAATAATAGGTATTTTACTCTAATGAGGAAAGATTTAATGTTTTGTAGTTTTGTTTGTGTGTAACTCACTCTATAGAATATAATAAAATTTCATTGTATAAGCTGTGTACAATAGGTATATATAGGATGTAAGGGAAGGGACAACATCTTGCCATCCAAGTCAACCTCACCTGCCCGTGGTGCACCCTGCTGAATAACGAACGAGGCTCTGACGAAAACTCACCATGCAAGACGCACTGGCCAGCGTGGTGTTTTGTGGCTAAAACCCCTCTCATGATGAATCACGGTAAAAGTACTATTTTAGCGTGATTCATCATGGGCCTCATTTCCCGGCAACCCCGCTATTCCGAGCTCCGAGCTACGGCAGCGGTTCTGGTTCCGGCGGGGCATATAGGGTGCAAAGAATATCCGGCAGAGACCCGGCTGCCAAACACAAACGATAAACCAGGGCCTGGATTCTGTATGACCACTCACGCCAATTCCATGCGAATTCCACGCCGATTCCACGCTGCCTGCGTGGAATCACGAACAAATTCCATGCAGGCGGCGTGGAATCGGCGTCTTAAAATTAGTGAATTAGGCCCCTGGCTACGTTTAATACAAGGACTTTGAGCACTGGTGATCGCCTTGTCGAGATGTTAGAGGAATTAGATCAAATTAAATAGGACGTTGTCGGTTTGGCTGAAGAGAGACAAAGAGGGGAAGACCTTTTGAAATTATCATATGGACACTTGTTTTTCTACAGCGGACATCAAGATTCGTCATATGGGGGCGTAGGATTTCTAATTAATAAAAGGCTAGTTCAACAGCTAAAAATTGTATCCACCAGGGTTTGTTATGTCATCTTGACCCAAAATAAAAGATATGCCTTGATATGTTTTGAGGTATCGCCCCTACTTCAGACCATCCCGAAGAAGAAGTTGAAGCTTTCTATGAGGCAATAGAAACAGAAAATTCCGAAAACGCCTGTTATTATACTTCTATAATAGGTGATTTTAACGCAAAGATTCAAAAAAAATAAAAAAATCGCATAGATTGGTCAAATGAAAAGTCTGTTGGAAGTATGGAAAGTTATGTCTGTCGATATCTCCGTTAATTGCTGACCGATTATGAAAATTCTTTTTTTTTAAAACGTGTTTCTAGAAAATGGACTTGGGCCAGCCCGGATGGCCGGACTAGAAATTAAATTGACTTCATTCTTACTCTACAGAAAAACAACATTACAGATGTGACTGTTCTTACCAACTTCAAAACTAGTAGCGACCACCACTTAGTAAGAGCTACGTTCTGATGAAATCTAGCGAAAGAGAGACACAACTAGTGAAGTCACAGCACCAGAATTACGAAAGGGAAGATTATATCTTCCTTGGTAATGACTTCCGTCTCGAACTTTCCAACCGATTTGAACTACTTCAAGAGGAACATCTGGATGTAGACTCGCATTGTGATACAGTCACCAATATTGTTATCGAAACAACTAAAAAACATTTGGGTGGGAAAAAAACCAAAAAAAATAAACCTAACAACGCATACTCTGTCTCTATTGGATCAAAGAATAAATAAAAATAATAGATGAAAAACAAAAATAAAGACGAACAAAGAGACTTAGAAAAAAACCATTAGAAAGAATATTAAATCTGATTTACGAAAATATTATAGCACCAAATTATTCCCAAAACAATTTGAGAAAATAGGGGCCCAAAAGATTTCAGAAGAAAGTTAAACACCCACAAATCTGAAATTAATAAGTTTGTTATCAATGCAGGTGAACTAATTACGGATAGAGACCAGATTATCAGCACTGTTGAGGAATTCTACTCAGATTTATATGGGTCAAAAGCAGCGGAACCAGAATCACCAGATACTTCAGATCCCAGAGCTAACACAGTTGGACACCTGGAGGATGAGACCCCACCATTACTTACAGAGGATGAAATTGGGTTTGCTCTGAGCTGCATGAAACGCGGAAAAGCATCTGGTGAGGATGGAGTTTACGTAGAAATTTTGCAGGAAGGGGGTCGATCCGTAATAAAACTGCTAGCTAAACTATTCAACAGAGTGCTATCTGAAGGCATTGCTCCTAAAGTGTGGACAAATGCGACCATCTCAATTCTTCACAAGAAAGAGATAAATCAAAACTACAAAACTACCGCCCTATTAGCCACCTCTCCCAAATCTATAAGTTGTTCGCCAAAGTCTTGTGCAATAGAATGTCTCGCCCACTCAATTAATACCAACCTGTAGAACAAGCTGGCTTCCGGAGTGGATACTCAACCATGGACCACATACACGCTGTCAAGCAACTAATGGAGAGATGCAAAGAATACAACCGGCCTATGTGTTTCGCCTTTGTGTGAAAAGGCTTTCGGCTTTCGATGAAAAGGATTTACCTCTGTCTTGGAAGATATAATGAAGACTAAGCTGGAGCGAGAGAGGCGTCACAGTAAATGGACGTCACATGTCGCACCTGCGGTTCGCTCACGACCTCAGCTTGGTAGCTGAGACCGCTGCTGATCTCCAACTCCTGCTAACTGAACTGCACTAAGCGTCTGCGAGCGTCGGTTTTAGGATGAACATGTCCAAGACCAAGGTAATGACAAATCTTCCGTCACGAAGACCTAATGTAATCGTCAATAGCTGCCCCTTAGAGGTAGTAGAAGAGTACATTTATCTTGGTCATTGTTTGTCCTTCAATTTTTTTCCTTCATATTTTTTTCTTCCGGGGCTCCCAGCTGAAGGAGATCGCTAGGCGAGTCCAACTTGGATGGGGTGGGGTGCCTTTGGAAAACTTGAGGACGTTTTCAAATCTCAAATCCCCCAGAACCTAAAAGGCAAGGTGTTTAACCAATGTGTCCTGCCCATACTCACATACGGTGCCGAAACGTGGCCGCTCACCAAAGAGCACATGTATAAAATAAGAGTGGCCCAACGAGCTATGGAGCGCTCCATGATAGGCATCCGCCTGGTAGATCGCATACCAAACGTCGAAATTCATCGTCGTACCAAAGTTGAAGATGTAGGTATGCGAATTGCCAGACTAAAGTGGAAATGGGCAGGACATTTGGTAAGACGGGAGGAAAACAGGTGGACAATGGCAGTCATCGATTGGTATCCAACAGATAGGCTGAGATCTCGAGGCAGACCACCAGATGACATTGTGAGGTACGCTGGGGTCCAATGGATTAGATTAGCACAGGACCGGAAAGACTGGCGTGAACGAGAGGATGCCCATACTCAGCAGTGGGTGGATACGGGCTGATTAGATTGATAGATAGATAGAATAGGTATAAAGGTCTTACGATACAATATGAATATGACACAACAGTTTTATCCAGAACGGACGTACAATAATTATCATCATTTTTAAATTAGTACCTACATACTACATACATATTCTATGGCTCGAAATTATTATAGCTACTTCAATACAATATATCTGAAGCAAAATATAAAAAATAACAGTTACTTTACTCATATCAGAAAATATACCAACTTAACACATTCACCGGCATAATGTAAAATCTATGAGCATTAAAATTTTATATCAAGAAATTCTTTAATATAATAAAAATTATGTTCAAGTAACCATTTCAAAAGCTGACTCCGAAATCTAAAGTAGATCAACTCTTTTAATGACACTGGGATGTGATACATTTTTTTTATAGCCATCACATAGCAGTTTCTAAGAAAAAGCTCGTTTTTACATCGCGGCGCGGTAGTGCTAACCTATTCGGGTAGTAGCAGCTACCTTTCTTTTATTTTTTTAATGTGTTCAGAATGCTTCTTTACAAATGCACATACTTCGAAAATATACATTGATGGAAGCGTAAGGACTGACAAGCATCTAGAGGCTTGGCACAACAAATAGCGAGAATGCATCGTTTTTGTCCCCAGATTACAAGACTATATCTTAAAACGGCAGCCACATATCCGTGTTACAAAACTGCTAAGTTTTGAACACACTTTGTCGACATGCGCCTTCCAGTCACAGTGTAGGTCAATAGTTATTCCAAGAAATGTTGCAGAACTAGTTTCATGGATTATATAATTTAGATATTTTATATTAAGATAATAGTGGCTTAGACCTGATATTATAAAATTGCATGAAATTAATTTTACTTAAATTTACTTTTGGATTATTTAAGTTAAGCCAGTCTATTACATTTACAATTGTTTCATTAATATTAAGTTCAAAGTCTTTTGTCTTTTGTTTTGGAATTATCATAGATAATTATGTCATCAGCAAAAAAGACACATTTATGAGACGTTATATTGGGTAGGTCGTTTCTGTATACAAGGAATAAAAGTGGTCCCAATACGCTACCTTGTGGTATGCCAAATTTGTTGTGTTCTTAATCAGATTTAAAACTAGTCATCACGTTATTTTTATTAATTTTATTCATTTCAACACACTGTTTTCAATGAAGATAGCTCTCTATCCAATCGTGAGCAATCCCTCTAATAGTATTTAGGTCCAGTTGTTTGAGTCAAATTTTGTGGCAGACAAAATCAAAGGCCTTACTTATGTCGAAGTAAATAACTGACAGTGGAGTTTTTTCATTTATATTTCTTCTGTAATACTTTTAACCAAGAGGAAACTAGCCAGAGCGGTTGATTTATGTTTCTGGAAACCATTTTGTTCTGTTTTAATGATGTTGTTTTTCAATATAAAACTATATAGCCTGTGATCCATGGGTTTTTTCAAATATTTTAGATAGAATTGGTATTAACGTAAAGGGTCTGGAGTTATTTATATTTAATTTGTTATTTTTTTTGTACAAAGGTATTACAATTGAAAGCTTTAAAGCATCAGGAAAACTTCCTCGCTCAAAGGATAAATTAATGAGGTGACTAATAGTTTCAGAACAAAACACAACGAACGAGAAACACACGACGAATTCATCGCAACGAGTTTTTAGTATAGGTGTTGTTAATTCATCGTATCCCATGGATTTGGTATTGTTAAGAGAGTTTATAATATTTTTTGACTCGTTAGTTTCTGTAGGTTTCAAGAAAATGCTTGAAGTATTTTTATTAATTGTTCTATTATAATCCAAAGGAGCAGTGTGTTTATTTATGTTATTATATATAGTTGATAGATTCAGGCGTTACTTAGCGGAAATCCATATTTAAAATGAACAAAATAAAAATATGTAACTTATTTCCGCCAAAACTGTAAGTCAGACAAATGATAAATGGTAAAATTAAAAAATAACAAAAAAGTAAAACGCTAAACTAACCCTACCCAAATTGAACTATCGTAAAATGTAAATTAAATGAAAGACAAGGCCTCTAACTATCTAGTCTAACTATCATATTTAAAACACAATAACCGTTTTTTGTTCTAATTAGTCTATCATAACATTGGTAGGATAGTGTACAAATAAATATAAACCCTTAGCTACCTGTACGAAACCGGGACGAGTCACTAGTCCTTTATAGGTGAAAAAGGTTTAATGGTGTAGGTGTATTATACGTATTTCTAGAGTGCGTTACAGTGAGCTAGATATAAATAGAGAAAACCGAAGAAAATTAAACTCGTATATTTTGCTATGATGATTTTTCTCGACACACAACAATCACATTCTTTTTTACACAAATCAAACTTGGAACTTCAATGCAGGTACAGAGAGGTTCGATCCTCAACACTCTCCTTCATTGAATGGCTACTGACCGTGTGCGAGGCTTAAGTTTTCTCTTATCTAAATACCAGAGTTCGTATGGTGTTCTACTATCTTCTTGTACTGGGCCGGTACAATTTAGTATGTAAACTGCAGTATTCGCTAGTTCAGCCCATAGATCAAGCGGTAATTCCTTGTGTGCATACATTAGAGCACGTGCAGTTTCGACTACGGTTCAATTCTCTCTTTCAGCACAACCATTTTGTTCTGGAGTATAGGAACATACGAGCCTCTGACGTATCCCTTCTTTTTGTAGAATATCTCTCTTACTCTTGTTGTTAAATTCACAGCCGGTGTCACTCAGAATTTTTCTGACTGTATTGTCTGATGTTTTATTTCAGCTAATAACTGTTTCAGCTTACTAGGGATCTCTGACTTTTCTTTCAGGAAATAAACGAAACGAATTTTCGTAATATCATCTTTTATGATCAGGAAATATCGATATTTCGAAAAAGAACGGGGTTCTCTAGGTCTACATACATCTGAGTGCAATAATTCTCCTGGCTGAGACGCTCTTGTTCGTGTGCTAAACTTTAATTTCCATTATTTTGTAGCCTTCACAAAGTTTGTTTAGGTCGGAGGGCAATTCGATACCCAATTCTCGTTTAACAAACGCTCTAACGTATCACTTATTATGGTGACCAAGTGTTTCGTGGTACACTTGAGTTTCAGTAGTCATGAACACTTCTTATTATTTGACTGGGTGTACGTTCTTGACCTCAAGTTTGTACAATCCACCCTTTTTACATCGTTTGCCAGTTAGTTTTGTTTCATCTTTGACTTTGAAACTGCATTTACTTGGATTCGACATAAAACTGCTGATTGGAATTTTAGCGGGAGCAGCTAAGACTGAGAACAGGTTTTTTGTGATCGACGGTACGTACCAAACATCTTGAAGCGTTATTGGTACTATCTTTCCATTAACGTTTGCTTCAATAATGATGGATCCTTTACCTTTAGCTGGAATTGTATCTCCATTGACTGTGGTTACTGTGGACTTCTCACCACAATACTCAAATTTCTGGAAAAGATCATTTCAATTTTCTCTCTAAGGAATTAAAAGCCAGCTGCTCTTGAATGAAAAATACTCCTCACCAAATGTATCTAGTATCTTACAGATCAACAGTAGTTTGGGTAACTCCTTGTTGTCATGAGACACCTCTAAATTTAGATCGATCCATATATTTTTCAATTTCGACATATGAGTAGCGATATCATCGTTTGACTCTCGCTTGTATTCAAAGAAACTCATACATAGATTTTAGAAGCGGTCTTCACTAACACCATCATAGAGTCCGTTAGCTCGGGGTCGAACCACACGCCGAGGTCGCGCACGCACTGCACATGCACCATCTGCCCTACCCGGTACTCGTGGTGCCGCGCATTGCGGCCGTGCGTGAACATTCACGCGCGGCCGCAGTGCGCGGCGAGACGATGAAATCATCGTCTCGCATTTATGAGGGTTGAAGTGCAGTTGGTCCACGCGTACACCACGTCGATGTCGCGTTGGAGCGCGTCATGATCTTCAGGGGTTCTGCACGCCTTCACCAGCTTGACGTCATCAGCAAAAATCAGAACGGTCGCTTCGTGCACCACTTCCGGAAGGTCGTTTATTAGGAGCACAAATAGAAAAGGTCCTAAATTAGATCCTTGGCTTATACCCGATCGTGTAGGATAGTAATCGGATACGTGTGCTCCGTATAATTGATAGGTAACTGGCAAACATTTTAAGAAGTCCGGGAGTGAAGCCCATCGAACCTAGCTTTAAGAGCAGCGTGTCATTGTTAGAATTTGAGTCCCGGGACGTCTCGTGTCTCGAAGTCTCAGGACTTTTCGTATTTTTTGTTGTCTTGAGTCCCGGGAATTTTGGGTCGAGACAAGATTGTCGAAATTATTATGTACTTAATCATTTTTATTTTCACATAATTATGGAAGCCACCTAGAAGAAGGAGCCTAGTACCATCTGTTAGTTAAATGAATAATTACTTGGTCTACTACGTAACTACTGAGTACAGGAGCCTAGCGCCCTCTGTTATCCAAGAAAATGTATCCGAGCTTCTGGAAAAAACAAGAGTTACATTAAAAAAGGAGTTTCAGATGTTTGAAGCAACCGAAACTTACCTACAGAAAGTATGGAACTATTGTATAAAACCTTAAACATAATTATACCGACATCTGTTGAAAACGAGCGAGTGTTCTCCTTGTCCGGTGGTATTGTTACAAAATTCAGAAACAGATTGTAGGACAAAGCTGTTGACGCTCAGATTTTTTTAAAAACAAATCTGTGATTATGAGAATTAACAATGTTGATAATCACAACATTGTTAACCCAATGATTAGATACTAGAATTACTAGCTAATAGTAAAGTTATTAGGAATTAGTATGATTTTTAACTGAGTTCATTTTATAATTATAAGATTTAACTGCTTATAAGTGAATCTGTGTGTGATTAAAAGAAATAAACAAAGCAATTATTAAGACAGAAATTAATGTTAAAGTTATTAAGATTTAATTTTCTATTTAATAAATGTAGATTTTTACAAAAAAATACACTTTTTAATACGTTTCACCAGAAGTTAACTCAATTAAAATTCTTCAAAAAAGGATTACCGTCGTAAAAAAAAAACAAAAAAAAGTTTTTCTTTACTTAATTGTCTTGAAGTCCCGAGAATTCCTGGGACTTTGATTGTAGGCTGTCTCGTGTCCCGGGACTTTGAAATTGTCGGGAATTCCCAAACCCTAGTCATTGTCGACTCTGTCGAACGCTGTTTGGAAATCGAGGTAAACAACGTCTACCTGATTCCCACGGTCCATTTCATATGAAACGCGGTCTACCAATGTCACTAAGTTGGTAGCTACCGAGCGTCACGGCAAGAACGCGTGCTGCGCATCTGCGATATAAGGTCGGCACTGTGGGAGCAAGCGGTTGTGAAGAGCCGTCTCGAACAACTTGGCCAAAGCGCACAATATCGCAACGGGGCGGTAATTTTCGACCTTAGACTTAGGTCCCGATTTAGGTATGGGTGTTACCCTAGATACTTTCCACATCATCGGATAGTGATCGGTAACGAGAATAAGGTAGAAAATAAAAGTGATTGGTGCGACAAGTTGATCGAGATAGCCCTTGATTACGTACGCCAGAACCGCGTCGGGCCCGGGTGATGTGGCCGGCTTCAACCGTCCTACGGCGACGCGCACGTCGTCTGGATGGAAAGCCTGCAGGTGCACGCACCGGCAGTCAGCGGGCGGCGCGGCGCCGGCGGCGGCGGGTTCGAGCGCGGGCCTCCCCGGCAGGAACACTGAGCTGAAGTGCTCCGCGAACGCTCGCGCCGCACCGCTCCCCGAGTACTCAACGTCCCCGCGCGTCACTTTGGGTTCCACTCCACTTGTGCTACGAAGACTATTTACGTATTGCCAAAACTCTTTTGGATTTTTTCATAAATTATACGAGATCATCTTAGTATAATTTGTATGGGCAATTTTAACGTTTTCTTTAATTTTGATCCGCAAAAGCTCGAAATCGTTGCGACATTTGCTATCACCATTTCTTTTCCACATACGGTGATACAGACAGACTCCGCTTTACGACGAATATCGCGGATGATACTATGCGTATAATAGACTGGGTAAGTACGACTACACGGCCGCTTACATATTTTTTTAGGAATACAGTGGTCACTATAAATCGTCCGATAAAAAAAGCCTAGAGCCTCTTCATCGCTTTTAGAATTACTAATTAAATTTAAATCACTATTTTTTATCATGTAGTACAAAGTAAAAAAAGTCACCTTTCAGAAAATTCTAATCTCTTTCGGATGGAATGTTAGAAGGTTCCAGACGTAATACCTGTTTTGTAAATCTGTACCTAATTTCCACAACGAGGGGCGGGTGGTGGCCATGTACCTTGACTAGTTGTTCAGCCGGCTCGTCGGCGCGCACACCCAACTCCGCACTCGCCAACACCACGTCTAGCATTCTCTCATCCATATTACTCACGCCATTATACTGCACCAGATGACAGAGGGAGCTAAAACACTTAAAATAGTTAGTAACGTTATTACTAGCGCTAAACAAGTTCAAGTCCCCGAACACTAATATTTTTGAAGATGATATACTTATAGATCAACCTATTCTGAATATACGTAACTTATACGAACTACGTATTTTCACTTCATCTGCACGCTGCACGTCATTCGTTACCTTACCGCCCGTCGCACTACGACGCCTTACAAGGTTTGATTTAAAAACTGGGGTATACTATGAACCAAACTTAATGGTGGCTGTGAAGTGCGCTGATAGCGCGGCATCGCGCATCCCCTCACCCCTCCAACGCCCGCGCATACCTAATATTTGCTACTGCGCAGCGCTCCGAGCAAACTTCACAGCCGCCATTAAGTTTGGTTCGGACTGTAATTGGTATCTTAGGCTGTCGCGAGGCGGTCCTAGGCTTTTGGGTTTGTCCCACTAGCCCCGGGACCAAGCCTCAGTGGACAATATAAAAGGATCAGGAACTATTAAAAGCACAGGAACAGGAGGAGATGACCATCAACAGCGGCTTACGAATATGGAACAAAACGATACGGATGAAGGTATTCTCATATATATTTAAAAGACTCATATATATTTGTAATAAACTTATGTAGATATTATATAACATATTATTTTGTAAAATTGCCGTTCTGCTAAATATAAATATCGGAATGACCGGTCATTTGAATTTAGAATTAATGATGACAAACTATCAAATGGAATGAAATGGATTATGAAAGAATTAAGAGATCAAATGAGTATTATTATGAAAGAGGTTTGGACCTCGTCACAATACCCCGCCACCCCGGAGTTAGTAATTAGTAAACAATTATTTTTTTGTAATATGGTATGTAAAATTTTGTTGTTATTGGTATCCCAAAACATTAGGTTTATTTTAAAAAAAAGGAGAAAAAAAAATTTAAAGAAAAATGAAATAATAAAAATATATATAATAAGGGTAATAAAGTTAAAATAGTAAAATAATTAATTAAAATAATGGAAATGCTGAGCCGCCTTTAATTTTTAGGTGAACATGTTTATTTACAATGTCAATATACAATTGATTGGATTCCTAGATGCATTCAAATTCATAAATCACACATTCATTCATCATCATTCATAGTCCTAGATTCATTCAAATTCATAAATCACACATTCATTCATCATCATTGACGGCCGGTTGGTCTCGTGGCTAGAGATCCTAGGTACGAAATCGAACGGTCGCGGGTTCGAATCCTGCAAGGTGCAATCATTTGTGTGATGAGCAGAAATGTTTGTTTCCTAGTCGTGGATGTAATATTCTTATCTATGTATGTTTATCCGTTATCTAGTGCCCATAGCACAGGGTATCCTAGTTTGGGGCTAGATAATTGGTGTGGAAATGTCCCGAATATATTTATTATTATTATTATCATTCATAGTCTTATTCCCATTCTTTGGAAATAAAACTCATTTATAAGAAAGAGGAACCTTATATAATATAAAGGTTACTCGTGAAATCAATACAATATAGTGTAGGCTTATTTATACAGTCACTATCCGCTGATTAGGGTAATTATGTGAGTGTATGTGTGTATGTGTATGTGTGGTGAATGTGTGGTGTGTGATGTGTAAATGTATGTGTATATTTATATACAATTAGTTTGCCAAAATGGCTAAACGTAACTTAAGGTACGACGTGCCTGTAGCACGTATGTATGTACGTGTATGTACATAGTAAACGTTGTGTTAGAACGTTAAAATAATATAAGTAAGGTAGGTAGGTAATAGTATATTAACTATTAGATAATACTATTTGTGACCTAGGCTTGGTTTATAGAGTAATCACATTTGCCGCTCTTTTCAGTTTTGGAAGTTTTGTGAGTAGGTGTAGTAAAAAATAATATATGGAACTGATTTCGCTTTAGGCTGAACATTATGTTTGTAAATAAAATAATTAAAAAGTACATAGCTAACAAGTAGGGTATTAGCTACTGTTAGTACCAAAGAATTAATGTATGTAGTAAGTACAATATCATTCAATAACAATACGTAGGGACTTGAAGTCAATATTCATAATGAATTCGAAAATTTAATGAAGTGAATATAAAAAAAGCTAAAAATGTAGACATTACTCCGTAAAGGGAAATTATATTAAAATTACATTATTTACAATTTAAATACAATGTTATTTGTAAGTAGGGAACCTACAATGGTCATAAGTAGGTATTTAAATATATTATGGTAAGGTACGGGAATATGAAAGCAATGTAAGTTTGGCGACGGACTCGTGGTCACACCGTTTTGTCACACCACGACACGAGGCTAAAACGTATCAAGTTATTATAATATTGAAAATAGTCACAAATTACCAAGAGGGCAGAAACTCTTAGGAGGTTAGAGGTTGGAGGGGAGGGGAAGGGAAGGGGGAGTAAGGGGACGTGGAGTGGGGAGTATCTGGAGTAGGGGGAGGGGGGAGTAAGAGTGGGGAGTACTACTAGTCTATGATCATTAGTTTCTGAGTTATAGCCCTTTTAAGTTTGACAGCTGTCATCCAAAACGAAGTTATCGATGAGATCTATCACTTCTGTAAAGAAACTACTAGTCTAGTAATGCTAGTTTCAGAGTTATAGCCCTTTTAAGTTTGACAGCAGTGATCCAAAACAAAGATACCGATGAGATCTATCACTTATGTGAAGAAACTATTAGTCTAGGATCGTTAGTTTCAAAGTTATAGCCATTTTAAGTTTGACAGCTGTCATCCAAAATGAAGATTTCAATGTACACTTTTGTAAAGAATTTATTAGTCTAGGATCAATAGTTTAAGAGTTATAGCCCTTTTATGTTTGACAGCTGTCATCCAAAATGAAGATATTGATGAGATCTATCACTTCTGTATAGAAAGATAATAGTAGGTCATAGTTGCGTCTACGTGAGCGTCAGGACTGCGGGTGTACCTACCACTTTTTATGTCAAAATGCAGCAGTTTGAATAGGTGTGTACCTACTGTACCTGAAATGTACCTGCAATTATTTTCTATGTACCTCTATAAATTCTGAGTTATTATTAAAACAAAGGTACACCCGCCAACCTGACGTCAGTATCACGGGTGTACCATTGATTTGGAACGTATAGCTAACTGTATGTTTATCAAATACCTACCACAAGTTAGTACCTAGAATGTACCTAAAAAGTATAGATATACCCGTATATAGTATAGCTTTTAAAAAGCTATATAAATAAATAATAGTTTAAAAAACTAAAAAACACGCTTTATATAGAAAACCAAACTAAAAAATAGAAAATAAATTTTAATAGTGTAAATAAGAAAAAAATGTTTTAAAGATAAAGATAAAGATGATTTATTTGTGAAAACATGTGTTTACATACAAATTAAGCATGCACGGTATTAAAAAAAAAGATGAGCTACAAGTTTTGCCTAAAAAGGCGTACAAATGGACAAAAAATTACAAATTATAAAAATTAAAATAAAGCACATAATCAAATATTACAATCGAAGAGAAATATAATTTAGCAATGATAATTATCAATATTAATTATAAAAACAAGAAATTAAAGTCAATAAATTAAAAATTACCGTTTACAAGACAGAGAAAAAATTCATACAAGGAAAAATTTACTATTTTTTTTGTCAATAACAGCTAAAAATGAAATGTCAATTTACTTATGAAAATGTTGTCAATAACAGCTAGAAATAAAATATCAATAAAAAATAATAATAATATATACATATCTAATTACAGTTTATCAGTCAAAAAGTCACTAATATGATAATAACATTTTTCTGTTAATAAATACTTCAACTTTTTTTTAAACATATTGGTATTTAAATCTTTAATAGCCCGTGGTATTTTATTATAAATGACGGGTGCCATACAGAAGATGCTTTTTCGCATAAGAGCGGTTTTAGCAGCATGCAAGCGAAGTTTGCTATCGTCGCATCTGTTACGGGTCACAGTGTCAGCTAATCGTAGAAATAAATTGGGATTTGTTTTAACAAACGTAGCAGTCTCAAAAATGTAGAGTAACGGTAACGTTAAAATTTTATGTTTTTTAAAAAAAGGCATGCAGCCATCGGCAGATTTTAAGCTGAACATAGCTCGAATACATCTTTTTTGTGACTTAAAAGCTATATTTTTGTCTGTGGAGTTGCTCCAGAATACTATACCATAGCGCAGCACCGATGCTACTAATCCATGATATGCAGTTAATAAAGCATCTGGATTGAGTTCTGAAGCTAGTTTGTACAAAGCATAAGCGCAGGAGCTCATCCTTTTACTCAAATACTCAATGTGCATCTTCCAGTTCAATTTTTTGTCTATCATAATACCAAGAAATCTTGTGGAATCAACTTCATTTAGTAACTTGTCATCGTATTTAACATTAATGTCAGTAACAGTTTGGGTCCGTTTGGCAAAATGCATAATAATAGTCTTATCTAAGTTAATTTTTAAATTATTTCTATCTAACCATAATATTATTGATGTCAAAGATTGATTAATTTCATATTCATATACATCTTTATTTTTACATTCTATAGTCACTGTACTATCATCTGCAAAGATAGTCATGGGGTGGTCAATAGCTCTAGGCAGGTCATTAATATACAAAATGAATAAAAGAGGTCCTAGTACGCTACCCTGAGGGACACCGTCTAACGGCGAGCGTTCATCTGACAAGTACATTTCCTCCTTTTTTGTCTTAGTATTTATCTTCGTGATTTCTGTGTACTGTTTCCGGTTACTTATGTATGAGTGAATAAGACTTAAGATGTTTCCTCGAATACCGTAAGCTTCTAGTTTCTGCAGTAATACGCTATGATTGACATAATCAAAAGCTTGCGTCATGTCACAGAAAATAGCACACTCTGGAGTTTGCTTGTCCACATTCTTCATTACCATATACAGAAAGTCATAAATGCCCATATTAATAGTCGTGTTCTCTCGGAAACCCTTTTGTTCATCACTCAATATATGTCTTTTTTCAATGTATGAGTTTAATGCCCTATACAAGTATTTTTCAAAAAATTTAGATAGTATAGGTATGAATGATATTGGTCTATAGTTCGCCATGCATTCTTTACTATTCTTTTTAAATAATGGTTTTACTATAGATATTTTTAAAGCATCTGGATATACACCTGAACTGATACACATATTGATAAGGAAGCTTAGATGGGCTCAGATAGTTTCCGAAACATACTTGATAACCCTCGTCGAGAGTCCGTCATTGCCTACACTATTTGTGTTTTTTAAAGATTTAATTATGTTTAGAATGTCCATTGGTATACTAGGTGCAACAAAAATGGAATCTTTGCGATTTAATAATAGTGAGTTTAAATTATTTTCTGAACCCAGAATAGGTTGGATTTTTTCAACAAAAAAGTTATTGTATGAATTGGCTATGTCAAGAGGGTCACTAACAATTGTACCATTCACAACAATACTGCTAATGGATTCTTTAGGTACATTTGGTTTTGAACTATTTATTATATTCCAGGTTGATTTTGATGTATTTGTAGAAGTTTTAATAGAATAATTATTCTGAGCATATCGAGTTAATTTTATATATTTTCTAACCTTTTTTGTGTAGTTTATGAAGTTTATCTTGTTCGTTAAATTTGGTTTTAATCTGTAGCGCCATAGCAACTGACGTTTCTTTTTGCTGCATAGTTTTATGCCTCGTGAAATCCGTTTAGGTTTTTTAGTTACATTAATAGTGGTAATTTTAAAAGGAAAACAAAGGTTATAAAAGAGTTTAAAGGTATCAATAAAAAGATTAAGAAGCATTATTCGGATCATCGGTTTCATATAAATCAGAAAATGTAAATTTTTCTAAGCAATCCTTAAATTTAACCATGTTGTCAGTACTGTAGTCTCGTCGTCTTATACGCCAATATTTCAAAATACATGCTTTTTTAACTGGAAATTTCAATATTTGCGCTGTGTGATCAGACAGGGCAAACTCAATAACTTCAGCTTTACACTTTTCTTTAAAATTATGCGCAAAATTGTCTAAACAAGTTTTGCTCTTAAGCCTGGTAGGCTGCTTTAAAGCTAACTTAAGATTGAAATTTAATAATAGACATTCAAATTCTAACGTAACATTATTATTCTTTAGTATGTCAATATTAAAATCACCGGCAATCAAAATTTGTTTATATTTTTTTCTACAGAAGTCATTTAATATTTTTTCTAATAATTCATAGCATAAATTTAAGTTTTTCATTTTTGGAACTCTGTACAGACATAAAATTACAATATTAAATTGGGTAAGCTCTACACCGCAGCATTCAACTACACCAGTTACAGACCGAGCTGCTACTTGTGGTAGGTCGCGCCATTGGTGTCCGTTTTTAATTAAAATACAAGTTCCACCTCGTTTACTATCTTTTCTACAAAAACATGACGTCAAGCAGAAATTAGGGATCTTTAGGTGGTTTTCAAAACCTGACATCATGAAATGTTCAGTAACACAGAGGATGTCGACATGGATGTCCTTTTCTGACAATTCATCCAAGCACACACATAAAGCATCGGCTTTATTTAAAAGTCCTGCGATGTTCTGATGCATCACGTTTAAGTAATAATTATTAACGAAAAAACTGCGTTTTGATTTCCTGTACATGAGTAGTTTCGTGAGTCGTCAGTGTTTTCAGATTAGTATTAACATTATTGGTGGTAAAGTTCTGTATGTCTTTAATAAAAGAAAGAAGACTCACAAAAATGTTGCGCAAACCAAAATTATTCAAATGGCCGGAATGCCTATAAAATGTATTATAATCATAAGCTATGTTTGCATTTGAGTCAAAAATAAATGCATGCTTTTGTGTCTTAATATCTTGACACAATATATGATTAAAATTATTAACTCGCCAATTATACATGTTAAAATTAATACCGTACTTATACGTCGGCAAACAGATGATAATGTTAGTATGCTTTACCTCTCTGAGAGTATTTCTGATGTCTAATATTAGTTGAGAGTAATTGTTGCTGATCTTGAACTCTTGTTCACCGACGAATATAATACAGTAATCGCTCTTCGTAAAGTCCACAAGTTTTGCATTTATACCCTTCAGAAGATGATAAATATCTCCATCTGGTGTCAGATAGTGACACAGGTCATATTGTCTTCTAGTAGTCTCTTCAGCAGTGGACAAGACCTTATTATGTTTATTAGTACTTAATATGCACATTTTGTTTTGTTTGCTGTGTTGCTTTCTTGAGTCTGGGTTGACCCCATCATGGGGTTGTTGTGTGTGTATCTTAACCTGGGGTTGTAACAGGTTAATCTCATTCTGGGTGTCTTGTTTATTTTTTGTCAGTTTCTTAATTGCTGGGCTTTTTTCATAGTAGTCCGACTAACTGATGGTACAACCTCAGTTAGTATTTTAACCCCTTTCCCTTGAGCCTTCGTTTTTTCTTTTGGAGTCGAAAATTTTTCAGTTTGTGTTTGTTTCGTTTTTTGTTGCAAACTGGATAGTTTTTTCGGTGTCAATGTTTATTGCTTTCTAAGACTGTTTCTTATTTTTTTGTACAGTTCATTTTTCATTAGTAGCTCTTTGTTAATGCGCTTAAGGTTGTTATTTTCCAATGAAAGAGTTTCGATTTCTTTGTGGGCACTTATTAGTTCAATTGCCTGAATTTCCACTTTTTCTTTAAGCATTGAGACCTCTTCGTCTTCATCGTCAGATATGCCGGGCATGCTGTTTGTAGTAACATCTTGTTTCTCAGTAGAAACACTGTCAGTACTTGTATTGGACTCTGATTTAGTCCGGGTACGACGGAACGTAATATTTTCTAGGAAATTCATGTTTCCGTATAGGTTTCTGCAATACAGTGTATCTCTAGTCAAAATAACAGTAGGTAATGCAGTAAAATAAAAAAATGTGATAAAAAGAAAGCGCAAAAAGGCGACCAGGTAAATACAGTCGCAAAGATCTGAACTCAGTGGCAGTAAAACGGTAGCGCGGCCGTCGGCGTCCGTAACCCCTAGACCAATGCGACAGTTAGTATACGGGTCAAAATTTACAGATCATCTGTTTATTGACCAAGAGTTTGTGAGTTTGTTGGTTCGACGCGTGCGACTAGGTTCCAAAGGTCACTACAGATTTATACGAATTAACGGTCGTCCATTTAAAGTCTTTTGTGTTTATCACCGGTTATAGTGGATAATTTCACACACAATTTCGCAAGTTAACACATTAGTTTATGAGGAACTTTATTATTTCTAATTTTGATATAATATGTATGATTTAGCAACTTAAGTAGTTCACTTGTTTAGCACTGTATTTTTTCTCCCAATTGGTAATTATTTCGAAAGATAACACTTTTACATAAGTATTCAAGCACTGTCGTTACATTTATGCTATTTTCATTAATATTCCGCGCGTAAATGTAATTTGTGAGAATATTTACATCGGAGCCAATGTTGCTCCAACCGTCGCCATCTGGCCTTCACAACGGTTTTATTTATTTACATGTTTTATTAATTTCTTATTTACACTATTAAAATTTATTTTCTATTTTTTAGTTTGGTTTTCTATATAAAGCGTGTTTTTTAGTTTTTTTAAACTATTATTTATTTTCTACTTTTTAGTTTTTTTTTTCGAATTATTGCATTGTCATCGGTCTTTGACAGGTGTGCAAAATTTGAATGAAATCTGACCGTTTAAAGTGGGTCAAAATAGCGTCCAAAGGAGTCGGTTACAAACATACAAGTGAAGCTAATATAAAGCTATAAAAATAACTCAAACGCCTGCCACAATTTGTCACTTGTCAATCGATACAATTAAATAAGCACTTCGTAAAAAAGCGGCAGATGCTCACTGTGTTTCTGATGCAAGCAGCACCATCGAGATAGCAGTTAAATAGCAGAGTATCTTTTTGACCTAATCGACTTTCCAAAATGAAATCCGGTATGACCACGAGTCCGTCGCCTTAACTACATCCTTAAATCGATATGACCAACCACGTCATGTCTCGCATTCAAGGTTATTCATTTATACTTTTTACTTGCTTTTCCTGTGAGTAGAAAATACGAGTATGGATGTTGCATGAGTCGAAGGACGGTTGGTTGAAACGCTCTTTATTTTACGCAGGTAAAGCTACGGCGTGCTGCTAGGCAACAATAATCAAGTTTTTTTTAGAATATGATAAACTTTCTAAAATACATTCCCCCCTCCCCTCCCGCCCCACCAAAATTAAAGGAGATAGCCAAATATGGTTAAAATAAAAAAACAGAGCAGCTTGGACAAGTTTCTATGAAGGTTGGGTTAACCTAGGAAACACCTATTTCAGTTCAGAATTTCATTGTTATTTTTTTGGAGGGTGTAAGGGGTGACATAACATCTTGCCACCCAAGTCAACCTCACCTGCACGTGGTGCACCCTGCCGCACGAGGCTCTGACGGAAACTCACCAAGACGCACTGGCCAGCGTGGTGTTTTATGGCTTAAAACCCCTCTCATGATGAATCACGCTAATATAGTACGGCTCTCAGTCCCCGGCAGCCCCGCTATTCCGAGCTGCGGCAGTGGCTCCGGTTCCGGCGGGGCAGAGGGTGCGAAAAATCTCCGGCAGAGACCCGGCTGCCAAACGATAAACCTGGCTACGTTTAATACAAGGACTTTGAGCACTGATGATCGGCTTGTCGAGTTATTAGAGGAGCTAGATCAAATAAAATGCGCCATTATTGGTTTGTCCGAAGTGAGACGTATGGGGGAAAACCTCTTGAATTTATCATGTGGGCACCTGTTTTTCTACAGCGGACATAAAGATTCGTCATACGGGGGCGTATGATTTCTGATCAACAAAAGGCTATCTTCTATTGTTCAACAGGTAAAAAGTGTATCCACTAGGGTCTGCTATGCCATCTTGACCCTAAATAAAAGATATTCCTTGAAATTAATCCAGGTATACGCCCCTACTTCTGACCATCCCGACGACAAAGTTGAAGCTTTCTATGAGGCAATAGAAACAGCGTACTCCGAAATTCTCTGCTATTATACTTCTATAATATGTAATTTTAACGCAAAGATTGGACCCCCATTAGCAACTGAAAAATCTGTTGGAAAGTATGGAATAGGAAGTCGAAATCCACGAGGGCAAACCCTTGTCAATTTCCTCGAAAAACACAAACTTTATGCCATGAACACCTATTTCAAAAACGTACATCGAGGAAATGGACTTGGGCAAGCCCGGACGGTCGGACTAGAAATTAAATTGACTTCATCCTTACTCCACAGAAAAACAATATCACCGATGTGACTGTTCTAGCAAACTTCAAGACTAGTAGCGACCACCGCTTAGTAAGAGCTACGTTCAGATGTAACCTAGCGAAAGAGAGACACAACCTGGTAAAGTCGCAACACCAGAGATACGAAAGAGAAGATTATTTATTGCTCGGTAATGACTTCCGTCTCGAACTTGCAAACCGGTTTGAACTGCTTCAAGAGGAAGATCTGGATGTAGACTCGTACAGTGACACAGTCAACAATATTGTTTTAGGAACAACTAAAAAACATTTAGGTGGTAAAAGGCCAAAAGAAAGAAAGCTGACACCACATACTTTGTCTCTATTGGATCAAAGAAGGGAGATGAAAAACAGTAATAAAGAAGAACAGAGAGAGCTGGAAAAGATTTATAAAACCATAAGAAAGAACATTAAATCAGATCTAAGAAAATATAATACAAAAATTATAACTAAAACCATTAAGGAAAATAGAGGCCCAAAGGTTTTTAGAAGAAAATTAAACACACACAAACCGGAAATTAATAAACTTGTTAATAACTTAGGTGAAATAGTGACGGATAGAGACCGGATTATTAGCACTGTTGAAGAGTTCTACTCGGATTTATGAGTCAAAAGCAGTGGAACCAGAATCACCAGATGCTGCAGATCCGAGAGCGAACCCAGTTGAGCGTCTGGAGGATGAGACCCTACCACTACTTACAGAGGACGAGATTGGGTTTGCTCTGAGCTGTTTGAAACGCGGAAAAGCATCTGGTGAAGATGGAGTTTACGTAGAGATGTTGCAAGAAGGGGGTCTCTCCGTACTGAAACCACTAGCTAAGTTTTTTAACAGAGTGCTATCTGAAGGTATTGCGCCTAAAGCGTGGAAAAATGCCACCGTCTCTATTCTGCATAAGAAAGGAGATAAAACAAAACTTCAAAACTACCGCCCTATTAGCCTCCTCTCCCAAATATATAAATTGTTCGCCAAAGTTTTGTGCAACAGCACTGTTGAAGAGTTCTACTCGGATTTATATGAGTCAAAAGCAGTGGAACCAGTATCACCATATGCTGCGGATCCGAGAGCGAACCCAGCTGAGCGTCTGGAGGATGAGACCCTACCACTACTTACAGAGGACGAGATTGGGTTTGCTCTGAGCTGCATGAAGAGAGTGATCTAGAGTGGGTGAGCTGTTCATTTTTATTTTCTTTCTTGTTTTTGTTCGAATCCACTCAGTCTCTCGAGCTAGATCTTCTTCGTCCATGCTATATGGAGCGCGTGGGGAAGAAATCTCCATTGTTGCAGCTGCAGGCTCCGATGTTTTAGTCTCCGCAAGACATTTCAGCTGTTGCTGAAGAATCTTTATTTGACTTTTTAAGTCCTTAACTAGGCCTTGCAATTTTGCATACTCGGCTCGTTCTTCGCAAATAGTATCGTACAACAGACGTTCATTTTCTGTTGTTATATCTATTTTGATTTGCTTCGGGGAACCCATTTTTTCCTCCAATCTTCTTACAATATTAAAGCGAGTGTGAACTTCGCCTTAGCAATATAATTCGCCTTCAGCGCAAGCATTGCGCAATAACTGGGTCATCGCGCCTCGACTTTTATGTTGAATTGCACTTCACACTAGATCACGCGGTCACGAGTGACACAACTGTTCTCAGCGAATATTAAACGAACTCTGATTGACATCTCACATTGACAACTGTGACTTTGACACCTGCCACATTGACATCTGTCACTTTGAATCCTGTCACATTGACACCTCTCACTTTGACTCCTTCCACATTGCCAAATGTGACTTTGACACCTGTCACAATGACAGCTCCCACTTTGACATCTGTCACTTTGACACCTGTCACTATGTACATGAGACAGTAATATTATAATAGTTAAATAGTTAGCGACAATGCCACATTAGTTTTTCAAAATCCACCACTGGGGGACAGTTATGGATTTCGAAAAACTAAACAGTAAACATTTGCAAACATTGTGCAGTTTTCGAAAAACTTAGTGCAGTGCATCAAAAAGTAGCGTTGTCCCCCAGTGGGGGACAAAAAGTGAGGGACAACGGGAATAGACGGAATTATATATTTAACGATGAAACATGTAAGGTCTTGGGTGATTGCTGATGATGAAAAGCACTACGTGAAGTTGGCAGGTACGTTACTGAACTACTAATACGATCTTTCAAGGATATAGCATTATCCCCTTCGTCTCCAATCTCAGATATATGAAGCTTATTGGTAACAATAGTCCTGGTCTAGATGATGGAGCGGTCCGTGAAGAGCAAAGCCGATTGGCACCCCGGCTGCTTAAACACGACATGGGCTTATTGAAGTGAAGTTACTGATCTTGGCTACAAGTTTGTATCTGTGAGAGTACTCTATTAGCAAGATTAGAACAACTGGAAATTGTATGCCTTTAAATTTATAACTAATACACTTACGTTACTGGAAAGAGTAAAAATTTCATTTTTACTAAGTGCCTATTGAATTTTAGTGTCATATTTGCTTAGGTACTTATTTGCTAGTAAAATTGTGGCAGGCGTTAGAGTTATTTTTAATAAAAAAAAATTAAAACCCATTTCTTGCATCTTTATATGTTTGTAATCTATACTTTTTAGGTACATTCTGGGTACTTGTGGTAAGTATTTGATAAACATACAGTTAGCTATACGTTCCAAATCAATGGTACACCCGCGGTCCTGACGTCAGGTTGGCGGGTGTACCTTACTTGAATTTATAGAAGTACATAGAAAATATTTGCAGGTACCATTAGGTACATTTCAGATACAGTACACACCTATTCGAACTGCTGCATTTCGACATAAAAAGTGTTAGGTACACCTGCAGTCCT
Organism: Alsophila aescularia; assembly: GCA_946251855.1. Lineage (NCBI taxonomy): Eukaryota > Metazoa > Arthropoda > Insecta > Lepidoptera > Geometridae > Alsophila > Alsophila aescularia. Next base: position 103,989,708 of record OX276373.1, read on the forward strand.
GACGCTCACGCATCTACGGCAATGATTAACAGCAATGCTAAAGTCAAAGTGACAAGTGACAAAGGGACATGTGTCGAACCATGCAATGTCGACAGTGTAACTATAGTATATATGTTTGTTTAGGTCAAATCTTGCAAGCTGAATTTGAACCACTTCCTCTTATCCTACGGAGTAGATCCTAGACTAGTAGTTTATTTACAGAAGTGATAGATCTCATCGATATCTTCGATTCATATGACAGCTGTCAAACTAAAAATGACTAAAACTTGGAAACTGTTGGTCCTAGACTAGTAGTTTCTTTAGAGAATTGATAGATCTCATCGATATCATCACTTTCGTTGACAGCTGTCAAACTTTTAATTTAACTCTGAAATTGTTGTTTGTTTGTTTGTCGTATGAGGTAGTGCAGGCCTCTGATGTCAGAGTTTGTCAGGCCGCCCGACGGCCTCTGACATGGCTGACACTGCTATTAACCAATAACAGCCGGGACCGACAGCTTAACGTGCCCTCCGAAGCACGGAGCGATGGTTGAGCTGAAATTGTTGATCCTAGACTAGTAGTTTCTTTACTTAAGTGATAGATCTCATCGATATCTTAATTTCGGTTGATAGCTGTCAAACTCTAAAGGGCTATAACTCTGAAACTATTGATCTAGACTAGTAGTTTCTTTACAGAATTGATAGATCTCATCGATACCTTCATTTTGGTTGAAAACTGTCAAACTTGAAAGGGCTATAACTCTGAAACTATTGATCCTAGACTAGTAGATTCTTTACAGAAATGATAGATCTCATCGATACCTTTATGTTGGTTGAAAACTGTCAAACTTGAAATGGCTATAACTCTGAAACTATTGATCCTAGACTAGTAGATTATTTTCAGAAGTGATAGATCTCATCGATATCTTCATTTTGGTTGGCTGTCAAACTTTAAAGGGCTATAACTCTGAAACTATTGATCCTAGACTAGTAGTTTCTTTACAGAATTGATAGATTTAATCGATACCTTCATTTTGGTTGAAAACTGTAAATTTTAAAGAGCTATAACTCTGAAACTATTGATCCTAGACTAGTAGATTCTTTACATAAGTGATAGATCTCATCGATATCTTCGTTTTGGATGACAGCTGTCAAATTTACATGGGCTATAACTCTGAAACTATTTTTCCTAGACTAGTTAGTGTATGTTATTTTAATTTTGTAATTTGTTTAACTGTGTGTCAATAAAGTGTTATTGTATTGTAGTTTCTCTACAGAATTGATAGATCTCATCGATATCTTTGGAAGGCAGCTGTCAAATTGACAGATGACAGCTGTGAAACCTCATACCACCCATTTTTATCATTTTCAGTCTTGTTTTACATTGTCTGCGATTTTTGTCATCAGCAGTTATTTTGTCACTGCCTGAAATTTTGAATTAACTTTCATTTTTGACATTGCTTGTTATTGCTGACATCAGCTTTCAACACTGGAAGTTTTGTCGTTTGTCAGCTGTCACCTGTCAATTTGAGAGCTCATCCAAAACGAAGATGTCGATTAGATCTATCACTTCTGTAACGAAACTACTAGTCCAGGATCAATAGTTTCTGAGTTATAGCTCTTTTAAGTTTTTACAGCTGTCATCCAAAACGAAGATATCGATGAGATCTGTCACTTCTGTACAGAAACTACTGATCCACGATCAACAGTTTCTGAGTTATAGCCCTTTTAAGTTTGACAGCTGTCGTCCAAAACGAAGATATCGATAAGACCTATCACTTCTGTTGTGTGTCAGTGTCATAGCTGATAGCTGTCATCCAAAATGAGGATATCGATGAGATCTATCACTCACATCACATGATCTAGGACCAATAGTTTCCGAGTTATAGCCCTTATAAGTTTGACAGCTATCACTTTGGACAATTTTTTTTTAACTAATTGTTACATATAATTGGTCTTTTGGTTTCCCACACTGTTGTGATTACGAGTCTTTTATTTTATAACTTACTATTTGTCAAACCATGCAGTGTGACCACGAGTAAAAATAACTTGTCGTCATCACACCAGTGTGACAAATTGGAATGACCACGATGCCGTCATCTGTATTTGTGCGTATGACTGTTCTTAACCCATGACAGTACTTTATACAAGTTGAGTCAATAGATTAATGACAAGCACTTTGGCCACGAGGAAAAATAATTCCTCGTGACCTAACTAGTTAGGCAACCTAGTTAGGCCACGAGGAAACGTCTATTTCTATAAATGTATTTTTAACGTTTTTACCGCCGGTTTTGAACTGACGTGTTTTGTTTCAAGTTGTTACAGTAACTACGAGCGAACGGCCCCGGCTTCGCACGGATGAAATTTAGAAACTCCGTCCTTGCTTCGCTACGTTTTGGTTCTTTTAAATGAAATAACCACGCGGGAAAAGCTAATACAAACCATACGTGAAAAATTATCTAACTGATAGTGAAAACCGCATCAAAACCCGTTGCGTGGTTTAAGAGGAGTCTGGTTCTTTTAGATGAAATAACCACGAGGGCACAGCTAGTTATGTTATTTCGTTTGCAAAAAACTTTCCGCAACTGTCTCACTCGCATACGTAGGTTCTTCTTGGGTAAGTCCCTATACCCTACACTTCACGGAAACAATTGTACAAAACGCGTGTACAAAACGACACGTGTGTAGTGTCGGGCGAATCCTCGTGGCAAGCAGCCTAACTGATTCGGCCACGAGGAATATATTTTCCTCGTGTCCTAACTGTTGCGTCACAGTGGGATAACACATAATGTCTGTGTCTACTCTGTCTATGTGGTAGTTAGAATGCGGCTTTTGTATAGAAATCTAGGCAAATGTCCGGGGTGCAACACGGGTAAAAAAAAACTTCCCGTGGTACTAATGGTTCACTAAGTAGATCTACGGGATTTTTATACCCGTGATACTACTGGTAGTAATACTGGTACCACGTGCTATTACTATTATTTATTCTGTGCCACGGGCAACAAAACGAAAACTAGAATTATTAGTACATTATCAAAGTAACATGTGGTTGGTCCAACTGTTTCATGTCTTAGAAATTCTTACAAGTAAAGTATATATTGACCATATTCTTTAATGGAATATATATCTTTTAAGGATCAATGAAAGTATAAGAAATAATTTTATGATGCTGCTCTATGCTTGGAAGCTCCGGCAGCAAAGAGTTTACAAATACTATGTAAGACACAGCAGTTGCAAAAATAAAGGAACAATATAATTTTCGTTTAAAAGAAAGAAAGAAAAAACATTTGTTTTTTGTTGTTTTTTTTTTAAACTTATTTGGTCACAAACACTAGAAAGTATAAACATTTAAAACGAGCTACTTATGGATACTATTTAGTAATTCAGTGCGGAATTTTCATACCTAGACTAGACAGCAAAACTTCAAGGTTGAACGACAGCCAGAATATCTACCCTACGCAAAAGGAGTGGCAGTTAAGGTCGCTAACAAAACCTGTAAGTTCTCTGTCAAAACCATTTTCACTGCTTTCAATAAGCTATAACAGTATTTACGCTCACTAAAGATAGTTTTACCTTGGAGAGACCAGGAGTTTACAAAGTTGACTGCAGTTGTGGGAGCTCCTACATTGCCCAGACTAAACGAACAGTTTCATGCATCATATGGAGCACATCATGGCGGTCAAAAACAATGACACGCAAAAGTCAACAGCTTTTGGGGTCGGGGACAAATCACTGGATCGAGTTACATACCTAACCTACCAAGATTGGTTAGAAAAGCGAACGAAATCCAAAAATTTAAATCGTGAAGATGGGTTTAAACTGTCGAGTGTCTGGATTCCAGTGGTAAGTCTATGTGAAAACCGAAGTAAAGTCGTCCCTAATACGCGAGATAACACTGTTAGTATTGTGTGTCGCGATAGAGTTATTAATTAAAGTGTGAACAATGGTACTATGTCACGCGTAATGAACGAGAAAGAGGGTATACCATTTTGACTGCTGATGGCGCTTGCAACAGTGCCGAAATGTCTAGATCTCAGTAAAAATAGCACCCATGGTAAATAGCCCGTTTCAAATATTTATATTTCTAATACAATTTGGAATTTCAATTCTAGTCCACCAGTTCTTATAGACATAAGTTAATAACACAAATTAAGAATCTATGAAGAAACATGCAAGTATTAGCTTCATGTACTTAAATATTTCGTAAGCTGTTTTCGGTTCTAGCCACTAGGTGAACTATTCGGAAATATATACGGAACATGTTGAAACTCCTGAAGATACTTGAGAACGGGTCAAGAATTTTCGCAGAAGTGCAAAGGCCTTGGAAGAAGGGAACTCCGGGACGCTCTGCAATAATGACCCACAAAGGGTTTAGTTAGGAAAGGATAGGGTATTCTATTCACACCGCGGCGATATTCTTGCTGCGTTCTTTTAAGTATCGAGAAGCATGTCAATTTGCAACACAGGGAATATTTTATTTTCTGAAGGAGCAGTTTAACATACAAGACACATTTTTTACGGTGTTTACTAACTGATGGATAAACGAAAAATTTAGGTCTGGTATACATCGTAGTTGTTAAAAATTCACGTAGAATGTGGAGTTACATTATTTCTATAATATTTTATTACAAAATCAGTAGATACAATAAAGTACGTATATAAATTCATTTAAAAGGAATGATAGAGAATAACTAGTTAAACAAATACTTTTATAAAGTGAACAGAAGATCAATATGACACCTTATTTACTAACACTTATCTTAAACCTACTACTTTGTTATTTTTGGTATATGATTATAATGCATGATAATTTACATCTACTATAATTTGTTACGTTTAATCTATGACTAACACTACAAGCCTCCTTGAGACCAAAATTAATAAATTTTATATTTAATCTTCTAAATCTATACGTTTAATAAATCTGTACTAAAACTGTACTAAACTAAATTAACAATGAAAATAAACTATAAATGGTCTAGGGTACTTAAAATATGTTGATTTGATTGTTGTCCAGTGAAGTTTTTATCTCTCAATTAATAATTGCGTACGAAATACTGAACTCGTTGCAAATCTGTTTACACTGATGTAGGAGCCTTTTTCCTGTTGGACAAATCAGTTAGGGCTATCCAGTTTGACCACGATGAAGAACCCGATCCGATGGTAATGGAGCGATGGCTCTAGCCACTACCGAATTACCCCTCATGCACCGCTCCACTGAGTTGTGAGCAACCGGGGCTTTAAAACAGTATTCAGAATACCGGTTCCACATCGTTATATTATATCGTTATGCAATTTCGATATAACATTAACGTTATTATTTCTAACAAACAGATAGTAGCGCTACTAACTACATCGATATAATGACGTTATCGAATTTGTTGAGGCGCGGCGAGCGCATTCGAGCGCGAGCTCAGGTGATGAAAGAGTGAGCGGGATGTAGATATAAGAAAGGAAAGAGCACGCATTACTTCACTCTACTGCTTGACTTCTCAGATATCGAAAAGTTAACGTTATTTTGAAACGACACCTAGAGATAGCACTATATCATATATCGCTATGCCTTTTGAAGATGAACGTTAATTATATATCGTTTTTTTTTGGTCAACTGTTGTAGCCATTTCGTGCGATAGCGTTATATATTTTTAACGATGTTTGAAGCCCTGTGCGCGAACACGTAATATGAAACTAAAAAACAAAACTTTAATTGACGAATTAATAAAACTCAAGAAACTAGACATCAATATTATCAGCCGGAATGATAACAAGCGGAACAATTACACCTAAACATGGGGCGTTAAGACAATTATTTTTATTAGTAATAATGCAATTCATTCGAAAGTTTAATTGAATTAAAAATAACTTTAAACCCTAAACTAGTGTGGACCGACACACTCCTCTACAATCAGTTCAAATTATCTCTATCAGTTCTTTTTTATTAATTTTGAACTACCCTCTAATTTGTATTCTCTATGTATGCGGACTTAGTCCCGTGGAATGCTGAGAACAAAGAACAAAGCCCAATAAAAAGACTAAAATGTTTCGTATTCGGTATAGTGCTCGGAAATACTAGATCTGTAAATAATGGAATTATTCTCTCTGAGATTGTATTTTTGCAATTTTTACTACAAGTGAACGAATTTTTTAGTAAATCTTACCACTATCCAACTTTCAGTATTCACCAGCCTTTGCGCGATACTAATACCTACACTTCATCATCATCATCATCATGTCCTAGTGGACCTCATTTAGAAGTCCACTGCTGAACATAGCCCTCCCCCAAAGAGCGCCATGACGAGCGATCTTGTGCCACCTCCATCCACCGACTTCCTGCGATGGCTGCAATGTTGTCGGTCCATCGTATGGGGGGTCTCCCCACACTTCGCTTGCTTATTCGTGGTATATGGCCTGCCCATTGCCACTTCAACTTGCAAACTCTGAAAGCTATGTCGGTAACCTTCGTTCTTCTACGGATTTCCTCATTTCTGATTCTATCACGTAGTGAAACACCGAGCATAGCTCTCTCCATTGCACGCTGCGCAACTCTGAGCTTTTGTATGAGACCAATAGTTAGGGACCACGTCTCAGTGCCGTATGTCATCACTGGCAACACGCACTGATTATAAACTTTCGTCTTGAGGCTCTGTGGAATCTGCGACGAGAACATATGGCGTAATTTCCCGAACGCTGCCCATCCGAGTTGGATTCGTCGGTTGACCTCTTTGTCGAAGTTGGATCTACCCAGTTGGATCGTCTGACCCAAGTAGACATAGTGATCAACAGCTTCGATAATATCGTTCCCAACATAAACCGGCATGGGTACGACATGGGCATTTGACATGATGTTCGTCTTGCCCATGTTCATTTTAAGACCCACCGGTTGGGAAACAATATTGGGGTCGCTGAGCATTGGGCTTAGGTCTTCCAGGGTTTCAGCCATGATGACTATATCATCAGCAAATCGAAGGTGAGTGATGTTAACACCAAATCCGTTCCAGTTCAGAACCTTGAATATATCTTCTAGTGTAGAGGTGAACCGTTTCGGAGAAATAACGTCTCACTGTCTCACCCCTTTTTGCAGCTGGATAGAATTCGTGCTCTGAACTACACACACACTTACCTACACTTAGTAAAATATAATTAAAAACATTGGAATTTACAGACAAGCAGGCCGCTTTTCTAAAACAGGATATGATTCATGTGGCAAATTCCACCGTAATGCTATAAATAGATGACGAAATCCAAAATGACACATGCCCCGCCATGAAATGATAATAGAAATAAGAAACATCTAACTCGACATATGTCACTGCTACATAAGTCCTGCTACTAATAATAGACGAAAGAAACCCCTAACACGACCTATACCCCTTTCCTGTGAGTAGTACTATAGGCAAAAATATCGTGCGTGGTACAACCCGACCAGTAGGTAGATACACGGGCAATAAAATGTGGATGTCTTATGATTACCAACTGCCAGGTTGACCACGGGCAATTTCTGTTGCCCGTGGTCAAAACTAGTAGAACAACGCTGTTGGACCATGGGCACCGAACGAGACATTTTTACCAAATTGCCCAAGAAAGAAAGAATGAGAAAATATGTAGCTCATCCGACAAATAGAATAAATAAATGAATTAGAAATCATGTATAATTTTTTTCCATGTAAAACGAAACAAAAAAAAAAAGGGAAAATGTGTTGCTTTCTTCCGAGAAATAGAATCCATACCAATATATAAAAGTGAAACGTAGTCTGTTTGTTTGGGGAGCTTTCACGCGATAACGGCTGGACGGATTTTGATGAAATTTAGAATGTAGATAGATTATACCCTAGAATAAAACATAGGATACTTTTTATCCCGGAAAATTGAAAATTTCCACGGGAAATCTGGAATTGCCATCACAGAATGGTCTGTGGTTGCCATGGAAATAACAAGTCTGTCTAAAAAACATCAAGAGCATTGCTGTTTTTAATATCCTATAAGAAAATAGGATGCTTTTTTTCGCGATAAACAGTAGTCCGCGCGGACGAAGTCGCGGGCGGGAAGACTAGTAAATAAATAAATTTGACATGTGACGTGACATCAAAAAAATGATACGAAAGAAAAAATGTATAACTTTCTTCCGACAAATAGAATAAAATAAATGAACTTGAAATCATTAATAACATTTACTTAATTGTCCAAGTGATACGTGTCATCAAAAAATATATATGAAAGTAAATGTATAACTTTCTTCCGACAAATAGAATAAATAAATTAATTAGAAATCATTAATAACATTTACTTAATTGTCCAAATGATACGTGTCATCAAAAAATATATATGTAAGTAAATGTATAACTTTCTTCCGACAAATAGAATAAATAAATTAATTAGAAATCATTAATAACATTTACTTAATTGTCCAAGTGATACGTGTCATCAAAAAATATATATGAAAGTAAATGTATAACTTTCTTCCGACAAATAGAATAAATAAATGAATTAGAAATCATTAATAACATTTACTTAATTGTCCAAGTGATACGTGTCATCAAAAAATATATATGAAAGTAAATGTATAACTTTCTTCCGACAAATAGAATAAATAAATGAATTAGAAATCATTAATAACTTTTAGCTAATTGTCCAAGAGATACATAACATAAAAAAAGCGAAAATGTGTAGCTTTCTTTCGACAAACACAATAAATAAATGAAAATGAACACATGAATTTAAAAACTTATTAAACTCGTAACGAACTTATCACAGTTTCAATGAAATGTAGTTGATATTTAATACTTTTGGATGGAATTAGAACTATTTTTATAATAGCAGTTTTTACAGTACTCAACGGCCTGATAGCACCATTTACAAAATTAAATTAAGAATTTCCAATATTACAAACACTTACAATTATTATAAAGCATGCAGTTTTTTTACTCAAATACTTACCTTACATATAAAAAAAAGACAAGAGATTCAGATCGACCGGCGATCGTAAGTTAATACAAAAAATATTTGGCCGAGAACAAGTCCGTAACAACTGATTTCAGTGAAAAATTTGGCGTTTTACATAAATACCATAGACCATTACGTACTTTAGACGTTTCTACAACATCAATTTACATAAATCTATGTTTATTTCGAAGTAAAAAATGGATCCGTAGTTTGCCGCTGTCTTCACATTACAAAGAACTCGTCTTGATTGTTGAGTATGTAGTCGGTGAATAGGTTGACCGGCTCGATGCATAGCAAACTCAAGCGCCCTTCCGTCGGCCACAGGAAATTCGGCCCGAACACTACTGCCAAGTTGCTTAACGTCATCTTGTTCATGCAGGACCTATCGGCAACCTATGAAAATACAACAAAACTTTATTGAATAATTTTCTAAAGGAAAAATACACTCATACATTGGTACACATTGATGTGGGAGACATTATCTTTCCGACACGAAGGTAATCAATATTAGCAGTGCTCGGTTGGTCACTTCAAAATACTACCAATAGATGGCGTTACCGTCCCCATAAGACAGGTTCAGAAACTAAGAGAAAAATTTGGATGATGAGGTCACGGTGCCTCTAAACTTTAGAGGCATGTGCCGCGCAGAAGCATGCAGATTCGAATCCCGTCCGTGATTCAAATATTTACTCAAGAAAATTATTAGATATAATCTCGCTAATCAGATCATAAAACTATTTATTGCACACCAAGAAAGTATTTAACTAAAAAAAACTAAAGGTACAATGAACGGTCTTATGGCTAAATAACGATTCATTCCAGGCAACTTTTGTATGGGAGATTAAATGGTTGTATTAGTTGTGTGTATAGTAGTCGCCTTGCAGACAACTTCCGAGCCACAATCTGCCACTGCTTCTACTGTACTCGGTGTGTACGAAGTTTTTGTCTTTTGTGTGTTGTATTTGTACTGATTTAGGAATGGATACTAACCTTGCCGAGGAATTTGACAACGTATTTCAGAAGTCGGTAGTTTTCCGCTGGTAACTTGTCCATCAGCAATAACTTGACAGATCTGTGTTTCTCTGGCCAAGCTGTAATGTCACAGTTAGTGCATGTTACAACCAAACTACAACAAATATAAATAACAAATACCCTAAGAATAAAACGGACCACTTGATGAAGTGGTCACCACACTAACCACCTACTAGTGCAATATACATTGAAGCAATATTGATGGTATTGACCTGTTAGCATTATTTAAAATAATTTTCAGTTTGTACAGGGTTGTGTGTTATTTTGTCTTTTCAAATTAAAAATATTGAAGAAATTGGAACGGACTAGGTCTGGCAACGCGGATGTCAAGTACCAAGAGAGGAGAGAGTGAAGCGGGCTAAAAGAAGACAAATGTTATTTAGAAAATTATGGCTTTTAACTACAGTCTAATAAAAGCAATGTATATTTTGTGAACCAGTGGGTATTATTTGCTAACACCTATATAAAGAACCTGCATTAATACGCAGGTTCTTCATATAGAAATCGGCGCGTTCGCCTCCGGTGAATGCGCGTACTGTTGTGTGTTCCGAATCTTATCAAGTTATAAAAATCCTATGAAATGGGCTAATGATGGTGATGAACTTACTTGGGAATTCCATCACTTCATCAAACAGCGCGTGTGTGAGCACTGGTTCATCTAGCTCCCGGAAGAAGGACTTCAAAAGCACAGCTGCCTGATGAGGGTCATTATTGAAGTTCACTTCTTCGCCGTTGTTGCACTGCTCCATCATGCGGCGCAAATTGGAAACAGTGGTCGACCGACGGAAGATGCCCTCGGTCTCCAATGCTGGAAATGTACAATGGGTACATCAATAGGGGGGCAAATGCGGCTCGCTTTAATGTCACGTAATCAAAAACTGGACAAGATACTATTGAAGTTACGCACCATGCAATACTGTGAAATAAGCTGGTAAAAGAGGCTAAATGGCCCACACTAAAAATCACACTTGAGAATAGTCCTTTAGGAACTTAAACACTGATCACATGTATTTAGCAAATTTATTCAATACAATTTGCTCTAATTATTTTTCACAACTGACATAGTTGTTATTTTACTTTCAGTCAATCTGTAACTAAGCAACCACTTTTCATCTCAATTCAAAAACTATGTGTCTTGCTTGACCAAAAAGTATATACACCAACAGATACAACTACAGGCAAACATACGCACACATCTACATTCCCACTGTCGTGCTACAAGCTCTTCAACAACAAAGAAGCCATGTCAGAGGCCCTCGGGCGGCTTGACAAACTCTGACATCAGAGGCCAGCACTACCTCATACGACAAACAAACAAACAACAAAGAGAGATACGCAGACTGTAGTGCGAATGAGAGTCACTACGATTCTGTCTTACAGCTCGTTCCCATACGTCAGGTGTCGCCTCTGTTGACACTAGGCAGTTGTCGGACCCGATTAAAGCTGGATGGAGCCATATTTTGGCAGTATACGCGAGGCGACTTTACACGATGGACGCCTACGAAGCTTTTCTTGTGTTGTATTATTATTTGAGAAGAAAACGAATAAAGACAGTTATGGAAAGAAAATATTGGGTGCACCCAATACTAAGGGAAAGATTTCGTTTGGGAACATTTCAAAACTTAATAACAGCATTGAAAAGTGACGAAATTAAGTTTTTCAATTATTTTAGGATGACATTAACTACATTCAACAATCTATTGGCTCGAATATAAGTGAGCATAAACTAGCAAAATTCAAGATTTAGAGACTGCATTTGTACTGAAGAAAGGTTATCGATATTTCTAAAGTAAGATAATTAATTATACCTATTAATTTGTTTATTAAAGAAAAGATAAAACAGTCACTTATTAGTTTATACGTATTTATTTAAGGAAATAACTTAAGTTATTAAGGCCCCGACATCCGATAAATGTGAACAGCGCCATACTTACTCATGGGCGAGCGAGACCCGATACGATTTTTTTCCAGGAGTAGAGGGCTGGCATAACACCCGACATTTCAAGTCGGCGCCGACAAAAAAACGGTGTCGGATAAGTGTGAACAGCTTCATATAAAATGTTCTGCCACTAGAGCAGCCGATTTTCTGTCGGGCCCGAAACCCGACAAGTGGGAACGGGCTGTAAGGCCAAAGAAGGCCAATAGTGTGCGTTGCACCTAATTTATGTGGTGCACACCCGAGGAGTTGAAACCCACCCTAACCGGGAGGGTTAGGGTGGGTTTCAACTCCTCTTTTTAATTTAATCTGTGGGGTATTAATGTTTTTTAATTGCCTTAAAATTGTCTCATCATCATCATTATATACTTGTCCACAGCTGGACGTAGGCCGGTCGATCTACAATTCTTTGTACATCTTTAACATTTTTGAAAACACTAAAAGGAAAATAAAAATGATCGATTTTTTAAACTTTTCTGGTTACTTTACCTATATTTATAATAAAGCAATAGGAACGAAAAAGTCTGTACAAAGAAGATAATTAAAAAAAAAAACATTTTAAAAATTCGTGTCTTTCCGTTTGTCTGTTTGTTTGCGCATCACGTTAAACTACTGGACCGATTGCGATGCGGTTTTCAATGTTGGGTAGCGGTTTTCTTATGTTTTGACTTAAAAACTGGGGTACTTTATATCTCAACCCGATGAGTAGAAGCCGAGCAATCGATAAAAATATTTTTGACGGCTGAAGGAATTTTGATCAAATGTTGGTATATTGGTATTTTGGGTCCTGGAATAGCATAAGAAGTACTTTTAAACGAGTTACTTTTACAAGAAATGACCACGCGTGCGAAGCCGCGGGCATCAGCTAGTTAGAATATATATTACTACATGTTTTTCAGTTATTGGCAGTGCAGTTTTTTTATTGATCTGGCTTTTTTGTTTCTGTTCGTTGATGTCTACATTTGGTCCCCTGAGTTACCCTAACAAGATATTTTTTCAGGCTCAATTTATGCTTCATAATTAATTAAAAATATATATATTTCAAAGAATTAACGGAAAACATGTAATTTGAAAAAAAAAACATATTTAACAAGGTCTTTTTTAAAATAAAACAACAATCCGCCGAAATTATACCATCGGTCTTGCATATATTTACTATTTTTTACTTATTAAGAGTTAATTACCCTTAATTTCATAACAATTAATGAAGATATAAAAAAAAACAATATCCCAGAGACAACATGGTAATATAAAAGACAGATTTCTCTTAAGTTACCGGGTACTTTGTAACTGCAACATATAGACAGGAATCCAGGTAAATTAAAATATAGTAATATAGTACATGCATAAAAAAGAAAAAATATTTATTGTAATATTTGTAATAAATCAAAACTAAATTCTAAATTATATTGATGCTTTTGAGTTTTACAATCGTAATCTTTAAAAATTAAATATATTTTTTTACTTTTGCTATAAAACAGCGATAGTGTGTACTTGATTTAGCAGACTGCCAAATTTGACACGGTAGACAGTCCAGTCGCAGAAGTATCACAATAGCAAGGCTTCTATTCAATAGCTAACAATTGTACGAAATAACAAAACACAAACAAGCCTATTATCTTATAATCCGAAGCTCAGACCGATTGCGTGGGCTAAATAACATAAGTATATACTTTTTGTAAACACTTCCTTCGGCAAATCCTCCCATGAAAATAAGACGGGTTATTTAATCAGATTTGACGCCTGAGATTTGCGTCCTACGTTATTTTAACTAGATAATAACAAGTAGCAAGGGGAAGGACTTGGCAACGCGTGGATGGTAGGTATCGGATTTAAAAGCGCAGCCGTGGAAGCGCAATCATAACCAAGTGTGTACTGCAGACCTGGTGAGATTGTCTCAAGACAGATTTATGAAGGTATTATTATTTAAGCTGATGCCCGCGGCTTCGCACGCGTGGTCCGTTTAATATATAGCCTATGGCACTCACAAATAACGTGGCTTCTATTGGTAAAAGAATTTTCAAAATCGGTTCAATAGATCCAGAGATTACCCCCTACAACCTCACAAACTTTACCTCTTTATAATATTAGTATAGATTAAGATTGATTGAAATCTACCTTGGCTAGGGTAGCCAAGCTGTGGGTGCTGGAATTAAGAAATTCGGTATAAATCGGTAATATGAAAGAGATCAGGAAAATAGGTAGTTACGTTAGTACAGATGGAATTATACGCCACGGTAGATGAGAAGTGGGCGCTAACAGGCGCTCAGTTTCCAGGCGGTTTTGAAAGTTCCCTTTTCTTTCCTTATAATGAAGAAGTAAGTAACAAACAGTCTGTAGCTGTACCTAATTTGTAAATAATTTATAATAATAAATAAAAACCAGACTGTGAATCAAACTAAAAATAAACAAGCTTTACATTTTAGATTTTGAAATATAACATGCAGTCGGAGGCTCGCCAGGTTGTAGCTGATCCCGTCAAAGAAGAAATGAAATGCACGACGCCTCCGACTGCATCTTATATTTCAAAATCTAAAATGTAAAGCTTGTTTATTTTTAGTTTGATTCACAGTCTGGTTTCTATTTATTATAATAATTATTTTATTTAATACTTTTTGTTTCATATTTATAAGAATTAGTGAGAATGGTTTCTGACAACTTCAAATCGTTATGGATCCTAAAAGGTATTTCGAAACGAAAAATGATATGAGAAACCTAAAGATGATTTTCAAATACCTACTCAATAATAACCCACTTGGAATAGTTCGTCAACTTTCAGTTTTGTCTATTTCACAATATGGCGTCTGGTTGTCGCCATATTCAATTTTGATTACCGCCATGTCTTGAGTAGCACTCGCAAGATTAGGACAAATCGATTGATGTAAGAATCATCAAAATCGGTCCAAGCTTTTATATAGTGCCACAATGGAACATACAGACACCATAGGCTGATAAATACATTACTGGGCCTTTGCGTTGCGCAGTCTAGTAAAAAGATAGGTCTAGTCTAGGGGACTTAAAACAAACTACTAATCTAGAATATAACATTTTATCTATGGAGTCTGTTTGTTTTCTACAATAATATTATAAAGAGAAAAGATTTCTGTTTTGTGTGTTTGTTGGTAATGGTTAAACTCAAAAAATACTAAACCGAAACAAAAAATCTTTTCACCTAAGTAAGCTACATTTGATAATGTAGCTTACTTAGGTGAAAAGATTTTTTAACGATGTAGTAATGATACGAGTAACATGGGAAGAATTTTATTAAATAATATTGAGATCCGTACAAAAGTTGCAATAATGTAACCCAAGGTACAGTACAAATATAGTCAAGACTATATATGTACTGTGCCCAAGGTATCAAACATTTTCAAACAATACTAGGTATTACTCGCTTTATGGAACACAATGACACTTTTGCCGTCGAAACGAAATATTAACAAGTCTGTCAAGTATGTGAGTATAAAATAATGCAGTTGTCTATGGTCAAAAAGCACCACGATTGTTGCTGCCATAGATTTTGAATTACGGTTACTGGCGTATTTTTTTAGAAGTTCGACGCGAAGTGTATTGGAATGCTGAAAGAAAGAAAAATGACGCGGTGTGAGCGCTACACGTGCGAGTCACCAGTTGCATTATAAAACTTAAGATTTGACTTAAAATCTTATGTACCTACTTTGAATCTCAATGCCACGAGTAAAACCCGAGCAACCGATACAGAACTATTAGAAGGCTGCACCTCTATTATGAGTTCAATTAAAAGCTCAAATCTGTACTCGCTATCGAGTATCGTAACATTTTTGTATGAAATCCAGCGCAGCGCAACTAGTGGAACTATTTGTCACTATAAATCTTTAGCTCTATTATGAGTTTGGCTAACTCTACATCAATAGAAATAGTCAATACGTGAGAAACTGTAGATATTGCGCCGTCAAGCAGGCGCCTTCTTAGCATTTGTCTGTTTCTAAATATATGAAAAAGACAGAGAAAAAACAGCGGCTAGCAAACGCATTGTCATTTTTGTTTACCCAAATCCAGATAGATGGCGTTGTAAGAGCCTTCATCGAGCAAGCGATTGTGTTTTCCATTTTAGAGTAAACAGATTTGTTTTTTGTTTATTTGAATATTTGTCAAAAACGAAAAATCAAATCTGTTTAAATAAAGTAAAATACGATTAGAGTGACAAAAAAATAATGGGTAAACTCAAAAAATACTGAACCGATTTTAAAAATTCTTTCATGTATATAAAGCTACATTATCAGCGAGTAACATGGGTGTCTATATTTTATTTTACAAAAAAAAAACAATTCCTACGAAAATTGTAATAATGTAACCCAGCCCCACTCACGATGATAAATGGCAGTGAGTGACGTAACTACTGCAGCAGCGTTAACTGACGATAGCCATTGTAGAAATAGTGACCCATAATACCAAAAATAAGCAAACTGAGAATCCGTCTCACGAAAGAAGTAGCGGCGATAAAAGGAACTAACGTTGAACGCTTTAACATTTTTCGCTTTTACAAGGAAACTAGCGCCGCGTCTGTGAGACTTCTTTCATAAGTCGGACTCTACCCACTGTATTGTCTAACCGGTGAGTCACGTAGATACTTTTACAGAGTTGTAACGTCAAGAGCGTTTACTACTGCAACTCGTAATAGTGGTACTGAACAAATGTTGATGAAGTTGTTATACCTAGAAGACCACATTTAATACTTTTTTACCAGAAAAAGGACTACGCGGGCTAAGACACGGACATTTTATTAATAACTACCTGTGCCCACGTAGTCATTTCTCTGGGATAAAATGATACTATGTATTATTCCATAACCAAAAGTACCAATATACCACATATATAACTTCGATTAGACGCATAAAGATTTTTATCGATTGCTTGGCTTCTACGCATTGGATTGAGTTAACCCGTTTTTAAGTCAAAATCTAAGCTATCCAAGAATGAAAACCGCATCGCAATAGGTCCAGTAGTTATTACGTGATGCGCGAGCAGATAGACACACACCATTTAAAATACATATATCTATTTTTGTTCAGTAGCTTATTTTAAGTACCAACCACCAATGGTCAATTTATTTTTAATTATCTTGATTGTTCAGACTTTTTTACTTACTGCTTTATTATAAGTAAGATAAATAGATATCAAAATTAACTAAGCTATATTAATGTGTTACGTTACAGCTAGAAGGAACATATTTGTGATGTCACAGGGTGTTAACTTTTGTTATCACACCTCCGCGCTCCGCCGCGAAAATAATAATGCGATATCTCTCTACGTATTCCACTGCGAAACACCTCACCTCACACGAGTCAGTTCAATTGTAGCAATCGGAGCAAAATGTCGTCGCTTTTGGAGACAGACAAAAAAATTGTACGCACGCGCAGTATGCGCGCGATGAGGCGTGTTGGCGATATATCGCCACCCGATAGTCGACTAGATAATACCCGTCCCATAACTATATACCGTCTTCATTTAATTCTCTTTGGATTTCTCTCCAACCCTGCAATTTTTCCGTGTTATTTTTATAATCCGGATGATTGAGTAAATACAGAATAGGTGTATTTCGGATCTCTTGCAAAAGTTTTTCTGTAAAATCAATGTCGTTTTACCAATAACACGCCTTTCGCTCTATAAAACTTGTCTACTGTCACAGATACGTGCGAAACAAATGCGGCACCATAACAAAATGGCGGACTGAGCGAGGAGGTGTAACCGGCCTCCGAGCAGTTCGAAGAAATCTCGCGAGAAAGAGATAGAATCATAATCAAATCTCTACTTTAGAACAGGCAGTGTCGCTTCGCTTCGCTTGCCGTACAACGGACGAGGCATGGCGGAGCTACGAGTACTGCGGTTTCGCGGCGGCGGTGTGCTAACTGTGCTAAGGTTGGGGTCGAAAAGGCATGTGTAGGTACTTACCGTCAGGTTTTGACAAATATTCAACGCAGGTCCGCACAATTGGCGGTATTGAGTCGATCATGTCGGGGTTGTTGTCGCGTATGAATGTTAGAGAAACTCCAAACTGACGTTTTGCTAGCACGGCGGGTTGAGCACGAGGACTGGGCGCGAACTGCGGGTAGAGGTGAAACCGTTAAACAAAACAACATCATCAAGACACCTCATCACATAGGCCTCCCTATTGAAATCGCCACAACGAGCTGTCGAGAAATGCCTGTCTACCTTGAGGGGGTTGACATAATCATCGCGCTTGGCAGTCGCAGTAGCTGATGATAATACACCACATAGAACTATATTATAATTTTAACCCCGACCCTAACTTTGACTTTGAATTATAACTTTGAAGCCTTTGCGAGTCTTTCCATGGCATCGCATGCATTAATGAATGAATAATGACTTTTATTTGTATAAAACATGTGTACAGGGCCCCGATTCTGTAAGCTAATGAACCGCGATAACGCAAGTCGATCGCTTGTTTTTTTTTGAGAAATTTTCATATTTACCACTTAAAAGTGCTAGAAGTGTTTTTTTTTTGGAAATATTAAAAAAAAGAAGGATAATAAAAAAACAAATAGCAAAAATGTTTGCTAAATTTTCACTTCCAGCACTTTTAAGTGGTAAATAAGAAAATTTCTCAAAAAAAATCAAGCGATCGGCTTGCTTTATCGCGGTTCAATAGCTTACAGAATCGGGGCCCAGATATAAGATGTTAGTGGTTTGAACTTAAGTCTAACATGCTCTGCCTTGCGGCATACAAATATTTATATTAAATCTAAAATATACAAATACATCGACATTTTCTCTTAATTAGTATGATTTTAGAGATAATTAGGTATATACAGTACGGCCGATAAGTCGTGTGAATGAACATTTTTAGGAACTGAATGGCGGAATGAGGTTACGTGCACGATTCTGTGGTCTAGGCTAGAGATGCACTTCATTCCGCCATTCGATTCCTAAAAGTGATCATTGTGCAGTCATTTGCACGAAGTACAGAGTGGCCACGACTTATCGGCCGTACTGTATGTCAGTGTAGTTAACTAAAATAGTCAAAATATAATATTATGTAAATCATTTATTTAAATGAATTACATAATATTATATTTTATATTTACTGTAATTCTAAAATTAATGTCAATGTATATATTTTTTTGTTGTTTTTTGGTTTTCAGGTAGTGCTGGCCTCAGGTGTCAGAGTTTGTCAGGCCGCCCGAGGACCTCTGATATGGCTTATCGACTGCTATTAAACAATAACAGCCGGGACCGATAGCTTAACGTGCCCTCCGGAGCAAGGAGCGATGGAAAACCGCACATACGTTAGAAAAGTCATTGGTCCTTGGACCCTAGGATTGAACCCGTTATCGTTGGATGTTGCTCAATTGAACCATTAGGCTACCATTTCTTCTAAAATAAATGGTAGCCTATAGCCACAAATGAAGTTTTTTTTTAAATTTATGTGGTATATCCCTTATTTGTAATGGTTACGCAGTCGATTTTAATTCAGTTTTTTGTTTGGAAGCTGGAGTTCACTCTCTGTGAAGTGATCTTCAGCATTACTGCAGCTAGAATGTTCAGTTTCGATGGAATTCCTATCCGCTTATAATCTGAGAGTCTGGTGATGCGTATCATAATATGTAGACCTGACCTGATCTTATCTGTGACTCAAGAAATTTTGAATTGTAGTTTTCAATGTTATTAGACGATTTTAAGCTATGTTTTGTCGAGGGTTTGTAAAAGGGACCTTACAATGTAAGCTATGTTTTGTCGGGGGTTTTAAAAGCGACCTTACATTTGAAGCTATGTGTTGTCGGGGGTTTTTAAAGGGGACCTTTAATTTTAAGCTATGTTTTGTCGGGGATTTTAAAGGGGACCTTACATTTTAAGATTTGTTTTGTCGGGGGTTTATAAAGAGAACCTGACCTTTTAAGCTATGTTTTTAGGGGGTTTTCAAAGGGGACCTGACATTTTAAGCTATGTTTTCTCTGGGGTTTTTAAAGGGTACCTGACATTTTAAGCTATGTTTTGTCTGGGGTTTTTAAAGGGGACTTACAATTTAAGTTTTTTTTATGATGTATATATGCTGTTGGTCTATAACTGACCTCTACAGCGTCACCAGCGGGCGGTGGGGCGGGCGCGAAAGCACTCTGCCGCAATGCGTGACGCAGAAGGCGCACGCCAAAGTTAAGTTTTGGCGACTTTCTCAAGAGTACCGAGGGGGTACGAGCCTCGGCTTGGACTGTTGCCAGTCAGCCAGATTATGGGGGTTTGACTTAACACCCCTGGATCGCTACTTTTGGTAGTGATCGAGGGGGCTCTGAGAAATGGCTTGAATTATTTGCATAACTGACCACCGATTCGGAATAAACCTTCGAGAAGAATCGGCAAGAAACTCGAAGACGAATAATATCGACTTTAATTACGGGACCTGCGACCTCGCGCGGGTTCGGTGTCTGTGTCTAAGTGTGTTGTCAGATGGTGAGGACGGGTTGGACGACTCTGTCGCTGCCTTCACTGCGGCAGCGATTTTGTCGTCCAGATCGCTTAAGATGTCTCTAGCTACGAATAAGTAATAAGTCAGGAAACGTAACAGCGTTAATAAAATGACCCAACAAAAGTCGTGCCCAAGTAGGTGGGGCTTAAAAGTCGTGTCCAACGCGTCATCTGTCAGTCATTTTTCATGCAAGCGAGCACACGTCATATCTTCGCGTACGTTTTAGTTTTATCATTGTGAACTACAGCTGTGAATCATCATGCCAGCATGTGTTGTGAAGTGGTGCAGGAGCCATACAAGATTAAAATGTCCTGGGATCACTTTTCACTAGAAGTAGTTGCAAAATTATAATTATATTCAAAGACGTTCAAATATATTATCAAACCGAGATGGTCAATACTATGCAAAATGAAGTCAGTCAATTTTTGCACTAAAGTTTTTTTTCTTCTCGATGAAATTTTGTAATTAAGCTGTTATTTTTTCACGCAGATGATGCATATCGAAGAAACGTCAACATATTTAGGAGATACTAAACAAAATGAGAAAATAAACAATAATGGACGATTACAGTTGGTATGTAATTTAGGTTCGGCTTTTTCGACTCATGGGAATAACAATAGCATTAAAAAACAGTTCATAGTTTGGTCGAATTAAAGCACTTTTAATTTTTCAGGCTAATGAAAATTCACCTTCTGCAAATTTTGAAGTGTTTGATTTACCTGAGTTGCTCAAAAAAACAAATAATGCAAACCCTCAAGCGCATAAGGCACAAAAATCTTGTAAGATTTCACTATTATTTTTTGCACTTAATATTTAGGTTCAATAGGATTTTTTATTTTAGCTGTATATGCGTATCTATTTCAATTAGATACAGTCTTTCATAGATTTGGAACTGATCTTCAATAAGGTTATTTTCAGGAGAATAATATCAACACTGAATGTAAGAACCAAAAAAAAAACAAAATGATAAAATTATCTTATTTCAACCGCAGTCTATAGTTTTGAAGAAAGAGGATCATGCGTTACGCTGATAAATATGCCATCATCAGATATTGAATCTACTCTGAATACTCCTAAAACACACATTTTAAAGCAAAAACTAAGAAAATAACTATTTTGGCAGTATAACGACTATAACAGATCAGAAATCTACAAAGCCCAAATAAAAGATTAACTATGAAGAATATTTCACTTAATTTTTTTTTATCACAATTGAAGAAAAATGGATTTGACGATACTAAAGAAAATAATGCATTGAATGATAATATAGATGATTTTCGGATGATATAGTTTTAGCCCTTAAAAGGAAAAAGTCAAAAGTTACTTTGATCTTTGATGGCTGTGCATCTAACATCGCTACGGCTAAGATGTTGGGTTGCAATTTTGAAGACACAAACAATTTAAAATCGTTTTTTGACCACCCATCTACCGGAGACCCAGTAGTTGTAATATTAGATCCATTTCATATGGTGAAACTTGTGCATAACACATTAGAGGCGAAAAAGACACTGGTAGATAAAAACAAGAAAAAAAAATTGAGTGGGCACATTGAGTCAAATGACATTTGCAGAAACTGAAAAATGTTCAAGATATCATTGGATTGCATTTGGGGAATAAGTTGTCAAATCGGCATATAGACTTCCGAAATAATATCATGAACGTGAAACTAGCGATTCAAACCTGAAGTCAAAGTGTAGCTGATGCGATTAAGTTTGGTTCGCAACAGTTAAACATGCATGTTTTTCAAGAAACAGATGCAAGTGTTAGGTTTTTAGGAACGGTTAACAACCTTTTCGACATACTAAATTCAATACCACTTTCTGAACACGGGTTTAAACACCCTTTTTCAGTGGTAGAAAAAGAAAAACTACTTGACGTTTTAGATCAAAGCGAAAAATATATTAAAGGTCTCTAAATCAATGTTGCAGTCAAAAAAAACTCGAACAATAAATGGACAAAGAGTAACAGTATATACTAACTCCTTGAAACCAGTGACCAAAACTCAGTCCAAAACTGGACTTCTAAGACTCCTCATATGTATTTCAAGTATTAAATTACTTTTTGCACGGCTAGTAGAGGTACAAATATAGAAATTTATTTAACCATATCTCATTATTATTAACTCATATCTTGTCTTAAGATCATATTGAGTTGTTTTTGGAGTGATCCGCAACCACGGCCGTTGCAACAATAACCCAAACGCCTGACAGTTTATGGAAATATATAAAAATAATTTACTGAACTTGAACCTCTGCTCTAAATTCACAGGCAACAGCATACCCTTGGAGGATATTCCGTTTTAAATTTCTCAGAATCCGTCTTCACTACATTGCGAAGAAAGATTCTCTTTTAATGTCTTCTAGACAAAAACTTAATAAATTAATTATATTTCGCGGGAGAAAGAATTCAATTAATTGTAAAAAGTGAGCCAAAAAAAACATTGTACAATAACATTGTTTTATTACTGACTTGGTCCGGTCCACTTATTTCATAACATCGTCCACGCCGCTATGACTCAGCTGTCATAGCAGACATTGCAGCACGCGCGTGAACCAATTCCTGCTTTCGTTCTGATTTTAAACCAACCACCAAGCATGTCTATTTGTAACCTCGGAAGTGATTCGTACTTTGAATCTTACGTCGTTTTGGTTTGAAGAAGGGGCACTTTTAATGTGGCATTTGTTCTGAATTATAGTTCCTGACTTATTATTTAATCGTAGGTCTCTAGGGCGTCTACGGAGGGGCTATTTTAAGCTATGTTTTGTCGGGGGTTTTTAATGGGGACCTTACATTTTAAGCTATATTTTGTCAGGGGTTTTTAAAGGGGACCGTACATTTTAAAATGAACCTTGGCATAGGTTTACTTTACATTAGTGCCTATCTAATTTAATGTGTTTTTCTTGATAAAAAGTTATATCTTGATTAAAAATGTCCGACAGCAGTGTTAGTGAGGTGAATTTGACTCCACCTGACATCACGGAAACAGCAACGAACATGACGAACGAGCTTTTACCGGCAAAATCAAGAAAATATTACGACTTTATAATTCATTACAAGTAAGTTCCTATTGCATGAGTGTAGATAAAGTAGTGTATGAAACGGCACATAACTACTTACTAAAACACGAGAGTTACTATTAAAAATCTCGCCTACGGCTCATTTTTGAAACTCACTCTCTGGTTTTAATGCCCCTTATAATGCAACCGTTTCATAAATTACTATTAAAATATAGCAGTGACAGTCAATAACAGTAAATAACAGTTCCGACCTGTGTTAGTGGACTGAAGGCTCCGGAACGCTCGCCAGCAGCGGCGTGAGACAATCTCTCCGCCTCGCGAGCGGCAGCGGGGTCCCGCGCCAACAGCTGTCTGTCGTTCCTGCACACAGAGCATCAACTAAATAATCACCCGCTTGCAATACTGTACATGAATTTTAACCATCTTTAGAAATAAGTATAATTAAAAATAACAACTTTTTTGCTTTTTTTTTGTTACTTGTACTTTTTTTTTCTTATTTTCTTTGTACTATTTTAAGTTTTTTTTAAAAATATTTTTTTGCATTGTCTTTGATTTGTGAGCTACCCTGAAAGTTTCAGCCGGAGAGTTTTTTTTTATTTATTTTTATTACTGACTAGGCAATCGTTTTACCACGATCTCACCTGATGGAAAGCGATGATGTGGTCGAAGGTGTAGCACGCTTGCCTAGTAGATACCTATTCACTCTTGACTTGAACACACCGGGGTTATAATTTACCGGAAACACTGACGAGGGCAGGGCATTCCACTCCTTTGCAGTTCTTATAATAAATGAAGAAGCGTAACGCTTCGTTCTTGTGCGAGGTATTTCAACCATGAAAAGGTGGCGCTTTGCTGATCGTCTAGTCGTACGGGATGGAAAGGTGATGGGGGAATCAGGTTGTGCAGTTCTTGTGCACACTCTCCATAGATCTGTAGAATACCGCCAGGCTTGCTACCTCACGTCGATGCGCCAGACTTTGAAGCTTACTCTTTACCAGAGTGCCATCCCCAATGAGCCTGATAGCACGAGCTAATCGGGAAGAACTCGAAATATGAGTTGCAGGATTCCAGGACAGACAAAATACATAGATACATCAATACATTCATAGATAGATCAAATAAAAGCTTTTAAAAATGAGTTTTTGTTCGTTATAAGCAGCAGGATTACTTACGTGATTTACTACGATATTTTTATATATCCTTTAATGCAATTTTGATACGAGTACGTTTGAAACCATCAAGTAAGATTTCTAACGAGCACAAATTAAAAATGTATATAACCCCTGACTTCCGTTGGGAAGTCCCCCATTATAGCGAAGAATCATCTCGATCACATCAGCTTTGAAACATGCAACACCGCAGCTAAATTGATCCATTCGCTTGGAAAATACGATTCTCACCCCCCTTTTCTCAACTCCTCATATCGCTAAGAACCATCTCGAACACATCAGTTTACAAACATAAAAAACCGCATCAAAATAGATCCATTAGTTTAAGAGCTACGATCCTCACCCCCAACACCCCCCATTATAGCTAAGAACTATCTTTTTATCTCAGCTTTGAAACATATAAAACCGCAGCTAAATTGGTCCATTCGTTTGAAAGATTTGATTCTCCCCCTCCCTTCCTTTTTCTCAACTCCCCCTCCCCATATATCTAAGATCCATCTCGATCACACTTTTTTTTTCTGTAACTGTAATGTGTAATGTCTGTATTAAGTAAAAGTTCGAATCTACAATACTTGAAGTACTTGCCGTCCATGACCATGTAGCATGTGGGACATCCTGTATATGGGGGCATGATACAAGTACTCACTCTACAACAGGCTGCGGAATATCCAAGGTGTCAAAGTTCACGTGCTCCCTTAACTGGTGCAGATAATTGATATACATCATCTTTTGACGACTGAAAAACTTCCCACTGAGCACTGGTCGCAGAAACCTCAATCCAATTCTGATAAGGTTCGTGGGATGGACGACGTACATCGCCTTCATATTTTTCTTGAACTTCCTGTCGAAGGCTTTGTATGCCTTCCATAGCCAGTACCATTGCGGCCTATTGGAGGTGGTTAGGCCATAGTGATAGTAGATAACGATGTAGTCCTGCTCTACATATTTGTCCAGTGCGCTGATCAGGTAGCTGAAATAGGGGGCATTGTCACAAAATAAATAAAAGTAGTCACGTTCCCGTAGACTCTTTTAAAGGATACTAATTTGACTTGAGCAGATTCTCAATTAGACTTATTTTATTACCCGACTACGGCGAGGCAAGGGACGGGCAATGACTTTAAAAGTCTATGAATGTTTGTTTTGTATGTGGATGTTCCAACATAGCGTCGCCCCTATTGGTCCGATTTTGACAAGCCAGGTATGAATCGATTCGTCTTCAGGTATAGGCAAGGCAAGGGAAGGGCAATGGCTTTAAAAGTCTATGAATGTTTGTAAATGGATGTTCCAACATAGCGTCGCCCCTATTGGTCCGATTTTGACAAGCCAGGTATCAATCGATTCGTCTTCAGGGGTCCGACCACAGAACTTGGCTGCAATCAGATTGTCACTTTTTTCATAGCAAAATCGACTCTATCGCAAAGCATTATTGAATTTTACGGCTTGAAACCGTCATGATCAACATTACGTAATCGCACTGCAGGTATAGGCAAGGGAAGGGCAATGGCTTTAAAAGTCTATGAATGTTTGTATATGGATGTTCCAACATAGCGTCGCCCCTATTGGTCCGATTTTGACAAGCCAGGTATCAATCGATTCGTCTTCAGGGGCTCGACCGCAGAACTTGGCTGCAATCAGATTGTCACTTTTTTCATAGCAAAATCGACTCTATCGCAAAGCATTATTGAATTTTACGGCTTGAAACCGTCATGATCAACATTACGTAATCGCACTGCAGGTATAGGCAAGGGAAGGGCAATGGCTTTAAAAGTCTATGAATGTTTGTATGTGGATGTTCCAACATAGCGTCGCCCCTATTCGTCCGATTTTGACAAGCCAGGTATCAATCGATTCGTCTTCAGGTATAGGCTATTTTTTACCCGACTATGGCGAAACAAAGGAAAGGTTATGTGTTCAAACTAAAAACTAGATCTGATTTTGACAAGCGAGGTTTCAATTGATTCGTCTTCATCGGAAGAGTGTTTTAGATTTTGAACTTATGTCTTGTTTAAGGGATGATTTTCCGAACATCAGATGTTTTACTTCAACTGTCATCAAGGCACAAAATAAATAATAGGTAACCGATCCCGACTGTTAAAACTTACGCCTAAGTTATCATTATTTAAATGAACATGACATTATCCCTCTTTTTCACAAACAGTAATGATTCTATCAAATTGAACAAATATTTTTTCTCCCCACTGCACAGTAATATCAGCATTGTTCACCCAAAACGTAAGCAGAAAGTACAGCACTCCTGCTCAATAAAAACAATGCAGGAAAGTAAGTATGGAAATCCATTACTGCACAGTTTTACAGTGCGGAAAGTGAGTATTGAAATCCATTACTACACAGTTTTACAGTGCGGAAAGTAAGTATTGAAATCCATTACTACACAGTTTTACAGTGCGGAAAGTGAGTATTGAAATCCATTACTACACAGTTTTACAGTGCGGAAAGTGAGTATTGAAATCCATTACTACACAGTTTTACAGTGCGGAAAGTGAGTATTGAAATCCATTACTACACAGTTTTACAGTGCGGAAAGTGAGTATTGAAATCCATTACTACACAGTTTTACAGTGCGGAAAGTGAGTATTGAAATCCATTACTACACAGTTTTACAGTGCGGAAAGTGTGTATTGAAATCCATTACTACACAGTTTTACAGTGCGGAAAGTGTGTATTGAAATCCATTACTACACAGTTTTACAGTGCGGAAAGTGAGTATTGAAATCCATTACTGCACTGTTTTTTTAGTTACATGATTCATCACTATAATATAATAAAGGCGAAAGTTTGTATCTGTGTCCGTGTGGGTATGTTTGTTACTCCTTCACGCTCAAACGGCTGAACGGATTATGATGAAATTTGGAACGGAAATAGCTTATGCTTTGGAATAACACATAGGATACTTTCATCATCATCGTCATCATCATCATCATCATTTTACTTCACTCTCGAACGGCTGAACGGATTTTTATGAAATTTGGAATGGAGATAGCTTATACCCTGGAATAACACATATAATACTTTTCATCATCATAATCATCATTATAACCATCATCATCAGCATCATCCACCACGCGGTTGAAGCCATGGGACGCAACTAGTATTGAAGTATGAAGTAGTATTGAATGCATTCGTCCAATAGAGATTTAAAAATAGAATGAACTAATTTTTAAATATGAGCGCGACGGAATTTTCACTAATTTAAAAGTCAATGGTACAGCCCTGCGAGCATGGATCTTATCGATCGTTCAAGATAAATAAATTTATCGATTTTATCGAAATTCGGTAGCATGGATCTTCTAGCCTCGGTAAAATTTTATTGATTCGGTAACATTTGTGAGTTTATCAATTTAAAAAATGGCAACTCTGACTGTACCACAGATCAGATAGACGACTAATCGACTAAACACTTATTTTTTTGACATAATACGGGGAAACTTTTGGAATTCTACCTAACTCAAAGATTTTGAATTACGTTGGAAGGACTTTAGAATCAGTATATGTCTATAAGTACTAAGTAGAGTGGCAGAGTGAGGGGAGATAACCCTCCCCCTGCAAGGGGTGGTGGCGGAAACCCATAATTTGTGAAAAAGCAAAAAAAAAAGTTATGTATGAAAAAACGTAAGGTTTTCAATGCTTAATAAAAACACGAGGACAAAAGCTACGCTACGCTTCACTCCCGCCTTCGTCTTCTAACCTATCATGGCCAAGTCGGGCTTTCGCCTAGCGCCAGTGTATATTACACGAACTGAAATTATACAAAGAAAAAATGTATTATTCTATGAATGTTTTGCTAAATATACTTGTAATAACGAAACGCCGCTACAAACAGCTGCCCACAGCTGTCAAACCATGTAGCGAAGAACAAATTATCCCTTCATTAATGATCCATTTCGTACGTTTTTTCATACATAACCTCATTTATTTTTGCTTTTTCTCAAAAACTTTGAAATTCCTTTCCTTTTTTTCCTCCCTCTCTCACCCCCTCCCCACCCCTAAGTACAAATGTACATATACCAATTCTAACGAACGAGCCATTACGCTTACTGTCGTAGATAGTATGTTCTTTGAACCTAACCTAAAATAATAAGTACCTTAGCCAGTCGCTTACCGTGACGCGCACGTGCAGTATGCGCGCTGCAATGAGCAATGTTAGATATATCGCCACCCGATGATCTATTAGTAAAATAATACAAATATGACTTCCTTACACAATTGCTTGAGACACATCCCTGACAAGCTTGCTGACAGTCCGCTGTCCTAGTACGATAGTGCCACGGCGAAAATGCATACAGGTGTTAGTTAGGACCTACACCAATGATTTTCCAGGTAGGTGTTTAGACTGAGTACGTACTAGGTACCATAATAATAAAATTAGAACATTAGGCTCAATTACTACAAAAGATAATTTCTGGAAGTAGGTAAAACGTATCTAAGTATTTATGTAAAGTAGATACCTACATTACACATACAGTTAGTACATAGTACATGTTAAGTGTAAGCATATATGCTTACTACAACATGCACATGCCTTGAATGAGGGCGAGGGCAATTTCCTTATTAACTGTATTAATGCTGTTCTTCGAAAGGGTCTGGAAGAACAGCATTTTAAATTATTATTTTTAAGGATCCCTGAAATGTTGCCTATTAATCCTCACGACCGCGATGTTTTGACGCCTCCTCCTTTCAGCTTTCAATGTATATTGCCGAAATCCATTTTACAAAAATATATTTATGTTTGTCGTGTAACTTTGGAAAGCCGATAAAATTCGATATATTCGGTAAGATTAACGTAATTATACCGACAACAATTGTCAAAAATAAGATCCATGCTTCCTATTGTCGTTATAAATCAATATATTCGATATGATTTACTTATCGACTTTATGTCGTTCTCAATAAAGTGCGTTCCGTGCTACCGACCTCGTTTTATCCAATATTTATACGTCAATTTTGACATTGAAAGTCGGTAAATTCGGTAAGTTTATCGATCGATAAGATCCATGCTCGCACGGCAGATTCGGTTGGCACGAACTAGACTAAACAACACTAAAATTAAGTTTAGTGCTGTTCCAAGCCGATAACAATGCACTAAACTAAATTTTAGTTTTAGACACCTAAATTGATTTTAATTTCTCAATTTACTTTATTGGTATTTTTCTATTCTGTTGCACGCCAGTTTACGTATAAAGGTGCCTCCGCACAACACTCGTGCCGAAAACTCTCAGCAAGAAATGAAAACCATCGACAAAAAGCGTGGTCTGTGTCAGGGCGCACGCCCGTTTGTTTGTCGGGAAACGTCTACTCCACGTACAAATCGCGAGTTATACCGTTATGTTTTTATCAATTGCTCGGCATCTATTCATCGGATTGAGATACCAAGTACACCAAAACCTTTAACACTAAAACCTTTTTTAATTCAAATGTAGTTTTTACGTGATGCGCGAACTGACAAACAGACAGACATGATTTTGAATGTTAAGAATATTAGCTTATTTAAAGTCCACTAGACCATTTTTTTCTTTTTAGAGTCATTTTGTTACTTACTGCTTTATTATAACATCTTTATTACATCCGAACTTGAAAAGAGGTAAGTTAAGGGTGGGTGTGTGTGTCCATGTGTGTGTGTGTATGTATGTATCCGTGTGTCTGTCTGTGGCATCGTATCTAGTAAACGAAAGTACCGATTTTGATGCGGTTTTTCTGTTTGAAAGCTGATGTGATAGAGATGCGCATGCGTGACCGTTAAAAGCAAACATGTATTCATGTATGTTAAAAAAGATTAAAATATACCTTTTCAACAGCCTTTATGCGCATGCATGACCGTCGAAACATAACCAGATTTCCGTTTCATAAATGTACTAGTTCTTAGAAAACCCCGGATAGGGCTATGTAGGGGCGCATGGCCGTTTGTTTGTCGTGAAACGTCAACGCCACACAATTTGATACGGTCCTGAAAACTTCTCGTTTGCTCTGTGCTGGAGTTCAAAATGTATATCATCTTTATATTATTACGGACTTTCCGGGCTCTGCAGCTACTTTTGTAATTTTTACCCCATTTTTTGAATATTTTTTAGTCTTTACTTTAACTTTTACCTAAGTAGACTTTTTGCAAACTTTTTCATATTGAATTGAATTTTCTCAACGAGATCTTTACAAAAATACTGGAATCAATATGCTACCCTTACTAAATCGCGAGTTATACCGAATTAAAAATCACAACAACATAAATTTCGCTGATTTCGCTCTGTGCGTCCTGCCACCCCCGTAATGTTTAATATTTGTCTTTTGACAAAAATAAACATTACATCATCGAGCTGACATGAAGGCCAAAAAATAAATAAAAAATAAGTACTTTTTAGTGACGTGACGGTCAAGTCACTCGCCTGATGGTAAGCGTCACGCCAGCCCATAGCAGTTGCAGTGCCACCCAAAAAATTAAACCTACATCAGATCTCTGGGGCTTATATATTTACAGAATTATAAAGGCGAGACGATATAGCCCTTTTTGTGATGTTCCACTTTTAAAACCTGGTACCCCTATGTTTCGGAGTGATTTTAAAGATGTTTCATTTCAAAACTCCCACACTGTTCGAAACAATCGATCGCGTATGCGCATAGCGGCTTAAGAAAATTTCTAACAAACGGCTCACAAACATAGATAATAAACAACGATTTATGATTACATTCGTTCATTATTAAAAGTGGGCAACACTAGCAATTAAATTTAGTCGTTTTCAAATTAGTCCTGTCACAATGATGTCTTAGTTTAGTTTAAAACAACAACTGATAAAATTTTAGGAATCACTAAAATAAAATAAATTTAGCTTTAGTTTAGTTTAGTGAGTTGCTCAACAGAATCGGCGTCAATGTGACTGAAAATTGTACTGCTTGCATTTAGGTGAACGATTGTGATATTACTTTGTAGTGGAAAGAAAAGCAGATAACTGACTCTCGCTCAAGTGCCTTGTTGCTGCACTCGTGGTTTTTAGAGCCCTCGCTAATGCTCGGCCTCCAAACTAACACTCGGTGCAGCAATGAGTCACAGATATGTACGCTGGTCGCAAGCAGCGCCAGCGTACATATCTTCCGTGTCACTCCCGCATTGAAATGCTTCCGTGGCATCGTAGCTCCTAAACGAATGGATCAATTTTGATTCGGTTTTTCCGTTTGAAAGCTGGATGTGATCGAGATGGCTTTTAGCTATAATAGAGTGGAAGCGGGGAGCGGGGGGGGGGGGGCGGGGCGGAGAGACCGTAGCTCCAAATCAAATGAACCTATTTTGATGAAAAGCGAGCATCTCGTTCACATCAGCTTTCAAACATAGAAAACCACATTAAAATCGGTCCATTCGTTTGGTAGCTTCGATCCTCACCCGCCCTTTCCCCACATTATAGCTAAGAAGCATCTCGATCACATCAGGTTTCAAACATAAACAACAGCATCAAAA
The DNA here is from genome assembly GCA_946251855.1 of Alsophila aescularia. NCBI lineage: Eukaryota > Metazoa > Arthropoda > Insecta > Lepidoptera > Geometridae > Alsophila > Alsophila aescularia. The sequence continues at coordinate 104,021,700 of OX276373.1, forward strand.
TGGGTTCATTCGTTTGGTAGCTACGATGCCACAGACAGATACACACCATCAACTTATAACACCCCTCTCTTTTAGAGTTCGAGCGTTAAAAACAGCATTGAACATTATAGATGCGGCAGGCACAAACGGAAAACTAAGAAAAACCTCACCGCAGTAGCACGTCGGGATGCACTTCAGTTGTTGATGGCAAACGGCATGCAGTGATGGTGACCACGCGGCGGCCGAGCTTATCGTCGCCGACAACTTCTACGACGCCCCTAAGTGGCAAGTCCCCGAAGTAATCCTCCTCGGTGATAGCTTCCGCCTCCTCAATCTGATAACAAAACTATTGGTCGTATTAAAAAAAAACAAGCCTATATTAAAGTCAAAGTCAAAGTATTTTATTGTAAATAATCAAAATAATAGCACTTTTACTAGTCAAAATTAACATCTCATGAACAAAGAGCAATACATTAGCAGAGTCTAGTGATGGTACATAATGTTAACAATGGATTTGGTATGTGTGTAGTGTGGTCTAGGGCAGAAAGTAAAAGCCTTCACGGATGCAACGCCTCTTCTATTAAGATCTAGCTAGGAGATGATGCGCAAGTGCGGGATTGTACGACAGCTCCTTTTACGCGAATACGGCGAAACAAAAAAGAGGGTTATGATTTTGACCGGTATGTATGAGGGTATGTATGTGGGTGAGTAAGTACGTATGTTCATCTGTTCCCTCATAACGTCTAGACTACTTATCATAATTTGACAACTAATGAGGTATTGTTGGAAGCGTCTTGATCGTCCGCTAGTTATAGGCTTTGTGACGTCACATTAAATTGAATATGGCGCCCGCTAGAGGGCATAAAACCACGAACTATTATTTTTAATTCTTTCTTTATTTAGATCTTTTATTTTACTTGTTTTAATAATGGTAAATTTATATCGCCCACCGACGGCAAATTCTTGTTTTTTAAACATTTGAAAATTCTTGTTTCTGACTTTTCAGTCCACAAGACCGTTGTCGGGTTTTAGTATTTGAACTTACTTTTTATCATACCGTGGGAATGCACACCTTTATACCTATTGTGGAGTCTCCGTGTTTCATTGGAATGTGAATTGTGCTTCAATTATTTAAGTTCAGTAAAGGTTTTATGATAACAAACAAGCAAATTAATCCATTCTTACTAATTACCTACCAGCGCCATTGCGATAGTGGCAGTGCTGCGCAACTCTTCGTAGCAGGCCGGCATGGTGTGATGGTATTCAATACCGCCCCGTGATCCCGGAACCACTCACTGTGATAATTACGTCCACACTTTTCCGCAGTAATATCCCCTGATGCAATTATTCAATTATCACCCACGGTTTCGATATCGGGACGAAGCGAAACGTATGAAAGTCCCTCGTCAGATGAGCTGTTTCTGGGCCTGATTACCGAAAATTGACAGCCAAATGCACGCAATGTTCAAATAAGTATCCTTTATTTCAGAGCGCTTTTAGCGAGAGTAAGACATTGCGCTATTATTTTGTGGACACATACTCTGAACAGGTAGGCCTTTGCCGCTACACCCGATCCTTTCCAGCGATACTATCTTGGGACGCATACAGTATCTATAATCAATTGCCGCTCAGGTAACCCTCCCTACAATGTGAGTTCACATATCGGTCAGTTGGCGATCTGCTATAGTTCATCCAGAGACAGAGATCGAATTCAAAGCAAAATTAACGATATATCGTACCGACGCCTGGTCGTCCGTAAGTTTAAGTTGTTTTAAAAATATGATACCTTGGATGCCATTGTGCAAAAATTGTGCTAAATTAAATTATAGAAATATAAAAGAGTCGGTGAACGGACCGTTCGTCCAATGGATAGTATAATTTTAAACTATTATAGTTACGACTAGTGCATTCCGATTTTGCTATTCTGATCTGAAGACGTATTCTAAAATCGTATAGGCGGATCGGATGAGGCGCAGTGGGTAATATAGAAGAAAGGAAGCATATTTGGTATACTGCTGCTAATTCGGAATACCTAGGTTTCACAGACTAGCTTCTGTTAACGACCGTAAAATCTTTAAAGAAAACGCCCCCTGTCTATACAAGCTGTTGTTTTGCACCCCCGCCATATTACATTTTTTTCACAGAGTCGATTGTAATAGGTATACTCAATCACCTAAGAATTCTATTTAATTCCGACATTTAACAGGAGTTTTTTTTTTATTAATCTTGTTAGGTCCCCCTTTAATTTTTAGTAGAACCCCACTACACACACACATGTACGGTAGGTATGTGCACGCTCCCACAGCCGCACCGCGCGCCTCCGCACGCGTCACAGAATAAATGGCGAACCTTTAATTATCATTTGGTATAAATAAACCTATTGCAAGTGAGAATGTATCATCAAAGTTGACATTAGTAAGATATTTCCGGCGTAATAAAAAAATTGGAATCAACTTATTTACAGATCGATTGGAATGAAAAAAAAAATGGACTAGTTTAAAATTGAGCACGATGTCTTTATGTTTCGTGTAGTATTTTTAACACGTTCACATCGAGTTTAGCGTCTAGAATTGCTCTGTGTGTCAGCATCACGTCGCGTGTTGGAGCCCGGCAAGTACAAATGTACCATCTCCACAAGTTCGACATTCGATAATTGCTCCATTTTAGCATCGAGCTGGAACGCGTATCGCTGCGAGCGTGTGCCGCTGCCGACTGACTGTGACTGAATGTGAGTGATCGAACAGCTGATTGCTCGGGCAACGACCAAGGCTATGTCCCGCGAACGTCTTGCTTTTGACGGACGCCGCGCCCTATTTTTGACGGGCGCCACCGCCGCTACGGACGGCGCGTAGTGTGCGTGAAAGAGGCAATACACGCGATAGGGCTTCATTAGTGTGTGCGGGCGCAGGCTCTGACCAAACTGGTTGATTTCAAATTAGGATCGCTTTTTATAAACTATCTTTACATATATTAAATTCAATTTTTTTGGCACTTTTTTTTATTAATGATTCGTGTTCTGTAAGTGGAGTATACCTCTGCAAATATGGCGGGATGCAAAACAACAGCTTGTATGTTTTCATTGACAACTCGAAACTTTTCTAACATGGCGTCCAGAATTCAGTCAAGGTAGTGCCGTCTTTGAAATAAAATAAGGTACGTGTTTAATCCGTTGTCATCGATAAATTACTATATGATATTTGGTTGAGCTTTATTTAAAATGTAAGATAGATCACAAATTTTGCAATATCAATTTGATTTTGAAGATATAAATAAATTTTGGATACACTATGCGATGGTAATTCGGAATATTCCAATTTATGTTCAGGGTTTCTAGGATATTTTTGTGTGGTTTTGCCTTATATGTACAACAATATGCAAACATAAATATTTTTGCATGAATTTACCTATGTGTAGTTAAAATCTAGCGAGTTTTATTTAACAAAGCTGGTTGTTTTTTTTTTCTGTGTCTGAAGTGTGATTTTGGGACCATGGTAAATTTGCTGGTTATAAAGCTGATGTTTTTGATTATTTCAAATAGGTAAATCTCATTTAATATTAAAACTGATTACGACATCATATGATATTAATTTTATTTTTTGTAGCATAATACCCCAACGAAGTAAGTAGGAAGGTAATTTGGTATACCCTAATTTGGAATAAAGACAGATTTTATAAAGATGCTTTATTGCATAAAATTACTTCTTAGTCTTACATTTACTTCTAAGACAATTGCATAAAATACCTAGCATAACTAAGTAAAATAAGGTGAATATAAATTGGAACAGTCCTTTTCCAAAATAACTGCACCACATCTAACACAATGGACCTGGTCAAACTAAAATTTTACGTAGTAGTAATTTATAATTAAAATTTGAAGGTTTATATTATAATGAGCTATGCAGCTACAATTTAATGACGGTATTATTTCCCTGCAACCTAATCAAAAAAAGTATTTGAAATAAAATGGTATTCCAAATACGCTTCCTTTCCTCTATAACCATTTAAAAACAAAATGGCCTTTGCGTTACTTGCTCGTAAACAGCAGTTTCAGCGACCTGTCTGAATACCCGTATTGAAAAATTTACATCGACGTCAGCGCTTCAAAAGTGCAACTAGGGAGCTGTTTTCCATTAAATAAAAAGACCGACGACAAATTCAAAATCATGCATGCTGAAGAAGTCAGAGTATTTTTTCAAGAAATTCACGTCAGCTCTCGCTAGCTTGCTCCACGCAGCACGAACGAAGCAGTAGCGCGACGGCAGCAGCGTGTTTCCGACCGGCAAGTACAATGATGACGTTTAATTCGTATTTTTTTCGTTGTCTCGACAACAAGAGAATTAATTGCGAAACACGAACGGCGGCTGCGTTTATAAGTCAAAATTAAATTTAAAACAAAATATTAATAAAATATGTATTTCAGTTTTAAATGCGTCGTCGTCAAACCCGACCGAACCGTTACGCGAGCGCGCTTACTATGATGGCTGGAGGGATAAACAAGATCACCCACGCAGTGCACACTCCTACTTTGCCGGTTCTTGTAGAACCGGCAAAGTAGGAGTCGTGTCGGACCTTGCTCATTTATGGTTAAATTATTCTCTAGGTAATTATTATTCTTATAATTTCAAATAATTATTCGGGCAATGTCATTATTACAAAGGCTCTAAGGTACATTTTATGAATTTTAAACCACATAATAAAGTTGTTTTTAAAAAAAATATAATTTATCAAAATTGACAAAAACGACTGAAACTTAGAAAATCGCTATAGTTTTGTAACAAGGTTAAGGTAAAGCTGTATAATATTCGTAATGTTTAATGTAGGTAAATAATAAATATATATACGAGTATATTAGTTACGGAAATATAGGAGGAGGAGAAAGACCTAACAATCCATATCCCTATGTACGAAAGGGGGAGGCAACCGATTTTCTTTTTGTTATGGGTTCCTTTTAAGATCATGCAGTCAGTCCGTCCGTCCCAGTCCATTACTGCATCACATTCACAACATTAGAGTGGTGAAGTGAAGGCACAAAGTGCATGATATTTGATACACATGCTACCTACCTATAACCTATTACAGTTGTTTGTTTTTCTAGCTATATTGTGTCCATTTTGCGTCACGACTCGGACACAGATAAAATACTATTTACTATGTATCCCAGCCCGGTTTTGATTTAATTATTTTATGGAAACTATCAGAAGGTAAGTAACTAAAATATTAGACATTGAAAGTATAATAATTATAGTCGTCCACAAATAGGTAAAACAATGAATATTGTAAACAGACATCATATAGGGGACTGGCGAACCTGCGAAGTTCTAGCACTTAGCCAAAAAGATAACAGTTAACATACAAAGATAACATAAATAAATTATTACAAAATAAACGAAATCCCGGCTGAGAACAAAACTAACAAGTAAAATTAATATAAAAATACATAAAACCCGAACTAAACTATTGAATACGAGCTGACCGGTCGCAAAAATAATCACACTAATATTATAAAGCCAAAAGTTTGTATGTATGTAAGGGTATGTGTTTGTATGTTTGTTACTTCTTTACGGTTTAACGGCTGAACGGATTTGGATAAAATTTGGTATGGAGGTAGCTTATGCCCTGGTTTAACACATAGGCTACTTTTTATCCCGTAAAAATGCACGGTTCCTGAGGGACGCGGATGAAAACCACGGGGCGTATCTAGTATTGATATAAATTTCATGTTTCTTTTTACATACATATTTTACTTTACTTTAATAGTAGCAATTGCAACATTAGACTATAGTATATAATATATTAACTCGAATAATCAAAAATTGAAAATTTTGTAAAAGTCTTTATTAGCTACTGTTTAGTTATAAGAATTATATATTTTTGAAATGGTCTTTTAAAGACCTTTATTTTGTTACCAAACTCGATATATTTTGGTCATTTTTTGTTCCGTCGAAAATACAATATGGCAGCTGTAAGCCGCCATATTATTTTTCTTGATACTTCATATATCCTATAGCACTCTCGTGATCAAGACGAATCCAATATACCTCATATTTCAAAATCCATGAAGCCGTTTAGGCTGTAGGGCGCGCCTAAGAAACATGTAAACAAACAAACATACATACAACTCAAACACATAACTCTCCGCAGTCGGGTAAATATATAACATTAAATGTGTTATAAACGTTCGGTTACGTTATTCAAAAAGAGTTGCCCCATTGTTTTACCTTCGTGGACAATGTCGATGTACCTCCGATGACGATGAAATTTATTTTATTTTGTGGTATTCGGAAAACTAACAGCTAGATACAGTAATAAGTAGAAAAAACATTTCACAGATGGCCACTTACAAGTTTTCACAGGTATGTTAGAAAAGTATACAATAATAAAAAGCACGCAAATTCAAATAAAAGTTAACAATCAGATACAATGAAGTAAAAAAGGTTAAATTGGTTGAAAACTTACAAAAAAAATGCTGTGAAATAATTGTAGATAGAAAGTCTTTTAAATTTAGATGCGGAAGTAACAAAGAGATCCACATCTAATATTTTTGAGAGGTTGTTATAACACCTGCCAGCTCTAATAAGGTTTTAGATGCGGAAGTAACAAAGAGATCCACATCTAATATTTTTGAGAGGTTGTTATAACACCTGCCAGCTCTAATAAGGTTTTAGATGCGGAAGTAACAAAGAGATCCACATCTAATATTTTTGAGAGGTTGTTATAACACCTGCCTGCTCTAATAAGGTTTTAGATGCGGAAGTAACAAAGAGATCCATATCTAATATTTTTGAGAGGTTTTTATAACACCTGCCAGCTCTAATAAGGTAGCTATTTTTCCTATAGTGGCTTTTGACTCGGGGTATGTACAGTAGATTAGGTCTTCGAGTAAACGCCGCGGGGGCACGCAATCCTATTTCTCCGAGAAGCTCCGGACAGTCAATTGAACCATTTGCCAAACTGATGAGAAAAGAAATATCTGCTGCCTATCGTCTCTTGTCTAGTGGGAGTAAGTGGAATTAATACATCGAGAGTCATAATCCGGCAGAAATTTCTTTGCACGAAATTGTAGATGACGCAGAAATCGTTTCTGGAGACCTTCAATACGGTTGATATAGATTCCGTATTCACTTCGGTGGGTGGCTTCGAACATACGTGCAGTATAAAATTTTGTAAGTTTTAATTAAGTTAAAATCAGCTGACATTCTCAATACAAAGCCCAACGCTTTCGAAGCTTTATTAACCATGGCGTTAATGTGCACATCAAAAAATAGTTTAGAATCAAAGGTCACACCTAAGTCCTTGCGCAACTGACACACGTGTCAGTTGCGTGTTTTGAATATGATAGTTACTAATAATTGGATTAGGTTTGCGAGTGAAAGAGCAAACATAACACTTAGATACATTAAGATCCAGTTTATTAAGGGAACAGCAGTTAATAAAACGGGTCAAATCATCCTGAAGCAAAACAATATCATCAATAGTTCTAATATAGCAAAGAATTTTCATGTCATCTGCATAAAGAAGAATTTACGAATGAAAAAAATGATAAAAAACATGAAATATCAAACACAAATACGAAAAACAAGGTGGTCCGAGCAGCGATCCTTGGGGAATTCCCGAGGGAACATACATAGCAATAGACGTAAAGCCATTGAGTATGTATAGATAACATCAACTTGCGCAGGCTCAGAAATGTGTTTAGATATGTATTCACTACAGAGTAGAAGATTGGATGTAGTGGACCTGCCTTTGAGAAACCCATGCTGTTGATCGCTAAGCGAATGCTTAAGTGAGGAGTACAACTGCCTATAAACGTTTTTTTCTAAAACTTTGGCAAACACACATAACTTCGAGATAGGTCTATAGTTATCTATATAATCCTTTGGACCTTTCTTGTGAATGGGCCTATTTCCAAAGTGTGGGCACTACGCCTTCGTTCAAAGACCGCCTATAAATCAGGGTGAGAGGCACCATGAGACTTCCAGCACATTTTATAATAAAGATTGGGGGTATATCGTCCGGGCTGGCTGATTTGTTCAGGTCAAGTGATTTAAAAAGTTTTAACACTTCCGTCTCTAAAACTTCAATATGTCAGTGGTAGTATTTGGTATATCCAAGTTATATGGTGAAAGTGTACTGTGAGGCGAAGATAAAGAAAGGACAAGAAAGATGGAGTGAAAATATTGACTGAACATATTACATATTACTTCACCCTGACCTGAAGACTCGTTCACAGAGGGATATGATTGTATTTTATTCTTAATATAAGACCAGAAGCCTTTTGGGTTTTGTCTAATATTATTTTCAATAATGGCGATGTAAGCTTGATACATGTCATTTTCAATCAACCTCGGCCGTTCATGCAGAGTGTTACATGAGTCAAGATCGTTCAAGTTTTTATATTTCTTGTACTTAATACGGTAATTGAGTTTTTCTTTTAACAGTTTAATTAGCGGAGACCGATACCAAGGCGGGTATTTGCGCTTTGATGAGACAATTTTGGTAATCACTAAGGAGCTTATTTATAATAGTGTATACGACGTTGATGGCATCGTCAAGGCTTCCATTATTCAATTCATTAGACCAATCCATTGAATCAAGTTCTGACGTTATAGTATCGAAATCACCCGAGCCATATATGTATTTTAAGTAAGCTTCAGAAATCATGAAAGTATCCCATGTTTTACTCCAGGATAATATACCTAATTTCTTAATATCATCAGAATCCGTACAACCCTTTCAGTGAGAATATGTAACATAACAAATATGATAGTGTAAATCATTTTTTAAATAACCTTTTAAACCCGCTATCATAATAAAATGTATACACAAAATTATGTGTCTGTGCTGTGGACCGTTGAAGAGTTCCTTTATATCTGAAGCTAATCGTGGATGTCGAATCAGGTCATGCTAACCATAAAAATGAATTGTCATAGGAACTGAACCAACATGTAAAAATTCAAGTTCGAAGAAAACGAGGAAGTTATTTTAATTCACCTCGCATGATTTGACCTAAACAAACAAAGATACAAACATTGCAAGTTAAATAAAAGCTATATATAGTTATATTTTTACACACAAACTTTCGTATTTGTAACATTAGAATCTAATCTATCTCTCTAGGTAATCTGACCTATACCTGTTTTTACCCAACTGCGGAGGAAAAAACGGAACAAAAATTACCAAAACCTACCGAGTGAAGTATCAAAAATAAGAACATTCCAAAAATATATAATTATTATAAATATAAAATAAAAAATAATTTAAAGCTTCTTTTTAGTTTTGTTCACAGTCGTTTTTTTTATTTTGTAATAATGTATGTACAAGCTTTGATTTAGCTCGCTGTGTTTCACAACAACATGATGATTTAGGCTGAAGAGGTCCAATGCTGATCTTAGGCCTCTCATAAGATGGATGATTTACCAAAACCACCATGGCAGGCTCTAGGTGATTGCACGCAATATTTGGTGATCATTCTAATTTGTGTAAACATTACCTGCGGCTTTGCTCGTATATACAAACGCACCTCAATATACATACGCCTGAAACATTACATTCACCAAGGTACTAGCGCGAAAGTGACCGTACTCTTCGGACGCCGATATTAAAACCATTCGCGGCATCTCTAAAGACAGTACAAAAAACGCGAATTTAGATGAGGTACTTTTGTGAAAATAATATCGACTTATCTACTGTAGTAAGATGATAGGCTGGAGTACTTACTTCCGGATAGGTTTCCATGTGGCGTCCGAGTTCCTTCTCAAAGTTCTCTTCGATGGTGCCGTCGCTGGATGATAATGTTACGTCATCAGGGAACACCAGCAGCTCCGGTGGTAGGGGAGCTGTAAAAGGATTCTCATCTAAATTTTACTACATATATACTCATTATAGCTAAGAACCATCTAGTTTACCTCAGATTTGAAAAATGAAAAACCGCAGCTAAATTGTTCTATTTGTTTGGATTCTCACCCCCGTTTTCTAGAACCCCCCCCCCCCCTCCCCCATATAGCTAAGAACCATCTCGATCACATCAGTTTTCAAACATAAAAATTGTTTCATCCGTTTGAGGGCTACGGTCCCGTCCCCCCGCCCCCCCTCCTCATTATAGCTAAGAACCATCTCGTTTACCTCAGATTTGAAAAATGAAAAACCGCAGCTAAATTGGTCTATTTGTTTGGAAAATACGATTCTCACCCCCCTTTTCTAGAACCCTCCCCCTCCCCCATATAGCTAAGAACCATCTCGAACACATCAGTTTTCAAACATAAAAACTGCATCAAAATCGGTCCGTTCATTTGGGAGCTACAACTCTCTCACATTACCGCCCCCGCTCCCTATATATCTAAGAACCATCTCGATTACATCAGCTTTCGAACAGAAAAAACCGCATCCAAATCGGTTCAATCGTTTGGGAGCTACGATGCCACACACACACACACACACACACACACACACACAAACACACACACACACACACACAAACACCCTAAACTTATAACACCCGTCTCTTTGTTCGGGGGTTAAAAATATGGTAAGGAATTACTATCTCTCCAATGCTACGTAGAAGTATGTATTTAAACCTAATCTATACTTATAATAAAACTGTAACAGGTCCAATTCTGTACATGGAAGATATTTCGTTTTTTTTTTGGAGGCTGTTCTATTTTCGATACTGATCATTTTTGTGTCTTTCTGTCTGTATCTTGGCTAGGCATCACGCCGAAACTACTGAATGAATTCAAATGAAACTTGGCATGATTTGAGTCCCTACTACGAGGTATAGCACATAGGATACTTTTAATCCCGAAAAATTAAAGGGTTCCCGCGGGATAGGGGGGTTGAAAGTTATTTAAAAAAAAAACACTTACCAAAACTACTGAACGGATTTTGATGCAACTTGGCACAGTCATAGTTTATATGATGGGTTAAATTGAAGGAACTATTTATCCCGAAAAAATAAAGGGTTCCTGCGGGATACGGGTTAAAAGTTATGTGAAGCATAAAGTTATGGTTTTTTTTCGGAGGGTACTTACTCTACATTCGATTCCAAAGACATTTTTTTTTTCATTTATGTCTTTCTGTTTTTCTGTCTGTACCATGACCGCGCATCACGCCAATAGTACTGAATGCATTCAAATGAAACTTGGTATAATTTGAGTTTATACTACGAGGTAGGACATTGGATACTTTTTATCCCGATATTTAGCTTGGTTCCCTTGGGAGAGGGGATATAAGTCAAAATGTGTAACTCTACATTCGATTCCAAAGACATTTTTTTTTTCATTTATGTCTTTCTGTTTTTCTGTCTGTACCATGACCGCGCATCACGCCAATAGTACTGAATGCATTCAAATGAAACTTGGTATAATTTGAGTTTATACTACGAGGTAGGACATTGGATACTTTTTATCCCGATATTTAGCTTGGTTCCCTTGGGAGAGGGGATATAAGTCAAAATGTGTACTTAGTTGTAATTCATGAACGCGTGGTCCGATTCCATTCATATTTTTTTTGTTAGAAAGGAGGTATCTACTTTAAATATTGTCATGTAAATATTTCAAGGTTATCGGGTTTACAGTTCAGAAATTATAGGCAGCTCAACTCTTAGTATTTTGTCCAAATAACATGAAATCCGAAATGTACAGGAACGTTTGAACGTACGGTTCATCATAAGCTGGCCTGCACTTTATCATAAAGGATTAACGGATCACGTAAAAACTACAACATTGTGATGCAGTTTTCAGTAATGGATAGCTTAGGGTTTCACATAAAAACTGGTGTACTCGTACTTGGTATCTCAAAATAATGTGTAGAAGCCGAGTAATCGATAAAAACTCTTTGACGGCTGAAGGAACTTTGATTAAATGTTGGTATATTGGTATTTTAGTTCCTGGAATGGCATATGGAGTACTTTTAATTTAACCTCGAGAAATGAACACGCGTGCGAAGCCGCGGGCACAGCTAATTAGTAATTAAATATGTATTAGTTTATTGTAACAACACGTATTAGTTTATCGTATAAATAGTTATTGATTTATTGTATTTTATAAAAGTACCTATGAAATAGAATGTTATTTTAATGCACCGCCGTCTACTCCTTGTTCTTCCTTTACTGTTTATCCAAAGATTGTCTGGAAGAGATCGCTATTAGCGATACGACCGCCCATGGTACTAATTTAAAAAAATGTTTTATGTGTAATAATATATTTTTAGGTTTGTTTGTTTGTCGTATGAGGTAGTGCTGGCCTCTGATGTCAGAGTTTGTCAAGCCGCCCGAGGGTCATTGGTGCGGAGCCTAGGTTTTGAACCCGGTATCGTTGGATTCTAAATTGCAGGCCACCATCGCTCGCATATTTTTAGGTGCAATAAAGTATTATCTATCTATCAATCTACTTGTGGCTCTGTGAGCTGTAGTAGACTGTGTGTTTGCAAAAAAGCGAATGATTCATTCGCAAAGCGAATGATTCATTCGCTTTTTTGCTAACAATCTAGGGGTGCACAGTAGCATAGAAAACTAACATTAATAACCAATTCCTACCTAGTGAACAAAGGGCTGTTTCCACGGATAGAAAAGTAAAAGTGAGAAATTTATTTTTTATTTTATTTTTTGAAAAATTAAAATTGCATTTTGAGGAGCTATTCTGCTCATCACGCCGAAGATCCTCATCAGATCTTCGCCAAATTTTTATAAGACCAATTTAAAGTTACTACTTTTCAAATAAAAAAAGAACAATCGAAATCGGATCTAATAAGGCGGAGATATTCAGTACCCCTCTTTGTCCTTTGGCAAAAATTCGTTTAACCTTTATACCAAGTTTCGTCTAGATCGGTTCAGAAATGCGACTTGTAGAGGACAACAGAGATCCGGACTGACATCCGGAAGGAAATACGAAAGCTTTTTTGCTCGCTTCGCTCGCGCTTCGCGCTGGTTGGTCAATTATCACGGAGGTGAGAAGCCTATGATGGATCTATTGAGATATTTTTGTAAGTACCTCAAATTATGTGCAACACATAACAACCAGTGATGCTGCTTGACCTAGTTTTAGCTGAAGTTAAACGATGCAAATTTAAAAGGGGTCGGGTTGTGGACGTTTGACATAATAATAAATAATGCATTAATATGGCACAATGCAAAATACGCAGTTGTAAACAAGCCTGTGCTCTAAATGTATACCATTATAACCAGTTTGTTGGTATTGGAAAGTTCCGTCAGTTCCGATGCCACATACACAGACAAAGGGCGGAACAAGGCTTTTCGCGTCGGGCTTAAGGCCCAGAATGACCGCACGGAGATTTAAACTTTCACCCCCACATCCCCGCGTGCATTAATAGCGATAAGCGAAAAACTATTCCATACATATTGCAATGACAACTCGATTAAAATTAATGAAACAGTAGTATTTTTTTTGTGACCAAAGAGCTGGTCTCATAATAAAGGAATGGCAGTTGTTGGTGTACGGAAAGTATTCGTACTGAGATGTGGTGGCTACCTTCATTATCAAATAGAAGGTAGTAAGAAGTTGGAGCTGGTTATGGTAGGTGGTAAACAATGGTAATATGAGCTCACTCAAAATCTCTGGCTTCGACAAAACGATGCTGCCACAGCCGATTTTCAGCTGCGTCAACAAGCTTTGACCATTAGCCAGATATCTTGCGAACACTTTGGAGCCCTTCCGCTCTTTTACTTTCTTAATACAATTAGTATTATAAGAACGCAAATCCTGTCGCATCGACTTGGATATCTGTTTATTAAGCAAGCTGTAACTCGATATATCCACTGAATGCAGTCTTCAGTCTAGTAGTCTGCAGTCGCCTCATCTCGCCTCGTTCTGCCAAAAGTTTGAGAGTATGGTCAGAGAGTTTCTGTGTTCTATTTTTGCGGTGGGTCTTAAAGAACTCAGACCCGACCGCGTTAATTATTTCCACCAGCCCGTTGTTTAGTTCGTCCACTGTGTTGCATTCGGTAAGGATTTGGAAGCAATTTTGGAGTTCCAACTGAAAGCTCTCGGGGTTTTGTATTTGGGCAGGACTTGGGCGAAGAGTAGATCTCACCAAACAAGACCTCTCAAGCTTTACGTTGATATTCAATGAGTCTCTTACCATGCAGTGATCACTGCCGGTCTTAACCCTGATCACAGAGCCATCATTGAATATATGCCGATTGGTCGTCAAAATGAAATCTATCTCGTTCTTATGACCGCCGGGGTGCAGCCACGTCTATTTCCTGCTAAGTAGCCGGACAAAAAAAACAGTTTTAGCTTCTGTATGGAATATGGAGTACCTTCCAATTTTTATTTATTAATTCAAAATTAACATAGCTGTGGCCCCCGATCCCGCAGGAACCTTTATTTTTTCGGGATAAAAGGTACCCTCAATTTTAACGAATCATCTAATATATGACTGTGCCAAGTTGCATCAAAATCCGTTTAGTATTATTAACGTGATACTTGTTCTTTTAAATGACTTTCAAGCCCTATCCTGTAGGAACCCTTTAACATATGTTTTACCTCGTATTATGAACTCAAATCATACCAAGTTTCATTTGAATTCATTCAATAGTGCAGGCGTGATGCGCGGTCAAGATACAGACAGACAGTAAGACAGACAGACAATAACACAATTTTGGACCCCTATCTTGCAGGAACCCTTTAGTTTTTCGGGATAAAGAGTATCCTTAATTTTAATCCATCATATAAACTATGACTGTGCTAAGTTACATCAAAATCCGTCCAGTAGTTTCAGCGTGGTACGTGTTCTTTTAAATAACTTTCAACACCTCTCCTGCGGGAATCCTTTAATATTTCGGGATGAAAAGTATCCTATGTCTTACCTCGTAGTATGAACTCAAATCATACTGAGTTTCATTTGAATTCATTCAGTAGTATCCGCGTGATGCGCGGCCAAGATACAGACAGTCAGACAAAACTTTATAAAACATCTAGATACACATTCAATTCACACCCAATCTACAACAATAACACCAAACACTAACTAACCTATTTGATTTAAAAAACTAACGTGAGCTGAATTTATATTACAAATCTCATTTAGGCGTTTTATTGATATTTGTACTAATGAACCTTTCTGCAGTTGGACTGTGACACGGCAAAGTGTCACAGTCTTCTTCTACAATACTTGTACATGGCACGATATTGTCAAACAATATAAGGTCAGATCTAAAAATATTATAGTGTATTTGAACATTTAAATTAAAACACACAAACACACAAATACCCAAACACACACTCACGCATGCGTGATTTTTATTCAGCACGTATCTAAATACCTTAAATTGTATATGCAGTTAGGAAGTATCTAATGCGAATATTGCGAACACTTTTTTTTTTAATTTTTATATCTACCTGCAGACAAATATATTTACGTTTCAACGATTTGAACATTTTTATCACCAACTCCTTGATTAGGCTTAGTACTTGGTGATGCGTTGTAAAAGATATTGAAATTATTAGATCCGAAAGAAACGATAATATAATAGTATTTTATTCTCGACTAGTTGAGTATGTGTGGTTGTGTTACCAACTTTAGCCTAAGTAAAGCGTGTGGTTTGTGTAGCGTGTTTGCCTACTGTTTCTACTCTGTACTGTGACTCTAAAAAATACCACAGTCCTGTGAACTGATTCCTTGTTTTTGTTCGACAAAAGTAATATAATTATAATTGTACATTTTCAGAAGTTCACACATGAATTTGTACCTTATGAAATTGGGATAAGGCTCACAATAGTTACATTCATCTACAAAATACATAATCGTCAATAACAGCAACTATTGTGTTACATACTTATTTTAGCGATCATACGCTTGTGGTGATCTTAGTAAAGCTTATTTCTGGATCTGGGGTGTTTTTCTTTTGGTTTACCCATTTTTTTTCATTCCTTGCAATTCCAAGTCAAAATGGTCAATAGTAGCGCAGGTCCACCTAGCAACGCGGCTCGCCGCTGAATGGCAGAATTGGCAGAGACCGCGAAGCAAAATACGTAGATTGCCGTGAAAGAGTAGTGCGGCACACAATTGATATCGCTCCGAATTATAGAGCGTAAGAGACATTCTAGAAAAATCCCAATTACACATAAATAGTTAGTCTTTCCAAAAAAAATGTACAATGACATGATTTCTTAATATACAAGTTATATTTAGGTATAATATCATATCGAAATACCATTAAATGTAGGATATATTTACGGAAATGTTTATTTTCAGATGTGTGTTTGGCATTTTTTTCATCGAGCCAAATAATTCCATTCAAGTGCGACAAAGATATTGTTACTTATATCCTCGAGTATCATATATTTTAATTTCAGTAGGATACAGTGAGTAGTTTTTGAACAGGATCGGGATTACTTTGTGTCATTTGCCCATTTCTGCCCCATAAGCATCAATGCCCACGAGAGCCGCGACCGAACAACCGGACACCTCGTCAAACATAGTGCTTGGGCAATCTATACTTATAATAAAGCAATAGGAACGAAAACGTCTGTACAATGAAGATAATTAAACAAAAAATGAACTAGTTTACTTAAACTAAACTACTGAACAAGAATAGAACTTTTTTAAAATTCGTGTCTGTCTGTTTGTTAGTTTCTTAGTTTGTCTGTATGTTTGTTCACGCATCACAAAAAAACTGCTGAACCGATTGCGATGCGGACAGCACTGTTGGATAGTGTAGGATTTGACTTAAAAATGGCCTAGGGGTCCTTGGTATCTCAATCAGATGAGTAGAAACCGAGGAATCGATAAAATCATTTTGACGACTGAATAAATTTTGATCAAATGTTAGTATATTGCTATTTTAGGTCCTGAAATAGCACATAATATAGTACTTTTAACCTATAGAAATAACCACACGTGCGAAGCCGCGGGTACAGCTAGTCTCTCATAATTCCTTTCGAAACAAAGGCAAGGGAACCCCTACAATCGGTGATACTTTCTACGACTTCTTATGAAGAACAAAATTTTGCAACCATTTACAACTTTTTACGTGATTTCTAGAATGTGTATTTTGGTTTTGACATTTGCAAGACTATTCTGAAAGTAAACGGGACCTTACAGTAACAATCTGCGGACTATCCGCGATTTTCCGTAGCGGTTGAGCGGTATTCCAGATCCATGCTATCCGCCTCGCCCTGAATGCTATCTATATTAGACAAGAGGATAGCCCCTTGACAAGGCAAAGTAGGTGTTTTGGAGGATGAATTGTCCATACAAAAGTAAAAGCGAAATCATTTGTAATTGAAACATATTTCCACCATATTATGATACTAACTTTCACCCGCGACTTCGTCCGCGCGGACTACAATTTATCGCGAAAATAACATCCTATATTCTTCTAGGATATTAAAAACCAATGCAAAAGTAGAGCACTAACTCTCTTGATGTTTTTTGACAGACTTGTTAATAAATCGTTTCCATGGCAACCGTTGCTTACAGCGAGTAATCAACATTTTCCCGTGGAAACTTAGAATTTTCCGGGATAAAAAGTATCCTATGTTTATTCCAGGGTTTAAGCCATCTCCATTCCAAATTTCATCAAAATCCGTCCAGCCGTTATCACGTTACACAATTGTATATTTATTTTGAAAATGTGAAAAATGCAATAATCGCTTACATTTCGATTTAGGAATACATTTTGAAAAGAAAAGAAAGTTTCGATCCTGGATAAATTCATATGCTTCGTTTGTATGGACAATATGATTCTCCGCCCATACCCCATACATTTTACCGTCCATCGCGGACGTCCGCGTAGGCTCATCCAGGTTGCACAGGCGCGACCAACATAATGTTTATTTGTACGACGTTGCTTTCTTTTTACCTGACTACGATGAAGCAAGGGAAGGGTAATGAGTTTAACAGTCTATGTATGTATCTATACTTGATACATACATAGATAAAATTTGGGTACTTGGTATCTCAATCCGAAGAGTAGAAGCCGAACAATCGATAAACATCTTTTTGACGGCTGAAGGAATTTTGATCAAATGATGGTATATTGGTATTTTACGAGTAGGTCTTGGAGCAGCACATAGAGTACTTTTAACTTAGATAAATAAATAAACATGCGCGCGAAGCCGCGGGTACAGCTAGTGTATGTATATACGAATGTAGGTATGTGGATGTTTCACCATAGCAACAAATATACGTATATATGTACTGTGACCATAGCGTCGCGTCGCCTCTATTGGTCAGATTTTGACAACCCATCGATTCGTCTTAAGGCGTAGAGAGACGTCTTCAGGTATAGTGTCATAGGCTTTTTTTACTCAGCTACGGCGAAGCAAAGGAAGGGTTATGTGTTCAAACTAAAAACTTGGTCCGATTTTGAAAAGCGAGGTGTCTTATCGATTTTTCTTCATTGACCGAGCGAGCGCGAAGCGCGAGATAAGCGTTTCTGTTTCAGCTTCGGCAAAAATTCTTTCGTTTGTCCGGATTTCCGGCTGTTCTCCTCTACAGGTCGCATTTCTCAACCGAACTAGACGAAAATTGGTATACAGGTAAAGCGAATTTTGTGAATTTTTATTCATCGGGGATGATCGATTGGGAGCGTACTTTCCCCAAAAAATGCGTAAAAAGGGGGCTACTGGATATCGCTTTCATATGAAATCCGATTTTGATGGTTCTTTTTTCATTTGAAAGGTAGTAACTTTAAGTTAGTCTCATAAAAATTTGGTGAAGATCTGATGAGGACCTTCGGCGTGATGAGCAGAATAGCTCCTCAAAATACAGTAAATTTCTCACTTTTAGGTTTCTACCAGTGGAATCAGCCCTTTACCTACCAGGTATTGATGGAGCACCTTGGTTATTAATTTTAGTGTTACAATAACGTAACTGAACGGCGCTACTGTGCACCGCTAGATTGATTGCAAAAAATTTGTACGCACGAGGTCTACAGTTCACAGAGCCACTAGTTTATAGTGAGACTACGGCGTAGCAAAGGAAGGGTTATGTGTTCAAACTAAAACTTGGTCTGATTTTGACAAGCGAAGTATCAATCGATTCGTCTTCATCGCAAGTGTATCATAGGCTTTTTACCCGACCGTAGTCGATTTATAGTTTTCGAACTTACGTCTTATTAGTATTTCGAACAGTTTGGAAAAAGTACTCATAACAAAGTAGTATTAGTAGATTTAAAATTAAAAACAAAAAATACTAGGTAAAACAAATAAAATACAAATGGTAAATATCCCGTTTCTAATGACGATGTATCGCTACTAAACGGGAAATAACTGGTTTAAGACGATCAAGTACATAATACGATTAAACATAATTAGATTAAAAAATATGTACAAACTGAACAAGAATATTGCATTTTAAGAAAACCAGCGGTACGTGTCGGACACGCGTACACTTAGGATTCCGCAGCAAAGGCAAACAATAAAGGCTAACAATGAAAATTGCATTGCAATCGGTCCAGTAGTTATTACGTGATACGCATACAAAGTTGCTGGTACGGTTGGATTCTGTCTTGCAGAATGGAATTAAAATAACTGTTTAGAAACATTATTATTTTAAAGTACCTATTAAACGAGAACCCAGTCGAAGGAATTCCACTCGAAGGAATTGTCAAGTTGACATATTTTTTTTTATAAAAAAATATAAAAATCAGAAATATAAAAATAGAGCGCGAACATACAAAAAAAAACTGAAACAATTCTTTCATTTGTATCAACTACTAGTAATACCCGTACACGTGGTATCATCCTAGAGAGATAGATAGAGAAATAAGCGACAGCAGAAGAAATTAAACTATGAATGGACGAGATAGTTTGAAAAAAATGAAAGAATTTCTAAGGCAGGCTTTAAAAAAACGGTCCGGTGAGTATTAGACTTAAGGTTCCGTAGCTTCTAGGGTCCTAATCCTATGCTACCAAGTATGAAAACTACATTGCAATCGATGCAGTAGTTTATACATATTATGGCAACAAAAAGGAAGCTGCCAGCCTTCGGCTTCCAAGACTTTTAAATGGAAGATGCCAGCCTTCGGCTTCCAAGACTTTTAAATGTTAAATGCCGTAGACACGAAATCTAATATTGACTATATAAAATAATATAATTCATTATTATTTAAACAATAACATGCAGGAACGGTTTTAAAAAAAAACAATTAAAAACTAATAGAAGTGACCGGAAATTGCTATGCAAGACTTTTAAATGTTAAATGCCGTGGACACGAAATCTAGCCACATTATTGACTATATGAAATAATATAATTCATTATTATTTAAACAATAACATGCAGGAACGGTTTTAAAAAAAAAACAATTAAAAACGAATAGAAATGACCGGAAATTGCTATGCAAGACTTTTAAATGTTAAATGCCGTGGACACAAAATCTAGCGACATTAATGACTATATAAAATAATATAATTCATTATTATTTAAACAATAACATTTGTGAACTGTTATTAAAAAATAATCTATTAAAATGAATAGAAATGGCCGGAAATTGCTGTGAATTGATACTTATTACAAATTATAGTGTTGCACCACTATAACTCGCAATGGTGCAAATAAACTATTAATAAATCGATAACTAATATGGATTTAAAAAATATCTTAGTTTATTCCAATATCTTTTCAGTATATTAATTTATGATTTTAGTAATAAACAACGTAAACGCATTCTTATTTTTTTATCCTGATTATATTTTAATTCATTATTTTTTGTACAAACGTTTCAGTGATAGCAATGGCTCATGACATGGCTCATGACTACTGGACCGGTTGCGATACGGGTTTCACTGTTAGATAGCTTAGGGTTTGACTTAAAAACTGGTGTACTTGGTATCTCAATCCGATGAGTAGAAGCCGAGCAATCGATAAAAACTTTTTGACGGAAGGAATTTTGATCAAATATTTTGATATTCGTATTTTAGATCTTGGAATAGTACATATATGTACTTTTAACCTAGAGAAATAACCACGCGTGCGAAGCCGCGAGTACAGCTAGTAACAAAATAAAAATAATAAATAAGAATAATTAAAAAGTTGCAAAATATACCGGTATTACCGATCTCTCTATAGAAATTAAAACTCAATGGCGCGTAACTCTATCCCTGTCCTCTTCCTACACCTACATTCTCCTACAAACAGCAGTGATCTTGAATACTTGCCGAATACCTAGTACGTTTTTTTTTAAATCACTGCTGAACTGGATTTCAAAATAAACATGCACTCTGGGCTTTGGCCCGTACGATTTTACCTCCTGTTGCGGGAGGGCGCATAATAATTATGTAGGAAATGTCATTGTAAGCCCGAAACAATATAACACATGACACATAAAATGATTACACACATAGACATAACCAGAGAGTAAACTTAATTCACCAAAAACTTTATCTATACTTATAATAAAACTGTAACGGGTCCAATTCTGTACATTGAAGATATTTTGTAAATTTTTTTTGGACCTCACTCATGATTCGGTACTGAAGCCAAAACTGTTTTTTTTTCATTTTTGTCTGTCTGTCTGTCTGTATCTTGGCTATGCATCACGCCAAAACTACTAAATGAATTTAAATGAAACTTGGTATGATTTGAGTTCATACTACGAGGTAGGACATAGGCTACTTTTCATCCCGAAAAATGAAAGGGTTCCCGCAGGATTGGGGTTGAAAGTTATCTCAAAAAACAAATATCACTCTGAAACTACTGAACGGATTTTGATGCAACTTGGCACAGTCATAGTTTATACGATGGGTTAAAATTGAGGATACTTATTATCCCGAAAAAATAAAAAGTTCCTGCGGGATAATGTCCCAAATTCTGTAATTTAAAGATTTTTTTTTGGGGGCCGTTCTATATTCAATTTTTGTTTTTCTGTCTGTCTGTCCATCTGTCTGTCTGTACCTTGGCAGCGCACCACGCCGAAAATACTTAATGAATTCAAATGAAATTTGGTATTATTTGAGTTCACACTTCGAGGTAGGACATTGGATACTTTTCATCCCGAAAAAATTAAGTATTCCTGCAGGATAGGGGTGGAAAATTATTTAAAAGAACACTTAGCACGCTGAAACTATTGTATGGATGTTGATGCAACTTGGCACAGCCATAGTTTATAAGATAGGAGAAAATTATGGACACGTTTTGTCCCGAAAAAGTAAACGGTTTCTGCGAGATATGGGTCCAAAGTTATGTTAATAATTAAGTAATAAAAATATTTTTTGGATGTAACTTTTAAACTTTTTCGATTCGAAGACATAGTTATATATTTAAACGGGACATAATCGCGCTGAAAACTTTAGTTTTTTTGTTATTTTTTAGTTTTCAACGCGATTAAGTCCCGTTTAAATATATAACTATTTTTTGGATGGTTCTCTATATTCGATACTGAAGCCAAACTGTTTTACTTTTTAATTTTGTCTGTCTGTTTGTCCGTATCTTGACCGCGCATCGCACCAAAACTACTAAATGAATTCAAATGAAAAAAATGCTCTTGGGTGCTTAAAAAAGGTATTGACCATTTTTTTTTTGTTAATCTTTTCTTTCTTTCTGTTTGTCTGCAATTTGTTTGTTCACGCATCACGTAAAAACTACTGAACCGATTGCGATGCGGTTTTTCTTGTTAGATAGCTTAGGGTTTGATTTAAATCTGGTGTAATTGGTATGTCAATCCGGTGAGTTAGAAGCCGAGCAATTGATAAAGTATTTATGACGGCTGAAGAAATTTTGTCCCAGTGTTGGTATATTGGTCCTGGAATAGCACATTATGGTACTTTGAACCTAACGAAAAGAACACGCATGTGAAGCCGCGGGTACAGCTAGTTTCAAATATAATCTCTCGAGCTCCTCTCCTATACCCTATTATAAATACGTACACATCTGCAACAGTTTTAGAGTACACTTCTCTCAAAATGTACTACGACCGCACCATTCTCACAGATCATACCATACACAACAACCACAGACGAGATATAACGCTTATAGATAAAATTAATAAACACATTCATATAATAGATATTATTGCTGTCCTTAATACAAACAACCTTCAAAATACAGTAACGGATAAAATGGAAATACACAGAATTACAAGAGATAAAACGAGTATGGATAATGAGGACAGTAACCATAGTACCTATAGTGATATCTACGACAGAAGTTATACCCAAACATTTATTTTGGTGTTTGAATAAACTAGGACTGAACCAATTTTCATTTATTCAATTACAAATAGCTACTGTACTGAACATTGTTGACTCAATATCTCTCCAACCAGAACTAGAGTAGCACTTGGTACCCGTGTTACTCTATTGAACCAGGTATATAAACCGGTGACACATAATGTTTGCCTCGAAATAATAATAATAAAATTATAAATATTACCAACCATGTAGATTAAAAAACCAGCAAATGTAGATTAAAAACCAAACCTAAAATCAGGTTTTTTTAAGATTGCTTAGTTCTCGATTTGTGATCTACCCTGAAAGTTTTAGCCGGATAGCTTATCGGGAAGTACTCGAAATTTGAATTGCAAGATTCCACCCGGAACGACAGAGAGACAGACAGACAAACAAGAAAGTGACTCAATAAAAACGTGTTAAAATGATGGACAGCAGTGCCAAAAGAGTGTGATGTGGGGTTGTCAGTACTCGTATGTGAGTACTGCGTAATGTGTGCTTGACCTACTTTTATGTTTTTTACTGTTTACAGTGTATCATAACGGTGGAGGAGGAAACATGCCTAATTCCAATTTCAGAGTTTTCCTGTACCGGACAGATTAACATTATACGTGGTCCTCTCGTGACCACGATCAATGCAACTTTATCGAAACGTCGAGGTAAATAAAAATTAAGTTTTTCAGCGCGATTAAGTCCCGTTTAAATATATAACTATGAGTTCAAATCGCGAAAGTTTAAAAGTTACAAGATTAACATTAAACCCATTTGTAGCTTTGGCACTTTACCTTTTTCACCCGAATATGGCGAAGCAACGGAAGGATAATGAGTTTAACAGTCTATGTTTGTATGTATGTGGATCTTCCACCATAGGGTCACCCCCATTAGTCTGATTTTGACAAGCGAGGAGGTATCAATCGATTCGTGTTCAGGTTTAGTGTCATAAGTTTTTTTAACCCGACTACGACGAAGCAGAGAAAGGGTTATGTGATCAAACTAAAAACTTGGTCCGATTTTGACAAACGATTCATCTTCATTTATAATGTCATAGGCTTTTTTGTTTTACCCGACTAAGCCAAAGCAAAATAATGGTTATGTGTTCAAAATAAAAACCTAGGTCGATTTTGACAGGCAAGTAATCAATCTATTCGTCTTCATCGCAAGAGTTTCATAGGATTTTCTTTACCCGACCGCAGTCACGTTTTAGTTTTTGAATTTATATCTTGTTGATTAGCGAACCAAGTGTAATACTTATTCGTTGACTAAACTAAAACACATCAATTTGCTCACAAATTAATATCAAGACTTCATTTTGACTAACCTCGACGTATCGAACAAGTGGCAATGACAATGTTCACGCGAATGGGGCGTCTTTTTACTCGAAATCTTCAAAGAGCGGATAGGACCTTGAAGAAAGAGATACTTCAAAAAAGTTTGCCATTTCAGCACTAAACTACCAATATACCAACATTTGATCGAAATTCCATCGGCCGGCAAATAGTTTTTTATCGATTGCTCGGCATCTAATCATCGGATTGAGATACCAAGTACCCCAGTTTTTAAGTCAAACCCTAAGCTATGCAACAGTGAATCGACAACATCGCAATCGGTGCAGTAGTTTTTACGTGATGCTTGATCAAACATACAGACAAATAGACAGACACGAATTAAAAAAAACTTGTTCAGTAGCTTTTTTAAATACTTAATACTTTTTTTTTTAGATGGTATTATAGGTAATATATAACTTAAATATATATGAGAGACCCGGGGCAAAACCTTATAGCTAAGGGTATTTGGATGTAGATAATTAATTTCAAAACGCATATGTATAAAGTCAATATTTTTAATTAGTTGGTTACATAAGGGACAAAATCACATCAACTTTATTCTAAAATCAATACTTATAATAAAACTGTAAAGGGTCCAATTCTGTTACTTGAAGATATATTTAAATATTTTGTGGAGGGTATTCTCTATTCGATACTGAAGCTAAAACAGTTTTTTTTGTCTGTCTGTCTGTATCTTGGCTAGGCATCACGCCGAAACTGAATGAATTTAAGGTATGATTTAAGTTTATACTACCAGGTAGGACATAGGATACCTTTCAACCCGAAAAATTAAAGGGTTTCCGCAGGATAGGGATTGCAAGTTATTTAAAAAAAACACTTACCACCCTGAAACTACTGAAGGGATTTTGATGCAACTTGGCGCAGTCATAGTTTAAATGATGGGTTAAAATTGAGGATACCTTTTATACCGAAAAAAAATAACCGTTCCTGCGGGATACGGGTCCAAAGTTATGTTAAGCATAAAATATATTTTTCGGAGTTTACTCTATATTCGAATCTGAAGCCATAACATAATTTTTTTCATTTTTGTCTATCTGCCTGTCTGTATGTTGACCGCACATTACGCCAAAACTACTAAATGAATTCAAATGACACTTTGATGTTTGATTTCAGGTCATACATCCCGATATTTAGCATGTTTCCCTTGGGAGAGGGACAAAATGTATACTTAGTATGTGTACTTATTCATGAACGCGTAGTCCGATTTCATTCTTTTTTTTTTGTTAGAAAGGAGGTACCTACTTTAAATATTGTCATGTAAATATTTCGAGGGTTGCGTTCACTTACTACGCTCGAGGACGCAAGGATCACCCGAGCGAATATCGCTCCATCATCCAGAGTTAGTGAACGGCTTTGGACGTCCACATAGAACTGATAACTGTCAAGTGTCAGTTTCATACTATTCCTCCCCTCCCCTACTATTTTTCGGGTGACCCAGGCGGACGTCCGACGACGTCGTGAACGATTTCTAGTGATCGCGCGGGTGATCCGTGCGTCCTCGAGCGTAGTAAGTGAACGCACCCAAGGGTTTGTACTTCAGAAATAACAGACAGTTCAACCCTCATTATTATGTCCAAATAACTTGAATCCCGAAATGTACACAGGAACGTTTGAACGTATCTTAAGCTGGCCTACGCACTTTATCGTAAAGGATTAACGGTCACCGTAGACAACAAACACAACGTAGTGTGGGACATACATCCCGATTAGCCCGCCGGCCAGATGGAGAGACGACTTGCGAAAGACAGCTGGCAGTGACTGGATGAGAAATGCCGATGATCGGGCTCAGTGGCGTTCATTTGAGAGGCCTACGTTCAACAGTGGACTGGTATAGGCTGATGATGATGATGATGATTATTATGTAGACACAAAACTCGCGTCAGGCTTATTCTGTGGTTAGGTCGCTGTTTGTTTGTTCGCGCACCACGTACAAACTACTGCACCGATTTTGATGCGGTTGTGTGCAGCTTACCTGCAGTACACTTAAACTTTATTGTTGGTTGAGTATTAACAAAAATAAGATTGAGACGGCCAAAAAACAATAAAATTAAATATTGTAATAACACGCGTTCTTGCAGCGACAAGTGTTTGTGGGCATACAGCTCCTTTTGGTGGACGCCGTTGAAGACCGTTGATATAACGGTTTTAAAAAACGTGTCTGTCTTTCTGTTTATCTATTTGCGCATTACATAAAATCTATTGGACCGATTGTGATGCAGTTTTCCCTGTTGGATAACTTAGGTTTAGACTTAAAAACTGGTTTACTTAGTATCTCAATCCGATGAGTAGAAGATAAGAGATCAATAAATAACTATTTGACGGCTAGGCAGCTGAAGGAATTTTGAGTAATTTTTAGTTGAGTTGAGTTTGAGTTCAGGATTGTAGGTCCTGGAATAGCACATAGTGTAATCATAACCCAGAGAAATAGAGAAAAAACAATAAACAATGGAAATAAAGAAAGCAACGAGTATATTTGACTGCTACTACATTACTGGAGTATTTGATTATTGACATAGGGCACACAACTGATCTATCTGACTATGTATAACAACATAGAGGCATACAACTATGGGGATCAGTCTGAACTCCATATCGAAATGAAACAGAGGGCACAAATTTGCATCATAAGAAAACTGTCTAATGTGCTATGGTTTTTAAAAACTAACGAGTTGCATAGTAAACTCGAGATTATCACGGTCAAAGAAGAGATAAAATTGTACTCAGCCGAATACAAGGACCGCCTTAGTACACATCCCAATCACCTGGCAACACTAAGAGACTAAATAGGCAACACATCATAGACCTATGATAATAATTAAAGAAGGGAGACCAATAGAGTACTCCTCCAACGTGCCAAACTGCTCACACCATACCTCTTAGTCATTTACTGATCAAAGAAAGTACCACAAAAATTAACATAACAAACAAAAATTCCTTTTACCTAGGCCAGCACCAGGAGCTGCTTGAAGCTCTGTGTCGTCAAATTCTAATGACGGCTCGTAGTCGTGTAAGTCTGAGAGGCTGGTGTCTTCTACTGCTGCTTCAATAATATTGCAATCGTAAAGAGCTGCAAAGGAAACAAGCCCAAATTAAAAAAATATATAACCCCCGACTTCCCACCCCCCATTATAGCTATGAACCATCTCGTTTTCCCTAGCATTCAAACATTAAAAAAAAACACAGCTAAATCGGTTCATTTGTTTGGAAGCTACGATTTTCACCCCCCTTTTCTCACCTCATCTTATATCCCCTCCCCATATATCTAAGAACCATCTCGATCACATCAGCTTTCGAACAAAACATACCGCATCCAAATCGGTCCTTTCGTTCGTTGGTATATTGGTATATTAGCACACCACATGGAGTTCTTTTAACCTCGAGAAATGAACAAGCGTGCAAAGCTGCGGGTACAGCTAGTCTATACTATAATAAAACTGTAACTGGGCTAAATCTGTACATTAAATATTTTTTGAAAATTTTGATTGAGATAAACTTCAAAATCGATATGGAGTGCAAAAACGCATCACGCTGAAACTACCAGACGGATTTTGTTGCAACTTGGCAGAATCATAGCTGATGTACTGGATTAACACTGGATTACTGGATTACTTTTTATCCCGGAAAAATCAACGGTTCCCGCAGGATAGGCGTAGAAAGTTATTTAAAATAACACGTATCAAGCTAAAACTACTGGACGGATTTTGATGTAACTTGGCAAAGTTTATAT
Source organism: Alsophila aescularia (assembly GCA_946251855.1). Classification (NCBI taxonomy): domain Eukaryota; kingdom Metazoa; phylum Arthropoda; class Insecta; order Lepidoptera; family Geometridae; genus Alsophila; species Alsophila aescularia. Next base: position 104,049,879 of record OX276373.1, read on the forward strand.
AATGCGTTAAAATGTTGGACACTTTTTAACCCGAAAAATTAAAAGGTTTCTGCAGCCTATGGGTCCAAAGTTATGTTAAATTTAAAGTGATCATACATCCGTTTATAGACTGGTACCAAATTTCGTCATTTCGCTACGAGGCTCACTGGCCCAGTTGGACAGATGCCTGGGTGCGTAATCCAGACGTACGTGGATCGAAATCACGCGCCGTAGAAATTTTTTGCTCCATAATTAAAAGATTTTTACTTTATTTATGCGTTATTTTTTACATTTTCCTTGATAGTTTTAATAAAGTTATGGTAAAACGCACGCACCACGCTGAAACTATCGGATGGATTTTGATGCAACTTAGCACAGTTGTAACTTATAATAAGGGTTAAAATTCAGAATACATACTGAAAAACTAGAGGGCTCCTGCGGGATAGGGGTCGAAAGTTATATTAAATTATGAAGTAATAAATATAACGTAATAAAATGAAATAAAACAGCTCAAAGCTATTATAATGCATTCGTTTTCGCGCGATGTACCTACCTACTGTATCAGGGTGCTATTATTATTTATTCTGTACTTTCTGCGTGCCGCCGCCCGCGCCGCCCGGCCGAGCGCCAACGCAGGGGCCCCGGGAGAATAAACGAGCGAAGCCGCGGGCACAGCTAGTATAATATAAATATGTACACATGTATTTTCAGTGGATTGGCGGTATAGAAAATTATTGAATAGAAAGGATCGAATTTTAAAAACTCTTTCCACACTAGCTAGCAAAATGCTCATAGTCCACAACAGCAAGACACAGGGGCAGGTTATACTCTTCAGACTTCTGTAAAATCTGCCTAACTGTGTGTATGTGGTCTATGGTGTTAGTATGGTTTGGTGGTGGTTTAGATCCTCCGCGAAACCCGGCCTGTTCAGGACGCTGGAATTCGTCAACGACGATACTTCTTTCGAGACGTTTTGAGATGACCCTCGAAAACAACTTCTAGACGCGACTCGAGAGCGAAATAGGTCGGTAGTTCTTTAAAAGGGTTTTATCCCCTTTTTTAAAGAAAAGTACTACCAGTATAAGTACGGGTTTTCCCCCTGCCTTCAAGAGCTCCGAAGTTATACCATCCTCACCGGGGGCCTTCCCATTCTTAAGTTGTTTGAGCGCCATCTCAATCTCGTCTAGGCTGACGTCGGGCAGTTCATCAGTATAGTGGCAGGTCAGTATTGCGCGGGAATCCTCTGTGCTGGGTTCGGGTCTACAACCATGCAAGCACAGTCGGTCATAGAAGTCTTCTATCTCAGAAAGGATCTCCGGCTTAGAGACGACGGTTGTGCCATTATTGGTCTTGAGCTTCGTCAGATGGGATCTACTCAATTGCTGGGTGAAGACTTTTGACCCGCAATTTTGCTCAATTGCTTTTCTATCCGGCGTGTAATTAAGCATCGGAGGTCACATCGCACCAGCTTGCTGATCTTTTTATTGAGCTCCCTGTTCTCTGACGGTGTGGCTTGCTGTAGCACCCGTCGCTCTTCCATAGGCCGACGAGCCTGATCCGAGATTTTAGACTTTAGTGCCCGTACGCTGCAGCTGACAAAATTTAGTGCCTTCCTCCTTAAGCATTCCCACAACTTTTTGGTGTTCCTCGTCTACGTCATTTGTAGTTTCCAAGGCAACGAATCGATTTTCCAACTTAAGTTGGAACTGTTCTGATCCAACAGCGGCCTGGAGCAGGTTGGGTCGAAGCGTAGACTTCACCAGACGGCATCTTTCAAGCTTGTGGTCGATATTCAAGGAGCCTCGGACAAGACGGTGATCACTACCGGTATTGAACCTTGTGATCACTGAGACATCCCTGAATATGTGCTTATTGTCCGTCATGATGAAGTCAATCTCATTTTTAGTCACACCATCGGGGCTTTACTAAGTCCACTTCCTCTTTAAAGAAAGGGTTGCTTTTTAAAGAAAGAGTTCATCAAAAAGAACCCCTCTTTTTTCCAAAAATTTAACTAGCATTTTCCCCCTGTGATTCCTGTTCCCATAACCATGTCCCCCACCACCTATTCTCGATTCACTGGAAGTCTGTACTCCCACTTTAGCGTTAAAGTCTCACATGATAATGTTGTAGTGGGCCCTTGTGGTGTTAAGTAGGGCCGAAGATATGTCATCAAACATATCTTCTACCTCATGATTCGAGTGTGCCGAGGTCGGTGCGTAAACTTGTACGATCTTAATGCTATAACTTTCGGTCAGCTTAAGAATCAGGTACACCACCCTGGTCGACACACTGGATACTTCTACCACATTATCAATGAGGACCTTATTGACGAGGAACCCCACACCACCCTGAGACTGCTAATCGCCCTCTCGGAAGTAGAATAGGTGGCCCGATTACAGGGTTATTGTGTCCTCTCCCACTCTTCAGACTTCACTTAACCCTAGAATATGCCACCTGATCTTAATTAGCTCCGTCTTGAGTTGCGCCATGTGTTCAACAAGCCTAATCGTTTGTCCGTTGTACGCAGCCAGGGTCAGTTGTTTTTGTTTCTGGTGGCCTATGGTAGCCCGGGGATTCATCGCACCTCCTGCCCTGTCATTTTCTTGACCGCCACCGTGGTAAGGACTAGCAGGGCGACCGGGAACTGGGAGCCATTGTTTAGTTGTGCAGTTCATGAGGAGGTTTTGCCGATAATCACCACACTGGGCATGTGGGTTGGCGATCGCAGAGCATAGCTTTTCGCACCGGTGATGCTGCTAAAACCCTTAAAAAACCCTGAACCCTGAAGAAAAAACCCTGAAATCCTGAAGGTGATAAAATCCTTTTGAAGAATTATAGGCCTATTTTGCTGCTGAGCCACGTCTATAAGCTGTTTTCGAGAGTTGTTACAAACCGTCTCGCTCGTAGGTTTGATGACTTTCAGTCTCCAGAACAAGCTGGATTCCGGAAAAGCTTTAGCACCGTAGACCACATCCATACGCTCCGGCAGATTATACAGAAGACCGAAGAGTATAATCGGCCACTATGTCTAGCGTTTGTGGACTACGAGAAAGCCTTTGATTCAGTCGAGACCTGGGCAGTGCTACAGTCATTACAGCGGTGCCAGATTGATTACCGGTACATCGAAGTGTTGAAGATTTGTACAGCAAGGCCACCATGACAGTTCGTCTTCAGGATCAGAGCACAAATTCTATCCAGCTGCAAAAAGGGGTGAGACAGGGAAACATTATTTCTCCGAAACTGTTCACCTCTGCACTGGAAGATATATTCAAGCTTCTGAACTGGAACGATTTTGGTGTTAATATCAATGGCGAATACATCACTCACCTTCGATTTGCTGATGATATAGTCATCATGGCTGAAACCCTGGAAGACCTAAGCACAATGCTCAGTGACCTCAATATTGTTTCCCAACAGGTGGGTCTTATAATGAACATGGGCAAGACGAACATCATGTCAAATGCCCATGTCGTACCCATGCCGGTTTATGTAGGGAATGATATTATCAAAGCTGTTGATCACTATGTCTACTTGGGTCAGACGATTCAACTGGGTAGATCCAACTTCGACAAAGAGGTCAACCGACGAATCCAACTCGGATGGGCAGCGTTCGGGAAATTACGCCATATCTTCTGTCGCAGATACCGCAGAGCCTCAAGACGAAAGTCTATAATCAGTGCGTGTTACCAGTGATGACATACTGAGACGTGATCGCTAACTATTGGTCTCATACAAAAGCTTAGAGTTGCGCAGCGTGCAATGGAGTGAGCTATGCTCGGTGTTTCACTACGTGATAGAATCAGAAATGAGGAAATCCGTAGAAGAACGAAGGTTACCGACATAGTTCTCAGAGTTTGCAAGTTGAAGTGGCAATGGGTAGGCCATATAGTTCGCAGAACCGACAACCGCTGGGGAATAAAGGTTCTCGAATGGCGACCACAAACAAGCAAGCGAAGTGTGGGGAGACCCCCCACACGATGGACCGACTTTGTAGCCATCGCAGGAAGTCGGTGGATGGAGGTGGCACAAGGTTTGCTCATCATGGCGCTCTTTGTGGGAGGCCTATGTTCAGCAGTGGACTTCTAAAGGCTGACATAATGATGATGCTGCTGCTACCCGTCACCGGCCTGTGTCATTTGGCTAGGCTTATTTTGAGATGGTTATACCGCCATCTGTCAGTCGCCAGAGCTTCGTTCGTTATCCAGCAGGATGACAGCGTGCAGGAGAGGTTGGCTTAGAGCAGTGAGATACTTTTTCGCTTCCATATATCCCGTTATCCATCAAGCCGCCTAGGCTGCGGGATGCGCCAAAGAAACGTACAAACAAACATACAACCCTAACACATAACCCTCTGCAGTCGGATAAAAATTCCATGACACCATATGTGGGACCAGTGTTGCCATGTGCACCGTAATCAGCACTAATTTACTACCTACCATCGAAGCACAATTACGGTGACAAAATCTACCGTAATTTGCAGAGGTACGAATATTTGTTCAATAAAAGAACTTTGGGTGTAACCTCCATAACAATTTTTTACTAAGATTATTTATTTATATGAAAAAGATAAGTCATATGCTTCGAAACCATAATAAATCTTGGAAAAGTGTGTGTCATTTATTTGTGAAAACCGCTTGAATTATGTTCAGAACGCATCCTTAACCATATGGATGAGTTGATGCTCGGAGCAATACAATGCTACTGATTTGAGTGGGTGTATTATACGTTATAATTTCAAATAATTTTACAAGAATTACATTAGGTACATTGCAAGAATGTTTAAAAAAGACGGTTTCCACAACGTTGAGTGAAGCACCCAATATACTCGTATTTCAATCCGCTCGCGCTCAATTACACATACACACATACACCATGTTATGCCGATCGGCCGCCACATCACAGAAAAATCTTGTCCTTGTTATATAGGCGTATTAATTCTGTCAAGTTCTCACGGAAAATTTAAATCAATGCAGTCTTTTGTGATGAAATTGTATATCAACCACAAAACAGCACAAATTATCAACTCACGCAAACATTAGCAGCCGCCATTTGCTAAGCTTTACTCGTTAATTTGGCGTGTAGACTCAATCTTATCTAAGCCTTCTTGTTACATTGCATTAATATATGAAATGAAGTAAATGTTCTAGTTTTTCCAATAAACAGTGATTTGTGCAGTATAATTGTTGTATTGTTAACAATTAGTACACCGTATTTTATGCCATATTTTCCTGGTGCAGTTACCGTAATTTCTTAGAATTTTAGTTTTTTTAAAATGGATTCTCCGTCAATCTGATTTTTGACATGGTAACACTGTGTTAGACCTATTACAGAAAGCCCAAAATAAAACGAAAAGTCATATTTTTTTACTCAAATTATCCATATTAATTAGTCATATTTTTTTTACTCCCTATCAAATTAAATATCACAGTAGTCTTCTTCATTTCATTCAAATATATTTTGCTTTTTACACCATACTTCTTTGACGAGTAGTTTGAAAGTTATGATGATGTTTTTGATGAGTACATTCAATAAAAAAATACCTTTTAGCTGGGACCACCATGTCTGTCAATTTGCCCGTTTACTCCTCATTACTCTACTATCCGTAAGGATTTATATGTACTGTGTGCAAGCGGTGTTTTGGTTGCATAGGATGTTTGTGTTTAGTTACGTCAGTTTAGTTACACAGAAATTTGCCTTGTGAACAAACATACACAGCCGTCATGGTGTATTATCTCATCCCCTCTCACAGCCCATTCTTTCATGTCCCCTGATGATACATGACAAGCACACATGACAGTAAATAACTTTATACCAAAACGAAAATTATTTCACTGACATAAATTATTAGAACCATTTATATACATAATATCTTTTAGATAAGTCTAATCACAGTAATATCACTGCATTTCTATCCAAAACAAATTTACAATAATGGAGTGTCAGGGGCAGTCGGGAAATTCGAGTATATGGACTCAAGCTTTTTGAGTGTGGCACCCTCACAATGCTCACTATGAATTATGGACACATAATTCTCTTTTCAATTTATTCAGTGAATCCTAGATAAATTTAATATGACGTATTGGAAACCTAGAAGTACCACCATGTAGCAATTTAACTAACCCAGTGAAAATATGTGCCTACTTTTGCATGATTGGAAACAGAATGCAGCTCCCGAAGAACATTATAAACTAGGTACGTAGTTCAAATAACTTACACTTATACGCCCGCACGGGGTTCAGCTTGGGATGATGATTTGGATCCATCTTCCCTCTAGATATAACAAAACCCTGGTAAGACTTAATTATACTATATTTGATAAAATTAAATTTAGTAGGACCTACCTACTAGGTAGTTTAAAATCTTGATAAAAATAAATAAATAAGGTGAAATACGACGCGACAAATTGAAAGAAAACTAATTCAATTCAATAATTCAGTCACTAAGTAAGAATCGTAATATCGTATAGAATAGGGAGGGGTGCAGTGCTCGGCATTGGGTGCTCAATATGTATCGATATTCCAAAAACAATCGATATATTTTATATATGGAGTAATCCGATTTAGCGAAAGAATTACATTATTTTTCGATATATTTCATAAAATAAATTCACCTAAATTGTCGACTCTTCTGTATCTGTGACTGTGACCGTGGTCTCGTTTCTAATTAGTCGTTCACTATTTCAATCATTACAACTCACGGATAAGCCCGATATGTTTTCATCATCATCATCATCAGCCTGTGTCTGTCTACTGCTGGACGTAGGCCTCTCCTAATGCACGCCACTGAACTTGGTCTTCCAGCTGTCCCCATCCACTTTTATCCAGCTGCTTTCCAGGACAAGATACATCATGAAGATATCCGATGGAGAACCAAGGTAACCGACATAGCTCTTAAATAAGCAAGTTAAAATGGCAGTGGGCTGGCCACGTTTCCCGAAGAACTGATAACCGTTGGGGTAGATTAGTTCTCGAGTGGAGACCACGTTTATGCAAACGTAGTGTAAGTGCCCTGTGGCCAGGTGGAGTGACGTCCTGCGACATGTTTTGTAACTATGTAAACGTTGTGAAAATTATGCTTCGTGTGAATTGTGTACATTGTATTGTGAAATGAAGCTGCAAAGATAACGAATAAAGTGAATGCGAATACAGACAGAAAATACTGGGATTTGTATGTATGTATTCAGTTTTTTTTTGGGTGAGACCTTTGTTCAGCATTGGACTTCTAAAGGCTGACATGATGATGATGATGATGATGATTGAGATTTAATTAAATAAAGGTAGTTTGTGTCATAACTCTGGCTGATGTTACTTAATTACTCATAATCATAATAATTTATTTGAAACAAATAACATAACATGAGATAGTATAACATAAATTATGCAAGTTCTCTTATATTATTCCTACCTTTGCAGGCGTGTAAATAGTACCTACATGGTCCCTAATCATTCATTAAGTATACGTATAAAAAATATATGTTCATAATACATATTAAACTATTCCCTTCTTATTTTTTTTATTATATTTTAGTTTAATATTACCTGTGTTTGAGGTTTTGAGATGGAGTTGTGGACAGTTTCGAAATGTACATTTTTAACAAGCCGTTCGTGTTAAACATTTTCAACACTTTTGCCCTTTTTGCAACTTTTGACACTACCGATTCTTTCCAAACCAAATGAAAAACGACCCTATGTATGACGAAATGAAATCGATTTTCCTATGTCCACATGTCATTTAAACATTCAAAACGAACGGTGATCGAAAACTGTTCAGAACGCTCGTTTTGCCCACAAATGTCCAAGGCAAATGCCAAATGTGATCATATTTAGTGTTTTTAACAGTTATTTATGGCATTTGCTACAAAACGAACAGGCCGAATATTAGTTAAATACAAATTATATACGTTATATCGAAAATATCGGTACTTTTGATCGATATATCGCAATGTATCGATACAACATTGCGATATAACATATAGAAAAAAAAAAACCTTTTGTACATGAACATCCCTAGGTATCGTATTGTCTTGGATCACCACACCAATCACAATTTTCCTAGAGTAACTAGAGTGGCTATAAGGGGCACGATCACTTACACGTTCGAGGACGCATGGATCATCCGCGCGATCGCTCGAAATCGTTCACGGCGTCGTCGGACGTACGCCTGCAGCCCGATTACATAACTTGGCTTCAATCGAATTCTCTGTATCGCAACCACTAATGCCTTGCGATAGAGTCGAAATTGCTATGAAAAAAGTGATAATCCGATTGTAGTTAAGTTCAGTAATTGGGCCACTGATCTACTTATGACATTAACACAAGGTTTAGGGTGCGTTTAAGTCAATTATCAAGTATAAAATTTAAACTGACTAAACGTCAAACACCCCGTTCCCCGCCCGATTCCATAACTTGGCTTCAATCGAATTCTCAGTTTCGCAACCACTAATGCCTTGCGATAGAGTCGAATTTGCTATGTAAAAAGTGATAATCCGATTGTAGCCAAGTTATGGAATTGGGCCACTGGTGCGTTCATTGCATTTACTATCTAGCAGTGTTTGGTTAGTGAAGATCATTGATAATGCATAGTTACTATGATATGAAACCTATAGTTCTAAAACCTACCTAGGTACACTTTGTTTTATGTTTTATCATGCCATGAAATTGTGTTGTTTTTGTAAAAGGTAGGTTTAATGACATGTATGTACGTGGTATTTCATAGAAACTACCTATTTATTTCTTAGCTAGAGTAGGATTTTAACCCCAAAATAAAAAAATACCTACTGGTTTTAAAATCTAGTAGATTTCTTACAAAGCCTAATTATGTGAAGTTCTACTAACAACGAGGGGTCAATGCAAATATAAGCAAAACAAAATCAAGGGTAAGTAGACAAATTGGACGGAGCCGAGATTTTAATAAAATAAACAACAAATTAAATTTGAAGTTAATTTTATTGGTCTCACTTTTGACCGTACAATTCAAGCGAAGATAAAATAATGTCAATTTTACTTAGTAACTTCCTTATATAACTTTTATAAATACGTAGGCGCTTCTAGAACATACTTCATTTGCAATAACAGCTAAGTAGTTACTTTTCTCATACAATATCGAGAAAAACATCTAAGTACATAAATGCTTATTCAGTTATGCGCAATTAAATCAAGTCAACATGTATCTCAAGTCCTCTACTGCGCATTATTCATAGAAACCATTGTACAAAAAGTGCTTACTTGGTACTTTCACAATCAAAGGAAGTACCTACTTGTATGATTAAATATGTTGCAATTGGACTTCGGTAAACAACGGTGGGTTTGTGGTACATATAACTATGTATTAAATATCATGTAATAATGTTATAATTTTCACATAAATTGAGTTTTACACTATCCTATGAGCTCGGAAAGCGGAGATCTATACATTTATATGAACTGCAGTTCTGTGTGCATCCACCTGTTTTTTTTTATCATATTATTAGTATAATCAAGTAGATTCAACATTCAATATAGTTATGTACTTGTATATCAAGTCCTAGGCTATAATTATCAACTGTCGAGCTCCCATTTGTCCGTCTCTCCAAGACTTCATCATCATCATCATCAGATCATTTTTGTGAATTTTCAACGATACATAAGGCTTAGGTACATACAATACACTTCTATATAGGTACAAAGCAAGAGATTTCATCTAGAAATATATTTCTAAATCGCAAATATATATTTTTTTCTTCGTTTTTTGGCGTTTTAATTATTTTTCATGTAATTGTTTTGCACAAAACTAGTGTACAAAGACTAATGTACTAGTGTACATGTTTTCATTCACAGAATTTTTACTCGACGGCAAAGATTATTTTCAGTTGAAGTTTAACTTTACCTGAGAAGCACTATAGTTACTATACCTATAAGAACATGGTAATTTTAAGCATCCGTTATAATTATTTGAAGTAGGTAAGTACATTATTGCTGAGAAATAATATCAATGATTAGATTTTCTTTCAGAGACGTACAATCTATAAAAAGATTATTGGCATATTATTAGATCACTACAAAACTTACGATGCTAATTAACTTTTAATTATACTTAATATCTACACGGGAACAAAATTTTAGATAGATTAAAAGCGAGAGAGAAAAAACAAAATAAATTCTGACGATGATTGTTGGATGGCGATTGTCGCCATTTGGTGGTTGGCGCGCCACCCATAGATAATCACTCGAACATAAAACCCGGCAAAATTTGAAAAGTCCTATTTCTGCTAGAAGTATTTGTAGGCTAGGTTTAGCTTAATTCTGCGTTTGAGAATATGTGAGGAAGTTGTGGGCAGTTTCGAAATGTACATAATTATTTAACATGTCGTTAGCTTTGAACATTTTCAACACTTTTGCCATTTTAGACACTTTTGACGCTAACCATTCTTCCCAAACCAAATGATAAACTGACCTTTACCCAAACGGAATAAAATCGCTTTTCCTATGTCAAATTTAACTGTCATGTCATCTAAACTTGCAAAACGAACGGTGATCAAAAGCATTTCAGAACGCGAATTTCGCCCTCTTTGCAAGGCAAACGCCACATATGATCGTATTTAGCCTTTTACCCGACTACAGCAAAGCAAGGGAAGGGAGTTTGAGTTTCACAGTCTATGTATGTATGTATGTATGTATCTATGTATGTGGTTATGTAGATGTACAACCATAGCTTCGCTCTTATTGATTCAATTTTGACAAGCGATGTGTAAATCCCTTTGTTTTCAGGTACATAGTGTCAAGGCTATTTTTTTATCTGACTACGCTGAAACAAAAGGAGGGTTATGTGTAAAAAACTAAAAACTTCGTCCAATTTTGACAAGCGAGGTGTCAATCGATTCGTTTTCATTGCAATAGTGTCATAGGCTATTTTTCACCCAATCATAGTTGGGTTTTAGTTTTTGAACTTATGTCTTGTTAACAGTTATTTTGGCCATTTGCTCCAAAACGAACAGCCTATATGTGCGCATTCTTACCGAAATTACTCTTTGACGGTCAAAGATGATGGTGACAGTGACTGACTTGACTTCATTACAGTTCGCTACTCACTTTTTATCACTTCATTGTTTGCTGACGCCATCTATTGGGTCAATTTGATAACTTTTTTTTATAATAGCCTGTCGGGAAATCCCACATTGCCCTGCAGTGGTATGCAACGACTTTAGAAAGGTCAATGATGATTGATTATTCAAAGATCTTGAATTACGTTTATTAGGAGCGTTTGTTTAAGTCTATAATCCAATTTAAAATATAAACTAACGAAACGTCAAACACCCCGTTAAAGCAAACCTTGAGGCAATTTTGGCAGGGTTGGTACTGGGAGAGTTAATCTGACTAAAGTTTAATATGCTCCGTTCACGGGCGTCCTATGGTATAAGTTTTTGTCCGAAAAGGATAAGTTTTCAAAATTTTCACCGGATAAAGATAAACTAGCGAGAGTTCGCTGAACGGATTTATAGGTGCTAGGTCTGCAGGGGATCAAATGGCGACCAAAAATATCCAATCAGCTACCAGTAGCCATATTGGCTACCTAGGAAAAAACGGTTGATTTAGGCTATCTCCGGATTACCCGAAATTTATTGAATGATTCCTTGATAATTCCTTAAAATGCGTGTAACAAAACGTAATTTATATGCACTTCTGCATTTATTTCCATGCTGCTTGCATTCTGTTACGTCCACTATTTGTAGCATTGAGATGGATAAAACCATGTGATAACGAGAAAACAATATTTCTAACTCATTCTAACTCGCTGATGTGACTGCGTTCAAAATCAAAACAAGAAAGTGAAACGCAACTTTACAACTTGTACTTGTACAAACTGGCTGCGCGTGTTTTTTTTGTTGCTTTCGTATGTTGTTGTTATCATCAAAAGAAAATATTATTGTAAATTTTGAACAAAAGAAGACCGATTGACGCGGCTGGGTCATCTATTTCCGCCTCCACTTCTATTGGAAATGAGCGTTCTACCGCTGATGATGATGGTGAACTTCTGTAGGAAGTTATTCTATTATTAGAAGAGGATATGTAAAAAAACGAACATATTAATTAACTAAAAAAGTGATCTACGCTTAACTTTGAAAATATATATTTTGATTGCTTTAAGTTGTATTTTTCTAAGTTTCTTTTTTATTTGGGCTAAATTTAGGCTACTTAGCTCAAAATGTTGGCCGAATTAAGCTGACTATAGCAGGAACCAATCTTTATGGTGGCTGTGAAGCGCGCTGCGAGTGCAACTTCGCGCTGGTACAGTAAGGTTCGCAATTATTAGAGTCAATTTTTTACTATCTACTTGTAGAACATAATTATAATAATAAACACTTTATTACACCAGAATAATTATGGAACACATACACAAGAATTTACAATGGGTCTTATCGCTAAAAGCGATCTCTTCCAGATAACCTTTGGATGGACAGAAATTACGAATTAAAAAATGACGGTGCTGCAAAACAATACAATAAATCATGAAAAATAAAAATGACTAAGTACGTAGATATTTAATAAACTACATAAACCATACTTACTTACATGTCAAATGCAAATAATGTAATGATTGAAAAAGTAGTACACTTATAGTTATTTTTTTAGTGGCTAAATTAGCGTTGACGCTTAACGCTTAACATTATTTTTTGACCAATCATGATATTATGTTAACTTACGTCAACACACAATAATATTGATATCGGAATATGCTGATATTGTTTTGGTGAGTTGTATTGGTTGGTAACCAAAAACTTTATTAAAATAACTAACTAGACTGTACTTTAACAGAATCGCACGCATGTTTGCAGCGTACGGATGTAGCGCTTGTGTGCACACACAAGCACAACCACGGTAGGAGCGCGCGGGGTGCGGTGGGCTAGCGGGAGGGTGTGCGCCGGCCTCTCACCTCTCCGAAGCCCGCTTACACCTAAAATTAGCTATTGCGCAGCGCCCTGCGCCCAATTTCACAGTCGCCATAAAGATTGGTTCCTACTCTACCTGCAGCACTATTACGCAGTGTTGATCATATCGGTTTCAAGCTGACAAATTCATTAGAGCCTTGCGATAGAGTCGAAATTGCTATGAAAAAAGTGACAATCTGATTAAAGCCAAGTTTTGTAATAGGGCCACTGAAACTATATTGTTTGGGAGTCCTTAGATTACACGGCCAGTATTACGTGACCAAATAATGTACAGCCAATAATACGCGACCAATATTACGTGGATGGATTGGCGTCGTAATATCAGGGTGTATATTATTTGGTTGCGTAATATTGGCCGTGTTATATCACCCCGTGCTGATTTTGTACAGGCGATAATACGCAGCCAGGATTACGAAGCCAAAATATGTACATGTTATAACAGGCTGTGCATTATTGGTTGTGTAATACGGGCCGTACAATTTTTGTACGGGCGATAATGATCAGCCAATATTACGTGTACATCACAGATTAATATATAGAAATGACATGGTCAAAGCCTCGTTTGCACGTTCCAGTTTCCTTTTACCACAGATTATGAATCGCAATTGCTCCGGCGCTGCGGGAAGTGCTGCCCATCGGACGGGAGCTGCACTCCCTCCGCGCCTCCGGCTTTTTAATAACACTCTAGTGTAGGGCAGACAAGACCACGTGGAGTCGGGGTTGGCTGACTCGGTTTTGTGACATTTATTCATCTTGACACTCGCCTACACAAACGAGGCATCAATGCGTGATTCTAGCTTTGTCTATGGTTGGCTTCGTATTATTGGCCGTGTAATATTGGTCGTACAAAATCGGCACGGGCTGATAAATATTACGAATCTACGTACACGTAATATCTTGCCGTGTAATATTGGCTGTACAATGCTGGTCGTACATTATTTTGGTCGTGTATTATCGTCTGTTTGGTATAAATTTTATTTTTTATTTATTTTTTCTAACACATGGCACGGGTAACACTGACTAAAGCCGAGCCGCACGACAAGCGGAGTTGATTGAAGTTGAAATAATACATTAATGTATTCTCTTTGGTAGTTACCTACAATAAATGCGATTGTATTTTGTGACAGTGAATAGAAAATCCTAAATTGAATTCTATTTCTATAGTTCTGGTTTAAATTGTCGCCATAATTACGTTTTTTTCGTTTTGTAGTAATATAGCCAAGCTCTTTCCAACCTCAAAGAATTGTGTGTGAGTGACATTTTCACGTTGGTTGATGCCCGCCATGTTTGTCACGTTTTTGCCAGTTGTGAATAAATTTAGCCACAAAATCATTTTATAGAAGTTTTACTCCATGCCATTGACTGCAACAGTGTTCTAAACTGTTATCACGATGAGTTCGAAAAACAAGGGGAAGCGGTCGCGGTCTCCTGCCAGCGAGTCAAACAACGTAAGTTTGTGTTCAGTTCCCGCTTTTGCAGCAATTTTCGTATTTCGCTTGCAGCATACAGCGACCTCACGCGTAGTTGTTTATTTTTACCCTTTACCCTGATGCTTGGCCTGCCGTTCGCTTGTTTTGCCAATGAATGATCATGTTGCTGTGTTGTAGCCATGAAACGCGAGTAAAGTCCATGGCTGTGCCATGAGCCAAAGTGAAGTTAAAAAAATTGTGATCTCTAGTCTTTTATCGTCATAAAATTTACAACAAAGGACTGGTATCATCGTCATTAGATACTTACTTATGCACGTCATTGTGAATTGTTGTTTAAATGCAATCAAGAATTCAATATTCTTGATATTAGATAGAATGCAAAAAATTTAATGTCTAATAAAATTGTATTATACTGATAAAACTTGTATGATACATGAAAATAGTGAAAATAATTATTGTTTGTTCTGTATAGTACCTATGTAATGGTTTGATAATACCTATTATTCAGCCAGGATATTTGATTCAATCTAGAATGAATTGTCTCCACAGACACAAATTTGCAGTTCAGTCTGCTGTGGGAACTTATCCTAGCAAGTGCTTGATTGTTATGAACATATTGTCAAATCCTTAGCCAAAATTGTGGAAGGACCACTCCTGTAACGGCCTTGACATATTATCATAGTTGGCGGGTAAAAAGTTGTGATCAAAATAAAGTTGCAAGTTATTATATTTGACACAGAATCAGGGTGTCCACTTTCTGGAAAATCAGTGAAATTAATGCTCTACTCCAGGAGTATCCAAACGACGGCCCGCAGCCCACGACTGGCCTGCGGGCATCGCCAATCCGAGATCTCGACAGCAGTCCTGGCATGCTTTGATCATCCAATCCTTTGTTTAATTTTTGTTGATAAATCAATTAATCATACAATCTAATTCTGTGTTTCAAATGATGGATTACGGTGAATCTATTGAGCACTCAAGAGATCCTTTGCTTATGTTTAGTATTTAACAAATACTTCTAGAAGTAACTTGAAATTATTGCACTCACAACACTTGGATCTTGTTGTTCCCTGGAGTGTAGAGCCGAGCTCGTTCATCGTACTCAAGAGATCCACCATAATTATTCTACTTCTTTCATATACTATAAATTGATAATTTGATATTGGTTGTGCTTTTGTAATTTTAGATAATTTTGCACATTGAGGAAATCTTACTACATTAAATAACTTAAAAAAATTGTACTCCATTCGTTCATGCCTTTTCGGTGATACTCATGTTTTTCACTTACAGATGATTGATCAAACACTTGTTTTTTTGTCACTCTATTTACCCTTTATTCTATGAATACCCTAATAAAAGTATGAATAACTCAAATTTTCCCATAGTGATATAAGCTGGCTAGTCCCAAAATGGAAATATGCATGAAATTCAATACAGTAATACCCGGACTTACGCAGTAGGTGGGTCCGAGCGATTACCGTGTAAGTCGAATTCGCGTAAGTCGGGGTTCAACTTTGCATATAAATACATATAAAGTATGTTTAATCGGGACCAGAGTTTAAAGAAAACAATAATTTAGAAGAAAAATGTTTAATAAAGTTTAAGATAATAAAACAATTTACATTGTTATGAATAAAGTAACCTAACCCGAAGTTATTTTGATGTCAAAGGCTTCATATATTCTAACAATGTTGCCTGACGAGTTAATTTTTCTTCTTCTCACGCAAAATTTCCTCGTAGCATACCAGTAATTTTTTTATTTCCCGTTTTGTAGCAGAAACGCATTCTTCATTCTTCTAATATCAAAGTTAACAAAATTGTTGTTAAGTTACTACATTAATTATGTAAATTGCCTGTTACATTAATAAATGAATTACAGGTAATAATATTGATGGCTATAATTTCTTACAATAGGAAATTAATCATTGGAATAAAATATATAATGTCTAAAATAAAAAACAAACTGGAATTAGACACATTTTATGCAGTTCTTGAGAGATTATGTGGTTTATGCCACTGTGAACATGTCAGCAATGACATGAACCTTATGGAAATTTGAATAAATGCAATCATTTCATCATCAGCCTGTATTTGTCCACTGCTGGACTAAAGCATCTCTTGATGAACTCCACAGAGCCCAGTTTTAGGCCCTTTTCATCCAGTTTCTTTCAGCTGCCTTCCCAAGGTTGTGTCTCTGGCTGGTGGGTGTTCTAAACTATGTTTGCCAAGTTTTAGTCTTCAGATACCATACATGTTCTACTTCGCGGGCTTCATACCCCACAGGTAGCAAAGCTTTTTGGTCCCTGGCCAAGTCGTTCGAAGTGAACTTCTGCCACCCCTCACTGCCACCATTGCTGAAACCAGATGGATCACTGAATCACACTGCTACAGAGAAACCAAATTTATTTGTTTCTATTTTTTCAGAATATTCGCATCTAGACGCTATCGCTAGATGCCAAGATAACCTTCCTGCCTTCCGCATTGTGGTGTTTTTATGGCCAAATTACGCATTCGCCAAAAGGAGGTTCTCAGAACGCTTCGAGCCCTAGATGTGTACAAGGCCTGTGGTCCTGATGGCATTCCAGCGATTGTATTGAAAAACTGCACCCAAATTTTCTCCCATCTTAACGCATTTGTACCGCCCCTCTCTTCACTCTGGTAAAGTTCCGAAGAGCTGGAAGCTTGCTAATGTACAACCAGTACCTAAAAAGGGTAGTTGTGCTGATCCGGCTAATTATACTCGGCTTCAGCTCTCCTCATCCATTTCTGCCAGCCGCTTTTTGCAGGTTGTCATTCCACCTGGCCACAGGGCTTCCTACACTATGTTTGCCTAAACATGGTCTCCACTCGTGAACTCTTCTACCCCAATGGTTATCGGTTTTTCGGAAAATATGACCAAGCCATTGCCATTTTAGCTTGCTTATCCTTAGAGCTATGTCGGTTACCTTGGTTCTCTATCGGTCTTCAGAGAAACTCCAAGCATAGCTCTCTCTATAGCTCGCAAAGTGACCTTAAATTTGTGGACTAGTTTGACCGTGAGTGTCCACGTTTCAGCTCCGTAGGTCATGACTGGTAGGATGCAGTGATTGAAGATTTTTGTCTTCAGGCACTGTGGTATGTAAGACGAGAAGGCTTGATGAAGCTCCATCGCTCGCTAGTGACATGATTTCTATGTTCCTTACTAAGTGCCTTGTAGTTATTAGGGTTGCTTGCGCTCTATCGAGCTTTCAGTTCAAAGGATGTGCCCATTATGTGGACCAGAGAGTAGAAAACAAAAATTAAAATAAAAAACTTATTTGTACTATCATTTTACTCCTTGCTTGAGAGAGAAGGACAGAATACAGCCGGAATGCCGCTGTCACAAGTAATAATTCTTGGAATCTGACGAATTATTGCTCAAATACTATTATTGAACTAGTAAAAGGTCTGTTTTCATATTGGCTTATGAAGTTTACTTTAACAAAAATGACACAATAAATAATAAATTTACGACAATTAGACTGCAATCAATTTTAATTGGCAATGTTTTTTAATTGAAAGCTGAAAATATGAAATGGTCGAATATATTGTGAGTTGGTCACACAGGTCACCATACATATTTTTTACACCCTGGGCGCTTAATCTTTCAGTTTCTTTTATCTATTTTTGGTATTAAACTTTTGAATAATCAAAAACTAAGCTAGCGGTATAAAAACAAAAGCTTTCATTTCATAGTCCATCTAAACAGGATTAAAAAAACAGAACAAGAAAAACCTTTATTTGTGATTGTGCCATCGAAAAGGGTGCAAGTAATTATGGAATTTAAAAAAATGGTTGTTATCTAGAAAACCATGACACTTTTATATTAAATACAAATTTTGTTTTACTGTTTAGTCATGATGCCAAAAGGTTGACTACTCATTACACCACAACTTATACATCATAAAAAAAAAATACATTCTTCTTGTGGTAAAATTAAAATTACAATGTGGTAATTCTGAGAGTACTAATGATTATTCTCACTAACCACCATTCTTCTTCTTATTGTATTTTTTAGGTAAGAAGCAATTATTTGAAGCTCAAATGACTTGCAAATCCATTGCAAACCATTTGTGATTCTAAGTATTTTTAAAATAATCATTTATCTATGGTCTTGTGTAGGGTAATTAAAATAAGCTACATTTTTATATTAGCAGCTATATTTTTTTTTTTAAATACTGTCTGTTTGTTTGTGTGTATGTTTGTTCGCTTATCACATAAAAACTACTGGACCAATTGCGATACGGTTTTACTGTTGGATAGCTTAGGGTTTGACTTAAAAACTGGAGTACTTGGTAACTTAATCCGATGATTAGATGCCGAGCAATCAATAAAAAACTATTAGACGGCTGAACAAATTTGGAAGAAATGTATATTGTACTTTATAAATACTTTAGTCCTGAAATATATGGGCTACGTTTAAATGAAATAACCATGTGGGCATAGCTAGTAGTACGAGGGCTGTTTGATAAGTCCTTTGAAAAATTATTTATAAAACCTCTTTTCTGGTAAATGGCATTAACACTGGCAGGCACAATCTGTCCAATGAAGACTGTCTGAAATTCAGCAATAAAAAACAAGTTTTTGTCAGTTTAACCATTGTTTAACTGTGATCACTCGTAAATTTTCTACAACTATGGAAAAATCTGAATTTTGTGCCATTATAAAACATTTTTTTATGAAGGGTTGCAGTGCTGCCACAATGGCACTAACGCACCAACGTTGCAGACTGTTTATAACTGGATGAATGATTTTAAACGTGTTCGGTCAAGCACATCTGATGCTCCACGCTCTGGTCGTCCAATTGAAGTCACTACTGAGGATGTTGTTGAAGAAGTCCATAATATTGTGCTCGACGACCGCCGAGTGAAGGTGTGTGAAATAGCTGAGAACACAGGCGAGATCCACTGAGCGAGTACATAAAATCCTGCATGAAGATTTGGGTATGACAAAGCTGTCTGCACGATGGGTGCCACGTTTGTTGACAATCAAGACAATGCCCCACTGCACACGTCAGCTATTGCAATGGCCAAAATCCACGAGTTGGGCTTCGTGCTGGTTCCGCATTCTCCGTATTCGCCGGACCTAGCTCCATGCGATTATTACCTATTCTCAAATCTGAAAAGGTGGCTTGGAGGGCAAATTTTTTTGACAAATGTGGACTGCATCGCAGGTGTAAACGGCTATTTTGAAGACCTCGACAAAACATATATTTTGGAGGGGATAAAAAAATTGGAAACTCGCTGGAACAAGTGTTTGGCCCTCAAAGGAGACTATGTTGAGAAATAAATGTAAATTGTTTAAAAATATATATATTTTTTACTTTTTAAAATGACTTATCAAACAGCCCTCATATATATTATGGAAAAAATACATGCTTTTTGTAGCAAAAATAATATTATAATGTGGTAATTCTGAGAGAGTATCATGATTTTTCAAACCAACTGCACCAAGACAGCTATGTTATTGCAATTTATAGATAAGAAACAAATATATTTGAAGCCCAATTATAGACTTGGGTTGGTTAGGGGAGTTGGTTACCGGCGATGTCCCATACAAACTTATACAAATGTATAGTTAAATATTTAAACGGGACTTAATCGCGCTGAAAACTTAATATTTATTTACCTCGACGTTTCGATCAAGTTGCATTGATTGTGGTTGGTCGTGGTCGTGGTCAGCGCGATTAAGTCCCGTTTAAATATTTAACTATGTGTTTGAATCGCTAAAGTTTAAAAGTTATAAAAATGTAGTTTAGTTTTTATTTAGAAATCACAATATGACAAAAATAAAAATTTGTTGATAGAATCTATGCCATACCAATTCAATATTGTTCCAAGGTTTAAAAACATTATACATACAAAATTAGAGTAAGTTTTATTTTTCAGTACATTGTAAATTTAAATTAGCTCTAGCTTTACTCTGATAAATGATTTTTAAACATTAATAAACCACAGATCAATTGAACCACAATGTTTGGTTTTGATCAGATTTGTAGTTTATGAATGAAAACTGAACCACAGAATAAAATAATACTAAACTACGGTTGTATGAAAAGGTTAGTTTCAGAGTTCTTACACCAGGGTTCATTGATTTCAACCATGATTTAAATCAAGTGTTTTTTAAATTAAAATTAGATTTAAATTAAAAAAAAAACAAAAGTTTTAATCAAAATCATAATGTTATAAGACTAGAAATTATAAATGCTTGTTAAAATATGTAAGTATGTATTTACATATTTTAATTTTGTAAAGGAAATATTATTTTAAGGAAATAATATTATTATTATATTTGTTTCTCAAAGCAAAAATATTTCTTTGCCTTAGATGGGGCAAAAAACCCCTAAACTTGAGCACATTTGCTTGTTCTGTTTGGACATTTGTTTGTGAAATTAGCTTTCTCAATTGTTTTCAATCACCGTTTGTTTTTATATGAAATACTATCATTTATTTTGTGATGATAGTTTAATTACATATATTTAGGAAAAGTGACTTAATTCCGTAGGGAATTGAGCAGATAAGTCAATACTACCGTTTACGGTAAAAAACACGAAAAATTGATTAAGAAATCATAAAAATAATGATTTATTTGTTTTAAATAAATACTGCCATATTTAAAAAAAACATGAATGAACATGAAAACATTTCTTATCAATCCTTTCAGACACTTCCCACAAAAATTGATAATTATGATGATTGGTATGTTGTTGCAGTCATTTGTGAAGAATGTAACGTCAAGAGTGTCTGGACTGCTGCCGGCCACCATCACCAAGTGGTTCAGTAGCCCAAGCTTGTCCAACGCCAACGGGTCTGTGCCGGCGGCCGATGGCAGCGACTCCTCGACGGAGGACGAGGGCCCTGAGACGCCCATCACCAACCCGCCCCCTGCCAAGCGCATGCGCTACTCGCATGGAGCCTTCAACCAGTATCCACCGGAGGTAACACACATTGAATATCTCGGACCAAAGGGGTCTTTACATTTTAATATCTATAGAACTTGGCTTACTGACACATTTTTTACAGTTCTACAACTGCCATTTTGAAAATATTGCAATATCGCAACCACTGAGCGAACCTTAATAAATCGATAAACAAACTTCACCATAAACAAACAATTTAATTACACTAGTATTCTAAAAGTAGAGTTTCTGAGATATTGGAGCTTAAAAATAGCATAATTATGATGAACATAAACCTAGATCTGCTATCTTTGAGCTCAAATATCTCAAAAACGCTATGCTTTAGGATACTAGTATAATACCATTTTTACATTGTATTGAAATTCTCTATTGACTTATTAAGGTATGATCACTGGCTGCAATTACTCGATTTTATCAAAATGTCGGACTTCTTGGTATGCCTCATAGGTAAGACGGCCTTTACTTTCACTGAACATTTGTTTGAAGATCAACTTTGTCTGATGGTCTATCTTACTCTGTGATGTTGGTAAATTGTGGTGCTCCTCCACAAAAGTCACTAAATAAGAGATGAAGATGAAAATTCTTCATATTCATAGACCTTCTATTTTGTGTACCACTGAGGTGTATTGTCCACTTACTTTGACTTTAATTTTGTTATTGTCACATTTCCTCTTCAACGTAGGAATAAAGCAGTAATAAAAGAAAAGGTGCCCATTCAAAGCAGTTCTTTTACTTCAAAGCTTGGGCTGGCCTGATATTTCTGGTTTCATAACAGGTAAACCTATGAGAAGGCTGTGGTCTTAAAATATTACATGTTTTATATTATATAAATATTATTATTATGAGATAATATATTCATCATTCAGAAGCCTCTCCACACAAGTTCAATTCACACTTTTCTTAAATTAATCTCAATTTTTTTGTTTCAGCCAGTTCCACAAACCCGACACAGTTCCACCTCCACCAGTATGGATAGTCTAGAAATGCAGAACAGTCACCTGCTGTACAGTACAGTACAGTCACCTCCTGGCAGAGACACTTTCCCGCGGCAGCCCAACTATATCTCAACCCCATACATTTCTTCAGAGGAAGTGTCCAACATAGAAGTGATTAATGCGGATAGGTTTGAAAGAGACCTCACCTACAAGTCTCCACATATTGTGACGGCTACAAGCAACTCCATAGGCACTAAAAGGAAATCCATATTTGAAACCAACACTCCGGAGCCTAAGAAATCTTGTGGTACGTTAGAGCCAGTGACCCATTTGTGTATGATTTGATTTATTCAATTTATTTATATATTTAGCTTCATTTACAACAGTGATATTATACTTTTGATTCATTACGCATAATAGTTTAGTAGCTCTGTAATCTCTTTATTTTAAAAGCTTTTATTTAACTTCACTTGTATCTATCTATATATCTATGTATGTATTTTGTCTGTCTTGGAATCTTGCAATTAAAATTTCGAGCACTTTCCGATTAGCTATCCGGCTGAAACTTTCAGGGTAGCTCACAAACCGATGACAATGCAAAAAAAAAGAGTGAAAAGCCAAAAAGAAAAAATAACTTATAAACGTAAAAGTTACAAAGCAAGAAAGAAAACCCAGTAAAAGCTTCTTTTTTTAATTTAATTTATTAAATATTACTTATTTACTTGTACATCACTTCTTACTTAAATAGGTTTATCATTTTACTAGACCAGTCCTTCCCAACCTCTTTTCATCACAGACCATTAGGAAATCAACAATGATCTTAACACTATAATAAAACTAAAATTAAATTTGTTTGACCCAGAAGGTAGCCACATTTACCGTACTGTCTGTGTTATTCATTAAATCTTCAGGAGCACAGGTGTAGAGGCACGAAGAGCAAGACATCAGGGCCCCAATTCTGTTAGCTATTGAACCGCGATAATGCGCTTCTACCACTTTTAAGAGATAAAATAGAAAATTTTGCAAAAAAAAAACCATGCAATCGACTTGCGTTATTGTGGTTCAGTTCTTAACCAAATTGGGGCCCAGGTGTGTAATAGTTTGTTTTGAGTTCTCGATACATAAATTGAGTGTTTGCATCTGGTGCAAACCCCCCTTGCTCGCGTTAGTCCTGCAGTGAGCCACTTGTATTCATAGCCGGTTATGTGATTTCCATACTGTTTGTTTGTCGTATTAGGTAGTGCTGGCCTCTGATGGCAGAGTTTATCAAGCCGCCCGAGGGCCTCTGACATGGCTTAACGACTGCTATTAATCAATAACAGGACCGACCGGTTAACGTGCCCTCCGAAGCACGGAGCGATGGAAAACCGCACATAACTTAGAAAAGTCATTGGCGCGTAGCCTAGGTTTTGAAGCCGGTATCATTGGATTCTAAATTGCACTACAGAACCGTTAGGCCACCATCGCTCAATACTGACTCCATACTGACCTTGGAAGTTCATGGCCAGCTAAAAGATTTTCTGCAGGAGAAACAATGTCACTGGTTGGTGTATGGCCTTCTTGCCACAGTCTGAGCCTTGCCAGTGTCAACTGAGTTAGTCAGATGAAACTTCTGCAGCTTTTACGATTGTTTCTTCAGACAGATTCGCGGTCTGTCTCTTGTCTAGTTTTTTCCCAGCTACAAGTAACTACTCTCTTCTCACAGAGTGGAGCCACACCTGGTATTAGAAAGAGCATGTTAATAGGAGAAGGGTTTTAGACTACCAGTAATGATCTGGCAGGTATCATTTAAGATGATGTCCATCTGCTACCTGTGTGCATAGCGATACAGGTCTGATTCTCTGAAAAGAAACAGACCTTGGAGAAGGCATCCCAAGTGGTAGATGTTAGCAAAAGGAGCAAATTGTTACTAGTAGTTACTTTTAATCTTGTGTTATAGCTATGGTTTCTACACATCAAGTATCTAGGATTACCCCCAAGATGTTATGGTTGACTGAAGTGCTCTATAGGAACCTCTTCAATTGGCCGTTGGATTTATGATTGCCAAGGTGGTAGTTTTGGAAGGATTTGGGCATAGTGTGTTATGACAACACACGTTAGGCGTATTATGTGTGATGAATAGTATTTATAGAAAAAAACAATAAGTAAGAAAAAGAAGTGTAATGTTTGTGTTATGTTACAGCACATGCAACAACCAGCAAAAACCCGTCAGACAGGCAACCAAGCTACAAGCCAGCTTTGTTTGGTTCTCCGTTCTACCCTGGAAGGACCACGTACGGAGGCGCATCTGCCTCCACCTACATAAACCATCCCAACATCAGGGAGAGGAAGGTGGCTCATGTCCGGGAGTCTCCCCAGGACCATGAATGCGTCAGCATGAGCTCCTCTGCCAGGCGGGTCATGGATTTGCTGGAGAACTACTCTTCACCACTGATGGAAGCTAGGAGAATACCAATGATACAGAAGGCCGATTGTTCCTTGGATTCAGTTAAATTCCCTAGCAGATCCAGTACCAGTCGAAGCTACTGTAAGTAATGGCGCAGATGTCATGTGTGTTTGTTTGTGAGTTATATTCCACCATAACTTTTAAATGCCTGAACAGATTTAGATTTATGGGGTATTGTTAGAATCCTTACACCCCCCCGAGTAACATAGGCTATATTTTTTTTTGGAAACATTCTATATGGCGGCAGTAAGGCACCAATATCAAACAGGAAAAAATATTTATTCTTGAAATTTACTATATGGGTATGAATTTGAAGGTCTTGATAAGCACATTCCAACAATATATAATTTATTGGCAAAAGCTCTTTTTTGGCAAAGCAGGCGTGTTTTTTTTAGCTTTTAATCTAGTTATTCTATGAACTAAATCACTGACTTGATATAGACTTATTTCGAAAAACTACTGTATCAATTTTGGTAAAACGAAATCACACACACAAAAAACTGTCGAAGAGGGCTATATTTATTTTTCATTTGTTCTTGTTAACCACCAAACTACAAAGGAGAGGGGTGCTATAAGTTTAGGGTGTATATCAATGTATGTATCCGTGTCTGTCTATGCCATCGAAGCTCCCAAACGAATGGACCGATTTTGATGCGGTTTTTTCTGTTTGAAAGCTGATGTGATGGAGATGGTTCTTAGCTATAATGGGAGGTGGGGGGGAAGGAAAGGAATGAGAAACGTAGTTTCGTAGTAGATTTAGATGTGTTTTTTTATGTTTGTAAGATGATGTGATCCAGATGCTTCTTTGCTACGTCCAGTGTAGTCCTAAATAAGTTTTATAAAAATTAGTTCAGTCATTTTTATAGTACCTAAATCAATTAGTTTTTTATTGATGTACCCTAGAATCTGTGGGGTTATTGAACTGATTTGACAGATTCTTTTATATAAAGGATTATCTGCGGTGATCCTAAAAAAACATTAATTTTGGTTCAGTAGTTTTGTAGTAATTCCATTGTTTTTTTTGTTTCAAAATAATTATTGTATTAGTTAATTAACTGATTGAGTGCTTTCTTTGTTATAGCATACAAGACGCAAGAGTTGCCCGTGCCAAGTTTTGCCTCGCTTATGCAGTTGAAGCAGCGGTCGCGCCTCATGGACACCACTAGAGTAGCTCGACAGATCATTGCGTCTCACAGCAGCACGCTGTCTGGGTTCCAGCTGAATGAAGCGGATAGCTCCAAACAAACGTAATTATTTATATGTATACATACAGTTATTTTTGTTTTTCGATCAGCGGCATAAATGGTTGATAAGTTTAAATTATATTTTTCAATTATAACGAGAGAATTGTTTTTTATCTTCTTTTTATTTACATATTCAGGTCAATTCACACTAATTAGGAAATATCTGTTTATTAATATTTTAATCTTCATATATGTCTGATGAACCTGGACAGACAGCGTTGCCAGAGCATTTGGATAATGCCCTTCAAATTAAAGAGTACATTTGGTTATCCACCAATTCCTATATTCAATGGTTATCTCAGTTTGCTTGTATGTGTATGATAAATAATAAAGTTGCTTTGGTAACCCTGTTGTGTCCAATCATCTTACAATGCAAAGACATGTGACAGCAACCAACCAGAACTGGACCAGTGAGGGGGATGGCTCATTGGCCCATCCACCATCTCTCTGAGAGAATGCCCGTGTCCCAGCAGTGGAAAGTTAATAAAGCTATGAGAAGCGAGCACAGAAGTCAAAAGCCAGCGAAGCGAGCGCTAATCCAATAATCAGTTGAGATAAAGAAACTATAATTAGGGGGAGTGAAGCTAGTGTAAATCTTATGGCTTTAAAAATTAGACTGTTAGAAATATTCGCTCTCGCTTCGCTCTTGTCTTGTTATGATCTTGATAGTTTTCTACGTTTAGGAGGCCACTAATACACACATATTCAGGTTATCCATTAATGTAGTTTATTCCTAGATAAACACTTCTAAGTGGTTACTGATTTAAGCGCTCGCTTCGCTCACATATAACACACACATATTCACACATTCGCTCACATATTGATTGTCTACTCACATTGTTTGTTTTCACATTCCCGGGTGATCATTTTTAATATGTTTAATATGGTTAAACAGTCGAAAGAATTCAGACCAGGTATCGGATATTTTTGAAGCGTCAAGTATTTTTATATATTTTCTGATGTCCTGTGCTTATGAGACCATTATTAATAACTCTATCATTTATAAAAAAAAACTGCTTCTCTGAATTAATTTTTTGACAGAACAAATGTGATATGGCAGCTTTGAAAACCATTAAAAACAATTTCGATTTTCACGGAGTAGTAGTCATCCAAAAAATTTGCTTTACTTTATGTTGTTTATATGCGTAGAGTAAAGAGAAAAAAACTATTAAAAAAAATAAGGTATAAAAAGCTAAATTAGTAGTATATAAAGTAAGTAAGTAGTAAGTAATTAGTATAAAAAGCTAAATTTCTGTGAGAAACTTTATCTCTTCAATGGTTATTGTAGCTGCCATATAGATCTCTATTAAATCCGTGTATGTAATACGAGGGGCGTTCAATGTATTCTCGGTATCCGGGTAATATACTAATGATGAGGGTAATTAAATTATCTCATTAGTTTATGACACTCATTGATGGTATAAATACAAAATTTTATTTGATTGTCGCCATTAGTGTTCAAAATATCATTTCGGAAAGGCAACTACGATGACTGATACGACAATGTTGAACAAAATCGAGCGTCGCGCTGTGATAAAATTCCTCACAAAACAAGGAAAGACTCAAAAAGTAATTCACGAAGAAATGATGGCTGTTTACCAAGATTCTGCCCCTTCATTATCTACAATTCAGAAGTGGTCAAGTGAATTTAAACGGGGTAGAGAGAGTATTGAAGACGACCCTCGTGCCGGTGGGCCGGTTAGTGCCGCTACTGATGAAAACGTAAAAATTATTGAGAAACTTGTACTCGAAGATGCCCGTGTGAGAGTGAAAATATTAGCAGAAAGAACCAAGCTATCCGTGGGTACCATTCACACTATCCTTCATGACCATCTGAATTTGTCAAAGGTCAGTGCAAGATGGGTGCCGCGAATGCTCACAGCGCTTCAGAAACAAGCGCGAGTTGATTGTTGCAAGGAGTTTTTGGAGCTCTGTGGTGTAAATCCGCAAAGTATTTATGATCGGATTGTTACTGGTGATGAAACGTGGGTTCATGACTATGATCCTGAGAGCAAGCAGGAGTCTAGGCAGTGGCATAAAAAAGGAACAGCCCCACAGAAGAAGGTCAAAGTCTGCCCATCCGCCGGAAAGCTCATGGCCACAGTGTTTTGGGATTCCAAGGGAATCTTATTAATTGAGTACACAAAAAAAGGTGAGAGTATTACTGGCGCAACTTACGCTAACACCCTGCGCATTTTAAAGGAAGCAATAAAATAAAAAAGACGGGGAATATTGACCGCAGGTGTATTGCTTCTGCACGACAACGCGCCTGTTCACAAGGCGCGCATTGCCAATGCTGCTGTGCGGGATTGCGGATTTGAAGAAATCAACCATCCACCCTACAGCCCGGACCTAGCCCCTAGTGATTACTTTCTGTTCCAAAATCTCAAAAAAGAACTTCGAGGCAAGCATTTTTCCGACGATGAAGAGTTAAAGGCAGCAATTAACGATCATTTTTCAGACCAGGAAGAAAAATATTTTTTGGAGGGAATTGAAAAGTTATTTTCCAGGACAAATAAGTGTGTTCAGATCCTAGGGGACATTGAAAAATAACTGCTTATTCTTTCATGCCTATACCGAGAATACATTGAACTCCCCTCGTATGTATGTAACTAAAATCTTAAACAGAAAAGAGGCGCTTAATTGGTTTCGCCATATATTAACTAAAAGGAAAATAGGTTTGACACAAAGGTTTTCCTAGTCTGAGGACTAATTAATATTCATAATAAATACTAACTACATAGTTATTGACTGCAACACTCTTTTTTTTTTTAAATTAACTGTTTATTTCTTATTCACGTCTTCCGGTTGGTGCATCAAGCCTTATTTTTCTATTTTATTCCATTGTAAATTTGTTAGTTTTACCTACAGTGCATGTTTTCAAATAAATAAATAATCATTTATAATTTTTAGAGCGCGTCCTGTTCTGGATTAACCCGCTCGTTCTCATGCTTGTTATCATATTTTGTTTTTTATTTGGTTATTTGTCGTAGCTAAATGGTATTTTAAACATTTGGTCCCATTTGTTGCAGTGTTACTGGTATACAAGCAGACAGAGAATGCACAAACAAACTTAAAACGCGACTGACAAGACCCAGCCGAGGAGAGGATAAATTAGACCTACCAGAGCCAGTGCTGCTGCCCACGGCTGTACTTAAGATTGACAAAGATAACTTGCCCAAGTTTTCTATCAGTGTACCTTCTCCGCAAGTCAGCCAGGGCTACAAGCCTCCATTCACAGGCGCACTGCCCGCAGTCCCGAGCACGAGTACCGACACGTCGATCACCGAAACTCCTGTGCGTGCCAATATTTTCCAGTTTGCAAGCCCCGTCAAGGTATCTCAAGATGTGCACATGAACAGCACGGCACCCCCTACATTTAAATTTGGGAGTCCCGGACACAGCATGGATAAACCTAAAGTAGAAAAGAAAATGAATCCGCAACTTCATTCGTTCTCATTCGACACCAACAAATCCGAGAGCTCGGTCATCAAGTCTTCAACCGGCAAGTCGTCGAAAGAATGGAAATGTCCCGGGTGTTGGATATCAAACAAACCCGAGGTGGAGAAGTGCGTCTGCTGTGGAGCGAAGCAGCCGTCGGGCGACGCCGGCGCTACCAAGTCCGTGAAATGTACAGTGTGCAAGTTTGCCAATAGCAAGCCTGGCGCAGAAAAATGCATCAACTGCGAGAAGGCGAGCACTCTAGGTCACAACTCCGTTCCTCTACCGATCCCGCAGCCGGCAGATCCCTCCAAGTGGAAATGTGAAGACTGCTGGGTGAGCAACGACGAGCACTCGGAGAAGTGTGCGTGCTGCGGCAGCCGGAACCCTAAACTGCCCCCCGCGGCCGCTCAGCCGCCGCCCCAGGAGAAGGATTGGAAGTGCGAGGACTGCTGGATATCCAACAAGAGCCGAGTGGACAAGTGCGCGGCGTGCGGCGGCGTCAAGCCCGCAGCGCCCGCGCCGCTACCCGTCTATCACTCGCCCTTCGCCAAGCCGCCCGACGAGAAGCTCGCCGAGATCGCCCGAGCGCAGAAGGCCAAGTGGGAGTGCTCCGGCTGCCTCGTCCGGAACGATACCAACAAGACGGAGTGCATGTGCTGCGGCATGGAGAGAGAGGGGCCCTCCAAGGAGATCACTGCAAAGCCGTTCAACTTCCCTAAAGAAAGTAACATTAATTTCAAATTCGGAATAGATCCGCGAGAACAGGAAGCTAAGATTGCTAAAAAGGTGGAAGAAACATTCAAAATAGAACCTACGAGGAAGCTTCAGGAGCCAGAAACTAACAATAATATTATACCCACGTTCACATTCACTACGCCGAATAAAAAGTCTGTGGATAAACTGGGCGGTATAAAGAGCACGGACGCGCCCAAAACGGCGTTCACATTCGGTATCCCGAAGCCGGCGGGCACCGACGGAGCCGCCGCCGCCGCGCCGGTCTTCGGCGCCGGCAGCTCGACGACTTCCGTCGAAGAGAAACCACAAGAAGTGCCAAAAGTCAATTTCAATGCACCGGCGCAAAAAGAAGCGTTCGCATCAGGACTTTTCTCACAGAAGCCATCTCAAGATTCGCCACAGAAGCCATTTACTTCTTTCGCGCCGAGCTCTACGCTAGTATCGACCGACGAGGTTAAAGCAGCCCCTACGAAACCTTTGCCATTCCCACCGGCGGCCTCGAGCGGTGAAAAGGCGCAGCCTTTCGCGTTCGGTTCAGGGAGCCAGGTGTTCGGGGCTCCCGCCGCTGTAACGACCTCGAGTTTCTCGTTCGCGCCTGCGCAGAGTACGCTTGTGACCTCCACGCCGCTCGCCGCGCCGGTGTTCTCGAGCCCCGCGCTCGAGAAGCCCGTCGCGCCTACAATGACCATATTTGGTGGCGGTTCGGCGCCCGCCACCACGCCCGCGCCTGCACTTGCACAAACTGCCGCGCCGGCGCCCACACACGCGCCCGCGCTCTCACCTGCGTCCGCGCCCGCATCCGTAGCCGCATCCGTAGCCGCGCCCGCACCCGCGTCTTCACCCACACCTGCCGCCTCGCTCTTTAGTTTTGGATCCAACGGTCAGAGCGCGGCGCCCGCGCCGGATAAATCTAAATTTAACTTCTCATTCGGAAGCGCTAAAAACACGGAGGCGTCTCCTTTCGGTTCCGGCTTCAAATCAACGTTCGGGTCGGCGGAGAGCAGCGGCGCTTCCAACACGTTTGCCTTGCCTGCGCCCGCCGCGCAGCCTACCAACGCTGCAAGTGGTATCGGCGGCGCCGGCGTGCAAGGTTTCGGAGCGCCCGCGCAGGAGCAGCTGTGGCCCGCAGCCAGCAACTCGCCGGCCATGTTCGGAGGCGCCGATTCGAAGCCTGCGCCGTTCTCTTTCGGCGCGAGCAGCCCGTTCGCCGCGAGCACGCCTGCGGCCCGGGCGCAGCCCACACCCTCCCTCTTCGGGAACCAGAGTCAGCCGGCGCAACAGAGCCCGTTCGGCATACCGAGCCAGGACGGCGGGCAGCCGGGGCTATTCTCGAGCCCGCAGCCCGCACCCACGTTCGGCGCGCAGCCTGCGCCCGGGCTCTTCGGCACGACCGCGCCGCCCGCTTTCAACGCGACCGCGGCCTCCTTCGAGGCGCCCGCGCAGGCGTCCACGTTCAACTTTGGCTTGCCGCAATCTTCTCGTGTCTTTGGATTTGGAGCGCAGGTAATATAAATTACAAGTAGCTATTTCACAATGTTTACCCAAGTACGGCGAAGCATGGGAAGGGTGATGAGTTAACATCCTATGTATGTGGGTATGTGGATGTTCCAATATAGCGTCGCTCCTTTGGGTTCGACAATGACAAGCGAGGTATCAATTGATACCTCTTCAGATATAGTGTCCTAGGCATTTTTTTTACCGACTACGTCGATGCAAAGGAAGGGTTATGTGTTCAAACTAAAAAAAGGATCCGATTTTGACAAGCGATGTATCAATCAATTCGTCTTATTCGTAATTGTGTAGGGTAGGATGTAGGACGTCCTGTGGCCAGGTAGACTGACGACCTGCGAAAAGCGTCTCGAAGGGAATGCATGGGGGAGCTGAAGACCGAGCTCAGTGGCGTGCATTAGGAGAGGCGTACGTCCAGCCGTGGACAGTATAGGGTGATGATGATGATGATGATGTAAGAGTGTAATAGGCTATTTTTTACCTGACCACATAGTCAGGTTTTAGTTGTTGAATTTATGTCTTGTTTATTTGATAGTTTTCACCGATTGTCTCAACAAGTGTTATAACTTAATACCAGCCTGAATGTATGTAGAATCCTGGCGTACTGGCACAATCGATGTGAACATTAATGGGTAATTAATGAGTGCTTCCTATGTCTCATTAAAAATAGTACGGAATAAAGAAATCATTAGCTTCAATGTCTGGCGCATCAACATGAGGTCGCAAGCCTGTCGGTATTTGGTCGGTTATTGTGCACACTCCATGGAGTGTGCACAATCTGATTCCCCCATCACTTTTCCATAACCGTACGACTAGACGATCGGCAAAGCGCCACCCTTTTATGGTTGAAATACCTCGCATAAGAACGAAGCGGTACGCTTCTTCATTTATTATAAGAACTTAAAAGGAGTGGAATGCCCTCGTCAGTTTTTCCTGTAAAATATAACCCAGGTGTATTCAAGTCTAGAGTGTATAGGTATCTACTAGGCAAGCAAGCTACACCTTCGACCACGTCATCGCTTTCCATCAGGTGAGATCGTGGTCAAACAATTGCCTAGATAGTAAAAAAACTCTAACTCAACGGTTTTCGGTCCTTCGGCAAATATGACCAGCTCACTGCCACTTCAGCCTACTAATCCTATGGGCTATGTCGATAACTTTGGTTCTCTGTCGGATCACCACGTTCCGGAATCGATTTCTCAAAGAAACTCCAAGCATAGCCCTATTCATAGCCCGCTGAGCGACTTTGAAATTGGTGAACTAGTCGTACCGTGAGAGTCCACGTCTCAGCTC
This sequence comes from Alsophila aescularia, assembly GCA_946251855.1. NCBI lineage: Eukaryota > Metazoa > Arthropoda > Insecta > Lepidoptera > Geometridae > Alsophila > Alsophila aescularia. The sequence goes on from OX276373.1 coordinate 104,082,756, forward strand.
CGTAAGTCATGATAGGTAGGTAGGTAGGTCATAACAAGCATCATAGTTATTATTATTATACATAAAATATGTTTTTTTGTGGTAGTAAAATTGTTTTTGCGGGCTTTAGTTGCTGCCCGTTACACTTTGGTTCAGAACAAATCATTCAACACTACCTATTAATATAATGTTTTTAAATTTTCAGACGCAACAGCCGCAGCAAGCGCAGCCGCAGTCGCAGCAGGGGGTGTACAACTTCGGAAGCGGCAGTGGTATGGGCGGTATGAACCAGGCAATGGGAGGCGGGATGATGAATCAGCCCTTGGGAGAAGGGATGATGAACCAGTCTATGGGCGGTGGGTTGGGAGGCGTGCAGTTCGCGATGGGGAGCGCACCGAGCGGGAGTGTTAACGTGCGCCGCGTACGCAAGGCGGTGCGTCGGAACCCTCCGCGATGAGCGCCCGCCCTGCGGCGCGTGCGTCGCAGACTGGCGCTCCGTTGCTGTTAGACGGACCTGCCCCCCCTCGCGTTCTCGCGTACACTCCCCCTGTCGAATTTATTCATTATTTTATTTTTCTTCGCTTCCGTTACGTGTATATAAATTGTCTGTTATTGGATGAATCGTCAGGTATTGATTTTTTAAATTATTTTAAACAATAATGATTTTATAATTTGTAATGTGTACAATATTGAGAAGATTTTAAAATTATCGGCGTATTATAAAATGATAAATACTTACACTGATCGCCTCACATGGGTTTCTATAGATGGACTACGTTAGTTTGCACAATACAATAAATAAATTTAATTATTAAGCGTTTGATTGAATTCAAAGATAATTGAAAGATAATGAGTTAAATAAAAGCTTTTCAAAAGCAGTGAAACTGCTCGATTAGTTGTTCTATAATCAGAGTTTGAAATAACCTATAAATGCAATTTTCCTGCTCAAACAACAGTTGCTTTCAGTTCTGCTAGACAAAAATACTAAAACCAACATTATTTAAAACTTTAATTTGCACCAGCCTTCGTTTGTCGCCACCGTTCTATCTGCTTTTAAATTTATAATTTGCTCATATTTAATATATCAAAAAATAAATTTCGGATACATAGCCTATAATCTGTCCAAAATAAATTTCGGATACATAGCCTATAATCTGTCCAGTACCGGGCATGCATTGAATTGAAAGACTGACAGTAGCGACAAGACAATTTTTGTCTGGATTTAAAATCAGCGGTGTTATTTATCGGAAGAGAAATAATTTAGAAAGCAAAGAACGAGAAGCAATTGACTATTGCTAACCAAAGGTGTAGAAACATGGGTGACCACTAGAGCGGAGCAGGAAGCTTTCAGGGAGATTCCTTCGTACAATTTCCGCATTCGTACGTTTCATTTTAAAATACATTTATTTAAAGCATACTTCAAAAATGCTCCTCCATTTTTCTCGATCCTACTGTTACCTAAGTGCTAAATATTACTAAAGTATGGCTGCGATGTTGAAATAAAACCGTACAATGAGCCCTCACTACTCATCTCTATTGCTGACACATGAATGTGTATTGCTTTCTATCTGTTTATCTGTCTGTCGCGGCCGTGCTTTATTTGTATTTTGTGGCGTATCTTTGTTTTTATTATTATTATTGAATTTTACTTTAAGTCTATTGGCAAGCCTATTATAAGCCTAATACAACACATCATGAGTCGCGACCAATACCTGGTGTGCTCTAAAAGGCTTAAATTTCTGCCTCACGTTTATTGTAGTGCATAGTATTAATTAGTCAGAGAACTTCTCAAAACATAACTAACAAAAAATCCACCAACATCGCTTTATTTTTCGGGTATAGTAACACCGAGCGATGCTAATAGCCTTTTCCCCTGATCTGCCACCCTGCTTCGTTCCTGGTACTGCCAGTTATGGACACTAACGAACAGATTGCAGCGATTCTTATGTATTTATCTAAGGAACCTTATATTTTTAAGTTATAATATTATAAGTAAAATACTAGGATCATGTTATTTAAGTGTCGAAAACAATCGACATTTTCGGATGTACTGTAAATAGGCAATAATTGCACTTTTTTTCGTCAGATAATTATTTATAATAATTTAAAAAAACATTTGTCGCGTATGAACTACCGTCACATAGTCTTTGATAAGTGAATTATTCAATAAAATATTGTAATAAAATGTAGGACCTGTTTTTTTCAGTAGCAAAGTGATTACTGTACGAAATTGAGCTGTACATTAAAGTAGGTACTAGCTTATAAATCAAAGGTAGAAATTGTTTGCATGAAATGGAATATTTTTTTCTTTAAAAAATATTATAGCGACCATAGTAATGTAATCACTCAGTTGACAATGAGGAGGGAGTAATGATACCTAGTTCATAATAATAATGCTTTTGTTTTGAGAAATACTTTCAAAGAAGATAATCGTGTGCTTCATAATAACAGTGACATACATAATAACAGTGATAGAGACATACTAACAGTGACAGATAGTAGTTCTTTAGAACATTAGGTAATTTTAGCAAAATCACGATTATGTCACGAATTAGTCCAGTAACAATAGTTTACCTGTTTAATTTAAAAAAATGGATGCGACTGTGTCGGGGCGCACGGTCGTTTGTCGTGAAACGCCTACGTCACGTACAAATTGCTTGCGACATATATATTTTTAATTAAGCAGTAGTAACAAAAATACTTTACATCGAAGATGATAAAACAATATTGGTCTAGACTATGGGACTTGACTTGAATGACCTTAAAATGAGTGTATTACCGCAGCAAAATGTTCTGGTTTCGAAGGATGAGAGTATGATAGAAAATTAGAGTGTCGTGAGGAATACATGTGCCCAAATAGCAAAATTTGTGTGTCAAGTACTTTCAGAAATAATCATGATAAACAGATTTTGCTGCGGTAATGTTTGAAACGTTACCCCAGCAAAATTTATTTTTCAAAATTGATTTAGTTTGGAACCAAATACATGAATAGGTAGCTTTCCTTGATTAATTAATGTGCCCAAATAGCAAAATTTGTGTGTCCTACGGTTTTTGAGTTATTCAAGTTTCTACTGGGCTAACATTTTGTGATTTGTCATATATCGAAAATGGCTTGACACAAAAGTATGAAAAAAATACCACTATCAGACCTTAAAACATATTTGTTTTTGTGATTATTAGTTTTTTGATTAGTTCGACAAATATCTAGTATTTAATTTGTTTCCGAAATCATAAAAATCACAATTTAAAGTAAATCTTAAAATATTTCTCTTTTGCGAACGGACTGCATCGTGATCGAATTTGAGTCGCCATTTTGTATTACAAAACCCGTCTATAGTAAAAGCCCTCTGGTCCGTAACATCTGATTTATATATGCGCCCGGATCTAGGTCATCGTCATCACAATCATTCCGGAGTAGTAGGCGATAAGGAAAGCTGGTCTTTCGTTTTACCCTCGCGTCTTTGTTGTACACGATTAACATTCGTGTTTTTTATACTGAAGGATTTATTTTATAGGTTAGCTGTAGTACTGGATAGATTTGTACATTCGTGAGGGCGCGATTGTCGTCAAGTGGGCGAGGTGAGTCCGCTTACATGAGGTAGCCGGGCCTTGTTCGAAGAGCCCGCACTGCCCGCTGCATGCATAGGCGATCTCGCCTGTTCTCTCATACCCTCACCCGCGCTAGCCGGGTCACAGCCGCGACGGCAGATGACTAGCTACTATTTTTTACATACCGCAAACTTAAAGCATTCGGTTAGCCATTCGTATTAAGCCGAGCAAAAGTGCTCGGTGCGAGCACTTTTTAACAGAATTCAATTCAATTATTCAATTCAATTTCAATTATTTTGGTAAATTATTGGCTAAGTAATAATAATTTCGGCATTTTAATTTAAGTATCATTAAGCAAAATATTTTAGACGCTTCAATTATGTATATTAATTTTGATCGCGGCCACTGAACTTTATTTGATGCTATGAGTGTGGTTTAAGTGCAGTCGCTAATTTTAGCTGTTAGTTTGTACATATAGTTCGATTAATAATTATGTTCGCCGTGACGTGTAGACGCATTTGGACCTGACTTAATATAAATTGTTTAATTTTAAATGTTTTTAAAGTAGTTACACGTTTGAATATGGAGTTTAACAAGAGGCATCCAAATGCGCACTTCACATAGTCATTATGTAATATATATAATTGTATGTAATTGTACTATCACTGAACATTACAATACTAAACGTGTAATGGGTAAAATAAATGCGTAATGGATAAAATTGGGGAGCAAAACTAAAATATCGTTTTGTACAGACGTTATTGTGCTTTTGATAATAAGATGTAATACGTTGATAAAAGATCCAAATTAATAATCGTTAAATAAGAAATTACTTTAGCTTTGTTCCTCAATGAAGACGGCCATTAAAAAGATATTAACGCTTTTTATTTCTCTATTCTTAATGCGAATCTTCACATAATTTTATTATACAGGGTGGATTTTTGAGACGGCACAGTAAGGGCAGGTACCTTAACCCTTATAGTTACAGGAAAACCTTCCCCGGAGACCATCCATAACTTTTTGAGATATTCTGAACTGCATTCTTAGATTTTGGAAAAAATGTACAGTCAGCAAGAAAATTGACACTACACAAAAACTTTTTTGATGCCATTCGATCCTGTTCCTTATAAGAGTTAAAAGTATCTATGGGACCGACAGGTTTGAGTACTAAAAATTTCAGAAACTGCGAAATACTTTTTCCATACATTTGTAGGAAATTACCTTAATCATATTAGCTAGAGGAAGACGTTCTTAAGAGGCTTTCCTCAACTTTTGGAGATACTTAGACCTGCATTCACAGATTTTGTTAAAAATATTCAGTCATCGAGAAAATAGGCAATTTACACAACCATATTTTTTATGCCAATCGATCATTTTTCTTATAAGGATCAAATGTCTCTACCGGATCAACTGAGGTTAGAGTACTAGAAAAGTCAGAAATTGCAAAAAACGTTTTCCATACATTTTGTACGAAATGAATAAAATGAAATTCTAACATCGTTCGAATACAAACTTCAAAAATACTGGTCGCTTCAGTTGGTCCGATCGAAACTTTTGATCCTTATAAGAAACAGGATCGATTGGCTTTTTTTTTGTAAAATGCCCATCTTCTTGATAACTGTACATTTTTTTCCAAAATCGGTGAATGTAGGTCAAAATATGTTTAAAAGTTAAGGAGAGTCTCCTACAAACGCTTTCCTGTGGCTACAACGGCTAAGGTAATTTCGTACAAAATGTATGGGAGAAGTTTTTCGCAAATTCTGACATTTCTATTACGCAAACCTCAGTCGGTCCCAAAGAGGCTTGATCCCTATAAGAAACAGGATTGATTGGAATCAAAAAAAGTTTTGGTAGAAAGTGTCAATTTTCTTGTTGACTGTACATTTTTTTCCAAAATCTGTGAATGTAGTTCAGAATATCCTAAAAAGTTTGGATGGTCTCCTAGGAACGTTTTCCTGTAACTATAACGGTTAAGGTACCTGCCCTTACTGTCCCGTTAAAAATCCACCCCGTATTCTGTCATTTATCTAATAAACATAATCCCCCGTTCAAGGAGGGGATTTGACATAATTATTGCTGCTATTGGCATGCGTCTTGGTGATCGTAGCATTTAAATACACAGGAAAATGCACCCTTGGGTAGAGAAGGGTGGACCTATTTTTATGCCGGCACCACACAGCATTCATACACGGACTGCTGAGTATTCATTGGATTATTCGCTGTAAAGAGTGATGGATATGCCAGAATATCATAACTAATAACCAGGCACGATCAGCAAATATTTGCTAAGTTAGATATCGAAGGAATTACAATACTCTTAAACAAGATAGTAAGAAATCTTGGAGAGATCATGGATCAGACGTCTTCGTGGGGCCCCCAAATTGAGGCAGTTAGTCGCAAACTGTTTTGCTTCAGCTGGTGCCTTACAAGCGTCTTCAGAACTTTCTTCCAACGGCTACCAAAGTTGCACTTGCACAATCTCTTCTGCTTCCAATCCTTGACTATGCTAACGCCTGTTACCTAGACCTAAGGGAGGATCAGCTAAATAAACTTGAGCGTCTCCAAAAATTTTGTATCACGTTCATATTTGGATTACGCAAATATGACCATGTTTCCAACTTTCGACATAAGCTCAAGTGGCTTCCTATTCGCCTTCGTCGCTCACATTCTTTCCCTACTTTATAGTATACTTTTCAATACTGCTTCACCTCCATACCTCAAATGATGCTTTCATTTTCTACACTTAGAGCATTCCCGGTCGTTGCGGTCTTCAGAGAATCTACAGTTGAAAATACCCTTGCACGTTACAACATTCTATGACGCATCGTTTGCTGTACAAGCTGTTAGACTATGGAACAGTCTGCCAGTCCCGATACTTCAGTCTCCATCATTGAATTAAGGAAGGGATAAAAATATTTTACTTATTGCTAGTTGGAATAAATTAAGTTAGTGTTAATTTACTTTGTTAAGTAATATATATATATATATATATATAATCGTATGTATATATATATATATATTATAGGTATTAAGTCTACGTAGATGTGTTTATGTATTGTATTTTAATATATTTGTATATGCTTAGGACTAGTTGATTAAGTTCACGTACCTTTTATATTTATTTATTTTTGTTTATGATTAAGCACCACCGTCCATGACAACATTGACAACTAAAGGTATTCCTCTCCAACGGTTGTCTGGAAGAAATCGCTTTAAGCGAGAAGACCGCCCATTGTACTCTGTTTAAATCAAACGTCTATTCTTCTGTATGATTTATTTGGTGTGCAATAAAGCGTTTATCTATCTATATCGGTATCAATTCTGTCGGAACAAACCAATACAAAATTTGACAGCTTTGTAGTTATATTTAACATTTGACTCAACTTTATACAATTTGTGCCAACAGAATTGGTACCAATTACAAACAGCTTCTGATAGTACAATATTTCTACGATAAGGTTTCAATCTAGTTTAAAACCACGTTATAAAATCTCAATAAATACGTAGAGGTACCTAGAAGTGAAATCGAGGATCGTCACTATAAGTCCCTCCCTGCGTACCTACATAATCGTCGCAAGTTAAACCACTGAATAATTAAGTTAAACTTGAGTCAGATAAGAGTTAAGTAGGTATATTATGTAATAGCTATATTAATATAATAAAACTGTAACTGGCCTAAATCTGTACATTAAATAATTTTGAAAATTATAATTGAGAATCTTCAAAATCGATATGGAGGCCAAAACGGTTATATTTTTAACTAGCTGTGCCCGTGGCTTTGCCTGCGTGGTCATTTCATTTAAAAGTAGCCCACACGTTTTATTCCAGGACCAAAAGCCAAACCACCACCAGACCAGTTGTAGGTTTGGTCCAGGTCCAGAGGACCAGGAGGACCAGAACCAAACCTATAAAGTACAATATTATACTACATTTCTTCAAAATTAGTTCAGCCGTCAAATAGTTTTTTATCGATTGCTCGGCATCTAATCATCGGAATAAGGCACTGCCTTGCCTTTTTATAACGCATATTCTGTGAATTACGGCACTCCGTACTTCACAGAATATGCGTTATAACAGTTAAATTTATTTTTTTAATTTATAAATTACTATTTTACTATAAATAATTAGCTTAATTTCGCTGCGCGTTTTACAACTGAAGTCGACTTATTCTATCAAAAAACACAAAAAACACCTCAATACGTTTTAAGAGCCTCTAAGGACCATAAAGTAAAAAAAGAAGAAAACGTGTTCCTCGAGTTCATTCAATGTTCAAACCACTTCGTAACAAACCGCTTGCGTGTTTTAATTTCGATTGTCTTTGTTTAAGGGTAGACAACGCCATCTAGTTTAAATGAAGTAACTTGTTATCATGACCGTCTTGTTATTGAGTAGAGAAAATTATCTCATTTGCAAAGTAAATTGGATGGGGCATCAAGGGTAGGTCATTATTGTGAGGTCCATACGAACAAATTTTAATGCAACGAAACATTGTGTTCTTAGTACAATTTTTTTTATGATGTTTCACAGAACGACGTACCTACTTACTGGCACTTTAACTGGCTCTTAATAATTACCTACCCTACCTACCTACTTTTTGAGCTTTTTCAACACGATATGAGGATTGATTTGAAAAAATAAAAGTTTTCTATACTTTCTCTGTGAAGTGTACAACAGGTACCTACCTCTGTTTGTACACATTTCAATACCGACAACTAACCATTTTGCCAGTAAGACATTATGAAGAAACCTCCGATATAATTATATAATTATGTAGGTACGTAGGTAGTACATTATAATATCTCAATGGAAGAAACATAATAAAAAAACGTAGTACATATAATGTATATACATACTCAGAAAACTTGCAACGCTTCGAAGTATTTTTTACGCAAAAGCAATTGTGGTCTTTATTTATGCATAACCACGGATCAATTTCCTATGCAAGTATTTTTTACTTTCATTTCAAAAGAGCGATGGTGGCCTAATGGTTCTATAGTACAATTTAGAATCCAACGATACCGGGTTCAAAACCTAGACTCCCGCACCAATGACTTTTCGAAGTTATGTGCGGTTATCCATCGCTCCGTGCTTCGGAGGGCACGTTAAGCTGTCGGTCCCTGCTGTTATTGGTTAATAGCAGTCGTTAAGCCATGTCAGAGGCCCTCGGGCGGCCTGACAAACTCTGACATCAGAGGCCAGCACTACCTCATACGACAAAGAAACAAACAATTTCAAGGCTTCAGAGTACTTTTTCACACACGCGATAGTGCTCCTTTTATATATAGAGACAAAGATCAATTTGCTATGCAAGTATTTTCTACTTTCAAGGCTTCCAAATACTTTAATTTTGCAAACACGATTGTTCTCCTTATTTATATGACGGCAAAAATCAATTTCCTATGCAAGTATTTTCTGCTTTCAAGGCTTTAATCTGTTTCTACAGAAAGCACTTGAAAGTATTTTGAACCCTGGTTTTTCGCCCTGGTGTTTGAAGATAGACGTACTTGAAAGCCCTGGTGCTGGATATTGCGAAAATGACCCATGCCTACGTGGAATTTGTTCGTGATTGATTCCAATTTCCACGCAGGCAGCGAGGAATTGGCGTCTTAAAATTAAAGAATTAGGCCCCTGGAGGTCGTGCTAGTGCTAGTGTGAGCCGAATCCCAAAAACTAGTAAATTTGAATTTACCGGGACCCTTGGTTGCAGGAATGAAATGATTGCGTGTTTTAAGGTCAATCAGCGCCATCTAGTTAAATCGGAGGGAGAACTTTGATGCCTTTGGTTTATTCGCTTGAGTTGTTGATGCCATTGTGCTATCTTTACTCGTACCAAACTCGTACTATATCATCTCGATTACCTCAGCTTGCAAACATAAAAAACCGCACCTAGGTCGGACCATTCGTTTGGATAGATCCCATTATATATATTGTTTTCAGACAAAACTTGACGGTTTACTTCAGGAAATTACATAAGCCTTAAAAAAAACAAAGAAAATGTAAAAAAAGACACAAAATATGTAAATGCTTATAAATATTGAGGCAAAACATTCATAGCAGCGCGTGGATTCGATCCATGTCCCTCTGGGTTGCAAGCCAGACACCGCTTCTACTGTGCCACTCTGACTTGTGGCATAGGAGCCGAATTCACGGTACCGTTTTATAAACGGATGTGCAATTATTATTCCTTTCAAATTAACATAACTTTAGACTCATATCCCGCAGGAATCTCGTATTTATTCGTGATTAAAAGTATCATTCATTTTAACACATACTTTAAACTTTGACTGTGCCAAGTTACTTCAAAATCCGTACGGTAGTTTCAGCGTGATATGTGTTTTTTTAAATAACTTTCAACCCCTATCCTGCGGGAACCATTGTTTTTTTTCGGGATAAAAAGTATTCTAAATCTTAATCCATAACATAAGCTATGATTGTGCCAAATTGCATCAAAATCCGTCGGGTAGTTTCTGCGTGATGCGTGTTCAAAGAGACACACAGACAGACAGACAGACAGACAGACAGACAGACAAAAAATAAAAAAAATACCTTTTTGCACTCCATATCGGTTTTGAAGTTCATCTCAATTAAAATTTTCAAAAAATATTTAATGTACAGATTTAGCCCAGTTACGTTGTATTATAGTATAGACAGATTTTTGTTTCTCTGTCTGTCTGTCTCTTTGAACACGCATGACTCTGAAATTACTGGACGGATTTTGATGCAACTTGGCACAATCATAGTTGATCTTAAGGATTAACATTTAACGAAAAAAACAAGGGTCCCGCAGGATAGGTGTTGAAAGTTATTTAAAAGAACACATATATTATGTGTTCAAATTAAGGATACTTTTTATCCCGAAAAATAAAGAGTTCCTGCGGGATAGGGGTCCAAATTATGTTGATTTGAAAGTAAAAAAATAATACATCCGTTTATAAAACGCTACCTAATTTCGACCTTCCCTCCACGAAGCTGAGTGGCACAGTAGAAGCATGATAAGCCCGTGATCTAGAGGTCCGTGGATAGAAATCACGCGCTTCCATAAATGTTTTGATCCAAATTTTTTCATAATTTACATATTTTATGCGTTACTTATACAATTTCCTTGATATTTTTAAGGCTCCTGTAATTTCCTGAAGTGAACAGTCAAGTTTTGTTTGAAAACAAGCAGATAACATATACAGACGATCGCGCGTTTGTTATGTTGATATTGATCATGTGCTCGACGATGCCAATATTTTTTATCCAAATAGTTACAACAAAATAGGTCACAATAATTCCAGTTCGGAAAAACAACATAAAAAGAAAACGGTTCTGACAATTTACTTTGTTTATTATTTGACGTTGTAACTTTGTTAGTTTTGCCTTAAGTGCATGTTTTCAAAGAAATTTATTATCATTTACAATACCTCATAAAAAGCGCCCAGTTGCTTCTGTTTGTATCGGTGCTGTATTGTAACCAAACTGCTTACTGTTTTACATTTTGTACTAACAGAACTGTCACAGTCGTACTTGACAACACGGTCCCCTGGTCGCCCGGGCAACCACGGGTTCTTACGTGATGCTCTAAAGTGAGGGCAGACGTGTTGTTGGGTATTTCGAAAATCTACACAACGCTCATGACGTGAGATACCGTGTTGGTGTCAGGTACGTTTTAAAATCCAGAAAGCGTAAATGTATTCTTCGAAAGTATACCTTTACCCAACATTGATGACGTCATTGGCCGAGCGGCGTATTTTGAAAATATTACTCCACGCATCGCTACTGCAACAGAGATAGATTTCTAGAACACATACAGGTTCTCAAGGCATTACGCATAAAGGGCCTAAAACGGGTATATAATAGAGTTTAGCACATTGGGCTACACTAAAATATACCCAAGAAAAATGTTGAGGTCGGGTATACTCGTATTTTGGAATCCTTAACACTGGCGTAAGTATTTCTATTGTATACCAGACTTCTACACAATAGAGCATTGTATATATGTATATTTTCATACGCGTATATGTTTGTTCACGCATCACTTAAAAACTACTAAACCGAATGCAATGCGGTTTTGGATAGTTTAGAGTTTGTACTTAAAAACTGGGGTACTTGGTATCTTAATCCGAAGATTAGATGCCGAGCAATCGATAAAAACTATTTGACGGCTGAACGAATAGGTACTTTTGGTCCTAGAAAAACGACCACGCGGGCAAAGTCGCGGGTACAGCTAGTTAGGAATAAATGATGGAAGGAAGAAAGGCGTTATATACCGAATCAGAAGGTGTTCATAGGTTCTTGGATGTAGGCTCCGATGGTGCGAGGCACCTTGCTCTTGAAGACGTGGCGGTGTCCCTGGCCCGGCAGGCCGCAGCGGCCGTCGGAGGGCGAGTAGCGGCCCACGCCAGGCCACACCACCACGCGCTGGTACCCGGGGCCTCTGTCGTACGAGCTGTTGAAGGGCCTCAGGTTCTGCTCCACAGGGAGCTGCTGCTCGTCCTTCGGGTAGTGCGTGGGGCCCGCGTCGTGCCGCCGTCGGTAGCACATTGCCAAGTCCACCAGCGCGTTCCGTCCCCTGTACCGCACGTCCCTGTTCGTCTTGTTCATCTCACCGAAGTGCGTCCATTTGTAAGTCTCCATGCATCCCTTCAACAGTAACGGCCACGTAGCCGCGTAAACCTTATATGTACTGAAATGGTTTTTTATAGTGCTGCCGTCTCGTTTGCCAGTGAACAAATCATAGGGGCCGCGTAAAGATATAATCTTCTTAGACTTCTCCGCGATGGATTCTCTGTCCATGATCGTGTAGCGATTGGGGGCCAGGGACCACTTGGGCAAGGTGTCCTTGAACCTGCAAGGTTCTTCCCTTTCGAAGGTCGGCCTAGTGGAGTGCGGCCCGTTCGGGACTTTGAAAGGGTGCTCTTTATAGTAGGTCCCGGGACCGGGCGGTCTGTTCTTTGTGGGGCGAAATCGCGGTGTTATACCGAAGCTGACGTTCTTGCACGCGGATGTGTACTTGGCTGGCGACTCCAGATAGTGCCACGCTGGACCTAGCAGAGACTCTCGGTACTTTCTGTATTCGAGAATGTTTGGATTTCTGTAGCCTAAATTCTTAGCCCATTCTTCTAGTTCTACTTTGCACCTCCACGGGTCTTTATTTACTTTCTTGGTCCGGCTGGCTTCGCACAATGTGCCCGGTGGGAGCGGGTGGTAGAGGCAGGGGTCGCAGCCTGGCTCCCGGACGACGTAAAGGCCACTCGGGTCTAGGGATGGGTGTACGGTGATAGCGCCGAACCGCTTCGTGCCTGACCCGAATGGAGCTCTGGTTTTGAAATTCACCATAGTAACTATTTAATAGGATTTGGTAAATTAATCTAAACTACTTAGTAATATTGCAATAAATATTTAAAAAGGTTAAAATAGCACCGACAACACTTGAGTTATTTTGTTCTTTTTTCTTTCAAATTGAAAGTTGTTCAAAATGAAGTTGATTTGTTGACGTCCTTTGGTTTTGACTCTTACGTCGTATTTATATCCTCTTTGGTTTTGACGGGAAATAATAAAAAAACGGACCTTTACAATAAAAACTCTTCGCAGGGCTCTTTTCTCCTTATTCACGTGTAAATAGTTTAAAAAAACTAAAAAACAAGCTTTATATAGAAAACCAAACTAAAAAATAGAAAATAAAATTTAGTAGTGTAAATAAGAAAAAAATGTTTTATTTCAAAAAAATCGTGAGGTGCATGGGTCATTTCGATAATATCTTAAAAAGAAGCCCACGCTTTTTTTTAAATAAAACATTTCTTTCTTATTTACATTATTAAAATTTATTTTCTATTTTTTAGTATGGTTTTCTATATAAAGCGTGTTTTTTTAGTTTTTTTAAACTATTATTTATTTTCTACTTTTTAGTTTGGGTTTTTTTTCGAATTATTGCATTGTCATCGGTCTTTGACAGGTGTGCAAAATTTGAATGAAATCTGACCGTTAAAAGTGGGTCAAAATAGCGTCCAAAGGAGTCGGTTACAAACATACAAACATACAAGTGAAGCTAATATAAAGCGTATAAAAAGAGGTTGCCTGAACGCCTGAAGGTGTCGCGAAATGCGACTTTAGAACGTAGTATTATTGAGTTGTCTGTGCTAAGTCCAGGCTCCAAGGTTACATTTTCCCACTTCCTACTCCCCTGGCACCTACCCTGCACTCTGCCACCCGCACCTCGCAATAAGTACTGAAGTGCCTGTGTAACAAGGTTGACACAATTTAGCTCGGAACTAAATTATGTATGTCTCAAAAGTTATTTATTTTATTGGCAGGCTAATAATTTAGTTAGGTAAATTTTATCTTAACATTAGATGATAAACTATATTTTCTTGTTGTGAGATTTATTTTAAACATAAAACTTAAGCCGTTGAGTTGAAAAATGTAAATATTACTAAAAATAACGTAATTTTTGATAAGAAAATGTATCGAATGAAATTCTGTTAATCATGTTTTTGTCTTAGTCTTAGAGAGATAAAGATCTCATAAACATGTATGTTAAGTTTCACATTTATCAGTTTTGTGGTTGACCCCTTTAAGATGAATAGAAATCCGTGAATGTTATGAAGAAAATGAAAACCAATATTAAATAAGTAATTCCGAAGAAATAATCGTTTTATTATATTACTAGCTGTGCCCGCGGCGTTGCTCGCGTGGTTGTTTTTCTGGGATATAAGGATCCTATGAGTTATTCCAGTACCAAAAGTACCAATATAGGTACCTACATTCCTGTGTTATGAAGCTTCGGTAGCGACCCGACATGGTCGGGATAGGTTAGAAGGGAGCTGGAGTGAAAGTCGGATCGCCACTGAAGGTTGTTGACAGAAATCTGTAGAGATAAACTTCAAAATCGATATGGAGTGCAAAAAGGTATTTTTTTATTTTTTGTCTGTCTGTCTGTCTGTCTCTTTGAATACGCATCACGCTGAAACTACCAGATGGATTTTGATGCAACTTGGCACAATCATAGCTGATGTTATGGCTTAACATATAGAAAAAAAAACCCGAGAAAATAAAGGGTTCCCGCAGGATAAGGGTTGAAAGTTATTTAAAAGAGCACGTATCACGCTGAAACTACTGGACGGATTTTGATGTAACTAGGTAACTGGTCTAAATTTTAACAGATAATATAAACTTTGACTATGGTAAAAGTTTATATTAAAATTTAGAATACTTCCGAAAAAATAAAAGATTTTTAAGGGATAAGGGTCCAAAGTTTATGTTAAATTAAAGTAATAATACATCCGTTTAAAGAAGGGTACGAAATTTCGTTATCTGCTCCACAAAGTCTAGTCAAAGTCAAAGTCACTAAGAATTGTTTCAAAATTTTCTAGAATTTTTTTGCTCTATAATTATAAACTTATAACACCCGTCTCTTTGTTCGGGGGTTAAAAATGTAAAAATAACGCATAAAATATGTAAATGCTTTTAATTAAGGAGCAAAAAAAAAATAGAAGCGCGTGGTTTTGATCCACGGACGTCTGGATTACATTTCCACCCATGTTACCGCTTGGCCACTCTGCTTTGTGGAGCAGATAACGAAATTTCGTACCGTTCTTTACACGGGTGTATTATTACTTTAATTTAACATAAACCCAGTTACAGTTTTATTATAGTATATATATTTAGTTACGTTGACATTATATTTTACAATCGACAGACATCAATTTGAATCACATCACACCTTTATATGACATTTCTTTATCACCAGCTAGGCACCATAGCTCCATTAAAGAGTATGGATATGTGATATACGAGTACACTCTAACATCTTCTCTTGAAGCTCATGGTGCCCTAAGTATAGCAGCAATAGAATCCTGTCCTCATTCGTGCAGGCCAATCTGACTGCATAGCATTGCCAATCTTGGCTTGTATAGGGCATTCGTAAACATGTCAGCTATTTGGTTTTCAGTCGCTATTTTCGCAATCAGCATTTTCCCATTAGCTACGGCTTCTCAAATAAAAAAATGCCGTAATTTTATATGTTTTGTTCTGGCGTGGAACTCATATAGCGGATTAAGTGCCAAATTGATGGCTGACTCGGTGTCTATATGGACAACAGGAGTCTTCGTTGATTGGTCTATGTTTTCAATCAATAGTTTGAGCCATATAATTTCTCTAGCAGCTTCACTGGCAGCTACAATTCCAGCTTCAGTGCTCGAGATTGCGACTGATGTCTGTAGTTGGCTTCTCCATGATATTGGACCTCCATACACACATAATAGTTCTGAAGTGGAACTTCCAGAGTCAGTGTCTCTACCATGATCAGCATCGCTGTAGCAGACCAGTTCTTTCTGCATACCCTTTCTGTAGGTAATGCAGTAATTCTGCGTACCGTTTAAATACATCAATTTGACATCCTTTTCATTTGATATTCTTTTTTCTTTTGTGATACCTATTTTTGTGGTAGCTTCTAGGTGTCTGGATGCGACACCGATAGCGTAAGCTATATCGGGTCTTGTTCCCACCATCAGGTATGCAAGGGCTCCAACCGCTTCTCTACATGGAAACGCGTTGTTTCCTCCGGCTTCTTCTCTCAATTCTGAGTCTTTCACTATAGGCGTAGCGCTATCGCCCGCCTTACTATTCTGCATACCAAATCTCTCAAGTACCTTCTTGGTGTAGGCAGCTTGATGTATTTTGATACAATCTTCCTCTCTTTGTATCTCAAGTCCCAGGAAGTAATATGACTTTTTGTTTCTTTGGACCTTTATTTTAAATCGCTTCTTCATCTTCTCGAGGAACTCGTCGATCAAAAATAGCCCACTGCGACGAGCCTGGCTGTGAACTTGTCAATATCTCCATTAGAGTCTCGCTTAATTTTGTAAATCCATTTAGTAGATATCGCTTTGCGTCCATTTAGCAATGGCATTAAGTCCCATGTTTGGTTTAGTTTAAGAGATTATTATTATTCTTATTTCATCATCCATGGCTTTGCACCACTTATTTTTGTCAAGAGACTTCATCGCATCTTTGAACGTCTTTGGTTCTCCTTCATGATCATAGACCATTTCAACACAATTAAGAACAAACTCTTCAGGAGGTTTGATTCTAGAGCGATCTCTTAGAGTCATTCTGTTCTCGACGTTGCTCGTTCTTGACGTTCGAAATTTGAAGAATCATTAACCGGATCAATCGGTACATTTTATTCGTGTGGTTCTTGATTCGAATCAACAGAATTGTTGCAAACTCGAAGCGGTATCACCACTGATCTAGGAATCTTCTCTTTATATATACTTTCAGTTGCATACTCATTATCGCCGACAGGGTTACAGTGTCTTGATATTTACTTTGATTGGATCAGAAGATTTGTTCAGCAATCTTAGTTTATAGAGACCTCCATGTTTAACTCTTTTTCCGATTAAGACAGGTTCACCATATACAATAAGTTGACAGCTTTTTGTTTTCGATACAAAGGTGCTATCGTCTAACCTGTCTTGGGCAGCTAGGAGGCTAGGACAGAAAATATATTGTTTGTAATCCCTGGAACAAGCCATACATCTTTCAAAGTTATCAGTTGCTCTCTACCATAACCATCTACTTCAACTATTACAGATCCTTTTCCAGTAAGTAGCAGGGATTGCTTGCCCGCTTACCGTTGTCCACAGTATGTGAGTTGTTTTCAAATGGCTTGTAGTCCTCAAACAGATCAGCTCGGCTTGCGACATGACTTGTTGCGCCGTTGTTAACATAGCAATGATTTTTATCAGTCTTTACTGTAGTGTTCCCTTCATCGATACTCATTAGCATCATGTTAGCCTTGCAGGGAATGTTAGTTTGGTAGGGAATGTATCTTGTTTCGATGTTGATGGTTTTTCAGACCACAGTAGCTACATCTCTTAGACATGTCTTTGACAGCTGGCTTCTTGCGAAATTTTGACTTGCTTTTCCCTCCGGTTTGAGCGAGTGTTTCCTCCTCTTGACCTTGAGATCCTTGAGACTGTAATGCTCGTTCGTAAGGACACAGGTGACCAGTCAATTTCTCGATACTACGATCCTTTTTCGCCAACAGCTTCCAACTTGAGATGAACTGGAAATATTCATCGGGATAGCTTTCTACAAAAGAAGTCACGACAAGTTTGACTCGTGACGGTAGACAGACAGTAAAGGAAAAAATAAGCGTTTTTTAGCGGCGCGAAAAGCCGGGCAGTTGTGACCGGGAATGTAGAATGTGCACATCGAAGGGTTAAAAGTGTAACCTAGTGAAATATGTCTGTATGTGCAGTATAAGTGCCGTCAATGTAAAGTGAACAAACTTACGATGGTGCTAAGGAGAAATAACCTCGGCGCCACAAAGAAGACTTACGGAAGAGAAGGCTGGTGTGAGACTCCTACCGAGTGTGGTGATGTTCGAGCAGGGAACCAGCGGTAAATTTGGTAAGTCTATTTCATTAAACTAATAGCCGCACCGCAACACTCTTCGAGGCTCGGGTGGCTGTACGGAAGTATTGCCACTGGGTACCCCTTAAATAAGTAACTGTAATAAGCCTACGTCTAGAATGAATAGGGAAATGCCAACCAAAATTCTTGGAGGCATGGTTCCTTTGAGGCTGTACGGAAGTATTGCCACTGGGTAGAAACCCCTCTAATAACTGAGGGGTATTATTAGGGGGTTTCTGGTACTTCCTATGTCGATAAGTACCAGAATGCTGACTGAATTTCCTAGTTTGCAATGCTGATCTTTTGGCCTATATAGGACATAGTTTTATTTTTAATATTTATTTGCTCCTAAATATACATAGTATTTAACATAATATTATATAATATTTTTTTACATTTTATTTTATTGCTAGCTGCGGTTTAGTTGCTTTTCGAGTCGATTAGTTTTCTTTTCTTTTTAATTGTAGGTATTGATCTGAAGTGTTCCATTATTATAATATAGAGCGATGGTGGCCTAACGGAGAACCGAACCCGGTATCTTTGGATTCCAAATTGCACTATAGAAATAGTGCAATTTGGAATCCAACGATACCGGGTTCAGAACCTAGGCTACGCACCAATGACTCTTCTGAGTTATGAGCGGTTTTCCATCGCTCCGTGCTTCGGAGGGCACGTTAAGCTGTCGGTCCCAGCTGTTATTGATTAATAGCAGTCGTTAAGTCATGTCAGAGGCCCTTTGGGCGGCCTGACAAACTCTGACATCAGAGGCCAGCACTACCTCATACGACAAACAAACAATAGTGATATAACGTACTTTATCTGATCACAAGCATATAAAATGTTTATGTACTATCTAGATTATAAAATGTTTAGTTTACTTTGTTAGCTTCAAGAAAATAACCAACCGTGTTTGAAGTTGGTTGCATTCTCGAAGTTACTCAGTGTTAAAGTTTTTGTGTGTTGAACTCAATATAATATTTGATAATAACCGGCTAGGACTCATTTTTAGTGTCGTATTGTTTAATTGTATTGTGGTTTGGAATTGTGGATTTTTATTTTGAAGCGTGGTACTTACTTCATTACCACCGGGATTTCTGAACCTATTTGAACCTATTTGAACCTATTTGAACCTATTTGAACCTATTTGAACCTATTTGAACCTATTTGAACCTATTTGAACCTATTTGAATGGGTAGTTTTTATTTCATTTGAAAAACTAGACTTGTCAGGACAGTACAATAAAAAAATCTTGAAATAGTAGTCTTTTAGAAAATTAATTTGATTTTGGTTCAAAGAAATATTTTGCTTATCGAATCAGCATTGCAATTTAAAAGGGGCATTGCCGCCAGTATTTTGGTAAGGAACGCCGCCAGTTGGTAGTGAGCTAGAGCACTTGTAGGAAAGTATGTACATACCTACGCGGTGGCCGAGCTGTAATATGTGCACTTGACAATCTAACAGCAGCCGGTTCAAAACCTCGGTCCTGCACCATAATAATATAATAATAATAATTTATTTTATAGTATTTTTGTATATATTGTAAAAAAAACTTCAATCTATGTTAAAAAATAAATAAAGTGAATAATAATAAAATAATATTTTAAGTTTGTTTGTATACCTAACTTATAATAATATTGTTTTGATTGTTTTATTTTGTCATTTATATTGTATTTTACTTTGACATTTTTATTGTATATTACTTTGACATTTTGATAAACAATTAATTAATTTGAATTTTTATTGCATGAAATCAATTGTTCATATAATATGTTAATAATTTAGTATCTTGTAATTTTAAAAACATTTGCACGACACACTAGTGGAATATCCCTGAACTATATTAACAACTGAAATGTACTTACCTGTATTCATGCAAATAAATTTATTTCATTTCAATAATTATTTATTTCCAGGAAATAATATTTACATTAGATAATTAAAATTAATACTTATTGCGCTAATATCAATTGAATCTATAGCTTAGGTTTTCTACCGGCTCCAAACTAGGCTAAGCCTATATCTTGAGTACCCAATGACTTATGAAGATATAAGTGCGGATTTCGATGACACCGCTTAAAAACTGTGTAAGATAACACCAACAAGTCCAAGGGCATCAAAATACAAGCACACCATCCACCAACCCGTGCTGGGCTCTCTCTCTCTCTATCTCTCTCTCTCTCTCTCTGATGGAAAGTCTGTGTCCCAGAAGTGGGAAGTGATATTAGGCTGAAGAGACATAATTATCAATATTGTGCCTCTGAGGTATCATCATAGTCATCCCGAGTACTTCCTCTGCTGAACATGGGCCTCCCCCATAATAGGGAAGTTATGTCATGATCTCCAGCTGAGCAGACATCCTGGTAATCTCAATAAATATTGACACCACGACCGGAAAACGGTGCTATATATTTCCTGAATTTCCTCTGCTAGTTCTCCAGCAGGCGCAGGTAGAGAAGGGGTGGACCTATTATGAAAGCGGGCCCACACTGCTTCGGTGAGTGTTCCCGTCGGGGTATGCGGTCGTTAATTGCAGCAGGCAGAGATTTACCAGGTAAGTACCTAACATATTGCTCTAACTAGATGCCACCTCCGTAGAATAGACTTCAACGCGCTCTCCCAGTTTATTTCCTTGCATATAATTAAATTGATGTTGTTTCAGATTAAAATAGGGAAACAAAAGTAAGCGTAATTCAAGATCTTTGGGTGAGATACATAAATAGAGCTAGAAAAATAAAAAAAGGAAGGAAAGGATTTTGATTAACATCCACGATTGTTTGTTTGTTTTTCGTATAAGGTAGTGCTGACCTCTAGGTTTTCAGGCCGCCCAAAGGCCTTTGACATGGCTTAACGACGGCTATTAATCAATAACAGCTGGGACCGACAGCTTAACGTGCCCTCCAAAGCACGGAGCGATGGAAACCGCAGATAACACAGAAAAGTCGTGGGTGCGGAGCCTAGGACTGAACCCGGTACCGTTGGATTCTAAGTTGCACCATTGAAGCGTTAGGCTACATTCATTCTGTATTTCTATAGATCCACGATTATCGAGTTAAAAATAACCGTAGGTATTAACATAGACAAGAATGCAGAAAAAGATTTCAACAAAGTTAGTATTAAATAGAATGGGGCTGTTGAAAGTTTTGCATAAAGTTTGGTCCAGGTTTAATGAACTATCGGGAGGACGCGGGGACCGGAGAGCGGCGGCGGGACCGCTGCGTGCGCCGCGTGGCCGCTGCGGTGGTGCGTGACTATGGTTCTTCCGAATTAGGGAAGTGTTATGAGGGGAAGCCGACTCGACAGTTCTCTGCATTAGTGCCACCGCGCCTTAGGCAGGCAAGGGCGGGCACTTCAAAAATCGATGGGGAGGGCGCGTGCGTCCCGCTCGCCGCGCAGTCCCGTGTCGCACCCCAGCCGTCGCCACGACCGCACGCCCGCTCCCGCGTCTTTCTTAACCTAAGGCGTACTCGGTACTTGTTGCCACCGCCACCTGTTAACACAAAATACCTTTCTGGACCCTTGACAATCCTCCTGGACCTGTTTCCCATCCGTAATATTCGCCACAAACAGTTTCAACAGAGGTTTCCCGTGCGCCGCGAGTCTCGGCGAAGTTTCGAATTTCTCCCGCGCCGGAACTGCGGAACGATTTGTGTGGGATTATTTACCGAGCAACCCCCTCAGTGGAAATAAAAACTGACGCTGGATTTGTGGTTAACTGTCGTGGACTGAATTTTGTGTGATGCCGTTTTTGCCGAAGACAATGTGAGACGCGACTGGAACGCGGTGACACCACGTAAGTATGCACGAAATTCCAAATAATGTCTTGCATTCACATTATATAAGAAACAATAGGTGTTCAATAGCCGCTTCACAAAGGCTTTATACGATTTTAATGAGATTTGACACATGTACGGCTTCCGTAGAACTTCGCCGGTTGTGAAGTTTCAAGGGAAGCGCTGAGCGCAATTTTATAGAAATGAAACGAATGAAAATAGCGTAGTTCGTATAATATCGAATATAAATTAAGAAATAGTCGGGGTTGTATTGCAATACAGTAGGCTTTTACGTTTCCGCACGCATTACAGACTTTTAGAGTGGACTGTGTGTGATGGGCATGAACCCTTTTGTACCTACCTTTACTTCTCTACATTAGAATTCATATTTTATCTCTTGCGTCTATGGGTACCCTTTGACGGCCAAACAAGGCCAGCCGATGAGTTGGGGATCTCATTTATTCCCAGAGAGAGTCGTGAATTATATACGAGTAGATACGCGGTATTGTACGCTTTCAATATTTTTTTCGCATATTTTTTTTCGCGCAGGACTTTTAAGGAAAACAAGAACCCCCCTCCTCCTCCTCGGGTCATTACACCGTCCAAGATGATAAGCAGGCCAAGGGTCACGATTACGGGTTTGTTTGTTATGTCCCCGTTGTCCCATGCCCCCCGAGATGTATTATGCAGTTGCTGGTTAATAAATAACCAAAAATTTTCGTTAGATATTGTACTGCCATGAAGTGCATCATGTGCACACAGTGGTTGTATAAAGTCCGGTCAACGGTAAATACCGTTGACCGGACTTTATTCAACCACAATGATATGTGTAGTTACCGCTCTGTAGACGTCTGTATTACAGCGTTCATAGGGCTGCCGGATTTGATATTCAATTTTTCGTAGTACATAAATCCTTTGCAATTTAATTTTCGATTGATATAACAATTATTTATTCGTTAGCTTTGCATTTTTAATACCACTATTTGGTGGGTTGACCACTCGCAAACCGCAGTTATATAGCGAACTGAGGAAATGTATGTAGTCTTCTATGGTGTATTTTAGCGAAACTAAAACTTATTATATATGTTTCAATGACTCCTTATTTAGACTATGAACTCAAGGAAGATTTGAGTAGCCCGCTCGTCCGATAAGTCAAACGGCTCGGGTGTGCCAAACTGATCAGTCTAATCTAACGTAAGTAGGTAAGTCGACATGTGAAGAAAAAATACATAAACAACCTGCGATGACATATAGGGTAGATCCCCGATCGCCGCTCGAAAAACGGCACCGTCAAAACAAGGCAAAACAAGGCATATGCCTTGCCTTGCACATGCCTTGTTCTCAGTTGCAATAGAACTCTCTCTCCGCTTGTGGTCTCCGCTTGTGGACTATTTTTTTATTAGCTGGAGAGGTATAAATCTGTACAAGCACGGAATAAACGAGCACAAGTAAGCATTGGCGCGGGAACACTTTTGTGGTATGATAAAAACGTTATGTGTTCTCAGTCGCAATATAACTCTCTCTCCGCTTGTGGTCTCCGCTTGTGGACTATTTTTATATTAGCTGGAGAGGTATAAATCTGTACAAGCACGGAATAAACGAGCACAAGTAAGCATTGGCGCGGGAACACTTTTGAGGTGTGATAAAAACGTTATGTGTTCTCAGTCGCAATATAATAGAACTCTCTCTCCGCTTGTGGTCTCCGCTTGTGGACTATTTTTATATAAGCTATAGAATTCTCTCTCTTTCTCTCTCCACTTGTGGACTATTTTTATATTAGCTAGAGAGGTATAAATCTGTACAAGCACAGAATAAATAAGTACATTGGCGCGGGGACCCTTTTAAGGTTAGATTTTCATAGAGATTGTGTATGTACAGTTTATTTAATTGAAGTAAACAACATACGCGGTGGGTTACCGTCAGCCGTCAGCCGATTAAAAGTACGGGGGTTTTAGCTATGCCGTGTCGGGCAGTCTCGGGAAAAAACAATAAATGAATACCAAATTGGTCTGATCTAAATTTGAATCTATTATATTATTATATTACTAGCTGTACCCGCGGCTTCACACGCTTGTTCTTTTCTTTAGGTTCAAAGTACCATAATAACCATAACTCCAGATCCAATATACCAACATCTGAACAAAATTTCTCCAGCCGTCAAAAATACTTTATCACTTGCTCGGCTTCTCACTCACCGGATTGAGATACCAATTACACCAGATTTAAATCAAACCCTAAGCTATCTAACAATGAAAACCACATTGCAATCGGTCGCGTAATTTTTACGTGATGCGTGAACAAACAAACATACAGACAAACAGAAAGAAAGACACGATTAACAACAAATATATTGTTCAATACCTTTTTTAAGCAACCAAGAGCATTTTTTTCATTTGAATTCATTTATTAGTTTGGGTGCAATGCGTGGTCAAGATACGGAAAAACAGACAGAAAAAATTAAAAAGTAAAACAGTTTGGCTTCGGTATCGAATATAGAGAACCATCCAAAAAATATTTTTTATTACTTAAATATTAACATAACTTTGGACCCATATCCCGCAGAAACCCTTTACTTATTCGGGATAAAACGTGTCCTCAATTTTAACCCATCATATAACTTAAGACAGTGCCAAGTTGCATCAAAACCCTCCCATTACTTTCAGCGTGGTACGTGTTCTTCTAAATAAGTTTCGACCCCTAAATAATAACTCATAAATTTTTCGATATGTAAAGCATCCTATGCCATACCTCATAGTACGAACTCAAATCATACCAAGTTTCTTTTGAATTCATCCAGTAGTTTCGGCGGCGTGATGCGCGGCTAAGATACAGAGTGACAGACATACAGACAAAAATGAAAAAACATACAGTTTAGGCTTCATAATAGAATATAGAGTAATATAAAAAAAAAAACACTATATCTTTAATGTACAGAATTTGGACCCAGATCCCACAGGAACCCTTTATTTTTCGGGACAAAATGTATCCATAATTTTCACCTATCTTATAAACTATGTCTGTGCCAAGTTGCAACAACATCCGTCCAATAGTTTCAGCGAGCTAAGTGTTCTTTTGAATAATTTTCCACCCCTATCCTGCAGGAATACTTAATTTTTTCGGGATGAAAAGTATCCAATGTCCTATCTCGAAGTGTGAACTCAAATCATACCAAATTTCATTTGAATTCTTTACGTATTTTCGGCTGTCAAGGTACAGTCAGACAGACAGACGGCCAGACAGACACACAGACAAAAAAAATACAGTGTCGGCTTTAGTATTGAACATAGAACGTCCCAAAAAAAATAAAAAAATCTTCAATTTACAGTATTTTGGACATTGTCCCGAAGGAAGACTTTATTTTTCGGGATAATAAGTATCCTCCATTTTTACCCATTATATAAACTATGACTGTGCTAAGTTTCAACAAAATCCGTCAAGTAGTTTCAGCGTGATACGTGTTCTTTTAAATAACGTTCAACGCCTATCCTGCAGGAACCCTTTAATTTTCCGGGATGAAAAGTATACTATGTCCTACCTCAAAGTATGAACTTAAATCATACCAAATTTCATTTGAATTCATTGAGTAGTTTCGGCGTGATGCACTTCCACGGTGCAGACAGCCAGACGGTCAGACAGAAAGACAAAAATTAAAAAAAAAACATTTTTAGCTTTAGTATTGAATATAGAACGGCCCCAAAAAAAATACAAAATATCTTTAATTTACAGAGTTTGGGACACTATCCCGCATGAACTATTTATTTTTTCGGGATAAAAAGTATCTTCAATTTTAACCCATCACATTAACTATGACTGCGCTAAATTGCATCAAAATACGTGCCGTAGTTTCAGTGGTAAGTGTTTTTTGAAATAACTTTCAACCCCAATCCTGAGGAAACCCTTTAATTTTTCGGGATGAAAAGTACCCTATGTCCTACCTAGTAGTATGAACTCAAATCATACCAAGTTTAATTTAAATTCATTCAGTAGTTTCGGCATGATGCCTAGCCAAGATACAGAAAGACAGACAGACAATAATGAAAAAAAAAAGTTTTGGCTTCAGTATTGAATATAGAGTAAGGTCCAAAAAAAATAATCAAAATATCTTCAATGTACAAAATTGGACCCGTTACAGTTTTATTAATCTGTACTTATAATGAAGCACCAAGCAACAAAAAGACTACAAAGAATATAATATAAACAGAAATGGTTTAGATGAGTTAAAATTATCTACTGAACATGAATATATAATTTTTACTCAAACAATACTAGTAATGTGGTAATTATTTCGACAACCTTCTTTGGGCAAAGTCGACCTTGCCGCGCTGCTTGAATAGGCGCCAGCAAAGTTGTATGGAATTTCATTATTGTCGTGTTTTGCGGCCAGCAATTTCCTTTGAAAATCCATTATTGTCGTCTACGCTAATAGTGCTACGACAAACGTAGCACTATTATTTATTCCGTGGGTTCGTTAACCCCAAATGCGAAAAGAGAGGCGTTGTAGCTCCCAGACGAATGGACCGATTTTAATGGGTTTTTTTTTTCTGTTTGAAAGCTGATGTGGTCGTGATTGTTGTTGTTGTTTCTGTTTCTCTTTCTGTTTCTGCTTCTGCTTCTGCTTCTGCTTCTGTTACTGTTTCTGTTTCTGTTGTGTTGGTCGTTGTTGTTGTCTTTGTAGTTGTCGTTGTTGTTTTCGTTGTTGTTGCATTGTTTGTGTAAATTATTATTATACTAATCTAGTTTTATTTAAATTCCTCGCATTGTTTGAGTAAAGCACTATACAAGCCTTGGTCTGCAATGACTGCCCTGCTGGCTACGCTATGATGGCCTCGAGCTTTGCATAGTTAAGTTCTCGGCGCTGTCCGCGCTATAAAGGCCTCGACCTTCGGTCTCGGCCTTCATTCCAGCTTGACCATCAAGGGCTGCAATGCTGACCGCGCTGTGATGGCCTTGAACTTAACTTAGCTACGCTCTCGACCATCATCATCGCTGCCAGCAACGCAGTCATTACAGACCGCGGCAGTAATGTACTCAAACAAGCTTGTAATGTGGTTATTATTTCGATAACCTTCTTTAGGCAAAGTCGACCTTGCCGCGCTGCTTGAATAGGCGCCAGCAAAGTTGTATGGAATTTCATTACTGTCGTGTTTTGCGGCCAGCAATTTCCTTTGAAAATCCATTATTGTCGTGTTTTTTTAGTACTATTATTTATTCTGTGGTTTTGTTAACCACCGAACTTGAAAAGAGAGGCGTTGTAGCTCCCAGACGAATGGACCGATTTTGATGTTTTTTTCTTTTTGAAATCTGATGTGATTGTGATTGTTGTTGTTTCTGTTTCTGTTTATGTTTATGTTTATGTTTATGTTTATGTTTATGTTTATGTTTATGTTTATGTTTATGTTTATGTTTATGTTTATGTTTATGTTTATGTTTATGTTTATGTTTATGTTTATGTTTATGTTTATGTTTATGTTTATGTTTATGTTTATGTTTATGTTTATGTTTATGTTTATGTTTATGTTTATGTTTATGTTTATGTTTATGTTTATGTTTCTGTTTCTGTTTATGTTTATGTTTATGTTTATTTTATGTTTATGTTTATGTTTATGTTTATGTTTATGTTTATGTTTATGTTTATGTTTATGTTTATGTTTATGTTTATGTTTATGTTTATGTTTATGTTTATGTTTATGTTTATGTTTATGTTTATGTTTATGTTTATGTTTATGTTTATGTTTATGTTTATGTTTATGTTTATGTTTATGTTTATGTTTATGTTTATGTTTATGTTTATGTTTATGTTTATGTTTATGTTTATGTTTATGTTTATGTTTATGTTTATGTTTATGTTTATGTTTATGTTTATGTTTATGTTTATGTTTATATTTATGTTTATGTTTATGTTTATGTTTATGTTTATGTTTATGTTTATGTTTATGTTTATGTTTATGTTTATGTTTATGTTTATGTTTATGTTTCTGTTTCTGTTTCTGTTTCTTTTTCTGTTGTTGTGGTCGTTGTTGTTGTCTTTGTCGTTGTCGTTGTTGTTTTCGTTGTTGTTGCTTTGTTTGAGTAAATTCTTATTATACTAAGCTGGTTTTATTTAAATTCCTCGCATTGTTTGAGTAAAGCACTATACAAGCCTTGGTCCGCAATGACTGCCCTACTGGCCACGCTATGATGGCCTCGAGCTTTGCTTAGTTAAGTTCTCGGCCTTCAAGCTTGGTCATCATTGCAGCCCTTGCTGTCCGTTCTATAAAGGCCTCGACCTTCGGTCTCGGCCTTCATTCCAGCTTGGCCATCAAGGGCTGCAATGCTGACCGCGCTGTGATGACCTCGAACTTAACTTAGCTACGCTCTCGACCATCATCATCGCTGCCAGCAACGCAGTCATTACAGCCCGCGGCAGTAATGTACTATTAACACGCTTTTATTAGCTTCACCTGTATGTATGTAACGGAATATTTGAACTCGATTTTTGCTCACGACATGACATGACAATGCAATATGAAATAATTAAAAAAAAAAAAAAAAATTACAGATTAAAAAAACACTCTTTAATACCATTAAACTGAACTAAAAAGTAAGAAATAAATTTCAATATAAGAAAGTGATTAACAAGAAAATTTATGTCACTGTAAAAAAAGCTTATTTTTAAATAGTATCTGTCAGTTGTAGTGTCTGTCTTGATGTTTGTTTTCGTATCACGTAAAAACTACAGGAGAATGCAGTTTTCTCTGTTGGATAGATCAGGATTTGACATAAAAATTAGTGTATATTGCATCTCGATGCGATGAGTAGAAGCCGAGCAATCGAAATA
Organism: Alsophila aescularia; assembly: GCA_946251855.1. Lineage (NCBI taxonomy): Eukaryota > Metazoa > Arthropoda > Insecta > Lepidoptera > Geometridae > Alsophila > Alsophila aescularia. The sequence continues at coordinate 104,111,271 of OX276373.1, forward strand.
AAACTATTTGACAGCTTAATGAATTTTGATTTTGATACCTATATGACCTATATACGAGCCTAGGCTATACTCGTACAAGGTCCTAGAGTAAAACCGGATACTTTTCAGAAAAGTGACACGCGGGCAAAGGCGCCGGGCGCAGCTAGTATATCAATAATCCAAGACCTTTAGTGCCCCACTACAGTCATTATTCGACGGCTTTGTCGACGGCTCATTAGCCATGCTGTTGCGAACGTGAGACGGCGTGCACGAGGCTATGTTTATTATACAACACTATGTTTGTCCTCGTAGGTACTCGTAGGTCGATGGCAGCCCTTTACTTTTTTATGTGCTAACTAAGCTTAGCCACATCGCACGTATTTGCAACTAGTTGCACCCGCGGCTTTGCCCCCGTGGACATTCTACTAGGCTATGTATCTATAAGTTATTCCAAGACCTAAAATACGAAATTCGTTCTGGCGTCAAATAGATTGCTCAGCTTATTAAAAATGATATATTCTTGCTGGGTCCATAGTGGTCTATATATTGACTTCTTACCTGATAACATTGGATGTAAGTGCTTGGTGCTGCTGTGGCCGACTGCTGGGGCTCTCGGTGAAATGCTGAGGGTCTGTGAAAGGTATGCGGCTACACATGGCCTCGAATACAATGTGAAAAAGAGCGAGTACATGGTATATAAGGCCGCCGGTAAATGCCCTGAAATAATTCCTAGTATAACCCTAAATGGCGTGCACATGAAGATAGTGACCTCTTTCAAATATCTAGGGCATTTTTTTACCGACGACCTTAAGGACAATGTTGATATTGAGAGGGAGCGCAGTTATTTCATTTAAATTTAAATGAAAACTTATGTCTTGATGGAGAATAAGGAGATAGTACCTTCACATAGAACCTCAAGTTTTGCTCAAAGAGGCGGCCTCTTTTTAGGCGCCTTTGTAAAGCTATACTCAAGTTCATTTTAATAAATCTTATCATATTAATTTGAAAGATTAACCACTAGTTTATGTGCCACCGTAGTATTTATATACTTTTTGTGTGTGTCACTAGCATCTATTGATATTTACACAAGACATCGTTAAATTGGACTATAATAGATGTTGTAGTACCCTCTTAAAACCAACGACAGTAAGAACTTAAAACACACAAGCGTTTCATTCGCTGTTTAAATAAACCCGTAGAGAGAGTACGAATAAACCCGAGTTTTGAGCTTTGAATCGTTGTCTGTCCCATATCACTAGCTGTGCCCCGTGGTTTCACCCGCGTGGATTATGATGATGGATGTGATGATGAAAAGTAGCCTATGTGTTATTTAATCCAGGTTATAAGTTATTATATAAATAAGATACCTTTAAGGATGCGCAGATTAAATCTTTAGAAAGGAAAGATATATATTAAGTACTAACTGTACCCGCGGCTTCGCACGCGTGTTCTTTTCTTTAGGTTCAAAGTACCATAATGTGCTATTCCTGGACCAATATACCAACATTTGAACAAAATTTCTTCAGCCGTCAAAAATATTAACTTAACTTTATCAATTGCTCGGCTTCTAACACACCGGATTGAGATACTAATTACACCAGATTTAAATAATCAAACCCTCAGCTATCTAACAATTAAAACCGCATTGCAATCGGTCCAGTAGTTTTTACGTGATGCGTGAACAAACAAACATACAGACAAACAGAAAGTAAGACAAGATTAACAAAAAAAATTGTTCAATTCCTCTTTTAAGTACCCAAGAGCATTTATTTCATTTGAATTTATTTAGTAGTTTGGGTGCAATGCGTGGTCAAGATACGGACAAACAGACAGACAAAATTAAAAAGTAAAACAGTTTGGTTGTTTCAGTATCGAATATAGAGAACCATTCAAAAAAAATATTTTTTTACTTAAATATTAACATAACTTTGGACCCATATCCCGCAGAAACCCTTTACTTTTTCGGGATAAAACGTGTCCTCAATTTTAACCCATCATATAACTTAAGACAGTGCAAAATTGCATCAAAACTCGACACTCTACTTTCAGCGTGGTACGTGTTCTTTTAAATAAGTTTCAACCCCTATGTTGCGAAAACACATGTTTTTTTCGGGATGTAAAGTATCCTATGTCCTACCTCGTAGTACGAACTCAAATCATACAAAGTTTCTTTTGAATTCATCCAATAGTTCCGGCGCCGCGGCGGCGTGATGCGCGGCTAAGATACAGACTGTCAGACATACAGACAAAAATGAAAAAAAACTACATTTTAGGCTTCATAATCGAATATAGAGTAACTTCCAAACATAAACCACTATATCTTTAATGTACAGAATTTGGACCCATATCCCACAGGAACGTTTTATTTTTTCGGGACAAAATGTATACATAGTTTTCACCTATCTTATAAACTATGTATAACTGTGATCTGTGCCAAGTTGCATCAACAACAACCGTCCAATAGTTTCAGCGTGCTAAGTGTTCTTTTAAATAATTTTCCACCCCTATCCTGCAGGAACACTTAATTTTTTCGGGATGAAAGTATCCAATGTCCTACCTCGAAATGTGAACTCAAATCATACCAAATTTCATTTGAATTCATTAAGTATTTTCGGCGTGGTGCGCTGCCAAGTTACAGACAGACAGACGGGCAGACAGACAGAAAGGCAAAAATTGAATATAGAACGGCCCCCAAAAAAAATACAAAATTTCTTTAATTTACAGAATTTGGGACATTATCCCGCAGGAATTCTTTATTTTTTCGGGATATAATGTATCCTCAATTTTAACTCATCATATAAACTATGACTGTGCCAAGTTGCATCAAAATCCGTCAAGTAGTTTCAGAGTGGTAAGTGTTTTTTGAAATAACGTTCAACCCCAATCCTGCGGGAACCCTTTAATTTTTCGGGATGAAAAGTAGCCTATGTCCTACCTCGTAGTATGAACTCAAATCATACCAAGTTTCATTTAAATTTATTCAGTAGTTTCAGCGTGATGCCTAGCCAAGATACAGACAGACAGACAGACAGACAGACAAAAATGAAAAAAAAAACAGTTTTGGCTTCAGTATCGAAACTAGAGTAACATCAAAAAAAAAAACTAAATATCTTCAATGTACAGAACTGGACCCGTTACAGTTTTAATATAAGTATAGATAGATATAGATATACTCGTAGATATATTAAATCACTGGAGAAATGGTTGGTAGGTACAACCAATGAGCGTGGGTTTTTACGTGTCCGGGAAAACAGAAATCAACAATTAAATTATAGAGTATTACAACATTAACTTCAATATTATATCTTTCTTATAATCTAAAAAGATTTTCTTAATCGTACGTAATTAGTTTCAATGCAAAAAAGCCACGAAAATCGAATCAAAAATGCGGGTGGGGCTGTGTCGCACGGGTTCTGTGTGCACGGCCCTTTGTTTATCGTGAAAAGTCTACGCCAAGTACAAATCACACATATTCCCACCAATCCCCACCCTTCCCCAACTATCCCTTTTTTATTAGGCTGTTATTTTTCTTACGAAAAATTATTTTAGATGTTTTAAGTTTGACAGCTGTCATCCAAAACGAAGATATCGATGAGATCTATCACTTCTGTAAAGTTTTTTTTTTTAGTAGGGATGTATTCTGTTTATCTATAACTGACCTCTACAGCGTCACCGGACGGTAGGGCAGGCGCGAAAGCGCTCCGCCGCGTGACGCAGAAGGCGCACGGCAAAGTTAAGTTTTGGCCACTTGCTCAAGGACTACCCAGTCGGTACTAACCTCGGCTTGGACAGTTGCCATTGATTCGGGGGTCTGGCTAAACACCCCTGGATTGCTAGTTTTAGTAGTGATCGATGGGGCCCTGATGAAATGGCTGGAGCCCTTTGAATTATTTGGATAACTGACCACCGATTCGGAATACACCTTCGAGAAGAATCGACAAGAAAATCGAAGGCGAATAAAATCGACTTTAATTACGGTACTTTCGGCGAGGTCGGTGTCTGTGTCATTAAAGAAACTACTAGTCTAGAATCAATAGTTTCAGAGTTATAGCTCTTTTAAATTTGACAGCTCTCATCCAAAACGTAGATATCGATGAGATCTATCACTTCTGTAAAGAACTATTAATTTTCCATTATTTTTTTGCTCTGCGTTCATCTTTTTTTATCAGATTCTGGATGAGCCAAGGACCCTGAACATATTTAGTTGCAGTACCACCCCACTACGAATTTTACTTTTCGAGATCCGTTGTGGTGCTTCCAATAACCATTCCACATCCAGGTCACATGTCACTTTATTCTTTTTCTCCATCTCATCTGATACCTATATAAAACCGTAAATCATATCAGAAGTACGATTTGTATGCCAATCTGAACTTTTGTCGGCAGCCGTCTTTAAATCTGTTTCAATTATTGAATTTAATTTATAATAGGGTACCCCGTATGTAAGCAATTTTATAAACGTTTCACGTCATAAATCTCCATACATATTTCTATGGAAAATATATACGGTATTCTGGTCATATTATTATACCAGAATACCGTATAGTTACTTACGCGGACTGGTTTATCGCAAAAAAATATGCTATGTTCTTCTAGGCTAGGATGTTAAAAACCAATGCAAAAGTAGGTATAGCGCCAACGCTCTTGATGTTTTTTGACAGACTTGTTATTTCCGTCCATGGCAACCGTTCCTTACAGCGAGTAATAACATTTTCCAGTTTTCCCGTGGAAACTTACCATTTTACTGGATATATAGTATCATTTGTTTTATTACAGGGTATAAGATACCTCCATTCAATTCCAGGGAAATGATAAAACCTCATTGTACAGCCTTTAACGGATGCGATGATCATTCGTCACATTAGCTATTTCGTTGCTATCCCTGAGTACGACAAAATACTTCTACTTTTACAGTTTTGAACCGGCCTTTTTTTGTAATTGTGGTCAACTAAACTTGATATAATTAATTTTTACACGTTCATAAAATCACTGTGGACATGTGGGTAAGAAGAGCGGAATACGCAATTTTTACACGTTAGACAGAGATGACAACAATTCCTTAGAATTTTCTGCTCTTTCAAATGGTAAAGAATAGGTTTCAAAATCTGGCACATCGTCGCGAGGTCGGATCGCAAGCTTATCGGTATTATACATATTTCACTGTGGAGAGTGGTGCACATGACTGCACTGTGGTGCACATGATTGCACTATCTGATTCGCGCATCTCCTTTACATCACCGTCTGACCAGACGATTGGCAAAGCGCTACCCATTTATAATAGAAATACCATGTACAGGAGCGAAGTGCTACGCTACTTCATTTAGGTACTATTGGAACTGTAAAGGAGTCGAAAACTCTGCCTTCTTCAATGATTACGGTAGAATAAAACCCAGGAGTATTCAAGTCTAGTGTGTCTAATAGCAAGGTGTGATATACTATCAACCACATTATCGCTTTCCATCGGGTGATATAAGATTAAGTGATATAAGAAAATATTTATTCCAACATACAAACACAGCACACAGAAATCAAGAGAGCTACTTAACTAAGAACTAGCAACGCATCGGCGCTGCCATGTACCACAGAATATATATAGTCTTTGTAAAGACTACGAGTATATATGTTTATGTACTGTGCATGTACCCACAGTCACAGAATAAATAATAGTACAAGGCATAGTGATGTCAGAAAGGGCATGAGCACAGCAAAATGATGTGAAAAAAATATCCACAGTGTCACACAAAAATCCATACTATTAAATAAAAGAGAAACGTTGTCTGTTTGTTTGTTTGGGGAGCTTTCACTTGATAACGGCTGGACGGCTGACGATTTTGATGAAATTTGAAATGGAGATAGCTTATACCCTAGAATATAATATAGGATTATTTTTATCCCGGAAAATTTTAACTTTCCACGGGAAAATTGGAAAATGTTGATTACTCGATGTAAGGAATGGTTGCCATCGAAACGAAATATTCCCGTCGAGGGTAGTTGCAGAAATAAGTCGCAAAAAATATCACTTAGTTTATACACTTATTTTAATCAAAATTATAGTCTAAACAAGACAAAAGTGTATAAAATTTGGTTAGATACTTGCTTGCTGAACACTCGGTAGAGTCACTGGCTGAACATGCGATTGAATTTCCGATAGAGCACACGGTAGAGATCATGGATACCACAAGCATATTGATGGATGATACCGCTCACAACATCACTGAGGAATTCAAAGCTCAGGAATTAGCCCTGGAAATTCGATTATTCCGCAATGAGATGCAGGCAATGAGGACGGAAATGCGCGATTTTTAAAGCGAATTTCGCGATGAACTAAAGGCAGTTAAGACTGAAGTACAGGATGTCAGGCGTGAAATAGTGACTGTTGCCGTCTCCTCTAAGTCTTGTAATGAGAGAGTCGACGTTCTCGACATAAAAGTACAAGACATAGAGAATAAATTGGTCCATAGAACCGACACTTCCGGCTTAGAGCTGATGGTCGCCAAGTTGCAGGCGGATATAGAAGAGAGGGATCAGCGCACTCTGCAGAATGATGTCGAAATATCAGGAATTCCAGAATAAGAATAAGAATATTATTTATTTGCATAAAATGTTGGTTACATAACAGATAATATGGTTATTATTACAGTGCCAAGAACATTTTGCCGCATTGTGACGTACAAATATTTCAAACATGCAAATCATTCAAAATTAAATCAGTATACCATGAAATAATATTTCAACTTGTTTCTTAACAATGTCTACTCTCTAAATTACAGACGTTTGTGGAGTTCCCCCACAATATAATGCCGTAGTTTAGTACAGAGGATACGTAACCATGGTATGCCGCTAGAAATGTTGAACGAGCTGAAGTTTTACGTAACTTATAAAGTACATAGACAAACCTGTTTATTTTATTGCACACTTTGTCAATATGAGCCTTCCAATTCAAATATTTATCAAGCGTGATTCCCAAAAATGTTGTTTTAGCTACCTCCGATATCTGGATTTCCTTGTAAGAAATTTCGATCTCATGATGTCGACTACCATATGTACTGAACTGAATAAAATTTGTTTTAGTCAGATTAACTTGGAGGTTATTGTCATTTAACCAATTCATTATTGATTTTATTGAATTATTTATGTCAATTGTAAAACTATTAATGTCAGTATTTTTATTGCATGTCATAATTAAAGAAATATCGTCAGCAAACAAAATACAAGGATTCATTGCTATGTCCGGAAGATCATTAATGTACAACAAAAACAATAGCGGTCCTAGGACACTGCCCTGTGGAACACCATAATTATTAACAAGAAAAGTACTCAAAACTCATTTATTAATAAACCAGGTTTACACGTCTCAATTTTTAGTGAGTAAAATATAAGCAACAATTTAATTGCAGGTACATGATATGTATACAAGATGTATACAACGGCACTAAGACAATTCATTAAAAATAATAATGTCATAAGTTCACTTAGGTAAATTCAATTTTAAAAATAATCAATTATAAAATAAACAATAATAATAATCAAATAATTATTAGTAAGTCATTAAAAGATAAAAAATAAAAACAAAAATAATAATATGTCAATACCTAAAACTATATTAATTAGATATTCATGAATTCGTCGAAACAGTAGAATGTTTGGTCGATAAGCCAGCGTTTAAGTCTAGTTTTAAAGCAGGCCATTCTGGGAGCTGTGGTTATGTCACTGGGAAGCCTGTTATACACACTAGGACCTATAACGTGAGTGAGCTTACTGGACTTGACAAGGGAGCGCAGTACTGCTGCGAGCCTGTGCGCGTTACGCGTATTGTATGAGTGCATGTCACAGTGTCTCCTATAAGAAGTAATATTGGTCCTTGCGTACACTGCCACCTGAAAGATCACAATGGCAGGTAGAGTTAGGATTCCAAGTTTCTTGAAATAGGGTCTCGCGGAAGTGTCACGCGGTACTCTTACTATTGCCCTGACGGCGCGCTTCTGCATGCGGAAGACACGTATCCATTCTGAGTATCTTCCCCAGAGCTCCGCGCCGTACGCGCGGTCACCACCCGGGACACTCGGTTGAGTGCGTAACATGCACTTCCTACTTTCGCGCATAGTTTATGAACGTGGAACTCCCATGTCAGCGCCCTGTCAATTTCGAAACCTAGAAATGTTGAGTTTTTTACTTGTTCTATTCTGGTATTATCTATAGAAACAGCCAGTGGCCTCGACACTCGGCCTGATAAGTTAAAATGTATAAAGTGCGTCTTACTCAGGTTGAGGGCGAGGCCATGGGCGGGTGGAAAACCACGTCGCGAGGCTTAAAGTTGTTTCATTCAACCTCTCCTCCAGAGGATCAACCGATGGTGCAGTGACAATTGCAGCTACGTCGTCTGCATACATAAAAATATCTGCTACTGTCACAATATCCGGAAGATCATTGAGAAGGAAGGGATCTGACTTATTAACGCCGTCCCCTGCATCCACTATCTGAGACCTTCCACGCATTAAATCAGTCAGAAGGGTATACGACGTATCATCAATCCCATAGTGTTTTAATTTGACTGCAAGCACGGCGTGGTCAGCTACGTCAAATGCCTTGGATAAGTCGCAACAGAGAACTGCAACTTGATGTTTGCGCTCTCGAGCAGCCAACACGCGGCCTATCACCTCCCTGGTTAATGAAGTCGTTGACCGACCTTCTCTGTAGGCATACTGACGGTTAAATAAAGCATTGCTTGAAGACAGAAACTCCAATAGTCTAGAACTCAAGCCGTTTTCAAAAATCTTTGCGATTGCAGGAATTATAGACACGGGCCTATATCCATCAATGATGTTTCTTTTACCTTTTCCCTTGAATATTGGCGATACTTTGCTCACTTTAAGGGGTACTGGATACGATCCTTCCTTAATGCAAGCATTATACAGCGACGCGAATATAGGGGCGAGGGGTATAATAGCCATTTTAAGAAGTTCCATTGAGAGGCCATATAAGTTCTTCGACAGCTTGGGTGGTATGCGCGTGGTAACTATAAGAAAAATTTCATCTGCAGTAAACGGACGAAGTCGAAGCGAGCGGTCTGCAGGCGCGCACGCACTCAATAAAGCGCAGCGCACACCAGCTATGTCCGCACGCGGTGCCCCGCATGCAGTCGCAGCGTTGAGAAACCTCGCGTTCATCGTGTTTACTGCTTCTTTTGGGCAATTAAACTTCTTACCATCCACATTTACTAAAATTTGTGCAAAGTTGAGTTTGGGGGCGTTGTTTTCTCTTTCTTTGTTAGCAACGCTCCACATACCTTTGGACGCGCTTTTACTATTGTGTATTACATTCGAATAATAATTAGATTTTTTATTATTAATAAGCATGTCATATTTCGAATTAACCTTGTCCATAAAAGATTGCAAAGAAATATAATTTGGTAATATTTTATTTAGTTTAATAAGGTCAAAAAGGAGTGATTTCATATTTTTACATCGGGTGTTACCCACGATGAGTCAGATGTTCTAATGACCTTGCTTTTCAAAGGAAAACAACTGTCAAGTTTATTTATAATTACATTTGTAACCGACTATGTTAGAGTCTCAGCGGTTTTGGAATGCGCGATGATCTCGCTCCAGTCTACACTGTCTATAGAGGCAGCAAAGTTGGCGCGATTACATTGAGAAAAAATCCTAACGAGGCGCGTACGACACTCTGATGAGCGTTGAGCGCATGATACCTCCGCGCGCACGGCGCGATGATCGCTCAGATTGGTAACCACGGGAGTGGCTCGCACAGTCTCTATTGCCATGTTCGTATACAAATGATCAAGACATGTGGCTGTAGTTGCCGTAATACGAGTAGGGAAGTCCACGACGTTTGCCATATTATGTGCTGACAACAGATCAGAAATCCGTTTTTTTTCTGGGTATATGTCGGCTAAGCAATTGATGTTGAAATTACCCACTATGATGCATTCCCTATCCTGTTCGCTGATCTCATCGAGCAAACGTTCAAAATGGTCTAGAAATGCAATACCACTAGTTAACGGGATGCGGTATACACAAACTACCGTGATGTCAATTGCAGAAATTTCACAGTATCTTTCTTCTGATAATGTCACCAAATCTAAATTTTCAACACATTTTATGCTCTCATTTATAAATATGCACGGACCACCATGAGGTGCTCGCTTCCTACAGAATTTAGATGCTAATTTAAAGCCGCTAATGTTTACACTCATCAATTCCGGTTCCTTTAACCAATGTTCTGTTAACCCTAGGATGTGACACTTGAGTTCACTGTTTAACAACACCTAATCGTTGGGTTTTGTAATCAATGGACGCGATATTTTGTTGACATACTACCAACGTTCGGGTCGAGTCGGGTGAGCATACTTGTTGGGCATGCGTCTCTTCACAATAATTGACTCTCTGGGACTGAGCGACTCGCTCGGCCGGCTTCGGCTGTGCCTGCGCCCCGCTCTCGGGGCGATGCACGAAAGTACGTCCATTCCGATATCTTCACGCCGGGTGGCCACGCTGCTGGCGTGTAAACTTGCTCGAACGTACTTACCGGAATACCGACGACAAATGCTGCATGCCTGTGAGTTCTCAACTCACGTTTTTCAACGATAAAATCATTGCATTTTATTATTTTGGTGACGTGGTTTCGAATAACTTGCTCTGCAGTGTCTGGTCTAAAAGACCACGCCTGCATGTATTTCAATTGCTCCACTGATTGGAGCTCAAGGTTGGAATTGCCTGAGGCAGTTAAAATTGGGCGTTGTTTGTGCATCAGTTTTTTTCATTTAACAACCTGCCAACCAGCCTCACCAGTGTTGTTATTTTTTGTCAATTCATCATTGTCGCATGGCCTCGCTGACAGTGGGGCCACACCTTGTTGTGGTATCTCGTCGCATTGCTTTGTAGACGCAATGGTAGGGGTAAGTACTAATTGGCTCACCTCGGGAGTTTCGTATCCTCGGCAATTGACAGTCACGGTCTCGCTCTCGTCGCACCCGATGTCGTCGCAATGTTTGCCGAAGCGTTCATTCTTACTTGCCGAATCGGGCGCTGCTTTACGGTCGGGGCTGGTGCATTTGAAACCGATGATTTCCGAGCGGCGCCGACGGCCGTTGAAGTACCCTCCATGCTTGATCTCAACATTGCAATCTCACCAGTGTTCTTCACTATTATTGCATTTTGCTCGATGATCTTGCACTCCAGGGTGATGACTTTGTCACTAAGGCTAGTAACCACTTTAATTAGGTCACGAATAGCATTTTCAGTACCTTTCTGCGCCATTTTCTAATTTTAAAGTAAAGAAATACGGGACTGCTCTCAGCTCGTGGAGGCTTCCCCCTCCTGTGAAGCTTGTTTAAAAGGCCGTCGTGTCAGACCCGATCAAATGCCTTCAATATGTCAAGGGAGACGGCAAGCGCCTCACCATGCATCTCTATGGCTTCGCTCAGTACGTGAGTGGCATACGCGAAAATATCCCCAGTAGACCGGTTACGGCGAAATCCGTATTGCTGGTCACTAAGAAGATCATTGTCTTCAAGGTAAGCCAAGAGCCTAATGTTTATGACACGCTCCATACACTTACAGAGTAAGGAGGTTATCGAGATGGTACGATAATTGGCCGGATCAGCACGACTACCCTTTTTTGGTACTGGTTGTACATTGGCAAGCTTCCAGCTCTTCGGAACTTTACCTGAGTGAAGAAAGAGGCGGTACAAACGCGTTAAGATGGGAGACAATTCGGGCGCACAGTTTTTCAACACAATCGCTGGAATACCATCAGGACCACTTGTTCACATCTAGAGCTCGAAGCGTTCTGAGAACCTCCTTCTGGCAAATGCGAATTTCGGGCATAAAAACCCCGCAATGAGGAAGGCAGGAAGGTGTCTTGCCAGAAGCATCTAGATGCGAGGCTTCTGCAAAAAGAGAAGCAAATAAATTCGCTTTGTCTCCAGCAGTGTGAGCTAGTGTTCCATCATTATTGATTGATCAATGCAGTTTCAAAGCAGATTTGAGTATTTCATGTATTTAGTTTTAGTGGGTTCACATTTGTCTGTGTAATATTTGTATCGTAGAGAACGCTTTGTTCTGCAACTAACCTTTAATCCTTTGGTTATCCATTTAGATTTACGGGCTTTTTGTGATATTTTGATTGTATTCTTTGGAAAACACAAATTGTAGAATAGAGATATCGTAGTATGAAACTTTCCAAATGCCGGTTCAAACTCATTTTCATTAAATATCTCATTAAAGGTAAGGTTTGACAAACACTATTTAAATTTCTTTATATATTCCAAACTATAGTCTCTTTTATAGATACCCTGGTATCGGTTAGTATTTATATACTATTTGGAATCGGTAACTCTGTAGATGTAGTTGGTATGTTAAGTAATTGGGCGGTATTGTGGTCTGAAATATCTAGTTACAATAGCTCACCAGTCGCGGATTTAATATTGCTTATAATGTGATCGATGCAAAATCGTCCGCGTGTGGGTTCATTTAAATATAGATGTAAGTTGTAGTTCTTTGTGAGATCAAATAAGTTATTTACATCACTGTTATTTATTTGTAGGGTATTAATATTTAAATCACTAGCCAAAATAATTTTTTTCTTATACCTTAAAGTCATTTTATGCAGCAAAGTGTCGAGTTTAGCCATAAATAGGTTGCAGTCAGATTTAGGCGTTCTATATAAACATACAATGATCATGTTTTGTGATTGTGCTTGTGTGTCAAAGTGCTTTTCTATGGAGCACTCATTGCAGAAAGTAACTTGTTTATATTGTAACCCTCGCTTAACCAAAATACATACGCCTCCTCGTTTTTGTTTTTTATTTCTCGAGTACGCTGAAGCTAAACTATACCCAGATACATTGACCATTTGTTCGTGGCCTTTTAGTATAAATGTTTCAGAGAGGCATATTAAGTCCGGTGCCTTGTTTTTATCGGAAAGTTCTGCTAAATGAATCTCCAATAAGCGGCTTTTACTAAATAAACCAGTTATATTTTGGTGCAGCACTCTAATGCACGCTTCTTTTTCCTTAGCAACTACGAAAAAGCTTTTAGATTCAACTGGCTGTTGTGAAGCAACAATTTCTGTTTCAGTTTGCGTGCTTTGATCTGTCGTCAGAATTATCTTTCTATTTAAACTTGCATTCGATCCAAACTCTTTCAACTCTCGAGTTCCATAACTTTGACGCCCTGCATGCACCCTGTAGACAGTTTTTGTTGCAAAAGATAAAAATGTTTCATTATAATCTATTTGATCCAGAATAAAATTAATTTTATTGCATAAGTCATAGCGGATATTATACGAAGTTATATTATCATAGTCAATGTCAACATAATTACATTTATGTATTATTTACAACATATCATCATAACATTTTTCATATCATTTTTAACATATTATTTAATTTGGTTTCATTTAGGTACCTATTGTTTTGCACTTTTATTAACAAAACATGACACTTAATAGTCTTAAGAAAAACACATAATTCGGCTTCAATCTGAAATGGGGTTTTATCATTATGTCCAACAAAAAGAATCACTCGGTCTTGTTCAGAAATGTCAAAAAGTTCAACACTGATTACTATCTCCTCCGTAGTGGCGTGCGGTTTAACAAAGGACATGAACTGGTAACTTCTGTAGGGATTATGAATTCCTAGAATTTCGTTATTCCAGAGCATTGTTGTCCACCAAATATAAAAGCACGTTTCGTGTAACTTTATATTTTCTTATACGGACGGGAAGTTTTGCGATATTATACGCACTATGTTTGTTTGTACGTGCGCCATCCACATTGCGAGATTCAGTTTACAGCAGCTGCTGCTCATCTAACTCTAGCTTTGACTGCTTCGATATGAGTGCGTGAGATTAATCGACATATGTGTTGATATAAATAAAGTTATCTAGGAATCATTAATACTGTAATTACATCACACCTAAGTTTGGTTATGTTATTCTTAGAATATAAATAAAATTATTGTAGCTAAAGTGTTGTTACTTCGTTACCTTTCTTCTATTATAGCAAGTGAAACTAAATCTGAACCTGATAAAATATAAGCAAGATGATATCTAATAAAAGCTTGAAAATTACTGAGCAGTTTTCGTACCTACTTAATGTATACCTACTTAAAAAAGGCATAATCTAAGGATTATTCATAGAAACAAGGAAATAGAATTGTTATATTTTTTTATTGACTCTACCGCCAGATTCGGAATAAACCACCATAGAAGAACTGGCAAGAAACTACGGGGCGAATATTTTTTTTATCATCATTTTTACAATTATCATTAACATAGATATCATACACTAAATATCTAACATATTAACAACCTCTATGCAATACTAGGTCATAATTACACGTTATTATCGTTTTACAATCACCATGGTTACACCAGGCACAAAATAAAAGCATTTATCATGAACGAAGTGATTTCTAACACAATCAGATTGATCGTATTGGTTATAATAACCAATATGGAAAAAAACATAGAACCAACAGTATCTATTTGCAAAATACACAAACATGAGACAAGGAAATAGAGTAGCAGAATAACAGTGTAGGTAATATTAATTGTACTTAACTTTTGGTGTCTTGCTGATGCAACGACGACAAAAAACGAACAGAGGGCTGCTCAGCCCAGAGGCTGCTTTTTATAGAGATTCTACCCGCCAAAGTCACGTAGTCTTTGCACCAGCAGGAATGAGTCTGCAGATGGCGCCGAAGTGACGGAAATGTACATATTTTATTACATTGAAACTATTTAATAATTGTTAACTCGGTATTGTTTACACATTGTTAATCATTTAAATAATTAAGACGTTTAAATACATATTTTTCAGAATGTTAACAAATATTGAAAGTCAAAACAGTATTCTTATATTATTCTTATAAATTATAATTTTTAGCGGGAAAGGTTGTGTGTTTTACTACAATTATAGGTATTAATTAGCTCTGTACACTTAAGTGTACAGAGCTAATTAAGTGATAATATATTAATATTAATCGGGTAAGTACTTTTAAGCTTTTCTATCAATATCTTAAGTTTACATAATTTTAAATCATTATAATTTGTAATAAAATATAAATACAGATGTTTTAGAGTTTTAACAAAATGACTCGGTAATTTTACTTAAAATTAAAGAATAACTGTAAAGCATTTTAAAAACACCATTAGATAACTCCATAATTATCAATTGTAAGTTATTACATAATAAGTTGTGGAACAGATTCCACCATTATTAGTTTTTCTTCAGAAACATAATTTGTTATTATCACAGATTACAAACTCGCCATATATCTAAGAAATTACATAATTATTTACAAAAAGATACAATCAGTAGTCACTTTTGTCTTGAAGTGCAATATTGTATAAATACTGTTACGAGCTGGGGTTCGGATAAAATTAATGTACGCTAATAAAACCAAAAATTAACACCTTTATTCGAAAAAAAAAAACACAAAAAGAAATTAATCCAACAAATAATGCTCAAACACTCTTTAACTTGACTGTACACTCTTATCAATTATCACTGAATACTCGCTTCGAATCACTTTGATCGTTTCGTTTCGTCAGCCAAATCAGTAATGTCTTAGGCAGTCGATGCGCGCTCTATTTATACCGTGACGGGCGTTTCGAGAAGGTACTCGTTACTACTCGTACGTACTAACAGTAGTCGGTAGGTATTTGAACTTTCAAGGTCGGCGGCGCCTTTGAGTTGCCGCGCCGCGCCGCGCCTGTAGGTACTTAAGGCCGGCGGCACCTTTGATGTCGCCGCGGCCGTAGGTATATCTACCGCGCGCTCTGGAAACTTTTTTAGGTACTTACGCTCTACTAGTGTGTTCCAGAATGTTCCTTTAAATGTAGGTATTGCGTCATTTTAGTACCTACTGTTTTTCTAAGAATCGACAGTGGTGAGGTGATTCAGAGAGAATATTCATTACCTACATTGTTAAATACGTAAAAAGTAAACACCATGTTGTATTATCTCGTCCAGTGCCGCAACTGAATATCATCAGCTATTACATTGTTATTCTATTGTTATAAAAATGGCCGGTACTACACAGATTACACATATCAATAAGTTATTACCTAACAAGTGCAGGTTCATCAGGTGATTGGTCTAGCTGCGGTTTGTTTTGACGAGGAGTACTGCGTGCGTGCTGTAAAGAATATGTGTTGGAACTCGTAATTTCAGTTTGGGGTTCTCAGGTTTTTGGACTAGACATGACGTATTAGGTTCCGTATTCATGAGCTTCTGCTTGTTTCCTGTATATACATGTTTGTTATCCTGTATGCCTTTAATTTGGTTTTATTTAAACTACTTCTAATTTTCTTATTGGACTTTTTTGGTGTAGATTTGCATATATCTGTCAGCTGATTAATTCGAGTACCATATGACGTAATTGTTTTCTTAAGAGTATTATTTCCGATAGCAAATTCATGATCTCATTCTCCGCAATTGCCAATTTTTGTGATAGCTCTTTATTAAGTTTTTGTAAAATTTCAATTTTTCCGAAATTATCAGTTCCGACGTTAGGGCAACTTCTATTCAATTCTGTATCGCAAATATTATGTATATACGAATCCTCTGCCTCTTCGTCTAGCGACAGAGCTTCGAAAGAGTTTTCCGTTGATATGTTAGCTCTGCATGGCTGTTGAATTGTGATGTCAAAATTGTCAGGCAAAACTTCAGGTACTATAGGGAATGCTTTAGGCGTAGGCAACGCTATGGGTGTAGGTGATTCTGTATCCAGTATGTTGCTATGATGCTGATGATGACGTTTTTTAATCCTGAACATTCCCATGCAGTTTTGTTCGCTGGTTCCTTCAACTGAAATAGCTTTTCGGATCTGTTTGATTACATAACGTGGAATTTATTTTTACAAATAGGGTATGACAAATGCTGTCTATTTGTTATTAATTGTTTGCATTTAAAATAATTCCGAACCATTTTTACGTTTTTCATGTGCAAAAAGTTCAACCGTTGCCAAGAATCGAGCTTGGTACCGCGCGGCTGAAAATCCAACAGTCTCACTACTAGGCTAGCGAATGTTCGTTATAGTATACCTCCTCGTTCCCATGTAACTCCATTTCTTAACAAGGCTGGTTCTTAAATATGTCCGCACGCAGAGAGCTGCATTTGGCAACTCTTGTCTATGATCTGTTAAAGTTTTAGCGCCCAGATTATTTGTATAAGAAACTGGTGTGGTCATCAACTCAACATGTTTACAAAACTAGAGCCTCCAGGTATCTTTTAATAATAAAAGATGGTAAGACCACTGCATTTCGAGGAAGTTTCCGCTATCAGGCAACTAAATGCAGGAACAATATACCTCCACCGTTACGGGAACCAATGTCAAAAGCTACATTTCGATTAAAACTTAAATTAGTGTTACTCTCTAAACAAATGTTAACCTGATAGTGGAAACTCGCCCAGACGTAATTTTGTTGCATTTTCTATTTGTTTATATGTTATTGACACTTACATAGTTACACACTGACTTTGTATTGTTTTGGATCGTTTACCTATTTATTATTTTAATTTTTATTTCAAATTGTATACTACTATTAAAAACTGCTGCATCTACTCGCTGCGGAAAAGATCGTAACTGAAAATTAGCGTGTTTTTGCTTGTGAACAACACAATTATGCTGAGTTGCGTCCTTATAGCCTTATATTTTTGATATTTTATAGTTAGTTCTTAATTTCATATGTATTTTAAGGTTATAAAATAAAAGTATGTCATTTCATTTCATTTCAAATAACAAGCCTGTCAAATAACATCAAGAGCATTGGTGCTTTACCTATTTATACGATATCGATATTTTCCTTCATACGTATGAGGCTTAAGACTCTCAACTTGTTTTACAATCAAACATAAAATACAGACTATGTTGGCGTATTTGAAAATCAAAATCAAGAAGTAGGCGGAATTTAAAACATTAATGTAATACGTTAAGTATTTCATAAATGGTCATAATTGACTTTGTTACAAAAGCAAAAGGAATAGTTTCCTTTGCTGAGTCTAATGTACTCGTACTCGTATCATTGCCGTACGCATGCGCAAACTTTTGTAATAATTCTGTCTCTTTTTGATTCGTCTCTGCCTGCAACAGTAGTCTCAATTCATATATTTTCAAGCTTCCAATCAGATTTAAACCGTAGAATCAAAGATTTAAAGATGTATTTGGGAAAAGTATGATTCATTTAGTAGGGATGTACTTATATATTTTTTTTTTAACATTCACTCCGGTAGTTGAAAATAAGAAAAATCCTGATTTTGGTATTTTATAGCTGGTAAAGGTCTAAAAATATCGAAAATTAACTTTATTTATTTAAATGAATAAGATAACTTATTGAATATTTTTAAGAAATAAATACGTATAAAGGAAGCCATTGGTCACGTACTCGTAACTTTGAACACCAATCAGAGCGCATGACGTCACGCTGTGCAAAACATTTGTTGTTCACTATTGTCGTTCGGTTATTTTGTGTTGTAAATTTTGTGTTATAGTTGTTGATTTTGATGTAAACATACAATTTTCTTCGTTATTAAAACAAGTATTTACAATGGACGCAAGATTTACAAAAGCAAGCAGCAGTTTTTTTTTATGTGGTCATGCTGGGAATGTTTTTTTGCATCCAACAGTAATTTCTGCTCAGCAGAATTCCGGAATATCAAAACTTCAATGCAAGGTTTACATCGAAATTTCCGGTATCGGTACCGGACATTTCAATGGGCGTAAGGGACGAAATTGAAGAACCACTTTACAGTTTGATAGTTTATGATCAAATAACTGTTTTTTTAGGATTCCTTACATAAAGTGTAAAAACGGAACCCTGCATTGTTGAGGCAACGCTGTCTGTATCTCCGTCTATCTGTCTATCTGTCATAGGTTCGTAGAGCCTAAACAAAATACGATGACTTAAAATGTACATAATTATAATATTATTTAATTCCGTGACCCAAAATAAACAGTTGTATATGTACTGTGGTTGTATTTAAGATTATATAAGTAGGAAGTTTCCTGAAATGGCATTTTGAGTAAATTTAAAGGTATGCATTGCTCGTTTAATAGTACCTAAAGAATTGTCAGTTGATACATTCGCGTAACATTATCTGGGAATTGAGCAGGTCTGCATATTTAATGGTTAACGCAGCGTAATCCAGTGATGGCTTGGAGATCATGATGTATTCATGGCTACGACGGATTAATTTTACCTACCTGTAGGGATGCAGACGAACAGAAAATGTATAGATGCCAGGGGGCGGACAGCGGACACTCGAAAAGCTTTAAAAATTCATTTCATTTCTGATCTACCATAAGCCTCATGAAAAACAACGTTAAACGTTGCTCGAAATGCGAATGTTATTGTAATGTTACCGAGAGTTGAGCTTATTGTGGCTTTAGACTATCTTCCAACCATCCAACTGACCTTTCAACCTTCGATATATTGAAGGGTATTGTATTTATTCAGAAAACAAGGGAACCACCACCACCACCATTAAATGCAATCGGTTCCGGGTCAAAAAAATCGTTAAACATGATATTATCTTAGTCTTGTTCATATCGAGACCGATGCGTCTAGTAGCATCACCTAGGTTGGTCAGCATACTTTGCAAGACTTGCAGCGACTCCACCATTAGGACGATATCATCGGTAAATCGTAAGTGTGATATGTTCTCGCCATTGATATTAATGCCCATTCCTTTCCAATCCAGCGTCTGAAAAATATCTTAGAAGTCAATAATGAACAGTTTCAACGACATCCCCCGGTCTCACTCCCTGCGCAGTTGGATATGTTTAGACTCCTTGTTTTGTATTTCGACACTCATAGTCGCGGCGTAATACAGTAACCTCAACACTTCGATTTATCGCCAGTCCACTTGACAACGCTGCAAGGACTCCAAAACCGCCAGTTTCAACGGAGTCAAATGCTTTCTCATAGTCCACAAAAGCAAGACATAGGGGCTGGTTATACTCTTCAGACTTCTGTATAACCTGCCTCACTATGAGAATGCGGTCTATGGTGCTAAATCCTCCGCGAAATTCGTCTTCTTGCGAGACCATTTGCCATGACCCTCGAAAACAACTTATAGACGTGGCTCAAGAGTGAAATTGGTTGGTAGTTCTTTAAAAGGGTATTATCCCCATTTATAGTGAGGAGTAAGTACTACGAAAACCCTGCTGCACGCCTCTGGAGTTCTCCCTCTATTAAAGACGGTGCTAAATAGCCCCTGAAGCTCCCGTACTTCGGGAGCGCCATCTCAATCCCGCCAAGGCTGACGTGTCGGGCAGTTCGTCAATGTAGTGGTGGGTTAGTGTTGCGCGGGAATCCTCTGTGCTGGGTTCGGGTCTATAAGCATGCGAGTCGTACAATCAACCAAAACAGAAAGCCAACAGAAGAATTCAGCTGGGTTGGGCAGCATTCAGCAAGCTTCGTCAAGTCTTCTCGTCGTCCATACCACAGTGCCTGAAGACAAAAGTCTTCAATCAGTGCATTCGACAGCCATGACCTGATTAATGGTGAACCGATAAAAAATAATATTTCACTTATAGAAAGCTAATGTAGTTTTCTCAGCGAGTAAAATGTCCAGTATTTTATTTTTCAATACATTAGAGATCCCTACGAAGATTGCAACAATGTAACCCAACTATAATACATTTTCTAAACGAAAAATCCGCATTATTCCGTGCTTCTGCGCGGCACATGCCTTTACCAAGTTCGGCTACCGTGACAGGTACTCCATGCTTCAAATTTTTTGCTTAGTTTTTCGCTAAGCAGGCGTTAATGCTAAAATCATAAACAAATGTAACCCATGGTATCAAAAATACAGAACGGAATGACATGTTGCCATAGAAACATAAATAATAACAAGTCTGTCAAGTATGTGAGTAATAATTCAATTTTCTATGGTCAAAAACACTGCGGTCGTTGCTGCCAAAGATTTTGAATAACACTTACGGGCGTTTTTTTTTTACAAGTTACGAGGTATAAAAATGCCAAAAGTAAGAAAAAAGACACGGTGAGAGCGCTACCCGTGCAAAGCCAGGGCGAGTCACAAGTAAATGATAAAGTATATCTAATAATTAATTTGATAGATTATTAAATTTTAAATTGGCACGTCAAGCCGTTTAAAAACATATTTTAAATAAGCCATATGATGGGCTCAGTTTGGCACCGACTACGAAAAACTCTTTTGTATATTATATTTTTGTAAATTTTTGTATTGGTAATACATTTTTAATGTGGCAAAAGTCATTTTGTTCGTGTTAAATTTTAATTATTTTATTCTTTACTAGATGTACCCGCAGCTTAGCACGCGTGACCATTTTATAGGTTAAAATAACTCTATTACTGTTCCAAGACCCAAAATACCAATATACCAACATTTAAACAAAATTCCTTCAGCCGTCAAAAAGTTTTTATCGATTGTTCCGCTTTTACTCATCGAATTGAGATAATAAGTAGGTACAACAATTTTTGAAATCGCATCGCAATTGGTCCAGTAGTTTTTACGTGATGCGTGAACAGACTAACAGACAAACAGACAGACACGAATATTAAAAATGTTTTTTTATTTTTCAGTAGCTTATTTTTAGTACCCTAGATCTTTGTCTTTAAATGTCTTCCTTTTACATATTTTTCAAATTCAAATTCAAATTTTTATTGCATTCCATAATGTACAAATAAAGTGGTAAACATAACTAATAAAGTAACAGATCATTATGGACCCTGTTGGGCACAGCAACTAGACGAGAGCAGGAGTTATAAACCTACATACCCATTTTTTGTACTTACTGCTTTATTATATGCCCTTCACTTTTGGGCACAATAATAAAAATATGTGTTGTATTACATTTTATTCATGCCTATAAAACAATACCGTGACATACCTACTGACTGACTGACTGACTGACTGACTGACTGACTGACTGACTGACAGACAACTCCCAGCCTAAACCGGTAAACCTAGGAATTTGAATTTTTGAGGAATATTCATCATATATTTAGTATAAAACGTGAATACCAACTCCAAAATAAATACCCCTATCCTGCGGGGACCCTCTAATTTACCGGTATGAAAAGTATCCAGTGTCCACCTTGTAGTATGCACTCAAATCATGCCAATTTTCATTTGAATTTATTCAGTACTTTCGGCGTGATGCGCGGCTGACGGACAACAGAAAAAAAAGAAAAAAAACAGTTTTGGCTTCAGTATGAGTATAGAACAGCCTCCAATTTTTTTTACAAAATATTGTCATTGTATCCTCCATAAGTATCCTCAATTTTCACCCATCATATAAACTATGACTGTGCCAAGGTGCATTAAAATCCGTTCAGTAGTTTCAGATTGGTAAGTGTTTTTTAAATAACTTGCAACCCCTATCCTGCGGGAATCGTTTAATTTTTAGGGATGAAAAGTATCCTATGTCCTACCTCGTAGTATGAACTGAAATCATACCAAGTTTCATTTAAATTTATTCATTAGTTTCGGCATGATGCCTAGCTAAGATACAGATAGACGGACATAAATGAAAAAAGTATTGGCTTCAGTATGGAATACAGAACAGCCTCCGAAAAAATCCAATGTACAGAATTGGACCTGTTACAGTTTTATTATAAGTATAAATAACAAATATAGATAATGGTAGTTTACAAAATATGAAATCGAATTAAATTTTCTTGGTTTTTTTTTGTTTCTACTGTGACGTCTGGATAGTTTGAAGCCGCCATAAAATGATTCAGTTTTTTTATATTTAAAATTCAATCTCAATTCTGTTAACTTTCTTTCAATAAATAATCAGAACGTACATTACTTTCCGCTATGATAGATCCCTCTAAATTATGGTAGCGCTGCTGCGGAGCATGACACGAATTAGAGGGTAGATTGTTTCTGCGCTGTTTAAACTCTAGGAACGATAAATATGTTCTGTCACCTATAACCAATATAGTGTCAGTAAATCGTGTAATACAGCCCTCATTCCAACATCCTCTGATCTACACTCGAGAGCAATGAATCCGGGACCCTTAAAGAAACCTATAAATCTCGGAAATTAAGAATGCCAGCTTAATGAAATAAATTGTGTTTAAGAGACAATATAATACACCTTAAATGAAAGTTATAAAATTTACGGGTCACTAAATTTTATTTACTATAAATTACATTAAGAAAAAAAAACTGCTGATCTCGCTTTAAAACAAAAATAGGAAACATGTCATTTTTGAACAACATTAAGATTGTATTGAATTTTAATACTTTGTATTGCCTGCTCGTGCGTCCATTGCTGTGTTTACGCAGTTTGGCATGCTGTACACCAAGTTCCTTATACGATTTTGGGGAATATTCTCCCATTCACACACATAGGTGAGAGCAATTTTGAGCTCACGAAGCGTGATTGGGGCAGGCTTTCGTTGTTTTACGCATCTCCCTAGCTCGTACCAAGCATGTTCGATCGGGTTGATATCCGGGCTGCGTGCTGGCCACTCTATACGAGTAATGTTCATCTTTTGAACCTTCAAATCAGTTGAATTTATTGAGAGTCATTCACAATCCAACCTGTATGAGGTCGGGTCAGAGTGTACCATTAGAGGCTCTATGGGAAAAAGACTTAGATGTAGCCTTGGGGCGCATATTTTCTTGATTTTTTCTGCTGTTGTGTTTTTTCGTTCAAATTTTTCTGAGTCTTTTTTAACACTATCAATATGGTTTAAATGACAGATCAGAAACAAAATCAAAATCAAATGCAGTAATTTCGTAGTTCCATCTTCGAAAGTCTCCCTTTTTACAAATTAGTTTTTTTACGACATAACTTTACAATGACTAAGAAGTTTTAATACTTTAATTTAAGGAGTATTTAATTGTCTATTAAACACAATTTATTTCATTAAGCTAGCATTCTTAGTTTCCGAGATTTATAGGTTTCTTTAAGTGACCCGGATTCATTGCTCTCGAGTGTAGTTAACATATATTTATATACGTACATTGGTTCAATAGAATTACGCCCTGATGTCAGGCTGCGGCTAAACAACTAATGATTCTCAATCTATCTACCTATACTTATAATAAAGCAATAGGAACGAAAAAGTCTGTACATTGAAGATAATAAAAAATAAATATGTCTAGGGTACTTAGAATAAGCTACTGAACAAGTTTTTTTTTAAAAATCGTGTCTTTCTGTTTGTTTGTTAGTTTGTCTGTATGTTTGTTCCCGCATCGCGTAAAAACTACTGGACCAATTGCGATGCGTATTTCACTGTTGGATAGCTTAGGGTTTGTCTTAAAAACTGGGGTACTTGGTTTGTTTTGTTTGTCGTATGAGGTAGTGCTGGCCTCTGATGTCAGAGTTTGTCAAGCCGCCCGAGGGCCTCTGACATGGCTTAACGACTGCAATTAATCAATAACAGCCGGGACCGACAGCTTAACGTGCCCTCCGAAGCACGGAGCGATGGAAAACCGCACATAACTCAGAAAAGTCATTGGTGCGGAGCCTATGTTTTGAACCCGGTATTGTTGGATTCTAAATTGCTCTATAGAACCGTTAGGCCACCATCGCTACTTGGTATCTCAATCCAATGAGTAGAAGTCGAGCAATCGATAAAAATATTTTTGACGGTTGAAGGAATTTTGATCAAATAATAATAATAATATAATATATTCGGGACAATTTACAGCAATTACCTAGCCCCAAACTAGGAAACCCTGTAATATGAAGATACATAGATACCAATATTACATCCATGACTCGGAAACAATCATTTCTGCTCATCACACAAATTATTGCACCTTGCGGGATTCAAACCCACGACCGTTTGATTTCGTCTCTAGCCACTAGACCAACCGGTATATGGTAATGTTGGTATATTGGTATTTTAGGTCCTGGTATTCACATATAGTTCTTTTAACCTAGAGAAATGACCACGCGTGCCACGAACATGAAAGCCACGGGCATCAGCTATTCATTAAATAAAGATGAAGACAAGGAAGGAAAAGCTGCCGCATACCTACATAGAGCTTAATGCACCCTTGCATATTATGTTAGGCGTGAACGCTTCACGCCTTCACGCCTCCTCCTTCCTGCACGCTATTCATAGAGGCCGCACAAATGTACAGGCCTTCACTGAGAGAGAGAGAGAGAGATATACTATCTATAGGTTACATTATAAGTTACTGGATGTGCCCGTGGTTTTGCCCGCGTAGTCATTTCATTCAAAAGTAGCCCATACGTGTTATACATACCATTATGTGTTATTCATACCATTATGTATGGTGGAGTTTCATTGCTTTGGAGAAAATCTAAGTTCAGACAGGTATCGGTAATATAATATACTAGTGATAGGATAGCTGCCATTTAGGTTTCAATAGGTATGAAATCCTTTTTAGCATTTGGTGTGTATATGCCAGTGGATAATATTGTTAACCTGACAGAATTTACCGACTGTCTAGCTTACATTAGCTCTATTGTAGAAGAATATCAAGTACAAGTAGCTTACATAGTAGGGGACTTTAATGTCCGTCTTAGTACAAAAAAACTATTTTAGTCCTGGATTATACCAGAGCTAAAAAGTACAAGTTTGTTACGGTACTAAGGGATGAATACTTGACCTTATTACAAATATTCGACTTACTGAATTAGACCGACTGATACCAAAGATTGTCTATAGTAAAAATATTTTGTCCACAGACTAAGTACAAACATTTACATCAATTTAGTTTCTTCACAATACCTATTGATTTATATTTTTCGTTCTTCGTCATACATAAGCAATTATTACTTTCGGTAACTTAATATTTGATTGATTTTCAATCAACACCTATTCAATGACATATGGTTGAAATGAAATGGTTTTATCGCCCCATATTTAAGTTTGTCAATTTTATTAGTAAGTAATGATTTCTGCGAGGATAACATTGCAGAGCGTGCGTAATTTGACAGTTTTTACTTACTGTAAACGAAGTTGGCCTAATTATTGAAAGGGAATTTTTCAAGTGCTTCTGAAACAAAGTGTTGTGTCGAGTTGAACTTGAACAAAAACCGAGTGTGCTTTGTTTTTGCTTAAAAATTAATCAGCAAAAAAATAAACGGGTGAAAATTGGAGTTCTGAAGAGTGCTCGATTGCAAGAATACATAGATACACAAAAGAAGTTGAATAAAATATTTAAAAAGGGGTGAAAATTGACATTATGTGAGTTAGTATAGTTAAACTAGGGTCATTGGAGGATTATATTTAGTACCATAGATGTTACTCGAATCAGCGATAAACTTCGTTTTGTAATAAGATTTATGTTTGGTCCATGGACTAAACCCGCACTGAAAAAACTTTTTTGTGATTAGTAACATAACATTTGGTAACTAGCTACACAAAAATGGTGACTACACAACTAGTACCTACTCGTAGCCAAACTTCGATTTGTTAATTTGGGTTATGTTACTGATAATTGAAATAGTTATGTATAATTGGCTTAACTCATTTTGTCAGCTATGGATACAGTATTGCTAAAGTTAGTCTTCCTATTTTGTTAATAGTAGCTCAACTGTTTAGTTATTTCCATGTGTATCTTATCACACTGAGTGTTATTGGTAGCAAAACTATTTATTATTTCCATTTATATCTTACTTCACTAAGTGTTGTTGGTAGCGAAAGTATTTGGTTATTTCCACGTGTATGCTGCTGTTGTTAGTAACTAAACTATTTAGTTATTTCCACGTGTATGCTGCTGTTGCTAGTAACTAAACTATTTAGTTATTTCCACGTGTATGCTGCTGTTGTTAGTAACTAAACTGTTTAGTTATTTCCACGTGTATGCCGCTGTTGTTAGTAACTAAACTATTTAGTTATTTCCACGTGTATGCTGCTGTTGTTAGTAACTAAACTATTTAGTTATTTCCACGTGTATGCTGCTGTTGTTAGTAACTAAACTATTTAGTTATTTCCACGTGTATGCTGCTGTTGTTAGTAACTAAACTATTTAGTTATTTCCACGTGTATGCTGCTGTTGTTAGTAGCTGAACTATTTAGTTATTTCCACGTGTATGCTGCTGTTGTTAGTAACTAAACTATTTAGTTATTTCCACGTGTATGCTGCTGTTGTTAGTAACTAAACTATTTAGTTATTTCCACGTGTATGCTGCTGTTGTTAGTAAATAAACTATTTAGTTATTTCCACGTGTATGCTGCTGTTGTTAGTAGCTGAACTATTTAGTTATTTCCACGTGTATGCTGCTGTTGTTAGTAACTAAACTATTTAGTTATTTCCACGTGTATGCTGGTGTTTTTAGTAACTAAACTTTTTAGTTATTTCCACGTGTATGCTGTTGTCGTTAGAAGCTATATACTATTTAGTTATTTCCACGTGTATGCTACTGTTGTTAGTAGCTAAACTATTTAGTTACCTCCTTCTAATGTATGTAGTTGTCGTGTTATTATTAGCTAAACTATTGTTACTAGCACCTATACCCTTAGTTTAAAAACAAAAACGACACATTAATTTGTAGAATCATATATTCAGCACAGCACAATACAGGTTATACAGCACAATATAGGTTATAAACTTAAGTCTAAGTAGAATAATTATGAACCTAGTTAATTTTAATTTTGATATATACATAATGGCACAAGTTGACATGTTTTTAAAGTAACATTTTATGAAAACAAAATAACGCAAGACAGTTGGAGTAATAATACTAGCCTGTTACAAGCATAATTAATTGTAACAACGAAAGAAAATATGGCTTATTCCCAACAGCTCCCAATAAACAGCCCCTACTGTAGGCCATTGGGAAGGTTTTATTCTTAAATAATTAAGTTCCCTACAATTCCCACTTTAATGCAATTCATGTTTTTATGTTATCATGTGACCAGACTCGCATATGGTTTGCCTTATGGTAAATGCCACGCCTATCCATGACAATTGCAGTATCACTCAGAAAAAAACTTCAAAGTTCTTCGCGGCACTATACTGCGACTACTTAGACAAAATAGATAAATTAATTAATTTTATCTTAATAGTTAGAAAATATATAGATTCAACTCTTCGACATCGCACTGTCATGATCATGCGTAGAGTTTACCATCCGGCAATCGATATGCCTGTCTAGTAACTTCATTATAAAAGACATAGGAATAAAAAAAATGGGAAATTTGATATATAGCAATTCTCTTAGCGATCCATTGGGGGTGATTTCGAAAATCATTGGAAATAAGCCGAAAATGTAACGTGATTTCGGCATAACTTTAGGTACCTGCCTAGGCACCGAAAGCACGCTATACTCGAGATAATAATACGTCTTAATATTATCAATAGCACTTAATCAATCATACAAAAAGTACTTACATTTTCTGTTTTATTCGTTCCTTTGCCTCAATACTGTGAGGAATTTCCTAATAAAATACTTAATTATAAAATCATTTTTTTTTCGGCTTATTGAAAAACGTTATTGAAAATGAAAAAACTTACATCATCATAATTTTTAAAAACGTCTAGGCAAGAGTTACAACAAGAGTTTATAATCTTCCATAATATATTTCTTAAATATTCATAGATTTAGGATGCATGTTACAGTAGTAAGTAGGATAATTGTAGTATTTATATTTGATAATATTTATTGCAGTCGGCAATGGTCGCCAGTTCATCCATTGCTTTATGTAGCTATTAAAATATTGTACACCACACTCACTGCGAGTCCACACACTAGTTCACTATAATATCACTTAACACAGGCTCAAGATAAATTTATTTATTTGTTCCATCCACGTGCGCGAGTGAAGCGCGCGAAGAAAATAACGCACAAACGTGTCGCCGCCGCCGCGCTGCCGGCGCCACCGGCGCGCTGCCGGCGCCACCGGTCGACAAAAGACGTTTTGTTACAAGCAGCAAACTTTTGATTGAATTATATGAAATAGTTTTGTAAATAACAGATAAATCGAGGTTACAAATAGCATTGTAAAAATTGTAAAGTATTAACAAATTCTGTGAATTTATTAATAACATTTGATTGGTAATGAGTTAAATAACTAGAATGACTATTTACAACCAGTATTTTCAGTAATCTATGTTTGCTAGTAATAAACCAACAGTACATTCGAGTTATAACCAAATGGTTTGTAACGTTTTAATACATTCAGTATTGCATCTGTAACTAAAGTCAGGTTATGTTAACAGGTACATCACAATATGTCAATTATTAACTAAACTCTAATCAACACAACCCGTTTAGTACGTCTCAATTGAAGCAGACGTGGGGATTTAAACAAAGTTTGTTTGCTGGCAGCTTTTTTTCAAATTACCTAACTAGTTCAGTTAATTAGTTTTTTCACTGCGGTACTTTCGTTAGACTATGTTTTGTAATAAGGCTGCAAATGGTTTGTAAAGATCGAACTTGGGAATGTGCTGACATTGTTAAATTAAGTTTAAATAGCGGTACCTATACTTACTTAAGTGAAGCACACGGAACCCGTAGATGGTTGGACCACAGTGTGACTACACAGGCGGCGTTTGACACTATACAATCAATCCGTGTTTTGTAGAACGTTGCATGGTCGGATCATTTCCCCCTGTATATCAACTGTAACATCGGTGAAATTGGCACTAGTAAATATTTTGATAGCAGTATAAGGCAGCTATGCGATATTCTGTGGGGTACTCATAACTCGAGTCAAATAATTAAGTACAAGGAACACTAGTGATAATTTGGATAGTATTCATACCAAGATAGAATGTCCTGACTGTGATAATAATAATAATTGTTTAAATTTTAATGACCATTTACAAATTATAAATAAGTTATATGAAAATATTGTAGTCTACAGAATTCGGCTAAGAACAGTGCTGGTTTTCGCTCTGGAGAACGTAGATATAGAAGTGACTGGATGGAATTTTCATGTAAAAAACAGTCATGAAATAGCCAGAATATATTTTAAATGTTGGGTTCTTGCCGGTAGACCTACAGCTGGCGATATTTATACTAATATGTCTTTATCACTTAAGATATTTAAAAATAAGTTAAGGTGGTGTCAAGCGAACGGAGAGAGAATCAAAATGGACAAATTGGCAACTCATAGACACAACAAACATTTCATAACATTAATTGTAAAAAGGCTCTCCCGGTGACGGCTGATGGCTTGCATGACCCTAAAGAAATTGCAGACCTATTTTCAAACAAATTCAGGGTTCAATCAGATTTCCAAGAGAGTGCGAACGTCACTTCCCGTACTT
Organism: Alsophila aescularia; assembly: GCA_946251855.1. NCBI lineage: Eukaryota > Metazoa > Arthropoda > Insecta > Lepidoptera > Geometridae > Alsophila > Alsophila aescularia. Next base: position 104,141,472 of record OX276373.1, read on the forward strand.
GTGCCTTGAATTCTAAACTCACATTTAGCACGAAAGATGTGATGAAAGTTGTCCGTAATATGAAGCGTAGTTAGTCGCCAGGACACGACGGGTTAAGTCTCGAGCACATTATTTGCGCTGGGGATTCAATTTATAATAAAATATGAATAAATAATAATAAATTCGGGACAATTCCACACCATTACTAATTACCCCAAAATAGGATACCCTGGATACTAGGGGCACTAGATAACGGATAAACATACATAGATACGAATATTACATCCATGACTCGAAAACAAACATTTCTTCTCATAACATAAATGATTGCACCTTGCAGGATTCGAACCCGCGACTGTTTGATTACGTACCTAGGGTTTCTAGCCACTAGACTAGCCAGTCGTCAAATAAAATACATAATAAAGTATGTAATTTGTCTAACTGATGTCTTGGCCGTGGCGGTCTCGGCTTAGAATAAGACCTCCTAATCCTCCCGTGGATGTCGTAAGAGGCGACTAAGGAATTATACACCGGAAGATGCGTAGTAGCGTCCTCCGAGCACATATTTGCTACGCTGCTGTCACCAATCCGCCTGCCAAGCGTGGTGACTATGGCAAACCCCCCTAATATGATAGACACACCAAAAAGACGGCCCCCAGTCCCCGGCGGCTCCGTTATTCCTGGCACCGGTAGCAGCCATGGTAACGGCGGAGCAGGGGGTGCTAAGAATCCCCGGCAGAGACCCAGCTACCAACCCCCACGATCTCTGGACCTGGCAACTTATAATGCACGCACCTTGAGGACCGATGAGAAGTTGATAGAGCTGGAAGAAGTAGTAAGTAAGTTGCACTGGGGTATTATAGGGTTATCAGAAGTCCGAAGAGAGGGAGAGGATACGATGACCCTCAATTCCAGCAACTTACTCTATTACCGGGAGGGCGACCAGCAGTCCCAACATGGTGTCGGGTTTCTCGTCCACAAGTCCCTTGTCAACAACATTGTGAAGATCGAAAGCGTTTCGAGCAGGGTGGTATACCTTATATTCAGAATTACCGAATGGTAATTGAAGGTCATACAGGTGTACGCCCCACACTCGAAACGCCCGGACGATGAAGTGGACATTATGTATGACGACATTTCTAATGCCATACATGCCCCGAAAACACACTTAACAGTGTCGATGGGGGACTTCAACGCACGGCTGGACATGAGGAATGGCGATGAACTGATAGTGGGGCAGTTTGGATTTGGACAGTGGAACCAAAGGGGTCAGCGACATGTATCTCCATTCCAAATTTCATTAAAATCCGTTACCGTTTGAGAGTGAAGTATGATGATGGCGATGATGAAAACTATCCTGTGTTATTCCAGGGTATTATCTATCTTCATTCCAAATTTCATCAAAATCCGTTCAGCCGTTTGAGCGTGAAGGATGATGATGATGAAAATGATCCTATTTATTATTCCAGGATATTAGCTATCTCCATTCCAAATTTCATATAAATCACTTTAGCAGTTTGAACTTTAAGGAGTGACAAACATACACACACACATAAAATACATACTAACTTTCGCCTTTATATTATACCTACTAGCTTTCCCGCCCGCGACTACGTCCGCGCGGACTACAGTTTATCGCAAAAAAAGCATCCTATGTTCTTCTAGTATATTAAAAACCAATGCAAAAGTAGGTATAGCACCATATGTTTTTGATAGACTTGTTATTGCGTTACCAATGCAACCGTTCCTTACAGTGAGTAATCAACATTTTCGAGTTTCGAAACTTACAATTTTCCGGGATAAAAAGTATGCTATGTTTTATTCCAGACTTCCCAAACAAAAACAGACGTTTCACTTATATTATATAGGTGTGGATTTAACTATACCCGTCATAACTTCTAAAAAACAATTCGCTACTAAGTGTAATTCAAAATCACTGGCAGCAGTTTTTTTTTTAGCTTATACAACTGAATGATTACTCACCTACTTGACAGACTTGTTATTATATCGTTTCCATGGTAACGTCATTCCGTTCTTTATTTTTGATACCTGGGTTACATTATTACAATTATCGTAGGGATCTCAAATATTTTGAAAAATTTAATACTGCCCATGTTAATGTATCTTTATAATATTAGTGTAGAAGTGTAGATGTAGATTTCTTTAAAATTTGTTCAGCCGTCAAATAGATTTTTATGGATTGCGCGGCATCTAATCATCGGAATAAGATACCAAATAACCCATTTTTACAACAGTGAATACCGCATCGCAATAGGTCTAGTATTTTTTACGTGATGCGCAAACAAACATACAGATAAACAGAACGACAGGATTTAAAAATAAAAAAAACTTGTTCAGTAGCCTATTTTTAAGAAACCATGAGCTTTTTTTTATAAATCGGCTTTCTTTATTGATATTTTTTGATTCTTTTTGTTTTATTATAAGTAAAGAATAGATAATCCAGCACGCCGCTACCGCAATCCAAATAAGTTAATTTATAAACATTAAAAATAAGCTTTATGCAGTAGCCATGTCATGATGAAACTTAGAACGGGTTATCACAATTAAATGCGTATACAACATTTCGTGTATATGCTGCTAACCGTTGAGGAGTTCTCTAATCTGGAGCCAATCCGGAGTGCAGCAACCATGTCATGGTAAAACTTCAAACTAATATAATGCGTACACAAAATTTCGTGTCTGTGCTGTTATTTTTTGAGGAGATCCCTAGTCAGGAGCCAACCAGGAGTGCAGCCAAGTAACAAAAATCACCATTATAAAAAATATACGATAGCACGAACTCACACGCAAAGCATTATATGCCAATCCTATATCAGCCGTATGACTTTTATACTGCTTTTTTAGGAGCAATTTGGGCTCCAAATTTGACAGCATTGAGCTTTATAAAGGCTGCTTAGTACAAATAGTGCACAATGTCATTATAAAGGCCTAAACAAATTATTGGACGCCGCCGCCGCTGCCGGACGCGTCCGATTGAACTGGCAGTAATAGAAATAGAAATATTTTATTGTAAAAAACGTACATTTTATACTAAACTGAGTATACTATCGGACGTAAGTCGCGGACTTCAGTTAGGGCCTTCGGACTTCCGCGATCCATCTGCTGCATATGGCAGGTTCGGACTCGTATGAGCATCAGAAGGACACGACCAAAATAATATACGACCAGTATTATACGGCCGACAATACACTTGCTTGATATTTGGATATTACGGTGTCCGCGGACGTCATTCGCGAACGCCGCGCCGTCCATGTCTTGTAATAATAAGCCGCGGCTGCTGGTCGCGGCCGATAATTTGTTGAGGCCTCCTCGTTAAGGAACAAAACACTATACCTACAATTTTTGCGACTTTAGTACAGCCATAATTTAGCCTTATTAATTACAATTTCAAAATGAAATCGTATTCAAATGCTACTTGTTTTATTTCCTTTGTAGGCATGAATTTCTCAACATCATATTGAAAAATATATGAATTCATTTTATGCATGTTGTTTGTACAGTGGGCAGTGAGTAAATGAATTTACTACTGAGAAAATTAATATTAAAAGGAAACAAGGCCTAACTTTATTTCTGTTTCTGCGAATATCAATCAGTGTACTGTGAAAACATGTTTACTTTTTTGGTAAACAATTCAAAGTTGCTTCTCTAGGCATCTGAGCATAAAATAAATGATATTAAGTGCTGTTTTAATCAGATTTGAGTTTTTTAAATTATATCTACAAGAAAATGAAACAAAAAACAAATCGCATCCCTTATGCATAGAATGCCTGTGAGAATGTTTAGCAAAATATAAGACACTCAAATATTGTGCCCAGCACTACGATTACGTAATGTTGATCATGACGGTTTCAAGCCGTGAAATTCAATAATGCTTTGCGATAGAGTCGATTTTGCTATGAAAAAAGTGTCAATCTGATTGAAGCCAAGTTTTGTAATTGGGCCACAGCTATATTGCAACACTTTGTAATCATATTATAATGGTTTGTGTCTTTATACGCCATAGTGATTGGCTACTGTCGTGTTTATCGGGGTATCATAATCATTTTGTAAAGCTCTACTAGCAAATATAATATTATCTCTATTTTAAGTTTTGTAGCGTAGGAAAGTGAATAACAAAATTTGTTTTTTTTTACTTTCGTTTTAATTCCACGGGTTCTTTTAGTTTTTTTCAATCATTTCCGTCCTTGGTGACAACGTAAAATAAAAATCTGGGCGTATAGATATAACCACACGCAAAATTGAACTACGACATAATTATTACTCGTAATATTAAAAATACTTATCTTTGTATCTAAATACGGTTGAAAGTTTTATTGAAATAACAGATTAAGTAGATAACAGAGCTAAGGCTTTATTAATTATTTAATCAATGTTTCTATAGTATTAGAATTAAATGATCACAACCACAGACCATTAGAAAGGTTTTAGTTTTATAAATAATCAAACACAGTTCAGTGCACGATAAAGTAAATGCTTATTTAATGTATGTGGGTTTTTTAAATTACTAATATAAGATACCTTTGCCTTTTTTATACCTTTGTGTAAGAATAAAAACTGTTTAAAGTTTCTGTACAATAGAATAATCTGTTGTTCTAATAGGAGTTTAAGATATGTAACTTCTTCTTACAGAGATAGCATAGCTTGAAGCATTACGAGACGAACCAAAGGCTATTAAAAAAGAAAACTTAGTCAAAGTGAATTAAAAGTATTAGTATGACTCTAGGACATAAATCATTATTAATTTAAAAGTATTAGTCTGACTCTAGGACATAAATCATTATTAATTTAAAAGTATTAGTCTGACTCTAGGACATAAATCATTATTAATTTAAAAGTATTAGTCTGACTCTAGGACATAAATCATTATTAATTTAAAAGTATTAGTCTGACTCTAGGACATAAATCATTATTAATTTAAAAGTATTAGTCTGACTCTAGGACATAAATCATTATTAATTTAAAAGTATTAGTTTGACTTTAGGACATAAATCATTATTAATTTAAAAGTATTAGTCTGACTCTAGGACATAAATAATTATTTATTTAAAAGTATTAGTCTGACTCTAGGACATAAAACATTATTAATTTAAAAGTATTAGTCTGACCCTAGGACATAAATCATTATTAATTTAAAAGTATTACTCTGACTCTAGGACATAAATCATTATTAATTTAAAAGTATTAGTCTGACTCTAGGACATAAATCATTATTAATTTAAAAGTATTAGTCTGACTCTAGGACATAAATCATTATTAATTTTGGTTAATCAAAAAAAGATACGAAGAAGATTTGTAGGTTACGTGCATGAATCTGTAATACTTCGTTATAGTAGAGGTTCGTGGTTACGTGTTACTAGCCATGTCATGGTGAAACTTCAAACGGGCTAACATATTAGAATGCGTACACAAAATTTCGTGACAGTGCTGTTGATCGTTGAAGAGTTCCTTTATCTGGAGCTGTTCCTGGATGTCGATTCAGGTCATACTTATCTTAAAAATGCATTATCACCGGAATTGAACCAACATGCAAAAATTCAAATCCATGGGATAAGAGAAAGTGGTTCTAATTCAGCTTGCAACATTTGACGTAAACAAACATACATACATACATAAAGACATACATACAAACATTGCAAGTTAAATAAAAGCTTTTAAACACAAAAGAAAACTCATTACCATCGTACATAGCATTAATATTTGAATGCAGCATTGGAATGAGTTCTCCGAGTAGTCCAGCCTACAAGAATGCCGCTCTCCGCCGCCCGCCGCCCCCCGCCGCCCGCCGCCCCCCGCCGCCGGCGGCAACTTTACATTTATTATTTACCTACTATTCGCCATTTTAGAGTAGTTTTAAGCATTGAAAAGCCTTTTCTAACTTGCACTGAGTTTATGAGACATGTTTATCATAAAAAAGTGTACGGAAAGTATATATTCGATAAATGATTTTAAGTGATAATCTAGGACATAAGTTCAATAGCTAAAATCCGACTAAGATTGGGTAAAAACAGCTTGTGGCACTTTTGCTATAAAGATGAATTATGGAATAAGCCGAATCGATTGATACTTCGCTTGTAAAAATCGGACCAAGATTTTTCCATGAAAGCCGAGCCATCCTAAGCTTGTTTACCACCTAGCTAGACCATAGAGTCAAATTAACTTTTTACTTTCAATAAATCGTTATTTTTAGCTAAATATTTAAACGGGACTTAATCGCGCTGAAAACTTAATATTTATTTACCTCGACGTTTTGATTAAGTTGCATTGATCGTGGTCACGAGAAGACTGAAGTGGCGGGTGTCAGCGTCGAGAAGGGCGAGCGTTGTCTACCCGCATTTGGTTTTGTAAAAAAAGAAGTCCCGCGATTAAGTCCCGTTTAAATATTTAACTATGTGTTCGAATCGCGAAAGTTTAAAAGTTACAATCGTTATTTTTGTAAGGAGTTTGACAGATGTTTATGTTGACCTTTACAAGTACGGCAAATAGTATCCTAGTGCTAAATACTAACAAAAACTAAATAAAAAAAACCGTCTTCAAATGGAATAAAACTTAAAAGAAAGAAAGAATTTTTTTTTTTGAGGTTTTACATACAAACATTCGCGAAATTTGATATATATATGTTCAGATACTCATAAAGACTAACATATATTAACATTATGATTTTTGGACAATATTACATACATACATACATACATACATCCACAAAATTTTATAAATTTGATTAAATTGCCTATATGCATAATTGTGTGAATATTACGCATTTTCAACAATATTACATACATACACATCAACCTACTTTTTTGAAGTCGGTTAAAAAGTAATATCTCGATTTCGTGACCCATATCATTCTAGGTGAAAGATATTGATTTTATGTAGATATCGCCGCGCTTCATGGATCTCAGTGGGATTTGAGAAAATTATTCAACAATACCTACGCTCACTGAGTTGCGCTCATGCGAATATCTCGTGATCCGAATTCCTAGAGCTACAAGTTACAGGTTACGGGCAACCTGTTGATTAACTTTTATTTATTCACTAACCGCGCCGAGGGCCAACCTCGGACTCTTTATGAGGGATGCATTATATATAATTTACAGCCGACTGACTAGAGGTATGACGCGCACTCCCTCCACTCTCTAGTCGACAAAACCTATTTGAAAGTTGGCCTCTGGCAACCGGAAAACAATAGTACAGTACTGCCGAAGAAGTTGTTTTTATATAATTTGAAGTTGTTTGTTTCAATAATATATTTACTAGCCCTTATTGTAATATTTTAGTAAGTGTAAAAAAACCGCGCGATGGGTTAACTGCAAATGAATAAAATAATTGCAAAATCCATAGGTAGCTGGATTAAAAAAAGCAACTGCTAAAACACAACAAACGACATGTGCAGCGAGTTTTCAGTTTCGCTGCAGGGGTTGATATAATTACGACATTGGCAGTTATCCACAAAGCCGAGTACACACCAGGCACAACTCGAAATATTGGGTACTTCCCATCGGATCTCGATATCAGAATTCCTAATTAACTGATCTCGCTCGACGTTCCCATCGGATCTCGAGATCCGTTGCAACTTCAACTTACATATTAGGTGTGGCAGGTCGTAAGATAAGCTGCGATACGTTTTCTGTAAGGATACAAGTTGCGATATAATATATACTATATTATTATTATCATAATATTATAAAGGGGACAGATTTATTTTTTGTATATTTGTATGTAATTGATAAACTCTTATACTACTGTAACGACTTTTAAAGTTATTTCACCTTGGGCAAGCTAAATTATCAACGAGTAACATGGGTTGTATTGTACTTTATTTTTCAAATAATTAGAGATCCCTACGAAAATTGCAATAATGTAACCCAAGATATCAAGAAATTGCCTACAAAAGTGTTGATTATTCGCTGTAAGGAATAGAATGACATGTTGTCGTGGCAACGAAATGAAAACACGAAACACGAGAGTTGCTATTAGAAAGAGAACATATTAGATTTTTGTATGTTTGTTTGTTTGTGTGTGTATAAAGGATAAACTCAAAAAATACTTAACCATTTTTAGCCAACCAACCTACATTATCAGCAAGTATCATAAAAAAGACCCCTACGAAAATTGAAATAATAACATTATTAACAATTTGCCCAAGGTATCAACAATTGCCTAATAAAAGTCATTATTTATGATGGAAACTATTGATGATGCATGAAATAATGTAGGTACTACGAGTTTATAGTATTAATCATTATCGAAAAAAAGTCCGTGCGGCTATATGTCTAACTATTATACTGAAGTCACAATAACCGTTTTTTGTTCAAATTAGTCAGTTAAAACACGGGTGTAATCGTGTACAAATGAAGAGAAAACCTTTGCTAACCGTGCAAAGTCGGCGCGAGTCAGTAGTTTATGATAACCGGTCTGGGAGTTGTATATGGGGTACGCGAAAGGGAATAAATCAATTTAAAGTGCTTCAATCAGGTCAAGTAGGGCTTTGTTTGTACATTATTAGAACTAGGTATTTTTGTTTAGTTTTTGTATTTGGTTTTTGAGTAAATAGCCAAAATGTGCAAAAATTGTAATATGTGGCGAGGTCTCCGTAAATTAGAGCGAGAAAGTAGCTACTGAGGTCGTGTGCCGCGACAAATGTTCTGCGGGAGCAACTATCACTTTTTATTTTATTGTATTGGACACATCTAAATTGCGATAACGTGTTTCGCGCCAAATGTGTTCGGTGTGTACTAGACTTTACAATCGCATTATGCACACACACACACGCACACACGCCAGCAACCAACATGCCTGCCAAATATTTTAGATTTTAGGGTTCCGTACCCAAGTCGGCTTTATCGACTAATTTTGTTATGGTTCTATCTCAAAAACGTTTTGACTTATATATATGAAACTGTTATAAAACTAATTTTACGTTGATTTGCATCATAAATATACTAAACGTTCATGTTTTTTTTAATGTATTTCCTGGTGATTCATAACTAACCAGTTTTTTCGGTTCGAGAAACGATAATTACGGCTATTGTAGATAGTCGTTGAAGTACGGAACCCTGAATGTGCAAGGCACGACTTGCATTTGGCTAGTTTATTTTCAGTGTATTTACTTGACCGTTGCATCCAGCCGACGTCACTGGCCACCTGCGTCTACTAAGCGAATACTTATAAAATTCAACTTCGGGCTTTCAAAGCCGGATACTGGATTTCTACTCTGTCCGGTTGTTAGCTGTGGCAACGGATATGTGTCTACTAAACCAGATAAGATAGAGACAAGAAATGTATTTACTTACAATAATGAAGATCAATGGACCGAAATGGAAGGTATATTAAAAATTACAAAGAAAAAAAATGGGAAATTTAAAATATTGAAATATGAACACAGCAATTCCTTGATAGAAGCGATCGCATAAAGCAATGCAATTTACCGCAGTGCGGTTATCGCATACTTGAGTGACTTGAGTCACGTACCAGAAAAAATACTTTACCATTATAAGATCACTCACGTGTCTGTCCGTCTGTCACAGCATTATTTTCTCAAAACTATGGAACGTACTCAACTGAAACCTTGTGATGATAAAACCTCGATGGTATTGCTCTTATTTGGAACTTCAAAAAGGTGTAGCTTCAGTTTGTGTTACACATTCTCCAAGTTAACTGTGTTTTCACCATGTTGATAGCCTTAGCCTTGAAAGTATAAGTAGGAACTCAATTGTAAATGATCCGCCTATTTTTGTTCTCTCTACCATTTACAATCCAGTTACGAGAGGTTTTTGTCCACGACAAGGGGTTGAGAATTATTACGGTGCTGGGAAAAGCGATTACACAAATAATTATCCTAGGGTTGAGTAAATAAGGGTTTTAGTCCAGTTGCCTAATTTCTGCTTTGTCCAGATAGCAGATATGTTAATTTCAGATAAACAAAACGACAGTGTAAGATTTTTGCGGTTCGGTCAACAAAAAGATGATAAATTTAATTGTATTCTAAAAATGACGAACTACATACACTAAACTATCACTACCAAGTGTGAACCTAGTAACTAAACTGGTTTAATTTTTACTGGGTTTGGATCAGAATCAACGAACTATGCTCATAAGAGTTCGATTTAATGAATACACTTTGCGATAACGTTTCTCCGCACGCCAGCATAAAACGTAAACTTTGAAAATAATCCTGTTCCACCACATAAAAGTAAAACATAATCAAATAAACTTTACCCGTGATCCAAAGACGCGAGAAATCCCTTTGTGAGGCGCTTCAAAGCGAGGCATGATGTCTGACGTGTCTCAGCAGGCTCAAGCACTTTACGGATAATTTCTGAGATTGCCAAAAGAACATTCAAAAGCTCCGAGAGCTGACAGCTTTCATGCTGCCGAGCAAATCACATAGGAAAATACAACTGTATTGCATACTTAACTGAAGCTAATGTTCTAAATAACTTAAGCCAATTAATTAAAAATACTGGTAAACATAGTATACTTATAAGTTAGCAAGAGAAAAATACAACTGAATAATAATAATAGAATTTCAACGAAAGTCAGATGTGAAAAATATAATCAAAATATTAAAAGAGGAAGTTACTGTCTCTATTAGTTATTAAAACAAACATTAAAATCTTCAGAAGTTTCACATTTGCCACACAGCTATCATTTCTTATATTTTCATGATGTTCCACTGAAGTACTAACAGCAACTGGCTTCTCATTAAGGCTTGCTTCTGTGTCTACACATATTTTCTGAGTCTATTTTTTGTTCATCTGCGAGCTACGGAAATAACCAATGTACGTCGAATAGGTACAGTCTTTATTGACAGCAATATTGCATATTCGTTTTCAGCGACCGAGTGTGTGCATACTATTTGCTTCCTTTAGCGGCAGTAGTTAGGTAGATAGTCCGGTGACCGAACTAGTGTAACTTTTCAGTGGCAATAGTCCGACTGGTACAAAGCACCGGTCTATTGCTACCCTTTAGTAGCAATAGTTTGGTTAGTAATGAAAAGATTCACATTTGTATAGAAAATCAAATGAACGGAATCTGAAGTACATATGATGTAATCGGACCATCATATGTACTTCAGACAGGGAGACAACCTATCTCAATGTGGTGTCGGATTCCTGGTTAATAAGATCCTCACTTACAACGTTGTTTAAATCTCCAGTGTTTCAAGAAGGGTTGCATACCTTGTTATCAAGATAACCAAGAAGTACAGCCTGAAGATTGTGCAGATTTACGCACCTACTTCAGCATACTCGGATGATGCGTTTGAAGATATGTAAGAAGATATATCAAAAACCTTACATTGCACCACTAAGGCTCACTTCAATGTTGTCATGGAGGACTTTAACGCTAAAGTGGGAGTACAGACATACAGCGAATTGACAGTAGAACCACACCGATTTGGTAGCAGAAATGCTAAGGGACAAAAGCTTGTAAACTTCCTCAAACATGAGGGGTTGTTCTTAATGAACTCTTTCTTTAAGAAACAACCACAAAGGAAGTGGACATGGTAAAGCCCCGACGGTAAGGTGAAATATGAGATCGACTTCATCATGACGGACAAAAAGCACATATTCAGAGATGTCTCAGTCGTCAACAGGGTTAAAACCGGAAGTGACGACCGCCTTGCCCGAGGCACTCTGAATGTTGACTTCAAGCTTGAATGATGCCGCATGATGAATATGCTCCAAACCGTGGTTGGGTCTGAAACGTTCCGATTAAAACTGGGAAATCGATTTGCTGCCTTGGAAACCACAAACGACAATGCCCAGGATCTGAATCGGGTGATTGGAGTCGTGAAGGAAGAAGGCACACAATTTAGACAAATGCAGCGAAAAGGCAGAAAGTTGAAAATTTTGCAAGACACTTTGCTGCTCATGGAGAAACGACGGAAAGACGCAGACACCGAGCCGGCAGTTGACCGTTACCATAAAAAGGCTATATAATAATTAGTATGACGAAACCTCCGAAGATCGAATACTCGCACAATAGAAAAAGCGATAGAGCAAAATGGGGGTATGTATCGGGGGTCTTAAGTCTTTGTACTGCAATTGGGGAGAAGTCAACTGAAAAAATTAAAGACCTCTAGTCGTAGCACCGCCGTTTCTAAGCCAGAGATCCTTGCAGGAGGGGAAAACTGTTACATCCAGCTGTATTTTTTACATGCGCCTCAACCTGACACCAGAAGTGAGGATTTTAGATCCCTTCTGACTCGACATTACCCTGAAGAGCTGGCAGAAATAACCATGGCCGAAATGAATCATTTAGTTAAAATGTTCAAAACGTTTTATAGAACCTCTAAACTAAATTTAGTTACTGACGGGACTGAGATTTGATGCGGGATTAGATTCAATAAAATCCAATCCAAGGGAAAAAAAAATTCAAAAATTCAAAACTCATTCAAAGAAAAAAAAATGACGTTAACCATTCGTACGTGATTGAGGCTAACACACCAATTAGGGTTCGTGAGCGATTTCGTTTGGTTTTCAAATTTATTTTTGTTTCTACTAAGTTTTCCATTAAACATATCATCAAAACATTTACTTATAATTCAGCTTTCTTCAAAACTTGACTGCTATTGGTCGAATTTATAGGAACATTACAAACTTGTAGCATTTTAATACTTGGAAATAAATAAATGAAATTAAATAATTATAAAAGAGATGGGTAGGATATAAAACCTAAGCTCACACAATGAACAGGTACATTTTAAACATTTTCCTTAAAAGCGCAAATAGTTTTTTTTTATGGTGCTGCTATTTTTAAAGCACTTAATTTATTCGACGGCTCTTTTTTGTTTCCATCTCTGATCAAAGCCTTTCAAACGCAAAGCCTCGAGATTAAAAACTTTCTCCTCGTAGAAATTGGTTGTTCAAACATAACTGTAATCAACGTCTCGGCGGGCTTAGAACTCTCGGTAAATGGCATGATGGCCTCAAATGCGGTGTATTTTTCAGTAACTTAACTCTAATTTTTGTGAAAGTCTCTACTTTTTCGGAATCTTTTGATTTCTTTTTACTTGGTATAGAATTGAATCTATCATAATATTCAACACTCATAATAAAGTAGTAACAAAAGGTCTGTACTTTGAAGATAATTAAATATAATTTGATCTAGGGGACTTAAAATATGAATATAACTTTTTTTTATGCTGTATTTTTGTCAGTCTGTTCACTTCACGCACCACAAAAGCTACTGAACCGATTAATATGAGGTTTTTGATAGCTTAGATTTTGACTTAAAATCGATAATTAAATTAAATCGAATTGATCGATGCGCCGAGCAATCGATAAAAAATATTTGGCGGCTGAACGAAATTAGCTATGTTGTATTTATCGGTACTTTTCATACTATTTACCCAGAAACGGCAAATGTCCGTGCTGGCAAAGCCACAGCTAGTTTATAATATAAGGGGGGTGAGAAACCGTTGGTGAAACGAATTGTAATACTGGGTCGTAAAGTTATATGTAAGTAAAGTAGGACACAAGTTATCCGATGTGTTCAAGGAATTTCCCTGACGGCACCGCGTGGGCTACAAACGTTGTTCTTGTTCCTGTAGAATTGAGTAGGTATTCGTTCTACGCAGAAAAATAGGAAAAAAAATATGGGTGCAATTGTAAAAAAAAATGTAACAGTTTAAAAATGTATTCATAAGTTTTTCGTGCGGACTACGGTTATAAAAATAATTAAAAGTAACAATATTTTTTAAATAATTAGTTTTATTTCATTTATTTAAATTCACATAGACTTAATATTTCTATTAAAACCTACAGTAAAGAATAAAAAATACTACCAGCGTTGGGTTCTTAATGTTTCCGTTGACCGCTGTCGATCAAGACGGGAGCCTCCCTGAGTTACGTTTTAATAAAGCGATTCCATTTATTCTAAAAATGACTGGCACACCCCGAGTTGCCAGACTGCGTCATCGTAGTCACGGCATCTCGACCAAAACCATCCATCTCAGGGGATATTTGTTGAAACATCGACACTACAAAATATGAACGAGTCTTGGCTTTTTGTGCAAAAGTAGCTGCAGTTACCTCCTAAAACCATACATAATTACCAACAACGCTACTTCTGTATAATTTAACCTACAAAACAGTACCGTGACATATCTACTGACTGACTAAAAGACAACGCACAGCCTAAACTGGTGGACCTATAGATTTCTTGAAATTCCATCCCTATTATAAGTAGCAATGTATAGATAGTGCCTAAACTGTTCATTTTTTACTTAAAGGTACGCACACACCGCTGCGGTGGCGGGCACGGTGGCGGTGGGGACACAAAAAAACTCGAGGTAATTGGTATATCTCACAAAGTTTTTGATTCAACTACCTATGGCGATTGGAAATTAAATAACAATGAGAAGCTTTTGGAAATGTGCTGAAGAAGAGCCAAACGAGTAGATGGTCCAAATGAGTGAATTTATAAGCTAAAACTATACATATTGAAAATAATTATCAAAATAAAAATAAAATACCAAAAGCTGCACGACAATTTGTAAAATTGTTTTATTAGTATTGTAAATACTTCTGAACAAAAAACATACTTTTATTTTTATTTTATCTCTTTCAATTAAGGGAAAACTTAATATCTGCAAGATGTATAGACAATGTTACAATCGAACAATCGCGTCCTTGTAAAATGTTTCACTTTACCTAATTTTTAAGCTGTTCTGACGGATCGGTTGTATTCTCTTTTCGGATCGGTTGACGTAACCACTGAAGTAGGAAATAATCAAAAGGCTGTGAACTAAATGTTGTATGTAGCCTAGTGTCGCCTGTTGCATTAGCACGTCTTAGTTGACATACAAAATGGCACAATTATATAATTATCCTATTCGTCACGTTCATTATTTCCTGCGCGTCTTTACGAACGGTCGCTTGCCTCTTTGCATGAATATGTACAACGCCCGTAACGCTAACAAAGTTTCGTAATATTTTCTTCTCTATGGTCGTAACGGCCATGTTGCAGTGCGCGGTGATGTTTCAATAAGATTTCGATCGATATTTGTAAGGAATCGGCTCCAGCTGCTAATATGGCTCTTAATTACTCTATAGTTGTATGATATACATGATGTGCGTAATTGCGAGGAAACATATTGGCAGCTTCGTACCTGACAGTATACTCCAATGAAAGTAATTTAAACTGACAAGAACATGACAGTAACTCATCACACGACTGTCACAGTGCGCTCACACGGTGCAAGTTTCTGCACTGCAGTAATTCACAAGGACGACTCGTACTCTGGCTCGCACTGTGTATCCACGGCATTACCTACAGTGTAGTCTCAAGATTTTAAGAACGTTAAGTAAGTTAAGTTACAGCCGTCCATAATCTTCAGCCTTTGCGTACTAAGCTCCGGATTAGCTGAACTCTGCCCATAATGAAGTAATTAATTTAATGCTGAGCCGAAGGGATCTGACAGATACCTATCGATGAGGATGGCTAAGTATGTACGAGCATTTGCGGCATCTTCATTTATTCATGCCTGCCTACATGTTGTACCAGAGATGTTTTATACAAGCTAAATGTAAATTTAGCAAAGCTTTGCGCATGTTTTGAGTGGTGTTAAATAATAACAATATTTATTAGAATTATGATATTATGTTTATGATTGGGTACCAGTTTAAGGAATTTTACAATCACCTGGGCCATTATTCTCTATGAACAGTCACACGCGTAACGCGTCTCGCTGTGGAATCGTTCGGAAAAGTACGGCAATTCTCGAACATGCACAAACAATTCCACGCAGATATCTAAACGCGGCGCGTTACGAGTCCGAGTGGCAATAGAGAATAAGGTCCCTGATGTAAAATTCCTTATATCGTTCCTTATAATTATCATAGTGATAGTTATGGTAAGCAACATCCCCTCTTTTATGCGATAGGCCTTGTTCAGCAGTGTACGTCATCGGGCAGATGCTATACAAAATTCCTTATTGTACTTATACCACCTAAAGAAAACAGTTACATTATAATTAGAATAAAAACTATGTTAGTACGGTGGTCTTATCGCTTAAAGGGATAATCGCTCTTATCAGGGATAGAAGAAATAGACGGCGTATACTTCGATATATCATATTAGTAGGTACATTGCTAAAGCGTGGCTAGTCAGTTATTGGTATCACCTCCATATTTATTTCATATTTGTATGTCTAATATTTACGTTTATATCAAAATTCAAATTACTTGTAAGTAACATCTTGTTTTTTATTGTCTCACATTGTTTTTGGAAGAATTAAAACAACAAAATCTAAAGCTCAACTTTGAATAGCAATTAAAATCAAATAATACAGCGATTATGTTATTCAAACTCTTTTAAAAACAACTCTGGTCGATCTCCTTCCTAACGAATATGCGATATTCTTATGTAATCTTTTATTTATTCCTAAAATTTTAGTTTATAGCTAGGTACCTATTTCTATTCACTTTCGTTATTTATTATTTTAATGCACCGCTACCATTTTTCCAGGTTGGCTGATAGAAAATGCTACTTAGCATTAAGTCCTCCTTGTACATTGTATTTGTGTGCTAAAGAATAAATAAATAAATATGCCATAAAAATCTTTTCAACTTCATTAATTTGCCAACTTTGTGTTTTTGGACGCATTAGGGTGAAATTTCCAAAAAATATATGACATTTTAATATCCTTTGATTATTTATTATTATTTGAATATTAAGATATTACCATACCTTTTGTGTTTGCCTAAAGATCATGTACCATCCTATAAAATGCAGATCGAGTATCAAACCTTTTGACTATCTACATGAAACCAAAACCAATTTGTTTATTTTCAGCGATTCCACATTTGTAAGAAAAACTTTCTGGAGTTCTATGAGTTATGGATTCATTCCTTACGGTTGAATGTGGAGAAGCGGGCCAATATAACTTTGCTAGTCAAACAGCTCGGTTTAAGTTCAAACTCAATTTGCGACGTTAAAATATATTGGAGTAAAGTTGTGCAGTGGAGAATCGATAACGGTGACTGCAATTTGTGTTTTCTTTTGTGTTTGAACGAGAGTTCAAGTCGAGGAGTCAGTGACCTTTGAGGGTAAAGTTCGAAGTTGTGCCACTAAATAAAAATACAAGATTTTGTTAAGAGATACTTTTAAGAGTTACCTCTTCTTCAAGATGTGTTGTATTTTTTATTCGCTTAAGACTTTGCAGTTAAAGTTCTTGGAGGCATTGCAATATTGTTGTAGTCAGTGTCGGTCACTATCAAGCAAACATCCTGCTCGTTTTTCACTCATACAAAACACCTATGACTAGCTGACAGAAATATATAGGTAGTAATCTCTATTGATAGTTAAACATGTACTTACTGCTGTCCAATTCCTGAATTCCCTATCAACATGTACTGAGATCACCAAGAGGCCGGCCAATGTCAAGCAGATTATGGCAAAACCCCCAAATTTGTGCAGAACCCCTTTATTATGGCAGAACTCCCCTATTATGGCAGGACCCACTTTATTATGGCAGAACCCGCTATTATGGCAGGACCCTCTTATTATGGGAAGGCCCATGTTCATCAGTGGACGCCTTCGGGCTGATGATGTAATGTGAATCTCTATTAACTTTGTAAACCTGTGTGTTTTTTACAGTTGGTTGAATACTTAAACAAACACGGTGGCTTATGTTACTGTGTGTAGAATAGTGATGAACAGACAGTCATTTTGTAGACACACGTCGACAAATACAGAAACCTTTCGGTTAGTGCTTTTTTCGAAAGGTTATAGATGACAAAAGGATACGCCACACGCTTAATCTGCTTTTGTAGAAAGACTAATATATATATATATACATAAAATGATTTATTTTTATAATAATTTAAAAATAGTCGTAGTTAATCTGTACGGAATTTGAAGGTGAGTAGATAAATGCTTGAGTATAAGAATAATAATAATAATAGTTAGAAAATAAAAATTATAAATCAATTATTAGTCTAACTAATACAAATAAAAATGACAAAACACTAGATTAAATCTAAGTAACTCCTACAAGGTTTTTCTATAATATCGTGACTTGTTAATGCAATCGCAGTCAGAAATAGTTCTTCGAACAGTACGTTTACACGCATGATCTTTATCACGTAATCGTAGATATCAAGCTAAATTGTGGTTTTTCTAATTTTTGGACCAAATCATGATAATTTTATTACGGTTTATATAGCTTGACTTATTTGTTGTTTTTTTTTAATTGATTATTTGTTTATTTATTTGTTGGTTCGGGTCAAATCTATTAATTACCCTTTTCCTGTTGACCGATTAATCTGAAATTCGGTGCACACCTTTAGTTCTGATGACAATACAATTATGTATATTCAGTATCACTGTCAATCCAAGATGGTTGCCTCACAAAATGGTGGATTAATATATTTTTTCAATCCCCTCAAGTATGAGTATCAAACGAAAGAGTACTAGTAGAATACAGTACACCATTACAAGATGGCTGCCACCACAAAATGGCGTTTTTTTATCCCTCAATATGAGTATCAAATGAAAGGGCTTAACTAGTAGAAACACCATACACCATGAAAATTTCAAATCCAAGATAGCCGCCACCACAAAATGGCGGTTTACTTTATTTTTTCAATCTCTTCTGTATGGGTATCAATTAGAAGGCCTAACTAGTAGAATACAGTACACCATGAAAATTCCAAATCCAAGATGGCCGCCACCACAAAATGGCGGATAATTCTTTTTTCAATACCCTCAAAATGGGTATCAAATGTAAGGGCTTGACAAGTAGAACACAGTACACTTAAGAAATAACTAAATAAAAAACTAAAACTTGAAAATAAGATACGTTTTTTTAACGTTTTTATGTGTACTAAAACCTAAAAAATAAAATAAAATCATGGGCGTAGCGTACTCTGAGTAATGATTCGACTTGCCACATGTTTTTTTTTAGCTTGTAGTACATATAAAACCGTTTAACTTTTTCATTTTCTTTTACTTATTTTGTTGTATTCTAGATTGTGATTCGTTCCTCCGCAGTAATCCTTAAGTTTTGTGACTCTGTTCGCAACTTAAACTACCGTGTAGTGTTCGCCTGATGAATAAATGGCACTTGGTCCGGTTTCCAGTTTTCCGCAGGTCAACGTGCTACGCCGTAGAGGCTACGAGACTACGAGACTTCTAGAGCTTTCAATGGATTCAATTTCTTCAATGGAAGGATTTCAATGGTTCTAGAGCTACGTAGTATCTCGTAGAGAGATACTACGTAGCTCTAGAACCATTGAAATCCTTCTAGAATTTAAAGTATCATGCAAAGGTCATACAAATCAATATAAAAATAAAGTTTAAAATAGGCAATTGCATATAAATTATGTTATATAAGGTGGAATTGCTCCATTGTATACAGTAAATGTAAGCAAATTTTCTATAGATCACATTATGTTGATAATAAAAATAATATGGTTTCTGCAAAGACTCATATATTTTTTAAGTAGAAACCCTTTTAGTCGAGGTCGAGGGTCTTTGATCTAGGGGCACTTTAACTATGTATATTAGAGACTATACATAGTTAAAGTACCCATAGATTCAGGTCTTGATATGCTTCTCATAGTTATACCTTCATACATGCGGTAACAAAACATACCATCAAAGCTGAACATTACAGCATCAACTTAAAATTTCTAGCTGCATTCGTGCCCGAGATCTCTTCATAAACTTAAAGTTTGTAGCTGCACTCGTGCCCGAGGTCCCTTCATAAACTTAAAGTTTGTAGCTGCATTATTGCCTGAGATCCCTTCATAAACTTAATGTTTGTAGCTGCATTCGTGCCCGAGGTCCCTTCATAAACTTAAAGTTTGTAGCTGCATTCGTGCACGAGAACCCTTCATAAAATTAAAGTTTGTAGACGCATTCGTGCCCAAGAACCATTCATAAACTTTAAGTTTGTAGCTGCATTTGTGCCCGAGCTTCCTTCATAAACTTAAAATTTCTAGCTGCATTCGTGCCCGAGATCCCTTCATAAACTTAAAGTTTGTAGCTGCATTCGTGCCCGAGGTCCCTTCATAAACTTAAAGTTTGTAGCTGCATTATTGCCCGAGATCCCTTCATAAACTTAATGTTTGTAGCTGCATTCGTGCCCGAGGTCCCTTCATAAACTTAAAGTTTGTAGCTGCATTCGTGCACGAGAACCCTTCATAAAATTAAAGTTTGTAGACGCATTCGTGCCCAAGAACCATTCATAAACTTTAAGTTTGTAGCTGCATTCGTGCCCAAGGTCCCTTCATAAACTTAAAGTTTGTAGCTGTATTCGTGCCCGAGGTCCCTTCATAAACTTAAAGTTTGTAGCTGCATTCGTGCCCGCGGTCCCTTCATAAACTTAAAGTTTGTAGCTGCATTCGTGCACGAGAACCCTTCATAAAATTAAAGTTTGTAGACGCATTCGTGCCCAAGAACCATTCATAAACTTTAAGTTTGTAGCTGCATTCGTGCCCAAGGTCCCTTCATAAACTTAAAGTTTGTAGCTGTATTCGTGCCCGAGGTCCCTTCATAAACTTAAAGTTTGTAGCTGCATTCGTGCCCGCGGTCCCTTCATAAACTTAAAGTTTGTAGCTGCATTCGTGCACGAGAACCCTTCATAAAATTAAAGTTTGTAGACGCATTCGTGCCCAAGAACCATTCATAAACTTTAAGTTTGTAGCTGCATTCGTGCCCAAGAACCATTCATAAACTTTAAGTTTCTAGCTGCATTCGTGCCCAAGAGCTCTTACCTAACCTAGGAGTGTACTAAAAAGAGATTTTTTGAAATTCTATCCCTATAGGGTGAATGTGGAAGGCAAAGTTTACACGCGGACTAGGCGTACTTTCGTTTAAAAAATATGACAACCAGTGTCTGATCAAGTCGGTTGGTGATAAGCCATTAAATTGGCTTGCAGTTTTTTCTTTATTTATACTATACTAGACTAGCTGTGCTCGTGGCTTTGCCCTCGTAGTCATTTCTCTAGGTTAAAAGTTACTTAAGTGTTATTCCAGGACCAAAAGTACCTATAAAGTTGAAAATACCAAATTTCGTTACAGCGTCAAATAGTTTTTATCTATTGCTCGGTTACTCGTCGGATTAAGATACCAAGTACACCAGTTTTTAAGTCAAACCTAAGCGATCTAACAGGAAAACTTCATCGCTATCGTTAATAGTTTTTACGTGATGCACGAACAAACAGTTAAACGTGGGTCAAACCACATGCAGCGCAGCGCAGCTTATGACGTTGTAATACATTACAAAGTGTAATATTATGAGATATGACACACCAAACGCACCCTGCTGTACAGCGCTGCGCAGCTACGCGCGTCACCGCATATCAAACCACGCAGAGACAAACCGAATGCGTGAACGCAGCAGGCGGTCTTGAACGGTCTGGCAACATCGCGCACGTTTCGAGCCCTGATGACGTTGTATTATATGACTTTTTGTAGTTAATGCCACACTGCGGACGACTACGCAAGTCGACGTACAGCGCTGTGCGACACCTAGCTGCACGAAAACGGTGATTTGTATTCAAATACAGATCTGGATGCGGAATTTAAAAAAAAACTAATTAATTTCTTCATCAGATGTGATACTGCACAACCTTCCTCCATCAGAAAACTCAGAAAAGCTAACGCTGTGCAAAGTCAAAGTCAAAGTATTTTTATTGTAAATAGGCAAAAATAATAGCACTTTTACAAGTCAAAATTAACATCTCCTGAACAAAGAGATATACATAAAATATTATAAAAAGATCAAATCAATCCAAATTTAGATAAACTAAGTATTCTTTGAGTTTGAAAAGGAAATTTCCCTTTCATGTGCCAACAGAGTTAAATCTCACACTGGAAAAGGAAATACCCTTCTGACTCTACCGGTGCTTCGGAAATACGCCCGTTAGAGAAGAGAGCACCAAGAAACTCTACGGGGATGTATTTTTTCCATATTTGTTCATTCTTTATATTTTTTCAAATGTCACAATTATAACAAAACATGTAAACTACAAATATAAAAGGATAGTGACAATGAGATATCCCACAAACATCAAACAATCATACTGGAAAAAAATAAGGTAAAAACTTCTAACGCGATAATTATGTTGTGCTTACTGTATTCCTTCAAAAATGAAAACGGCAGATGTCCAGAACGTAGTAGTGCAGAGCGTTGCAGCACCACACATCACGACAAACTGGCCGGTGTGACAGTCTACTCAACGCGCTGCGCTGTAACGCTCTGCTCTACAACGCACACGCATCTGATTTGACCCACGCTTAGACAAACAAACAGACAAGATGCAACTTTTTTTTAACTATTTACTCTGTGCAGGCTTTTCAGTACTTACTGTTTTATTTTAAGTATGATGACATGTTAATATTAGTGTAATTTTGATTTTCGTTTGGTTTAAGGCTATTATTTACCTCAGATAAAAATCAATCGGTTATACTATCGGGTGTTACATATTCAGGGTGTTGAATTTGAGTGAAATAATAAGAACAGGTTGTTACAACATTAAGTTTTTGAATACAGGCTATAGTTTTTATTTTGTGGATGTTGAGTTCACATTCCCACCTGAGTTGTTCGTGTTATGTTAGATATCAAAATGTTTAGTAAGCTTGTCTGAAAAACATCACTATTTAGGGATACAATCACCAGATGAACTCTGAAATCTTGTATTTGTAGATTCTGTGAGTTAAAGGATTGTTTTTATTTGATTAAATGACGAGACGAGCATGTACCTTGCCTGATTTAAGCATCAAGCTTCCTCATAATAGTTGTAGTGTCAAGAATGTTGGTTCCAAAATCATGCGCGTCACTGCACTGCGCTCGTCACCCTTAGATATTGCCTTTATAGTCTCATTGCCCAGTAATCTCGCTTGTTATTCTAGCACTTTTACAAATATTTTTTGCATCAGCACATTTGATATTTATTTATACAGTGGTGGCCCCAGGCTTTCAGCAGATAAATTATTAAGTCCTAAACATAACTTTTGAGAAACGATTTTGTTCGAAATAATTAAAGTGCACCCTTAACTTTGAAACTAGGAAGCCTGGCAACTTAGCCTGGAACTTTCTTCCTATAAAATAAACAAAGTATGTTTGTACAAACAACAAGTTTATAACTCGTGCTTAAAGTTTACAAACGGGCATGTTATCGTCCAACAACGTTCCACGGAAAAAAAGTATTGCGTCTTTTGTAAATACTTTTAAAAACAAACTGAAATAAAACTGATGAAATCGATTCGCGATGTAAGAATTTGATACCTACAGCCATTTTTCCATGCACAATGTGTGTCATGAAATCGACCTCTCTGTTACAAGCCAACTGATATTACTACAACACCCAAGTAGTTTTTATAGAAGGAATATACTCGTAGGTACCTAGTTTAATTGCAGGCAACAACAAACTTTCTTGTTAATAGGCGTGACTAAAATTACAAGCCAGTCAGTCAGTCATCAGTATTGTGTACCGTTGGGAAACGTTTCTTTTGTACTGCTGTCTTTCTGTTTGTATTCTGTTTCGTTCATTTAGTAACGGAACACTGAGCCAACCCGACCACTACTCCCCTCCTGCAATATGTCTATCTCAGAAAAACGCTCAAGTATCTATACTTATAATAAAACTGTAACAGGTCCAATTCTGTACGTTGAAGATATTTAGTAATATATTTTTGGTGGCTGTTCTTTATTTGATACTGAATAAAAAACTGTATTTCTTTTCATTTTTGTCTGTCTGTCTGTCTGTATCTTGGCTAGGCATCACGCCGAAACTACTGAATGAATTTAAATGAAACTTGGTATGATTTGAGTTCATACTACGAGGTAGGTAGGTAAGGTACCCGAAAAATTAAACGGTTCCCGCACGATAGGGGTTGAAAGTGATTTAAAAAAACACTTATCACTCTGAAACTAATGGACGAATATGGACCTTGGCACAGTCATAGTAATATGATTGGTGAAAATTGAAGATACTTTTTATCCCGAAAAAATAAAGGATTTCTGCGGGATAGGGGTCCAAATTCAGTACGGTGAAGATATTATGTATTTTTTTTAGAGGTTGTTCTAAATTCGTACCGAAGTCAAAACTGTTATTTTTTCATTTTTGTCTGTTGTCTGTCTGTTGTTCTCTGTGTATCTTGGACGCGCATCACGCTGAAACTACTGAATTAATTCAAATTAAACTTGGCATGATTTGAGTTCATACTACGAGGTAGGACTTTGGATACTTTTCATACCGGTAAATTAAAAGGTCCCCGCAGGATATTTAATTTGGAGTTGGTATTCATGTTTTACGGTTTATAGTTACTTCCGTAGTTCACCTCTTGGATACTCAGGGAATATTCCTCCAAATTTAAATTACCTAGCTCCACTGGTTTAGGCTGGGCGTTGTCTGCCAGTCGGTAAGTATGTCACGGTACTGTTTTATAGGCATAATTAAAATAATGTAATATAACACATATTTTTATTATTCTGCCCAATAGTGAAGGGCATCTATACTTATAATAAAGCAGTTAGTACCAAAAAAACTGTAAAACGAAGATATATAAAAAACAAGATCAAGTTTACTAAAAATAAGCTATTGAAAAATAATATAACATTTTTATAAATCGTGTCTGTCTGTTTGTCTGTTTATTAGTTTGTCTGTATGTTTGTTCACGCATCATGTAAAAACTACTAGACCGACTGTGATGCGGTTTTCATTGTTAGATAGTTTAGGGTTTGTCTTAACAATTGGTGTATTTATTATCTCAATCCGATGAGTAGAAGCTGAGCAATCGATAAAATCTTTTTGACGGCTTAAGGAATTTTGTTTAAATGTTGTTATATTGGTATTTTAGGTCTTGGAATAGAAATAGAGTTCTTTTAACCTAGAGAAATGAGCACGCGTGCGAAGCTGCGGGTAAAGCTAGTTTTCAATTTGATGATGTAAGTGCCACGCCTTTTTTTAACAATTGCCGTGTCACTTTGGAACATGCACGTTTTATTATATTTTTATTGTTTTATTTGATTGTAACACAAATAAAACCAACAGAAAATTTCCCATACATAAATATGTTGAATCTTGGGCAATATCTAGCATGTCATGCAATTTATCCAGATGAATGAGTTGTATGTAGATTGTATGACCCATATTGTTTTTTTGGATCTTAATTAGTCTATGAATGCCACAAAGTTTAACTTATTCCGATCTTCCTGTTCGCTCAAACCTCATTCGACAACTCTCTTGAACTTTAAGATACGTTAAATCAAAATGCCAAATAACTAGTAAATAAACTTTTTTTAAACCGTAAATTAATTCAATCTTGTTCTAAATGCATGAAGCTTATTGAAATTTTAAGACTTAAATTTAACTTAGTCTACATACTCAATTTTTGCAATCCATATATATGAATCCAATATTCAAATCAATACGGTTGCACTGAAGCGTAAGTGCAAACACCGCGCGCTTCCTAAGTCGTTGAGTATACGAACTTTACGTAAAGCCTCTACGTAGAGCCGTAGATCGCATGTTAGCATCTCGTCGTGATAGAATCTACACTACATTACTCAGCCGGTCTGGATCCCGAGAGCACGTCTCCTCGCCTAAACTCTGTCCGGAAGTAAAACGATGTATCTCATACTTGTGTGCTGTGTGCGAGTGGCACTCGCCGCGTCTGTTGACTAACTGGTCGCACCGTTTATTACTTGACTCTGTGACTTGATGATCTTAGTTGGTGTTTTCTCGCCGTGTTTGTGGGATCCTCTCCAGAAGCGGAACGCCAAAGGTATTATAAATTATTAATAGTAAAATGTTTCATCTCGAATTAAAATTGAGTTCTTCGTCGCTTTGAGGTAGCAAGCAGCTGGAGTTTATATTAAATATACAAATTTAAAAAGTACTAGGTCAATGTTCAAAAAGGGAAATTGGTGATTTGTTGCGGAAGGGGCGCCGCTCATTAAGCAAAGTTAAGTTAACGACTTCTAGAGGTGAGAGCCGGGTGCTAAATGCCATGGAATAGCAGGAAGTTTTTCTTGTGTTCTGTGATAACAGCCAATCGGCCAATAGACCGGCATATTAATATTTAGGTTTTAAGTGCTCACGTGAACTCGGCGACGTATAGTTGCAACTATGGTCTGTTGGAAAACATGAACAATAAACTAGTGGCTCTGTGAGCTGCCAACTGATAGTGGGCATGAACATTTGGGCTATCTGTGAGCCAGTGATGGCTTGTAAGTTGTCAGAATGTCTCATGTAGTAGTTAGTTGTTTGTATTTTGTATTATTTAAATAATAAAGACATTAGCAAGTTTAAAAAAGAAAAATGAATAGAAAACTCCAGCTGCTCATTTGGGTGTAGTTGCCAAGTAGAAGTCCTATTATGTAAGATCATCTGCGATCGAGCAATGATAGTAGCGATGGATAGGGTGTGCTGTAATATGTTAATGCAAACTTGCAAATATATTGCAAAAATGTATAGATGCTATTCAAGTTCGATTTTTGAATGAGCTGTGGAAGAGATAAAATTGCGTTGGGTGGTAAAAGATTGACACGTGTCTGTTCTCCCTGTCGGAAAAATGAACAAACAGTGTAGTAGTTTATAGAGTTAACTATCTTTTGCTCATGACTACATCCGCGCGGACTACAGTTTATCGCGATAAAAAGTATCCTATATCCTTCCCCAGGGGTCAAACTATAATACCAAATTTCATTAATATCATTTGAGCTATTTAGTCGTGAAAACGTCACAAATAGACAGAAAGACAGACTTTCTTTCACTTTTATAATACTAATATGGAAGTATGCATGTCCCGCATTTCATGTCATACCTACCTACTCAAATCGTGACTCCGTTTAATTAAATTTTAGAGCTCAGCATGTCAGCTAAGTATAAGCGAATTTTAGAGAACATTGTAAACCACAAGCGAATGTACATGTCTTTGTGAACACTTTGCCTTAAAATAGTATTCCTAGAATTTATAGCGATTTATAAGATGCAATGGCTTATGCAGAGAGCATGTGGTTGCTTGCTTGTTTATCGTGTGAGGTAGTGCTGGCCTCTGGTGTCAGAGTTCAATATCATGTAGTTAACTCAGAGTACTGAAACAATAATTCCTTGACAAATCAAACAGATAAACAAAGATTAAGAGTTTTAAGATAATATCCTCCATTTTAAACGTTGACTATTTGAATTTTGGGGCGTCTGTCAAAAAGAGAAGCAAAAAGAAATGCCAAATAATATTAGACGAAGAATGTTCGTTACCTGTATAACATCCTGAATATGTTCCATGGGAAATAAATTCATTTTGCGGATCGCTGCGGTTGCAAGTGGTCCTGCCGTCCAGGGTGCTACTGGTCATTGCTTAAACACCCACGAACTTTGAAATTATTCATATAGTTGAGTCATCTAGCAGAAAATAATTTTCTCTAATCGGTACGGGATTGTGTCCGTCCGTCGCAGGAAAGAGATTATAAGTTGGCCATTCAGGCTGAATTCTTATGTAGTTCATAATTTTTGTGGCCGGCGGGCGTCTCTGCCGGCACCACCACCTTAATACTATTATTTATTGCGTGCCACTACCTCTGAGGCCGCGGCCGCCAAAATCTATAAGCTTTGCGTATTCAATGTCATGTAGATTTGTCATTTTACGCCTGTACTCGTATTGCGAACGTTAATGCATCACGGAAAGTTTACTTAAACTACTATATTATGTGTTTTTTTAATTTTTCAATGAGCTTGCGTTTGATTTTACCTCACCTGTAAATGTTTAATAGATGTTAGATGAAAAATGAACAAAATAAAAATATGTAGCTTACTTCCGCCAAAACTGTAAGTCAGACAAATGATAAATGGTAAAATTAACACAAGTAAAACCCCACGCTAAACAAAACCCTACCCAAAATTGAACTAATGAAAAATATAAATGAAATGAAAGCTAAGGCCTGGAGGCCAGAAAAAACACTTATATACAAATAATATATATAAATATATATACACAATAAAAAACCCCCAAGCTAAACAAACCCTACCCAAATACAAGTATCGTAACACTTATATATTCATATACATATAATATAAAAACACAATAAAAACATATACCTCGATCCAAATACCAAACGTCTGACATCAATACGACACGTGTTTCGCCTCTGCACGAGGCATCTTCGGGTGATGTTGACTCGTCGAGTGCTGGACAGAGAGTGACTAAGCAATGGTGATAAATTCCCTTATATAGGCTACGCGCCTGAGCTAGTGCGACTGCACTACTGCATCGCCGCGAACCAGTTTGAGACATAATGAATCACTATGATTTCGCAAGGTCATGCCACTATTGCACTATATTTACGATTACGTCATCGCCACCTGTTACTTGTGACGCATTTCCAGTGAAAATACGCAACAAAGGTGATGAAACTAAGTTGGTTTGGTCGTTCAATAATGTATACCTATTATTGTTATGTCTTACTTGTGTTAATTTTACCATTTATCATTTGTCTGACTTATAGTTTTGGCGGAAGTAAGCTACATATTATATTTTGTTCATTTTAAATATGGATTTCCGCAAAGTAACGCCTGAATCTATCAATTAGATGTTAGATGATTAAGTTATTTTTAAGATTTAGATTATTGCCGCAAATTTCATATTTTTTCATTAATTAATTTAGTTTTGATTTATTTTGTCATGGATTTTTGATTTGTTTGTTGTCATTGGTATCTATAGTGTAGTGTAATTGATGGTGTGTCACTGCAAAATTTGTATTACTAACTGCAAACCGGGTCACTTTAATTTGACTGACAACGGGTAATACGTAGGTATGATATCATGATACCAGTAAAATTAAAATTCCATAAAAGATTATCAAGATATGGCCCTAATCTACAATGTTGCTGCAAAATACCTACTCACATTTTGCTCGTACGTATTACATCAAAGTGGCGTTAGTTGTATCAATCGCAAGAGCTTCTGAGCCGATGCTGCAAAGTCTTGTCTCAACCGATGCATTATTGATTGTGAGATTCTTGGCCCATCGTATGTAAGAACATATCCTCGTCGTATGATTTATGATTGATCCATTATTATTATGATGAGTTCCCGTGTGTGATTGTTGCAGGCACCATGCCACGGTGCTACATGGTCAAGAAGGGCCCATCACCGCTGGAGGGGACCCCGCCGTGCAGTCCCACGGAAGCCAGCGTGGCTCCGCCGTGCTACACTCCGCAACACCACCCCACCGTAGCAGGTGGGTTCTAAAGTCTACTCAGAAGAAAGGCTTTTCCCTCTTTATTGTAGCTGTCGTGTCGATGTCGTGGTACTTGAAATGATATGAGCTCACAGGGCTGATACTTTCTCAGTGCCTGTGTCGTCTCACCAGTGGAGCGGAATAGGCTGTGACTGTGGTCAACATAACTCATAAGGATGCCATTTGATATTACATTACATGTTCCTGTTGGAAGGGCAATCTATTCCTTCGAGAGATTGCTTAAGCGATTACATCGCCCAATGTACTAATTTTCAAGAGATGTCCATGATTATGTACATCATTTTTTTGCTGAAAAGATGGTGAAATGTGCAGTGAAAAATGCTAAAACTGAACACATTGATATTAGCATTGTTAGGCTCTACAAACGGTCAATAGGTTTAAATAAAATCACACATGTACACAGCTTATTTATTTAAAGTAGTACTTATGCTATTGCAGCTCAACATTGTACCATATTATTGAGTCAGTAATAACAGTGATCTATACAAGGATACAATCAACGACATAATCGAAGCTGTTGATCACTATGTCAACTTCGGTCAGACGATCCTACTGGTAGGTAGATCCAACTTCGACAAAGAGGTCAACCGACGAATCCAACTCGGATGGGCAGCGTTCGGGAGAAGTTCTCATTGCAGATACCGCATAGCCTCAAGACTAATCAGTGCATGTGACAGTGATGACATACGGCACAGAGACGTGGTCGCTGAATATTGGTCTCAAACACGAGCTCAAAGTCGCGCAGCGACATGCTCGTAGTAAAACATCGAGCATGGAGAGAGCTATGCTTGATGTTGCACTACGTGATAGAATCCGTAACGAGGAAATCCGTAGAAGAACCAAGGTTACAGACATAGCTCTCAGAGTTTGGTAGTTGAAGTGGCATATAGATCGCAGAACCGGCAACCGCTGGGGAATAAAGCTTTTCGAATGGAGACCACGAACAAGCAAGCGAAGTGTAGGGAGACCCCCCACACGATGGACCGACAACATTGTAGCCATCGCAGGAAGTCGTTGGATGGAGGAGGCACAAGATCGCTCGTCATGGCACTTTTTGGGGGAGGCCTATGTTCAGCAGTGGACTTCGAAAGGCTGAAATGATGATGATGATGAATAACAGTGATCGTTTTCTCAGACGTGCTCGGGATGTTTAAAGAAAAGTTGTTGTTTGTTTGTGTTCCATTACTAGATTTCTTAAATACCTTAGTCACTTCCCAGGATAGACACGTACGGAACAGTCCTGCCGCTTCTATGTTGTATGTCGAATGACAAACTCTGACAGCAGAGGTCAGCTGGGTAGTGCCGGCCGCCCAAAGGTCTCTGACATGTAACTAGGGCCGACGGCTTGAGTGCCCTCCAAAGCACGGAGCTATGAAGAATCCGCATAATAAATGTCATTGGGGCGGGAACGAGGATCGAACCCGGTATCGTTAGATTGAAAACATAAAATTTACTGCTCGTATCTCTCAATATTCAGTAGTGATCCCCTTAACAGAGTACACTATAAATTAGACCACTGGCTGATTTAATCACCGCTAGAAAAACAACGTTCACTATTGAGTGAATATAGTCCGAGGTTCGAATCGAGGCTAAGGCCACGCTGGGCTAGGCTTGATCATAAATAGAGCTGTTGTGAAGAGGTAGAGACGCGGAAATTTACTGACTAAGCTTTGTAGATAGATAAGGCAGCTATTATATGATTTGATCATTGAAACATCAATGATCAAATCCTTGTTTTATTGAAATTTATGAATCAGGAGAATGACAATAAAAACTTGCTTTACGTAACAGTTTACGTACAGTTTAGTATACTACATACAAAATTCAATAGTAGCTATCAAACCATAAATATAAACATCGGTATGGCGCGTACCTAGTATATAATTAGTTTTTTTTTGGGGGCTGCTCTATATTTGATACTGAAGCCAAAACTGTAACTTTTTTCATTTTTTTCTGTCTGTCTGTCTGTCTGTCTGTCTGTCTGTCTGTCTGTATCTTGGCTAGGCATCACGCCGAAACTACCGAATGAATTCAAATGAAACTTGGCATAATTTGAGTTCAAACTACGAGGTAGGACATAGGATACTATTCATCTCGAAAAGTTAAAGGGTTCTTACTTTTATCTTAAAATACTTTTTATCCCGAAAATATAAAGGGTTCCTGCGGGATAGGGGTCCAAATTCTGTACATTGAAAAAATTATGTAATTTTTTTTGGTGTCTGTTTTATATTCGGTGCTGAAGCCAAAACTGTTTTTTTTCATTGTTGACTGTCTGACTATTATTTATTTATTTATTTATTTATTCAATTAATTACACGGCCTTGGCCAATTATTATAATTAATTACATTACAAAAATATTAAATTAGATAATAATAAGAAACTATGTCAAACACAGATTAGAAAAATAATAATAATAATAGAAGTCAAAAAAATCAGTCAAAATAAATTAAAATTAAAATCAATAACCGACCGATCAATTGACGACCGGTTGGCCTCGTGGCTAGTGATCCTAGGTACGTAATCAAACAGTTGCGGGTTCGAATCCTGCTAGGTGCAATCATTTGTGTGATGAGCAGAAATGTTTGTTTCCGAGTCATGGATGTTATAATAATCGTATATATGTATGTTTATCCGTAATCTAGTACCCATAGTACAGGGAATCCTAGTTTGGGGCTAGTTAATTGGTGTGGAATTGTCCCGAATATATTATTATTATTATTATTATAAACACATTTTCATAAATTCTTCTCACAATACTCCAAGCATTCAGAAATAATCACCTTCCATTCATCAGCAAACACATCAATCTCAGGGTTTGTGCACAGGAGGGCATTGAGCGCAGCGAGAGTTCGGGGAATAGGAGATTGAGCATGCGCTTTAGTTCGGCATGATGGCACTGCGAACAATTTATGTCTCCTGTTACGTCGGTAATTATTCGGAGCGAAAAAACGCGACAGCTCATTGTGGAGTTCGGGCGCGTCTATTTTCCCACGGAGAATCTTACACATGGTAATAAGTTGGCAATTTGCTCTTCTAACCTCTAATGAGTTATAGTTTAGGCTGCCTAGGAGAAACCTTGTCGGGTACATGTATGGGTAATACCCAAATATACGTTTATAAAGAAAAGGAAGAAATGCCTTTTGCACCTTTTCCAGTAACAGAGCGTATGTGCTCTCATGTGGATGCCAAACACATGAGCTGGCCTCAAGCTTGCTACGAACCAGAGCCCCAAAGATGAGCCTAATGACACGGTCACTTTCAAAATCACGACAATTTCTCAGCACAAAACCCAACCTTCTAAAGGATTCCTTGGCAATTGTTGTGATATGGTCGTGAAATGACCGTTTTCGGTCGAATGTGACACCCAGGTCTTTCATGTTATTAGATTTTGTTATGTCAATGGATAGTTATCCTTAATCTATGTGTTCTTATGTCTGTGTCTTCTGATTTTATGAAGATCCTTCGTCGTGATGAGCAGAATAAGCTCCTCAAAATATAGTAAATTTCTCACTTTTAGGTTTCTACCAGTGGAATCAGCCCTTTACCTACTAGGTAGGGATTGATAGAGCACCTTGGTTATTACTGTTAGTGTTACAATAAGGTTACTAGATGGCGCTTGGCACTACTGTGCACCGCTATTAGATTGTTTGTAAAAAAGCTTGTAAGCGCGAGGTCACAGAGCCACTAGTTTAGTCTGGGGCAACTTGTACTACTGTTTGAATAGCCCAAGTGTTTTTTGTCTATGTGAGGTGATAATTTAACCTGCGAAGTAATACACTAAAGAAGTATACGAAGTAAGCCCTAATACACCATACACCTTAGTAAGAGACTTCTAATATCACAGTTATACAGTTATTCTAATATCATGTTAGTTATAGTTAGTTAGTGTTTTCACTTGATTTCAAAGAGGAAGTGGTAGTGGTAGTGGTAGTTCAATTCAACGTATTTTTAACCAAAACCAAAAAAAGTTCTTTTGCATAAAAATTGGCTAAGGATTTAGTTTTTTTCTTCACCTTTAAAAAGCAATTTTCTGTCGTACTAAGTGGTTCATTCAAAGAGCCCGTAGGTAGAGTAGCTACAATCAGTCGCGCTAACGAATCAAGGGTTCTTTTACTTGTTTTAGGTGTTTGCGCAGCGCAGTAGATACTTCAATTACCTCCAGAGTGGTAAATCGTTCGTACAGATTAATAAACTGTGTTGTTTTTTGAAGCTACTCCTAGTCTTTATAAAACCAAGCAAATGCACGTTATTAACAACAACAACATTGACTATTATTAATACTATAATATATACATAGTGCACTCAGAAAGTGTTTGATTTTCTTTTATTAACAATAAAGAGTCGTATTTTTTATTTACAACTAGCTGCGCTCCGCGTCTTTGCACGCGTATTAATGCCCCACCCTCTACCCCTGCCCCTCCCCTCTCCTCCCCCTCCCCTCACCTCCCCTTCCTCTACACCCCCCTCTCCTCCTTTTCACCCTCGTCCCCTCTAAAACTCTTACCAACAACCTCCGTCAAAAAAGCCGTGCCTTACAAAATGTATGAGAAAAAAGATGATGTATCCGCATAATTAATATTTTCATGAATTTTGGAAAGGACCCTGCAGTCATGGTGTTTGAGCAGAATATCTTACTTGAGTTCTCAACCTTAACCTCTATGAATACTTATTTACCTTTTAATGACAGTGTTTTTTTGTTTGTAGAACCGCGACCGGCGCAGTCCGCGGAGCCGCCGCGGCATGTTGGCACCCAGTACGAAGAACCACGCAGCGGTGACTATGCCGAAAAGAGCGGTGGAGTTAACGCTGACCCACGCGGCGGGGTGTACTCTGACCAACGCGACGAAGAGTTCACGCCACGGATTGAGGTGTTCACCCATAAACACCGCGGGATTACCTTCAAATATCGCGGACGTGTGAAAACACGTATACGCGGTGCTGCTACTACCAATTTTCGTAGCAGAGACACCACGGACTCACGGGCCGTGGTTTACACCGACTTACGCGGCAGGGTGAAAACTGATTCACACGGTGGAGAAAAAACCCGACTACGGACACATAACGGTGCGACTACTAACTTATGCGCTGGGGGTCACCTTGACTCACGTGGTGGGGAGTACATTGACTCACGTGCTGGGGTGACCACAGACCCACGGGAACGCAGCGATACTACTGCCAACTCACGTGACGGAACGATCACAAACGCGCGACCTGAGGTGTACACCGACTCACACGGCGGGTTGAACATTGACTCATGGCTACGTGGCGACTCGACTTTCGACTCCCGGGCATCTGGCAATGTGACTACTGACAAACGCAGTGGTGTGATCACGGATGCTCAGGCTGGGGTGTACACCGACTCGCGCAGCGGAATGAACATCGACCCATGGACACGTGGCGATGCGACTATCGACTCTCGTAGCGTAGATAAAACTGACTCACGACCTGGAATATACACCGATTCATGCGGTGGAGTGACCACGGCCCAACGGACCGGGGTGTATACCGAATCAAGAGACGGTCTGAACACCAACTCACGAGCAAGCAGTACTTTGAATACCGACTTACGCAGTGATGTGAACACGCACACACAACCCGGGATGTACACTGACTCACGAAGTGGGGAGAACAACAACTTACGTAACGAGTACTACGAACCACACAACGGGATCTACACGGTACTGCGTGCCGCTGAGTATACTGACCCACAGCTAAGTCAGTATGCAGCCCAGGTCCGGCAAAATGATTACACTGAGCCACACCAAACTTACTATAATGATCCACGGCAAGTTGACTACACGGAAACTCGGCATACCGATAAGGCTGCGTCTCGGCGAAGTGAATACTCCGAGGGACGGCGAATCGATTATTCTGACCTTCGACTAACCGACTATTCTGACCCACGACACCCGCAATACTCGGAACCTCGCAGTGGTGACTACGCCGAGCCTCGTACGGTGCGGTACCTCGAGCGGGACCTTTCGTCATATAGCGAGCCACGTGTTGCCGAGTACGCCGAGCCCCGCGAGCTCGAGTACTCCGAGCAGCGCACTGCCGGGTACGATGAATCTCGTTCGGCAGACTATGCTGAGCCACGAATAGCTGAGTTCGAAGCAAGCTCGGCCGAGAACGAGCCGCGCTCGGCTGAGTACAAGTCACAACTGACCGAGTACGAATCCCGCCAGGCCGAGAAAGAGTCACACGCGGCCGAGTGTTCGTCACGCCCGCTTGATAACGAATCACACCTGGAAAAGAACGAACCACATCCTTCCGAAAATGGGGCACGCCTGAATGATTATGACTTGCGCGCTGCTGGAGCTGCTAAACCGGAACCAGAATGTGAAGGGAGTGGTGTGGGCTCCCTGGAGGCTCCCGGGGGCACGGAGTACGCAGAACTACAGAACATGAGCGGCGGCGTCAGGCAGCACAGCGCCGCGGACACGGAGGCGGCTCACGAGCTGCTCTCGCTTGCGGCTGGCGTTCCGCCGCTGCCACCCGCCGCCCTGCTCACTGTGGTGCGCGCGCCTGAACCCGTGCTGCCGCTCTACACCTACGCCATCCAGCCCACAAACATCTACATCATTGCCGAGGATGCAACCGATCCCACGGTCTACGCTGCCGCCGTGCAGGCGCTCACACCCATACAACAGGTAATTCCATTTGGGTCTGTTGTTTTATTCCGTTACTAGCTTATGCGCTCGCTATAGGCTTCGAACGCGTGGTAATTTTTCTAGGTTATAAGTACTCTACATGCTATTCCAGGTCCTAAAATACCAAATACCAACTTTTGATAAAAATTTCTTTAGCCGTCAACAATATTTTGATCGATTGCTCGGCTTCTACTCATCGGATTGAGATATCAAGTACGCCAGTTTTTAAGTTAAACCGTAAGCTATCCAACAGTGGAAAACGCAAGCAGTCCAGTCGTTTTTACGTTATGCACGAACAAATACACAGACAAACGCTCCTTCCTACACTTTCGAAAATTCTAGAAAAAGTGATTAATAAGCGTCTTTTAAATTTTCTTGAGTCAAACAATTTGTTATCAACTAACCAATATGGCTTTCGTTGTAATCGATCTATAGAAGATGCAGTCGTAGCATTGGTTGACAATATCACATACAAAATTGAAGCCGGCAAAAAATGCATTGGGGTTTTCTTGGATCTGGCCAAGGCGTTCGATACCGTTTCGCGGCCAATCCTATTATGGAAACTCGAACTGCTTGGCGTCTGCGGTTTACCACTGCAATAGTTTCATACATACTTAAGTGGTCGAAAACAAAGAGTTCGTATTGAGGACACCTTCAGTGGTTACGCAGACATTGAATTTGGTGTGCCGCAGGGCAGCGTATTAGGTCCTACACTCTTCTTGACCTACATAAATGACCTCTGTAATCTTTCTCTAAATCAATCAAATGTTTATGCTTTCGCTGATGATACATCCTTGATTTTCTATGGCAATGACTGGGATGAAGTCATTGAAGTGGCTAGAAACGGGCTTTCAATCATCGCAAGTTGGTTGCAGAACAATCTTCTCACGCTTAATACCTTAAAAACAAAGTGTCTGGCATTTCGAATCTCAGAAAAGTCAAAGCCGGATAAGCCCATTGATCTTCGAATCCAGCAGTCTGTATGTGTTAGTTTTGGGCCTTGTACTTGCCCAGTGATAGGTGAGGTCGACAATATTAAATATTTAGGTATAAAAATTGACCAAAGACTTTCCTGGACTAACCAAGTTTATACTATGTGCGGTCGTCTTACGAAATTACTACACATTTTTAGAAAGCTTGGTGCTGTTTCTGACAACTCTACGCTGAGAATAGTCTATTTGGCCCTTTGCCAATCCGTACTCAGCTACGGTATTGTATGTTGGGGATCAGCTGCCAAGACCTTACTTCTAAGACTTGAGCGTGCCCAGCGTGCAGTTTTGAAGGTAGCTTATCGGAAACCATTTAGATATTCTACTGACAAATTATACTCAGACACTAATCACCTTAGAGTTAGGCAACTGTACATTGTGGCCTCCGCTCTAAGATACCATAAAACTGCACTGAACACTGTCTCGGTACCTTAAAGATCCTCGCGTCGAAATGCATGGAATATCCCTTTAGTAAGGTCCTCATTTGCGCATCGGTCCTTTTTGCATAAAGGTGTTCATATATACCAAGCTCTGGACAGATCGTTGCATATTTTAAACGATTCGCGTCGTACTTGCAAGCGAAAAATTTTCAACTATCTAAGCACAGTGGGGTATGAGGAAACCGAGAACTTTATAAAAGGCTACAGATGACAGTAGGGGTCTGTTTCGTCTCAACCAGCCCGGGAATTCTAGGCACAAAAAGTACATTCCTGCCGGTTCTATGGAGAGAAACAGGCCCAAATTTCTTTCATTCCCAAAATATTGTGATATACCACAACCTATTTCATTAACTTAGTATGCTTAAATTTACTAACTTAACCTATAGACATTTGACTTAACTTATGAACTCCTTAAGCATAGTTCAACTTTCCGCTTAGCGTAGATTTACTCGATTCCATACATCTAACTATTATGATCAACCTATGGTTTCCTGTATCTACGAAGCATAATATGGTTTCGCAAACACCAGTTACAGTACGAATGAGCAACAGTAATCACAAATGGACTTGATATTTGGCATAACTCTTGTACATGTCCCTATACAAATAAGCAGGCATGCACAAACACGTTATCACTTGATATATACACACACGCATACACACACACACACACACACCCTAATATACACTACACTCATCGTTCACACTCATACATCATCATTTCATTCATCATTCATCGTTCATTTGTCACACTCTCATAAATAATATGATTATGAATATTATGTTCATAAGTACTACTAGATTCCTGCGATACAGGTTTTCCTAGTGCAGGATCTAGTGATGCATTTTTTCTTTTCTTTTTGGGTTGTAAAATACTTTGTTTTCAACTATTACTTGTTACCTTTAAGCATTGCAATCTTTATAACTTTTATAACTTTGTGTACCATATAAATAAATAATAAATAAATAAATAAACAAACAAACAGACACACACGATTTTTAAAAGTGATCTTATTCTTGTTCTGTAGCTTATTTTAAGTCCCTAGACCATTATTTTTTATTACCTTCACTGTACATAGTTTCGTTTTTCGTTCTTATTGCTTTATAATAAGTGTATAAAACTATAAATCTCGAGTAATAAACAAAAAAACTTGGTTTAATGATATCAGAATAGTATGGACGATAGGACTGGATATTATTTAGGGAGGGTATTCGTTTCAGGACTCGGGGTTGAATCCATCAAAATGTTCAACAGGCTTCAATGTCAACAGGTGGAGTACGCGCCACAGCCACATGTGAGCACCTACATCGCGTACCCTGAAGCCATCACTTCTCAGCCTACGCTGGAGTACCAGCAACTGTATGCCACGAGCGAGCCGCAGCTACAGCCCTCGAGCACCCTCGTTGCCTCAGTGGAGCCCACACCGCTGTCGGTACCGGTGTCGGTGATTGAGGCCGGCCCAGCCGCCGCGCCTTTGCCCATGGATGCAGCACCGCTGCCGATGGAGATAGTACCGCTGTCGGTGCAGGTGCCCGTTATCGAGCCCGTGCCGCTAGCACATCAGCTCCTACCGACTGCATCTACTCCTCTCTCTGACTCCGAGCCTGACGAGCCCGCCGGGCCGCGGTCGCGTCGCTGCGCCAACGAGAAGAACAACAAGTACGTGTGCAACGTGTGCGGCAAGCGATACGCCACCTCTAGCAACCTGTCACGGCACAAGCAGACGCACCGCAGCCTCGACTCGCAGGCCGCCAAGCGCTGCGATCACTGTGGGAAGGTGTATGTGTCGATGCCGGCGCTTGCTATGCACGTACTCACACACCGCATGGGGCACGTGTGCGGCGTGTGTGGCAAGCAGTTCTCGCGGCCGTGGCTGCTGCGCGGACATCTGCGCTCACACACCGGAGAGAAGCCGTACGACTGCCCATCCTGCAACAAGTCGTTCGCCGACCGCTCTAACTTGCGCGCGCACCTCCAAACGCACTCCGGCGACAAGAAGTGGGAGTGCGTGCGCTGTAACAAGACCTTTGCGCTCAAGAGCTACCTAAACAAGCACCAGGAGGCGGCGTGCAGTCAGGATGAGCAGGACACCCAGTGAGCTGCGCGACCATCATCAACGAAACGATTTCTCTATGAACTTCTTTACATCTTTGTATATTTCTAATGAGAAACATTTTGAAGAGCTCGAGTGTCGACGGCGTCGATGGAAATGATAAGCAATAATAATGTACCTAATATCGTTATGGCTCCATATAACTAAAAAAAATAGAGTAGGTAGTTCAAGAGTAGAGTATTTTTTCAGTCGTTTTTGTCCGACTCGAAAGATAGACGGTGTCAATTGACGGCGGAAGCCAGTAACGTTAAACGCGTAAGGATGTTATCATAGTACGAGTAAAGTAGGTAAGTTAGCGTCGCACGAGCGGTGCTCATAGACTTTAGAGATAGTAGTTACGGTGATACGTAGAGACTTATTGAAACCGTCGAGCTGTGGTACAAAGAGAGCAATAAAGTAAGGGGGGTATAGATACGAGTGCACGAGTAGCGTGCGGCGCATTAGGAGCCGGCGCGACGGCTCGAGAGGACCAAACTTTTGTCGCAGCGGCCGGCGCCCGGGCCTCGCCTCCACGCTGTGCACGCGCAAGTTGCAGGACTAGCCAAAACTGCTGTTGTAGAAACCACGACCAACTTGTAGCTAATCAAAAACTAGCTTATGCTTATAAAACTTTACGGATTGGCTTTAGCACACAAATAATTTAAAAAAAAGTTTCCTTTACTGAAAGAGAGAACATCAACGTACGTAAGTAGAAAGTAAATTTTAAAAGGTTGCTCAAATCTTAAATTGTCTACTAGGTATTTTTGTAAACTGACGCATATTGAAGGAAACACATATTGAAGGAAATTTAAAGCAACGCAAAGTTGCACTGAAAAGTCAAAGTCACCAAGCTTTAGCGAGAAGTGTTACCGATCCAAAGTAACGGAGTTCTGCTTCGTTTTCTTCAAAAGTAATACAGAAATAGGCCAGTGCTTATTTTTTAATAACTTATGAGCATAATAATAATAAATAACTTATAAATAAAATTAGATTTGAACTAAAAAGAAAAAAGCGTACTCTTTGTGTATCGTCATTGTGTTTTATTCCATTATTCTTTGCATAAAAAATATTAAATCTACCAATCATCACACTTGTATCTAGTATTAGAGTATTTTATAGCCTAGTTAGAATAATGTTTCGTCATAATTGTACGTAGATCTCTAAGATAGTCACTATTTACTCTTAAATGTTGTTTTTTTTGTTCCAGTTTGTAATATTATTAAATCTCAAAGGACGTATCTCGTCGTGTTGTTTCCCTTAGATTTTATATTGTATTTTTTTGTGTAAGTACCTTGTTTTTTAAACTCTCTGTATTTCACGAAACAATGCGCCAAATCTTAGTTATTTACCATTCCTCCTCTTTTTTTCTATATGTGTAAGTGTTATTTCGTTGGAACGATAAGTCTGGAAAACAACAGAATGTGAAATGAAAATCATGTATCGAAGAGAGCGTATTTTTTATAGATTTACATTTATAGTGAATATTGAATAGTTAGTGATGTATTTCATAACGTAGACGTTTTCACAAGCATTACTAGTCATAGTTGAATGTCGTTTTTGGTACTATGTGAAACTTTGATATATTTTAATACTTAGTTAATTATTTATTGATCTCAGTAATTTATTTTATTTACTTTCTAGTCAATACAGATTAATACTAAAACAGTAATGTTAAGCGTTTACTATTGGTTATTTATCTAGAATACGAACATGCATTGTTGTAACATGTAATGTAATCTACTGGACTATTACAAAACTTAGATTTTATTTGTTTTTATATGTTTAAAGTAAATGTTCCAGACGATTCAACATTTTGATATTGCAATTGTGTACATACTGTAAGACGGGACGCTTCTGTGGATTTTGAGAAATGTAACAACGTATAAAGTCGTATACAAATTAACCTAAAGAACACTTCAGTCACTAGTCATTTGGTCTTTCTCGTTTGGCATAACAATTGGTCTTTCTCGTTTGGCATAACAATTGACTTAAAAATATCACACCTAAATGAACACTTTTATGTGACTATTAATTATTAGATTTTTGCCACAAAATTTTAAAATTAATAGAAAGAGATCAATTGATTTGCTAAAGTTGCAACTTTAAGATGTGGGCCGTATCTACCCGCATATTGTCTGTAAGAACCTTCTAGTTAGATGAACGACAACTCAGCAAAATGTGTAGATAATATAACAAGTCGCCTTCAAACCTCGCAACCATCCTTTTACCACAACGTAATTTTGGTGTGTGCACAAACTGAATAGTCTCTATTTGTAACAAATCCACAAGTTTGAACTAAATAAAATCAGAAAACGATGAGAGCCAAATTAAATTTTATTCAAATGGATACGAGGAAGGATATGAGGAAGTTCAAAGGAAATAACAAGGAAAATTAGAACTATTTGTACAAAAAGCTAGTTTCCACTGTATCTGACAAAAATAAGTGTTCGATATTTTCAATGTAATAAATATTACTCGTATCTACGAAAAATGACACCACAATGTCTAGAATTTGCTTCTATATTATATTATACTATATTGGCTTTCTCGGTAACAATTTCTATTTTACCGTAGACTTTTTTGTAGACGTCAATGATATGAAATTGCTTCCCGATCGACATATTTTGCCATTTTGTTTTGAAATGTTTCGAAATCGACGTTTATTGCACGAGAATTGGCTCCAGAT
Source organism: Alsophila aescularia (assembly GCA_946251855.1). Lineage (NCBI taxonomy): Eukaryota > Metazoa > Arthropoda > Insecta > Lepidoptera > Geometridae > Alsophila > Alsophila aescularia. Next base: position 104,183,546 of record OX276373.1, read on the forward strand.
TCCTGATAATATGGATAATAACAATTACGCATAATATGGAGTTCATTTTTGTCAGTCTTTCTCACAGTGGACACAAGCTCTCAAATATTTGAAAATTAAAACATTACATTGAAATAGCACACTTCCACATTAGAATTTCACTACAAATCTTGTGAATCTGTGGTTATGTTTTGAGTATGTCAGCAGACTACCATATTCGTTAGACACAAATAAATCTAAAATGATTTCTTTGGCTTTGGGAATGTTCACAAAGCATTTATTTACTGTGTTACCAAATACTTCCATAAAACTTTCATCCTCATAATTTTAAACTAATTATTTTGTTTTTATGTATAGAGAATTTCAACAAATAGATTACGTTTAACAGTTTTTCTGGACATGTCAATTTAATTATATTTTGTCTATTTCTAAAAGCTGTAATTAAAATGACTGTTGATATTACAGCTGCTAAGTCGCTAGTGGAACGTTTTTTCTAAATATTAAATATCCTAAATGAAGGAACTCTGCACTTACAAATTCTACCAAATATCTCAAAATTCTTATGGCTACAAACAAAATACGATGAATAGGTATGTATACACTTTCAGTAAATTAATCGTAGCGGAAGAACATTTTCAAGTATTGGTAAACAAAATTTGCGATAGGGTTTTATTTTGTTTCACCATAATGAGCAATGCGGATCGAGTGTATAATATCCCACAGGAAAAAACATCCTCAGGTCAAGTAGCGGAAAAAAACACGCACATACGCCCTATAATATTAAAGACATAATTTTATTGGTAATTTTCCGTTACAAGTATCAATACATATATTAAATAATTATAAAATAATTTTAACTATTATATTAAAATACAGCCGATAATTTTTCTTAATTATAATTGTGTCTCTGAACTCTTGATAGGAGTTATATACTTAGTCTTGATGTTATATGCCTTTTGAATGAGTCAGTTTTTAATTTCATTTTGAATACTATTTATAATATTTGCATTATTTTTGTAGAAAGTGCATCGTAGTATCTAGAATGGATTTTAAAATGACAGGACAAAATTCTTGACTTTCCCGTTAAGAGGAATCTGGCGAAATAATTGATTGAAAACAGTTTTTGATGAGCTTGACACGCTGGTGCCGCTGTCGATGTGATGTAGTCTGGTGGATGCAATTTAGCTTACTAAGAATGCAGAGTATCCCAGATTTAATATTAAACCTAACTGAACAAACTTTATTCAGTTAGGATAAAGATTGTTTATTGATGTTATTTAAATCTCACCAAAGCCGCGTTCCGCTACTCACTGTCAATTAAAGTTTATAAACGGGTTTGTGGAACTGGTGCAATTAAAGATAGAAATTGTAAAAAGACTGTCAAAGTGTGTAACTCGGTTAACTCCTGTTAGCAACGTGTTTGCGTGAATCGGAAGTAAGTTCGCTGAAGTTGGCACCAACTTTAATGGCGGCTTGTGACAAAGGTCAATTTTAAAGTAAGTTAGGTTGGGGATTGATTTTCTCATATATTCATTGGATTACTTAAAGACATGTCTAAACAAGAGCGTGACCACACTAACTGCTTTAAGGCTTTAGTTTTTTAAAGCCCCAGGCATTAAAAACATTATTGTGCCCATTTATATGACAGAAAACTAGTGTTTTATAATAACTTCTTCTTTGATCAATCCATCTGGGGCGTTAATATAGAATTGAAAATAATATTTTCACTGGCTTTGGCAGATCCTTTGCGATTAGTGTATATCATAGCAAATGTTTGGCCAAACTGCTTCTCTAGTACAGCCACAAGAACAAACAAACAACAATGAAGCAAATTAATCTACATCTGTGATGTTTCAGATGATAGTACAATCATTTCCTTAGTCTTTCTGTACCTAGTCAAATTATTAATTTGTCAATTAAAAATATTATCTTTCAAAGAGGATAATGTATATGTAATTGTAACTAAATATCTGTCTTCAATTTGCACATACTTAAGTACATGTATTGAAATTACTGCATATAAGTATAATAATACCTGATTTAAGTAATATTGACACCCATCATGCATTATATTGCCAGTATGAATAATATATCTACATAAGTTATTGTTAATCTAGTCACTTTTTATAATATGTATTATTTATATTTTAACGTTTTGGCTATTATGTAAGAAAAATAAAGGAGTCATGCATTTTTCACCAAAACAAAATAACTACTTCTTAATAGTAAAAAAATATACGTATTTGGCTCCTTTTGTATCGGAAAGCAATAAAACATGTACAATCCATAAGATAATAATATTTATATAATATATATAATATTTCTAAATTAATAACAAAGTATTTATTCCATTTATATTCGAATTAAGATTTACAAATCGTTCAACTAAAAATATTGTATATATTGTATGTTCTGATAATGTATTTAAAATGTCATATCAAGCTAAGCTAAATATTTTAGGTATTAGTTTCAATTTTCTTTAGTGATCCAATATTTAAAGTAAAAATCTGCCTTTTTCACTATTGAAGTGAGCAGTTTCTTTGTTATTTTTCTTTTCAATTAATTAAATTAAGGTATCCTGGGTTAGGTGAAGGAATCTCATTTTTTACACAACCAGGGCTTTAGAAATACATCTGATATAAAAAACAATAAAAAACGGAACGTTTTTTATAAATAATTATATTTATCACAGTTTTTTTATTGATTCTATCCGGCTCATCAGGTACGTTCTGAACGGGTTCTGTGGCAGCTTTTTAATAACCGTTCCTAAATTTTAATTAAATAAATGTATAATGCTTGAAGATTTAACAACATTATGTAAAATCAAACTGAAAAACTGTTACGGGATACAGAACCAAAATTGTATACAATTAACATAGATATAAATAGCTGAAACAAGACCATGCCAAACGCGATACAATATCTTGCTATCACGATAAAGTGTACATTTAGCCTGAGTGTACAACTGCACCGTGCGCTGGCTGCGCTACACTTCCCTCATTTTGCTTGTTACAAGCCACACACAACAAGCCACAAGCCGGCCTTGTGGCCGGTTTGTAGCGGTCTCCAGCGTCAGACACTGTCCAGTCTACTGTGACCCCCCTGTGGCTGCCATCCCCATTTAGGGCCGTTAGCGCTCTACTGCCTGCATTGTGCATTGAAGACCGGTAAACAATCGAATTCTGGCGCAGACAGATAACAGGCACGTCACTAAACTCAAACGCTCTGCACAATGGGAGAATCAAATCACTGGAAAGTCTGGAAAACGAGCTTTGTTTGGAAGGTCACTAACCCCCCGAGGCTCCTTCCCATCAAAGTTCATAATATACGAATTATATTACTTCAATATTATTAATCCATCTAATTTGATGATCGGATAAATAGTTCGAAAGTTATCATCGAACAAACGATAATTCGTCCAAATTGCTATAGAGACCTCGCTTCGCTAAGCCAATAAATTGTTAAAAAAAGGCTGTTTCTTCCCTACTTCTGTAGTTAATTTTTTCGGACGTATTTTTATAAAATATCGACGGTTTTGCTAACACACATTCAGTTAACAGCAAAAAAAGTAGCTGGTTGGCTATTATACCTTGGTGCGGTGGGTGGCGGTGGTAAACGGTACGTAACGGACGGTAGACGGGATATTATTTGTCACAGACAATGTGCACAAAATGCTATTGCTGCTTTAGGACTTTGTTGCGGCAAGGTATAGAATCAACAAGAATTTTAACCACAAGTGCTTATAGCGATGCAAACATATTCGTTGCGAACCGAACGCAACCGATTGGACCCAATTGCACCTGCGCAGTAAGGGATAACTTCAAAGGCGGGAAGAGGTAGGACTTTCATTGGCTGATTGATTCCCTTGTTGCAGGTCAATGCCATCAAAAGTTTCAGAAGGAAGCGGGACAGCGCTAGAACTTTCAGTCGTTCTCACTCTGGTTTACAATTTAATATTTGAATGCGCGCAGTCGGAAGTTTTCAGACATGTAGAAAACTGGAAGTAAAAAAGTGTTGTAGCGAGATGAAGCGATTTAACCTATTTTCCAATGTGACATGGCTGTGCGTAACAATGGCAGAATACGGATCGATAAGGTCGGCAATTCAACATATGCTGCGATAAATAAATCATCAAGTTTTCCTCTGTCTTTTTTAAAGGCAAAAACGGGACCTACTCTCTTATATTAGTTAAAATGAATTCTATCTAAAGTTTTGACCACATCCGGTGGTCGTTTTCAAGGTGAGTGCGGAACGAACGCGAACGTGTCCAGCCTCGCATACATGAATTAAATTGTGTATCTGTTTCGTGCTTACATGAAAGTGTACTATTTTGAGCCGGATACAGTTTGAGCTATTTGATATCCAATTTACCATTAGGTTAATTATCACATACATTAAAAATTTAAGCTCTCCTTTAAATACTTATTTTATTAAACATAAAATATGAGGTTTTTTTACAACAAACGCTAAATATACAGTTTACTTGAAATAGCACAACGAATTTTTAAACAGAAAACGTATTTACATATTTATATCATTAGTCAAAGAAGAAACAATGTAATAAAATATAAATGAGCTAAGCATCCAGAAGAATGGCGAATTTAAATAACAACGACGAATCTAATAAATTAAAAATTATTAATAAAATCATTTAAATCATATAAAATAAACTATGCATAAATAGTTGTGAAGATTTAAATCATAATATTATATTTATAATGTTGAATAGCTACAATATTTACCATACTTATAATTATGTAAGTTTATAACTGCAATCATAGTAATTAACAACACATACCTAAATACTAAATAACGTTTATTCTTGTTTTAGGAAATAATAATAATATATTATTCAAGGAAATAAATGGTTGACTCTGTGAAAATACGAGATTGCTTCAATTTTGATTTAAATAAAATATAAGTAGACAAGTTTATTTGTAAATAATGGAGTCAGAAGTTTAGTTCCATGATCGCCCAAAACTACAAAAAATGTTAAGATGAAATATACCAAGACTGGCATTCCGAGAAATAAAACCTAGAATGTACATTTTGGCTACAACCACATACAACCCTGTTTCTGCATGCCCCAAATACGTGATCAGGGAGCACACTGTGCATTTATAACTTGATGTATATCACAGGCGCTTGCAGTAGACCGTGATAGAAGTAGTACCTCGCATCGCATTGCCAATCTTGGTAGAGCTCACCTAATACCGTAGAGTTCGTGTTAAACTAAGCGAGCAGGCAAACCAACCGTGTATTTCATTTGCTTAAGAGGCCCGCTGATGCTATAATCTCAACTACTTATATGTAAACTCAGTATAATCTACGTTATATTAACTCTATGTAAACTATAAACGAAGTCAAATTATTGTACAGACTAACCGAGTAGACATAAGTTTTTGACCCGCCTGATTATTATTTTCGATTTTAGAAAAGGTCCATCTTTGAACTCGATTCAAAGATCGATCGTCAGGCTTTAAAATATTACAACTTACAACCCCCGATACCTATGCGATGGGAGATGCCTACCCCGTTTCTAACTTCAACTATAGGCAACCATATAGGTATTTCCGAAATAACGTTGAGTCGAAGCTGAGGGTGACAGCAAACGAGCGTGTCTCGTTCTTTGAGCGATCCTTTTGTTGGTTTATGTTACAAAGAAAACTAGAGAATCTCGACGCCACCACAGTACATAATATTGCCTATATGAACTGTGACACCACAAGCCACCGCGCCTCTGTCAATAATGTGAGTCCCCAAATAATGACACGCGTCTCTGCTCACTCTTTTTATTAATGTAAATGAAAGTGTTCTTACATCAAACTTTTTAAATTTTCTGCAACACTAAATACATCTAAATGAAAAATTATGACTATTGTTTAATTAAAAACATGGCAGTGTTGGACCCTGAGAGCAAAAAAAACCGATGAATAATCCAAGCTGTTTCATTCCATTTATTTTATTTTGGAACATAGCAAGCACACTTAAGTCAATAACATTTTATACAATATAAAACACTCAAATATTATTGCAAAATAAAATACAATATTCATCAATATTAAAGTAATTTAACTTAAACATACATACCAGCCAATATTATAGGTTACATTTGCTCGCAAGTAAAATGAAAGCTTGGATATTTTCGCTGACGTTTTTTGTTGCTGATTGTACACGGCAACACTTTGTACTATTGCTAAACTATTTTTCACACCCTGACTGGTGCAGTACCTTAGAGGTGCAATAAAGAGAGATTTTCTAAAATTGCAACGGCGGTGGCAAAGTTTTCACGAGGGTAAAGCCGCCTGTCATATCTAGTTGTAGTAAAATGCTACAACACGGTGATGAACAGTAAAAACCATTTTTTAGTTTTAATCCACCTGGCAAGGCGACTCTATTAGATCACACACGTCGTGTAGCCAATGGAGAGAAGGTTTGTGATTGTCCCACTGCCCTATTTCCTTCTCTTTTTATAAGCTGACGACAACCGATATGTCAGTGGTCGGTTTGTATGGTCATGACAGATGGCCAAACAAAGGCAGTTGCTGCTACAAAATATTGGATCGACACGTGTCAGTTGTCGTTATTGGTCTTCGTGGAACAATCTACTATACAATTATTAGATTTGATTGGTTGTAGGTTAGCGATTGACGACTATTTCACATAATGTGGTTGCATATATGTACTCGTCTAAAATACGAGTAAGAATGGGGCTGGTTTCTATAGGACTAACACCTGACCACCCTCGGGCGAATGAGACAAACGCGAGCTCGTTTGAAAATAAAATAAACAAAAGTAATAAAGACTAATTAAAACTAAACTATTCTGTTTTTTGTTTTAAGTCTAAATTAACAGCAGGCTCTCATCGGTTGGTCTCTCTGGATCTGTGAAATAGTAAACAAGAATTATTCAATTTATTGAGTCAGCGTTTTGGCGCACTGAACTTTGGGAGCCACTGGACTTTCTGAAACTTTGGTGGAAGTTGCTTCATTTGAATGAAATTTACCAGAATTTTATTCGCAGAAAACCTACAACGGAATGAAACAGAGCATAAAATAAACGTGCAGTTAAGATATCAAAAATGCTGATTTCCTCAGAGGCGGCCAAAAAATAAACAAAATTGACTAGCACCTGAGGTAGTTACAAAATATTCATTATTTACGTAAAAACGGACGAAAACGGGTCTATTATTGCAGATAAATTAGTAGAACTTGAAGGGTTAATATCAAAATTACATTTTCACTCGATGTTTCAGAGTTTTTTTTAAGGTTCCTAGTTTATTGTTTATTAAACATGAATAGGTACATTTTGCGGAAGTTTATACGCTGCGATGTTCCCGGCGCAAGTTATTTGTACTATTTGTGTGTTTTTTTACGAGTAAGTAAGTTACTCTCCAGAACGGAACATAACACTAAACTAATTTAAACCTAAAGCGCGCTACGTTCACACAAGCTAGTTTTCCCTAGCTAAAGTATTATCTCTCAGCATAAAGCAACTTCAAATTTGCTTATGGAAACAATCATAAGGTAGAATTAAGTTCCATGAGACCGTATAGACACGACTAGTTGTAACCGGCTTTGCCCGAGTGAAACTTTCTTCGATTCTTTTCAATAAACTTTTTATTTTTAAACTTTTAACCTGTTACATCTTCAGCCACTACTCTACACACTGCTGTGTACATATGTGTTTTTTTCGCTGTTGCCACGCCTTTAAATTGGTGTTTACTTACCCCATCCACCTTTTTCTCTACTTTATCGGAATCATCGACCCATATCACCGTTGGACCTCCAACCTCTTCCTAGTTTTTGATTGCAAATACAATCAAAGACTTATTTCACCATCACCTAGCCATGTTCTGCCTAATTCGGGATTCTTTTCGAAACATCATTTATTATTAGCTGGTTACAATCATACAAGTAAACTACTTTTTAAATTTTCTATTTCGAAAGTCAGTAGTTTAGATTGAGCGTTATCTAATATCTTAATCCCTTTTTTGAGTATTGCATCACGGTCGCAGGTCGATAAAGACTGCAATACGAATAGCGCAGAAAATTCTGAAACAAACATTATTTACGGTAGCTTTTCCCTTAAACTGTGATGTAAAGCAACATTTTGTACGAACTTGATGACTTTAGATTTACATAATATACAGTTTCACACAAAACTAGATTTCAAAATGAAGCATCTGATGTTAGATAAAGTATTATTATTAAAGCATTTTACGGATTCAAGCCGAGACGCGTGAACTATTACGGGATTCTCACATATTTATAAATTACTTCGGTTGGTGTCGTTGGAAAGGCGTTTGCAGTGGCTTTAAATTTAACGTTCTTATAACTATTTAGTTATGGTTATATTTTTAGTTAGTTAACTAACTATATACACTTGATTGACTTGATATTTACGTTGAACATTAACTCACAGCTATGAGATTTTAGACGTGGCATCGCTCGCCTATTTGGTGCACAAATAGTCACTCCTTTGATTTTGGAAGGCATTTCTTTGGTTTTATAACGAGAGTAGTTACTTATTAACAATGAGAAAAATAATTAAAACCACTTCGACAAGCTAAGCATTTGATAAAAATGTATGTTTCATAACTTATATACCATTGTACTAAAGCAAACCACTTTTTGTGTTTTTGCTCTAATTGGGGATCAATGTTTCTGGTTGTTCTCCCTAAATTATACTATATCATGACAATAGCGTACGTAGTGTAGAATTGTAGCAAGGCTTGTCAACTTAGTGTTTTATTCTAGTTTTTTTCTGAATAAAGGATTTAAGAGCAAACTGTAATTTTTCACTGACCAAATTGGTCGACTGTCGTCCTCTAGGTATATATGGCGTTGCATCGTTGGTTTCGTCAAACATGTTCTGCATGAGTTCACCCATATTTATATTAAAGGTAAATTTTTGGGTGGATGCTAAGATCAATAATACGAGTAAAAACAGAAACCGTTATAGTGATATAACAGTCAATCCTCAAATGAATATTTACCAAGTATTAGTGAAAATATATTGTAATGTACTAAATAACTATTGAACCAATTTTCACCATGAAAAATAAGTTGAAAAATAATGAACTATTATGAAAGGGAATCATCAAAATTGGTTCAGTTATCCTGGAGCTATTAGGTAACATACGTAAATATACACAGTAAAATTCTGAAGCTCCTCTATTTTGATGTTGTTTAATAACACACTGCGGCCAACATTTACACTTTTCCTGCTCTTTTGGTTTGTTGGCGCCGCTTTCAAAGATATTTTTTAAACTATATTCAGGGTCATTCATTTCATCATGTTGGTTATTTAATCGGACTCCATACCGCAGGTCGTGGGTTTAAAACGTACCGACCGTGCTAATGTATAGGATTCCAATGTAAGAATTCAAAGTAAAACCTTGTGTAGAGCACACTAGCTGTTCGTCTGGCTATACTCGTGGCTACCATTCTCAATCAGAAAAGGCCCTATTGGGGTGTCTTTATTAATAGCCAGTCCCTTTATCTAAGCTTCGCGTGTTTACTACTCTGACGACATCGACCTGTAACACTAATTAGTGAGATCATGGACATACACTAGTAAGACCAATTAAATAAACCGTAACTATAAGGCAAATTACCTGCGATTTTCCACACTATGCAGTAGAGTACACTGGCCTGCGGCTCTCTCTACTATTCGCTTATTGCAAGTTTAATGTCTCTACAAGTTTCAGTTTACAAACTTCAGTGCCAACAAGGTCAGAGTAGCCGCACTTCTCAACACTGAAAAGTTACAACTTCTGAAAACATCTCAACAAACAGGTTACAACACTAGAAGTGAGCGATTTCCTACGTACTCGTAGTGCTAGCGAAGGAAAGTAAATAAACAAAGCGATACTACGCGATTAAGGGCGCGAAATGTGCTATTCAGCTGAGGATGCGATGAGTAGAGAGCGGGAAGGGACGCAGCTGCGCCGCCGTCGTCGCTCCGCTGCCGGCCGTCCCACGACTCCGCGCCGGCTGCGCGGTGCGTACGAGTAGTGGCGGGTCCATGTCAACTGGTTGATCGTGTGTGCGTTCTGTCAAGTGTCGGCCTAAGTTGGCGCGACCAAAGTTTTCTGTAGCGGTGGGTGCGCCACCCCCGCCCATCGATCGTGGTGGGTGCGCGCGCACTCGTCTCCCCGAGCTCCTCCTATTTAAACAAGCGCGTTGCAAAACTCCCCACAATCGCAAGAGGTCGCGCGCGACGTCGCCCGCACGCCGCTCGCCCGGGGCGCCGCTCTTTCTCTTTTCTCTCTTTTTCTCTCTGTTCGTCTGTCTCTCGCTGATGCGGCCGCGCTGAGGCCGATGCGGGCGCCACCATGCCGCGCTGCCTCATGGCTAAGAAGTGGAAGGCGGGTGCGGCGACGGAGCCGGCCGACGAGTCCGACGAGGAGATCGACGTGGTCGGCGAGGGGCGCGGCCGCAGCCCCGCGCCCGCTGCCACCGCACCGGGCCCGCAGCCGCGGGACCCTGAGCCCACGCTCCTCTACAACGGTAAGCTCCCGTCGCCGGCTGCTCCCTGGTCATAGTCTCTGGTGCCGAGCGCCCGCGAGGAATGCCGCCTCGCACGCGACACCAAGACGCTGCCAAATGTTAGGTTCCCGTTCTATTAGTCCCTGGCCTTAGTGCCTCTACTAAATTGTTCTTATTAGATCATAAGTTTTGCGGAGAAGCGACTGCCTCACATGCTGCGAATTGGATGTACTTACCTAAATTTGTCATGCGCCAGCGAGGTTTAATATTTTTATGGGTTACTGTCCTTCAAACCGAAATTATTACCCCAGCATTGATACAGTCTTCCGAAAAGCCTCCTAAAAACGCTCGGATATCCAGCATTATGCGGGGATACAATAGCTATATACCTACTTATAGTAACAAAAATAACTATGGGTATGAGAGATAGAGTTAGGCTCGATTCTAAGAATTGGACGCTTGCCATCGTCAAAAGTATACATAACTACGTTAGTCGGTACTATATTATATTCTGTGATGGAACGAAGATAAAACATAAAATTCCATTTCCTCGATAATTCTCATCTGCTGTTTCAATTCTTTTGTCAAAGCATTTCTAATAAGCGTTATGAGTAGTTATCACATAACTCTAAAAACATAAAATAATACTTCAACAAACATCTTTCAGAACATTACTCTTGTTTGTTTGTCTTATGAAGTAGTGCTCGCCTCTGGTTTCAGAGTTTGTCAGCTGCCTAAGGGCCTCTGACATGGCTTAACAACTGCTATTAATCAATAACAGCCGGGACCGACAGCTTAACCTGCCCTCCGCAGTAAGGAACGACGGAAAACCGCACAGCCTAGGACCTAGGACCTAACTCGGTATCGTTGGATTCTGAAGTTGCACTATTGAACCATTAAGCTACCATCGTTGTACTACACGCGAAGTTGAAGACACTCAAATCTGGAAAAAAGTAGGTTAATAAATACGCATCGAAGAGCATTCCAAAACTGCTAACATTCCGTCCCACGTAGAATAAATAAAATCACAAACTTGTCTCGAAGAAATACAAGTTGGAGAGCACATCAACACGAAGAAAACATAACACAGAACATTCTGTCTTGTTGTCTCAACCAAGTAGACTCAACAACATATTAGAAAACTTCAACACATAAATAGAAAGTCAAATCGTTTTTTATCGATTGCTCGGCTTCTACTCATCGGATTGAGATATAAATAGCCTACACCTAAGCTATTCAACAGTGAGAACCGCTTCACAATCGGTCCCGTAGCTTAGAAGTGATGCGCGAACAGACAAACCAGAGACAGACACGACTTTTAAAACGTTACATATTGCACATGCATTTATTACTTACTGCTTTATTGTCATAGATAGATAGAAGATTGCCATTCTGACCGCTATAGTTAGCGCCTTGTGAAACTTGTAGCTCGTCTGTGGGTGGTTCTGACTGTTCAACATGTGTTTATCAAATGTACGATTTCTGAAGAAACATTGAAACCGGATATTTACCATGTTTATCTTTTGTTTCGAGTTTCTGATATTTTACCCGTTTGTAATGTTGATTTTAGTGTTAGTACAGTTCATATATAGTCCTATACGACTATATTATGTGTACTGTGGTGTTAATTACGTGTCATACTTCCTAGCAGTAACATGACTTTGTACAAACTCCAAACCAGTCTCAAAAAAGCGCCAGATTGTCCTACCAAAAGCAAAGGCCATGTCAATTTAAAATTTATAAAGGCAGACTATTTTTGACTAGCTGCCGACTTACATAATTGAGCTTTCACCCCGTGTGGGTCATCGTAACTTTAAAATAAGTGTACAAACTATTTTTATCCAGTTTTTAAAGTTTAAACCTCCATTAGAAATTGTCTAGAAGTTTAACTATTTAGCTATCAAATTTCTAAGGAAAATGCGCGCGCGTTTCTTGTAATTCAGCTTGGAGCGTGCCCATAAGTACTACTTAGCAGTTTACTATATTCTTTTTGCATTATATTTTTATTCCCGGCCTTTCAATACTATTATTTCTTCGTTGACAACATCTCTGCGAGTAAGACCAGTGATTAATATGGTGGTCTTACTCGCGGAGCCAGCCACAGCGAGGACATGTTAGAAGCCGCGAATACCTATAACTCCTAGAATAAAATCCTTCCCATAGATAGATAGATAACTCTTTATTGCAAACCACTTAAAAGTAAATCGTACATTGTACATAGTGTAACTTAAAATAAAGAAATTGTGGTCACAATCGGCGGTCTTATCGCTTACAGCAAGCTCTTACATACAGCATTTGGATGAACTAAAAAATATTGAAAATCAAACATGACAAAAATTAAACAACTTACCTAAATGTAATAATAATATCAGAAAAATAAATAAAAAATAATGCTTAACTTACTATAAAAAGAACCTATCGCTTTTGCGTAAACCCTGGATTAGATTTTTGGATTCTTCTATGGTGATTAATTATTTTATTTTATACTTAACTACCCTCTCCGGCTTCAATCCAATAATAAAAAAAAAACAATAATAAATCGGCTTTAATATCAATATCAATAGTTTACCATTTATCACCTCCCGCACCGCGGCCCGCCCGAGCCTGAGTCTGCTGCAAGAACGGATCATACAGCATAGTAAAAAACGCTCAACATAATAACCGTCATCGACAATTAAGTTTCGTGTAAAATGTAGAATTAATCTACATGAAATGATTAAGACTACTATGATATTGAATTTAATAAGGATAATACCGTTCAACACAAAATAACTAGAAAATAATGTCAAAAAAAATGAGTCGAATACGGGCTTTCTGCAATAGTTACATATTATTGTGTCACTTGTAGAACAAATGAAGACGATTTATTTGCGGTACATTCCTTTCACTTATAACCAAACGTACAAACCGTAAAGCGTTTGGTCAGCGCACGCCTATAGAGCAGCCAGACGACCTGTTTTTCTGACTTGGGTTATATCGTTTTTTTCGTATTTTTTCTTTTATCAGTATTTAATATATATGCAACAGCCTTTAGCAATCTGCGACAAATGCAAGAATTTCCAGAATCAAATTAGTAGTTTCAGAGATTAGCGATAACAAACTTACAAAATTTTCCTCTTTCTAAAATTAGTGTAGAAGTGTTGATTTGAAAGGGCAGGCCTCCAGGGAGAAATTTAATCTAGTTGGTTCATTCATCATCATCGTCATCATTATCATCAGCCTATATCTGTCCACTGCTGGAAGTAGGCCTGTCCTAATGCACGCCACTGAGCTCGGTCTTCAGCTCTCCTCATCCATTTTCTTCCAGCCGCTTTTCGCAGGTCGTCACTGCACCTGGCCACATGGCGTCCTACACTACGTTTGCCTAAAATTTGGACTCCATTCAAAAACTCGTCTACCCTAACGGTTATCAGTTCTTCGGGAAATGTGACCAGCCCACTGCCACTTCAACTTGATTGTCCTTAGATCTATGTCGGTTACCTTGGATATCTTCATTTCGAATCTTGCCCTTCAGAGAAACTCCAAGCATAACTCTCTCCATAGCTCCTAAACGACCTTATTTGAGCGTAGTTGGACCAATAGTTTTTATTAAATCCATTTTTGAAGTAGTTGTTTTATTATCAGAATGATTTTACAGAGTATTGCAAAACAGTGTGCTCATACACAAATTCTGGGGTTATTTTGCAGACACCGTACAAGGTAATACAGCAGATTTTTAAAGGTTTTTCTAGTGAATAAAAAATAAATAAAGAGAGTTTTGATATGTTTTCCCTCCAGTTCCGCTGTACCTTGAAACGCTTTAAACAATAAGAGGCCAAAAGGTTGGTAATACGCATAGATATAATAATTAATGGGTGAACCGTTATTTTGCTTAAAAACGACGGAACCACCGTTGTTGAAATTTTGCACACAAACGACATAATAATAGAATATATATACACACACTCATATATATAGTATAATACTCGTATATAATATAGGACCTGTCCATACCAATGTATAAAAGTGAAACATTGTCTGTTTATTTGTTTGTTCGTTTGTTTGGGGAGTTTTAACGACTGGACAGATTTTGATGAAATTTGGAACGGAGATAACTTATACCCTGGAATAAAACATAGGACACTTTATATCCCGGAAAATTGTAAGTTTCCACGGGAAAACTGGAAAAATGTTGATTACTCGCTGTAAGAAACGATTGCCATGGAAACGAAATAACAAGTATGTCAAAAAACATCAAGAGCATTAGTGCTATACTGTGGTGCTATAGGTACCTACTTTTGCATTGGTTTTTAATATCCTAGAAAAACATAGGATGCTGTTTTTTCGCGATAAACAATAGTCCGCGCGGATGAAGTCGCGGGCGGGGAAGCTAGTAGTGATATAAAAATATGTCAAACATTATTGATGTGAGAATCGGGATAATTACTTCCGTTGTATTTTATATACATATATGTGCTGTGCTGGCTGGGCGGTAACATGTGTTTAAACAGTCTGACAACACCAGGTTCGAACCTCGGACCTTGCTTAAGCTATGTGCGTATTTCGACGCCATCGCTCAAAACTGTGAAGGAAAACATCGTAAGAAAAGTGTAATTTTCAAGAACCTCAAAATTCAAGAACATATGGCGTTACTAACCCGCACTGGGCCAGCATGGTGGATAATGGTCCATCCTCTCTCTTTCTCTCTGATATAAGAACAGTGTCCAATGCGATGGAGAAAAGTCATTGGCGCGAAGCCGAAGATCGAACCCGATATCGTTGGATTCTAGCGCACAAAGTATTCCGCTCGGCTATCATCACTCAAGTTTTTTTTTGTTGGATTATCTGCGATCAGTCTTTAGACTATGAGCAGGTATGGTAGTATGCAACGGCAGTAAGAAATGGTTACTCTATGGCAGTATGGCATACATGTGGAAGGAGTACTCCAGTGAGTGTCGCTCCTTTCTTGTGTTACTATCATCGCTCTATGATGTGTTGTTGCCTTTCTAGTCTGTTAGGATTGTGTTGCCAGGTTGGGATGTGTACAAAGGAGGTCCTTGTATTTTGCTGAGCATCTTTCCTTGTTAACCGTGCCTATCTCTAGTTCACTATGCAACTCATCAGTTTTTAAAACGATGGCTCATTTGACAGACTTCTTAAGATGCAATTTTTTGCCGTCTGTCTTATTTCAATATTGGAGATTCAGGTCCCCAAAGTTGTATGCCGTAAGTTCAGATAGGTTTCAGGACAGTCTTGTATATTAGAAGCTTAGTACGGAGTTTCTTCCGATCTTCCGAGTAGCCATTGTAAATTTCGGTATCTGATGTTAAGTTCATCTCATTTTAACACAACTGCCCAAAAAAGGAGTGTAATGTTTTTAGGATTCATGTATGTATGTATGTGAGTTTCTTTATTCCACCATAACTTTAAAATGCCGGAACAGATTTAGACGTATGGGGTATCATTAGAATCCTTACATACCCCGAGTAACATACGCTTTTTTTTTTCGTCTTATTTCTGTAGTATGGCTCCATTTTCAAACGCAAAAAAATACTATTTTTACAATATGTATACTCGTATCAAATTGAAGGCCTTAATAAGCACATTCCAACAGTATATAATTTATTGGCATAACTTCATTTTTGGTAGGGCAGGAGTGTTTATTAGCTTTTAATCTAGTTTGCTTGAAGACTTGTTTTTATAGGTGCTTTCTCTAACAGGTGGACAGTCTTCTTTGCATAGAGTAAATGAGGCTTGGGTAGATTTTGAGGCATTAGCTTTGATTCTCCACTTCCTTAGAAATTTTCCTATTTTGTCTAGCTCCTGTTGAAGGAGCTGCGAAGCTTCTAGTGGATCCTAACATGCAGGCAAGGATGGCAGTGTCATCTGCAAATATTCCCCGGATGTTTCAGGTAAGTCTGATGTAAACATAGTATAGAAGACAGGTCCCAACTCCGATCCATAGGGCCATTCCATCCATCTATTGACTTCCTGCAATGGCTACAATGTCGTTGGTCCATCGTGTGGGAGGTCTCCCACACTTCGCTTGCTTGTTCGTGGTCACCATTCGAGAACCTTTATTCTCCAGTGATTGTCGGTTCTGCGAACTATATGGCCTGCCCATTGTCACTTCAACTTGCAAACTCTGAGAGCTATGTCGGTAACCTTCGTTCTTCTACGGTTTTCCTCATTTCTGATTCTTTCACGTAGTGAAACACCGAGAATAGCTCTCTCCATTGCACGCTGCGCAACTTTGAGCTTGTGTATGAGACCAATAGTTAGCGACCACGTCTCAGTGCCGTATGAGACCAATAGTTAGCGACCACGTCTCAGTGCCGTATGTCATCACTGGCAACAAGCACTGATTATAAACTTTCGTCTTGAGGCTCTGCGGTATCTGTGACGAGAAGATATGGAGTAATTTCCCGAACGCTGCCCATCCGAGTTGGATTCGTCGGTTGATCTCTTTGTCGAAGTTGGATCTACCCAGTTGGATCGTCTGACCTAAGTAGACATAGTGATTAACAGTTTCGATAATATCGTCCCCAACATAAACCGGCATGGGTACGACGTGGGCATTTGACATGATATTCGTCTTGCCCATGTTCATTTTAAGACCCACCTGTTGGGAAACAATATTGAGGTCACTGAGCATTGTGCTTAGATCTTCCAGGGTTTCTGCCATGATGACTATATCATCAGCAAATCGAATGTGAGTGATGTATTCGCCATTGATGTTAACACCATATCCGTTCCAGTTCAGAAGCTTGAATATATCTTCCAGTGCAGAGGTGAACAGTTTCGGAGAAATAACGTTTTCCTGTCTCACCCCTTTTTGCAACTGGATAGAATTCGTGCTCTGATCTTGAAGACGATCTGTCATGGTGGCCTTGCTGTACAAATACTTCATCATTTCGATGTACCGGTAATCAATCTGGCACCGCTGTAATGACTGTAGCACTGCCCAGGTCTCGACTGAATCTATAGTTGGCTTTTTCGTAATCCACAAACGCTAGACATAGTGGCCGATTATACTCTTTGGTCTTCTGTATAATCTGCCGGAGCATATGGATGTGGTCTACGGTGCTAAAGTCTTTCCGGAATCCAGCTTGTTCGGGAGGCTGAAAGTCGTCAAACCTACGAGCGAGACGGTTTGTAGCTACTCTCGAAAACAGCTAACACACGTGACTCAGCAGGGAAATGGGCCTATAATTTTCAAGAGAGTTTTATCTCCTTTCATAAAGAACAAAACCACTAGGCTCCTGTGCTACGCCTCTGGCGTAGTACCCTCGAGGATGACGGAGTTAAACAGCTTCTGAAGGACTTTAAGTACCGGTGTTCCACTCGCTTTCAGTAGCTCTGTCGTTATTCCGTCCTCCCCTGGTGCCTTGTTGCTCTTAAGCTGTTTGCGAGCCATTTTGATCTCGTATATTCTGTGAAATAAGAGCTTAGAATTCCGAAGAAATGGTACGACGGTAGACACTTCATTTTACAAAGTAACCCTTTGTGCTATACTCTGTCAAAGGCCTGTTGTACTTCAAGGAAAGCCGACGAGCAGGTATTCTTTTAGTTCTAGAGATTTTATTGTTTGTTCTACGACTCTGTAGACTTGTTCGACAGTTCCGTGCTCATTTCTGAATCCAAATTGGTGACCAGCATCACCAAAATGATTGTAGAAGTGATTAATATCGTCGAAAAAATGATTAACATCAAAAATAGCTGAGCAAAATCCCGATTAAAATTATTTCTGAAACAAAAAATAACCAAAAGAACAATTTGCAATTCGCAGACGTTTTGAAACTTGCTCATTCTGTTTTTATGACGTCCAGACAAATTATTGAGTAATCGACATTAAACGAAATACGTATCATTTCTTTATCAGAGTATATCTGGATTCCGAAAATTTGTTTAACCTAATTTTTTTTTTTTTTTTTTTTTAAATGACACTTAGTCACATCGCCATAATAAAAACACCGCGCAGTCACTGCTTACTAGCTCGCGGTCGTTTTATTCCTGTGTAGCAAGCGTTTTTGAACATATTTGCGCAATAGTGACGTCATACGGTCGCCATGACAGCTATGGTTGGTTTGGCGCTATTCAATACATATTTCAAAACTATTTTTATGCTGAAATAGAGGCTTCTGAACCATATTACGCTTACACAAATTAGTCAAGAACTTTATTCATGTTCTGCTTGCTGAGTACTCTGCTTTTATGTAATCTATGTAGTTGAATTGTCTGAAAACGGAAATATCTTTATAGTAGAGACCCATTTGATTCGGTTTACCCATTTGGGAGCTACGAAGCCACAGACACAGATGCTATGGGTTACCAGTTTGGGAGCTACAATGCCACATACATAGTTGTTATGGGTTACTCGTTTGTGAGCTACGATGCCACAGACACAGATGCTATGGGTTACCTGTTTGGGAGCTACGAAGCCACAGACACAGATGCTATGGGTTACCCGTTTGGAAGCTACGATGCCACAGACATAGATGCTATGGGTTACCCGTTTGGGAGCTGCGATGCCACAGATACAGATGCTATGGGTTACCCGTTTGGGAGCTACGAAGCCACATACATTGATACTATAAGCAACAAATATAACACAATAGTTATTTGTAGTTTGTAGTAGATAGTTATTATAGGCACTTTCCTGGAAAAATTAATTATTTTCATATAATAAATACATCACAATTTTTGTTACGGTGGACCGATTAAAATATACATATAAGTATTATGTAATACCATATTATACTATGTTATACTATCTAAGATACTCGTTGCTGAAATGTGGAAATCCCTGAAGAATAGCTTGACAGCTCATTTATCAATTTCCCCGTATGTAATATATCGTACGTCGTTACTACTTCAATGGGGCGCACAATCTTATACGTTTTATATTATATATTAAACTGATTGATTGAGTTATACGAGAACATTAACACTTAGCTACGGTTGAATTAAATTAAAATGAAACAAATATATAGAAATATTAACAAGTTTACACGCCTTTTTCAATTAACGAAAAATATTAATAAAGTGTTCATTTTTGACTCTGTTTACGAAATCACAATAGAGGACTTAGTCACATAATATGTATAGTACTAACGCCTTAGTTTATCTTTATATTATGTTTATATACGAAATAAACATTTGTTGCTTATAAACTAACGAATGAAATAAATTAAAATACATAAATTATATTGCTGGTAAAAGTGTCTTCTCGTAGTCCTTCCATAAGCTCAGTTCTACATAAGCCTTCATGGTATGCCAAAAGGTTTTAAAAACGACTTTATATAACAATAAAAAGCTAGCTGGTAAAGGGTGACGCCTGGCCTTAATAACATTATTAATAATTCCTGGGAAAGGGCTGCAAACCTAAAATGAAGCCTAAAACCTATTATTGTGGACGGCAAGGCACTATATACAGTACATGGTACTCACGCAGATGACAGGTGGTCACCAATATCATCAGCCTATATTCGTTCACTGATGATCGCAGGCCTCTCCTAATGAACACCACTGTGCCATTCTCATTACTACGCATTGTCATTATATTTCTTTGCTCATTAACGACATTCTCTTTGATGATGAATCTTTGATCCAAAAATCGACTTCAACTAAAAAAACGACTGAACCAATTTTAATGAGTTACCGGCTTACCAAAAATAATACAAGTTTATATTACGAAGTTTATCCATGGAATGTACGACTTTATTTCAAATACATGTAAGAACAGGATTGAGAGTTAAAACGGACAATCCTGGAACTAGCACGCAAGCAACGCCACGCTATCTTTAACTAAGTAGTTAGTATAAAAGTCTTGTAACGCCATCCACGGGATACTAAAAACTGTCATAAATCCACATGATAAAATCTGTTTACCCACAGCTAGAAGAGGATAATATTATCCTCTTATGGGCTCTTAATATTATATGACAATAGATGTTATAGCGAAGATATATTCAATTTTACAAGGAAAACTGACAATAGATGTATAATAATATTTCATTTAAATGTTTAGGAACGACAAAAGACTGTAAATGTGATTAATATTCCACTGGATCAGTTACCCAAAATAGACCTTAGGCTCCAACAAAAGCATTCTCTCGGTCCTGCTTGATCTCTCTTGTGTCCTCAACTTAGCAATGCAGATCCTGTTAAATGTTAATAAACTCTTAAGTATAAAAGTAACTAGTTCCTAATGTTGTGTACTAAGTTGCCACCGATAGTTTGATTGTCATAAGCACAAAAGAAGACGTTATGATCCTTTCCAGTATTTCAGCAAACAAATGCATGTAAAGTCACAAAAAAATAGCTCGCCAGAGTTGTGAACCAAAATGACAGTTCAGCTAATTCTCCTAATAAACAGTTACAAACAGTTCCTACAGTTCCTCGTAAATACAACTACGAGTTATGATTATCTTAGTTTGTATTCACAGCAAGGGTCCGCAATTGGCAACTATTATGAATACGAGATTTCAGTATCCGCGACAGCATCGTTGGTTGTTGCGAAATGTTGTACATCATAAGATTTGCACACGGACGCACGCATACTTTCATTTTGTACGGATATAAGCTACGCGTGCAAATGTGACTAAAAACATAGGATTCCAAAATATTTCCTCATAACCATAAACATTTTCTTAAATTATTGTTTTATTTAGCTTTTATAAATACGTGTGCCAAATTTCAACCTTGTAGTTATAATAGTCTAAATAAAATGGCTGTGACATACAGGCATACCTACCACCATAACTAAATAAATTATAAATATATTCTTGACTACGGACGTATCTCCTTACGTCTTTGCTACGATACAAAACTAATCTTCAGAATTTCACCTCTCGACATTTTGAAAGTTCTAATGGTATTCCACTTACGCCATCTCTGGTCTCAGAAACTAAGTTGTATTACTTACTAGCTGTGCTCGCAGCTTTGCACTTGTGGTAATTTCTCTAAGTTAAAAGTAGGTAATCCATGTGTTATTCCAAGACCTAAAATACCAATGTATAACATTGAACAAAATTCCTACAGCCGTAAAAAATATTTTTATCGATTGCTCGGTTTCTACTCATCGGATTGAGATATCAAACCTAGTAACCTAGTTTTTAAGTCAAACCTAAGCTATCTAACAGTGAAAACCGCATCGCAATCGGTCGCGTAGCTTTTACGTGATGTGCGAACAAACATACACACAAACAAAAAAAGAACAGAAAGACCCCGTTCCTTGTTGAAATACGAGTATCTTTGAAATTACAGGCGAAAATATTTTCACACACAGTTTCGGAATCAAAATGGAATAGTATTTGTAGTTTGAATGGTTCAACTCGTTTAGTACTTGGGTTTAGTACTCTTACAAGAGGCTACGTTTTAATATTTTTTTACAATTCTTACGTGCCAGAGAGAGCGCCCCAGCTGTTAGGAAATGTATCAAAAATTGTAAATGAATATTATTTTAACGTATTTATATGAAATTTATATGATTTTTATGAAAATGTTTCAAGTGTGTATAGATTTATCCTGGTAACGAGCTTGAATAGATTCATGACGTTGACATTATAGGGTAGGAGTATGTATTCTACGCTATAGGTAAAGAGGAGTGCCAATAAGTTACACGTGGGAATCGTTTATTATCCTATCATCGGTATAAAAAATCTTTATAATATTTACTCTCCCTGTTTGTAAAACAATGTTTAAGCTCAACTTCTTTTATTAAAGAGCAAGGATCCGTATTTATATTAATTTGTATCAATTCAACTTAATAAGCACATACATACATATTTTACAGACAGTACGTTTCATGGCGGATCTAAAGGAACAAAACGAAAAAATAAAAACAATTCAGTTCAGTTACGTAACGTTAAAAAAGAATATTATACCAAGTGAACGTTCAAGCGAGTCGTTTGAATACCGACACGTAAAAACGTATCGTAGAATAATGGGCTTGTCTTTTCCATTTTTACAGCCAGATATAAAAACATTTATACTCGAGATAGAAAATTCGAAACATGTCAGCCGGCAGCCTGTTTTTACACGAGTTAAAGCTTTCCTGTGAACAAGTGGCTCGAATAAACTTCAGCGATTTATCATTGCAAAATATTTTATCATTTGAAGGCCGCATTCGTGACACGCTTGAAACATGGCTCGGGGCCCAAGGAATTTCTCTCGTTATTTATAGAACGATAAGTAATACGGTAATTTGGGAGGGAAGAAAAGTAATTTGTACGTTTGAGACGTGCTGGTAACTTGTATTGCGGAATTAAAGAAAGAGAAGTTACTTTTTGGAACCATGTCTCATTATAGTGAACCAAACCATGCAGTGAATTACAGAGACTAAGCTAAGTCAACACAAAAAAACTGCAAACCGTTGATATAGCATCAGCCTGTAAACAGTTTTCCTGGCTGGCTCCTCTAGCCAGCAGCGAGCCTGTTGACAATATTGTTATTTTCTGCTGCAAGCACTGACGCTTGCCAAACACAGACAACAAACATGGCCTGCCCATTAACGTAATTAAAACCGGTTTTTATGAAACTGAAAACCATGCTAGACTTTTGAAGAATAGAAGAAGAGAACGTAGATCTCTCAAACGCTGATTGATGCACAAATGTACTCGACCAATCATCTAGATACAGATCGGCGATTTGTAGGCGTCGGATTTTCACCGATTGGGCAGAAACAGACACTGTCTATTAATTCTGCGGTATATTCTAGCATAATTGTGCAAAATCAATCGACCGCAATTCCATTTCAATTGTTGGTTTGGGCACACAAAGGGATTCGTGTTAGCCCTAAAGCAGATTAGCTCAAATGATTATTCCTTGAAATTATGAAGGTCTTTGACGCCCGGATCGCAGGAAAATGTGAACTATAATAATAATAATAATAATAATACGAGTAAACTAACAAATATTGCACCATGGGCTACTACACCGGGAATACTAATTAGATATCAGGTATGTGATCTTGACCCGTTATTATAATTATTAAGTACTAGCTTTCGCCCGCGACTTCATCCGCGCGTAATACAGTTTATCGCGAAAAAACGCATCCTTCGTTCTTCTAGGATAATAAAACTAATGCAAAAGTAGGTACAGCACAAACGCTCTTGATTTTTTTGACATACTTGTTATTTCGTTTCCATGGCAATCGTTCCTTACAGCGGTCAATCAACATTTTTCCAGTTTTAACGTGGAAACTTACCATTTTCCGGAATAAAAAATATTTCATGTTTTATTCCAGGGTAAAAGCTACCGCCACTCCAAATTTCATTAAAATCCATCCAGCCGTTATCGCGTTAAAACAAACAAACAAACGTTTTCACTTTTATATATTGGTATGGATAATATACAAGTAAGCTAAAATAAAACTGTTTCAAATAAACTGAAAGCTCATAACTACATGACATCAAGGGGAAACTTAGCTCAATTACCCAGTTTAACTTCCTCAATCTAGTATGATGAAGTTTCAACGCTGAAGTACTTTTTTCCTCAACCAAGTCTTTTACTTTATCAAATTTGTTTGTGAATGCCATTTCATGGAGGCATTAAAATGTTTTATCAAGCCTCACTCGCTCACTCGCCTTAGTGCAAAGCCTCATAGGCTTTTCTTGGAAAGCTTCGTCTATCTAAAGTATTGACAGCAAAAAAATTGCTTTAGTTTTTAGAGAGCCAAAAACAGAAGCAGTTTTATGTATCGGTTTTAAAAACCACGTTTTGAAATTCTCATATGCATTTTAAATGTCATTAATTTTAGCAAGATAATCTTTTTTATACAAATTTCATTCCAACTGTATCATAGACTAACTTCTAAACGCGGGGTCACCCGTGTGGCTTGCCGAAAAACAAAATAATAACATTACTGAGTTATACCTAGCGGCACGTAAGTCTAGCGGTGAACGAAACGTGGCGGGGATCTTGGCACAGTCAAAGTTTATATAATGTGTTAAAATGTTGAATACTTTTTATCCCGAAAACTGATTGTGCTAAGATCCCCGGCACTTTTCGCTCACCGCTAGACTTACGTGCCGCTAGGTATAAGAGCTGTATGGTATTTTTTAAACGACTAGACTCTGACCATGGGAATATTGTTTATCATTCTACCTCTTGAGCTACAAATGTCCCTTATAGTGTTATAAGTTAAAATACCCCCACATTTTTGTATTTGTATAAAAAAAGTGCTGTTTCTAACATTCGGTGTACAGCAGAGGCAGTTTTAATGAAATTCAGCCAACGAGGTTGCACTCCAAACTTCTCGAACTGGCAGATTATGAACTTTTGTATATCGCAGGCAAAGTTATAAAAAACATTTAATCCTGGGAAAGTTCGTCGATTTAACTGCAAAAATACCGTACCCTTTTGAATGTTTCAAAATATCGGCGGCTTGAATTCCATACCTTTATTCGCCAATATGTATGTATGTAAATGCAACTCAATATGTATGTAACTATTAAACTCCAATAAAAAAATGATGTGTTGCTTGAATATAACAGAGCAATATCAAAATTTAAAACTTTTCAAAAATTGATTCTTACAAAACTTTTGTTAATTCATTAACTTTGTAACGATTTAAGATAAACTAGACCACGTTTTCAGTGTTCTGGAAATGCTCCGATCTAACATCATAAACTCCTTCGCATCGCATTTGTATCTGAAAACTTTCAAGTCGTTATGACATCTGAAAGCGGATGAAAATCGAATTGCAAGATTGTTTAGACGGTTACAAAGTGACAAAGTTACATGTGAAGCTAATAAAATCGTGTTATAAAGAACAACTTCAAATGTTTCGAGGCAATATTTTGCAATGTTGAGTGCGCGTCGTTCGTACGTTCAAGCCAATCATTGGATGCTCGCGTCACCTGACTTTTCAACATGTTTGCAAACCAAATACAAACACTGCTCGACGCAAGCTAAAATCTTTTCGGTGGCAAATAGTGCTGTTATTTTTGACTGTGCTACGGAACTTCGTAGCAAACTGCTACGGACCTACGAAGTTTAATTTGGAACGCGGCGCAATTCATTAAAATTCAAGGCGTTTATTTAACATGCCCGTTTGTAGTTGTTTAAATAATTTTGTTTGCTGCATGTCCACTATTTCATGTGATGATAGGTGATGTAGAGGTCAACAAAAGTACACGCTTCCTTTAAAAAAAAAACTGAAGACACAAGACTCGTCCAGGTTTTTGTGTAATGTTCAGGCATGGTATTATTGTTCAGGTAAACTGCTTTTTTATAGGTGCACACCATTTTTTTTAAAATATTTATTGGCATTTTATGCATATTGTCAAAAAATACATATATTACATTTGTTTTTTTTTTCTCTTTTCTTGTTTTTAGTCAAGCAAAATACTCTAGCACAACTATAAATCTCTGCCTCAAATAATAGTAAACTAATTCAAAACTGACTGATATAGCGGATATTGAAGAAAACATCGAAGTAGCGTCCGTACATTCATATCATTCATTCATATTGGAAATTCAATCTTGAAAGTATCTTCTTTTCATAGATCCTATAAGCTTCCCAACTGGGATGGTATCAAGCTTTGCCGAGTTTTCTTCCAAAACATTTCGATATTTTTCGGAGATTACAGTTGGAAAAGATTTTATAAATAGTTGATAGAATCGACATTGCTTTAGTTCTAAATTTTAAGAAAATTATTTAAGAAAATGTTATATCAGTCTGTATCTGGATAGCTTCTTGAAAGTTTGTAAATACATACGTACTCGGTCCTGGAATAACTCGGACACTTACCAATCATCATCATCATGCAATGTGAACCGCAGAGCTAGATTAGGCTAGTTTTCTACTAACAAATTATTTATTTTTCATAAGATTAATTTTTGTAGTGCTGGCCTCTAGCACAGTATCAAGCCGACTGTTACTTGTGACATTTCCAGTGAAAATGCGCAACAAAGATGATGAAACTAAGTTGGTTTGGTCGTTCAACAATGTATACCTATTATTTTTATGTCATAAAATGTATAATTGTTCCAATACACACAAACGGAAACCCTTGTCGCAAACATGTAAAACATTATACGTATTATCACTCCGCAGAGAGTGACCGGACTCAATTAAATGTTTAGTGAAATAGGACTGCTCTGGATGACTATTCCTAAACGCGGCCTTATGTTCTTTAAACCTAGTTTCAAATTTGCGCCCGGTCTGACCCACATACACCCCGTTACACTCATCACAAACCAACTTGTAAACACCTGACTTTTTGTGTTTCCCCCTATCAAGCATTACATTGCTTGCTTGACGTATGCTAACTGCTATTAATCAATAATAGTCGGTACTGACAACTTAACGTGCCATCCGAAGCACGGAGCGATGGAAAACTGCAAATAAATTAGAAAAGTCATTGGTGCGGAGCGTAGTACTATTATTTATTCTGTGGCGGAGCCTAGGGCTGAACCCGATATCGTTGGATTTTAAGTTGCACTATTGTATCGTTACCATCACTTCAACTCACAGCAATTTTCATTTTCGTTAACACACATATTTCTTTACGCTATAAATTAATATATAAAAAAAATCTTAGACAACGTTATTTATTGTTTACGCAATTTGAGAAACAAGTTTGTTCAGAACTACCAGCAGATTCCAATAAACAGAGTTCCATAACATGCTAAGTTTTATACCATTGTTGTAAAGCATGGACACATCTTTCGCGTAGCGAGCGTATCGGCAACATAAAACGGTCCGCCCGCCCCGGCGCGCGCCTTGTTGTTGGACTTGTACTTATTCTGTGGCGGCAGCCAGCATGCACACAAACATCTATTCCCTGCACTCTCAAACTTCCGCATTTTATTTTTTCTTTGCCATAGCTTTTCCCACATGTCCTGCGGGACGCGCGCTCTTACCTACTTGCGTCTAGCGCCAATAGCGCACGCTTTTAATTATATATACTGTAAGCTTTAGGCGGTCGTATGGATCACAAAATCGGTTACTTTCGTTAAAATCTCATGTATAATAATCATTACCATTTCATTTCATGGAAAAATCAACTGACACAACGTCAAATCTTAAATATCAATACGAGTCCTAAGACCTAATAGATTTACAAGGAGGCGCCCGTCGTCTACAACCTACGTTGGCTCTGTTTGTGACTTCCAGAGACTGTGTGAAAATGAATTATTTTAGTTGACTAATAGCCAGTATCCGTGACCTCCTATTGCGCAGTGCCACAGAATAAATAACAGTTCAAGCCAGCGCGCAAAAATGCACCGCTACGACGTCGGTGTCACGCGTTTTTACTGATAAGAGCGAGTATGGCATAAAAATGTTTTAATAATTTTCCAGAATAACTTTAACATTACGTGACTTCAGGCACAGAATAACTTTATATATTTTGGAATAATTTGCAACTTGGATTTAGATTATAATCTTAAATTTTTTTCATATGTTTTGAAAATTACGCAAACAATAAATAACATTACGTATCTTATTAAAGACAGTTGACATTAAAGATCTTTTGTTATATTATCGCTATTTCTACTGAAACTTAACTAAATAACTACCATGTGTTTTCTTCTACTTACATACATCATCATCGTTTTTGGCCAATGTCAGTCCACTGCTGGACATACATCGTCGCTCCACCTAGCCGGAGGGCGCTTCTATACACTTTGCTAAGTCGCAGTCTCCAATCAGGAACACGATTGTTGGCCCTTTGGCAAATATAGCTCACTGCCACTTCAGATCGCTAATCCCATGGGATATGTCAATAACTTCGGTTCTAACTCGGATCTCAACGTTCCGGACTCACGTACAAAAAATGCATCGACGTGTGTTTAAATTGCTCACGCCACTTTATATCTCTAAATTTGTAAGTCTCTATAAAACAGGATAGCGTCGCCCCGCCTGACTTTTATTAATTGGAAGCGAATGACGACAATATTGCCTTGGAAAATTTACCTTATCTGGGTTACGTTTTACACGAATGATGCGTCATTAATGTCACTACATTGTATGATTATTACTTAAATAAGTATACTAGGTTTGTGGGTACTATGAATACCCAAAAACCAAGTACAGACCCGTACTATCAACTTCACCATGACTCCTTGTAAGTTCATAGGCCTCTCTAAAGCACGCCGCTGATCTTTAAAGTTCGGCTCATTCTTTCCAGCTGCGGCTGAGTATATCGTCACTCTACCAAGCCGGAAAGTTGAGCAAATTTTTAGATGTAAGTTTACTCTATGTTTTGCTATAATCAGTGCTCAATAATCAGAGTTTTGTTCTAAATTATGTAATCACTATAAATTGTGCCAAAAAAAGTAAAACTTTTTTTTTTTCATATATTTTTATAGCAATATGTATATTTTGTATTTGACGCAATAATTCTAAATTACTTTGTTTTGAATAGAATTTTATCCGAATGAATTCATGACAAACTATAAAGTATACGTAATAAACAGTGCCAATGGTGGGCTCAGTAGCTGTGACAAATTTGGTATGACTAATAACAAACCATCTATTCAGTCCACGAATAACAAATTAATACAAGTTAGACAAGTTGATTGCAGTTAGACAGAACACCGACTAGCCAGAGCTGGCTACTCTATCGCTACTGGATGTAATCTCGGAGCGAACTCGGTAGAAATTAGCAATCAGGCTGGACAATCGGGAGAAACGGTAATTATAGCAACAAAGGCTGTGGCGGGAGGCGAGTGGTAACGTGGGACAATTAAACAGGCCAAAACGCCATGGCGTGAGGCCGTTTATTATGCTTAGTACAAATCTGCCTTTGTGTGCTCGATTTTAATAGCTGTCGGTAGAATTTTGGAGTGTTAAGGCTAGGACAACAGCACCGAGGAGAAGAAAAATGCTGTTCTGTAGAATAGCGAATGATCAAAACCTCTTCATAACAATAAATAAATATAAATATATTCGGGACTATTCAAATCAATTACCTAGCCCTAAATTACTAACAGATAACCTAAATGGGTTCTTGGGTACTAGACAACGAATAAACATACATAGATAAGAATAATACATCCATGAGTACAGCCCGTTGAGTTTCTTGATGCTCTCTTCTCTAACGGGTGGATTTCCGAAGCACCGGTAGAGTCGGAAGGGTATTGCCTTTTCCTGTGCGAGATTCTACTCTGAGTAGGCACTTGAAAGGGAAATTCTCTTTTTAAACTCAAAGTATACTTAGTTTACCAAATTTTATTGAATTTATTTATTTAAGTTTTTCTCTTTGTTCATGAGATTTTAAGTTTTGTCTTGACTATTTATCTATCTTCTATCTATCTATCTTATCTATACTTATAATAAAGCAATAGGAACGAAATAGTCTGTACAAAGAAGATAATTAAAAAATGGTATATATTACTTAAAATAAGCTACTGAACAAGAATATTATATTTATAAAAATTGTGTCTGTCTGTCTGTTTGTTTGTTTGTTTGTCTGTATGTTTGTTCTGCGCATCATGTAAAATCTACTGGACCGATTGCAATGCGGTTGTCATTGTTGGATAGCTTAGGGTTTGACTTAAAAACTGGGTACATGATATCTTAATCCGATGATTAGATGCCGAAATAAAAATTATTTGACGGCCAAGGAATTTCGATCAAATGTTGGTCCTGGAATAGCACATGAGTACTTTTAATCTAGAGAAATAACCACGCAAGCGAAGCTGCGGGCACAGCTAGCTTTCAATAAATACTTTGGCTTTGACTCGGATACAAATATTTCTGCTCATCATACAAATGATTGCACCTTGAGGGATTTTAACCCTCGACTATTGGCTTGAGTCAGGATCACTGACCGTACCACATATCAAGTGTTCCAGTTTAGTTAGATCGAGCCGGGCTTGGTACTTAGTCCGCGGACCGAGTCTAAGTCTTAGCAATGGGCTCGAAGTTGGCAGCAGCTTGACAAGTGTGATAGAGTCTGTGAGGTTTACTTCTCGGAAAAAGTGTAAAAGTGTAAAAGCCCACATTCTTCCTTCGCAAATAGCCTTTTTACTGTAGGCTCTCTGACCCTCGCTTTTAAAACGGATGGAATTTTAACATGGGATAGAGTTTTACGCGGACCTTTTTAAGTATAATGCTTTGTTTAGCGAGGTAAATAGCTCTTCTGTTGTGTTGTGGTTTAGTTACGTGATCCGAGGCAAACCGTGGGGTGGAAATAAAAGCGTTGAGATGTAGGGTTATTTCTTTTTACGGTTTGTCCGCTACGTTAACAGTCATGGCAAAGAACCGCGCATCTTAATAGAAATCGAAACATGTATACTTTGCTGCTGGATTAATTTTACACCAACATGAGTAATCTTTGGGCTGGTCACATTTCCAGAAGAACCGAAAACCGTTAGAGTAGACGCGTTCTCGAGCGGAGACCACTTTTAGGCAAAAGTAGTGTAGGACGCCCTGTGGCCAGGTGGAGTGACGACCTGTGAAAAGTGGCTGGAAGGGATTGGATGAGGGGAGCTGAAGACCGAGCTCAGTGACGTGCATTAGGAGAGGCCTTGTCCAGCTATGGACAAATATAGGCTGATGATGATGAATAATCTTTTGCTGTAAATTTAGATCCACACATCCACCGTGTACTGTGTGTAAATAGGTTAACTATGAACACAATCCATACAATAACTTCGGCCAAGTTGTTCTGATAAATTATTCAATGACGGCATTTCATGGTAAGCTCTGCGCTTCTCACTTCCGACAAGTTTGAGTTTCCCTGACCGAACATTGGCCCATAAATCATACTAAATGCTAAACCGAAGTCTTAGCTAAAGTGTACACTAACTTGGACACTAACTTGAATACTAAGGAACTTGATGGCTATAGGATGGAACAAACTCAACTACGATTCTCTGGGGCACTCTAAGTTTGTAATATGAAGGTACTCGGGCCTGAGATACGTAAATCAACGTAGGTAACTGTTGGCTAATTTGGTTTAAACTGAACATATAATATGAACGACATGTTCAAGTAAATTAACGTATTAAAATGAGTTAAAAGTTCATGAAAGTTCATATCATATTATGTTCATACCTATTACTATAGCCAACTTGGATATTTGTGCCCGACAGGTCCTAATGCTTGCACAATTTTAATTCTTCATCGTTAGTAGTTTATTTTCCATGATGTTACAAAAAGTTGAACTTGAATAATGTGAAATATTTGTTAACAACACTCCTATAAATCTATATACTTATAATAAAACTGTAACGGGTCCAATTCTGTACATTGAAGATATTTAGAACTTATTTTTGGAGTGTACTCTTTATTCGATACTGAAGGCAATATTGTTTTTTTTTCTTTTTGGTCTGTCTGTCTGTCTGTATCTTGGCTACTGCAAGACTTCGCATCACTTCGAAACTACTGAATGAATTGAAATGAAATTTGGTATGATTTAAGTTCATACTACGACGTAAGACATAGAATACTTTTCATCCCGAAAAATTAAAGGGTTCCCGTAGGATAGGGGTTGAAAGTTATTTAAAAAAAACACTCATAACTACTAGACGGATTTTGATGCAACTTGGCACAGTCATGTTAAAGTTGAGGATTCTTTTTATCCCGAAAAAATAAAGGGTTCCTGCGGGATACGAATCCAAATTTATGTTAAGCATGAAGTAATAAATTTTTTTTCAGAGGGTACTCTTTATTCGATTCTGAGCCAAAACATTATTTTTTTAATTTATGTCTGTCTGTCTGACGGTCTGTGTTATTAAAATGACATCACATTTCTAAATTAGATTTATTTTTAGTGTGTCATACTTACACATAACATTTTTTTAAATCGTGTGTGCTGGTTTGTCTGTTTATCTGCGTGTGATTGTTTGTTTGCGCATCACGTAAAACCTTCTACACCGATTGTTATGCGGTTTTCACTAATGGATATCTTAGGGTTTGACTTAAAAACTGGTGTACTTACTATCTCAAAATAATGTGTAGAAGCCGAGCAATCGATAAAAAACTTTTTGACGGCTGAAGGAATTTTGATTAAATGTTGGTATATTGGTATTTTATATCCTGGAATAGCACATAGAGCACTTTTAACCTTGAAATATTGTGGTTTGAATGAATAATCAAACAATACGATATTAAAAATTGTGTTCAAATATTTAATTGAATCAAGTAAGTACGAGGGGTTTGTCTACATACATTTTACATCCAAAATGGCTGGACTATGCAGGGCATCCTATTGAAATCAGGATTATTGTATGTGTTTTTGGGCATTACGTTATAAGTTTCAGTCAGAATCTTTTTCCATACGTTTTATTCGGTTTCACAGCTACAACTTAATTTTATTCATGTCCACTAAAGTCAGGTGCACAGAAGAGCTCTTTATCATTCGCAGCCAAGCGGAAAATCAAACCTTTTGTGCTCCCATCAAAGTGAAGCGGCCGTGGCTTTTTACTCGTTCATTTTTTGCAAGCATATAAATATGACACGTGTTTTATAAGTATTTTTTGTTCGCAATGACGTGGAAATTTTCCTCAAACTTGCAAACTTTAGTTTTAGTAGCTACTCGATTTACATCCTGTCGATGTTATAGTTAGAACCATATCTCGTTAAAAAAATGATTAAATATTATAAACGTAAAAAATATACAGGTACGTTGTTAAATCTTGGTACTGAAAACAAAAACTTGGTCATATTTTGTAAGTATAAGTTTAGCCAAGGAAAACCGTAATGTACCGAAAAGGTAGCAAAATTAATTATACCTGCTTACCTACTTATTTTATACCTACTTATACTTATTATATAGTCTGGGTTCCAGTTTCTATCAAGCCTAGAAAAAATAGCCTGTAATAACGTCTATTTCCCGGCTTACAGTTCAGCTATAACCACTTGAGCATAAAAAGCGGTATTAACCGGTACTCCAGTAGTAGCTAGGTTGCTTTGGCGTTGTGTTGTGCTCTGGTGGATTGTGTCTTTTTCCTTTTTTTATTGCTTTGTTATCGATTTGTGGGCTACTCTGAAAGTTTCAGCCGGATAACTAATCGGGAAGTGCTCGAAATTTCAATTCCAAAATTCCAGGACAACATACATAGATGATATATGTACATACAAGTGAAGTTAAATAAAAGCTTTTAAAATAATACTTTTAATTAAAATTGAAATCAGCATATGACTCATTAAACAAGTAGGTGGTGCAGGGCCGATTGTTCTGTATTATTCTTGATTTTGTGTGTAAGCGAGATACTTTTTTGGGTCCTTAACTTAAAAGCCGTCGCGTGGCGTCTAATTTACCGCGCTCATAATATTGTTATTTATTTTCGCATGCATTACCCATCCCTAGTAGCACGGTAATGTTATCTATACAGTATTCTATCTTCATACAAGCGGCCGCAAAGTGAGTTATACCTACGCGCCTCGTGTCGGTACCCACTCGGTACACGGCCAGTCGCGAATGCGCCGCAGCTCGGTGTGGCTCGGTAATGTCGTGGTCGCAGTGACGAACGAACGGTGTGTTTTTGTAAGCAGTAAGCGTGCGATTTGTGAATATTTTACTGAAATAAGTACAAGTACTAACTTAATATGGCATAGAGCACGAATAGACTGCGCTGTTTTTGGTTGTTTGAATTCTTCAATAACGCAACCAGAGATAACATTTTTTAAATTACCTGCAAACTCTGAAAGGTTAGACTATACAAAAATATTATAACGTAAAACCTAGGCTCCGCACCAATGACTTTTCTAAGTTATGTTCTGTTTTCCATCGCTCCGTGCTTCGGAGGGCACGTTAAGCTGTCGGTCCCGGCTGTTATTGATTAATAGCAGTCGTTAAGCCATGTCAGAGGCCCTCGGGCGGCTTGACAAACTCTGACATCAGAGGCCATCAATCCAGCACTACCTCATACGACAAACAAACAAACAA
This sequence comes from Alsophila aescularia, assembly GCA_946251855.1. Taxonomy (NCBI): domain Eukaryota; kingdom Metazoa; phylum Arthropoda; class Insecta; order Lepidoptera; family Geometridae; genus Alsophila; species Alsophila aescularia. The sequence goes on from OX276373.1 coordinate 104,217,846, forward strand.
ACAAACCTAGTACGTAATATGTATCTTTTGTAATAGGTAGGTATTTCGCTTTTGGGGTGATGCGTTGCGAGTACGGTATCCTCCTTGTCTATGTTTCCCGAAAGTATTTTTAATTCAGTAGCTTCGATAATATCATTCCCAACATAAACCGGCATGGATACGACATGGGTATTTGACATGATGTTGGTCTTGCCATGTTCATTTTAAGACCCACCTGTTGGGAAACAATATAAAGGTCACTGAGCATTGTGCTTGGGTCTTCCAGGATTTCTGCCATGATGATATAGTCATCATGGCAAGACAAACATCATGTCAAATGCCCATGTCGTATCGAAGCCTTGCTGTACAAACACTTCAACATTTCAATGTACCGGTAATCAATCTAGAACCGCTGTAATGACTGTAGCACTGCCCAGGTCTCGACTGAATCAAAGACTTTCACGTAATCCACAAACGCTAGACATAGTGTCCAACCAAAGGGTGTCTGGAAGAGATTGCTTTTAGCGATAAGACCGCCCAATGTGCCTGTTTTTTAAAAGTGATCTTGTATTATTTTTTTCCCTGTAGTTCTGGTGCAATAAAGTGTTTATTATTATTATTATTACAGTGGCCGATTATACTCTTCGGTCTTCTGTATAATCTGCCGGAGCGTATGGATGTGGTCTGCGGTGCTAAAGCCTTTCCGGAATCCAGATTGTTCGGGAGGCTAAAGTCGTCAAACCTACAAGCGAGACAGTTTGTAACTACCCTCGAAAACAGCTTATAGACGTGGTTCAGCAGCGAAATGGACCTATAATTAATTATTCAAGAAGGTTTTATCACCTTTCTTAAAGAATAAAACAACTACGCTCCTGTGTCACGCCTCTGGCGTAGTACCCTCGAGGATGACGGAGTTAAACAGCTTCTGAAGGACTTTAAGTACCGGTGTTCCACCCGCTTTCAATAGCGGCGTACTTTCGAAAGTACGGCTCTCGTCTTTTCTATAGTTTTTTCACTGATGGTGAGGAAAACTATGCCTAAATTTAAGATAATACTTTCATTTTAATTATTTGTGGACATACAATAATTATCATATATATAAACAAACAATTATGTAAACTAAACTAATTCTAAACTAAATCTAAAAACTAATCTAATAAGCCAGTAGTAGGCTACTGGGAAGCTGGCCTTTATCTTTGTCCAAGGTAAAGGCCAGCATTTCGGTCACGTGTTGCTTCGGCCAGGCGCGCTGACTAGTCTTTAAAATGTTGTCCCACGGTCCCAGAGTTTTGACTCCAAATGACTCATATATATATCCACTGTCAAGAGTGCTATATTTGCGCTTTTTGAGGCTCTCTGCTGATTTAGCCCTAATTTGAGTTCCTGGAAGATGAGACGGTGCAAGGGTGTCTACGCAAGTAGCGTCACACACCAAAGTCCACCCCATCTTCCATGGAATAAGAGTCATTCCGTCAGGACTTTTACCATCGTCCCGAATGAGACCACTTGGTTTTAAAATGCCCGCACATTTGGCGGTGGTAAAAGCCCGACGGATGATATCATTAAGGCTGGCGTGGTGGGGAATTCTGCCTCCACTTCTTACACAAGACAAACCATGGTGACTGAGCTGGTTGACAGCAGCGCCACACTGGCAGCGGTGCGGAGCACAGCACGACGCGCCCAAGCGAATGGACAGTCCAAGCCGGAAAGATTTTGAATCTATTAAAGTGCCAGTGTGTGGCGACGGGAGAGCTTGCAGCCACAAACCTGATTCTCATTCAGCAACGGCTAAGAGGCGGTCAGGATCCGCGAAACTTAAGCACGTATGTATTATGTAAAAGATGCTTCCGTACTAGCTCGCAGAGCGGCCCGCCCCACAGCCGCTGAGAAGATGATGTTTTTTAGAAATAGGTGTTTGGGCATGCGAAAAGCATTCCTGGCCTCGTACAAGTATATTATTTCTACAGTGTCTAAAGAAGCGGCAATTTTTTTTGCATAAAATTTTGAGTGCTATGAACGGAGGACAGAAATGCAGGGAGAGGTACAGGGAAAATAGATCGTATGCCTGGGCCCCCCAATCGCACTGGAAGTGAAGCCTGTAACCAAACGCACTCATTCAAATTTATATTCAAGATAGATGCCAAAGTGTCTAAACTCTGATGAATGTTGGTATGTTTCCAGAGTTGACAACGCCGTAAAATGTAAGTGAATTTGGGGACAAAAAGGCAATATTTTATAATAGTAAAGGCCATGTGAGTATTAATTTTGGATAATCGGTCCGAACATAGTAAAAATTTTTATTTTTTTCTTTGAAAAATGGAGGAAAAGTTTCCACTAGAATAGGGGAGCCTAATAAACGAAGAGAACTTTTGTCAATAATTTTTATATTTGGGGCCAAACCATTAAAATTTTGTATCACCAAATCTTTTGAAGGACAATCATCTGAAACAAAAAATTCGCATTTTGAAAAATTTAAATCAAGGCCAATAATATGAAACTCATTTATAATTAAAAGTAGATCATTATATACGGTGGTTTCGTCACTTCCAAAAGTCCCATCATCCAAATACCAAACATTTAGTTTGGATTGAAAGCGTTGAATGATGGGATCAATGACAATACTAAATATGACTGGGCCGAGAGAGTCTCCTTGCTGGCAACCAACTGCGGATAAAATTTCGTTGCCAAGATAGGTTAATTTTGTTGAGGAACTGTAATATTGCCAAATAAAATTATATAAATTTGGAACTTTATCATTTACTTAAGTTAATAAGGCTCCTCTATGCATCGAATTGTAGGCGTTCTTCACGTCCACCTTTAGCAGAACCTCACCACAATTTTGGTCTACAAAAGTCCGTACTGAATGTACGGTGGCGTCTGACCAATTGACATATCCTTGCCTTCCTCCTTCTTTTATTATATTGCCTTGTAGCCAAAATCTGCTGCAAAAAGACCGTGCCACAATTGGCTAACCATTTTCAACCAGTGCAGTGAAAACTTGTGAAACTGGTTGTAAATGGTTAACCAATTGTGGCACGGTCTTTTTGCAGCAGATTTTGGTTACAAGGCAATATAATAAAAGAAGGCAAGGATATGTCAATTGGTCTGACGCCACCGTCCTTTTTTAAAGCACATAGGTTGGCACCATAAAGAATCTCCGTGTTGTCTCCGTTGACTCTGCCCGACAGCATAAGGGTAACCAGAGCCGTCAAATCCCTCAAAAGCGCCTCGCCGGTTTCGCCACTCCCACCGGACAATAGATCTTTTAAACGTTGCGGCGTGAGGGCATCCAAACCTCCAGCGGAAGCTACTCTGGAAGGACAAGACGGCTGCAGATACGTCTAGGGCAGTAACTTCCACGGCGACATCAAACTCATTCGGTGCCTCGGGAAGTTGGAGATCTGCAGCAGGAGTTGGATGTTTTCCTTCTAGTAAAAGAAGTGTTACGGGTGACGGAGAGGTAACGGGTGTAATTGTGTCACTGGCAAAAGTATTCTCGACGCACCTTTTATATCTCCATCACTTAGGGCCGTATTAATAAACTAACATCAACTCTGCGAGCGCTCTTGAGAGCGATCTCATGATGCGAATCTAATTAATAAACACATCTTAAGCAGTTGAATGAGATGCCGCAATCAGCTGAGTTAGTATCTAATAATAAACCAATCTCGACTCTCAAGAGCGTACTTGAGATGTGTTTGGAAATGCAGAATGTTGAGTGCAGTCGATCCGTGACTTTTAAGAGCGTGATTGCCAGTTGCTAGAATCAAGGATTTCGAAAATATTATGTTTGAAGTTGATATTATAATGATATTAACCATCACAATAAGAATATTTTTATGTGCCTCTGGAAATAAACAAATTTATTTGGCATGATTGCGAAAATATTCGAAGATTTGGTAGATATCAGAACCTGGCGAGGACTCGCTGAATTCTAAAAAGATCTGAAATCGGAACCAAGGATACGTGCTGGAAATACTGGATGGCGGATCAACGTGATTTTATTTTCATAAATTATAGTTATTTGTTGATGAATGGCGTTAAGTTTTTTAATGGATAGTGTTACTTTGAAAATATAAACAAATATTATGATTTACATCCTTTAAAAAAATTAAAGTAAGGTTATAATAATTATGTACAAAATAAACATTACATGTAATATAATCGCATTTAATTTAATTCAACTACATTGAAGTAATAAATTTCATTCAATCTTGCTCTCAAGTTCTGGTTCGTGACGTTGCATCTTGAGATGCGGCTCTTGAAAGCGACATGATCTGAAATGCTCTTGAAATGTCTTTATTAATCAGCGGCGATCTTAAGATGCTGATCGTTGTGACCGTATCAGTTGATCTCGCACTTGAGAATTCCACCAAGAGCGATTTATTAATACGGGTCTGATTTTGCTTTCTACCAGTCTGTAAGTGGCAGACTCCGTGATGGTTCTCACAGTGAAATTTGAATTTTGTATTAAAACCAAATTGCTGTCCGAAAGTAATACAGGTATAAACGTATAAATAATATACGAGTATAAGAAGATTTTGTGTTTGTGAATCACTTTCTAATCCAAAGAAAAATTGAGTTTTGTTATTTGTTTTTATAATTTCGTTATTATCTGAGTTTGTTTATTTTTTCGACAAATTGTCTAATAACATTATTATAGTATGTCTGAATGTATGTATATATACTCGTATATGATTATTAAATAATATTTGATTTAAATCTCTGAAATATCGTGTGTGTGAAACCGCAGCAAAATGTTGAGGTTTAGAAGGATGAGAGTATGATAGAAAATTAGAGTATCGTGATCCCATGGGTCTTTTAGGTTATGCGCGAACGCTGCTGTTTCAACGAACGCGCGCTCGCTTGAAGGTTAAAAAAATAGTAAAATGAAATAGTATAATAAAAGCACATACCTAATTTATTTCGTTATTTTAGTGCCGCATCGGTTAGAGATAAATTTCAGAATATTACAGAGTAGTAGTTCCATAGAGTTCCAGTTTTTTACGTCACGGGCGGCATATTGTTCCCTGAGCTTAACGAGGGACTCAGAGTTAACTTCCGAGCGTAGCGAGGGGTCTTACAGTCCCAAGTGAAGCGACTGGTCCAATATGCCGCCCGTGCCAAAAAACATGCTTTATCCCTGAGGTGAATACTCTACTTTTCATACCTTCCGCGAGACAATAAAAACAATAAATGGTGCTTGGGTTTCAAGTTGATGCCAAGTGAAAAGACGAGATTCGGAAACATCCTTGAAACCTTTTGTTGTTCTCCATCGATTAAAATCGTTTTAGGATTTTTCTTATCTTTTGATTATTCTGTTAGTAGATTATTAATAATCCCTAAAGTGTCTGATTTAATAAACTCCGGAGTCAAATCACTATCGCTAGACGACATTTTAGTGTCAACTTGAAAATAATAAAATACGGAACTGTTAAAATAACACTAAACACCGTCTACTGTTTCAAATTATTTGCATTCGTGCTTTTTTTCTTTATATATTTTTGTATTCTGTATATGGTCACAGAATAAATAATAGTACACGTATGCCACAGAATAAATAATAGTACAAGATATGGTATATTATGTCGAAGACCAAGCTCATGTTAAACGGCACAGAATATAGGATCGACATTGAGGGAGTCGAGATCGCGTATGCCCAAGAATACCTGTACCTCGGCCAAATAGTCTCTTTTCAGGCGCGACAAAACATGGAAGTTGCTAGACGCACTGAAAACGCCTGTGGTCGATGAAAGAACTAATGAAAGGTGAGTTGCCACTTACACTCAAGAAAAGGCTCATTGACATGTGTGTTCACCCCATACTCACCTACGGTGCACAAACTTGGTCGCTAACAATTCAGCAAAAGTCCAAACTCGGAGTATGCCAGCGAGCCTGGAGCGCAGTCTTCTGGGAGTCAGACTATCGGACCGTATTAACAACAACAACAATAACAACACAAACAAAGAAACACAATACTGCGCTTTAAAACACAAATCGCGGACGTTGGTCAGAAAGCCTCCAGCCTGAAATGGAACTGGGCCGGACACATCTGTCGCATGTCGGACGATCTCTGGGCAAAAACCACAACATTGTGGATGCCACAGAATATCAGAAGACATCGCGGCAGGCCCAAAAGGAGATGGCGGGACGAGCTTGATTCCTATTGTCACAATTGGACCACAAAAGCTCTCAACCATGAGGAAAGGAAGGAGGGAAGAGAGGCCTTTGCCCTGCAGTGAGACAAATATGGCTAAAAATAATGACAATAATAATAATGGTGGCCTGTTCGATTTTCGAATAAACTCTTTTTCCAATGACCGTACCACAGTACATAATATAGTCCTAGGACTATATATGTACTGTGCCCGTATTCTATGCTAAGAGTCATACAAATTTTAACGTTCCACATTTAAATCACATTATATCCTCTGGGAGTTTCATATAATTTTATATTCCTTGGGATATAATGACTTGCTTTACGTTGAGATTATATGATATGTAATTGGACACTGTCAAGCAGGTGGTACGTAAATTACATTACAACGTAGACGTAGCGCACCGGGCACCACAGATTAAACATTGCCAAAACACAGACAGCCTTATTATGGTTGATGGCCTAAGGTAGGTTTGTGACTTGGACCCAGGTTTAGACCCGAATCAAGAAGAAATGGTATTAGCGTTAGAGGTTTATGTTAGGTTTTTGGTTTTTCTATGGTAACATCGTTAAACCTACCAATAGCTAGGCCATTGGTTTATGGTTGGTTTATTTTGACGTTGCAATTTGTTATAGGTTAGGATTGTTTGTTTTATGTACTTTGCTGCAATATAAACTGGCTTGAATTGAAAATATATATGTGATATTAAATAATATCATATCAGAGGCATCACGGCGCAAGCATTGCCACCAGTGTAACAACAAAATACAAAGGTACATCGAATTTGAGGATCTCGACACGGAAAATAATCGTTTCACAAACCCTGAAGAACTATTGTGTATCTGATAAGTCAAAGTCAAAGTATTTTATTGTAAATAGGCAAAAATAATAGCACTTTTACAAGTCAAAATTAACATCTCCTGAACAAAGAGAGATACATAAAATATTATAAAAAGATCAAATCAATCCAAATTTAGATAAACTAAGTATTCTTTGAGTTTGAAAAGGAAATTTCCCTTTCATGTACCAACAGAGTTAAATCTCACACTGGAAAAGGAAATACCCTTCTGACTCTACCGGTGCTTCGGAAATACGCCCGTTAGAGAAGAGAGCACCAAGAAACTCTACGGGGATGTATTTTTTCCATATTTGTTCATTCTTTACGTTTTTTTTCAAATGTCACAATTATAACAAAACATGTAAACTACAAATATAAAAGGTAAAACTGACAATGAGATATCCCACAAACATCAAACAATCATACTGGAAAAAATAAGGTAAAAACTTCTAACTCGATAATTATGTTGTATAAAACAACGTGATCTCATGGTATGTTTGAGACATCTCACAAAGTACTTTGAACATTTCATACACTTAACGTTAACATCGAAGCTATCACTTATTATTATCATGGAGCTTGGAGACATCAGGCCATGCATTTCTGTCATTAATATAATCATTTACATTGTAATACGCTTTCTTTATAAGATTTACTTTAACAAAAGTTTTAAACCTTTGCATTGGTAATTGATCAATGCCGTCAGGTAACTTATTAAAAAATCGTATACAGTTCCCCATATATGAACCACTAACTTTCTTTAACCGAAATCCAGACACTTTTAGTTTATTTTTATTTCTAGTATTAAAATTATGAACATCCCTATTTTTAACAAAGGTATTGATATTCTTCCGAACATACATTATATTTTCATATATATATATTGACAAGCCACTGTAAGAATATTGATCTCTTTAAAACGTTCCCTAAGAGAATCTCGGGATTTCATATTGTAAATGGAACGAATTGCTCTCTTCTGTAGCACAAATATTGATTGAATTTCCGCGGCCTTACCCCACAGCAAAATGCCATATGACATAATACTGTGAAAGTAACTAAAATATACTAATCTTGCAGTAGCTATATCGGTAAACTGTCTAATTTTACGTACTGCATAGGCTGCAGAGCTCAATCTACCAGCTAACAACGATATGTGAGGACCCCACTGTAATTTTGAATCTACAGTAATACCCAAAAATGTGGTTGACTGCACAAGGTCTACAGGCTCACTATTTATTAAAATACTTGAATTCGTAGGAACCCCTCTGACATTGGGTAGTGAAAATTTGATACATTTAGTTTTCTTAGGATTTAACATTAAATTGTTAGTTGTAAACCAACTAAGAACTAGCGCGATTGCCTTGTTAACGTCGTCAAAATTATTCAAGGTTCTGTCAATCTTAAAAATTAGAGAAGTATCATCTGCAAACAAAACAATATCACATAAGTTCTTTATGAAAAAGGGAAGATCGTTAATGTAAACCAAGAACAAGAATGGCCCAAGTATTGAACCCTGTGGGACTCCCATTGTAATGAGAGATCCTGATGACCTCGCACCATTTACATCTACTTTTTGGATTCTATTGCTAAGATACGAGGATAAAAGATCGAGAGCTTTCCCATTAACTCCGTAATGATTCAATTTAAAAATTAATGTTTCGTGGCAAACGCAGTCAAATGCTTTGGATAAATCACAGAAAACGCCAATTGCGTCCTGTGACTCCTCCCAAGCATTGAATATATGCTTTAAGAGCCCTGTGCCTGCGTCTGTCGTTGAACGGCCTTTAGTGAAGCCATATTGTTCATTATGAAACAGACCATTGAGATTGAAATGTGTTAATAACTGATTTAATATTACTTTCTCAAAAATTTTACTTAGAGCGGGAAGTATAGAAATGGGTCTGTAGTTAGTCGGATCATTTTTACTGCCAGACTTGAATAAGGGAATAAGTATACTATTTTTCATTATGTCGGGAAAAACTCCTTCATCAACACAATTATTAAAAATAATTACTAAGTATAGAGCAATTATACCAATAATGGAACTTAAAATTTTAGTAGATATTCCCCAGAGATCCTCTGTATTTTTTATGTCAAGCAATTTAAATGTCTTAACAATCGAATTAACATTATATGTTTAAATTTAAATGTAACATCACACTTTTCAACGTTGCTTGAGAGCATACAAGAAGCCTCAACTGAGGAAGATTTTAAAGACTGGGTAGTAACTATTGGTATTTTTGTAAAGAAATCTTCAAATGCATTGGCAACTTCGTGATCTTTGGAAATTAATTTATTGCCGATGTTTAGGATAAAATTTCGGTCTCGAGGTTTAATTTTGCCGGTTTCGGTATTTATTATTTTCCATGTTGTTTTGATTTTATCTTCCGATTGTTTAATTTTCCTACTCAAATGAAGAGATTTCGCGGTATTACACACGGATTTAAATATCTTAGAATATTGTTTTAAGTATTCAACAAATTTCGTATGATTAGCATTCATTTTTTTTTGAGAATATAAATCGTATAATTTGTTTCTACTTTTGTAAATACCTGTTGTAGCCCAGTCATCAAATCCCACCCTTATGCCCCCCTTACATTTTTTTAATTTAAATATATCAATAAAAGAGATCTACTACTATGTAATGCATGAACCCAGATCGAGGAATAACAACAACTTCACCACAAATCCTGGCTTGCACATAACTTTCACTACGTATGCAACTGAGCTCGTCAAGAAGTAGGTAAGTTTTCATTATGTTCATTTATTCTGAGAGGATTTATAGCTGTTTATTTAGCTATAGAGGTTCAGTGTTATTTGTTTTGAATGAGTTTCGCAAGATAACCAGATAGATTACATAATAGAGAGATAGATAATATTCTATAACCAAGTAAAAATTGTGAAAAAAAAATGTTCTTGTAGTCCATAATATTTGGATGATATCTACAATGACCACAACCCACTGACATGTAATAGACTGTGTACTATTATAATACATGTCAGTTCTACAACCTCATGCATTTTTTATCTAATCATTGTGGCCGGTTTACTAACATTATGTTTTTTTTTCTTTCATGCTTGTTACGCCATCCTACCCATAGAAAACCGCTGTATAAGAAGTCGCAGTTACTTACCTACAAAACATTGTGACACGGTCACACGGTTCGCCGGACACCCGAGTCGCTGAGTCAGCTCCATTCCTGGAAACTTGTGCATCTGCATTCAATTCCTTCCTTTCTTCATTTTATTATTTTAATTAAGTAACATTGTTAACCTAACATCGGTAGCATTCATACCTAGAATAGGAACTTGTTGTAATCCTACTTTTAAAGTAAATAAGTTTCAAATAGTTTTGTTTTTTTTTTGGATTTTTCGGCTGCGGCCTACGTAATTTGCTGTTCCATTTGATGTTTGATGCTGGAGCTTTCAACGGTGTGGTGTACGTACTGTTGGGTAACAGCAGGTACCCCTGCACCCATTAGTTTACACCTATCCTCAACCTGCAAACATATATGATATAATTCTGCACACATTTTCACCTCGAATGCCATCAACAGATGTTTCTTGTTAAGAGGAATATTTGGGAGTGTAGAAACAGTAAAAAACAACAGTTGTACCTAGTTATAATACTAAGTACATGATATTGCCATCAAAATGAATGAAACATTCAACTAGAGCAGCGGCTCTAAAAAACTTATTTGGTGACGAAAAACTTTTAGAAAATTAAATATTAGACTGAGGCCTAAAATAATCAAAATCTAGTTTTATGTGTAATAATTAATAATTATATTCCTTAAAATTAGCATTTGCATCTAACGGGAGGCTGTTTTTTTATTTTTTCAATCTATTTTGGAATATTTAGAAAGATTTTATTTTACTCTGTATCCATAAAGTACCCCTTTATTATTTTATTTTTTCATTGTGACTAGTATTATTGCGGCGCTTTGCGGAGCCCTAGGGCTTCGCAGGGCACATTTGTGGCTGAACTAGAAGATTGTACTGATCTAGGAGCAGGGAGAGGTGTGTACCATCATACACCCAAAACTGTTTGAGGAAATTTCAGAAGAAGACTTTTCCTAGAAAATATTTTTGAAATTATGTAACCAACTCTCCTATTCAGAACCCTTCGATAAGTCAGTTGTCGATCGATATGGTATTATTTATTCTGTGGATTCGGTTTGAAATCGTTCAATTCAATACATTTTTCATTCACAATATCGATTCGGTTCGCTATCGAAAGGTTCTGAATCGGGGGGCAGTTTTGCCTGTACTGTTTGATTTACCCGACAACTTATAAGCCAATAACAGTAATTCTCAACATAATTATGATGCTTTAAGGTGTTTCTTGAAATTAAATTAAAACTAAATTTATTTTCATGTTTTATTAATTACTAGCTGCACCCCGTGGTTTTGCCCACGTGGAGAATGATAATGATAATGAAAAGTATTCTATGTATCCATGACCTATCTATATACCAAATTTCATTAAAATCTATTCATGATGTTGACCATGGATAATCCATACTAATATTATATAAGCGAAAGTAACTCTTTGTCATTTTGTGACCAATTCATGACTTAATAGTTGAAATGATTTATTATATAGATAGTTTTGGCCTTTCCCAGTAGTCTTATATGTAAGACTATTGGTAATTTACTTCCCAATAGTCTTATTGGTAAGACAACTTGGAATATGTGTAGACTTACTGGTAAGACCATTGAAAATGATCTTAGAAATATCTAGACTGAATTCCACTTCTACGATATCATATTTTTTATATTTTAGGGTGGTATGAAACATAATTCCTAGGGATCTTACCAGTAAGTCTATAAGGAAGAAAATTCTGAATAGTCATAGTTATACTATTGGGAAGAAAATTCCCAAAAGGTAGTTTTGCTAGTAAGACTACTGGGAAAGGCAGGATAGTTTTAACCCTAGGGAAGGACGCGCAGACAAAGTCACGGACTAAAGCTAGTAGCCAATATAATCAATTTAGGATAGCATGAGGTATTCAATCATATTACTCAAGACTTTTATAATAAAATATTTTATTATGTCTATTACCGCCTGTTGTCGTATTTATTTCCTCTCCAGCCAAAGGTTGTCTGGAAGAGATCGCTATTTAGCGTTAAGACCGTCCATTGTACCATAATATTTCTTAATATTAATTCATTTGTATTTGTAAATTTTTGGTGTACAGTAATGAGTTATCTGTCTACTAGCTCTTGCTCGCGATTTAGCCTGCGCGGACTATAGTTTATCACGGTAAAAAGTATCCATGCCATGTCCTTCCCCAGTCTCCGTACCAAATTTCATCAAGATCAGCCGTTCAGTCGTTAAAAGGTAACAAACAGAGATTCAAGTATGGATAAGAACTTAGCAAACTGAAAAACTGCGGGGCAGTTACGAATCTTGTTGCAATCAGATTTTCATTATCACGTAATGTAGGTACATTAGCGTTCCGTTTTGCTATACTTACTTCTTTTTTTTCGTAATAGTGAGTAGATTGGAACGTTTTGAATGAACCGTTTTGTTCAATGAATGAAGGTTACATCTTATCTGTGGTTGGTCTGGAGCTTGTTTGGGATCGTCTCGGGTTCATCCAATCTTTCTGTAGTCCCGCGACCATAATACCAACGTTTTCAAGTCCGGTCTAAACCTGGACTAAACCAAAACTTTCCTTAGTCCCGAACTTCGTGAACCTAGGTTTAAACCTTCAACCATAATAAGGCTGAGAGGCTTTGAACAAAGTGCTGTAACCGATGGATTACGTGAAAGGCACATTTTTGCGCTCGGCTGCCACCGCGCTCAACTAGAATGAACAATGCAACCAACACCTAAGCTTAATATGGAGTTATCGCTTTGTCTCCGGACATTCGGGTGTATTGAACCGGACGCAGTCGGCAGCGCAGAGAGACATATTGTGAATTGTAGCCGTATTGTGCAACCACTGTGACTTGATAACATCAAGCCTAAGCGAGAGGCGTATGTTTGTTTTCTGGCGTTCGCTTTTATGTTATAAACCAATCAATATAATAGGTCCTTGAGAGCAAGTCCTAATGTATGCTTTAGCGTGTATATTGACATCATTTTTTGCTTAAAATTAGTTGAGAAGTTATAAAAAGCTATATGGTTATAACAGTCTTTATAAAAGTATTAAAACATTTATGTAAGTTTCCCTAGGATCAACACGAACTAGTTCACACTCGTCTGTTTTAAATTCTGATATCCGGCAACTTTGAATTTACCTTCACAGTTTGTTTGAAATGGAAATCTCGTTCATGTACGGAATGAGCAAAGATAAGTTTGTCTTGCCTGTCTAATTGGTTTGTTGCCTAAGTTGCCTAAATTGGTTTTAACAAAAGTCTGATGTAACAGCTAAAGTTTAGTTTATACTTTCACACTTTTTGTGAATATCGTGATAATCAAGCAAAACATATATAGTACACGGTAATGTGGCATATCACAACACAAAATATAATATGTAACTAAAACTATAAGGGTTCCTTGTTCGTCTACGGAACCTTTAAAATCAATTCAATTGTACAAACTACGGTCGTTCACGTCAATGCGTTGTTATTTCTTCTTGCAGTTATAATAGCAAAACGCCCGTCCTACGAAAATTGTATGTTGCATGGATGTGCCTGGATATTTCTAGCCCGTTTCAGTCACAGAATATCCGCCGTATAAGGCTCATTCTAATCGATGGCCGCGCCGACCGCCAGTTTTTCCGCCGTTGTTTTCCCCGCCACAAAATTTGGTACGCAAAACACCGAACTGCTGAATATTGACAACAGGTCGAGTAGTGCACTGAAATATTCGAGTGATGTATCGAGGGAGTGCTCCAATATGAACTATTGTTCAGTTCACAAAGGTTTGAATTCTTTTGTACACCTTTTAGCACGATGGGGGTTTAAACTGGATTCGATTTTTTTGGTGGTATGATAATCATTTCTAAAATTTTGACCGGCCGTGATTCGAGTTTAGAACATTCAGCCTCGACTTCAGACAATCTAAGCCCGCATCATGACCAGTCAATATTTAGTGGCATCTTGTAACATTAATTATTCTGTAGAAATCTGTGTTATTCTGTAGTTATTTTGTGTCGATATCTTCGCGTAATATAGATAGATGCTCATAAAAAAAATCTTACTTTTTAAAATATTATCTAATAGGAAAAAGTTTGTTAAATTCGTGGTAAACATCAAGAACACGAATATAATCTTGGCATAATATTTGTTTTAATATAGTATTTACGTACATCAATGTGGTAAATCCGCCTATCAAGTAAATAAACGAGACATAATTTCAAAACCTAAAACCCGTCTATGGTCGGGTAAAAAGTAACCTATGACAATCTTGTGATGAAGACGAAACGATTGATACCTCGCTAGTTAAAATCGGACCAATAGGGGCGACGTTATGGTGGAACATCCAGATACATGCATACATAGACTGTTAAACTCATTACTCCGCCTCCATTACCCATGCTTCACCGTAGTCGGATAAAAATAATAAAAATCTATACATGTCATTTCTCGCCCATGCATTTTTTTCCGTTCATTCAGAAGTTTATAGTTACTCTTCGAGGTAGTTTGGTCTGAAGTCACACTGACATCACGTAAAGTGCTTTAGGACGAAACGCTGTAACTAATTAGTTTTCCTCATTAACATCGTTTTTTTGAGCAAATCAATTACGTAGTATTTTTAACCTGTCTGGCAGCCAGCTAGTGGAAAAATGTGTCACTTGTTTTCTTAAGGTTTTGCCCCTGTACATATATATATATATATATATATATATATATATATACCTATTATTACATACTCGTATATTCCGCTATAATTCGGGCTATAAACGGGCACCATAATTAACGTCATGCTCCACCCCCTTACTCCACTCCTCTCGTGGCGGACACGCACTTAACTCTTAAGGGCGGCAAGGCGCCCTGTTGACTTTGTGTAATCACCGCTGCAAGATGAAAAGGACCGAAAATAAATGCCAATCAATTTCAATTATTTTATTAATAACAAAGCATGGTAATGGCCTTCCATAAATATTAATTGGATTTCAGGAGAAATAAAAATGTATAATATTATATAAAATTGAGGATACGTTTAATCCCGAAAAAATAAAGGGTTACCGCGGGATTGGGGTCCAAAGTTATGTTACTTTGAAGTAATAAATATCTATACTTATAATAAAGTAATAAGTATGAAAAAGTCTGTACAAAGATAAATGAAAAAAAAGTCTAGGGTACATAAAATAAGCTACTGAACATGAATATAATATTTTTTAAATCATGTCTGTCTGTTTGTCTGTATGTTCGTGCAACACGTTAAAAATACTGGATCAATTGCGATGCTGGATAGCTTTGATGGTTGCATAGCTTATGGCTTGTGTATTTGGTATCTCAACCCGATGAGTAGAAGCCGCGCATTCAATAAACATTTTTTGACAGCTGAAGGAATTTTGATCAAATGTTGTTATATTGGTATTTTAGATCTTAGTAAATAGGGTATTTTCAACCTAGAGAAATGACCACGCGTACGAAGCCGCGGGTACAGCTAGTCAATAACATATTCAAATCTGAATAACATTTCTCAAGAACCATCTACAGTAATGTGGATAGTTAAACAACCTACACACAGTTATTACATTTTGAGCCTGATTTAGGACTTAACGTGGATTTACTAAAAAGTAGGGACTACCCTGAAGGTATGACTTTCTAATTAAAAAATAATTATTCGTGACTGTTCAAAAATCCCTCGATACTACGAAATATAAACGTAGTCAAGCCTTGGTGTTATGATTGATCGGAAATCAACTTGGACTCCTCAGATCGAAGTTGTTAGCCGCTTATCGTTTGCTTCAGCAGGATCACTTGGAC
The DNA here is from genome assembly GCA_946251855.1 of Alsophila aescularia. NCBI lineage: Eukaryota > Metazoa > Arthropoda > Insecta > Lepidoptera > Geometridae > Alsophila > Alsophila aescularia. The sequence goes on from OX276373.1 coordinate 104,233,710, forward strand.
GGCTTCGAAACTTTTTACCGAAGGCCACTGAAGTTGCACTTGCACAATCTCTTCTTCCGATACTAGATTACGCTGACGCCAGCTATCTTGATCTCACTGAGGAGCAGTTATATAAGCTTGAGCGTCTTCAATACTTTTGTATCAGGTTCATATTTGGCTTACGCAAGTATGATCATGTGTCTCAATAAGTGGCTCCCAATTCACCTTCGTCGGAATACTGATATCCTTTCTCTTTTTACACCTGCCCAAAGAGTGTATTGTTTTTAGCATTCATGTATGTACATGTATGTATATGTATGTATGTGAGTTTCTTTATTCCACCATAACAAACGCCTGAACAGTGTTAGACGAATGTGTCATCGGTAGAATCCTTACATCCCCCGAGTAACATAGGCTACTTTTTTTGAAAACTTTCAGTGTGGCGGCAGTATGGTTCCATATTCAAATTCGAAAAAAAAAATTATTTTAATTTTACTACTTACTCGTTTATGGGTATCAAATTGAAGGCCTAGATAAGCACATTCCAAAAGTATATAATTTATTGGCAAAATCTCTTTTTTGACAGCGCATGCGTGTTTTTGTAGCTTTACTACAATATATGAACGGTGCTATAGGTATATATATATAGGTGCATATAATTTTAATAAAATAAATCACAAATTAAATTTGAAGTTAATTTTATTGGCCTTACTTTTGACCGTACAATTCAAGCGAAGATAAAATAATGACAATTTGTACTTATTTACTTCCTTAAAGTTCGTTAAATGCGTGGGTGACTTCTAGTACATTCCACATCTGTGGTAAACAACTAAGTTGTTTAATTTCTCATACAATACGAGTATCTAGAGAAACAACTAACTAAGTATGTACATAAATGCTTATTCAGGTATGCGCAATTAAATTAAGTCAACAAGTAAAGTATATGAACTGCGCATTATATATTGAAAAACATCATAAACTACAAGAGTGCTTACTTGGCACTTCACTTGGTAACTGAATGATTAATTATGTCGCAAATAGACTTCGGTAAACAATGCAGGGTTTGTGTTAAATGTAACTATCTATCTATTTATCTATAAACATAGGAAAATAAACACATTATAATTGAGCACATCCTCCTTTTTTAAGTCGTATCAAAACTCACTGCATTCATGAAGTGTACTGAATCGATAAAAGAACCGGGGCATTGGCACTGTACCCCGGGAGAAACCGCACACTGCAACAATAGCCAAAACGAATCACCACATTCATAATCTGTATATAGCATAATTTCACAACAAAATGTATTGATTGTATATGTATTGAGATATACATATTATTATTATAGAACTTAATTGCACCAACGGTACACTCTCAAGCTAATCCAATTCTACGCTCCAACGTCCTCGCACCAGTGATAAGGAAGTAGAGCTGTTTTATGAAGACACAGATAAAGCCCACAATGATATTAAAAGCGACTATACAACATCATTGGTGACTGTAATGACAAAATCGGTTCAAATCTAGGCAACGAAAGATCGGTTGGCTCAGCAATTGAAACCACAGGGGCCAGACTCTGGTCAACATAATCGAAACCAATGGCTTCTTTGCCATGAAAAATATATTTTAAAAACGATCTTCGAGAAAGTGGACTTGGGCCAGCCTCGACGGAGTCAATAAAAACGAGGTTGACTATGTTATATCTTAACAAAAGTTTGTAGTTACTGAGGTTACCACTCGTTAAATCAGTTTAAAACAGGCAGTCACCATCGGTTAGTTCGAGCAACACTCAGATTTAACTTAACAATGAGAAGACAGAAAATGATTAAGACCCACAGAAGGTTTGAAAAGCCAGAAATTGCATTTCTGCAAAAGGAATTTACACGTAAGAACTCACAGAAACTACTGAACGGATTTTGATGCCACCTGGAACATTCATAGTTTATACGAGTATCATTATCCTCAACATGTCAGCCTTTAGAAGTCCACTGCTGAACATAGGCCTCCCCCAAAGATCGCCGTGACGAGCGATCTTGTGCCACCTCCATTCATCGACTTCCTGCGATGGCCACAATGTCGCCGGTCCATCGTGTGGTCTCCCTACACTTCGCTTGCTCGTTCGTGGTCACCATTCGAGAACCTTTATTCCCTAGCCGTTATCGGTTCTGCGAACTATATGGCCTGCCCATTGCGACTTCAACTTGCAAACTCTGAGAGCTATGTCGATAACCTTGGTTCTTCTACGGATCACCTCATTACGGATCTTATCACGTAGTGAAACTCCGAGCATAGCTCTCTCCATTGCACGTTGCGCGACTTTGAGTTTATTTATGAGACTAATAGTTAGCGACCACGTCGCAGTGCCGTATGTCATCACTGGCACACTCACTGATTATAAACTTTCGTCTTGAGGCTCTGCGGTATCTGCGACGAGAAGATATGGCGCAATTTCCCGAACGCTGCCCATCCAAGTTGGATTCGTCGGTTGACCTCCTTATCGAAGTTGGATCTTCCCAGTTGGATAGTCTGACCAAATTAGACATAGTGACAGCTTCGATAATATCGTTCCCAACATAAACCGGCAAGGGCGCAACATGGGCATTTAATATGATATTCGTCTTACCCATGTTCATTTTAAGACCCACCTGTTGGGAAACAATATTGAGGTCACTGAGCATTGAGTTATACGAGTATGATGGTTTAAAATACAGAAAACTTTTTATTCCGAAAAAATGAAGGTATCCTGCGGGATAGGGGACCAAAGTTATGTTAGTTTTGAAGTAATACATATCTATACTTATAATAAAGCAATAAGTACTAAAAAGTCGATACAAAAATAATTAAAAGCAAATGGGTACTTACGAGTAATATAAGCAACTGAACAAGACTTCCACCTGGGTGGTTCCACCTTCCACTAGGGTCCTTAAAATAAGCAACTGAACAAGACTTCCACCTGGGTGGTTCCACCTTCCACTAGGGTCCTTAAAATAAGCAACTGAACAAGACTTCCACCTGGGTGGTATCACCTTCCACTAGGGTCCTTAAAATAAGCAACTGAACAAGACTTCCACCTGGGTGGTTCCACCTTCCACTAGGGTCCTTAAAATAAGCAACTGAACAAGACTTCCACCTGGGTGGTTCCACCTTCCACTAGGGTCCTTAAAATAAGCAACTGAACAAGACTTCCACCTGGGTGGTTCCACCTTCCACTAGGGTCCCTTAAAATAAGCAACTGAACAAGACTTCCACCTGGGTGGTTCCACCTTCCACTAGGGTCCTTAAAATAAGCAACTGAACAAGACTTCCACCTGGGTGGTTCCACCTTCCACTAGGGTCCTTAAAATAAGCAACTGAACAAGACTTCCACCTGGGTGGTTCCACCTTCCACTAGGGTACTTAAAATAAGCAACTGAACAAGACTTCCACCTGGGTGGTTCCACCTTCCACTAGGGTCCTTAAAATAAGCAACTGAACAAGACTTCCACCTGGGTGGTTCCACCTTCCACTAGGGTACTTAAAATAAGCAACTGAACAAGACTTTCACCTGGGTGGTTCCACCTTCCACTAGGGTACTTAAAATAAGCAACTGAACAAGACTTCCACCTGGGTGGTTCCACCTTCCACTAGGGTACTTAAAATAAGCAACTGAACAAGACTTCCACCTGGGTGGTTCCACCTTCCACTAGGGTACTTAAAATAAGCAACTGAACAAGACTTCCACCTGGGTGGTTCCACCTTCCACTAGGGTACTTAAAATAAGCAACTGAACAAGACTTCCACCTGGGTGGTTCCACCTTCCACTAGGGTCCTTAAAATAAGCAACTGAACAAGACTTCCACCTGGGTGGTTCCACCTTCCACTAGGGTCCTTAAAATAAGCAACTGAACAAGACTTCCACCTGGGTGGTTCCACCTTCCACTAGGGTACTTAAAATAAGCAACTGAACAATTATTTTTTTAAATCATCTCTTTCTGTTGGTCTGTATGTTAGTTTGTTCGCGCATCACTTAAAAACTGGATCGCTTGCGATGCAATTTTAATTGTTGGATAGCTTATGGTTTGACTTAAAAACCGGTGTACTTGGTATCATAATAAGTTGAGTTAAAGCCGAGCAATCGATAAAATCTTTTAGACGGCTGAAGGAATTTTGATTAAATGTTGTTAGAACTAAAATACCAATAGTATTTTAGGTCTTGGAATAGTACAAAGATTACTTTTAACCTAGAGAAATGACCACACGTGCAAAGCCGAGGGTACAGCTAGTGTTCAAATAAATACGAGAAGCAACGAAATTCATGTCGGTCCAAGCAACAGAAGTCGATGCGGCTACAACGGACTTTTTCGCCGAAGTAAATATAGAACCGTCTACGAATTTCGACAATGACTACTGTTATTGCATTTCTCTATTTATTTGGGCGCCCTTACCACAGTACACATATCATATCCCTATATAAGTAAAATATATATCCCTACGGAATATTATATTTAAACTGTGCCCTTACTGACGTAATACCTCGAGGTATAGCTGCTCCAGTTATAAATCGTACACTCGTTTTCAGTGTATAGTTATATTTTAAGTTATACACTTAAAACATCACTAAACTAGTTGAACCGGTTATGAAATACGGAGCTGAGACGTGGACACTAACAGTGGGAATTGTCTACAAATTTAAAGTCGCTCAGCGAGCTATAGAAAGAGCTATGCTCGGGGTTTCTCTGAAAGATAAAATCCAAAAACTAGTGGTAATGGGCAGGCCACATTTCTCAAAGGACGGACAACCACTGGGGTAGACGTGTCTTTGAGTGGAGACCGCGTCTTGTCAAACGTAGTGTTGGACGCCCACCGGCCAGGTGGAGTGACTACCTGCGGAAGGTGGCCGGCAGAGACTGGAGGAGAAGAGCCGAAGATCGGGCTCTGTCGCGTTCATTGGGAGAGGCCTATGTCCAGCAGTGGACGAACACTGGCTGATGATGATGATGATGATGATGATATATATATATATATATATATATATATAATACGAGTATATATTCAATGTTTGGTCACAATTTAAAAAAACCCTGTTTTTATCTATTTTTAAATCAATATTTATCATTTCAGTCATAATTTTACGTAGATATCTGAAAAAATAATACTTATTGAATATTTTTCTTTGTTGTTTTTGTTGTTTCAATTAACATTTAGATCTCGATTTTTATTTGATAAGCTGGCGACTGAATAAAGTTCGAACTACCTCTCTTTTACTCATGCGCTCTGTTGCTGTCTGCTGTCTTATTTATATGTATTGGGAAACCAATCCTGTTATTCCTGCTATTCCTTCGATTGTTGAATCTAGACTTCGAGACAAGGAAGTTCTATGTACTTACGTACAACGCAGGTACATGGAACTTCCTTGGAGATAGCAACAAATAAATGGGGTTGGTTGTTTGCTCGAAGCATCTAGATCATAGACAACTGTGATGTAGATGAACTACTTTGATACGTTACCTGATTAAGATTACCTAGTCACAGTGCCCATCCATAACGCTCCGACTTCCGTTACGGAATGAGCTAAAGTTTAAAAAAAAAAGTTATAAATGAGTCTATCTATTTTATATTTATATATATCTATACATATAATAAAACAATATGAACGAAAAAGTCTATACAAAGAAAATAATTAAAAAAAAAGGTCTATTGTACTTAAAAGAACCTACTAGCTACTAGCTATCAAGAATATAAAAAAGTCGTGTCTGTCTGTTTGTCTCTTTGTTTGGCTGTATGTTTGTTCGCGTATCACGTAAAAAGTACTGGACCGATAGCAGTGGGGTTTTCACTATTGGATACTTAGCGTTTGACAAAAAAAAATGGGGTACTTGGTATCTTAATCCGATGCCGAGATTAGATGCCGAGCAATCGATTAAAGACTATTTGACGGAAGACCGAATTTTAAAGAAATGTGAATATTGTACTATATATATACTTTTGGTCCTGGAATAACACGAATGGGCGGGCTACTTTTAAATGAAAGACCACGCGAGCAAAGCCGCGGGCTCAGCTTGTACTTAAAATAAAGCAATAAGTAACAAAAAGTCTTTACAAAGAAGATAAGCTATAATATATATATAATATATATATATATATATATATAAGCTACTGAACAAAAATATAACATTATTAAAAATGGTGTCTATCTGTATGTTCGTGCATCATGTTAAAACCAATGGACCGATTGGAATGCGGTTTTCACTGTTGGATAAATGGAAATTGACTTATAATCTGGTGTTCTTTGTAACTACATCCGATATTTAAGCCGAGTAATAGATAAAAACTATTTGACAGTTAAATGAAATTTGGTATGTTGTACTTTTGGCCTTGGAATAACACAAATGATAATTTTCATCATCATCATCATCATCACCGCGGGGCACAGATAGAATGAATATTGGAAGAAGTGACACATGTCAAACTGAGGTTCCAAAGTGACAGCTGTAAAGTTACAGGTGTCATTTGTGATTATAATTTTTTGCCCATCTTAAGAAGTTATAGCCGAAATCTAGTATATCAGGAGTGAATAATTACAATGATATCATTTTCAAAATGGATAGGATCCTTTCCATCATCATTGTCCACGTGAGTAATACCGCGGGGTGCAGCTAGTATTTCTTAATTTACCGAAAGTCCACTGTTCATTTAATTTAACAAAAGCTATTGTTTTAAATCGCGTTAAAACTTTGCGGGGACTTTGAAAAATGGTTTAACGTTTCGTAATTATGTTGGAACTGGCTAGAGACACGAGATTCATATAAATGTTTTAATTTAGCTCGGGAGTTTAATCCTAAAAAGATTTTACTGTAATGAAAAGGAAAGTACTTCGTTCTGCAAAGCCATGATGTAACGGTAACTTACGAATAGTGTCTAGTCATAATATTGCAAGAACCGATTATTGTCAAAAATGGGTTTTACAGAACATTTTTTTGTTAGTTTTTCTGGTGGGAAAATAAAAAAAAAGTCTTTATACTATTGTGGTTGCAAGTGGAAGCATTCAGTCAAAATGGCTTCAAACAGGAAAAGATACTTTTTATTTATGTCATTTCATATCTCCGGGACCTGAACCGACTTTGACGATTATTCAATTTGAAAGGGAAAACCTTCAGAGTGGTTCCATTTACATTTCATGAAAATTGGTCAAATCTATTTGATTCGGCATTTGAGTTTGAAGAGATATCGTTAGTTTCGGGACTACAATACACATGTGCACATGTGCAATTTATTGTACTTAAAAAAGAGTTTCGGTTAAATTACGTGTGTTTTCTCCAAATGTCCTTTTTTATTTAATGCTTGGAATAAATAAGCGACTGAAGAAGGATTATAGGTGCGCGGGTTCACCCAGAAAGAAGAAAATGCCCTTGGTACAGCCAGGTGAACTAAGGTGTACTATGGATAGAAATAAAATTTTGAGGTGGACAATGGGAAGAAAAAATTGCCCCTGGTGCAACCAGGTAAACTATGTAGGTGGACCACGGGCAGGGCGCAGTATTTACGTAGTGATATGCAGTTGTCTATGCGTGAAATGAACCATCGATGCGTCTTTTGTTCAATGGTTAAATAAAGGGTTGATGAAACTTCACAGATTAAATATGTAAATAGGTGAAACGTATTTTTAAGTGGCGTAGTGAACAAATTGTAAGTAAGTAAAAGTAAATATGTATTTATTGCCACAGTAAAGAAAAACAAATAATGCATATATGCACAGTACACACAGTATTGACACTAAAAAGATAATTATAATATAAGGCATGTGCAGCGCGTTCCCATTCTCATGTGAACGCCACGCTGTTTTTCAGCTACCCCACTGCTCTGGACTACGGTGTTAGCCGAGGAAGTAAATGTGATTAGCGGATTACAAAGTACTTAGGTACATTCAAAAATATTAACATAAGGCATATCAGCGAAACAAAACAAATAAAATCTTTGCTTATATTATCATATACATATATGTAAGTCCAGGATGCCGAGATTGTTCGTTATGCTCTTCTTCTGACATCTTTATCTTTCAATATCTAATAGGATGTCAAATATGAACCACCACAAATTTAGTCACATAACAAAGTTTATATACACATGTTTATATTATGACATGGCATGTGGGCGGGACATGTGAGCCGAATGCACCCAGATCGCTGGGCAAGAGTTGTCATGCCATGGGTGCCTGATCAGGGGCGTCGTCGCCGAGGCAGACCCAGGAAGCGATGTCGTGATGACTTCGATGCCTTCCAGGAGGGATGGTCAGAGATTGCAGGGGATCGGGATGTCTGGAAGGAAATGGGGGAGACCTTTGCCCAGCAGTGGGACAACATAGGTAAAAAAAAAAACTAAGTTTATTGTTCTACACTTTTACTACAGTTATACTTATCACTAATTTATGTCTTTTCACTTAATTACCTTAATGTTTATCACTATTAATTACAATAATTATTGTATGGACACTATCAAAACGTATGACAGTTCCTCGGCACGCGCGCGTCTACTCTAGGTTCACTCTCGATCTCTTCTGTACGTTTAATTTCCTTCGACCGCCGCCGCACCGAGACTCTGCCGAAGCTACACAAAGTATCCTTTATGTGTCGCTTGCGTTTTGTAGCACCATGATGATGGACATTCCGACATATATAAAACATATCAAATAATTACATCATCGTAAGTAGGTAGGAACAATTATTACTGTATATGTATCTTATATAATTTAGACATAAAACAGGATATAAAACGAGACATAAAACAGGAAACAATATGTTCCTCACTATACGACAAGCTATAGTATACAGCAATAACATTTCCAGGTTATGTGTGGTTTTATTTCGCTCCATGCTACGGATGGCACTTTAGCCATCAGTCCCGGCTGTTATTGATTAATAGCAGTCGTTAAGCCATGTCAGAGGCCTTCGGGTGGCCCAACGAACTCATACAATACACCAGAGGCCAACACACCTTATACGACAAACAAACTATACACGACAGTGGTCGCCACTTGCTTCTTTCGGCCGCTACTGAATACATGCCACTTATGCACCTAGCAGGAAAGATAGAAGTGGCCACCGGCTACTTGTGTCGCCAGCTGATCGCAACGTCACTGAGATATGTGCTACAATAAAATCGCTGTAAATTAATGCCATTAATACTGAAATAACCAAATATATGTGTCTCCGAGCTGAGCACTAAACTGAAAGGGAACCCCTAAGGTTTCCCCCTAGTGGCCTACGACCTCTACTGTGAGATATTCGGTTATAGGATCAGAAGGTTGATACTTTAGTAAGGGAGTTCACTAGGGGGTGCTCAATTAGATACGCATAAGGTTCTGCTAAAATACCTTTTATTAGGTAACCACAATTACAATATTTAACCGACAAGTTACATGCGCGGGAGTTGGGAGCCGACTGTCGGTGCTAGGGGCGGTGCCGATGCCGCACGCGAAATCTGCTTAACTAGCATTCCCGACAATCGCCTACAATATTCCCCTATTACGAAAAAAAGAGGACTCTTACACAAACTATGTCAAAATAACACTATATAAAATGTAAGTACATTTCTGGGTGTTGACAACCCTACAAAATTGATACATAAATTCATTCAGTTGACAATTTATCGGAACACACATTTCGCTGTCAGTGGGCGAACCTCAACAAATTACAATAGGTAGAACATAAAACATTTCACAATAGTACTTGTACTATTATTTATTCTGTGACAATAGGTAGACCATTTTGTTATTGTTCAAGCTTCCTTCGGTGTTATGTTCGAGTGTTTTGTACGTTAACATGTTTTGCAATCACTATTATTCTAAGTAGGTACATATTAATCTTTCCGTATTATATTTTTAACTCCAAGTACATTTCAATATAAACTTCTTTTGAGGTTTCATAATATACTCGTATCTAGGTCTTGTTATCAACATTCAGAGGACATACAACAAACAAAATAACATAACGAAAAATTCTAAAAATGAATGAAATACAGAAAAATAAAATCCAGCAACGGATCTCTAATTATTAGCATGCATAAACACATAGGTTTACTGCACTGCCTGTGTGTTACTTGCACTGGATAACCGGCTGATCAGCCAAGTTTACCGATACTGCAAAAACTACAATCCCGCGAAACTATCTTTCGGTTCATCCGTGAAGCGTTTTTATTCTACAATATATATATAAAGCCACGTTAACTATTCAAAACGCTATGACCGACTACTTGTATAGGTGAGCTTGCCGATAGCTATTCGCAGAAGTTGGGAGATGACTGTCGGTGCTAAGGGCGGTGCCGATGCTGCACGCGAAATCTGCTTAACTAGCATTCCCGACAATCGCCTACATCTACTACAGCCACCCCGAGCCTCACTTAGCTGACCTAAGTCTGATCCTCGTAAATCTGAGTCTGAGCTGAGCTGAGTCTGATAGCTGTCCGTAAACAGTACGAACGCATCGGTTTCTGGTACACAAGACACAGTCATGGTTATATCTGAGAATGCATACTCTGAGAAATGACAAGCTCAGTTACTGAGAGAAGCTGGTGTTGCTCCTGCGCTGTCCCATCCAGGAATCAAAGAGTATACAAATACTAAGTAAGCCGGAAATGAAGAAGCAGCCAAGCGCGTCCGCGCGGTCATTTTTCCAGGTTAAAAATATTCTATGTACTATTCCAAGACCTAAAATACCAATATACCAACATTTGATCAAAAAACATTCATCCATCAAAAAGATTTTATCGATCGCTCGGCTACACCAAGTACACTAATTTTTAAATCAAACCCTAAGCAGTCAAGCAGTGGAAACTGCATCGCAATCGATTCAGTAGTTTTTACGTGATGTGCGAACAAACATACAGACAAACTAACAAACAAACAAACAGATAGACACGAATTTTTAAAATATTCTATTCTTGTTCAGTAGCTTATATTAAGGACCCTAGACCATTTTTTTCTTCAATATCTTCATTGTACAGACTTTTTCGTTCTTATTGTTTACTATAGGTAAGTATAAGTATAGATTACGCTTTCCCACCGTCTAATAGCACCTGTCAAGTGACATAGTTAGGCTACGTATCTACCTACGTACAGACCGTTCACCGTAAGATGTTCCCTACCGTGATGTTGGCACTATCTATGGCAGGAAACATCGTACGGTGAACGGCCTGTATCTATAGTTTCCAACGACAGTAAGAAATGTATAGATTCGAACTTGTGACAACTTATGTCTACCATCATCCACCGGAAGCTGTTGCCATGTCTGACTTCAAGTGGCCGGCCACTTGTGGCTGCGACGAAATCTCTATGCCACCGTCCGCTTGCGTCACACTTACCTCACTGCGTTGCTCCAAGTCAAGTTCCACCCTAGAATTTAAATCCAAAAGCATTATTAACTTGGCTTCAGCTGAAAGCCTGTTGAACAACCAGAGAGAACTAGGGCCGTGGGAGCAAACATAAAAAATACATGCGGTCTGTGATTTTGAGGGCTAGCATTTTTACGAGTATTCATAGTTCGTTGTGTGATTCATGAAGGATCAAATTAATCTTTAATATTATCACCATAGATGGGTACAGAAACCTTTCAACCGGTTGATTCTCCATCAAAATGTTGCTTCCGACCCTTAATATTAATTCTTCAAGTACCGTACTATAGATTAATCTACACCAATATATAAAATGAAACGTTGTCTGTGTGTTTGTTTGTTTGGGGAGCTTTCACGCGATAGTGACAGGGCAGACAGATTTTAATGAAATTTGGGATGGATATAGCTTATACCCTGGAATAAAACATATTTATCCCGGAAAATTGTAAGTTTCCACAGGAAAACTGGAAAATGTGGATTACTCGCTATAAGGAACGGTTGTTATGGAAACGAAATAATAAAAAGTCTGTCAAAAAACATCAAGAGAGTTGTTGCTATACTTTTGCATTATCCTAGAAGAATATAGGATATTCTTTTTTGACGAAGTTGCGAGCGAAAGCTAGTATACTTTATTAATGGGGTTTAATTTCAGAACCGTCTGGGGATCGGCAGACTGAAATATCAAATTAATAATTCATGTGCTCACTATATATGTCGAAGAACAGATAGACTGTAATTAATTGTAGTTCGTAGTTGGGTTGTTTGTCGTATGAGGAAGTGCTGGCCTCTGGTGCCAGAGTTTGTTAGGCCACCCAAGGGCTTAACAACTGATATTAATAAATGACAGCTGAGACCAATGATGGGTCAGCTTAACGTGTTCGCCAGCACGGAAAACAGCACATTACCTAGAAAAGTCATTGGTTAACAAACTCACACACATAGTTACACAATCTTCTCCTAGATAAGAGAGCTGCAAGAAAAATGAATATTATTTTATGAAGATTATTAGCCTATATTTCGAACATGTTTAAACTTGTGTTTTCTAAGATCTTTTTAAATGCTTTTGATCTACTGCACACTGAATAAATAAATTATAATATTTATTTTTTTACTGCATCGGAATGAGGCCAATGATTGCTTAGTCTAGAATAATTAATTTATTGAATGTCTATTGCTCTGTACCTAGAGACTGAACAAATTAATTGGATGCATCGTAAACCGTGCATTTTGTTGATTTTGTTGATTCATCATTTATACCGTGCGTTTTGTCGGTATAAATGATAAATCCAATTAATTTGTAAACAGTCTCTAGGTACAGAGCGATAGAAATTCCATACAAACACAAACAACAAAGATAATCACTGTTTTCTATACTCTTTTCAAAGATTTGACCGGCTCTTATATATTGCAACGGCAAATGAAAATAGAAAATGCATGGGCGTTTACATTGATATTGAAGCGAGACGTCGTGATAACTTTTGGCACGCCACCCTGCAAACAGGGGAATGAGGTTTGGGGTGCTTAGTCCGAAATTAAAATACTCGTCATCCTTTCATAAGATTCGGATCTCAGATTTTATCGTTCCCATTTTGTTATCTCATTTCCTCCGTTGACCGCCTTTGAACAACACACCCAAATTCAGTCTCAAATAACGCTTTGACTTTTATTTCAAGGCTAATTTTGTTCTTTTGTTTGTGCATTGTATTTAATGTTTCAAGAAAGAGGCACCACCAGTCTGGCTACAATATTGTTAAATAAAATATTTTCTGTACGTGATTTGCATCTTTGCAGTAGAAAAAAAACTTGTTTTAAAAATTGCTTTTGGGTTATGCTGTTGTATTTTTTGTTACTGCTGGGAATTTGTAATATAATTGAAATATCTGTGTTCAGAATTACTTTTTCGGAGGAGTGGACTGTATTACAATTTTAAATCACGTATTCACTTTTTCGCTCATAGGTCGCTGGTTTATAATTCATTAACAGCAATAACTTATTCGTGGTTCAGGACCTTCGAGGATTCAACGAATGAAACTACTACGACGGGTATAACAAACTGACTGACTGCCTTTATTTACAAAAATGCTCTTATTTTTATACAATACAATTTAGGTAACGGTACCTGCTCGGTACCGTTACCAGGGAGAGCTCGGGAGCAAGGGAAATTACAACGATTCTCGTATTTTTTGCAACAACTAACTGGACATCGTTCTTTAATTGTTTAACAATCAACGGCTTTTACTTTGTCGGCGTATTGCGCTTGTTACTATTCTAAAGATCGTGGGAACGTAGCCGTACTTAGTCTAATGGAAACTGCCCTACCTGCGTTAAGGGCTCCTGTAATAAACACATTGCGCATTGCATTGTCTAACAAAGTTAAATAATAACCATTTGGCGCTTTTATCTATTTCTAAACCAAAGGAAGGTTTTCCCTAACGGTAACTTTATTTTTATCTCCCTTACATTACACGTTAAATCTACCTACTTACTCTAGGTGTACTACTATTTAATCTTATTCTAGTTTTATACAAAATAACTGAAGCGAAGCCTCGTAGCCGAAGTGCTTACACGTCGGTCGGTCGGTCGCGGTCCCTTTGCTCTGGCCGGTGATTCCCGATGACACATTTGCGGTCACGTGATCTATGATCGCGGGGTCACGTGGCATCTGGGAGATGGACAGGCTCGCTGTCCTCAACAATCTGTTTTTACGACCTTCCAAACTAAACGACACAAATTACAAAAATAGAACAGCATGGCCAACCGCTGAGGATACAACTAATTAAAAGGGAGGAGACACAGTACCAGCTCCTCAGGTTTGGACGACATAAATTAGGTGCAAATCACACAACGGGCTACCTCAGTCACGATAGGAGTTGCATTTGTTTAGCACGTGCTAGCAGTGACTCTCATACGCGCTACAGTCTGTCTCTCTGTCTTTGTTGTTGATGCACATTAAGCACGAGCGGTGAATGTGTAGCTGTGTTTGCCTGAAGTTACATCTAGTCCAATTTATGTTCACGTGATATTAAAGCGTGCCGTATCTTCCCCTTTTTAACTAAACCGCTAACATGTTATTTTCTCGGGTGATTGATAGGAAATAAAAAGCCGCGGGTAGACGTGGAATTAAGGCTATGTAGAGAGTAGAGAGCTTTCCGCGCTATTCCACCCGGATCTGATTACGGGTAAGTGTTGTTCTAAAAATATTGTACAGGGTAATGGCATACTAAGATAATGGGGTAATGGCATCTACTTGGAAATTAAATTAACCTGAGAAAGTTTATAAAATATGTTATCCGGTTGTTTTTATTCAAATAACTTTATTATGTAACTGACTTTAATAACGATCTCGATAACACCTAAAGTAATAATCCAAAATAAAGTAATCAAAAAGGACAGTTAAAGAATTATAATGGTATAGAGTTGTGAAATTAATACAGGAAATGATAAATTATGTATATTAACCTTATTAATAAATATTAACAATTTATTTAAGACGATACGTAGAAGCGCAAACATGATTTATGCTGGTACACAGACTCATCTTTGATTATTTAAAATTTCAATAGTTTTCACGAGTCCATCGTTGACTCGATATCGCATAATTACGGCACGGAAAGATTAATAAATTCTCGATAAGATGGCGGGCGTGGCGTCCGCGCTTTAGTTACCAAATTATTGCCATGTACCTAAGCCGGGTGTGCGCTTGTTATCTAGAATTATCCTCACTCTGATAGCGTTATTTTGATACACAAGCGTTTTTACGACTTATGTGTTCAGGTATGGTAAGATAAAACAACGTTTTTTTTATTTTACATACATGTAGTTGCAGAAAAAGACTTATTGATTTTTGTAACATTATTGAGCCCGTGGCTTCAAATCTAGATCTCATCTCATCCCCAAAATAATACAGCTTTACAGGATCATATTCGCATGTGGTGAACCAGCATACCAGCTGTGGCGAGTAGGTATGTTCCAAACGGACTTGCATCGGGACTCACCGGGTAAACTGATGCTGCAAATGTATTTGGATCCGTTTGCGTTGACTTATCTATCAGCAATGTGTTTGCTGTAACGACGTAACGACAAGAAATCAAATCGTTATCACTTTTCATTGATGTTTGGTTTTTATGTAGAAAGTTTGCCAATTAATTAACAAATCTACCCACATTATTTAGTTCAGTACATACTAGTTAATTGTGTGAAGTTCGAAAGTGTGCGATAATTATTTGCGATTTTATAAATTTATTAACAATGAATCGGACATAATTTCCGCGAATGGAAAAAATTGAGCAGCGTGCCGTCATTAAGTACCTCCATAAGAAGAGGCTATCATCATAAGCCATCCATGATGATATGGTCAATAAATTAAGGGATTCTGCTCTGTCATATTCATCCGACAAGAAATGCATATCAGAATTTAAGCGTGGTAGAGAGAGTGTGAAAGATGAACCCCGCTCTGGAAGGCCTTCGACGTCCACTACTGACGAAAATATTAAAAAAGTACTTGATCTAATCATGGGAAACCGCAGTATTTTTTTTCAAATCGTGCATTTTATAGAGTCTCCACGAGTTTTTATTGGCGTGGTATTACAATGAGAATCTTTTGAGCAAGGAAAATATCCTTGCAAAATATTGTAGAGTTGGACGAAATACAGAATTATTATTTTTATTATAATAAAGCAGTATGTAACAAAAAGTCTGAAAAAAAGGTTTTTTTTGTACTTAACAATATGTTACAAAAATATACAAAAAAATAAAACTTGACATTTTAATTTTTGCTTGTTTGTTCACGGACCACGTAAAAACTACTAGACCATTACTTAATATCTGGTGTACTTGGTATCTCAACCAGATGAGTAAACTACTAGACTATTACTTAATATCTGGTATACTTGGTATCTCAACCAGATGAGTAAACTACTAGACCATTACTTAATATCTGGTGTACTTGGTATCTCAACCAGATGAGTAAACTACTAGACCATTACTTAATATCTGGTGTACTTGGTATCTCAACCAGATGAGTAAACTACTAGACCATTACTTAATATCTGGTGTACTTGGTATCTCAACCAGATGAGTAAACTACTAGACTATTACTTAATATCTGGTATACTTTGTATCTCAACCAGATGAGTAAACTTAATACCTGGACCATTACTTAATATCTGGTGTACTTGGTATCTCAACCAGGTGAGTAAACTACTAGACCATTACTTAATATCTGGTGTACTTGGTATCTCAACCAGATGAGTAAACTACTAGACTATTACTTAATATCTGGTATACTTTGTATCTCAACCAGATGAGTAAACTACTAGACCATTACTTAATATCTGGTATACTTGGTATCTCAACCAGATGAGTAAACTACTAGACCATTACTTAATATCTGGTGTACTTGGTATCTCAACCAGATGAGTAAACTACTAGACTATTACTTAATATCTGGTATACTTTGTATCTCAACCAGATGAGTAAACTACTAGACCATTACTTAATATCTGGTATACTTGGTATCTCAACCAAATGAGTAAAAGCCGAGCAATTGATAAAAACTATTTGACGGCTGAACAAATTTATTGTTAAAAAGTAACTTTGTAGGTACTTTTGGAAACAGGAATAAATATAGGTTACTTTCTCTCAGCGAAATGACTACGTGGGCAAGGCCGTGGGCACAACTAGTCGTGAAATAAAATCGCACATCAGTAGCTAGTGTTAGTTAGTAGATATTATCTTCTAATAAAAACAAGTAAGGAAAAAATGTAAGTACGTACGTACTACACTATATTTTATTAAAAGGTGTTTTAAAAAAGAAACTTGTTTCAATCGTAGACCTTACGATCAATCTGAATCCCGCCGACACCTTTTATTATAACGGAACAACTAAACGAAAAGAAAACGTACAACGGAAAAAGTGAACTCAGTCCCGGGGGCACAGAAAGCTGTCGTGGAAGCATTTGAGCACAAACTCTAAGCTGCAATAGTTTAGACTAATACTTCACTAGAGTGAAATCAGACATAATGATCAGAGCTAAACATTTTGGGAATGTCTTCACCGAACTATTCCCAAACAAACATCGCGCCAACTTCAGCTTTCGAATAACAAATATTAGATACATTGAAATCGATCCATCCGTGTGAGATAATGTGATAATGTGTGCTTAAATGCCACAGACAGTCATACAGACAAAGGATTCAAAAGTCCTCTTTTTGCGTCAAAATAGCTTTAAAAGTTTACGTCAACGCTATGAAAGAACAAGCAGCGGAAAAATTGAAAGTGTTTTACAAATATTGGCGTCATTTGATTTGAAGTTTAATTAAATTGAATCCCAACAACCGGGCCGTGGGAGCGCGGCAGGCGCCGCACAGGTGTCCCGGATTTGTGTTTAACACGGGAACGATCTCTCCGAGCTGCAGCTACACGACACATCGCTTGTCGCACTTACTAAAAAATGGGAAACACCTTCGTATTATAAGTTTTAAAACGTTACAGATCGAGCAAACGTGGTTATTTTTGTTTACACACCTATTTATTTTATGTGTCAATTCTCGCGAGTATAAACGCACGTACCTATAAAATATATAACAACGTAATGAAAATAAATTAAAAAGTAAATATCGTTTTTCTGGCTAAAATTGCAAAAGGTTAGATTAAAAAGAAAATAATAACTTCATCACAATAATAAATAGAACTGTAATATTGCAAGCCATCACAACATGTATTTTCCATTATTTTTAATCATACCTAATGATATAGATTACACTAATATTATAAACGCAAAAGTTAGTATTTATATGTGGGTGTGTGTGTGTTTGGGTGTGTTTATGTGTTTGTGTGGGTGTGTGTGTGTGTGTGTGTGTGTGTGTGTGTGTGTGTATGTTTGTTACTCTTTCACGCTCAAACGGCTGAACGGATTTTGATGAATTTTGGAATGGAGATAGCTGGAATAACACTTAAGTTATTTTTATCATCATGATCATGATCATCACCATCATCATCACTCAAGCTGGTGAAGCCGCAGGGCGCAGCTAGTTTATTATACACTTACTAAAACAATCATCATCATCCTATATCTGTCCACTGCTGGACGTAGGACTCTCCTAACGCACGCCACTGATCTTATTCTTTAGCTTCCCTCATCCATTCTCTTTCTGCCGCTTTTCGCAGGTCGTCACTCCACCTGGCCACAGGCCGTCCTACACTACGTTTACCTAAACGTGCTCTCCACTCGAAAAATTCGATTCGTGCTCTCTATACCCCAGGTTATCGGTTCTTCGATGGCTGTAACAAAATGCTGTAATAAATCTCTATTACTTGGTAGTGTACTCGTAGAAAATCCCTTAGGGGATGAACGAAAGCCCACAATACTTTACAATCCGATTTAATTTTCCCTCCACAATTTTTTTTATTTTCGTCTCACCGTGGAGTCCGGATCTAGTGAAAAAAGGAAGCCACTGAATTACGTTCGCGGGTTATTTGCAGCTTTGCAGTTTATGCATTCAGCCAGTGTCAAGTTATTTCAAGTTATGTGTTTTAAGTATTTTGATGCGGCGTTCCAGCCACAAGCCAAACATTATGCAGATACAGATCTTTATTGGTAAATTATGTCTGTTATATAATTTACCAATAAAGATTATATGACCATAACATATTGATAGCACTTAAACAAACCAAACCCCCTATGTACTTTTTGACTGGCGGAACTTCACTTGAAGCTTCATGGAATTCTTGGGAGAACTTGGGAAGCTGTGTTACACTTTTGGAGCTGCTTTTGCTGTGTCCCTTCTTTCTTCTTAACGGTTTATAATCCACAATTATTACACACTAGCTGTGCCAGTAGCTCTGCCCACGTGGTCATTCTTCTGGGTTAAAGTATCACATGTGTTATTCGAGGGCCAAAAAGCTTAAACTTCTCAAATATTAGCTCAAAAGAATCCAAACTATCATCTCTACACATTCCCATAGAAGAATTCCATATCGAAGAACAGCGCAGATATATCCGAGGCAAGGGCGGATCCAGCCTTCGAGTCAGGGGGAGGGGTCACACACTTATATCCAGCCTGTATGGGTTCCAAAATTATACAATACAAGTTGTTCCCCGCGGTTTTACTCGCGTAGCCTATGACCAAGGGCAGTTCCAGAACTTATTAATGGGAGGGGCAAATTACCTATGTATGTTTATGTATATTTGACATCTCTCTGTACTTCGGAGGGCATATTAAGAAGTGTCGATCCCGATTGCTATAACAATAATTGATAGTCGTCATGCGGCGCCAGGGAGAAAAAAATCCAACCAGCTCCCCCATGTGCAAGAGGCCCACCAGAGAACGAAAAACATCAAAGAACAGACGCGCAAAAATATGGCGCGAAAAGTTTGAGTTATTTCTATCAGTGTGGGTATTAATAAGAAACTCCAAATCGTATCAAATAAACATTTTGGTGTATTAATAAAGCGCGAGCGTAGCGAGCTCGATTTTTTTAACTATCCGAGTTATTACACTATTAAATTCATCATATTATCTTATCATTCCAAAACATGTAAAAATATGCATTGACATTATTAAAAGTTACTAAAGTAGAGATTGTGAAAATATTCAGCAATAATATATCAATAAAAAAGGCAAAAAAACAAATCATCCAAAATATGAAAAAAAAAAAGTGCTTACGGAGCAAATGCAAAAAACATGAGCTATTTCGATCGGTGTAGAAGTTAAATAATATTTTATAAAAAGAAACATTACAAGAACAAAAAAGCGCGAGCGGAGCGAGCGCAAAATTTTTGACCCGTTTCTTTAGCACAATACTAATAACTCGATTCAACAATATTAACTTATGCATTGAAATGATCAAAATACAACGAGGGTAAACTCGAAAGTTCTGAGCTGTTTAATTTTATGTTAATAAAGAATTTTATGTTTGCAATCCCCAAATTTTAAAAGTGATTATTTTTAATAGTTTCGAAAAACTGAAAAGACAAAAAAACATATAATTATCGAACCTGGTCACAAAAACATCACTGCAAATTATTCAAAGAAGCGCGAGCGAAACGGGGCAATAATTTTAAGGTTTTCTAAACAAAATAATTTTACATAATTCAAGGATGATTATTTGTAGTGGGTGCGCATCTGGACATTGTGCGAGTAGATATGATATTAAATTGCAAATCAAGAAGCGCGAAAGAAGCGAGTGTTTTTTTTTTCAATTTAGTTAGGTATTCCGTATCACATAAAAATGTTGCACTATAATAAAGTGTGAAAATTTTGACGTAATAGATATTTCTATCAATGTTAAAATGAAACATAATTCCAAATCATATTAAAATAATTAATATCTTGCATTATCCCATAAAGAGCCCGACCGAAGCGAGCGCAAACATTCTTGGATTTTTCTATACCTACTTAGTTGGTTTGTCGTACGAGGTAGTGCTGGCCTATGGTGACTGAGTTTGTCAGGCCATCCGAGGGCCTCTGTGGCTTAACGAAGGCCATTAATCAATAAAAGCCTGGACCGATAGCTTAACGTGCCCTTTCATAAGCATTTCCATAGGGCAAAACAAAACTAAAAGATAATTTGAAATTGTACAAAACATAAAATAGACCACTAAAAACGCGAGCGCAGCCAGCGCAGAAATTTTGAGATATTTTTTTCAGTGTACAATGTAAATATGATAACAAAACATAAATGAAAATAACAAATGGACATAAAAAAAACTGATTGACATAGGCCCATGGGGGGGGGGGGGTCATGTCCCCCATGAATCCGCGCTTGATCCGAGGTATGCTTTTATGGCACAGACAACTGAGGAAACCTCTGTTATGTGACGTAGTACATATGTCGCAGGTGGATAGCTTAATCCGCCGTTTAATTAACTGCCTAGCCTTAGTGATTGAATGGTGCCATTCAAATAAGGGCCTAAATGATATTCAGCAGTATGACATTTAATGGACTGGCTGGCTGGTTGCTTATGCTATTCATATAATAGGGTGAATATGCGACAATTCTATTAAAAAATATAGTTTGCAAGCAACACATTGCAGATAAATGTTTATAAACATTTTTCATGTTCAACATAACGAACCTACCTAGTTTTTAGGCGCAATTCTATTAAACGTAGCAGTTTGAAAACAGACGAATCAAATCTAAATTCTCATTATTTTATCACTATTACACTTTACCTTTGTTCTTTAAACTTGTTTATAACAAGTTTTTTTTTTTAAATCGTGTTGTCTATAAATCGTTTGTCTATAAAACTGAAATATAGGGTTTGTCTTAAAGACTGAAATACTTGGTATCTCAATCCGATCAGTAGAAGCCGAGCAATCGATAAAAACTTTTTGACGTCTGAATTAATTTTGATCAAATATTGGTATATTGGTATTTTAGGTCTTGGAATAGTACATAGTGTACTTTTGACCTAGAGAAATGACCACGCGTGCGAAGCCTCGGGCACCCCTAGTCTATCTATACTTATAATCATTATATATATATATATATATATATATATATATATATATATATATATATACTTATAATAAAACTGTATCGGGTCCAATTCTGTACATTGAAGATATTTTGAAATTTTCTTTTGGAGGGTACTCTATATTCGCTACTGAAGCCAAAACTGCATTTTTTTCATTTTTATTTGTCTGTCTGTCTGTCTGTCTGTCTGTATCTTGGCTAGGTATCACGCCGAAGCTACTGAATGAATTTAAATGAAACTTGGTATGATTTGAGTTCATACCACGAGGTAGGACATAGGATACTTTTAATCCCGAAAAGTTAAAGGGTTCCCGCAGGATAGGCGTTAAAAGTTATTTAAAAGAACACGAATCACGCTAAAACTACTGGACGGATTTTGTTGCAACTTGGCACAGTCATAGTTTATATAATGCGTAAAAATTGAGAATAATTTATAACCCAAAAAAATAAAGAGTTCCTGCGGGATAATGTCCCGAATTCTGTAAATTGGAAATGTTGTGTAATTTTTTTTGGAGGCCGTTCTATATTCAGTGCTAAAGCCAAAACTGTATTTTTGTAATTTTTGTCTGTCTGTCTGTTCGTCTGTCTGTCCGTACCTTGGCAGCGCATCACGCCGAAAATACTAACTTAATTCAAATGAAATTTGGTATGATTTGAGCTCATACTTCGAGGTAGAACATTGGATACTTTTCATCCCGAAAAATTAAGGAGTTCCTGCAGGATAGGGGCAGAAAATTATTTAAAAGAACACGCACGCTGAAACTATTGGACGGATGTTGATGCAACTTGGCGTAGACATAGTTTATAAGAAGGATAACAATTATGCATACTATTTACCACGAAAAAATAAAGGGTTCCTGCGGGATATGGGTCCAAATTCTGTACATTAAAGATATTGTGTTTTTTTGTGTTTTTACTCTAAGTTCGATAATGAACCCTAAACTGTATATTTTTTAATTTTTGTCTGTATGTCTATCTGTCTGTATCTTGGACGCGCATCACGCCACCGGAACTACTGGATGAATTAAAATGAAACTTGGTATGATTTGAGTTCATACTACGAGGTAGGACATATGATATTATACATCCCGAAAAATTCATGGGTTCTCGCAGAATAGGGGTTGAAACTTATTTAAAAAACACGTACCACGCTGAAAGTTATGGACGGGTTATGATGCAACTGGGCACCGTCTTAATTTTAATGGATAATGATGGGTTAAAATTGAGGACACGTTTTATCCCGAAAAATTAAAAGGCTTCTGCGGGATATGGGTCCAAAGTTATGTTAGTATTTAAGTAATAAATAATATTTTTTGGATAGTTCTCTATATTCGATACTGAAGCCAAAACTGTTTTGAAACTATTTGTCTGAAACTATTCAAATTCAAATGAAACTTGGTATGATTTGAGTTCATACTACCAGGTAGGACATTGGATACTTTTATCCCGAAAATTTAAAGGGTCTTCGCAATATAGGGGTTGAGAGTTATTAAAAAGAACACGTATCATGCTGAAACTACTAGACAGATTATTTGATGCCAATTGACACAGTCATATATCTATACCTATAATAAAGCAATAGGTACGAAAAAGGCTATAAAAAGAAGATAAATAAAAAGATGCTCTTGGGTTCTTAAAAAGGGTATTGAACATGAATATAAAAAAAACCTGTCGCTATGTCTGTTTGTCTGTATGTTTGTTTGTTCACGCATCACGTAAAAACTATTGGACTGATTGCAATGTGGTTTTCATTGTTAGATCGCTTAAAGTTTGATTTGAAAACTGGTGTAATTGGTATCTCAATCTGATGAGTTAGAAGCAGAGCAATTGATAAATGTAATTTTGGCGGCTATAGAAATTTTGATCAAATGTTGGTATATTGGTCCTGGAAAAGCACATTATGGTACTTTGAACGTAAAGAAAAGACCACACGTGTGAAGCCGCGGGTACAGCTAGTAAAGTAATAAAAATGAAAAAGTCTGTACAAATAAGATAATTAAAAAAAAAGTCTTGTTGGCTTAAAATACTGCACAAGAATATAACGTTTTTAAAATCGTGTTTGTCTGTTTATCTGTTTGTATGTATGTTTGTTCGTGCATCACATCAAAAAAAAAGATTTATTAACAAACCATTTACTGAGTAAATTTGCGTAATAGTTGTAAAATATTTTTTATTAAGCGTGCTGACCAAGTACGGCGGTACGCAACTAGATTTAGACATAAAATATTAATGCCTTCTTCCAAATTAAAAATGTACAGTTCTGGACCAAATGTTATGTCAGTAAAAAAAATGCTTTTAATTAAAAAATGTTATTATAATTTAAATGATTTTATGAATTACTAAATTAATCTAATACATTAGCCAACAGGAATTAGTTTTTAAATGGTTCGGTCCGCTCCTACTTTACATTGCTACACACTATGAGGGTAATATGTCATTCTACCCATTAATTATTAAGATCTTTTGTAACATATTATGGCAATAAAAGATTGAGTATTGAGTATTAAACATTTTTTTTATTACGTTGAATGACGAGACGGGCAGGTCGCTCGCCTGATGGTAAGCGTCACGCCTGTCCATAACAGATGCAGTGCCACCCAGAACTTTGGTTGGAAAGTCTTGCACGTCACTGCACTGCGCTCGTTACCCTGAGACATTGGTTGTTACGTCCCATTGCCCAATAATTTCGCTGGAAAAATTGCCCTTCAAACCAAAACACAGAAATGTTTACACACTACTGCTTGGCGGTTGAATATCTGACAAAGGTGTGGTACTTCCCCAGCAGGCGGACTCTTGCGTAAGAGGCTTACCACTACCAAAATTATATTCTATATTTATTGACTTTAAGATTATTAACAGTCAGCCAGGTCACTTATTGTATTATTAATTATATTGTTACGCCGGTCGATTCTTAGAAAAACAGTAGGTACTAAAATGACGCAATACCTACATTTAAAGGAACATTCTGGAACACACTAGTCGAGCGTAGGTACCTACAGAAGTTTCCAGAGCGCGCGGTAGGTATATACCTACGGGCGCGGCGACATCAAAGGTGCCGCCGGCTTAAGTACCTACAGGCGCGGCGCGGCGCGGCAACTCAAAGGCGCCGCCGACTTTGAAAGTTCAAAGACCTACCGACTACCACTAGTACATACGAGTAGTTATGAGTACATTCTGGAAACTTACGTCGCGGTATAAATAGGGCGCGCATCGACGGCCTGGGACAGTACTGATTTGGCTGACGAAACGAAACGATCAAAGTGATTCGAAGCGAGTATTCAGTGATAATTGATAAGAGTGTACAGTCAAGTTAAAGAGTGTTTGAGCATTATTTGAAGGATTAATTTCTTTTTGTGGTTTTTCGAATAAAGGTGTTAATTTTTGGTGTAATTAGCGTACAATTATTTTATCCGAACCCCAGCTCGTAACAATATCTATAAAATAAATTTAAATGTAGTGACATCGGTAAATAAAATACACGTGTAATTTGTTAAGTCTGGAAGGTGTTTAATATAGTAAAAATAACATTGGGCTATCCTTGCCGGCCGCCAGAGGTATTATTTCTACATAGCGACTGTAGTATAGCCTTGTTTCAATGTGTGTTTGGATCAATATTCGTCTATCCCGTACACTGTAGGCGATTGCTCAAGTAATTCTTGAAGCTATCCCTCTTGTCCCTCATCCTCGTAATGAATTTCATCTACATAAAGTTTGCAAGGTATTTGATTTGTTTTTCATGAATTAATTGTGGTCGGGACAGATAGGTATAACAGTATTATCAGCAGTGATATATATCAGTAAACCACTTTTAAACTATTTTTGAGTGGACTTGAAAGGAGCGACCCATTTGAGATAAAATGCAGTGAAATACTTAAATGGCTCGGCTGTTTTATCCCTATGCATTATTAATGTTATATTCTAGTAGTTAGACTTCTGAGTTACACATTGTGACTTATTAAGCTTATAATGTGTAAAGAAGCAGAAGATGAATCTGCACAAATTGATTCATTTTAATGTAACAGGCACATCAAAACGTATTCAAAAAATTCAGGCACTCCTATGTAAAGCTTATATAAGCTCCTTTTTAAACGTGAATTCTCCGGTCGAATTATTTGTTAAAAGAGGTACCAGATGCAGTAGAAATTCCTTCTTTTAAAAAAAAGACATGAATGCTGGCTTGGGCTCCCTTGAGCCGAGTTTAGTTGTAATTAAGTAGTTTGGTGGTCTAGACGAAGCCGGATATCTGGGCAGAGAAATTCACAAGCACCAAAGGTACTTACGGCTTCCTCTCTAATACACGCCTGAGCAGGTTAGTTTTCAGATATATGGAAGCTCCATTGAAGGGATGACTGTACAGTTTTATCAAATACACGATCCCATTTACTTGTACAGGTAATCTGTTCAGGTAAACATGTCAGGCATAACGTTGCATGGCTATTAGCCTTCCTCGGCAAAATAGACTTAAATTAGTTTCAGGATGTTGCATCTGCGGAAATGTGTCGTTTAAATAAATGTGATTTCGAACGAACTTTTGTTTTACAACAGTACACCTGCTGTAGAAATAAGTTCCGATTGAAATATAATGCCGCACCGCAAGACCTCGACCGTTTCGCCCTCGATTCAAATCTTTACAATATTCACAAGCCAATTATGAACCGAAAATGTATTTCAGTGAAATGTCATTAGTTTTTCTCGCGAGTGTGGATTGCTTTTCCAGTGGTATTATATTTTATATAAACTGTGTTGCCGACGTTCGTTCCAGTTTATTTTTCGAAACGCCGGAATAATGTCATAGAAAATGACCGTAGACGCGAGTAGGTATGTACAAAATTACAGAGTTTTTAGTAGTGTTTTTTATTTACTTTTTGTGTAAATCTAATAAAACAACTTTTTACAATTGTTTTTTATTTATTAGACCCAAAACTTTATCATAATTTTTTTAGTAATTCCAATGCAGACCGCGCTCTGGGTCAAAAAGCTAATAAACATTTAACTATCATCATATTTATTTATTTACATTTTGTAGTGTTTTTATTTTCTAATATACAAAATAATAGCTGTGACCGCGGCTTTGCCCACGTGGTGTTTTCTCAGGTTTAAAAGTTACGTATGTGTTATTCCAGCACCAAAAGTACCTATAAAGTACTTGACTTAGTATTTGACGCCTGAACCATACTGCGTTCAGGCGTCAAATAGTTTTTTATAGATTGCTCGGCATCTACTCATTGGATTGAGTAATCAAGTAAGTCAAAACCTAAGCTATCCAAAAGAGACTGTATCACAATCGGTCCCGTAGTTTTTGCATGTTGCGTGAACAAACAAACAGATAGACGGACAGATTTAAAAATAAATTATACTCTTGTTCAGTGGGTTACTGTAAGTACCCTAGACCAATTTGTTTTTATTATCTGCCTTGTAAAGAATCAGAATCAGAATAATTTATTGAATAACTGATAAAATTAAGTACAGATAATCATTTGTTTTTTAGTACTTACTGCTTTATTAATAGCATAGATAGATTGTGAGTTCCAAAAGAACAAATCTGTTGGCTTACTTACTTTATTATTTTTAACTTGTTCAAAGTTTAACAATAAGGATTACTCTATCATATTCAATTCCAGCATTAGTAATTTCCTCTCTCGGCTGTATTAGCTGAACAATCTCGCATGACTCGGAATTCCTTCGTAACCAAGTCGGGAAGGAGTTCCAAGTCGAACCTGAGCCAGCGGCGCAAGCGTGCCGCACGCAACGCACAAAACTTTGTTCAAAATCAATGACGTACGCACAAATCGTTGGATCCCACATGACTTGGCGTCAACAAGTACTGTATAGTTCCCCTTCGGAGGGGTGAAGTGAGGGGGCTATCAGGCGCCCCAAGGGTGTTTAGGGGTGAGATTCAACTGGTGCAATGCGGCGTGCTCGGAACCTCTCATCCCATGTCGGAGTTTGTTTTTGCTATTGTACGTCGGCGCCGTCGACGATTTCGTTAAGTGTATTCTGTGCTGGAGCCAGAGCCTTCAAAGAGAATTATTTGAATAGATTAACGCTACCCTTATAACCGTTATTTAAGAGTGCTTTATTTAATGTGTCAGTTGAACAACTGTAGTTTTTGTTTGTTTTGACTATGCTATAGCTC
Organism: Alsophila aescularia; assembly: GCA_946251855.1. Taxonomy (NCBI): domain Eukaryota; kingdom Metazoa; phylum Arthropoda; class Insecta; order Lepidoptera; family Geometridae; genus Alsophila; species Alsophila aescularia. Next base: position 104,261,669 of record OX276373.1, read on the forward strand.
TAAAGACTTAGAACGACAACAGGAACAAAATCTATAAAACCTACACGACCTAAAATCCTATTTATCTTCTAATTAGTACGGAATTAGGGCAGTTGTCATCTCTAATCTTGAAGGTCACTTGAAGGTATAATAATCTAACTGAAACCGATAATATTATATTATGCTGGTCACTTCTATTTGAATTTAAATTAGTTGCCAAATTGAATGAAAAATATTGACAAGTGCGATAAAAAAAAACAAGATTCTGACCGCTACGCACTATAATCAATGAGATAGATAATGTTGAATGTTGCATTTGATATCGCAGCATCCACCGGATTGCACTTTAGCAGAATTGGAAACGCTATCGAAGTTCCATGTCAGAAAATTTATATTTTTTTGCAATCAGTTAAATGATATCCAAATATCATAGTCATACCACTAAAAAAAATTTGCTAAATCAATTTAGATTTAACAAACTACAAAAATTATTTTCTCTGGCTGATATTACAGCTCCAACAGCAACCCCGCTAGGTTTGAAATTGTTGGCACGGAGCCACTGTAGCCATATTGTTTTTTCGCGGGCTGCGTATCATTATGGGATTGTTTATATACGTATCAACGTTCGCCGGCACCCGGCACGTGGTTTTATACGTATCAACGTTCGCCGGCACCCGGCACGTGGTTTTATACGTATCAACGTTCGCCGGCACCCGGCACGTGGTTTTATACGTATCAACGTTCGCCGGCACCCGGCACGTGGTTTATAAAACGACACAATGACCGCCGATGCCAATGTCTTTTACAAGGTTTCGAACCCCTTTAAAAAATATGTTTCAGCCGTCAAAATATCATTGCAAGAACATACAAACTATGATAACTAACTAAAAATTATGATATGGACCTAAATACTTTATTTCATCCAAACAAAGCATTGCCTAATGGCCGAAAATAAATGACATACCTTTTTAAACAGTTCAGCCATTTCTCCGTCTCATTAAAACGCTCATCAAGAGAACAATCACGTTACCTGACTAACGAATACCAAAATTGCTGAGGGGTAGGTTTTACAACTAGTCCAACCCCTTACCCACCCCAGTCTGCCCTGAACTGGAATATGTAGGCATTTCACAAACCGTAGCATTCGGCGTCTGGCAAACTTTTTCCAGTAGGTATAAAAAATGTCCGCCTGTTCATTACCTACTTTTATGGGATTATTTCTGGAATCTCCATCAAAAAGTTTTACAGAAATCCCCACTATGAGAGCAGTGGGGATTTCAAGAATAGTTAAAACCATTGAGTAGATTTTCTTGTTTCTTAACTTTTGAAATATATTTATATTTCAAGAGAATGTTTGATGAAAGCTGACCTCGTACGGAAAACGATACTTCTATTATAACAGCAAAGTTTTTATATGCTGGGCAATGTGAAACTTCATTTACCTAGTACGAATCCTAAAAGTGAATAATTAATTATATTTCATCCTTTTTATCATCATCATCAGTCGGAATACACCTACTGCTGAACATATAGACCTCCCGAAAAGGGGCGTGGGGTAGTAAGGGAAGGGGGTCCATAATCACCAAGATCGGTAGGCATCTTGGAGGTCACAGAAGATATTGATACTTACACAGGAAATAGCTGATGCCTATTTCCTGAATTCCCTTAGCTAGCTCTCGCAGCCGCGGCATCGGAGCGGTTCTTATTATAAAGCCACGCCTAAGCTTAATGACATACAAAAAACTTCGGTGGCATTCGATGCAATTATCCATTCAACCTTGATTGTAATAATTATAATTTAAAAAATAAAATAATAAAAAAGCAATTACGAACTTTTTATATAATAATATTTTTTATTTTTTTGTTTCTTTTTCTCTTTTTACATTTTTAAGTTATTTTTATAATTATTTTTCATTTTTTATTGCTTTGTCATCGGTTTGTGATCTACCCTGAAAGTTTCAGCCAGATAGCTAATCGGGAAGTGCTCGAAATTTGAATTGCAAGATTCCAGGACAGACAAAATATATACATAGATAGATACAAGTGAAGTTAAATAAAAGCTTTTAAAAAAATGATGCGCTATTGCTATTTAAAATCGAAGTTGCCGATCTGACTTCAGACCGTCTACTTGTCACATCCAGCCATGTTACAGACCTAAAATAAAATTCCGATGTAAAATTTGAATGCGCTGCCTCCGTGCCGCAATCTAACGATAATCAAATTCAAACAGGTTAAGCGTCGTCTTACAAACTTCCAACAACTGTGAAGAATATTTTTCTAGGAGTAATCCACTTTGAACCATTTTATGCTGTATTTTGAATAATTCAAGAGCGATTTGTAAAATTGACGTAGTGGCGGAAGTTGCCTCTCGAATAATTAAAATTTAATTGCAGTTAGCAGAATCATAACCGAGCAGTTGAAGACAAAAGAAACTCCAGCAAGCACAATCCGAAACGTCAGTCCTACATTATTGTAGATTCAACAGCGTCGCCCGTCTCCTTCACCCTCTGCCCCCCTGCCCCCACATAGCTGGCTAGCCAACATGTAGGTATGAGGTAACAGGTTGGGCATAAAGCAGCCACTGCGGCAGGGGTTGGAGCCATGCCAACCGGGGTGCTTGACCAGCTTGCGGGATGCTGTGACCTAGTTGTACAGTTCTGATGGTAGACTTTAATGTATGAGTGATGTTCTATTATTCTATGGTGTCATGAAATCTATGTGACAAATTATCCGCAATTAAAAAAGTTAAAAAAAAGCTCTCCGGACACGAAGCCAGTTTCGAGTCAGTTCAGTAGACAGTTCAGGCACTGGCCTCGTTTACGAATACATTTGAAGACAGTACAGTGAGTTGGTTAGTCAATGAAAAGCCAGTTATGTCTGATATACCCCTTGCTTGTCCCTTCACTGCGCTGACCTCCGTTCGCCTTGATGACATCGGCCAGTGACTGAACTATCAACTGAACTGACTCGAAAACTGGCCTCGTGTCCGGAGCACATAGCATAGCTAAGCTGCCAATAGATGGCGTTAACGTTCTAGTAAGAAGGATATTAAAAGAAGCTAAAGGAAAATATATATGGATAGCGATTTAGTGGACACGGTTTCTTAACTGGTAAAGGCATGTGCAGCGCCGTGGCATGGTTGATGCGGGATTGAGTACAGTCCGTGATAAAAATCCTTTAGAAAAATATAAGATAAGATATTTATAAAGTAATTATTTCATAACCTACCATGTCACTCTTAGACCAAATCTTAAATCTTTAGACCTCTTCTTAGTTTTCATACCTTAACATGCACCTTAAAGGCAATCGCTATCGATTTCTGGGAATCCCGGGATGGGTTTCCCAGAAATCGATAGATCTTTGTATGGATTCACCACTTATCAAAGCATTGTGCCGCCATAGTTAGGGTTTCCGCATATGTGCTCGTATAGCATAGAACCGGTACAATTCACCACTATTAATAAAAAAATGCTGTGGTGCTGTGTATGAAACAGAATGCGCGAAAGACAAAGTTGACTATTTTCTGCTAGGAAGTGTTCCCGCATAAGTTGAAGTTATGCATTCACAGGCTTCACAACACAATTTACTAAAACTAAAAATGGCGCGCAACCGCCAGGTGGCGCGACTGAACCGGACATGAAGCATCTAAAAGTACGTAATCTGACGGAAACGGATATGCTATCTCAATATAAAGCTTCCAGTAGTGTTATACAGTGAAAAAATATTCTGTCAACAAAACTTAACTTGCAGACGTTGCCGTCGCAATTACCAACTAGCATGCTGATGCAAAAGAATAAAAAACATACACATTTTCAACTCATAAATTAAATACAATTTATAATGTTAGAGCCGTTACTTGGTCACATTACTATTCTTATGTAAAAAAAAACTAAATCCTCTTCATTCTAAGAATGACTGGAATAGACCAATTTGAGCGATAAGACCGCCCATTGTTTAGCTTTATTTTTGAACTTCATTGTATATAATTTTGTATCTATCGGTGTTCTATCTATCTAAATTATCCCTTATCTCCTAAGCTATATAAAATCTCTGAATATGAATGGACACCGAGCCGAGACGTGGACACTAGCAGTGGGACTTGTCCACAAATTTAAAGTCGCTCAGCGAGCTGTGGAGAGAGCTATCCTTCAGAGAAACAAAAACTTCTCTGAAGGATAAAATCCGAAACGAGGTTATCCGCCAGAGTACCGAGGTCACCGACATAGCTCAATAGATTAGCATGCTGAAGTGGCAATGGGCTGGTCACATTTCTCGAAGGACGGACAACCACTGGGGTAGACGTGTCCTCGAGTGGAGATCGCGTCTTGGCAAACATAGTGTAGGACGCCCACTGGCAAGGTGGACGACCTGCGGAAGGTGGCCGGCAGAATTTGATGTAGAAGAGCCGAAGATCAGGCTCTGTGGGGTTCATTGGGAGAGGCCTACGTCCAGCAGTGGAAAAACACAGGCTGATGATGATGATGATGATGTTAAAAACGCTAATAAAATTGGTGCTTCCCAACGGATCATCGGATTTTTGCATTATCTCATATACTCGGGTCAAGAAATTGGGTTTTCATAGAATTTGATTCTGATATTGAATTTGTATCGGAAGCCAGAAATCTGTGCTTACACCCCTCTTTAGTATAGTATGTGTGTAACTAGAGATGAGCAGAGGGGAGCCACACAGGAGTATCCAAATAGACGTAGCGGTTCCAGTAAATGGCCCTAACATTAATGAACTTTAGCAGTCCATTACCCTGAACCTTTGACGGGCATACAGACACTGCCCAACGGGCCTTTCGGTCTAATCATTGTGTGTACTCGTTAATTAAAGGCAAGCATGGAAATGGCATGGCAAGCATGGCTCCAAGCATGGAATATATAAATTCGATACTTTGTCGATAAATTCGATACCCATTTCCACTATAGGTACCTCCGACTGATAAAAATAATAACTCGCGGGATGAGAAGGGGTGGACCTAGGGAGTGGTATGGTGTCATGTTATCGGAGTCAGTAAATCTCAACAGCCAAACCAAGTTTATGCATGGGCGCTTACCTGAATGACAAGATTCGTCACGCAGATAGAAAATAAATTGTCAAGAAAATAAATATCTGTAGTACTAACAAGTACCTACATTTAATCATGCAAAATGAAGAATGTTGAAGGCCACGCTGAACATAGCTCAAGGCTGTTTGTTGTTACTCCTTGCACAGAAAAATATATTTATTTTTCTTCTGAGTTATGAGCTCCTCTGGTTTCTTTTGCGTAAAATTGCGGCTTTTCACCTGAGTCAAAGGTTTATCAAACGTTTCTGTTTCTACCTTTTTTTTGAGTAGCTCTCAAAAATTAAAAGCTTATAATACAATTCTTAACTCAGTTTTGACATCGCCAAAGCTATGTTGGGCGTTCGGCATCGTTTATCCGCAATGCAGTTGACTGAAAACGTTTACCTACTGGATTTATCTGTCCTTTTCTAACAGCCCCACCGCATCGTAATATCATGTCGGGCCCTCGGGCGGCCTTCTCATCTCTAACACCAGAGGCCAGCTATACCTCCTCATACGACAACCAAATAAACGTGCCGTGGTTTTATACAGACATGGTCAAAAATTATAATATATATTTATTTAATTAATTTCTTTAATAAGTCACTGCCTAAAATTCAATACTCAATACTCAATCTTTTATTGCCATAATATGTTACAAAAGATCTTAATAATTAATGGGTAGAATGACATATTACCCTCATAGTGTGTAGCAATGTAAAGTAGGAGCAGACCGAACCATTTAAAAACTAATTCCTGTTGGATAATGTATTAGACTAATTTAGTAATTCATAAAATCATTTAAATTATAATAACATTTTTTAATTAAAAGCATTTTTAATTTATTTATAAAAACGTTATCTTTTTCTTCGTCTTTTATTTCGTCGGGTATTTTATTATATATTTTACTGACATAACATTTGGTCCAGAACTGTGCATTCCATCTATCAGTTGGCTATAATGAATTACTAATAACGATAAGAGCGCACTTATTATCTGTTATGGTTGTTAAAGATGTATTTAATTTAAAAAAGACGACCAAAAAAGTGAACTTGGCTTTTATGTGTACTACTTTTGATAGCTACTATATTACTTAACTCTTCAAATCTGTTTAAAGTTTTAAAAAACTCCTCTTTAACATAAGTAAAACAATAAAACATGCTTTAAAAAAATATAGAATCGTTATTTTATTTTCAAAATAAAGCTCGGAAATAATGTTATTAAGAGATAATTAGTTCTCTTATTCAAAACCGTTGGAAACGCTATCTCGAAAAGCGGACATAAAAGCTTGGTAGTAAAATTCCTCATTTTTCACTCTATCCTGTTCTATCACTTAAAAATAAAAAGAGAAGACATGCGTTTGTTTGGTCCGCGGAATGTGCAATGAGAGGCAGCGAGTAATGCCATCGTCACCAATTTAATTATTAAACAAAGCCCCGGCGAGCCCGAGCCGCAGCGCTTTGTTCATTTATTCCGACGATTCTTTTAAAGGGATTAATGTATTCAGATTCAGTCTCTTTTGTGAAGCAATTTACTTTGTACTCTTTAAATGCATTCGAAACTCGTTTGAATTTGTAGATTCAATTACAGTTGATAAAAAGCAAACATCAGCTAATTTTGGTATATTTTTCACATTCACGTCTAACAACCCCGACCAGCGCGGCACACCCTCTCTCTCTCTCTCTCTCTATCTCTCTCTCTCTCTCTCTCTCTCTCTCTCTCACTCTGAGAGAATGTCTGTGTCTCAGCATTGAGATGGGAACGTAAGAAGCCGATGACGATGATATAGGTAGATGATATATTCCTTTTCTCTTATGCTGATTAAGTTCCTTTGTAAATACTAGCTTATATTTTAAGATACTGCGGTGGGGTGAAATTAAATAAATGCTGTTTAGATTAGAAGAAATTTTATTCGCTTACACAGATTTCTTAACTATTAATTGTTCCATTCTGCCTTCCTAGAAGTCCCGTTAGTGATTATTGGATCATCATCAGGCTGTATTCGTCCACTGCTGGTCACATGCCTCTCCCAAGGCACGCCATTTGGCCCAATCATCGGCTCTTCGCAAGGTTGTTATCAGAAAATGCTTCGTATCCATTTTCTGCCAACAACCTGTGTAGATCATCGCTCCATCTAGCTGGTGGGCATCGTACACTACGTTTGCCAATTGGCGGTTTCCACTCGATAACACATTTACCCCTACGGCTATCGGTTCTTCGGCTAATATGGTCAACTCACTGCCTCTTCAGCTTATTAGTTTTTAGAACTATGTCAGAAACATTGGTTCTCTGCCAGATCACCTCGTTTTGGATTCAATTCTTTAGATAAAAGAAACTCCAAGCATAGATAGCCCACTGAGTGACTTTAAGTTCCACGTCTAAGCTCTGTAACTTATCACTGGTAGGACGCATTGATTTAATATATTTGTACATATTTAGGCTCTAAGGGAAAGGCGACGAGAAGACCTGATGTAGTTTCCTGAATACTGCCCAGCCCAGCCAAATTCTTCTATTGGCTTTTTTCTTGAAATTGTTACGGCCCAGTTGTAGATTGGCCCTAAGTAAACGTAGTTATTGAACAATTTTAAGCTTTAAAGCTTTTTAAGCTTTTAATCGGTAGCGGAGGACCTTGCTCGTTCAGCATTATCTTGGTTTTGTCCTAGTTCATTCCAAGATCAATATTCTTGGAAGATTCAGGTAGGCTATCCAGCATCTACTGCAAATCCTGCAACGATTCAGACATTATGACGATGTTGTCTGCAAATATTAAGTGTGAGATTTACTCGCCGTTTATGTTAATGCCCTGTCTTTCTCAGTCCAACGTCTTAAAACATGTCCTCCAGAAACAGAAAGAGAAACAGAAATTGTTCTGACGTTTGTGAACAATTTCTGAGATATCAAATCCTGTTGTCTCACTCCTTGACGCAGGTGGACATGTTTAGTCTGTTGCGCCTGGATTTGGACAGTCATAGTAGCCGCATCACACAAGCATCTCAACACTTGGATATATCGCCGGTCAACTTGGCATCGTTGCAGATATTCTAGAAAAGGCCAGGTTTCGATTGAAATAAAAATCTTTCTCATAGTCCACAATCGCATCGCGTAGCTCTTCTCCCGGTGACGCTGCTGCCCGACTCCAGTCTTTGTTATTTGGCTACGCTAAGTGTTGGATGGTTATACCTCCATCGGTCGGTCGTCAGAGTTTCGATTGTTGTTCAGCAGGATGTACCACGAGCAAGTGAGGTTGATTTGAAGCAGCTGAGGTGTTATTTGTATTCCTCTACATCTCATAGCAACCAGTTGCTCCATTACCTAAATAAGTATATCTACTTTAATTTGCCATATCTTTAATAAATGTTTTATTTTATTCATTTTTGTTTGTTACATTAATTAAACACATTTATGCTAAGCCAAGAGCTGGAGAAGCTACGGATAACGCTTAGAATCAACTTGGTCGTGCCTCGGCCTTCCCGTCGATGTCCCCATCATTATCATCATCCACAGCCTGCATTAGTCCACTTCTGAACATAGGCTGTTTACATCGCGCCTCTGAACCCGATATTCGGTTCACCTCATGTAATTGCTGCTAAATTGCGCAGGTCGTCACTTCATCTGGCCGAAGGGTGCCCTACTCTATTTTTTTGTTTGCCTTTACGTGGTCTCCACACAAGAACTCAAAGAACTCATAGCTCAAAGAGTTGGAAAACTGAAGTGGCAATGAGCCGGTCACATCATATGGCGAAGAACCAATAACTCATTCTCTCGTAGCAATAGATTTAAGAGATTCTTCGTGGTCCAAAGCAATTGCTATGGGCGTTTATTGCATTTCCTCTGAATTCAACAAGCTAACGAAGTTTGCTCAGATGAAGAGTGAATAACGGCGTGACCGTTTGCTCAGTTTAGCACGTGCTACAGTTATGGCACGCCAGGCATGCTCCTCTTCTTCTTCTTCCTCTTCGCTTTATCCCTTTATACGGGGACAGCTTTCGCAATCATGCAGCGCCACTTATGCCGGTCTTTTGCATCCGCTTCTACGGCATCTAATGCCTTCATATCCTTCTGGACAATTGACAGCCAGGTTGTGGGAGGCCTTCCTCTCCCCCTTTTGTCCGTATCCATGGAAAGGCACTTTTTCACGACATTATCGTCAGGTTGTCGTACTACGTGTCCGTACCATCAAAACCTGGATTCAGAAACTTTGTCAGTGATCGGTTTAACTTTGAAACTGCCTCTTACATGTTCATTTCTAATATGATCTTTGAGAGTGACTCCCCCGGACCATCTCAGCATTCGCATTTTGGCTGTGTGTAGCTTTTGCTCGTGTCTTTTCAATGACGCCCAAGTCTCTGTGCCGTATAATATAGCAGGTCTTACCGCTGTTTTATAAACTTTTCCCTTTGTTCTTATGGGTATTTTGGTATCGCACAGGACTCCAGTGAGCGTGCGCCACTTGCACCAAGCTGTGGCAACTCGATGGGTAACGTCTGCGTTTATTGAGCCATCATTCGAAATAACGGATCCAAGATATTTAAATTTGGTGACTTTTGGAAGTATAGTGCCATCTAAAGCAATATCGGGTGCCGACTGGTATGGCATATGGTTAAATGGGCTAAATGGGCATGCGTAGCTAGATAATTATACCAACATTTTGGATACGGTGGGGTTTTTACCTTAGACTTTCTCGTTACATTTCATCAGATGAGTTCTCATCTGGTATCTTTAATTATTTCTGAACGAAACGATTGATGAATGAAAATAGTACGTAACTGAATAATTTAAAACAATAGCTTTCAAAAACCACACTGACCGTTTTTATTGATTCTTCGTCGTGGTTAAACTAATTTTAAGATGTTTATATCTAATCTTCTCAGCCCGTGTTCGGCCTGCAATGGTCTGCGTGGATCATTCCTCACCCGTCTTGGCGGTAGCAAGGTCTCCGAGTCCTTGTTCACCTTATGTCGTGTCTTTAATACCTGGTTCCTTTATATATATATATACACATATATGTACATCCTGCCGAACAACAATCGAAACTCTGACGACCGACCGATGGAGGTATAACCATCCAACACTTAGCGTAGCCAAATAACAAAGACTGGAGTCGGGCAGCAGCGTCACCGGGAGAAGAGCTACGCGATGCGATTGTGGACTATGAGAAAGATTTTTATTTCAATCGAAACCTGGCCTTTTCTAGAATATCTGCAACGATGCCAAGTTGACCGGCGATATATCCAAGTGTTGAGATGCTTGTGTGATGCGGCTACTATGACTGTCCAAATCCAGGCGCAACAGACTAAACATGTCCACCTGCGTCAAGGAGTGAGACAACAGGATTTGATATCTCAGAAATTGTTCACAAACGTCAGAACAATTTCTGTTTCTCTTTCTGTTTCTGGAGGACATGTTTTAAGACGTTGGACTGAGAAAGACAGGGCATTAACATAAACGGCGAGTAAATCTCACACTTAATATTTGCAGATAACATCGTCATAATGTCTGAATCGTTGCAGGATTTGCAGTAGATGCTGGATAGCCTACCTGAATCTTCCAAGAATATTGATCTTGGAATGAACTAGGACAAAACCAAGATAATGCTGAACGAGCAAGGTCCTCCGCTACCGATTAAAAGCTTAAAAAGCTTTAAAGCTTAAAATTGTTCAATAACTACGTTTACTTAGGGCCAATCTACAACTGGGCCGTAACAATTTCAAGAAAAAAGCCAATAGAAGAATTTGGCTGGGCTGGGCAGTATTCAGGAAACTACATCAGGTCTTCTCGTCGCCTTTCCCTTAGAGCCTAAATATGTACAAATATATTAAATCAATGCGTCCTACCAGTGATAAGTTACAGAGCTTAGACGTGGAACTTAAAGTCACTCAGTGGGCTATCTATGCTTGGAGTTTCTTTTATCTAAAGAATTGAATCCAAAACGAGGTGATCTGGCAGAGAACCAATGTTTCTGACATAGTTCTAAAAACTAATAAGCTGAAGAGGCAGTGAGTTGACCATATTAGCCGAAGAACCGATAGCCGTAGGGGTAAATGTGTTATCGAGTGGAAACCGCCAATTGGCAAACGTAGTGTACGATGCCCACCAGCTAGATGGAGCGATGATCTACACAGGTTGTTGGCAGAAAATGGATACGAAGCATTTTCTGATAACAACCTTGCGAAGAGCCGATGATTGGGCCAAATGGCGTGCCTTGGGAGAGGCATGTGTGTCCAAAATGTGATCCAATAATCACTAACAAGCTGTGGCAACTCGATGGGTAACGTCTGCGTTTATTGAGCCATCATTCGAAATAACGGATCCAAGATATTTAAATTTGGTGACTTTTGGAAGTATAGTGCCATCTAAAGCAATATCGGGTGCCGACTGGTATGGCATATGGTTAAATGGGCTAAATGGGCATGCGTAGCTAGATAATTATACCAACATTTTGGATACGGTGGGGTTTTTACCTTAGACTTTCTCGTTACATTTCATCAGATGAGTTCTCATCTGGTATCTTTAATTATTTCTGAACGAAACGATTGATGAATGAAAATAGTAAGTAACTGAATAATTTAAAACAATAGCTTTCAAAAACCACACTGACCGTTTTTATTGATTCTTCGTCGTGGTTAAACTAATTTTAAGATGTTTATATCTAATCTTCTCAGCCCGTGTTCGGCCTGCAATGGTCTGCGTGGATCATTCCTCACCCGTCTTGGCGGTAGCAAGGTTTCCGAGTCCTTGTTCACCTTATGTCGTGTCTTTAATACCTGGTTCCTTTATATATATATATATATGGAACGTCTAGTTTTAATAACGAACAGTAAAATTTTGTAGCAGACGTAAGCTAAAACTGTTCCTATAAAATTAATGTTCCTTACTAATGGGTGGGAGGGTTACCGGCTACGTACCATTAGCATTGTGCATCGATATGATAGATTATGTTGTAACTAAAATTCAATATCAGTGAACTGACAAAGTTACCATCGGTTATTTGGTTACGCCTCGTTATTAGTAGGTTAATTACGAATAGTTGCTGTGACGGATGACGGATCATTTATTAAAGGAACAGCGGATAAGCCTTCAATCATCATCATAATGATCAGCAGCCTTTATTAGTCCACTGCTGGATATAGGCATCTCCCAAGGCGCGCCACAATCCATAAAATTAAATATTTATAATTAATATACTTAATATATAATGTAACGTCCGCATTGATTCAGTAATTTTGGTTATTTTCAGGTTAGTGGGACGGTGATCTAATCAAAGTCTAAACGGTCTATATAAATACCATGTAAATAACTTACTTGAATATAAGCTAGAATAATTAACAAAGTAGAACAAAAATCTACGAGCCGCAATTGATGAGGCCCGGCCGATAGGGAATGTTATCTAATTCCTAATCAATTTGAATGTTACCCATACATACCTGATGAATAAATTTTAGTCTGACTGAACTAGGTAATTTTTTGGAAAGACATTGTCTAGTTTAGACGTTTAGAGTGTAGAATCGCTTCTGTTCTCTTTGCCGTCTTAATGCCAAAAGCTCACTTAATTTCACACGGTTAAAAAACCCTTCTTATTATTTACTTTCCTCAAATGCAGATGGCGTGTGTGTCTCTGTATGGCAAACCATTTAATCATTATTTATTCCAAAAAAAAGTTTATAACGCACTCGTCCATTGGTTAACAAAATTCCGATTCAGGACCACTACGCCTGTGAAGTAACCCCAGGGGTAATAGCGGGACAACTATGCACCTCTAGTACCCCTAGGGGTACTATTGATGCATGTAGTGTACCGCAGGACCCTAGTACCCCCTGCGAAGAACCCCCAGGGGTACTAGCAGGATATCTATGCACCTCTGGTACCCCTAGTGGTACTTTTGATGCATATTGTGTACTGCTAGTACCACAAACCATAATAATCCTGTTTATGCTTTTTATTCGTGTTGTAATTTTTTGTTGTATAGTTGTACTCTTATTTATTCTGAGATTTAAGCCCTATTTTACTATAGAACAAACATTAGGGCGATTTAGATTATTTCAAATAATAATGTAATTTTTATTATTTATATAGCGTACTATTCTGTATTTATCACCCAGGGAGAAGATAACACTTTCAGGTCATTTGATTTCAGGCGTGATCCGTTGACCTTATTATACAAAAAAACTTATCTATGAGAAAAAGGGTAAAATAACAAAAATAATTACTAACCTATAATTAGAATTTAATAAGAAGAATATCCCGAAAATATCCTGAAGATATCCCGGACGTCAGCCTATACAAGATCGGAATGGCTCTCAAACAGCTTAAGAGCAACAAGGCACCAGGGGAAGACGGAATAACGACAGAGCTACTGAAAGCGGGTGGAACACCGGTTCTTAAAGTCCTTCAGAAGCTGTTTAACTCCGTCATCCTCGAGAGTACTACGCCAGAGGCATGGCACAGGAGCGTAGTGGTTTTGTTCTTCAAGAAAGGTGATAAAACCCTCTTGAAGAATTATAGGCCCATTTCGCTGCTGAGCCACGTCTATAAGCTGTTTTCGAGAGTAGTTACAAACCGTCTGGCTCGTAGTTTCGACGACTTTCAGCCTCCCGAACAATCTGGACCCCGGAAAGGCTTTAGCACCGTAGACCACATCCATACGCTCCGGCAGATTATACAGAAGACAGAAGAGTATAATCGGCCACTATGTCTAGCGTTTGTGGATTACGAGAAAGCCTTTGATTCAGTCGAGACCTGGGCAGTGCTACAGTCATTACAGCGGTGCCAGATTGACTATCGGTACATCGAAGTGTTGAAGTGTTTGTACAGCAAGGCTACCATGACAGTACGTCTTCAGGATCAGAGCCCGAATTCTATCCAGTTGCAAAAAAGGGTGAGACAGGGAGACGTTTTTTCTCTGAAACTGTTCACCTCTGCACTGGAAACTGGAAGATATATTCAAGCTTCTGAACTGGAACGGATTTGGTGTTAACATCAATGGCGAATACATGACTCACATTCGATTCGCTGATGATATAGTCATCGTGGCAGAAACCCTGGAAGACCTAAGCACAATGCTCAGTGACCTCAATATTGTTTCCCAACAGGTGGGTCTGCAAATGAACATGGGTAAGACGAACATCATGTGAAACGGCCATGTCGTACCCATGCCGGTTTATGTTGGGAACGATATCGAAGCTGTTGATCACTATGTCTACTTAGGTCAGACGATTCAACTGGGTAGATCCAACTTCGACAAAGAGGTCAACCGACGAATCCAACTTGGATGGGCAGCGTTCGGGAAATTACGCCATATCTTCTCCTCGCAGATACCGCAGAGCCTCAAGACGAAAGTTTATAATCAGTGCGTGTTGCAAGTGATGACATACGGCACTGAGACGTGGTCGCTAACTATTGGTCTCATACACAAGCTCAGAGTTGCACAGCGTGCAATGGAGAGAGCTATGCTCGGAGTTTCACTACGTGATAAAATCTGTAACAAGGAAATCCGAATCCGAATCCGAATCCGAAAAACCAAGGTTATCGACATAGCTCTCAGAATTTGCAAGTTGAAATGGCAATGGGCCTCATATATATGGCAGTGCCGACAACCGCTGGGAAATAAAGGTTCTCGAATGGCGACCACGAATAAGCAAGCGAAGTGTAGGGAGGCCCCCCACACGATGGACGGATGACATTGTGGCCATCGCAGGGAGTCGGTGGATGGAGGCGACACAGGACCGTTCGTCGTGGCGCTCTTTGGGGGAGGACTATGTTCACTTGGGCCAGGACTTGCGATTTCATCTTCTATGTCAGCTGAGGAATCCAATTCAGAATCACTGCTGTCAGAATTTCCAACTAATATTATAAATTCTTCAGTCATTCTATCGATGACGTGGTCACTTTTGACGTAAGTTTCTTCGTCTTGACTTTGTTGCATAGATTTTTCTTGGTTCCATTGCATTTACTTTTTTGTTCACTAACTCTATAACACGGGGCACATTTCATCGTAAACTTTGCTACTAACATAACCCTTTAAAGCTGCCCATTCCATTTCTATAGGGTTCAGATCTGGATGATAGAGAGGCCGACGAAGTAGATACGTTATGACCATGTTCGTTGAAAATCATGTCTATACTAAATGTTTTGAAGAAATCTTTGTTATTTTTTATTAATTGGTATAATTGAGGCTTCAACATTTCAGAACTAAATGTTATTCCCTTTTCTGAAAGCCAATCCTGCATATCAGCTTTCCTTGTGTTCGCGTTTGGTGCTTGTTATATTCCTTGTGATGCATTGTCTACAACTATAATTGCATTTGGGGGAAGATTCGGTAGCAATTGAGTTAGTATCCATTTCACATAATTCTCAAAATTCTTGTCGTCGTGATAGTTCCCGGACTTTATAACTGTCTTGAACGTTAACAAGGCGTTAGGCACAAAACCAGTCTCCGAACTGGCATGTACTATTACAACACGTTGCCCTTTTGAAATGGGTTTTCTTAATCCCTTAGTGGCCCATCTTTGTGTGAGTTAGCTTGAACATATGACTCATCTGTGTATACAATTGGTCTGTTTTGTTGTCGATACTGTCTTAGTTTTTACCCGACTACAGCAAAGCAAGGGAAGGGTAATGAGTTTAACAGTCTATGTATGTATGCATGTATGTATGTATGTATGTATGTATGTATGTATGTGGTTATGTGGTCATCTTCAGGTACAGAGTGTCATAGGCTATTATTTTTTTACCCTACTACGGCGATCCAAAGGAAGGTTATGTGTTTAAACTAAAAATTTGGTCCGATTTTGACAAGTGAGTTGTCACTCGATTCGTTTACATAGCAAGAGTGTCATAGGCTATTTTTTACCTAACCGTAGTTGAGTTGTAATTTATTCGTAATAATTTGACGGCTGATGTTTCTATTAAAACCTTTTTCCTTTTTATCTCGGTGGCTTTCCATTTAAATCCGAGTTCCCTAATGATGCGACGAAGACTTTTTCAGAACCTACAAAATTTATATCAGATCGTTATTTTGCACGAAGTTTACCAAGGATCGGTAATTAAATTCTCAGTAATATGCAAATTGTGAACGCATAAGTTGATTTTGGTCGAGTAATTTTCTTGAAATTAAATGATCACACATTTGATAGAAATATAAATGTCAAAGAACTGAAAACAACTTGCGCGATTTTACTCCAGGGCCGCGCGGAGAGTGCGTGCCACGTTGCTATGGTTTCGCGCGGCCCCTCGCGCCGCATCTCATACCGCACTTCGATTGACACCCAAAAAGGAGTTACTGCGCATAGTTCAACTTATGTGCCGCGATCTGTACAAAAATAATTGGGATATACACCCGTATTCACAAACGTTACTATGAGGTCTCACAGTGCTCACGAACGCACAGGATCCTACAATCCTATTCATAAACTACACTTGAGTACCGAACAACACTGTGCGTTCACTTGAAGGAGCGCATTCGTAAAGTAGCTTGCTAGCTGTTTTAAGCAACTAAAAGCCGTATTCACAAACAATACTTGCCTAAGTAAAGCAGCGACACTATGCGAAGTAAGCCATTTCACTATGCGTTTGTCATTGCGAGCCGAGAAATTTTACAAAAAAGACAGGATATATATATAATTTAACTAAAAAAGTAGGTTTTTATTTATAAAACAAGACAATAAGTATGAATCCAATCTTCATCTTGGACTTCTACATTATCCCTGTCAGTTACAGGCCATACGAAAATAGGTTTGTGGAATTTTTGTTTTTTTTTATTTTGTAGCATTTTTTACAAATCCAAGAACTTTATCTTGTTGATAGGTCATTTTTATTTAAGAGCCCGTTGCACTAGCAACACCAAATGACTTCTTTGGGTATCTGATAAGGAAAAGTGGTGTGAAACAAGGCCTCCTATATTCTTTTGCTAGTACAACGCCTTTCTTATCAAACGAATAATAATGAGAATTAAATTTGCTGATGTGGAATGTAACTGTTCTATTTCCTCGCATCAACATCAACAAATTACATCAACATTGTTTCTGCCGTTTAGTCGTTAAAAGGTTACAAACAAACAGACAGAAAAAAGAAAGATACCAAGAATGGCAAAAAAAAAAAAAGAAAAAAAACTTTTTCGTATCCCACTTATACATACATACACTACACACAAACCTACTACGACACTCGCGTACGCATAATAAGCACTCTCTATTTAGACACACAAACACACACAAATACACCCTTATACACACACACACATACGCATATGCAAGCATGCCGCGCACTCAATTAAAATTAAATTTAAGTTCTGATGCCTAATCACAGGTATTCATACCTTACTGGGCATCTTAGGTAGGACATGCTATGTACTTAAATATATGTACCAGTACACTATTCTGCTTCTACTATGATTATACCCATGCAAGTTTTCTTTGTCACCTACTAAGTATAATATTTAATTTTACTAGTTCAATACACAGGGACGAGGTTCGGGGAATACTCTGGCTGCTCTTTGTCTGAGGAAGTCTCCATATTCTGAAATACAAGTCTTGGAACTTAGTTTGGAGATAGAGACTTCTATATGATAGTGCAGTGGCTAGTTGTGTGTCTCCTTGTTTGTGCTGCGTCTCTGTATGTGAAACCTTGATCCACTTGTTGTCATAGTACTATGTACAATAATTTTAGTATTCCTACCAGGAAACATGTAAACTTTTTCTGAATAAAGTATATTGATTGATTGATTGATTGATTAACTTTATTGACCCTTGGTACTCCTCTTCTTAAAGATTCTATAGACAGCATATTTTTTTGTATAGAACTTGGACTACCAGCTTTTATAGTCAATTATATTTTTATTATCTATCTATTCCATACTTATAATAAAGCCATATGTACAAAAAGTCTGTACAAAGAAGATAATTAAAAAGAAAATGGTCTAGGGTACTTAAAATAAGCTACTGAACAAGAATATAACATATTAAAAAAACATTTCTGTATGTTTGTCTGTTTGTTTGTCTGTATGTTTATTCGCGCATCACGTAAACACTACTGAACCGATTGCGATGCGCTTTTCACTGTTGGATAGCTTAGGGTTAGACTTAAAAACTTTGTATTTCAATCCGATGAGTAGAAGCCGAGCAATCAATAAAACTTTTTTGACGGCTGAAGATATTTTTAAATCAAAATTTTGGTAATATTAGTATTAAAGGTCTTGGAATAGAACACAGAGTACTTTTAACTTAGAGAAATGACCACGCGTGCGAAGCCGCGGGCACATCTAATATTTTTATAAGTCGGCAAGATCACCAGGCACTTATTTTTCTCTCCAGCAGCGGTTAAAATCAATTCTGCTACATCTTTGACGGTATAATATCTGTCCGTTGTTTAAGTTTCTTTTATATGACTGCAAAATCTTGGTCGCTTAGTAGAAATGAGTGCCCTCTAAGCCTCCCTTTTTTTTGTTCCAATAATGTTGCCAAGTAATGTAGTAAAGAAATAACATTAGTCCGGGACTGATGTTGTTTCTCAACTACATGTCTAATTGAGCAGTTTTTATTTCAACGTAGAAAGATGGACCAGTGCTCATTCTCCGCGACATAGTATATTTATATATTTATATATGTAGAGGAGAAACAGCTCTCTGGCATCATTAACTTGATTTCGTTGAAATTGTGACTTACATTCTTTCTCAAATAACCAATTCACTTTTGATAATTAGGGCTAATAATTAGCTAATTGTCATAATCAATAGGGAATCTGCTGCCAAACCAGGCTTAACGCCCGTGTTTCAGCATGTACATCGCTATCCCCGAGGTCACTATAACTTCAAAAATTATAAAATGTTCAATAGCCAGAGCTAGATTAAACACTTGAATTATAGCAAGTACATGTAGCACCAATAATACTAGTGGCCCTGTGAGCTGTAGACCTCGTGAGTACAAACTTTTTTGCAAACAATCTAGCTGTGCACAGTAGCGCCATCTAGTTACCTCATTGTAAAACTAACATTAATAACCAAGGTACTCCATCAATCCCCACCTAGTAGGTAAAGGGCTGATTCCATTATTAGAAACCTAAAAGTGAGCAATTTACTGCATTTTGAAGAGCTATGCTCATCACGCCGAAGATCCTCATCAGATCTTCACCATATTTTTGTGAGACAAACGTAAAGTAAACTTTGCAATCGGATCTAAAAATACGGAGATATTTAGTAGCTGATTTTTGCCCCTTTTTGGAGGAAGTATCCCCCCAATCAAAAATCACAAAAGTTTAAAAAAATCTAAAAAATCGTACCTTTATACCAAGTTTCGACTAAATCTGTTGAGAAATGCAACCTGTAGAGAAAACAGAGATCCGGACATACGAAAGCATTTTGTCCAAGCTGAAACGGAGACGCTTCACTCGCGCTTCGCGCTCGCTCTGTCAATAATAATTTTAGATGTTTTTAATGTTTATGATCCTCTCTACACATATATACATACACTGTGTCTGAATATGTGAGTATGAGAGGCTGCCTATTGTATAGTTGTGGTTTGGATACAGGGACACTGCGAAGCATACACTATATCACAATTGATAAAGGGCATTTCAATCCACACATTAATTGAGGTTTTCGAGATGATATGGTGGCCCAAACTAGAAGGAACATCACGGTCGAATATGTAAACGTAGCCGTATTTCAATACGGCTACGTTTTCCGGGTTTACCGGGAACACAAGCGACACCGTGCGGCAGGACCTGTGATTCTGTGAATAAATCATTCACAAGATAGGCTTGGCTCCCCGCGTGCCTGGTCAGCACCTTGTTGTGCTTACCCACATTGAATTTTGTTAAAATTAGACAAACCGTGTGCAGCGTGGATTCTCAGCAGCTTCAGTCAACGCAGCAGCATCTTAATCTTATCTATGATTAAAAAGCTCATATATTTGCACTTTAATGGTCAGATGCCTAATAATTAAAATCTTCTTTATATTCCCTGATTATGAACTATTATTTAAAGAACACGCCTGTAATAGTTTGCTGCAAAAGGACGCCCGTCCTCGCCCTATTTTAGCAGTTGCACTATTTAAAGTGGAAATGAGAAAAATTGTGAAAACATCAGCGCAGTTTACAAACTTAGTCATTCAAAAGAAACGAGAGAACTTCTGTTCTCTCGTTTCTTTGCGCTTTGAAATAAGCAAATGAAAACGGAACGAAACACAAAAGGCGGACCTCACTCCAGCAGGCACGTCTCAAGTAGAGCTTTGCCTCTGCTTCCACTCGCGTGGTGAATTTAGTGTTATCCAATACTTTGCAGTTCGAATATTTTACGTAATCTTGTACACATATTTTTCGGAAACTTCTCGCAGCTGGGTGAAGTTTTTTATGTCTCGATTGAAAAATGGACTCGGCGCGGGCGGTTCGCTTGGAAACTTTGCAGCGCCCGGCTGCATCTCGTATAAAAGTAATTTGATTTATCACAAGTAGATACACGGGTTTAAAATTTTGCGAGTTGGAGTTTTATGTTATGTTGGAGGGTTGTCACTAGTGCGCCGTCGTTCTGAAGTATAGCTCGGTGCCGACGGCGCGCTACAATTACGTCGCGTAATTATTGGAATGCAAGGAGCTACAGGTTGGGCCGCCACAGGTTGTTCCTGCAAGTTATTAACGCTCTCGAAATAACTTGCAAGCCGCCGCCACCCCCACCCCCACGCTCCTGTTGATGCGGCCTTTGCGTGAGCATTCCCCTCAACTTGTAATCATCCTTTTAAAACATTTTTTAAAAGGGACCTGACTTTTTTCCGGCTCTCTGAGCGACGCTGAGCCGGTCGCGGGCGTTTTTTGAACTCAGAACTAATTAGTTGCCCGTGACGTATCACGAGCTCATTGGCTTTTACTTTTTTCCTAATGTTTTCTCTTTCACGGATTTCACTCTTCGTGCGCCTTTGATACCGACGGTTTTCACCACAGATGAGTGAAAAATTCTGCTAAGTACAATCTGGTTTTTACTTAGACGTTTTTGTGTTCTTTTGATATAATTATTGGTTTGCTGAAACAAGTTGAAATCAAATTCGCACCGAGCGTTTAATTTGTAGTTACCTTTTTAACATTCATGACAAAGCCCGTTTTGTAACTAAACTAGCGCAGTCGGATACCGCGCCAGAAGTAGTGTTTTCAAAACCAACTAACAACGTCCATAAATGAGCCTGAGCTCTATGAAGGAAACATCACCAGCTAGTCACCACCCTTCAGGATGTTTTTTTAATTATTTTTCGTGGTAGACCTCAAAACCGTAGTATAAGTACATATTTATTTATTTATTTATAAGCAAATGCTTGTTGTGCTTACAGCAACGCCAAGGCGCACAACAAACCAAAATATTTAAATTACTTAAAACTAATAAAATTAACACAAAAAAAACAAAAACATATTAAATTTCATATAGAAAATGTCGATTTCTGGCTCCTGAGCAATCACGGCGTTGAATATACGAACTGCTTGGGCTGTTGGAGGATATTTGGAGGTACGCGTGCGCACCGGTGTCGCGACGCATGCAAAATAAATATGCATATAAATCAATCATAAAAAAAACACAGTTGTAACTTACGAAACGCACTTCCTTCCAGATGTGGACCTAGCATGAATAATTTAGTATAACTAACTACCTAAACTAAAGCTATTACTAGATACCAGACCTAATTAAAAAATATGATATTATGAAAACTTAGAAATAAAATAGTTAACATGAATGCTGTCTAAAAACTTGAGGTAATATAATTATACAATTCTATTTTGAAGATATATATCTAAGGTCAGCGAATTTTGATGGAAAATGACTTTTTTTTTTATTATGGACCAGGCAATGGTTTGACCACGATCTCACCTGATGGAAAGCGATGATGTGGTCGAAGGTGTAGCACGCTTGCCTAGTAGATACCTATTTACTCTTGACTTGAACACACCGGGGTTACAATTTACCGGAAACACTGATGAGGGCAGGGCATTCCACTCCTTTGCAGTTCTTATAATAAATAAAGAAGCGTAACGCTTCGTTCTTGTGTGAGGTATTTCAACCATGAAAAGGTGGCGCTTTGCTGATCGTCTAGTCGTACGGTGATGGAAAGGTGATGGGGGAATCAGGTTGTGCAGTTGTTGTGCACACTCTCCATAGCCCAATCTGTAGAATACCGCCAGGCTTGCTACCTCACGTCGATGCGCCAGACTTTGAAGCTTACTCTTTACCAGAGTGTCATCCTCAATGAGCCTGATAGCACGTCTCTCAATTGAATCCAAAGACTCGAGCTGATACTTGGCAGAACCGTCCCAGAGGTGGCAGCAGTACTCCATACAAGATCAGACCTGTGCTTGATAAAGATTCAAAAGCTGTCCCGGTGAGAAGTACCGCCTAACCTTAGACAAAATACCAAGATTTTTGCAGCTATCTTGGCTTTGGATTCAATATAAGACCCAAAATTCAGGTTTGATGTGAGTTCGACATAAACAAGCTGCGTGAAAATAATATCTTCCTTTTTATTTCGCCATTTTGACAACGCCCAAAGACAACCCAAAATCTTCTATCAAAACTGAACCTGAACAAAGAGTTTTTATACCTACAGTACATTTT
The DNA here is from genome assembly GCA_946251855.1 of Alsophila aescularia. Classification (NCBI taxonomy): domain Eukaryota; kingdom Metazoa; phylum Arthropoda; class Insecta; order Lepidoptera; family Geometridae; genus Alsophila; species Alsophila aescularia. The sequence continues at coordinate 104,284,279 of OX276373.1, forward strand.
TACAATGGGGAAGGCTTCATGTAATACTAATTAATAAACGACTACCCAGACGGGGAACTCTCAGCGTATTCTTTTCTATAATATCCGGACAATCTGCTAATCCATTTAATCATTTATATAGAATAACAATATCAGAAATTTAACTACATTTTTCAAGAGGAAGTATCTTATAATTCCTTAGCCGAGACTAATATGACCTCAATGACTTACAAAAATTATTCATAGAGGTATTATACACATTACAACGTGACATTGAATTATTCATATAGGTAATACACACATTACAACGTGACATTGAATTCAATATTTTTCTTAAATGCATGTATTCAGTCCATAATTTAGGATCGTTCTATAGAAAACAAAAAAAACTGATCAAAAAATAATTAGCCTTAAGCTGAAATGTCTATTTCTCTGTTTGAAACGTTTTTTTGAACGTTTGTTTGTCTTATGAGGTAGATCTGGCCTCTGATGTCAGAGCTTGTCAAGCCGCCCGAGGGCCTCTGACTTAGCTTAACGACTGGTATTAATCAATAACAGCCGGGACCGACAGCTTAACGTGCCCTCCGAAGCACGGAGCGATGGAAAACCACACATAACTTAAAAAAGTCATTGGTGCGGAGCCTAGGTTTTGAACCCGGTATCGTTGAATTCTAAATTGCAGTATTTCTCTAAACACGCTACATTGCCGCGGCGCAGGCACAGTATAGTACGGCTGATAAGTCGTGGCTGTACTTCGTGCATATGGCTGCGCAATGAACATTTTTAGGAATCGAATGGCAGAATGAGGTGCTTCTCTAGCCTAGACCACAGTCCCGTGCATGTCGCCTCATTCCGCCATTCGGTTCCTAAAATGATCATTGCGCAGCTATTTGCACGAAGTACGGAGTGCCCACGACTTATCAGCCGTACTGTACATACATATAGCCGCGGGCGCGCGGTCACAAGTTTGTACATATCTGTCGCCCCGCAACCGCGATGTCACAGGTATCCCTGCGACATTGGATGCGTTTATGTGTTTATGCGTATTATGTTTTATTAATTATTTTTACTTTTCACATTTAGTGATACAGATACATTCTGTTGCATGGACTTAGTACATACATTTAAGAAAAATATCGAATTCTTTGTCATAGTGTATGTAATATGGTCTTCTGGATCCCTACAACCAGCCTAAATGCACTCGATATAATAAGTTCCAAACGAAACTGCAATAATCTAACATACTACGCACTAAACTGTAGAAGAGGTGAATGGAGAAACACGAAAACATTTTGATTGCTTTATAACGAACCCGATAATATGCTTTCTTATATGCTTTTTTGACAGTATGATCAATGTGATGCCGAAAACAGAGCTTATTATCAACTATGACTTTCTTTATCACGTAATAGAGAAAGTTCAGTCAAGGGAATCTTGTCTATTTTGGAACAAGCCGAAAAAGGAACCTGTTGACGCGATAATTTAATATAAAAGCATTTGTCTGCAATTAGTAACATACTATTCTGCCTGCACCATCGACTTACCACATCGATATCATCCTGTAACTCATCCACATTTTTCTCATCAGAGATCGAATTGTAAAGTTTTAAATCATCAGCGAACAACCTGACATCGAATTTCAATAACCCAAACAAATCATTAATGAAGAAGAAAAATAGCAGAAGACCCAGGGGAGTCCCTGGGGAACACTTGAAGGTACATCTGTCTCCATAGGCTTAAACTCTTTTGCAACAACCAACTGAGACCGGTTACTTAAATAGAAATTCAACCACCATATTAACCATGAATGGACAGCAAAAAAACATGGTTTATTAGATCAAAGACCTTACAGAAGTCGGTATAAATGGCACGAACTTCCCCACCTCTTCCAAGAAATTCAAAAATATCAGTAACATAACCTAATAGGTTAGTGGAAGTAGATCTGCGATGCAGGAAATCATGTTAAGAAGCTTCATGTTAAGAAGCTGAGAGACGTGCTAAAACATTTTTTAAACAACTAGAGATTCTAATAATTTACCAAGCCTGAAACAATCGAGACCAATCTGTAATTCTCAACACAAGATATGTCAGCCTCTTTGTGGATTGTGGTAATAAATAATCTTGTTAGGAACCAGCCCACGTCGAGTGACTTCTGGAAGGGCTTAGCAATAACTTCAGCAGAAGTTTTTAAAACCATAGATAGAATTGAATCCGGTCCTGCTCCTTTGTTAGCAAGTGCTTTGAGCGCTCTACACACCATCTAATAATACTTTGTTATACACTGAGTCGTTCAACCTAGTCTATAAATATTAAAATTTCATAATCATGAAAAACAATCATATATAAATGGAATGCATTGGATTTCCAAATTACACTCTCTAGTTGCTCCATCTTTGAGAAACGAATGCTCAAATCTTTTACTTGCATTTCGAGTCACTATCTGATGAGATTATTCCTCGCTGAGCTTCGTTAGCTCATCAAACTGAGACGTGATTTACTCTACTCCTTTGGTTAAGCTATAAAATCTGCCATATTTTGCTGTCACTAGCCATTTTCAACAGGATAGCTTATTTTTTTTTGTTTTTTTTTTTGCAAGGAATATATATATCCGGAATATTTTCAGCTTTTCTCTGTACAATATGTTCAGAAAGAGATTATTTTATTATAATGTAAGTTTATTTTGTATATCCCTGCCATCGTTATTTCTGACTGTAATCACGAATTATTAAAAAGTTTACTAAAATAGTGTTTTACATGATCAATTTATCACAGAAAACTGGAACAAGTCAGTCTCCAAGGAGGATGTAATACTATGTAATCACAGATCAGAGAGATATAATACCGGATGTGATGACCATTCGTCACATTAGCTATATCGTCGCTATCCCTTTATGCACAGAACACCCACGAACCTCTACTATGAAGTATTACAGATTCATGAGAACATCTAACTAATCACACTTACACATAGGTCACATTTACCAAGTAATTTTCATTTTGCTCTCTACTCCATGTCATTGTTCGTCATTTCATTCGCTTTGTTTACAGCATTGTGGATACTATTTACAAAGGTATTTTTAATACTGGCATTGAGATATATGTACAGTTTCTACGAATACATATATCTCATTGAATACAGGATACTATTTCTTGCGACTATTTCTGTTTTTTGCTTAGCTATGGACTCTGACAACTTCCCAAACTATAGACCTTTGCACGAACACGAACTTTTGCTAATAATAATAATAATAATATTTATTCCCAAAAAAAACAAGATATATTAGCAGCTAAATTACACTTAAAACTAGGAACTCATACTAGTTTTACAATTGTTACTGCTATGATATTTGAGCTTTTTAGTTCCCACACTAGGATACCCTGTGTTGTGGGAACTAGTCTCTTCCATGTGCACATAACAGATAAAACGAACAAAAAAACAAGATATATTAGCAGCTAAATTACACTTAAAACTAGGAACTCATACTAGTTTTACAATTGTTACTGCTATGATATTTGAGCTTTTTAGTTCCCACACTAGGATACCCTGTGTTGTGGGAACTAGTCTCTTCCATGTGCACATAACAGATAAAACGAACAAAAATACAAGATATATTAGCAGCTAAATTACACTTAAAACTAGGAACTCATACTAGTTTTACAATTGTTACTGCTATGATATTTGAGCTTTCTAGTTCCCACACTAGGATACCCTGTGTTGTGGGAACTAGTCTCTTCCATGTGCACATAACAGATAAAACGAACAAAATAAAATAAAATAAGAAGATATTTTTTCCTATTCGGAGGTAGGAACAAAAAAATTTAAAAATATGGTGTAGTTACTACTTAGTAGTGTGCGTGCGTACAGTGACTGTAGATGATGTGTAAGTGTATATGCATGAGCTTTAGAAATAATGTGGTGTGTGTAGGAACAGATAAGGTACGAATTAGGCTAGTGGCACACAGGTTGATGACATTTTGAATTTAAATTTCAAAATGTCATCACCGTCGAGACTATTTCTATCGAAACTGTGCAACAGATTTACTGTTTAAATTGCGACACTGATGTCTCACAAAGAAGGCGACACCAGGCTTGTCCTAGCGGAGATCGTAGCTGTTTTACTGTAATATAGAAGAAAATGTTGGTTTCATTTCAAGTGTAGTTGATAAAAATACTGGCGTGTACGATCTAAGATTAAAGCTGATACAAAAGTATCCTGATGTCCCAATATTTTGTAATTGCGTTCCTTACTGTACTAGCTATTGAACCTAAATCATATTTAAGATGTAAAAAATTGTTCAGTTGCTGGCATAATCTTCTATGGAAGTGGGCGTAGTCGTTTGAGGTCAATATAAGCCTTAGGTCCTCAGAGACGCTCGAAGTCGAGGTGTTATCAGATGGATATCCCGGCTGCTGTTGAGACTTAATTGAAGTATTGGAAGTATCTCCCCTCTTACCTTTATTCTTGCACTGAGGGCACTTCCAGTTACTCTTCGACTGACGCTACTCTTACAGAAATTTTTCGTTAGTGATGCCTAAGTATTGGTACCGATTGGTACACAGTGGTAATGATAATTATAACAGGTAGTTAGGTTACTCACTAGTTTTAACAGGGATATGACAAGTATATTAAAAACCAATGCAAAAGTATAGCATCAACGCTCTTGATGCCTTTTGACAGACTTCTTATTATTTCGTTTTCATGGAAACCGTTCCTTACAGCGATTAATCGACGTTTTCCTGTTTTCCCGTAGAAATTTTCTATTTTCCGGGATAAAAAGTATCCTATGTTGGTCTCTATATTATACAGTACCTATTTAAAAAATCGTTCATCAAAATCGGATCAGCCGTTTTGGCGTTAAAACTCCCCAAAAAAAAAACAAACAACAAACTTTTCACTTTTATATGTTGGTGTGGATTACAACGGCTGCCAGTTTACCGGTTTTAGGTATTATACCAAATACCAGATACTGACTTGAACTATCTTCGGAAACTTTACAGACACTACCCTCGTAAACGCCCTCCATCTGTTAGTCACAAAACTGACAGCTGATCAACTGACACTATCGGTAACTGTCTAAACTCGCGTCAGCCTGTATCTCCTTTTTAGTTTGTGCAAAGACTACAGTATATACTAGAGTTTGTGCTCGCGTCCAAAGAGTTTATAAATACTACGTAAGAAGAGACGGGACTGACGTATATTGGAACGGATGTTGAGAATTTTTAAAACATACGCTGAGAATAAGCGCAACATAACAAAACTAATGACCATAGGTAATCACACTCTATATCGAGCATGTTAGCCAACATGAGAAACAGAAAAGGATGTATGCAAATATAGCACATTTTTTATCGATATCGATATTTTGAAGAAAAAAACGTATTAGTATTATTTTAATTTATAGGTTTATAATAATAATATGTTTTTTCTAAGGATATGGTTTTTATTACATACAAAAATAATAACACAAGACATTTTATATCTTTTTCCCGGAAAATAATCTCTAATCTTCCTTACTCCTTACTTAATATTACATACTAGTAGTGCTGCGTGATTAAGAGCAGTTAATAGCAGATATGGAGTAGCTTTTTTTTTTAAATTGTGTTGTTTATTTTTGAAGTCGGTGTTTCGAAAATGTTTGCCACAGATATATTCAATTCATGCAGCTTTTCGATCAGTATGTATGCCAAGTTTTCTTTACTGGTCACTTTTACCCAGTTTATGGGTCCTCGGATCTGCAATCAATGATTTTTCTAAGATATTTGCGGATTTCCAGCTCCATGCTCCGGAGGACACGCCTTAACCGTAAGCCTTTGATCGTTTACGAAACCAGAATTTCGTAAATGCCAGCTGTTATTGATTGGTAGTAATCATTAAGCCACGTCAACGGCCCTTTGGCGCCATACTAACTCTGACACAAACTCACTGATAAAATCTGATTCTGATCGCTAGCCTAAAAATGATTGTTAAAAATCCTTAAGCCTCAATGTGTGACTGCGATTGACAGCGGTTTCCTTTGTTGCAGGCTACACCGAGGAGCAGCCTTCCACTCAGTTCACGGCACAGCTCCCAAGCGAGCTGAGCCCGGGCTGCGGCGCTCAGCCGGCACTTCACACTGTCTCCTACGCTCTTCTGCAGCTCTCTGCTTCCGACTCCGAAACACCCTTCCAGCTGCTCCACGTCTCTTCACCTGTCTCCGCACCCCCGCCTGCCCCCGTAGCACCCCCGCCTGCCCCCGTAGCACCCCCACCTCTGCCCCCGCCACAGGCGAGCGGCAAGTCAAGCGCCATGTGCTACACGAGTACGGGTGCGCTGCTTTCTCTACCGCCGAAGAAGAAGGACATCTACCGTCCGTACTGCCTGGAGCAGCGTGCAGCAGCGGCCGCGCACCTCGACCGTGCCGAAGAGGACCTCAATGCGGCACACGCCATCCTCGACCTCAGCCAGCACGCCGTGTATCTGACGGCACCAGTGCCGGCCCCCACGCAGCCACCACCAGAACCGGAGCCCGAGCCACCCACCACGCCGCCGCCCGCGCCTCTTTCTCCACCGCCCGCAGACCGTCCGCGCGAAACCGTCGTCTACACCTACGATGCGTTTTTTGTGTCCGACGGACGCTCCAAGCGGCGCAACTTCGCCAACGTGCCTCCCGAGAGCGCACCGCAGCCGGAACCCAAGTCCAAGTACACGTGCAGCGAGTGTGGCAAGCGGTACGCCACCTCTAGCAACCTGTCGAGGCACAAGCAAACGCACCGCAGCCTCGACTCGCAGGCTGCCAAGCGCTGCCAGGAGTGCGGCAAGGCGTACGTGTCGATGCCGGCGCTGGCCATGCACGTGCTTACGCACCAGCTGTCTCACGTGTGTGGCGTGTGCGGCAAGTTGTTCTCTCGACCGTGGCTGCTGCAAGGACATCTGCGCTCGCACACCGGAGAGAAGCCATACGGCTGCGCGCACTGTGGGAAGGCGTTCGCCGACCGCTCCAACCTACGCGCGCACATGCAAACACACTCTTCCGATAAGAACTTCGAATGCGTGCGTTGCCACAAGACATTCGCGCTAAAGAGCTACCTAAACAAGCATCAGGAGGCGGCGTGCACGCGCGACGACGATGACGCACCCGAGTCGCCAGGCACGCCCGACGCCGCCGGCGGCTAGCACTACACCGGGACCGAACGGTTTACTTTTAACCTAAAGTACTAAAGTATTAATATGAATTTAGCTTTTTAGATTAACGTAGTTTTACAATGTAACAGGTGCGCGCGGGTCCGGGACGGACACGTTCGGGCCGGACGCGCCGCGCCGAATCGAGCAACGTTTCGCAAACAACGAATAATGTACGCCCCGTAGAGCCACGCGGAGTCGCGGCGATAGACGTCCCTTTAATCTAACGATGTACATAGTTGTCAATATAAATTATACCCTTATATATAGAAGTATCGAAATGCGAATGAAACTAATATCTTTTGTAGGTGATTTTACAAGTGCAATGTAGGTTAGAGAGTTCTAGGCTGTAAGCGATTGTCGAGATGCGAGCGCCGAGCCCGGTGCGTCCCGGAGCACTCGCGACCCTTTCCGTCCGAAGCGGCGCGCCCGCCGCGCCCGCTGCGCCTGCGCAGCTGCTAGCCGCCGCTGCTACCTCGCTGTGATCGGAATGCCGTATTTAGCCCTATTAAGTTCTCCAGAGGATAATTCTTTGTACGATAAGGTAAGCAAATATAAAAAAAAAGAAGTTTTTTTAAATATTTTTCATCTAAGCTAAGGAGCTAAATCTGGCATTCCGGCCACGGTGCGCCTCAGTGTTCACTAGGTCTCTGAGCAGTACCACTAGTGGAGACCCACGTAGAGTAGTAACGTTGCGCTTCCGCGGATCGCAGCGGTGACGGCTGGCAGAAGCACCGGCGCCGGCCCGCGACAGTGCCTTAGCGGCGACCGTGCGCGCCTCCGCCCTGTAACCTGTCTTCACATATTCTCGGCTTATGTCAAGTAAATTGCATTCTACATATACTACTATCATACAAGCCCATCACTAGACATCAGCGCGTTTAATAACTGGACCAGATATCCAACAAACTTACTGCACTGCGCTGTCTGAGTAGAATAATTTAACACCTGCAATTTTGGGCCGCCGCGCTGGAGCCCGCCCTTCAACTTTACTGTGTCGGTCACGAACAAACTTTCCAAAGCAGCTTTCATGACCTCGTTCATTCGACGCCTGCATAAAGATATGTCCAGGAACAATTTAACAAGACATAACTTACAAGCTTTTGCTCGCAACTTCGTCTTCGTAATTAATAACTTTAATTATCTACTGGAACTTTACAAATTCTAACGCTAAATATTTGCAGTCCCTTATTGTTGTTGAAAATAGCTTGAAAACGTATAATGACAGAGTGACAGGGCGGTGCTGTGCCACACCATAGCAAGCATGCCTTTAGTTGGAGCGTGTTTAAGAAGAGTCAAGTAAGTGGCAATAAAGTAACTTAGCGTAAGTTAGGCTAGGAACCTAGGCTAGCGAGGAGCACGAGGTGTTCGGAGAATGGGTATCGAAAAGCAATAATAATGTAGGAAAAGGTCGCGCACCGCTGTCGTAAGACGCTGCAGACTTTAGTGTTCTATTCTCTATCCCCGTAGCTGTAGCGTAGGTCCTAGCATCGGCCCACGGGAATGATCTCGAATCAACGCTAGCACGAAGCATGATTAAGAAAATAATCACGATCCCTGGACCCCACAAGACATAATAATAATCGAGGTGGTCCACACCAGGTAGGCCGGGCCGATGCTCTCTTAGTCTATTGTTGGTGCCTCGCGTCAATTCGCCATTTGTAAATTTATTTTAACCCTGTCAATTAAACTCGAGTCTTTCTAAAAGATGAAAGTTCCTAAATTTTCATATTCCAAAGTCATTTAATGGAAAGTCACAAACTATTTAAGAATAGATCAGTTCAGTAATTAAGGAGTTTTGTTTATAGGTTTGGTTTAGAAAAGTTAAGTTTTGGTAAAAATATATGTTTGCTCAATGAATGGCCCAAGCACACGCAATACTTCTAGCATCCTTGACTGACATTAGATCATTCGTTTTGGCATTTGAATCCAGTGACAACGCTTCTCTCCATGAGATTTTGATATCTTGTTCTAAAGAGTCAACAAAACGCGTTGCAAAATTGATTCAAAAAACAAAAAAAACATACATACAGCCGAACATATAACCGTCTCCTTTTCTGAAGTCGATTAAAAACAACGAACGATGCTAAAAGTATCACGTTTGCTTAGGTCCGAAAATATTATTTTGAACTAAGATATTTAGAAAAAACTTGTTGAGATGTAACGCCAAACCCGCCTAGAGAGGCACTCGACTCTAGTACCTATATTCCCTAATCCATATTCCTATATAGGTATGTAGTGTAGTGCCACATTTTACCTTTCTAGAAATTCCTAGTACCCTTTATAAATTATTATATATCCAGTGTTGAAAAATATTATATTTTTACAAATTAGGCTTAAAGAACAAAGGTTGCGCGTTAAAAGCAATATAATGTAATTTAAAAGCAATATTAACTTAGGTACAGTCTAATAAGATTTTGTAGATTTTTAGAGGTTTGGTGCTTTGGTACCAAGTTTATTATTATGGAAACAAAAATAGGTACATCGAATATTATATGATTTAAACATTTATATACAAATGCTTAGATGGTGTGTCGGTAGTATCCATTATATTCTATCCTTTTGGTTGACTATGTGCTCTATTCTCTTTCCCTATCCTAGAATACTAGCCTTACTATGTAGGTAGCTCTATCTATAATCTATATACTCTTTTCGTGTAATCTCTTCCTTAATCTATTCTTTAGTATCATTACTCTATCTAACCTAGCGGCCCCATTTTTAGTAATTAGTATATAATATGCAAACATATTGGCTTATCGATATAAACGTAACGTAAATAATGAAAAAACATATTTTATTCGAATATAAATAATATACTAACTATTATTATTATTATTGTAGTCATATTTAGTAAAATAAATAAGGAATGGTAATGTAAACAAAACCAACTTATATACAAAAATATATACAAGATTGTAAATACGTCCTTGTGTACCAAATTTCTCTTCTTTACAATTTTTTGTAGTGGTAGTCGATCAAGTAGATAATGATAGAAAAATAACTGTAACGATAAAAGTGTATAGTAAACCGTATTAATATAGCGACCAGAGGATTACTAGTAATAAATAGGTTACCACTTAGAAATGTAACGAAAACATATTTGCCTTTATTTATTGAAACGCGACAACGTGATAAATCATGAAATTTTACGCTGTTTCGGTTAGTATCGGTCCAAAATATAATTATTATTCGATTATAACGATCGAGACTGGCTGCCCCGAAACTGATCTAAAATTTTAATGAGGCCTTTCTTTTGTCACATCAATATTCATAGGGAACCTACGGTGACCAGTTCAGTCATACACTATAATAGGCATTTCATTATGCTGTGCGTCTCGCAGTGATAAACTTGTCCAAAATAGCAATACGTACTAAGAAATATTATAGATAAGAAATACTGATACTTAGTTAACTTTAGATGTAACTTAAAGCAATATTATAAAGACAAGCAATAAGAAAGCAATATCGTTTTAATAGATTTAGTTACGCAAAGTGACTTATTTGATAGCGACGTTATTCGGCTATTTATTAGACTGCAAACGTGATATAGGATTTTAAAATTATATTTCGCCTCGAATTTATTGCATATGAATTAAAAATTGGAAAACTCGGTCAAAAATGTACGCCTATCTTTTAAAAAATTATAAATTATTCTCAAATTAAAATTCAATTTAGGTTTTTAAAGGTTTTCGCAGTTTCCAAAGGATACGTTTGAAATAAATTGATAGAGATAGAGAGAAAAATCTAGGTACCTACATTTTATGACAATGCTTACAAAATCTTTTTTATGATTCAGCCGGCCTATTGTTAGTATTGATTAAACTAAGCAAACTCTGTCTGGCTTCGTTCGTTGTTACGACTTTTCATACAGTTCGGGCATTCGTTAAGCTCGCTCGACGTTTTGCTAACGAACGGCGAACAGTTCGCTCTTGTCCACTGTTATCGCTAGCCAATCAGAAACTGACGTTGCAGTTTATAGATATTGCCTTGTTTTTGTAACTGTAAAATACTTATATATTGGTAATTCACCGCGTGTCGAAACAGATAACATTTTATTAGGCTCATTACAGAATATTAACGAGATTGTTACGGATTTGAGATTCATAAGACATAATATATTTAAGCTCGTTTTTCCTTAAATTCTTGTTCTATCTTTTTTTGTATCTGTCTCGCGTAAGGGAAGCGATTTGCAATGCGCCTCAGAGTCGTTTTATATAGTAACGAGTTATATTTATGTAACGGTTCTCGTTAACGTGCAGTGTTTGCGGAGCTCTGAGGAGGCAATATTTTAGGCTAAATTCGAGTATAATGTATACATATATAAACGATATATATCAAATTATTTAAAAAGACAACGATAGCAATAAATCGAAGAATAACAACGAATGTTTATTTAACATTGATTTGCACAACGAACTATGTTTAGGATTAAAATTCTGTTTGAGATGTCTGCGACAGACTGGCTGTTAATTTGATTTTTAAGTACATTCGCTACATAATTTAGTTTTGGAAAAACTTTATGCTTGTAGATTTTGTCGTGGACATCTCATACGTAACGTCGGATATTCAATATCCAATATTTGGTTAGAATTATATTTTTACTTGCATCAAAAGCAAAAGTACTAGGATAATATTTTAAATTGACAGACGCCATATTTATTTATTAGAGAAACTATATTTTATAAGCACGCTGTAAGATTATTAATTATTTCTGTTAGTTTGGTATCTGATATACCATTTTTTTGAAAATGTTTTTGCACTTGTTTTAAATGTGCATAGCTTTGGGAATAATTGAGTCCGTAATATAAGTTTGCATAGTAAGTTTGCCTCGAGAAGGCTGTAAGCTAGTCATAGTTGTAGAGCTTAGTTCTAGCCAGGTAGAGTAGAGGAATGTGATTATACAATGTGATGTGACGCAAGTAGTCGTGGAAGTGACTAGGGCGAGATTAAATTTTAGCACAGATTATATGATAGTAATAATTCGCCTTTCGACTTTTCGTTCAAGTGAGATGTGACATAGCTTAGCAATATAAAAAAGTAAGATTTTTAAACAGCGAATATACTTAGCGGCACGTAAGTCTAGCGGTGAACGAAACGTGGCGGGGATCTTGGCACAGTCAAAGTTTATATACCTAATTAGTTAAAATATTAAATACTTTTTATCCCGTTAACGGACTGTGCCAAGATCCCCGACACGTTTCGTTCAGACTTACGTGCCGCTAGCTATAACAGTAAATCCCAACATAGCTCGGTTGAACAATTAAGCGTAAACTATGAACTTTAGATAGCTTAAATTATACTTGATATAGCAGAACATCAAGACCCATCAATGTGTGAACCTCCTGATAAATATCTCGGATTTTGGTATTGCGCGAAAACGAATAAGATTTAAAAAGCAATAATTAATTCTAAGGCTATCTCACTTGCACAAAAACTCGAGGAGAATAAATTCAAGGTAATCGGTAGGGTTTGGTACTTCCAAGTTGGAATACTTGGTGACAGTGACACCAAGTTACAATGTTAATTAGAGTTAAGTAGGTAGCTATATATTAATGACCAATTTGCAAGGAGCGTCGGTATGAATATAGAGTAGGTAGGTTTTTTGTGTGCAGAGACCAAGTGCACGTTAGTGCTTGTATTACAACACTGCTTTTAGTCAAGTTAGGAACAGTTTACTTAACTATTTAGTTTATTTGTGAATACCTCCTTACTTGCGTTTAATACTGAAAATAGTTATTAAATTACATATAAATCGAAAAAGGCGAAAATGTATCTACGAGGATGTGTTCAGGATTTTAAACCAAAAGAGTTTATCGAAATTTTTAGTGATATGACAGAAATTATTTTATTTTTTACTTGCTTATGTTATGTTAGCTAAACGAGAAACGAATTATTTCATTCAAATAGATCGTGGCCTAAGAACAGTTTCTATTAAGAAACAGGTAACTCCTATATTTTTTTATAGATACTATACAATTTTTACTTGGCTAAAACAAGTGGTCCGTTATCACCTCATCTAGATATTAAATTAAATTTATCAAAAATAGGAACCGGTATAAAATCCTGATACCCTTGCCAATAATTAAATATACTCGTAGTCAAAGAATATATTACTCTTATATGCGTAGAAAGTCAATTTTTAATTCAATTATTCCTTCCTGATAAGCAATTATTTATATTAAAGTACCTACAGAATTACTTAGCATTAACATTGCATGAATTGAATAATATTATATATTGCATAATAGTGTTTAGTATTATATTATACATTTAGTGAGCACGGAGACGTGACGGAATTGAATATCGGTTATAAATACAGTGACGGTTAAAAATTAACGTTTTTAAAATATATTTTTTTCTACGTTTTTACATTTGGAAACTGGATAAAAATAATATATATAACTCACACTATGGTTCAGAATATACTAGAAACCACATAATATGTTGCACACGTCAATTCATCTATGTATACTTATAATGAAGCAGTAAGAAAAGTCTGTACAAAGAAGATAATTTAAAAAAGTTAATAAAAAACGTTTTAAAAAATAAAGATTTTATGCTGTAGCTATGTCATGGTAAAACTTAGATCGGGCTATCACAATTAAATGCGTATACATCATTTCGTGTCTGTGCTGCTAACTGTTGAGGAGTTCTATAATCAGGACCCAAGCCTGAGTGCAGTAACCATATCAGGGTAAATCTTAAGATTTAAATCATAATAATAAAATGCTTATACAAAATTTCGTGTCTGTGCTGTTAACCGTTGAAGAGTTCCTTTATCTGGAGCTCCTTTATCTGGAGCTAATCCTGGACGTCAATTCAGGCCATGCTTAACATAAAAATGCATTGTAGTCAAAAATGAACCAACATGCAAAATTCAACTCCGTAGGCAGACGGGAATCGAACTCTTTAAAAGCGTTTTTTACCACCTCATCGGCTTAGTTTTAAAATATTATCAAAATTCTGAAAAAATGGAAATCAGTTGGAGCAATCTCGGTGAATATGGTGAGTGACAAAGTTTTCAGTCGTAACTCCTGTAGTTTTGAGACGGTCCGTTGTGCAGTGTGTGTTGTCGTGAAGCAGGAGTGGACTAGAGCAATTGATAAGCCTCGGTTGTTTAACAGCGAGCTTGCCCATCATCATTTGTAATTCTTCACAGCACAGGTATGCAGTAATTGTTGTGCCAACAATCACTGCATCAGGTCTCAAGAAGCTGTAAAGAACAATGCTGGCACAGGTCCACCACACGCTCACAAAAAGCTTCTTTTGATTGAATTTGCGTTTGGGACATGGTTTAGCTGCCTCCTCTTTGTCCAACCAGTGCGAAAGACGTTTGCGATTGTCATACAGGATCCAATTTACATCACAACTAACAATCCGATTCAGAATCACCTTATTTGTGTGCCTATTCAACAAGTTAGGGCAAGCTTCGATGTGATTTCGTTGTTTTTGTTCAGTGAGCTACGGTACGGTGTGGTACGGTACCCACTTTCCGCGCTTTTTTTCTCTTTCCAAGTTGACGTAAATTATTCAGTATCGTTATAACACTCGTACGTTGAAAGATGTTGCTAATTCCGACGTGGTTTGAGATGAATCTGCTTTTACTATGGCTTTCAATTCATCGTTATCGACTTTCGTCTCCGGTCGGTCACAAGGCTCATTGTTGTGATCAAAATTTCCAGAACGGAAGCGATCAATCTAAAAACGCACCGTGCGTTCACTTGCGGTACCTGGTCCAAACATACCGTTGATAATGAGAGCCGTCTGTGCTGCTCGTTGAACTCGTATTCAAAAATAACGCGCAGTTTCGAATTTTCTCCCAGAATAAAAATCGAACAACGGGAAAACAAATGTTTTTTTTTTAAATAAGACGTAGCCATCCATTGTATTTACGTAAGAAATGTCCACAAGATTAGTAAATTAATTTGAGTTTGTTGAATTCTTAGAATGAAAGATATCGATGTTCACACCGCACTAGACAGTATTAAAAACGGCAATTTCATAGGACCTACTACACTCAGTTTAGAATATTGAGTTTTTTTGAATCGGGTTTTGTAAAATATATGAAAGTACTTGCTTTCCCACGTGACTTTGTCCGTGCGGACTACAGTTTATCGTGAAAAAGGCATCCTATGTTTTTCTAGGATATTAAAAACCAATGCAAAAGACAGACTTGTTATTATTTCGTTTCCATGACAACCATTCCTTGCAGCAAGTAATCTTCAATTTCCAGTTTCCGAGATAAAAAGTATCTTATGTTGATTTCTATATTGTACAGTACCTACATATAAACTTTCATTAAAATCGGATCAGCCGTTTTGGCGTGAAAGCTTCCCAAACAAAAAACAAACAGACAACTTTTCACTTTTATATATTTGTGTGGATTTACCTGACTTTTTAATTCCTTCCTCCTTTGATAAAGTATCGATTTTGAAACAAAAAAAAAACTATTATAAATTGCATGCAGGTGATTATTTATTTTCAAGTTCTACTTATTCCACTTTGATGAAATCCGTCTTTAAAGAGCTAAGCTAAGCTAGCTTAAGGGCGGATTTCAACAACATTCGCCCTCGAGGGAGAGTTGTTAAGAATTTTAATAAAGAAATGTTTGAAAAATTGTTTCATTTTTGCAAATGACCCGTAGTTTTCAAGAAGCCCCGCCGAAACTTTTTGTGGTAAGATACATTGTTTCGTATTTTGCATGTACGCTATGGAATATTTTGTTGCGATTGACAGTGACAGCTGCTACCATTTAAACAAGTTAGTAGTTTAATTAAAGTATTATTTTAAACGACAAATTGTAATAGCGTGAAATGAGGCAATGACGGAGCAATAATATTTCTATTTTAATGTTATAATTCATTTTGAATATAATAAAATAATTATATGGCTTATCCAACTTTATTGAAATTACAGGTAGTTCAAATGAAAATCCCAGTACTTAATTCTATGTTTCCATTCCTATGTAATTCTTATGTAAATAAGCAGCAACAACGAAACAAAAACAAAATAAACAAAATAATTAAATAACTTATTTTCTGTTAGTGCTTACTTTCTAGTTCTGTGAGAACTATTTGAAATATTACTTCCTTCTTTAATAACGTAGTAGCTAAATTCTCATTTTGATTGGATTATTTCCTTTTTTGCCATTCAATTGATATTCGTTTATAATTTTAAAAAAAGTCAATATTTTTAAACGGTTTTACAAGTACAATAGCTAAAACATAAAATAAAAACGTGGGGCGTAGTGTACACCTGGGTAATATAAATGCGACTCCCCCACGATTTTATTATATTTTTTAGCTTTTAGAACATATAAAACCGTTTAAATTAAAAACATTTTTACTAATTTAATATTCAAGTTTATAGTTTTTATTTAGTACTAAGTTTCCCGCCCGCGACTTCGTCCGCGCGGACTACAGTTTATCGCGAAAAAAGCATTCTATGTTCTTCTAGGATATTGAAAACCAATGCAAAAGTAGGTATAGCACTAATGTTCTTGAAGTTTTTTGACAGACTTGTTATTTCGTTTCCATGGCAACCGTTCCTTACAGCGAGTAATCAACATTTACCATATTTCCCGTATAAAACTACAATTTTCCGGGATAAAAAGTATCCTGTGTTTTATTCCAGAGTACAACCTATCTGCATTCCAAATTTCATTAAAATCCGTCCGTCCGTTATCGCGTGAAAGCTACCCAAGCAAACACACAGACAACGTTTCACTTTTATATATTGGTATGGATTTCTAAAGTGTACTGTGTTCTACTTGTCAAGTCCTTTCATTTGATACCCATATTGCAAGGATTGAAAAATAGAGTAATCTGCCATTTTGTGGTGGCGGCCATCTTGGATTTGGAATTTTCATACTGTACTGTATTCTACTACTTAAGCCCTTTCATTCAATATGGGAATGAAAAAAGTAATCGCCATTTTGTGGCGGCGACCATCTTGGATTTGGAATTTTCATGGTGTACTGTATTTTACTAAGCCCTTTCATTTTATATCCATATTGAAGGGGAGGGAAAATAATTTACCTAATCCGCCATTTTGTGGTGGCGGCCATCTTGAATTTACAATGATATTGAATACCTATACATAATTGTATCGTCACCAGAATTAAAGGCGTTTACCAAATTTCAGATCAATCAGTCAACAGAAAGGGGGTAAAATTTCAATTACTAGATTTGATCCAAATAAAAAAATAAACAAACAAAAATCAACAAACAGGTCAAGATAAATAAAATCGTTTAAAAAAGAATTCTAAATAACAATCCCAACACCATTTAGTTTTGAAAATCGAATAATATGTTGTTAGTTTCCACAATAAATGTGTTATTATTTCACCGTGTGAAATAAATGATAAACATACTCGTATTGTTAAAAATATACCCGCCGAAATTCGGCGTTGAAGTTTGTTCAGTAAATTCAGAGAGATCGAGTCAGTAGCTATTAATTATAGGAATAAAAATCCAACAGCAGAAATTTATTTTTCCGTATAACCTCTCGTGTTAAGTGACATCGACACTTTTAATTTTTTTATTAGTGGCAGATCAAAATTCAGCGAGTAATTGTTTTCCTTAACTTGTTTAAAAATAAATTCCACAAAACCATTTGTTACGTGAAAATTAAGGTAGAAACTGAAACATGTTTCAGATGGGCAAAGTTGACCGAGTAATTAGATTTAATTCCGGCGAACTGAATGGCACCCCTGTCAATCCCACCGTAGATCATCTACCTGCCCATTATAATCCAGCCAAAGAGCCGTTATCAAACACTGTTAGAACTGTCCCATGTGTGAACCCTTTATACAGTTGAATAAAAGTGGGACGTCATGTCACACATTTGTAAACTTTATTGCATCATGGTACAAAATAGGATAAATTCTAAACTTAAATAGTTTAGCATCTAAATACATAAGAAAAACTGTGTATACGGTGTAAACTGTGTAACGGTGTAACTGTGGTCTGTGGAAAAACATATTTTTTTGTGAGAACTACGTGACTTTATTTTCTGCTAATCAGCATCGCATCTCATAGCCGAGGCACATTACACAAACTACCACTATTTGTGCCTTGGACTGTATTAGAGCAACAGCTTAATCAGTTTATCAAGTGTGAATGCCATATTTAAAACTTTGGAATTTAACATATGTATGGAATATTGGGAACACATTACATAAGCTGAAAGGCCCGGATAAAACTATTATGATAAGTGAACTAGTGAGTACGAGTACATTTTATTGTATGGATTTGTGTCGTGTGAAGTTATACAACATGGCATTTTTGGAAGATAAGAAACTCGATATACCTAACGAAAATTACATTCTTTAACTTTCAATAAGTTTTATGCCAAAAATATATAGGACTCCAGCTCATTGAAAACGACGCAGTAGTACATGAAAGTGGACAAGTTTTTAACATACTATATCAAGCATCTTCATTATTTTCATAGCTGAAAGCATACATTTTAAGCATCCAGAAAATTCCAGTTTCCTTTACCAAAATAACTTACCCATCTAATTCTTTTACCGTCAAATTTGTATTCAGAGAGTAATATTTATTTGTGAACGTACCGCGTAAGGATGTTTGGAAATATGTATATTGCGTGTTTTGTGTTTAGTCGTTAGATCGTTTCCGTTATTTATAAAATAAACTGTATTGTAATAAAAGGCTGTTTTATTTATTTTGTTCTAAACATGACTATTCAAAATGAACCATGAAAAAATATGTAGCTTGCTTCCGCTTAACAGTAAGTCAAACATGATAAATGGAAAAATAATAACATTAAATATATAAACAACCCACGAGATGTTGACTACCTAACCAATAAATGAAACCTAACAATAAATACAATAAAAACATATACCTCTATCCAAATTTCCATAAAACACAATCTGACAGGAATACGACACGTATTTCGCCTCTACACGAGGCATCTTCAGGAGATGTTGATTCATCGAGTGCTGGACGGAGAGTCAGTGCTGGTCAATTGGTCTCTCGGTCCAACACTCGACGAGTTAAGAAGTCAACATCTAACCAAAAAATCTAGTCCTAACTTCAACGAACAAATCTCCAGCTAGTACACAATCTATTCCAAAGTTGATTCCAAAGATAGATTATAATGGATTATTGGAAGAACTGAGAAATATGGATTGGGTAAAATTCTATTTACACGATGACATCAATGCAGCTACTGACGACTTCACATCCATAATATTGAGTTTAATCGAAAAACACAAAAAAGCGCCTCACCGTTATCGTAAGCTTTTCAATTGCGTTCTGCCGTGGCTAACACCGTCGCTCTTAAAATGTACTAAGCGCCGAGACCTGTTGCACATAACAGTTATAAAAAATCTTACTGATCACATTTTAGCCAAGGAATATAAAATTTATCGAAACACTTGTAATAATACTATACAGAATGCGAAAAATGCGTACGAAAGGAATGAATTGTTCAACTGCAAAGGTGATAGTAGAAAAACATGGAGCATATTAAAAAGAATCTGTTGCTTAAATGAAAAAAAAGAGTAGTACTGACTTGATCAAGAGTAATTTGAACCCCAAAGAGTCTCTTAACGTGGTGAATGATTATTTTACCTCAGTAAGCGAAAAACTAGCCGGAAAAAATCTAAATAAAGTTGGCAAAACTGAAAACCAACTAGCTGCTAATCTGAACCAGCTCGCTATTATCAACAAACAACCGGACTCATTTTTCTTATGTCCCACGGATGCTAACGAAATATCTAAAATAATAGGAAGCCTCAAATCACGGTCAGCTGCTGGACATGACAATATTAGTAATAGTTAAATATTTAAACGGGACTTAATCGCGCTGAAAACTTAATATTTATTTACCTCGACGTTTAAATATTCGGTTTAAATTTTTAATATATGGTCGTCTTCTCGTGACCACGATCAATGTAACTTGATCGAAACGTCGAGGTAAATAAATATTAAGTTTTCAGCGCGATTAAGTCCCGTTTAAATATTTAACTATGTGTTCGAATCGCGAAAGTTTAAAAGTTACAATATTAGTAATGATTTTATAATCAAAAAAGACATTCATTGGTTAGTCCTATTGCATTTCTATGTAATTTGAGTATGATCTGTGGCATGTTTCCAGAGAGCTTTAAAATTGCAAACGTTACACCAGTTTTCAAAGATGGAGACCCTCACTTTGCATCTAATTATAGGCCAATCTCATTACTTAGCTGTCTCTCGAAGATATTGGAGAAAGTAGTGAATTCTCGGCTTCTTAAGTATTTGGAGTCTCTTAAGCTACTATCAGAGCAACAGTTTGGTTTTTGTCCCAATAAGTCCACAGAAGACGCTGTGACCATGCTAAGTGATTATGTGGCTGGCAGGGTCGACAAAGGCTTCAAGTGCATTGGAGTCTTCCTCGACCTTGCCAAAGCATTTGATACGGTGTCGGTACGACAAATTATAATAAAAAAGATGGAAATTTTAGGCATACGTGGTGTTCCCTTGCAATGGTTCGCAACATACCTTGAAAACAGAGCTCAAAGAGTTTGCGTGAATAATATGAGTAGTGATGTAAATTTTGGGGTGCCACAGGGTAGCGTCCTTGGCTCTACACTATTTTTATTATACATAAATGACCTTTGCTCTCTAAAAAATCACCAAGGTCACATGTGAACCTTGTAGGTTTGTGGCTTCAAAACAACCTTTTGACTCTCAACGCCTTAAAAACTAAAGTAATTACTTTCAGCATCTCACAAAGAACGGCATCACAACAAGCCTTGACAGTCAAATTTCACACATGTCCAAATGTCTCTAATTATTGTGAATGTACCACGTTGGAGCAGGTCCATTCCTTAAAATACTTAGGAATCGTTATAGATCAGCACCTCACATGAAAGGCAAGTACTTACCCTTACTGGCAGAGTGAGAAAGTTAATGTTAAAAGACTTAAATTCGCTGCAGATACTGAAGTTCTCACGCTGGTTTATAATGCCCTATGTAAATCAATTTTGAGCTATCGTGTAGTGGTATGGGGTGAAGCTAATAAAACCAACCTTCTCAAACTCGAACGTGCTCAGAGAGCTGTTTTAAAGGTTGCATATAGACAACCCTTCCTCTAACCAACTGACGCACTTTACAGTGAATGTGGCCACTTGAGAGTGAGCAACTTTATATATTTTCTGTCATACTGAGATACCATAGAATTGCACCCAGCACCCTTATAATTTCTTATCGGCACCTAAGATGGAAACCCCCCAACAGACACATTGTGTTCTTTCGTAGAACTTACTCCTGGACAGCCCCCTATTTATATGCCAGAATTAATCGGCAACTCAACATTTTGCCACTAAAAAGATATCGGTGTAAAATAACACTCAAGAAATGTCTTCTCAGTATGACATATGAGGAGACAGAAAGGATTTTATTTATTGTGAAATAGATAAAGGGATAGAAGTTGATAGTATAGTACCTACTTTTTCTTTTCTTTTATTTTTACTAATAATTTCAATGAATTAATATTCGTAGTCTGATTAAAAAGTCGATTTCAAATGGTTCGCTAAGGAAGATCTCTGCCAATGGGGATGAATATTTTATGGGACTAAACTTTCAAATGAAAAGGAAATCATCCAAATAGTAATCCCGGCGTTATGGGCTTTCTCTTTTTTCAAGTAGTTTAGAAATCGGTACAATAGCTACTTCTAGAATTACCTACCTACTGTTAGTTTCTTAACGTTTATTTTAAATCTACGCTCAAGCTCATATATACGGACGTTTTTAAACCTTACAAACATGCACGTAAGTACACACACTTTTTTGCAGGTACGCTTTATCATCCAAACACAATCACACCCTCCGCCAACACACTGATTTTCTCTCACACTAACGAACATCTAAGACAGTTGGTTGTTGGTAGGTAGTTGCAATACATATGATGATGTATTTTTTTATTGTCTCGAGCGTTGGCTTGAATTAATCTTCTAAACATATATATCTTTCTATTTTATAAGTTCGACGCAAATATGAGATCAAATTTTGTTTTGTTATTATGTATGATAAATTCGAACACTGTAACGTTTAAGCACTGCAAATACACCCAAAGGTTTTGTTCTTCACGGCACAGGGTATCCTAGTGTGGAGACCAAAGCCCATGGACTTTATTGTTTTTTATTACAAATGTTTAAATGTATGCATGTTTATTTTAAGTTAAAATTAGCATGTATGTTAATTCTTGTGTTGTCACACAATAAGTCTTTAATGTTAGCAAGTTTTTGAAAACAATAAACGATTAGTATATATATATAACCCAGGTTGTTTTTATACTTTATTTTATTATTTTACTGTTAAGCGGAAGGAAGCTACATATTTTTCTTCGTTCATTTAAATATGGATTTCCGCATTTCCGCAATGTAACGCCTGAGTCTATCAACTATAAGTATTCAATTAGTAGGTGCAAAGAGTTTTTATTCGCTCTCAATTACCTCTAACTGTAGGTTAAATAATTCAACTCTGTCATCATCATCATCATCATCATCACCGTCAGCTTGTTTCCACCCCCTGCTGAGTATAAGCTAGCTCTGTGCCGTCCTCAACTGAGTTATGAATGCAATAAACAGTGTTTGCTTGGACTTCACGCATACAATAGTCTGGTAACGACATCTTCTATATTGACAGATAGGTTACATCTAATAACAAGAGCTGCGCATTTCCGAGCTGGCATTCTAGTTCCCAGCTGACAAAATATGCGGGCCCATTGCGGTGCGGGCAGTGGTTCAACTGCTCTGTCCAACAACTTTTATAGTTTTGTAGTAACTTTGACACCTGTCTAGTACAGTGATTTTACATAGGTAATTTTATAGTAACTTTGACACATGTCATTTTGACACATGACACTTTGACACTTGTCAACCTCGAGGCGCAGCTAGTATAAATATTTCTCAACTATGTTGTTTTTTTTTCGTTTATTGTACTATGGGACTTTGACATGGTTCTGTGACGACCCCTAGTTATTCCTGGTAGCCAAATCAGTTTGGCAAACTAGTTTGGCCACGAGGAAACACCCCTAGTGAAGGCCCGTGGTCCAACTGGTTGGACAGAGCAGTAGGACCACTGCACCGCACCGGCCCATTGCGCCATCTATGCGAGTATTTAGCCCCTAAAGAGGCTATGCTGCTCGTTATGGAACGAGTAATGCCGACTAAACAATTGTCAAAATTTTATTCAGAGTTTAATTATGTTTATTGACCTCTCTGAGTGCGGCAGAATATCTCTAGTCAAAAGTCTTTTGATTAGTCCCCGCGTACTAATCAAAAGACTTTTGACTAGAGCTATTCTGCAAGCTGCTAAAGCGCCTCGTGGCGACTACTATAATAATTAGATTTAAAATAAACTAATAAGAATTCAAGAAATATTAGAAAAATAAATAAGCCATCAATTTTCTTGCCGGTTCTTTTCGAATAGTTCTCCGAATCCTTTAATTTAACTTTAAAAGTAAATATTTACGTTATCTTTATTCAACATATTCAAAGATCTCCCCTGGTCACACAAAAGCAAGGAAGACATCCTCAAGAGTAGTGTCTGAAACGGTATAGTCCTCTATGAGGTCATGGAACTCTTCCTCTAGCGCCTCCAATTTACTAAAAGTTTCTTCGTAGGAGACCCGCTCAGTATACGGTAGTACAGGGAAGTCTGAAAAGACAAGGTAGGCGAGAATTAAGAAAATAAGCGGACACTACCCAAAGTTATACAACTACAATATTATTTCACTTTGTACCTACGTAATTTATTTACTAAATGAAATGAATTATATCCTGAAGACTAGCTGTGCGCGCGGCTTTGCCCGCGTGCATTTTTCTGGGGATCCTATGTGTTATTCCAGGGCCAAAAGGATCGTTAAAGTACAATGATATCAAATTTAGTTCAGCCGTCAAATAGATTTTTATAGATTGCTCAGTTTCTACTTCACAGATTGAGATAAGTACACCAGTTTTTAAGACAAAAACCTGATTTATCCAACAGTTAAAGCTTCATTGCAATCGGTCCAGTAGATTTTACGTGATGCGCGAACAGACGAACAGAAACGATTTAAAACTTCTTGTACAAACTTTTTGGTACTTAATTACTGCTTTATTATACGAGTAAGTATAGATAGATAATGAGTTATAATAGATAAATTAATGAAGGCTGATTAATTTTCACATTATTAAACGTGATTGAAAAGAATTGTGAGGTTTATTCTCATATTTCTAACAATGTTTTTGATCCGTTACGTTTTTTGAGCTTTGAAAGCGTAATCAACCTCTTTGGAGCTATCCAAAGAATTTAAATCTAAAATCTGAAAATAATTCTTGGAGAATTTAAATTCTAATTTTAACTAAGCAAGGATTAAGCATCGTAACTGAGGGTTAGTCCAAACTGTTCTACTATTTGTTCGACTATAGAACAGATTGGACCAAAAAAAGTCCAAGGTGTTCTACTAAGTAGTATGACATATTGGATCTGAACAAATTGTGTATTTGCCGTTGTAAATTGTGTAGTTGTGTATTGGACAACAAAAATAAAACATTTGTTCTACTGAGTAGGTAGTAAGACATTTTAAAAAGTCAAGTGAAAAGTGATATGTCAAAGTGATATGTCAAAGTGACAGGTGTCAAAGTGATTGGTGTCATCAAAGTGACAGGTGTCATCAAAGTGACAGGTGTCAACAAAGTGACAGGTGTCATGAAAGTGAAAGGTGTTGACACTTTTCACTTTGATCACATCACTTCTGTAAATAAACTACTTGTCTAGGATCAATAGTTTCCGAGTTATAGCCCTTTTAAGTTTGACAGCTTCATCCAAAACGAAGATATTTGAAACGGAGATCTATCACTTTTGTAAATAAACTACTAGTCAAAGATCAATAGTTTAAAATCAATAGATCAATAAAATTTGACTAAAACTTTACGTAAGTTTACGTAAGTAGGTACTTTATCGTTAAGCACACGGCGCGCGACTCATCGAGCGCACGCTTGACACTCTACTGAATGAACCCCAATATTACGGCCCTGAAGTTTAGGTATAATATTTGTACTTGTTGCGGAGTGCGACCGGCCTGACTATGCCTAAATGACCTTCGTGCAGTTCATTAAATATCTGCTTTCTTAACGATTCAGGGATCACGACACGATGATTATATAAAATGCAGCCTTGATCTATATTTAAATTCTCTTTTCGATAAAAATAAGGCTTCTCCGCCTCTTCCGTAATTTTGTCCGGCCAGCCACAGTTTATATAGCTTACTATTTTTCTCAATACGCTGTCCTCCTGCGTTCATGAAGGTACTTGTCTAGCACTAACTGTAAACAACTCTTCTACATAATGTATGTAAGACACTGATCTCAGCTCATTACGTCTCTCATACGGCAGTGGCAGGCGAGAGAGCGCGTCTACATTCCCGTTATCTTTAGTAGTATTTTCGAACACCCGCCAAAAACGCCATCTTGCACAACGCGCGCCCTAGGACGCGCGCGGTGTGAACTATCGACAACTACTTTCGGGCGGATATTAGCGGCTGCGTTTCCTCCGCTGTTATTCAAAAACTAATGTGAAAACCGATTAAATACGGACGATATCAAAATAAATACTGTGCCAAAATTGAAGTCACATTAGTGCGCGCATGTGAAACCCAAAATTCCGGGTCTGCAGCCTGTGCTGGAGCACAGATCGACGGCAGAAGGCGGGTGAGTCCCTGGCCAAGGGTTTTTCGTTTTTGGGCAACATTTTGGTGATTTAACTTAACTACTGAGCTATCGGACGCTCATTTTGGTCATATCGAGCCTGGATTACCCAGTTATAACGCCGATTACAGTATATTTTCACCAACACATTGGTGCAAAAACACGTGCGCCTTGAGCACAAATTTGTGTTTTATACAAAAACTACACAGGTTCCACCATCAACCTAATTTCTTACATTCATAATACACTACATTCCAGCTAATTCTAGTGTTCAAAGTGTGGAATAGTTGTTATTTACTGAATTAAGTTAAACCGGTGCGTTGACCTTTAGTTGAAACACAAATTGTATTTACTGTGCTAATTTCATTGCATTTGCACATTTCTATAGTAATATCTTAATCTATAAGTGTGTAAAGTGGAATTTGACAGTTACTTAGTGTTTTTATCCCGTATTTCATTTCGTTTTTACACATTATTCATTGTTGTTGGAGGCAAATCAACTGACCACCATTGCGTGCCATCACAGTCATAGACGCGCAACGTAGGTACCTACGTATCGGGTCACGTCGTTCAATAGGTTGTAATTCTTTTACCTACCTACGTTATCTACCTTCTATTTTATAATTGCTGAACAAATATTGTCAAGTGTTGTAAGGGATCTAATACGAGCCCCTAGGAAACGAAAGCTATTTTTTTTTGTTGAACAATACATTGCAATCTAATCTTAAAAACGATAAATACGAAAATAATGTGATGTGCTAAAATATTTACACAAACACAAAATAGACGTTAAAAAAGTCAAAAACTAATTACCTATAAATATTCAAATTGATTACTTGTCAAAGAAACATGTAACATAGACCATAATTTAAAATGGTATCAAACAGGACAAAGAAACACAAACACTCAAACGATAATAAATAAATAGTTTAATGGCAGAACTTCAAATGATATCTGATTTAGTATAGTTTTAAAAACACTCGAAACCATTCAAAAATTAAGTGAGTTTTTGCGTATCTTTCAATACCGTGTGAAAGTAACGACAGATTTGGGACAGGAGCGCATTAGAGGGAGCAAATTAAATAGCGAATGAATGTTATTTGTAAAAAGAAACATAAAACCAATAATACATTAGATATTTTAAAACATAATTAGTAATTATTGATTATAAAATAATCCATAATGGTTGCTCTTAAATGAATGATTATTTTGTTCAGAATATTGACTTATATATATATTATGTACTTTCTAAAATAATAAAATCAAAATTACCATCATCGGACTTATCGCCAATGATATAATTACTACCAGAAAACCTTAGAGTGAAGAAGATAATAGACTAATTATCTTTTGTATGGTATTATAATAAATTATCAAACTAATTAACTGTCAAGGTACCTATAAAACCAAATTAAAATAACAATACATGTTATAGTAAACTCTATTTAAAATATAAATTTATTTCTTGAAAGTAATCCTTAATGCGACCCTGTATCCAGAGCAGACGCCGATATAAAAGGGCAAACCTTGATGACTCAAGCCACAATCGATTAGAAACGCGACGCGATGTCCATTTTAAAAAGAGACAAATACGAGTGATTTAAATAATTAATAATTCGCGATTATTTACTATTAAAATAAAGTGTTAAAGTATAGTTTTTTTCAACATTGTCCAATATGTAAAGCGAATTTAGTTGCAGTGTTGAGTGAAGTGTAATGTTTATTCGTGCCTACATGCAGAAATTAAAAAGCTAAGTATTAAACTTAGTGCTGGTTGCTTTACTGAATAAACTGTCATTTATTTTAAATCAAATAACTAAGTAGAAAACTTGGTGTTGGTCGATTTTCTGAGTAAACTCAACATATAATTATAACTAGAAGATAGATTCAAAGTTGCGATTCCTAAACAGTTTACCTTATTTAAATTATAAATAACAACTGAGTTGATGACCTTTTATATGCTCAGCATATACAGTTCTAAACTTAACTGATTTAACCTGAGTATCTAAGCTAAAAGCTATGTTACTTTGTATATGATGATTTTAAATGAATTGCTAATTAAAATTCAATAACAACTAAGTCTATAATCGATGACTGTTTTATACTCTATGCAATTTTCAACAGAACTAATTTAACTAAGAGTATAAATCTTACTGCTGTTGGATCTGAACATCGTACCATATTTTAAACTTCAATCGCTATTAAGTATATAAGCCATAACATTACTTATATACTAATAGAACTAAAAACTTATAAACTGATTTTATGTAACAATATCTATGTAAATAAGCCACAAGTTGCTTATTTATAAGAAGAACAGATCTTTGTAGAGTTGATTATTTATTGAACGAGTGAATTCCATATGTTTTATAGATTACGGATAACCTGAACAGATTTCATATATTATTGAAATATAACAGTCGTGTACACTGGGAGGGGAAGACAGAGAGTCCGCAGTGGAAATTGTTGATGATGTTTATATCTATTTATTGATGTGGATCTTATTATAATGTAAATGACGAGTTATTTATATACAGTGAAACTCTTATGTATTATAAATTGACAAAACCTTATATACTACAAGTTTATATGAAGTGATTATTTGCGAATTTACGGACGATGACACATATTATATTATATTATATTATATTATACAAAAGTATACAGAGAAATGCTTACGTATTATAAATTGACAAAACCCTATGACATTACATGATTTGACAAAGTGGTTATTGCTGATTACTGACAATGACATATGTATTTTATTATGCTAAAGTATTACTTTGTTTGTCTTTGTTTGTTCAGATACATTAAAGAGAAGGTTATATACCTACCTTTAATGACAAATAAACTGATTGAAATACTATGTTCATATGAGAGACATTACGAATGCATAACCCCTTTTGTTTTGGTACAAAGATATATAAATACACATATTTTATAATCAATTACTATGAAGGTAATTGTTATTATTTCATCATTTAATGAAATAGCTGAGAGAAGGGAGATTGTTTCATCTTGAGACACACTAAATAGCCCATGCAAGCATTACATCATATACATATTATCGTGGAAAACACGCAACGTGGGATTTACATTAAAGCAACATTTAAAATGCTTGAGAATTCTGAAAGATTTGATTCTTATTTATGTTAGGAAGAAATTATCTTCCTTATGGACTCTTGGCAGCCTTGTAAATATAAATAATGTTTAAACTAGGAAGAAATTATCTTCCTTTGTTACTCTTGGCCTCCCGATAAATATAAATAATGATTTAACTTCACTCTGAGGAATTACATAAAATTATGTCCAGCCGGCAGGCTTTGGACTAGACAGTGATACCGAGTATTCAGTTTACTGGATATTAAAGTAGCCTAGTTTAGCCGTCAAGTGGCTGCACCGTTTGGACTCAAGTCTAGTTTTTACATGTTGGGTTGAGAATGGTTCATGAATCTAACCGGAACTGGACATACAGTTCCAAGACAGACATTACCGACAAAATCTTGTGAATTTCCCGAAACAGACAAAATATGTCATTACACCAAAACAAATCATGAATAACGCTTTATTTAACCTTCAAGTTTGTCTTTCATATGAATGTTAAATACATAAAATAAAGTTACTCATTTACAAAAGATTAACATTGACCAAGGAAGTGAATTATAAACGCTAATAAATATTATGACAATATGTTTTATACTCAAATACTACAAACCATATATTCATATTTCTTAAACCATCTGAAGAAGATAAATACAAGACTACCTTTTATAAACAACAATCTATTTTATTAGGATAGGGAATTTATTTAGAAACCGCTCAGCAATTTTTCATATTCCAACAGAAGACGGAGGTCTAATTCTTCACTCTGCAAGAGAAAGTTACAACGCATCTTCAAACATCGTGTGAAGTCAACATTCAAGTTAGTCACTTTTCACATTTTCTTACACAATTTCTATATTTTCCTAAATGTTTATTTTACATGTCTTCTCCTTTAAAACAGCTCAACCAAAAATATAACAGAACTACCTTTAACCAAATACGTTAATTTTCAGCAAACTGTTCATTTAACTTAGAATCACATAAGCCATTTAAATATTAAAGCAATTATGATTATAACATTTCAATAAATTTCAATTTTATGAGTAATCTAGACGATCACATAAAAACTACATCTATTCTTTAAATCAGCAATTTTAATAGCAGCGTTTCACGGAACTTCACTTCCGTAGTAAAATAGGAATTATTCAATAGCATTTTTACTAAGGCTCAGGAACGGGAACCTTACAGTGTCCTAAAGTAATTTCACTACACTCTATTACTTATTTAAAATGCCTAAAAATCCAGGTAACAATTCTGACTCGGATCTTGACGATTTATTGCAACCGTTTCTGACGTCAAAAGAAATGTGTTTTATTCGCGTTCAGCGGATGTTTGATATATCCAAACAGGTAGAATCAGATACATCGATTGAAGCAGAATTTACGGTTAGGGTTCAGGACCTATCAGAACTCCGTACAGAATACGATCGCTGTATAACTGAAATAAATACACTATGTAAGAAATACACACCTAACTAGGTCCCTACGTATGGTGAGGTATGGTATGGTGAGTTGAGGCCTTCGACCAACTTTATTATTCAATCCGAAAGGTTGCAAACAACCTCAGCCCACCACAGCTTCCCAACAAGATGGAACACGGTGGCAATGAGGAATTCCTTATACCTAGACGTAGAGTGAAGTTACCGGAGTTACAATTAGTTAAATTCGATAGCAAACTCGAGAATTGGATAACATTCCGCGATACATTTACTAGCTTGATACACAACAACGCCGGTATTAGCGATATTGAAAAATATTATTACCTAATGTCGTGCGTGACAGGACCATTTTGAAGCCAGATTGTCAAGTCTTTGCCGGTCACAGCTGATAATTATGCGATAGTTTAGAGTGCATTGGTCCAGCGATTTGAAAATAAGCGCGCGCTGGCTACGGCTTATCTAGATAAGCTGTTTAACTTCAAACCACTGATTAGCGAGACAGCGTTTAATCTTAATATTTTTTTACAAACGTATCAGGAAAATATAACCGCGTTAGAACATTTAAATGTACCAGATTTGTCCAGTTTTATACTATTTCAAGTATCTTTACGTAATCTCGACCCCGTGACGCGACGTGAGTTTGAACAAACCATATCCCCGGGTGAAATACCTACAGCTAGGCAACTATTGTGCTTCGTCGAAAAGCAAGTTCGAGTTCTTGAGATGTCGGAATGCAAGTCAGTGTACGTCAAGCCGTCTTTCAAGCAAACTGCATCAAAAGAGACCACCGCGACTAAACCATATAGTCCGAAACCTACATTCACATCAGCTGTGGCCAGCACAGATAACGTTGTCGAACGTCGGAAATCCAATGTTTGTCCGTGTTGTCAAATGCCGCACGCTATATATAGATGCACCGTCTACAACGCACTCACACCTGAGTTACGCACTGCAAAAGTCAAAGAGCTCAGATTGTGTGAGAACTGTTTGCGTGACAGTCACATACTAGCTGACTGTACGTCTAAATTTTGTTGTACGGTGTGCAAAAAAAGGCACCACAAATCTCTTCACGTAGACACAGCTATTAGTAAAGAGTATGTGGCCCTTACCTGTTCCACCGAACAGACAGTTTTGCTTGGCACCGCTGTTATACACGTCGCAGATGTTTGGGGCCAGTACCACACCGTGCGTGCTTTAATTGACAGCGGTGCTATGTCAAGCTATATCTAAATAACTCAAAACTGCGCTAGGAAGTTAGGTTTATCTCGCCGCAAGTGCGATTTTAGGCCTATCGGTCTAGGCGGAAACCAAGTTCAGAACTTTGGTTTAACAACGTGTAAGATAAAACCACGAAACGGCAAATTGCCGGTTTTGCCAACGGACGCTGTTATCGTAGCGAACATTGCCGGCAGCCTACCGACAGTGTCTTTACCGATCGAGATGTTAAGTAAATATACACATCTTGAACTTGCGGATCCAGCGTTTCACTATCCCTCACCTGTGGATATGTTGATCGCAGGTGATTTATTTCCATATGTATATAACGGGAATAAAATTCTCCCCGAACAAACAAGAATGCCAGTACTGTTAGAATTTATTTTCGGTTATGTCCTAACTGGTCAAGTCAATTTAGAACCGCGAAACCAAAAGTGCATCGCACCAAGTTGCGATACTTTTACCGGGTTTTCAAGTAGCACGAACTTAGACCAGGTGATGAACTCCTTTTGGGAAATTGAAAATATACCGTCCGAGCGAACGCAAAAACCAGACGATATATTAGCAGAGGAATTGTTTGCTAAGGAACATAGTCGCGACCCTGAAACGGGTAGGTACACTGTTAGGTATCCATTTCGTCCGGACCATAGTCTTGGCGATTCCCGGCAGATGGCAGTACGTAGGCTGAACAATTTAGAGACGCGACTTAATCGCGACCCTCAGTTAAAGTCTGAGTATCAGAAATTCATGTCTGAATACGAGGCGTTAGGACATATGACGTGTTTAGGTGAGATGCAAGACGTGGATTCTAAATACCTAATCCCACATTTTTGTATACATAAACCGGACAGTCCCAGTACAAAACAAAGAACAGTTTACGATGCGTCCAGCCGTAGTTCTAATCAGCGGGCTCTGAACGATGTCTTGCTCGCTGGACCTAAGCTTCAGGCAGATATTAATCAGATTTTAATAAATTTTCGACTGCACAAAATTTGCCTGTCGGCGGATATTCGTAAAATGTATAGGCAGATACTTATACATAAAGACCAACGACCTTATCAACACATATTGTGGCGACACTCAACAGATCAACCTATAAAGGTTTACGAGCTCAACACAGTCACATATGGTGTTGCCAGCAGTCCCTACTTGGCGATTAAAGTATTGCACACTTTAGCGGACGAGGAAGCCGATGCGTGTCCGACTGCTGCACGAGTCCTCAAATGTGTTTTTTTCATGGACGATTTACTATGGTCAGAACCCACAATGGAAGAAGCTCTGCAGTTACAAAAGGATCTACGTGCTCTTTTAGAGCGGGCTGGTTTTGTTCTTTGCAAATGGGCGAGCAATTGTCCTCAAGTCTTGGCGGCGGTACCAGAAGACCACCGAGAGACTCCAATTGAGTTCAATGACGAGCAGAACGTATCACTCAAAGTCTTGGGTCTCCAGTGGCAGCCGGCAACAGACTGCTTCTCTTTTACGGTTTTGCCTTCCGAACACGTGGTCACAAAGCAAACCATTCTCTCACAGGTTGGGCGCTTGTTCGATCCTCTTGGTTTCGTGGCACCTTGCGTATTTTATGCTAAGATTTTAATGCAGAAGCTCTGGGCTCTGAAACTAGAATGGGATCAGCGTTTGCCAGCTGACCTCAAAAGTCAATGGCTTAATTACGTCAGGGAACTACCACTCCTATCGGAGCTGACACATGAAAGACATGTCATGGTCAAGAGAAGTACTTACTGTCGTATTTTCGGATTTTCTGATGCGTCAACTCTAGGGTTTGCAGCGACGTTGTATTTATACTCCACTAATAACGAGGGCGAAAGCAAAGTCAGTTTACTTATCGCCAAGTCTAAAGTAGCTCCTTTGAAGACGCTATCTGTTCCACGACTGGAGCTGATGGTGGCTCATTTATTAGCCAAGCTAGTAAAGTATGCTCTGTCTGTACTACAGGAGCGAGCTATAAAAAATAAAATAAAATAAATATATTCGGGACATTTCCACACCAATTATCTAGCCCCAAACTAGGATACCCTGTGCTATGGGCACTAGATAACGGATAAACATACATAGATAAGAATATAACTATAACTGTCAACGACACACTTTTGTTCACTGACTCATCCGTAGTGTTGGCATGGCTAAATACACCTTCTTACAAACTCAAGACGTTTGTTGCTACTCGCGTAACTAAGATACTGGATACAGTTCCCAGTGCGAAGTTTTTCCATGTGAGTGGCGAATGTAATCCTTGTGATATTTGCTCGAGAGGTGCACTTCCATCAGCGCTACAGTCCACACCAGAGTGGCTTAATGGTCCCAGTTGGCTGTTAAGTGAGCAGTGGCCAGTCCGATGATGAATGGACGAATTTATAAATAATAATAGAGATGAGAATATTCCTGAGCTTAAAACACTCAATGAGATTAAGGTGATAGTTTCAGCTGAAAAACCTACAAATCTGATTTATCAGCTTACTGAGAGGCATTCTAATTACACGAAATTAGTCAATGTCGTTGCTTGCTCTAACAGACATTAACAAAACACGGGCACAATTATCAAATCCGTGCAGCAGCAACACTTTGCTGGCGACATTGCGGCGCTTTCTAAAGACCATAAGCCTCAACAGTCTTTGCTAAAACTTAACCCCTTTGTAGGACCGGACCGATTCCTGAGGGTGAGGAGACGGCTTATGTTAGCAGATATGTCTTTTCAAAAAAGGTTTTCCTGTGTTGCTACCTAAAAAATCCAACTTCACAAATTGTCTGATCGACTATTATCACGTGCTCCATTTGCACGTTGGTCCACGTACTTTACAAAGTATAATAAGCCAAAAATTCTGGATTGTGGCTGCATGTAATGTAATTCGGTTGCGTACCAGTAAATGCATAGCATGGTTTAAAGTAAGTCCTACAGTTAGGCACCCTGTTATGGGGCAGCTACCGAAGTTCAGGACTCAAAGCGTGCATGCGTTTCATACGGTGGGCATCGACATTGGGGGTCCCTTTAAAATAAAAGAGTCGATTCGTAAAAATGCTCGCATAACGAAGGCTTATTTGTGCGTGTTCGTTTGTTGTGCCACGCGTGCTGCACATTTAGAGACATTAACGTCACTGAGCACTGAATGTTTTCTGAATGTTTATGTAGCGGGATAGTCTCAGACAATGCGGGAAATTTCACCCGGCGAGTAGACAGCTAGCAGAGGTCTCACACTTTCTAAAATCGAACTCAGATGAGATTTCATGCGGGTTTACAAAACGTCAAGTTGAATGGAAGTTTAATCTTCCTACCGGTAGCCATTTTGGTGGTCTTTACGAAGCCGCAATAAAATCTGCTAAATTACTTTTAAAACGAACTATTGGAACTAGAGCGTTAACTTTTGAAGAATTAACTACACTGTTCACACGCTTAGAAGCTGTCTTAAATACGAGACCCCTTTGTTCCTAGTCGGCCAATGCGAATGAATTTGAAATAATTTCACCTGCTCATCTGTTGATAGGCCGAGAACTGCTAAACGCTCCAGAATATGACTTGTCTAGTCATCCTACGAGTCATCTCAGTCGTTGGCAGGCTGTGCAACAGATCGCTCAACAATTTTGGCGTCTGTGGCGAAGAGACTTTCTCCACACACTTCAGCAACGGCAGAAGTGGTTCAATGGTTGTCAAGAGCTGAAGGTCGGAGATCTAGTGCTGATACACTCTGATGCACCTCCTCTTCAGTGGCCTTTAGGAAGAGTCATAAAGCTACACACGGGGCCCGATAACATCACCCGTGTCGTTAGTTTACGCACCAAGAACAGTAAATTCATTAGAACCTTAGTCAAACTTAGTCCTCTCCCCTTGGACGAGGAACCTTCGATTGAACACTAATAGCGGTCAACTCTCACAATATTAAATTAGCATTTAAGTTTAAAACATTAAAATAAAAAATACAGTCCACTCATATGCTCATCTATTAGTTAGACTGTGCCTTCATTCAAGTGTTAGGTATAGTGTAAAATATTTAATTATAAGCTTTTCCACATTTTGTTATTCAACATAATTTTCAACAAAATGATAATCAACCACAATTCAATTCAATTTACACTTAAAGAATTTTGTTATTCAACACACTTTTCAACAAAATTTTGATTCCTTCCCGGAATTGTAACTGGGAAATCCTGGCGGATTTCGGTGGGGGGAAATGTAGGGTCTTGGCCTATTATTTCAAATCACCCGCCAAAAACGCCATCTTGCACAACGCGCGCCCCCTAACGCGCGCGGTGTGAACTATCGACAACTACTTTCGGGCGGATATGACTTTCGGCTGCGTTTCCTCCGCTGTTATTCAAAAACTAATGTGAAAACCGATTAAATACGGACGATATCAAAATAAATACTGTGCCAAAATCAAAGTGACATTAGTGCGCGCATGTGAAACCCAAAATACCGGTTCTGCAGCCTGTGCTGGGGCACAGATCGACGGCAGAAGGCGGGTGAGTCCCTGGCCAACATATAAGCCGCCCGTCTCCGTTCACAAATCGATGCGATAACACGCTGCCGATGCCGTACGAGCTACTGTCCACAGCTAACACTAACGGTAGCTCAGGGTTGTAGTGAACCAATACTTTAATACTTAGAATAGCTTCTTTAACATCATTGAAAGCCTTAACACATTCGGGAGACCAGACCCAAGTGACATTTTTGCGCAATAGTTGATGCAATGCGTGCAACCTGGTACTGAGTTGGGGTATAAACTTCGCGTAGTAATTTACTAACCCGAGAAACTACCTAAGTTGTGTCACATCATTCTGGGCCAGCGCATCAATTATCGCGTTCACTTTACTCGGATCTGGATGCAACCCGTGTTTGTCAATAATAAAGCCCACATAAGAGATGCTATCTTGCATAAATGATCATTTTTCCAATATTACCCTCAATCCGACCTCACTTAATTGCTTAAACACCGCTTTTAGGTTAGCTTTATAGTCTGTTCATTTTTTCCCGGTCATGGCTAGGTCATCCATGTTCGTTACCACTGGGAGGCCCTTATGGGTTTCCTCCATAAATTACTGAAATTTTTCGGGCACGCATGACAACCCGAATGTAATGTTCACCAATGTCAAGTGTATTTTATAGTTTAAAGTAATGTCAAGTCACAGTCAATTATTGTCAAAGTCACGAATCAGTAAAATGGTGGACATTTACTGAAACCTCCCAGGGAGATTTGGAAAAAACACAAAATGCCGTTAGGTATTAAGACATTTAAAAGGACGTGTCAAAGTGACTGGTGTCAAAGTGACAGGTGTCAAGTGACAGGTGTCAAAGTCACAGGTGTCAAGTGACAGGTATCAAAGTCACAGGTGTAATCAAAGTGACAGAAGCCGTCAAAGTGATTTTACTGATTAGTAACAAATAGTACAACAGTTTGGACCAACCCGTAAATGATCAGCTGTTAAAAGATTTCGAAATCCATGGTTTTGGTCCATCCATAATGGTACGGTCAGCGTCAGATATAACTAAGCCTCTAAAGCGACCAAATATATATCATTTACAGACATTCAATTTTATCTACGTAATCAGAGTAACCCGTAGACGCGAGTATGTACCTACTATAGTCTTGTCATTGAATAGCAATAACAATGAGAGATGGACATACATACCATAAAAACAAAAAGATTGAGCAAGACGAATCTGCATATTTTTTATCCCTTTCGCGTATACGCCATTTTCTGTTCTAAACAATCTAATGTCAGCTTGTGGTAAATTGATAGCAAATTATTTGTAAAACTGAATTTGTGACGCATATTTCATAATTCATACTAGCTGTATGAATTACGTTGTTTATTATGTTGTACAAACCGATCTGAGCAGTAAAATGAAGCCATAACCTTTTATCGGTAAGTGAGCATGTTTTCTTAAGTTCGTCGAAGTATTTGCGATAGAAAACGTTCGTATCATATGTAATTAGTTACTTTCACATGTTATTATCAGACCCACTAAAATATAAGCGACTTTTGCAGTTTGTTTTCTCGTATTACCCGACTAGCAAAGATAGTCCTAGCTTACCATGTAAGTGCCATATTTTGACGTGTCTCCATAAATTATTTGGGTTTCCATCGAGGGATACCAGTGCTCTAGAAGTTTAATTTACCCATAAATAAATATTTCTCTGTAGATGGATGAAAAGATTTTGAATCCCTTCGCTTTCGCACGCCATTGCATACGAGCTATAAACATACATACGCAGCTGATCCATAAAAAATACCATTCGCGTTCATTGTAATGTATAAACAGTTTTTTTTTTGTGATTTATTTGATCTCATAATGAAAGTTGTACCAATTTGTTCATAATTGTGGCATACCTACGTGTATTACATTACTCCTTAGTGGGTAGGATATAAAATAAAACAGTTGTGTCGTTGACTCGGCCTTTGATTGATTCAGCTCCCTATAAATCTCGAATATTTAACTGGCGACGAGTATAAACGCGTTTAATTGAGTAATTAAAGAACTTAAAGTGATATTTAACGAAAATGCCTATCGGAAAAGTGGAACAGTTTGATGTTTCCAGTAAAAAGTGGTGTGCATATATTCGACGCGTCGAACAGTTGAATGAATGAAATTAAAGAATGAATGAAATTAAAGACGAACTACACGTCGATACATTAGAGCGGCCACGTGCGATTTGATGTGTGATTTATGCGCACCTGCAAATCCTGAAGACAAAACTTTCAGGGAGTTAGTGAAGATAGTCGGCGACCATCTCGAACCAAAACTTTCCAAAATTGCAGAACGGAATATGTTCAGATTGAGACGTCAAAATGGCGGTGAAAGTATGAGTGACTATTTACATGCTCTAAAACATTTGGCAAGTACTTGCAATTTTGGAAGTAATCTCGAGGAGAACCTGCGGGATCAATTTGTCTCGGGATTAGCAAACGACGAAATGCGATCGCGACTGTTCGCAGAACCGGCATTGACGTACAAGAAGGCCGTCGAACTGGCTTTTGCATTGGAAGCGGCTGAGCGACATTCAATGGCGAGTAGTTCGGGCAGTACATCAGCTGCGCCCGCCGAGCCGCTCCAAAGGGTGGCCACTTGCCGCAAAGCGTGGCGGGCAACATTGCTGGCGGTGTGGCAGGGGGTACAAGCCTAATGTGTGCCGTTTTAAGATTTACACTTGTGATGTGTGCGGGCAAAAAGGGCATCTCAATATGATGTGGAAGCGAAGTTCTAATCAAGGTGGAAATAGATCGCTTTCGGTGGTTCAATCTCGTGGTCAAAATTATATCAAAAATGATAGTGAGTCTGAGTGCGACGTGGTTAATCAGAAGATGAAGAGTAGCGATGATAAGCCGTATCATGTCCGGGCGGACGTGAATGGATAGGTGATCATATTTAAATTGGACACTGGAAGTAAGTTATCGGCTATTAGCATGGACTTTTATAAACAGATGTTTCACAACTTACCTATTGTAGAAAATAGTGTTTGTTTACATTCGTATACGGGCACATTAATCGAAGCGGTCGGGTATATATGTGTGAATGTAGTAATGGGAACTCACACAGCGGGAAATTTAAAATTATTTATCATTAAAAACGGAGGTCCACCCCTCATGGGCAGATCCTGGCTTCGGCATTTGAAAATTGATAGCATACTGATATATGAAATGTTATTTAATTTATCTGATGATTCAATATTAATCGACGAGTTTAAACGTGAATTTCCCACTGTGTTTACCCCGGGTCTAGGTACTTGTACAAAGAAACTGTCACTGTGGCTAAGTGACTCGAATCCGGTGTTTATTAAAGCCCGACCTTTACCATTAGCATTACGCAAACCAGTTGAGTTGGAACTAGAGCGACTCGAGGCAGAGGGCACTATTCAGAAGGTAGAATATTCCGATTATGGCAAACCTATAGTGCCAGTTAGTAAAAAGTCAGACGGTTTAAGGATATGCGGTGACTATAAAGTCACAATCAATCCTAAATTAATTCGCGAACCATACCCCATGCCTCGAATTGAAGAATTATTCGCTACGCTTAGTGGAGGCGAAAAATACTCGAAAATTGACCTCACGCTCGCTTACGCACAATTATTATTAGAAGAAAATTCCCAGGCAGGCACCGCGATCACAACACACATAGGAACGTTTGTTTACAATCGGACACCATGCGTGCCCGAAAAATTTCTGAAATTTATGGAGGAAACCCTTAAGGGCCTCCCAGTGGTAACGTACATGGATGACCTAGCCGTGACCGGGAAAAAACGATCAGACATAAAAGCGGTGTTTAAGCAATTAAGTGAGGTCGGATTGAGGGTAATATTGGAAAAATGATCATTTATGCAAGATAGCATCTCTTATGTGGGTTTTATTATTGACAAACACGGGTTGCATCCAGACCCGAGTAAAGTGAACGCGATAGTTGATGCACCGGCCCCGAATGATGTGACACAACTTAGGTAGTTTCTCGGGTTAGTAAATTACTACGCGAAGTTTATACCCCACCTCAGTACCAGGTTGCACGCATTGCATCA
This sequence comes from Alsophila aescularia, assembly GCA_946251855.1. Classification (NCBI taxonomy): domain Eukaryota; kingdom Metazoa; phylum Arthropoda; class Insecta; order Lepidoptera; family Geometridae; genus Alsophila; species Alsophila aescularia. Next base: position 104,324,392 of record OX276373.1, read on the forward strand.
ACTATTGCGCAAAAATGTCACTTGGGCTTGTCAAGAGCTATAATTGGGAATTTTGAAATATTTTACAGTGAAAATAGCTCGTCTTTTAAGCAGTTTTTTAATTTCTATGCAAGTATTAGTGGCTCAACATTTTCGCGATCTCTGTCAGTACCTATTGCTTATAGTTTTATTCATTATTTTCATAAGTCATTGTGTTCCGATATTTAGGTAAATTGAAAGAAAAAAAAATCAAAAAAAAACTATATTACTCATTTCAGTGTTATTTTTTGGAATCAGCACAATATTTTAAAGAAATAACACAAATTTCACGCTCGCTTCGCTCGTCCTTGCTGTTTGCGCTTGTCCATACAATGATTTTTATATAGTTATGATTATTGTCAATTAATTTCAGCATTGATAGAAATACCACAAAAATTTTGCGCTCGATTCGCTCGCGTTTATTTTGGCTTTTCAATATGTTTCAATATTATATTTCATTTTCCACACTAAGAGAAATAGCTCAACATTTTTGCGATCGCTCTGCTCGCATCCTTTAATCATTTTGATGTATAAATACATTTGAAATTAAAGAAAATAGGTGGTGGCAAATTCCGGTTCGGCTCCGGGCGGCATAAACTCACGCTACTCACCTCACCTGTAAAGTATGAGTATCATGTGTTCTTGACTCTGTACCTACAATTCTCACTTTTCCGTCCTCCATATAATATCAAGATATGACTAGGTACTTGTACTAGTAATTATTCTGTGATATTTTATGACTTAGATATTGTAACCTAATAAACAATTATGTATTAATCTATTATTTTATTACTTATTGTTATAAATGTTGATAGTTCTAGTTATCAGAATAGACCTAGTACCTCATTATTTGATTATATCATAATAGGTTACACTTTGATGAATAAAAGGTGCCTGTCTGACTTCGATGCTTGAATGAATGAAAAAGATTTGCCTACCTACGTAATTAAATGTCGGTACGTAGGTTTTTTTTTCGAGATTTGTCAGACCGAATGCTATGCAGTACCTTCTAGGTTTCTCCTTGTTATTCATAATATTAAGAAAAGAATAAAATTTGACTAAAACTTTACGTAAGTTTACGTAAGTAGGTACTTTATCGTAAAGCACACGGCGCGCGACTCATCGAGCGCACGCTTGACACTCTACTGAATGAACCCCAATATTACGGCCCTGAAGTTTAGGTATAATATTTGTACTTGTTGCGGAGTGCGACCGCCCTGACTATGCCTAAATGACCTTCGTGCAGTTCGTTAAATATCTGCTTTTTTAACGATTCAGGGATCACGACACGATGATTATATAAAATGCAGCCTTGATCTATATTTAAATTCTCTTTTCGATAAAAATAAGGCTTCTCCGCCTCTTCCGTAATTTTGTCCGGCCAGCCACAGTTTATATAGCTTACTATTTTTCTCAATACGCTGTCCTCATGCGTTCATGGGGCTACTTGTCTAGCGGTAACTGTAAACAACTCTTCTACATAATGTATGTAAGACACTGATCTCAGCTCATTACGTCTCTCATACGGCAGTGGCAGGCGAGAGAGCGCGTCTACATTCCCGTTATCTTTAGTAGTATTTTCGAACTCGATATTGAAGTCGTAAGAAGCCAACCTAGTGGAGTACCTCTGTAGTCTACTCGCTACGGTTTGTAGTAACCCAAATTTTGGACCAAAAATAAACGTCAATGGTCTATGATCTGTTTTAATGATAAAGTGACGCCCATAGAGATATTGGTGATGTTTAATTACCCCGGCGATGATTGCTAATGCTTCTTTGTCGAGCTGACTGTACGCACGCTCGGCTGCGGTCAGTGAGCGCGACGCGAAACATATGAGCCGCCCGTCTCCGTTCACAAATCGATGCGATAATACGCTGCCGATGCCGTACGAGCTACTGTCCACAGCTAACACTAACGGTAGCTCAGGGTTGTAGTGAACCAATACTTTAATACTTAGAATAGCTTCTTTAACATCATTGAAAGCCTTAACACATTCGGGAGACCAGACCCAAGTGACATTTTTGCGCAATAGTTGATGCAATGCGTGCAACCTGGTACTGAGTTGGGGTATAAACTTCGCGTAGTAATTTACTAACCCGAGAAACTACCTAAGTTGTGTCACATCATTCTGGGCCAGCGCATCAATTATCGCGTTCACTTTACTCGGATCTGGATGCAACCCGTGTTTGTCAATAATAAAGCCCACATAAGAGATGCTATCTTGCATAAATGATCATTTTTCCAATATTACCCTCAATCCGACCTCACTTAATTGCTTAAACACCGCTTTTATGTTCTATAATATGAGTTCATACTACGAGGTAGGACATAGGATACTTTTAATCCCGAAAAAATAAAGGGTTCCCGCAGGATAGGCGTAGAAAGTTATTTTAAAGAACACTAATCACGCTGAAACTACTGGACTAATTTTGTTGCAACTTGGCACAGTCATAGTTTATATAATGGGTAAAAATTGAAGATAATTTTTATCCCGAAAAAAATAAAGAGTTCCTGCGGGATAATATTCCAAATTCTGTAAATTGAAGATATTTTTAAATTTTCTTTTGGAGTGTACTCTATATTCGATACTGAACCCATAACTTTATTTTTTCATTTTTGTCTGTCTGTCAGTCTCTCTGTCTGTCTGTCTGTCTATATCTTGGCTAGGCATCACGCCGAAACTACTGAATGAATTTAAATGAAACTTGGTATGATTTGAGTTCATACTACGAGGTAGGACATATGATACTTTTAATCTTGGTATGATTTCAGTTCATACGAGGTAGGACATATGATACTTTTAATCCCGAAAAATTATAAGGTTCCCGCAGGATAGGCATTGAAAGTTATTTTAAAGAACACGAATCACGCTGAAACTACTGGATGGATTTTGATGCAACTTGGCACGTCTTAAGTTATATGATGGGTTGATATTGAGGATACGTTTCGTCCCGAAAAATTAAAGGGTTCCTGCAGGATAGGGGTGGAAAATTATTTCAAATTACATTTATCACGCTGAAACTATTGGGCGGATGTTGATGCAACTTGGCACAGACATATAGATATCTATATTTATAATAAAGCAATAGGTACGAAAAAGGCTGTAAAAAGAAGATAAATAAAAAAATGCTCTTGGGTGCTTAAAAAGGGTACTGAAAACGAATATAAAAAAGTGACGCTCCGTCTATTTGTTTATTCACGCATCACGTAAAAACTATTGGACCGATTGCAATGCGGTTTCCATTGTTAGATAGCTTAGGGTTTGATTTAAAAACTAGTGTAATTGGTATCTCTGTCCGGTGAGTTAGACGCCAAGCAATTGATAAAAGTATTTTTGACGGCAAAATAAATTTTGATCAAATGTTGGTATATTGGTCCTGGAATAGCACATTACACCTAAAAAACCGACCACGCGTGCGAAGCCGCGGGTACAGCTAGTAATACATAAAATCAGTTGTTTTATAAATATTCTTCATTATTAGACTACTAGCTGTAGCTGCGCGCTAAAGCTTTGCGAGCGTACAAATCCCCCCCCCCCCCCCTCCAAAAAAAAAACCAAAAAAGAAACAAAATAAAACATAAAAAGTGACATTCATTATAAAAAGGTCGAACGTTCTTGAGTATAATGGTGTAACTAACCCGACTTTGTTTTATATATTACCTATTTCCTCACAAATGCTTGCTGCTTGCTTGCCTTTTGCTTGCTTGTTTGGAGTATGAGGTAGCGTTTTGGCCTCTACTGTTAGCGTTTGTCGGGCCGCCCGAGGGCCTCTGACACAAATATATTAAAAGATGACAAATGAAACACGGGAGAAAAGGTATACAAATGAATGTAGTTTGTAGTGCTATTTCTGGTATATTAAATTTAGGTGATAAGTAATTGGTAATTGGATTGGGTTCGAATCCTGCAAGGTGCATTCATTTGTGTGATGAGCAGAAATGTTTGTTTCCGAGTCATGGATGTTATAATATTCGTATCTATGTATGTTTATCCGTTATCTAGTACCCATAGTACAGGGTATCCTAGTTTGGGGCTAGGTAATTGGTGTAGAATTGTCCCGAATATATTTATTTATTTATTTAATTGTAATACTGGTATATTAAATTTAGGTAATAATTAAATTACCTACAGCCCGCTTCAAAAACATTAGCGTGGCGTTAGAGCTGTCACCCAACACATCGGCCTCTTCCATGAAGTGGGTAGTGAGTAGCAACGTGCGCTCGCCGCGGAGCGCCTGTATCACACAAAGTGTCTATTAAATGCACATGCGAGCGCGTCAGTCAATTACAATAGCCGTGAATGAAAAACAGCGAATGTCCACTCGAGTCGTTTTATTTATTATGTGCTCGTGTGTGCTTTTAAGGTTGCTCGGAGGCATGTTTCCGTTTCCATGTTCATTATAACGTAGCTTCGACCAAACGGAGTAAGTTGTTTTCTCCAAGTAAGGTAGTAAACGAGTGTGCAATTCAAGTCACGCGTCTGCTACGCACGGGTTTCCAGACACGTTTTAGTTACGATATTCACGAGCAGTATTTGCACCCACTTAAAGCAGTAGGTTAGTCAAGTTACCATGAATGGTGAACTGCGTACACTTTGCGAAATTTCTCAGTTTGCCTACCTCTCGAATAATTTACCTAGTACAATCATTCCCATTTTGACTACTTTTTCATGAACTCATACTAATACATAGATACACATCGCCAACTTTCCCAGTTTGCCAACATTTTAACCGATTCATATAATTTACATAATGCATTCGTTCATATAAAAATTCTCAAATCGTCATCCTTTTGTACAATCCATAACAAACTTTAATTACGTCATGTGCCTTATGAAAACTCTTTGAAATCGACGAAAAAGCTCATTTGAAAAGGAAAATTGTACAGAAACCTCTAGTGATGCCACGAAACCGACTTAAAATGTGCGATAAAAATTGTTACACCATGGCAGTTAAAATTTATAATAAAATACCAAAAGATTGTCAAGAAATGAGAGATGAAGAATTTAATAGGAAACTTTATAATTGGCTATGTGACAGATGTTCCTATTCTATTGATGAATATTTTAAATAAAAAAAAATATTTGTAGGTATGTTTAATTTTGTATATATTTGACATTTGTTATTTTTTATGAATATTGTGTTTGAATGTGCATTTTTTTTTGTTTTTAAATAATTTATTTTTGTTTTGCATTAATAATTATAATTTAAATATTTGCACGACTAAATAGTCAAATATAGTGAATCCCTTACTTTATACCAACCCAATGTACCTATATTCTAGCAAATAAAGATTTCATTTCATTTCATTTTATGTTATGAAATGTTTTTTTTATTACTTTGGCAATCGTTTGACCACGATCTCACCTGATGGAAAGCGATGATGTGGTCGAAGGTGTAGGTTGCTTAGTAGATACATATACACTCTTGGCTTGAACACACCTGGGTTATAATTTACCGGAAACACTGACGAGGGCAGGGCATTCCACCCCTTTATTTTCCGCAGTTCTTATAATAAATGCAGAAGCATAACGCTTCGTTCTTGCGCAAGGTATTTCAACCATAAAAGAAGTGGCGCTCTGCCGATGTCTAGTTGTACGGTGCTGTATATGTATCTAAGTTATTGGATATACATAACTATTCGAACATCAATAAGATTTTGTCAGATTTGGAATCGTTTGAGGTTCAAGTTTAAAGGCGCACATTATTTAACGAATTAGCTTCATGACTATCTTTGTAACACGTGTTTGGAAGAAGAATGTGATACAAAGCAAAGCAAAAAACGTCGAGCGCGTTTAGAGAATGCTTTGAATTGAATTGAACTTAAACTGAACTTATTTGAAGCTGCGCGTTTCGTTACAGTACTGCCTTATATTAAACGGAAATACGCACCCCAAAGTAGTGACGAATTCCGGTATTCATAGGTTCAAATATCCAAATCAACTTGGACAAATCGGCGTTCGAATATATTTTTACGATAACTTTCTGTCCCGTCGATTTTATATTTATATTTGGTAGGTAGTTAAGTAAAAATTATATAATTTTAAGGTCATATTATATGGTTTGGGAGCTGTAGAGATATCCGAGTCTAGAAGCCCAAAAGCGAGGGTTACAACATTTAAAAGTAAGACAATATTTTCGTGGCGTGTCATATGATAACTTTAGTTGTAATATGATAAGAAATAGATTAGAAATGTACATTTTTAGTTTAATTTTAGGCGTCATAGTTTTAGTTACGAGCCAAATGTGAAAATAAAATAGTATTTCAACGTAATCAAACGGTCGCGGGTTCGAATCCTGCAAGGTGCAATCATTTGTGTGATAAGCAGAAATGTTTGTTTCCGAGTCATGGATGTTTATAATATTCGTATCTATGTATGTTTATCCGTTATCTAGTACCCATAGTACAGGGTATCCTAGTTTGGGGCTAGGTAATTGGTGTGGAATTGTCCCGAATATATTATATATATTATTTACATTTAAGTATTAGTTACATTTTAGTTAGGGCGAAACACTAATAAGTTTCAATTAAGATCACTATATTCCATAATATTTACCAAAAGCATATCTCAGAGCTCTCTCCTTGCCTCCACGTCCAGCTCAGACGTCGGTTCATCCAGTATCAGCACACTGGCGTTTCCGCACAGGGCACACCCCAGCTGCAGCCTTCTCAGCATGCCTCCGGACAGTTCTGAGGTTTTAGAGTGAGCCTTATTTTTAAGATCCAGTTGTTCCATCAAAGCATCTGCAGACTCCTTCACATCACTAAATGTACCGCCCTTTATCTAATAGAAAAGAATTAAATCAAAATCATAAGTTTTTTAAAATTATTGCCACTAATGTACCTTCTACGAGTACTATTTATGGTGCTAAAATGAGAGCCATACAATGACCGTAGTCGGTCGGTAGATTTCATCCATGATGTCTGAAGATAAGGGTTAAAAGAAAAATGTGTATTTTACAAAGTGTAAAATGTGTGTTTTTTTAAGATTAAGCCGTTTTTTTTATTGAATAAAAGCATCGAACTGAATCATTGAACTGAACCAACATGTAAAAATTCAATTTTGTAGGAGACGAGGAAGAAGTTATAATTCAGCTTGCAAGATTCCACCTAAACAAACTTACAAACATTGAGAGTTAAATAAAATCTTTTAACAAGCACAAATTAAAAATTCATGGAACCCCTGACTTCCCACCCCCCATTATAGCTAAGAACTTTTATCTCAGCTTTGAAACATGAATAACCGCAGCTAAATTGGTTCATTTGTTTGGATAATACGATTCTCACTCCTCTATTCTCGACTCACCGCCCCTCTCTATATAGGGGGCCCCCCTACCAGCTGTGACCATGACGATCACATCAGATTTCAAACATAAAAAACCGCATCCAAATCGGTCCATTCATTTCGGAGCTAGTCATTCGGTTCATTTCGGTCTAGGTTTACGATCCTCACCCCCATTCCTTCCCCCTCTTCCCATTCCCCCCTCCTCCCGTCCCCCCCTCCCCCCCCCCCCTCCTCCCGTCCCCCCCCCCCCCCCTCCTCCCGTTACCCCCCCCATTATAGCTAAGAACCATCTCGTTTACTAAAGCTTTCAATTATAAAAAACCACTGCTAAATCGGTCTATTTGTTTGAGAGATACGCTTCTCACCACCCTTTTCTCAACTCCCCCCCCCCTCCCCTCTCTATATAGCTAAGAACCATCTCGATCACATCAGTTTTCAAACATAAAACACCTCATCAAAATCGGTCTATTTCTTTGGGAGCTACGATCACCTCCATTACAGCTTTCAAATATAAAAAACCGCAACTAAATCTGTCCATTCGTTCGAAAGCTACGATTCGCACTGCACCCTCCCCGCCTACCGCCCTCTCCAACTCTCCTTTATATATAGACCGTCCACCGTCCGGTCTGCGCAATCGTACGTGAACTCGCAACGCTAAAAAAACATGAATGCCGCCAGTCTTCAACAACCTTAAATGCTGACCTGTTAGAATAGATATCAATGTAGTTTTTCCAGCGCCATTGTGTCCAAGTAGGACCGTGATTTCTCCCTTATAAACGTCTAGGTTTACGTTGTTCAACGCTGGGACTGGGTCTTGTTAGACCCAAAAATTTGAACAAGAAATGAAAACATGAATGTTATTCGTTGTCCCAACCACACGGGGAAACCCCATATTTTTGTCAGGGACGGCGGATGGTTAGATGTTGTATATATGTCGAATGAGATGGCTATAGTGTTTGTCAGGCAAGGGGCCTTTTACGTGACTTAACTACTGGTAGGTATCAATAGTAGTACTTGACGACCGATGGCGTCGATGGATCGATGGCGGGGCTGAAGTTTGGATGTTAAATCAGATGGTACGGTTGGATTATTGCTGAAGTTTATTAGCATTAAGACCCATGTCCAACAGTGCATGGAAGCTGTTGTAAGGTAGTCGATGATCACCTTAGAGACGTGTGAAATCCTGATGCCGGCTTTCATATTTAAAGGCGGCTTTTCGAAAAAAAACTTATAGGCAGGATCGTGGGAAGTTTCGTCGAGTGTCGTCTCTGGAATAATATGCTTCCTCCGCCAGTACTCTCGCTGCAAGATTATAGTAGATTAGATTATAGCACTTCGTAGTGTTTATTTTAGAATTTTGTTCAAGCCAATGTTTCAAAAATTAGGGATTTTTAAATCCTATGTAAAAAACTGTTTCAATTCACTGACAATACAATACCAGCAGTTAATTGGCCTATACTTATTGTAATACATTTCCATTGTGCCGATATAATGGGGTCAATTCGTCGTAAAGAAGTGGTCAACCGTGCATTTTGGGTAGGATGCAATTTAATTCTATATTCGTGAATAGGGATCCATTATGGGTATAAAAATAAGTTTTCCGGGTCGGAATTTTTCCCATACTACTTTTTAATAGATGACAATATTACTTGCAACGCTCTTTTATTTAATAGATGACAATATTACTTGCAACGCTCTTTTATTTAATAGATGACAATATTACTTGCAACGCTCTTTTATTTAATAGATGACAATATTACTTGCAACGCTCTTTTATTTAATAGATGACAATATTACTTGCAACGCTCTTTTATTTAATAGATGACAATATTACTTGCAACGCTCTTTTATTTAATAAGCTACTTAAAAAAAAAGGAAGGTTCTCAAATAGATGAATCTGTGTTGTTTGTAATATTGCTGAAAATTAGTAATATAAGCTAATACTCATAAATTTTAGTCTAGAAATATACACACATGAAATTTGGTACATATGCTGAAAAATTCTGTACAAAGAAGATAATTTAAAATGAAAGGTCTAGGGTACTTAAAATAAGCTACTTAACATGAATACAACATTTATAAAAATCATGCCTGCCTGTTTGTCTGTTGGTTTGTTGGCGCATCACATAAAAACTCCTGGACCGATTACGATGCGGTTTTCCGTTTTAGATAGCTAAAGGTTTGATTTAAAAACTGGTGTCGCAATCATCGGATTGCGAATAGAAGCCGAGCAATCGATAAAAACTTTTTGATGGCGAAGGCGCGGGTACATCTAGTATTTATATATTATGTTAGTCTATATGAATATTTGAATAAACATACCAAACACGTACGTATATGTGTATATAGGTTGGTCCACGTATTTCTCGGAAACCACAAGTCTAATTGAGATAATTCTTTTGTGATAGTTTCAATTTCTTTCAACTTAGGAAATAGCTAATAAAGTTTCATCAAAATCGGTTCAGTAGTTAAAAAATGTGGACTGTTAACTGTTTCCAGTTTATCTTTTTTCTTAGAGATCGGAATAAGTACTTCATTTTCTTAGGCCAACTTTAACGAAACTAGAAAGTAAAAATAAAAAAACTAGTTTAATATAAATTAAACTGACTTCAAATCGTATGAAACTAATACGAAAGTTTTTTTGTTTTTTATGTCTATGATTTTTATACGATTTCAAGTTGGTATAATTTTAGTTTTTTCCCTTTAAAACTTCATCATCATCATAATCAGCCCGTGTCAGTCCACTGCTGGATATAGGCCTCTCCCAAAGCACGCCACTGAGCCCAATCTTCGGTTCTTCTCTTCCAAATGCAGCCAGCCATTTTGGTTTACCGAGCCGCGGTCTCCACTCAAGAACATGCCTACCCCAACGGTTACCAGTCCTTCAAGAAATTATTAAGCTGAAGTGGCAGTGGGCTGGTCATATCTCTTCAACTATGTCGACAACTTTGGTTCTCTGCTGGATCACCTCATTCCGGATAGGACCTTTCAGAGAAACTCCGAGCATAGCCCTTTCCATAGCCCGCTGAGCGACCTTAAATTGGCGTTAAACGTCTCTGCTCCGTATGTCATAACAGGTAGGACACACTGGTTGAAGACTTTTGTGTTCAAACTTTGCGGTACTGGTGACGATAAGACGAAGTTTAAAACTTCATTACGAAATAAAAAAAAATAATGTAACCTTTAAATTCAAGGAGTCGCGTACTCTCTCTCTCTCTCTCTCTCTCTCTCTCTCTCTCTCGCTCTCGCTCTGAGAAGTCTTGTGTCCCAGCAGTGGAGTATAGCAAGCTGATGATGATTTTACTAAAGCAATCCATACCAATATATAAAAGTGAAACTTGTCTGTTTGTTTGTTTGGAGAGTTTTAACGCGATAATAGTTGGATGGATTTTGATGAAATTTGGAATGAAATGGAATTTATAGCCTGGACTAAAACATAGGATACTTTATATTCCGGATAATTGTAAGTTTCCACGGGAAAATTGGAAAATGTTAATTACTCGCTGTATGGAAAGGTTGCCATGGAAACTAAATAATAACAAGTCTGTCAAAAAACATCAAGAGCGTCAGTGCTCTACTTTTGCATTGGTTTTTAATATCCTAGAAGAACATTGGCTTCTTTTTTTCGCGATAAACTTTAGTCCACGCGGACGAAGTCATGGGCGGGAAGCTAGTATCTGCTATAGAAGACACACCGTGAATAGAAAGTTCCAAGGCAAAGCGACCCCGAACTTTCCTGGACGCACCCGCTCCATGTACCAGGAGATCATAAAGAAGCAGGTGATCTGAACCAGCTTCATGAAGAAGGAGAACCTTACGGTTCCGTTCTTCCCGCCGGTGTGCCATATGTTGAAGTTTTTGTCCTAGTTCTTGTAGGTGATACCGGTTCCGACTGTGAATACGAAAATGATTTGAGTTCATAATTATCACTTTTTACAATTAACACGTAATTTCGCGTGTAGATTGTTCAATTTGTTGTAAAGTAGAACTATCACTTTGCGCTTCTATTCCTACTTACCTTATAATAGGTACGAGTATATGTGATGAAAGAAATACTGTTGGTTACATATTTTACGCGTATTTGATTTTGTATATATTTTTTTTGTTATGTGTACGTTTAGTAAGAGGTAGTATAATGTAAAGATAGTGCAAGTAAAGTAAGGATAGTGTAAAAGAAGGAAGTAAAGACGTTTTCAATAGTTACGCTCGAACTTTGACAGTATACAACGTGTCACTGGATAGCCTTTATTAAGTATGTATCAGGTTTGTTTCGATCAAGCATGTAAATTCGTCTACCTTTGCAACGGTTGACATACATCTGTAACCTGAGCATGTCTTCAGGTATATTCCTTGAGTGCTGGAAAACTGCACTGGTCATTCCGGTCTACAAAAGCAAGATAACATTGGTCCCCTATTTTATCACCTAAAAAAAATGGTCTATGGTACTTAAAATAAGCAAGTGTTTTTTTTAAATCATTTCTTTCCGTCGGTATGTTTGTTTGTTAGCGCATCACGTAAAAACTACTAAATCGATTGCGATGCGTTTCACTGTTGGAGATCTTAGTGTATAACTTAAAAACTGGTGTAATTGATATCTCACTCCGATGAGTAGAAGCCGAGCAACCGATAAAAATCTTTTTAACGGCTAAAGAAATGTTGATCAAATATTGGTATACTAGCTGTGCCCGCGGCTTCGTACGCGTGCTAATTTCTCTAGGTTAAAAGTATTCTATGTACTGTTCCAAGACCTAAAATACCAATAAACCAACATTTGATTAAAATTCCTTCAGCCGTCAAAAAGTTTTTATTGATTGCTCGGCTTCTACTGATTGGATTAAGATACCAAGTAAACCAGTATTTAAGTCAAACCCTAAACTATCCAAAAAGGAAAACCGCATCGCAATCGGCCAAGTAGTTTTTACGTGATGCGTGAACAAACATAAAGACAAACTAACAAACAGACAGACACGATTTAAAAAAATGATACTTGTTTAAAAAAAAAAAGATTATTTTAAGTACCCTAGACCATATTTTATTAAATTACCTTTATTGTACAGACTTTTTTCGTTCTTATTGCTATATTATTAGTATAGATTGGTATTTAAGGTCTTGGAATAGCACATAGAGTACTTTTAACCTGGAGAAATGACCACGCGTGCGAAGCCGCGGGCACTGCTAGTGTATTATAAAAATCAGTGCTCTGTTCGCCTGACGTTCCATGTGCTGCGTCCAATTTACGGTCTTTAGTGATGAGGCACATTTCTGGTTCATAAGTGGCTTCTTAAACTAGCAAAATTTCCGGATTTGAAACGACTAAAATCGAGGGCTTCTTTAACTAGCGTGTGACATTCGCTGGCCACCTTGATCGTGTAACATTACTATGCTCGACTATTTTTTGCGGGGCAACGTAAAATCTCTGGTCTATGCAGACAAACCACAGACGATTGCCGTCCTGAAGGCCAACATAACTCGCGATCTTCATGAAATTAGGCCTCATTTATGCGAAGATGTCATCCAAAATTGCACCACTAGGATGTGCGACCTACAGCAGAGGCGCGGTGACTATTTGTCCGAAATAATAATATATTCCACACATAATGTCATAGAATGCATATTAAAATATAATAACAATTGTAGCAATTGAACTGTATGTTTTATATAAATTTATTAAAGGTTGAGCGCTCTTAAAGAAAAACCTTTTAGTAGTCGTAATAGAATTGATTACGAAAAAATGAAGGGTTAATTTTACTTTGACATTTATAATTTTCGATGATTTCGAAAGGAGAAACAAGGGGCTTAAAGTTAAGGGCTCGGGGAATGGTAACGATGTATATTAAAATCGGACGTACCCTTATACTTAATACTGTTCTGCATTTGTTAATACTAACAGAAGTAGACCTCGGCGGTGTGTATTTCGTTCAAATACCAGTAGGTGGAGCAGCGTGGCAGCAGCCCGAGTAAAAACAGCACCAACTGGTACAGGCAACGTTTTAGGGATCCTTAAAAAAAAACGAAAGGATCTGGAAGAACAGCATTAATACAGTTAATAAGGAAATTGCCCTCTCCCTCATTCAATATGTTTAGGGCGATTTGACAAGGGTTCGATCTAATGTACTGCCTGTGCATGTTCTAGTAAGCCTATAGTAACATATACATCAATGTTAGTAGGTATCTACTTTACATAATAATATCAAAATACTTAGATACGTTTTACCTACTTCCAGAAATTATCTTTTGTAGTAATTTTATTATTATGGTACCTAGTAGGTACTCAGTCTAAACACCTACCTGGAAAATCATTGTTGTAGGTCCTAACTAACACCTGTATGCATTTTCGCCGTGGGCAGTTACAAACGATGCATCGGCCAGGAGTACAATATCGTACTAGGACAGCGGACTGCCAGCAAGCTTGTCAGGGATGTGTCTCAAGCAATTGTGTAAGGAAGTTATATTGGTATTATTTTACTAATAGATCATCGGGTGGCGATATATCTAACATTGCGCATTGCAGCGCGCATACTGCACGTGCGCGTCGCGGTACTTTTAGGTTAGGTTCAAGGAACATACTATCTACGCCAGTAAGCGTAATGGCTCGTTCGCTAAAATCGGTATATGTAGGTACATTTGTACTTAGGGGTGGGGAGGGGGTGGGAGAGCGAGGGGGGATAACCAGCACCACCCTTTGTTCAGAATAAGGGATATTGCGAACAGGTCTTTTTAAGACTATAGGTCATTTTGCGAATAGGTCCAATGTCCACTAAACCGTTCAAGATAGTCTCGGTTATAAAACTTTTCTTAATAAGTTAATAAGTACTCAATTTTCAATCTGGAAAGTCGTTACTAATATATTATACCTCGGAAAAATTGGTAACTATTGAAGCCGCAGAAGCAGCACACCCATTTAATAGTTGATACTTAATCCTCACGACCGCTATGTTCTGACGCCTCCTTCTTTCGGCTTTCAATGTAATAATATTGCCGAAATCTATTTTACAAAAAAATAATGTTTGTCGTGTAACTTTCGAAAGCCGAATAAAATTCGATATATTTGGTAAGATTAACGTAATTATACCGACAATTTTCAAAAATAAGACCCATGCTTCCTATTGTCGATATAAATCGATATATTCGATATGATTTACTTATCGAATTTATGTCGTTGTCGATAAATTGCGTTCCGTGCTAATGATCTCGTTTTATCGAATATTTACGTCAAATTTGACATTGAAATGCGGTAAATTCGGTAAGTTTATCGATCGATAAGATCCATACTAGCACTGCAAGACAGACAAAATATATAGATACATTGATACATACATACATAGATACATACAAGTGAAGTTAAATAAATAAATGAAAGCTTTTAAAAACGTGTTAATAAATCTGAAACAAGGGCGACAGAACCCTCTGCCAAACTGGGTGCAGTTGTTTGGCAGAGGGTTCTGTCGCCCTTGTTTCAATGATTTTAAATTCAGAAAAGTAGAATCAATTGCCCACTGAACATTTGGGTTTTCTGAAAGGTTGGTAACATTTTCGTTTCATTAGCTATCTATACTTTACAAAAAACATCTTAGTACACCGAGCATAACTGGAAGATAATTCTTGCTAGCATTAAGTTCCCTGTACCTACTTTTTGTGTGCAATAGAGAATTTTGTATCTATTGTAACTAATAAAAAGTCTGTACAAACATAATTAAATAAAAGGGTTTGGGAGAACTATAAAGAACTATACCTATAAAGAATATTTTTTTTTTTAAATTGTGTCTGACTGTGTGTCTGTTTTTCTGAATCGCGCATCACGTAAAACCTTCTGGACCGACTGCGATGCGGTTTTTAATGTCGGATAGCTCAGGTTTTGACTTAAAAACTGGTGTACTCAGTAAATCAATCCAATTAGTAGATGACGAGCTATCGATATAAACCCTAATTGATGTCTGAACGGTATACTCATCACATTCTAGGTTCATCAGATTTTAAGTCAAAGCTATGCGACAGTGAAAAGCTCATTTCAATCAGTCCAGTAGTTTTTACGTGGTAGGCGTGAAACTTCCAGACAGACAGACACGATTTAAAAAATGATATTTTCTTGTTCAGTATACTTAGCTCATTTTAAGTTCTCTGAAAGACTTACTATTAGACCTTTCTTCTTCTTTGTACATACTTTTATCACTACTTTATTACAATTAAGTAAGGTACGATTAAAGACAAATTGTACCATACACTTATTTTCCTTCAACTACTGCGATCAAAGCTGTAAAATATATAAACTAAGAATATGTGCAGTTATTATGAATTAATCTGTGATATTATACCAAACTTCTCGTGCGATCGCCGATACTCTGCAGAAGGGGGAGATGGGTGCAATCTTAAGGTGTAATTTATCTGGTATTACGTATCCATTCATATTCTGAAGAAACAATAGAGAAATATTTAGGTATTGCCATATAGGACCTTGAATAGCAAAGCAACCTTTCTGACCAAGGAAGCGTGGATTTTAGAACCGCTTGGCTGAAATGTGAAATGTTTTTCCGAAGAAAGTACCTTTAACTTTCAAACCTTTAATCCGATCTTCTTCAATTTCGGTAAATAGGTAGTTAATAGGTACGTATTAATAAGAGGGGGAAACCACCTTAAACTTTCAGCGCCGGAGTTTCATTGTTAAAAATAATTAAATTAAGCGATATCGAGTCAGCGCCGTGCTCGACGGATGAATACTACTTATGCCCCGAACATGGCGCTGACTCGAACTGATAGGTAGTACTTGCTTAGTTCTGAATATTTACCTCGAAATTAACTATGACGTCATGTGCTAGCAGATCTCTTCTAGTCAGTGGTAAAGTGTATCCTCTAGTGTAATTAATCCGTTTGACAATTTCTGAAACATGCCTACAAAGTATCAGTCTATTTGCCTCGACTGCATTTACGCTGCACAGCGATGCAGCCAAGTGCGAGTGGCGACACTTCATTCATAATCATGAAGCTGCTGTTATCAATTGTTGCGTTTCACGTTACGCACCAAGATGTACATTACTCATAAAACATAAAACCGTTTTTTTGGCTTTAAGTTGTTATTATAAGTTATACTTAAGTTGACAAATAGCTGTGGTTTATGAAAGAAGAAAAAAACTTGCATTTTTTTCTGCCCATTTCAGTGTCACTTGCAGGGGATCTTCAAGCTTCAACTATAATATTTCCAGTCTGATGAAAATCATAAAAAAGACACGATATCTATTTGGAATAAATACTAAACATATTGTAGGTATAATACCTATGTATAGCATTGATACCTTCATTAAGTCTTTTACAAACCAGACAGACGTTAAATGTTTTAATATCTACTAGCTTTCGCCCGCGACTTCGCGTGGACTACAGTTAATCTCGAAGAAAAGCATCCTATGTTCTTCTAAGCTATTAAAAACCAATGCAAAAATAGGTATAGCAGTTATAGCACCAACGCTCTTGATGTTTTTTGACAGACTTGTTATTTCGTTTCCATGGCAACCGTTCCTTACAGCGAGTAATCAAAATTTTCCAGTTTTCCCGTGGAAGCACCAATTTCAGGGATATATAGTATTCCAGGGTATAAGCTATCTCCATAACAAATGTCATCAAAATCCGTACAGCCGTTACAGCGTTAAAACCCCCCAAACGAACATACAAACATACAGACAACGTTTCACTTTTATATATTGGTGTGGATGAACGCGCGAAATGAGCACATGATTATACCCTTGTTCAGTGCTGAGCAGTAGACGACATTGTGCAAATTGTATAGAAGCAGTACATCCCAGTTGGGAGCTTCCAATTTTTTGTACCACTCAAATGAGGCTTTTACTCACACAGCGCGATTTGGTCCGCCGATCCGCTACTAAAACGCGTCTTTGACAATGCAATATTCTGTGCACAAACTGACTGGCCACAACACGCGGTCACTGAAATGCGTGCGATCTAATGCAATCAGACGGGAGACTTACACGGGCATCCCTAGGATTCTGACAACACATGCGTCGTATCGCTGGTCCGTATCGGGCGGGTCTGATCGGGTCCAGTGAGAATGATGAGGATGGATGCTTATGGAAATGATCTCTTGGATACATGCTAGACTTGGCCTTCGCCTGACTTTTTTTAAAGACGGGGATGTAATCGTAGATCAATTCTCTCGCAGTAAAACTATCGGGGACAAACAGGGTCCGTGGGAACTCATCAATAGAATCCAAAGAAAATCTCTAAAAATAAATCAAACAAATCATTAATTTTATACAAGGTGTCATTTTTGAGGTTAGTTGTCATTGTCAAACGAGCCTCCCATGTCACAGTACATATATACATATATTAGTTCTGGAAAGACTAATATATGTACATGTTTAGGGTTCCGTAGTTCAAGTACCTTATTTGTATAGATTAGCTGCATCCCGCGGTTTTACCCGCGTGGACAGTGATGATGGATGATGATGAAAAGTATCCTAAGTGTTATTCCAGGAACTAAAAATACTAATCAATAAACTAAATTTCATCACAATCCGTTCAGCCGTTTCAGCGTAAAATACAACAAACAAACATACACACTCACTTTCGAATTTTATTTTTATGTAGGCATTCTAATGATTTCATATTGGAAATGTTACACATCTAAAAAATGATCAATTTGCGTAAGTTTTTAGTATTTGTTGTGAAAAATTATATTATGTACTAGCTTTTGCCCGCGACTTCACCCGCGTGGACTAAAGTTTGTCGCGAAGAAAAGTACCTACCAAACAAATCTACTTCCTCAAAGTTCAAACTATCTCCATACCAAATTTCATCAAGATCGATTCAGAGTTACTTTCGCCTTTATAATATTAGTATGGACCTGGATTAGTTTCAAAGAGAAATTTCAAGTTTCTTAAGTCAAACCGTTTAGTCTCTACAAGCTGGTGACAGACAGGCAGACAGGCATACATAGGTACATACAGCATTGCCACAACAAAGGTTTGCATTTGGATCCTTTGGGCGCGTATTTCCTTGCAACCAGTGGAGGTTGTAGTTGTACTACTGGGAATGACCAAGTAACGCTTGCGGTAGACGATGGAGTACTAGTGCACATTTTTGGGGTTCCTTAGGTGTTACCCCTATAGTTTAACCATGACCGTCTGTCCACCCATTTGTTTGTATGTTACAGCCATTTTATTCAGACGCTTTAACACTACAAGGCGGAAGGCACGTTACATGTATATATATTTAGGACCGCTATATAATCGCGCTATATTTTATTCAGACGCT
Source organism: Alsophila aescularia (assembly GCA_946251855.1). Taxonomy (NCBI): domain Eukaryota; kingdom Metazoa; phylum Arthropoda; class Insecta; order Lepidoptera; family Geometridae; genus Alsophila; species Alsophila aescularia. The sequence continues at coordinate 104,342,954 of OX276373.1, forward strand.
TTAACACTACAAGGCGGAAGGCACGATACATGTATATATATTTAGGACCGCTATATAATCGCGCTATATTTTATTCAGACGCTTTAACACTACAAGGCGGAAGGCACGATACATGTATATATATTTAGGACCGCTATATAATCGCGCTATATTTTATTCAGACGCTTTAACACTACAAGGCGGAAGGCACGTTACATGTATATATATTTAGGACCGCTATATAATCGCGCTATATTTTATTCAGACGCTTTAACACTACAAGGCGGAAGGCACGTTACATGTATATATATTTAGGACCGCTATATAATCGCGCTATATTTTATTCAGACGCTTTAACACTACAAGGCGGAAGGCACCTTACATGTATATATATTTAGGACCGCTTTATAATCGCGCTATATTTTTTTATAGGTATAAAGGTACATACACCTATTAAAAAAAGAGGAAAAAAAGAATAAAGTTTTTAAGTATGGCAGCACAGAAAAAAAATGTACGTTGAATAGGTATTTTAAAACTTTAATGAGGTTTCTGTGGCAGTTTTTAAATTATGTTCCGTTTACGTTTTTTCGGCTCTAAAGTGACCTTTTTGCTTGGGTTACATGTCCCGCACCTTCTATCTCATAAAGTAAGGTTTCAAATTTAAAATAATCTTGGGAAATAAAAACTAAATTCACGGCTATCTAGGTTTACTAATATAAGAAACTAGCTTTCTTCCGCGACTTCGTCCGCGCGGACTACAGTTTATCGGAAAAAAACATCCTATGTTCTTCTAGGATATTAAAAACCAATGCAAAAGTATAGCACCAACGCTCTTAATTTTTTTGATTTTATTATTTCGTATCCATGGCAACCATTCTTTACGGCGAAAAATCAACGTTTTGTAGTTTACTCGTGGAAACTTACTTAATTTTCCGGGATAAAAAGTATCCTATGTTTTATTCCAGGGTAAGTATAAGCTGTCTTCATTCCAAATTTCATCTAAATCCGTCCAGCCGTTATCGCGTGTAACCTCCCAAAACAACCAGATTAAGTTTCAATTTTATATATTGGTGTGGATATAGTTGACCAAGTTACCTACTAGACCAACTGCAATACGGTTTTCACTGTTGAGTAGCCTAGGATCCTTGCTACGGAACCCTAAGTCTATGCATGTCCGAGACGCACTGGGCCCGTTTTATTGAAAACATGCGCTTTCTTACATTTATTCCAAATGTTTCCGGAGTGGATCTGAGCAACGAGTCTGCCGCCTTCTCCATCATGGCGCCTTTTAGTAGAAACAGCACAAACACAAGGCTGAGGGGGGCAAAGAACTCGATGAAAGTTTGCAGTAGCCTCCTCTTCCGCACAGTATAGTGCTTCCACATTAAAACTTTGAAAGCGCTCATATCGATTTTTTTACACAACAGTTGCAACCGGATTGTTACAGGGCTGCCTGGGCATAGGTAAAAATATATTATTAATACAAATATTCTAACAAACGTAATATGAAAACTGAATGACTTTTTCTCCAAGTTTTGATCGTAGTATCTAAATCGTAGTATCTAAATATGATGTTTTGATGAAAACCAAAGAGTATTTAAATAATACAATCTCCACTTCTTTTTTTAAAACTAGGTCTATTTTAATGACAGAAGGATGACGAATATGACGACAGCAAAGAGGTGAACTCAAACTTTAACTTTAAACTTTAGACGGGAGTATGTACTGTCTTTATACAGTGTTGGTAGTATTATTATGTGTTCTGGTGTTCTGTGGTGTTAGGCTGTTTTCTCCTACGAGCAAACAAGCAACTCCGGCTAAGGGGTCTTGTCTACCCTCATGTCTCCCTTGAGGGAGACAAGGAGATTCTTTAGTGGCCTTGTCTCCCCCGAGCAGGCAACGTGCGGAGAGACAAAATAATCATGAAATTGGCTGACCCGGTGCCTCCCGGGTATAAGCTATCTCCATTCCAAATGTCATCAAAATCCGTTCAGCCGTTTAAGTGTGAAGGATGATGTTGATGATGAATGATGATTAAAAGTGTGTTATTCCAGGGTATAAGCTATCTCCATGATGAAACGTATCTTATGTGTTTTTTCCAGGACATAAGCTATCTTCATTCCAAATTTCATCAAAATTCGTTCAGCTGTTTGAGAAAGAAGTGTGATGATCATGATAAAAAGTATCCTATGTATAATTCCAGGGTATAAGCTATCTTCATTCTAAATTCCATCAACATCTGATCAGCCGTTGAGAGTGAAGTATGATGACGATGATGATAATGATGATGATGATGATAATGATGATGATGATGAAAAATATTCTCTGCTTTATTCCAGGATATAATCTATCTCTATTCCAAATTTCAAAGAAATCCGTTCAACCGTTATCGCGTTAAAACTCCCCAAACAAACAAGCAAACAGACGTTTCACTTTTATATTATTGGTATGCATAGATAAAAATTCATTCAAGATATTTTATTTTATGCTCTTAAACGACTCATGGACGAAGGTAAAAATATATTCTATACCACGTTCATGAGTCTTAGCGGTCCTCAGTCTCCTCTGACCGTCTCTCTTCTGCGTCTTTAAGCGTTTCTGAGCATTTTCAACTTACAATCGCCACTTTAAACCGATACAACTGCATGAAATTGATAAACAGTCACTTACTTTCACTAAACTACGAAGATACCCAAAAATTATTAGCTGTAACTGAGTAATATACTATTGAATTAAATTGCAAAATTGTTACTCGCATTATCACAGTCATCTAGATACATCGCACCCCTTAAACACACGCTTACACCCATACAAACAAACAAACTCCACCCATTCATATACTATTGCGTATATAACACACTGCCATCACCCAATTACTACTTTCTTATATTATCTGGTAAAGCAATTCTTGTTTTTTGTTAATGCTCTCTATTTATATTTATATTTTGTGATACTTTGGTTAATAAAACAAGACCTATAATACAACTTTATTAAATTAGTATGGTACTATAGTAATACAATGTTGGCGCCAAAGAAGAGTCCTGTGACCTCACGATACATGTTTATTCCTGGGGAACAATGTTTCAACTGAGGTACAATTTTGCATCTACTAACATAATTTTTGCATTTACTATGTTATATTTAAGTCAATAATGTACCTTATGCACTTTTGTTTTAACTCTATAAATGATTTATTATTATTTTATTATTTTCTTCAAGAAATTCCGTGAAATGTACAGCATAAACTAGTACTAAAGAGATGTGCTGGGTGTTATGTAAAACTGAAAAATCAAGGTCTATTGGCTCGAAAAGCGAAGCAGCGGTTTTACACAGTGTAAAACTAGTAAAAGGGCTTTGTTGGCTTGCTATAACGAGCAGCATATCTGATTTATAACTAATATTATTTTCGATACAAAAATGTATCTTCCATATTTGAGTTTATTCTATCGCCCAAAATATAAAGTTCACTGAAAAATCGTGAAATTTTATTTCTTAAAGCATTAGGTTTTTTGCTGCACTTCCACGATAAATTAAATAATTTATAAAGATATAACACAAAGTTTAAAAAAAACTATTTTGCATCAAGAAATGAGTCACTCATGAGTTTATTCCAATACGCTCACGTGAGTAATATATGACTCATGGGACAGGGAAGTTGTTAAATCAACCTTGGTGAAAACCGGAATAAAAACAGTTCAGTCATCAATGTCAGCCTTTAGAAGTCCACTTCTGAACATAGGCCTCCCCCAACGAGCGATCCTGTGCCACCTCCATCCACCGACTTCCTGCGATGGCTACAATGTCGTCGGTCCATCGTGTGGGGGGTGTCCCCACACTTCGCTTGCTTGTTTCGTGGTCGCCATTCGAGAACCTTTATTCCCCAGCGGTTGTCGGTTCTGCGAACTATATGGCCTGCCCATTGTCACTTCAACTTGCAAACTCTGAGAGCTATGTCGGTAACCTTGGTTCTTTTACGGATTTCCTCATTTCTGATTCTATCACGTAGTGAAACACCGAGCATAGCTCTCTCCATTGCACGCTGCGCAACTCTGAGCTTTTGTATGAGACCAATAGTTAGCGACCACGTCTCAGTGCCGTATGTCATCAATGGCACCATGCACTGATTATAAACTTTCGTCTTGAGGCTCTGCGGTATCTGCGACGAGAAGATATGGCGTAATTTCCCGAACGCTGTCCATCCGAATTGGATTCGTCGGTTGACCTCTTTGTCGAAGTTGGATCTACCCAGTTGGATCGTCTGACCCAAGTAGACATAGTGATCAACAGCTTCGATAATATCTTTCCCAACATAAACCGGCATGGGTACGACATGGGCATTTGACATGGTGTTCGTCTTGCCCATGTTTATTTTAAGACCCACCTGTTGGGAAACAATATTGAGGTCACTGAGCATTGGCTTAGGTCTTCCAGGGTTTTAGCCATGATGACTATATCTTCAGCAAATCGAAGGTGAGTGACGTATTCGCCATTGATGTTAACACCAAATCTGTTCCAGTTCAGAAGCTTGAATATATCTTCCAGTGCAGAGGTGAACAGTTTCGGAGAAATAACGTCTCCCTGTCTCACCCCTTTTTGCAGCTGGATAGAATTCGTGCTCTGTCGTACTTTGTGATATTTATGGACAGATAGACCGGCGTTCGTCATCAGTCTATACTAGTCCACTGCTGGACGTAGGCCACGGAGCGCGATCTTCAGCTCTTCTCATCCAGTCGCTGCCAGCTGTCTTTCTCAAGTCGTCTCTCCACCTGGCCGGCGGACGTCCCACACTACGTTTGCCTAAACGTGGTCTCCACCCTAAAACTCGTTTCCCCAACGTTTGTCGGTTCTGCGAGAAATGTGACTAGCCCATTGCCACTTCAGCTTACTTATTCTCTGGACTATGTCGGTAACCTTGGTTCTCTGGCGGATCACCTCATTACGGATCCTATCTTTCAGAGATACTCCGAGCATAGCTCTATAGCTTGCTGAGCGACTTTAAATTTGTGGACCTGCTCCACCATGAGTGTCCACGTTTCGGACTCGTACTTTCATCTTTAGGCACTGTGGTATGGACGACGAGAAGAACTGACGTATAGTTTACCAAAAGCTGCCCATCCCAGCTCCTAGGAACAATATCGAAAGGGAAGCCCCTTTCGGAGTTGTTCCTTTCGTATTGCATAATGTACCCGATGTAAACATATTCCTTAACATATTAAAAGGGGACACCGTCAACGACGATCGGTTGCGGGGTAATAAGGTCGTTAAACATAATCATTGGTTTTTCCATGTTCATTCCGAGACCGACACTTGGAGAGGCGTCAGCTAGGTCGGTTCGATCCTGCAGCGATTCCGCCATAAGGACAAAATCATCGGCAAATCGTAGGTGTGAGGTGTACTCACCATTTATGTTTTTGTCCGTTGCTTTCCAATCCAGCGTCTTAAACATATCTTGCATGGCATTAGTGAACAGTTTCAGGTATATGACATCCTCCTGTCTCACTCCCCTGCGCAGTTGGATATGTCTAGTCTGCTGGGTTTGTACTCAACATTTCGATTTATTGCCAGTCCACTTGGCATCGCTTCAGGAACTCAAACACAGCCCAGGTATCGACAGTCCGGTGCCGCTGCTGTCCGTCACCGGCCTGTGCGATTTAACTACGCAAATGTTGTGATGGTTATACCGCCAACTGTCGGTCGTCAGAGCCTAGTTATTCGGCAGGATGCACCACGAGCAAGTTATATTGACTTGGAGCATTCAGATGGTGGTAGCCCCCTTACATTTGACGCGTTCGGTGACTTTCTTTTATAATGTGTAGTGATACATAGATAATCAATCATCAGCCGCGAGAAGTCCACTGCTGAACATATCCTGTCACCAATCCCTTTTCGGTGTTCTAGGAACCGCGTGTTTACCATCTTCACCGGATTATCATTTAAATTACCTATATCCACCTATTAAATACTACTGTTTGTTTAAAGTGCAACCTATATCGGTAGAAACTTAATTTAAGGTTGTTATATTTTAATAAAAATACAGTGATATCTCCAGCGTTCCTTTATTTGATAGCATATTACAAACAAGAAAAAACAATGAGGTCTTGCCTTGCCAAAAGAACTGATTCACGAGGTGCGGTTCTTGTTGGATTACTTCCACAGGCTTGCAATGTACTATGCCTACAGTCGCCTTTGAAGATGCGGGAAATGCCGCAATCGTTTGCAGTGATAATAATTACTTGTTATACAAACTACACAAATAAAACAATTATAAACGCGAGGGAGCCACGATTTTCACACATCAACTAGCTGTGGCTCACTTGATAGCTAAGCATTGCCCCGTCCCGTCACGCTACCTCCCGCACGAATTCTTTTAGTGATTGCTTTAGTTCGCGTTCTTTGGCTGACTGTAGGAAGCATACATATAATGTATGCTACCCCGCGGTGACACCAAAGTCTTAACAAAATCATGTATAACATCTTGCATCTATCTTACTACATCGAAATATTGTACAGAGTAAGAGAGATGCAAAACATGGTAGAGCTTGGTGAGCACGCGGGGTTAGAACATAGTGACCATAGTGTAAGCACAGGCTTACACTATGGTCACAGTAGATATATAGTCCTAAATATGTACTGTGCTATGGTATAGGTAAAGTTTACGTACAGTTCGGTGCAAACTCCGTCGCATTCGAAATAAGAAACATAATTTAACTCCATTTTAGTCATTTTAGTAATACATAAATTACTTTATGGCTGCATTAGCCTGATTAAATCAACTTCCAAGTCCAGAATAACGGAGTTGACAGTCACTGGTTGACAAAATTATCATTTAACAGAGTCCAATTGAGAGCATAAGAGCTAGATTCAGATACTGAAAAAATCTTGGCCGATTATCTCCACTTTTGTATTTTATTATTAAAATAAATTAACATGTTTATTAAAACGAATGCCACGAAATTTTTACACATACCAACAAACAGATCTCATAAAATTAGCATTTCATTAATTTAAATAATAAAACAATCATATTAAAAATAAATTGGTAGAAAAAATATTTAATTTACAAGTTAATTAAAATAAAATTAACAGGTATATAATTTTTAAGACCTACGTCTTATTAAAAATATAATTAAGTAAAAAGTAAATTTCGTTGAAAATAATGTCACAATAATAAATAGAATTCCATCTAATTTCTAGTAAAAAATAAAATTAATAAATCATAAGGTAAGTACAAATAAATAAAATTTGGTTGTGTAAATTAGCTATAATGTTAATTTATAATCTTTATTGTTCACTTACACCACTTAAGCTATAATTTAATTCAGATAAACATTATAAGCACTTGGACTGTTTTATTTTCTTTTGACAGTCATCATTCCTTCTGTAACATGATTTTGTGACAGATTGCAAATAAAACAATTAAGATAATAATGTCATAACGAAAATAATTACAATAGTCAAACATATATTTTTAATTTACCTTAACATGAAGCTTACTCATCTTAGCTTTAACTAACATTGAATATAACACTTGTCAATGTTACCTTCGGGATTTAACTCAGAAATAAATAAAAAACACACTCCGTCACAAAAAAATGTCACGAATCGACCCTAGCGAGTAAACTTTCCGCATCTATATACACTGCGTACCGACGCGTCAGTCTGTACCTAGTCGCAATCATAATTAACTTATACTTATAGCAAAACAATATAAGCCTAGCTAACTTACCTACGTCGATATATTTTGACTAGCACTTGCATCAGACGCTGGCCGCAGGCGAACTGGCCAAGGTCAGGTCACGACGAAAATAATATACATCATATATTATTATTACAATATTGTTATTTATTTGCGGTTTAAAATTATAAAAACATCCGTTGCATCCCGGATTGGCAATCTTGTCACCACCATCTTCAACCAAACAGCCCATCTCAGGGCATAATGGTTGAAACATTGCTACGACAGAAAAATATAAATCAAAGATAATTGAATGTTGATGGTCTCAAATACCTAACTGTAGACAAAAATCTGTAAAATACGAATAGGTACTTAAACTTATATGTAACTATTCACGGCTACCATGGTCTAACGTCGAAAGAAAGAAAAAAAGATTTAACTGTACAATATGTCAGGTTTATTTACTGCACAGTGTTATACTCTTTATAACAAGAATAACATCGAAAAAGCCTTCGACCAGCGTCCCTGCAACTTATGAGACAAACTAAAACCCGTCAAAATCGTCCTGGATACTCCTTTAGGGTCAAGACACATGAGTCGACGCAAGTCTACATTTGGTACTTTATTATCAATATTGTTCATCTAACGATAAGAAAATCTTTTAATTTACGTAGTTCGTGGTTTAACAGTAATTACAACCATATGATCTTAAAATACGTTCTCACTTTCCAAATGATTAGAGTACCAATCAAAGGCAGAACACGATCGATTGGTACTCCAATCATTTTTTTTTATTTACGAAAATCGTGAATAAACGAATATCGTGACTAAACAGTGATTAATACGACTATCGCAAAAACACTTTCCAAATGATTAGAGTACCAATCGCTAGAAGCCTGCATTAGATTAGGGCCCCTGGACCCGCAGTCCGTATACAAAAAACCTCACGCGAATTTGACGGCTTCTAGTCACTTTACACTAATTTTATGACAGTTCATGACATTAGACAAATATATTCATGACCAGTGCAATATCATTCCTTTGAACTTTCTCATCATAATGATTTATTAGAATAAAGAGCCAGTTTATAATGAAATGCGTTGCTTGTGTCCGTGAATAAATCATCAGGTGAAAAAAACAATAATGCATTCAGTACTACTATCACTACTACTATATTGTATCATCATCATCATCATGATGATGATGATGATGATGATACAATACTACTAGTGAGTCACTATGCGCTTCGGCATCTTCGTATTTCCGATGAAAATCTAACGTCGAAAAAACTTGCGCTTTGTTCTTAGACCTTATTGTCATCCACCATGGCACAGTATTTGAGTAATAGCAGATACGTAAAGTTTGACAAAGCGCAAAGAATTTCGTAGTACTGTATGTCACATTTTTCGCCGGTTAACTGTGAATATGCGTGTAAAAATGACTATTGAATAAGTTATAAAATAAAATTGCTCACACGACTAACACTAAATATAATATGTTTGCACCATTGTATAGAAAACAACACCATACGTTACATTAGAGGTTTCACTTGTTTTATAATAAAGGTTAACAATATGTTATTAGAGATTATAAAGCTTAGTTAATGGAACACATGTTTAGCTGTTTCTATGAAGTACTTAGTAAAAACGTTTATTATAATTGATTCGATTAGCGGTTACAGTATCGATGTCTTTCATTATCTCTGCAGTTTGCCACGGAGTGGTTATACATAAAAATATTGGTTTCAGCCTTCATATTTGTAATGAACGGTTCGTATTCTTATTTAAACATAGTTCTGTTTGAATAAGAACTCTAACTTCTGCACCACTCTAATGTTATCTCTACACGCGCATACATGATCGTTTTTTTTTGTTTTAAACAACACTGATCGTGTAGGATCTAACATGAAGGTCTTCACTATTGGCCGTCATAAAAGTCCAACATAGACCGTCATGTTATCAATAGAATACTCATCAATGACATGACGTTTAGGTCAGTGATGACCAATGATATATGCTCGTAGATTATGGATGCAGATGTAGAAATACCTTTAGTTACGTTACGACGCCGCGACGTAAAGTGACATTATAACAACAAGAACTAGTGAGAACCAATTGAATTATTATGAATGACATCAATTAATTAGTATTAGTAACATTTACTGTCAAAATTTGACTGTCGTTATATCAATATTGCCATATTGATATAACGACAGTCAAAGTTTGACAGTTTTTTTATTTGATTCAAATTGATACATTATTATTAAAAAAATAAACACAAATTTAAAATAAATTAAAAACCTTAAAAAGCTTGTGATACGGATGATAACCACAGCCCAAATGAATTCATATTTCGTCAAATAATTAATGAATAAGAAATTTCATAATAAATCTAAATATTGTGTATAATGTTATCATTTAAACTATATATATATATATATATATATATATATATATATCTTGTTAAAACTAACGGCTAAGACTACTAAAATGTATTATTTGGTGGTTACATCTTGTACATTTATTCTAAATGAGATTAAGCTTGGACGGAGGCCGGCCGAGAAATCGACAACTAAATGAAAAAAAGTGCGCCGCCCCGTCCTAAGAGTACCAAGTTGTGAGCGATTCTTGGCGATGCGACGGCAAGAGCCGTAGTGAAGCACACTAAATATAGATACAAGAACAAAGTCATAGTGCCGTGCACTGCTTCTCTCCGAAAAACGTATGACGTGCCTTTAGAGACGTGACGTAATGAAACACTCGTGAAATGCTACGGCTCAGCTTTAAAGAACGTATACGCGTATTGCACTGGAAATAAAGGTTAATATTCGTTGTGTAGCGAACGCTCGATAAAACCGAGCCTTGAGTGAAGGTAATGACGGAAAGACCAACTCTATATTATCACAAATCAATTCCAAATTGCTGAGCGCAACCAAACTCTAAATGGAGAATTCTGACTGATTAACCACTTCTCGTCAATCCCTTTCTGTCGCCGGTCGGTGGGGGCTTAGGGTAGCTTCAACAACTTTATAGTTTCTACTATTCAACAACTTTGGTTTATAATTGAGAGAAAGAGTAAAATGCTCGTATCGGGTACGCACAAATGCGTGCGCTCGTCCCTTGGCGTACACGTACGTAGACAGTACTTTCTATGTACAAATGGTTGTACATGGAATTTACTGTCTATGTACATGCATAGAAACTAGTAGCATATAAACGCATATAGAAACTACTGTCAATGTACACGCACATAGAAACTACTATCATGTACACGCTTATAGAAACTACGGTCAATGTACACGTACATAGAAACTACTGTCAATGTACACGTACCTAGAAACTGTCTATGTACACGTACGTAGAAACTTCTATGTACACGGACCTAGAAACTGTCTATGTTCAAAAAACATAGACGTTTATTGTTCTGTCAATAAACGTCTTTTCTTTCTTTATTTCTTTCTATGTACACGTACGAAGAAACTGTCTATGTTCTAATGCCCCCGGACCGGCGTGGCGTCACGCGGTGCTCAATCGTGCACAAGCTCTGGCTTAATGGTCGTACACACATACACATAGTCGTTATCGGAGTCAAGGCGGGCGCGGCTGGCCCTGCGTTAGGCGGTAGCCACCTGCCACACTATCAGGTGACTCTTGCTCGCGCGCTCGGCCAGCGAGCTGTGGCCGCTAGACGACCCGTCTTCTGCCACTACGACGCTATCTTCCATCTCGGAATCCGCTGAAAAATCAACACGGTACTACACTAAAGCTTGCTATAGCATAAGTATAAATAGTTATTTTAACCAGAAAACCGACATCAAAAGGATTTAATTAAAAAAAGTTCTTCTAATGTGTCAATGATTCGATCAAAATTTTAGGTGATGTTAGGCTAGAGAGTTGCCACCTCGATTGCGTTATCTGTGGTCTCCATTAGATTCCTTTTTGTGAAGGTGCAACGCTACCGCATAAACAAGTGTAACCATTTTTCATTTAAAAAATCATCGTAATCGGTTCAAAAAAATATACAGTCAAATTAGGAACCTTCTTTTTGAAGTCGGTCAAATAATTATAGAATATAGAACAGAAACTCTTTAAAAGTTGACAAACAAAGCCGATGAATATATAATGCGTTAGGGTTGTCGTTGTTGGTAGTGTATTAGTCCAGTCATTATTAATATTAGGGGTTTCACCTCGAAATGAGAGCTAATAAGCTGAAAACTTGTATATACCTTTATTTTGTCATTTTAAATGTTGTCTCATAAGTCTCATAAAATCTCTTGTCTGCGTCTTAAGTTATTCAAGGTCAAAGGCCCCACAAATGTATTTTTTTTGCATATGTCACGTTTTCTATGGCTCTAAAAATGTAGACATTTATTACAAAATTGTAGAGCACAAAATTTACAACAAATTTTCTTCCAAACATTTATTCATGTGCTTAACAATTTTTGAAATATAACGCGGAGAATGCGCAACACTCAGGCATACATACTGTAATGCAAGGACAAACGTGAGCCCCGTTGTGTACAGTATACATTACAGTTAAGCGTATGAAAATATGTCTGGAAGAAAATTTGTTGCAAATGTTATGCTCTACAATTTTGTAATAAATGTCAACATCGTCGGAGCCAGATTAACCGTGATATATACTAAAAAACGATTTTTTCTGACCTTGAATAACTTAAAGAAGCAGACACGAGATTTTATGAGACTTTTGAGACAACTTTTAGAGTGCCAAAATAAAGATTGATACAAGTTTCCAGCGTATTATCTTTGGTTCTGAGGTTGACCCTTTTTTGACTGGATCGTATACATAACATGACGCTATACTCAGGCATTTGTGTAATTAATCAATAGAATCATTACCTACACATAATTTAATTAAGACATGACAAAGGCGAGAGCGCGAAGCGAGCCACTCCCGGATCCCGCCCGAAAGAAATGATATTGAGCGCGAGTTTCGTTTCTATACGCTCGTATTATTATATACTACACGGAAATATAGCAAAACAAACGGTGGAGTCGTACGTCTATATCACAGTTTTAAATTATTGTAGGTGTACTTGCCAACTGACACGTAAAAAAATAAAGCTTTTTTTTATCAAAAAGACAAAAGTAATTGATGTAATAGACCTGCAACTTCACTGCATGTAGAAGAAACAAAAAAGAAAAGAAAGGAGACAAAGAAGAATACAAGATTATACAATGTGTCTGGACACAAGACTCTGAGACTTTAACAGTGTGTTAAACACCTTATTGTGTCGATGAAAATAATAAAAGAGGGGGGTGCAAACCCCCCATTAGTTGGCATTAACAGGGACCCCCAACAGGGGGTCGCTGTTAATGCCAGCTATTGGACACAAATTTAAACTTTAGCCTCCGAGGGCGAGACTGAAAAACGTCAGTATGCGTGATATGCGCGTGGACCACGAGCGTGATTCACGCGGCCTTGTAAAGAGTTAACCATTTTGTTGCCATTATGTGTAAATATTTTTAAAATAAGCTTATTATTATATCAAGAAGTATTATTTTCACTCTTAAATAAGTCTACTTTTATAACTGAAAAGCTTCTACTTCCACATATATACGAATTATGAAAGACAAACAAATTATTTGTACACTCGAAAAAGTAAAATATCTGGCATTAACTAATAGGGGTTGCACCCCCGCCCCGTACGTCTTTTATTTTTCAACTCATTTAAGTGTTCAACACATTGTTAAAATCTCCGAGTCTTGTGTCCAGAAACATTGTAGAAGGAAGATAGTCAAATGATCCGAAAATAAATCGTCAATGTCACGAGTAGCGTATGTCTATTGAGTCAGGCAAACTGTGTTTTAAAAACTGGTTATGAATACAGTTACAGTACAATGTTAACATTAAATGACCACGGTGTCCACGGTCAAACACATTAGCAGATTTTGCATTTCTTTTCATACATATCTCATACTCCATTGAAGTAGAGTAATAGATATACCTCCATAATCTATGGAGTAAGAAAGATGCAACTCCATAATCTATGGAGTAAGAAAGATTCAACTCCATAATCTATGGAGTAAGACAGATGCAACTCCATAATCTATGGAATAAGAAAAATGAAACTCCATAATCTATGGAGTAAGAAAGATGCAACTCCATAATCTATGGAGTAAGACAGATGCAACTCCATAATCTATGGAATAAGTAAGATGCAACTCCATAATCTATGGAATAAGAAAGATGAAACTCCATAATCTATGGAGTAAGAAAGATTCAACTCCATAATCTATGGAGTAAGACAGATGCAACTCCATAATCTATGGAATAAGTAAGATGCAACTCTATAATCTATGTAGTAAGAAAGATGCAACTTCATAATCTACAGTTTAAGGGACAGCCAGAAGATTGGTTGTAAACTCAGAGTACTAGTGTCAATATTGTAAACTCAGAGTACTAGTGACATATTATGTCTACACGTGAACCTTGTTTGGCCTTCTTGCGCATTATCCAACATAGATATATCAACAACGTTACAAAAAACTAATTAAAAGTGATTCAAATTTATAACAATACTAGGTCAAATTATACAAGAAGACAGAAAGAAAAGTTGTAAAAATCTCGGATAGGAAGATTAATATAAATAATTTACAAAACATCTAATATCAATGATTCCATTCGCAAACCTACTAGATTAATCTGCAATTATTAATATTTACAATGAATGGTACAAACTGGATTAGCAATATACACGTTAGCGAATATATTTTAAATAAGTATACATAAATTGTTTAGCCGATTCTTTTATTAGTTTTATGGATAGTCTTACCTTGTTAGTCATGTTAATGTTAAGTATTGAATTCGATTATGAACACAACTGAAATATGAGTGCATACTGTGAACATGTTATGAGCAGACAGAATGGTGAATGTTGCAGCGGCTTGTAGATGATGATTAATTATCAAAATATGAGAAAGCTTTTTGTCTTCAAATAGTTGGAAGATTAGATGACGACTTCATCTGAATTGGTTAATTATTGTCTATGTATCTGCGTTCTGAACCGTCACTGGGCAATAAGGCTCATTCAGTTATCGTACCCGACAATTAATATGGTACATCGGGAAAATGAAGAGAAACAAAGACACTTTTGAAAATCTTTGTCTATGGTTGACTCGTGATCTCATGTTTTTTTTTTCTCAAAGTCATCCCATTTTACTCTATTCTTTTTCTTGTCTCATCATCAGCCTAAATTCGAAAATTACTGATATAACAGTACAAGTACAGCTCTGAAATCTAAGGCCATATTTGTCATCATATTTTTGAATTGTTTCATCTATTCTTCCTTCCAACGTTCTGACAAGTCATCCAAATCAGCTTTCCTTAGCAAACTCCCTCTGTCCACTCTTGCACCCTCTACATGCCTTGCCATAGCGTAGTTAGTCGATTAGTACGTTACGCGCCAAGCCGTGCACTTACAAAAACGTCACGTACCCCTTTGTAACACAGACTATATTCGCTTAAACTCTATCAGGTACATGGAGTCATAATCTGCCACACTATGAGGTGGGACGCCGTATCTCTTACGTCGTCCACGTGCTCTTCTATACAGGCAAAACATAATAAAAGGATAGTTTTAAGAAAAACTGAATAAACTATTGTAAGGGACTTGATGCCCTATTCGAGACGCATTTTTCTACTTAAATGTATGGAGGTATGGTTTTGATGGGGATCAATCAAGCATGCGTCGTGTAATGAAGAGTTTTGTGATCAGTGTTTGGTTGAGAACAATGTTACGCAAAATACAGACTGATTATTATTAATATTTTATAAAATGTAATACGCGTACTGGCCACAGTGTACAGTCTGGGACAATGTAATAAAACGTTTTTTTTTTTCTTATTTATGTAAACATTATGATTTTGCATAAACAGTGGTTGAAGTTCAATTGTACATTAATCTAAGCTCAAATGTTTCATCATGTACCGTGCATAAAAACGAACTGTATACTAACAAATAATATCTGACACAATTTAGTAGTTACATCCTTTTGAACAGAATATAGAGCACATGTTTTTACAAAATCCAAATTTAACGTACATTTAAAAAGGAACGTTTATATTTTGTTGCCCGTTATTGTACATAATAACCCTAAAAACTAGACAAAACCCACGGGTGTATATACAATATACACATTCAGAATTTCTCGTTAAGCAAAACTGAGCCCAAGTTCGTGCAAACAAACTTGTAACCTCAAAGTGAATTTTAAAACATCAATAATGTTAGAGAACGTCTTTTTACATTATTAACACATTTTAGTAGAAAAACGGCGCTTGAAATTCAAATCAAACAATAGGCACAAAAACACAAAATATTTATCCTAAAGCGGAACGGAATCTAAAACTAAGAAACTAGTTTAAAAGCATGATTGTCAATTAAAAGCATTATAAAGCGTTACGGGATATTAAACGCGATGTTTCACCATCTCCTGATATGTGTTATCTGACGGATAGGTAATAAAAAACTCATTTAAACCTCTGCGATTGATTCAGTGATTGATTTCATTTCATTTATTGCATAGACTAGTAAAGTTAAATTTTGTCCACGCAATTTAGAACATTATTAATGAAATTACTACATACCTAGTTGAAAGAAAAACCTCTAACAGACACAGCGATGTCTCCAAATAAAATTGTACGAATCGGCATTATGATGTATGTACGTATGATTTTTCGGCGACTTTCTGACGACGAACTTTCGGAATTTAAATAGTTATTAATAAAATGACTTTTATAGTCGCAAAAGAGCCAAAGAAAATAAAAATTAGGTTTTTTTTTTGCATTGTCGCGTCTTAAGCACGGTTTCGCTGTCTTCTGGTGAATGAATGATCGGCGACGTGTGGGCACGTGCACATAACTTCACGCGAATTCCCTTTGATGCGTGTCCGAAAAACCTACAAGTCTCCGATCACCGCGATCACTATGGCGATTATAATTATGATCGGCGACTACAAGCGAATAAGCCCTCCACACGATCGTGCTCGTGTAAATGTCTATAATCGCCGATTCTGAAAATGATCCATAACGCTTGATCAGAGTTTATTTACGTCTCTGTGTACTGTAGATAGCCCTGTTACATTTTCATTTATTGACCAAAATATATCTATGCTTCTTAATTTTTTGCCTGTAAAAGTAATCCGTCAGATAGTTTTACAAGGGGACTGTGAAAGAGGCCTACAATACTAAGCATAAGCTCCGGCTCGTCTGAATGGCACATGAGTTGAGTATGTATTTATTTTGTACGCTAACGTGCATATTGCTTGCTTTGACACAGTTGAGAGATTTGAGCCCGAGTGATATGTTTCGAACTGGACTATAATAGACTGGAACTAGAAATTACGTAGAACAAATGTAATTTTGTTATACTATACTGTTTGAAAAATAAGTTTCCTTTTCATGTGCAGAATAAATCAAAACTAAATAAAAAAACTATATGTCTGCAGCATCGCCCCATATTCAAATGCGAAAAACATAATAAGAATGACAAATTAAAATATGGATGTATCAAATTGAAGGCCTTGGTTTTTATTGCCATAAAAACTTTTTAGTTCGTTTTTGACAGGGCAGTAATGTTTTTTTTAGCTTTTAAGCTAGTTATTAAAACGCCATTACAGAATAAATTATAATTATTCACATATTTATGTAAATATGTAGGTAACACGAATGATCCCATATTTGAGAAGGCAAGCTACTCACCTATCCTGAAGTCGATGTACCCCTCCCCGCCGGATATGACGAGCATGGGCGGCATCGCCGGCGAGTGCGACGGCGACGCCGCGCCGCCCGGGACCGCCACGAAGAACGTGACGGCATCGCGGTGCCCGTGGAACGAGAGCTGCGCGTGCGCCATGGAGCACCACGGGATGCTGCCCGTGGGGCTGGCGGAGCGCGCGCGAACCAGGCTCGCGTGCCCTACAATGATATGTATCAACCATTTATTATAACAACTTCAAAGGGGCGGAACGCTCTGCCCTCCTCAGTGTTTCCGGTAACATATAACCCAGGTGTGTTCAAGTCAAGAAAGCAAAGACAAGCGTGCTACACCTATGACCGCATCATCGCTTTCCATCATGTGAGATCGTGGTCAAACGATTGCTAAGTCAGTAATACAAAAAACAAAAAAAAAACAGATAAATTGATTCATTAATCCCATAGTGAGATACAGAATCCAACCGTATAAACAGCTTTTTGGGCGTATTACTTAATATCTACTGGACCGATCAAAATGTGGTTTTCACAGTTGGGTTGCTTACGATCTTGGCTATGGAACCCTAAGTCTATTCCTGTCTGACACACATTTAGCCATATTATTTTTATTGTTTCCTTTGTACAGACTTTTTGTTACTTACTCGTACGTATCGTGTTTTCCGAGCTTTGGTAGTCTAACGGTTCAATAGTTTAACTTAGAATACAATGATACCGAGTTCTGTCCATGGCACCGCACCAATGACTTTTCTGTGTTATTTGTGTTTTTCCGTGCTTCGGAGAGCACGGTAAGCTGTCGGTCCCGGCTTTTATTGATTAATAGCAGTCGTTAAGCCATGTCAGAGACCCTCGGGTGACCTGACAAACTCTGAGACCAGAGGCCAGCCCACGACAAACATACAAACCTGCGTAAAATGTTTTTAAAACAGTATCTCACCTGAGGCACTCCTAGATGACGTGACGCCCCCAATAGAATCCCTGCTCGACCCTTCCGACAGCGGCACAGAGATGACCACTCCGTTGCTGGTCCCGATCCACAGCCGCCCTGAGCTGATCAGCAGCGCCGTGATGCGAACTAGCGAGAACCCCAGCTTGCCGGTGCCGAGCATCTTGCTCACGTACGGCTCTATGTCCACGTCTTTCAAGTGTTGGTACGTGTGCGCGTGGTATAGCCGCAGTGTTGAGTCCATCTTGATTGAAACCTGGGTCAAATATATAGATATAACTGGCTGCGCCCCGCGGTTTCACCCACGTGAGTGATGATGATGATGATGAGGAGGAAAGTATCCTAGGTATTATTCCAGGGTATTAGCTATCTCCATTCCAAATTTCATCAAAATCCGTTCAGGCGTTTGAGCGTGAAGGAGTAACAAACATACATACTTTCGCCTTTATAATATTAGTGTGATTAAAAGTAGGCAGATTAGATACCTAAATGGGATAAACCCTTTATTGACACCAAGGAAAATAAACAGTAATAGTTATTAGTAGTTCTAGTTCCATATGTGTGGATTACATAATTAGGTGCAACGCACACAACTGGGCTTAATTGACCTTAGTCACAATCGGAGTGGAGTTTGTGTAGCATATGTGACTCACATTCGCGCTACAGTTTGTGTAAGGTTCTCTATCTTTGTTGTTGATGCACATGCAGCACAACGGGGGAATGTTGGTGTGTGTGTGTTTGCATGTGTTCTATCTCGTCCAGTTTTTATTTACATGATATTAAAGAGTGCCCTTTATCTAGATCTATGGTCTAAGATGAACTATTATTTGGCGACCGGTTGGTTTCGTGACTAGAGATCCTAGGTACAAAATCGAACGGTCGCGGGTTCGAATCCTGCAAGGTGCAATCATTTGTGTGATGAGCAGAAATGTTTGTTTCCGAGTCATGGATGTTAATATTCTTATCTATGTATGTTTATCCGTTATCTAGTGCCCATAGCACAGGGTATCCTAGTTTGGGGCTAGATAATTGGTGTGGAAATGTCCTGAATATATATATATATATATTAAGCCAGTAAGTAGCAAAAAAATGCCTTGCAAAGGTGGTGTGGTAATGATTTTCACATAATATGTTGTTGAAGTCTAGACTGATGAAAAATCCAAGTTTTCGACTTTGGGTTGGAGCGCAAGCCGCCATCTTCGATTAAAGGTGTGAGAAATTGTCTTAACCAAAATAATTCACCATCGGCACAGCGGTGACACTCTCTATACGTGACAATTTTAGCGCCGGTGACCTCGAGCCGGAGCGTGTAAGCGCTAGGGTTGATACCAAAATGGAATTTAGACTTGTGCCAGAGAATATTATACATAGCTTTTATTACCCGACTGAGGAGGGTTGTGTGTTTGGGTTATATGTATGTTTATACGTTTTTTAGGCGCTTCCTACAGCCTAAGCTTGATGGATTTTCATAAATGAGGTATCATTGGATACGTCTTGATTGCGAGTGCTATAGGATATATGAAGTGTCAAGAAAACTAATATGGCGGCATATAGCTGCCATATTGTACTTTTGATGTAACAAAAAATTACCAAATCCTATAGAGTGAGGTATCAAAATACAAGTCTTTAAAAGACGTTTTCAAAAATATATAAGTCTTATATCTAAACAGTAGCAATTTTCTTTTAAGTTTCTTACAAAATTTTAGATTATTCAAGTTGATGTAAATTCAATAGTCTAATATTACAATTGCAACTATTAAACTATAATAAAATATGTAAGTAAAAAAGAAACATTAAATGTATATAAATAATAGCTGTGCCCGCGGTTTCACCCGCGTCCCTCAGGAATCGTGCATTTTTCCGGAATAAGTAGTAGTCTTATGTGTTAATCCAGGGTACAGGCTACCACCATATCAAATTTCATACAAATCCGTACATACGGATGTACGGATTTGTAAGCGTAAAGAAGTATCAATCATACACACAAACACATACACACAAACTTTCGCCTTTATAATAAAACTAGTTAGACTAGTTTTCCCGCCCACAACTTCGTACGCGCGGACTAACTGTTTATCGCGAAAAAACATCAAATTTTCTTCTAAGATATTAAAAACCAATGCAAAAGTAGGTATATTACCAATGTTCTTGATGTTTTTTGACAGACTTGGTATTTCGTTTCCATGGCAACCACAGACCATTCTGTGATGGCAACCGTTCTTTACAGTGAGATATCAACATTTTCCAGTTTTCCCGCGGAAACTTTCAAATGTCCGGGATAAATTCTTCTTCTTCTAAATTTCATCAAAATCCGTCCAGCCGTTATCGAGTGAAAGCTCCCCAAAACAAACAAGCAAACGAACAGACAACGTTTCACTTTTATATATTGGTATGGACATTTTTGCGGGCGGTCAGCTCGCAGTCAGTAATTTTGGACGCAGTCGGGATTTATGTATGTTAATAAAAAAAAAACTTGTCACTATTCTGTTATTGGTTTTTGCCACAGCCACAAACACAATAATAAAGCCCGCCGCGCCGGGCATGATGATTATTTAACAATTAAATAATAATAAGATCGCGTCGCGTTGTCAGTCCGTGCGTGAGGTGCAATGCGATGAGACGACGAAACGACACAGAATGCGAGCCCTCGAGCCTCGAGGTATTTCCTGTAGCTAATTAGTGCGGCGAAGAGATTTTACCAAAAAACTCCCTATACTAGGTATTTTCCTCAAAATTATTTCCAGTGTTGATCCTACAACAGACACTATGATATTATTTCCAGTGTTGATCCTACAACAGACACTATGACATTATTTCCAGTGTTGATCCTACAACAGACACTATGATATAGAGAGAAGAAAATAATATATATTAAGGAAAAAACGCTCCGCATCAGCTCAGCCATATTCAAGTTATAAGCCATCACTTTTTTTTAATGTGCAATATGTAAACACTCCAGTTGGGAATTGAACTGTTTATGTCAGCAAGGCGTCCCGCGACGGCTCATTTATTTTGTTGATTGGTTCACTTGGCACGCTGTCTGTATTTTAATAATGAATCATGTAAATATACGGAAAAGAGGAAAAAAATAAAAGTGCGCGAATCACGATATCATCGTCACGAGCTCGTATTGACAATGCAAAAACCAACTAATTTAAAAAAATAAAAGTGCGCGAATCACGATATCATCGTCACGGAGCTCGTATTGACATTGCAAAAACCAACTAATTTAAAAAAATAAAAGTGCGCGAATCACGATATCATCGTCACGGAGCTCGTATTGACAATGCAAAAACCAACTAATTTAAAAAAATAAAAGTGCGCGAATCACGATATCATCGTCACGGAGCTCGTATTGACAATGCAAAAACCAACTAATTTAAAAAAATAAAAGTGCGCGAATCACGATATCATCGTCACGGAGCTCGTATTGACAATGCAAAAACCAACTAATTTAAAAAAATAAAAGTGCGCGATTCACGATATCATCGTCACGGAGCTCGTATTGACAATGCAAAAACCAACTATTTTAAAAAAATAAAAGTGCGCGATTCACGATATCATCGTCACGGAGCTCGTATTGACAATGCAAAAACCAACTAATTTAAAAAAATAAAAGTGCGCGAATCACGATATCATCGTCACGGAGCTCGTATTGACAATGCAAAAACCAACTAATTTAAAAAAATAAAAGTGCGCGAATCACGATATCATCGTCACGGAGCTCGTATTGACAATGCAAAAACAAACTAATTTAAAAAAATAAAAGTGCGCGAATCACGATATCATCGTCACGGAGCTCGTATTGACAATGCAAAAACCAACTAATTTAAAAAAATAAAAGTGCGCGAATCACGATATCATCGTCACGGAGCTCGTATTGACAATGCAAAAACCAACTAATTTCACGAAAATGCAAGTGTAGCGAAAGTATCTTTTATAATGCAATTATACTACCTACTTACACCTGAAAATACTACGCAATAATTGTGATACAGAATCTATTACCTACTAAATCCCTGGACAAATATTTGAAAGCTTATAGGTAACAATTTTATCGTGTGGGATATGCAAAAGTAGCGAAGTATTTATTGGAAACCTGAAAATACCTATGTTCATGAATTACCCAAATGTAAGCAACCTTCACACATTGGTGGCCAGAACACAGAATGACATTCAAATCGAGATCTACACACAATTATGAACACAATATCTGAACATCTGATATCACAATATCTGAAAGAAATAAATCAAAGAAATCCAATGTTTTTTGTTTTAGTGAATCCTAATCACAATTGGCAGCATATTGGTCATAAAATGACCAATATGTCCTCCTCCTCTTTGAACTAAACTAGACAAAATTTCTTAAAATATAATTTAATCCTTGTCGACTTTGTAACAAGGTATTTTTGCCCCTGGCATCTATTCTATACTTATGTCAAGTTATGATGCACCGCTTAAAATAACGTAACAAAACAGGTTTTTAACACGCCGTCAGGGCGGTCGCACTCCGCAACAAGTACAAATAAATTCGGGGACCCAATATTCGGGTCCGTTCAGTCGAGTGTCAAGCGTACGCTCGATGAGTCGCGCGCCTTGTACTTAGCGATAGAGCACCTACTTATGTAAAGTTATTGACAAACTTTATAAGTGTTTTAATTATGAGTACCAAGAAGAAAGCTAGAAAGTACTGCATAGCATTCGGCTGTTTGAATAGTGATAGAAATATCGAATTGTCATTCTTTACGTTTCCAAAGGATATTGAAAGGTAATAAATTGTAATACCTATAATAGGTCCTAGTTATGTAGTTAGATATTGATATTTTTTTATTACGTAGGTTCCTATAGTTTTATGTTATTTCATTTGTGTTCCATACTTAGCCTTGTGTTAGCCTTCTGTACTTGTACTATTAGTTATTCTGTGACGCCGTCTAACAGCGTTTGGATAAATTCAGACACGTTCTGAGACAGCGTTTGGACAAATCGGGACTCTCGCCGCGTGGAAACAAAGTTGATTTTATGCTGACAGGCTTTAGTGATAGTTTAGTGAGTGAAGCTTAGATGCCAGGGGAAAAATACCTTGTTACGAAGCTAACAAGGTTTATACTCGTATTACATTTGAAAAAAAAAGTTTAGTTCAGGGGATGTCTGAATCGCTACCAATACCTACTTTATTTTAAGTTGTTTCATTATTGTTGTAAAATTATTGTTCATCGGGCGACGTATATTGAATCCCTCGCTACGTTCAGGATTCTACTCTTATCCTTCACTCCGCTCTGGATTCAAAATAGTGCCCTCGACGTGAAAATATTATTTTGCTCCCTTGTCATACAATCTACTATTCAGTCCACTACACCGTACTATCACCATTGTTCCACTTATACGTAAGCAGGAAGCACCCCATTACTACTCATAATAAAAACATTGCGGTATAGTAAGTGTTGAAATCCATTGCTACACAGTTTTTTTTAATTTTCGTTTGGATGAGTAATGTGCAGTTGTATATGGTTGTATCCTAGTTATGTATTTATTTTTTAAACTTAGCAGAGATTACATACTTAAACATACAGTAAAGGATTTATTAGATTCATATTGAATGCATTCGTCCAATAGAGATCTAAAAATAGAATGTACTATTTTTTAAATATAGGGCGACTGAAAGGCTCAAATTTAAAAGTAAATGTGAATGAAAATTGTGATATCACTTTGTAGTTGAAAGAAAAGCAGTTCACTGACACTCGCTCAAGTGACTTATTGCTGCACTCATGTTTTTAGATCCAGTCTAACACTCGGTGCAGCATTAAGTCACTTTCCACTCGATGCAGTAATCTACTATTTCCACTGAGCAGCTACATAATATCTTAGCCACGCCCACGCAGCAAACTACCGTTCGCGAGCGACCTTAGCGCTCACTAACACATTATCGCTGCGTGTTAACACTATAATCAGATTTTTGTATGGAAAGTCTCTGAGTTGTAACCATGTGTGATGTGGGTTTTAGTTACATGTGTGAAATGTTTTTTCCTTCTCATCGTACGAGTATTACACAAACTTAAGGGCTGCGATTACGGAAAAAACCCTACGAAAGTTATGTTCAGCACCGGGCGGGCGTCTTCTGATGATAATGATGATGAGATGTTGGTTCCACTCACCCAGACTCCATCTCCGTCGCACGCCATCTGGCGCACCTGGCTCTCATGCCGCGGGTGCGCTTCCAGCGAGTGCAGCAGCAGGCGAGCGCGAGGTTCGATCACGTGCACCTTGTTCCGGTAGCCGCACCACACCGTGCACCCGACGGCGCTCAGACACCGCACTGTAACAAAATGTTAACCACTAATTCGCCCTCAACAGACCATGTTTTATTCAAAATAAGTCAAAGTATTTTATTGTAATAATAACTTACTACTTAATAATAGCTTTTTTTACAAGTCAAAATTAAAATCTCATGAACAAGGAGAAATACATACAATATTATAAAAAGATCAAAACAATAAAAAATTAGGTAATCTAAGTATTCTTTGAGTTTGAAAAGGAAATTTGAGTAATTTCCTTTTCATGTGCCAACAGAGTTAAATCTCACACTGGAAAAGGACCCTTCGGACTCTACCGGTGCTTCGGAAATACAGTAAAACGTCAAAGAACATTCCCTAGTCCCCAGCTACAGCTCTCCGCTCCAATGTTCGTCCGTTAGTTTGCAATCATTTAAAACTCTATAAACTCAGTTTTTATAAGAAACCACAAAACTGTTTTTTTCATATATTTTTTCTGATATACAGCGAACGTGGTATCTTTTGAATGCAAAGCGCTTATATTACAACGCTCGGCCGCTATCTACGTGTAGTCTGTGTTTATCTCTCTTTACCTGAACACTTGGGGTCGCCCAGCGTCATGGCCCAGTATTGGGCGAAGTCCCACTGTCCGTCGGCCAGGCGCGCGAAGATGGCAACACTGCCGTCTGCCAGCGCCACTATACAGCGCGATGAGCAC
This sequence comes from Alsophila aescularia, assembly GCA_946251855.1. Lineage (NCBI taxonomy): Eukaryota > Metazoa > Arthropoda > Insecta > Lepidoptera > Geometridae > Alsophila > Alsophila aescularia. The sequence goes on from OX276373.1 coordinate 104,368,269, forward strand.
GCCACTATTGCCAGGATTGCGTCGTTTAACTTCACCCTGCAATAAAATAATTGGTCATTATTTTCAATGGTTTCTGTTTGTTTGTTTTCGCATCATGTACAAACTGCTGGACCGATTGAATGGATAGCTTAGGATTTGAACTTTTAGACGTACAATAAAACCACTGAATAAATAATAGTACTACGTATAGAATACTCCCTCCCTTAAAAAAACGCTTAAACACCTACTGAAATATACCTGCAGTCGCAAAATCTAATCAGCGAAAGACAATTTGTATCCTACGCGTATTGGAGAACATCGATATTACACTGAATCGCTTGACTCAGTTATTGCTAGGGTTGCTCGTCGACTTGCGCAGATCCGCACGCGACTGCGCCCCTCTCTGTTGTCGGTCGGACACGTAGTCACAGAATAAATAATAGTACTACGTAGCAGCTATGACACGGCCACTCGTAAAATCTTATGCTTTCCCGCTCAGATTATATTTTCGTCTAGACGGCGGGACAGCAAGAGATTTATACGTTCAGGGTGTCCCATTCTTTAACTACGTGGATAAATAGTGGACGTGGACGTACGAAAATAGTTAATTTTCAACTCAAAACGAGAAAAAAGAAAGAACGCGACGTGAACAAGAACGTCGATCGTCGATTCCAAATGTCATAAAAATCCTTTCAGCGTTTGAGCGTGAAAGCGAAACAAACAAACAACCTCACTTTCGCATTTATAATAGTACTTACTAGCTTTCGCCGGCGATTTCGTGCAGTATATCCCGAAAAAAAAACATCCTATGTTCCTGAGCGTTGGTATGCTCTTGATGCTTTTTGACAGACTTGTATATATTTTGTTTCCATGGAAACCGTTCCTTACACCCAGTAATCGTCATTTTCGAGTTTTCCCGTGGAAACGTACCATTTCCGGGAAAAAAATATCCTATGTACAGTACCTATTTGCAAATTTTCATCAAAATCTGATCAGCCGTTTTGGCGTTAAAGCTCCCCAAACAAACAAACGGACAACGTATCACTTTTATATATTGGTGTGGATATACAGGGATGGGATTGTTTACAATTTCTTTTTGATAGGTAACTATGTAACTAAAGCATAAATAACTTCACTCCAAAGCTTGAACTTTAACAAACTTTAAGTAAGTACTATAACTTCCTAGGTATTTATGAAGCGTTCCAAAACAGGTACTTAATAGGTAGGTAGGTCGGCTTTACTAGGGACCATACGTATTTTTAGGGACCATCTTTCATTGAGTGAGGTTGATTGGCATTATTTTATCTCTAATAAATATGGAAGTGAGTTTGTCAATCTGTATGTTTGATACTAAACTGCTGTATGCACATAAAACGCTTGACGCCTATGACACAAACAATGACAAACGCGCAAAAATCTTAACACTCAAATGTGCGCCATCTTCCGTTTTTTTGTACAAAACTGCATGCTCCTTCACCTAACTCGTGATATTGGTTCAATAAATCAACTGTTAAAAATACCTGCTTATGAATTTGCAATTTTTGTTACTAATGTTATGAAATTTTTGTATTTTATCCTCAAAATAAATAAATATGATAAAACAGAACAGTAAAATGCGATATTTCATCGATTTCAGGTAAATTTTAATTCTAGCTAGCCAAGTATCGCCATCTAGCAACATTTTTTAAACTATTGTGAGTGGGACTAAGGAGATAGCTATCTTTCCTTTCTATGATCTTTGATACGGAGAATATGTACTGTGCTCTTGCAATGAAGACTAATCGATAGATACCTTGCTTGTCAAAATCGGACCAATATAGCCTAATGACACGGAAGATGAACCTATGCTTGTCAAAATCGGACAGATAAGGGCAACGCTATGGTGAAACATCCACATACCCACATACATAGACTGTTAAACTCCTTACCCATCCCTTGCTTCACCGTACTCGGGTAAAAAACTATTTTCCGGCTGAACAAATATTTGTGAAAATTGGTTTTCAGGAACTGTCGTGGAATAACACAATTATGTGCCATTAAAAAAGACGAGCTAGTTTAAGAAATTGTATAATTAGAATCATCAATATCAGAATATACTTGTCCACAGCTGGACGTAGGCCTCTCCTAATATTCGCCACTGAGCTCGGTCTTCAGCTCTCCGCATCCAGTTTCTGCCAGCCGCTTTCCGCAGGTGGTCTCTACAATGAGGTAAACAGTTAGTTTCTGACTGACCTCGCGAGGCACTTGCTGTAGTTGCCCATAGCGGAGTGCACGTAGAGATTGCCACTCTTGGTGCCGAGCCACATGGTCGCCATCACCGTGGACATCTTGCGCTCCTGCGGCACGTCGCCTCGACTCTCAGCGTTCGACTGCTCCTGCGCAAACGCATCCACGCCCGGCTCCGGAGACGCTGGCCGGACGTCGTCTGTCAAAACAATGTTGCAATAAAAAAAAAAAAAACTAAACAAAAACTAATCAAATCAAATCAAATCAAATTCATTTATTGCCAATAGATGTAGGTAATTTGATGCAGTTGTTACAGTGATATGAGTCCCGTACAATCTACCTCCAAAGAGGTGTGCAATAATTACATGACTAGCATGCATGTTATAATATAATTTACCTATGTTATTGTAATTCATATATGTTAGTTACACAATTTACACAAATCAAAGTTATATCAGAATCAAATGTCAAATAGTTGCAATATTAATGAAAGTTAAGTCGTCATATTAATAATTATAAAATATGTCAAAGTTTAAATGAACAAAAATAAAAAATGAACTTTTAATAATATGTCAATTTTAAAAACATAGGGATTTTTCATTATTAATTATAGTTTTGTTTGTAAATAATTCTTGAAATAATACTTGAAACATTTGTCCAACAACCAGACTTTTAGTTTTTGTTTAAATTGATGTTTGCTTATGGTTTTTATATCTTTTAGCAATTTATTATAAATTTTGATCGCCATCAAATAAGCGTTTCTCTTAAATAAGTCTAATCGACAATTTGGAAAATAAAGTCTGTTACAATTCCTAGTGCTTCATTGTAAAATATTTGAGTGTTCGTCGAACATCTCGGGGTGCTCTTTTACAAACACGCAGACTTCCCTAATACACATGCAGGGTAATGGGAGAATTTGAAACTCTTTATAAAGTGGTCGACAACTGTCGGTAGACCAGGCACCACCAATTGCCCGAACGCATTTTTTTTGTACTACGAACGCCCTATTAATGTCAACAGAGTTGCCCCACAAAAGTAGTCCGTATGACAAAATCGAAGACACGTAGCCATGTTACGCACACAAGGCAGCATCTTTGGAAACTGAGAGTCGCAATTGTCTTATAGCGTAGACGAAGCGATCGAGTCTGTCACTGACATTTTCTACGTGGCACTTCCAATTGCAGTTCTTGTCAATGGTTATACCTAAGAATTTGCATGTGTCCATTTCAGTTAATTGTGAATTTTGGTAGTTGATGTTCAATAAACATCAACAACTAATAAACAAAACAACTTCAAATCGTATAAAACTTAATAAGGAGAAATCTTTCTTTTTTGTTGAGATCTTTGCTCTGCCCGATCCGACTAAATTAAGTAAGTAAGTAGGCGTTAGGCATTTATTTAACTTTTAAATTTTATAAGATTTGAAGTGAGTTTTTATTTTAAATTAAATTTTACTTCTTACTTTTTAGTTTCGTTAAAGTAGGATTAAGAACAAGAAGCCCTTAATTCCGATAGCTAAGAAAAAAGTCATACCTACTAGAAACAGTTAACAGTCCATATATTTTAAGCAACTGAACCGATTTTGATGAAACTTGAACTATTCTCTTAGTTGAAAGATACTGTAACTATTACAAAAATAATTATTGCAATCGGACATGTAGTTTCCGAGAAATAAGTTAACAAGCATACATACATAAAAAAACGTGACAATTCCACACCAATTACCTAGCCCCAAACTAGGATACCCTGTTGTAATACGGGCACTAGATAACGGATAAACATACATAAATATGAATATGACATCCATGACTCGGAAACAAACACTTCTGCTCATCACACAAATGATTGCACCTTGCAGGATTCTTTTTTTTTACCTTTATATAAATATTAAGAATTTTTGACAATATTTCATATTTACGTACATCCACGTAATGTTGTACTTATGTTTAGATATCCACATAGACAAACATATATGAATATTACGTATTTTCAACAATATTACATACACATCACATTGATAACCACCTTTTTATGAATTGGTTAAAATAAACTAGTGCGAATTAGAATTCAATAATACTTTCTGTGTACAATTGTATCGTTCAAGGGTAATTCAATAAACCGTACGGGACTCTCGGTTCTGGGCTTCGCTCTTTTCTAAGCTATGTGTGTTTTCCATCGTTCCGTGCTTCGGAGGACACGTTAAGCTGTCGGTCCGGCTGTTATTGATTAATAACAGCCATGTCAGAGCCCCTCGAGCGGCCTGACAAACACTAACACCAGAGGCCAGCCCTGCCTCACACGACAAACAAACAAATCTTTTCAAATACATATATAAACATCCAAGTCAGTACATAAATCCCAGAAATATGAGGGAGCAGTTTTTTAATGAATCAACTTTCATTAAAAAACTACTAAACCAATTTAAATGAGATTATTATAGATTAAGATGCCATCTATTTAATGAAAATGTTATTTAAACATTTAAAAATACTCTACGTGTATATCAGTCGTTTTAGGAGGTAGCAATATGAAATTCACAAAGATTTAGGAACTATGAAGTATTCTGTTTAGATTGTGCGATATGGTAGTATCTACCACGCATGGACGATAACAAAAACGTAAAAAATTTTTAGTCCTGAGTTTTAGTCCCCATACAAGGAATTGTCGAAAAAAAAACTATTAGTACGGAACCCTTCCTAAGCGCGTCCTATTCGCACTTAGCAGGCTTTTTCTAAGTTGAACATTGTTCTTTGGTGTTCGCACGTAAACAACGTCCATCCTAACAAAAAAAACGTACATCGATTTAATCGATTAGTTCCATCCCTAAATTATATCAAACTATTAACAAAGTAAAAATATACTAAATCAATGATGCGCTAAAAGCTACTGAAGAAGGATATAACGTTTTTGAAAATAGTTTCTATGGGTCTTTTTGCTTTTGTATCACGTAAAAGTTACTGAACCGATTGCAATGCGATTAAATGTTGGGTAAATTACGAGGTACGAGGGATGTAGGTATATAACTCCTGCTCTCTTTTAGTTGCTGTGCCCGACAGGGTCCATAATTCAGTTATTTTTAGTATAAATATGTTTTCATCCCATCTATTCGAAAAGGACGACTTGGTTCGCCTTTAAGTGCACCTAAAGCTGGTGTTTTCTCTAAGAAACTTATAGCGGGCAGTAATGAGTTTTAAATCCTCTTTATAAGTGAGCCGCAATTATCTTTGCCACGCACTTTTTGAATTTGGAACATCTTAGTGTTCAGCGCCAAAGAAATCGAACGCAAATGTTGTTTGAATAAAGACAGTTTTTTTTAGTCGCGCCGCCGGCTGAATAAAAATGACACGAAATTATATTATAAACGCGCGAACTACAGCCCGCGATTTCATCAATTTTCACGGATTGTTAGAAATTCATGGTTATGTTTTTAAAAATGAGTTCTTGAAGTGACAGTGAAAGTAAAGAATTAACTCCTGAAAGTATTAGAACTGACGCAAGAAATGTGATGGATAATCTTTTACGTTCAAAATCCCGGGATAAATATATGAAAGCCTATGGTAATTTTATTGAATGGAGAAATGCAAGAGGCGCCAAGAATTTTTCAGAATGTGTGTTTTTGGCCTACTTCCAGCACTTAGCCAAAACTAAACAACCTTCCACTCTTTGGAGTACCTACTCACTGCTAAAATCAACAGTCAGTTCTAATAACGACGTAAAACTGGACACATATTCTAAATTAATAGCGTGTCTGAAGAGGATGTCTGATGGATTTAAACCTAAAAAATCCAAAGTGTTCTCAGTCAAAAACGTGGAGACTTTCCTTAATGAGGCACCCGACAAAGTCTTTCTTGCCGTAAAAGTAAGTAACTAAGTGGAAGGTGGTTGAGGGGTTATGTCCATTTTTAATTTGTGCTTGTAAATAAATATATGAGCTGTAATGTATCTACAAGTGCCTTTTATTTATTTTTCTCATAGGGGGCGATGAAAAGTAGAGTGTATCACTCGGGCGCAAAAATATTTTCCCTCGGGCGACGTACTTTGAATCCCTCGCTACGTTCAGGATTCTACTTAAGAATTCCTCGCTTCGCTCGGCATTCTACTCTAGCACCCTTCACTCCGCTTTGGATTCAAAATAGCGCCCTCGCCGACAAAATATTATTTCGCTCCCTAGTAATACAATCTACTATTTAGGTCCTGGAACAACACATGGGATACTTTTGATCACAGAAAAACCACGCGGGAAAAACTGCGGGACGTACATGATTTTATAACACTAATCTTAAAAAGGCTAAAGTTTGTATTCGTGTGTGTGTGGGTGTATGTTTGTTACTCCTTCACGCTCAAACGGCTTAACAGATTTAGATGAAATTTGGAATGGAGATAGCTTATACCCTGGAATAACACATAGGATACTTTTCATCATCATCATCATCATAATCCACGCGGGTAATACCGCGGGGCGCAGCCTGTTATATATAAAATTACTTACTAGTTTGTTTATTTGTAGTATGAGGTAGTGCTGGCCTCTGTTGTCACATTTGTCATGCCACCCGGGGGCCCCTGACATGGCTTAACGACTGCTAATCAAAACAGCCGGGACTGACAGCTTAACGTGCCCTCCGAAACACGGAGCGATGGGAAACCGCACATAACTTGGTGTGGAGCCTAGGATCGAACCTGGTATCGTTTGATTCTAAGTTGCACTATAGAACCGTTAGGCTATCATCGCTCTTACTGGTGATGGGAGTAGAACTGAGCGGAGGGCTGTCAGAAGGTGGGGGCTCAGCACTGCCCTCTTTCTCGGTGGGCTCGGCAGGCGCTTCGCCCTCGGCCGCTGGAGGCTCCTTGACGGGCGTACTCGGCGGAGTCAGCAACGTCGCTTGCACCTGGAAAATGCCGAATGGTAGGTGTTTCACATGGGTGTTAAACTCTTAGATTCAGAAACAATATCAACTCTAAACATGTTTCATATGAAAACAGATTTTTTTATTTTCAGTTTTTTAATATTTATAATTTTCAATAAGAAAAAGCAAACGTGAATAAACAATACGCATAAACAACATTGCTATTTATACCCGACTACGGCAAAGCAAAGGAAGGGTAATGAGATAACAGCCTATGTATGTATGTATGTTTATATTATGTATGTGGGTACATAATGTTTGGGTTACGGAGCCGAAACGTGGACACTTATGGTCAAACTAGTCCACAAATTAAAGGTCGCTCAGCGAGCTATGGAGAGAGCTATGCTTGAAGTTTCTCTGAAGGAAAAGATTCGTAATGAAGATATCCGACGGAGAACCAAGGTAACCGACATAGCTCTAAGGATAAGCAAGCTGAAGTGGCAGTGGCTGGTCACATTTCCCGAAGAACCGATGACCACGTTTAGGCAAACGTAGTGTAGGACGAACTGTGGACAGGTGGACTGACGTCCTGCAAAAAGCGGCTTGAAGAAAATGGATGAGGAGAGCTGAAGACCGAGCTCAGTGGAGTGCATTAGGAGTGTCTTACGTCCAGCAATGGACAGATATAGGCTGATGAGGTTTCTCCATTGCGTCGCCTCTATTGGTCCGATGTTGACAAGCGAGATGTCAATAGATTCGTCTTCATATAAGTAGTGTAGTAGGTTTTTTTTTACCCGACTAAACTATACGATCGCACTAAAAACTTGGTGCGATTTTGACAAGCGAGGTATCTTTCAATTCGTTATCATCTCAATCGTGTCTGTTATTATTTTTTTCCCGACTAAACTATACGATCGCACTAAAAACTTGGTGCAATTTTGACAAGCGAGGTATCTTTCAATTCGTTATCATCTCAATCGTGTCTGTTATTTTTTTTACCCAACTAAACTATACGATCGCACTAAAAACTTGGTGCGATTTTGACAAGCGAGGTATCTTTCAATTCGTTATCACCTCAATCGTGTCTGTTATTTTTTTTACCCGACTAAACTATACGATCGCACTAAAAACTTGGTGCGATTTTGACAAGCGAGGTATCTTTCAATTCGTTATCATCTCAATCGTGTCTGTTATTTTTTTTTACCCGACTAAACTATACGATCGCACTAAAAACTTGGTGCTATTTTGACAAGCGAGGTATCTTTCAATTCGTTATCATCGCAATCGTGTCTGTTATTTTTTTAGCCGACCTTGGTCGAGTTTATTTCTTGTTGTATGTTGGTATGAGACTTTATCGTCATCTGGTTTGGGTTGGCCAAAGTGATGGCATCTTTGCCAACAAAGTGGTGGCATCTTTGCCAACAGGTGCGCTTGCAGCTAAATATGGTACTTTACAGCAAACGATAACAAATATAAATCGTTTCATTGCAATATGTATAACATTATTTATTCACTTAATTATATCTTAAAAATTCCGCATGTACGTTTAACTAAACTCATTGATAATTAAAAACATTTTATATTTAAATAACAAAAATTATAAAAAGACATAAGTTCAAAAACAAAAACCCGAGACTACGGTCAGGTAGAAAATACCCTATGACACCCTTACGATGAAGATGAATCGATTTATACCTCGCTTGTCAAAATAGGAGCAAAATTTAGTTTGAACACTTAACACTTCCTTTGCCTTGCCGTAGTCAGGTAAAAAAATCGCCTATGACGTTCTATACCTAAAGAATAATCGATTGACACCTCGCTTGTTAAAATCGAAACAATAGGGACGACGCTATGGTGGAACATCCACATTCCCATATACATAGATAGACTGTTAAACTAATTACCCTTCCCTTGCTTTGCTGTAGTCGGGTAAAAAGTGACTTTTCGCCATTTGACTAACCCACGGTTAATCCCCCTGCAGACCTGCAGGCTTTATATTGAGTTTTCTATATGAAATTAGTATAAACAAAGAAATATATGGTATTATCCTTAATTTCTTTTGATATCCGATTCCGATTCTGAGTATAAAATAACTCGACGCCGCCGGCGAAAAGTTTTTTGTTTTTACCCGACTACGGCGAAGCAAAGGAAGAGTTACGTGTTCAAACTAAAAATTTGGTACGAATTTGACAAGCAAGGTTTCAATCGATTCGTCTTCAATTATAGAGTGTCATAGGCATTTTTTTACCCTACTATGGCGAACCTAAGAAAAGGTTATGTGTTCAAACTAAAAACTTGGTTTGATTTAGACAAGCGAGGTATCAATTCAATTGATTCGTCTTCATCGCAAGAGTGTCCATATGCTATTTTTTACCCGACCGTAGTCGGGTTTATTTTTTTGAACTTATGTCTTGTTTAATCTTCAACTTCTTTTTCTTGCAAGGATTGATTAATTCGTCTTCGTTTTGCCGCTTCGTATTTACTTTGGGATACATGTACCGCAACACGTGTCGCGATCGGTGTCACCAAACATCTTGCGTCCTTTTGGACGAAAAAGTTCACGGGACGAGATGTAAGGCGACGTAGGACGTCATCAACCGACGTAGCTCGACATCTCTGTAACGGGGCTTTAGAATGGGATGTTTACCATTCTACTTGATATGAAAACTCACCAGTCTCGCACTGCCGATGACCACTTCCTTGTCACCATTCTCGGTACTGCCTATAGAACCAGGCAAGCCGTTCGCTTGACTCTCTGACGACTCACTCTTGCCCACGCAGAACAAAGACTGAAAAAAACAAAATAAAACATGGTGCAGACAAATATATCGGTAATATAGATATAGTAATATAGATATAATATTAGTTTTACCCGTCTATAAAAAAGTTAGATTAACAAGTTTACTGTTCGATAATACATTTATATTATCGAACAGCAAACTTGTTAATCTAAATGAGAACGCGTGACGGATGCAATGGTTGGTCGCGAACTGTTGAATTTAGGCCGCGAGCGCGTAAACTGCACATGCAGTAGAACGCAGAGTTCAATGTACAGCTGGTTCCGTACAGAATAAAACAAAGGTATTTCGATAGAAAATTATGTATTTGTTATATTTCAAAGTATTATGGCACACTTATTTTATCTAGCTATCATCTACCACTACGTACACAGTTTTTACCGTAGTAGTGGGCCACTACAAAATTTCATTACAGAAATCTTACGTGAATAAGGGTTAAATATGTTCATCTTTTTAATATTAATTGTAGGAAATTCCATTTGTTGAAATGTATAGCTTTATTTAAATTCGCAATGTAAAATTAAATTGATTTATTGGTCTGTAACCAAAATATATTTTAAACAGAGAAGTATGTTGATTCAACTCAAAGAGTTATTTTCAATATTTTATTTTTGATTGCAAGTGCAACGCAGTTGTTTTATTCTAATGCTCAACCTAACAATGCAACGCAGTTGTTTTATTCTAATGCTCAACCTAACAATGCAACGCAGTTGTTTTATTCTAATGCTCAACCTAACAATGCAGCGCAGTTGTTTTATTCTAATGCTCAACCTAACAATGCAACGCAGTTGTTTTATTCTAATGCTCAACCTAACAATGGTCACAGACAAAGTACCAAAAAATAAAAAACCTTTTTATGTAGTTTTAAAAAACATCGATTCAATTGTGACTTTTCTAGTACATACATTATCCACACCAATATATAAAAGTGAAACGTTGTATTTTTGTTTGTTTGGGGAGTTTTCACGCCAAAATGGCTGATCCGATTTAGATAAAACTTTGTAAATAAGTACTGTACAGTATAGAGACACAACATAGGATACTTTTCATACTGAAAAATGGCATTCCCGTGGCATCTCAATGCCACGGGAAAACAAGAAAAGGCTTTTACTCGCTGTAAGGAACGGAATGACACGTTGCTGTGGAAACGAAATAATAAGAAGTCTGTCGAAATGCATCAAGAACGTTAGTACTATACTTTTGCATTGGTTTTTAATATCTTAGATGAACATACGACATGGCTGTTTTTTTCTCGATAAACTGTATTCCGCGAAAAGCTAAATTTTTTTTTTCGTGCTATATCGTAACTTATTTACTTGGGTGCATAAAGACCATCTAGCTAGACCAATTAAAACGCGATATTTTGCTAGAACAAAATTAGATTAGAGCCGAATCTATTTTACGCCAGTAAGCGTAATTCAAAATCTTAGCATTTTACCACAATAGATTCAAATTAGCTTGTGGAACCTTATTTTTATGAATTTATTACGAATTTGCAAATCAAATTATTTTTATAGTCTGTGCTTAAGATATCACAAAGAAAATTGAACATCTCTTTCCGTCACACCAATTAAATATGACAATATTTTGGGTACATTTAGACTCAACAAAATATGAAAATTCATACGCGTGAAAAAAGAAAAAGAAAAAAGAAGTGTGCCCAATTTTGAAGCACGTTAATTATAAAAAGTTCTATGGAAGTTATCCTGCAAATTACCTAAATAACTTCTATATCTTTTTACCTATCCAAAAAGTTATAGCAACTACTAGCCGCAAGTCAAGACGAGCAACCCTAGCAATAGCGGCGCGCATCCATTGAGTCAAGCGGTCCAGTGTAGACGGTGTAATATCACCGTCACTGTTCACCAATTCGCACAGGCGCAGGATGCAAATCGTCTGCGCTGAATAGATTCTACGACTGTAGGTATATTTCAGTAGGCATTTAAGCGTGAATCTTCTGTACATAGTACTATTAATTAATGTGTGCTATATGTAGCCTGCGGTGGATGGAGGCGGCACAAGACCGTTCGTCGTGGCGCTTATTGGGGGAGGCCTATATTCATTAGTGGACTGCTAAAGGCTGAAATGATGATGATATGTAGCCTTCGTGTAGGACATTGTAACTTAACTATACGGGGATTGTTCATATTTTTTTTTAAAATTGTAATTGCCAAACCATTTAGATTAATACTTACAGATTACTATTCCAGTCGTAAAACGTAGATATTTTATCGATGATCCAAGTATATATTTTTACTCTTTAATCATTTTACATTTCAGTTTTTATAAAAATCTAGCTTATTCTCACAACTTCAACCACGCGCGGTTCTTTTTTTCGCGATAAACATGTATAAACAAACAAACAAAACTAAAAAAAAACAAACAAACACTATCATCATCAAATTTCATCATGATCTGATCAGCCGTTTATTTGTGAAATGGGGAACTGACAGACAGAAGAAAGAGGCCAAACAGTAAAAAATTACATTGAGCGATGAGAGTATCACAGACAATTCAGCAAACATGACACGAAATGGGCACGAAACAACAAAATAATATATTACCGTTTAGTTGTTACGAAATCTTCTTTTTTTTCTGTATCTTTACCGTAAGAAAAACAAATATATTCAAATTTGTATGTCTTCACTAATATTATAATGAGGAAAGATTTGATTGTTTGTATGTTATGGTTAAACTCAAAAAATTATGGATCGATTTAAAAAATAAAACTTTACTAATTATCAGCGAGTAACATGAAAATATATTATTTTTCAAAAAATTTAAGAACCCTACGAAAATTGCAATAATGTTACCCAAGGTATCAAATCAAGGTACAAATACAGAAAAGAATTAAATGTTGCCATGGGAACGAAATAATAATAAGTCTGTCAAGTACGTAAGAAATAATGCAGTTGTCTATGGTCAAAAAGTACTGCTACCAATGATTTTGAATTACGCAATTACGATTACTGGCGGTTTTTTTTTAGAAGTTACGATGGCTATATAAATACTAAAAGTAAGATAATTGCCGCGGTGTGAGCGCTACCCGTGCGAAGCCGGGGCGAGTCACTAGTTAGATATGTATTAAAAAACTAGGTTAGAAAATTTGGTCTGAATCTCCATTGGCGAAGGTAAACCAAAACTAGTTCTAGTGCACCTTAAATATGATAGTTGGTGGTCGTGTTGAGCGCACTATTCTGCATACAACAATGGGGTAGGTGTTGAGCGCACTATTCTGCATACAACAATGGGGTACGTGTTGAGCGCACTATTCTGCATACAACAATGGGGTACGTGTTGAGCGCACTATTCTGCATACAACAATGGGGTACGTGTTGAGCGCACTATTCTGCATACAACAATGGGGTACGTGTTGAGCGCACTATTCTGCATACAACAATGGGGTACGTGTTGAGCGCACTATTCTGCATACAACAATGGGGTACTTCACTAGTTTTCATATAAAGATCAATAACGTTCAGAAGCGTCTATTTGAGCATAAAGTTCCTAATTGATTTATGAATAAATCAGTTAAATCACATCTATGAACTGGTAAATTGATTCACGCAGAAACGTAAAAACTACCGTAGCTGACAGAGCGACCGTATGACGTCACTGGCAATGAAAATATACACTCTCTGGTGAGCAAAGGAGTACAAACGCTAGCCACACAGTAAAATATACACTCTCTGGTGAGCAAAAGTGTACAAACGCTAGCCACACAGTAATATATACACTCTCTGGTGAGCAAAGGAGTACAAACGCTAGCCACACAGTAAAATATAAACTCTCTGGTGAGCAAAGGAGTACAAACGCTAGCCACACAGTAAACATATAAGTAAAAGATTAATAAACGGTTTTATATGTACTAAAAGCTAAAAAATAAAATATTCGTGTGGCGAGTCGAATTTATAATGCTCATGTACGCTACGCCCCACGATTTTATTTCATTTTCTAGCGTTTATCACATACTAGCTTTCGCCCGCGACTTCGTCCGCGCGGACTACAGTTTATAGCGAAAAAAAGCATCCTATGCTCTTCTAGGATATTAAAAATATAAGTGTAGCTAAGCGCATATAGCTCGTTAAACTAGCCGTTATTCACTCCTCTAGTATACAGTCGACACAGCTCATCACTGATTGGTCCTGAAATGACACTGGTTACTTTTAACCAAAAGTAAATGACCACGCTGGCAAAACTGCGGGCACAGCAAACAAAAAGTCTGTAGAATGAATATAATTTAAAAAACGGTATAGGGGACATAAAAATACGCTACTCAACGCCTCCATGGCCCGTTGTGCGACTCGCATCTTGTGCGCGCTTTTCTTGGTGAGTGTCCATGTTTCGGTACCTTTCAGTATTATTATTTATTCTGTGACCATATATATGGTATGTTCCATTGCTGACCACAAGTTGATTTGCGACCAATACAGTACGTCTATATGCTGACTCAAAATAGACGTCAGCAAAACGTCAACTTGCCACAAATATGGTACATTCTAGTTGGTATTCGTTATCTAGTGCCCATAGTACAGGGTATCCTAGTTTGGGGCTAGGTAATTGGTGTGGAATTGTCGCAATTATATTATTATTATTATTTTAATATTATTCTAGCGCTGATCTTATATTGATGTTAGGGAAACGTCCCCTTTGCGACCAATTTAGTACGTCCCCGCGCTGACGCATAATTGACGTCTGTAAAACGTCTACTTTGCCACGACTTCAGTACGTCTTGGCGCTGACCATAAATTTACGTTTTTGAAACGTCCCCTTTTTCGACCAATATAGTACGTCCACACGCTGACGCATAATTGACCGTCACGATAACGTCCGCTCTTGACGAATAAATTACCGACCTTAAAATGACCTATGGCTAACGTCACCTATACGTTGCTGACGTCAGTTTGCTACCTGGGTACGTCCTTGTTGGCAAGACACATTTATGTTGTATAATCGGGTCTTCAAGCATATATGTAACATCGTCTAGTGTATTTTGCAACTAAATAATATTATTTAGGTAACATTTATAAATAAATCAAAATTAGAAAATCAACTTATTTATTGGAAATTATTAGAAATATATATATCTAAGTTAAAATTAAAATTATTTTTTATAATACGGTGGTCAACCAGGCTGCCGGATGAGTTGGTCACCGCTGGCGACGGAGTGGCGGTCGCCCCGGCCGTCGGAACGTCTACCGCCTTGGATGCCGATGGAGCGGCGATTGTACTGACCATCGGAACGGCCGCCACCTCGGCTGCCGCCGGAGAGGCGATCGACTCGTCCGTCGGAATGGGCACCATCTCGGCGTCTGCCGGAGCGTCGGTCGTCCCGACAGTCGGAACGGCCGCCACCTAGGCTGCCGCCGGAGCGGCGGTCTCCACGACCGTTGGAATTGCCGCCGCTGGAGTGGCGGAAATCCAGACCGTTGGAACGTGCGCCACCTCTGCTGCCGCCGAAGCGGCGGTCGCCCCGACCGTCGGAACGGGTGCCGCCTCGGCTGACGCCGGAGCGGCGGTAGTACTGCCCGTCGGAACGGCCGGAGCCTTGGCTGCCGCCGTAGCAGTGGTCGCGAGTCCCATTGCCACCTTCTCCGCTTTGGTAGGAGTTATAGGCGCTTCTGTAGCAGGTGCGGTTGGCGCCATTTCTGCCGCCGACGTCTGTGTTTCTTTGCTTTGCCACCACTTCTTCGAACAACGCCAACTTGCTTGGCAGGCGGAACTGGTGATTGTCGTGCTAGAATGAGAATTTATATAACGAAATATATAAGTTTTCTGTCAGAACCAAGATACCCGACACAGCTCTACAGACAAGCAATCTTCAAGTCTACTACGACTAAAATTAATGTTTGGATGCGCTATCAAAATAGATGTAATGTTTATGAATATATTGGAACTAGCGACCCGCCCCGGCTTAACACCGGAGGAATTAAGAAAAAAATGAGTTAAAATTTTTTGTTCTCGTATGCTCGTATTAACCGTATCCATATAAAATAATAAAAATCTCCGAAACTGCTGGACCAATTTTGACGGGATTCACTGGCAGATAGCTGATGTTATAAGGATTAACTTAGGCTACTTTCATTTTTGAATAAAATTAGGGTTCCGCGCAATAAAAAGAAAACCCATGAATTATGACTACGCAGACAAAGCCGCGGGCACAGTTATACACAACTGCGGGTGTATATACAACTTCCGTGAAAAACAATCTAACTGATGGTGAAAACCGCATTAAAATCCGTTGCGTAGTTTAAAAGATAAATCGTTACAGACAGACGGCGGAAAGCGACTTTGTTTTATACTATGCATTGAAAATCAGTTACCGTGCTAGCGGATTCGCTGCCATTCCCCTCACGGACCGACCCCCTCTCGCGGGACCGAGCGCCCAGAATGGGCGAGGCTGTGCGTGGCCTTTCTAAAGGACAGTTGTTGTCTCCCTGAAAAGACAATATTTTGCGTAAAGTAAATCTAACAAACATAATTATAATAAAATAAATAAGGACTTATTGTGATTCATTTGTAACATGTATACAGGGTTACTTGTAACTCGACGTATTCCCGGGAATTCGAGTTAGGGGTGCTATATGCAACAAATGTAAGCCCTGATAACATTTTTTAAATGTAGCAGGTTTTAGAAAATACCGAAAACGTCGGGAATATCTCGAGTTACTAATAGCCCTGTATAATATGTATTAGAAAGTTGTTTCAAGACTACACATCAAAAAAATTATGTTACAATAAATTGTAATAATCACTTACCCTCTGACTACGTGGTAAGACCTCGAGCAATAAAGGAAAATGTCATAAATAGCCAGAACAAAAGGTTGCGTTCCTTTGCACACGGCTGCAAAGGATTGCACTAAAGAGTGTGCACAAGAACTGCACAACCTGATCCCCGCTTCACCTTTCCATCACGGTACGACCAGACAGATCGACAAAGTGGCACCCTTTTACGTTTGAAATACCACGCACAAGAATGAAGCAGCGCTTCTTCATTTATTATAATACGAACTGAAAAGATGTGGAACGCTCTCGTCAATGTTTCCAGTAAATTATCTACTAGGCAAGCGAGCTACTACTTCGACCACATCATCGCTTTCCATCAGTAATTATTGCGGTCATACGATTGCCTAGTCCGTCATAAAAAAATGAGGGACAACAAGCATACGTTCCAATAAAAGCGACTATGTTAGTAACTCCTTAATACTGTCCGTTCGCCGCTACATCATGGACTCAAATTACGAGAACTAATTGACAAAATGAAAATTGAGATGCAGCATCAGACCAAAGTAATAATCAAAAATCTTGCAGCTGACCATATATATGGAGCAAAACAATATTAAAGTGGTCTTCCCTACTTTTGAAATGTAGATATGTCCTCAATCTTGGATAGAAGTTGAACTAGAATTTTATTATGTTGTAAAATATCCTTGGCTTATATAGCTTACATCAATATTTAAAACTGGTGGGTAGGTTTTTATGTGGTTAGAAATAAAACTATTCACTCGCTTCTTCCATATTGGGAAATGAAACTGCGAGGGGAGGTCAGAAAAACCGCGGAAAGGGAGAGTGGAGGGGACGCAGGTTGCTACAGTTGTTTGGTATGTCACTAATCGGGTACTCATAAGAGTTATATATATGTTAATTTGTAGCCCTTTAACATCATTCGTTTACGAGATATCACCCTGCAAATATGTAAATCTGGAAAAACTGTAACTAGTGGCTCTGTGAGCTGTAGACCTCGCGCGTACAAACTTTTTTGCAAACAATCTAGCGGTGCGCAGTAGCGCCATTGTTACCTTAATGTAAAACTAACATGAATACCCAAGGTTCTCCATTAATCCCTACCTAGTGGGTGGCTGATTCCACTGGTACAAAATTTACTGCATTTTCAGGAGTTACTCTGCTCATTACGCCTAAGATCCTCATCAGATCTTCATGAAACTTTTATGAGACCGTTTTTTTTTAAATCGAAATCCGATCTAATAAGGCCGAGATATTCAGTAGCCCAGTAGCCTAGCAATAGTTTTTGGGGGAACTACCCCCCAATCAAAAATCACCGACGACTAAAATAAAGTAAAGAATCGTTTAACCTACTGTATACCAAGTTTCACCTAGATCGGTTGAGAAATGAGAGTTTTAGAGGAGACCAGAGATCCGGACAACCGGACATACGAAACACCGGACATTTTTGCCCAAGCTGAAACGGAAACACTTCGCTCGCGCTTCGCGCTCTCTCGGTCAACAATGGAGCAAATTGAGTTTCGTGGCGTTATCAAGTTCCTTATCAACAAGGAAAACCTCCACAAACTAGAATAAAATGTGATGGGATCCGTATATGGGGATCAATGCGGTCACCGGTCTGGTAAAAACATTATTTACAAATGGCATGGTTTTTTCAAACAAGGCAGAAAGTCGATTGAAGACGGCCGTTTTTAGGATTGTTTAGGAATCCTGTTGATCGACTACAAAGAAAAGGGTGTCAATATTACCGGACAATATTACGCAAGATTATTGGACCAATTATAGGAAGCCATCAAAGAAAACGGGCGGGGAAAACTGTCAAGCGGTGTATTACTTTTACAGGACAACCAGTTCAAAAAAGTTGCGATGGCTGCTCTAGACCGGTGCGGCTATGAATCGCAAGCCCATCCATCCTACAGCCCGGACCTGGTCCCCAGCGACAATAATTTATTTCTAAATTTGAAAAAGAACTAATGGGATAAAAGTTTCAAGGCGATGAAGAAGTTATGGCGGCGATTTTGGCGATGTTTTTGATGGTATACATAAGCTAGTTTCTAGATCTGAAAAAAGTATTAAGCTCGAAGGTATCTATCGAAAAGGAGAAATAGTTTCGTAGTTTTAATTTAATTTCTACTCCTCCGTTCCGCCGACTTTAGAAAACCCTAACCTGTTTCTTTAGAGATCTCCCCTCGTAGAAAACTCGCGGAATTATTTCGTTAAATCACTCCAACCAGCTGGGACAAATTTGATGCCTTTAGTTACGTGCAGATGCCCAAATTTGATGCCTTTAGTTACGTGCAGATGCCCACAATTTTACAACATTTTTTCGTGGGCATATATTTTTGTTTGTTTTAAAGTATCCTTGACAAAGCTTACATTAAATTCAGGCGGCTAGATTTTATGGAAGTAAAAAAACAGTACTCACACTTTGCATGTTGAAATAAATCCGGGAATAATCCTTCAGCGGTCTGGAACTGCACTTATGAACCCCACCCATCAACGGCTGCGATTAAATGTCCCAGCCAAACCTTGCGGTCGTTAGAGTAGTCGAGAGTCAATACAATTAAAAATAATGTTAATATACATCAACACGAAACATTAGTGATAAAAAATAACAAAATTGTATATTGCAATATCAATATATTTCGAATTTATATGTTTAAAATAAAACGAAGGGTTACTCAAAAGATTAAGAATTCAATTTGACTATCACTTCAAGAATATTTATAATGGCTACCGGAAACGTCAGACGAAGGTGGCGCCAGCTTGGAAGGAAATGTTGATTTAGAATTTAATTTGAGTACTACTGCAGGGATACCATTTGCCTCTTGAACACACTCGTTTTTTTGCCATGAAAATCTACGGTTGAATATTCATGGCAAAAAAAAGTGCGTGCACAGATGCCCATACCACCCCGACAAGCTCTTAAAGGCAGTATTTCCGTTCAAATTCTTTGTTTTTTTTTACTACAAGCGCCCGTACGATTGTGAGTTATATAGTGTATTATCGTGGTGCATACATAGACCTAAAAGTTTAGGTACCAGCTCCTCGAGCGTGGACCGTATAAATTACGTGCATCGCACACAATTGGCCATCTTTGGCCTTAGTCACAGAGTGTTTAGTGTGCGTGTGTTTGTCTGTAGTTGCATCTAGTCCAGTTTTTGTTGACGTGATATTAAAGTGTGCCGTATACTCATCCCTATAATTAGATCTATAATATTATGTCTAGAATATTATGAAAAGTTATGATAACTTTACATCAAAATTAGCTACGAGTACATTAGGCATGCGTGAACCAAGCGGGTGCCATGTTGAATTCAGTTGTTTCGAACCAAGGAAGTTCTATGTACTTATGCTGTACGTAAGTACAAATAACTTCCTTGTTTCGAACAGTGTACAATGCGATTTAAATAAGAATAGGATTGAAAATCCGCCATTTTGGTCAACAACTTCAGCTTTTTTTGTATAGTGTGCACAAATAATGTTTAAAGTCGCCTACATCCTTCCAACCAAAAAAAAATATTTCTTCAAATTAAGTACAGTTTTTCAGGTCCACTCAAACTCTTAGATTTACAAACTAATGGAACTGGTGTTAATATATAGCTACAATTCTATATGAAGCCAACCTAATGATGTTTTAAGACAAAGCGATCTGAAACATATCGCGATTACTTTTTAACACATTTATTTACAGTCTATTAAACATTTCCTTCGCCATTGCACAATACCCATATGAGGTTGTGCGGCAATCGTCCACCATGTCAGGCCCGAATCACTGTGAAGTTTAGATATTGACGTGTACCTCCAACCTTGAATGAATACCGACAGCGGCTCCTAAAATCAATGGGTGGCGCCGCGCGCTTGCTGTTACTGCCCGTGATCTGTGACCCATAATAATTATATACAATCTACTTGGATGCTAATATTTATTTCGACGTTTACTTTGCTTAATAAATGTCTTTTAAAATATGTGTAATGAATGAGCGTATGGGTGAAGTATGGTATAATATTTTTTAATGGTACTTTCAATCCTAATGCAACCAGTTACAATGACATTTTCAATGTATTAGTATGAATACCTCATTGCAACTGGTTGCATTGACTTCTGTTATCGGGCCACTGCATACTGGGATTAAACGTTTGCTATGAGATTTTCATTACATTATATTTTCTTAATCGGTAAGTGACAAGTAGCTACTACTGGGATACCGGTTAATACCGCTTTTTATGCTCATGTGGATATAAATTGACTACTAATGTTGATTGCAGTTGTAAGTTGAATCGAAGTAAGTTAATAAGGGCACAGAATAGATTAATGGTGTCAAACATAAAAAATATGGTAGTGCAAACATATTTCACTAATAGTACATTACTGCCGCGGTCTGTAATGACTGCGTTGCTGGCAGCGATGATGATGGTCGAGAACTTAACTAAGCAAAGCTCGAGGCCATCATAGCGTGGCCAGCAGGGCAGTCATTGTGGACCAAGGCTTGTATAGTGCTTTACTCAAACAATGCGAGGAATTTAAATAAAACCAGCTTAGTATAATAAGAATTTACTCAAACAATGCAACAACAACGAAAATAACAGAACAGAAACAGAAACAGAAACAAAAACAGAAACAAAAACAGAAACAAAAACAGAAACAGAAACAACAACAATCACGATCACATCAGCTTTCAAGCAGAAAAAAAAACATCAAAATCGTTCCATTCGTCTGGGAGCTACAACGCCTCTCTTTTCGCGTTCGGGGTTAACGAACCCACGGAATAAATAATAGTACTACGACAAAAGACGACAATAATGGATTTTCAAAGGAAATTGCTGGCCACAAAACACGACAATAATGAAATTCCATACAACTTTGCTGGCGCCTATTCAAGCAGCGCGGCAAGGTCGACTTTGCCCAAAGAAGGTTGTCGAAATAATGACCACATTACTAGTATTGTTTGAGTAAATTACTTTTATTTTTATTGTAAATTACATTATTGTTGTTTGGTATTTGTGCTAACGCTACTTTTACTTAGTTGTCAGTATGAAGTTGGTCACGAATCCAGTCCTATTCTTATTATTGTTGTTTGGTATTTGTGCTAACGCTACTTTTACTTAGTTGTCAGTATGAAGTTGGTCACGAATCCAGTCCTATTCTTATTATTGTTGTTTGGTATTTGTGCTAACGCTACTTTTACTTAGTTGTCAGTATAAAGTTGGTCACGAATCCAGTCCTATTCTTATTATTGTTGTTTGGTATTTGTGCTAAAGCTACTTTTACTTAGTTGTCAGTATGAAGTTGGTCACGAATCCAGTCCTATTCTTATTATTGTTGTTTGGTATTTGTGCTAACGCTACTTTTACTTAGTTGTCAGTATGAAGTTGGTCACGAATCCAGTCCTATTCTTAATATTGTTGTTTGGTATTTGTGCTAACGCTACTTTTACTTAGTTGTCAGTATGAAGTTGGTCACGAATCCAGTCCTATTCTTATTATTGTTGTTTGGTATTTGTGTTAACGCTACTTTTACTTAGTTGTCAGTATGAAGTTGGTCACGAATCCAGTCCTATTCTTATTATTGTTGTTTGGTATTTGTGCTAACGCTACTTTTACTTAGTTGTCAGTATGAAGTTGGTCACGAATCCAGTCATATTCTTATTATTGTTGTTTGGTATTTGTGCTAAAGCTACTTTTACTTAGTTGTCAGTATGAAGTTGGTCACGAATCCAGTCCTATTCTTATTATTGTTGTTTGGTATTTGTGCTAACGCTACTTTTACTTAGTTGTCAGTATAAAGTTGGTCACGAATCCAGTCCTATTCTTATTATTGTTGTTTGGTATTTGTGCTAACGCTACTTTTACTTAGTTGTCAGTATGAAGTTGGTCACGAATCCAGTCCTATTCTTATTTGAATCGCATTGTATGTATTTTACACAATGGAATTAGTAAATTTACAGCTGGAAATCTATTTGGCAATCGCCGATTTGCAATATCATATTAATATTATAAAGGTAAAAGTTTGCAAGTTTGTGTGCGTTTGTTATTCCTTCACGCTCAAACGGCTGAATGGATTTGAATGAAATTTGGTACAAGGATAGTTTATATTCTGGATTAACACATAGGCTACTTTTGATCCCGGAAAAGTGCAGCGTTCCCTTGGGATGATCAAATATGGTGTCAAAGTGACGGGTGTCAAATGACAAGTGTCACAGCGACATGTGTCACAGTGACGGGTGCCAAAGTGACAGGTTTCAATTTTACGCATACCACCACCAACCCTAGAGGAACAATAAGTTTTTTTCTAATATATCATTCTAAAGGGATGACGGGGCAGCAAAGTTTACACGCGGGCGAAGCTGCGTGAGGTAATCGAAATGGTTCTTAGCTATAATTGGGGGAGGGGAATGGGGTGAGGATCGTAGCTTCCAAACTAATGGACCAATTTTGTTGCGGTTTTTATGTCTGACTGAGTTTTTACATGGTTCTTAGCTATATGGGGGGAGGACTTGAGAAAAAGGGGGTGAGAATCGTATCTTCCAAACGAATGGACTCGTTTGGAAGATACGATTCTCACCCCCTCACTGGATATCTGGACTGTGGATGGATGAATGGAGATGCTTCTTAGCTACAATGAGGGGGGGGGGGGGGGGGGAGTCGAGGGTTATATTAATGTGTGCTTGTTTTTATATAATTAAACACCATTAATTGATTATTATTTTTATTTACCACAATAACTATGTTTATACGACATAGATTTAAAGTACAAAAAACAATACAGTTATTAAATACTAGTGACTCGCCCCGGCTTCGCACGGGTATCCATTACATTACAGGTAACAATACATTTATAAATAAAAGTCGTAACTTCTAAAAAAATAAAACACCTACTGGTGTTTTATTTTTTAAACGTAGAAGAACCAGTAATGATTTCAACGTGACATTATTTTCATAAATTTCTTCATTTCGTGCGCGTGCGCACGGGGTATATAAAATAAAGAAAGAAAATGCATTTATTTCTGACTACACACAACAACAAACATTATCGAAAACAAAACGAGAAATAGGAAATTAGACAAACAAAATTAATACTATGTGTCACAAACAGGTCCCGACTCAAACGCAAAGGCATTATTTGTGACATCACGAACGCAGAGTGGCACAACAATACAAACACAAAAAAATATAATTAAACAATCATATTATAAACCAAAACAATAAAATTGACAGTAAGAAAATGAAATCAGAAATGCCACTCACAGGAATGTCATTTGTCGATCGGTCTGAGAAGGATCGTTAGGTTTTTTGAAAAAAATCAAAATGTTGTGATGTAGAGTTAGATTTTATTCTCAATCTTGTGTATCTTCGAGTGTTAATGTGTAATATTGGTGGAATATTAACCATTAGGTGTTCGTTAACGTGCACGAGTGCGGGCAAAAGAATCAAACGCAGAAATAAATGGCATTTTGTGATTTTTCCAAATCTCCCTCGGAAGTTTCAGTAAATGTCCACCATTTTACTGATTCGTGACTTTGACAATAATTGACTGACATTACCTTAAAATATAATACACTTGACATTGGCGAAATTGCTAGTAGGCCAGTACCTCCGCAGAAGCCATCCAAAAAAAAGAAGAAGAAGAAGAAAGATCGTTAGTGGCAAACATTTGCAAAAGTGTTGAAAATGTACAACCGAACGCCCATTTCGAAACTGCCCAAAACGCCATCATGCCAATCCGAACGTAGCCTTCGAGTCTCATTGGTGGGTTATATTACAGATAGTTTTTTCTGTGGTCTGCATGGCATTGCATGCCACCAACAACAGTAAGAAATGTCTCTCTATACATGCACTGTACGTAGGAAATGTCCTTACTCTATGATGCCACGTAACAATAACATCAGAACACACGTCACGTGATAAACCAACCAAAAACGAACACAATACAAATAGTATAATATTAATAACATAATTATACATTAATATTATATAGTACCCTTCTATTTAATCTAGTGACTAGACGACGAGTAAGGCGTAAAATAGCATAAGCTAATTCACGATACTTGCCAGCATAATATCCCTATTATCTGTTGTTTGTTAATATTCCAATAATTCAGTTCACTTATCTTTTTATTCATTGGGTTGATCATAATTTCCGACGTGTTTTCATCTTAATTATATCGCTTCTAAAAAAACAGTTCTTCTTCTGTTCACTTCTTGCTGTTGCTGTTTCTGGTACTCCGGCATCACAAACTGATAGGAACTACGTGATAAACGCCTATCAGCGAACCTCATGCATAATGTATATGTCGTGGCGATTTCGTAAAATTGACCATTTCTTGAAATGGTATCATTAAAAAATTATTTCATGAAATTATCGTTGACATCATGAATTTGTTTGGCCAAATCAATGAATGGTTAGAGTTTGACGATTTGAATAGCTAAACGCACTGCTAATTCATGACATGGATTCCAGATTTTAAGTAAAATCCTAAACCAACAGTCAACACCACATTTCGATCGGTTCAGTAGTTTTTACGTGAGGCGAGAACAAACAGACGCACAGAGAGATAGATGTCGTTTAATAAAATGATAATTTCTCGTAGTAAAAATAAGTAGCAGCTTATTTTAAAGTCCTTTAGATTATTTATCCTAGTGCATTGTCATGTCAAAGGAATCAAAAAGTACAATAATGTAAAAAAAAAACGATTGCACCATGTGTACCTTCGTACACATGGTGCAATCGTTTTCCTGTAATTTATATACATAAGAATATTTATAAATTACAGGACATGTTTGATTGTAATATTGAGGAATTTAAGAAAAAAAAATTGCTTTTTCTTTGATAAGTGTTAATTAAATAAATAGTGTCTGTTTAGTTACTCCCATAACCATAATTTGTTGATATTATATTCAATCACGAGCTAACTTGTACTGGCCGACTGTAGGAATAAAATACAACATTTAGATCTATGTGAAAATTATATTACATCGAAGATGGCGGACTTGCCTAAGACTGACTGTATAATTTACTTGACTGTGCCACACTGTGTTGACTATCCCTAGCACTCTGTAGCACATACAAACTGCGTGCATACTTATTTTCGCTAGCGTGTATTACTAGGAATCATTGATATGATTTTTGTATGGAAAGCCTGTCCGCCCAGCAGAGCCCACCCCGTGTTTTTGGGACATTCTGTATACTGGATGTTTTGAAAATTGGGGGTCTAGAACACCGCCAAGCCTACCGATTTAACCCGCATGATGTTCAGCAATTTGGATAAGTTTAGGAGTACGGGATATTTTAGTATTTTTAGCCCAACTCCAGATTTCATTAGAAATTTAGTAATTGTGACCAATCTAAGAGCACTAACTTTGTGTATTTGTGTATATAGTACGATAATGGGTCTTTTAAAATAAATAAATACCTCGTTGTTTTTTTAGATTTTGTGAAAAAACTTAATCATTTTAATCAACACTCCGGTATATCGAAGTGTTGAAGTGTTTGTAAAGCAAGGCCACCATGACTGTCCGTCTCCAAGACCGGAGCACGAATTCTATCGACTTGCAAAAAGGGGTGAGACAGGGAGACGTTATTTCTCCGAAACTGTTCACCGCTGCACTGGAAGATATATTCAAGCTTCTGAACTGGAACGTATATGGAGTTAACATCAATGGCGAATACATCACTCACCTTCGATTAGCTGATGATATAGTCATCATGGCAGAAACCCTGGAAGACCTAAGCACAACGCTTAGTGACTTCAGTATTGTTCCCCAACACCCCGTCTTAAAATGAACATGGGTAAGACGAACATCATGTCAAATGCCCATGTCGCACCCATGCCGGTTTATGTTGGCAACGATATTATCGAAGCTGTTGATCACTATGTCTTACTTGGGTCAGACGATCCATCTGGGAAAATCCAACTTCGACAAAGAGTTCAACCGACGACTCCAACTCGGATGGGCAGCGTTCGGAAAATTGCGCCATATCTTCTCGTCGCATCGTTGCAGATACCGCAGAGCCTCAAGACGAAAGTTTATAATCAGTGGGTGTTGCCAGTGATGACATACGGCACTGAGACGTGGTCGCTAACTATTGTTCTCATACACAAGCTCAAAGTTGCTCAGCATGCAATGGAGAGAGCTATGCTCGGTGTTTCACTACGTGATAAAATCCGAAACGTGGAAATCCGTAGAAGATCCAAGGTTACCGACATAGCTCTCAGAGTTTGCAAGTTGAAGTGGCAATGGGCAGACCATATAGTTCGCAGAACCGACAACCGCTGGGGAATAAAGGTTCTCGAATGGCAACCACAACCAAGCAAAGTGTAGGGAGACCCCCCACACGATAGACCGACGACATTGTAGCCATCGCAGGAAGTCGATGGATGGAGGTGGCACAAGATCGCTCGTCATGGCGCACTTTGGGGGAGGCCTATGTTCAGCAGTGGACTTCTAAAGGCTGACATGATGATGATGATTTCGCTTTTATATTGTACTAGCTGCGCCCCGCGGCTTTGCCCGCAAGTACAATTTTCTGGGACAAAAAGGATCCTATGTTGGTCTCTATGGCTTACAGCAACTATACAGAAATTATCATTAAATTCTGCTAAGCCGTTATCGCGTGAAAGCTCCCGGAACAAATAAACAAACAAACAGACAAAGTTTCAAATTTTTATATTAGTGTGGGTAGAACATTATATTCGTTAATTAATAGAGTTAGAAATTACTTTGTAGAAATTTAAGTTAGTGAAACTCTTTTTATCAACCCTAATTTTTGCGCAGCTAAAAACATGTATATAATAGCACTAAATAGCATTCTGGACCTTGGCAAACCCGAAACAGCCCGAACAGCAGTAATGGCGCCGCAAAAAATAATTTTCGTTTTTTTATCTATTTTATTTTTATGCACGAGAAACTTTTTAGGAAATGTATTTATGGTGCACTTTTTTATATAATATAATTTTTATATGATATAACAACATAAACAGTATATTTTGCTAAATGAAATCGCACCGACTCGCAGTAAATGTTCATTGGCGTCTGGCGGGAGGATAGAACAATAGAGTGAAATATTTCACTCATTTAAGTGGAAGTATGTACGAAGCACCTACCTTGTTGTACTTATAAAATCTATGAGTCAGGCCATGTCAGAGGCCTTAAGAGCGGCCAACCCGTCATACGTATTGTCATACATATATACAAACGCTCGTACGTGATTATGGCGTTGTAACCCATCTTTCTTTGAAATGTTTGAACTAACAGGTATCATGTGCACTGTGTCTGGGTATCTAGAAAAGCTGTCTGGCATAAAAATTTGGAGAAACAAATTCAGTATAAGCCTCCAAAAATCTGCTTTTTCGCACTTTTTTACCTGAAATTTGTTCATAATATACTTATAAATAGTAAAAGTAAAGAAAACATATTTATAGAAACCTCGCACATGTGATGGATATTCTAAATGAAAAACATTTATTTCACAAACTTATAAGGTAAACTCAAAAACGCGTAAAACCTGGAACATGTTTTATGAAATTTCCGCACACTATTTTTCGTTTAATGTTGTTATTATTGTTATAATGCGGAAGTTTCCGAATGCCAACCGAGCGTACAGATGTTATCTCTCTCTTTTCGCTTTGTCTCTTTTTCAAACATTGCTCTGGATGAAACAACATGCTTTTCGACCATGCTCGCGTTGACTATAGACAGATCGGGAAGGGCCACCTTAAGGAAAAACTCTGATACCAGAGAGCAGCAGCGAAACTACTTCATTAGACATACTTACTATTATGTATTCAATGATTGTTAAAATAAGAAACTAACTTATTTATAATTTATACGCCTTTATAGAAATAATTTTGAAGGCAGTTTGTATGCTAGCACATATCAGCAAACCTATTGGTACCCAAATAATGTATGATTTAATTTAACTTTACCACTAATAAATGAATTGAGACTTACGGAATGCCGCTTAGTCTCCGTGTTATCGTTCATTCGCTCTTCGTAGTCTTGGTAATCCTCCTCGACTGCGCCAGGGACCGACGCGACGCACAAGATATGCTTGTCGCTCACTGGAAACGAGTCGATCACTTCCGCCGGGTTGTTCGCGTCGATTATCTGTGGAATACCGCTCATTTGAAACATGTACAGACAGTGGGCCCGACTTCATAATAGGTCCACCGCTTCTCATCTTGCGGTTGCTGATAGAGTTCTGAAAACGGCCAGTAGCATTTACTCTGTATCAACATCTGCTGCGATCACCGACACGTTTGGTAGGTATGGTGCTTATAGCAAAACTGCACCCCCTATTATGGGTCAGGCCTATGATTCTCTCATATTACACTGCTATATAGTCCGAAATTATCGCGTTCGCTTTGCTCGTCCCTTTGTTGTAATATACAAACATACAGATTACAGTACCTAGTCGCAGCGGATTTTTGTGGTTGTGAAGTTAGGCTCTGTGAACGATTGCGAAGGTACTGCTGTGCGGATTAAAAAAGCATAAATTAAGAGCGAGATAAAATATGCGAAAAACGTAAGCGCACTCGCTTACGTTTTTCGCATATAGCGAGGCAGTTATACAATGCTGTCTTCACCTTCAACATTGGGATTGTGCCTGAAAAGAGCAGTTTGCGCAGCGACTTGCAGACTACTTCCGAGCCACAAAGATCCGCTGCGACTACTATACAAACATCCTCTTTCTTTTCCGAATCTTTCCTCTTTATAATATTAGTGTAGACATGTGAAGATTGTGAGGCAAGTATGAAATTGTACTTCATCCCTGCTCGTGCCTTCGTATTAATATTGTTCGTTTTCGTACAGTCAGGAGATCCATAATAATTCTTACTTTTTTCATATGAGACAGCTATAAATTGTTCGAAATGTTCGCGTTCGCTTTATTTGTTTTCGCAAACATATTATTATCCTTCGTTTTTACTTTTTTTTATTTTTTTACTTCGTTTTTATTTCACTACGAGGCCTGTCATACTTGCAAGTTTTATCTACAATCGCCATTACAAAAATATCACAAACTCGTGGCCAGCGGCCACTGAGCTAACCTTGATTAATAAATTGATAGAGATTACAAGACAAATAAAAAATTTTGCTACACTAGTAACCCAAAGTGTCGATTTTCTGTGATACTAGATCTCAGAGAAAGCATATGACTTATATCAACCTAAATCTGCTACCTCTGAGCTCTAATATCAGAGAAACGCAACACTTTAGGATACTAGTGCATCAATTATTATTTTTGTGTTTATTTTATTTATTGATTCATTAACAATTGTAAACTTATAGCTAAAGGCCAAAACATTCACAATGTTATACTATATGCGTAAATAAAATAACCCATACATAGAAATACGAGCAATGGGGTCAGTATGTAGTCAGCATCATGGATCTCATTAAGTAAACGATTAATGACAGTTACAGCCCTCGCCGTGGGTGCGTAACGCGGAAGGGGGCGTGCGCTTTTTCTTTTCATTACATACTAACCGAACTATTGCATATTGATAGTTCGATGCTCTGTACCAATCGGACTATTGCCTCTGAGAGGTTGCACTATTTCGGACAACTGTACTAACAACCGAACTACTTCCATGACAGGAAATCACATCGGTGTTAAGGTAAGGAAAGTGACTTCCTATTGTACAAACTAGTGTGAACCTTCACTCCGCTATACGAACAGTGTGAAGGTTAGTAAATTTTCTTCCTAACCATCACACCAGTGTGATAGAGCAGAGTGAAGGTTAGTCGGTCGTGGCTCTAACAGGCGATGCTGGCGTCGTTGACCCGCGCGGATTTCATTCTGTGGCACAAAATAGCTTAATCTGCCAGCACTGAGGGATTGTCTACTGTATTGGAGTCCTTTATAGATTTATTTAAGTTTGATCAGAGATTTTCTCAAAATGGAGGAATTGTAGGTATGTTTGCCACAAAGATTATAAGAGGTCTTTCGCGCTCGTTTCTCTCATACTACGTAGGGTTTCATGATTTATGATATCTAAGCTAGACCTGCATCAGCTGGGCGCTTACCATCACGATGCCTTTAGCCTGCGTGCTGGAACAGACCCAGACTAGAGAGGAGAGGTTCTTCTCGGTGTACTCGACGCTTTGAGTAATGAAATTGTACTTCATCCCTGCTCGTGCCTTCGTATTAATATTGTTCGTTTTCGTACAGTCAGGAGATCCATAATAATTCTTACTTTTTTCATATGAGACAGCTATAAATTGTTCGAAATGTTCGCGTTCGCTTTATTTGTTTTCGCAAACATATTATTATCCTTCGTTTTTACTTTTTTTTATTTTTTTACTTCGTTTTTATTTCACTACGAGGCCTGTCATACTTGCAAGTTTTATCTACAATCGCCATTACAAAAATATCACAAACTCGTGGCCAGCGGCCACTGAGCTAACCTTGATTAATAAATTGATAGAGATTACAAGACAAATAAAAAATTTTGCTACACTAGTAACCCAAAGTGTCGATTTTCTGTGATACTAGATCTCAGAGAAAGCATATGACTTATATCAACCTAAATCTGCTACCTCTGAGCTCTAATATCAGAGAAACGCAACACTTTAGGATACTAGTGCATCAATTATTATTTTTGTGTTTATTTTATTTATTGATTCATTAACAATTGTAAACTTATAGCTAAAGGCCAAAACATTCACAATGTTATACTATATGCGTAAATAAAATAACCCATACATAGAAATACGAGCAATGGGGTCAGTATGTAGTCAGCATCATGGATCTCATTAAGTAAACGATTGATGACAGTTACAGCCCTCGCCGTGGGTGCGTAACGCGGAAGGGGGCGTGCGCTTTTTCTTTTCATTACATACTAACCGAACTATTGCATATTGATAGTTCGATGCTCTGTACCAATCGGACTATTGCCTCTGAGAGGTTGCACTATTTCGGACAACTGTACTAACAACCGAACTACTTCCATGACAGGAAATCACATCGGTGTTAAGGCCTTACCTTAAACTCACTCACTCACTTCACTTAGTCGTCACTTTCCTTAGAAAGTGACTTCCTATTGTACAAACTAGTGTGAACCTTCACTCCGCTATACGAACAGTGTGAAGGTTAGTAAATTTTCTTCCTAACCATCACACCAGTGTGATAGAGCAGAGTGAAGGTTAGTCGGTCGTGGCTCTAACAGGCGATGCTGGCGTCGTTGACCCGCGCGGATTTCATTCTGTGGCACAAAATAGCTTAATCTGCCAGCACTGAGGGATTGTCTACTGTATTGGAGTCCTTTATAGATTTATTTAAGTTTGATCAGAGATTTTCTCAAAATGGAGGAATTGTAGGTATGTTTGCCACAAAGATTATAAGAGGTCTTTCGCGCTCGTTTCTCTCATACTACGTAGGGTTTCATGATTTATGATATCTAAGCTAGACCTGCATCAGCTGGGCGCTTACCATCACGATGCCTTTAGCCTGCGTGCTGGAACAGACCCAGACTAGAGAGGAGAGGTTCTTCTCGGTGTACTCGACGCTTTGAGTAGACTGCAGCTGGCGGTTGATCTGCTCAACTTCTGGAGAGTGCACCAATTGTGCTTTGCTCATCTCTACAGCTGAAACAAAGATATGAGGATTCCGTATTGAATTGTTGATGGAACAGCGCGGATGGTTAGGAGATACCAACTGACCAGATTAATTAAAACTAAAAAAGCATTAATCAAATGGATTTCCTGACAAAAACTACTGAACCTTTGATGCAATGTACATGCAAGTACACTGGATGCCTATTATTTCATTTTAAACAATCATATCTAATAATATATGACTGGAAAAATTTGGATCACGTAAGTTACACGGATCCACATCATCCAAGCCACAGTGCAGCACATGCCTTGTAACCGTAACAGACGTTCCGACTTGGCAGACCCAAATAAACTAGTTGCTCTGTCCTCGTGCGTACAAAATTTTTTGCAAACAATCTAGCGGTGCACAGTAGCGCCGCGCCATCTAGTTACCTTATTGTAACACTAACATTAATAACCAAGGTGCTCCATCAATCCCTACCTAGTGGGTAAAGGGCTGATTCCACTGGTAGAAACCTAAAAGTGAGAAATTTACTGCATTTTGAGGAGTTATTCTGCTCATCACGCCGAAGATCTTCAACAAGTTTTTATTTGACCAAGTTAAAATTACTACCTTTCAAATAAAAAAAAAAGCATCGAAGTCAGATCTAATAAGGCGAAGATAGGCCCTCTTTTTGCCCCTTTATGCGAGAAGTACTCCCCCAATCAAAAACCCGCGACGACTAAAAATTTCTAAAAAATCGTTGATTCTGTATACCAAGTTTCTCCTAGATCGGTTGAGAAATGTGACCTGTAGAGGAGAACAGAGATCCTGACCGCACATACGAAAGCATTTTTGCCCAAGCTGAAACGGAGACGCTTCGCGCTCGCTCGGTCAATAAATACCATAATCAGAACGTATGTTAGGGCTATTATCAAATTCGGCCACCGTGACCGCTATCCAAATTTTTTCCAGCTTCTAATACCGTCTTACGGGGGCGTTAAAGTCATGTATTGGCAGCTTTGTTGGCACTAACGAAACAACACGGCTACTATTGCAAATTAAGTTGTTGTCGTAACGAGAACGCCTACTAGAACAATCTAGCTGTCTCCAACAGCGGGTGGAAACAGGCGGGTGATGGTGATTAGACTCACCCAAGGACACGGTGTTCTCGGGTTTCTCTTCATCTTTAGCATAAAACACACTCTCGCCGATCATGCAGCCGCCGTCAGGAGTGCGGCCTCCGCTGAGGTTCACCGCGGCAGCGCAGAGTAAAGTCATGCGCGGTTCGCTCTCAGCTATCGGCCTGGTGGGAACGGACTTTTGTTAATCACAACACACGTATCATTCTCATACTAATGGTAATAAATGACTTCAAATCAGTGTTTTATTGTAAACTAGGTTACTTAAAATAAACTACTGAACAAGAATATAACATTTTTTTAATTAGTTTATGTCGGTTTGTCTGTATGTTTGATCGCGCATCACGTAAAAACTACTAGACCGATTGCGATGCTGTTTTCACTGTTGGATAGCTTTGAGTTTAACTTAAAAACTTGTGTACTTATGGTGTCTCAATCCAAAGAAGAACTAAGCAATCGATAAAATTTTTTTTGATGACTGAAGGAATTTTAATGAAATGTTGGTATATTAGTATTTTAGGTCTTGGAATAGCACATAGAGTACTTTTGACCTGGAGAAATGACCGCGCGAGCGAAGCCGCAGGTACAGCTAATTACAAAGAAACGTATGAAAATCAAATGTTTTCTCTTTATAATATTAGCGCGTGACAGGCAACACAGTAAATACAGCAGTACAGCACACAGCACACAGCAGCAGTAGTACAGCACGTTTGCTAAACTAAAACTCAGTGTCTCATTAAAGAGGAGACAAAGTTTTGTATGATTATAAGCAGCTGTATCGGGTTTTCCCGCTTGGAGATTTTCCTGGGATAAAATTACATATAAAATACAAAAAGAACAATTTCATCAAAATTCGTTAAGTTAAACTTAAGCTATCCAACAGTGAAAATCGCATTTCAATTGGTTTTGTCTAGCCTTTACGTGATGCGCGAACAAACATCTACACAGACAGACACGATTTTCATACAAGTTATATTTTTATTCAATAGGTAATTTTCCTTCGAGTATATTTTTTATAATTTTCTCCTGTTTACTGAATTTTGGTTACTGCTTTATTATAAGTATAGATAGATCAAATTAATATATTAATAATTTTAAGGCTTTCAGCAATGTTGCATTTATTGTATAGCACAAGCGCGCGAGGTTCTTGGTTAAAGTTGTGCCTGTTGATACGCGTACGCACACACTATAGCACGGATCGCGGAAAGTTAACATCAACAAAACATGGCCCAAACAACAATTTAACAAACTGTACAATGTTTTTTTTATGGCAACTATATGCCTATCCACACTTGCACATTTACGCGTACACAGATACGACTTCAACACTACCAAGTGCCACGCGCGTTCGTGAATTGCAAGAACTGTAGCTAAACTTGCTATAGTTATGGTATAAAAAGAAGGAAATTAACAAGGGGCACTGACACTGACCTGCAGAACACGGGCACAGGGACTGGAATGCCGCCCGAGGATAGCGAGGTGCAGGGGCTCGGGCCCTTGGGCCCCTGCCCGCCCTTGCCCGGCAAGCTCCACCCGTACGCATGCGTGCGCCCGTCCTCCTTGCGCACGTGCGCCCGCACCTACGTGCAAGCCATCGGTAAACCAATCGGAAACAACACTTCTTCTCATTCTTACTAAAGAGAATAGTACACCCCTATTTACTCTCTGGATTATGGCACTAGAGCCATTTTTTTTTATCCGATTGAGCGGAGGGTATTGTGATTATCAGCCCATGTATGTTTGTTACTTTGTGGCACTATATAGACCAAAAGCGTGGACTGATTTTTATGATTCATACGTCAATTGATTTGTCCTCTTTGATTTGTAATCTTGCGAGTGCTACTAAAGACATGACAGTAATCAAAATTCAATATGGCGACAACCAAACACAATATTGTGAAAAAGAATAAAATGAAAGTAATAAAAAATAAGTATTTGAAAATCATCTTTAGGTTTCTTTTATTATTTTTCATTTCTTATAACGATTTATAGGGATTTTTCAATGTGCGTAAATTTATATATATCATATCTCTGCATTGCCCGTTTATCTATGATTTATTTAGCTTGGGAGATTCCAAAAATCTATGATTGGAGATTTTGTACGTCCCCACTAACCGTTTCATACAAAAAATTAAACTATTTCTTTTAAAGCATATGAGACCAATCTTTGAATAATATGCAATACCTATGGAAAATATATTTTATCTTTTGTAGGATGAAAAGAAAAGACCTCGATTTTAGGTGTCGGTGTCGTGCACACTTTCACACTATAGAGGACGGCGCGACAGCAATAGCGTTGCCCTCCTTTCCTCTCAACTATTATATACAATAATAGTTATGAGACATAACAAACATTGTCTGACGACAACAGTAGCGAGCAGAATATTAGAATACAAAGTTCTGGATGGCACTGTAACTATACTGAGCAAGTGTAGCACTTACCACGAACCCCCTCATCACCTCGTCACTTGTTGTATTAGAAAAATTGGTGGGATGTCTGATGTGTACTCGTATTACGGGGGTGTCCTGCGTGAGCGACGAACGCGTCGTGTTGCGATACGCATCGAATAACTTGTTCTACTAGATATAATACTCGATGTATTAAAACGCGTCGCGTGCGTCGCTCACGCAGAACTTCACTTTACTAACTAATCGCTTATTGACTGAATTTCTATAGAAAGTTTTACCGAATCATAAGCACCAACTTTGTTTCAAACAGGAAGGTACTTGGCACAGATTTATTAATAGTACAACCTCCGGACAGTTTAATTTTAAGTAGTTGCAGACAATCAATCTTGAAGTACATATACCATCGTTGATCTGAAAATGCCTAAATACGGCGCAGTGCGTATTTCGAGCCACTTGATTTTGCGTCAAGGAAAGTTGAACTTTATGACGTAGGACCCTTCGTGTAAAATGGTACGCAATAACGCTTGGCGGTCGACAAGAAAAAAGCAAGAAAATAATTTATTAATAAGTTTGAGATAAAATTCTAGTTATAAATAAAAATTTACAAACACCGCAATTATTTTTTATTTTTGTCTTAGTTTTGTTTAAAAACAACACAAACTGTTGTAAGATATAAGAATATATTTGCACCGCGCAGATTACATAATTATTTTCATATCAGATTCGTTTTAGAGAAATCTTTAAGACGGTAAAGCTCTAATTTGGGAAAAATCGCGAAGTACCTACCTCTTAAAGCTTGTCATACATAACTTTATTTGAGTAGTGATATCTTAACAAAGTCCTAACCTTAGTGCCTTTCTGTTTGGATCGGACTATAATCATGTTTGTAGTATCAGCTTATTAGCTGTTAAAAATACATCCCGAGTTGTTGTCAGTCCATTGTAAATCTAAAAATATGACAAAGAAGAAGTACTCACTAACGCGGTTATTTACTTAATTGTAGTTAAAATATGCTACCCAATAAACACTCCACGAAATACTGCACTAAAGTTGCGTTCACGCATCGCTAAGTAGTTTCGTGCGAGTGTGAAATGTAGGTGCTTAATGAGTGGAACACCAAGACCGTCCCGATCCTTCACTCGCACTTCACAATAATACTTGCTGAACATAGTTTTAGAGCATTATTTCAACAACATCTTGGTTCAATACATTACGTGTCCTCACTAAGACGTCACGGCGACTAACGCAAGGCAGGAATATGTGGCGGCTATACCAAAACAACTGGCTAAACAATGTATGTAGGTCAAAATTAAGTGCGCCTACCATCAAGGAAGGGTCCTACAATACTGTTGCGAGTACAAAGATTTGGCTAAAATCTGACTACCTCATGAAATAATCTAAATTGTATCAAAATTACATAAACCTTAACAATAAAAATAGTTAATTTTGACACAATTCGATGATAACTTCATTTTGAACAGAAAATGAGGTAATCATCGAATGTTGTTTTGTTTAAATTTCATTGCACATGAGTGCGAACTGGCGAGCTCCTTCAAATATATAACTGAGGGCGGGAAAAATAACATAGCATATAATAAAAAACAAACGCACAAATAAAATAACTTAAACATAATTTATTTTGCAAACGTCACAATAAATTAACATATACATAAGCAAAACAATACACTAACCTACTTAACATAAGATATATTATCGTATCACTATTAGAATAACTAGTATCACTGTTCATAGAACTTCAATAAATTCGGAAAATGTTGTCGATCATTGTTTCAACTGAAAAGAAAAGAAGGGAAGGAATTAGGTTGGGGACGGGCTTGCAAATAACAAAAGAAGCGTACAAACATATTATTAAAGCACTAAAGCTGCATCCACACTTTGCCAAGTATTTACTCCGTTAGCGAACCGCGGTAGCGAAACTCCGGTAAATCTATCCTAGACTAATATATCGCGTATGTTGCATCTCGCTCTATCTGTCTATGATTTCCTATAATTGCATCTCTTTATGTAAAGTATCGCTGTTACTCGCGATGCTCTTTTCACAAGGACGGACGCCGCGGTACCGCCATTTTGGTTTCGCCGCTAGGAGAGAAACGACGTAATTTGTCTTTTTTGACAGAAATCGCGGCGATACAAGATGGCGGAGGCACAAAACGAGAAAATTATTAATTAAATTCGAAGTAATCCCGAATTATATCTAATGGGGCATCCAGATTATTAGAATTCATATAAAAAGATATCGATACAAGAAATAATAATTCTTCTTCTTCAGATTCTGAAAGGGACCATGTCTGGCTCGGACGAGATGTTGCACTGAGTAGGAAATGTGAAATAGCGAAATTGGTGTGAAAACGACCGTTTAAATTTCGCTAATATTTCGCTTTTTCGTATAGGAACGCGTTTCGCTACCGAGATTCATCACGTCGGTGTTTAAAGGCTGTTAAATGTGATTGTAAAGTGCAGGTGCGAAGAGAAAGGGAAGTAGTATCATGAAGTGTCAACTAACAATTGATTCTACTTTTTTGATTCTCACTCGAACTTCACAACTCGCAATAAGCACTTCGCAAAGTGTGGACGTAGCTTAAGGGTGGAAATTGCGTTAAGCTCTGTGCCCACCACCTGACCGAGCTGGATTACCACTCCACTAAAATATACTTAAAAAGCAAAAATGATGGATGGAATGAGTTACCTGAATTTACGTGTCAATCACGTTTTTACACAGCTAATTGTTACTTGAATTTATGGGTTGAATCCGAGTCAGTCCGAACCGGTTTTATCCAAAGCTTTCTGTCGCCCAGAAGCGTAGTTCGCTATACCCGTGTTCAGAATTCGAGATCAAACAGGTAAACAAAGGGGAAAAAGCAAAAAAATAATACTTTGCAGTCCATAATTTGATGACAGAAGAGACAATGTCAATTTTCTTGTCAGTTGTTGTTTTTAGATGGTGCAATTCTTTTTTCGCGCGGCCTTCAATTAAACATGGAATTATCAATTTTAGATAGTGTAACAAACAAAACATATTACTACGAGTATATGTTTACCTCTAAACTCAGTTCGAACCCCGATAAAGAAGTTTCGGAGAAATAAAGTCTCTGTTTCACCCCTTTTTGCAATTCGTTAGAATTCGTGATCCGATCTTGGAGACGGACAGTTATGGTAGCCTTGCTGTACAAACACTTCAACACTTCGATGTACCAGTAGTCAATCTGGCACCGCTCTAATGACTGTAGCACTGCCCAGGTCTTCTGTATAATCTGCCAGAGCGTATGATTTTGGTCTACGATACTAAAGCCTTTCCGGAATCCAGCTTGTTCAGTAGGCTGAAAGTCGTCAAATCTTCGAGCGAGACGGTTTGTAAGTTCTCTCGAAAACACCTTATAGACGTGTCTCAGCAGCAAAATGGGCCTATAACTCTTCAAGAGGGTAATTTCACCTTTCTTAAAGAAAAACACCACTACGCTCCTGTGCCACGCTTCTGGCGTAGTACCCTCGAGGAAAACTGAGTTAAACAGCTTCTGAAAGTACCGGTGTTCCACCCGCTTTCAGTATCCTGTCGTTATTCCGTTCTCCCCTGGTGCCTTGTTGCTCTTTAGCTGTTTGAGAGCCATTCTGATCTCGTTCTACTACCTTGCTCGCGTGCGAAAAAGCTACAAGGCGCATACTGCGCGCACCTGTAACAAGCGACTGGATATACTAACGTCCGGGATATCTTCGGTATGTCGGGTCAAACGGGCTCTTGCATCGCTAGTCGTGCTAGGAGGACTACGCGATGAGGTGTATAATTGTCCATAGAACTTCTCGAGCTCACTCAAAATCTCTGGCTTCGACGAAACGATGCTGCCACTGTCGGTCTTCCGCTTCGTCAACAGGCTTTGCCCAAAAGACAGATCTAATAATACAGTCTCCAATATGTGGAACTTTGGTCCTTCGTCGAATTTCTATATTTTGGACTCGGTCTGAACGGCTGAACAAGCCTCAAGGCTTGTTCATAACATGGCACGCTCCATGTCTCTCTGCGCAACTAGCATTCGATGTACGTCTCCTTAGCGAGCGGCCATGTTGCGGCTCCGTAAGTCATGGTGGGCAAAACACACTGGCTACAAAACTTGGGTTTCAGGCATTGCGGTATCTTTCGAGCCCTCAAAATGTCATCCAACTTTCCGAAAGCGGCCCAATCTAACAGAACGCGCCTCGAATTTTCTTTACTGCGATGCTCTCTGCCAAATGATAAAACATTTCCAAGATAGGTATAATGTTCCCCAATCTCCAACGATTTGCCACTAACAGTGATGATAGTTGGCGTATCGCTAAAGATATTGGTCATCGCCTTCGTCTTAGACATGTTCATGTTGAGGCCGACCTGGAGATATGCTTTGTCTTGCATCATTATTTCGAGATCTTGGAACGGTCACAAGATGAACAAGATCAAGTCGTTTGGGAACAAGAAGACACCATCGCTTTTTTGTCCACGTTTAATGTTTTCATAACATCCTCTAAAACGGCGGTGAAAAGCTTTGGAGAAAGGGTGTCTCCTTGTCGCACTCCTCTTATCAAGGGTATAGTGTCTGTACCTGCATTGCAGCCGACTTGTACAGGTTACGGAGGATTCCACGTACCGTGAGTCAATCTGGCAGCGATGGAGTGCATTAGACACGGCCCAGTGTTCGACGCTATCAAAAGCTTCTCGTAAACCACGAAAGCGAAACACAAGGGCTTGTTGTACTTATGCCATCAGATGTTCCACAGTGTGGATATGGTCGATAGTTGAAAATCCGCTCCGGAACCTTGCCGGTTCAACGAGCTAGTTCATCCAGTTGGCGGGTCAGTCTGTGGCACAGCACTTTGGCAAAAAGTTTGTATGTTTGGGAGAGAAGGCTTATGATTGGTGTTTATGTTATCCACATTAGTTCAAGCGCGTTTTTTGTGGATGGTAACCACAGCTGACAGTACTATTGGTTAAATTTAAAACATCTGTCAGTGTTTTTAAATAAGTTCACAAGAATATATCCGTCCATGTTAGAAATTATCCGGAATATTCAGATATTGGTTTATTTTTTTTATATCCATAAGTCCATAACAACTAAATAACTAGTAAATAGTTCAAACTTGCATGCACGTCTGAGGTACCTACATTAATTGTTGGGTAAAAATCAATATCAATTTCATTTCTGGTCAGTTAATTTAACCAAGTCGTAAATTTTAGAGTAGATAAAAACTAAATTAAATTTCAGAATAATTCAAACACGACTCTGAAATCAAGCCGTAATTTTTTATAATGTAGGTAGCAGTATTTTACACATCTTTCTCTAGTTCTCATATTGTACTGCTGACATCATGGAGGTTGTCATTTTAATGGAAATAACAAATACATTCCAGTACCATGTTCGGCGTGCGTTATATGATAAGCTAAATTTCGTATGACATGTGAATTTCTCAGTCTACCGCGAAAGTCTGGAAGAATTTGAACTGTGATGTTGAAGACGCATGGAGAAAATAAGCTGGACAGAGAGAAAGGCAAACTAGGAAGTACTAAGGCTCGTCCAAGAAAAACGGAACATAATAGCGGTCATAGAAAGGAGAAGAGGAAAGATGTTTGGCCACCATGTACAACATGACAACTTCATAAGAACCCTCATAGAAAGGAAAGTAGAAGGGAAGAGAGGAAGAGGCAGACCTAGAAGAACATTTGCAGATCAGATAAAGGACAAGACAAATATCATGTCGTATAGGGAAGTCAAAGCTTTGGCCGAAGATAAGGAAAGCTGGAAATTACTCCACCAAGAGCTGGGCTCTTAAAGAAGAGAAAGCATTTTAGATATATTGAATTCCATAGTTTGTGTTACAAAATCTGATAAATCTTAACATATATTAAGTATAGATTTCATTGATAATGCTATGAGTACAAGACTTTCAAAATAGCATTATTAACAAAAATCGTCATACTGAGAAAATTCAGATGCCGACAAATCGTTGCTGAAGACTAGCGGTTTCAAATTGATTTCGTAAAGCAATTTGCGATTCCATTGCGAAACAACTATAACATGGATTATTTTTATAATTACTTCAAACTATTTTTGGCTAACATCGGGTCTATTTGGTTACAGATTAAAAACATAATCCTTAGAACTAAGATCTCCACTTTCCACCAATTTTGATTTATATGAGGCAAAGTTAACGGTGTACGCTTCCAAATTAAAAAGAGAAATCCATAATTACAACAATTGGAATAGGTTCATAAATCCCGAAACTGTAATAATTGATCTTACTCATAAAGAATACCATCGAACCTGCTCCTTTCGGGAGAGGAAGGATTAGAAGTAGCCTCATAATGAGACCTCAGTCAATGCAACTTGATGTCAACCTTGAAGCTATTTTGTCATGAATCTGCGCGCAGATAGACCCAATATTGTATTAAATCTGCGAAAGTTGATTGCGCAATCAAACCGATACAATAGTGGTACAGGTTAATTTAGAAAGCAGTCTAGTTAGTAGTGTGTGCCCACCTGTCTAAACTGCTCGGACCTCTCGTGGCGGCGCGCGTGGTGGTGGTCGCTGAGCTGCGTCTCGAGGAAGTCGGCCTGCGTGCGTGAGTGGCGCAGGGCGGGCTGCGGCGCCGCCACTGCGCGCAGGTGCGGCGTCGACAGCGGGCGCTGCGGCCGCTCGTTCGAGCTGCAACGGGCAGGTGGCCACCGTTACTTTTACATGTTCATTGTAGTACTAAGGTACAGAAGCGATCCATCCAAGTTTTATTTTGTTGTTCATTCGTTTACTAATACTGCTTTATTGTGGAAGTGCGGAATGTTGCGCGGGACCACACTGCGTCTGTGCACTTGACAGTTTGGTTTTTAAGTCTCATATGCACAGTAGTTTCACTGGATACAGGTGGAATATCTGTGCTATGTTTCTGCATCAACTCGCGCGAACATTCAATTCAGTTTTTAGTTCCTTTTTCCGCAGTTAATTCAACGAGAAAATTTAGATCTTGGTTATCCTCATTAAGTAATTAGACATCTCTCGTTGCGGTTAAACATGTTATTATTTTATCCTTCCATAGTAATGGCTAAATACAAAAACTATTTGTTCAAATTTATAATACTGCTTTGGGCCAATAACAAACTTTATATGTGTAGGGGCTGCTGCTCGCACCCTTTATTTGAT
The DNA here is from genome assembly GCA_946251855.1 of Alsophila aescularia. Classification (NCBI taxonomy): domain Eukaryota; kingdom Metazoa; phylum Arthropoda; class Insecta; order Lepidoptera; family Geometridae; genus Alsophila; species Alsophila aescularia. The sequence continues at coordinate 104,411,125 of OX276373.1, forward strand.
ATGATCGGAGCACCTAACCGGGTCGCGTGATAGTAATAAAAGACGTGCTTGTCTGTTGACGGTTTAATAGGTACTGAATTGATTGATACATTTTGCTTAGATTACTAATTAATACAATTGTACGGGTGAGCCCGTACATGCTCCCCACGAGAAAAGATTAAAATAAGATTTTTACTTAGTACAATAATTCACAACTGATACCGCGACGTTATTATTGGGGACGTACCCACACTAATACGCGCACTAACACTATCACTTTCATCTGATACTGGGGGCGCGGGGCGTCGCGCGGGCTCAGGGTCCGGCGCGAGCGCAGCCCCCGGCGGCGGCGCGGCGGCGCTGCTGCTCGTGCGGGAGGCACCACGCGTAGTGTCCACGTGCCACGCGCGCGCGACCAACACCATATTGCACCTCCCATGATAGTCAACAAGATGATAATGTATAACACCGTGTAATGTATGTCGTGGTATGATATGTTAGATTCAAATGATTCATTTTTCATGATTTTGAGTTCTTTCTCTATGTCTCCTAGTTCTTTATCTTGCTCAGACTCGAAAGTCTTCAAAACCTCGTGTGGAATAGAGACGTTGATTATATGATTAATTGGCGCTATTACAGGGGAGTATATGTCGGTCTGGATGCTTAATTCGCTAGACGGTAACTGATGTGCTGTTATTTCAAAATCGTCGGTTTTGATTATGCAACCATTTTTTATTGTCACTATACCAGATCGAGTCAACTGATGTGTTGTAACTTAATCTCCACACATCACTCTCAACAGACATTGATTACAACAAAAATAAATGTAGTTGTTCAGGGCACTGCTTTCCAACCAAATATTTTTGCAAGGACTGATTATAGTTTCACATGCTTGTTCCTTTTTCTGACAGAAATCTTTATCTCCTCCAATTCTATAGGTAGGTTTGCTAATATGACACAGGTACGTATCTGCTACTAAACATGATCTGATGCTGTTTTCCGACAGTGATAGGTAAGTATCCTTTTTCAGATTGATTGCTACGTAGTCTGATATGGGTTTGATATTTATCATGCTGTCTCGCTTTGCTTCCGGTATAGGTATGATCTTAAATATCTCAAATGAGTCTCGACTGATTAATGGTATTCGCAGTTCAAATATAAGGTAATCCGTTATCATTCGTGCTTTAGTTGTTATAAGTTTGAATGTTTTCGATATTCCGGCGTGAATATCTTCAATAGGCAGTTTGACGTCACTTGTAAGATGACTCGAAATAATGCTTAGCTGATTTTGCAGTTGCTTTGGATAGATTAAATATGGATTAAATCGACCATGATAAATGTCAGTGATTGTGTCTATCAATATTCTTGTAAATGTTTTAAATTTTGCACTAAATTGCTTGTAAATAATGCTCCCATTGTAAAGTCGCTGGATATTTGTAGATCTGATTTCAATAGTGCCACAGTATTTTGTATCTCGTATAATTTCTGATGAATGATTTTATGCTGCTGGGACATAACACTCTCTACTCGCTTTATTATATTGAACTCTACTTCTATTATAGATGTCTGCTTTCTCCATAAAGATGAAATATGCTTTTGATGATCTCGTAACAGAGTGATATCTTTCTCGTACTGTTCCGCGAATCTACTATCGAGTACTCCAAACAGGTAGTTCGCCAGATACCCGACACCGTCGATAAGCCCGCGGCGCCGGCGCTCTCTGCCTGCTCTCGTGCCATCTTGCTGATTAAGGAGCAATGGATTGTTATAATCTAACTCATTAAGCTCGTGCCGTAGTTGCGACTGTATTATATTACATGTGTTATATCTTTTCATTGTTTCGCAGGCTCGATCCAATATTATAATTGATTTGTTGATTGCCGTGATTCCTTCTCAGTAAGGTTGCATTGTGTAGTAAATAACAAGTTTCCACTCGTCGCGAATGATGTTCATGTTTGATATTTTGTCAAAATAAAGATGCTGATTGTCTGTGAAGTTTGTTGCGTTTCAACATTGAGTGCTTGTTATGATGCTCATAAATAAAATAATAGATGCAAATAATGTTGATAATCTGATGCGAGGTTTTGATAATGTTGGTGATGATGATTGGTTTGTATCAGAAGTTTGTTTACTGGTAGAATTGATACTTTAGTGACTGGACGTTTCAGTACACCATTTTTTGTTTTCAGTGTCACGACTCTGACGTAAGAATCTGATCCCGGATGTAATTCTATGACTCTCCCCATTAACCACTTTCCTGGCGGTAGATTGGCGTCATGAATGATGACTACGTCAATTAGACCGATATTTTCTTGAGTGCTTCTTATCCTACGTTTTTTGATTGCTGTTACAGAGATATTTCCGGTGAAGTCCACCCACCCCCGTTTTCGTAAAGGGTTGCAATGAATTACTTCTTGCTTCCGGCAAATCCTCCTCAAATTGCTTCTCATGCTCATGCTTAGTGATTGCTTACTTTGCTTTGCTTAATTCCTCTGATGATAGAAACCTTTTTGCCTTTGTTTTTGATATAAATCTTTATACTCATGCTAGTATACGCGTGATTTTTGATATAAAGCTATGCTTGCTTAGTAAATTGCTGATGATGCTTTCTGTTTGCTTTGTTACAATATTAACTTGCTTTGCTTCTTGCTTTCGTCTTCAGTAACGTAAGTTGATCGATTGTCATCTTTACGTGATATGTTTGATAAAAATGTCTTCCACTGTCCGGGGTAGCCATGTAGCCAGTCCAGAATCGCTGTGGAATCACACCAACTGTCTATATTGATATTGTATCTTGCTAAAAACTCCATGACCTTGGTCATGAGCTTCACTAGTAAATGATCACCGCAGACTTCCAGGTGTGGTAATGATATGATTTTGCTTGATTGCTCTATTCTTGATTCGGTTGCGACGAGAGTGACCTTGGCTTGGTAATCTCCGTCGTTTGCTAATTGATTTAATGTCATTTTGGTGAGAAAGGGCTTTGATGCCATGAGTGACTGCTGCCAGTTGATATTCTTGCTGCATATTATGTGGTTTGTACCTCCAAACAAAGTTCTGTAACGTCGGATGGTCTAAATTAACCCAAATCTGTTGAAACAATTTGTCAATGTCTGCTGTAAAACCAATCTTGTATTGACTCCATTTTAAGATGAGTGTTTGAAGTTCCTGTTGTAAGTTAGACCCTTTTTGTATTACATTATTCAAACTTTTGTCACTTGTCGTTATTGCAAAAGAAGTACTTGTATTCTGTGTAAGTTCCACCGAATGATATTGTAAGTAGCATTCCGGTGTCTGATTACTTGTCGACTGTGATAATTGCAACTGTTCTAACGTTTGATACTTGTTAATAAATGATTTATACTAGTTTGAAATATTTGGGTTTTTTGATAGTTTTTGTTCTTGCTGGACGAACTGAGATATGGTATTGGATGTTGATTGATCGACTTCTTCTTCGAAGTTATGTTTGAGAAGAAGTCGGACTTGTTGCTGTCCATCCTCTAAACGTTCCATTGTTGATTGATTAAATTGAAGGCTTTCCAATTGATAATTATTGCTCTGATGAATAGGATGTTTCCTTCTTGGTGATGTCTTCCAACTTATGTTTTTCGACAGTGTTCACTTGAACGACGTTACACTGCAAAGTTTTGATACTCCCGCACAAGATCCACCCTAATCGGGTCTGCTGTGCGATTAATGATGATTGCTCTGATCGGCATATACCTTCTAAAATGATATTTGGATATACATCAGCACCTAACAAAATATCGACTGGACGACTGATGGTAAAATCCGAATCTGCCAGTTGAATATTGTCCAAATAATCGTATGACGGCTTAGAAAAGGAGTAGTTTGGTAAATGCTTGGTAAGGTTTTTCATGATGTATACATCCGTCCCAAATTGATAATTATTGCTCATTGATTTACAGTTGATATTGATAACTCCTTTACAGCTGTTATCCCTTGCTCCTATTCCACTGATGATTCCCTTACACTTCTGTCGAGGTAAGGTTAACTGCTGTGCAGCGTTCTCCATGATCAGAGAAGTCTGCGAGCCCTGATCGATAATAGCTCTCATGATTTGATAGATTCCGTCAGCCTTTTGTAACCTGACCATAGCTGTTGATAACAAAATTTCTGGCATTTCTTGTTGCTGTGCCAAGTGTGAGTGTACATTATATTGCTGCTTGAAAATAGGACTTTCATTACTTTGAATAGAAAAAGCTAAGGATTGTATTATGACTCCCGTTGCATTCTCTGCATCGCTTAGTAGAAAAACATGCCTTACCGTTATGATCATAAAGACAGTTTTGGCATAGGTTATTTATAGATATGCATTGCTTCTTATTTGCAGGCAACATTTCTAAGAATTGGTTGCAGTGAAATATACCGTGGTTGTCAACTTTGCAAACTGGACACTTTTTGTGGGAATGGAATGTATTGTTGGAAGTTGGTTTCAAATTATCTTTGTTGCTGGAATATGATTGTTTTAATTGGAATGGTTTTATGTTGTCATAATTGTATGATGATTTTGTTGCTAGTTGATTTGATTTTTGATTGATGTTTTCTGGCTTCTTTCTGCTAGACTCCATGCTCATAAACTTGCCTTCCAAAACCCCCAAAAAATCAGATAGGACGGGTAATTCTCGAGGCTGCTTTAATGAGGACACATATTCATTCTAATTTTTGACATAGAATATGAACCAGAAGCGGGTCCCATGATGAAACTTCTACTCCTAGGTTTTTGATAGCGTTCAATGTCTCATGAATGACATCATGCATGCGTTTGATATGATTGATAGAAGGCTGCTGCATTACTGACAGGTTCAATAAAATGTTGATATGAGATGAAAATATCAATTTTTTATTGTTAAATCTGTGATTGAGAATGTCCAAGCAAATGTTATAATTGTCAGAACTGATATTAAGATGCTGAATAAAGCGTTCGGCTTCACCTTTGACCTTAGACTTTAAAACTGCATTTTCTGTGCGTTTGATAGAAAACTGTTATTATGGATTGTTTCTGTGAATAGGTCTTTAAAGGATACCCATTGATGGGGGTTCCCGTGGAAAATCGGGACGTCCATATGTGGAGTAGTTTTTTCCCTGTGAACCATTGATCTTAGTTTGCTGTTGAGGATTTTCTTGGTATTATTGTATGTCTGCTCATGCTCTGAGAAAGTCCTCTCATATTTTTGATTGCTGCCATCTAATATACTGTCTAATTCCCAATGAACTGCATCAATAACTGCCCAGCGAGACTCTAAATTTTTCAAACTATCTTCGAATTCCCATTTTTCTGTGATAATATTTATATTGATGTTTTGAACTGTTCTTTTGAAAGCTTTGAAGTTACTCATTTGCTTTTTGATAAGATCGTCTAACTTGCTGTTTACACCTTGCGATTTTGTTGAACTCTCACCGATTGGAAAATCAAAGTTTTTATTTGCTTGAGGAGTTGTAGGTCTGCTACCTGATGTGGTTGCCTGCAATTTCTTTCTTACTGATAAGTATAGATCGTAAGTTTGCTGATAATGGTTGCTAACAAAATATTGATGGCTTTGGTCAGGACACTTAATTAATTGCACATGATTTGTTTGAAACTCCTGCCAATAACCATCTAACGTTTCTATTCTTCTCTTGATATAGTCTGCTGTTTTGCGCTCCGGACCGTCTTTTTTGAAGTTTAATAAAAGCGAATTTATACCCCCTGTGATTTGATGTTGATTTGCTAAAAGATCTTCCATTTTTATCTTGATAACAAATTGTCAATTGTATATTATGGAAAGGTTACTTGATTTGATTTGCTAAGAGTCTTGGCGGCCAATATCCAGCCCAGAACTGCTCGATGTCCAAGCACTGCTGCTGTGACGAGGACTGATTTTGATAATCCTCCTGGCGGCTGATACCATACCAAGAGTTGTTGCTGATAAATCCTGGCGCTGATGATGCGCCGAGGAATGATGATGTTGCTTGTCTCGGCGGCGAAAGCCAAGCCAGAGACTGATTTTGATTTTGCTTACTGCTGGTTCCTCAGCGGAACCTTACACGAATCACTATAAATATTCATTAATCACTCGCGCTGATGGTCTCGCCTTCGGAGGTTCGAAGGACCATGTAGGGGCTGCTGCTCGCACCCTTTATTTGACATGATCGGAGCACCTAACCGGGGTCGCGTGATAGTAATAAAAGACGAAGAAGTGCTTGTCTGTTGACGGTTTAATAGGTACTGAATTGATTGATACATTTTGCTTAGATTGCTAATTAATACAATTTTACGGGTGAGCCCGTACAATATGTATAATTATGTAAATACCAAATTTCAACACCCTAACTTACAAACTAACAACCTGAATCGACATGTATTTGTGACATACGGCATATCGCAATCCGTCTGAAAATAACGTTACACCGAGTCTCCCGACATAGTACTAAACGGTACACCGTTAAGTGTTAACTATTTTGTGTTAACTATTTTGTGTTAACCGTTTAGTGTTAACCGTTTAGTGTTTACCGTTAAGTGTTTACCGTTTAGTGTTTACCGTTTAGTGTTTACCGTTTAGTGTTTACCGTTTAGTGTTAACCGTTTAGTGTTAACCGTTTAATGTTATCAGTTTAGTGTTAAATGTTTAGTGTCACCGTTTAATGTTTACCGTTTAGTGTTACTTACTCACACACACAGGACTGAGAGAGTTTTAATACAGACGAAGTACTAATAGATCAAGTCAAAAATAATGAATTCCTTTTCGTCTCAAACTATGGGTTTAATTTAGATGAAGTAATTTCTGAAATCTACGCTTCTAAGCAACACTGGGTAGAGTGACCACCCAACAGAGCAGTTGTCACTAACGTGGATATTAAATGGTCAGGGGATGTCAAATGGGACAGCATGATAAAACTACACGTACATCGGGCAGTGAGTAAAAGCGAGCTGAAGGTAGAATGGTGATAAAAAATATTACAAATACTTTATGATACGTTTGTCTTGAAAGTGATGAATTCTTCTTGTAACCGCGATCATTTTCAGAAACTCACAACTAATTAATGTTTTCGTGTTCACAAAAAAAAAAAAAAAAAAAAAAAAGTAAAAAAAATAGAAAAAAAAAAAGTTTTCATTGAAGTACTACATGAAAACTCTGTAAAAGGCAAAATTTATCCACATGAAATGAGAAAGATACTGTGATATTTAATTTGATAAGGTTTAATACAGTTAAGCACAAATAGCTTATTAAGGAAAAGCATACAATTCGCTTAAATTTCGTTTCAGGTAAGTATTTTGAAAACAAAATACAGTTTAGAATCTAGATAAACACTATCCGAATAATTCGTCCACTGCTGGCCGTAGGCCTCTGCCAAGACACTACATTTGACCCGATCTTCGGCTCTTATCATCCAATACCATTTCTCTTATGTTTTTAAGTCTCCTCTCTTGCCATGCCCTTGTTTAGGGCACTGATTGTTCCATGGCACTATAGCTTAGAACTAGGCAAGCATGCATCATCATCAAGAGCTCATCGATTAACATCAGGTCAGATAGAGTGAAACGCAAGCCGATAAATTAATAAAACTCAGAGAGAACAGGTATCTTCTAGTCAAGAATGCTCCAATATTGTCAACAATGCTCCACGATTGTTGATCGCATTGTTCTGTGGATCGCATAGTCAGTTCCCATCCATTACAAATTGGAAATAGTCAATTTGCATAGACACGGCACCAAATAGTAACATACGTCGCAATTATTTAAACATTTGCTCACTGCATCTTAATATTAAGAGCTAAAGCATTAAATATATAAATAATAAAACAAATCGCAAGCGCAGCCAACTTACAAACTCATATAATATTACATTATAATTCTAACAACGAAGAATTATCTGGGAGTTTTCAAGTCAAAAATGAACATGTATCTTCTAGGCAAGCATGCTCCACCGCGGAGCGCGTCATAATTTTCCATCAGGTGAGAAGCTTGCCCGTTCAAAATAAAAATATTATAAATTAGAAATGTTGTATGTTTGTTACCAAGCAGCGCTGAAACGGCTGAGCGGATTTGAAGATTTTTGGTGTGACTTTTAAGTCTGGAATAACAAATTGGATACTTCATCATCATCCATTACCATTGCCACGCGAGTTAAACCGATATAACGTGAATTCTGAAGATTGAAATGTTTCATGTGATATACAATTACATATAGATTGAAATAATTACATGATAGACAGATTTAATCGTACTCGTATACTATGATAGACAGTCCGATCACTCGCGAACAGAGAAAGCACTGAAGCTAGACAGGTATCTTATATATACTTATAATAAAGCAATAAGTACCAAAAAAACTGAAGAAATTTCGATCAAATGTTGGTACATTGTTAGTTTAGGTCCTGGAATAGCACATAGAGTACTTTTAACAAAGAGAAATGACCACGCGAGCGAAGCCGCGAGCACAGCTAGTACTAGTATAATATGTATTTATATTACTTGTATATAATTATGTGTGTTTATCCGTTGACTAATTCCCATAGTAAAGGGTATCCTAGTTTGGGGCTAGATAATTGCTGTGAATTGTTCTGAATATATTTATTTAAAAAAAACTGGCAATAACAAGATACATATAGGTGACAAATAATGGTAATGCGTATATATATGTGCCTACTGTACGTGAGTTTTTCAACTAGGCTTGGATTGGGCGTTCAAAAATACGAGAAATATCAAATTTATTATAGTACAAAAATCATACAAAAATAATACACACAAATAATTGTAACAATGGGCGGTTTTATCGCTCAGTGCTCTTTTCCAGACATCCTTGCGAAAATAATTACTCAATGCGGTCAAATACCTAAAATTGATTTAAACTGAAACTGCATCACTCATTCTTGAAACTTTATACACAAAATAAGCTTGTGTTAATGGACCAATCGATAGTGTTGCTGATAAACATCGAGCAACTCCCAATAGCGTATGGCAAACCGATGGGTAATTTGTTAAATTTTTCCCCTGCTTTATGCAAGTATTATTATGTAATGTTATGTTGTAGTAAGGTATAAGAGGAAAGTTTTGGTACCTGAACAGATTGCTAAAAAACTTCCAGATGCTCTGCTTGTTCTTCTTGTCCATGGTAGAGTCGACGCGGCTCGCGCGCACCATCTCCGTCCAGCGGACTGCATCTTGCAGTTCCATGAAACGCTCCTGAAAAGCCATGTAAGAATCATATGAGTGTTTAGAACTGAACCGACATGTAAACATTCAACTCCGTAGGATAAGAGGAAGTGGTTCTAATTCATATTAGATTTGATCTAAACCAACATACATACTAGTGGCTTTGTGAGCTGTAGACCTCGCGAGTACAAACTTTTTTGCAGACTATCTAGCGGTGCACAGTAGCGCCATCTAGTTACCTTATTGTAAAACTAGCATTAATAACCAAGGTGTTCATCAACCCCTACCTAGTAGGTAAAGGGCTGATCCACTGGTAGACTTAAAGTTAAACTTAAACCTACTACCATTGAAATAAAATAAGAACTTTCTAAATCGGATCTAATAAGGTGGAGATATTCTGTAGCCCTTTGTGGGGGAAGTAAGTGGACGAATACAAAATTCTAAAAATTCGTTTATTCTGTACTCCAAATTTAGTCTATATCGGTGGAGAAATGCGACCAGTAGAGAACAGAGGCAGAAAGTCAGACATACGAAAGCATTTTTGCCCAACCTGAAACGGAGACGCTTCGCTCGCGCTTCGCGCTCTCTCGGTCAATTATTCCAGGACCAAAAGTACCAAAGCGCATGTCATGGTGAAACTTAGAAGGGCTATCACAATTAAATGCATATACAACATTTCGTGTCTGTGCTGTTAACCATTTATTCTTATGAAGAGTTCCCTAGTCAGGACCCAACCATGAGTGCCGCAACCTTGTCATGGTAAAACTTAAAAACGGTTATCATAAAAAAATGCGTACACAAAATTTCATGTCTGTGCATTTTATGTTTTTCACTTCTAGAGGATCAAATAGTTTGTTAAATTTTCGTGTTTGTGAAACACTTGGAGCACAGAACACAAACAAAGAATTACTCGCTCGAAGACGCTCCAAACACTTTTTACACCACTTTATATTACGCTAGCTTTGAGGTGTAATATCTCAAAAACGAGACACTTTAAGGTACCAATGTTGCCACATTTTTTGTTGGCATTAAAGTCCTGTATCAATTTACGAAGGTTTGATCAGTGACCGCGACTTTTAAGGTGTTTCACTTGTAGCTATGCCACAAAGTTTGTCCAATTTTTTCATCGTTAACACGGGCCTTTATGTTTACTATTATTATAGTAATTATACCATGGATATTCTAGGATAAGATGACACACGACAACCCGTCGAAAGATAAAAGTAAAACGAACAGAAATTCTGTTATTGGTGTCTATTATTCAAACAAAGCACAAATTAAAAAAAAAACCCGACCCCCCACCCCCCATTATAGCTAAGAAGCATCTCGATCACATCAGTTTTCAAACATAAAAACAGCATCAAAATCGGTCCATTCGTTTGGGAGCTACGATCCTACCTCCTCCCTCCCCCATATAGCTAAGAACCATCTCGATCACATCAGCTTTCAGAAAAAAACGCATCAAAATCGGTACATTCGTTTGGGAGTTACGATGCCACAGACAGACACACATACACACACAGTAATACACACCCTAACACCTGTCTCTTTGTTCGGGGGTTAATAATAATAGCATGTATAGTAGTCGCAGCGGATCTTTATGGTTGTGAGGTTAGGCTCTGTAATATATTGCGCAGTAAGGATAACACAGAATGAAGTAATAGTAAGATAGAACAAGCTAAACACGTAAGCCAGTGAGCGAGGCAGTTATACAATGCTATCACCTTCAACATTGGGATTGCGCCTGAAAAATAGCAGTTTGCGCAGCGACTTGCAACATCCGAGCCAAAAACTTCCGCACAGCGACTAGTCGCTGCGGCTCGGAAATATTAAGTATGATTAGTTTCGTTTTTTTTTAAGTCAACCGTGCATGCATTGCTTGATTGCGCTGGTAGTTTAAGTGCCAAAAGTAGTACTGAGAGACAGGTATTATAACAAAAAAAACGTGTAGTACATAAAAAGGTGACTTTGGTGGCCTTTGTTATCTATATCATCTATATAATAAAGCAATAGGAACGAAAAACACTGTACAAAGATAATTGAAAAAATTATGTCTAGGGTACCTAAAATAAGATACTGAACAAGAATAAAACCTTTATAAAATTCGTGTCTGTCTGTTTTTTTTAAGATTTTGTTTTTACTAACACATGGATTTTTGTTGTCCGAAAATAAAGAAATTTGAATTTGTTGTCTGTTTACCTGCATCACGTAAAAACTACTGGACCATTTGTGATGCAGTTTTCACTGTTGGATAGCTTGGAGTTTGACTTAAAAACTGGTGTACTTGGTATCTCAAACCGATGAGTATAAGCCGAGCAATAGATAAAAAAACAGCTGAGGGAATTTTGATCAAATGTTAGTGTATTGGTATTTTAGGACTTGGATGACGACGCGTGCGAAGCCGCGGGTACAGCTAGTAAATAAATAAATATGAAAACTAATATGAAAGCTTAAATGCGAAAGTTTGTGTGTGAGCGTGTTTGTATGTTGGTTACTTCTTCACGCTAAAACGGCAAAACGGATTTTGATGCTATTACAAACTACATGTGTTAATTTTAAGTCCCTATCTAGTTTTCGTATGGGCTCTAAAAGCCAGTGACAGACGGACAAACAGACATACAGAAAAACACAAAGGAACGTTCCATACCTAACGTTAGGTTTAGTACCGAGTCCTAAAAAAAAGTCTCATACAAATCCAATAGTGAACATACATAAAAAATAATACAGACGAATTGACACCACTAATGAAAAGAGGAAATTGAAAAAATAACTTCGACGTCAGCGGCCTAGCGTTGCCACGTTCGTTGCTCAGTATCCTTTGCCCCAGGGTTGCATAACGTACCTTGTACTGGTTGCGTTCCATCAGCACGCGTGCCATCTCGACCCTGGTGAACCGGCGGCGCTGCGCCATCGGCACGTCGGCTTCGTCTTCGTTCTCGCCACCTCCGGCATTGTTGCTCACTGTCTCCTGAAAATTGGCAATAGTATGTGGTGAAAACGAAGGAACACAGGCGTTCCTGCGGTGTATCTCACCTAAGTCCAGGAGTGGACATAGTGGTAGTATCTCCTCTCAGTTCGTCCACTTCACCATCTTAAATGTTAGCTTGAGGTGTCACAGCTCCTTCTAGAGTTGTCCCACGCGCTCGCGCAGATTCTCCCGCGCAGTGCTGAGGATTAACACTTCCTCGTGCAGTATATCCTGCTCTTCTGTCAGTTCGTCCACTTCACTATCAGACTCTCCTGTTTATAACGTTACCTTGAAGTTTCGCAGCTTCTCCTCGCGGTGTCCCACGCGCTCCCGTAGCTTCTCCCGCGCTGTTCTGAGAATGAATACCTCCTCGCGCAGTATCTCCTGCTCTCTTGTCAGTTTGTCCACTTCACTATCACTCTCCTGCTTATATTGTTACCTTGAGGTGTCGCAGCTCTTCCTAGAGTTATCCCACACGCTCCCGTAGCTTCTCCCGTGCAGTGCTGAGGATAAAAACCTCTTCGCGCAGTATCTCCCACTCTCCTGTCAGTTCATCCACTTCACTATCAGATTGTCCTGTTTATAATGTTACCTTAAGGTGTCGCAGCTCTTCCTCGAGTTGTCCCACGCGCTCACGTAGCTTCTCCCGTGCGGTGCTGAGGTTGAACACTTCCTCGCGCAGTATTTCCTGCTCGCCAGTTAGTTCGTCCACCTTCACGATCAGGTCATCCTTCACTACGTTCAGGGCATTTTTGGTGGCGAGAAGCTCGTTGTTTTCGAGAATTAGGTTTTCGACCTCCTTGCCCATACCTATTTGGGTTGAATGTGGTAAGTTTGCGATCTTTAAGAATCTTAGAATTTAATAGTCAATGTTGTTGAGAGGACTATAATAATTAATGCCGTGAAAATAAAAATTCAATTCAGTTCTTGTTTTTGTGGCTTTTGTGGCAGAGGCAAGTAGAATAAAATCTTATACCTACGTTTTAGGCCGTTTTAGGCAAAGGCACCAAAATTTCGCCAATGTCACGTGGTAAGATATATTGCGTAGTATTGTATTCTCTTTCGTAAGATAGACCGTCAATTATTTTCTAAAGGCAACAGAAATTTAATATTTTTCTAGACTAAACAAAAACACAAATGAGAGAATAACCTTCTTTAACAATAGTTAAGGATCAATATTGAAAAATAATTCACTGAAAAAGTTACTGTTTTGTTACATTTACATTTGTTTTTAACCTACACCCTTAGCAATAAAAATAACTATAAAATATATAATGCTGATTTTTCATTGCCTCTGTTCCTTAATATATTTATATTTAAGTTGTACCACAGAATAAATGATATGGTTACATTATGCAGCGGTTTTTTAAACTGCCTTTAAATGTTTTTTTGATAAAATAATTGATAATATTATTACAATATTAGAAAATAATATAATTAGTATTGAAATTAATAATATTAAAATAATTATTTAGATTAAATTTATTTAAACTTTTCATCAATTAATTGAAATATAAAGAAATAATCATACGACATCAACAAAATGTCATTAGTATTTTTTAATTTGTGCATACTAAGTGAATATTGCAACAAAACACATGTGCAGACGTCACTTAAATATTTGCAACATCTAATGCAAATTAAAACAATTTTTCAAATCTGCTATTACTATGTACTTTCAAGTCATTTCAAATAGGAAGCGATGCTATAATTCCCTTCAGAAAGTAGAAAATACAAGATGAAAAGCAGCTACAATGATATTATACTAAAATGAATTATATTTCATATACTTATTATTTAAAAGGACTTAAACCAAATATATCCCAGAAGAACTCTTTGAGATATTCTCCAACCTTTGCAAAATGATGTTATTTATATAAATTATATAATCATAGTACACGGAAAGAAATAAGGCACACCAGAATATAGCAAGTAAATCCCGGTATCGTTAAAAATGCAGACAAGTAATTATAATTGGTAGCTATAAAAATAAGTCAACTTTGAGTAATTTTACTATATGACAGAGATATTTTTTATAGTATTTTATTAGTAAATCAATTAAAGCGATTTGATCAATTCAAGTTTTTTTAATTATATAATACTAGATAAATTCGCGGCTTAGCAAGCGTGGTCATTTCTGCAGGTTAAAAGTACTATATGTACTATTCCAAGAGCTAAACAACACCTTATAACCAACATTGGATCAAAATTCCTTCAGCCAACAATTTTTTTTCTCGGCTTCTTCTCATCGAATTGAGATGCCAAGTACAGCAGTTGTTAAATCAAACCCTAAGCTATCCAACAGTGAAAATAGCAATCGGTCCAGTAGTTTTTACATGATGCGCGAACAAACAGATATGAACTAAAAAAGCTTTTTTCAGTAGCTTATTATAAGTACCTACCTTAGACCATTTCTTTTTTAATCATCTTCCTTGTACAGACTTTTTCGTATTTATTGCTTTATTATAAGTGTAGATTTATGACCTCAAATCAAATTTTACTTTTATGTTGAAATGTCTATAGTACTTGTGTTAACTTAAAGGGGAACTTTGCAGTGAAACAACGTTCAACGGTGTTCTGGGTTCGAAATATTTCTCAATGTGGATACTTAATGTTATTTATTTCTTTAGCGCCAAATCTGGCACAAAATAGCAAACTCAAGCATATATATATTTTCTGACGTGCCATATTTCTCGCCTGTCACTGTCCGGGTCACTTACCGAAGTAGTTATCATTAACTGCAATGCGTTGAGGCAACAATATGTTAGAACGCATGAAATAGAACGAACAAAGTATTAGTACGTCATATTTCTATGAAAAAATATATATTTATTAATGGTGAATAATACCACTCACATTTTTAACGTAACGTAAATAATATGAAATCCTAGAAATTCAGCACATATACAGAATTACTTTATTTGACTCAATTGACTTTGATAATATTTTATATTTATATTTGTGTTTTGTGTGATATTGCGTATTTTGTATACCACTAGATTTAGTGATTCTAAAATTAGGATATTTTCAATGTTATATATTCAGCTTCATATTTTATGAATTACTTTAATATAAAAACGAGTAAGCATATAGACAGATCTTATTATAACGTACATTATGTGCGGTGTAATATGAGTGGTATTATGAGTTATGAAATGAATAAATTCAAGAATATGTCCATCAAGCACAAGCGAATTATAAAAAAAACTACAAAAAAATAAGACTAACCTTGTAAACCAATTGTTTATTTTTTATTAATTTTGAAATTCTGCCTGTTATGAATATTTCGAAAGCGATAAGTAGCAAATTTAAGAACACATGCTTAAGGACCACAAAAGAGGCTTTAAAAGCTCAAATAAATAAATAATAACACAATAATAATAAATAATAATAATTACACAGGTTCGACGGTGGGAGGTAAAATCACAATCAAAATGTTGTCAAACAAATTCGCATAAATGTTTTTAATTTATATTTTTATATTCTGGGCATCTGAATACTGTACTGTAGTCACGAGAATTTAAATGTAAACGTTGCGTATTTTCAGAAGTATTTAACTATCATCGTCATCAGCCCGTATCAGTCCACCGCTGGTCTCTCCCACAGCACGCCACTGAGCCTGATCTTCGGCTCTTCCTTTACAACTGCTGCCAGACAGACATTTTGCGTATATCGTCGCTCCGCATATCCAGAGGGCGCCCCACACTAAAGAACACTTCTTGTTCTTAAGCGGAGACCGCGACTCGGCAAACGTAATGTAGGTCGCCCTCCGGCTAGGAGGAGCGACGATATACGAAACATGGCTGGCGGCAGGTAGAAAGTAATAAGCGAAGATCGGGCTTAGTGGCATGCTTTGAGAGGGGGCCTATGTCCAGCCGAGTTTTGATAAGGGCTGATAATGATAATGATTATGACTATTATTAGTAACAGATAATATCTTACCTGATGAAGCATACTCGCCGGGATGTACCCAGCTACCTGTACGGATAGAAACGCACACAAATGTAATATTACGACAACAAGCAAAGCAAATTGTTAAGATGACACACAGACACACACAAATATATGTTCGCAAGAACTTGTAATCATTTCTAAAAGCACTCTGTGCAAGAACTAATGTTATGAATTTACATGTCACTTAAGTCGATTTAGTCATTAAAATTGATGAAACCCTTGGGATTGAAAAATTGTTCTAATTTAATGTTCCCCATTTAAAAAAAAACTGTAGTTTTTGTAATCATAATTATGTAATTTCTATAGAGAACAGTCGTCGCCGTTGTTATAATAGCAGCACTATTTTAAAAGCTTTCGTCTACACTCATATCTTAAAATCCGGATAATGAACTCAAAAATTGCATAATGACATACATTACGCACGGCACATCTCTAATAAGAAAAAGAATTACACTATAACACTGTTTGTTGAACTAAACAATGTTATAATATATATATTTTTCCCATAAAAGCACCGGTTTGGCTCCGCACTACGAGGGACCGCACCATTTATTATCGATGGCAACGCGTGTTAGCCTGTATGCGCGCGAATTCGTTGTGGACTGGATTTTGCCACCATAATTTACTTTAAAATGTACCTAACCAATATAATGTGTTTTTTTGTTGTTGATTAAATGTTTTATCCTGATTAAAAATGTGACCAAGGTGTGTTAAACATGTGAAAACAGTATTCGTGAGAAGAATTTGATTCCACCTGACATCACGAAACATCAACGAACATGACGAACGCGCTTTTACCAGCAAAAACAAGAAAATATTACGACATTATTTTTTTCTATAAAAGTAAGTTCCTATTGCATGAGTGTAGATAAAATAGTGTATGAAACGGCACATAACTAGTTATTAAATCACTCTCGTGTTTTAATTCCCTACATTATGCAACTGTTTCATAAACTACTATTATTTAACTTCACTCGTATGGATGTATCAATGTATTTCTGTCTATCCTGGAATCTTGCAACACTAATTACGATTACTTCCCGATTAGTTAACCAGCTGAAACTTTTAAGAATGTAATATAAAAATTAAAAGTATTAAAGCTATTAAATTATACTTATTATGGAATAACTATCCTTTAAATTACCCACTGTCGAAACAACCGCTTAGACTGATGCGCGACTAGTACACAGGCTAGACTTGTAAAATGTGATCACATCATTTGGAACGATGGAGGGCTTATCAGCTTCATCAGCAATTTGATTATGTTATTGTATCAGAAGCATGTTAATTTGTTATTCACTTCATACTAACACAAATTTCTACAGTAAACTCTTTGATATCTGGAGGCAAAATGTGTTTCGGAACGGTGCTTCCTTTTCTTGCGCCAGATTTAGCTATAAATTGGTTTAACTCAAAGTTTGATTAGTTTAATTTATTGTACAATATCCGTGAATTATCAAGCGTAACGTCACTGGGAGCTGCATATTGCACGCTTACGCCGCAGACAGATAATAACAGCTTACATTGCATTCCTACTCCCAAAAATCGCTTGTGTGAATTGGTCTCTCGAGTCGAGGCTACACAAACTTCTGCTAGTACGGAGGACATACCCGTGATATCTGCGCCGTCGTCTCCCTCCACCATGTTAGAGTCTGTGTCGTGGAACGCCAGCTCCTGGTACAGAGTGTTTCCGCTGCGCTTCTCGCTCTTGGTATGCGACTTGGCGGAGTTGGCTGGCGGCGCGACGGGTGATGTAGCCTGGAACGAACATACATACTTTATTTTTCTTATTCATACTCAGGGCCTTGGCGTCATCTGACGTCATCGGCATGACGGCATACAACAGAATAATTTAATCGTTCTTAGCTACTTTGAGAACCGACCAACTTTGTGTACCAATGTGATAAAAGCGAAATAACTCTGTCTCTGTATGTCTGTTACCTTTTCAAGACTAAACGGCTGATTCGGTAACCGGTATAGAGATAGTTTGAACCCTGGGGAAGGAAATAGGAAACTTTTTATCGCGATAAACTAGTCACGCAACTATGCATCCTACTCCTAGCGCCTTGCGCCTTCTTAGAACTGCGCAGCTACCAAAGTTAACAACTCGCACCATTAAGTACTAAAGTTGTTGTTAGTACGGTATCTTCTACGGTAACATGAAATGCTGAAAGAAATGCATCTATATAATGTGTTCATGAAAATAAATAGTTTAAAAATACCAACTTAAGTCGTTATGTGGGACAATGTGGGGGCAGAGATAATATAAAAACCAAAACCGACCATGAGTTATTATTCGTCTGAAGGTTACACGACATTGCGTATTTGGTATTTTATAGAAAGGAATGAAGCTATGCAAAGTGCATCATTGCACATTTGCCACTTCACAAATACTGGCCATTAGACCAATCTTAATTTCACCAGCAGTAGGTTGCCGTAGAAGTTCTATACGCCTATAATCCTCACAAACGGTGACACCAGAAGACAGCACTACCTAATCCGACAAAAGAACAAGCATCGCAAAATATGCAGTTTCAGCGGTCGGTGTAGCATGTGATGCTAGTTTAGTATACATAATTGCTTCCGGTTCTCAATCGGTTGGGCCCTCGGTCCTTTGTAGGGGCCTACCTAAATCACAGAATAAATAATAGTACTTCGTACTTAAAGCCCGTGCCATCTCTAGTCAGTAAAAAAGTTTTTGTTCGTTTATTGTTTGCTTGTTTGTTTGTCGTATGAAATAGTGCTGGCCTCTGGAATCAGAGTTTCTTAAGCTGCCCGAGGTGACATGGCTTAACGACTGCTATTAATCAATAACAGCCGGGACCGACCGCTTAACATTCCTTCCGAAGCACGCGAGCGATGGAAAACCGTTTATGAATGAAAAGTACCCGTGTGACTGGCTAGGACTGAAAGTGCGAATTACTTCTATTAATAAAACGTGTACGATCACACTAAATTTTTTTCTATACTTAAAGCAGAAATACATAGTGTCTATTTTACAATATGTTACTGTCAAACTAAACCAGTCAAAACGACAATCAACGTCAGTGAAGAAAACAAAGTTGGGTAACGATCTTTAAATAAAATAAGAAAAAATGAATTATATGATTCACATAGCCGTACTTCTGCTTTTAACGTGCAAAGGTTCAAGTCTGCAATGCTACCAGTGCAGCTTGCCTCGAGACACAGGCTGTTGGCGATTCAACCTGGACAAGATTTACCTAAAGGAGTGTAAGACCAACTCGAGTGGCCCGAAGCCCGTCTGCCGAGCACTCACACAGGTATACAGTGCTAGGTGGTCCAAAAAGTCAAAGATTATTTTCACGCACTCCGGGGGAGTGCGCTTTAAAATTTTGCAAATGTATGTATGTATGCTTGTCCACGTATTTCTCGGAAACTACAACTCTGATCGCAATAATTATTTTTGTAATAGTTTCAGTGTCTTTCAACTTAGGGGAAAATTAATGTTTCATCAAAATTGGATCAGCAGTTCAAAATATATTTATTTTTAACTGTTTCCGGTATGTTTTTTTTTAACTATCGGAATAAGTACTCGGACTAAATTTTCTAAGGCCTACTTTAACGAAACTAAAACGTAAGACGTTGTCATGGGAGACTTCAACGCTAAAGTGAGAGTACAGACATGCAGCGAGTCGGTAGTAACACGACGGACAACACGGTTTTGGCAGCAGAAATCACAGGGGGCAAATAAATGCTAGTCAACTTCCTGGAGAAAGGAAGCAAAAATCTTTAAAAAGTAGCCCCAACGGAAGTGGACGTGGCAAAGTCCCGATGGTGTAACGAAAAATGAGATCGACTTCATCATAGCGGACAAAAAGTCTCAGTGATCTCTAGGTTTAAAACCGGGAGTGATCACCGACTTATCCGAGGCACTCTGGATATTGATTGAAAGCTTGAACGTCTCCGTTTGATGAAGTCCACGCTCCGACCTAACCTGCTCCAAACCGTTGTTGGATACGAAATATTCCAGTTGAAATTGGAGAACCAATTCGCTGCCTTGAAACGCACAATTGACGTTGACTTTTACAAGGAAAGATCCTTGTAAAAGTCAACGTCAATTGTTGACCAAGTCGTGGGAATCCTTAGGGAAGAGGGAACGAAGTTCTGCGAGATGCGGCGTACAGGTAGAATATCAAAACATTTGGTGGAGTCTCTGCAGCTCATTGAGGAACGACGCGAAGATCTAGCAGTCACTTGTCAGATCAGCGAGCTTTGAATAAGCAAATAAAAGAGCTGGTAAGGTGAGGCCTCCGACGCTCCAATGCAAGCGCTATAGAAGAAGCGATAGTGCGGAATCAGGGGTCAAGTCTTCATACAACAGCTTGGTCAAAGCTATCTGACGAAGTTGATCACATCAAACGGGAAAGTTTGATGTGATCAACTTTTTGTTGTTTCTAAGCCTGAGATTCTCGCGGAAGTTGAAGATTTCTATGCCCAACTGTACATGTCACACGCGTCGCAACTCGGACCCGATATCGAGGATTCCAGGGCCACTCTGACCCGCCACTATACTGAAGAGCTGCCAGAAGTCAACCTTGACAAAATCGAGATGACTCTGAAACAACTCAAAAATTGAAAAGCCCCGGGTTAGGACGGAGTTACTACGGAGCTAGCTCCTGAAAGCAGGAGGTACTCTCACGCTTAAAGAGTTTCAGCGTTTGTTTAATTCTGTCCTCTTCTCTGGGAGAACACCAAAGGCAATGAAGAGTGTGGTCGTCCTGTTTTTCAAAAAGGGTGACAAGACCCTTTTGAAAATCTATCGGCCCATTTCCCTCCTGAGCAATGTCTACAAACTGTTTTCGAGAGTCATCGCGAATCGTCTTGCGCGGAGATTCGACGAATTCCAGCCAACAGAGCAGGCCGGGTATCGGGGAGGATACGGCACCATAGACCACATCCATACAATGTGGCAGATTATACAGAAGACACAAGTTTATAATCAGCCCCTGGGCATAGAGTTTGTGGACTATGAGAAAGCCTTTGACTCTGTCGACACTTGGTTTGTTTTGGAGTCCCTGCAACGATGCCAAGTCGACTGGCGGTATATCCAAGTGTTGAGAAGTCTGTATGACGCCGCAACAATGACCGTCCAAGTACAGAACAAGCAGACTAAGCATATCCCCCTGCATCGAGGTGTGAGACAAGGGGACGTTATTTCTCCGGGATTGTTCTCAAATGCATTGGAGGATATGTTTAAGACTGGACTGGAAAGGATGTGGTATTAAAATTAACGGTGAGTACATCTCATACTTGAAATTCGCGGATGATATCGTCATTGAGGCAGAAACGTTGTAAGAGTTGTAACAGATGATGAACAGCCTAGCTGATTCGTGTCAAAGCATTGGTCTCCAGATGAACTTGGACAAAACCAAGGTTATGTTGATCATGCGAATGGGACATTACGCGGGTATGACATATTGCGAACGTAGCAAACAGCGAAAGGGACATTATGCGAGTGTGACATCTTGAGAATGTGACTTTCTACGACATTATGACATTTTGAGAACGTGACATTGTACGACGAGACGTGTTCAACGAACATGTTTTTCTGGAACCAATTGCTTTTAACGGAACTGATAGGAGTATGTTTATCTGGGGCAAACTTTGCAATTAGGTAAAAACAACTTCGAGAGAGAGACCCGCAGAAGAATACAGCTGGGCTGGGCAGCATTTGCGAATCTTCGTCGAGTTGATCTAATAGCACTTGGGACAATACGCATTTTGTCCAAAACGCAGTAGGCCACAGGCATTTTGTCAAATACGCAGATAGTCCAAGTACATGCGAGAAAATAAACAATGTTGTATTTATTTTTCTTATAACCCTTAGCAGGTTGGAAATTCGAGGGGGGGAAGGGGGTGGAAGGATTGGTGGGTGCGAGAGCGAGGAAAGAGGGGGGAGTGAGGGTAGGGTGACGTAAAGTGTGGGGAGGGTATTGGGAAGTACGGAGAAGAGTAGAGGAAGAATGGGAAAAAGAACACGGGATGCAAGTTGGTGGTGTCAAGTAGCTTTAAATGATTTTGAAGCTATGTAAATTACAAAAATTAGCATCACACGATTTTGACCCTTAATGACATTAATCGGATTTAGTCAGATTCGGCAGTTACTGTGTTCATTTAGTCAAAATAAGTTAAAAAAAAACAAGGTACTTAGCTCATGAAAATAATGTCGAGAATCGTGTGACACCTTTTAAATTATTTTGGAGCTATGTACATTACAAAAATTATCGTCACACGATTTTGACCCTTATTAACATTAATCAGATTTAGACATATTCGGCATTTATTGTGTTCATTTAGTCAAAATAAGTTATATAAGCAAGGTACTTAGCTCATGACAATAAGGTCAAGAATCGTCTGACACCATTTCAAAGATTTCGGAGCTATGTACATTACAAAAATTAGCGTCGCACAATTTTGAACCTTATTGACATCAATCGGATTTTGTCAGATTCGGCTTTTACTGTGTTCATTTAGTCTCTCTTCCTACATACCATACCCTCGTCCTACTTACCCCCATCCTCCTCCCACTTACATCACATCCCATCTACTCCTTTCCAACATCCCTCAACATAACCCATCTTTCCCACACTTCCCCCATCCTACCTATGACATGCGACATGATCCTTGTGACTTGTGTCTACTGACTTGTAACTTTAACTTTCTTTGGCGGACTGCCTTCACTTTCACTTTGACATTGACTTTCACTTTCACTCTCACCTCCACCTTGAGCCCCCGACTTCCGTCCGACTTCCCCCACCATCTCGTCACTTACCCCGCCCACCCCCATACTTCTCCCACCTTACCCACACTTCCCCACTGCTCACTTTCCCCAAATTCCCCTACCCACCTCATCCTTTCCCCAACAACTGTCACTTTGACACCTGTCACTTTGACACATCCTGAGTAACACATAGGATTTCATAATCATTATCATCCAGGCGGGTGGAACCGTGAGGCGCAGCTGGTATATAAATATAGCTCAGATATGATTGTAGAGCTGACTGAACTTAGCTACTCACTTGGTGTACGACGCAACGCCGTCAATTTTATCAAAAATTAATTGTTGCATATAATGAACCACCTGCGCATAAATTGGACTTTACGTATTTGTCGAAATGAGTGTGGACCAACTGCGTTTTGGACGAAATGCGTATTGGACCAAGTGCTATTTGATCGATTTATTCCCCAGAGATACACTTACATACAGTTTCCAAGAAGAGAAAATTAGAAAAAAAAGTTCCTCTTCTTTTCCTTAGAGATCAATTTTCAGCTCATCATCATCATCATCATTTCAGCCTTTAGAAGTCCACTGCTAAACATAGGCCTCCCCCAAAGAGCGCCATGACGAGCGATCTTGTGTCACCTCCATCCACCGACTTCCTGCGATGGCTACATCACACTCATTCATCATTCAGTTTCATTATCGGCTAGTACACTAAAATATAAAAGTGTTTTCAATCCCTATTTAGTTTATTATAATTATTTCCCAGAGTATTTGTGCATTCACTTATTTTTAATAACATAATCATTGAACTTATGCCTAATTAAATATTTACTATTTCTATTTATTTATTTAGCTCGGTTAACGTTGTGTAGGGCGCCCTCCAGCTAGGTGGAGCGACGATATAAGCAAAGTGGCTGGCAGCAATTGGAAAAGAAGAGCCGAAGATCGGGCTCAGTGGGGTGCTTTGGGAGAGGCCTATGTCCAGCAGTGGATTGACACAGGCTGATGATGATGATGAATTTGATTTTGAAAGGTGACAAAGAAAACTAAATTAAATTAATTAAAGAAATTAAATAAAAACTCATAACACCGTGTTTTTTGAAACGGATGTATAAGAGGCGCCTTAGGCACTGCTACATATCGATAATGTCATTAATGACATATATAATTTTATTGATGCGTAAATCAAACGATCGATCGATCGTTTTCTTGTATGTTCATTCAATTTATCTTCAACAAAAAGTCTATCTATGAGGAAATTGTATTACTGGGGAATAATTCTATTTTATGCACAGCAGTACCGAAAAGTACACAGAGTTAAGGGTTTTAATAAGTGTATCTTACAGGAATAAAAGCGTAGTTTTATTAAAAGTTTCTCTAGGGGGAAAGTGTATCTATGGAGAATACATAGTTTAAGCATAGTTTCCATTTCTTCATGGTATCACTTTCACAGATACATTACTTCACTTCTTCTCAAGATGTGACAGTCATCAGAGAATGCGCTTACTTGTACGAGAGCCCGTTGCAGTGTGTGCAGTCGAAATTTAGCGCGCTACATTACTCGCTTTCCTGCGAGTGTGCTGTCGATGCATGCAATAAAGGAAGCAGTGGTTATAGCTATTGGAATGTCTTTTTTTTGGTATTAAGTGTTTGTGTTAGTTTTAAGGAAATATACTGATTGTTACTTATTCTACTGTGTCTTTGTTTATTAGTATTATTATTACGAATCTTATTTATGCTCGACTTGAAACATATATTTTTACAGAAGTGTTGTTGGCAGCGAGAGACTTTTAAGTATATCCCAATACAAACTGTTGGACGCAACATCGATCACTGTGTAGTATTCTTACGCAAATAAAATATACACAATCATTTGAGTTAGATTTTAGGCTAACCAACAGCGGAAACAGAATTGTAAATATTCTAATCAGTTTAGCACTTTTTACGTCATGAGGTATTAAATAAAGTCAGAAGATAATATTTACTTCTCAGCGACTACTTATTGATCACAGATGCATAATATGACATCCAGTAAGTAAGAGTCAAGCTTTGCAACATCATTGCAATAAGTTCAGTAATGTTTAAAGTGATTACAAAGAAAAACTCAAACGGACAGACAAATAGACATTTCAAGTATGCATAGGTCTGCTAAGTAGGTACCATTAATTTTGATCAAGTGAGTGAGCGCGTGAAGAAATAACGATATTTTAATAAACTGTAATACAGCTGAGGCACACTGGGTCACACGCATGTGTTTTCGTTACTCGTTGCGCCATTTTATTTATAAATAATCAATATTTTGTGGATTTTATGTAATAACTTCAACATCAAAAATGTGACATTAACTATTTATCGTTTAATTATGCGATATAATATTACTAGATTTCTTCAAAAAAAGTGTAGCAAGTGTATAAGTTTCGTTTTTGACTGCAAATACATTACTAGACTCGAAAAATCTTTATATTATATAAAAAAAATGCCTTCTTATTGATTTCTCTTTACTGTAATCCGAACGCTATCCGAACGAGGTTAATTTTCGGGTGTTCGGATTATAGAGGTCCTACTGTATTAGATCATACTTGTGATTTGGGGACGTATTTAAATAAGTCTTATCTCATAAGTATGGCATTACTCTGTAATATAATTCCAAGCAATTCTTCTGATTTAACAAGAACATAATATAAGGTGTTTCTTCTAGCAAATGACGTACGGCCTTGCTTGCTCTACTTGGAAAGGGCTCTGCTGTGCCTCCAGATACATCTCAGTAATTACTTCATCTACCAGCCCTCCTAAAGTCATAAACTCGATAGACTTGCAGTGTAATAATAACTACATAAAATAATGAAATACATGCAAGCAAGAAAATATATATTTTAAACGAAAAATAACATGAAGCCTCAAAAAAATAACAAAGGGATGATCCAAGATCCTTTTTTCTGTTTGTACGCCATTCGTAAGCGAAGAGGGGGGCCTGCGTACCACTTGAAGAGCTTGCCTTGTGAAGTTAGGTTTTTGTTCATGTGCTAATAGCCGTTGCGACGAATCCGAAACTGCTAAAAAATATACAAGTTACAGTAAAACCCGTTTTACAAGTTAAAACTAGTTTTAACAAAGCGCCTTCGTTACGTTAAATTGATCAGTTAAAACAGTTTTGACAAAGCAGTAGGTTAATTAGGTTGATACTAGTATGAATGATTTTGGATTCATGGCAATTTGAATCTAAAATCGTTTATGTCAACCTAACTCCTTTTTGTGTTCGGAACCCTTGTCATGTTCAACCTAACCTACTGCTTTTCGTGGGCGCACTTAACTCGTCACCAAACAGTTTTAACTCAGGCGTTTAGTAACAACAACTAGTTATAAAAAGATAATACGCGTTCTAACTAAAAGTATGATCTTCGGTTTTTATCATCAAACGACTGCCGGCAGTTCGTCGAAAAGATAGAAGGCGGTTTTGTTTCAAATAATTCTACTGCTGCTGCACTAACCTGACTCTGTTGCGTGATGGCGTCCGTCTGGTGCGCTCTCTCCACAGTCCTCACGGCAGCCAGCTCTGATCCAATGGGCGGTGACGGCGGCGAGGATGAGAGACTGACGGGGCTGCCCGGCATGCTCTCCGTCTGTTCCACGTTATGCATGGAGTTCTCAAGAGAGGCAAACCCGAACGAGATCGGACCTGGAACGAGATAATTATAATCAGCCTCTATTCGTCCACTGCACGACGTAAATCTTCTAGTGAATGACACCTATCTTCGGCACATCCTTTCTATGCCAGCCGCCATTCCCAAGTCGTGGCTCCACCTACACAACAGGCTTCAAATGCTATGTTTGCCTAAACACGGTCTCCTCAACTCGATTACATCAAAGGTTGTCGGTTTTTAGAGATGTGACCAGCCCACTTTGGCACTACAGCTTGCTTATTTTTTAGGATGTATGGGAGCGAAAAATTATCTCACTGCTCCAAGCCGTCCTCACCTTTTGTCATCTTGCTGAATAACGAACGAGGCGCAGGCGACCGACAGATGACGGTATAACCATCCTAAAACAAGCGTAGCCAAATGACACAGGCCGGTGACGGGCAGCAACATCACCGGTGCGAGAAGCTACGCCCTGCGATCGCCAACCCGCATGCCCAGCGTGGCGATTATGGGCAAAATTTCCTAAAGAACGGCACAAACAAAAAATGGCCCCCAGTTCCAGGTCGCCCTGCTATTCCTGACCAAGGTGGCGGTCAAGGAAATGGAAGGGCAGGGGGTGCGAAGAATCCCCGGGCTACCATAGGCCACGCCAAAAAAAACTGACCCTGGCTAGGTACATCCATGAACGATTAGGCTTGACGAGCACATGGCGCAACTCGAAACGGAACTTACGAAGATCAGGTGGCACATTCTAGGGTTAAGTGAAGTCCAAAGAGCCCTCTCTTTGGACTCTGAGGACACAATAAACCTGGAATCAGACCACCTATTCTACTTCCGAGATCAGCAGTCTCACGGTGGCGAGGGTTTCCTCGTAAATAAAGTCCTCACTGATAATGTTGTAGAAATATCCAGTCTGTCGACCAAGGTAGCGTACCTGATTCTTAAGCTGACCTGTACGCCCTTAAGGCTGGTATAGCCTTAAGATCGTACATGATTACGCACCGGCCTCAGCACACTCGGATGATGAGGTAGAAGATATCTTTGATGACATTTCTTCAGCCCTACTTACAAGGGCCCAATACAACGTTATTATGGGAGACTTTAACGCCAAAGTGGGAGTACAGACTTGCAGTAAATCGAAAATAGGTCCACACGGTTATGGAGACAGGAATCACAGGAGGTAAATGCTGATTTTTGTAAAATGAGGGCTTCTTTTTGATGAATTCATTCTTCAACTAGCTTAAAAGCTAAAAAAAACAAGCCCGCCCTGCCAAAAATAACTTATTTCAATAAAATATATGCTGTTGGAATGTGCTTATCAATGTGCTTATCAAGGCTTTCAATTTGATACCCAGTAAAATATATTTTTTTCCGCTGTTGTAAATGAAGCAAGAATGAACATATTGTTGTTTTTAGTTTCAAAAATAGAATTTCCTTGTTACTCGAGGGATTCTAACAATACTCCATACGTCTAAATCTTTTCAGGCATTTATTTAAAAGTTATGATGGAATAAATAAACTCACATGAAAACAAACACACATACCAACATACATGTATCCTAAAAACCTTACACTCCTTTTTTTGGGCAGTCGAGTAAAAAGCAACCCCAGATTAAGTGGACTTACTAAAAATGAGATTGACTTCATAATGACGGACAATAAGCACAGGATTCTGGGATGTCTCAGTGATCGCAAGGTTCAATACCGGTAGTGTTCACCGACTTGTCCGAGGCTCTTTGAATATCAACCACAAGCTTGAAAGATGCCGTCTGGTGAATTCTACGCTCCGAACCAAACTGCTCAAGCCGCTGTTGAATCAGAACAGTTCCATCTCAAGTTGGAAAATCGATTCGCTGCCTTGGAAACCAGAAATGACGTAGATGAGAAACCCTAAAAAGTAATCTTAAGGGAAGAAGGCACAAAATTTTGTAAGCTGCAGCGTACGGGCACGTAGTCTAAAATGTCGGATGAGGCTCTTCGAATTATGGACAAACGACGGGAGAAACAGCAAGCCACACCGTCAGAAAAAAAGGAGCTCAATCAGAAGATCAGTAAGCTGGTGCGACGTGACCTCCCAGTATTCAAATACACGCCGGATAGAAAAGGCAATGGAGCGAAATCGAGGGTCTAATGTCTTGGATCAGCAATTGAGTAGGTTGTGCCAATAATGGCACAGCTGTCGTCTCTAAGCCGGAGATCCTTTCTGAGATCGAAGACTTCTATGGCCGATTGTACGACTCGCATGCTTCTAGACCAGAACCCAGCACAGAGGATTCCCGCGCAATACTGACCCGCCACTACACTGACCGAACTGACCGACATCAGTTTAGACGAAATTGAGATGGCGCTCAAACAACTTAAGAATGGAAAGGCCCCCGGTGAGTTTCGTATAACTTCTAAGCTCTTGAAAGCAGGGAGGAACACGTACTTGGGGAGCTACAGGGGTTCTTAACAGTTGGAGAACTCCAGAGGCGTGGAGCAGGAGTTTAGTAGTGCTCTTCTTTAAAAAAGGGGATATTTTAGAGAACCACCTACCTATTTCACTCTTGAGTCACGTCTATAAGTTGTTTTCGAGGGTCATCTCAAATAGTCTCGCAAGAAGACTTGACGAATTCCAGCCTCCTGAACAGGCTGGGTTTCGCGGAGGATTTATCACCACAGTGAGACAGGTAATACAGAATCTGAAGAGCATAACCAGCCTCTGTGTCTTGCTTTTGTGGACTATGAGATGCCTTTGACTCCGTTGAAACCTGGGCGGTTCTGGAATCTTTGCAGAGTTGAAAAGTATACATCGAAATGCTGAGGTTTCTGTATGACGCCGCGAATGATTCTGTATGAAACCAGCAGTGTAAACATATCCAAATTCGCAGGGGAGTGAGACAGGGGGATGTTATATCCCCAAAACTGTTGTTAATGCCCTGGAAGATATGTTTAAGGGCCAAGTCCAGCTGTGCAAAATTTGAAATTAGACATTTTGTGCTCCCTACCACAGAATAACTATTAGTATCTTTAAGCTGTACCCTAAAGTAATGAAAGTTACTCTACTTTATGAAAGTGTTGTTAGGGACACTTCATTTTTATGTACCTATGTATATTTTTTTACATAGGTACATACCCACGTGATCACTTTGTGCTCCCTACCACAGAATAACTATTAGTATCTTTAAGCTGTACCCTAAAGCAATGAAAGTTACTCTACTTTATGAAAGTGTTGTTAGGGACACTTCATTTTTATGTACCTATGTATATTTTTTTTAAATATAAACGATCGCACGGTCACCATACGATCGCGAAAACCTGTATTTTCCCAACAAAAGAAAAGGAGGGATGGAGGGGTAACGTAAAAAATCGTTTTATCGCTCAATAGTTATCTCGATACACGAATATTTGGAAAAAATACGTATAAACGCGGACGGGGCCTCGTGTTTTCTTTATAATTTAAGTTATAGTTCGTAATATGACGAAATGTTTTAAAAGTGCAATCCGTGGTGGAGTGAAGGATGTTTTTCCTACAAGTATAATAAGTGATAATAATAAATCTTTTTTAATTTGTAATATGCATCTGAATCGGTTCGGGGTTGTTGGATATCAGGATCCAGTAGCCGAAAGAAGGGTTAAAAAATCAAAATTCAGTATTAAATTAGGTATAATATTTATGACACAGCTGTATTTGTATATTAAAAAACATTTTTTTGTTTATTTATTTATAAAAAGATATGTATACAGACTTAATCCTTCCGGACCGGTGTTTACGAGTTTAATTGTTTAGAACAATTCAATTTAGAACAATTCATTTTGCGTAAGTGTCGAGCTCGAGGGAAGCTAGAGAAT
The DNA here is from genome assembly GCA_946251855.1 of Alsophila aescularia. NCBI lineage: Eukaryota > Metazoa > Arthropoda > Insecta > Lepidoptera > Geometridae > Alsophila > Alsophila aescularia. Next base: position 104,441,397 of record OX276373.1, read on the forward strand.
GATGGTACCTTATTTAGTACACTTTCTAATCCATACTAATATATAAAAGTGAAACGTTGTCTGTTTGTTTGGGAAGCTTTCACTAGATAACGGATCGACGGACTGAAAATTTGGAATGGAGATAGCTTATACCCTGGAATAAAACATGATACTTTTTTCCTGGAAAACTGTAAGTTTCCACGGGAAAACTGGAAAATGTTGATTACTCATTATTACTGTAAGGAACGGTTGCCATGGAAACGAAATAACAAGAATGTCAAAAAACATCAATTGAATTGGTACTATACCTACTTTTGCATTGGTTTTTAATATCCTAGAAGAACATAGGATGCTTCTTTTTTCGCGATAAACTGTAGTACGCGCGGACGAAGTCGCGGGCGGGAAAACTAGTAATTAATAATTATTAAATAGGTACCTAGAAACATTACAAATTTTAAATTCGTTGGTTATAAAGTTTTTCAGTTGATGTGTTGAGTTACTTATAAGCTACAACTTGAAAAAAAAACACGACACAATGCAAGGTCTCACTTCGGGAAGTGCAGCTCGTTCAAATGTTATTATTGATTTATCTTTAGAAAGAACATTTTTAAACTATCCTGTGACTGACCATCTAACATGTAGGTTTATTTTAAGACTAGCTGTTTGCCCGCGGCTTTGCCCACGTGATCACTTAAATGGGTTAAATTATTAAATTATGTGTTATTCCAGGATAATTTAGCTCATTTTAAGTCCCCTAAAACATTTTTTAAAATAATTTTCATTGTACAAACTGTTAAACTCATTACCCATCGCTTGCTTTGCCGTACTCCAGTAAAATAGATATTACCTACGCCTTTTTAAAATATATTCTCGCCGTATAAAAGAAGACATATATTTAAATTTGTTTGCAAAATATTGATGCTTAAAATCATACATCCTAAACACGAGATTAACATCGTTTTCATGAAGACACGTTGTTATCGATTAAAAATATTCTAACATGCAAGTCACCTACACGACAACTATTTGAGATTATAAAAACAACAAAAACAAATTAAGTAGAGCAACTTTCGTTATTCGGTCAGAGCGAGAGGCACATACTATGATAGAGCGACAGGAACGCGAAAAAAAATACACGGATCACACGTCCGAACGCTTCGACCGCTGAGCGGTCACTGAGAAATTTTGTCGGTGATTTTTGTATAAAAATGCATTCTTTATGAATTGTAATAATTATTTTTAATATACTTCTGTATTCATACTATTCATGTAATTCAGTAATTCAATACTTGATCTTTATGAAATTCAAATTGATTGCTTCAATACGCTGACAATATCAACATAAAATCAGTTTAAAAACTGTGAAAATTGTCGATATTGTTGCATTAATATTAAGAAAAAAATAAAGTTTTGAAAAAAACTATTTAGCGGATATTCAAGAAGAGAATTTCGTGTAACTTATGTGTTATTATACAATTTTTAATTTAATGTTTATCGACTAACTTTGAGCGCGAATATAACTCTAATAGCTGAACGGCGCGAGATATCAAAAACTGTCCAAATGAACGTAAAAAAATACTCGTCTTTAGCATATATTACGTATGATTACATGCAGTAAACATATTTGATGTTATTATCTTAGAAAAAGGTTCATAAGTATAAGCACGTAAAATCGTCGATATTCAATTTTGACCCAGACCTAAGCCTTAAGACGCTGGATTGGAAAGGAATGGGCAAACATGACGCGCGGCACGGTAATATTGTTTGAATAATGTTACTAATTGTCGCGAGTAATTATTATATCGAGTTATCGTAGAATATCTTTTTTGTGGATTATATTAATTGTTTTGTTTGTATACAATAAATAATTATTATTTTTCATATTATATAATTATTACTCGTTTTATTTTTATTATTAATATCAATGGCGAGAACATCTCATACTTACGATTTGGCGATGATATAGCCCTAATCCCAATGTCGTAATCGCTGCAAGACTTGCAAAGCATGCTGACCAACCTAGATGATGCTTCTCGACGCATCGGTCTCGACTAATTTAATGTGTTATGTGTTATTGATGACCAAATGTTTTATCCTGTTTTTATCCTGTTTAAAAATGTCCGACAGCAGTATTAAGGCCTCAACATATTGGCGGTCGCGTCCGGCAGCCGCGGCTTACAGGATGTGGACAGCGCGGCGCGCGGCGTCCGCGGATGCCATCCGCCGACGCCGTAATATAAGGCCATGTATTATCGGCCGTACAATACTGGTCGAATTCCACCTGACATCACGGAAACAGCAACAAACATAACGAACGAGCTTTTACCAGCAAAATCAAGAAAATACATATTACAATAAATATTTTTTTGATTAAAAGTTCCTATTGCATGATAGTAGATAAAGTAGTGTATAAACCGGCACATAACTAGGTATTAAAACACTCAAGTGATTTATTTGAATGAGTGAACTCGCCTACGGCTCGTTTTTTAAACTCACTCTCGTGTTTTGATAACCCTCGTTATGCAACCACTACATAAACTACTATTAAAAAACTCACCGCTGGATCGTCCCACGGGGTTGAGTCCGAGGCGGCCGCGTACTTCACTCCTGTCGCTCGCTGTGCTGAGGAGGAGCTTCGTCCGCTCCATGTAGTCCATGTGGGTCTTGAACAGCTCCGTGTAACGCTCGTGCAGCTTAGCATACTCCTGCACACAATACATGACTATGTAGATCTCTCAGTATATATGTTTGTATGTCTAACTACTGATCCAATTCTAAAAAATTGTTCACTGATAGAAAGCATAACTATTCCGGAGAAAAATGCAATTTTCGAGGGAAAACGGGAGAACTACGGGCGGAACCGTAAAGCAGAGGTGCTTGTAATAAAAGCAGTTTAAGCCGGGAAGATACCAAAAGATTAACATGGTGCTCTCGCAATGGAATGGTGCATTTAGGTCAGTAGAATTTAAACATTTTTCTCATGACATTGCCTATGGAATTACTGCAGCCACCTTTTTTTGACGGTTCTGCCAAGTGTCAGCTCGAGGCTTTGGATTCAATTGAGAGACTTGCTATAAGGCTCATTGAGGATGAACTCGGGTGAAGAGTAGGGCTTCAAAGGGACGCATCGAAGTGAGGCCGCAAGCCTGTCGGTATTCAAATACACACTACGGAGAGTGTGCACAAGAACTACACATCCTGATTCCCGCGTCACCTTTCCAGTTCCGTAGGACCAGACGATCGGCAAGCGCCACCCTTTCATGGTCAAAATATAACGTACAAAAACGAAGTGTTACGCTTCTTCATTTATTATAAGATTGGCAAAGGAGTGGAATGCTCTGCCCTCGTCAGTGTTTCCGGTAAAGTATAACCCAGGTGTGTTCAAGTCTAGAGTGAATAGGTATCTACTTGGCAAGCGTGTTACACCTTTGACCACATCATCGCTTCCCATCAGGCGAGATTGCCTAGTCCGTGATAAAAAAAAACATGAGAAGAGGATTTTTGTATTGTCCAGAGCTACGTATTAAAATCCGGTCGGAAACAGTTAATCATAAAGATGTTGAAGTTTGGGAAACTGCAACCACGTAACGACAAGCAAACGGGATAAGCCCGTTTCAATGTTAGCTACAACCGGCCATGTAAAGTTTGTATGAGAAAATTGGTACAGTTTCAATGAACAGTTGGATAATGGAACGTGTCCCCTGAAATTATACATACGCAGCACAGTGATTGCTATTTGCTAGCATTGTTTGTTCCATGTTATAGGTACACACAGTGCATGTTGAATCCGTAGCCTCGGTGACAATAGACATTTATACAGTCGACTATGCATATATAGAATATGCCAATTATACGAAATTGGTTTTCAATCGACTTATTATGTTTTTTTATTCGAATTCACAGAAGAGGTTTTCAATTTTTTCGTATATCCGGGATTTGTGAGCCAATTTGGATGATTCCTGAAGTTTTTTTTTTTTTTTTAATTCAGCGTGTCTAAATTTCATCAAAATTGGTTGAGTAGTTTTATTTTACTGAATAATACGTGTGTCGAGTAATGTAAGTTTGGTAAACCAATTAGTTATTTTGTTATGTTCCTTCATGTCTCCTGAATTTCTGTTAAGATTTGGATTTTTATTTGGAAGTGTACACCTCAACCAGTGTGATAATTTTCATCAAAGTTGGTACAGAGATGGCCGGTTGGCTCAGTGGTTAGTGACCCTGACTGCGAAGTCAACCAACGGTCGCGGGTTCGAATTCTGCAAGGTGCAATCATTTGTGTGATGAGCATAAAATGTTTCTTTCCCAATCATGGATGTAATATTCGTATCTATTCGTATGTATGTTTATCCGTTGTATAGTACCAATAGTGGCCATATTACAGGTATCCTAGTTTGGGTTTAATTTATTGTAGTTTATTATAAATTTCATCTACATTCAGTAGTTTTAGTAGTAAATCAATTTGAGATCATTTTTTTATTTAAATAATAATGTTTGGATAATGTATCGGGATTCATAGATATATACACATTCCAAAAAAATGTGAACAATTTGTGAATTGTGTTCAATAAATTATGAACAATTTGCCATCGTGTTGAAAAGAAATCAGGAACTGATGGTCAAGTGTTTCCTACTTGTTTTGCAATCCAATGAATCGGAACCGCAGTCTCCCATCGCACTGCTTCAAACCAAACATTTGTAAAACAATGCTCACACGCTGTTACAGTTGAACGCGGTAGATAGATATTACAGTAGTAGCACACAACTAGGTGGGTTCCTGCGGCAGTAGCGGGAGGGATTACTCCTGAAGTCTATCCTGAATTAACATAAAGGATATCCTTTCCGAAAAATGTATCCCAATCAGTTTATTCCATATCAAATGTCGTCTACTCGTCTCAGTCCTAAGCTTCAAACTTAAACCTAACCACTTGCCACCAGCCATCGCATCGTCACAACCCGATTAAAGATAACACGGTATTGCAATCTCCAAGTAGATGTTAAAATATGTTCTGTTCCGCATGAGGAGGCTACGAGTTTGTGACTCGTGAACGCACCACACACGGTGACGCAATACTGTTTGTAAATAATAATCAGACTCTGTACATAATCATTCTACTTAAAGGAAATTTCGCAAACTCGAGTAATACCGTATTAACCGTATGTGTGTATTTACTAACTTGAATATAATCTGTTTAGCATGTTAGCTCTGCGCTCTAATGTATCAATTAATGTAACTATGTCGAGTAAGGTTGTCCCGAACTCTGGCGTTAGAGATTGTCAGGCGTGCCCAAGGGCGTGACTTAACTACTGCCTATCAATTGTTAGCAATCGGGAAGCCAATGGGCTTAACGTATTATTACCGACTACGGCGAAGCAATGGAAGGGTAATGAGTTTAACAGTCTATGTATTTATGTACATTTATATGTATGTGGGTATGTGGATTTTCCACCATAGCGTCGCCCCTATTGGTCCGATTTTGACAAGCGAGGTGACCATCGATTCGTCTTGAAGTATATAGTGTCCTAAGGTATTTTATTTACCCGACTACGGCAAAGCAAAGGAAGGGTTATGTTAAAAACTCGGTCCGATTTTGACAAGCGAGATATCAATCGATTCTACTTCATCGCAAGAGTGAAATAGGCAATTTTTTACCCGACTGTAATCGGGTTTTAGTTTTTGAACTTATATCTTGTTTTGAGATTAAGTTATTTTCACGTTCGTCTGTCCGTTTGTCTTTCCGTTTGGAAGTCGTACCTCAGAGTTACTCCTTGAGATACTTACTAGTCTTAATAATAATTACTAGATAGTAACTGTGCCCGCGGATTTACCTGCATGATTTCGTGGTTTAAAAGTTACATATGTGTTATTCCAGGACGAAAAGTTCCTTTAAAGTATAAAATACAATATTTCGTTCAGCCGTCACATACATTTTATCGATTGCTCAGCTTATAGGTACTCATCGGATTGAGATACCAAGTACACCAGTTTTTAAACTGTTTTATTTAGCTTTCCTTGTTAAGTCTAGTCTTAGGCGTCGGATCTGCTCAATTTATGCCACATGTAGAAAGAAAAAATATGCATAGAATTGAGAACCTCCCCCTTTTCGGAGTCGGTTAAAATTAGGCCGGGTTCTAATAAAGTTTCGGAGTTTAGTATCCAGCTTTGAAAACAAAACTAAAGACAACATTAAAACTAATGATCTATCTGAGCGTCTTCATATTAGACAAAAATTAGAAAAATCCATACAGAGTAGCAATACAGCCTGCATTATACCTGCTGGCAGCGGCTTGTTAGTTTCTTAGTTGTGGTTTCACTAAGTTAAATTACTTATTTAATCTCTGTTTCCTTGAAATATCATCATCATCATCATTTCAGCCTTTAGAAGTCCGCTGCTGAACATAGGCCTCCCCAAAGAGCGCCATGAAGAGCGATCTTGTGCCACCTCAATCCAACGATACTTTCTGCGATGGCTACAATGTCGTCGGCCCATCGTGTGGGGCCCCCTACACTTCGCTTGCTTGTTCGTGGTCGCCATTCGAGAACCTTTATTCCCCAGCGGTTGTCGTTTCTGCAAACTATATGGCCTGCCCATTACCACTTCAACTTGCAAACTCTAAGACCTATGTCGGTAACCTTGGATTTCCTCGTTTCGGAGGATCACATAGTGAAACACCGAGCATAGCTCTCTCCATTGCACACTATGCGACTTTGAGCTTATGTATGAGACCAATTAGTTTGCGACCACGTCTCAGTGCCGTATGTCATCACTGGCAACACGCACTGATTATAAACGTTTGTCTTGAGGCTCTGCGGTATCAATCTTGAAATATACAATCAAATAATGTATATATGAAAACTGATTGCGAAACCGGCCGCGGAGATCTATAAAGTGTCAGACATATAAAGCGAGGGCATTCCACATTCTGCCCTTACAAAAGAAAAGATTATAATGTGAGCGCGTTCACAACGCAACAACCGCTAAGTAAATCCATTAGTCATTCTTCTACGTCGGTATATTGAGATGTCTATTTTCTAGTACACGTACAAACAATGTCTCGTGCATAATATGAGACTCCCCACACTACCTACTTGATAGGTTTGTTACCCTTTGACCCAATTCTGCATAGAAAATTTAAATATGGCACCCTATATTTAAATTTGCAAGAAACCGATCTAAGCTTAGCTTAAAGAGTCAAGAGACAATGCAGAAGTAACTAATAGGTATACTTTAGATTTCTACTTTCAAAATTTGAAAAGGCCAAATATAAAGAAGAAATAAGGACATTATAAAAAAAAATACAATTCTCGTTTAATTTTGCTATTCATTTGAGTAAAGGTGACTGTAAGTTGTAGTCCAGCACAGACTAATGGTGTCTAGAGTATCTTAAAATGTTGGCTGGAGTCTCCACTCTCAACTGTTTGTCAGGAGTGGAGCTCAACGCTCAGCGGTGCGGCTAATAAATATAATAGGTAAATAATTAATTAAAATCAGTTTCGATTAAATTACTACAAAACTACTGAACCAATTTTCATGAAATTTATACTGGGCGCTTATTCGCTATGCCACACAAAAATCCTTACAGGTAATGTGTGACGTCATTACGACAATTGCAGAACGAGTCCACAGAGATATCTTGACGCGATGCGCGATGTGTCTGCATGGTCATCTATCTATTTAATCAGTTGTTTATATTCTCGCATGTACTTGGACTATCTGCGTATTTGACTAAATGCGTATCGGACCAAGTGCTATATCTATCGGACGAAAAAGTCTGTAAAAACATGATAATTAAAAATAAACTAGGTTATTTAGGATAACAACAATACAATAATAAAACATTCAGACTTAAAAACTGGTGTACTTGGTATCTCAAACCGATGAGTAGAAGCCGAACAATCGATTAAAACTATATTACGGCTGATCGAATATTGAAGAAATTTAGTATTTAAATTTTGTAGGCACTTTTGGTCCTGGAATAACACGTACGGCTGATATGGGATGTACTCAAAATAGTTTTTAATCGATTGCTAGGCATCTAATAATCGGATTAACATATCAAGTACTTACCCCAGTTTTTAAGTCAAACCTCATAAAACCGCCGGTAAAAACCGCATCGCATTCGGTCCAGTAGTTTTTACGTGATGCGCGAACAAACATACAGACAAAATGAAAGACACGATTTAAAAAAAAAAAGTTATATTCCTGGTCAGTAGCCTATTTTAAGTACCCTAGACCTTTTTTTTTTAATTATCTTCATTTTGCAGTTTTATTGGTACTTACTGCTTTATTCTATGTATAGATTATACTAGTGGCTCTGTAAGCTGTAGAACTCGCGCGTACAAACTTTTTTGCAAACAATCTATTATTTATTCTGTGACCCTATCTAAAGGGTAAACGGGCAGATTCCACTGGTAGAAACCTAAAAGTGAGTAATTTACTGCATTTTGAGGAGCTATGCTGCTCCTAACGCCGAAGATCCTCATCAGATCTACCAAATTTTTATGGGACCAATTTAAAGTTACTAACTTTCAAATAAAAAAAGAACCAACGAAATCAGATCTAATAAGGCGGAGATATTCAGTAGCCCCCTATTTTTTCAAAAAGGGAAGCGGTTCGCGTTTCGCGCTCGCTCGGTCAATTAAATAGGAAGACTCATATCCAGGTGGAGTAAAGTTTGCACCATTTAACTTTCCATGCATGAAGCATTGGATTAACTAAAGCTGATTAAGCATAAGTGGCCTAGTGGTGGAAGAGTAGTGGATATTTGAGGCACGTTTATATCGAAGTTATTTTATACATTACTAGCTCCGCCCCGCGGTTTTGACCGCGTGCTGCAAATACTGACAATATAGTAATCTTAATCAATATAGTCTTTTTTTATTTATTTAATTTGACCATAAACCCTCGTGGGCTTCTTCAGAAGTCCCTACCACTTTGACTCCTTTAATTTTGGCGATTGATTCAAAACCTTCGGATTTTAGGTCAAATGAACGGCTAAACGCACGGCTACTTATTCCTAATACAATAATGATTTATAATACTTAATTACAACTAGTAATGCCCGCCGCTTTGCCCGCGTGGTTATTTGTCTTGGTTATGATTACCTTACGTACTATTCCAGGATCTAAAATACCAACCAATACTCAAAATTCCTTCAGCTGTCAAATAGATTTTTATCGATTCCACGGCTTCTAATCATCGGATTATGATATAAAGTAGTCCAGTTTTTAAGTCAAACGCTAACTAACCAACAGTGAAAACTACATCGCAATCAATAATCGATAATGGCATGCCTCTCGAATTTCTGCAGGAGTATTTCTACTTAGGACAAACTCTTATGTTGGGCAGAAACAACTTTGAGAGGGAAGCCGATAGGCGGATTCGGCTGGACTGGGCAGCATTTGGGAAACATCGTCATGTCTTCTATATATGTATAGTCGTCCATCCCACCACATCACACACACAAACACAGACAACAGACACAGACAGTGCCTAAAGACGAAAGTCTTTGATCAGTGCGTCCTATCCGTAATGACATACGGAGCCGAAACACTGACTGTGAGACTGGTCAGCAAATTTAAAGTCGTTCAGCGAGCTATGGAACGGGCCTTGTTTGGGGTTTCTCTAAGGGATCGCATTCGAAACGAGGTGATCCGGCAGAGAACGAAAGTCACCGACATAGCTCAAAGACTTAGCAAACTGAAGTGGCAATGGGCCGGTCACATTAGTCGAAGAACCGATAACCGGCGGAACAGACGAGTTCTTGAGTGAAGACCACATATAGGCAAACGTAGTGTAGGACGCCCTCCGGCCAGATTGAAGATTTACGCAAAGTAGCTGGCAGCAGTTACATGAGAAGAATCGAAGATCGGGCTCAGTGGCGCACATTAGAAGAGGCCTATGTCCAGCAGTGGACTAATGCAGGCTGTTGATGATGTTGATGATGACGTGTATATAAATGCTAAAATTAAGAAAAATGCCGCGGTGTAAGCGCTACCCATGCAAAGCCGGGGCGAGTCACTAGTAATAAATAAATATATGGAAATGTATGTGAACTTGTATATTTTTGTATGGGAAATTCTTTCTCCGCCTTGTAATTTTGATTAAAACAATTTATTACGCTTACTCCAAGCCTCTTTGGTTAAAAACTATCCAGGCATAGATAATAGGTTTCTGCAGTCTGAAGAGTAAAAATAACTAAACTATCATGCTACTATGGGTTGTCCAGAGCTTCTCGACTGATCCCCGTATCTCCTATATGGTCAGAGCTTGTAAACCACTGCGTGTTTATTAAAAAAACAAATTACAAAATAAAAACCAGGAGCTTTTTTTTTTATTTTATTTATATACTAGCTTTCGCTCGCGTCTTCATCCGCGCGGACTTCACTTTTTCACGAAAAAAGCATCCTATGTTTTTCTAGGATATTAAAAACCAATGCATTAGCATGCAAAAATATAGCACCAACCCTCTTGATGTTTTTTGACAGACTTGTTATTATTTCGTTTCCATGGCAACCGTTCCATACAGCGAGTAATCAACAATTTCCAGTATTCCCGTGGAAAATTAACATTTTCTTAGTTATTTTTTGTGGTTAGAAAAACCAGTCTCAAGATATCTACCCAACCAGTATGATTGTGCTCTGCTAGTTCCCGGAATTTTGTGAGAGTCAATAAAAACGATAAGTGTTCATATTAAAACAAAAAAATAGCCATGGGTGTAAAATTTAATAAGTTGGATATTGCAAATGGGTGTTGGAAAAATTATATCGAACGGTTTTGCTATTGCCTTGAAGCAAGCGAAACTGAAGAAGATAACAAGAAAAAAGATAATTTACTTGCGGTTTGTGGCCCTGAATTGTATGAAATGTTTTTTTTTTATTTCTCCAGGGTAAATAAGTGAGGTTTGGGGTTAGCTTTGATTTCATTGTAACCACTTTGAATAATCATTTCCATCCCAAAACCAATGAAATTGTGGAATCTTACAAATTTCACACCAGAAATCAAGAAGAGGGTGAGCAGATGAGAAATTATGTTGCTGAATTGCTAAAATTAAGGATACATTGTAATTTTTTCAGATTGCCGGTTCCCCGCGTTACAGCTTTGCTGGATAGACGTAGTTCTGCTTACTCTCACCTATGCACCTACAATAAAGTAAGCAAACTGTGTGAAATTAAAAATCTCTCCATATATCAGTGTAAAAAATGTATTAGGGAATGGCCACTTAAACTTTCCTATGACGAAACTGAAGAAGTTATTTGAACTTTAAGAACGCGCACTTACATTCTCACCCTCTCACATACACACCACACACACACACACACACACACATTTGCATAACGCACAGACATGCCACATTCCTTTTTCTCTAGTTTTATAATGAACATAGGCAGACACTATAATTATATAGATTCTGTTTTGTGTACCTTTTCTAAATAAGACCATAAATTTTCGTCTTTTGCATTGCCACTGTATAAGACTTTCCTTATTTATAATTTTTACTGACTTGACTGACGTACTTTGAGGGATAGATTGGTATGTGGAATTTTGTATAAATATGTTAAAAAGAAACTTTTACAACAAATCCAGTTAACTTTTGAAACTGCAAATGTTAATGCAAATGTCATTGTACAATACCCCTCAAGCTCAAGCAACCTGGCACAGGAAATGGTAGTAGCTATGGAAATTAACAAGGTAACTAGAAAGAAAATATCTACTCGGAACCATAGGATGGTAAATTAAACTGTTTCCAGTGTAGCAGACAACATAAAGGCGAATGTAGGTTTCGTAAGAGCAAGTGCCATCATTGTGGGAAAACAGGACATATTGAAATGGCCTGTTTTGTAAATCAGTGTCAGAAGACAATCTCAGATTGTAATGGGTTGTCCTAAATGGTTCAGAACTACTGATGAAAGTGGACTCGGGATGCCCATATACCATAGTGAATGAGACAACTGCCAGACTCATACGGAAAAGTAAATTACCTCAGTTATGTACTTCGGATATTGGATAAAAGTCATATACTGATGGGAAATTAGTATTGCTAGGGCAGACTAGTGGAGGTAATATATAAAGAGATAAGAAAAAGAATGAATATATCGATAACAACTGGTAGCGAGACAAGTTTGATTGGTCGGAATTGGTTTTCTGAGTTGGGAATTACTATACAGGGAGTAAATAATGTAAAAGTGACTCCCAGTGAAAAACCTAAAAAATACAGAACTAGCTTGCAGATATAAGCAGGAATTCGAGCCTGGATTAGGCAAATATACAGGCCCAATAGTGAATATAACACCGAACGAAGGGTATGTACCAAAATTTTCAAAGTAAACAAGGATAAATGTGTCTTAGGGGTGCCAAGAGTCCATGAAAATCAATATGTGGAAGGAAAAAATTGGGAAACGCAGATGCATTGAGTCGTTGGCCATCAGAAGAATCAATATTGGAAGAAGAATATTCGGCAGTTGTATGAATAGAAGAAACAGCTCTAGAGTTGGAGTATACAGCTCTAGAAGTAGCAAAACTTACAAAGAAGGACAAGGTTTTGAGTAAAATTTTATACTGGGTAAGAAATGGATGGTCTACAAAGGTAGACATAGAATATAAATTGTATTGGCAGAAGAGAGAACTGTCAGTTCATAGTAACTGCATACTATGGGGTAGAAGGGTTGTGGTACCTGAAAAGATGCAGGCACATATCCTGGAAGAGTTACCACCGAAACCATGATGGAATAATAATTACTAAAGCGTTAGCAAGAAGTTATTTTTGGCGGCCTGCCATGGATAGAAACATAGAATAAAATATAAGAAATTGTAGTATTTGTGCTGATACATAGAAACATGCCAACACAGATCACTCATCAGTGGATCAAATCTGATAAAGCTTGGTCAAGACTACATATAATTATGCGGGACAATTTCAAGGGTTTTTTATTTCATTCTCATAGATGCATATTCTAAGTGTCCGGAAGTGAAAATAGTCAATGATCACTTCCGTCCACTTAGATATGAGCAGTACCACATTAATTAAAACTTTAAGGAATATTTTTGCGCAGCAAGGATTGCCGGATTGCTTGGTGGATAATGGAAGGAGTTTCATTTCAGAAGAGTTCAGGAACTACTTGAAAGATTGTGGCATTAGACAGGTATTGGTATCACCATACTATCCAACTTCTAATGGGCAAGCTAAACGCACCACACAGACAGTCAAAAATAAATTGAAGAAGATGACATTGGAGCATTGGCATGTCCATTTACCAACTATGCTTTATGGACTATGGGCCACACCTGTAGTGAGACCTGTGATCTGTACACGAGGCTGCATTGGCGTACGGGTTGAACTCTGATGTACAGAATGATGATGGTGCTGGACTGACCTGACACATGTGATTGATGCAGTAGTGTAAGAAATGAAAAGATGCCAGCTGAACTCCTTAACAACCGCCGATTCAGAACTACGTTTGACTACCCTTTGTCTTAGAAAACTAATCAAGAATTCAGTGCCAATGAGAATAATGAGCAAATTAAAGTACTGTCTTTTAGTATAGGACAAACAGTATATGTCCGTAATTATGGCAAGGGACCTCGCTGGTTAAGAGGAGTGGTAAAGAGACGGGTAGGGGTTTGCAGATACTTGGTTCGGTGGAATGGCAGACTTCTGATGAGGCACATTAACCAAATGCACAGAGGTGGAGTGGCGAATAATAAAGACATTGTAATACCTAACAAATGGGAAGTTGTGCGGAACAAGCGGGATTTGTCATTCTCATCACCATCATCCAATTCAAAGAAAATAAGGTCAGGCAGCAGGGGCTCAGAAAATGAAGAGATTGAGTCAGATGAAGAATAGTAAGCAAATCCATAATAGTAAAATACCCATAGTTATAAGTACTGAAATATTTTTAAATAAAATAAAAATAATATGTATTTAGTATAAAATTAAAACCAGTGTAAAGCCTAAATAAAAAAGTGAAAATAATGGTGAACTATCTCAAGGGGAATGCATGTTATGTACCCAAGTAAGAATAGTTAGAAAACCAGTCTGAAGATGTCTACTCAACCAGTATGTTTGTGCTCTACTAGTTCCCGGAATTATGTGAGTTATATTATACCTATGTTTTTTTCCAAATTTCATCAAAATCCGTCCAGCCGTTATCGCGTGAAAGCTCCCAAAACAAAAAAGAAACAGAAAACATTTCACTTTTACATATTGGTGTGAATTATGCAAAAATTATTAAAATTTGCATAGTTTTTTTTATTGTAAGATCTCATCCATCTTCCACTTTGTCTAATAGACATACATTCATATGCACACTGGTACATAGCATTGGCATAAAAGAAAGTATAATAGCGATTATTGAACACAAAATATTCATAATATGTCGATAACATTATGTTGACAAGGCCATAATTTTATCGATATTTAAGTAATGTTGCATCCCATCACTTTCAGAAAACGTTGCCGGTTCTTATAACTTAAACAAACTTTTTTCACATACTGTCCGTCACAGCTTTTGACATGAACGCCATACAAAAACCGTCAAAAAGTAACGAGACGTTGGAAAATTACTTGTTTCATTTTTATAGGAATGGGGGTTAAGTGACATGGTAATTGGGATATAACTTCATTTAAATGGACCTTGTTCAGCTTCCTTTTGCCAATACGTCATAAAATATAGTATTTGTTCATTCAGAAATAAAAAGGGTATATACTACTTATCTGGAGGAGATCACTGTTTAGCGATTTGACCACCAATTTACTCTTTAATTTATATTTTGCATTCTAGCCCATATTACATTTGGTGTGCATTGAACTGATTTGCCCACTCTAGGAACAACTATACATTTATCAATGACAATAAAATCAAATGGTAATATTCAGTTCTACATACCTTTTTGAGCTCATTCTCTCTTTCTTCAAGACGGCTGGCATGGTCGAGTGAGTTCTTGTGCTTTAGTTCCAGCATTCGGACGATGCTGTCGAGGGCTTCCAGGCGGCCTGTGAGGTCCTTCCGCTCACCTTCATAGTGATCCTCGGCCTCCAACAGCTGTCGACAAGCAAAGTAGTTTAACACATGCCAACCTCACTGATCTTTTTAAGGTACCTTAGTATAACAAGTTATCAAAAGATTGTCAATTATTTCACAGAATAAATTTGATGAATTACTTAGGTTTTCCTCAACATTTTAATTGTTAATACCTTTTGCGAATACCGCATGAAAGTCAGCAATGTTTAAATTTGGTATGTGATTGTAAAAGTTGTGTTATTACTTGCAGTTGTGAGAGGCTGTGTTAATAATCTTCATAAATACATCACTAATATATAACATCATTACAAAGTGAGTTCAATTGTTTATGTAACTTACAAGGCCTCAAAGTACAGATAGTTTTTGTTTATACCTAAATGAACCAGAATAATGACAGTAAATCTCTTTAAGTAAACAACTAGTTGTGCCTGCGGCTTTGCCCGCGCGGTCATTTCATTTAAAAGTAGCCCATACCAGGACCAAAAGTACCTATGTACAATATACTACATTTCTTCAAAAATTTTTCAGCCCTCAAATAGTTTTTTATCAGTTGCTTGGTATCTAATCATCAGATTATGATACAAAGTAACCCAGTTTTTAAGTTAAAAACCCTAAACTATCCAACAGTGAAAACCGCATCGCAATAGGTCCATTAGTTTTAATGTGATGCACGATTAAACATACAGACAAACAAAAAACAAACACAATTTAAAAAAAGAAGTTATTTTGGTTCAGTAGCTTAGTTTAAGCACCCTAGACCATATTTTTATAAATTATCTTAATTGTACAGACTTATTTTTCTTATTGCTTTTTTAAAAGTATAGACAACATTAATCAACACAGGTCACTCACACAAACACTATTCAGATAAATCCACAAACAAACCTTGATACAATTGCCCTAAAAATAATAAAACTAATTATGCATGAGATTCAAACCACACACATGCTCAAACTTGTTTACCTTGAGATTACAGTAACAAAACGGGTGGCACATTCCCTTAAAACATTCACAAACTACACTGTATATTTTTTAGCAAGTAGTACTTATTAGTTACTGCAATAATTAATGTGCACGCAACTAATGCACTTAAGAAACAGCCTTGTTTTGCCAAAACAAAGGAAATTGTATCAAGGTCTCAACAAGTAGTTAATGTTACTAAACATATGCATACCTTCTGTTCGGCGTGCTTGCGAGCGGCCTTCTCTCGTTCATACTGCGTTACCAACTGCTCGTTGTCTTCTCGCAGCAGTTCAAGCTCCACCTCATGTTCCTGGTTAGTCTGATACGCTGAGTCCAAGCACTCCAACACATTCACAAGCAGGGGCATCAGCGTTTTCACGACGTCCTCGTCATAACGAGCTATCATGCGCTCGAACTCCTGGTAAATACTCCCCGCCAACGTTTGCACCTTCTCTGACATGACGACGTGCGAGTCTTCGTGCGTTCCATAAATCGTCTCCGTCGTCACGTACCCACTACTAGAACTATCCTCGAAATTCATGATTGGAAACCAGCGATATCCGTGCTATGAGGAAATAACGTTTACCCCTACCGAGGACGTCTAGTGAATTTTACGCGAAAACATTATTGGATTTGTGTGTTCAATTGCCTGATGACGCGATCGATTGTGGTGTCCGGTGATTCAAAAGTATGTTCTTCCGTGGCGTATTAGCATTTCGGGTCAAAAAGTAGTACGTAAGTATAGAGATGCAGAGAAAGATAGAAAATAAAAAGCTTTTTGCGTTCACATTCACACCATTTGTTTGATTGACGTATTTCTGCGACTGATCGACTAAGTGGTGATTTGACGCATATTTGACGTTCCGGGTTTATGAGTTGGTACACCCTGCCATTTCCGGTTGTTTATGGTTAAAACTAATTCACACTTACATTGTGGTTTAAATTGCACTCACAGTGCTGAGATGGCAAACACTGCTAACGATCGGTTTATATTGTTGGTCAGCATATGCACGCTAACAAATTAAACCGACAGCTGTTCTACCTACTGTTGTTTTGTTTTGTTTTTTTGTTTTCTCATTTCTCTCTTAGTTCTGTTTAATTCGTTAGCTTCTGCTAACAGAATATAATCATTATTATATGTACTGCGGCCCGACCACAGAACTTAGCTTCAATCGGATTGTCAGTATCGATATCACTAATGCCTTGCGATAGAGTCGAATTTGCTTTGAAAAAAGTGATAATCCGATTGTAACCAAGTTCTGTAATCGGGCTGGCGGGAGTTCCAACAATATATCAACACAGAATGACATATGTCAATTGAATTTGACGTTACCGCATACGCTGCTCTACCTCTTTTTTGTGAGCGTTGTGTGCACACCAAAATGACGTCACTACTGACGTCATGTGTCCGACGTGGAGAATAAATGCGCATTTTAATCCGACTTTGTGCGCGCTGATAGTACACATAGAGCACATTGGTGCAATTTAAACCACAGCATTAGGGGTGCGTTTAAATCAATTAACCAATATAAAATTTAAACTGACTAAACGTCAAACACCCCGTTCAAGCACACGCGAGGCGAAAATTAACCAGACTAAAATTTAATCTGCCCCGTTCACGGGCGTCCGCTGGTATAAGTTTTCGCCTGGCTAGGATAAATTTTAGCGAGCTTTTGAGGTCGCTATATTTTAGTCTGCTGTCAGAATGACAGCTGTTTGTCATTCGATTCGTGGTTAGATTCAATTTGTTGATGGTTTTATTCGTAAATACTATCTATATTTATAATAATGCAGTAACATAAATTCTGTACAACGAATATAATATGAAAATTATCTATGGGACATAAATAAATTACCTGAACATAAATTTGACAAGTCGACAATTGAATTTGAAAGATAAACCTATGACTCCGTTCAGCGAACCCTCGCTGGTTAAATTTTATCCAGTGAAAATTTTGCCGACTTGCTTAAACGCACCCTAAGGTGCGGTCCATAGATTCTAGAATTTTGGTTAGTACTATTGGTGCGGTCCGATTCACGCCAATATTAGAAATAGAAATAGAAATATTTTATTGTAAAAAACTGTGTACACTGTGTGGTCTTAAATGTAAAAAACGTTCCAACAGCCTATCCATTTCGGACATACAATATTTTGAACATTATTCGATAACATTCTTTATATAATAAATTTATGGATACAATTATATTAATATGCTTAAAATTATTAATAGGTAGTTATTAAATCTGATATCAAAATTACATTCCATTCTTATTTACACAGATTCAGTAATCAAAGTATTCATTTAAATCATAGTAAGCTTTAGATATTAACCATTTTTTTTAATTCTGTTTGAATATGTTGCCTTTTAATAATTTCAGTGCTATGGGCAAGTGATTGAATATTTTAATTGCGCTTATAAAAGAGCTCTTATAAAATAAGGTGTTATTAATCTGCGGGATACACAGGTACTCATGATACTCAGAGCGCTCACTAATGGTCCGTTTCAATTTTCACGCATATGGCTGCAGCGTCTACTATCAATTCCGACCAAACGTAGAATATAATAGGATATAATATATTTTATTTGCTCCAAATGTGAGTCAATATAAATTGATGTTTTACAATGAAAACACCTGACACATTTCGCCAAGTAAATGGAATGCAAAAATTGTAACATAAATTATAATTTGATAGGTACATGCATCATGCGATAACAATAGCAATTATATTTACAATGACAATAATAATAAGCCTAAGAGAACCTAAGTAGTCATTAAGACAGTAAAAATTGTGATCCAGCAACCAGGCTCTTAATTCACATTTAAATTTAGCAAAAGGCAGTACCTTTATGTGCTGCGGTAATCTATTATATATTTTTACAGACATCGAATAACTGCTTTTATCGTATAGTGTGGTTCTATGTGCATAATTATCAACCAATCTATCTCTGTTCCTTGTGTTTCGTGGAAAAACGTCATTCACCTTCATATAGCTGTGTTGTCTAACAAAACATGATATGTCGTAAATATATTGACATGGCAGTGGTAGCATTTTCAGTTGTTTGAAAAGTTGCCGACGAGAGTCCAATGGTGCTGCTCCACAAACAGCTCGAATACATTTTTTTGGGCGACTAAATCTCAGTACTGCGTCTCCAAATAATCAATCCATATCTTAGAAGTGAACCAATATAACCATGGTATGCTAATAGAGCAGTCTCTTTATTTGAAGTTTTCCGCAAACGTTTTAATACATAAACGTAGCTGTTTATTTTTTACATATGTTATCTATCTGTGGTTTCCAATTTAATTCTTTATCCACGATTAAACCCAAAAATGATACCTTATTTGGTCCTTCAATATTATGTCCATTATAATTTACCTCAATTTTAATATGACTAAAATTGATATGATGAGTTTTTGAAAGATTAATTTTTAAATTGTTTCTGTCAAGCCATCAAACTACGGAATTAATAGTATTGTAAATGTCAAGTCAGTGATTATCAACCAAGTTGTCAGTTTTGTTTCATGTTACTATAATTGAAATATCATCAGCAAACAATATGAAATTATATGGTTATGTCATTTATATAAAACAATAACAACAACGGGCCCAAAACACTGCCCTAGGGTACGCCATACAAATTTATTCTATAATCTGACTTCCTATTCTCAATCATATTTCTACTATCCATTAATATTATTTCCACACACTGACTTCTATTCTGAAGATAAGATTTAATCCATTCAATTGCCTTTCCCCTGACTCCATAATGATGCAGTTTAATTAACAGTAGTTCATGTGACACAAAATCAAAAGTTTTGGTCATATCAAATTACAAAGCAGTTGTTAGAATTCTGCTATCTACATTCTTTACTATTTCATTAGCTAAGTTGAACGCTGCTAGTGTTGTTGATTTGTTCATTTGGAAACCATTTTGTTCTTGTCTTATTACATTGTGCTTTACGAAGAACTCGTACAGTCTTTTATGCATTGTCTTTTCATAAACTTTAGGTAATATTGGTATAAGAGCTATTGGTCTATAATTTTCTAAATTACCTTATTCACCTTTTTTATGCAGGGGTCTTATAATTGCTGTTTTTAAGCCCTCAAGATAAATACCATATTCAAAGGAAAGATTTATTAGATGGGCTAGTTCTTCTTAACAATATTTAACAACTTTTGTGGCAATACCATCATCCTCTCAGCATTTATATTTTTGAGGCTTGCTATAGTGTTCTTAACTTCCATGGGTGACACTGGATTTAGGAAGATGGAACCTGAGATACAACTTGCGTTGACGCTATAATTGGAACTTACTGGATTTTTCATCTTACTAATGTGATCTATAAATTGATTATGAAACGCTTTTGCTATCATTGTAGGCTCTATCAAAAATATTTAATTATTTTTTTTTCGTTTTTTTTGTTCTTAGGGGGACTAACAGTTTTTTTTTTAAATTAAACTCCATGAAGCTCCACAAATAATTTTACTTTTTTTAATTATTTCTATGTTTTTTTGTGTTTTTTTTTGCCCCAGTAATGCATTTTTTCAATTTTTTTGAGTAGTTTTTATAAATATTTTTAGACTCCTTTGTTTTTTCCTTATAACATTTAATGCGGAGGAATCTTTTATTTCTGTAACTTATTTTAAGGCCTCTTGTAACCCATGTTACCTTTTGGGTTGCTTGAATCTTTATTTTTTTGCATTGGAAAACATAAAGAAAACTAAAATTAAAGCGAATCTTGAAATATATTAAAAGCAAGATTGGGATTATCAGTCTCGTATATATCTACTAGGCAAGCGTGCTACACCTTCGACCACATCATCGCTTTCCAACAGGTGATATCGTGGTCAAAAGATTGCCTAGTCCAATAAAATAATAATGAAAAAAAACTCTAAATGACAAACATTTAATATTTTTCCTACAATTTTCTAAGTTCTTATTCGAGTAATTCTTCTTTTGCACATACCATCTGCGCAAAGGTTCTGCTTTTTTCACTTTTACGAAAGCTCAAAACTTGCCCTGTTTCGTGATCTGAGAGACCAAGTGGCATGATTGTGCCTACGGCGTCATCTATGTTACTAATTATATTGTCCAGGCATGCGTTACGTCTGGTAGGTTCTGTAATGTGTAATTTCAAATTATTATTGCTTATAATATCCCTAAGATGTTGAGTGTTTTTATTCAATTTTAAAAGTCAATATTTAAATCACCTGCTATTTTTTTCTCTTATTATTGTTTAGTGCAAAATGAAACAATGATTCCAATTTACTAAAAAAGTGCATAAGTCTGAATTTGGAGTTCTACATACACAAACGATTATAATTTTGTAGCTTGTGAGTTCGATACCACAACATTCAAAGGAGTTTAATGTAGCTAAGTTTGTCACGGGAACTATTTCCTTGTAATTAATGCCATTTTGAACTAAAACACAAACGCCGTCTCGTTTTTTGCCCTAGAGAAAAATGTTGCTAGTTCATAATTAGCCATTTTCAAGGTGTCTTCAGATCCAGATTTAATAAATGTTTCAGTTAGACAAATAATGTCTAGTTCACTGCCCATATTCTTTAAGTCCACTATTGTTAATTCAAAAATATCCCGCTTAGACAGAACACTGGCTATATTTTGATGAAAGATTCTAATTTGTTCAAATCCGAAAAAACTCTGTAGTCTTTGCGTGGTTAATAGTGCAGTTAATTGATGCCTTATGAAATTTGTTTACAACAGGAAAGTAATCTTTTATACTCCTATTGCCAGATCTAAATCTTGCCTGTCCTAATTCTACCTCATTTGTTTTTTTTCATTATCTTTACTTTTATTATACACTAAACATGTATTCCAATTTTTGAAATTCAAAATTTTTGCGTCATAATCAATTTGATCAATAATTGAAATTAATTATTTTACAAATTCTAGCCCTTTTAATTTCCCAGTCAATAATTTCAATGTTTCATTTACTCTATCTTCTTTTAAATTTTGAATGCTCACTGCACTTAAAACTATCAAATTTTTACTGTCTGTTTGCTTTAAAAAAATGTCCAGTTCCCTTACAATTTCCTCCATGCTGTCGTCGTGTTCACCAATCGAAAGAATAATTTTATCCTCTTCATTTATGTTATATAGTTCTAGAGATTTGCATATTTTCTCTGCAGCGCTTTGCGGCTTAACAAAAGAAGCAGCTTGGTATTTTCGTAGGGATTAGTTTGTCTTGATTTTATTACATCTCTTGATAGTCCTATACATTGTGCCCCTCCAAATATGTATATTTTCCAATTAACATCAACACTTTTTGTTTCTCTTTCCTGAATGTTTTTTGGTTGTGAATTGACTTTGTTGCTAATGAAGTTTCCTTGTGCTGTTTCTACTAGTGGCTTTGTTTTTTTTCCCGGGTAGTATTTCCCTGACTTTGTATCCTTCGTCAGCTTTTGGCGAAAGCGTGCTTATGATGTCGTTGACATTTGACAACAAGAAAATAATCTTAAAGTTTGCTAATCTGCCTATCTGTGGATAAGCGGAGTTTTTGTACTACACTCAACTACTTATACGTATATTTATGGGATATATCAACATTAGCCATGTAATAGTCAAGCAGTTTATTTGTTTCTTGAAAAGGATAATGATCTCTCTGATTTAATGGACACACAACTGACATCTAATCTTTTAATTAATACTTTTAATTGTATTTCTTGAACGAAATAACAGCTCTCATGACAGCATGTGGTTATTTTTTTTTATGGACGGAAGCAAGCCGTTGGCAGTCCTATTCACGCTCACAGCGCTATTTGGCACTATTAGCACGAAGTGCCCACGTTGCAAACCCGCGGGACCATGAGTACTGTGAGCACCGAGTGATGACGTCATAGGTGACGTCATAACTCTCATCGTGCAAATGATATACGCTATTCGTACGATTCGGACCAGCTGTGAGCGTGTTATTGGTACCAGCTGTGAGCGTGCTATTGGTACCGTGAGGTTTTTTTTTTGTGATGCGTTCATCACAAAAAAAAACTTGCGCACCTCCCATCCCTTATTTTTGTTATTGTCGTGCTTATCTTGTCCGGACATAGAGTAACAGATATTTCTTACTGTCGTTGCGTTAGACATTTCCTTCGCCATTGTCGTTGCGTCCCTAATATTTAAACGCGTAAATATTCTAAGTTGCGTTCCATTGTACGTAGGAAATGTCTATGTTGCGTCTGGATCATCCGTTATCGTCCGTCAGTGTCACAGACACAAACTAAATAGGAGTTACGGGTAGGTTTTTTGAAAGTATTCAAGCTGTCATGTTGTAAATTTTTAGTTTTTCTTCATATGAGCGTTTTTTCAAGTGTTAATGAGTAATATTGGTGTAATATTAATCATTATGTGTTTGTTAACGTGCACGAGTGTGGACAAAGGATAAAAAAACAAAAAACGTGACTATTTGTGATGTTTTCAAAACTCTCCAGGAAGTTTCAGTAAAACGTACACCATTTTACTGATTTGTGACTTTGACAATTATTGACTGTGACTTGACAATACTATAAACTAAACTTGACATTGGCGAAATTGCTAGTAGGCCAATGCCTCCGCAGAAGCCATTAGAATAAAAAAAAAAGAAGAAAGAAGAGTTACGGGTATATCACAGTGCTGGCCTATGGGGGTGCCTTATGGTGCAGGCGCCTTGAACTACAAATCAATCGGTAAAAATATAGCGATTAGCGTTATAACTAATATCATCATCATGTCAGCTTGTAGAATTCCACTGCTGAACAGAGGCTTCCCCCAAAGAGCGCCATGACAAGCGATCTTGTGCTACCTCCATCCACCGACTTCCTGCGATGGCTATAATGTTGTCGGTCCATCGAGTGTCTCCCCACACTAAGGGAATTGGTCACCATTGCTTAGTCACTCTCAGTCCAGCACTCGACGAGTCAACATCACCCGAAAATGCCTCGTGCAGAGGCGATACACGTGTCGTATTGATGTCAGACGTTTGGTATTTGGATCGGGGTATATGTGTTTTATGTTATATATATATATCTTAAGGTTATAAATATATTACTAAATGTTTTTTATGGCCTCCAGGCCTAGTCTTACATTTCATTTATATTTAACAATAGTTCAATTTGGGTTCCTATCCTTGTCACGTTAACTTTACAAACAGCCGTAGACTGCTCAAAAATACCCCATTTTCAATCCTAATAAGTGAGGCAATAAAAAAACATTCAAACAGTACTTTTATCTGTAGACATATCATGACCAAACTTAGAACGGGCTATCACAATTAAGTGCGTATACAACATTACAACATTTTCGTGTCTATGCTGTTAACTGTTGAGGAGTTCCCTAATCAGGAGCCAATCCAGAGTGCAGAAACCAAGTCATGATAAAACTTCAAACCGGCTATCATAATAAAATGCATACCTACACAAAATTTCATGACTGTGCAGTTGACCGTTGATTCAGGTTAGAGGTCAGCATTAAAATGCATTGTCATCGGAACTGAACCAACATGCAAAAATTCAACTCCGTAATGTGGTTTATAGATATAATTACTACAGTGTAGTATATAAATTCTACATGTGGTTCTAATACTTCTAATTCAGCTTGCAAGATTTGACCTAAACATACATACAGTAGTTGCAGCGTAAGTTTGTGTCTCAGGCTAGCCGCTGCGCAAACTCCTATTTTTCAGGCGCAATCCTAATGTTGAAGATGAAGACAACATTGTATAACTGCCCCACTCACTCGCTTACGTTTTTCGCATATTCTATCTCGCTCTTACTTTATGCTGTTTTATCCCCACAGCAGTACCTGCGCAATCGTTCACAGAGCCTAATTTAAGAAACATATAGATTGGCTGCGACTACTGTACATACAGACATATCTACAGACATATATAAAAACATTGCAAGTTAAATCAAAGCTTTAAAAAAAACAACCGTCTTGCTGCGTCGTCGCGACGTGCGTGTATGGCGCTTCCCATGCTCAAGTCAGCTCCTCTGCAGCGCAGAATTGATGGCGAGGTGAGGAAGCCCCGATTGATGGAGGGTACAGAGGGGTGCGTTTACATAGGACAGATAAATTTTCACCGGATAAAAATTAACTAGAGAGGGTTCGCTAGTTAGTTATATAGCTAGTTATATTTTTATTATATTCGTTGTACAGACTTTATGTTACTAGGTACTCTAAAATAAACGTATAGTATCTATATACTATTTATGGATATCAAACAACCAACTTACAAGCAGCTGTCAATTTGCAAGCAGACTAGCGACATAAAAAGGTCGTTATTAAAATATAACCTAGCCAGGTGAAAACATAAACCAGTGGACGCCCGTGAACCGGGCAGATTAAATTTTAGCCAGTTTAATTTTTCGCCTCGCTGTGTGCTTTATTATGCGTGACGCATTAACGCGTAGTTGCATTAACGCAATTTTTTTATGTTTTTAAAGCGTTACTATCTCACTTAACGTAATGTCACTTGCAAAGTAAATACTTAATTTTAGTTGCTGGTCTCATATTAATAAAAATGGACCCTGCGCATCTAAATAAACCAGAATTGATCTATGAATTAAAATGTTGAAATGCTGAGGTCCATACAACAGATACTGTAGAAAATTTACAATCAAGGTTATCGACCTTACTTGATAGCTCGAATACTCAGGATTTTCAAAGCCCGTATACATTTGAACAGGATACATACATACATTATGTACTATGAAAGTTACATTGCTTTCATATTCCCGTACCTTACCATATATTTAAATACCTACTTATGACCATTGTAGGTTCCCTACTTACAAATAACCTTGTATTTAAGTTGTGAATAGTGTAATTTCCATATAGTTTCCCTTTACGGAGTAATGTCCACATTTTTAGATTATTTTCCTTTTATTCACTTCATTAAATTTTAGATTCATTATGAATATTGACTTCCAAGTCCCTACGTATTGCTATTCAGTGCTATTGTACTTACTACATACTTTAATTCTTTGGTACTAAAAGTAGCTAATACCCTACTTGTTAGCTATGTACTTTTAATTTTTTGTTTACAAACATAATGTTCAGCCTAAAGCGAAACCAGTTCCATATATTATTTTTTACTACACCTACACACAAAACTTCCAACACTGAAGAGAGCGGCAAATGTGAATACTCTATAAACCAAGCCTAGGTCACAAAACCAGTATTATCTTATAGTTAATATACTATTACCTACCTACCGACCTTACTTATACTATTTTAACGTTCTAACACAACGTTTCCTATGTACATACACGTGCTACAGGCACGTCGTACCCTAAGGTACGTTTAGCCATTTTGGCAAACTAATTGTATATAAATATACATTTACACATCACACACCACACATTCACAACACATACACATACACACATACACTCACATAATCACCCTAATCAGCGGGTAGTGACTGTATAAATAAGCCTACACTATATTGTATTGGTTCCACGAGTAACCTTATTGATATCTAAGGTTCCTCTATCTTATGAGTTTTATTTCCAAGGAATGGGAATAAGACTATGAATGATGATGAATTAATATGTGATTTATGAATTTGAATGAATCTAGGAATCCAATCAATTGTATATTGACATTGTAAATAAACATGTTCACCTAAAAATTAAAGGCGATAACCCAAATTGGTCAACAATAAAAAATCAAAGGAGCTTGTTGTACAAGTTTCTTTGAAAATTGGCAAAAATTGGTTTAAAAATTCCTTTTCAGCTCAGCATTTCCATTATTTTAATGAATTATTTTTCTATTTTAACTTTATTACCCTTATTATATATTTTTAATATCAACTTCTACTATTTTTTCTTTTTTCTTTAGTTTTTTTTTCTTTTTTTTAAATAAACCTAATGTTTTGGGATACCACTATCAACAAAAAATTTACCTGTACATAAAGTCCTCTTTATTATACCACAGATAATACTGTGTTATTAGTACATTCTGTCAATGTATTACGTATACGGTATTAATAAATCATTAATAAATCAATAATAAATCATCAATACATGGCTGATACAGCCATGTATTGTGAATTTTGTAGGAACATCTGTGGCCCTATAACAGGACTTGGTTTCAATCATATTGTCACTTTCTTCATAGCAATTTCGACTCCATCGCAACGCATTATTGATAGTGATATTGAAAATCGTATGGAAACAATATTGTTAATAGCACCAAAGTGTATACAAATACTACGTAAAATAGCAATCCCTGTGTTCGGATTGACAAAAGTCATTTTGTGCAGTTTCAATTGCCATTTTTGCCACTAACACTACTTCCCATTCCAAACAGAGAAAGACCCTATCTTTTATAAAATAGAGTCAATTTCCGATTTCAAATTTAACTGTTATGTAAACTAAACTTGCAAAACGAACGGTGATCGAAAACCAAACAATAAAATATATAGCGTTTTTACCCGTTATTTTTGCCCATTTGCTTCAACACGAACGGCCTACCTATGTATATGCTTGCAAGTAGCGTTGCCAATTTGTGAAGAATTCACCAAACTGCAGGGAATCTCAAGTTGATTGAGGATTTATTGGGGATTGTCATAATGCGGGGAAAATGCGGGGATTTTGACTTCTCACCGTTAATTAAATCGATAGTTCAAAATTCGATAGTTTCATGGCTAAATAGTAATTAAAAAAATGTAGAGTGATTACCACCGTGCACCCATTGCGGGTGCGCTTGAAGGTCGTGAAGGTTTTGGAATTTACTAAACAGTTAACGCGTACTCGTCAAGCACCCGCAATCAACATTATTACCGGGAAACTGGTAATTATGCGGCAGAATTAAGTTACCGCATAATTACCGGTTTCCAAATACATACAAATACTTCTAGCAGAAATATGACTTTTCAAATTTGGCCGGGTTTTATGTTCGAGTGATTATATGTGGGTGGCGCGCCAACCAACCAATGGTAGAAATCGCCCTCCAACAATCGTAGTCTGAATTTATTTTCTGTTTTTTTTCTGCTTTTTAATCTATGTAAAATTTTGTTTCCATGTAGATATTATGTATAATTTCAAGTTAATTAGCATCCTAAGTCTTGTAGTGATCTAAATAATATGCCAATAACCTTTTTGTAGATTGTACGAGGGCTGTTTGATAAGTCCTTTTAAAAACTATTTATAAAATCTTTTTTCTGGTAAATGGTATTAACACTGGCAGGCACAATCTTTCAAATGAAGACTGTCTAAAATTCAGCAAAAAAAAACAAGTTTTTGTCAGTTTAACCATTGTTTAACTGTGATCACTCGTAAATTTTCAACAACTTTGGAAAAATCTGAATTTCGTGCCGTTATAAAACATTTTATGAAGGGTTGCAGTGCTACCACAATAAAAACTGAACTAGATTCTGTTCATGGCAAACGCACCAACGTTGCAGACTGTTTATAACTGGATAAATGATTTTAAACGTGGTCGGTCAAGCACATCTGATGCTCCACGCTCTGGTCACTTAATGGAATTCACTACTGAGGATGTTGTTGAAGAACTCCATAATATTTTACTCGGTGACCGCCGAGTGAAGGTGCGTGAAATAGCTGAGAACACAGGCATCTCTATTGAGCGAGTACATAAAATCCTGCATGAAGATTTGGGTATGACAAAGCTGTCTGCACGATGGGTGCCACGTTTATTGAGAATCAAAAAAAACGCGAACGTAAGCGAATTTCAAAACTGTGTTTGGATATGATGAAGCGTAATCCTCGGAATTTTTTGAGTCGATTTGTCACTGTGGACATAACTTGGGTTCATAATTTACACCTGAATCAAACAGCAATTAAAACAATGGATGGCGACTGGTGAACGTGCCCCAAAGAAGGCCAAGACTGTTTTGTCGCCTGGGAAGGTGATGGCAACAGTCTTCTGGGATGGTGAAGGAATCATTACGATTGATTACTTGGAAAAGGGAAAGACTATCACTGGCCGTTATTACGCAGAGTTATTGTACCGTTTTATGTAAACGGCTATTTTGAAGACCTGGACAAAACGTATTGTTTGGTTGCAATTTAGAAATGAATTTCTAGATCATGCTTTGTACCTATAAATAAGTATATTGTATCTACCTACGTTTTATGAATCGTTGTAGATTCACAAAAATGATCTAGTCTTGGAGAGACGGACAAATGGGAGCTCGACAGTTGATAATTATAGCCTAGGACTTGATAGACAAGTACCTTACTATATTGAATGTTGAATTTACTTGATTATACTAGTAATATGATACATTTGTTTCAGGTGGATGCTTGCAGATCTAAAAGAATGTACAGATCTACGCTTTCCAAGCTCATAGGATAGTGTAAATCTCAACTTATGTGAAAATTATAACATGATTACATTATATTTAATACTTGCACTTGATTTCGTTTTTCTTATACTCGTATTTGCATTGACCCCTCGTTAGTAGAACTTTACATAATTAGGCTTTGTAAGAAAACTACTAGATTTTAAAACCAGTAGGTGTGTATCTATTTTAGGGTTAAAATCCTACTCTAGCTACTAATTAGTTAGGTAGGTTCTATGAAATACCACATACATACATGCCATTAAACCTACCTTTCACAAAAACTACACAATTTTATGGCACGATAAAACATGAAACAAAGTGTACCTAGGTAGGTGTTAGAAGTTTCATAGTAAATATGCATTATCAATGATCTTCACTAAATAAATACTGCTAGATAGTAAATGCAATGAACGCACTGGGTGCTCTTCGGTTGACGAAAACTCATTGCTACTGTTTACCTCATACACATTTACACATTTTTACTATTTCCTAATAAAATTACAGTTTCCGTGCGGTTGAGTGCGCATCGCCTTGATGTCATCATTTCACATGCTCACTGAGCTTAGTGAATTCGAAAAGAGTGATCGGTGGCAATGAACGGTCCAAGTAGCATTAATCAAACCTCACTTTAACTCTACGGAATCAGGCTGGTTTAATTTACACTCTATAACACTGATTAACACTAACCGACGAGCGACTCAGTATAACGATATAGGTACCTGCCCAAGTATATCGTTATATGTAGAAACATCATGTATCCCTAGTTTGTTTAGGGGTTTCCTCTTCAATTAAAGCTTTATAAAAGATACTTAAAAATACACTTGTAGTATGGCAGCCTTGCGTTCGTTATGTTGAAAAGGGGAAGAGATTTAAAAACATGGTGTCAGTGTCAAGTTTAAACCATCGAGCAAAATGCTTGCAACAAAAATATGGAAAAAGTGTCTTATAAGAGAGATAAACAGTTAATATTATTGAAATAGTTGAAACTTGATCAATTTCTTAAAATAATTTTGCAGGGAAATTGTAGGAATCAGCTGAATTTTCTCTCCAAATTTGAGTAATTTGACATAGATTATTGGGGAATTTGATAAATTGGCATTGGCAACCCTATATGCAACAGTTATAAACTTAAACTTCACACGTCATTCAAACGGAATTGAAAATTTGTCTCATCAAATCAAACAATTCGCATTTCTTTTCGTCAGGTTCTGTTGTTGTGTTGTATGAGCCGAAATCTTGTAGAATATATGAGCCAATAATTTAGTTTTGTTAGCAATTATTTGGGTTATTATTACCGGGAGTGTATTCTACCTAAAATTCCGAATTGTGCGCTATCAGAAATTAGGTATGAGATATCCAAAGTAGGGCGAAGTTTTTGAATTGAAAAAAAAATGAGTAGCGAAACCAATATGCCTGGTAAAAAGTCTGTATTCTTGGCTTACTTATTATGGCTCTTCGGGGGTATATTTGGTTTACACCATTTTTATTTACGTCGAGACATGCATGCTTTCGTTTGGTGGACAACTCTCGGGGGGTTCGGTGTAGGCTGGATCGGCGAAGTCTTCCGGATTCCTCGCTACGTTCGAGACGCCAACGATGACCCCAAACACATGGAGGAAGTCGTCAGAAGAATTAGCCGCAACAGAAAGGTAAGCCCTGAGAAATGAGGTCACATATCTAGGTTTCTATTTCACTAACTGTAATGGGGGTTCAATGTATTTTTCTGGTAAATAGATTGGTATTCTAATTCTTTTACATAATCCTAGGAGCTGGGTGATGTATATGTTGTAAGTAAAGAAATGTTTAGTTTTTAGTATGTTTTTTTTACACACACACACACACACACACACAAAAATACTTAGTTTAACTCATTTGTATGGAACATTTGTAAAAATACTGTTGCTATGTGAGATGTCAGACACACACGGTGTTCATACGCTATGACTAAATTCATATATTAACATATGAGGGATCACTTTTCTTTCCGTTTATTCTGGAGTATTTCTAAATCCTGTAGTAGCTTTAGGTGACTTTCAGGTAAAACTATAGCCATCCAGTACCGGCGTTGAGGGGGGAGGGGGGAGGGGAAGTCCCCCTCGACCACCCCCCTGTCCAGGAAATCTAAAGTTTTTGAGTTATGAATTTTTTAGTAAAATAATAGTACATAAAAAAAACAGTTTTAGGCCGTAAGTTAACTTTGGTAGTTTCGATGTGTAGTCATGTTCAAACCTAACCCACCCTAGTCTTTGGGGCCATACATAACGAAAAAAAAAGCATAGGAAAAAAACACATTCTACTAATTAATAATTTTATTTACAACAATCAAACAGCCAATTTTTAATAAACTTAAAACTGAAATAGCTCTTAAACTAAGCATTTCCGCGGAGGGAGAAGGGTAATAGGGGGTAGCCTTCACCACCACCACCACCCTCCCCCAATGCCTGCCTCTCGATTCTATAGTCAACCCTATCTCATAAACTAAGCGTGTCCTGGAAAGGGGGAGGTGATTGTGGGGGGACTTCTCTTCTTTCCCCCCACTCCATTCCCTCAACGCCGGTACCGGATGTCTATAGCCAACACAAATTATTTGCCTTCTAATGTTTAATGTCTGTCTGTTTGTCACGATGACACATCACATAAAAACAACTGGTCTGATTAAAATGCGCTTTTCACTGAAGGAAGGCTTAGGTTTAGACTTAAAATCTGTTGTACTTTGTATATGATGTAATCTGATGAGTAGAAGCTGAGCAATCGATAATTAACTATTGGTCTGGCTAACAACAGCATAATCTGACCACTTCACAGCATCAACTCATTTTAGTAACTGCCTAATCAACCTCAATAGTATGTGTACTTTATATAAACACACTAAAAATCGTTTTTCGGATTGTAGTGTTTATATTGTCTTTCGTAATCTAGTTCAGTACTATGTTTAGCAGATTCATTAAAATTCCAGTTCCAACAGAAAACATAATGTATTTGTTACTACAGCAAACTCATTGATTGGCACTTTCAAGAATTCCATTACAGAGCTATAAATACTATGTCACGAGAACTGTTGCTAAAAGATGATTTATACACCTCGTAACTTTTATTTGAGGATAGTAATGTATAGCCAATCACCAGTTTGTTGTGTGATTGTACCCTAGCGGTGTACTAGTGCGATTAAGAATTCAACTATAGGGGGTTTGGGCCTTGGGTCCACACCAATGATTTTTCTAAGTTATGTCCAGTATTCTAATGCTCCATGCTTCAGTGAGAGTGTTAATCTATCGGCCCCAGACATGTCTGTTGTTTCTATGTCAGAAGCCATCTGACATGGCTTAATAATTAACCATCTCTGACTCCAAAGGCCAGCACTACCTCGTACGGCAAGCAGGCTACCTAGGGTAATGCAATTTGGTGGGGTCTTGTAACATCAGACCTCCCATGATTAGATTATGCTTCCTGCCACTATTGAGCAATGGCAAAAAATAGGTGGCCTAGAGCTTTTTAGGTCTTTCATGTCCTTAACATGCCAAATCAATAGCCATAAATTCTAAGAAACTACAACAGGCTTTATATTTCAGCCTCCATTCTCCATGAACCGCTTTACTGGCGCGCTGATGCTCGGCTACTCCTGGGGCCAAATGGTAGCAAGCGCAGTCCCGTCCCATGAGGTTTGGGGTTTCAACTTGAAGTATTTGATGCACCTGACACCTCTGGCAGTGGCAGCCGGTGAGTATTTTTTACTAAACATACTGCTGTTTTAAAACTATTTAGTACTATTTGTACTAAATAGTTTTAACAGTTTATTTTATCTTGCAAAAATGCCCATGACCGGCCTAGTTGCGGAAAACAGCCCATTCACCAAGTACACCAGTTTATTTAAAATTAAATTGTTCTTTGTTTCCTTAGATGCTCACACACACTGAACATACTGGTCCCGAGTCCACTTTCATTTCCATGGGTACACCATTCATTTTGACCTCCACTATGATTGGTACACTTCAACAGCTTTGGCGCTCGCTCTGCTGCTGTCTACCCCAACTTTATTGATACATTCCCGCAGGCACGCAGGTCTTCACTTTTATTGTGCGTTTCTGACGTTGAAGAGCATTTGCTGTACTTATTTATTTGTTGCTTCGCTATTGTTATGTACCCAAGTGAGGGTAGTTAGAAAACCAGTCTGAAGATGTCTACCCAACCAGTATTTTGTGCTCTGCTAGTTCCCGGAATATTTGTGAGTTATATTATAGTGGCGACGAGAAAAACATTGTGAATGTGAATAAAAACGATTAGTGTTCATATTAAAACAAAAAAAACAACTATGGGTGTAAAATTTAATGAGTTTGATATTGCACATGGGTGTTGGAAAAATTATATCGAACGGTTTTGCTATTGCCTTGAAGCAAGCGAAATCGAAGAAGATACGAAGAAAAAGGCGAAAAAAATAGTCAATGATATGAGCAGTGCCACATTAATTAAAACTTTAAGGAATATTTTTGCTGAGCAAGGATTGCCGGATTGCTTGGTGAGTGATAACGGAAGAAGTTTCATTTCAGAAGAGTTCAGGAACTACCTGAAAGATTGTGGCATTAGACAGGCATTGGTAGCACCATACCATCCAGCTTCTAATGGGCAAGCTGAACGCACCGTACAGACAGTAAAGTAAGAAGTTGACATCGGAGCCTTGGCATGTCCGCCTACAGACTATGCTTTATGGACTAAGGGCCACCCCTAATAGTGTCAATGAAAAGACGCCAGCTGAACTCCTTAACAACCGCCGATTCAGAACTAAGTTTCACTACCTTAACCCTTTGTCTTATAAAACTAACCAAGAATTGAGTGCCAATGAGAAGAATGAAGTAATTAAAGTACGGTCTTTTAGTATTGGACAGACAGTATATGTCCGTAATTATGCCAAGGGACCTCGCTGGTTAAGAGGAATAGTAGAGAGACGGGTAGGGGTTTGCAGATACTTGGTGCGATGGAACGGAAGACTTCTGATGAGACATATTAATCAGATGCATAGCAGCGGACTGGTGAATAATAAAAAGGAATCAAAAGTGACAGTACAGCCTGAAACAGAGGAAGACAAAAGTGATGATGAATTTTACATTGTAATTCCCTCACCAAAGAAATGGGCGGACATCATTGGAGTATCAGGGCCACAAGACATTGTAATACCGAATAAAGTTGGAGTAGTGAGGAACAAGCGGGCTTTGTCATTCTCGCCACCATCATCCAATTCAAAGAAAATAAGATCAGGCAGCATGGACTTCGAAAATGAAGAGATTGAGTCTGATGAAGAATAGCAAAGTCATAATAGTAAAAATACCCATAGTTTTAAGTACTTATATATATTAAAAAATAATATGTGTTTAGTGTTAACCTGAAACCAGTGTAAAGACTAAGTATAAAAGTGAAAATAATGGTGAAATATCTCGAAGGGAAGGCATGTTATGTACCCAAGTGAGGGTAGTTAGAAAACCAGTCTGAAGATGTCTACCCAACCAGTATTTTGTGCTCTGCTAGTTCCCGGAATATTTGTGAGTTATATTATAGCTATGTTGCTCTCACATGCTGCCTTTTTATGTCCTTGGTTATGACTTTTATAGCAGGTTGCATTCCGCATCCTGCACTTTGCGTTGCCATGATTTTTAGCACAATATGCACAAATTTTCGACTTCCTTGCTCTCGAGTTTTCAATCGTATTAACGTCCATAGGCACACTCTCAACGCTAGCGCCACTTGTGGATGCAACGCTTTTTGTTGGTGTGACCTCACTATGGTTCCTCACTAAAATTGACTGTATTCCTCCTGGATTGTTTTAGATCATTTCAGAACTTGATTTTCTATAATTCGTTTTTTAATCTGTCGTCTCTCGCACCCACAGTAACTTGTTCCACTAATCGCCGCTGCATGTCATTAAAATCACAACGGGAACTTATATCATGTAGTGCTGCAATGAACTCTTTGCTGAAACTCGTGATGGATTCACTTTCTTTTGTAGAAGTTATCCACCTCCAACTGGGTGGGATGCTGGTATCAAAAACTTGTTGCAATGATGTCTTCAAAACCCACTTCATGCAAGATCTTCTGAATGGTTGTCCCTGAGATGCCTAATAGAGCCTCTATCTCTCGATACGTCACATGGCGATCTTCGAGAATTAGTTGTCTCACAACAATGTTGTTATCTTTAGTGAAGGCGGATTTTGGGCGTCCTTCGCGAGATTTGTCACACTAGTATGTCCACGCTGGAATTCTAAATACCAGCGTTCGACAGTCCGCAGACACTGAACTGATGGGGCTTCATCACTGAACACAGATGTTAGCTCTTCAAAATACTGAAGCCGTGTCAGGTCTCTTCTAAAGTTGTAGAAAATTATTGCACAAACATTTTCCTTAGAAAGATTCATTTTCGTACGTAACCTGACAGATTCCAATCGACGCTGTGACTAAACGGGGTCACTACGCTACTTCGAAACACGTATCACCTACTTTCATTTAATCTATGACGACTCATCGAATACTTATTCTATCTATACATCAATTTAACAAAATACATTTCATCAATGGTTAATTTCACTTTATTACATTCCATCAGTCACATATTTCTTCTACACGTCAAGTATACAATTTATTTTTAAGCCAATCGTATTTTAATCCAAACTCTTTTTACTTAGAACACATTTGAACATAATACTATATTATCGATGTCTCATCATGCCAAAACTACTCTAAGTCGATGGCAATAGCAATAGACTATTTTATTTCAAATTTGGTTCCAAGTTACTAAATATTTGGAACCAAATATTTGCGTCTATTCCCGTTATCCCCCAGCGGTGGACGTCGGTAAGAAATGTGTTGCACTGCCCCCCAGTGGTGGATATAAAACCTAACCATGTGGCATTGTCCTTCACTACCTAACTGAAACTAACGATCCTAGTCTAGTAATTTCTATACAGAAGTGATAGATCTCATAGATTATCTTCATTTCGGATGACAGCTGTCAAACTTAAAAGGGCTATAACTCTGAAACTAACGATCCTAGACTAGTAGTTTCTTTATATATATGAAAGATCTTATTGATATCTTCATTTTGGATGACTGCTGTTAAATATAAAACATCTATAGCTCTGAAAATATTGATCGTTGACTAGTAGTTTATTTACAGAAATGATATATTATCTCATCGATATCTTCCTTTTGGATGACAGCTGTCAAACTTAAAAGGGCTATAACTCTGAAAATAACGATCCTAGACTAGTAGTTTCTTTACCTAAGAGACCTCATTGAGATCTTTTCATATGACAGCTGTCAAACGTCAAAACATTCTGTATTGACAGCTGGTGTCAGTAATGACAAGCAATGTCAAAAATGACAGGCAATGTCAAAATTACAATCCATGTTAAAAATGACTTCTGATGACAAAAATGAAAGGCAAAGTAAAAATGAAAGGTGTTATATAAATAATGAGAAATTAAGCAATCTTGCCTTAGTACGAATAGTTTCGGATAAATCCGTGTACTTTGTAATTTTTAACATCAGCTGTCAATACTGGATGTTTTGATGACTGAAAGCTGCCATCTATCAATTACGCCGTATAGAAACTGGCATTTATTCCACAGACGAACAGCTTCTACCGTGAAAGAACGTCCGTAAAAAGTGCTGCAATGCAAAGGTAGCTTGAGGGTGAGATTTTCGGATGATCTAAGATGGAAGGTGTTGGATGTGTAGAGGAAATCAAAGCGTTCTTTAAGATAACTCGGGGTAGAAGGATTAAACAAGATATTATAAAGAAGGTTAAGGATATGAGCATTCCGGCGAAGGCGAAGGCGACGAATCAAGCTTATTCAGCATTATAGTAGTGGAGGGGAGGAATAGTATGAAACTGACACTTGACAGTTGTCACTTGTATGTGGACGTCCAAAGTCGTTCACGATCTCCGGATGATCGAGCGATAATCGCACGGATGATTCGAGCGTGTAGGTGAACACAGCCACTGATCGTTAGTTTCAGAGTTATAGCCCTTTTAAGTTTGACAGCTGTCATCCAAAATGAAGATATCAATAAGATCTATCACTTATGTAAAGAAACTACTAGTCTAGGATCGTTAGTTTCCAAGTTATAGCCCTTTTAATTTTGACAGCTGTCATCCAAAATGAAGATATCTATGAGATCTATCACTTCTGTAAAGAAACTACTAATCTAAGATCGTTAGTTTCAGAGTTATAGCCCTTTTAAGTTTGACAGCTGTCATCGAAAATGAAGATATCGATGAGATCTATCACTTCTGTAAAGAAACTACTAGTCTAGGATCGTTAGTTTCAGAGTTATAGCCCTTTTAAGTTTGACAGCTGTCATCCAAAGTGAAGATATCAATGAGATCTATCACTTCTGTAAAGAAACTACTAGTCTAAAATCGTTAGTTTCAGAGTTATAGCCCTTTTAAGTTTGACAGCTGTCATCCAAAGTGAAGATATCAATGAGATCTATCACTTCTGTAAAGAAACTACTAGTCTAAAATCGTTAGTTTCAGAGTTATAGCCCTTTTAAGTTTGACAGCTGTCATCCAAAACGATGATATCTATGAGATCTATCACTTCTGTAAAGAAACTACTAGTCTAGGATCGTTAGTTTCAGCGTTATAGCCCTTTTAAGTTTGACAGCTGTCATCCAAAATGAAGATATCAATGAGATCTATCACTTCTGTTAAGAAACTACTAATCTAGGTTCCCACCGATGCGTACGGAGGATTTCGGAAATTTTAAGTTGACATTATTGTAGTATTTTTTTTGCGTTGTTTAAAAAAAGTTGTTTTGTAGGTGGACCAATTCCTCTTAATTATCGTTAGGGTGAACAACGGGCAAGAAAAAGTGCCCGTGGTCCACCTGCTCACTTCACCCAGGTGAAGTGAGCAGGTGGACCAGGACTAATACCCGGATCGCTCGTCATGGCGCTCTTTGGGGGAGGCCAATGTTCAGCAGTGGACTTCTAAGGGCTGACATGATGATTATGATGATCTATCTATCTATATACATGGAACAGTAATATTAAAATAGTTAGGTAGTGAGGAACAATGCCACAATCATGGTTAGGTTTGATATCCACCACTGGCAGTGCAACACATTTCTTACCGACGTCCACCGCTGGGGGACAACGGGAATAGACGCAAATATTTGGTTCCAAATATTTAGTAACGTGGAACCCAATTGGAAATAAAATCGTCTATCGCTATTGCCATCGGCTTAGAGTAGTTTTGGCATGATGAGACATCGATAATATAGTATTATATCCAAATGTGTTCTAAGTAAAAAGAGTTTGGATTAAAATACGATTGGCTTAAAAATAAATTGTATACTTGACGTGTAGAAGAAATATGTGACTGATGGAATGTACTAAAGTGAAATTAACCATCGATGAAATGTCTTTTGTTAAATTGATGTATAGATAAAATAAGTATTCGATGAGTCGTCATAGATTAAATGAAATTAGGTGAAACGTGTTTCGAAGTAGCGTAGTGAACTCCAATCCATAGGCTTCCTTTCCACACTGAGACAGGAACAGGGCTCTCTTCTGCACGCTTTTAATGTCGCTAGCCGCCTCCATCGCGAAATACAACTGCTCACGATGATTCTCCCACACATCTTATTTGGATCGAATTTTCCCGGTAAAACGAGACTTGTGATGTTCTCGGCCGTAATTATTGTTTTGCTCGTTGCCGCTATTAAATCTCAGAGAATTTAACAATTAAAAACGCAACGCCAGACACAGAGCTACCGAGCTGTACATAGTTGATCTATCTGTAGGTAGTTTATAATCAAACAATATCAAAGTAGCCTCATTTCTCGAATATATACCTACATAACACTAACTGGGGACCACTGTACAAGCTTGGCCCACGATTTTAGGGGGATAGAGGGTGTAGAACCCCCCTTGATAGTGGGGGGGGGGGGGGATCTCTGAGATATGATTTTATATATATATTTTTGCATTTTTTCTTGTATTTGGACATATTCGCCGCACAATAACCTTCGCGGTTTGCATCACAATTTTACCCCCCATGAGAGTGTGGGGGGCTATATATACGTTTTATTATCTAAAACCTATTCTAATGTTCCAACTATATCTAAATATACCTGTTCGAAAGCTTTTGATTGAATTTTACCCCCCATGAGAGTGTGGGGGGCTAAAATCGGTCAGAGTGTACCCTTCAAGACTCAATGTTTTTTTTTTACAAAATATCAGTTTTTTGCGCTCTTGCAAGAGATACGCCTCAACATACTTAATTTGCATTGTAAACTTAGTATATAAGTTTTATTATCTAAAACCTATTCTAATGTTCCAACTATATCTAAATATACCTGTTCGAAAGCTTTTGATGCTGTATTTGTCACTACCACGGTTTCAATTGTAGTTTTACAGTACTTATTTGTTCGGCACTAAGCACTCTTGCTCAAGTACCTCCGTACGTTGCATTCCATTCCAAGCCAACCTTTGATATTGTTGACCATACGTCATCGGTAGTGAATGATAACCAGGGCCCTATTTCATAAAGCGACAAATCATAATGTGTAAACCTACAAATGTCAGACGAATATGCAAAACCTGCGTTTCATATAACAAAAATGTACGACATTTCTATAGTTTGACTGACAATTGTCGGTTTGATTGACATTTGTCAGTGTACCATAGTTTTATGAAATAGGGCCCATGTAGAATGCACGTTCTTTCATCTATTTTATTACCTCTTAGAACATTTATTCGTTGGCCGAACCAGTTTTCTCTACTTTTATTTCCCCACTACTTGCTTTACAGTTACCTCATTTTCATTCATTTTTGTTATACCTACATAACTCTCAACTTATTACAAAAAATACTCAATATATTTGCAAATTCTCGCGTGAAATACTACACTCAATTGAGATTTATAAACAAAGTATGAGTCGTCTTTTCGTAAGCAAAACATAGTTATTTCATAACTTTTATTTTCTATTTATATCTTTTAACTATTCAGTTTCATTAATATCTTTACGACCTCTAAAAACTCAAAAACAGTCTGATTTTGTTAGGTACTGTTTTTTTTTGTAATTTTTTTTTTCGGGAACAGGAAGCACGCCGATTGCCGATACCACGTCCCCTAAATAAAGTAATTGTGTTTCATAAAATCACACTTATTGGGATTGAGTGTTAAGGCAAATTTTTCTTAGTCAAAAACGACATTTAAGTTTTTGTTATGAATTTGGCTATTTCTCCCAAAAACTACAAGATGACTAGAAATACTACGCGCTGTAATAGTGCAATAACTTTCTGAAAGTTACGGTTCATCGAACTTCTTATAATTTTTTAAGGTACAGCCTGTATCAAGTGTGACAGTGTTAGTTAATTCGTTAGTAGATCTATTCGCATTATACGTTCTTCGAAAGTCTAACCCGATAATACCGTCTGCATTACAGTGCACGGTATCGAATAAGACGAATAACTCATGCTGAAACTCTACACTTTTATGTCCATGTAGTGGAATATATATGTCACCGTTCAATTGTAAGAACCGTCAGTTTGTAATAAATCCGGCGAGATTTTAAACAGTTGAAAAATTTTGAACGGAGCAGTTTACAATAAAACGAAGACTATTTCGATATTATTACCATCTGTCCATTTTCACCTCTATTGAACTCTTTTTTTTAGCCACTATACCCCACTGACGCTACCGATAACATCGACCAATCAGGGGCAGATTTACAATTTATCGGTGGCGATAGAATCGCAAAAATCGAAAAATTGAAAAACTGTGCACTGATTGTTTGATAGTATTCGATAGTGCACGTGCTTTTTCAATTTTACGCTTGTAGACGGATAGATTGTACTATATCGTTTTATTTTTCGTTATTTTTTAATTGAATGCTCCGTTCATTTGTTTTCTTCGGTTTATAATCTCGCCGGATTTATTACAATCTGAAGGTTCTCACAATTTCGGTGACATATACAAAGCATTTTTCTTGTACTTTCCCGCCTATACCTTTAATAATTATATGTCTGTATATTTGAGGTATATAAAGGCTGGTTATTTGATAGGGGGCAGTAAGGTCAGGGACCTTAAGCGTAGTAGCTTCAGAAAAACGAAATCGTAATTATGATGTCCATAATTTCAGGAAATAATTTGACCTGCACTCCAGATTTAGGAAAAAAACAGTCAGCAAGTAAATGGCAATTTTAAACAATATTTTTTTCCCTGTCTGTCTTGTTTCTAAGGCTCAAAAGTCTCTATATTGGAATGACTGAGGTTTGAGTACTAGACATTTCGAATATCTTTTTCCATACATACATTATGTACGAAATTTCCTTAACCTTTGTAGCTACAGGAAAGCGTTCCTATGAGACTGGCCTTAACTTTTGGAGATATTTTGATATTCACAAAGATTTTGGAAAGAAATACAGTCATCGAGAAAATGGGCAATTCACACCAAACCATTTTTTGATGCCTATCGATCCTGTTTCTCATGACCCAGCACTTCTAGTACCCCGCGAAGTACCCCAGGGGTACTAGCGGGTCACCTCTGCACCTCTAGTACCTCTAGGGTTACTTATAATGCATATTGTGTACCGCTAGCACCGCAAATCATAATAATAATAAAATTTAATCAAAAAAGTACCCTGACACCATATGTTGGCACTTCATTACCAATGATTGGACCATAGTTATCCAATAATCAACATGAGAAATACAATTATCCTGTTTAAATTAAGGAACATTTTTGGACATTTCCTTCTTCACTACACTCAACACACTTTTTCCAAATTTTATTAAAAACTAGCTTTGCCGCCCACGACTCCGACCGCGCGTACTACAGTTTAACTCGAAAAAAAACACCCTATGTTCTTCTAGGATATTCAAACCCAATGCAAAAGTAGACCACTAACGCTGTTGATGTTTCCTGACAGACTTGTTATTATTTCGTTAACATGGCAACCGCTCATTACATCGAGTAATTAACATTTTCCAGTTTTCCAGTGGAAAAATACAATTTTCCGGGATAAAAAAAAAACTATGTTTTATTCCAGAGTATAAGCTATCTCCATTCAAAAATTTCATGAAAATCGGTCCATTCGTTATCGCTTTAAAACTCCTCATACTTTTCACGTTTATACATATATTCGTAAGGATGACCTAGGGAGCTACTTCACATCACTGTCACTTCTCACGAACAATCATAACCAATACCCTCTTTTGTGATAAAATTGTGCATAATACACCACAAATAATTCAAACACTTAATTGGTGTGAATTGTCCCGAATATATTATATACTAGCTGTACCCTGCTTCGCATGCGTGATCATTTCTCTAGGTTAATATATCAACTTTTGAACAAAATTACTCCAGCCGTCAAAAAGTTTTTATTGATTGCTCGGCTTCTACTCATCGGATTGAGATATCAAGTACCCCAGCTTTTAAGTCAAACCTTAAGCTAACAGTAAAAACCACATCGTAATGGGTCCAGTAGTTTTTAAGTGATACGCGAACGAACATACAGACAAACAGACAGACATGATTTAATACAATGATTATTCTTGTTCAGTAGCCTAATTTAAGTACTATCTTTTAAAATTATCTTATTGTAGTGTTTAAGTGATACGCGAACAAACATACAGACAAATAGACAGTCAAACAGACAGACACGATTGAATACAATGATATATTCTTGTTCATTAGCCTATTTTAAGTACACGAGACCATCTTTTAAAATTATCTTTTTGTACAGACCTTTTCGTACCCATTGCTTTATTACACTAATATTATAAAGAGGAAAGATTTGATTGTTTGTTTGTAATGGATAAACTCAAAAAAACTGAACCCATTTTAATTATTTTTTTTGTTTCTTTTTTCTTTTTAATAGCTACATTATCAGTGAGTAACATAAGCAGAATTTTATTTATCCAAAAATTATATATCCCTTCGAAAATTGTAATAATGGTAACTCAAGGTACCAAAAATAAAGAACGGAAATTATGTTGCCATAGAAATAAAATAATAACAAGTCTGTCAAGTAGCCATCTAAATTCCAAATTTTATCAAAATCTGTTCAGCTGTTTGAGAGTGAAGTATGATGATGATGGTAATTATGAAAATATTATATAACACCCCCCACCCCCTCTCCACCCCTCCGCCCATTATAGCTCAAAAGCTTGACGATCACATTAGCTTTCAAACCAAAAAAACGCATATAAATCGGTCCATTCGTTTGGGAGCTACAATGCCACAGACAGACACACACATACTAACACAAACACACACACTCACAGTGGTACACACCCTAAACTTATAACACTGTCTCTTTGTTCGGGGGTTAATAAAAATAAGCCATGACATGATAATCGTCTGGTGTCTTTACTTCCCAAAATATGATCCACTAGCGACCCTTCCCGGCTTCGCACGGGTAGATAGATATATAGAAAGATAAAATTAGTAGGTACTTTATTTGGACAAATAGAACAACAACAATTTCTTACGTAACAAAATGTTTACCTATGTTTATTTGTAACTATACTCACG
The DNA here is from genome assembly GCA_946251855.1 of Alsophila aescularia. Classification (NCBI taxonomy): domain Eukaryota; kingdom Metazoa; phylum Arthropoda; class Insecta; order Lepidoptera; family Geometridae; genus Alsophila; species Alsophila aescularia. Next base: position 104,485,206 of record OX276373.1, read on the forward strand.
TACCATTTAGTCTATAGTATTGTTCTTTTTAACAAAAAGGAGGTTGAATTGCGGTTACTATTTCGTGTATTATTAGAATAGAGCATTTCCTACGTCAATGATTATTAGATGTTCTGTGATTTCGTTTCCATGGCAACGTTCCATATACAAAGACCCGTATCTCCTTCTTACTTTGTGATCTTACGTAGTATTTATTATATTGGTTTGTGATACAAAGTAATCGAGATTTTTTGCAAAATTTAATACCTTTGGTTTCATTATTGCAATTTTAGAAGGGAATACTAATTTTTTGAAAAATAAAATCCTGATAGTGTTACTCGCTGATAATTTAGCTTTCTTTATGTGATAGAATTTTTAAAATCGGGCCTTAATTTTTTGAGTTTATCCATTACAAACAAACAATCAAATCTTTCCTTTTTTTTGGGCAAATTTATGTGTTTCTGTCTCAGACTAGAGCAATGGGTTGTTCAAAATTGTAAATAATTTACATGAAGTTTCAGTTTTCATTGAAATCAGAGTTGTTACTCCCTTGAAATTTCCATTAAAAAAAACATCCAAATCAATTCCGCCGTTTAACACACACAAACACAACCCTTTCATACAAACAAACTTTCGCCGTTAAAATATGTATTAGTGTGATTATTTTTGCGGGCGGTCAGCTCGTATTCAATAATTTGGTTCGCAGTCGGGTTTTTTGTATTTATTTAATAATTTTACTTGTTTTAGTGTTTAGCAAATCCATTTGAATTGTGTTTATTTTGCCTCAAATCTCTAAGATTTCTAAACCGATTTGGATGGTTGTTGTTTTGTTCAAAAGGGTAGAATTTCAGTTTTACTAATGTAAACTTCATCAAAATTGGTTCTGTAGTTTTTATTATAAAATCTATTTGGTTTTTAGATTATGGTCTCTAATATCTTGGGATTTCTGAACCGATTTAGATAATTGTTCTTACTTGAGAAAGAAGACCTCCAGTGTGGCACTGTATAAATTTTATCTAAATTGGTTTAGTAGCTTTAAACAAGCTTTTATTTAATTCACTGGGTTATTATGCTTGGGACTAGTTTGCAAGTCAATTTTGAACTATTTAACGACGTCCAAAGATGCTGAAGTTTTGCACATGACTGTAGTTCTTATGATAACTTATTGTTGGTACTATTGAGCTGATCTGATGATGCAGCCGGAAGGTAGTCAAAGGAACTCAACAATCAGATGATGGAAACCCTTCGAGTTTGGGTTCATTTGGTTTGTCTGGACGAGTTCACTGGTCTTATGTGGAATCCAAGTTATGATGATGGATCCGGAAGTTAGTCACAGGAACTCAACAATCAGATGATGGAAACCCTTCGAGCTTGGGCTCATTTGGTTTGTCTGGACGAGTTCACTGGTCTTATGTGGAATCCAAGTTATGATGATGGATCCGGAAGTTAGTCACAGGAACTCAACAATCAGATGATGGAAACCCTTCGAGTTTGGGCTCATTTGGTTTGTCTTGATGAGTTATCTGGTCTGTTGTTGATGATAACAAAAGTCTACTGCAGCAGTCGAGGTTGAATATCGCGTCTTCGGCGGTAGATACCAACATATCGACGACTACCGCCAAGTTGCAGTAAGAACCTACGTATGGATTTAAATTTGTTCAACATTTTTCCTTTTACTATTTATGCTTTCGCTAAGCACAGCTAAAAATAAAATAATGAATGCTTTAAAAGAGAACAAAGAATTATTATTGACCTTGTGACTACTGCGCAGCAGCCGTTGTTTTGATTGCACCTTTGGGTTTGTTTTTTCAGTGTTTTTATATATTATTATGAGGACATACCTATTTTAATTGGCTTAATGGCTAAGAAAATATAACACTTTGGTAGTGTGGTCACTATGGTAGTTTGCAGCAACTCAAAATAAATATTATATAAATAAAATTTTAATAGACTTCTTATTTAAAATGTTAGAAAAAACACTAAAAAGAATAAAACATTTGAATCAGAAAAATAACACTTTTTTTTAAATAAAAAAATGTTGTACCATTACAAAAGTATCTATAACATGAAATAAGAAAGAGTTTTTTGAAGTCGGTGCCAAACCGAGCCATCATTTTACTATCATAATAATATATCATAACAATAAATTTAAATAATACTTACCTACAAATATATAAGAACCGTATCCTATCGTATCCTCATACAAAACAAGAAAATAATTAAAGACAGAACAAGAGACGAACGGATTTTGGCTTTCTCACTTCAATAGCCGATTGACACGAATACTGCAATCTAGCAAAATATCAAGTATTTTTTGATTACTTAGCTAACTAGCTGCGCCAGCCAGCTACCTGGATTATGTTGATGGATGATGATGATGATGATGATAAAAAGATCACGAGAGCGCTATAGGATATAATGAAGTGTCAAGAAAAATCATTACAGCTGCCATATTGTATTTCCGACGGAACAAAAAATTACCAAAACCTATCCAGGTATCAAAATGAAGGTCTTTAAGGGGCAGAAATGGGCAAATGACACAAAGTATTCCCGATCCTGTTCAAAAACTACTCACTGTATACTACTGAAATTAAAATATATGATAAACAAGGATATAAGTAACAACATTGTTGTCCCCAAAACATGAATGCACTTATTTGGCTCGATGAAAAAAAATGCCAAACACACATCTGAAAATAAACAATTCCGTAAATATATCCTACATTGAATGGTATTTCGATATGATAATGTACCTAAATATTACTTGTATATTAAGAAATCGTGTCTTTGTACAATTTTTTCGGAAAGACTAACTATTTATGTGTAATTGGGATTTTTCTACAATGTCGCTTACGCTTTTTAATTCGGAGTGATATCAATTTTGTGCCGCCCTACTCTTTCACGGCAATCTAAATATTTTGCTTCGCGGTCTCTGCCAATTCTGCCATACTGCGGCGAGCCGCGTTGCTAGGTGGACCTGCGCTACTATTGTCCGTTTTGAATTGGAGCTTGTAAGTGAATGAAAAAATAGGTAAACCAAAAGAAAAACACCCCAGATCTATAAAGAAGCTTTACAAATATCACCACAAGCGTATGATCGCTAAAATACGTACGTAACACAATAGTTGCTGTTATTCACGATTATGTATTTTTTTAGAAGAAAATACCTATTGTGAGCCTCATCCCAATTTCATAAGGTACAAATTCATGTGTGAACTTCTGAAAATGTACAATTTAAATTATATTACTTTTGTCGAACAAAAACAAGGAATCAGTTCACAGGACTGTGGTATTTTTTAGAGTCACAGTACAGAGTAGAAACAGTAGACAAACACGCTACCCAAATCAAAAGCTTTAATTAGGCTAAAATTGGTAACACAACCACACATACTCAACTAGTCGAGAATAAAATACTATTATATTATCGTTTCTTTCAGACCTAATAATTTCAATATCTTTTACAACGCATCACCAAGTACTAAGCCTAATCAAGGAGTTGGTGATAAAAATGTTCAAATCGTTGAAACGTAAATATAATTATGTATGTAAGTAGAAATAAAAATTTAAAAAAAATTGTGTTGGTAATATTCGCATTAGATACTTACTAACTGCATATACAATTTAAGGTACCTAGATACGTGCTAAATAAAAATCACGTATGCGTGAGTGTGTGTTTGTGTGTTTTAATTTAAATGTTCAAATACACTAAGTATATCATTTGTTTAGATCTGACCTTATATTGTTTGACAATATCGTGCCATGTACAAGTATTGTAGAAGAAGACTGTGACACTTTGCTGTGTCACACTCCAACTGCAGAAAGGTTCATTAGGACAAATATCAATAAAACGCCTAAATGAGATTTGTAATATAAATTCAGCTCACGTTAGTTTTTTAAATCAAATAGGTTAGTTAGTGTTTGGTGTTATTGTTATAGATTGGATGTTAATTTAATGTGTATCTAGATGTTTTGTCAAGTTTTGTCTGTCATCACGCGGATACTATTGAATGAATACACATGAAATTTGGTGTGATTTGAGTTCATACTACGAGGTAGGACATAGAATACTTTTCATCCCAAAATGTTAAAGGGTTCCCACAGGATAGGTGTTGAAAGTTATTTAAAAGAACACGTATCACGTTAAAAATACTAAACGGATTTTGATGAAACTTAGCACAGTCATAGATTATATAATTCGTTAAAATTGAGGGTACCTTTTATCCCGAAAAAAATAAAAGGTTCCTGCGGGATCGGGGGCCAAAGCTACGTTAATTTTGAAGTAATAAATAATATTTTTTGGAGGGTATTCTATATTCCATACAGAAGCTAAAACTGTTTTTGTCCGTCTGTCTGTCTTTATTTAGACCGCGTATTACGCCGAAACTACTATTTTAATTCAAAATTTGGGTTGAAATTGAAGACACATTTTATCCCTAAAATATAATGGGTTCCTTTTTTTAACCCATAGCTCCCAGTTAATTTTGAAGTAATCAATAGTACTTATAATACAGCAATAAGTCTGTACAAATATTTTTAAAAAAATGGTCTAAATGAACCATGAACCGTGCATATTTTTTTAATAAAAAGTATTTTATGTGTTATTCCAGGGTATAAAGTACTTCCATACCAAATTTCATCCAAATCCGTTCAGCTGTTTAAGCGTGAAGAACCAACAAACACACACTCTTAAATACATACAAACGCACGGGCGCACGAAGATGGAAAATCCATATAAGCCGGTCAAAACCTACAATCGTAAAAGAACTCGAAACACAACAAAACTAACCTTAATTACTTCCTGACTAAACTATGAATCAGGTACCTGAGAAACGGGTTGTTATTCTTATCTCCATTCTTAGGTGAACTTGTTCAAAATCGGATGTGTTTACGACCATTTAATTAAAGTCTTGCGTTTACTAATTTCTCACTCGAAACATTTAATTGAAAAAAAAAACATGTTCCAGACTTTTTTAAAACATTAATGATAAAACAATGGAAAAATGTTTATTTTTTTGTTCAATTTTTTTATGAAATGTAAAAGTTGAATTTCCTGGCAGATCCGGCTTTAATGTTAACATTGTTACAAAAAGTAATCCGCCCGTAACCGTCGCTTTAACAAAAGTTTCATTTTATTAGAAATGTATGCAAATTTTTATTTATTAAATTGTTTTAAGATTACCTCATGAGCAGATACACTCATATCAGCTATTATGTGCTTCCTGAAAGCATCACGAAAAATTGTCAAAAATTTATATTATTTACCAGTATGAAATTAAAAGGGAAGGGAGGAGGTAGTAGAAGAAAAAGGAGGGGATATATTTTTTTTAACACTAGCATGTATATTTTTAGACCCATATGAATTGTAACCCAAAAGCTAACAACCCCAGCTCATGTTTGACCCGTTTAGCAGAGGTAGAAGGATATTTGGTAGTTTCCTCCGTCCCCACTATCCCTAAAACTGGACCAGTTCCTTCCCTTCTAATGTCAAAATTGAAAAAAGAAAGCTTTTGTCAACTTTTTTGGATTTTTCACCTCAGCTGATTTGATTGATCAATGATCGAATAAGAGGCCAGCTCTTATTCAATCATTTTGTTCGCAGTCGAGTTTTATGTATTTCTATAATAATTTCTAAACATACTTAGTTTATTTAATTCACTTTTGGTGCAAATACTCGTATACAGCTTACTTTTAGGCTAACTAGGGCTAAAAATATTCTTATTAGGATAAAATAATAAATACGTAACTTTAAAGTAGCTATGAATTACATTTAGGAATGTGCCTAATAATTTAATATTTTTAGGAGTGTGGACCGTTGGCAACATTGGGCGTGAGCAAGGATCATTCAAATGGCCACTGGTAGGTGCTTATATGGCCTATCTTCTCCGCTACTACCTGTATGATGAAGTTTTCTGGTTCACTGCGATGGTCGTCATATCGGCCCTGGCCTTCGACTCGTATTCCAAGCAATGGCGCAGAAAACCACGTAAACACCACCACATTGCCAAGTAAGTTTTTTTACCAAGTTTTTAACCAGCCCGAACTACAAGGCTCTACCTACAACGATAGTTTTCCTCTAAGGGCCTCATAGACATTTACATGTAGATTTTTGTAGATTTTACAAAACGTGCAGTTATTGAGTACGTATAGGTTTAAAAAATTTGGTGCATTAACCATTTAAAAACCAAACATCTGTGCAGTATATCATCATCATCAGCCATGATCGTCCACTGCTGGGAGTAGGCCTCTCCTTGTAAACGCCACTGAGCGAGATCTTTGGCTATTCTCATCCAGTCGCTGCCAGCCGCCTTTCGCAAATCGTTACTCCACGGGCGCCTTACGATACTTTAAAACCTTTAAAACCTTAGCTATCCAACAGTGCAGACTCCATCGCAATCGGTCCATTACTTTTTACGTGATGCGCGAACAGAAAGACACACCATTATTAAAAACATTAGCTTATTTTAAGTACCCTAGGTCATTTTATTTAATTACTATCTGTACCCGCGGCTTTGCCCGCGTGGTCATTTCATTTAAAAGTAGCCCATTCGTGTTATTCCAGAACCATCAGTGCCTATAAAGTACAATATACTTCATATCTTCAAAATTCGTTCAGCCGTCAAATTGTTACTGTCGAATATTGGGAAAATTACGAATACTCTCATTCGCTCCAAATATAGCGAAGTAGGTTCTCTAGTTACTGTACAATACAGTTATTAACCTAGAATACATTTATCTAGGAAAATTTAAAGTTCACACGGGAAATCAGGAAAGTTTTGATATGTAGATTTATTATTTATTACTCGCTTCAAAACGGCTAATCCGATTAGTAAAAAGGTTTATACTCAGTTTAAAAATACAATACTTATATCCCAGAAAAACAAAAAACCGCGGGAAAGTCCAAACCGCTTAACATTATGTTGATGAAATTATTATTATTATAATATTATTTAACATACAGCTATTATAACAATAAAATCACGGAAAAGGTAAGCGAAAACGGGAAATCAGGAACATTTTGGTATAGATTGGTTGTACTGTGGCCGGAGCCCCCCGAGGGAGTCTACCAGCTCAAAGGGACTCCTTGCTCACAATAATATAAAGTAGATGCAGAAGAACCTTCGTAGTGCGAGCCATCCTTTTAGCTTTGGATAGAACTGTTGGATAGTATATTCCCTGTCATAGAAGATAATACGCTCGCAGCTGAATTTGCTTGAAGATCTTGCTATTTTTGAAGAAGTGAAAAAAGAAGTCACAGGTTAGAGATACTTAGTTAGGTGTATTTTAACTCACATTTTTACTGGTATCTACATCGAAATGTTTAAATCTTAGTAGCAAACACGTTGCAATACTTAGTGAGATGCATATACAACTTATAAATCGACAAGGAGAGATGAAACAAGTTAATATATATATTAAACTCCTGCAAACTTTTCTCGTAGCCATCGAGATGAGACAATCCATGACCATGTAGGAATGACTGGTTATTTGAATTTAGAATTAATATAGACAAACTATCAAATGGGTAAGATTATGATGAAAGAGGTTTGACATCGTCACAGTACTCGCTAACACATCAAAACATATTGGAGTATCATATAGGATACCTTTTATCATCGAATAAGAGGGCAAATCCGTGGAGATCACAGACAGTATGACATAAAAATTGGAACATCCCGTTACCGAGTAGTCCGAACAACGCAATTCTATAATTAGTATTTGCTAGTAATTCCATCTGCAATATTGATTGAAACTTGGCGCATGCTCGTAAATAATCTAGGTCATCCAGGATGTCTTTACAATACAGAGTTTACCTTCGCTCCCCGCACCCCGGTCGGGATGCATGCTCCGCCTGTTGCTCCCCGCTGTTTAAACCCCCGGGTGTTCTAGATTCCGAGAATTGAAGTACGGCGCAATATGAACATCGTCAGTAACATCATTAAATCCAGCCGAGCGAAGCGCGTCAGTAACAACATTGGCCTAGCCAGTGTGAGTCGAGTAGTCTTAATTAGACTGCTCAAATTATTACAATAGTTGAATTTAAAATCAAACATAAATGGCATAGCGATATCAACAGTGACGCTGTGATCCCAAAGTTTTCCGTTTCCTGCCACCATGCTGTGCCAAAGGTAATATGCCAAAGGCGCTTGCCTTTTCATCAATAACTAAAGGTAGTAGTTATCTAATAACAATTTATACAACTATCAACAACAATTTTCACAACAAACTACAATCAAACCTTTTTTTTAAATTATAGCATTATCATATTATTCATCAGAAATGATTGCCGAGTGATAATATTATTAGTATGTGCTTGCAATCCAACGACATCGGTTTCGATCGTCGTCGGCCTATCTATCTATACTTATAATAAAACTGTAACGGGTCAAATTCTGTATATTGAAGATATTTTGAAATTTTCTTTTGGAGGCTGTTATATATTCAATGCTGAAGCCAACATTGTTTTTTTTTGTCTTTCTCTCTGTCTGTCTGTATCCTGGCGGCGCATCACGCTGAAACTACTGAATAAATTCAAATGAAACTTGGCATGATTTGTGCCGAGGTTGGTGCGTAAACCTGAACGACCTTAAGGCTATACCTTTCGGTCAGCTTAAGAACTAGGTACTCTACCCTGGTCAACACACTGGATACTTTTACAACGTTATCAATGAAGGCTTTATTGACGAGGAACCCCACGCCACCCTGAGACAGCTGTTGGCCCTCTCGGAAGTAGAATGGATGGCCCGATTTTAGGGTTATTATAGTGTCCTCGAGTGGAGACCGCGTCTTGGCAAACGTAGTGTAGGACGCCCACCGGTCAGGTGGAGTGACGACCTGCGAAAGGCGGCCGGCAGAAACTGGATGAGAGGAGCCGAAGATCGGACTCTGTGGCGTTCTATGGGCTGTCCAGCTGTGGACGAGCACATTCAATCAAAAGATAATCCAATATTGAGTTAATTACTTGCTATTAATAAACTACTTTGTTGTTCTTGTTTTGGATGGACGAACTGTTATAATTTGCATTATCTATGACTACATTGTTCGATACTGGCTTGATAAAGTGATCAAAAAAAAATATTTGAAACTGAACATAGTGTCTGCCAAAGGGACAGACGGTTTGTACAGACAAAAAAATAAGGAGGGTGGAGAGATAGAAGCAGTAGTACATCGTGGGCAGTAATTAAGGTAGCAGGAATTCAGGAAAAAGTACAAAAGAAAGCAAGGAATTAGTTTAGTGGAGATCAAGGAGGAAAAAGACCAACAAAACAAATAAGTTAAGTACAGATAGTGATAATTTTATTGTAAAACAGATTTCAAGCGTAATGTTGTTCGGTTTTGATCTAGATTTTGTTGTAAGTACATGAGTACATTTATAAAATGGTGCTTTCGTTACAAATTAGAAAGTCGGGCTGAAGCAGGGTATTAAGAATTGTTATTTTAATGAAAATAATAATGTTTTTTAGCATTATAGAACAAGCGTGGGCGGCGCTCGTTACCAGCGCCCTTCCCACTGAAAGGGCTTTATAAGACGTCTCCCACACACAAAGGCATGCGTTCTTCGATAAATTGTTGGTGTGTACATTGCGTACTGCTTCTATGCTTTGCAAAAGTTTCCGATTACGTTACTGAAAATACCGCTCCAAAAGATCAAAGTATTTATTTTAAACCAGCTTTTGCTGGTGACTGCTTCCGCGTGATCGACAGTTAATCGTAATCCCCTAGCCTTCCCTAGGATTCAAACAATCTCCATAAAAAATGACATCAACATTGATTCAGCCGTTTAATTGTGATAAGGTACTAGAGAGACAGAGTTACTTTCGTTTTAATAATATTATACGGATAGGAAACATTAAACGGTTGCAAGTCAGATACTCAATCATAAACAAAGAGAAAATTAAATCTTTTAGAAATATTATAACCAGATCAAATCAATTAATAAGATAAACTATAACAGAACTATATTAATTCAAATACAAAAGATAAAAGATACAATTTAAAGAATTGTATATATTTTTAAACGTCTGAAATTATGTTATAAGAGTAAATGTCAAATACAATATAAAAGATACGTGAAAAGGAAATTTCATTTTCAATAATGGATAATATATAGGAAATTGCCTTTTCAATAATAATTGACAATAATGGGAGAAAATGGGATCATTCTCGTTAGATCCAGTGATGAGATCCATACTGGATCTATTGAGATAATTTTATGTCTTTAGATCGATCCCATTTTGAAATTATGGATCTATCGAGAACTTTTTTCTTTTTTTCTCCGTAGATGTATTGGTAATTCCAACGATGGATCTGTTAAGACTTTTTTTTCTTGTTAGATCCCATTTTGAAAGTATGGATATATAAGAGATCCTTTCTTTCTTATTAGATCCAGTGATCAGATGCATGATGTATTGATTGTTTGTTTGTTTGTAAAGGATAAACTCAAAAAATACTCACCCGATTTTAAAAACTCTTTCAGATAAATAAAGCTATATTATCAGCGAGTAACACGAGCAGTTTTTTTTAAATTTGAGTGCCGTTCGAAAATTGCAATAATGTAACCCGAGGTATCAAATTTTGCAATAATCTCGATTACTTTGTATAGGGAACTTTGCCATGGAAACGAAATCACAGAACATATAATAATCATTAGACGTAGGAAATGTCAAGTACGTGAGTAATAATGCAGTTGTCTATGGTCAAAAGTACTGCTGCCAATGATTTTTAATTACGCTAAAGGAGGTTGAATTACGCTAACTGGCGTTAAAACTTTTAACAGTAACCGTAATTCAGCCTCCTTGCGTTAAACAGAATAATACTAGCACAAACTAGGAGATAAGGTAAGTAATAGCACAGAATAAATAATTGGTACATAATAGAAAGGAATTGTTGCAAAATATTTATGCAAATTAAGTTTTTAATGTAAGGTATTGTTCATACTTTATATTTAACACAAGCAAATAAACATTTTGTTTAAGCAATTGTTGTTGTTCTATTTGTCTAAATAAAGTACCTACTAATTTTATCTTTCTATATATCTATTCTTTTTATTTCATGGGTCAGACGATCCACTGGGTAGATCCAACTTCGACAAAGAGGTCAACCGACGAATCCAACTCGGATGGGCAGCGTTCGGGAAATTACGCCATATCTTCTCGTCGCAGATACCGCAGAGCCTCAAGACGAAAGTTTATAATCAGTGCGTGTTGCCAGTGATGACATACGGCACTGAGACGTGGTCGCTAACTATTGGTCTCATACAAAAGCTCAGAGTTGCGCAGCGTGCAATGGAGAGAGCTATGCTCGGTGTTTCACTACGTGATAGAATCAGAAATGAGGAAATCCGTAGAAGAACGAAGGTTACCGACATAGCTCTCAGAGTTTGCAAGTTGAAGTGGCAATGGGCATGCCATATAGTTCGCAGAACCGACAACCGCTGGGGAATAAAGGTTCTCGAATGGCGATTACGAACAAGCAAGCGAAGTGTGGGGAGACCTCCCACACGATGGACCGACGACATTGTAGCCATCGCACGAAGTCGGTGGATGGAGGTGGCACAAGATCGCTCGTCATAGCGCTCTTTGGGGGAGGCCTATGTTCAGCAGTGGAGTTCTAAAGGCTGACATGATGATGATGATGATAATGATATATCTACCCGTGCGAAGCCGGGACGGGTCGCTAGTATTTTATAATCATAACCAATGATTTCATTTGGAAATGAAACATATTCTTTCGACGTAAAAATATCTTATAACTAGGCTAGGAGCCACCAGGAGGCTGGTTTGGGATCTGACTTTTACCACAGAATAAATAATAGTAGTGAGTGAAGTCATATAAATACATAGCGACTCTCGCTACAACGCAATAAAGTGCAATTTAACTCGCACAGTGCTGCGAGCTTTCAATTATATTTATATAGAAGGCGCTCGCCCATCGCGTGCAGGCTAGAATGCACCGTATCACAACGCGCGAGAACTTACATTGCTCTAACCGTTTCAGAATCGCTCTGTCCTTTTTTCGCTCTATAGGGTTGTATTAAGATACTAGCTGTGCCCGCGGCTTTGCCCGCGTGGTCATTTTATTTAAAAGTAGCCCACACGTTTTATTCCAGGACCAAAAGCCAAACCACAACCAGACCAGTTGTAGGTTTGGTCCAGGTCCAGAGGACCAGGAGGACCAGGAACAAACCTACAAAGTACAATATTATACTACATTTCTTCAAAATTCGTTGAGCCGTCAAATAGTTTTTTATCGATCGGCATCTAATCATCGGAATAAGGCACTGCCTTGCCTTTTTATAACGCATATTCTGTGAAGTACGGAGTGCCGTACTTCACAGAATATGCGTTATAACACACTTGCACGTGCACGTATTGCAATGAAATAAACGCATATAATAAAATATGAAATAAACGCTAGAATAAACGCACCGCGTTCCTCTGCAAGGCAGTGCGTGCAAGGCCTAAGATTCCAAGTACCCCAGTTTTTAAATCAGCGCAAGGGCTTGAGAGCAGGGCCTGGATTCTGTATGACCACTCACGCCAATTCCACGCCACCTGCGTGGAATTAGGGAAGGTGGGTATTTACGCGACCAGGTTTTTAAACCAGGTTTTGGCTTGTAAGTACGCCGCCCGGGCACCAGGGCGGCGTACTTACAAGCCAAAACCTGTCGCCCCGTCCGCACCTACATACTCGGTGGCTGGTTCGGCATGGCTTCGGTTGAGTTCGGCCGCACTCGGCCAGCCGGGTCACAAGAAGCTAGGTGGCCGATACATCGCCCAAAAAACTTGCAAGGCTTCGAAGTTTTTTTAAGCAAACACAATTGTGCTCTATATTTACATAAGCGCACGGGTCAATTTCCTATGCAAGTATTTTTTACTTTCAATTCCACGCTTCCAAGTACTTTTTTCGCAAACACGATTGTGCTCCTTATTTATATGGACACGAAGATCAATTTCCTATGCAAGTATTTTCTACTTTCAAGTTGAAAGTATTTAGAACCCTGGTTTTTATAATGAAAGATTCATGACATGAATGAGTTAAAAATATTTTTTTAATTAATAAATTTGTATTTTACTATAAATAATTCAATTAATTTCGCTGCGCGTTTTACAACTGAAGTCGACTTATTCTATCAAAAAACACAAAAAACATCTAAATACGTTATAAGAGCCTCTAAGGACCATAAAGTAAAAAAAAGAAGAAAAGATGTTGTTCGAGTTCATTCAACGTTCAAACCACTTCGTAACAAACCGCTTGCGTGTTTTAAGGGTAGACAACGCCATCTAGTTTAAATGAAGTAACTTGTTATCATGAACGTCTTGTTATTGAGTAGAGAAAATTATCTCCGAAGGTAAGGTGGCACAGATTAGAGAGTAATTAAGGTGGTGAGGTAAATTGGATGGGGCATCAAGGGTAGGTAATTATTATGAGGTCCATACGAACAAATTTTAATGCAACGAAACATTGTGTTCTTAGTACAAATTATTTTTATGATGTTTCACAGAACGACGTACTTACTGGCACTTTAACTGGCTCTTAATAATTACCTACCCTACCTACCTACTTTTTGAGCTTTTTCAACACGATATGAGGATTGATTTGAAAAAATAAAAGTTTTCTATACTTTCTCTGTGAAGAGCAATACATGTACCTACCTCTGTATGTACACATTTCAATACCGACAACCACAGATTACCCCCTAATAAAAGTTTTCTATACTTTCTCTGTGAAGAGCAATACATGTACACACTAATCTGTGCCGACAACTAACCATTTTGCCAGTAAGACATTATGAAGGAACCTCCGATATAATTATATAATTATGTAGGTACGTAGGTAGTACATTATAATATCTCAATGGAAGAAACATAATAAAAAAACGTAGTACCTATAATGTATATACATACTCAGAAAACTTGCAACGCTTCGAAGTATTTTTTACGCAAAAGCAATTGTGGTCTTTATTTATGCATACCCACGGATCAATTTCCTATTCAATTATTTTTTACTTTCATTTCAAAAGAGCGATGGTGGCCTAATGGTTCTATAGTGCAATTTAGAATCCAACGATACCGGGTTCAAAACCTAAGCTCCCGCACCAATGACTTTTCGAAGTTATGTGCGGTTTTCCATCGCTCCGTGCTTCGGAGGACACGTTAAGCTGTCGGTCCCGGCTGTTATTGGTTAATAGCGGTCGTTAAGCCATGTCAGAGGCCCTCGGGCGGCCTGACAAACTCTGACATCAGAGGCCAGCACTACCTCATACGTCAAACAAACAATTTCAAGGCTTCGGAGTACTTTTTCACACACGCGATAGTGCTCCTTTTATATATAGAGACAAAGATCAATTTGCTATGCAAGTATTTTCTACTTTCAAGGCTTCCAAGTACTTTTATTTTGAAAACACGATTGTTCTCCTTATTTATATGACGGCAAAAATCAATTTCCTATGCAAGTATTTTCTACTTTCAAGGCTTTAATCTGTTTCTACAGAAAGCACTTGAAAGTATTTTGAACCCTGGTTTTTCGCCCTGGTGTTTGAAGATGGACGTACTTGAAAGCCCTGGTGCTGGATATTGCGAGTATGACCCATGCCTACGTGGAATTTGTTCGTGATTCCAATTTCCACGCAGGCAGCGAGGAATTGGCGTCTTAAAATTATAGAATTAGGCCCCTGGCGGTCGTTCTAGTGCTAGTGTGGGCCGAATCCGAAAGACCTGATAAATTTGAATTTAGCGGGACCCTTGGTTGCAGGAATGAAATGATTGCGTGTTTTAAGTTCAATCAGCGCCATCTAGTTAAATCGGAGGGAGAACTTTGATGCCTTTGGTTTATTCGCTTGAGTTGTTGATGCCATTGTGCTATCTATACTCGTACCAAACTCGTACTATACCATCTCGATTACCTCAGCTTACAAACATAAAAAAACCGCACCTAAGTCGGACCATTCGTTTGGATAGCTCCCATTATATATATTGTTTTCAAACAAAACTTGACGGTTTACTCCAGGAAATTACATAAGCCTTAAAAAAATCAAAGAAAATGTAAAAAAAGGCACAAAATATGTAAATGCTTATAAATATTGAGGCAAAACATTCATAGCAGCGCGTGGATTCGATCCATGTGCCTCTGGGTTGCAAGCCAGACACCGCTTCTACTGTGCCACTCTGACTTGTGGCATAGGTGCCGAATTTACGGTACCGTTTTATAAACGGATGTGCAATTATTATTCCTTTCAAATTAACATAACTTTAGACTCATAGCCCGCAGGAATCCCGTATTTATTCGTGATTAAAAGTATCATTCATTATAACACATACTATAAACTTTGACTGTACCAAGTTACTTCAAAATCCGTATGGTAGTTTCAGCGTGATATGTGTGTTTTTTAAATAACTTTCAACCCCTATCCTGCGGGAATCATTGTTTTTTTCGGGACAAAAAGTATTCTAAATGTTAATCCATAACATAAGCTATGATTGTGCTAAGTTGCATCAAAATCCGTCGGGTAGTTTCTGCGTGATGCGTGTTCAAAGAGACAGACAGACAGACAGACACAGACAAAACATTAAAAAAAATCCTTTTTGCACTCCATATCGATTTTGAAGTTCATCTCAATTAAAATTTTCAAAAAATATTTAATGTACAGATTTAGCCCAGTTACAGTTTTATTATAGTATAGATGACTAGGTCCTTGTACTACTAATTATTCTGTGATTTGTTATGACTTAGATGTTGTAACAGAATAAATAAGTAAAAATGTATTATGTTATTACTTATTACTTTAAATTATAATAGTTCTATTACAAACAAATACATTCTTATAATTCTTGTCAGAATAGATCTACTATCTCATTTTTACTACCTACCTATCCCGTTTTCAGAACGCCGATAAGTTTAGTGAGATACCACAGTTACAGTTTAGTGTGATTATACGTAGGTACGAAAAGTGTCGTTGGTTGATTATGATTATATCCTATAGGTATTGCACTTTGATGAATAAAGGTGTCTGAATTCCTTGCTTTATAATGAGTGAAAGTCGTAATTTCTATCACTATTCAAACAGCCGAATGCTATGCAGTACCTTCTAGGTTACTTCTTGGTACTCATAATTAAAACACGAATAAAATTTGTCAATAACTTTACGTAAGTAGGCACTTTATCGCTAAGCACATGGCGCGTGACTCATCGAGCGCACGCTTGACACTCTACTGAACTGACCCGAATATTGTGCCCTCGAAGTGTAGGTATAATATTTGTACTTGTTGCGGAGTGTGACCGGCCTGCTTTAACCTAAAATTTAAAGCCGATATAATTTTCAAAACTATAACAAAAATCGAAAATTTAATACAATTTATGTAGGGAACATAGATAAATTTGTATTATTAATTAATTGTATTATCTATACTTACAATAAAACTGTAACAGGTCCAATTCTGTACATTGAAGATATTGAGTAAATATTTTTTTAGAGGCTTTTCTCTGTTTATACTGAAGCCAAAAATGATTATTTTATGCATTTTGTCTGTCTGTATGTCTGTCTGTAACTTGGCTAGGCATCACGTCGAAACTACTGAATGAATTCAAATGAAACTTGGCATAATTTGAGTTCATACTACGAGGTAGACATAGGATACTTTTCATCCCGAAAAGTTAAAGGGTTCCCGCAGGAAAGGCGTTGTTTTTTTTTTATAAGAACACGTATCACGCTGAAACTACGGGACGGATTTTGATGCAACTTAGCACAATTATAGTTTATAAGATGATTGAAAATTAAGAATACTTTTTATCCCGAAATATAAAGAGTTCCTGTGGGATAGGGGTCTAATTTCTGTAAATTAAAGAACTTTTCTAAATGTTTTTTTGGAGTCTGTTTTATATTTGGTACTGCAGCCAAAACTGCTTTATTTAAAAAAAAAACTGTCGGTCTGTCTGTCCGTCTGTCTGTCTGTATCTTGGCATAGCATCACGCCAAAACTACTCAATGAATTCAAATGAAACTTGGTATGATTTGAGTTCATACTTCGAGGGAGAACATTGGATACTATTCATCCCAAAAAATTAAGGGTTCCCGCAGGATAGGGGTGGAAATGTATTAAAAAAAACACGTATCACACTGAAACTACTGGACGAATTTTGATGCAACTTAGCACAGTCATAGTTTATATGATGGGTGAAAATTAAAGATACTTTTTATCCCGAAAATATAAAGGATTCTTGCGGAATAGGGGTCTAAATTCTGTACACTATTAATGTATAGTCGTTTTAGGCTCTTTATGCGTGATGCTCTTTATAGTAATGTAATGATGCAAAGTTATTAACTTACTTAAAAGGACTTTATCTCGGAAACTGTTGATCCTAGACTAGTAGTTTCTTTACATTAATGATAGATCTCATTGAGATCTTCATTTCATATGACAGCTGTCAAAGTAAAAAGGGCTTTACATCTGAAACTATTGATCCTAGTAGTTTCTTTACGTAGGTAGGATAGATCTCACCGAGATCTTCATTTCATATGACAGCTGTAAAACTTAAAAGGGCTTTATCATGGAAACTATTGATCCTGGACTAGTAGTTTCTTTACATAAGGGATAATAGATATCTTTATTTTGGATGACAGCTGTCAAACTTAAAAGGGCTGTAACTCTGAAACTAATGATCCTAGACTAGTAGTTTCTTTACAGAGGTGATAGATCTAATAGATATCTTTACTTTGGATGATAGCTGTCAAACTTAAAAGGGCTGTAACTCTGAAACTAATGATCCTAGACTAGTAGTTTTTCATTTCATATGAGATCTTCATTTCATATGACAGCTGTTCACTTACTCAACTCCCACTTCCCCCCGCTCCTCACCCTCAGCTCATTTTGCCCTAAACTGTCACTTTGACGCCTGACTTTGACACCTGTCACTTTGACGCCTGACTTTGACACCTGTCACTTTGATGCCTGTTACTTTGACACCTGTCACTTTGATGCCTGTCACTTTGACGCCTGTCATTTTGTCACCTGTTACTTTGACACAAACTAATTAATGAATTGTTGCATATAATTATGTCGATAGAGGAGGAAAAAATATCCCTCGTAGCCAAATCAGTTAGCAACCTAGTTAGGCCACGAGGAAACGCCCGCCCCAATTTACTCGAAAATATATGCAAATACAATCTATCTACTGAGAAGTTATAATTCTCAATAGATCCAATTTAACCTGATCATTGAAAAAATGTGAACTATCAAGAAGAAAAACTCTTAGTAGATCCATATGAAATTAATAATTGTACAAACAGATCTAATGAGAAAAAATATTCTCCATAGATCCATTTTATATCTATATATTTATGACCGGATCTTATGAGAAAATAAAATCTCGATAGATCAATTATGGATCTTAGCACTGAATCTAACTAGAATGATCGAGAAAATGACATCCCGTAGAGTTTGTTGGTGCTCTCTTGTCTAACGGACTTATTTTCGGAGCACCGGTAGAATTATATCGGCTGTATTTCCTTTTCTTGTGCAACATTCAACTCTGAGTCGGCACATGACAGCGAAATTTCCTTTTCAAACTGAAAGCTTACTTTGTTTATCTAATTTTATTGATTTGTTCTATTCATAATAATTTTTGTTTTGCTTTGTTCATGAGATGTTAAGTTTTGACTTGTAAATTGCTTTTATTTTGCCTGTTTACAATACATACTTTGACTTTGTGCCTACTCAAGAATTCAATCTCGCCTAGGAAATAAGAAATGCCTTCGGAAATAATGCTTCGGTTAGAGAAGGAAAAAATCAAGAAATTACTGCGATGTCACATTTTCATTATTTTTACCCGATTGAGGGTTATGTGTTTGAGTTGTATGTTTGTACGTTTCTTAGGCGCGCCCTTCAGCCTAAACGGCTTTGATAAATGAAGTATCATTGGATTCGTCTAGCTAGAAGTGTCAAGAAAAGTAATATGGCGGCTGAGAGCTGCCATATTGTATTTCCGATAGAATAAAAAATGACTAAAACCTATCGAGTTTTGTACGCAGTCGGGTTTTTGTATTTTTATAATAATTTTACTTGTTTATAATAATCTTCAAAACTGGGATACAAATAATAACATTATAATGGCTGCTTTTTAATGTTAGGCCAACAATGCAACGAGATGTGGGATCTGCTGGTCTGATGTCGATTTTCTTTTCTTTCAGACGTATCTTGGTGCTTGGAGCTTGCGCTGCCCTGTACTTCTCCCTGTGGGGAAGTTACCTGTACTTTAATGGAACCATCACGGACAGTGAGGGTGATGAAGTGCCTGTATACGAGGCTTTGCACCACTTCTTTACAAGCCCTTGGTATGTGGAACATATTTTGTTAGTTTCAACCATAGATCTAGTTCAGGGGGGGGGGGGGGGAATAGATCCGGCACGGTCTAATATCATTTAATTCATACCAATATATAAAAGTGAAACGTTGTCTGTTTGTTTGGGGAGCTTTCACGCGACAACGACTGGATGGATTTTGATGAAATTTAGAATGGAGATAGCTTATATACCCTGGAATACATAGGAAAACATAGGATACTTTTTATCCCGGAAAGTTGTAAGTTTCCATGGGAAACCTGGAAAATGTTGATTACTCACTGTATGGAACCGTTGCCACCACATAATAGTCTGCGGTTGCCATGGAAACGAACAGCTGCGACGCTGTCCAGCTTCAGAGAGAGGCTATGGTGGACCGTTTAAATTTAGCCTTAGAAGCCGATTGGGCGCTGCTAACCTGGTTAAGTTTAATGCTACTAAAACGCAGGCGTGTTTGTTTTCTGCTAAAAAGAGTCCTCTTAACCGATCTCCGTCTTTCCAAAGTGTAACAATACCATTAGGTGACCATCTGGAGCTTTTGGGTGTCAAACTCACATCGAACCTGAATTTTGGGTCTTAAATTGAATCCAAAGCCAAGGTAGCTGCAAAGAAACTTGGTATTTTGTCTAAGGTTAGGCACTTCACACCGGGACAGCTTTTGTATCTTTACCAAGCACAGGTCCGATCTTGTATGGAGTACTGCTGTCACCTCTGGGACGGTTCTGCCAAGTATCAGCTCGAGTCTTTGGATTCAATTGAGAGACGTGCTATGAGGCTCATTGGAGATGACACTCTGGTAAAGAGTAAGCTTCAAAGACTGGTGCATCGACATGAGGTCGCAAGCCTGTCGGTATTCTACAGATTTCACTATGGAGAGTGTGCACAAGAACTGCACAACCTGATTCCCCCATCACCTTTCCATCACCGTACGACTAGACGATCAGCAAAGCGCCACCCTTTCATGGTTAAAATACCTCGCACAAGAACGAAGCGTTACGCTTCTTCATTTATTATAAGAACTGCAAAGGAGTGGAATGCCCTACCCTCGTCAGTGTTTCCGGTAAATTATAACCCCGGTGTGTTCAAGTCAAGAGTGAATAGGTATCTACTAGGCAAGCGTGCTACACCTTCGACGACATCATCGCTTTCCATCAGGTGAGATCGTGGTCAAACGATTGCCTAGTCAGTAATAAAAAAAAACAAAAAATAAAAAAATTACTCATGCTGTGTGTGTGTCGTCAGATTGCCAACCCTTGCGTTAAGTCTGTATGTTGCTTTCACATTTTCCCCTCATTTCTTCCTTCGAACTTTCATCATATGTCCAGCGGTTTATAAAACTGTTATCTATCTGTTTTCTACGCCTGATATTATGTAGTATGTACGACTAGGTTTATTTAACCATGAACATGTACGAAGATACCGAACATGTACGGTGCCTGCACTAGCACTAGACTAGGTTTATTTAACCATGAACATGTACGGTGCCTGCACTAGCACTAGACTAGGTTTATTTAACCATGAACATGTACGAAGATACCGAACATGTACGGTGCTTGCACTAGCACTAGACTAGGTTTATTTAACCATGAACATGTACGAAGATACCGAATATGTACGGTGCCTGCACTAGCACTAGACTAGGTTTATTTAACCATGAACATGTACGAAGATACCGAACATGTACGGTGCCTGCACTAGCACTAGACTAGGTTTATTTAACCATGAACATGTACGAAGATACCGAACATGTACGGTGCCTGCACTAGCACTAGACTAGGTTTATTTAACCATGAACATGTACGAAGATACCGAACATGTACGGTGCCTGCACTAGCACTAGACTAGGTTTATTTAACCATGAACATGTACGAAGATACCGAACATGTACGGTGCCTGCACTAGCACTAGACTAGGTTTATTTAACCATGAACATGTACGAAGATACCGAACATGTACGGTGCCTGCACTAGCACTAGACTAGGTTTATTTAACCATGAACATGTACGAAGATACCGAACATGTACGGTGCCTGCACTAGCACTAGATTAGGTTTATTTAACCATGAACATATCACCGCTCGGTTTGATTTTTGTTTAGCGTGTGAGATAGCGACTGGGCTCTGTTGTCAGAGTTTGTAAGGCCGCCGAGGGCCTCTGACATGGCTTAACGACTGCTATTCATCAAGAACACCCGGGACCGACAGCTTAACGTACCCTCCGAAGCACGGAGAGATGGAAAACCGCACGTAACTTAGAAAAGTCATTGGTGCGGAGCCTAGCACCGAACCCTGTAGCGTTGGATTTTATCTCGCACTAGGAAAGTGCTTGGTCACCTTCGATCTCTTGAAAGCGATCTTGAATAAATCAGAGATCAACTAGACTAGTGAATATCTATTTTTTTATCAGGTGGCTTGATTTGAAGCAGAGTTTACATGAAACATACAACTACGCGCAACATCACGGATGGTACGAGGTTTGGAAGCAAATAGTAGACTTGAGCGACCCACATGGCGAGCAAAATGCTTATAGGGTGAGTTGTATAAACTATTTTTTTAACTAGCTTTCATTAGGTCGATGTCTAACTAACATTTCGTGGTTGTATCCATATGAAATAATGCAAATGTGTAATTCCGATGACGTTACAATAATAAGGACCGTCGCTCTGGTCTGATGACGGAGCAGGAATGTAGGTAGAGGAACCCTTGAATGGCTATTAGTAAATCGAGAATAGGCTAATTAAATTAGTCTTAACAATCCTATAAATTTCACTCTTCTAGCAAACAACCAACTCCGTCTGAAAGATGGTTGTGTGCTTGAAGATTTCATCTGATGACGAGCGTGTGTTTAGTATTTTTCATCCCATCTATTCGAAAAGGACGACTTGGTTCGCCTTTAAGTGCACCCAAAGGTGGTATTTTCTATAAGAAACTTTTAGCGGGCAGTAATGAGTTTTTAATCCTCTTTATAAGTGCGCCGCAATTATTTTTGCCGCGCACTTTTTGAATTTGGAATATCTTAGTGTTCAGCGCCAAAGAAATCGAACGCAAATATTGTTTGAATAAAGACTGGCTGGTACGACGGCCCATAGTCGCACCCAAAGAGAATATAATCACTACGTTTTAAGAGGCGGGACCTCCCTACTAGCCAATGAAAGCACTTTGGCAGAAATTTATTGGCATCAATGCATCCAACATTACTAACATTAAAGGTCAGACGTTAGCCTATCTTGACAATGCTACCAACCTAACGGATAGAGTAGTGCTTGCTTACACATATTCTTGGTTTTATCGATATCGATAAAACATGCATGCCCTCGTCAAGGTTTCATATTAATGAAAGACGGTTCCAATAAGCACAACGTTGTTTTCTCACAATGCAACAACGTTGGGTTTATTGGATACCCATTGCAACAGGTAAATGTGGAGCCATGTAATAAAAAACTTAATAAAACACTTTTGAACAACGGAACATTTTATTTATAATACTTATAGGTAAGCTTATCATGTTTGGACTCTATAGTTCGTTCTTTTTGGTCCGTTCATTGGGATCTGAAAAACAAATGAACTTCACTGTTCTGCCAAAGTCCATACATTTGAGAAAAATTTGAGAATTTATTTGTGGTTGCGCCGGACTGGTCGCACCGCCGGCTGAATAAAAAAAAAGAAATCAAATTAAAAACGCGCGAACTACAGCCCGAGTTTTCGACAATTTTCACGGATTGTTAGAAATTCATGGTTTTGTTTTGAAAAATGAGTTCTTCAAGTGACAGTGAAAGTATAGAATTAACTCCTGAAAGTATTAGAACTGACGCAAGAAATGTGATGGATAATCTATTACGTTCAAAATCCTGGGAGAAATATATGAAAGCCTATGGTAATTTTATTGAATGGAGAAATGCAAGAGGCGCCAAGAATTTTTCAGAATCTGTGTTTTTGGCCTACTTCCAGTACTTAGCCAAAACTAAACAACCTTCCACTCTTTGGAGTACCTACTCACTGATAAAATCAACAGTCAGTTCTAATAACGACGTAAAACTGGACACATATTCTAAATTAATAGCGTATCTGAAGAGTATGTCTGATGGATTTAAACCTAAAAAATCCAAAGTGTTCTCAGTCAAAAACGTGGAGACTTTCCTTAATGAGGCACCCGACAAAGTCTTTCTTGCCGTAAAAGTAAGTAACTATGTATATGCTGGAACCAGATATCAAGCTGTATACAGGACATTGTTTTCGTCGTACTTCTGCTACCCTTTTGGCAGATTCTCGAGCGGACTTAACTGTTCTTAAGCGGCATGGAGGATGGAAGTCGAGTGCTGTAGCAGAGAGGTATATAGAAAATTCCGTTGAGAACAAGGCGAAAACATGTGAACGCATCGTGGAAAACATTAAATTGCAACCTTCAGTTAATCCATCCATGCCACTGTCGCCGCGCGCATCTACGTCTAAACAACGGGATTCACCGTCACATTTTCCTCAAAATGAGCCAGATTCAGACATTATTTCAAACACGCAGAATATAAAATCTACAACAATCGCTAATCCTAATAAAACTATAACAATAAATTTACATAATTCCGAAAATGTCTCAAATGTAAATATAAGTTTTTAGTTGTTTATTATTAGATACTATTTTATTTCAATTTAGTTGTTACTGTATGTTTTATTAAATAATAATATTACAATAAAATATGAGATGCCTTTGATTTTCTCATAGTGGCTGATGAAAAGTAGAGTCACTCGGGCGACGTAATTTGAATCCCTCGCTACATTCAGGATTCTTCTACTTCTCTTCTAGTGTAGCGAGGGATTCTACTCTAGAATCCTTCACTCCACTCTGGATTCAAAATAGCGCCCTCGCCGGCAAAATATAGTTCTGCTCCCTAGTAATACAGTCTACTATTTCTCCCCACTACACAGTAATATCACCATTGTTCACCTAAAACGTAAGCAGAAAATTCCTGCTCAATAAAAACATTGCAGGAAAGTAAGTATTGAAATCCATTACTGCATGTTATTTTAGTTACATGATTCATCACACTGATATCATAAAGGCGAAAGTTTGTATATGTTTTTACTCAAACAATACTAGTAATGTGGTCATTATTTCGACAACCTTCTTTAGGCAAAGTCGACCTTGCCGCGCTGCTTGAATAGGCGCCAGCAAAGTTGTATGGAATTTCATGATTGTCGTGTTTTGTGGCCAGCAATTTCCTTTGAAAATCCATTATTGTCGTCTTTTGTCGTAGCACTATTATTTATTCCGTGGGTTCGTTAACCCAGAACGCGAAAAGAGAGGCGTTTTTGATGTTTTATTTTTCTGTTTGAAAGCTGATGTGATCGTGATTGTTGTTGTTGTTTCTGTTTCTGTTGTTGTGGTCGTTGTTGTTGTCTTTGTCGTTGTCGTTGTTGTTTTCGTTGTTGTTGCATTGTTTGAGTAAATTCTTATTACTAAGCTGGTTTTATTTAAATTCCTCGCATTGTTTGAGCTGAATATACTCGCACTATATAAGCCTTAGTCCGCAAGCAGTAATGTACTAATGTTTGTTACTCTTTCACGCTCAAACAGCTGAACAGATTTTGTTAAAATTTGGAATGGAGATAGCTTATACACTGGAATAACACATGCGATACTTTTCATCATCATCATCATCATCATCATCATTTTACTTCACTCTCAAACGGCTGAACGGATTTTAATGAAATTTAAAATTGAGATAGCTTATACCCTGGAATAACATAAGATATTTTTCATTATTATCATCAACATCATTTTACTTTACTTCTTGAACGGTTGTACGGATTTTGATGAAATTTGGAATGGATATAACTTATAGCCTGGAATAACACATAGGATACTTTTCATCATCATCATTATCATCATCATCGCCATCATCATCTTCATCCAATACGCGGATGAAACTACGGGGGTGCAGCTATTATGGAATGAATGCATTCGTCCAATAGAGATTTAAAAATAGAATGTACTAATTTTTAAATGTGAGAGTGATGAAATTGACTCGAATTTAAAAGTCAATGTGACAAAATTGTACCGCTTACATTTAGGTTAACAATTGTGATATTACTATGTAGTGGAAAGAAAAGCAGATTACTGACACTCGCTCAAGTAACTCATTGCTGCACCGAGTGGTTAGATTAAGTGGTTAAAACCACTTTCCGCTCGATGCAGTATTCTACTATTTTTCCATTTCATAATTTAGTTGATGTATTTTGCCACCGAATTTTCAAAATTCCTTTCTTAGTGCCGCCTACGCTACCCTGCAATTGTCTATAACACTTCTGGTTTAAGCTGTTTGTTGATTGTCAGTCAGTCAGCGACATGACACGTATTTAAGTTCATTCGAGCAGGTTCTAAAACTGATGCATATTTTCCTTTTATTTTTTTAAATGTTTGTACATAAATTATATCAAATGATTATTTTTTTATTGTAAGGTTGGGACCTCCATTGTAGTTTCATATAAATTTCTTGAAAATTGCTTCAGATGGTTATAGTAAATATAAAACAAGCAATCACGTTACCGTCGCAGGTGCTGGGGCTGAGCATCGACGCTTCCCAGCAAGAGATCACATCCACCTGGCGCCGACTGTCTCGCGAACACCACCCAGACAAAGTAAAGGACGAAACCCTCCGCAGAGCCGCACAAGAAAAGTTCATGGAGATACAACAAGCCTACGAAATCCTGTCCAACAGCAAGCACCGCCGTAACCGCCGGAACAAGAAAGATAACAGCGAACCGCGGGCATCTCGCGACGAGATGTGATATCCAGCGGGCCTTTTGGCCAAAATCTGCTCCAAACAAGTAACAAACGAAACTAACGTGTTGCTACAAGTTTCCTTCGCAATCGACAACACGAACGATCACATAAAACACACCGTCCGTGTAAATTTCAGCAATTTGATCCGCGGAAATCTGGACGATTTCTTCCTATTAAAAACTCCCCAATCTAAAGCTAATTTACCAGATATTGTTACCACGAATCGCGCAAACCCTATTTACGAAATTGGTCATATGCGTATTTCGTCACAGATTGATTTGATCAAATCTCAGCTGTTTTACGAGTTTGTCGATGATGTCATAGACAATTTAAAAGCTGTGAACGCTTTACTAGATGTTGCCATCGAATATACTGGCAGTGACGATGGCATCACAGTTCATACTGTCCACATAAAATATGTTAAAAGCCTTGGCCTTTATGTAACGGTGTACAACGACTGTGAAGCTCATCGCATATCGACTTTTAGATTTATGCTGTTTAATAATTGCATATCTTTCCACGATCGACGACTACATATAAATATCCTCAAGCCCGATTTGATCCTAAACAGAATAAATAAAAAACGCAAAGCGTACGATATGATAAGAATCTCTGATTTAGATTTGAGTGAATACGTTACAGATTATAACACACCTCTATCACAGATAGAAGATATCACCGATTATAGCTCCACAGTTCAAATGAAAGACAATCAACTCGAAAACCGAAAACTTAAACTCGAGAGCAAAAAAGTTGATTCAGATGCCGTCGTAGCGACAAGAGGCGAGAAACCGACAGAGATATCGGGCTTTGAATATGCAGCGTATTTCGTGGTTGTGATCATACTGTTTATTGTTATAAGAGCTCTCAAAAGAAGGTATCGCAAGCACCAAGAATACCAGCAGCTGATGAATTTGGTGGACCATTTTTTGCCACTAGTTGAGGGCAGGTGGCGCGGTCGAGGAGGGCCAGTCGCGCAGAGAGTGAACATTCGCCGGCAAGTGAACCTTAGATTCAATCTCCTGAACAGATATGGCCTTTTGGATCTGCTTAAGCATCAATCTGGCCCGGAACCTCGAAAGATCAGCCGCTCAACCCGGCGCGCTCTGAGAGCCCGAGGACTTCTCTTGCTCAAAAATTGAGTTAGAAGCCGTGGCTTCACGTAATTCCCTTTTTAGGGTGGAGGCATCCTTCTTTTGAGAATCCAGCAAACGCTAAGATGTTTAATTGTATCGTAGTTCGAGAATCCAGCAAATGCTGAGATATTTATTTATATTTACTATTCTCAATTAAGAATATTTATGGCGCGATTGTCAATTCGTTCAAATCCGCAGCACAAGAAACTATGTATCGTTAATTAATAAAAATATATTGATGTTGTTGATTGATAATAATATACTTATGATTGTTTAAATTAAAATAATTGTTGGAGAATCAAGCAGATGCTAAGATACTGAGATACGCTAAGATATTTAATTGTATTGTACTTTGAGAATCCAGCAAACGCTGAGATATTTACATGTATGTTATTCTCAATTGAGCTGTTTATTGTGCGATTGTTAATTCATTCAAATCCGCAGAAAAAGAAACGGAATGTATCGTTAATTTATATGAATACGGGCTGGATTTTTGAGACGGGACAGTTAGGGCAGGTACCCTAACCGTTATAAACGGAAAACGTTAAGGAGACCTTCCATTACTTTTTGAGATATTCTAAACTGCATTCACAGATTTTGGATAAAATGTACAGTCAGCAAGGAAATAGTAATTTTACACAAAATTTTTTTGATACCAATCGATCCTGTTTCATAAAAGAATCAAAAGTCTCTACTAGACCGACTGAGGGTTGAGTTACTAGCAATGTCAGAAATTGTGAAAAAGTATTCCCATAAATTTTGTAGGAAATTTCCTTAACCGTTGTAGCTACAGGGAAACGGTCCAAAGAGACTCTCCTTAACTTTTAAAGATATTTTGACCTGCATTCACAGATTTTGGAAAAAATGTACATCCATCGAGAAAATAGGCAATTTACACAAACCTTTTTTTTTGATGCCAATCGATCCTGTTTCATATAAGGATCCTGTTTCTTATAAGTCTTTAATAGATCAACTGAGATTAGAGTACTAGAAAAGACAGAAATCGCAAAAAACTTTTTCCATACATTTTGTACGAAATGAATAAAATAATATTCTAACATCGTTCTAATGCATTTTTTTAAAATACTGACTATTCTAAACTCAGTTGTTCCGATAGAGACTTTTGATCCTTATAAGAAACAGGATATATATATATATATATAGGCTTATTTTTTTTTAAATGAAATGCCCCTTTTCTTGATGAATGTAATTTTTTTCTAAAAATCTGTGAATGCAGGTCAAAATATCTCCAAAAGTTAGGAGAGTCTCCTAGGAACGTTTTCCTGTAGCTACAACGGTTAAGGAAATTTCGTATAAAATGTATGGGAGAAGTTTTTCACAATTTCTGACATTTCTAGTACTCAAACCACAGTCGGTCCGGTAGAGACTTCTGATCCTTATAAGAAACATGATCGATTGGCATCAAAAACATTTTTGTTTACTTTTTCCAAAATCTGTGAATGCAGTTCAGAATATCTCAAAAAGTTATGGAAGGTCTCCTAGGAACGTTTTCCTGTAACTATAAGGGTTAAGGTACCTGCCCTTACTGTCCGGACTCAAAAATCCATCCTGTATTAGGAATCTCAATCTGATTGTTTCAATTAAAATAATTGATCCTAGTTGTCGATGTTTGAAAAAACGGTCTATTGTATACACCTTTCCTAAACACTCGGCTATTTATTTGTATATTTTACACTAATGTTTATTTTTATTTATTTTACTCGAACATTTATATATTTTTTATTGTTTACACAAGTATTAACTTCTCTCTACTTAAACCTTGTTGTGTGATCTGTAGGTCTGTCCGTCTTAATAAACTATAAAATTAGCAGTAGTTTGTACGACACATTCCATGTAGTTTGGATTATTTTAGTTGAACCTCGAGTCATACGATTAGTCTTGTCTACTTGAAATCTCACAGGTATTTAGAAATATTTTAAAGAGCTCAATTAACGTTTTTTATTATATCGATTTTGTGTCCATAAATATAATATTACGATTGTAACCTAGTAGGTGAAATCGCATTTATAATGCCAAAACATATATTTATTTACATGTTCAGTTTTGGTATATTTATTTAGACGTTTTTTTTTACTTAACTTTTGTATTTTAATTAAGTTGCGCTCA
Organism: Alsophila aescularia; assembly: GCA_946251855.1. NCBI lineage: Eukaryota > Metazoa > Arthropoda > Insecta > Lepidoptera > Geometridae > Alsophila > Alsophila aescularia. The sequence continues at coordinate 104,514,557 of OX276373.1, forward strand.
CATGGATATCGGTGTATTTGTCGTGACGATATCGTAAAATTGACCATTTCATGAAATGGTTTGCTGCATCGTGAAACATTTATATTTATTTATTTTAATTTATTTACTATCGTTGACATCATGAAATGGTTTGGCTATGAATGAATGATTAGCGTTTGACAATATGAACAGCTAAACGCATGGCTGCTTCATGATATGGTCAAACATTAGTGATCATATCAGAAAATAGTTACATTATCCACCGCTAGAGGCGCTAGGCGGAAGCCCAATTTGAGCGAAATAGTTCGACTTCGTGTTTTTTTTTGCCTTGGAATCCTATCTGTTTGAACATCTTTGGTATCATGAAAACTCTACATTAAAGATATTTAATTATATGGCCAAACGTGCATTGAAATATCATTAAACATTGATATTTCAACAATATGGTCAGTTTTAGCTGGCCATTTCATGAAATTGACAATTCTACGATACAGCCATGACATATACGTTTAAAAGGTGAAGGAAGAAGTACGCAAACATTCCAATCCAAACGATGCGCCGATATGCAGAGGGCGCGGGGTGATGTTAATGTAAAGAATGCAATGTCTTCCGTCCAGAGGGTGGTAAAATTAGGGTAGTCGTCAAATTTTATGCATTTTTTAGGAGTTTTAAAGGTATTTGGAAATTTTACTGACCACTTGTATTTTTTGTATAATATTTTTAGACATGTACCGAGACTCGGAACTGAATCCTATAGTTGAGGCAGCGCCTTACGTCAGTACGTCTATTGATATCCTTGGGCTTGGTTACCGTTATTAGATCATTAATCACTATTAATAATACTATTTACTGCTATGTGAGTTTTATGACTTCAGCGTTCATAAAATCTGAATAAACATGTGCATTTTAAGTTATAAGAATTCACTTCCAGTATTATTTGTTTTTTAAACATCGTGTTTCGAATATTTATTTTAAAACTTACTTTCAGCTTGTACTTAAACTGTGGCCCAAAACCGATCTATTACATTCTATGTTAGAATTAAGGATGATTATCAATAAATGTATGCTAAAAAAGTGTTTTAGTCGACTTTATTTTATATGTAAGTACCCAGTTTTTAAGTGCATGAATTATAGACATGTACAAGGTAGATACTTATATATGGAAGTCTTTGCTAGGTACCTACATGCATATACATAGTATTCTGTGCTTCATGGCTATTGGCCGTTTAATGGTTTCCACATTAAAGCATAGAAATAAAGTATAACCTACTTAAGTTTGTAACACTTATTGTAGGTTATGCAATGTGCATGGCTCTTATCACCTGGCATATCATGAAATTATTCAACGTAGATATGTCACTGTAAAAACCGGACATTGGCATTGGTTATTAATCTTAGGTTTTTACCTGTTCTTATTATTTACCTACTAGAGTTGGTAAAACGTATTTTTCGGGCTTTTACAATTAGAATTTAGTAAATGCTAGGTTTTAACAGTGAAGGCAGGTAAATGTTGGTTTTGGTTAGGTTCGTTTTTTTGCCAGTTTTTGGGATAACCTATTAGATACCGCGGGAACAAAGCGGTTATGTAGAGGTAAGGTAAGGTTAGTCTTGTTCAATATTTACCGTGTCACTAAGGTAAACCTTACAGTAGTCGCAGCCAATGTATATGTTTGTGAAGTTAGGCTCTGTGACGATTGCGCAAGTAGTGCTGTGGAGATAAAATAGCATAAATTAAAAGCGAGATAGAATATGCGAAAAAAGTAAGCGAGTGAGCGAAGCAGTTATACAATACAATGCTGTCTTCACCTTCAACATTCGGATTGCGCATGAAAAATAGCAGTTTACGCAGCGACTAGCAGACAACTTCCGAGACATAATAATAATAGTAATGACTTGTAATTTATAATTATCAATAAATATATGACTATGACATACTTTCGCTGCGCCTACTATAAGGTGATCCAGTGTGAAGTTAGAACAAATGTTGATCCACCTCTTTATGTGTACCTATATACTCCGCTCCGGATCGCACAAACTGATATACTTTGATGTGTCCTTGACGCGTGTATGACGTCGGTGGAATTGCAATCGTCGGTTTTCAATATACTCGTCAATGATTTGACCAACTTTTGTTGGTCCAGCAACGGTCAAAAAAAACATACTGGTAAGCAGAGCATATTTCATTTATATAGGTACGACATTTGCTTAGTTATAGTTACCCGGGATACAGACTTTACGGGATACAGAAGGCACCATGTACATTACATACAATTATATAATCAAACTTATAGACTTATAGAAGGTTCCTACTTATATAGTAGTACTTCTGAATTGACTGTAACTTTCACTTTGTACCTACTTTTTTATTTTAACTTTATATGTATGCACTTGTATTTCTGAATAAATTTATTATTATTATTTGCTTACTTATAGTTTATCTGGAGCCACATTTGACATAAAGAAGTCATAGCTAACTCGAACACAAAACGGCAACGTCGCGTGTGACAAGGAATGAAATAGCGTTTGCTACTTCGATTGAATGATCCCTTCCTTCATTTGTGTTCGGTAGATCTTACTAATGAAATTACATTTGCGCTGCATAAATAAACTAAAATCATTCCAGAGGTTGGCCTGTGTAGAAGAGACCGGCTGCATGAGATCAGCACCAACTGCTGCATTAGAGGCACTGCCGGATTTGGCACCGTTTCAGTTGAACATCCAGCAGGAGGCTGCTGCGTCTGCCTACAGACTCAAAGTACTCAATCTCTGGGATCAACATAGTCGAGTCGAACATTCCTCACAAGCATCATACGGGATTATGCGGAGGGTAACCCGAATATGCCTATTCTCTATTTATGATAGAGTACCAAATCAACACCTTTTCACTAGACTATAAGATACAACTACATGAAGAACCAAGTGATACGTCGAACACACACGAAGTTAGAGTCTACACAGACGGTTCCAAAATGGAAGTTGGGACTGGAGCGGGTACGTTCTCGGATGAGTTGAACATGCTTATAGCAGCAGCACTGGGTACCCACAACTCTATTTTCGAAGCGGAATGTGTGGGTATAATCCAGATAGCAACAGCGATACTGCGCAGGAGGATAACTGATTCTAAATAAGAATACCTACTCTTCGACAGCGCCGCAGTCTTAAAAGCACTTCAAAGGTATGAACACTCCTCGAGACTAACTATCCAGTGTCACCATCTTCTGGAGGAGGTCAGTAAACATAATTACCATACTCTCCAATGGATAAAGCGACACAGCTGATCCATAGTGGACCTTTTATATTTGGAATTTACGTACATACTCGCGTCTACGGCAATTTACATTATGTTTTATTATATAAGCTCTGACATTTGAAAAAATTATAAAGAATTAACAAATATGGAAAAAATGAAATCCCCGTAAAGTTTCTTGGTGCTCTATTCTCTAACGGGCGTATTTCCGAAGCACCGGTTAGATTCGCTTAGGTCTACAATCAGGGGTTAGTTCCATTTTTCTCTTAGGAATCAAAGTGACGAAACTTAAATTTAAACATTACATTTGGAGAATGTGCACTATATTAATTTTATGCAGATTGTTACCATGTTCCTATCCACTGTACCTCTATCGGTTACTAACCTACTATTATGTTTTCTCTAACAAACGGGTAAGTCATGAACCATTTCGCTCACATTAGCTTTTAAACATAAAAAACCGCATCTTAATCTGTATATTCGTTTGGGAGCTACGATCCTCCCCCTTCCCCCCTCCTATTATAGCTAAGAACCATCTCGATCACATAAGCTTCCAAACAGAAATAAACCGCAACCAAATCGCTCTATTCGTGTGGGAGCTACGATGCCACAGACAGACACGAATTCAATGATAATTACATACACAACTTGTAACAATCTTATATCAATCAACTCTTTGTAGTTCGGTGGTTAAAAAGGCAATTAATTATTAACCTTTTTTAATATACCTACTTAGTGTACGTTTTATACAATGGTATAAAAATTACTAACTTTTTTCTGAGTTTCTTACCTCGTCTTCTCATTGATAGTGTTGTAGAAATATACAGTGTGTCGACCAGGGTAGCGTATCTAGTTCTTAAGCTGACCGAAAGGCCGCCTTAAGGTCGTACAGGCAATGATGACGTTTTCCAAAATTTGTGGCCGTATATCGCCAATAACGTGGCGAATGTTGTCCTCCAAGTGGTCAATCGTTATCGGGCTTATCGGCGTAGACTAGCGACTTCACATATCCCCACAGAAAATAGTCAAGCGGCGTTAAATCGCAGCATCTTGGAGGCCAATGGGTCCGAAACGTGAAACTTTGCGGTTACCAAACGTTTCCTTCAATAAATCAATTGTGGCACGAGCTGTATGACACTGTATGACATGTTGCCCCGTCTTGTTGAAACCACAGCTCCTGCACATCATGATTGTTCAATTGATGAACGAAAAAGTCAGTAATCATGGCTCTATAGCGATCACCATTGACTGTGACGTTCTGGCCAGCATCGTTTTTAAAGAAGTACGGACCAATTATTCCACCAGCCCATAAAGCACACCAAACAGTCAGTTTTTCAGGACGTAACGGTGTCTCAACATAAGCTTGAGGATTATCATCACTCCAAATACGGAAGTTTTGTTTATTGACGTATCCATTTAACCAAAAGTGAGCTTCATCGCTAAACAAAATTCGCTCATGAAAATCGGGATCAACGGCAATTTGGTTTTGCACCCATTCGCCGAATCTACGCATTGCTAGGTGATCGTGTGGCTTCAATTCTTGCACGAGTTGGATTTTGTAAGCACGCAAACCAAGATCTTTCCGCAAAATCTTCCATAAAGTGGATGGACACATGTCCAACTCCTGTGCACGATGGCGGATAGACTGATTCGGGTCTTCCTCTACGCTACGCTCTACAGCAGCAATGACTTCTTCTGTACGCACTGTACGACGTCTCTGTAGATGCGTATTATCATTTAAAGTAAACGTGGTCCGAAAACGTTCCATAGTTAATCGAATTAATTGCTCTGATGCACGATTATGTTGACCGTAAAATGGACGTAGTGCGCGATACGTATATCGAACAGAACCATGACTTTCAAAATAAATTTGCACAATTTGGAAGCGTTGTTCAGGCGTCAGTCTATTCATGTTGAATTTCAACATAAATCACTTGACAGCTGGCAAAATGGCCGCCAGTTAAAAAGTGTTGCCAACTTAAAGTTCTACACCTTTAAAAAAACACCCGTTATTTCACTCTTGAGCCACGTCTATAACTTGTTTTCGAGGATCATCACAAATTATCTCGCAAGAAGACTTGACGAATTCCAGTCTCTTGAACAGGCCGTGTTTCGCGGAGGATTTAGCACCATAGACCATATACACACAGTGAGGCAGGTTACACAGGAGTCTGAAGAGTATAACCAGCCTCTGTGTCTTGCTTTTGTGGACTATGAGATGCCTTTGACTCCGTTGAAACCAGGGCGGGTCTGAAGTTCTTTGCAGCGATGTCAAGTGAACTGGCGATACATCGAAGTTCTGAAGTTTCTGTATGACGCCGCGACTATGAGAGTCGAAGTGCAAAACCAGCAGTCCAAACATACTGCCAACTGCGCAGGGGAGAGAGACAGGGAGATGTCATATCCCCGAAACTGTTCACTAATGCCTTGGAAGATATATTAAAGACGCTGGATTGGAAAGGAATGTGCATTAATATCAATGGCAAGAACGTCACATACTTCCGATTTGCAACAATATGTTTACCTTGGGCAAATATTGCAATTGGGTAAGAATAACTTTGAGAAGGAAGCCAATAAAAGAATTAAGCTAGGTTGGGCAGCAATCGGCAACCTTTGTCATGTTTCTTGTCGTCCATACTTCAGTTCATGACGACAAAATTCTTCAATTAGTGCGTCCTACCAGTCATGACCAACGGAGCCGAAACGTGGACATTTACGGTATTTGTGGACTAAATATAAGGTGGCTCAGCGAGCTATGGAGAGAGCTATGCTTTGAGTTTCTCTGAAGATATTCGTAATGAAGACATCCGTCGAAGAACCAGGGTGACCGACATAGCTCTAAGGATAAGCAAGCTAAAGTGGCAGTGGGCGGGTCACATTTCCCGAAGAACCGATAACCGTTGGGGTAGACGAGTTCACGATTACTGCTGGACGTAAGCCTCTCCTAATGCACGCCACTGAGCTCTGTCTTCAGATCTTCTTATTCATTTTCTTCCAGCCTCCTTTTACAGGTCGTCACTCTACCTGGACACAGGGCGTCCTACACTACGTTTGCCTAAACGTGGTGTCCGCTCGAGAACCCACTCGTCTACCCCAACGTTTATAGATTCTTCGGGAAATATGACCAGTCCCCTGCCACTTTAGCTTGCTTATCCTTGGAACTATGTCAGTTACTTCTGTTCTCCGTCTTCATTACGAATCTTGTCCTTGTAGAAAAGTTAGGAGGAAGGGGAGGAGTTAGGTTAGGAGTGTAGTACAGTACCCACAGAATGCATGTTTTTGTGTCTGTGGTAACACGTTCTCCATGGATGTACTGATTCGATCTTCTCTAAGGAAAATTATTTTTTATCTTGGAAAAATTATGTACGTCTATACTTATAATCAAGCAATATGTAACTACGCAAAAGTCTGTACAAAGAACATAATTAAAAGCAATGGTCCAGTGTACTTACGAGTCTAATAAGCTACTGAACAAGAATATAACATTTTTAATACTCATGTCTGTTTGTCTGTATGTTTGTTCGCGCATCATGTAAAAACTACTTGACCAATTGCGAAGCGGTTTTCACTGTTGAACAGCTTAGGGTTTTACCTTGGTATCTTAATCCGATAAGAAGAAGCAGAGCAATCGATAAAAAAAAATTGACGGCTGAAGGAAATTTTGATCAAATGTTGTTATTTTAGGTCTTGGAATAGCACATAGAGTACTTTTAACCTGGAGAAATGACCACGCGTGCGAAGCCGCGGGCACAGCTAGTTAATAATATGTTTATTATTATTATCTGTACTGAATACCGCGAAATTAGAATACTACTCGTACCATTAGCGAATCAGGACAAGTGCTAAAATATGTGATCAAATTGTAAAGCTACGATCGCTCGGTAGGTTCATTTTTTTACCCGACTATAGCAAAGCAAGGGAAGGGTAATGAGTTTAACAGTCTATGCATGTGTATATGTATCTACGTATGTGGGTATGTGGATGTTCCAGCATAGCATAGCATATAATTTATTTGTTAGATGAGATACTGCACAACCATCCTTCATCAGAAAACTCAGAAATGTTAACGCTGTGCTCACTGTTTTCCATTTAAAACGAAAATGGCACATGTCCAGAACGTTGTACCGCAGAGTGTTGCAGCACCGCACATCATGACAAACTGGCCGGTGTGACATCCTACGCAACGCGCTGCGCTGCAACGCTCTGCGCTGCAAGGCACACGCATCTGGTTTGAACCACGCGTAGACTTTTATTCGTTATACTGTTAATCTTTCAAAATGAAGGTCAAATCTGTCCCAAACAGAAACCAACGAATATTGGCTTTACAATGAGTGGAATCAATGTCGAACATTGTGCGCATTAAAGTTCTTTTCGAACACTATCTTTCCCATGAATCTTTTTAACACGGATGCCATCTTCGCTAGATCCAGTTCATCATTCTGGTAATCCTCAACCTTTATCTACAATGCAGCGGTATGTATTACCTACATTAAATAACGTTTCTCATTCCTAAATCGTGTTTAGTTTAGGTAACATAAACTTAACTATAGTTGTACATTATAATTCCGGTTCTACATTATATCTCCCTCAAAATAAAAGATTTATTTGATTTGTTAAAATAAATTGCATAATTCTTAAATTGGGTTTATAATAAGCCGCTTAGTTTTGGCCGCTAACGTCACACCGGTTAAACATTTCTGTGTTTTGGTTTGAACGGAAATGTTTACAGCGTAATTACTGGGCAATGGGACTAAAAAACAATGTCTCAGGGTGACGAGCGTAGTGGTGTGACGCGCAAGATTTTGCTACCAAATTGATACCTCAGTCACATTGACACATCAGTTGATGTGTGGCTCTGCAAATGTTATGGGCAGGCGTGACGCTTACCATCACGAGAACGACCTACTAGTCTCGTCACAAATCGTTTGTTGTTTATTGATGAGGTGAGGCATTAAAAATCAAACAAAAGGATATTATTTTCATTCCATTTATCAAGGTACTAGTACCTATATACTGCGCCTGCGTCCACTATCTACAAGAAAACAATAATATGTTAGCCATTTAAAACTTATACATAAAATAAAGAAACTCATTCAAAGATACGCTTACGCGTACCTTTTGCATATGTTTACATAGAATGTCCATAATTAAATAGCATCCTTAGTAATAGTTAAAGAAACAAGAACACATAACAAGTCGGTGATATATAAGAAATATAAGTATCCTATGTAAACATACACAACATTTAATATATATATAATGAAATCATATTAAAATGGCACAATAAAATTTAGAGCTTTACCAGCATGGATGAAAAATATATTAATATTAAAATAAATGACAATGCAATAGTACATATTTTATACGTCAGCACTTATTACTACACATAAACGAACGCTTAATATTATTTGTATATACAGAAGCGCAGTTATATATTTAATATTACGTTTTAATAATTTACATTGACATGGCAGACAAGATATGTCCATAAAACAATTTCATCTACTAGATTTTTATTATCTACTAGATGTACATACAATATTTGCAATGGAAATTAAGACTTCTAGCTTAAAAATAATGTCTTTTATTTTTGCCGTAAATATGTACATTGATTTTTATTTACATTATGTTGGCTAGGAATGAGGTGTCTTTATAGATGGCAAGTGGAATAAAAGCAAGTGGCGACAAATTGCATCGTTTGGCAAGATCACAATGATTGCATTGTATTGGTCTTACATATAGATAATTTGAATGTTTTTAGAGTTTAAAAATAATGTATTAAGGAATGTGTATGTAAAAATGTACGTTAGTTTTTATATCCACCAAAAAATACATAGAAGTTTTGGTTGTCCGAAGCATAACATTGCAAAGAAATTGAGGTAACAAATTGTCGGGAAGCTAATTAACAAATGGTACTCGTACCATAGGTACATATCTAATTTCTTATGCCAATCTGAACTTTATCAACGCTCTCTGTTGGAATGTGGTTGGAATCATTCATTAAAGTGTTTCCAGACAAACATGGAGCTGCGGCTTATACTTAATTTCATCTAATCTTTTTACAAGAATCGGTCGAAAATAATTTTCAAGAATCCACATTTAGGCAACGTTAGTGAAATCCAGCTTATACCATGAACTCAATAGAACCGTTCGCTTACATTTAATTTAACGGTTGAATCAATGGCAGATAATTCATATAGATTGTAAACTTACCTTTTCAAAAAATTCACTGGTGCCCTTTTATTGGAATTACACTAATTATCACAGATTAAAAATTAAAATAACCCTCTTAATTGAACTTAAACATAGCCTTCCTTAAAACTAAATTAATAAATAACTTATATTTTGTTAAGAGTATGTCTCGTGAGAGGCACTATGAAACATATTTTTTACAAAAAACCATAAAACAGTTGCACAGTTTTGTGAAAATTAATATACTTTAATTATTAACTGACAGCTGACGAAAGATGAGATAGATTTAAAAAAAAATGGCAGCAGATGTAGGTAGTTTTAAAAATTGTTTACAGTGTTAAAATTAAACATATACTAGAAATGACACTTAGAGGTTAAGTACTATCTCACAGAATTGTATTTTGTCGACGGATAATCTAGAAAATTCGGAAGTCGTGCGTAGGTGAACGTAGGTGAACGTAGGTAGGTAATACAATAATTGAAAGGTTGACTGGCTTGTAATTGAAACGAGCAGTGTTAACGAAATCACAAAACCAGTATTAGATGCTTTAGTTTTTTTTTCAAAAGATTGTAAGTAAGTAAATATTATTTAGAAAACAATATAATATCAAAAGAGTTGACACTCTGTGTCATTTTTTGCAATACTTTTGGGGTTTTCCTTTCTCACCTTTCGTTAGCCAGACATTAATAAAACTCATATAAGAGTCATACGAATGAGCTGCATATGTGTAACCTAGACAATTGAGTAACACTAGCCGTCGCTCAAATGGCACGGGAGTAGTACAGTCAGTACGGGGAGATCAGCCTACAGGGGTAGCACGAGAGCGATTGAGCCCAATATCCAGAGGAGTGGAGATCACACAGTGGTCTCATTCCTGCGCAGTGGTTGGAGTTCACGTTGCAGGTCGTTGTAGTATTCGTGGTCGGACATGGACTCCTCCTCGACGGAGCGCTGTGGCGCATAGGATCCCGCGGCCTGCGACGGCGCCTCGGAGCCCACCTCCAGCGCCGGCTCTGTAGGGATGCCTAGCGTCTGCGTCGGAACGCTCTCTTCCGACATCAGGTACTCGGGGTTGTCCACGCACCGCTTCGGTCCTACCAGCCCGTTGAAACGCAGGTCTTTCGCCTCTTGCGTCTCCCCACCCTCGCCTATCAGGTCCATGTACGCGGATGCACTCTGGTTAAGCTGCGGCGACGGCATTAGGTAGTCGTCCTCGTCCAGAGGAAGGTTGAGCTTCAGATTCCCAACCTGAGCCTCTTTCGCCTTGGACATGTCCAAGTTGCTATCCAGAGTGCCATCGGGCCTCATCTTCATGGGATCGCTGCAGTACCTTGAGCTGGAGGTGTCGGAAGCGCACACCCCATTGTTGTAGTAGTGTCTTTGTTCAACGCCTTCTGGGTTCTGGGTCTGGCGGTTTTCCCAAGATCCTGGGGTGGCAGCGCTGTCGATAGTGCCTTCGGGGCCAGTGCCGTTGTGGGCCCATGTCGAGGACGTGCAAGGCTTAAGCGAGCTGCTTTGTGTGTCGTTACCAGTCTGCGGGGCGGAATCTGAAGCCGTCCCTGGCAAGGTCTTGAATTTTGGCTGCAGGTACTCATCTGCTTCGACTAGCGACTCTGGGCCTTCTATAGCCGATGATAGGTTCCTGATTAGCTCCTTCTCATCCTGAAAATATAAAACATATGGTTATATGACATGAATAGTTTGTTTGCGTGTATATATATATATATAATATATATATAATAATATATTCACATATGTCCCAGACCTCAACGTCAAGCCGAAACGGGTGACAGGATTGATTGTAACCATCATGAGAAAAATCAGAAAAAAAAACTATCCCATGCAGTTTGAAAATTATGGGCATTTAAGAAAAACCTAGAAATTTTGTCAAACTGTAACTATTTTTCGGTTATTGTGGTTAATTTTTATAATTTTTGTTCATTTAAAGTTTGGAACAGTAACCCTAAATAACATTTCTAGAATCACAGTCAAAAATAATGACACAATTGCCCAAGTTTCGTAGAATTAAGACTATTTGTTAAACTATGAATTTAAAACTTTCAAAATTTGTCGACTTTGAAAGGCCCTCCTTTAAAAAAAAAGTACTAGAGGAGCCATTAAAAGTTGGCGCATTTAATCAGGCTTGTAAAATGGTACAATACTTGTTAGTTTCATACAAAAAAACGAGTGAAAAAATAAAAACCTCAAACAACCCGATTTTTGCTGACCCATTTTACTCAGTTAAAATGTTTTTTATTCGCACAAGCTCTTGGTAGGTTCGCCACGCAGTGAAACGGAGATGCGTCGTTTCAACGAGTGCGAATGAAACAGATACAGACGCCATACCAAGCAAATGTCTACGCTACCAGTCTGACACCAGTTAGTACGTTTCGCTCATTCGTCTACTGCGCACCTTTCCGTATACGCTTGTGTTGATTTAGTACTGCCAACTTTGGCTTCTCTTATTGGACTTGGATTTTTGTGAATTGGACTTGTTGATTACATACCGGCAAATTGGCTTCTCTCTTTTGGAATTGGACTTTTTTGTTGGCATCCTTGTTATCTACCATGCCTACGCACTACACTTCACAAGAATATGCGAACATGCACCTCATTTATGGGGAATGCAGATACAACGCAAGTGCCACCGCTACACTTTATCGTGAAAGATATCCAAATTTAGAGCGCTATCCGGATCACCGCGTGTTTGTTCCCCCGAATCAAATACGGGCTGGAGGTAGACCTCGCTTTCCTTACGAGGAAGAAGTGTTGCAAGAGGTCGCAGAAGACCCAAGTATTTCCGTTCGTGTAATTGAAGAAAGAACGGGGATACCCAAAAGCACAGCACATCGTATTTTACAAAGAGCCGAAATGCATACGTTTCACGTACAACGAGTTCAAAGTCTTCTCCCTCGAGATTATCCTGAAAGGATTTCATTTTGTAGAACAATGCTACAGAAGCATAATGAAAATCCCCAATTTATCCAAAAAGTTTTCTGGTCAGATGAATCTACATTTAAAAAATATGGTTACATAAACTTACACAATTTTCACGAGTGGCATGTGGAGAATCCACATTTAATGCGAGAAGACAGATCCCAGTATCGCTTTAACTTAAACCTGTGGAACGGAATTTTAAACGGCAAAATTGTTGGGCCTTTTGAGCTGCCTGAGAACTTGAATGGCACAAATTACCAACATTTTTTTCTAAAAAATTTACCAACTTTGTTAGAGGACGTACCACTAACAGATCGTCGCCACGTGTGGTAACAACAAGATGGCTGCCCAGCGCATTACGCAGTGCAAGTAAGAGATTTTCTTGACCAGGAATATCCGGGAAGGTGGATCGGATGTTCAGGCACTATCTCGTGGCCAGCTCGTTCCCCAGATTTAAATCCCCTGGTTTTTTTTTATAGGGGCGTTCTCAAAGAAAAAGTTTATTCAAAGCCCATTGAGAGCGTAGCCGAGCTGCGTGAACGATTTTCTCAAGCTGCTGAGGACATCAACTCTCGAGGATATGCCCGGCTAATAAGTAGATCTTCTTTAAGAAGATGTAGGGCGTGTATTGAGGCTGATGGCAAACAATTTGAACATTTGCTGTAATAAAAAATGTTATTTCCCTATGTATCTGACTTTTATTCCAATAAACCTCAACTAAACTAGGTCAAGGTTTTTCATTATTTTATTTATTTTACTTACTTATGTTGACTTTGGTAAACGTGGCGTCACTATCTGTCTCGCTCACTCATGGCAAACATGTCCACTATCCATCTCTCTCATCATTTTGCCGTAAAATTAAGAACCTACCAAGAGCTTGTGCGAATAAAAAACATTTTAACTGAGTAAAATGGGTTAGCAAAAATCGGGTTATTTGAGGTTTTTATTTTTTCACTCGTTTTTTTTTGTATGAAACTAACAAGTATTGTACCATTTTACAACCCTGATTAAATGCGCCAACTTTTAATGGCTCTTGCCAAGGCACTCTAGTACTTTTTTTTTAAAGGAGGGCATTTCAAAGTCGACAAATTTTGAATGTTTTAAATTTATAGTTTAACAAATAGTCTTAATTCTACGAAACTTGGGCAATTGTGTCATTATTTTTGACTGTGATTCTAGAAATGTTATTTAAAATGAAATGTTTACGGTTCCAAAGTTTAAATGAACAAAAATAATAAAAATTAACCACAATAACTGAAAAATGGTTACAGTTAGACCAAATTTCTAGGTATTTCTTAAATGCCCATAATTTTCAAACTGCATGGGATAGTTTTTTTTCTGATTTTTCTCATGATGGTTACAATCAATCCTGTCACCCCGTTTCGGCTTGACGTTATATACTATATACTATACTATATATATATATATATATATATAGAGTGAATTATTCAAGTGGGCGTGGATGGCTAAATCAGAAACTATGAGGAATAGCGAAAAGTGCTCAAAGGAGTCTCGGCCCCGATTTTGATGAAAACTAAAACTGCATCTTTGGATTTTTGAAAAATACAATATTCCTAGGCAGGAATCGAACACGTTGATTTTGGAAAAAAAAAACACACACTGTATTATTACAACATTCGATAGTGTCGCTAGTAAGGATTGAATTCTGGGAAGAAATGACATACGGCAAACTTAAGGAAAATGTTGTATTTTAATAAACTAAATCATATTTTGAAGTACTGTTTTAATTCATACCTGCATTACCTGTTCCTTGTCCGAAATGATGCTCAATATTTATCTCAACACAGACCCGCAGCGCGGTCATCTTCACAACATTATGTTCTTATTTCAAATTTTTATTACCTATGTCTTCGCGGTTAAAGGCCACAGTAAAAGAAAAAAAATGTAAACAATTGAAATTAGATCGTAGAGTAAATTGGTGCCAATAATTTAGATTTTGTTCCACGTTTCGTTGATTATTACTAACTGTTTGCGTACTGTTTCGTATTAATAGTCGTATAGTAAAAGAGATGTTGATTCAGCAGTTTGGTGAACATTTTATCGCAATTTATGGTCCTGTGCCGTGGCCAGCGAGGTCACCGGATCTTACCCCCTTAGACTATTTTCTCTGGTGGTATGTAAAAAACGAAATCTACACAGACACGTATAATGCAATTGATGACTTGAAACGAACTTTGGAAAATATTCTAAGCGGAATCAATAATATTTTAATACTTAATGCAGTACAATCCATGAGTCGTCGGATCCTAGCTGGGTTCGATGTATTGAAAACAACGGTCATCATTTTGAACAATTAATCAGTTATGGTTTAACTATTTTCGTTAAAAATGAGCTCTTTTCTTAAGTTTGCCGTATATTTCTTCCCAGAATTCAATCCTTATTAGCGACACTATCGAATGGTGTAATAATACAGTATGTGTTTTTTTTCCCAAAATCAACGTGTTCGATTCCTGCCTAGGAATATTGTTTTTTTCAAAAATCCAAATATGCAGTTTTAGTTTTCATCAAAATCGGGCCCGAGACTCCTTTGAGTACTTTTCGATAAACCTCATAGTTTCTGATTTAGCCAACCACGCCCACTTGAAAAATTCACCCTGTATATGTAATGGAGTATATTTTGATATATAACAAGAAATATGTTTGTATTAAAAATAAGACAACTAGTAGAAGAAAGTAAAAGGAACGTACATATTGATTTACCTGAGTGGAGTAGGATGGAAGACGCATGAACTTATCTCCTGGAATAACAAGGTATCTGCCTGGATCCCTCGCCATGTCCGCGAATCTGTCTGCCAGGTGCTTGAAGGTCGGCCTGCTGTCGGCGTCAAGCATCCAGCAGGACACCATCATGCAGTAGATGTCCAGAGTGCATATACTCGGCTGCGGAAGCTTGAGTCCGTTCTCAATCAGTTCTGGCACGTTTCTAGCCGAAATGTTCTCATAAGGACGAGCTCCGTAGCTCAGTATCTCCCATATAGTCACGCCAAACGCCCACACGTCACTCTTGTGCGTGAATATCCTGTGCTGGATGCACTCCAGTGCCAGCCACTTGATCGGCATCTTACCTCCGGCTGCTTTATACTCGTCCTCGTTTATATCTAAAAGTTTTGCTAAACCAAAATCGGTTATTTTAACACAGTTCGGCGTTTGTACTAATACATTGCGCGCGGCTAGATCTCTGTGCACCAGTCTCTTGTCCTCTAAGTACGCCATGCCGCGCGCTATTTGTGTGCACCAGTTTAAAAAGGCCTTTGACCCTATTTTTTCTTTGTGGATTCTAACGTAATCTAATAAACATCCCAGTGGCATCAGCTGTGTGATTAACATCATTTGATTCGTCATGCAAACAGCTAAAAGCTGCAGTAAGTTGGAATGCTCCACACTTGCCATTATGTACGCCTCTTCTAGGAACTCCTTACTAGTATTGGCACCAGTTCCTTCTTTTAGAACTTTTATGGCAACTGGAATCTTCACATTTTCTCCCTCTGGTACCCAAACACCTTTGTACACTTTACCGAAAGCTCCATACCCAAGCATACCTCCTCTACGAAGCTCGCCTTCTTTTACAATTCGTAACTTAGCGAGATTTGGTTTCACATTGGTCGGCCTTAACGGCTCATTGTCTTCGCAACCTGTTAGTACCATCGTCATTTTGACGGCTTCCTTCTTTGCTTTGGCTTTCTGTCTGCAGGTGTAACCTATGATGCCGAATATCACCAGGAGAAGAAGGGCCAGTACTAATATGATCACTAGAACAGCCGGAGTTCTGGCGGTCGTGGTGTTAGGTCCACTGGCAAGCTCTGAACAATACGGTTCATCAATGGGGTTTTGCAATTGCTCGTCGAAATAAATTTTATGCGGGATATTTTCCGGACATGTGTCCGTGCAATTAAAGGCGATGTTTTCCGCAGAGAGGAAAATTTTGAGATTCTGGCATTTATTGCAGTCTCTTGAGGATGGTCCAGTACATCCTTTGCATTCCTGATGGCATGGCGTGCACGCCCTTGCGACCGTGTCCGTGAAATGATCCGGTGGACATTCGTCAACGCATTGGTCTCCTCGTTTGAATCCGTTGCAAACCGTACATACTTGCTTATGAATTCCAAAACCAGAGCATTTAATGCAAAGAGGATGACACTTTCTACAGACTACATTCACTTTGTCCCCTAGCTCTTTGACATTTCCGACCCATTCGTTATAATATCCATCTGGGCAAGGTTCATTTTCTGCTAGACAGTTACCGATAGTGGCTTCGTCACTGAGTATGGCTTTTTTACAGGAGTTGCAGCCACCCTCTCCGACTGTGTTCTCGGGGCCAGTGCACCCATCATTACAATTGTAGTGGCACTGTTGGCAAGTTCCATTTTCGGACAGATATCTGGAATCTGGGCACGCTTCGACGCAGTAGGGCCCGTCGCGAACGTGCTTGCAGCGCGTGCAGTTCGCCCGACTCGGCCCCGTGCACCCATCCAGGCACTCCGAATGGCACGCCTTACAAGTCTTCACTCCACTTCTGTACAGCCTGAAATGCATAAAATGTACTATTTTACTTTACAGTTTGATAATAATTTTTCTAATTCAATACACAGCTGCTACCACGTCTGGCAACAATGAGGTCAAAACGGTGTTCGTACGTCGAACCGGTAAGAGCGCTGCCCACACGAACCCTGGTTTTGTTATGTTAATGAGGTTTCGAGATTTGACGAAGGCTGACGCCAGACCTGATCTTCGGTCTTATTTCATTTAGAAACATATCTACTATATTTTTTGTGCAAAGTCATAATTATTGTACAAATAACTTTCGCCAAGCAAATAGGTGAAACTAACATACGAGTAAAGTGATAAGAATAAGCTTTTTGTGTTAAATACCTACCCTGGATGGACGCTGCAGTTCTGGATACAGGTTGGCCCCGCGACGTAATTCTGACAAAAGAGACATTGGTCCGGCCCGGGACCCCAGCAACCGTCTGAAGAACATTGAGGATCACATCCCAAATGCATTTTCTCTGTGGAACAGATTTTTGTTAGGAACAAAACAAAGTTACAATAGGAAACAAAATTCCAGTATGTGATTCAACTAATGTCAACTTTGACATAGTTTCCACAATAAATTATAAGAACGCGCAGTCTTTAGTAGCACAGGCTGTTAATTGGGTTAGTAGTAATGTTTTGTAGTGTCAGGGGTTATGGAATAAATATGTCTCCACATGAGATAAAAAAATTCGCTCAATTAAAAGTAAAAAAACTATCGCAAGGCAGTCTTAGAACGATGATTCTACTGAGGATCCTCACAAAGTTGTCGCTGCGCTAACTCACCACAAAGCACGGGATCTCCATTTTTCTGTATTACTTGTTTGTGTTCTCGCGATTTAACCAACTTGTTCCAGGCAATTTTGTCGGCGTAGCAAAGGTTCTTGTTTTCCATGATCGCTATCGCTCCAGAGTTCACCCTCTTCAACGATTTCAATCCTAGTGATTTGAGCGACGTCTTAACAATATAAAGGGAAGCGAAGAGGTTCTCGACCATTTGACGGCCTCCTATCACTTCCAAGTTTCGGAAGTAGGAGAGACTGGTGAAGTTTTGATGATGCGCCTGAACATTCAGATAGCCGGTGACCTCGCGCACCGTGCTGAAAACTTCCAGAGCGTCCGGTTCCATTTGCGCATAGTGGTCCCCGAAAGAGTAGTCATTGTTAACCTGCTGGAACCCAGTGAAGGTCATCTGTAAGATTTCGATAGAGCCATCTATAATGGTGCAATCCTTGAAACCTGCGATGTTTCCTGAATGGATCGGCTTCTCCGCGTGACAAGTCTTAGGGCAAGTGACGTTGCAAGGTATGCATTCTCCATTCACAGCGGTCTTGTTCGGCGGGCAGCTCCTCACGCATGCTCCGTTGTCTTTCAGAAGATGCTCGGGGCAATTCCGCACACATGTCGCACCGTAAGCATACTTCCCGTTCGGATTTGGTTCCCACGAGTACGACGTCGGATTGTATATTTGCATCGGAGGGCATTCTTGCGAGCAAGTACCTTCGTCATAAAAATTGCGGCAGGCGAGACACTGGCTAGCCAAAGGGCCAGTGCAGCCGCCAGCGCAGAACGTGTTGCAGCAGTCGCGTGGGTTAGGCCCGAAACAGCGACCTTGTGCGCACTGCGGGCTACAGTTTGTCTTGGAGAACTTCTGGCAGTTCTTCTCGCCTTCGCCCCAGCAGCCGGCCTCGCAACTGGGATGGCAGCGCGGACACTCGCGCTCCGGTGCCGAGAAATTGTACACATATACGTAGGAAGCGTTCACGCCGGTGATGATCTCGTCCCAGTTAATAGTCTTCACGTGGCACAGGTTGTAGTTCTTGTAAATGCCGACGCTGCCGCGCAGCACGTCACGCAGCGCTGGCAGCTCCAGCGTGAATGCCGATGACATGGTGACCATGAGCGCAAACTCCTCGTCCCTCACGTTCAGCTTGAACAGCGTCCGGCCGCGGATGATCTGCAGCTGCGGCAGCACGACCTGTTTCACGTTCACGTGCGAGATAAGCACGTACCCCGTCACCTCACGGATGTACTGCAGGAAGGACAAGTCGAGAGTCTCGTTCTGCAGCCACGTTAGCTCAAGGTTGCCGTCCACGTAAGTACAGTTAGTGAAGCGATCGCGCAGGTTCCGGTAGTGGGTGTCGCGGTTCGACGGCACCGACATCCGACCGTTCGTGCCAATGCATACTGGAAACAAAGAAAAACGTTTGTTAATACACAAACCATGAGCATATGGAACGCGCGAAAATTTAAATGTTAAGCTTGTGTTACCTAATTGGGCGCTCGTTAACATCTAATAATAAAAAACAACTTATTTATTTATGTTGGATTTACGTTCGACAAGTTAGGAACTGTGCGCGTCTAACGAAGAGGCGTAACGCGTGGGCGGGCTCTAAAGCGAGTTTCTTCTACTACGATACAAGCTACACCGCTACATGTGATTTAACGACGGCATAGTTTACAATGCTGCTCGGCCGTAGCGCGCTGAGCGATGTGTCAAACTAAACCGTTTATGTAAAACTTACACGTGACTTATTCAGAATTTTGTGGCTTTGCCCAAGTTTACCGTTGGACTGGTTGTTTTTACAGCGCACAATAATATACGATTGTTTCTATTTTGGATCAAAATAAATGTTGACGTTTGATTGAGTTAAAATGTTTGTAAGCTCGGAAATAAAGGACAGGTATTCGATCCTCGAGTTGCATTAATCACCTTTTGCGTAACGAACTACATGAGTCTTATAACTTTAGCAAATAGATTAAATTTCACTGTCTATTGCGTAATATATCGTAAACCACAAGTCTCGGAGTGGATATTCTACTAGTAATGGTATCCAAAGGCGAGACGGGGAACAAAGAAGGTATATTTTTTTCTTAACTCCCTAGGAGTACAGTGGTATTCAGCTCGTAAGGTAGATTTTTACCTGCTCGTTTAAATAATAGGAGTTTTTTTAAGTGGGCCTAGAAATGTGGCCTCTCTGTAATTTGATATGTTTTTAGTTTAGCTGTTGGAGAAGTGTATTGAAATAAGCAAGGGTAGAGTCGATAGGGTCGGTACATATTTACATTTTCGGGACGTATAAGAACTGCATTGAGAACTTTATCACTAGAACAGACAAGAACTACTAACGTAATTACTATGGACTTCATATCTTGTAGAAATTTTGATGTAGTATTGTGTCCGCGGCATTGCCCACGTTCATCTCTCTGGGTTAATTAATTGTAATTATTTAAGGACCAACATATATACTTATAATAAAATTGTAACAGGTCCAATTCTGTACATCTACATCTACACTAATATTATAAAGAGGAAACATTTGATTGTTTGTTTGTTTGTTTGTTTGTTTGTAATGGATAAACTCAAAATATACAGACCCGATTTTAAAAATTCTTTCACATAAAGAAAGCTAAATTATCAGCGAGTAACACAAGCAGGATTTTATTTTTCAAAAAATTAGAGTATCCTTCTAAAATTGCAATAATGAAACCAAAGGTATAAAATTTTGCAAAAAAGCTTGATTACTTTGTTACTAACCAAAGAGTATATTATATACTCTTTGGTTAGATTTTAAAAATTCTTTCACATAAAGAAAGCTAAATTATCTGCGAGTAACAAAAGCAGGATTTTATTTTTCAAAAAATTAGAGTGTCCTTCTAAAATTGCAATAATGAAACCAAATGTATTAAATTTTGCAAAAAAGCTTGATTACTTTGTTACTAACCAAAGAGTATATAATACTCTTAAATTTTGCAAAAAAGCTTGATTACTTTGTTACTAACCAAAGAGTTATATATAAATTATATACTTATAATACCTTTGGTTTCATTATGGCAATTTTAGAAGGATACTCTAATTTTTTGAAAAATAAAATCCTGCTTGTGTTACTCGCTGATAATTTAGCTTTCTTTATGTGAAAGAATTTTTAAAATCGGGTCTGTATATTTTGAGTTTATCCAATACTTCGTATGATCATAAAGTAAGAAGGATATACGGGTCTTTGTATATGGGACGTTGACTTGGAAACGAAATCACAGAACATCTAATAATCATTGACGAAAGGAAATACTCTATGCTAATATTACTCGAAATATCGAAATAGTAACCGTAATTCAACCTTGCGTTAAACAGAATAATACTATAGACGAAATGGTACGTGAGTATAAAACCCAAGGAAGTTATATGTACTTACGTTGTACATGTAACTTCCTTGATAAAACCTAATACATAAACATTTTGTGTAAGAAATTGTTGTAATATTCTATTTGTCCAAATAAAGTACCTTCTAACTTTATCTTTCTATGTATCTACCCGTGCGAAGCCGGGCCGGGTCGCTAGTTGAAAATATTTTTATTATTTTTTTGGGGGGTACTCTGTATTCGATACTGAAGCCAGAACTGTTCTCTTTCATTTTTGTGTCTCTGTCTGTCTGTCTGTATCTAAGCCGCACTCCACGCCAAAACTACTGAATGAATTCAAATGAAATTTGGTATGATTTGAGTTCATACTACGAGGATACTTTTCCCGCAGGATAAGGGTTGAAAGTTATTTAACACGTACCACGCTGAAACTACTGGACGGATTTTGATGAGACTTGGCACAGTCATAGTTTATACGATGGTTTAAAATTGAAAATATTTATTATCCCGAAAAAATTAAGGGCTCTTGCTGGATAAGAGTCCAAAGTATTGTTAATTTTGAAGTAAATATCTATAAAAAAATATATATATTAATAGATGTATTTTTTATATTATGTCATTTTGTTTTTAAATGTCACCTTTACATAAAGATAAAATTAAATTATAAATATGTACTATGATGACTACAAGGAGTGCTCTGCATAATAATAGGACCCAACCATTTCCATTCCAACCTTTCAACTCCATGTCCACTATAACCTTAGAGAAACCTTCAAGGAGCCTGCGGAAAATTAGCAATGTGCTGGAGCCGACAACCTTTACACAGCATTGCGAAGTGCTAATTCTCGTTAATTCCAGCTGGACTATACTAATTTCGTAAATCTAGGTTAGGAATTCAGTTCAAGAAAGTGTCTCAAAATCTGAAGAATTATATTATATATCCATACCAATTTATAAAAGTGAATCTTTGTCTGTTTGTTTCTTTGTTTGGGGAGCTTTCATGCGATAGTGGATGGACGGATTTTGATGAAATTAAGAATTGAGATAGCTTATACCCTAGAATAAAACATGAATACTTTATATAAAACTGGAAATTGTTGCTTACTCACTGTAAAAAACGGTTGCCATCACAGAATTATCTGTGGTTGCCATATAAACGAAATAGCAAGTCTGTCAAAAACATCAAGACATCCACTTGATTCGTGTAGACCAATTTACAAAAAAAACTAAAAAAAATGACTTTGACAGGGCTGTATATTATGCAGGGTGGAATGTTCGTGAAGGAGCACCCTGATATGTTTGAAAAGTTGGAAACGGGTAAATATTTCCAATCCACTAGTAGGGACATCACTAGGTTAAGAATGGCAAATTGTTGAACGGCTCTAAATCGACGACCATTAAAGTATTTAATAAATTAACAAAAGCCATCAGAGAGCTCCCGCTTATATGTTCTTTAAAGTTAAACTTCATAAATGGTTAACTGAGAATTGCTTTTATAACTTGAAAGAAATTTGGAATTTGAAAAGGGTATAATAAATTTAATATGTAATTTACCGTATGTGTAAATGTATTGGAATTGTGAATTAGTTTTATTTTTATTTTTTGACATGTGTATTGTATAGGTCCGTATACTTATTTTATTTCAATTATTTCTTGTCATTATATTAGGACATCGAAAATATTGCATTGTTTGAACAAATTTAATTGTAATAATATTATTTTTCACACCATTTTTTGTATGCCAGTTTCTGGTGGAACATGCAGGACTACAAAAACTTACATTTCCATCAATATGTACCGTGTTTCAGGCAAATACATTATTTTCATTTCATTTTCATTTTCAAGAGCATTGGTGCTATACCTACTTTTGCATTGGTTTTTAATATCCTAGAAGAACATAGGATGCTTTTTTTCGCGATAAACAGTAGTAAGTCGCGGGCGGGAAAGCTAGTATATATGTGGACGGAGGCTATACATGTTGTCTTTTTGTATTGGCATTACTTATTTAATTTTGAAAATGTGGTTTTGTTTTGTGTTCTGGTTTAATCATAATTATTTTGTTCTTTTGAGTGATTGTTTACAAAAGAAATTTTTGTATATGAAGACAATTTAACTTTTTTACAAATTTATTTTTACTATTTCATTCGAACTGACCGGGAGGTAAGGGTGTAATTTCACAGAAACAAAGTAGAGTTAAGGAAACTGAGGTCATTTAAATACTGAGCAGGTCGCTAATAAAAAGAGTTAAATCGTCTTCATAATAAAAATGTTCTTTTGTAAACAATCAATAAAAATAATAAAATAATTATGATTAAACCAGAACACAAAACAAAATCACATTTACAAAATTAAAAATGTAATACGAATACAAAAATACAACATAAGATTAGAAAGAGGCTTTTTGGACTAAGTGCCAGAAAAAATACGGACGACTTGAGAACCTCCTCCTTTTAGAAGTCGATTAGAAAGAAACCATCACTAAATCAAGGTACATCATCATCATTATTATCAGCCCGCATCAGTCCACTGCTGGACATAGGTCTCTCCCAGAGCCCGATCTTCGGCTCTCCTTTTCCAAACACCGCCAGCCATCTTGCGTATGTCTTCGCTCAAACTAGCTGGAGGGCGTCCTACATTACGTTTGCCGAGTCGCGGTCTCCACTCAAGAACACGTCTACCCCAAAGGTCCTTCGGCATATATGACCAGCCCACTGCCACTTCATCCTGCTAATCCTATGGGCTATGTCGATAACTTTGGTTCTATGTCGGATTACCTTGTTCCGGATTAGATCTCTCAAAGAAATTCCGAGCATAGCCCTTTCCATAGCCCGCTGAGTTGGTGACCTAGTCGTACCGTGAGAGTCCACGTCTCAACTCCGTAAGTCATAACAGGTAGGACGCATTGGTTGAAGACTTTAGTTTTCAGGCTTTGGGGAAATGGTGACGAAAAGACTACAAAGTGTATCAAATGCTGCCCAGCCCTGCTGTATTCCTCTACAGGCCTCTCTCTCAAAGTTGTTTTACCCAACTAGTTACATAATTGTTGATCTTTCGATACCTACAGTTTTCAACGCAACTTAATTCGACCTACTAAATTTATTTCATTACTACGTATAATTATGTCTGAAACATTGGCACATCTAAATATTTAGGACAACAATAATACATGTCATGAAGTGACGGTCGCGGTGGTTACTTTCCAAAATGCCACCCGTACTCGAGATAAGTCGACCAATTCGTGGTCTGTGTCACAACCAGTGCTGCAGTCTGCTGGTGGGGCCGCCTACGGTTACCCCACCGAACCGAAGAGACCCTTGCCGTGAGACTGTTGCCTCGTGAGCTCAGACCGCAACATTTGGCAGGGTTATGTGTGGGCAGCAGTGTCCGGTCGACCCAGTTGTGTGCGATGACATATGCGATAGCAAAAAAAGTGGACGCACTGCATGCTCACTGTTCTGATCTCCCACTGATTGTGGATCATGTGGATGTCGCTTTTCAAAGGGAGAAATTAATGTTTCGTATGATGGCTATCGGGTGAACTGTCACAGTACAACTAGAGTCGACAAGTTAGCAAATAACGAGAAATAGGTCAAATGCAAAGATGTTCATGTAAACATTTAGGATAGGAAAAGCGAAGTGAAACTCCTAAGGCTGTTGTTTATGTGTAAGTCACATTTTCAAACAACTAGTTTATAAAATATTCATTTGGAAACCAACATGTGTAGATAATTATAATAGGCTATCTATTCTTATAATAAAGGAGTTCTTAACAAAAAGACTTTAATAAGAAGATAATGAAAAAATGCTCTAGGGGCTACAATGAGCTACTAAACAATAATATAACCTTTTAAAATACGGTGCTTTCTGTCTATCTGCATGTTTGCGCATCACGTAAAAACTACTGGACCGATTGAAATTCGGAATGTTAAAATCTGATGTACCTTGTTTTATCAGACTGCGCAATGCCTAGTAATGTATTTAACAGCCAAAATATATATGTATGTATGTCTGTTTCTTCGTAGCACTATATAGCGCGCGTGGACAGATTTTGATTATTATGGAAAACAGATCTCAAACGGGTGGAACAAATTTTATTTTTGAAAATTGATGTGATTGAGATGCTTCTTAGCTATAATGAGGGGTGGGAAGTCGGGGGTTACATAATTTATTAATTTGTTCTTGTTCCTAAAACATTCGAAATTGTAGTTTTAGCCGCCTTACCAGCAGAATATTGGCATCAATACACATTCTACGAGGAAAAACATGAGAAAAAGTAGTAGAACAGTTATTTTACTTTAATATAAGCATAATCTAGAAAAAACGAAAAATTAAGGAAATCGGATTTTTCAAAAAATGAAAATTATTATTAATATTGCACTGTTATCTATTGTAATGTTATTAAAATGACATCACATTTATAAACTTGATTTATTTTTAGTGTATCATACCTACATATAACATTTTTTTAAATCATGTTTTCCCGTGGTCTGTTTATCTGCGTCTGTTTGTTTGTTCACGCATCACGTTAAAACTGCTTCACCGATTGTGATGCAGTTTTCATTGATGGATAGCTTAAGGCTTGAATTAAAAACTGGTGTACTTGGTATCTCAAAATAATGTGTAGAAGCCGAGCAAAAGATAAAAAACTTTTTGAAGGCTGAAGGAATTTCGATCAAATGTTGGTACATTGGTATTTTAGGTCTTAGAATAGTACATATAGTACTTTTAACCTAGGAAAATGACCAAGCGTATGAAGCCGCGGGCATCAGCTTGTATTATGTAAGATGTTTTGAACACTGAAACAGTAAACAACTTTTGAATAAATGAATTGCAAGTCAAAACTGTTGACGCGGTTTATACAGTTATACAGGTGACACCGTTTTATCTGGGTGAATGACTAATAAAGCTAGGGATATGTATCCGAAACTACCGGTTTGCCGAAGTATTATAGTAGATAGATTATTCTATCTATCTAATAAAATACTATTATTGTACCAAAGGAAACATGAAAATAAACTTCAACATTAGTACAATAGGCGGCCTTATCGGTAAGAAATATTAATATTAATATGTTCAACATGTCTTATTTCCTATCGGATTAATAACCCGACTACGGAAATAGCGTGTGTATGTATGTTCGTCTGTTCCCTAGCTAAAACTACTTAACCGATTTAAACGTTTAACAAAGGTATATCGAATTCTACTCGATTGTCCGCGTTTAAAAAGGCTAGTTAAAATAAGTATTTTTTTTATATAAATACAAAAACCCGACAGCGAACAAAATTATTGAGTACGAGCTGACCGCCGCAATAATAATCTTACTATTATTGAGTACGAGCTGACCACCCGCAATAATAATCATACGATTATTGAGTACGAGCTGACCGCCCGCAATAATAATCATACGATTATTGAGTACGAGCTGACCGCCCGCTATAATAATCATACGATTATTGAGTACGAGCTGACCGCCCGCAATAATAATCATACGATTATTGAGTACAAGCTGACCGCCCGCAATAATAATCTTACTATTATTGAGTACGAGCTGACCGCCCGCAATAAAAATCATACGATTATTGAGTACGAGCTGACCGCCCGCAATAATAATCATACGATTATTATGCAGGCAAAAGTTTGTATGTATGTAAGGGTGTTTGTGTATGTTTGTTACTTCATCACGCTTAAACGGCTGAACGGATTTGGATGAAATTTGGTATGGAGGTAGCTTATATCCTGGGTTAACAGATAAGCTCCTTTTTATCCCGGAACATGCACGATTCCAGAAAGACGCGGATGAAACCGCGGGGCGCAGTTATTATTTATATAAATTTAATGTTTATTCTTTACTTACATATTTTAATTTACTTTAATAGTTTAATAGCAATTGCAACATTTGAATATTGTATTTAGAATAATTGCATATTCTAAAATTTTAAGAGGCTTAAAAGACAATTGCTACTGTAAGTATTATATATTTTTGAAATAATATTTTAAAGACCTTCATTTTGATATCTCACTCGATAGATTTTGGTAATATTTTGTTGCGTCGGAAATACAATATGGCAGCTGTAAGCTACCATATTAGTTTTTTTGACACTTCATAGCACTCTCGTAATCAAGACGAATCCAATGATACCTCATTTATCAAAATCCATCAAGCCGTTTAGGCTGTAGGACGCGCCTTAGAAACGTACAAAGAAACAAACATATACCTAATATACAACCCAAACACATAACCCTTCGTTCAGTCGGGTAAAAAGTAATATTATGGCATTCGTGGTAGGTACTCCAAAAGCTAAAAAAAACATTGCATTCCATGATGGGTATCAAATTCAAGAATATAAACGACCATTTCAAAAATATATGTGACAACAATGCATGATGTAGTGTAACGCAATCTTTTCATTTCCAAGCAGCGATGTTAGCCGTTTCTATAGTGCAACTTAGAATCCAATGATGCTGGGTTCAATCCTAGGCTCCACACCAATGACTTCTAAGTTATGTGCGGTTTACCATCGCTCCGTGCTTGGGAGGGCAAGTTAAGCTGTCGGTCCTGGCTGTTATTGGTAACAGCTGTCGTTAAGCCATGTCAAAGGTCCTCATATGACAAACAAACAAACAAACAAACAACTTCCAAGAAAAACCCTGGCTGTTTATGTCTTAGACATTTAAGCTTGTGCTCAGTTATAAAACTGAATACAATCCAATTGAAAAAAAATGGAAGTGTTCTTCATACACCTATTTTTTTAAATATTCAGTACCTTTTTTTTTATATCTGTATTTTTATTCCTATCCTTATCCGAAACTGCGTATCCAACACATCCCTAGTAAAATCTACTGTTTAAAATGTCCTCACATTGTATAATGATGATCTCGTAATCCCCACTATTATATATAAGTAAAACGTTATCTGTTTGTTGGTATGTTGGGGGGTGCATTCGAATGGTTAGACCGAATTTCCCAATTTCATTAACTTTATATGTAAATGATTTAAACTAATAGAGATCAACATAGTATAATTTATTGGTACTTATATACTTTATTCCAGAAAAATGATTGCACAGGCAAAGCATCGGGTAATTATCGTTTGATTATTTATTTTTTGCAGCTAATTATCGGGTAATTAATAAGGTTAAAGCATAGAACAAGCGAAATGCGGTTTTCATTGTTGGATAACTTAGGATGTGGTACTAAAATACCATGTACATCTCAATGCGCTTAACAGAAGCTGATAGACAAAAACTATTTGTAGACAGAATGAATTTTGATGAAATTTAAATTAGGTCCTGGAATAACAGATGGTACGTTTGTCCCAGCAAAAATATCACTTGGGCAATGCAGTGGGGCGCATAAATATAGATATATAGGCCAACGTTTCCAAACGCGAGCAAGTCGACACTTTCATGCTGCCTTTCATTAGTGGACTTTTACCAGTAATGACAATTCAGCCAAGTTAGGACATCTGGTTCTGTTGCAATCGCTCAGAGTACAAGCATGCCCGCTCGCCGGCGACTGGTTTGTCTCAGGGCGATGTTTTTATCCAGTTACTTGCATTCTGAGGCATTGGAACCAGTTTTGCTCAACCACCATTTCGTTCTTGTAATTCGACCTTTCACTATAATCCCTTATTGTGGTGCGTAGATTGCTGCGCCCGCACGGCGTCTCCCCATTCGAGAATGAATATACAACGCATTGGATTAAGAACGCCGCCGCGCGAGCTTGCTTTCGAAATGCATACCAGACTTTTCCACGAAAGTGAAATAAGCTTAACGCGTGCTGTGCAGGGCTCTACTCCTACTTAGTTCATTATTAATCACCGTAATAATAATATGTTTGCTAAAAGGCACGCGCTACACAAAAATGAGTGATGAGAATCACGTGGTCAAGTAGCGTATTACTGTACGGATACTTCTATACATAGGTATAAAATACTTATTAAAAATCATACGTATATCTTGAGCTTGACAACTTTTAGTACCCATAAAAAATACAAACTCTGGGAAGGCGAAGTAATTTTGTGTTAGTGTCGACAGAAGTGTTATTTTAAAACAAAAAGATTTCACGGAAAATTCCTACAAAAATAGTGCTGCTGTGGCGTTTCTGAGATGAACGGAACGTCATAGGATATCAATTATTGCAATGGTAAAGGAACGGAGATTTTAGAACTCAGCGGATTGCATTGACAGCGCAGTGTAGCCGTGCGGCCTCACCGTTATGATGGGTTTGGATCTCGGGTTCAAATCTCTGACTATGGAATTACAGTTTGTATTGTGAGCTGGTAAAGGGAGCAAAAACTGTTTTAAAACTGGAACATTATAAAAAGATAAGAGACAAAGGAAGATAGTTTTTATGATTTTAGCATTAACGCCTCCAACCAGTATCAATTATGTTTCATTTTTTAAATTAAATATGTTGTATAGCGGTGAAGTGGTGTGACCTCCTCTCACTACCTTCTCTTTTATGATGGTATAGTACGCCATCAGTTCCGGTCGTCGGCGGCCAACCGAGGACGTACACGGAGGAGTCGCCTGTGGCACGAATCAGACATTGGGTGCTACCTCATGACCCTTGCACTTTGCCACTGATCATGAGTTTCTTCAGGCTCCTACAGTCTACTCATGCTCATATTATTCCTTTGGCAACATTAAAATATTTAAAAAAAAAACATAATGCCATGAAATAATTACATTAAATATTAATGATTTAATATATTCGGTATGAAAAACAAGTACGATAAAGCGGTAAAGCCGAGCCGCAGAGCAGCGGTTAAGTTTGTTATTTAGTCAAGTAAATATAGTAATTTACTCAAATAAAGTAAAAACAATCAAGTATTATGTGTCAAAAAGTGTTTTTTTTGTTGTGATTATATAAAATATTTTTGTTTCCGTATAAACGTCCCATTTCTAACATGGTGGATTTACAATCAGCCTAATCTTAGTCTACCTATGTAATGTTTAATAAGAACTGTTTAAACAACATTATCGGCGTTTTTTTAGCAATGATTAATCCTGTTGGCCTTTACCGGCCTCTACAACTTGAACCGGGCGTGGAGGCGGCCGCTAAAGCGCTCCGCCGCAATGCGTGACGCAAGAGGCGCACGCCAAAGTTAAATTTTGACGACCGCACAAGGGTACCCAGAGGGTACGGACCTCGGCTTGGTCGGTCGTCTGATTACGAGGGTATCGAACTAAACACCCCTGGATCGCTACTGTTAGGTAGTGATCGAGGGGGCCCTGAGCAATGGCTAGGAGCCCTTTTATTGAATTTTATAACTGACCACCGATTCGTAATACACCTCCGAGAAGAATCGGCAAGAAACTCGAAGGCGAATAATAGCTGACTATGTGTTACGGGACTTTCGACCTCGCCGCGGCGAGGTCGGTGTCTATGTTTAAGTGTGTTGATACCCCTTGGCGGGT
Source organism: Alsophila aescularia (assembly GCA_946251855.1). Classification (NCBI taxonomy): domain Eukaryota; kingdom Metazoa; phylum Arthropoda; class Insecta; order Lepidoptera; family Geometridae; genus Alsophila; species Alsophila aescularia. The sequence goes on from OX276373.1 coordinate 104,545,026, forward strand.
TGCCAGGGGTAGTCGGATTGGGACATTATTGACGTATATGTACCCCTATTTTATAGACGAGATCTCACAAGTTTGAGATAAGATGTGCGTTGAAGTCTTTTGTAAGGAAGATTGTTTAATTGTTACAAGTATTATTTTTATCAATTAAATTCTATCAAATATTTAAATAGAGAAAATTATAAAAGCTTTTGTGTCTGGACGAGATGGATAGCTAAACTCAATGTTTAGTTGACTGTCGTCTGCACAGTTGGCCATTTAAATTGATCTTGTGAAAATTTTTATTACTAACACTAGTTTTTAAGATTTTGTTGTTCGATAATAAAAAAAACTAATTTTTAGCTGACCGGGCCCATTCATCGACGTAAACATACGACCACGATTCTCTAGAAGTTAGATAAAGACCGTATGATCTACTCGTATCTAGATCCTTAGGCTGTTAGGAGAGAACCTCTTAAGCAACCGATAAGACCACCAATTATACTCCAATATTTATATTTCGTATCTTTGCGTTTATTATGTACTTGTATGGTGTGCAATTAAATTTATTTTTATTGTATCATATTGTATTGTCGTTTTGATCCGTGCAACAAAGATCTCCAAGTTCCTCGTTTAACGACGACATTCCTCGTTCGTGAATTCCAGTTTGTAGCGTTGAATCGATATTTGATATTCGTTGCGGGTCAAGAAACTCCGTTTTTAACTCTTGCATATAATTATAACTCCCTAATGTGTAATGGTCGCTAATCCAATGTTTTAATGTTAGAAGCGTAATGAAAATCAAATGTAATCCAATGTTTTTTTGTTAGCGACCGTATAAAAAAACGGAATCCTTACAGCATCACTCCTGTCCTCATCGTTTGTCTCTCTATCCACCTGTCACTCCAATTTGCTCCAAATCTACTGGAGTTGATATTTGGTATACTTGAAATTTCTGCTACCCAAACATGGGCGTGTAACGAAAATAAATGGTCTTTTAATATATGGGGTCAATTTTAGGGGCAAACGAGAAAATACCTTGTGACATATCAAATAAAAAGGATTTTTTGTGAGGATCTCACTATTTTTTATAATTTTAGAATAAACTTTTACTTTAGTTTTAAATTTATTTATGAAAATAGATGAAAATTGACCATAACCCTTCCCTCCGAAAACGCAAAGCCTAAAATTAAAAAAAAAACCGAGTGTTGTTTTTTACTTATATATTACAGGGAAACTTATGCCAAGTCTATGGTCTTCATCAGCCAATATCAGTCTGTCCACTGCTGGACGTACGCCTCTCTTAATGCACGCCAATGAGCTCGGTCTTCAGATCTCCTCATCCAATTTCTTCCAGCCGCTTTTCGCGGTCATCACTCTACCTGGCCACAGGGCGTCCTACACTACGTTTGCTTAAACGTGGTCTCCACTCGAGAACTTGTCTACCCCAATAGTTATAGTTTTTTCTGGAAATTAGACTAGCCCACTGCCACTTTAGCTTGCTTATCCTTAGCGCTATGTCGGTTACCTTGGTTCTCCGTCGGATATCTTCATTATGAAACTTGTCCTTTAGAGAAACTCCGAGCATAGCTCTCCTCATATCTTAAATTTGTGGACTTGTTTGACCGTGAGAGTCCACATTTTGGCTCCGCAGGTCATGACTGGTAGGACGCACTGATTGCAGACTTTTGTCTTCAGGCACTGTTGTATGGCTGACGAGAAGACTTGACGAAGCTTGCTGAATGCTGCCCAACCCAGCTGAATTCTTATTTTTATTCTGGCTTCGTTCTCAAAGTTGTTTTTTACCTAATTGCAATATGTACCCAAGGTAAACATGTTTTTGGTGGAGCCATTTTCGAGTTTTTTCGAGACTAATATTAATGCACGGCAATTGATTTATAAATATACAGTAGTTATTTAGAACTGAGTATTAATTTGTATTATAACCACAAAAAATATGTATATTAATTATTATATTTATTAAGTGTGTTAATACCATTCTAATTACAATAAATTTAACCTTAAGGTGATGTTGCGTATTGTGTTTTATTTATATTTTGTATTTTTGTTATATCTACACTTCTACACTATAATAATAATATAATATTATAAAGAGAAAAGATTTGATTGTTTGTTTGCAACGAAAAACTCAAAAAATACAGACCCGATTTTAAAAATTCTTTCAGATATAGAAAGCTACATCATCAGCGAGTATAGCAGTATTTTAATCTCAAAAAATTAGAGTACCCTTCAAAAATTGCAATAATGAAACCCGAGGTATTAAATTTTGCAAAAAAGTTCGATTACTTTGTATCACAAACCAAAGAGTATATAAATACTACGTAAGATCACAAAGTAAGAAGGAGATACGGGTCTTTGTATATCGTAGAGGGTATCGTAGTATTTATATACTCTTAGGAGGGTATATGGAACGTTGCCATGGAAACGAAATCACAGAACATCTAATAATCATTGACGTAGGAAATGCTCTATGCTAATATTAATATTACACGAAATAGTGACCGTAATTCAACCTTGCGTTAAACAGAATAATACTATAGACGAAATGGTACGTGTGTATAAACATTTTGTGTAAGAAATTGTTGTTGTTCTATTTTGTCCAAATAAAGTACCTACTAATTTTATCTTTCTATAAGCCAGGGTGGGTTGCTAGTAGCTTATAAGGCTGCATTTGTGTATAGTCTGTCGATAAAACAACATAAAAGAAGATATAAATAAATCGAGTGAATGGCAGCGGCTTATTTAGAATGCCAGAATTGCATCAAAGCGGTCCGTTGCTAATCACAGCATTATTGTCACTATATTTTGTTTTGTTTTATGTTAAACAATGTTTGTAAATTACAATATACCTAGTCAAAGGTAGTGTAGGAGAGTAGATAGTAGAGGTATGAAGAGAGTAGGAGAGTGGGACTGACTCTTGAAAAGTACTGTCAGTCACCCCGAAATGGACTTGGCCCATTCTCATACGGAAAGCCTTCTGTATGAGAATGGGAACTAGATAGGCGGACAGTAGTATGCCTAGCACCGAGGATTCATAATCCTGTGTTTCATTACCTTGTTTGATGTTCTGGTGTCTCGTTTCCAAGCCTGCTGAGTTCAGACTCACAGCGGGCGCACCTCCGTGAGACAACCACACGTGGGTGCAACCACGCTATCAAATATACAGGACATTAAAAAAGAAGCCAAATACGTAACACATCCTAACATCAGTGCCAAAACATGCCTTCTTTTTGTACAAGTTATGTTTACTTATATGTCTAACAGGTAAGTTCTTCGTTATCCCATTTCAAGTAAGTACTCACTGAGAGTCTATGCTGGATTTAGACAACTTGTCCATTTTTTTTTGTATAATGGTTAGGTAACTCTTTTTCTAAATTAGTAATAAAAAACCTTGTCTCGTAAGCAATGAAACAGCTCATGCACGTAGTGTTAAATTTTTGTGGTTGACTAGCCAATCGTTTGACCACGATCTCACATGATGGGAAGCGATGATGTGATAGAAGGTGTAGTACGGACTAGCAGTTAACTATTCACTCTTGACTTGAACACACCTTGAGTTATAATCTACCGGAAACATTGACGACGAGGGCAGAACATCCCACTCCATAGCAGTTCTTATAATAAATGAAGAAGCGTAACTCTTCGTTCTTGTGTGTGGTATTTCTAACATAAAAAGGTGGCGCTTAACCGTTTATCTGGTTGCAAGGTGATGGAAAAGTGAACAGGTTGTGCAGTTCTTGTGCACACTCTCCATAGTGCAACTGCTAGAATACCAACGGGCTTGCGACCTCACGCCAGTGCGCCATACTTTAAAGTCTACTTTTACCAGGTGCCTTTCCCAATGAGCCTCATATCACGTCCCTCAATTGTTCAAAAATAGTGTAAACTTATACTTCAAAAATAAGTCTCCTACATTCCTGAGCTCGCAGACGGCGCCATGTAAATGCGTTACATAAATATATTCTACATATACAGTGTAATAAAAAACGAAATCAATAAGATTTATGCAAGATTATTTATATATTATGTAAATTATTATTTTCTAAGTCAAAAGTCACTTTGCCCCCAAGTTTCGTTATTGATTTTAAAATTATTAATAAACTGAAGATCTTAAATAGATTTGTATTATATTATGCTTAGGAACCAGTTTTATCTATATTCTTATCTGACTGCTATATTTATAGCGTTATATTTAGTTATGTTTCATTTGATCAATGAAATTTGCAGTAAATGTTAATATTAATAATTTACTAAACTTGTTAGTATATCTATGTATTGTATATCCATTAAAAGAAACATATTATATTAAAATCTGTCTGAGATTTATATCTTGCAACCTGTTGTTTTTTGTACCTCCACAAAACTATCAAAATCTATGAATAACATTACCAATACTTATTTAATCCATACATTCTGCTTAATTATAAGACGGTTAACTATAGAGAAATTAGTTATTCTGTGTTAGTTATTTGTATAACATTACCAGCAGATAGTTATTTTATCCATACATTCTGTTTAACTATAAGTTAACTACAGAACAATTAGTTATTCTGTGTTAGTTGTTTGTATAACACTACCAATAGAGTTATTTTATCATTCATTCTGTTTAACTATAAGTTGGTTAACTACAGAACAATGATCCATTTTGTGTTATTTGTTTGTATAACATTACCAACAGACAGTTATTTTATCCATACATTCTGTTTAACTATAAGTTAACTACAGAACAATTAGTTATTCTATGTTAGTTGTATGTACCAATAGAGTTATTTTATCATTCATTCTGTTTAACTATAAGTTGGTTAACTACAGAACAATGATCCATTTTGTGTTATTTGTTTGTATAACATTACCAACAGACAGTTATTTTATCCATACATTCTGTTTAACTATAAGTTAACTACAGAACAATTAGTTATTCTATGTTAGTTGTATGTACCAATAGAGTTAATTTATCCATTCATTCTGTTTAACTATAAGTTGGTTAACTACAGAACAATGATTCATTCTGTGTTATTTATTTGTATAACAGTACCAATAGATAGTTATTTTATCCATACATTCTGTTTAACTAAAAGTTAACTACAGAACAATTAGTTATTCTGTGTTATTTGTTTGTATAACACTACAAATATAGTTATTTTATCCATTCATTCTGTTTACCTATAAGTTGGTTAACTACAGAACAATGATTCATTCTGTGTTATTTGTTTGTATAATATTACCAATAGATAGCTATTTTATCCATTCATTCTGTTTACCTATAAGTTGGTTAACTACAGAACAATGATTCATTCTGTGTTATTTGTTTGTATAATATTACCAATAGATAGCTATTTTATCTATACATTCTGTTTAACTATAAGTTAACTACAGAATAATTAGTTATTCTTTGTTAGTTGTTTGTATAACACTACAAATAGAGTTATTTTATCCATACATTCTGTTTAACAGAACAATTAGTTATTCTGCGTTAGTTGTAACATTACCAATATTTATTATATATATACATTATGTTTGACTATAAGTTGGCTAACTACAGCACATGGTAAAAATTAATACTCCAACTTAGGATGATCCATGGTTTAACTTTGTGCAACAAGGTTTATCCCTTGATTAAATAATGAACTCTGCGTGCGAATAAAGTTAAACAGAGTTAAAATATGTCGATTGATTTGGCCTATCGGACCCTCATAGCCATGGAAGATAAAGTAGATAATATACATACATAAAAAAGTAATATGTACCTAAAAATATAAGAAATATGAACGGTGTTTGTGTAGTACTTAGTTGTTTATATTGTAATAATTCGTTAATAAAGGTACTAGCCGATTAAATATAAGAAATATGAACGGTGTTTGTGTAGTACTTAGTTGTTTATATTGTAATAATTCGTTAATAAAGGTACTAGCCGATTAAATATAAGAAATATGAACGGTGTTTGTGTAGTACTTAGTTGTTTATATTGTAATAATTCGTTAATAAAGGTACTAGCCGATTAAATATAAGAAATATGAACGGTGTTTTATGTAGTACTTAGTTGTTTATATTGTAATAATTCGTTAATAAAGGTACTAGCCGATTAAATATAAGAAATATGAACGGTGTTTGTGTAGTACTTAGTTGTTTATATTGTAATAATTCGTTAATAAAGGTACTAGCCGATTAAATATAAGAAATATGAACGGTGTTTTATGTAGTACTTAGTTGTTTATATTGTAATAATTCGTTAATAAAGGTACTAGCCGATTAAATATAAGAAATATGAACGGTGTTTTATGTAGTACTTAGTTGTTTATATTGTAATAATTCGTTAATAAAGGTACTAGCCGATTAAATATAAGAAATATGAACGGTGTTTGTGTAGTACTTAGTTGTTTATATTGTAATAATTCGTTAATAAAGGTACTAGCCGATTAAATATAAGAAATATGAACGGTGTTTTATGTAGTACTTAGTTGTTTATATTGTAATAATTCGTTAATAAAGGTACTAGCCGATTAAATATAAGAAATATGAACGGTGTTTTATGTAGTACTTAGTTGTTTATATTGTAATAATTCGTTAATAAAGGTACTAGCTGATTAAAAACCTGTGTTTATGTAATTTGCACACAAACAGGTTATTTTAAATGTTTGTCATGGCGGATATACTCGTATTAGAAAGAGACCGCATTATGTGAGGTGTTACTACGGTACTAGTTTTCTTGGGCATATACGTACAGTTTATGTTTTGTGTATATAATTAATAATTATTATGTAATAACTAAATATGTTGATGGTATGTGTACTTGGACGATCTAGATAAATGAGGTAGGTAAGTAAATATCATCTTACTATAAGAACTAGGCAATATAAGTCGTGCACTCCAATGATATGAATATCCCAAATGGAATATCCTAACAGATAAATAAAATATGAGAGGAACAAATTCACTAAACGGGCCTAGATCCACGCAATAATTGATTTCCAAAGTTCGGGGTGGCACTGCAATTCTATGGATCCGTCCGTCTCTACAATAAATGTTTAGTCTCTAAATATTTTTAATAAAAATATTATGCTAGAAGACTTTTCTACATGTTATATTGTATGAGGTCACATGACACACCTCCATACAAGCTATCCGTTTTGGCGCTTACCGTCAGCCAAATGGCCTGGTCATCTCTTGATAAAAAGTAGGAGATTACAATACAATCTCTGCAGGTAGATCACTTAACACAATTTGAAAAGACCAGAAAAAAACCGATTATAAAGAAGAAGGATTATAAAGAAAACGAAACAACCGTTTCACAAGTTGCTTATTGGATACCTTAAATTTTATAAAAAACTTCGATCAATTATGATGTGTTTATCCTGGTCACCAGGTGTCCGACACCAAATCGCCAACAAAGTAAAAAAATACGTTTAAAACATGTTATTTTCGCTATTAACACCTGTCTCCAAATCTCAAGTAATTTTAGGACAAGTTATCTCCAATTATCCGGATAATTGCTAGAATGTAAAAGACGAATACCGTTTCTAATACATTTAAACGCGTCATTGCCCGTTTCGAATGGAGTTGGGGACATAAACCAATATTTCGGCATTCCTATCTTAAAGTAGATAATTGGCTCTTAACGACTTGCTTTTTACAATCGCTAACCGCATCGTTTATTATTTTTGTAAATATTTCATATAGTGTTGACATTTCTTAGAAAAAAAACTGTGCACGCAGATTTCTAGCTTTTTCACGGCGAATAGGGAATCATTATGTTACTGCTATATTTCTTTGAACATTTATGAACCGTGGCCTTCCGCTCCGCAACGTATACGGTCCTATTTATCTTCCTTTCAGGGTATGGGGAAATACTATCAAGAAGAAGGATTCGAAACTATGGCAATGGAACAACCTTCTATCACTCTGCCAAAAGTTAGCTGTCTGTACTTCTTTTCGATGTCTGTCTACCGTTCATGAACTACTCAATCAACAGTACTTATCGTATATATAAAAAGTTCTTTTATCGGTCTGTTATCACGGGCACAATACTTTATACATTATTTTAAATTTTTTGTAAATGTAAATATGAAATACAAAAGATAGTCCTCCAATGAGAAAGCATATAAGTGATACAAATAATAAAAATACAAGTGACTAATAAGAAACTAGGCTGGACCCGTCCCCACAAGCAGCACCTGTTCACGAGTATGACTTGAAATACAAAAGATAGTCCTCCAATGAGAAAGCATATAAGTGATACAAATAATAAAAATACAAGTGACTAATAAGAAACTAGGCTGGACCCGTCCCCACAAGCAGCACCTGTTCACGAGTATGACTTGTGCACCAGCCATCACCCACTTAATAACCAAGCAAAGCGAGGTCTCCAAATAAACTTGAACGAATCACCGTTGTATGTTTGTTTGTTCGACTATAATTTTCGATCCGTTGATCCTGCATCATGAAATTTTGATAAAAGGCAGTTATAACAATAGAATTCTAATGGTTTTTCGGGTTTTATCAAACTATTTTTTATTTTATTTTAGGCTACGTAGTTTTCAAGTTTAAAAAAGTAGTTTAGTATCAGTTGACAAAATTAGCACTATCACAGGACGTTAATAAATTAGGCATTTAAGGATTGTCTAAACAAAAAGAAGAAATAAATCTTTATAAATATATACATGTATGTATCAAAAGAAAGTCCTCGGGCGCGTCAGTTTGCTTATCTGCGTTAATCTCGAATAAAAATACTAAATGGATTTGGTTGCAGGTTTTGTTGTACCTGTGTTCTGCATTTAACGGGGAAGGTATAACTCTTAAAAAAGGGATAATCTATCACATACAGTAGCCCGGTAAAGCAAGCTTGGATGTTTAATTATAATAATTATATATAATTAAACAACCACAGAGTATATTAGAATTATTCTATAATTCTCTGACCAATGAGTCATTTTTCTAAATCTGCGGATTTCGTGGTACTATCACGTAATTATTATAATTAAACATCCAAGCTTGCTTTACCGGGCTACTGTAGGTGATAGATTATCCCTTTTTTAAGAGTTATACCTTCCCCGTTAAATTCAGAACACAGGTACAACAAAACCTGCAACCAAATCCATTTAGTATTTTTATTCGAGATTAACGCAGATAAGCAAACTGACGTGTCATTCCTAATTATTTATTTGCTTAGGTACCCATTACAAGATTAGTTTTTGCGCCGTTTGACCTCATTGGTTCGATATTTGTTTAATAAATTCAATATGTTCTGAGAAAAGCAACGAATATAATATATACCGAAACAATGGCCCTTTCAAAGCCCACGCATTCAAGGAGCGTATTTCAGTTTTAAAGTTTTAAAACAAGTTTAAAGTTATGAGCCACTAAATCAAGTCACACTTCTTAGATTTCTGTTTTTTTTTTAAATATCTGATTGTCGAGACTTGCAAGTGGTTCACCTGATTGTGAGCGTTAATAGTAGCTGTGCGACCCATACTGTGGGTTGCACTGCGTTCGTTATCTATTTAATTATAATAAAGCAGTAGGTAACAAAATGTCTGTAAAATGTGGATAATAGCATGCTACTTAACAAGAACATAACATTTTTGAAAATGGTGTCTGTCTGTCTGTATGTTCGCGCATTGCGTCAAAACTACTACACCGATTGCGATGCGATGTTCACTGTTGGATAGCTGTGTAATTCTGGTGTACTTTGTATTTTGATCTGATGAATAGAAGCAGAGTTATCGATAAACTATTTGACAGCTGAACGAAATTTGATGTTTAGGTTTATATGTACAAAACTTTGTACTTTCGGTCCTTGAATACTACACAAGAACTTTTTCTCCAGAAAAGTGACCACGAGGGAAAAGTCGCGGCCACAGCTACACTTTTTATAAGAGCGAAAGTAATTCTGTCTGTCTGTTTGTTACATTTTCACGACTAAAAAGTGGAACTGATCTTGATGAAATTTGGTGTGTAGATAATTTGAACCCTGGGGAACGACATCGGATACTATTTATTGCGATAAACTGCACCCACGACAAAACGGGCAAAAGCTGGTAAATATATGTATAACCCTACTATTATTATAAATACGAAAGTCTATGTGTATGTTTGTTATCACTCAGCTCCATAGACGTACAGTCACAGATTGGATTTTGTGAAACTCGGTTTAAAAAAGATGTCATGGAATAAAATATACCTAAAATGACCAAGCGGGTACAGCCGCAAGGAGAAGCCAATAGTATATTGTATTGTTAGTCGTGCTAATTTTTGGCGGTTGAATACCTGGTATAGCCAGTACTTGTGGGTACTTCCCCGGACTCTTGCAGAAGTACTATACCACTACAATCAAGTGGTTTGATTATTCTCAAGAATAAAGCTCATTGGCAGTGCCAAGGCCAAAAACAAAAGCCTAGTTAATTATGAAATTTCGTAATTAACTTTGAAATTAACGCGTGAGGATCATTGAATTCATTGTCATTAAAAACATGAAAGTTTTTCAGTAACTACAAAGTAAACCACATAATTATTGTTTTTTTTTTATATTTTGATACAACTTATTCGTTAACTTCATGGTTAAGCGTTAAAATCAAATAGGAATTCTTAGCTATAGTTACTACACATTCTTGTTTTAATGGTAAGCTTTTTGTTAGAAGAATAAAGCAAAGGGAAAGCACTAAGCTATACTATAAAAGTGGTAAATCTATTCAAATACACGCATTGTTATAAAACAAAAAAAGGAAAAGACAATCGAGTAGTATGAAAGCAACGGGAGACAAAAGTGACCAACAGGTTGTAAGTCAAGAGGAAGTATCAAAGTGTCCCCTTGTCATAGCAACCTTTGGACGTATTGTCACCTGTCCCAGATCCTGATCCCCAGGATCAACGGCCCAGAGATGATTGTTAATTAGACAAGGGAAGATCAGCTTTCGAGGTTCCTTGCTTGTTTGTTGAGTTGTTGCTTTCTCTGACTTACCAGACTGCGCAATGCAAAGGACGGTAATGTGTTTATCAGCCTATATATATATATATATATATATATATATATATATAATGAAATTTGATTACTGTCATGTCTTTACTGACACTCGCAAGATTAAGACAAATCTATTTACGTAAGAATTATCAAAATCGGCCCACGCGTTTGACCTCATACAAATATTATATAAATATATATATATATATTTCTTTATTTATATATATATATATATGATAAACATATTTATTTAAATATATTTGTAAATATATATATATATATATATATTATATATATATATAATATATATATAATATATATATATATATATATATATATATTTATATAATATTTGTATGAGGTCAAACGCGTGGGCCGATTTTGATGATTCTTACGTAAATAGATTTGTCTTAATCTTGCGAGTGTCAGTAAAGACATGACAGTAATCAAAATTCAATGTGGCAATTCCCAGACGCTATATAGTATAAAAAAAAAAGTTCATAAATAAACTTATTTATGAATTTTATAATATTATTTCGGTTTTTCCAAAAATCAATATTCGAATGACAGGTTATTTTGTATTTAGAATGAATAATGACCAACTATCAAAAATGAAAAGAAATGGATTATGAAAGAATTAAAAGATCAAAAGAGTATTATTATGTCACAGTTCTTATATATAATCGCATAATAAGTCTTATTAAAAGTGAAAAATTATTATTAGTGTTGTTCGCAGTCTGTTTTTTTTCTTTGTGCTTAAATTTACTTGTTTATCATCATATGACGATAATAAGTAAATAAGTTTTTTTTAGATATGAATTATTTAAAAAAATAGTTTTGTTTATTGTTTTATTTTGAGGGTGTTATTTAAAAAATAGTTTTTAATCAATTTTACTTTTTTTGTGAATGTTTTGTAAACATCACAAAAAATCCTCTTTTTTTTGTTTGAAACCGTATACTCTTTTGGTGTTCCCATACTTTGTTTTTTTGTGTATGTGTTTAAAAAAAATAGTTTTGACTAATTTTTATTTTCATTTTTTGTCCCACATCAATTTATTTGGTGTTTTGTTTTGGTGTCACCGATTTCTCCAAAATTCTTTCTTTGTTTGTATGATTAGACGTAAAGTGTGGTTCTTCTTATATAAACCTACTTTTTTTTTGTGAATCCATTTGATGTTGATTTTTTGTACCATGATTTTGTACAGCACTTGTGTATGAAATGGTCAATTTCCGCGTCTCTACACATTACCTGGCAGCCATAATGTGAATGGTACTATAATAATGTATCTCTACTTCCACCATATTTTCAAATGTTTATTTCAGTCCGATATCCAAAGGCTAGAATGAGCCGATGGAAGGTTGCGTTGTGGGTTTAATTCTTTGGGTCTGTCTCGCGTCTTTTGTACGTCAGAAAACTAAGATTTAATTGTCGCTGGACCAGTTCGGCGCTTGCGCAGCTTTCCGCGCTATATAAGGCTGCATAGTCACCTCAGCCTCGAGATAACGTTTGTTTATTTTATGCCAGCGATTAGCTCTTATGCACTCTTTATTACACCCGTTTTATATGTATACCGTTTTTATGATACGGTATATAAATAAGAAAGTTAATTTGAAAGCTTTACCGTTCTTCACTTGAACCCACAAAATATCAAATCTTCATTAAAATCATTTTTAGTCTCTTACTTTTTCAGTTGTTCAGAATGTAAAAGATCTTGTAAAACTTACTTTTTCCTTTTACGAATTCCGAATGCCTGTTATGGTGCGGGTGGTGGTGAGCGCGGTGCTTGGCGGCGGACAGCAGCGTCACCAGCGCCGACAGCGCCAGATAGCACAACAGGGCGCGCGCAGCCAGCATGCTGCGGCATCACTACACTAAAGCACACGCGACCGCCCGACACGGGCAAACATCGTGGACTGGCGCCCGCGCCCTCGCGGCCTGCGGTGCGCCCGCGCATATACAGAACTACATGATACAAGACCGGGCGGAAAGTTTGGGCGGGAAATTGCGATATTTTAAAACAGAGAATATTATCTATCTAAATCAACCCACAGTTAGGTATAGTTCTCCTCACGTGCACATCATTCTTTTTGATCTTGCGCAAAGTGAATCCACTGCCTTCCTGCCATCTTGCAGCCATCCTGATGACGTCTTCTGACCACCGAGAAGGTGGTCTGCCTCTTAATCTACGTCCTTCTTTAGGCCACCATTACGCCTGCCCTTGTCCATCTGCCATCTCGTCTCGCCAAATGCACTGCCCACCCCCACTTCAGCTTTGTGATTCGTTACTCTATATTCACGACTTTTGTCTCAGTCTCGACATTTGGGTTTAGGTCTATGAGCAAAATGCCCAATAATATATGAATATTTCTTGAGCTTTTATTTAGCGTAGGTACATATTTTTGTTTTTGCGCGTTTGATTAACTTGTAACTAGCATGTGCTTCCATTTGTAAGGTTTGTGACATTAGGTATCTATTATGAATATATAATGAAGAACCTGTTTTGTGTTACCAATAACTTTATCAGCGCTAAAATTTAAAAAAATTACAACAATCAGCTGTCGCTGTGTAGCAAATATAAAGCCGTGTCTACGCGTTTCGAAGGCTTCCTGGCTCTTAAGCACAGGTAAGAGCGGGCAGGTATGCGTCCGCGCAGAGGTAAAAACTTCTTGTAACGAAACTTCAATAGCCGACGCGGGCACGCCACATAGGCATAAATAAATTCTATTAATATACCAGGAATAGATTTTGCCGAATCTCAACACCTTTGATCAGATTTAAAGCAATTAATGTATTGTAAGCCACCAATGAAACTCTGAATTTATAATAACATATGTCACTTAGCTACTATAGTAGTGTGTTAGCGTTTTTGTAACAGAAGTTTTATTTGATTTGAGTCCAATTCATGCATGTCAAAACTCGCACAATGAGCAAACATCAAAAAGCCCTTACAAATAACTTTAAATGCTTAAACCTTTACGTTTCTTTCTCTGGATAAAGTTTAAAGTTACCATATTATTTATTCATTTGCACCAAACCATTTTTAATCTAAAATTTTAAAAGCCGAATCCATATTTTATACTAGAGTTAAGATTACGGACAGTAATAAAGTTAAAAAAAAACTTTATTTTTGAGTCAGCTATCTGAAATAACATACATAGCAGGGAGAATAATTTTGCAATTGAAAAACATGACTTCGCATTAACATGTGTTGTATTACCAATACCACTACTGCAAACAGACTAATGTCTACTACTTATTGTAATCTCATTAAGTGGCCGAACTACACACAGCGTAGTATATACTAATAATTGTAATATTTACTCTAGTTAGATAAAATTGTGTGCACATATATAATGTAAAGTGGATAGGCGCGCGTTGAACTCTTGAGCTCTTGACAAAAGTTGAGATCTAAACCGCCACCACTTACAACCGGTAAGCCGCGATTCTCGTCTTCACACAGCAACCATTGCTGGCTCTACCTTATGTTTAACTCAGAAGTTCAGCTAAAACCAGCGGTGTACGCATAGTTTGTGAGCCGAAAATTATAACAGAGTAGCGGAGTGAGTGCGTGGTGTGCGGTCAGTGGTACCTTACATTCCTGAACTATGGAGCCTTCTATACTGTAGCACGCTCTCACAAATCTTTAGAACGCAATAACCACGTAATTAAGCTACTGGAACTTAAGCTGTGATACGGTAGAAGTTTTTGTAAAAATCATTATTGTACATACTCAGAAAAGCTTCGAAGGTTCCAGTTACTTTGTTTAGTACCTTTTCCCATATCAAATCAAGATTTAATATTGTGTTAGAAAAACCTATTTTTAAACTAATTGTATCAGCTAATTGAATCACAATAACGCCAACCAACTAGAACAAGAGAAAAACAGAACATCGAAGAATATTTTTAATATTTTTACAGGTTAATATTTTTCAGTTTACTAGCGTTTTAGTAGGTTATAAGTACCTAGACGCGAAAGTATATGTTTCATTAGGATGTCTCAAGCTAAGAGGCTCGTTCTAGCAATATAACGCTGATCAAGGCGAAACCAATTACACTAAATATATCTAATTCAACATATTACCTTATAATAGTTCCTGCAACCCACTGGAAATGTATATTTAATGAATAATATCTTATTCAATTGCATTAATGTTCAATTTCGACTGTAAGAAGGTTATTGTTTCACGCCTACGGATCTCCTCTGCCAACGCCAATAAATGAGTTATATTTACTACCTGTTACCCGCGACTTCACTCGATGATCTGTTGGCAGTTTAATTCATGAACCTGTTATATTGAACGTGGATAAGGCCTGCCTATCAATGCGAGTATAACAATATTTTGTGTGCTAATATATAAATTAGGCTATGTATCTTCTATACTTATAACTGTACCCACGGCTTTGCTCGCGAGGTCGTTTCATTTAAAAGTAACTCATACGTGTTATTCCAGGTCCAATAGTTCCTATGATGTACAATATACAAAATTTCTTCAAACCAATATTTTTTTTATCGATTGTTCGGTACCTTATCATCGGATTAAGATACCCAGTACCCCCTCCCCCCAGATTTTCAGTCAAACTCTAAGCTATCCAACAGTGAAAGTCGCATCTACACACTATATGTGTACTGTATCTACTTTATAGGTACTTTTGGTCCTGGTACAACACGTATGGGCTGCTTTTAAATGAAATGACCACGCGGGCATAGCCGCGTGCACAGGTAGTTAATAATAATTCCCCTAATGGCATATTAGGTTTTTACAAATGTTTCAGTTATTACATAACATTCAAAGATATAAGCATTTTTATTGTAATCTTAAAACTTTTTAATTCACTGTAATCCGTCCTATAAATTTGATCGAACTATATGGAAACACTTTGAAGTTGGAACGGCTGAAATGTGTATTATTATGCTGAACTCAAAATGGTGGAACGAATGTAATTTTAAAAGCACCATAGTTACCTTCCTCATCATCATGCTTTTATCTTCCCTCTGCTGGTTATAGACCTTTATATTACAATGCCATTCGCCTCGGTGCTATGCCAAGCGGGTCGCGGAACAGCCCGCGATGAATATCGTTGGCCCATCTCGCTGCCTGACGACCATCGCTTTCCTTTCCCTATCTCGATTAATAATAATAATTTAAAATTAATAAATATAATATAAAAAAAATATGCATTTTTTTCATGACAGTCACTTTTTTTTGTTTCTTTGTAACATTTTACGTTTTTAAGATTTTAACTTTTTTCTTTTCTTTTTTTAGTGCTTTGTCAACGGTTTGTGAGCTACCCTGAAAGTTTCAGCCGGATAGCTAATCGGGAAGTGCTCTAAATTTGTATTGCATGATTCCTGGACAGACAAAATACATAGATACATACATAGATACATATAATAATAATTTCATTTATTGACAACAAAATTTTTTTTTATAAAAAAATTTGAACACTGTATAATAGTTACATTACATACTCGTATGAGTGAAGTTAAAAAATAAAACATTTAGTACCTTTAGTGCTTTTAAAATTGTATTCGTTATTGTTGCTGTTCCTGAATCTGTTACAAAACGGATAATTTCCAGAATTTTTACACGTTGACTACACGACAACATCAACATATTTAGAAACAACATTTCATAGAAAGCTTGCCGATTCCATACATTATTATACTACTAGCTTTCCCGCCCGCGACTTCGTCCGCGCGAACTACCTACAGTTTATCGCGAAATAAAGCATTCTGTTCTTCTAGGGTATTGAAAGCCAATGCAAAAGTAGGTATAGCACTAATGCTAATCTCATGAAGTTTTTTGACAGACATGTTATTTCGTTTCCATGGCAACCGTTCCTTACAGCGAGTAATCAACATTTACCAGTTTTCCCGCGGAAACTTCCAATTTTCCGGTATAAAAAGTATCCTATGTTTTATTCTAGGGTATAAGCTATCTCCATTCCAAATTTCATCAAAATCTGTCCTGCCGTTATCGCGTAAAAGCTCCCCAAACAAACAAACAAACAACGTTTCCCTTTTATATATTGGTATGGTTTAGAAAGCTGCATCGTTCTAAATGTTTATAGGCTAGGGTTCCACAAGAAAGACACTAAGGAACAACTTACTTCAGGGACTCAACAACGATGAAATCTTGCCTTCAAAATTGTGCGTTTCTCAGTTCTTGGGCGTCGGTAAGACGGGCCCCAAACGTAGTCCGAAGCCTTAGCAACAAGGCCTCCACTTGACTCCATTGTCATATCACAAAGAGGCTCTGATTTTGACTATTGTCCTCGCAGGTAGCATCTTACACCTTTGCGCCTTGGAACAAGCGCTATGAAAATAGGCTTTAAGTCAATGGACTAAGACGTAGTGTAAGTGGACACTTTTCGGTGCACTGTACAAACTGAAGTGTTTGTTACTAATACAAAAGGGACAAGTGCTTCTAAGGTACTTCATTTTATTTGAGACAATTGTTTAGTACGTATTTAGTAAATATTCATAGGATTATTACACTGTAAAACATAAAATCAATTAAATAATTGTGATAAGTTATTTTATATTCTAGCGGTTGACTACTATTTTATATTATGCACTAATTGCGCCCCGCAACTTTGCCCACGTGCAAACTTTGCCCCTCCATTCACCCCCTTCGGAATAGAATTACAAAAATAACCTAGGATACTCAGAGAATAATTCCTCAAAATATCGAATCTCTTGGTCCGGTTTAGGTTGTGTTACAATATAATAGATTAAAAATTATTAAAATATTATATGACAATGTTGTCGAAAACAGTTGACAAAATAAACATTGAATGGCCTGACTATTGAATTACAGTTTCCAAAATTGTTCTTCCTAAATTGAATTGACATCAGTTTGTTTGTCGTATTCGGTAGTGCTGGCCTCTAGTGTCAGAGTTTGTCAGGCCACCCGAGGGGCTGACAAACAGCCGGGACCGACAGCTTAACGTGCCCTCCGAAGCACGTAACGATGGGAAACCACACATGACTAGTTGACATGAAAAGTGAGCCTAGGACCGAACCCGGTATTATCGTTGGATTCCAGTTGCACTATTGAATCGTTGAGAGCAGTGAAGTTTATGAAATTAATTACTTTTAAATAGGGCTGGTAAGTTAGATATAAGTTAACGTATCGGTGACCAGCCGAAAATGAAATATTCTGTTGAGGTTATTAGGATTATAAATTATAGCCTAATCTCAAAGAATTATAGCTGTTAGCTATTAAGTTTTAATAATTATTTCTATTTAGGCTATTATGCTATAACGTGTTGAAAGGATCGAAAAATCTTCGAATTCTCTAGTATTATAAAGAGAAATTCTTCTAAAATAAGCTATGATTTAATTACCAAGATTCCTAACGACTTTTATATCTATTTATAAATTAGCATTAGAATATTTTAAACGATTTTGGAACCTGTATTGATGTGCTTTTAAGGAAATTAAGTTCATTTTATTGTCTGTCCGTAAATACCAAGATTTATAGCTGAACTTGCATTTTTCTTGAATGATTAGCCCATTATACTGATTTCTAATGAGAACTTTATTTTTTTCCGGTGAAATGGGGAATTTATTCCTAACTTCTTGGGGATGACCAGCTCAGTGACGTACCGCGCAAGATTGATCTTAGTCTAATCTTACATTATGCAAAATAATCATTCAAAACGATTCAGAAATCCCGGAGATATGAGGAACTTGGATAAATGCTGACGAATTTAAAATTTCCTTCATTTGGAAATCGGTAAAAGCAAAATGACTGTCACGTATGAACAAAGTATGATGTAAAATATAAGCAATTTTTTCTCTATTTTGACTACAATTAGTGTAAATAAAACATACAAGTCATAAGAATTCGTCATGACATCGAAATCGTGTAACTTGGTAAATAAACGACGAACCGTGGCCTCCGACGCCGCTGCCTCACAAAAACATTAAAAATTATGTTTCACGTCATTAATACTAAACGAAGAACTGTTCATAATTGTGGACGATTATAAATGTAGGTAATAAAAAACGCATTCTTGGGTTTCAGTTAGTATCCCACTGCGTCAAGATGGTGATTCCTTGCTTATGATATACAGCCTTCGCAGCCCTCGGACACCAAACGACAATTTGAACCTTAATTTCTGATTACATAAAACTACATTTTATTTTACAGTGATGTGTCGGAGTTTTTGCTTATGGATATAGAACCTTCTTAGGCTAAGGACGGGTTTGTAATCTTAACCCACTATCAATAGAGCTCAATGACGCTTGTTCGTTTGGGATTACATTTAAAGTGTCAATAATAAAGAGTACATCGTGCTTCGGATTTGGGAACAGAGGGGCATCTGCCACCCCCGACTGTTCGCCGCAATCGAGGGCCATTCGATTGATATCGATCGATCATAACAACGGCTATCAAGCTTTCGATCGTTCTTTTGTTTATGAAGTTATTTGTACACTCGGTTTTTGAATAATCATCGTGTTAGACGCTGCATGGACGCTGCGATGTAGTGAGTAAGTCCGTAGTGTTTGTTGACCATTTTTAACCTATAAGTTTGTATATGTAGTAGTACTGGTTAGTGTTATATTATAGATCTAGAATATCGGTATTAAGGAAAAATAGGATTTGAACTCAATATAACCTGCTGGCTGTTTATATGGCCGTACGTTTAGTCGTATGGTTGAAGCCAAACTCTACCTTATTCCTTTTCTAATAAAGTATTTTCTTTAATTGGCCGTACAGTATTTTTTGCCGGCAAATACGATTAAATCTTTATATTTATCTAGCTGTACCGCGGCTTTGCACGCGTTCTCTAGGTTAAAAGTTATCTGTGTACTATTCCGAGACCTAAAATACCAATATACCAACATTTGATCAAAATACCTTCATCCGTCAAAAAGTTTTTTATATATTGCTTGGTTTCTGCTTATCGGATTCAGATACCAAGTACCCCAGTTTTTAAGTTAAGCCCTAACCTATCCAACAGTGAAAATTCCATCACAATCGGTCCAGTAGTTTTCACGTGATGTGCGAACAAACATACAGTTAAAATATAAAAACAAACAAACCCAAATTTAAAAATTGTTATATTCTAGTTCAGTAGTTTATTTGAAGAACCTTTTTATAAAATTATCTTCTTTATACAGAATTTTTCGTTCTTATTACTTTATTGTAAGTATAGATAGATAGATATATGTATATTTAAAAAAAGGGACGCTTCTTTTTATATTGTTCATCATCTGCCGCATGTCGGACGAGCTGTGGGCTAAGCTCACCACTGAGTGGAGCCCGCGTCGTGGCAGGCCCAGAAGGAGATGGCGGGATGAACTGGACTCTTATTGGAAAGACTGGCAAGTCAAAACCCTAGATCGTGATTCATGGAAGGAGGGTAGGAAGGCCTTTACCCAGTAGTGGGACAATAGTTTGTCCCACTACATAATAATGAATAATAACAAAAAAAACATCATGTTACTTAACACAAACTTTACCCTAATATAGCAAACAAAGAAAACACATTACAGTTGTTGTCAGAAACATCAGATAAAAATGAAAAGACTGGCATATTTCTGCACTATCAGCGATGAGAATATCTCAGAGTTGCAAAGGTCTCGGAGAATGCGTTCTAGGCTGATACGCATCCTTGTGTATGTGTGTAGCTATAGGGGTATCCTACATACTTACCCTATCCATACCAATATATAAAAGTGAAACGTTGTCTGTTTGTTCGTTTATTTGTTTGTTTGTTTGGGGAGCATTCACGCGATAACAGCTGTACGGATTTTGATGAAACTTAGAATGGAGATAGTTTATACCCTAGAATAAAACATAGGATACTTTATATCCCGAAAAATTGTAAATTTCCACGGGAAAATTGGAAAAACTGGAAAAATATTGGTTACTCGCTGTAAGAAATGATTGCCATGGAAACTAAATAACAAGTATGTCAAAAAACTTCAAGAGTGGTGCTATACCTACTTTTGCATTGGTTTTTAATATCCTAGAAGAACATAGGATGCTTTATTTCGCGATAAACAGTAGTCCGCGCGGACGAAGTCGCGGGCGGGAAAACTAGTACATTTATATGTACTTTATGTGAGTAACAATGTGAGTACTTTGAAACTTATTCTGATTCCGACAATAGGTTTTGGGCGTTTTTCCTCTCCTGCAATGGTCCATTTTTAAAACTGATTGTTGAGACGACTAAGTTTCACTTGATAGTAAGTGCCACGTATGCCGGCAGTAATTTCAGTGTCACCAATAATTTCTTGCAAATTCTTGTTCCAAACTGCACAGTGCACACCACTCGAGACTTTGAGACATTGATTTTTAACATGATTTTCAGTAATATCGCTGGAAACTCTTCGCTTCCCTTCAAACCGGAAAACAGTAAAGTTTGCACACGTAGGTAGTGCTTGGGGATGAATATGTCAGAAAAATATGTAGTACTTCCTCAGGCGGACTCTTGCAGAGTTAAAGGCCTAACGCTAGGAAAGATTCGTCCTCCGTCCTGAAGTTAAATCGATCCGCATATTGACAGATGTACTCCCGTATCCCGTATAAGCCTGAACAAAGGGCCGTGTGTTCGCACGCTCCACACAATATCTTTTTTTACTTTTGGAGATCCCGAACGGAATCTAAGCGCGAATCACATTGTGGGAGAGGAGGCTTCGCTTTTTTTGGAGACGTCTCAGATATGTTCGCTGTCTCTAATTTCTGCTGAATCAGGACTGAAGATACCTTTGGATCTCACGATGGGAACTCCTTGATACTGCAAGGTCGGATTTTGTTTTGTGCTTTTTATACCAGTTTGAATAGAGCCCAAGCCAAATACTAGAGCCGAATACATCAAATTATTTCCGAAGTCGCCAATACAGTAAATGTATTAATTTGTTGCTTAAATGCTTTGTGAGAATTCCTATGTTCAGTTAACATAGATATCATTGTATATTGTATGGCACAGAATAAATAATAACACTACGATACTGGTAGTGTAAACTTTGCCTAGAAAACCGAGATCAGCAATTAAACCTAAAGTAATTCCATCTAAGAAGCACACTCAAACTCAACCAGACCGCTTTTGGATAAATAAAATATTATTTAATGGACCTTTAATACAATGTCTTTTACAAATTGATTTAAAGTAAAAAAATAAAAAGTTAACTATCCAACTGCGGTATAAAAGCCAAAAGAACAAGAAAGCGCGAGGTTTGATCTCACCACAACAAGCCATAACCGCGCGACCGACGACGGTAAATCTTCCACGAGTTCAGTATAAAAACCCTACACCACCAGCCGAGAACCCAAATGGACGATTAAAATCAAAAATAAACAACAACAAGCCGTGCTTTTGTCTTACTCGTGTCTACAGGGCTTTATCTGTCTGACGCCATAGCCCAAGCCAAGGAAAAAAACTGGCACTCAGGTAAGCTCGGCCATTTTGTGACCCTTTTTAATGTTAATCTTTTTCAATAATCCGCGTGTTTTATTGCTTGTTAGGAGGTCTGTTCGACTCCACCACACTAAATGATGAAAGGTAATACCGGTGGCAGGAAATATTCATTATCTGTCTTGAATTATTTTTAGTTTAGTTACTTTTGTTTATGAACTGTCAATTAGGAAGTAGGCGTAAGAGATGCTTGAATTCCAACATAACTTATAATTATAACTGAATTAAAACTTATATTTCACGTCGTGTCTATCCTAAATATACCCAGTAAAAACGCTGATGTCAATAACCTGACTATTGAATTCGGGTAAGTTAGGGAATCTAATTCGTCATGTGATAATCCTAAATGTACGATGCCCCGACACGGCTATTTTACTCATATCGGGTATATTCAGTAGTAGCTAAAGGAAAATCAGGCCTTACTATACACTTCCTTGACGCATCTAATCGAAACATATGCTGCTGGAGCTCTAGCATTGTACTATACTTTAGAAAAGTAAAACCATGTTAAATAGAATTGCATCCACAAAAAGCAGGATCGTTAGGTTGACATGAATGATTTAAGGATCATTGGGTTTTGTTAGCTTCCAGCGCTGGACCTCTCTTATCGTACCACACAATATTAGAAAAGTAGAATAAACTTAGATAGAATTGCGCCCAAAAAGCAGTAGGCTCGTTAGGATCGCTCTCCTAAACATATCCTGCTGCTGGCTGGGTATATTTAGTAGTAAATAACTAAGGAAAAATCAAAAACGCTGTCCTAACTATACGTGTACCCTGCTGAAACACCCGAATTCGTGTATGTTTCGGAGGTTCAATATCTCGCGCACGTCATCCTAACCATACCATACCACCACTCTATATGGTGTTATTATACAAGGTATATCTTTCAAAGTCGTAATAATTTAGTAATTTGAATCTTTTTTCCATCCAAATTCTTTACTATAAATTCAACATTATAGTGTTAATGAATTGAATACATTTGTGATTAGTTAACAGGAAAAAGACATATTTTTATTTTTATGTTTTTATGCACAAAACGCTGTATGTTAAGTATCTTGTTTACCACTTTGCTATTAACATAATCGTTTACGTATATCCTGTAATTAATTAAAATATCTACAATAATTTGATAAATTCATGGATGTGTGTCATTTGCCAGATATTCAATTAGTTTATTATCTATAATATACCACGCTGATATTGTGATATTTTACCAAATATTCTTAGCCAGGATACAGACTGGGCGTGCGTTGTTGAGTGTTGGCATATGTTCATTGAATGTAAGTCGTTTTCTGTTAAAGTAAGACAATACCTCCTTGGGTGTCAATTCTCTTGTTCAACTCACTACACTAAACTAAAATAGTTTTTTATACAGGACGGATTTTTGAGACGGGCTGTAAGGGCAGGTACCTAAACTGTTATAGTTACAGGAAAATGTTCTAAGAGATCATCCATAACTTTTTGAGATATTATTAAATGCATTCACAGGTTTTTTTAAAACTGTAAAGTCGGCAAGTTAATGGTAAAATTACTCAAAATATTTTTTTGATGCTAATTGATCCTGTTTCTTATAAAAAGTCAAAAGTCTCTA
Source organism: Alsophila aescularia (assembly GCA_946251855.1). Classification (NCBI taxonomy): domain Eukaryota; kingdom Metazoa; phylum Arthropoda; class Insecta; order Lepidoptera; family Geometridae; genus Alsophila; species Alsophila aescularia. The sequence continues at coordinate 104,569,005 of OX276373.1, forward strand.
TTGGACCGACTGAGACTTCAGTACTAGAAAAGTCTGATATCAAGTTTTTTTTTCCATACAATTGCATGTAGGAAATTACCTTAACCGTTGTAGCTATAGCAAAACGTTCTTAGGAGGCTGTCCTTAACTTATGAAAATATTTTGACTTGAATTCAAAGATTTTAGGAAACGTACTGTCACCAAGGAAATGGGTAAAATGTACAAAAAAATATGTTGCCATCGATCCTTCTTCGCTTAATGTTAGTCTCCATATAAAGTTTTCCTGTAGCTACGACGGTTAAGGTAATTTGTACATAATGCATGAAAAAAGTTTTTCACGATTTCTGACTTTTCTAGTTCAACTCAAACCACAGTCGGTACAATGGAGACTTTTGATTCTTATAAGAAACAGGATCGATTTGCATAAAAAAAGCTTTTGTGTAAAGTCTCTTGTTGACTATATATTTTTTTACAACATATACAGATACAGTTCCGAATTTCTCAAAAAATTATGGATGGTCTCCTAGAAATGTTTTCCTGTAACTATAACGGTTAAGGTACCTGCCCTTACTGTCCTGTCTCAAAAATCCACCGGTATAGTTTAGAGAGGCATAAAACCTAATCTGTTGTTAATTTTGCACTAACTAAATTTAGTTTATAGATTCTTAATATCTATTCGATCACTTCAACTAAAAAAAAACACTTCAATTAAATGTAAATATCGTTGTGATGGAACTAAGGGATTTGAAGGGGAGAGGGTGTTGTGATGTGCTGTGGATGGCCGGGGGAGGGAAAGTGGAGGCGAGGAAATGGTAGGTTGCGGAGGGGGGGGGGGTCGCTTATTCAAAACATTATTTCCCCACACCCCATTTAGCATATCAAACCCCCCGCCACTTCCACCTTCCCACCAAGTGTAAACATTGACAAAATTTTATTTTTTTATTTAATATTTTTTTTGTCTACTTTAGTCTAGTTGGCAACAAGAAAATGCCCACCAATTTCTGTTCTCAGTGATTGTTATTAATATCGATTGATGCCTTGCTTGTCTAAATCAGATAAATTAAAATGCATACCCCTTCCTTTGATTCGCCGTAGACTGGTAAAAAAAAAATAGCCAATGACACACATATTGTATTGTGCCACATATATACATAAATACATTCATGATGATGATGATGATGATGTCCTCCTTGACATATCTATCCGTCAACGGCGATTCTGTTATCTCTTGAGTGAACGAAGATGTCTGACAAAGACAAATTTGGTCTTACAGGTCCTAAAACAAGGCGCACAATACAACTGGCCTGAACAAATACATACATACATAGATTGTTAAACTATACTTGCTTCGCCGTAGTCGTGTAAAAATAGACAAGTATAATCATTTATTTGACACTAGCAGTGCCCGCGGCTTTTGCCCGCGTGTCTTTCTGTGGAAAAAGTATCTTAGGTGAAATTCCAGGACCAAAAGGACCCTATCTATAAAGCAAATTTCAAAGTTTGTTCAGCCACCTATTACTTTTTATCGATTACTGCGTTTCTACTAATCGGATTCAAAGTAGGTAGGTACACCAAATTTTAAGTAAAAACCAAAGCTATCGAACAGTGAAAACGTGATGCGTGAAGCGTGAACAGACTTCTAAATCAGTAGTTTATTATTGATCAGTAGTTTATTTTATGTTCAATTATCTTCTTTGTTCAGACGTGATGATGTTGATGATGATGATGCTGATGATGATGATACTGACGGGCTGTATTTTTTATCTTCTCTTGCACCTCTAGCGTCACCTCACGCATCAGCAGCGCTCTACAATTTTACAAAATGATATTTATTTAGCTCATCATAATGTGGTATTATTACTATTAATAATGTACTATTAGCTTGAGGAATGCGGATGCATTACGTAATATCATAGTGGCGGACATGTCTTTGAGTTAATGGTTTTAGTATTTAAGATGAATGGAAATGAAGAAGAGGACGGAAGTAATGCTAGCGTTTTGTAGAAATATGTCGAAATTAAAAATAATTCAATGGAACATCGTAACTAATCTCTGAAGTAGAATCAAAGGGGTTCCTTTTCCAGTGTAAGAATTAACTTTGGCGGCACAAGAAAGCATCTTGTTTAACTGGATTAGAACCCCTGCCTCATGTCCTACGGATTGAATTTGTGCATGCTGGTTCAGTTCCAATGACAATACATTTTATGGTAAGCATGACCTGAATCGAAATGCAAGAGCTCTAGATAAAGGAACTCTTCAACGGTGATCTGGAGACCATGTCATGTTAAAATTTAAAACCGGCTACGATAGCCTTATTAGGCCGGTTATACAAGACATCGTAGGTCGCAATAATCTGAAAGTTCTGCTTTTTTAGGATGTTGTTAGGATATATACAAATAGTGTGAAACTAAATGCAGCTTCAAAAGACAGATTTTTCTGATTTTGGCTTATAACTTCTAAAAGGTGCCTCCCACGGAAAAGTTACCTAAAAAAAAAATAAAAAAAAAAAAAAATTATATTATTATTATTTTGTTTTATAAAGAAGACAAAATTTATGTTAACCGTAGCTAACCGTAGCTCTGCTCTAAAACTACAATAATTAGGACTTTTTAGGGAAAATGTTGTCGGCTAAAATATCAGCAGAATATCGGCTATAATACTCATTCTACGATGAAAGTCATGGGCAAAAAGTTGTCTAGCACTTATTTAACTTTAATATAAGCACACAAGTGAAACTTTGTAGGACCAAAAGTTCCCTTATTACATGTAATCTGGCGAAACAAAAAATTAAGGAAATCGAATTTTCATGAAATGAAAATTGTTATTAACACTGTTATCTATTGTTATGTTATTAAAATGACATCAAATTTATAATTAATTAACAGTGTATCACATCTACATATAACATATTTTATAGTGTCTGTCTGTTTACCTGCGTCTGTTTATTTGTTCGCGCATCACGTAAAACTACTGCACCGATTGGGATGCGGTTTGAATCACTGGTGAATAGCTTAGGGTTTGGTGTACTTTATCTCAATCTGATGTGTAGAATCCAAGCAATCGATAAAAAACTTTTTGACGACTGAAGGAATTTTGATTAAATGTTGGGTATTTTAGGTCCTAGAAATTTAGGGTTTTCCTTAGGTACTTGGTAGGTAAGATATGAACACACGTGCGAGGCTTCGGGCTCAGCTAGTTAAAAAAATGACTTTGACTAATCTACGTTTTTGTTAAAAATAATATTTACTCTTATTTAATTAACAGATCTGGTGTTGACTAAATTGAATGCTTACTCTTCGGCGTTTAAAAATAGTAGGTATATTTTATTTACCATAATATTATTTAAACTTAAGATGTTTCAATGCTCGAGAATTTGAAATGCCTAGAGCCATTTGCTCGAGGCAACTCAAGTTCTCAAACTTTGTAGGAATTTAAAAATAAAATGCCCAGATGCTGAGTTTTTACATTAAAATACTTATGTGAACGAATCCAAGAATGTAGCTGCACAATTACTAATTTAATTATTTCTCTGTTGAGGTCTAGGTTTGAAAACGGGGTATTAATTCTATAGTTAATACCTCGTTTTCAAACATTTAAGAAGGTTGTTTTAATAGAAGTCTATCGTTTATTTTTACTGCAAATCAGGTTTGGGTATTTTTTTAAATCATTATTAGATGCGCCCATAGTTGGCATAGTATGAAAAATAAATAAATATGTAGTCCTCGATATATTCTTATCATCATCATCATAATCATCAGCCTATATTCGTCCAATGAATGCCACTGAGCCCGATCTTCGGCTCTTCTCATCCAGTTCCTGCCAGCCATTTTTCGCAAGTCGTCACCTGGCCGGCGGGCGCCTTACACTAAGTTTGCCTACACGCGGTCTTCACTCTAAAACTCGTTTGTCCCAGCGGTTGTCAGTTCGTCAAGAGATGTGACTAGCCCTTTGCCACTTCAGCTTGCTAATTCTTTGAGCTATGTCGGTTACTTTGGTTCTCAGTCGGATTACCTTATTGCGGATATTCTTATCACCTCAGAATATTATTAAGATACTACCATTAAGACCGTCAACTAGCTTCAGTATACTTCTGTTAAACCATTGGAGTCAAACAGTCTCTTAGATCTCCTTTAGATAATATGCACCAGGAAAGCTCTGGATTAACAAATTTCAATGGTAAGGTCTGCCCTGACGTCCCGCAAGGGGTGGAATGGTGCATTTCCCTCTGTTTCATTTCATTCACCACAAGGTATCTTTACTACTAGGAGATAAGTTTAGCTGTACTACACCTTTCTTTGACTGCACTACGCTGCGTGGTTTTCGAATAATCCGGTAGTTACATTTATAAACTTCTCGTGCTTCTTGGGGTGCCTTTTCATCTAATGAAGTTTGGCATTAATACCAAATAAAGCAAATATGCAGTGGCATTAAAGCAAATATGCAGTGCGGCACTGCATATTTAGCACTGCATATTTGTTCTTATCTTTGGCAATAAGAAACAGTTCGGTGGTATTTGCAATCGTCTGTTCTCGGATATTACGCAAAAACGATTTGTTCCTACCACAAATTAGTTTACCCTTTTCAAAAAAAAAACATTATTATTAGATGCAGGTGATCTGTCGTTCCTAAGCGCTTGGCCCAGATATGCAACTTTCCGTCATTAAGATATGTACAAGAACTGTTTGTTTAACAGCATAAAACAAACATTTCAGATTTTCTCATAATACTTATGAGTGATGATTATGAACACCTAAAAGTTTTTATATCGCTATTTACATAGACATTAACATTTTCTTTATTCGTGTTATTTTCTATTTAAAAGAATAATCACAGTTTATCAGTGATTAAGAAATGCACAAATATTGGGGCTTAATTATACTTTCGTATAATTTTGGTCGTCTTTACAAACCTTCCATGTTTTTTTGGTTTTAGCACAGATTAAATAATGGTGTTTAAGATGTCCCCTTTCTACACTACTTACGACTATGAACGCAATGTGACTCCGTTCAACTTCAAGATTGTGGTTGATATTCAAGGAGCCACGGACAAGTCAGTGATTACTACCGGTATTAAATCTGCTGATCACTGAGACATCCCCGAATATGTGCTTATTGTCCGTCATGATGAAGTCTATCTCATTTTTAGTCACAGTGTAGGCGATTTACCACGTCCTCTTCCTCTGAGGCTGCTTTTTGAAAAACGATTTAATCAAAAAGAAGCCCTTTTCCAAAAAGTTAAGTATCATTTTCCCCCTGTGATTCCTGTTTCCATAGCCGTGTGGACCTATTTTCAATTATCTGCAAGTCTGTACTCCCATTTTGGCGCAATAGTCTCCCATGATAACTTTGTAGTGGGCCCTTGTGGTGTAATGTAGGGCCGAAGATATTATGTCATCAAGTCATCATCCGAGTAAGCCGTGCTCGGTGCTCAGACCTGTACGACCTTAAGGCCTATACCTTTCGGTCCGCTTAAGAACCAGTTACGCTACCCTGGTGACCCTGGTCGATACACTGGATACTTCTACAACATTATCAATGAGGACTTTACTGACGAGGAATCCCACGCCATCCAGAGACTGCTGGTCGCCCTTTCCGATGTAGAATAGATAGCCCGACTCTAGGGGTATAGGGTCCTCCCCTCTCTTTGGACGTCATATAACCTCATGAAATGCCACCTTATCATTGTAAGTTCTGTCTCGAGTTGCACCGTTTGATCGTCAAGCCTAATCGTTAGTCCGTTTTACGTAGCCAGGATCAGTTGTTTTTGTTGTTGTTAGTGTACCAGGATGACCACAATTCGGGATGACATTGTGCGGCGAGCTAAACTAGCCCCCGACAATAACACTTTTCCCGAAGTACCGATAACCGTCGGGGTAGACGAGTTCTCGAGGGGAAACCACGTCTAGGCAAATGTAGCGTAGGACACCCTGTGGCTAGTTTGAGTGACGACCTGCGAAAAGCTTTTGACACAAAATGGATGAGGAGGGCTGAAGACCGAGCTCAGTGGCATGTATTAGGAGAGGCCTTCGTCCAGCAGTGGACAACTATAGGCTGATGATGATGATGAATAATGCTAAATGATGACCACGTCCTCTCTGCCAAAAGCGAAACGACCAGGAAGAATAAAACTAGAAAATATGTTCGGGCTCATTTGTGTGGTTTGGAAGAACACTATCTCCAGCTGTGGGTTGTTATGATCATGACGACGTCATGCTGGTTTCCTCTGAATCGGCAAATGAAAACAAATTAATATCCTTACCAAACTTAAAATACATATCATATTTAAGTTTAAATTTATTAAATTTTATATTAAAAAAAGCATAGTTTCAAGAAAATTTTGAACTAACTTGGCTTAGGTGACATTTTAGTTCAAATATTTCATCCCCAATTTAAAACATTTATGTCACAATCTTATCACATCCACAATTCGTAGCGTCAAGGCAAATCATTTTTTCATCATTATAAATTTGTTATTATCAAAATAGATAAATAGTTTCAGCTGGCAAGCAGAATTTATTATGTTGAAATTGACGTAAAAGATATGAACATGACTGCCACTGGGTTGAATCTGATGAAAAGTAAGGTATTATTAAGTTATTATTACTTTATTATGTCACACTATGTTACGTGTTAGTATGAGTGTCGTGCTGATGTTCAAATATTAACTTTTTTTTGTTTTTATAGAATGCTAGTTGCGCCCTGTGGTTTCATCCGCGTGGATTATGATGATGGATGATGATGATGATGAAAAGTTGCCTATGTGAATGTGTATGTGTTGGATTACCAAGGTATAAGCTATCCTCGGGCGTATTTCCGAAGCACCGGTAGAGTCAGAAGGGTATTTCATTTTCCAGTGTGAGATTTAACTCTGTTGGCACATGAAAGGGAAATTTCCTTTTTAAACTCAAAGAATACTTAGTTTATCTAAATTTGGATTGATTTGATCTTTTTATAATATTTTATGTATATCTCTTTGTTCGGGAGATGTTAATTTTGACTTGTAAAAGTGCAATTATTTTTGCCTATTTACAATAAAATACTTTGACTTTGACTTTGACCTCGTACCAAATTTCATCCAAATCCGTTCATCCGAAGGCGAGCGTGAAGGAATGACAAACATACACACACACTTCTAAAGATAGATGGCGCTAATCGGTTATTATGCATTTTATGACTTTTTGTATGAACTGTCAGTTCTAATGTATGGAGTTCTGCATCACGCATACGATTTTTTCCGCTCGATAAGAGAGTATTCATTTTTAAAACTTTAAGCTCTGATTGACCTATTTTGACAGTGGATACACCTCTCTGATATAGTATAAATGTGATTACACTATCAGACTAATGACACTTAGGCTGGATTCGACCAAACGAAAGTAAATTTAATTCTTAAAATAGTAGCATAGACGGTTATTCCGTCATTTCTATGCCACCATTCTAAGAATAAATTTACTCTCGTTTGGTCGAATCCAGCCTTAATATAAATGTGATTACACTGTTAGACTAATGAAATGACATTTAATAGTATCAGAGTGACTATCGCAACTTCACTATAAATGTGATTAGTCTGATAGTCATATCACATTTATACTATTAAGTGTGATATGTTTGAGAGTTTACCGTTAGTTAACTTTATACCACTAAACGGCTGAACAGAATTTAAAAAAAAAACATCGAGTGGAAAGGACATTGGCTATTTTTTACTTTTTACCTCACAGGCAAAGCGGAGGGGCGCGGCTTGTTGAATTTGCAGAGATAATATTATGCAGAAAGAGATATCAGGGCATATAAAGAGGCAACAGTTGAATTACTCGTTCTTCGGGGTTGAAATTATCCTTTCCACTATTTTTCCTAAGTACACGTTTATAATATTACCTAGTATAGCAGCACGAATGCATTTAATCAAAAATCTAGCGAAGATAGGGTCGAAAATGTAAAAAAAATTGTTCAGAGATCCCTATTAAAGTAAGTAGGGAACTCTGTGCATTTTAGCCATATTTTAGCTGTCTGTCCTACATAGTAACACACATAGACACTAGATAGATATTTATAATAAAATCATTAGTCTCTAAACAGACACATTACATCATAGAAATTTAAGAATACCAGTGTATTTGACAAGAACATAGTTTCACAAGTGTGTACACAAAAGGTATCTTCTTGTTTGGTAAGACCACAGAATAAATAATAGTAGTATGGTAAGACTACGAAGAGTGTGCGTTGTGTGATAAAATAATCTTGGAGATATTGTATCGTTAAGGCAATGTGCGTCGCAACATCGAAATGTTAAGATACATATTAGATCAGGCCTTAATTTGAGTTGCTAAATATTAATTCTTGGGTTCACCAACGTGATTGTCTTGGCCTGACCGTACCTCATATCACGGTGAGCGGTGGAGGTAAATTTTGCGCGTTTCAGCGGGGCTGAGTTCGAACCTCAATTCCTGGATCAATATTACTTTTACTAGGCAATAAATATATTGTTGGGCAAAGGCGTCCAAACAGTCCCAACATTCACAACAACTTGTAAACATTGCGATCCTGTGATATACGTGGCCAGTATTTATTATCAAGCTCATCCCGCCGTCGTCTCTATGTCACAGGGTTTCTTTTCAAAATAGGGAAGGTTATTTTTTGAAAAACTGTAATGATGAATTGTGCGTTTTAGCATTCTGACACGCTTTAGCGTGTGTTCATCTTACAAAATAAAGGTGCCATACTGATTACCTTAATCATAATGGCGTCAGTACGCATGAGCGTAAAGGAGGCTTAAGTTTAGAACGGAAGGAGGAATACGTTTAAGGAATAACGTGCCTTGAAAATATTAAATTGCCCACTTTTTCTTCGATTGTACGAATTGGTTCTTAATTACGTTGACTAAACAAGCCTTTATCTAATAATATAGGAATTGAATCCATCCACCTACAGTTTTCATAATATTGAACCACAGTATGTTAAAATATCTTCCAACTTTAAAGATTGATAAATTAAACAAAAATTTGATTTTGGAAAACCATAGAATTAGTAAACCGCTTATTTTTCCCAAGTTTGTTTTTGTCAGAAGTTCCAAGAATATGTATTTAAATATTGAGCCAAGTACATATAGAAGTCTCCAATTTACAAAGGAATTACATTTTCGATTACTTTGCTATTTATTCAAAGTGTTTATCGTCAACAAGATAACATAAGATAATTTAAGATAAATTGTCTCCCGCGAGTCTTTAAATAAGTTTGAGAGTCGACTCTCTGTCATTTCGTTGTTTCTTCAAGTAACATGATCTATTCAACGCTCACTGACATTTCTAAATTCCTGTCGGAAAAGGTGGTCGACAAGGCTTTCAAGCGGAAAACAAACAGTCAAGATGATGTGAAAAGTATTGAAGTGACCCGTGCAGCCCCTGCAGGGGAGGGTCTGCTGAGCGTCGTCTACCGGATCCATGTAGAGGGCCACCAGCACTCCGCGAGCTTTGTCGTCAAGGGCCTCGTTCCCGAGCCCTTGTTGCAGAAGACTTTGGAATGCGCTAAGTATTTCCAGAGGGAAGTAGATTTCTTTTCCAAAATACTACCTGTTCTGAGCGAGCAACAAGCCTCATTAGGAGCAAAGGAGCGCATTCAAAAGCAAATCCCAATCTGCTATGCCTTCCATCAAGACGGCCTTAATGACTTCATATTGCTAGAAGATCTTTCTGAATCAAACTGTGGCTCTGTGTGTGAGACTCCAACAGATGAAGAGAAAAAGGGTGTTCTTAAAACACTAGCGCATTTGCACGCCGTTTCAATGGCACTGAGAATAAAGAGGCCGGAACAGTTTACTGAAATAGCCAGTTCTCTGTCCGAACTGTACTTTACTGAGGAGAATCGTGACTGGTACGCTAAATATCTTAGAAACGCCATAGATATCGATCGTAAAGTAATTGCCGAGTTCGAGGACGCAGACAGCATCTATTTCAAAAAGTTTAACGAAGTGCTGAGTAAAGATTTATATGGACAGTACATATCCTCGGTATCGAAATGGAGCGACCACCGGGTGTTTTGCCATGGGGATGCATGGAGCCCAAACTTCCTCAGCTCGCAAGAAAGGACGGTGGTTATCGATTTCCAACTCTTTAGGTGTTCGTCTCCAGCCACTGACCTCAGCTACTGGATCATGATGTGCAGCAACCATACCACAGTCAAACAAGACTTTTTGGATGCCGTCGAAGTATACTACAATTCATTGGTATACTACTTGAAAGACATGGGACTCGACGCCACGAAAGAGTTTTCCCGAGAAACTCTCGACCAAGAATTAAAACTTTACGGAAAATACGGCTACCTGGCCTGCTTAACTTCTCTTCCTCTAATGACTGCGGACAAAAGCAACGTTTTGAACTCGGTGGAGGAAAAGTTTCCAGGTGTCGAAAGGATACCTTTAGAGTCCCTCTGGCAGTTGACCCCCATTAATAACCAGGAGCACAAACTTCGCTTGCTGAACGCCGTCCGCGTTGCCGTAGATGCCGGAATAATTTAATAAATATTTTATTTTGCGCTGATGACGCTTGGCTTTATATCACATTGCGGAATATGCCATAGCGCGATCCATGCTAAGAGTAAATATCCCGTTTCAAATGTTTACTCTTCATGATAAGAGAATACTGCTATAATTTTAAAATTACCTATATTGGAACCGATCGACGCGCAAAATGATTTGTTAAGTGGTTCAGTACAAAAACACCTGTTTCTATGTAGAGATAAGCCCGTGGATGAGTCGGCAGTACATCGGAATGTTCGGACTCGTGACCGCTAGCCCCCCGAAAACTAATTATCGCCGCGGTGCCGATGTTAACCGACCACTTTGTATCTCGGCTCGCCGGCCGGCCACTTTGTATTCCCACTCACACGTCGCGCCGTAGATTCGGTTTAGAACGTGACGATGCCACATCTCGTATTTAAATTAGGCATTCTTGTCTTTCGAAATAACCGCTACTTCGGAGCAAGCGCATCTACTGCACACGCTATAGAATCCTAGAAAGTATGTAAAACTTTTGGTTTGTAATTGGTTTTGTGTTTGGCTAAGAGATGTTGTTTGTATTATCATTTAACATGCCGTGATGTCGCAACAAGAAGTACGCGCTAAAACGGCACCTATCCGTTTCAATTTGATATGACATTGTAACTTTGTGTGGACTTGTAATTTTCATCATTATTTTCTCACTTTGCCATCTAGTATGTTGTTCAGATAATTGCTCACCTATGCGGAATTCGAGTCGAGGAATTCCATACAAGCTAAAAGTTTAAAATTCAGAGCAGACGCAATTCCGAAAAATCCTCGAGAGGCAAGAATTCAGAATAATATTGTGAATTGCGAATTCATGATAGTTACTTCGAGTAGGTACGTAAACGTGACAATATTATTTTCGGTATTTGACAAAATTATTTTCAACGTGACAATATTATTTTCGGTATTTGACAAAATGACTTTTTGATATATGTAGAATGAATTTAGAAGCATGTCCGAGTATTCGTGTGGATAAAAAAAACATTTCGAATATTCAAGGCACCGTTGTCCGTCCGTTTGGTGGTCCGTCACTAATTGAAAATGTTGTTATTTGGTCAATTGGCATACAATTTATCGAAGGCTTCGCACGAAGATAGGTAATTGTGGGATTCGATCCCATTTCCGACGAAGCGCTACTTTCATCGTATCCACACTTTCATATTGTTGACCTGCAAGTGCTGGAGCTCTTAAGCAATGGTAGCTTTTGATTTTCCAGACAAATGAAAGGCAATCACTCTATTGCGTTTAACCAACGTCATCTTTAACATCTTTAATGATAAACTATCGTTTCAATTTTTTTGTCAGGTTGCAAACAAGAAAGCAATCTTGCTTTCTGGCAAATTTTACAGAGTTTTAATGTTACAGACATGTGAAGTTGGTAGGTAACACTTCGAGTGGCGGACCCTGTATAAAAGCGATGACTTTTATGTATTCCTGGCTTTTTCTTAGAGAAATAGCTTTAAAGTCAAAATTGCGGTACATAGTTAAACCTACTTACCATGATTTGTCTTTTTCTGTTATGAGAATTTATTTCGGAAGTAGTAGTAGTCAAATGTTTACACAAAAAAACTAAGGATAAATAATCCAGAATTTTAAGGAAAAAATTGATAAATCGGTAGCAGTCAGTCGACAGGCTTTGTCTACAGAGACATAACGACAACTGACATGTCGTTGGTTAGATATGGCAACCTATACGTTTAGATAATGTCGGTGTAGGCCGTCGGAGGTTCATTTACGTTTCACGTACATTCGTCATAAAATGTATAGACCACATCGGAGCTACAAATCAGTTGTCATCATCGGTCAAAGAGACAAACAGCCATTGGGTGGGTAAATTTTCATTGGTCTGACTACCAATATGGTGAAAATCAGTTCATCCACACCATTCAGACATCGTAGACAATAATGGGCCCCGCGCCTTTTTCTGGAAGATTGAGTAGTTTCTTTTCAACAATATATAGATCTAGTTTATTGAATTGTCTCGTGTACGTAGTAAGTGTAGATGTGGCTGAATAGGAACGAGGATGTTAGAGTGTATTGATGAAACCAATTTATGTAGATATTTTTGGGTCTCACTCCGTCGCGTTTTCACGTTTTGTATGTATTGGAGATATCCAAATTCATTGATTGGACTTTAGTCTTATGCAAATGCTTTGAACACAATAGAGGGCAAGTGGTAGAGGGCAGGCGCTGGCGGTGTTCAATGTATTGTTTTAACTTTTGGACTCGCTACTTTAGTCTTTTCGTCTACGAGACGCTACTCTTTCACTCGTATCATTAACTTTAAGTATTATGGAGGTGTCAATTTAATGTAACTTAAAACCTTATTTTCATATTAATGTTAAATATTAATTAATTAATTACCGTTGTCTAGTTTATAATAATGTCTGATGCTACTTATTTAAGTTTATGTATTATGATTATTTTATTCGTTGTACCTACATCACCTTGTTTCGCATTCCAAGCCATCCAAAGGTCCTGCATTATACTATAATATATAACCGCACATTGTATTTACTTAAGACATTTTTTTATATTAAGTATGTACTCTAAGTAAGGCTTTTTCCATATTTTATTTTTATAGTAGAAATAAATATGGATAAATATTATTTTGTACCAGAAATGACCAAAGTCTGAGAATAGAGTATGTAGCTGATACATGGAATGGAACTATTAAGTATTATGATGTATATTATATGTATAGTACAAAAAAATAAAAAACTTGAAGCTTGGCTGGTGCCATGCAATGACAATGTTAATTTCAATTGCATTGCTTTTTGGTGGATATTAAGCTATGGTCAAATCAAATCCAGTAGGCTTAGGAAAACTAATTTAATAAAAAATTGTTCTAAAAAATATTTACATATAAATCTTTGATTATTACTGACCCGACTTAAATAAATTGCGTTGACAGTGTTTATGCATATTTATGTCTGATTTGACATTCAAGTGGATTAAAATTTAATTATGTATAAGGAGTAATCACCGCCCGGCGCCAAGGATCATTAACATTATATTTTATTTTATTTATATACTGGAAATATTGTGATGACATCGGCTAGGTGTATAACCTGCCAAGGTTGCGTTAATAATACTTGTTAACGCATAGGTGAAAATACTACTATAGGTATACTGGTATATTTTGTCATCTAAAACATGACGTCTTACGGTATCCAGATATGGAAACCAAGCAATATTGCAAAAATTTAAAATATTGAAAACAGTTCCAAAATAAAGTACTCAAGAGCATTATAAATGCACCGTGGTACATGAGAAGTAAAGACCTCCATCGCGACTTGAAGGTGGATCTCGTAAAACATTTCGTCAAAGCTCACGAACGAAGACCAACATCATGTGAATGTCGAGGACATCCACATGATGTTCCACGACTACACAGACATCGCGAGAAGACTTAAACGGACAAAACCCTTTGAGTTAGTTCAGTGATCTATCACATCAATAAACTAACTTTATTGAAAAAAACTCATTATTTTTTTCTACTTAGGTTACAGTCAAATTACTTGTCAGTATCGATTTTAGTTTTAATAGGGCACCGCAGCAGTACATGAGGACAAAAAAGTGGGGAAACCGTCAAGTCCTAGAATCTCAAAATGTGAGGTGAGATGTCGCTCTTTCTCTCTCTATATAAACCACTACCGAAATTTCTCCTGCCTTATCAAATATTTCTATTCAAAGTACGATCCTAAACCGGCGTATTCCAATAAATATACCCACAGCCTCCGGCACGAAATACACTCGTATCTTCGAAAACAAAAAGTGTTCAAGTTACAGTTTTTATCAGCATATCCAAAGAGTAAATGGTGATTATTAATAATTTGTAACATTAAGCCGAGTGACCATCCTAACCCGGGAAAAATAAAACAAAACGACCGCGGCGGCACGACCGCGGGCTGTAACTATGATTTATTCTGTGACTGCGGCTTCGAAGCGAAGCCTTCGCCTTTGTCGACGCTCTTAAAACTGTCAGGGACCACTTCTAAAAAGAGATAACGTCCGAACAGGGAAAAAAGACAACACTCGGTAAACACGTTGTAAATGACCATGTTTCGTGTCCGAACAAAAACCGCGTAACACCTTAAAACCTCACTAACATATTAAAAATTCCGCTTTATCGTTGCCAGAAATGTTACTTCAAATTTTAGTATGCCGCATATTAATTTAACTAATAAACTTTAAAGTTAATGTCCTAACTAATAAAAAATAAGCGCAATTATAAAAGTTCCCTAATGGCAAATGTATCTGCTCATCCCTTCCTTAAAAGCGAAATAATTAATGCGAGGTAAGTTATGTACGGGATCAAACGCCTACATCTGGTACCTTATTCATGAATCATTTGGTACCTTTTTTGATATTTTTGTGAACCCTTCACTCGGCTATAAATTAACAATGACATAAAACAAAGTTATGATATGCTGAATATTTAAGTAAGTAATAGATGTTTTGTAACACAGCCAGCAACCTGTATCTCAAACCTCTGCAGTCAGAGTTCATCTGGCCGCCCAAAAGGCATCTAACGTGGCTTAACAAACACTAATTATACCAATTTTCATGAAATTTTTAAGGAACGACTATATAACTAAAAAAAAACTACTGATACTGTGCATGGACAAAACGACCGTGTGCTTTTTTAGTTATGTACTATCTTACTCGTGGCTTTGCCCGAGACACATAATATATGTACCTATATATAGTTCTAACCTGCGTGGCCATTTAATTGTCTGGGTTATAAGCTACGAATAATAATAAATAGAGTTATATGTAACCTATGTGTTATATTGCAGGACCAAAAACACCTACAAAATTCAATAACTACATATCATCAACATTTGTTTCGCATCCAAATATTTTTTATCGCTTGGCTTCTACTTATCTGATTGAGTTACAAATAAGTAAAAATTATTATAAAAACAAACGAAAACCCGATTGCGAACAAACTGATGAAAAAAAAATTTTAACTATGTAAGAAGCTTGAAAGACAATTGCTACTGCATACAAAATAAAAATAAAATTGGTATGGTATTTTACAAAGACCTTCATTTTCTTAACCTCACTCGATAAGTTTTGGTAATTTTTTGTTCCGTTGGAAATACAATATGGCAGCTGTAAGCCGCTACATTACTTTTCTTGACACTATATAGCACCCTCGTGACTAAGATGAATCCAATGATACCTCATTTATCAAAATCCATCAAGCTATTCAGGCTGTAGGATGCGTCTAAGAAACGTATAAACAAACATACATACAACCCAAACACATAACCCTCCTCAGTCGGGTTAATACACCAGTTTTGAAGTAAAAACCTCAGCTTTCCAACATTAAAAACGGCATCGTAATCTGTTAAGTAGCGATGCGCGAACAGACAGACAAACAAACAGACTTAGAAACGAAATTATATTCTTGATCAGTACCTTATTTTAAGTCACCTAAACCATTTTTTTATATACGAGTATTCACCTCTGTACAGACTTTTGTTACTTACTGCTTTATTATGCGTACTGGTAGATATATATGGATATATAGCTGTGACGAGGTCCAAACCTCTTTCATAACAATACTCTTTTCATAATCCATTTCTTTTCATTTTGATTTTCATTATCCATTCCAAATACAAATATCCTGTCATTCATATTGATTTTTGGTAAAAAATAGAATAATATTCCACTTTAGTGCTTTCATTGATTTCATTTGCAAAATATATCTTTCGTCCTTCCTTCGCTAACATTAATATAAAAAAAAAACTGAAAGTCTGCTGCTCTGGTTTGAGGAACATCATTGAGTTGCAGCGCCCGATCGCGTTGCACTCGATGAACGGCTTCGCGCGGCTTGCTTGATATCAGACTCTGGCCTGCCGAGTCTGCTCCCGCCGTGTGCTAGAATCGAGCGGAAGGAAGTTCCTGTAATTCTGTGTCAAAGAGGTTGTGTCCTGGAATAGTGGGAGCAACCCAAACCCGGGGACTGCCTCGCGACATAGCTAAGTAAAGAATAGATATATTAGGTACTAGCTTTTTCCCGCAGCTTTTCCCGTTTGGTTATTTTTATAGTCTCGTGGTTTGCTAAGTATACCATGTATTGCACTAACTCACAGTTGTCAGAAGGCTAATGAAAAACATAGATTATTGACTATGCAGACGACTTTTCCTCACGCGCTGCAAACGCCATGCATTCGCAGCCTGTGTACACGTGAATTACACATGTAACATGGTTAAAATAAACCTTTGGCCATTCTCCAAGTTAACATCCAAATGTACCTATTTCCGACGTGGAGGAACTTCATTAATAGAGAAGGTCGAGATAGGTAACCCAAAATGCTTCAGCATAGACAGCCACTGGATTAAACTTTGATAACCTCTCGTCCCGGCCGCTCTGCAGTGCAAACCTGTACTTATGTACAGGTTTAATATAGCTTGGTCAATTCTCTCGTTCACATATTGCAGCTCGCGCACTGAGGCTTTACCAAAAACATTATTTTATCTTCAGAAGACAGTTAAGTGCAAGTGTTTTCAAATGTATTCGTACACGAGGCCAGTGAAAGACCAATGACTGAACTGACTCACTGAACTGACTAGCAAACTGTCCTCGTGTCCGGTGGACATCATTTTACGGCATGATTAGCGCAAGTTCGACTCGCAATTGACCGGTTTTACTTTTTGGTCATAAAAAAATTGTGAATTTTTGTTTTATATTTAGAACTAGCTGTGCCCGCGGCTTTGCTCGCGTGGTCATTAATGTGTTATTGTAAAGTAAATAAAAAAAAAAGAAAAGAAAGTTCAGCTGTCACATAGGTTTTTATCTATAGCTCGACTTCTAGTCATGGGATTGAGATACTTATTACACGAGTTTGTAAATCAAACACTAAGCTATCCAACATTGATAACCGCATCGCAATCGGCTCAGTAGTTTTTACGTGATGCGCGAACAAACAAACAGACTTACAGACAGACACGTTTTTTTAAATGTTATATTCTTGTTCAGCAGCTTATTTTAAGTACCCTAGTTTTTTTTTTTTATATTTTCTTTGTGCAGACTTTTTCGTACTTATTCATTTATTATAAGTATAGATAGATAGAAAATAGATGTGAGTGTGTGTCGATGCATGCCGTTTTTATGTAGGGTCCACGGTGTTTGTCTTTCTTCAGTTTGTTTTCGAGGCTCTATGCAAACCTTGTGATGTAAGGTAAGGAATGTGGAGGTTTGCTTGGAAAATGGCGCCTGGAAAAAGCCTACGTTTTTTTCGTGGTTTGTGTTTTTACTATGATTACTAATAGATACCCAACGTGAAATCAATAATTAGAATAGAAACATCGACTTCAAATTGGATGAATTTTATTTATGGGACCTTTTCTCTCCATAGTAAGGTGACGTGAATATAACTGGCAAAAGTTAGTATAAACATTTAGGTAAATTCCTAGATTTCTTGTAAAAATGAGCGTACGTTGTATTTCCAGAAATAATAAAAAGGTTTTTACACCAGATATAGTTGTTTTTCCAGTTTAACCGAATCTTATTCGGTTGTCAGATGGTATCTTCAACGCAAAGAACTAAAGATACGGATCGGAAAACCTGATACTTATATCATAAAAGATGGCCGTGTCATTCCGGAGATGATACAAGATCGTGTAACATTTTGATGTTTGTTTAACCAGTCCGGGATTAACAGACTTGGTGGAACCCGAAAAAACATTGAAGATGAAAACTCTAAAGGTTTTTCATTTTTAAGGTTTTTTTTTATAGAAAATGTATCGTGTAAAATTACCTAACTGTCGTTATGGGCAATATGAGAAAGAAATATGTAGTATTGTGTAGTGGTAATAGCATTATGGTAGGTTGTTGTAAAAAAAAGTTGCATAGCGTTGTAAACATTCTATCAGTAATTCTTCAGTGTCTACTAAAGCTTAAATTACATGCAAAACGAAACAAACAGAAATAGCCAATACATTCGATACTCCATCGTTTATTATGCTAGCCATTGCCTTAGGTAAGCCTAGATGAAATTGGGTTGGCGCTCAGACAGCTAAAAAATTGAAAGCTACAGATGAGGACGGAGTCACTTCGGAGCACTTAAAAGCGGAAGGTAAACCTGTACTTTGCAAGCTTCAGGAATTATTTAACTCTGTGAATACTGGGAGAATTCCAAAGGCGTGGAACAGAAGTATTGTACTTTTATTTTTCAAGAAGAGTGATAAAACTTTCCTGAAAAACTATCGCTCCATCTCATTCCTGTGCCACATCTATAAGCTGTTTTTGAGGGTCATCATATATCTTCTCGCAAGAGGACTTGACGAGTTTTAGTTGCCGGAGCAGGACAGGTTTCGTGGCACCATGAACCACATACACATAGTAAGGCAGATATACAGAAGCGTAAAAGTTTTCATAGGTGACAACCAATTATTTGTCCCCATAGACGTAGCTGTATATCATACATGTATTGTATATTTGTATGACAGGATAAAAAAAACGTAACCATTTTGTGACAACAGAATTGGCGCCCATATCTTTTAATACGTTTAGCGCATAAATTAAGCCAAAGCTAAATGCTATATTCTATTTGGTACTCCGTAAGTGTAAATATATGTAAGCCATAGCTTGTGGGACATTATTAGAGACGTATCAACCCACGTGAGTACATTGCTTAACAGTAGTCAAATGCACTAAAGAGGATTTTTAGGATTGAATAAAATTATACGACATCACTGTGTCCATGGTTTCACCCGCTTGAAATATTATACGACATCACTGTGTCCATGGTTTCACCCGCTTGAAATATTATACGACATCACTGTGTCCATGGTTTCACCCGCTTGAAATATTATACGACATCACTGTGTCCATGGTTTCACCCGCTTGAAATATTATACGACATCACTGTGTCCATGGTTTCACCCGCTTGAAATATTATACGACATCACTGTGTCCATGGTTTCACCCGCTTGAAATATTATACGACATCACTGTGTCCATGGTTTCACCCGCTTGAAATATTATACGACATCACTGTGTCCATGGTTTCACCCGCTTGAAATATTATACGACATCACTGTGTCCATGGTTTCACCCGCTTGAAATATTATGAGGATGATGAAAGTATCCTGTGTTCTACCAAGGCGTGCAGTCCTGATATAGTTAGCAACTGCTTTACAACCGAAATCGGTCGCAAAGTCCTCAAGATCCGATATTCGATAGTCTCTACTCAACGTATAGATACCGATGACAATCGTTAGCTTTTACAGTAACTGTCAGAAGTTGCTATCTATGTCGAGACTGTAGGTTCAGTAACTAAAGTATCTACATACCAAATTTCATCAAAATCCGCTCAAACGGTTCAGCACTGAGTATTATTGAGATAACATTTCGCAAATCTTGAAATGAAGCCACAGAATAAACACTACAGCCATGCTACTGAAAAAAATTTAAGAAAAAAGTTTAATGTAAATTAAATTTTACAACAATTCATTCCGGGCCTCTCCTGGGCGTAAATTATCGTAACGAGAACAGCAATATTATAATGAATTAAATTAAAATTTTCGTATTTTTAGTATGTTTCAGATATTTGTGATTATTTCTTGAAGACCTATAATTTACCATTTTATTGTTTCGAGTGTAAATTGTTTATTAATGGCTTTTCATTTATCTGTTACCGATAACATATTTCTTATTAATAGCAGTGGTAATTTTTGTAAATAGTTTTGTTTAACGATCTATTTAATGTTGACGATAATAATTACTGTTGTCATTGACAATAAGGAACAATTTCGAAGTAATAAGCGCAATGAGATCGCTCACGACTTGATTGACGTCTATTTTTCCTTTAAAAGCAGTAGTTCGGATGATAAATTTTGGTTAACCGAACTAGTGCAACTCTTTAGTTGCAATAGTCCGGCTATTTCAAATCACTGAATTATCGTTACGCTTTGGTAGCAGTAGTTCGGTTGTAGTCCGGTGACCGAACTATTGCAACTTTTCAGTGTCAATATTTCGGTTGGGACAAAGCACCGAACTATTACTACCCTTTAGTAGCAATAGTTCGGCTGTTATTTCGGTTTTACCCTTTAGAGTATGACGCGTATGGTTCGGTTAGAAATGTAAAGAAAACGAATAAAAATAGTTCTCCATAAAAAAACAAAACGACTTTATACAAAATGATCTTTTATAAACTACCACTAAGGGCTGATCTTTCAATGCTCAGATAAACGGGCTAGTAACTGTTCGGGGAATAAATTTATTAGACTGTTTATCGGTCTGATATTTAGATGCCTATTTTTCAATTGTAATTCATTCTATGGATAGCTATAAGCTGAATAAAGCAAATCAGGCGTTACTAGTACTCTTTAGTGATGACAACTTACCGGAGTTACCGGATACATGATTTTGGATCATCATATCAACGATCTCAGTGTAAGCTTACCTGAAACAAATAAAAGTTATTAGTGTGATTGCTTAAATTATGTATCTTAGTAGTAATACATAATGCAATGATGCGGTCGCATGCAGTCGTCATCGTTCGGGCAGTACTCTGTTCCATACTTCTGGCTAATCGAGGCATGGTTAGCAAAGTTAATGAGAGAGTTTAGTGAAGGCACTTGGATTTACTTGAGTCCAGTTTTCTAATGATTTACTATCGTGATCAGCTTTTCTGGTATTTTTGTTATCTTCTTCTTCTTCATGGCGATAGGCTGGTTTTGTATTATTTGTTACTAGGGTCGGTAAGGTCCGTAGAGGTAGAACTATGAGGGTAGGGCTCGTTTTCTATTGCACACACCCCAACAATTTCTATTCATCTTTTGCTGGCTGGGTACTAAACATATTTTAGCTCTCATGACATCCTCCACCTCCAGCCATTACCACTTTAAAAAATGAAAACTTAATTTAAAAGTCTCCAATGTTATATGACGCCGTAAATTTGCCTTTATTTTATTTTGTCCTCATTGCTCCCGTTTCACGCCATACATACTCTCCATGCATACCTACCATAAAAAAAAAAAAAAAAAAAACAAAAAAAAACCCTAATTAAAAACAGAAACTACCTACTTATTCAATAAATTATTTCAATAATTAACTTCATAAAATAGCAAAGCGAAAGCTGCTATCCTTCGCTTTAATTGCGAAATAAAAAGTTTTCGAGGAGATGCGTGGGCAGCCACATTAGTTATGTAACTATTTTACATACTTTAAACCTTGTTCCCATGTGCATAAGTACTAATAAAGGTGAACGTTAGTTTGTAAGGTAGTGTTTACAACAGGCCCACAGTTTTTTCAACAGCAAGAAGTTAGTGTGGGCGCAGCCTACATGGACATTAACATGTTGGATCTAGGCGCAAATTCGGCCCTGACGTAATATTCGAAATCAAATGTCGCTAATGCAAGTGCAAACTGTGAAGTTCGCGGCAGCCTCTTGAGGGGACTACAGTTGGGGGAGGGGGGGGGGGGGGGGGGAGTTATGAAATTTGTATACTGATGATGATGAGTTTCATATTGGCGTCACGAAGCGAATTAGACATATAGTTTGACATGTAATAATGGCAATATTTTAGCACTTATCTACAAAAGTACATCTAATTTGATATGGCAAATGAAACTGACTCTCCATTTTGATTTAAAGCCCGCACAGACCAAACTAATGGCGGGTGCGGTGACGATGGCTTCGTCTTTACAAATAGAAAAATATAAGCTTACACGAGTGGGTAGCAAGCTCTAAGTGCTTTTCTTTTGTTTTCTACAAATCAAGCTCTCCGAGTAGGTGTCAAACAAAATCTTCTGTTACGTGCTAATGATGCAACTAATTACATGTAATTACTATGCAATATTTTAGCTATTACCTAGGCAAAAAGTGTGTCTGCGGTAGGGAAGCGAAGCTGCTAAGCAGTCTAGTTCATTCGCCATTCGCCTTCAACGTGAAACACAAACAGAAAATCTCGCGTTGTTCTCACCCGCTAGTCCACTTTAATTCGGATTCACTATATCTCACGCGCTGGCTGCATATGTACATAATATGACAGCCAAATCATTTTTATTTAGATGGTTACTGTTCTGAAGATTTATAGTAAATTTAATTTTGATGTCAGTTATTTGGTCCAGAGAATTTTTATTTATTAACTTGAAACTCGAATTCAATTTATTTATGAAAAGGCGTTCTATTCGCATACAAAATATACACGACCAAACGCATTAATATCTTTCACAAAGTTTACCTAACCCAAATCCATTTATTTTTCTGTGCTCACATATAAAAGTTTATTATTTATATATGTACGTATTTTAAATGAAGCAAATGCTTTCTGGGAATATTAAAACGACCATTCACACAGAGCAGCCTTTGTACCTATCTATCTACTAGGAATGTTATAAATATCCGTAACTGAAACTATATGTGAATTCGAAACGGAAAAAATAGTTACGGATGAGTTTTGGGTATCAAGCAAGAGAGGTCCAGTTTCAAAGTCAAAGTATTTATCGTAAAGAGGCCAACCAGTCTTCGTTACAAAAAATAATAATTTGAATATTGATAATTGATCAATGCCTATGGTACCTTAATATAAAAAATGCGTATACAGTTCCCCATAAATGAACCACTAACTTTATAGTTGATAGATTGAGACGTTACTTTATAGTTGATAGATTGAGACGTTACTTTATTGTTGATAGATTGAGACGTTACTTTGCGGAAATCCATATTTAAAATGAACAAAGCAAAAATATGTAGCCCAGCACTCGACGAGTCAACATCTCTCGAGGATGCGGAACACGGCGAAACACGTGTCGTATTGCTGTCAGACAGGTATTTGGATTGAGGTATATGTTTTTATTTTGTATATATATATATACAAAATAAAAACATAGTTAAAAAAAATGCATATTAATTTTTAGTAGGGGCTTTTATATATTATATTTTTATTTTTCATTTATAATTTGTGTGACAAATAGTTTGGCCGAAGTAAGCTACATATTTTTACTTCGTTTTTTGAACACTAACTTTCTTTAACCGAAATCCTGATACATTCAGTTTATTTTTATTTCTAGTATTACAGCTATGAATATCCCTATTTTTAACGCAGTAGCGTAGTAGTAATGTAACGTAGTTTTTAAGGTATTCTTGGTGATTATGTTTTTGTAGGAGCATCGTGCGACCATTTGCAAGTAGAGTTTTATGTAAATATCTTTATAGGATAGGATTAATGTTATCTTAATCAAAATCAAGTAACACTTGTCTACTTGATGCTACTCGTATGTAGGATTTAGCCGAAGTCTGTGATGTGACGGATAGTGTAAAATATCCTGGACACCACTTACCACCAACGTCACACAAAATCGTGCCAGAGATATAACAACAAGAGAAAAATAGCTTACTTATTTTATTGTTATTTAATACTAGGTTTCCCGCCCGCGACTTTGTCTGCGCGGACTACAGTTTATCGCGAAAAAAAGCATCTTAAGTTATTCTAGGATATTAAAAACCAATGCAAAAGTAGAGCTTTAACGCTCTTGATATATTTTGACAGACTTGTTATTATTTCGTTTCCATGGCAACCATTCCTTACAGCGAGTAATCTACATTTTCCAGTTTTCCCGTGGAAGCTTACAATTTTCCGGGATAAAAGTATCCTATGTTTTATTCCAGGATATAAATAAGCTAAAGTATCTCAATTTCTAAATTTCATCAAAATCCATCCAGCCGTTATCGCGTTAAAGCTCCCAAAACAAAAAACAAACAAACAGACAACGTTTCACTTTTATATATTAGTATGGATCATACCACATGATTCATACTAACGTAATATCAGGAATCATCAGAAAGTTTCTGATTTCTGACTGAAAAATGAAGATCGTTAACCGATATTTTTCAATCCGAAACTGAAACACTGTCCAACCCTAGTACCTACCTACTTACCTACATTGGTACAAAGCATTCACCACATCTACATACAAACGAAAATTAGGTACAAGCGGAGTGCTTCCCAATCTTTATGTACATATTCACCTTGAATTGATAAGGTGTGTTGGTCGGCCCAAATCACACAAGGACTCCTTGTGCTGGACTGGATCTTTGGTGATAACTACGATTCCGACCTTGGATTTATGGTAACGGAAGGTATATGTTACTACTGTTGTAGAGCTATGCCTTTCACAACACAACGATAATATGTAAAAACCAAAATGGGGCACGGGATTTTAAGGTCGCTGCATAAGTAAACATTTTATTGACTTGTCGCCAGCCGACTTTTGGTATTGAACAAGTTTCCACGCAATCTGATAAACGCCTTTACACTTACTCAAATAATGAATAAAATAAGTTAAAAAAAATGAGTTAAACGGTTATGGAAGTACTTAAAACTAAAAAATAAAAATTAAACGTGCGCGAGCTGAATATATATTACTCAGGTTACGCTATGCAACACGGTTTTATTTTATTTATTAGCTTTTATTACATTTAAAACAGGGTGTTTTATAAAAGATTTTAGTATTTCTAAAGTGTACTGTATTCTCCTTAAAAATCGATCTTCTGGGGAATATTATTCTCGAATGGCGACCACGAACAAGGATGCGAAGTGTAGGGAGACCCCCCACACGATGGAACGACGACGTTGTAGCCATCGCAGGAAGTCGGTGGATGGAGGTGGCACAAGATCGCTCGTCATGGCGCTCATGGCATAGGTTCAGCAGTGGACTCCTAAAGGCTGAAATGATGATGATGATGACTGTGTTCCACTTGCCAAGCACTTTCATTTGATACTCGTATTGAGGGGATTGAAAAAAATAAAGTAATCTGCCATTTGTGGTGGCGGCCATCTTGGATTTGGAATTTTCATTGTGTACTGTATTCTACTAGTCCTTTCATCTAATACTCATATTGAGGGGGATGAAAAAAAATACGAGACCCGCCATTTTGTGGCGCATCTTGAATTTACAATGATACTGAATATAAAAAAATATATTGTCATCAGAACTAAAGATGTGTACCAAATTTCAGATCAATCGGTAAAATATTAATTACTAGATTTGACCCAAACAAACAACTCGAGTTTTCCTGTGTTGTTATTCCGCTGTTATTAATTTGGATTTAAAGCCCTTTCTGTAGGTGTACAAACAGCCTTCTTGCAATATTGAAACGACAGTGGAGAAAAGTTGTAACATTCATGCTAATCGACAAGCTTACGCCTTTCTTCCACTGAGGTAGGTCTGACTAGCGTCCACGATTGCCAGCATATCGGCTTGATCCGGACGATATGGCCGTTCTCGACCTGCGTGGGTGCGTGCGCAGTTTGAGGCACAGGAGAGAGCGGGAACTGCTGCGAGAGCGTAATAATTTCAATTTCAATATTTTGTAATGAGTTTCTATGAAACTTCAAATTTTCCTAGCAACCCGTCGTTCCTACGCCACAAACCTAAAATAGAAGAAGGTTGAGAAACGGAATATTTCAAAACAAATAGCGTACATGGTGAATGGTGTTAATTACCTTCTTTCAACCCATGGAAAGGTAATCAAGGATTTTCGAATGCCAAAATGGACCATGTTCCTTAAAAACACTAACTAGTGCAAATTGGACTCGCGTCGGCAGGGTCCCGTACGATGAATATAGTATCTCACAATATTGAAATATTTACCATGTTATTTTAAGACCATAGACTAGTTGTAAATGGTGTAGTTTCGCACTTAACTATTTTCTTGAACATTAAAACAATGTATTTGACCGTCTCAATAAGCCCTCTCATTTCATATGTCATAGATTACTAAACTTTCCTTCCTACTTTCCTTGAGTACTCGTACCCTAGACCAACAATGACGAGGGATTTTTTCTTAGGAGATATTTCCTATAGTCAATGGTTCTGCCTAAATGATGATAGAGCTTGTGAAATGAGGTTATATAATGTTGTTGAAAGAGGATGACATCGTCATAAACTCTAGAGCCTGACATAAAGTTTTGTCGCAATTCTCTTAAGGTTTGTAAACGCGCCATCCCGATTGGGCATAGGTCAGAGGGGGGTCGGGTAAGTTTTCTAAAGAAAGCCACGTGGGCCGCAGCGCGTGCCTCACAGGTCCCACAAATCAGGTTTAAGCCTCGAATAAACCAGTGAGATGGCGGAGGCGGTCAGGCTAGCATCGTTATGTTAGGCTTAACGCTCTCTCTCTCTAGTTTCAGTCAATGCTAGGACTGAAACTAGAGAGAGAGAGAGAGAGAGAGAGAGAGAGAGAGAGAGGCACGTACTAGGCCGCAATCCAGAACGATGCTTAATTTTAATTGTGGTTTGAGCGAAGATTTTAATTGAAATATCCATGCAAATTGACACTAATCAATTTGTGCAGGCCAACGCTAGGCCAGTGAAATGCAATGTTACAAAAATATACATCTTCTTACAGTTTCTTGGGGCTCTCTTCTTTAAGCACCGGTAGAGTCAGCCGAGTACTTATTTGTCCTTATCTTGTGCGAAATTCAACTCTGAGTAGGCACATGAAAAAAATCCTTTTCAATCTTTAAGTATGCATTGAAAAGGTAAGTTAGCTTAGCACTGATTTGATATATTTGTATTATTTTAAGATTACATTATTTTTCTCTGATGATCGCATCAGCTATTTAGTTTTGACTTGTGAAACTGCTGAATATTATGTTGCATATTGTTAGTTGTTGTTATAATCACTTTGAATTGAAATTCCGCAGTAGGATTCTCCACGCTGGAGCTGGTCCTGTGCAGGTTGGTATAATAATATATTTGACCACAAGGAAAATTAATAAGCTTCCAGTTGACCAAACGGAAGTCAAACTTTATTCAAGTTTTACTTTTGCAACAAAATAAACTATGAGGATTTGTAGAGACACTTCGAGCAGTTTAACATAAAAATAGTATAAATAAAGCTTAAATCTAAAATGGCAAATGATTTAATTAGACAAATCAAGCTTCTGACTTGTGTGGGACTTGACCAATCAAATATATGACAAATGTCTGCAAAATCCACTGGAGCTCCACTCATTAAAAAAACATTCTAATCGGCTTAGACATTCCAAAGATATGATAGCCAATACAAATAAGTTTTATAAAATTAATTGATTTTCAAAACTACTTTACACAAACAAATGACTTATTACGTGCTAAAACAGTTTAATAAAGGCCCATATACGTGGCAACATCTATAATGAATTGAAGAATAGCTAGTCATTAATGAGTCGTTTGGCGAACTCCGGATATTCTAATTGCCTGCTTTTGACACAGTTGCACTGCTGTCGCCCCCGCGACACTCAAAATGCCTTTAATATATTGAATAAATACACCTACACTGCTCATCACATGCATAATGCTCGAGGCTTGCGCACGCGCCGAGATCAGCTTCGCAGCCTCTCCATCTGTTCCCCGCTGCAGTTGCCTAATAACATGTAGGCTGTCGCGTTGGATGATCTTCACGTCTAGTTTTAGTTCCACGACAACGCAAACTCAACCTTTCTACTTTATATTCAAAGCTGCTTTTCATACTCGCACATCTAAGTACCGTTTTCAAAATCGAGCTACGTTGCGATGTCGCAATCGACGCGTGCTATTCAAAGCAGTGATTGTAAAAGTCTCAACCTTATTTCTTAGTCGATAGGGTGTGATTTAAGGTGCGGTGTCAGAAGGTTATATACTGTAAGTTAGGAGCTAGCTCGGTTGCCACGTGGGAAGGAGTTGACGTCATTGAGCACAAAGTGGTACCTTCGAATTGTCCTGCTAAACCTTCAAGGTTTGATAAGGCTGATGTATAAATCCACGGTGCTGGAAAAATGATTGCTTAGGCTTGAGACTGAGGAAGTGATTAAATTTTGTAGGTTAATTAAACAAGCCAAATAGTTTGTAATTAAATAGCACAGTTTCACTAATAGGTACTGTGGGAGTAGGTAATATTATAAATGCGAAGGTAACTCCGTCTCTCTGTTTGTTACCTTTTCACTACGACAGCTGAACCAATCTTGATGAAATTTATCAAGGAAATAGTGTGAATCATTCATGACTCACGATATATTTTATTTTGCTTTTTGCCCCGGAAAAAATTACCACCCGCGCGAATCTGCGGGGCACAGATATCGCATGTTTGTTTCCCGTATGAGGTAGTGCTGGCCTCTGGTGTCAGAATATGCACGGCCGCCCGACGGCCTTTGACATTATTATTCAGCACTACCTCATACGACAAACAAAGAAACATTTAATAACAGCCGGTATCACACTAATATTACAAAATGTGAAAATTTGTGAGTATATTTGTTACTCTATCACGCTGAACGGATTTTGGTGGTAGAATACTATTCATCATCATCATCACCCATCACTATTGTCGACGCGGGTAAAACTGCGGGGTGCAGCTAAACCAGATGTCATAGACCTAAATAAAAGTGGAGTGGTCAGGTAACTCTCCTTGGGCGCGAACCGCATAAAATAGTTCCATCGCACACAATTGGCCTTCTACGGCCTTGTTCACATATGAGTGGCGTTTGTGTTGCACCTGTTAGCAGTGACTCTCTTTCACGCTACAGTCTGCGAATGTCTCTCTATCATTGTTGTAAATGAAGCACGACACGTTGAGAATGTAGCTGTTTGTGTGTTTGCCTGTAATTGTATCTAGTCCAGTTTTCGTTATATTAAAGTATGCCGTAACTCCGTGCCTATAACTAGGTATATGATAGAAGGACATAGTTTTCTCGATCTCTAAGTTAGAATGGGCTGTTCCCGGTGAATACAAAATAGTAATCAATTATTAATTTATTTTAGTTATTCATTTTATTGAAGAAGAAAATAAAATCGGCATGATTAAATACAGGGAATTACTGTTATGGTGTTATAGCTTTTAGATGCGATCGTTTTGCAATAACTTCCGTTGTTTAACAGGTATACAATATATTATCCTGTACCTATTCAAAGAAGCGTCTGTTATTTTATCGCTTTGCTGTGACTTATCCCAATTCAAAGAATGAATAAACATACATATACATTAAGATTACTTAAATTTCAGTAATTAAAACTTAATGTCATACTAGCTGTACCCGCGGCTGCGCATGCGTGGTCATTTTTTTAGATTAATAGTACCATAATTCCAGGACCTAAAATACCAATATACTAACATTTGATCAAAATTTCTACAGCCGTCAAAAATATTTATATCAATTGCTCGGCTTCTCATCGCCAAATTAAGATACCAATTACAATAGTTTTATGTCTAATTCTAAGCTATCCTAAATTGAAAACCGCATAGCAATCGGTCCAGTAGTTTTTACGTGATGCACAAAAACACAGACAAACAGACAGAAAGACACGAATTAACACGAAAAAAATGTCCTGTAACTTATTTTAGGGTACCCTAGACCATATTTTTAATTTGACTTCTTTGTACAGCCTTTTTCGTACCTATTGCTTTATTATAATTATAGATAGATGACTGTGCCAAGTTGCATCAAAATCTGTCCAGTAGATTCAACGTGATACGTGTTCTATTAAATAACTTACAACCTTTATCCTGCGGGAACTCTTTAATTTTTTGGGATGAAAAGTTTCCAATGTCCTACCTCAAAGTATGAACTCAAATCATACCAAGTTTCATTGGAGTTCATTCAGTAGTTTCGGCATGATGCACTGCCAAGATTCAGTCGGACAGACGGACATACAGAAAGACAGAAAAAAAAGAAAAAAAAACAGTTTTAGCTTCAGTACCGAACATAAACAGACTCCAAAAAATAATTACTAAATTTCTTTAATTTACATAATTCGGACCCTATCCCTCAGGAATTCTTTATATTTTCGGGATAAAAAGTATCTTTAATTTTCAATAATCATATAAACTGTATCTGTGCCAAGTTGCATCAAAACCTGTCCAGTAGTTTCAGCGTGATACGTATCCCTATAAATTCTTTCAACCCCTTTCCTGCGGGAACCCTTTAACTTTTCGGGATGAAAAGTATGCTATGTCCTACCTCGTAGTATGAACTCAAATTATGCCAAGTTTCATTTGAATTCATTCATTAGTTTCGGCGTGATGCCTAGCCAAGTAACAGACAGACAGAGAGACAAAAAAAAAACAGTTTAAAAAGAAAATAAAAAGAAAATAAAAAAAGAAAAGCATCAAAAAAAAAAAAAAATTCAATGTACAGAATTGGACCTGTATCAGTTTTATTATAAGTATATAGATATACCTACATCCATTAAAGTTTTTAAAACTTTTTGTCATACCTACTATCGATTACGTTCAATAAATAGCTACGAGAGATGGTGGCCTAACGGTTCTATAGTGCAATTTAGAATCCAACGATACCGGGTTCAAAACCTAGGCTCCGCACCAATGACTTTTCTGAGTTATCTGCGGTTTTCCATCGCTCCGTGCTTCGGAGGGCACGTTAAGCTGTCGCTCCCGGCTGTTATTGATTAATAGCAGTCTTTAAGTCATGTCAGAGGCCCTCGGGCGGCCTGACAAACTCTGACACCAGAGGCCAGCACTACCTCATACGACAAACAAACAAAACAATAAATAGCTCTGTGACGTAATTGACTTATCACAATTTGAAGAACGAGTAAAACAACATTACGTGTATTTACATGTAAGTTATTAAAACTTTATGTCATAGCTATTATCAATTACGTTAAAAAATGGAGTCTGTTACGATATTTTCAATATTAAGTATTTTCTTGGCTTTAAAATGCTTTTCTCGGCTGCCTTGAAAATATTGTTCGAAGCAATAAAACGAGCGTTTCCTCATGCATACTGGATTTCCCTACTGGTGTAAGCATGAAGACAACTCCTTGTGCTCCTTCCGCCATATCACAAAAAGGAATAGGAAAAATATTCGTAATAATATCAACACGAGCCGCGGGCGCAGCTTTCTATTAATAATCTGAGTTGAATATAATGTTTTATTTACCATTTTATGAATCTACTACAGAGTAACCTTGACCTTACAATAACTTTATTTGTAACCTTACAATAGAAAGTTAAATGATACAGAAAAGGAGCAGAACTAAAAAGTTAAAAACGAAATGCATACGTGGTTTGAACTGTATAATTATAAACACGCCAGGTATCGTGAAGGCAATCCAGTGTACGTCTGCACTCTTCACTCCACTCCGTTGGTGATATAACTGTCCCTTTTACGCCCCTGCGCAGCCTCCACGGAGTTTCCGAGAACTCTTGATCACTATCAGCTTGTAACTACACGGGTTTCTGTGTAAATGTATAATTTTGGACATTTAATATATTGTGTATTTTAATGTAGCTTTCTAGAAAACTTTACTCCGTACTCGAGGTAATGGTGTTTAATCTGTGAAGACCCTGAAATAATGCCTGTAACGTCTTATCCTGAAATACAACCAAAATTTTAACTATTGTTAGTCAACAGTTAACTTGGAAAATGTAATACATTTTTAAGTTAACTGGGGTTTGATCATGGCTCAAACGTTGGTTTTAAGTTATTTTCTACTTAGAATTTGAAGTGGTTATATTATTAACAACATACAAAAAGGGTAAACCTTTATTATACTTAGCTTATTTTTAAACGCTTAACGTTTTCTTTTTAAACGTACACCTAAAATATAAAAAAAAAACGATCTATACTTATAACTAGCCGTAACCGCGCCTTTGCCCGCGTGGTCATTTCATTTAAAAATAGCCCATACGTGTTAAATTCCAGGACTAAAAGTACCTATAAAGTACAGTGTACTACATTTCTTCAAAATTCGTGCAGCCGTCATATAGTTTTTTATCGATTGCTCGGCATGTAATCATCGGATTAAGATACCAAGTACTCCAGTTTTTAAGTTAATCCCTAAGCTATCCATTAGTGCAAATCGCAACACAATCAGTCCAGTAGTTTTTACGTGATGCGCGAACAAACGTAAAGACAAGATTTAAAAAAATCATATATTCTTGTTCAGTAGCTTATTTTATGTACCCTAGTTTTTTAAATTATATTCTTTGTACAGACTTTTTCGTTCTTATTGCTTTATTATAAGTTTAGATAGATGTAGATTTAGGTATAAGAATAGCACATAGAGTACTTTGAACCTAGAGAAATGACCACGCGCGCGAAACTGTGCACATCTAGTCTAATATATACCAAACAGGACTGTGACTTAATGACTGACTTACAAGCAACGCACAGCCTATTATACCAGTGGATTATAGATATTGGAAATTAAGAGGATATATTGACTATTCCTTGAGTAACCTAGAGGCACAAAAGTCTTTTTGAATTTACTTGCATAGGGGGTGAAGGAGATGGCAAAGTTTGCACGAGGGCAAACGTGTGGGGCGCATCTAGTAATAAATGAAATTCGTACACATAGATTGCACCCAAAAATGCATACAGTTATAGTAAGTGCCAAGAAATGACCTAAAACATGACTTGAACTAGATAATGATAAACACACAAGATTGTTGGAGTCGATGACACTGATAACTAATTGGGTAACTGATAAGGAGTGGCCACCGTGTTTAATGGATTATGCTTGATAGTTCAAATTATGTTCGTGTGGAGTTAACTCTTAACTTTCACATTTTCAGGCAAAAATATTGCATCGTCTGCCGTATCCCACTTCTGCACGCATCTTGCCGTGCAGAGGAGCACTACTTACCTGTGGTACTAGGGTAGCTACTAATAGTAGTGCCCTGGGCTATTTTTGGTATGGTATTACTAAACTATCTGGTATAGTACCACAGGAGGTAACTTTTTTAATAATTCGGTTTTCATGATTTTACAAACGTACAGCGCTCCCTTGGCGACTGCGTCACGCAGTCTAGCGGGCTAATCTTGTCGCGACGATGTTTCATCCAAAACAGCATAATGTCTCGAGGCACAAAATGGTTAGCTTTGAAATGATAGAAGAAATCACAATACTGTGGGATCCAGCGATACAAGGAAAAAATGAGAGCACAGCCGCTAGAACGCCACAAAAATATATTATAACATGTTGCTATGCTCGTAAATTATAATAGATTTCGTTTATTTGAATACTAATATAGAATTGCACAAAATCAGCTAGGAGCCCTGTCTCTTGGAGAAGCGTGAACTGTGGATCAGAAGACAGTACTCTCCCATTTTAAGTTACAAAGCCTAAGATTTGGTAGGTACAAGGTATCTATATCTTATCTATACATATATATATGCAACTTGACACAGTCATAGTTTGTATGATGGGTTAAAATTAAGGATACATTTTATTCCGAATAAATAAAGGGTTCCTGCGGGATAAGGGTCCAAAGTTATGTTAATTTTGAAGTAATACATAACTATTTATACTAATAATAAAGCAATAAGAATGAAAAAGAAGAATGATAATCTATACTTATAATAATTAAAAAATAAATGGTCTAGGGTACTTAAAATAAGCTACTGAACAAGCATATATCATTTTTTTAAATCGTGTGTCTTTCTGTTTGTTTGTCTGCATGTTTGTTCGCGCATCACGTAAAAACTAGTGGACTGATTGCGATGCGGTCACAGAATATAAACACTAAATGCGGTTGCACTGTTTGATTTAAAAACTGAGGTACGTGGTATCTCAATCCGATGATTAGATGCCGAGCAAATGATAAAACTATTTGAGGGCCGAAGGAATTTCGATCAAATGTTGGTGTATTGGTAGTTTAGGTCCTGGAATAGCACGTGAGTGCTTTTGATCTAGAGAAATGACCACGTGTGCGAAGCCGCGGGCACAGCTAGTTGTAAATATAATTACTATTATTATATTTAATCTTATGCTATAACTTTTTTCTTATGCTATAGTTTTTATGCTAAATAACTGTATGTATTTTAGTAGCGATGTTAGCCTAGCGGTTTACTAGTGCGACTAAACGATACCGGGTGCGGTCCTAGGCTCCGCACCAATGACTTATGTAAGTTATATGCAGTTTTCCATCGCTCCATGCTGTAGAGGGTACGTTAAGTTGTGGTTCCAGCTGTTATTGATCAATAGCAGTCGTTAAGCCACGTCTGAGGCATTCGGGCGGCTTGATAATCTCTGACTCCAGAGGCCAGCACTATCTCAAACGATGAGCAAGCAATATCTATATATATTAACTAATTTATTTTTTGAGTTTCTGTGTTGATGACAACACAGAAATCTGGTTGGGGTACTTATTTCTCTACTTAACATACTAAAGTTCATTGAAATATTTTGTATTCATCTTTATCTTTAACTTCACATTAAGTTAAGTAATAAATAAATCCTTTTTTAAAAGCTTTTATTTAACTTCACATGTAGGTACGAGTATGTACATATGTATCTATGTATTTTGTCCTAGAATCTTGCAATTCAAATTTCGAGCACTTCCCGATTACCTATCCGGCTGAAACTTTCAGGGTAGCTCAGAAACTTTTGCCTCGCTTTGGGTAGATAACAAAGCAATAAAAGTACAAAAGAAAACAAAACATAAAAATGTAAAAAGAGAAAATGCAACAAAAATGTGACATTCATTAAAAAAAGGTCGTAAAAGTTTTTATATTTATTCAATTTTATTTTCACCGAGCCATTCGCATCAAGGTACGCGAACTGCTTACTTTTTCTGTGGTGTCATAGTGCAACTAATGTCATATTTTCACCGAGCCATTCGCATCAAGGTACGCGAACTGCTTACTTTTTCTGTGGTGTCATAGTGCAACTAATGTCATATATTCACCGAGCCATTCGCATCAAGGTACGCGAACTGCTTACTTTTTCTGTGGTGTAATAGTGCAACTAATGTCATATTTTCACCGAGCCATTCGCATCAAGGTACGCGAACTGCTTATTTTTTCTGTGGTGTCATAGTGCAACTAATGTCATATTTGCACCGAGCCATTCGTATCAAGGTACGCAAACTGCTTACTTTTTCTGTGGTGTCATAGTGCAACGAATGTCATATTTTCACCGAGCCATTCGCATCAAGGTACGCAAACTGCTTACTTTTTCTGTGGTTTCATAGTGCAACTAATGTCATATTTGCACCGAGCCATTCGCATCAAGGAAAAATCAAGGAAAATTCACACCACGGAAAAAGTAAGCAGTTCACGTGAACTGCTTACTTTTTCCGTGGTGTCATAGTGCAACTAATGTTTTATTTACATATTTTGACGACGCAACTCTTTCCGTGGTCGGACAATAATGGACATCTTTCACGGCAACAGCTTTAATTTGCAGTAATGTCTGTAGATTATCACCAACCGCCATGCCCAGAGGAACCGACAACGTACAGGTAGATTTTAAAGAACAACTGATATCTGAAGTATGCTTTCACATATCACAGCTGAAAAATTGTAACAAATGTCATTGGAATCTGTGAAAGGTGTAAATGTTAACTATTTGTAAAAAATCTCCTTTAGAAAGTATGTTTGTAAAACCTGACATCGAATAATTAAATGTAAGTAGTGAAACTAGAAATACATCCCAGACTCGCACGGGTTTATAAAATTTTATACAAAATGTACAATATAATTAACTATATTTCAATTAAAAGAATTCTTGGATAACACCAGTGCAGTCCTATTCTCTGATGCGATTGGCGTTTTGTTGTTTTTGTAACAACTAGCAACCTGCCCCAGCTTCACACGGGATAATAATAAGAAAAAAAAATGAGGTGGTTAATTTAGTTCTCGCACACTCCGCTTCGGGAGACGGTGGTGGTTCTCTTCACCCGCCACCTCCCCCTCACTATACCCTCACTACGTTCAGGTCTCGTATGCTCGTGTTAAAAATTTCCGAAATAGCTGGATCAATTTCGACGGGACTTTCACTGGCAGATAGCTGATGTCTCTGAATGAGGGTACCACGCAAAAAACACCATAAATTTAGAATACGCAGGCAAAGCCACGGGCATAGCTATATTTATATTATAAAACTACCGTGCAAAAAATCTAACTGACGGTGACTACCGCATTAAATCCGTAGCGTAGTTTAAAAGATTAAGCGTTACAGACAGACGGCGCAAAGCGACTTTGTTTTACATTAGATCTGTATTGATATGAGATGTGATAGGGATAGGATCGAACCTAAGCCGTCAGCAGCCACATTAAATGCGGTTATGTCAGGAACTAGCACGTTTCATCTTTCTTATCTTTCGCCGTCTTCACTTGTTGAAGTCTACCTCCACGACACGGGGCGGGCATCTGCCTACGGGTATTTTTTGCATGGCACGAATCTTAAGTTGCGTGCAGAAAATCGCTATTTTGCCACATATCAGGCTCGTGTCGGCACCCTGAGGGCAATAAATTAAAATTTAAAACCCAAAACTAAAAGCCTACACTTTTTACATATTTTATATTGCGTTATAAACTCACCATACCAATAATTATTTTATTACTAGCTGTACCCGCGGCTTCGCACGCGTGGTCTTTTCTTTAGGTTCAAAGTACCATAATGTGCTATTGTGCCCGGGCCAATATACCAACATTTGATCAAAATTTCTTTAGTCGTGAAAAATACTTTTATCCACTGCTCGGCTTCTAACTCACCAGATTGAGATACCAATTGCACCAGTTTTTAAATCAAACCCTAAGCTATCTAACAATGAAAACCGCATTGCAATCGGTCCAATAGTTTTTTACGTGATGCGTGAACAAACAAACAAACAGACAGAGAAACGATCAAAAAAAAAAATCGCGTTCAATACCCTTTTTAAGCACCCAAGAGCACTTTTTTATTTATCTTCTTTTTTTACAGCCTTGTTCGTACCTATTGCTTTATTATAAGTATAGATATATGACTGTGTCAATTTGCATAAAAAAAACGTTTAGTGGTTTCAGCGTGATACGTGTTCTTTTTAATAACTTTCATCCCCTATATTGCGGAAACCCTTTAATTTTTCGGGATAAAAAGTTACCTCGTAGTATGAGCT
Source organism: Alsophila aescularia (assembly GCA_946251855.1). Taxonomy (NCBI): domain Eukaryota; kingdom Metazoa; phylum Arthropoda; class Insecta; order Lepidoptera; family Geometridae; genus Alsophila; species Alsophila aescularia. The sequence goes on from OX276373.1 coordinate 104,606,348, forward strand.
GAAATCATACCAAGTTTCATTTGAATTCATTGAGTAGTTCCTGTGCGATGCGCGGTCAAGATATGGACAAACAGACATACAGACAAACAAAAATAAAAAGTAAAACAGTTTTGGTATCAGTATCGCATATAGAGAACCATCTAAAAAATATTATTTATTACTTAAATATTACCATAACTTTGGACCCAGGGCCGTCTTTAACCTATTGGAGGCCCTGGGCACATTAGGATAATGGGGCCCCTATGATCTTGACAGAGCATTATTTTATTAGAATATACAAAGAAAGTAGATAAACAAAGTTCTAGATTTATTTTTCCCGACTGAGAAGAGTTGTGAGTTTGGGTTGTATACATACATGTATGTTTGTTTGTTTGTTCGTTTCTTAAGCGCCTCCTACAGCCTAAACGGCTTGACGGATTTTGATAAATGAGGTATCATCGGATTCGTTTTAGTGACGAGACTGCTATAGGATACCAAGAAAACTAATATGGCGGCTTACAGCTGCCATATTGTATTTCCGACGGAATGAAATATTGCCAAAACCTATCGAGTGAGGTACTAAAATGAAGATCTTTAAAAGAAAAATTCAAAAAACCTAAACAGTAGCAATTGTCTTTCAAGTTTCTTTATTCCACCATAACTTTTAAATGCCTGAACTGATATTGATATTTATGGGGTATACTCGTAGTTAGAATACTTACATCATCCCCATCTATGAGAAAAATAGGCAATTAGTTTTTTGAAAAGTTCCTTTTTATCAGGGCAGTCGTGAATTTTCTCAAACTTTGACGGTTTACTATTTATAACGAAAAAACAAACGATAATGACTGACTAGTAGTCAGTCATTAGATTTTGGATGCGCGTAGCTACAAAAGTGAAACGTTGTCTGTTTTCATGCTAAAGGGGCTCATCCGATTTTGATGAAACATTGTAAATAGGTACTGTACAATATAGATAGATACCAACATAGGATACTTTTTAGCCCGGAAAATGTCACGTCAAATCCTTAATTTTTACCCATTATATAAACTATGACTATACCAAGTTGCTATAAAATCCGTCCAGTAGTTTCAGCGTGATACGTGTTCTTTTAAATAACTTTCAACGCCTATCCTGCGGGAACCCTTTAATTTTTCGGGATTAAAAGTATCCTATAACCTACCTCGTAGTATGAACTCAAATCATACCAAGTTTCATTTAAATTCATTCAGTAGTTTCAGCGTGATGCCTAGCCAAGATACAGACAGACAGACAGACAGACAAAAAAGAAAAAAAATACAGTTTGGCTTCAATATCGAATAATAGAGTATCCTCCAAAGAAACTATCCTCATTGAAGATATTTCCAAAAGAATTTCAAAATATCTTCAATGTACAGAATTGGACCCGTAGCAGTTTTATTATAAGTATAGATAGATTATCTAATTTTGATAGATGTTTTGTTTCATACACAAGGACAACAACACTTTATTGCACACCAAGAAGCTGGTAATATATAGTGTATAGTATAAACGTTTAAACTTAAATATATAATGGTTTCTAAATAGCAACCACAGAGCGATGGTGGCCTAACACAGAGCGATGGTGGCCTAACAGTTCTATAGTGCAAATTAGAATCCAACGATACCGGGTTCAAAACCTAGGCCCCGCACCGATGACTTTTCTAAGTTATGTGCGGTTTTCCATCGCTCAGTGCTTCGGAGGGCACGTTAAGCTGTCAGTCCCGGCTGTTATTGATTAATAGCAGTCGGTAAGCCATGTCAGAGGCCCTCGGGCGGCTTGACAAACTCTGACATCAGAGGCCAGCACTACCTCATACGATTCGAAAGTTTCGATGTTTGTTGCAATTTTACTGCAAATTTAGTTTTACATTACTGGTATCTATCCTAACAACTTCTTAAAAAACAGGACTGTACAGATTTTTGAAACCTAAGCACAGAATAAACCTAACGGGTGACCGGCCTAAATCTGTTATAATTATGTTGAGTGCGAAGGCCAGCCTATGATAAGCCGTATGTTGAACGTACGTACATTGAAAGTTCCTCTACATTTAGGGATTCAAGTTATTGAACATAATACTGAGGATTGCGCTGAATGTCATTTTTGAACTACAAAACCGATAAACTTGAAATATTGACATGACTTTTTTAGTACCTCCTTTCTAACAATAAATAATGAATGAAATTGGACTACGCGTTAATGAATTACTTTTAAGTATTTGTCCCATTTTGACTTTCATCCCCTCTCGCAAGGGAACCTTGCTAAATATTGCTACCTCGTAGTATGAACTCAAATCATATCAAGTTCCATTTAAATTCATTCAGTAGTTTCGGCGTGATTCGCGGTCGAGATGCAACCAGATAAACAGGCAGACAAAAATGTAAAAAAAATAATTTTGGTTTAAGTATAGAATATAGAAGATCATCCAAAAATAAAAACAACATATCTTCAATGTACAGAATTGGAGCGACATACTTAAAATCGAAATAGACAATTAATTTATTATTTCTTGTTTTTATCACTTTCAAGCAAGCAGAAATCAAGTGTTTCCACAGACCTCTCACAGGGTGATCAGTCTAAAATTAAGTGTGTCGATAGTCTTCTTTCAGGAGGATCAGTCTAAAATCGTATGTGTTGACAGCCCTCTTACAGGGTGCTAAAATGGGACAGTCTCGCTAGGTTTAAACTTTAAACACTTAATTAATATTAATACTTTTGTGTTGCCATTTATATCTGGACTCAGTGGGTTGAGGCCTTTCTTGCACAAGTGGCACGCCCCAAGCTGTGCTCTTTTTATAATTTAGGCATTTGTATGCCACGTGATTTGCATTCTTCGAATTTGACATATTCTTTTGAGATCATAGAATGCAGTTTTCGAATGAAGTGTTTATCATAAACACATATTATTATTTATACTTAGGGAAAATTGTCGGGAATTATAGACATGGCATCATACGTGACGATGGTAAAAGACCTAACGGAATGACTCTTATTCTATGGAAGATGGGACGGCCTTTGGTGTGGGACGCTACTTGCGTAGACACCCTTGCACCATCTCATCTTCAAAGAACTCAAAATAAGGCTGGAGTGGCGGCTGAATCAGCTGAGAGCCTCAAAAGGCGCAAGTATAGTACCCTCGACAGCGGATAAATTTGAGAGAGGTAGAGACACTAGGGCCGTGGGGACCACCTCATCAAATATACAAAGAACTTAAAAAAAAAAAAAAAGGCGTCTGGTCGAAGCAACACGTGACCAAAATGCTGGCCTTTACTTTGCCCAAAGACTAAGCATTGCCATACAACGTGGCAATGCTGCCAGCATTTTGGTAACGTTGCCCACAGGCAGCGGCTTGTTAGACTAGTTTTAGTATTACTTTGTTTTAGGTTAGTATAGTAATTGCTTTTTTAAATCCTTTTGTTTTTTTGAATACAATACTCAATACCGAGAGATTGATATTATCATATCATATGAAAGAGCTTAAATATGTATATAAATAAAAATGTTTCATTATATTATAGGCCTATTTTTTTGATTTATACGCCTAATGTGAAAAAAAAAAGTTAATTCACAAGGTATCAGTACAAACACTATTATTACATTAGTCATAGTACGTATGTACAATATTATTTTATTGTAGTATTATTACAAAATAAGGACACAATAACATTATATTGTACCGGTACGATCACTGCCGCAAAGGAATTTCACATTAAAAACCAGATCATCTAACTACATTTAACAATTTGAATCGTCTGAGGCTCGTCTTCCAGTATCCCCTAGTTCCACGAACCGTTTACCCACTAGGTTCTGTTATGAAAAGGGAAGAACGACGCAACGAAATGTATGTATTTAAACTTATAAAAAAACTTGTCTGAAAGTGTATATGTCTGAAAGTGGCATCGTAGCAACCAAAGGATAGATCGAATTAAATTCATTTGGTTTTATTTTAATGTCGAAGTTGGCGAGTTGAGTTGGTGTAAAGCTTTGTTTGAAAAAAAAATGATGCAGCTTTTCCCAAGAGTACTGATAACTATTTGTAAATGGGCCTCTGACACGAGATTGTCTAGCTATCGAGGTAAAAAGCCCAAAAAGAGGGTAAAACATTTCAAATTGGGACAACCAGATCAAGAAGCGTCAGTTGTATGTACTTTGTACATCACAGAAACATTTGCATAATACAAAAAATACGTTAGTAGATGGCTTCGTGGGCTTTTTCCCTTTCACGAATTCGCGGCGTTAATCTTTAGCAAGTCTTGATCAACGAGTTACTGGTAGTCATATGACATCACTGGAGACGGCAAAGTCAAAGTATTTCATTGTAATAGACAAAATAATAGCACATTTACTATTAAAGTCAAAATAAACATCTCATGAACAAGGAGAAAAACACAAACATTCTAAAATACTTAGGTAAAATCAATAAAATCTGGCAAATTAAGTATGCTTTGAGTTTGATAAGGTATTCTCCCTTTCATGTCCCGACTTGAATATCGCACAGGAAAATTCATAACCCTTACGTTCTTTGCTGTTCTTTTTAGTTTACAGTCCAGCCCATACAAGCTCACACAATTAATGACAGCATGATAAACACTTATCAACTCAACTCAAGAATGTCTTACATACGCTCGGGAATTTACATCACTACTTATAGGCCCAAGAGTCACTTACAATGGAAACTATTATCCAGGAAGCTTTCGATTATATTGTATTTATTCAGAAATTACTTCTTTTAAGGCAAGATAATTATAAAGCTATGGCGACTATGACGGGAAGTCCAGTCCAGTCACCTAGATTTGCTATCTATATATGAAACTAGCATTCCTGGCCGCGACTTCTCCCGTGCGAACTTCAGTTTATCGCGAAAAAAAGCATCCTATGTTCTTCTAGGATATTAAAACCAATGCAAAAGTAGAACACAATGCTCTTGATGTTTTTTGACATCTTGTTATTTCGTTTCCATGGCAACCGTTCCTTACAGCGAGTAATCAACATTTTCCAGTTTCCATGGAAACTTACAATTTTGAATTTTCCGGGATGTTTTATTCCAGGGTATAAGCTATCTCAATTCCAAATTTCATGAAAATCCGTCCAGCTGTTATCGCGTTAACAACTCCCCAAACAAACAAACAGACAACGTTTCACTTTTATATATTAGTATGGATACTAGATACTTATACATCAGTTCCCTTATTTTTTTTTATTTATCTTATAATGAATAGTAATGCTGCACATAACTATATTGTACTGCGCAGTACTAATCGACTTTTTCAAGTTTTTTTATGTAACATATTCGTTTTTGACTCAGATTGAAAGCTATTATTTTGATTTTAGTTGGACTCAACACGAATGCGTTTCCCGCTGGCACTATAACTTAAAAGCAATTAAATTAAATTGCAATGTACAAAGCAAAGGAAACCGGAGCTGTAGGTTTAGCAATAGTTCGTTTTGGCTTCGCGTTCGCGCGGCATCGTTTGGCGCAGCATTTTGTTCTGCGCCTTTTGCGCACACATCTAACTAACTTACCGAGGACATTCCTTTAAATATTCGATGAAATTTGGGAAACTTAGAAAGAAGCTCAAGGTGGCTAACTGAATATTTTGCAATAGACCATATTAGCTACCACCGCAAGAGCTGGGTCTTTCCAGCTAGGCAGTTGCGCGTCCAGTCATTATGTTAAGAGTTTCTTGAAAGTACATAAAAACATGCCAAGTGGAATGCTGCCGGTTTACGAAGGAACGGCCAGATTTCAAAGCGGTCACTCGTATTTTAAACTGGTACCACTTTAGTATTAAATTGAACTATACTAGTCGAGGAGTATTTCTTTTTAAACTCGGTAAGTTGGGATAGTTACAGAGATAAAAAAATAAAGGTTTTAAATCTGTCAGTTGCCTAAATAATCATAAAGTTATCCCTGAACCCATCTGAAATTATGATTCTTTAGAGTTTAGAGTCTACCGCTATTGTATGGTAGTAATTCAAATGTATACATTATAATGTAGGAATATACACACCCTACGCATGTAGGGTATGTATATCCTGTCGAATGATATTATATACCCGTAAAACTACTATAAGCCAATATAAAAAAAACATCCACAACTGGAAGGCTATATTATTCTAAGAGAACTACTGGCTACGTCTCAAAACGGCAGGTTGCAATTTAAATGTATGGATTATTATGTATGGATGGATACATTTAAATTATTTTAAAAATATACCTCTGAACTGGCTGCCCTGTATATTCAAATAAACTTTCAATATTTACATGATATATTATTATATTTACGCAGTAGGTAGATACAGTCAGGATCTACAGGAGCAGTGTTTGCTTCCTGATAACAGATGGTCGACACCGCCTTATCAGTCCTACAAAACCAACATTCAGATCGAATGGCCGAACACCAATAATCTTTAAAGTTTATTCTTATAATTTAATCTGCTGATAAAGGCGCCAGGTAAAAATGTAGTTCTTCACTGAAAGCGAACCAAAATATGTACTGCTAGATATAGTACATATTAGATTACAATGATCTCTTTATTTTAATACTAGCTCTGCCCGTGGCTAAGCCGGCGTGGACATTTTTCTGGGGTAAAGTATCTTATGTGACATTCCAATATCAGCAAAACCTTTATAATACAATACAACAAATTTCATTCCGGCGACAAATAGTCTTTTATCAATTGCTCGGCTTCTACTCATCGGATTGAGATACCTAGTAAACCAGTTTTTAAATCAACAGTGAAAACTGCATTGCAATCGGTCCAGTAGTTTTTACGTGATGCGCGAACAGACAATCAAATAGAAAGACACTATTCAAAAAAATGTATGTTCTTGTTCAGTAGCTTATTATAAGTACCCTAGGCCAAATATCTGATGGCTGAACGAAATTTAGTACTTTGTACTTTATAGTGTACTTTTGATCCTGGATTAACAGATAGGTTACTTTTAACCCAAAGAAATGACTACGCGGGCAAAGCCGCGGGCATAGCTAGTTTCGTATATTTTGTAGAAATATAGCAACCAAATTATATTACTTGTAAACTTTCGCGACCCTAACGTATATATAACTAGCGACCTGCCCAGGATTCGCACGGGTGAAATTCATTAAAATAATGAGTTACGTTCAGGTCTCGTATGCTTGTATTATAAGTCTCCGAAACGGCTGGACCCATTTTGACAGGACTTTCACTGGCAGATAGCTGATATTATAAGGAGTTCTGATTTTTAATGTCTCCGCGCTAAAAAAAACCCATAAATTTTAACAACGCGGACAAAGCCGCGGGCTCAGCTATATATTATGTAAAATATGTGAAAATTTCGTAGCTGATGGTGAAAACCGCATTAAAATCCGTTGCGTAGTTTAAAACATTAAGCGTTACAGACAGACGGCGGGAAGCGACTTTGTTTTATACTATGTATTGATTATGATATTTTTGATAGTTTAAATCGTAAACATAAATAAGTGCTAGTATAATGGGGATAACGCACGGCCATATAAAAAGTCCACCAGTATTCTCGTGTCCACGAACAATGCAACTTCATAGAAACGACAACGTCTTTTTAGCGCTGTTCCGTTCATATTAGAAACTAAAATTATATTATAGCTGCAAGTACGTGCCAAGGTTTCTCAATCTCGAGATGCCAACTATTTGCATAGGCTAAGCGATACCTGAATATTTATTTACAGATAAAAATGTTGGCTACGCGGAAAACACGATTCTAAAAACACACTTGATTTACATACGAGTAGATACCGTTTTAAATGTAACCGATATTTTTCGGCTACGGTTCGGAATTGATGTTGCACGCTTGTCTATGTTTGTGTTTTGGTTTAGGAATATCTTTAGGAAAGATGAACTTCTAGTAGATATAAGTAACACTTAGGTACGTAAAAGGCACGATGATGATTTCGATGATACATTTAAAAGAAGCAGTTTATCTATAATGAAGATATATAATGTGATGATTATCTATAATGAAATAATACTAAGAATGAAAATGTGACGATGACGATCATTATAGCAGAACCTACTAACATCGTCATTATGGCAGAAACGTTGCAGGACTTATATCAGCTGCTGAATCGCCTAGCTGATTCATCTCAACGCATCGGTCTCCGGATGAATTTGGACAAAACCAAGATAATGTTCAATGAACATGTCTTTCCGGAACCGATTGCTGTTCACGGATCTCCTCTTGAAATTGTTCAAGAGTATGTTTACATTGGGCAAACGCTGAAGTTGGGTAAAAATAACTTTGACAGAGAGGCCCGTAGAAGAATACAGCTGGGCTGGACAGCATTTGGTAAACTTCGTCGAGTCTTTTCACCAATTCCCCAATGCCTGAAAACGAAGGTCTTCAACCAGTGCGTCCTGCCTGTTCTGACTTATGGAGCTGAGACGTGGGCTCTCACGGTACGACTAGTTCACTAATTCAAAGTCGCTCAGCGTGCTATGGAAAGGGCTATGCTCGGAGTTTCTTTGAGAGATCAAATCTGGAACGAGGTGATTGATCTGACAGAGAACCAAAGTTATTGACATAGCCCAAAGGATTAGCAGGCTGAATGGCAGTGGGCTAGTCATATTTGCCGAAGGACTGACTCGGCAAACGTAGTGTGGGACGCCCTTCGGCTAGGTGGAGCGACGACATACGCAAGATGGCTGGCGGCGGTTGGAAAAGAAGAGCTGAAGATCAGGCTCAGTGGCGTGCTTTGGGAGAGACCTATGTCCAGCAGTGGACTAATGCAGGCTGATAATGATGATGATGATGATGATGATGATGAATGAAAATGTCTAATGCTCTGTGATTAATAACAACAAAATTTAACTAACAATTAAAACTATATTTTATACCAGCTGTGCCCTTGGTTTTGGCCGTGTGGATATGAAAGTATCCATGTGTTTGTTATACAGGGCCAAAAGTATCTATAAAGTACAATACACCAAAATTATTTTTCAGCCCTCTATTTGTGTTTATCGATTGCTCGGCTTCTATTCATCGGATTGAGATACAAGGTATGCCATTTTTTAAGTCAAAACATTATCTATCTAACAGTCTATAAACAGCATTTCAATCGATCCAGTAGTTTTCATGAGATGCGCGAACAGAAAGACAACATTAAAATGTATTATTAAGTACCTGGCTTATTTTAAATAGCTATTTATTTTAATTCTCTTCACTATACAGTTTTTTGTAACTTACATTTGTAACCTACTTACTATTTTATTATAAGTATAGTACAAGATAGATAGATAGTTTTGTGGCAAGTCAAAAATTTACGAAACCTCGTATTCAACGAGGTCAAAGAAAATATTATACGCGATGCGACGAGGTGTTGTCAATTTATAAGTATGTAGGTGTCAGCTCTTTCATCACCGTTGTTTATATTAACAACTTTCGCGCTTGTTGGGCTCAGGATACTATTATTTTAATTCTGTGCCTCAGGGCTCTTTTGTTTCGAATGAAGAAAATATATCTAGATATCTATCACTACTTAGTTACTACGTACGAGGCTTTCCACTGACTCTGCCTCCCCCAGCCCCCTAGTTAGTCACATAGGTAATCATAAAGTAAAGGTCAAAATTAAATTACATACTTATACACCTGTAATTACTTGGGATGCACGTAGGTAATGCCAATACATCTGTTGGAGTAGTTAGTGAGCGGTACTATTTTATAGTTATTCAAAAGTGGTGCTATGTTAAAAGGTACCAAAGACGTTATTTATGAGGGACGAGTGCGTTTTATGTTGGAAGCAGGAAGTTCACGGCCGTCCGCGAGGAACCAGTATTTTTCTTTCACTTTCTATATCCATAGCGCATCGGATTCTTTGAATTCAAGAGAGACCATTTTTAGTCTACGGTAGGTTGTATTATTATTTTTTTAAACTATACATACATAACTAGTTCTTGTTCCAATACGACTTAGTTTTTATAATAATAATAAATAGGCAATAGAGGTGTTAATTTTAATATTAGAAATAAAAATAAAGTTAGTGTATCCGGATTTTGGTTAAAGAAAGTTTGTGGTTCATTCATGGGGAACAGTATACTCATTTTTATAAGTTACCTGATGGCATTGATCAATTATCAATGCGTAGGTTTAAAACTTTTTCTAAAGTAAATCTCATAAAGAAAGCATATTACAATATAAATGATTATATTAATGACAAAAATGCATGGCCTGATGTCTCCAAGCTCCATGATAGTTAATTGTTAAGTGAATAAATGCTCAAAGTACTTTGTGAGATGTCTCGGACTACAACATGCCATTAGAATATGACATGATGTCACGTTGTTTTATACAACATACTTAGATATTTACTTTTTTATCTCAGTTTGTTGATTGTGGGACATCTCATTGTCTAAAGTGATCTTTTGAAATTATGTTTTTATTTTTATTTGACTTTAAAAGTGTTATTATTTTGCCTACATATTTAAAATACTTTGACTTTCATTGCCGCTATTGTAAACATACCTGAAATGCTACTACAACATACTCGTACAGCAACATTATACAGCTCGGGTATACTCTGCATAATTTATTGCACTGACAATACAATTGCGACAATAATTTCCGAAATAATAGCCTGAGTATTAAAAGTACGTATGTTTTCCACGTACCACCGCGGAGTGACAGGCCTGATTTTGCAGCGGGGGCACGGTCGTCGCGCCACTGCAGCGCTTCTTCAAACTTCTAATTTGCCTCACAGACATCGCATGTAGTTCTTTACAGTTTTGTTGCAGTCGTGAGCGCGGCGAGCCAGATGAGCGATACAGAGCACGATGAGCGAGCGGAGCCACAGCCACGACTGCGTTATCGCGATCCGACGTCTGTGCAGGGTCCTTTTTAAATGATATACGGGAATCATTAAAAAATTCTGTGCCTTTGATTTAGGATCGTAAAAAAGTTTATGGAAGATGGGAAAATTAGTTTTTTTTATCATTTGTAAAGGTATGTTGTTTACGAATGTCAACAAATAGTCAAGACACGAGTTATTTTTACAACCTTTTTGTACTGTCTTCCATAATGTATACCGCGGGCATATATCGACGAAGTCAGGACCACAACATTTTCGAAGTGGTGCTTCCATTTCGAATATTTCACACCTCTCTAGTTCCAGTTTACAAGTGCACAATACAGCTCATTACCCCCACAATTAGTCCTTCCCCACTAACCAGCCAGGCTTTGTTCTCACCTATAAGTGAAATTCCTCGGGCGGGTCGGGCGTGCTGGTGCGGTTAGAGCACGAGAGTAAGAATAAGAACTAGTGTATACAAATGAAACGCTCAAGTCATTTCGTTCGAGCGTGCTGCACGCTCGGCGCATTAAGTGGTGGTTCGCGGCGCGCTTGCGCACTGCTAGTGCATTACCTATCCTGTTTCAATACTGAATTAAATCAATTCCAATGAGAATTTTCATTGAAATCGGCAAGTGATTACTTTTCAGGCGGGCAAGAACAACGACAGAGGTCTGTTCTAAATGCTAATGCAAAGATTAAGATTAATTATGTAGTGAATTATATTGTATAAACTAGCTTACCAGCCCGCGACTTCGTCCGCTTATTCTTCTATGACATTAAAAACTAATTCAAAAATAGGAATAGCTCCAACGCTCTTGATGTTTTTTGACAGACTTGTTATTTTGTTTCCATGCCAACCATTCCATACAGCGAGTAATCAACATTTTTCAGTTTAAACAGTTTAGTTTGATACAATCTACTAATTCCGTTTACAGTGTTAGTTGGTCAATTGACTTAGGTTTCTGAAACAGGGATTTCTGGGCATATTGTACATCACTCACAATTTAACTTCACACTAAATTCACTTTAAATTATAAAAAGCATTAATATATACACGTAGTAATGATTTAAGCTGAGTGATAGATATTATGCAAGTGTGTATTAGGGTGTTTATTTTAATATAAATTTTGTGTAAATTTAATTTGTTAGTGATTTAAATACTATGAAAAAAGAAAGTGAAACGTAGATTGGTTACAGTGTAATGAATTGTGTTATTTGATCTGAGTTTTAATTTATTCCTTCGGGCAAACAAACAATTATTTAAACGGATTTGGTTGCTTTCTTATCATTTCAGAGAAGTGCCTTAAGGAAAATATAGTGTGCGGAATTTGAATAAGTTAGCAAGTTAGGGTGGCCCAGCGCTTCGATAGCCATTTAAAGAAGAGAGCGTGTGTCAGCACGCCAAGACAATCTGGAGCTGAGCGTACTTCCAGCAAGGCAAGACAGTTAAGAGTAGAGATGGTTCTTATCCGAACTTTTATCCGCTGGAGGATAAATACTCAGAAATATCCGGATGTACTCAGTATTTATACAAAAGTAAGAGTAAATCGTATATACGAGTACTTTTATATTTTGATTGGTTTTTCATGGAATAATATTTGATTATGGATACATGTTCATGTTGTTGTACATGTACATGTACTCAATTTGAACATGTTTACATAGGTACTCGTAAAATTTCGTCTAGATTAGGCAATAATTACTTACGATAAAACAACCCAGTTCAAAGGTTCTGGAGCCCACAACGGTACCCTAAACTACAGCACAGAGCGAACGAGAGTTCAAATTGTACGAGGCAAAAATGTCAGGCGGATGTCTGAATGTCCGGCTGTTCACTAACGTCGCATTTCTCAACCGATCTAGTCGAATCTTGGTATACATATTTAACGAATTTTCGAATAGGGGCAGAAAGAGGGATACTGAATATCCGATTTCGATGGCTATTGTTTTATTTGGTAGGTAGTAACTTTAAGTTAGTCTCATAAATAAATTGTGAAGATCTGATGAGGATCTTCGGCGTGATGAGCAGAATAGCTCCTCAAAATGCACTAAATTGCTCACTTTTAGGTTTCTACCATAGGAATCAGCCCTTTACTAGGTAGGGATGATGGAGCACCTTGGTTATTAATGTCAGGTTTACAATAAGGTAACTAGATGGCGCTACTGTGCACAGCTAGATTGTTTGCAAAAAAGTTTGTACGCGCGAGGTCTACAGCTCACAGTGGTACTCGTACTAGTTGTTATAATTGTCGTTTATAAGGACAAGTTACCGTAGATGTGCAAAGCCCCTCATTAGGTGCCAACAATGTTGCCGATCGGGCCACGACAGAGAGTACAGCAGATTGGAACCACTAACCTCACAGACTGAACCCAAGTTTGTAGATGATTGTGAGCAAAATGATAATTTAAAGGATGAGTTTCCCAAGTTTGTCTCTGTTCTTCCCCGCAATAAAATAATTATAAAGATAACAGAAATAAATAATTTGTAAAATTTAAGGTCTACGCTAAATCCACAAATTGCAGCAATTTCATAACTATGCGAAATTACTGCAATTATTGGATTAAGATCGCGAAAATAATAATTCGAAGGCGTAGTTGCAGTCGATTTAATTACACACTAAATAATGTATATTTTTGTATGAATCTAATCATTAAGACGATGATTAACATTCCTCTATGAACAACAATAAATTTAACATCATCCGGACTTGAAGATAATTAAAATGATAAAATACCGTCAAGCAATCACCAATATGTTATGAGAATAGGATATGTTTAATGTAATGATTTTGATGTAGTACCTAGTAGTACATCTAGGCACAGATGTTGATTTGAGTTAGATCGTTTGGATTGAGACAACTATTCGGATAAGATAACCGGATAGACTCCGACCAGTTTCGATTACACAATCCTAATAGTGTTGATTTACCAAATATTTTGAATAAATAAATCAATATATTCACTACTAGCTGTACCCGCGGCTTCGCACGCGTGGTCATTTTTCTAGGTTAAAAGTACTTAATCCGCTATTCCAGTTTACCAACATGTTGATAAAAATTTCTTCAGGAGTCAAAAATATTTTTATCGATTGCTCGGCTTTTACACCAGTTTTTATGTCAAACCCTAAGCTATCCAACAGTGAAAACCGCATCGCAGTAGGTCCAGTAGTTTTTACGTGATGCGTGAAGAAACAAACATACAGACAGACAGACAGACACGATTTTTTAAAATGTTATATTTTTGTTCAGTAGCTTATTTTAAGTACCCTAGACCATATTTTTATTATTTATTATCTTCTTTGTACATAATTTTTTGTACTTATTGCTTTATTATAAGTATAGAGTATAGATAGTTGAAGAAGGTAGATCTTTATTCAAAATTTATGTGTCGCTATTTAATTTTCCGGTCACAGTTTTTAGTCAGTCAATTGATTTAGGAGTATTTGCGTATTTCCGAGGAGACAGATATTTATGAATATTTAGTTATGAAATGACGATCGAATAACACTGTTTAAATATTACGCGAGCGGAAATTATTATATGTATCTGATTTAGTGTAGAGTTAATTTGTTAGTTTCATGTGAAACGTGGATTACAGAATAATAAATTGTGTGATTCTACTTGAGTTATTTCATTTAATGTAACTATTTTATTTTATTCTAATGGCACGGGCCGACGCATGAACAAAGGTGAACTGTCCTAGGTAGTTCTAGGTAGCGTCGTGTTATTTGCAAGGCTTCGCAGTACGCTTGTATTTACTTATACAGCTGGGGACAGGAAGCCAGGAAAAATGTGAAAGGCAAATGATAGCTGGATCATAGTTAATTTGGCTGGATTATAGGTAGTCGTACGTACCATCCAGCATCAGCGTTCTTCGGAACGAAACTGGTTGAAAATAATTCTGAAGACTTTTATTAAAAATAATAGTGTAAAGGGAGAAAAAAATAACTTAATTTGTTTCGTGTTCCGTACCCTACGGCCTACGGGGCGAGATATACAGATACAACAGATACGACCTAATAATAAAATATATCTACTTATTATCTTGATAATAGATCCTTAAAATATCTGATAATAACAGAGCGCGGGTGTTTATTCGTTCGTTCTTTGTTGTACATCCCAAAAATCTCTAACACTATATATTAACAAAGTGGCTCTTACTGTAAGCTGTTAAGGAACATTTTCTAATGTGTTTTATGTTTCTAGAGCATTTTAAGTGTAGAGGTCACATCAATGCTTTGTTCGCGCCGCTTTTACAATTGATGCATTGGAAAGAAAGGATTGAAATAAGTTTTATTGAGGTACGTATAATTTCCGTTCATTTGAAAGTATCATGTCGACATTCCAGAGAGAAACATAGCGGAGCATCGCTGTAACACGGCGATCTGAATTACTTCTTTGAATTTATGGTGGAACACTTCAACGAAAATACAAAATAAATATTATTTATACAATCATTCTAAGTGTTATTTCGACTGGATAATATTAGAGACCGGGCTCAGTGGCACTCTTTCGGAGGATCCAACTAATATAGGTAGTTGTTGATGATGATGATGTAGGTTTTATATATCAGACTCAGAGATTCGTTGGTGCTGTGATAAACACAAAAACAAATATGTGTCCGCGATATATAAGTAAAACTAAAAATATTATACTTCTTGAAACCATGGTCAGATTCTATAACAAAATCCTTATTATGAAAAAATAAAATCTCTTGACAACATTAGTTTGATATAAAGAATATTTATTATGAAATTAGCTGTGCCCCGCAGCTTTGCCCGCGTGCAAGCTTTGCCACCCCCGTTCATCCCATAAGAGATAGAATTTCAAAAAACCTGCCTTAGTGCACCTCTAGGATACTCTACAAATATTTCCTGCATATTTTGCAAGTCTCTAAATCCATCAGTTCAATAGGCTGTGCGTTTTCTATCAGTCAGTTAGTAGGGAGGTATGTCACGGTACTGTTTTATAGGTAGATATTACTACAATACGCGTAATAAAGACACGTGAAGTCAAACTTCTGAAGCACCTCCCGGCGACTGTTTATCACATATAAGGATTTGCCGCTTCATTCGCTTCCTTCGTTTACCTTTGCTCTGCGCAACATTCTTAGTGGTAAGATTTCTTAACTCGTCCCTCATCTGTTTTGCACAACTAAGGTGTACCGCCAGACTTAGTTTGTGGTCCAACAGCCCTTACCCCGCAATTTCAGGAGGACCCGCGGGCGAGAGCTAGCTGCCTTTTATTTTTACGACCGACTACAAATTGGAGCCGACCGAACACGAGACCCAGTACGCACGATTCTGTATTTTTCTTCCTTTTTTATTTGTTGCTGGAGGCTCGTGTGGTCGTTTTGTCCGACCTCGGTCGCGGCGAAGGTCGTAGCTCGTGGTAACTCATAACGCATTTTGTAAATCAGTGAGCTTGTCAGTAAGACTGACATGTTGAGATGGAGGTGCATCAGTTACGTCATGCGTGGAAGTTACGTCATGCGTGGACTGCTATATGAATATTACTTACATAACTTGGAAAAAATCTCGTTAGATCCAGTGCTAAGATCCATAATGGATCTATCGAGTTTTTTTCCCTGGCGATTGACATTTGTCAGTGCATTTGGTATGAAAACTTATCAGTTTGACTAAAGTTGTTCAATCTTTGAATGTAATAAGCACTCGTTTTCCAGTATAAATTGGCTGCTGTGATTTAAACACAGTGTCTGACACATTAACATACATTGTCAGTGAGTTATCATTATTATGGATACAGAAGTAGAGGGCATCTTACGTTTTTAAACTATAAATACTAAACACTACTACTAGCTGCGTCTTGCGGCTTTGTATAATTGCGTGTACAATTTCCCGGGATAAACAAACAAACAACGATTCACTTTATATATTATTGGGGACGGAGATTAGTAGCAAGTGGCATTCTGTAATCGTAATCAGTTTAGTCGTTTTGATGTGAAAGCGAGTACAACTAATCTACCAGGATTTACTTAATTTGCCGTCTGAACTTCCCATTTTCCGGGATAAATATGTCTCATGTTCTCTGTACTTTATAGTACTTAACTATCTATATTCAAAATTTCATCTTATTTAATGCTTTCCCACACGTGGCCATTAATCTGTAAGAGACCTACTCCACCTACCATCACCACATCTTGCCAAATATCCTGCCCATCGCCACTGAGTTCATTTATATACGGAATCTGATGTCTTCCACCTTGGTTCTTCTTCGGATCTCCATATTTCGAACTCCGTCGCTCAACTTTATGGCTAACATAGAACGCTCCATGGCCCGTTGTGCGACTCGCATCTTGTGCACAGTTTCCTTGGAGAGCGTCCATGTTTCGGCACCATAAATCGTTGCGGGTAAGACACATTGGTTGCATAGTGGTGTTGGTGTCTACACTATCTACATACACAATTTTATCAAAACCCTTTAAGGCGCCCCCAACAAACAAACACACAACGTTTCACTTTAATATATATGACATCGAAACGAAACGAAACGGACGAAAGAATTGACGATCGAGTATTACTCTAAATAACTCTTGCGACAAACGCTGGATTGCCATCGCCATCGAGTTTCATTTTGGGATACTCGTACTAAACACATAATACTGTGGCGCAACGAAACATACAAATTACTGTAACTGCTTTTTGGATGAACCGATTTTGATGAAACAAGGTTAAAAGCCTCCGCAAGACTCCTAGGAATACAGTTCAGCAAACGGTATCAAAATACATCCAGTGGTTTTTGCGTGATGAAGTCACATACAAACAGACAGACAAACAGGCAAAAAATCTAAAAACGATATTTTTGCATTCTACTACTTTTATATATTCCAATAAAAATGTTTTTTTCTAAATTCTCTTCCATGTACAGATTTCACCTTGGTTACAGTTTTATTAGAATATAGATATAGATGTATAGATAGATAGATACACATAATAACTTGTAAAATTGTAATGTGGCTGTATATCAGAAAACGTCTGAACCAAGTAATAATAATAAAAATTAAATAAAAAAATATTAAGCTTTTACATAATATGTGTTGGATAAAACCTTTTCTTTTTGTAAAATGTGTTGTCTTCGATTTGTGAGCTACCCTGAAAGATTTAGCCGGATAGCTAATCGGGAAGTGCTCGAAATTAGAATTGCAAGATTCCAGGACAGAGAGAAATACATACATAGATTCATAGATAGATACGTGCTCGAGCATACAGGTGAAGTTAAACAAAAGCTTTCTAAAAAACAGAATACTTTAAATAAGCTAGTGACTGAACATGATAATAATATTTTGCAAACTCAACGTGTTTCAATATCTCTAAATACAGTCAAGTCAACATTTGACCGTGTATCCTTGACCTCATAGGTAGCCAAAGGTGCAGTGGCGACAAAAATATTTATTATACATGTGGCTTATTTCACTTGCATGAGAGGAGAGGGCATAAAGAAATCAGGGGCGTTTTAAATTGCTAAACAGTTTACGGGGGTCATGTGCCACCCTTGAACACTTTAAACAGGGTTTTTCATAAATTAATAACGGTCAAAGAACGGTAACAAAATCTGGAAATATAGTAAAAAACTAAAAAATAAAAGAGAATGAAAAGAAAACAAATATGGAAAAAGGTGTGCCGAGTTTCTAACCCGATGTCTTTAATATCATTGACTTTACCATATTGATTAATACTCAAATGTTGGTGAGCACTACGGTATTTCAATGTTTGTTTGTCATATGAGGTAGTGCTGGCCTCTGATCAAGCCACCCGAGGGCCTCTGACATGGCTTAACGACTGCTATTAATCAATAACAGCCGGGACCGACAGCTTAACGTGTCCTCCGAAGCACGGAGCGATGGAAAACCGCAAATAGCTCAGAAAAGTAAATGGTGCGGAGCCTAGGATCGAACCCGGTATCGTTGGATTCTAAATTGCACTATATAACCATGAGGCCATCACACACCGGTATATCAATGAAACAGATGAAGGAAATTAGATACTTCCTTTCTGCTACTTGAATTAGAAATAAAATAGTGTACTCAATTTTAACATATTAAGCGCGAAGTTCTGTTACTGTCACGACACGAAGCATCCCTTCTGTTCGGTCACGACATAAGCTTGTGTGGTCAAACCGGCCATTGTATCTTGGGCCACTTTATCTCCCAGCCTCGTTCCAAGCCGTGACATCCAGCAAATGTCGAGGGGCCTAGAAGAAATGGTCGCCTTAAGATACACGGTTAGAAACATGACAAAATTATAGGCTTAGGACAGGAAAATGTTATACCTACTAACGTTTCTAGGTGAGTATTATGGGAAATAAATAGAGTTATTATGTAAAAGTGTACAAAATAAGACCACCTATGAGACATTTTTTTGTGTGTCATCATATCTTTTTCGAGTATCGTATTACCAACCTACCAATAAAACCTAGGTGCATCTAGTCCTGAAAATGACAGAACTGGTATTTGTTTGGTAACTGGACTTTCAATTAACTATAACTTTTTCACAAAAATACGCAGCATAAATTCAAAAAATAACCCCAAATTTAAGGGAAAATAGCGCGCCATGTTGGAAATTGGTATTAGCCTTAGCGCATGCGCTCTCGACACGTTTAGAAGAAAATATAAATCCTATGTGGCATAGCTGCGTACAAAACTTATTTGATCGGTCGTTCAACCATGGCGATGCTGTGTCCCTTTTCCGCGCATGGCGGCGTCTCGTTTGCTCGTACCGTTAAGGTGGTATGCCTGAGTTATGGCATTCCAATGTTGCCACCACTTGGAGGCTGCGAGCCGGCCCTGCGCACTGGTCTGAACGTAACTCACGTAGTAACTATTTAGTAATCTGTGACCTAACAGCGTAAGTTACATGTGGTTTTGCCTGCCTTATTTCTACGAATGTTTCTTATTAGGTGTTAACGCTCTCAGCCGGGATTAGACGTTAATTGAACAATTTCGGAAGATACTTCGATGTTGCTGTCAGACGAATGCTGTTATAAGAGACTGAATAATTCCGTTGAGAGCTTTCGTTTATAGCTTTCTCCTGCTCTTGATTTGATTCTAAGTATGTAAATACAAATCAATGCTTCAGTATTTTCATGGATGAGGACACTAAAACCCAGAATAAGCACAATAACATTATGGTACCTATAAAATAAAGGTATTGTTACATAAGCATTTACTAATATAAGCTAAGAAGGACAGACGCGGCGAGCGCGTTTAAGTCTTTTGCTTAAGAAAAGGATGAACCAGAGAGGATGAAGGGCTTGATTGTATTTAGTTTTGAACCGACTTCAAAAAAAAGAGGTTATCAATATCAATAAATATGTAATATCATATAAAAATATTAAACAAATGTACCGTGAATGTACTTATGTATGCTTGTGTATTTCTCAAAAACCACAAGTACGATTGCAAAAAATGTTTACATTATTGTTCCAGACAAGTTTCATCAAAATTGGTAATATTAAAAGATAAAGGAGGGTCAATTGTTCGTCTTGTTCCAGCTCCACTTTCCACAAATCTGCTTGAAATCAAACGAGTAAGAGATGGGGTAAAAAAGATATAGAACGTTACCTGTTTCCAGTAAAGTATTTTCTTATCGAATGGAATTAAGTATATACTTCGTTTTTCTCATGCGTAAAAAAATATAAAAAAAAAGAAAGAAAGAATCTTATTTTTTTATTGCCTTTCACTTTTTACGTGTTTTTTTTGCTTTGTCATTAGTCTGTGAGCTACCCTGTAAGTTTCAGCCGGATAGCTAATCGGGAAGTGCTCAAAATTTGAATTGCAAGATTCCAGGACAGACAGAAATACATAGAAACATACGTACATATATACAAGTGAAGTTAATAAAAGCTGTTAAAATATTATATTGAATAATATGTTATTTTTTTAATTAGTTTTTAATTCATTTATTACTTAAAACGTAATTTAAACTAGTCCAATGACGAAATACGATAAGAGACATGACGCAGCAATTTTTCATTGGAAATGTCCGCTTGCTTACTAATTTACAAAACAACACGTTTCAGGCAAAAATTACCGACTAAATATAATACCAAATTGCAATAGAGTCTAAAATGCTTTAAAGTAAGTAGATTAGGTACTTATTAATTGAGATCAGTTGATAAGTAAGTAGTCAAATTATAATTTGCCTTGTTGTCTAATCTAACACAGTTTCAAACTCGAAAATCTCAAATCAATGAGATCAAAATAATGTAAACAAGCATCTTATCGCGCCTTATAAGGACATCGCTGCTTTATGACGTGATCTTCCAATCCTTTCATATCACTAGATCGATGCCTTATTTAGTTAGGCCCGGTCTACCAGCGATGCCATACAACAATAATCTTTACGCCTCTTACAATAAGAACTGATGAGGTAACGTTAGAATTATTTACGTGTTGCAAGGAATGAGTTACCTGCAGAAATGTAAATGATGTCATAGGTTCCAATGCAACTCCAATATGTTAGTAACGAAGCCAGTATACTTGCTGCTGTAGTACCATAGGCTAATGCTTGGTTAAAGCAAACAGTTTCTAAATCAATCTTGTAATGTATTGTACCTACTGACTTGGCAATGATATGAAAGATCAGTTATCAGCATCAAATTCGAATTAATACGGAAATTCAAGAGAATCATCTCAGGTTTCTATTTCAATCAATCCTTTTCAAAGCTTTGTGCTGCCATCTTTTCACTTTCGTACAAACTAAAGCGTAAGTTTTGAAGCGCCATCTGCCGTCAATGTGTGGAACAAAGAAGCAACTAATGGGTAGCAAACGAGTTGGCGTCGTAGTTCTGTGACAAATCTGGAGATGGCGCTGTTCGTACCATAACTTAAAAAGGAAGTGCGACAACGTTACAATCTCTTACTATAGATGGCGCTAGTACCTATGTTTTACATTATGATAATTATTATTTTAAGCAGAAAAATTCGCTTTGCCATAGTATTTAAAGATATAGATACTAATTTATTTCTAATCTTAATTTAGATTTATCGAGGCGTACTTAGCGGGCAAAAACATTAGTAAGATCAGGCCCTTAACATTGCAATTAAAAGAAAGCATCATTAAAACTTCAGTCACAGGAATTTTATTGAACTAAATTAGAGGTAGGCAGATACTTTAGTGATAACTGTAGAATAGTGTACTTAAATAATACCTAAGTAATTGTTTAGATTCCATTTAATTAAATCCTTTTACCAATGTTTTGTCTGAAGCCGTTCTATTGCTTAATCAGGTATTTTTATTTATATGTACGTTTATACATGTTTCGAAACAAGGATAAAAGTACGTACCTAGTTTCGCATCCGAAATCTATCTAATAAAAATGCTGGGTAATCGTTAAACTCGAGAAAAGATGGATTTTTGTGATCTTCTTTTGAATTTTGTTTTTTTTTTGTAATTGTTTCCTTCCCCAAGAAGGTTTTTAACTGGGTTTTTTTCTCATTCGTTCTGTTGTTTTTGTAATGATTTTTTAATACATTTTTTATGGAACGGCTTTTTACATGTACACGTGTCTTTAATTCTTAGTAGAATCCAGTAAAATCTGTTGCGAATCAAAAAAAAAAACAAAAAATAAAATAAAAATAAAAACTTTGAAAATTAAGATAAACGTTAATAATACGCTAAAATGGGACTTCCTATAACAAGTAACTACTACGCAATAACAAGAAAATACGGCTATACTACTAGTTATACCTACTCTACTACACAAACTAATTGGCCAACATCGACATAGCCGGGGCGCCGGCAACACTAAAATCGGTTTTCAGTTTTTAGGAGAAATACCTTATTCGCTATGACCATGCAGACAAGTAACGCGTCGTAACATCGTATCTTTCGGAAATTATTGTCGTAATGACGTCACACGTTTTCTGCAAATAATTTCGTGTGGCTAGCGAATAAGCGCGCTGCATTTGTACTGATGTTACGTGAGAATTGAGACCAACAAAAAACACTTTACTGGGACTATTTTACTTTACTTTTTTTTTTGCTCTAACGGTCTATTTTAAATAATAATAAGTATTTTATTATTATTATTATATCTTTGTGTCCCGATAGCGGTGCATGAAAATTTAGGAATACATAATTATTCATAAAGAGCTGTGCCCGCGGCTTTCCCGCGTGTTGATTTCTCATGACTTTGATTACCCTATCTGCTATTTCAATACCCACAATACCAACACTCAAAATTCGTACAGCCGTCGAATAGTCATCGCATTGAGATACCTAGTAAACCAGTTTTCTATTCTGAACCTGAGCTATCCAACGTTGAAACTGGATAACAATCGGTTCTGTAGTTTTTACGTGATGCGTGAACATACAAACAGACAGACATGATTTTAAAAAAACGTTATATTCTTGTAGCTTATTTGAAGTCTCCTGGGCCTGCAGTTTCGACATCGACAGATTTCTTTACGACTGAAATCGGTCGCAAAGACCGATTATAACGATATTTGGTAGTCTCTGACAAATATCGTAGTCAATCATGATCAATGTCAGCACAGATAGCGATGACAGTTGATAGCTTTTGTCAAAAACTGTCAAAGCTAACAATTGTCATAGGAATGTACCGATTTCGGTTGTAAAGCAATCACTATCTATATGTTGTGACTGCAGGCCCAGGACCATTATTTTAATGATCTACTTTGTATTTGACTTTTTGGTACTTACTGCTTCATTAGTAGTAAAGATATACTCAATTCATCAACTGAAATAAATAAAATTAAGGACTCAAACATAATAAGCACGCGGAATGAAAAAAGCCGATCAAATATTGGTATAACGCAATGATAACATCATTGGGATAAATCATGTCATTATTACTCTATACTTAACAAAGGAGTATATTCTATAGTTATAGTTATTCTAAGACGAAACTGAATTTTACCCATGATTTTCGCTCTGTTTTGACTCACGTGCTGATGCTGCCTTTTGACAAATGTAACAGTTTTAGATTTTTTGACGTAAATAAGACCCTAATTATAATATTAAGGATGAGATATGAAGAAGCATTCCTTCTTAATATTCTCCAAAGAGGCACACACACCGCGCGGTAGGTTTGTGAGCTGTAATCGAATATCTGTCAAGTGAAGCATGAAATTGTGCGCCGGCGCAGGAGGCCGTTGCCCCGCGCGAGATCGACTCCTTTCAACACTTGATGAGGTATCTAATTGGATTCTTGAATAAGGAATATGCTAAATGGGACTTTAAATTGAGAAGGTTGGTACCTACTGACCATGCGATGGCAGACCGGAATAATTCAAGGCGTTACTGGCATTTTTAGGGTTCCGTAACCAAAGGGTCCAAACTTAGCCCTATTACTATGCCTATGCCCGCGCGCCCGTCCGTCTGCCTGTCTTCCACTTATAAGACTTTATCTTTTGAACCGGTAGCGGTTGAAATTCAACTTATTATGGCAGACATCATAGAAAATAAGAAAATATATAAGGGTGTACAAACAAGTACGGAACCTCGAGATCAGTATTAAATATTTACTCTCGGTGCTCGAGTCCGGCTGGCACTTGGCTGGGTTTTTAGTAATTTCCACCGCCCGCCCATGCGGC
This sequence comes from Alsophila aescularia, assembly GCA_946251855.1. Taxonomy (NCBI): domain Eukaryota; kingdom Metazoa; phylum Arthropoda; class Insecta; order Lepidoptera; family Geometridae; genus Alsophila; species Alsophila aescularia. The sequence continues at coordinate 104,630,723 of OX276373.1, forward strand.
TCTAAAATGTATGTGGACTTTATGTGACAAATTCTACAAATTTTTCTCTACTCCGCTCTACTCCGCTCTACTCCGCTCTACTCTGCCCTACTCTGCCCTACTCTGCTCTACTCTGCTCTACTCTGCTCTACTCTGCTCTACTCTGCTCTACTCTGCTCTACTCTGCTCTACTCTGTTCTACTCTGTTCTACTCTGTTCTACTCTATTCTACTCTATTTGACTCTTTTCAACCCTTTTCGACTCTTTTCGAATCTATTCTATTCAATTCTGTTCGACTCTATTCTATTATGTTTACACATCTGCCAGGCATCCCGCGACGGCCTATTTTTTATTATTATTATAAAAACTAATTTAATATATTATTTTAGCTGTTTTTCTTGCACCTAGCATTTTCCTCGCTGTAGTGAGGGGAAAAGTTTTGTGTTGCGCACGGCAGCAAAGTTATTTGGCGTCTCGTACTTTTGAAACCCTCGCTACGCTCAGGATTCTATATTTGAATCCTAGACTCCTTCGCTTGCTCAGGTTTCAATACAAGTACTCTCGCCAAAAAATCTCTTTGCAGCCTTGCATAAGAAATAACTATTTCACCAAACTGCTGAATCAACATCTCTTTTATTAAACGACTATTACAGTACGCAAACAGTTAGTATTCATCAACGAAACGTCGAACAAAATCTAAATTATTGTCGCCAATTTACTCTACGTTCTAATTTCAATTGTTTACATTTTTTCTTTTACTGTGGCTTTTAACCGCGAAGTAATATTAAAAATGTGAAATTAGAACATAATGTTGTGAAGATGACCGCGCTGCGGGTCTGTGTTGAGATAAATATTGAGCATCATTTCGGACAAGGTACAGGTATTGCAGGTGTGAATTAAAGCATTACTTTAAAATATGAATCACTTATTAAAATCCAACATTTTCCTTAAGTTTGCCGTATGTAATTTCTTCCCAGAATTTGATGCTTATTATTGACACTATCATACGGTGTGTTTATTTTTTCAAAATCAACGTGTTCGATTCCTGTCTAGGAATATTTATTTTTCAAAAATCCAAAGATGCAGTTTTAGTTTTCATCAAAATCGGGTCCGAGACTCCTTTGAGCACTTTTCGCATTACCTCATAGATTCTGATTTAGACATCCACGCCCACTTGAAAAATTCACTCTGTATATACATACTATAAAACAAAGTCGCTTTCCGCGTCTGTCTATCTGTATGTCTCTCTGTCTGGTTGGCAGCTAACTCTTCCTAAACCACGCAATGGTTTTTGATGCTGTTTTCACCATAAGTTAATTATTTTTTCCTGAAAGGTTTATATATATATATATATATAATACGAGCATACGAAACCTGAACGAAGCGAGCCAGGTCGAGTGTGCGAGAACGTCATATTTTCTCTTCTTTTTTTCTCGCCGGGCGGGTCGCTAGTTTATAATTAAGCAGGAAGTAACAAAAAGTCTGCACAAGAAATATAAAATTATAAAATTTTGTCTAGGGTACTTTTAGCTACTGAACAATAATATAACATTGTTTTAAATGGTTTCTGTCAGTCTGTCAGCACAACTCAAAACAAATACTAGACCAATTGCGATGCGGTTTTGATATATATAGCTTAGTTTTCGTCTTAACAATTTGGGAACATGTTGTCTTCATCCGATGATTAGAAGCCGAGCAATCGATAAAAAACTATCTGAAGGTTAAATTAAATTTGGTATTTTGTACTTGTTATCTACTTGTGGTCCTGGAATAACATATCGGATACTTTTGCCTTTAAAAAAGTCCACGCGGGCAAAGCCGAGAGTAGAACTAATTTAGAATAAATAAGTTGCAGGAATTTCTGTACAAAATAAAGTAACCATCCAATTGTGTGAAATTAATATAAGTTTACATTTTGGCTTATGTTTTTGTTAAAAACGTATCTTTACTTCAAATTGATACAATTTCTTGTCAAACTTATCGAGATTATGTTAAAAAGAAATATATAACAATTTCAATGATTGTGGAAGGGATCAAGACATTATCTCTATATTATTATTATTTATTATTATTTTGCTCTCTTCTGGTTGCTGTGCCCAACAGGGTCCATAATGATCTGTTACTTTATTAGTTATGTTTACCACCTTATTTGTACATTATGGAATGCAATAAACAATTTGAATTTGAATTTGAATTTGCTTGCACTTTTCACTTCACTCTATTTCGGTATTCATATCATTAAGACAACAGAGATAAAACATCATCTAGGCATGGTCACCAGGTACGAGTAGCCTACACTCTGAAACGAGGTCAATCATACTAACAGCTGTTACAATACTCTCCGTAACATAAACAATTGTAATTATTGCCAGTGACGACTGCTGACTAGGGTTGTCACCTCTCGTTTATACACAGAAAAATTAAAAAACGGATATTCTCCGCACAAGGCACAACCATCGAGCGTCACTATCAAATAGGTACAAAACTAGAAAAAAAAAAACGGATGGAGAACGAACTTTTGTTTGTCGTGAAACGTCTAAGCCACGTACAGTTTGAAACGGTCCTGGAGCCATCTCGTTCACTCTGTGCTGGAGTTAAGGGTACTGTTGTAAGCTTGTTGTAAGTAAGACGTCGTCACGGTTCACTTTTCTGCCCTGCTCTAGTATACGGATACCAGAGCAGGGAAGAAAAGTGAAGTGTTTCGGTGTGATTTTATAAAAGATACACGTCAAAAAAGAAAGACTAAACAAAAATATAAAAACAAGGATTATTTGTGTAACAGAAACGACGAGTAAGTACTAAAGTCAAATATCTTAGTCAAATAACCAGACTCGAAGAAAATACACCGATTTAACCGAATTAAAAAAAGGACAGTTATCAAGTTATGTAATATTGTTGAAAATGCGTAATATTCATACCTACCTATATGTTAGTCTACGAGTATATAGGTGACTAAGCATACGTACCAAATTTCATGTAAATGTCACGTATGTATCTATGTAAGTTATATTGTCAAAATCCATACCAATATATAAAAGTGAAAGGTTGTCTGTTTGTCTGTTTTGTTTATTTGTTTGTTTGGGGAGCTTTCACGCGATAACGGCTGGACGAATTTAGATGAAATTTATAATGGAGATAGCTTATAGCCTGGAATAAAACATAGGATACTTTTTATCCCGGAAAATTGTAAGTTTTCACGAGAAAACTGGAAATTATTGATTACTCACTTTAAGGAACGGTTGCCATCACAGAATGGTCTGTGGTTGCCATGGAATCGAAATAACAAATCTGTCAAAAACACCATGAGCATTGGTGCTAACCTAATTTTGCATTGGTTTTTAATATCCTAGAAGAAAATGGGATGCTTTTTTCGCGATAAACTGTAGTCCGCGCGTACGAAGTTGCGGGCGGGAAAGCTAAATAATAATAATAATTACTTAATATTTATATAATTATTTTAGTCTTTATGTGTATCTGAACAAATATACCAAATTTCGCGAATGTATATGTATGTATGTAGGTATGTCCAAGTAATCCTCGGAAACTACTAGTCTGATTGCAATATTTATTTTGTAATAGTTTCAGTATCTTTCAACATAGGGAATAGTTATCATCAAAATCCGTTCTGTAGTTAAAGCTAGGAACTGTTAACTGTTTCCAGTATGGCATTTTTCTTAGCGATCGGAATAATTACTTCATTTTATTAGGCTTACTTTAACGAAACTAAAAAGCAAGAAATAAAAACTAAATTGATAAAATTTAAACCGACTTCAAATCGTATAAAATTTTATAGAATGAAAAACATAAAAATGAGTGAATGTAAGTGCCTACTTACTTACTTTATCCGGTTTAGGCGTAGCACAGACCTCAAATAAGTGTTTTTTTCTTATTTTGTACGACTTGAAGACGTTTTTTTTAATAGTTTTTGTTAAATTAATCTTTTGTAAGTGTAGAAATGAACGACTTTTCATAAATGATCCACCGAATCTACGCTTCGCAGCCTGGCTCAGCTACGAAGATAGGCTTGTAAAGAGGAACTGGCTGTAAAATCAAAGAAAGAACTCACCATTGGGTACTCGCCCGTTAATCAAAAAAACGGTATGTTAGACATAGTGACAGAATTAAATGGACTATTGAATTTATAATCCACTAAACTTAGGATCACAAAATAGAAAAAAAAAACCGCCCAAAAAGACAGATTTTATCTATCTTCTATACCTACATAAAATAAAGCGATAAGTACGAAAAAGAGAAGAAAATAATTTAAAAAAATGGGGAAATCTACTGAGCCGATTGCGAACCGGTTTTCACTATTGGATAGCGTAGGATTTGACTTAAATACTGGAATACTTGGTATCTCAATTCGATGAGTAGGAGCAACCGATAAATACTTGTTGACGGCTCAAGGAAATTTGATCAAATGTTGGTAAGATGGTATTTTAGGTCTTGGAAATAGCATATAGAGTATTTTAGGTCTTGGAAATAGCATATAGAGTATTTTAGGTCTTGGAAATAGCATATAGAGTATTTTTAACTAAGAGAAATAACCACGCGTGCGAAGCCGCGGGCACCTGATTGTAAAATGTTGGTAAGATGGTATTTTAGGTCTTGGAAATAGCATATAGAGTATTTTAGGTCTTGGAAATAGCATATAGAGTATTTTTAACTAAGAGAAATAACCACGCGTGCGAAGCCGCGGGCACCTGATTGTAAAATATAAAAATAAAATTGTGAATTAGAATTGGAAAGAAATTTGATCAAATGTTGGTAAGATGGTATTTTAGGTCTTGGAAATAGCATATAGAGTATTTTTAACTAAGAGAAATAACCACGCGTGCGAAGCCGCGGGCACCTGATTGTAAAATGTTGGTAAGATGGTATTTTAGGTCTTGGAAATAGCATATAGAGTATTTTTAACTAAGAGAAATAACCACGCGTGCGAAGCCGCGGGCACCTGATTGTAAAATGTTGGTAAGATGGTATTTTAGGTCTTGGAAATAGCATATAGAGTATTTTTAACTAAGAGAAATAACCACGCGTGCGAAGCCGCGGGCACCTGATTGTAAAATGTTGGTAAGATGGTATTTTAGGTCTTGGAAATAGCATATAGAGTATTTTTAACTAAGAGAAATAACCACGCGTGCGAAGCCGCGGGCACCTGATTGTAAAATATAAAAATAAAATTGTGAATTAGAATTGGAAAGAAATTTGAAATAAAATTGAAAATACATTTATTAAAAAGTATTTTTTTATTATTGTTTATTATACGAGTATACTAGCTGCGCCTCGAGGCTTTTCAGGCGTACATATTTCGCCCCCTCCCTCTCCCCTTCTTCCCCTACCCGTCTCCTTCCACCTTCTCCCTCACCCCTTCCCCTAACCCGCCCCACCCCCATCCCGCCCAACCCTACCAACAACCTCCGACCCCTCCCCACAAACCCCACTCCATTTTTTTTTGGTGATTTACTATCTTTACCAATGCACGAGGAACCTTTTCTAGACCGCGAGGAACAAAAAATAAATTCATCGAAATCAGTCAATCCGTTCTAGAGATATCACCAAATAAACATTATTTAAAAATAAGGTTTTATGCAGTAGGCATGTCATGGTGAAACTTAGAACGGGCATCACAATTAAATGCGTATACAACATTTCGTTAACCATTGAGGAGTTCCCTAGTCAGGACCCAACCCTGAGTGCAGCAAACTTGACATGGTAAAATTTAAAATCAGCTATCATAATAAAATGTGTTCACAAAATTTTCGTATCTGTGCTGTTGTCAGTTGAAGAGTTCCGCTATCTGAAGACATGTCATGGTAAAACTTAAAACCAGCTATCAGAATAAATTCATATACTTACTCATATAAAAATGTTTTTTCTAAATTCTCTTCCATGTAAACATTTGGCCCAGTTACAGTTTTATTATCGTACTAGCTGATACCCGCGGCTTCGCACGCGTTGTCTTTGATCAAAATTCCTATTGCCGTCAAAGTTCAACTGAATAGATTTAAATTAATTTGGTCTGGAGAATAACGAATCAATCACGTGATCAACCTTCACTTCACACTTTGTTTAATAGAAGAAAACACCACACGAGGGTCTCACGATTTCCTCACCATTTTAGGGCTTCGTATCTCAAAACTAAAAGAAGTACCCTTTAAAGCATCACTCACGCTGCCACCAACAACTTTGCTTCAAGTTGCTCATACACAAGTGGATACATTAAATGTGCCTGTACAATAGGTACCAAAATCTATCTATATATCTAAACTTATAATAAAATAGTATGTAACAAGAAGTCTGTACAATGAAGATAATAAACAAAATGGTCCATGGTACTTATATAAGCTACTGAACATGAACATACAATTTTTTTTAAATCGTGTCTGTTTGTTAGCTCGCGCGTCACGAAAAAACTACTAGATCGATTACTATGCGATTTTCATTGTTGGTTATCTTAGGGTTTGACTTAAAAACTGGTGTACTTGGTACCTCAATCCAATGAGTAGAAGCTACACCAGTTTTTAAGTCCAACGTAAAAAAAAGCTATTTGACGACTGAACGTAATTTTAAGTCAAACGATAAAAAAAACTATTTGACGACTGAACGTAATTTTAAGTCAAACGATAAAAAAAACTATTTGACGACTGAACGTAATTTAAAGTCAAACGATAAAAAAAACTATTTGACGACTGAACGTAATTTTAAGTCAAACGATAAAAAAAAACTATTTGACGACTGAACGTAATTTTAAGTCAAACGATAAAAAAAACTATTTGACGACTGAAAGTAATTTTAAGTCAAACGATAAAAAAAACTATTTGACGACTGAACGTAATTTTGAATTAAAAAAGATTTTATCTGAATTAGAACCACTTCCTCTAATCTTTAGGAGTTGAATTTTTCCATGTTAGTGACAATGCATTTTTATGGTAAACATGACCTGAATCGACATCCAGGATTAGCTCTGGAGCTAATCCTGGATAAAGGAACTCTTCAACTGTCAGACACGAAATTTGTGTACTCATTTTATTATGATAGCCGGTTTTAAGTTTTACCATGACATGGTTGCTGCACTCAGGGTTGGGTCCTGACTCCTCAACGGTTAACAACATAGATACGAAATGTTGTATACGCTTTTAATTGAGATAGCTCGTTCTAAGTTTCACCATGACATGGCTACTGCATACTTTTATTTAACTTGCAATGTATTTATGTATGTACATATGTATGTGTGTATGTTTGGTTAGGTTAAATCTTGCAAGCTGAATTAGAACCACTTCCACTTATCCTACAGAGTTGAATTTTTACATATTGGTTCAGTTCTGATAACATTGCATTTTCACGGTAAGCATTATGAATCGACATCCAGGATTAGCTCCAGATAGAGGAACTCTTCAACGCTTCTTCAGGTTAAAATCACAGACATGAAATATTTTATACGCATTTAATTGTGATAAAGTTCTAAGTTTCGCAATGACGTGGCTACTGCATAAGTCCTGTAAGTAAGGCCTGGGCTCCACACCAGGACTTTTCTAAGTTATGTTCAGTTTCCATCGCTCCGAGCTTCGGATGGCACGTTAAGCTATCGGTCCTGGCTGTTGTTTATTAATAGCAGTAATTAAACCTCGTCAGAGGCCATCGAGCGGCCTGAAAAACTCTGACACCAGAGGCCACCACTGTACCTCATACGACAAACAAACAATTAACTTACTTAAATGATTTTTAATTAACTTATTGTACTTGATATGTACTTTTGGTCCTGGAATAATACATAGGTAACTTTAAACCCCGAGAAATGACCACGCAGACAAAGCTGCTGGCACAGCTAGTATGTAATAAGCTAATATTAATAACCACCAGAAAAATGAGCTGATTCTATTAGCATTTAACTCCTACCGAATATAACTTTGTATAATACCTACTGAATGAAATAAATGTGCACTATATACACATTTGTTGTTGCCGGCGGCTTCGCCCACGCTGTATCACGATAAAAAGTATTTTGTCCTTCCCCAGGGTTCAAACTATCTCCATACAATTTTGCATCAAAATCGATTCATCCGTTTCGTCGTGAAATGGTAACAAACTATGGCAATGAGCAGACAGAATGACATAGTTACTTTCGTATTAATAATATTCTTACTGTGTTTTAAATATTTCGGGAATCCCAAATGTGCTATTGGATGCGCAAGCGCAACCCTACTACCAACTTGACATTGGGGGCCGTAATTAAACGAAACGAACATCGAGATACGGGCTCGAATGGAATGAACGATTAACGCCAATGGACGTGGCCACGCCACCGGGTCGGCGAGTTTCACCCGAAAACAATTGAATGTATCATAAGGTGCTCCTCCGGGCCATATTTTCACTGCAATATGTGGCGGTGATCAGCAATGCCAGCAATACATTGCAAGTTACAACAATATGTTTACTATTGTCCGGAAATGTGCCCTAAACAGTTCAGTAATTTAGCTGTTATTTTGAGCGTTGTCGGACGATCGCTCGACAATCGAAAATACTGCAATATTGCCCGCCGTCTTTATTGTTGTTTCTTATTTCGGCGTTCTTTCCTCAAGAGTTTGAAATAATCATTGGTACAATCGTATACGTGACAAGATTCCGCTAAAATTAACAGAATATATTTTGGAGTATTAGAGTTCATCATTATTTTTGTTACATTCCGGTCTGACACGTGACTGTAATGGGTAAAGCGTGACAGGTTCGGCACAGGTAATGTAAAAAGAATTATCAGTTGTTAAGATCATCAATGCCTACCACACACGAGTAAAATAAATCATGCCTAATTTAAACATAAATTCCGAAATCAAAGTCATAATGTGTCCATATGTTTTTTTTTTGTTTTTTGTTTATTACGTTGAATGACGAGACGGGCAGGTCGCTCGCCTGATGGTAAGCGTCACGCCTGTCCTTAACAGATGCAGTGCCACCCAGAACTTTGGTTGCAAAGTCTTGCGCGTCACTGCACTGCGCTCGTCACTCTGAGACATTGGTTCTTAAGTCTCATTGCCCAGTAATTTCGCTAGAAACATTGCCCTTCAAACGGAAACAGAAATGTTTACACACTACTGCTTGGTGGTTGAATGTCTGACAAAGGTGTGGTACTTCCCCAGGCGGACTCTTGCGTAAGAGTCCTACAACCAACATACAATTCCATACAATTTAAATACAAAAAACATTTGTATTTGTAGAATATTTCTAACACATTTTGATATTATTCGGATTTGGATAGTATTTATCTAGGTTCCCGACAGAATTTTGTTTTCAAAATACTTACCTGTAACGAAATGTAAGCAAATGTTGCGTTTTCCTTATTTTCACGACAAACATCAAAATCGTTTAAATTTCAAATAACTTTATTTATTTGATTTAATTAATTAATGTTCTTAATTTATTTGATTTTGACCAACTCTGACAACAAAGGCCAGCACTACCTCATAAGACAAACAAACAATTTGAAATTTTGTTTTTTTTGTATGGGAAATTCATTGTTGGCCAGCCACGTAATTGACTCTTCTACCACAGTACATAATATATTAATCTTTACAGATATATATGTACTGTGTTCTACCGGTTTCATTATATAACATGAGATACAAAAGACTCTTTTTATGCGCTTTATATTAGCTTCACTTGTATGTTTGTATGTTTGTAACCGACTCCTTGGGACGCTATTTTGACCCACTTTAAACGGTCAGATTTCATTCAAATTTTGCACACCTGTCAAAGACCGATGACAATGCAATAATTAGAAAAAAAAAATAGTTTAAAAAAACTAAAAAACACGCTTTATATAGAAAACCAAACTAAAAAATAGAAAACAGTTTTTTTTGAAATAAAACATTTTTTTCTTATTTACACTATTAAAATTTATTTTCTATTTTTTAGTTTGGTTTTCTATACAAAGCGTGTTTTTTTTAGTTTTTTTTTAAACTATTATTTATTTTCTTCTTTAAGGCTACACCAGAAATAGAGTTGAAAAAATATTTTGTTATCGGTTTAGTCAGCTATAATTTGACTATGCAGTCCACCTGCTCAGGGTGTGGCTAAAGCTCGGAGGATTAATTTATTTGAAGAGGTTTCGCTGCCCAGCGAACCTTGGGTAGAAATTACTAAAAGTGACGACAGCAACTTTCCTTCCTCTACAGAATGCTCAAAACAAGCCGTAGCGCGCATACTAAAACTAGAAGATCATACCATAGAAATAAGAAAGTACGAGTAAATACAAGTAATAATTACTTGATACTTTTCTTTCGATTACAAGAAAATCAAACTATTATAACAATACTAGATACTCAAGTCTTATGGTCTTGAGTACGAGTATCAAGTATTATCGGATAATAAAGTATTTTAGAATAAAAGTTATTATTGTATCAGAATTTGAGAAGGGGAAATAAGGTAAGGTAAGGTAGGTAAGGTAAGGTTAATTAACAATCAAGTATTTTGTTTATTCTTCGGTTCCTTGCGGATTATTCTCTAAGGCAAGTGCAGTAATGCAACAATTCAAAGCCTTTTAAAAACTATAGTTATTCATGTAGGTATCGATACTTTTCTACCAAGTAACGGAGAGTATAGACACCAGGTTAATATATTTTTCGGTATTATTGAGTATATCTATGTATTGATACGTTTCATCTCTAGCGCAGCACACCGGTCTGTTCGCCTTGCATCTCATTCCAGGGAACAGGTTTTGCGAACAAAATACCGCGTCGTTATACATGTCACTGCGTTTTTATTTTCATGAGTTGCTCATTCATGTGAATGGAACCGGCTTGGCTAATTTAGGAACACTGGTTAACGCCAGCGACATTATTTTATCGGTCGTGATCTTGTACCTTTGCGGGTTCACGAAATTGTGGCTATGTTAATGATGTCCCGTTCCCTCCTAAGCGCATTTTTCATTCTGTCACCATATCGCACTAAAAAAGCAAAAATTGAATTAATCATGTCGTTGCCTCGTTACAAAATACTACAGAATAGAACTGCATAAACAGTTAGACTACCTAATGATTTTTGCAAGCCAGTACATCCAATTAAAGTCAGAGTAACTATTGAATACGCCATGTTTGTCACCGTTGCTTGGGTCGCGTAATCAGCGTAATTTCAGAACTCGAATTATCATGTAAAGTAGAGGCACTTGGCAGTTTAGTAGAGAGGAGGTTCCGTAGAGTTTGTTTGAATTAACCTCCGCCTACGAGCACTCCGCCAATATTGAACGGAGTTGGTTGTGTGCTAGAAGTCGGCCGCCGCTTTCGCCTGCGAGATGGTGTATGCCACAGAATCCCGAATTTAGTTTTTTTTAGGTATTAATGGACATGCAAGTTTTCTCACGGTGTTTTCCTTCATCGTTTTTGATCGATGACATTTAAATCCTAGCATTCCCAGGCTGTATTTAAATCCTAGCATACCCAGGCTGTATTTAAATCCTAGCATACCCAAGCTGTATTTAAATCCTAGCATACCCAGGCTGTATTTAAATCCTAGCATACCCAGGCTGTATTTAAATCCTAGCATACCCAGGCTGTATTTAAATCCTAGCATACCCAGGCTGTATTTAAATCCTAGCATACCCAGGCTGTATTTTTGCTGTATTTTGTATTTAACGGGGATCTAAATCTATGGCAGCTATGATAACCTTAAAAAAAACAGCCAAGTGCGAGTCGGACTCACGAACTGATGGTTTGTCCAACACTCCCGTGTTGGACTCGAGAATCGAAGTTCAACTGGAAGTATACGAGGTTAAGAGGTTTTGATTCCCTTGCGCGTGTCGAAAATGTCAAAATGTGTGGCGTAAACCACCGTATCTTTTGATTGCATTGACTTAGAAATTCGTTTTTTTCCACATCTCCAAGGGATTTCAAACCTGAGTATTTGATATTCATTTCAACTTGATACCTTCACGTGTTTCTAAGAAAAAGGGTCTTGACAGACATACAGACGGACGGACGGAGGGACGGACAACAAAGTGATCCTATAAGAGTTCCTTTATTCCTTTTCAGGTACGGGACCCTACAAAAAGGAAGATACGTTCTTAGAAATCCATAAAGTGTTTTTTCAAATGTATTAAAACTACATTTGAAAACCTATTTTAATATACAAGATTTTTATGACATCGTTCGATAGGGTCAGTCATAAGGATCAAATCACTCTAAGAAACATTGCCTATTATATTATGGGAAGATCATGAAATCTAACATTAACTTATCTAACATTGGATCAAAGGACAAAGGACACTTTATTGCACATAGAAAATACTCAGCAGTTGTTAAATTTTAGTTTTGCGAATTTGTGGATGAGTTGAGAACTGAGGTTCACAACACAATTTTTAATATTCACCAAAATTTACTGCTAATGACTAAACGGTATGAATTCCAAAAGAATATTTATTGGATCTCATTTCGAACAGCTATAATTTTGCAAAAAATATGTTACTTCTATTTATTTTTATTTTAGGGCATTTAGTTTGTCTCGTCTAATACACACCTCAACACTTCTTGATTTTGTAAAGTTTACAAATCTGATGTCGATTTATACTAATATGATACCTAGGTTCCTATTTAGATTTCATGATATCTGCAATGTTTCCTAAATAGGTTTGATCCTTATGACAGATCCTATAAACCAAAATAGAGGATGTTATTTTTTCGCACTTGTGGCGATTCGGTTCGGTATACTAGTGCGAGTTAGAATCCAACGATACCGGGTTCGGTCCTCTGCTCCGCACCATTGACTTATCTAAGAAATTCGCAGTTTTCCATCGCTCCGTGCTTTGGATTGGTCACAGCTGTTATTAGTAATAGCGATCGTCAAGTCATGTAAGGGGCTTAATATATTCTGACACCAGAGGCCAGCACCACCTCCATACGACAAGCTAGCGAGTGAACTTCCGATCAATGTACGTTCAGTTTCACCGGTAACTGCTAGACTACGCGGCTGATTGGCGTGATTCATGTTTTAATTAAATTAAATTAGTTAATTTACTTTACAGGTGGCTCCAAATATATTACATTAAAATTAATTCAGCAGTTTTTAGTAATTTAATTGAAGTTGTTGTTGTGGTAGAACCAATTCTAACGAGGAACGAAGCCGGATCTTTAAGAAATTAGCGGACGGAAAGCTGGGTCGGATGTCCTCGAGGTTAGAAGAACACGACATGTGTCGAGCGGCCGCTTTTTTTCCCTTGACTGCCTTTTTTCTCGAGAGCACAGCATCTGTCTGGGTATTGAGTGACCTGCGATCTCACGTGAGATGCGAAGTGCGACGTGACTGGGAGCGGTTGATACTTGTAAGTTTTTTATATTAGTTTCATAGTTATTGATTTACTGCAAGATAGTTTGGTAAAGGTGATATAATCGTATCTAATATAGGTAACAGTTGGAAAAATATGATTGCAATTAGCAAAAATTAATATAAGATAAGTAGAAATATTAGAAATATAATTATTATACATTATTTGAACTAATTTTTAAATTATTTTGTTAAACTTACGCTCTTTTAACACCAGGACTCGTTTATTGTATAGTAATCGACGTTTACCTGCAATAAAACAAAATGTGATATTAATTAAATTATATAAGAGCTGCTTATCAATCACATAATATGCAATTCATGAGACTTGAAAATTTTGCTTGAACAAGACATGTTCAAAAAGTAAAACCGACCAACTACGCTCGGGTAAAAAAATAGCTCATGACACTCTATAAATAAAGACGAATCGATTGATACCTCGGTTGTCAAAATCAAACCAACAGGAGCCACGCTATGAAACGCTATAAAAAGACTCTTGGAAGGATATGGGGGAGACCTTTGCCCAGCACTGGGACAGTACAGGGTAGGTGATTACCAAGCCGCCTGCAATCCATCATAATTCCAAGCTTGATAATTATGACATAAACCCTCTATGGGGAGACCCATGTTCAACAGACTGATGAAGATGTTTATTATTTACAAACAAACAAAAGATACAAAGATGTGGAGTCCGTGCAAAAAGAGAACCGTCGTATTACTTATTTCGCTGTAGTGTCTTTACAGCAGCGTTTACTTTCTTTTTTATTCTGTGCAGAACGGTCACGTTCACACTTTCATGTGTTGTTTTCAGTTATTTAGGCCGATTATTTTATTGCGTTAGTTTGAAATCAAAATATCTTAATATTAGTTTTGTTTTACGCTGAGATGGCGCGTGGTAGTAAACATAATTATAGAATAATAATTTTTCATTGCGGTATATCGTGAAAAATACATAAAATCCCATCGTAAAGATCAAGTATCAATGCCGTTAGGTTGCTCTACCGAAGTGCATAAGAAGCTCTGGTTCACACACTACCCCCACCAAGCTTTTTTGAACCTGTTGCGTGTGCCTGTGTGTGTCTATTATGTGAGCGTACGCAGCAGGTGCATGTGTGGGTGTCTCAGGTTGTATTCGCTAACGTTAGCGATGTGAATGAGATGCGTAACGTTACGCAGTTATACGTGGGAGTACTGGAAGTTACGTAGCTCAATCATTACTCATACACTATGTAACGTTGTCTCTCTGTCTGTTTGTTACGTTTTATGGCTAAACGGCTGAGCTGATTCTGATGAAATTTGTAACAGGCTTTCTCTTTGTACGCCGGGGGCTGTGGGGCGCAGCTAGTTCTACATTAAATATTAAACGGAAAGATGAAATAGCACATTACCTCGATATATTTGTTTTCATCGATTAATTCTTCGGAGAGTTAACAGGGAGTAAGACACGTTTAACTAGACCTTCTGGCTCACTGTCTAATCTATTTTACTTGTAAGTGCTCCAAACACTTGGTTGATTATATTTTACATGTACTTTTACTTGTCCCAATTAGTGGCTGTTTTGCAATAAAACTGTGACAGTGAAGGTACTTGCAATATATTAAACAAACGCGTCCTGTGCAGAAGCACTCTCTCTTCATGTTACATTAAGACAACTTAAGCTTTCTGACTCTCTCTCACTGCACGGTTTAGTGTAGATTCACCTTATAAGCATAATTCAACTTCTTAGGGATACACAACACACATTATGAGAATCGGCAAGATATTTCCACTAAGAAACTGGAAAAACTATTTGAAAAAAATACGCACTCCACGGCGACCAATACGTATCATCGTCTATTGCGGGCCAGCGAGCGCTGTTTCGCATGATGGTTTCACAAACTCGGCATTGGACCACGGTATGTAGCTGAGCCGCTGTAATAGACCTTAACTATTGTTCTATATTATACTAAATGTTACACCCGCGTGGATGTTGATGCTGATGATGAGAACTATCCAGGGTATCCCCATTCCAAATTACATCAAAATCCGTTGAGCCGTTTTATCGTGAAGAATTAACAAACATACACATACACGCATAAACAAACATTTGCATATTAGTAGGATTTAACCGATATGTATGTAGCCGATAGTGTATTTAGCATATTGCCTATTGCTAACAAAAAAAAACTGTTCACTAATCAAAGTTAAACCTTAAAATAACTGATAATGGAAATCCGTAGAAGAACGAAGGTTACCGACATAGCTCTCAGAGTTTGCAAGTTGAAGTGGCAATGGGCAGGCCATATAGTTCGCAGAACCGACAACCGCTGGGGAATAAAGGTTCTCGAATGGCGACCACGAACAAGCAAGCGAAGTGTGGGGAGACCCCCCACACGATGGACCGACGACATTGTAATTTGTAGCCATCGCAAGAAGTCGGTGGATGGAGGTGGCACAGGATCGCTCGTCATGGCGCTCTTTGGGGTAGGCCTATGTTCAGCAGTGGACTTCTAAAGGCTGACATGATGATGATGAACTAATAATGCATTACTGCTAACTTGAAATTGTCTTACATACTATTGGTGAAATCAAGATTGTACGCGTCTGTAAATTCATATAGTAAGTAATGGGTTATAATTTATTAATTACTAGTTTTCCCGCCCGCGACTTCGTACGCGCGGACTGCTGTTTATAACGAAAATAAGCATATTATTTCTTGTACTCGTATCATATTAAAAACCAATGCAAAAGTAGGTACCTATAGCACCAATGCTCTTGATGTTTTTGACAGACTTCTTATTTCGTTTCCATGCCAACCACATACAATTATGTGATGGCAACCGTTTCTTACAGTGAGTAATGAACATTTTCCGGTATTCCTGTGAAAACTAAAAAAAAACTGGGATAAAGAGTATCCTATGTTTTATTCCAGGGTATACGCTATCTGTATTATAATTTTCATCAAAATCCGTCCAGTCGTTATCGCGTGAAAGCTCCCCAAACAATCAAACAAACAGACAACGTTTCACTTTTATATATTGGTATGGATTTTGTTGCATTGAGTTAGAAACTTGTTTAATGTTTACAAACAAACGTTAATCCATTACATAACATAACCTTCTCGACGCGACGTCACTCGCCAAATAAGGCACCTTACTCCACCGTGGGAGTCCACTGTCGAGTGGGCAGACATCGTAGCCACCGTAGCCATCGTAGTTGATCGGCTGGTCGTAGTCGAGTACAACGTACCTATTATTTATTCTGTGAACATACGTCACGTTGAACTGAGCTCCCAAACTAGACTATTGACAGGTATGTCTTAGGTCGACAATCCTCATGGGCCCTAATTCTCGCGCAAAACATATTAATGTTGCATTCGACAGCGCCTACACAAAATAACAAAATATTATTTTTTACAAGATAATAATAAAGGTAAGTTATAAACTCCTCGGTTAAAAGATTTTATATTACATTAGATGAGGTACTTAAATGTTTAAGACTCTGGACTGGAAAAGACGTGGCATGGCATAAACATAAAGCGCAACTCACACTTGAGATTCACGAAAAACATCGTCATAATGGCAGAAACATGCAGGACTTCAGATGCTGTCAGCCTTGACTAGATGATTCATCTCAACGTATTGGTCTCCGGACGAACTTGTATAAAATACTATAAAACCAGGATTAAAGTATGTATAACTGGAAATCTGTCTTATTGATAGAAATTGCAATGGCGTAATTTTCCATTATTCTGGTAAACTCTAAGTACATATGTGATTTCTAAAAGCACCATAAGTTGTCTGTTATTAAAACTCACGGCAGTCAGTGAGACAATGAACAAAAAAAACTTACGGAGAACAGGTAGAAGATTAGATAGAAGGAAAATTATATACTTAGATAATATTTGTAAACAATAGACACTGAAAACAACGGATAAAGTTCCAAGCAATAATAGTTGCAAGTATGTATTGTAAACCGAACCCCGACGGCGATAAGATGATAGTTGCAAGTATGTATTGCAAACCGAACCCCGACGGCGATAAGATAATAGTTGCAAGTATGTATTGCAAACCGAACCCCGACGGCGATAAGATAATAGTTGCAAGTATGTATTGCAAACCGAACCCCGACGGCGATAAGATAATAGTTGCAAGTATGTATTGCAAACCGAACCCCGACGGCGATAACATAAGCTAAAACAATCTTCGTTTGTTGTCGATCAAATATTGTTTTGTCCAAAGTATATTAGCTATGGGCTGAAGGTATTATATTCGCACTGACTACTTCTAAGATATAATTAAATAAACATAAATATTGGCCATACACCATTGGAGCCTAGGCGGAATATGGAATGGATCAACAATCATTTTGTATGATTTTATTGCGGCGGTATTTCCGCCCGTAATTCGAGCACCCTGTGACTTATTTACTAGGTACTTGCTTAATGTTTTTAAGTAACAGTATTACTGCCGCAGTCATGATATACAATTGAACCCAAATATGATATCATTCAAATGGTATACAATTAAACCCAGATATATTCCGGTAGGACAGTTTTGTAAGAAAGCAGATAATTTTCAAGCTTAGAGCAACTTCTTTATTATTAACTTCTTTAATTATTAGAGTACTCTAAGTTTTATATTCAACAAGTCCTATAACAAATATTAATCAAGAATCGTAACATCACTTTAGTATTCATTATAAGCTGCGTACTCATGTACACCAAAAACCCGAGAGCACACGTGACCGAACTTGATAACTCCCCTACGATCATGATCAAACTAATTCGAAACTTATTCGAAAGACCTTAAGCTTGTATTTACAGATATGCCGCGATTTTTCTACCTATGGTTTGTTCCAAAGAAATGCTTTGCCGTGTCAATGAAGTATTTTTATGTGCATATCATGGAATAGATGTCACGGGGGTTTCTTGGAAGCCTGCCTGTTGTTGCTGACTGTCACTGTGGCACACCATTGTCAAAGGCTATTCTAGAATGTTCTCAATAGATACTCATTGAGACAGGTATGCGTACATTTATTCTTGGATTGTGTGAATCTTGCTCAAAATGCGAAAGTTTAAAGCTTGGATGTTATTTTCACATTCACGATGGAAACGGAATTTAATGTGGCAAATATTATATATATTTATTTTTGATAGAAATGCTTACTGCACTTATAGTAATTGTGACCAAAGCGCACAGTATGCTAAACAACACAAAACAAACATAGTGTTACATACATCATTAATTGATTTAAAAATGCTAATCTACATGTGTGCTTTATAAATTGATACATGTGTTGACAAAGTATCAAATTTTGTGCAAAAAATACTAACGTCTGGTTCTTGAGCAATCAAGGCATTGAGTAAGTTAATGGCCTTGGCTATGGGAGCATACCGAGCTGTGACCGAGCGGTCTGCAAGCGCTTGAACGACGGTGCTACGAGCAGGCGCCGGACGCGCCGCCGCCGTGCCGCCGCTGCAAGCGATCCGGCGTGGACAATGAGCAGCGAGACAGCGGACGAATTATCTATTTTTCCGCTAAGCAGTAGATTTGATACATTAACGCATATTTTCGTCTCGGCTCTCAGGTGTTTATGCTTTCCATTCTGGCAACAAACAGAGACAAATACAAAAATGGGGAGTACTTACCTTACCCATATTATTTTTTAGACAAATAATGGGCAAATTTCCTTTGGACTCGTTCCAGCATAATTTTGTATGTTTCGGTCCAATAATAAGGAGTTATATTCTAATTTACTACGCACAAAATACATAGTACAATATTAGAATAGCTTTTCTGTCATTGAACCTAGCTGTCTGTCTTATAACGAACCCTAGGGATTTAAACGCTTCAGTACAAATTTCTACTTAGGGTTGTTAAAGGCGAGTTTCATATCTAGGGTCACTCCTAAATCTCGGATTTATGTTACAGCGAGTACCTTATTGACACACCACAACAGGTCATTCTATTTCCATTCGATTCTATTCGATTCTATTCGATTCTATTCGATTCTATTCGATTCTATTCGATTCTATTCGATTCTATTCGATTCTATTCGATTCTATTCGATTCTATTCGATTCTATTCGATTCTATTCGATTCTATTCGATTCTATTCGATTCTATTCGATTCTATTCGATTCTATTCGATTCTATTCGATTCTATTCGATTCTATTCGATTCTATTCGATTCTATTCGATTCTATTCGATTCTATTCGATTCTATTCGATTCTATTCGATTCTATTCGATTCTATTCGATTCTATTCGATTCTATTCGATTCTATTCGATTCTATTCGATTCTATTCGATTCTATTCGATTCTATTCGATTCTATTCGATTCTATTCGATTCTATTCGATTCTATTCGATTCTATTCGATTCTATTCGATTCTATTCGATTCTATTCGATTCTATTGCACCTTAAATTTCGAGCACTTCCTGATTAGCTTTTCGGCTTAAATTAGCTTTTCGGCTTAAACTTTGAGGGTAGCTCACAACTCAATGACAATGATCTAAAAATATATAAAAAAAAATAGATTTGCTGCTTGTTTAAAGTGAAATAAGACCCGTCAACTTGCTTTTTCTGATCCGTTTATGTCCAGGAAAGAGTGAATGACATAATTATAAATGACAGATAATATATTGTCCAGTAGTTATGCCACGGCATCTAGATCCTTGGTTTGCCCAAGGAAGTTATATGTTTCGTGTTTTTTTTTGCGTACATACAACTTCCTTGGGTCTGCCTGCACTGACAAACTCTGACGCCACAGTTCGGCACCACCTATGTAATTCGACGTACATACAAGTATAATACTGGCACAAATAACAGTATATTGAAAATGCACATTTTTTTGGATCCGCGGTTAATGTTAAGGAATATGTATAACTCGACAGTAGAGTTTTGCAGCAGTGGCGTCATTCATTTTAGGTACTGTGCTCATTATTGTTTTAATTTCAACGTCGTACTAAATTCGAAGGTATACTAATTTCCAGACGTATTGAATTTTGCAGATTTACATTCAATTTAGCTTGAGTTTGATGACAATGCAAAAACTAGATGTTGTATTTGGAGTATCTGCAGAACCTGGTGTGGAAGCCCGAAGTCGGAGGTTATATACATTTTAAATATGCGCTTGTTTTTACACGACTATCCAAAAAAAGGAATGTAATGTTTTTAGGATTCACGTATGCTTGTATGTATGCAAGTTTCTTTATCCCACCATAACTTTTAAATGCCTGAACAGATCTAGACGTATGGGGTATCGTTAGAATCCTTACGAGTAAAATTGTTTTTATTTATTTTTTGTATAAAATACTATGTTTCTTCATTATGGCTCCATTTTCAAATGCGAAAATTATTAGTTTTTCTTTTCTATTATTTTAAGCACATTCCAACAGTATATAATTTATTAGCAAAAGTTCTTTTAGACGTGTTTTTTTAGCTTTTAAACCAGTTTAAACTGTTGTCAGGTTTTTACAAGCGTCAATATGGCAGAGGTGTTACAGCGGCCATGGTACGCCAACCTTAGTGTACAAATATTGTTTATTTAGTATAACCTTTAATAATAAATGCAAGCTGTGCCCGCGCGGACATTTTTCTGGGACATAAGGATCCTGTGTTATTCTCGAACCAAAAGTACTAATATAATCAAACTTCGTTCAGACGTCATATGTTTTTTTAGCGTTCCTTGCCTCAAAAGGGAAAAAGGAACCCCTATAGTATCACTACGTTATCCGTCCGTTAACTACGGAGCCGAAACGTGGACACTCACGGTCAAACTAGTCCACAAATTTAAGGTCGCTCAGTATGGAGAGCTATGCTGGAAGTTTATCTGAAGGACAAGATTCGAAATGAAGATATCCGACGGAGAACCAAGGTAACAGATATAGGCTGATGATGATTATGATCCTTCCGTTTGTCTGTCTGTTTGTCTGTCTGTCACGACCCATTTTCTCAGGAACGCGTGGAGGAGATATCATGTTTAAATTAATATCAAATACTTAGGTCTGAAATCACTGGGAGCCTATAGGGTACTTCCCATTGACCTAGAACCATGAAGTTTGGCAAGAATCCGAAAACCGTAACTTTATTTTGTTTTATCACAAAAAATATACAGTAGGTAATCTGACCGCTATCTATGTCGATGTATGGAGGCAAAGTATTCCAATTTAGTTGATCAAGTGTTGACAGTGAAAGTAACCGAACACACCGCTTTTGATAGATATATAGATATCTCTTTACTGCATTAAATCTTAAATTATAGCGGCCTTATCTCTAAGTAGCGATCTCTTCCAGGCAACCAGAACATTAATGAACTATAGGGTGCATATGGAAGTATATATTTACTGAAATTAATTAATTAGTATTTTTAGAATATATATTCGAAAAAAAAAACTTTTAAATACCATAAGTACAATATATAAAATAAAATATAGATAGATATATAGATAGATTAACTCTTTATTGGACACCACAAGCACAACAAGAAATTATATCTAAAAATAAAGTATAACAATGAGTGTCACAAGGGGCGGTATTATCGCTCAGAGCGATCTCTTCCAGACAACCGTGCGCGGAGAGGAATAACGCGTGGTATATACATACACATTATTAAGGCATATTTCTTAAAATCTACTAAAAATGGCTACAAATTCTAAATATTCGGTGTTATATGTTGTGACGATGTCAACCTCTTTCATGAAGTTAATCAAACCTTTTTCATAGTATATCACTGTATTTTCATGTCGACACATGTTCTTTATCTAGCATAAATGCTAAAGAAAACACGCCCGTCCTGTCAAAAAATAACTTATGCCAATAAATTATATACTTTCCGAATGTGCTTATCAAGGCCTTTAATTTGATACCCAAATCACTATTATTTATTATGTGCCCACATTGTAAAATTCGAAGTTTTATTTCTCAATTGAAAATGGAGCCATGCTGTCTTTGTAAATATCTTAAGTAAATACTAACATACATACATGCCGACTTATACGAGTATATTTAATTTGTAAACCAAGATTTACTGAACATAGCTGAAGGAAATGTGTGTAAATTGTATGCAGTAGACAGCTACGCCATGTAGCTGCGTAGGTGTTCGTGTGAGGACTTGCAGCTGCCAAGCTTTCGCTGCCTATTGAAGGAGGAGCCGCCACAGAACTTGGTGCTGTTTGAAATACTAGGGCAGGAGTCCGTCAACTTCTATATTCTTCTGCTACGTCCGTCAACTTTTACATTAATCTACTACGCTACCTCCTTCTCCTTATTCCTGTACCTACTATATACATTGTGTGCATGGAGTCCCCTTGTGCTGGTGAGCTGGTGAGCTGGTGTACACCTTCGGAAGACCTCCAGTCACAATGTGACAAGACAATATTTGGGTGGGTGGTACCCAAATGTAGGCAATTTGGGTACTCTTCTCTATTAGTGAATTAGTTATTCTGCCTTTATTGGAATGTTTGCAATGATGGTCCCCACAGCTTTGCCCTTTTCTAGGGTAAAAAGTACAAACAGACACAGAGGCAGATTTACTTTAACATCCTCCATTCTTGTTATGTTATTGGAACAAGATTGTAGGTGCATACATGCATAATATACAAAATGCAGTAAAATTACAACAGGCCATTAAATTTATTGAAAACTGTGTGAGTCACAAAATATCCATTATACTCTCTCGTCGCGTACCAGACACTTCATCTTATTTTTTTAGGGAACAGTGGGTTCTTGTCCACATTCTAAAGTTTAGTAACGGTGAAGAAGGGACAGAAGTAGAAAAGTGAATGGGAGTGACAAGGACGGGTACACGCGTTTTTGCGTGACTTCTGAGAGCCAAAGTTGTGGCCAACTATTAGTATTCGTTGTTGATGATGTTGAATAACTGCGATTTGGGCGGTTAGTATGCAATACAGACTTTCACGTAATATATTTATATAGCACGTAATATATGTGTATTTATGATAAACCATTGACTAGTGTACATTTTTCGAATAACCTGAGAATGGAGAGATGGTGGCCAAGTGGTATCTTTAATTTTATTACTTGCTGCGCCCGCGGTTTCCCCCGAGTATAAACATTTTCAATTATTCAAAAAAATACCTATGCCTCCTTGTGAAGCGAATAAAAAAATAATTAAAACATAGATCTACCCATTTCGTTTTTTTGCCAGATTATAATGCAAGGCAATTTATTTTTATATATATAATAGATAGATAGGCATAAAATAAATGTGCAATCTTAAAACTAAGAAACGGCTTGATCGAATTTATTTGTATTTCTGTCAATTATTAGATAAACTTGATACACAGAAACTGTTTAATTATGATTTTTCAATCAAACAATGTGAATAGTATTATTGTCTTGGTTTTTACACCCATATAGCAGTGCGCGCTGATATGGACTTAATTTCAGTGGGGTAGAGATATTTGTGCTGAAACGCAGCTCAGAGCTTCACAGTTCTGAGCTGCTAATTTTGTTGCTAGGTGCTCCATAAGCTCTGTAAATAAGACCGTAAGATCCGTAGAGCAAAAAGACAACCACCCACAACGACGCATTTTATATTTAAAACAGATTCTAGCACTAAAAAACTATTATTTTGCACCAACACATGTTCTGCTACTCAACACATGTTAAAACATTACTATGACCATAATTACATCTCACTTGTCTGTGCTGAGTGGCTATATAGATATATATATATCGCAATTACTGCTGTTTCTTAGTGTTTTCTTACCTTTATCATGACATTCCAACGAAAATTGGTTTACATTCGACATTTTGTTTACATATATATTGTGTAGAATGAAACTTGATGCGCATTGCTGGAGATAAACTTAAATTCAATCAACTACTAAGGAACTAGATCACTGGTGTGCCCAATGTTGCAGGGAAATGATAAAACAGGGATTTTACTTGATCAAATCTCTAAACTGAAGTGAAATGAAAAGGATATAAAAAGCAACAAGGTCGAGTCAAAGCGCATTACTGCCCGCTGCACCTGCAAGGCCAAGTCTATTCAATTGAAAACCAAACACGCATCAAAAATTATATGTATTGTATGTTATCAAATGTGTTTAAGTTGTCTCTGCCACTGAATTTGGAATACAATCTGATGACTTAGGGTTTTAGGGCAATTCTACCTCCAGGAAGTTGTCTATAACATTTTTAACCGCGAAAACGTGTTTTCGAAAATCACATCGCTTAATACAAAAAATCACAATAGTCTACATGAAAAAATAAGGTCAAAGTATTATATTGTAAATAGGAAAAGTAATAGCATCTTTACAACTCAAAATTAGCTTCTCATGAACAAGGAGAAATATATTCAATATTATAAATAGATCAAATCAATAAAATTTAGATAAACTAAGTATGCTTTGAGTTTCAAAATGGAATTTCCCTTTCATGTGCCAACAGAGTTAAATCTCACACTGGAAAAGGAAATACCCTTCAGACTCTACCGGTTCTTTGGAAATACGCCCGTTAGAGAAGAGAGCACCGAGAAACTCTACGGGGATGTCATTTTTTCCATATATGTTAATTCTGTATATTTTTTCCAAATGACAGAAATTATAATAAAATATATTTAAATTACAAATATACAAAATAAAAGTGACTAGGAGATATCCAACAATCATCAAACAATCAAACTAGGAAAAATAAAGCAAAAATTCTAACTAAGTATGTTGTATAAAACAACGTAACGTCATGTCATGATCTCATGTCATGTTGTAATCATGAGACATCTCACAAAGTACTTTAAACATTTTATACACTTAATGTAAACATAGAAGTGATCATTTTTTAATATCATGGAGCTTGGAGACATCAGGCCATGCATTACTGTCATTAATATAATCATTTACATTGTAATATGCTTTCTTTATGACATTTACTTTAACAAAAATTTTAAATCTATGCATTGATAATTTATCAATGCAGTCAGGTAAATTATTAAAAAAAGCGTGTACAGTCCTCCATATATAAACTACTAACTTTCTTTAACCGAAATCCAGACACTTTTAGGTTATTTTTATTTCTAGTATTAAAAGTATGGGCATTCTCATTTTTAACAAAGGTATTGATATTCTTCCGAACATACATTATATTTTCATATATATATTGACAAGCCACTGTAAGAATATTGATCCCTTTCAAATGTTCCCTCCGAGAATCGCGGGATTTTAATTCTTCTGTGACTAAGCAGTTTCGCCTCAGTACTGCGATTGTGCCAGCTGGCACACTCGGGCATTGGAAACGAATTCCTCTCTTCTGCAGCACAAATATTTATTGAATTTCTGCAGTTTTACCCTACAGCAAAATACCATATGACATTTTGCTGTGGGGTAACCTATGGGGTATTATATAAGTAATCTTGCAGTGGGTATATCGGAAAACTATACTAATCTTGCAGTGGGTATATCGGTAAACTATACTAATCTTGCAGTGGCTATATCGGTAAACTATACTAATCTTGCAGTGGGTATATCGGTAAACTATACTAATCTTGCAGTGGGTATATCGGTAAACTATACTAATCTTGCAGTGGCTATATCGGTAAACTATACTAATCTTGCAGTGGCTATATCGGTAAACTATACTAATCTTGCAGTGGCTATATCGGTAAACTATACTAATCTTGCAGTGGCTATATCGGTAAACTATACTAATCTTGCAGTGGCTATATCGGTAAACTATACTAATCTTGCAGTGGCTATATCGGTAAACTATACTAATCTTCCAGTGGCTATATCGGTAAACTATACTAATCTTGCAGTGGCTATATCGGTAAACTATACTAATCTTGCAGTGGATATATCGGTAAACTATACTAATCTTGCAGTGGATATATCGGTAAACTGCCTAATTTTACATACTGCATAGGCTGAAAAGCTCAATCGACCAGCTATCGACGATATTTGAGGACCCCACTGTAATTTTAAATCTACAGTAATACCCAAAAAAGTGGTTGACTGCACAAGGTCTCTACGGGCTCACTATTTATTAAAATACTTGAATTCGTAGGAACTCTTCTGACATTGAGTAGTGAGAATTTGATACATTTAGTTTTCTTAGGATTTCACATTTTTATATTATTTATAAACCAATTAATAAATAGTGAGATTGTCTTGTTAACATCGTCAAAATTGTTAATGTTTCTGTAAATCTTAAAAATTAGAGAAGTATCATCTGCAAAAAAAAACAATATCACATAAGCTCTCTATGAAATAGGAATGATCGTTAATGTAAGCCAAGTACAAGAAAGGCCCCAATATGAAACCCTGTGGGGCTCCCATTGTAATGTAGTGATACAGGTGACCTCACACCATTTACATCCACTTTTTGGATTATATCGCTAAGATACGAGGATAAAAGTTTGAGAGCTTTCCCATGAACTCCATAATGCTTCAATTTAGAAATTTTGGTTTCTTGGTTAACGTAGTCAAATGATTTGGATAAATGACTGAAAACGCCAAATGCGTCCTGTGACTTCTACCAATCATCTAATATTTGCTTTAAGAACCCTGTGCCTGCGTTTGTAGTGGAACGGTCTTTAGTGAAGCCACATTGTTAATTATCAGACCTGACAGACCGTTGAGATTAAAGTGTGTCAATCAATAACTGATTTAATATTACTTTCACAAAAAAAATAGAGCAGTAAGTATAGAAATGGGTCTATTGTTAGTCGGATCATATTTACTGCCAGACGAATAAGGGAATAAGTTTACTATTTTTCATTATGTCGAGAAAAACTCCTTCATCACTACAATTATTAAAAATAATGACTAAATATGGAGCTATTATTCCAATAATAGAACCTACAATTTTAGTAGATATTCCTCTGTATTTTTTATGCTAAGCAATTTAAATGTCTTTACAATCTAATTAACATAAATGTCTTTAAAATATAACATCACACTTCTCAGCGTTGCATGAGAGCATACAAAAAGCCTCAACTGAGGATGAATTTAAAGACTGGGTAGTTACAATTGGTAATTTTGTAAATAAATCTTCAAATGTATTGGTAACTTCATGATCTTTGGAAATTAATTTATTGCCGATGTTTAGGAAGAAATCGATGGTCTCGAGGTTTAATTTTGCCAGTTTCTGTATTGATTATTTTCCATGCTAAATTGATTTTATCTTCAGATTGTTTAATTTTTCTACTCAAATGAAGAGATTTTTCGGTATTACACGAATATTTAAATGTCTTAAGTATTCAACAAATTTCATGTCATTAGCATTCATATTTTTTTGAGTTTATAAATCGTATAATTTGTTTCTACTTTTATAAATACCTTTTCTAATCCAGCCATCAAATTCCAACCATATGCCCTTACATTCATAAAATTTATATATATTATTAAACTCTTTATCTATTATATTAAACAAGGAATTGCAAAGGTCATCAGGATTTCCATCAAACGGTATGTGAGTAAGTTGATTATCAATGTTATCAGTAAACGGCTCCAAAATTTTGCCAATAATAGGCCTGCAAGTGAACTCCTTAGAGTTTTTACTTGACTTACATGGAAACACAACGCTTTGCGCA
Source organism: Alsophila aescularia (assembly GCA_946251855.1). Taxonomy (NCBI): domain Eukaryota; kingdom Metazoa; phylum Arthropoda; class Insecta; order Lepidoptera; family Geometridae; genus Alsophila; species Alsophila aescularia. The sequence goes on from OX276373.1 coordinate 104,658,547, forward strand.
TTATAATCAGAGCTAAGCTTAACACTTATAGCCATGCTGCGAGGTTCACAGTTGCAAAAAACATTGTCTTAACAGGTTGCAGATGTGCTAGTGATTCTGGTTAGCTGATTAAAAAGGACTTTAAAGATTAAGCCCAAAAATAAATTTAGAAATTTTGCGCTTAATGGACATTAAACAGTTAAATCTACATTAAAATCGCCGCATACAACATTGAATTTTGAATTATTAGAACATTTCCTCAGAACATCCTCCATAACAGACACACTTTAAAATCAGCCAGTGGGGGTCTGTACACACATACAATAATTATATGATGCTCCAGCTCTACACATGATAACTCAAAAGTTCTATCTCTAATGCCTTGCTGGAAAATATGATTTTTATGAAAAATATGTAAGTTACCAGGCCTTTCCATTGTCTTAGCAGTCAGTTTAAACTAACAGATGTTGCCGAAAGTTGCCTCAGCTTAACCACGACTAATACAGCTATTAACCGTGGCACTGTCAGAGTGATCTATTATATTAAGTACAACTGAATCATATACGAGTATATTAAACGCTAACATTTTAGCTATGGTGATTTTGTCATTTTTGCTGAGATACAAAGTATTCTTTGTCAAAATAAATGTTCTAACAAAAATTTAGGTTTAAAAATACAATATGTCACTTTGGCAACAAGTCAAATTATGCAATGTCAAATTCAGATCATATGCGTGACCTTTTTGGGTCTGATTCATTTTATTAAAGTACCAAAATGAGCAGGCAATAATCCTGCCCACACCTGTATTTCCTATATCTACAAGGGCCTCAACAAGACTAATAATATCAGTTTTCTTTATATCTAGACTAGTTACCTAATTGTAATACAATTGTGGTATTTTTGTCATATGAACATTTTTTTATTTTTCACTGAAATACTTTTAGTGGCAAACTTGAGAAGCTATTATTACAGACTGTTTGAGTTAAGCAATTTTGAAGCAAGCTGCCCATGCATATACCTATTTGATCACTGAATACCAAAGTTCTTCTAGCGAACTCAGATGGCTTTGATAAACAATCTGAGCTTATTGGACAGTTAGCGAGAGGATCCTGCACAGGTGATTTGTGCTCAGGAACATCAACAGGATATTTTTTACTCCGAATGTATCCTGCACTGTCCTAGAGTTTTCTATGACCTGAACATTGGAGGTGCACTTATCACAGCTACTAGGGCTTTGAGCCCACCAAGCAAGCCATGGCTGCTATATGAGCTTTGATTTGCTTATTTGAAGCTACATACATATTTGCCGTTTAAGTCACACAATTGTTTTTTTAAGCTAGTAATTTTACTACTCATACATACCAATATATAAAAGTGAAACGTTGTCCGTTTGTTTTTTGTTCATATGTTTGTTTGTTTGGGGAGCTTTCACGCGATAACGGCTAGATGGATTTTGATGAAATTTGGAATGGAGATAGCTTATACTCTAGAATAAAACATAGGATACTTTTTATCCCGGAAAATTAAAAAAAGAAAATTAAAAAGCACAAAGAGTACTTTTAACCCACAGAAATGAGCACGCGTGCGAAGCCGCGGGCATCAGCTAGTATGATATAAGTGTATCAGTAGCGTACACATAATTTTTATCTAAACAAGTGTTCACAATAATAACAAGTTTTTACAAATATTATACAGTTTTGATATTTTTCAAAAATAATCCATTAATTTATGTTTTAAATAATATTATTCATACAAAATAGCAAATTCTCGTGGGCAGTGACAAATAGTGAAAGCTCAACCAAAATCAAACTATAAGTCCACGGAAATAAGACTCAAGGACGCTATTGATCGGCCGAGGAGGCGGGGCAAGGTCTAGAAGAGCTATAGGCTCCCTAGTCTAGCTGGATTCTGCGCAGTGCCTAGAACTCCAGTAACCATGCGCGTCCAGGAACTGTCAAACAACGCGGGATAAAACTAATACATAAGTTTAAACTTACTTTAACCCGGTCATTTTGATATAATACTCTCTTACCATCACATTTTATAGGAAAAGGATATGAAAATTCTATTAACAATACATACGGATAAATACTTTTTTATAGCTATTTCGTGTTTGAGATTAGAATCAGTTCCGAAATAGCTCGAGAGCTGTTTTTGTTTACTTTTTTTTGTTGTTGTTATAAAGTAACAATATAACGAGTGAATACAATCAAATAGTATTTAGAAAAAGTCTTATATAACCAATATATAACCTACATAACTTTTACGCCAGTTAGCTGTGGGGTTTCATGTCTTTTTTTCTGTTTGATTTGCATTGCATTCTGATTAAAAATGTTGACGTGATTGAAATACCAATGAAACATGTAAAGAAACTACTGAACATTTGGATATGGACGTTTAAAATTCGCAAGAGATGTTGAGGGTACTTTTGGCAAACTTTCTGGCTATTATTCTTCAGTTGTTCAATATTAATTTTGTAGGTTATGTTACCATATGACATTTGTTCGAAGGTGGGGGGAGGGGGGTTTGTGTGCAGTTGCCTGTGATGAAGGTCACACAAGGGGCCAGCTGCCTATATAAAGTTGCAGTCTTCAGCCCGCAGTCTATTAGCAGCCTGCATCCTCAACAGTTTTCTTTCTGGTTCCTATGTGGACAACAGTAAAATACCTAAAAATTAAATACAAACTGCAAGACCCAATCTTCAGGAAGTTTCATCTTACAAAGAATCACAAATAAAAACCGCAAGTAAGACCATATATTCAGACACCTGTTTTAATTTAATTTTTTCGCAATCTCTATGCCCGGTTCCTGAGGTACTTTCTTTTATCGATAGTTTTTATCAGCCCGCAGTCTATTAGCTAGCCTGCTTCCATAACAGTTTTCTTTCCCGTCCCTGGAAAAACTTGCTTGTTTTCTATCTCTCTTTTCTCTAAAAATTAAATACAAACAATAATAAAAATAAAAGATAAATAAAAGATATATAAATGCAAGACCCAATCTTCAGTAAGTTTCATCTTACAAAGAATCACAAATAAAAAACCGCAAGTAAAACTAACTCTTCAGACACCTGTTTTAATTTAATCTCAGTGAATATATAAATTAAATAGAGTGAAGCTACGGAGAATGTTATGGATTAGGATAGTTAATCAGAAACTGATAAGGAAGTACTTGATATTATTGCAAATATATCTGTACCTAGACACTTAAGGCGTCGAAGAAATCCTTTCGAAATGTTCACGGATGAAGAATTTAAAATAAGATGCCGTTTTCACAAAAGCACTGTGAACCACCTTTGTGATATAAATAATAATAAATAGCTGTTGTCAATTCAATCAAACTGTGAAGTTTTTTTAATACAATGGTACTGTTTAGTATTCATCTCAATTTAAATAAAATTATGCTGGATCACTAGAATAAATTCAGAAAATACTGATTTAAACAATACAAAAGATTTTGTGAAGGAATTAATGCAAAACTACGTAATTTAGCAACGTCTTTTTGAAGAGATTCATCTATCAGCGGAATTATGATCTACTTATTGGTTTAATAATTAATCGAACCATCCATTTTGTCTTCAAAAATACAGTGACAGATAAATGAGGTTTATCTTACCATAACTTTGTTGAATCAATAGCTAGCGACAAGTTATCTATGGACCTCAGAAACCGGGCATGTCTATTTAGTAACAAAACGTTATTTTTGGCAAAAAAAAAAAAATTGTTCGTGAAATTATTATAATAAGTAGATAGATAGATAGATAATACTTAATTGCACCTAAAAAGACATTCTTACAAACATTTCTATTTCATATTTCATTACCCTACAATCATTTATTTTAATATGTACTACGGATAAATTTAACACATTATACAGAAATCTCTTGTTTAATTTTTAATACATTTGAATTTGAAATAAATAAGAGCCCGATACAGGATTATTCGTTCTAGGAAATAAATGGGAGTGTATATAATTTATTTTTCCTTTGTTTTAGTGGACCGTTTGAAGAGCTTCTGTTGCAATATTCGGCCACGTGGTGTGTCGCCTCCTAAAACTCTATCGAAACAGGACTCCGTTCAGTTCCTAAGAGTATTTTTAGATCAGGTCGAACACAATCTAGATGTCTTCATGTATGCTGTACATCAAGACGAAGTGTGTGATAAGATCATTGAATTGCAGAAGCGAGGTGTTAAGATACGGATTGTATTGCACTCTAAATACTTGACAAAGATAGAACGTAGCGCCAACAGACTTCAGCTAGCAGGAGTGCCAATAAGATGGTTCCCAAAAGACAAAATGGAAATGTACAACTTCTTGTTAGTTGATGCCACCCCGAATAAACGTCGATGTCATATGTATGACGGTTCCCCTATCGGCCTATTATGTGCCTGCAACCGAAAGGACACGAAGATTGTGTACGATGTATCTAACTGCGTGATTCTGAGAGGCCGCTGTATAATAATGTACCAGGAACAGTTTGAGGAGATCTGGAATGAGCTGGAAGATGAATAACTTATCATCTGGAAAATTTGTGAGGCGTTGTAAACTTGTGACACTCCAAGATTTTTTTTTTATGTATTTATGTCGAATGAGGAAGTCCACATAATCTGTAGTAATTAGTAATTAATAATTTCTTTACAATGTGTTGCTCAGCATATGAAATGCATCGTGCATGTCATAATGTATTGCTCAGCATATGAAATGCATCGTGCATGTCATAATGTATTGCTCAGCATATGAAATGCATCGTGCATGTCATAATGTATTGCTCAGCATATGAAATGCATCGTGCATGTCATAATGTATTGCTCAGCATATGAAATGCATCGTGCATGTCATAATGTATTGCTCAGCATATGAAATGCATCGTGCATGTCATAATGTATTGCTCAGCATATGAAATGCATCGTGCATGTCATAATGTATTGCTCAGCATATGAAATGCATCGTGCATGTCATAATGTATTGCTCAGCATATGAAATGCATCGTGCATGTCATAATGTATTGCTCAGCATATGAAATGCATCGTGCATGTCATAATGACGATGATAAAGAAAATTTACGGGAGGGAGTTGGTATGAGAGATATAAACAACAAGAAAATAGGTATTTATAAAAATATATTATTAGCATAACGGAATGTTTATAAATGGTAAATTAATGGAAATATGCATAATCATAAAAACTGTAGTGTTCTGTGGGTAACTTTACAATACAAATATTAATACAATATATATTCATCTTGAAACACCTTTTGACTGGTACGTACACCCATAAAGTGGACGAACAAGTGCAGCTTTAATCTGGTCTGGTCAATATACAGCGTACAATCATAAGTGTAATAAATTAGGATTTATTACACATATGGTATAATATTGACCAGACCATTGTTTGTACAACCGTAACATTTAATTTTTATTTTTATTAATAAGTTACTTTTTTTTTATTGATTCTGAGTACGAAGTTCGCCGGGTCAGCTAGTAGGATCTAAATTAAAAAAAAAAATATTTTCTTACAAATCTTATAAATGTTAAATATAAATAAAACGGCTTAAAACTCACGAAAAAGAAGATCGGAAATACTCCGACCAGTTTCAGACTATTTTGAAGTCCTTCATCTGGGAGTGTTACGCCGACAAAAAAAATGTTATAAATGTTCTTATAATTGTTCTTATAAATGTTCTTATAAATGTTCTTATAAATGTTCTTATAAATGTTCTTATAAATGGTCTTATAAATGTTCTTATAAATGTTCTTATAAATGTTCTTCTAAATGTTCTTACAAATGTTCTTATACTCATACTAATTTATTGATAACAATATCGTTATAAATGTTCTTATAAATGTTATAGTATAAGTAATGTATGTTGTATTTATAATGTATGTGTACATGTTTAAACATTAAATGTTTAATTCAATCAGTAATATTACACAAATTATGTGTTTATTGTTATTCCTGCAACACAGTCAAAATTAAATAGGTTACAATAAATGTTCTTATAAATGTTCTTATAATTGTTCTTATAAATGTTCTTATAAATGTTATAATATAAGTAATGTATGTTGTCATTATAATGTAAGTGTAAACGTTTAAAAATTAAATGTTTAATTCAATCAGTAAAATTACACATATTATGTGTTTATTGTTATTCCTGCAACACACTCAAAATTAAGTAGGTTACAAATGTTCTTATAAATGTTATAATATAAGTAATGTATGTTGTATTTATACTGTATGTGTACACGTTTAAAAATTTTATGTTTAATTCAATCAGTAAAATTACACATATTATGTGTTTATTGTTATTCCTGCAACATACTCAAAATTAAGTAGGTTACAATAAATGTTTTTATAAATGTTCTTATAAATGTTATAATATATGTAATGTATGTTGTATTTATAATGTATGTGTATTATATGTGTACATGTTTAAAAATTAAATGTTTAATTCAATCAGTAAAATTACACATATTATGTGTTTATTGTTATAACACACTCAAAATTAAGTAGTTTACAAATGTTCTTATAAATGTTATAATCTAAGTAATGTATGTTGTATTTATAATGTATGTGTAAATGTTTAAAAATTAAATGTTTAATTCAATCAGTAAAATTACACATATTATGTGTTTATTGTTATAACACACTCAAAATTAAGTAGTTTACAAATGTTCTTATAAATGTTATAATATAAGTAATGTATGTTGTATTTATAATGTATGTGTAAATGTTTAAAAATTAAATGTTTAATTCAATCAGTAAAATTAAGTAGGTTACTAGGCAGTATATAACTCGGAAGTAGATAAATAGGCAGTAGGTAACTCAGAAGTTATATAAGTAATGTATGTTGTATTTATAATGTATGAAAATATTTAAAAAAATAAAATTTATTCGGTCAGTAAAATTTAGTATATGTGTTCAGTGTAACTGTTGTTTTAATATTATTCCTGCAACACACTTAAAATTAAGAAGATTACTAGGCAGTTGATAACTCGGAAGTAGGTACATAGACAGTAGTAGGTAACTAGGAAGTAGGTAACTGGCAGTAGGTAACTCGGAAGTAATATAAATAATGTATGTTGTATTTATCATGTATATGTAAAATTTTAAAAAACAAGTTTATTTCAATCAGTAAAATTAAATATATGTGTTCATTTGTATTGTATTGTATTGTGTGTAATTAAGTAGGTTACTAGGCAGTAGGAAACTCGGAAGTTGGTAGAAAGGCAGTAGATAACTCGGAAGTAAGTAGAAAGGCAGTAGGTAACTCGGAAGTAGAAAACTGGCAGTAGGAACTCGGAAATAAATAACTTAGAAGTAGGTAACTCAGAATTAGATTAGTTTGTATAAACGTATAGTATTTTAGTTTGTATATAGAAGTAGAGTTGATGACCAACGCTTCGCTTTCCCTACCAACAATAAGATGGGCCGACAATGTTTTCAGTATCGCCTGATTGGCACAGGACCGAGGTTAATGGAAACGGAGAGGCATATACCCAGAAATGAGACGAGGGAAGCGGTGGATGATAACGTAGAAGTTCTAGAAAAGTATTTGTACCTCTTTGATAAATCTGATCCCATTTTATCGACCCCATCGTAAACAGGCCAGTAAGAGCTTAGAGTTTTAAAAATAAATACTCTATTAGCGAGCGGAAAACTTCGTATGCGCTAAACAGAACTCCATACATTAGAACTGACAGGCCATACAGAACGTAATGAAATGCATAAAAACCGATTAGAGTCATCTATTTTTATCTTTATGTGTATTACCTTCATGTTTTTTTAGTTCACTTTTTTACGTCTCATTGTATCAAAGTAAGCAGTTTCGAGTGGCGCTAAGAAGAGCATGCGGTTGGATGCCTTGAACTTACTCACACGCAATAGAGTGGCGTCCCGATCGCTCCATTGTGAATGTTGACATACAAACCGCCACAATGTCACACATGGTTACCGATAGGTGCGTCAGTATGTTATCTCTGTACAAACTTCTTCGTTTGACGCACGAACACTACCGTAAAAGTTTCCAGGATGTATCGCCGTGCTAGCCATGCATGCGATGGACGATGTAAGTGACTTGAACGAATACGCGTTTGTACCTAAGTTTGTATAATTTGTATGTTCTTATATTATAACTAGCTCTTATACTATATGAGAGATGGTAGCCTAACGGTTCTATAGTGCAACTTTGAATCCAACGATACCGGGTTCGATCCTAGGCTCCGCACCAATGACTTTTCTTAGTTATGAGCGGTTTTCCATCGCTTCGTGTTTCGGAGGGCACGTTAAACTGTCGGTCCCGGCTGTTATTATTGATTAATAGCAGTCGTTAAGCCATGTCAGAGGCCCTCGGGCGGCTTGACAAACTCTAACACCAGAGGCTAGCACTACCTCATACGACAAACAACAAACAAACTAGCCCTGCCCGCGGCTTTGCCCATGCGGTAATTTCTCTGGGCTAAAGGACCAAAAGTACCTATAAAGTACAATGTATTTACATAATTTCTTCGAAATTCGTTCGCCCATCGAATAGTTTTTTTATTGATTGTTCGGCTTCTACTCATCGGATTCAGATACCACACCAATATGTGTGTCAAACTCTAAGCCATCCAACAGTAAAAACCACATAGTAATCGTAATTTTTACGCGATGCGCAAATAGTCAAACAGACAGTCACCATTTTTTCAGTAGCCTAATTTAAGTCCAAGATAAATCCAGATTTTTGTTACTTACTGCTTATTATAAGTATAGTCAGATAAATAGAAATATACAGAAGATAGATAGCCTAGATATTATGCTAATTCGAAATATAAAATAAATAAATAAAGAGGTATTAAAAAGAGTCAATCAGGGTGTCATAAGACTCATATGAAAGGTCTTTTACACATTTTTAATTAATTATTGAGTTCGTAGTTTTTCGATACCACTTCCAATACTAAGTTAGGTGACCTTGAGTCACTTCCCTCGGGAGTGTGGATAGGGTGGGCGTCATACTTTTATACCCACTGCTCAGTTGGAAACGTTCAGGGTTTTCACTTCAACCCGTGGGTCACGTTGAGCACAGCGCGTATTCTGGTACTGCATGTGTTATCTAAAAGTATCCTTATTATCATCATCGTCACTTCAGCCGCAAGATGTCCACAGCTGAACAAAGGCCTCCACTATACAACGCTACAACGAGTGGTGGATCGCTGTTCTGCGGTCGTGGTGTCAGAAATAGGTTCCGGCAGATAATCAGTACCAACTGCCAAGGCTTTATGCGGCCTTAGCGTTGTACGTTTCACATTAGAATGAAAAGGTCGAGAAACGAATGTCTAAGCTAGCCTTTTAGACACCAAACAGCAGTAATTTATTAACTACTATTCGTAAACAAACAAATAAAATTACTAAAGATCTTTTATAATGTTGTGTCATAAATAAAATGTATATTTTCTGACTTCTATTTTTCTTTCTGTTTGAATCCAGGGACTCCCCGCAGTTCTCACGTCGTTGGTCTATTCCTAGGGACCCCCCGTTCTAAGCTCCATCTTTCGGTCCGAGGTTGCCGTTCAAGAACTTTTTCCCCCAACGGGTATCGGTTCTACGAGCTACGTGGCCTGCTCATTTCTACTTCCGTTTGCTAATTCTGAGTGCTACATCGGTATCTTTAGTTCTTTTGCAAATATCTATATTCCGGATGTTTCTTGCAAACACATCCCATGCATTAAGCTTTGTGTTTGAAAGGGAAATTCCCTTTCATGTGCCGACAGGGTTAAATCTAACATAGGAAAAGGAAATACCCTAATCTACTCTACTGGTGCTTTGGAAATACGCCCGTTAGATAAGAGAGCATCAAGAAACTCCACGGCGATAATTATTTCCGTAATAGCTCGTCGTATGACTATCTAATTAAGCTAATGTGAGCTAAATAACCACTCTGAATAGCCACCCTAAAATGTAGCCGGATTCCTTACTGCAGATACATCGTGGTGTACCTACAGCTCTTGTAACAACGACCGAATGTTTTGTAAATCGTGCGCGTTGGATGTCTATGTACAATTTCCTTGTACACGTTTGGTATTCGAATACCTTGGCCGGTGAGACGCTTGTTGATCATTATAATTACTTTAATTTGCATTACTCGATACATTGTTAGTGATTGTTTAAATAAGCTTTTGTCCGTACAGAAGTTTACAGTATGATAGGGATTTGTCAGTCGTTTTATTAGGTGGCTTAAAAGGGAGGAGGAACTAAATTCGACAGTTTTTGTTTATTTACTCCTATTTGCGGGATTTCTAGTTAGTTTTTATTTAATGAGGTGCGGGGTGGTTTCATTATAAATAATTTTCATGACACATGGTTCAGTAGATTTTAAGAAAATCGTTTCGGATAACTCTCTATTGAATTCCAATTAAAAGTTAATCGTGTTAGAACGATTAACTTTTAATAAAGATATGGCGGTAATAAAATCAGCAGTCTTATAGCTTTCATCAATCCCTTACAGACAACCTTAAGAAGGAACAAACAAGTCTAAAAAAGAGCAGAGGGTGGCGCTATTTACGGTACATAATTTACCCCCAGGTGCAACAACTCTTGCACTTATTAGTACAGGCACTACCGACACTTATTCGTCTTAAACTGTAAGGCCACAACTATTATCCTATACATGTCACATTTCGCCATCCCTTGCGAGGAGGTGGTCACCATCCGAAGCTGCCTTTACCGTAAGTGGCCGATGTTAGCCACTTTTTGTTAAAACTAACGGTGGCTCCGTGTGTAATTGCGATGAACAGTACTCGGCAAAAACCTGTCTCATTTATTTTTAATGTAGATAGTAGCTAACGGCTTTCTAATGTCAAGAGAGAAGGAATCTAAAGCTTGTGCAGAGTCAAAAGGTATCGATAAGCTCGCACAGCTGCCTCATGTGTGCAACAGGACCAATAGTAGTACTACGGTACTGCATTTTTTTAAATTAAATTCTGAGATAATCTCTATGGATATATTTGTCTACATTTGACTTTGGTCGCATGAAATCTATTGGTTCTATTCGACTTAAAGTCTGATATAAAATGTTAATTAAATTGACAAGAATAAATAAGTGTAGGAGTAGCGTCACATGTGTAATGAATACCGTTCGTTACACATATGGTTATATTAAATTATACTTAATGAAAATCAGAAGCTCATGTGTCAAAGACTAATCGGTACATAGCTGTACAGAAAAAAAGCGATATTTGGGCTTAAGTTGTTTAGCTGCTCTAGTTCTTGACTTGATACATATGTCGCAGGCAGATAGCTTAATCCGCCGTTTAATTAACTGCCTAGGCTTGTAATTACCATTTAATCACAAGCCTAGGCATTCAACTAATGGCCTGAATGATATTCAGCGGCATGAAATTTAATGAACTGGCTGGCTAATTGCTTAGGCCATTCATACAATAGGGGTGTGTGTGACAAAAAAGACGCAATTATATCAAACATATCAGTTTGCAAAGAGACAAATGTATATAAACATATAAACTGTTTTCATGTTCAACCTAACTAACCTACCTAGTTTTTTAGGCGTAATTCTATCAAACATTATTTGCAAACAGATGAGTCACAGCTAAATTCACATTATTTTTTCGCTATACTCTTGTATTGTACATATTTTTTTGCGTAAACGCAATTGAACTGTGAGAAACACCAACAAAATTGTTGCTAGCCGACACCATATTAACCACAGACTAGGTAGCGAATAGCGACACTACGTATATTGACATTGTATGGGCTTTAGCGCCAGGTGGCAGAAAGTGGAACTAAATATAAATAAATAGCCTAGGCAAGTAGTTAAACGTGATCGATCCAAAATCATTTGCCTAGCTGTTAGATTGAATGGCTGAATCTCATTCAGGCCATTAGTTGAATGGCACCATTAAATCAAAAGGCTAGGCACTTAATTAAACGGCGGATTAAGCTATCTGCCGGCGACACATACATATTATTATGTCAATTGTTTGTCCTTACTCATAAAAAACGAACTTAATAAGGCTTTCTTATCTCTAATTCAGTTGAAAATCAGATAAATAGGTTTTTATTTTATGTATTATTGCCATAAATATATTATGTATTGTTAATTTTTGTTTTTCTGAATTTATATCAATACAAAACATTTCTACATGGTTATCATTAGTTCTTGAAAGCAGCAGTAGTATTATATCGGTTCTAGGAAGGCTTATTAATTGCTTATTATAACCTTTATCACCAATGCAATACGATAGGGCGCAAACAAAGGACTGACGTCTGTTAGAAGAATGCCCAACTTTGTACAGGTACTACAAGGGCACAGACAAGGGTATCGCTGGCTGGATGCAAACAAACAAGGGACCCGCTGGCTGGATGCAATCAGACAAGAAACCCACGCACTGGCTGGATTCAAACAGACAAGTTACCCACTGGCTGGATTAAAACAGACAAGGGACCCGCTGACTGGATTCAAACAGACAAAGAACCCGCTGGCTGGATGAAAACAGAAAAGGGGCCGCTGGCTGGATAAAAACACACAAGGGACTCGCTGGCTGGATGTTTCCGCCACCCCCCTTACAGGGGGGAGGTCATGCCCCTCCCTCTCGCACCCCCTCCCCTCTCCTAAGTACATATGTATATATACTGATGCTAACGACGAGCCGAGATTTCGCCACAATAATCACACTTGGCAGACGTGTTACTGATCGCAGTAGATGTTGATACTTAAATAGGAAAGATGATGCTGTTCATTTTTTAAATTCCCTGCAATATCCCTTATTTATCTTCAACGTACAACACATCTGGATAGCTCATATCTTGCAGATCATCCAACCTTCTTGCCACGATACTAGATCATAATGTAGCTCTTGCTTGCCTCTCGAAGTTTGATAGTTGATAGTAGTTAGCTGATACCTAACTTGTCAAAGGCCAAGCCTTTGTATCACTTTCACCGGTCGGCGGCGCTTGCGCTTTGCGCAACCTTCCGATAGTGCCATTGTTACCGAATTTACACCTAGACTCAACCCGTTTTACAGCCATTGCAACTTGCTAAAAACTTTCTTAGAAAAGATAACGATAATTTCCTTTATTACTACAATGAGGAGGTTCACTCACATCTTCGGGATTTCTGAACCAAATTTGATAATTCCCTTTTATTTATAAGGGCATAATCATCAGTATGGCCCCATATATGAGGGCTCCATGTCAGAGGGGTTCCTACGAATTCAAGTATTTTAATAAATAGTGAATGTATGTTCGGAAGAATATCAATACCTTTGTTAAAAATAGGGATGTTCATAATTTTAATACTAGAAATAAAAATAAACTAAACGTGTCTGGATTTCGGTTAAAGAAAGTTAGTGGTTCATATACTGTATACGATTTTTTAATAAGTTACCTGACGGCATTGATCAATTACCAATGCATAGGTTTAAAACTTTAAAAGAAAGAAAAAAAATCTCATAAAGAAAGCGTATTACAATATAAATGATTATATTAATGACAGAAATGCATGGCCTGATGTTTCCAAGCTCCATGATAATAATAAGTGATAACTTCGATGTTAACGTTAAGTGAATGAAATGTTCAAAGTACTTTGTGAGATGTCTCAGACATACCATGAGATCACGTTGTTTTATACAACATAATTATCGAGTTAGAAGTTTTTACCTTATTTTTTCCAGTATGATTGTTTGATGTTTGTGGGACATCTCATTGTCACTTTTACCTTTATATTTGTAGTTTACATGTTTTGTTATAATAGTGACATTTGAAAAAAATATAAAGAATTAACAAATATGGAAAAAATACATCCCCGTAGAGTTTCTTGGTGCTCTCTTCTCTAACGGGCGTATTTCCGAAGCACCGGTAGAGTCATAAGGGTATTTCATTTTCCAGTGTGAGATTTAACTCTGTTGGCACATGAAAGCGAAATTTCTTTTTCAAACTCAAAGAATACTTAGTTTATCTAAATTTGGATTGATTTGATCTTTTTATAATATTTTATGTATATCTCTTTGTTCGGGAGATGTTAATTTTGACTAGTAAAAGTGCTATTATTTTTGCCTATTTACAATAAAATACTTTGACTTTGACTATAAAGTTTATGAAAATTGATTCAGTTTTTTTTAGTAATTTCATTTGAAGCCGAATCAAATTGAAAAAATATAATTAATAATGTTATTCTTCTAAGTAAAATCGATTTCGGTACTGTATGATAACCATTATTGAAATATCCTTTTTTTACACAGTTGGTTAAAAAGAAAGGAAGCACACTAGAATGCGCACACAAGATACCGCGAAAAAGAAGACGAGAAAGGTTCACAACACGAGTCTAGATGTCTGACGACGTCGCATGATATCCGCCAACATCGTACTACATATAGTAACTACGAGACATAAATCCCGATAAAATCGATTCGAACGGTGAACCCGTGGCCCGTGGGACCATCCTCACAATCAATTTAAAAACATGCAAAAAAACGAGCGAGAGCATGTGAAATAACCCTAGTAACAGTGTACAACTTCAACGATTTTGTGTTGGTTGTTGATGCATCTAAGGTTGGCCAGCACAATTGATTTAAAAAGAATCTAAACAATTTATGTAGCTTCACTTCTTTATATCTGTTGCATACGTGTGTACTATTTTTTCGTCACATGAATGATATTTTTTGTAGATCAATTAGAGATTACAATCCAAATAAAATCAGACTTTCTAAATACATAGAATAATCAACATGCATCGGAATACTAGATCAAACCCTACTAGAGGCTACCGTTTGAATGTAGCCTTAGAAGCTGACTGGGGTGATTCTAACCTGGTTTAGTTTAATGCTACTAAAATGCAGGCGTGATTGTTCTGGGCTAAAAAAGTTCTATAAACCGATCTCCGTCTTTTCGTAGTGTAACAATACGAAATCTGGAGCTTTTGTGTTTCGAACTCACATCAAACCTTAATTTTGGGTCTTACATTGAATCCAAAGCCAAGGCTGCAAAGAAACTTGTCTAAGGTTAGGCGGTACTTCACACCGGGACAGCTTTTGTTTTTTTATCAAGCAGAGGTCCGATCTTGTATGGAGTACTGCTGCCACCTTTGAGACGGTTCTGCCAAGTATCAGCTCGAGCCTCTGGATTCAATTGAGAAACGTGCTATGAGGCTCATTGGGCTCATTGTCATGACACTCTGGTAAAGAGTAAGCGTCAAAGTCTGCGCATCGACATGAGGTCGCAAGCCTGTCGGTATTCTATAGATAGCACTATGGAGAGTGTGCACAAGAACTGCACAATCTGTTTTTCCCATCACGTTCCCATCACCGTACGACTAGACGATCGGCCACCCTTTTATGGTTGAAATACCTCGCACAAGAACGAAGCATAACCCTTCTTAATTTATGATAAGAACTGCAAAGGAATAGAATGCTCTGCCTTCGTCAGTGTTTCCGGTAAAATGTAACCCAGGTATATTCAAATCAGAAAAATAGTGAATAGGTAAGCGTGCTACAACTTCGATATCATCGCTTTCCATCAGGTGAGATCGTGGTCAAAGGATTGCCTTGTCCCTAATAAAAAAAAACATCTACTTTAGTTGATAGTTAGTTCGAAAGTTTAAGGAAAGAATATGGGAGAGCGCACTAAGTTATAATATCGAGCTATCGAAAACTTTGAACATTTGCCCATTGAACTTAATTAATTCCATCACTGGAAAGGTCATAAAAGGCATCCAGAAGGAAGATCTACTTTCGACAAAACTTTTTACCACGATCCGGGAATCGGTACTGGGTATCCAAAAACTTGGCGGTTAGCTGGAAGAGACTTGCTTTGCCACGGACAGGAACCCCTGTCCGTGGCAATAAGAAGTGTATCAGTGGCTATAATAACCTAACCTCAGGTTTTCCGACGATATTGTTACTCTTCCACATCCCAAAAGGTTTCAAAAACTACTGAAAGTTGTCAGTGACGCAATCCTCATGTACGGACTCAGCATGGACATTGAACATGTCAAAGAACAAGCTCATGATTATCAACACGAGCAAGAGCACGTGGCCAAATCCCTTTGTATTGGTCCACCAAACACTTGATAAAGGACTAATAAGAAACTTGTCAATGTCATGTGTCTGAAACGTTAACTCGTGGTGGGACATTCTACCCATTCTCACAAGAAGTGCTTAGGCTTGGTCTTAGAGTAAGATTCATTTTCAAGATTTGCCAACGACCTTTGGATTGCATTATTCTTGGAGACAAGTTAGCAAACCGCTTCAAAAATTTGCTACTGCACTCCAAGATTCAATTCGCTGCTGTAACTAAAAAAAACTGCCATGCTAATGGGGATTAGTCGAGCGAGACACATTTGCCGCATGCCATATGAACTAATGCGTGATGGCCTCCATCCACCGATTGAGTCCCAGCAACGAAGCTGGCCTAAGCGGTGGTGGAGAAACGATCTTGACGCGAATGCTAAGAATTAGTCCACACAAAAAACAGATCCCTAAGCTTGGGAAGGGCCTTTGCCCAGCTGTGGGATGATTATGATGATGCATAAATGATTGAGGGGAAGTTATGTCTGGTACATAAATCATAATGAATGAGTGCTGCTTGTTGGGAAAGTGGATATACCTTAAGTGCGTGCAAAGCCAGTATACATCTAGGTGTACAACCGTTCAAATTCAAGTGGCATCATATCAGCGTAACGGCCGACATTCTAGGCAACTCGACCCCTTCCATACAAACAATGGACAGTTGAGCCGTTTGTTTGTAA
This sequence comes from Alsophila aescularia, assembly GCA_946251855.1. NCBI lineage: Eukaryota > Metazoa > Arthropoda > Insecta > Lepidoptera > Geometridae > Alsophila > Alsophila aescularia. The sequence goes on from OX276373.1 coordinate 104,675,258, forward strand.
ATAGCGACAACCAGACCTCGAAGGTGCTCGAAGTATTTATGTGATGGGCGGTTCGAAGAACCTGCCTTGTCACATGATACTGAAGAAAGAAAATAATAGCAAGTAATAATACATAAAAACGGTATAGTATAGATACGTAGGCAAAGTATAAAATGAATAATATTTCATATATTACCTTTACGTTTTAGGTATTCTATAGATTCTATACAATACCGGATTATACAGATTCCCGGTATCATATACATTTAAATTTAAATTTTTCTGTGTTTTCATGAGATGTTAAGTTTTGATTCGTAAAAGAGCTATTATTTTGCCTATTTACAATAAATACTTTGACTTTGAAGAATAGTAAAATAGTACACACAGTCAGTCAGAACTTTATGTAACATACATAACACATACACACATGATAACACTGTTCTGTGTGATAGATAACCCAACCACCAAGCAATGGCTTTGTGTAGGCACATTAGTGTCAAAAGCGTTGACCACAAATAGCGATTTGCGTTGCGGTCGTTCCCTAATTCAAATTCGTCCCTGCAAACTCATTAAGTGATCACAATACATAACCTGTCAGGTATATAATTTGTAAAATATACATTGTTTGTTTGCTTTTAGAATGACGTATTGCTGGCTTCTGGTGTCAGAGTTTGTCAGGCCGTCGGAGCGCCAACTGACCTGATTACTTACTTAAAACACAAATTAAATACTTAATGTTAATAAGGCAAAGAGAGGTTTTGGTGAAGCTATTGTTAGATGAAAATGTAAGGATTTATAAAAAAACTAGCTGTACCCGCGGCTTCGCACGCGAATTCTTTTCTCTAGGTTAAAAGTACTCTATTGCTTTATTATAAGTATAGATACAACCTAGCTGCGCTTGCAGCCTTGTTTGTCCGCGTGAACTTTGTTTCCGGGAAAAAAACAAATTTGATTTTTTATTCCGAAAACCAAGCTTGCTTTATTGATACCAAGTTTCATCAAATCCCATTAATCTGTTCCGGAGCTGAGTTGATCTGCCGTTACAAGCCACATAATCTTGCCCAGAGACGCCCATCGCTCTCCGAACATTTCTAGTACCTGGTAGCCTTTTGGATTTCCGTATTTTGAAGTCTGTCGCTTTTACTTAGTCAGATACTTTGTTTGTCATTATGAAAGTAACTAAGAATTGTCAGCGTTTTTTTTCTATTTAAGCACTAAAAGATATGCAACAGACGACTTGAGTTGAGAACCTCCTCCTTGAAGTAGGCTATATTTTTGACAACATTATTTATTTATTGCACTTACTTTTACTTTATTGCACAATTAAATAGAGTACAGATGGCAGACTTCATACTAAAAGCGTTAGCATTCAAAAGCCCCTTCCTAACGTAGTATTTAGTAGTTAATTCAAAACTGATCTGTTTCGATTTGATTTATCATCAGTTTTCAAGATGCGGGTACAAAGAATGAAACTGAACTTTTGAACACAAACTCAATGTTTCTAGCTGCAACTAGTCCACTATGGGTGATTAAAGCTATTATGTCTGTTTGTACCGATTTCTTCCTAACAAAGCTAAGAACCATCTCGCCAACTCCAACTTTCAATTATAATAAAACCTGGTTGGGATTAGTCCAATCGTTTGGATGCCACAGACAGACACACAGATGAACAAATATTTATAACATCCCTCATTTTTTGTCTGAGGTTAAAACACTAATTGCATCACAACACAAGTATTGTGAGTACCTCGTAGAACGCATCTCGCTATTTCCATTTTCGTCTACGAGACGACAAAAACATTGGCCGTTTACGTATGACTCCTAAAACCAAACAAAACTATCAGAATGCAGACCATACGGGGCTCCTAACGAAGGCTGCTACCGCACGTGCCTTGCATTCCCTGCCTTCTTAGAACAGCCTTTCCAAATGCCATGGATTAGCATTTACAAGATTTACAACCAATCAAACAATATCAGTCTTATCGCAGAGCCACAAAGTAGCTTTTTGTTTATAAACAGCTGTAAACCGTACAAGGTAATAAAGTGTCCCGTTTAATATAGTGTACGATGCAAATGTATCTTATTCCTGAGTCAAAGAGGTTAGATTATTACACAGAAAGACCTACTTACATAAACTCACTAACCAATACTTGTATGTAAACTTGTACTTGTATATGTAGATCGATGTTTTATCGTTTTCTCGTCGAGTTACGAGTAAAGAGAAGGCAAGGCTCGTCCAGATAATATTTTTTTTATTATAAGAAAAATAATCCAAAGAAAATAATTCTTAAATAAAGTTAACAAAAAAGAGTCTAAGCTAGTAAGGGTATTCCTATTACTTAAGTACAACAGATACGTGCAAGTTGAATTATATTAAACATTTTTTTACAATAATAATTATGTATGTGCCCCAGACTAGGCATTACTTGTACTCGTATCTTGGGAGCATAGACAAATGTTTCCCAAAATTATTATTGGGCTTGGAGGTCAGTATCTGTTCAGTTACAGTTTTGACATTTGCATTATAAAATTTCAAAAGAATAACATTATTCAGAAGATTATTATTACAATTAATGTATACTTAATAACAAGAAGTGTGTACAGACAAATAATTAAAAATAAACGGATTGGGCTGTGACGACAATGCACGGCCGTATGTTTGTCGTGGCCGTCGTCGTGGGACATCTACGCCTCGTACGATTTGATCCGGTCCTGGACCCTCTCGTTCGCTCTGTCATACCGTTGTGAGCTCCAGAACTTTTTATTTTCAACAATGTGCCTTATCTTTGTTTTAGAATGGACTCTCTGGGAACTGCAGCCACTTTTTTGACTTTTACTTTTTTCCCCTCGGTTTTTTTATTTACTTAGTCTTGTGTCGATTTTCCGTAAACTTTTTCATGTTAAATCGAATTTTCTCAAGAAGATCTTTACAACAACGCCTGAATCAATACGCTACCTTACCTAAATCGGGAGTTATACCGAATTAAAGATCACTAAAACATTCATTTTGCTGATTTTTCTCTGTGCGACCTGCACTCAAAATTATAACATCGGGCTGACCATATAAGCTAAAAAATTATGACAAAATTATATTTCTGGAGCTTATAGTTACAGAGCTATAAACGCGAGATGATATAGAATTTTCTGCACTGGTACACTTATGTTTTATTTTCTGTGATTCGACCGATTCGGGCGAAATCATTTCGGTCGAAACGCGAATGACTCCGTATGTTTCGGTGTTATTTTAAAGACGTTTACGTCAAAAAATGTATCGAGTACTTAAAATGAGCTACTGTTTTTTTTACGTAGTAACATTTTTTTAAATGGTGTCTGGAGGTTTGTTCACGCATCAGTAAATACAACTGCAGCTATTGAAATTCGGTTTTCATTAGGATTTGACTTGAAATTCGCGAACTGAGATGATAAGAAGTCGAGCAATTGATAAATATCTATTTGATAGCTAAAAGAATATTGTTGTTTGGTAATTTGACTTATACCGCAGGAAAATGTCCACACCTAATTATAATTATAAAATATAGCACATAATTTAAATAATTATATAAAATTAGGATTAAATAAGTTAACATGTTGTATGTATGCATACAAATCTTATTTTTTGTGGCGACCACGCTTGTGCTATGGAGAATAAATAATATTAGTTTGCCTAAGGACATAATAGCCATTGCGCGTTAGTGTGAGTCAATTTATGCAATGATTAAATTTAACAGTCGAGGCATGTTCGAGCCTATTATTGGCTTGCCTGAGACGCGGCTTCGCGTTTCGTGATTTTGTCGCAGAATCTAGTTGTATTTGTGTTTTTGTACAGTGTTTTATTTTTAATTATATTCAATACTATTTCCACAGCAATGGCGAGTACTTTAACTTGGTAGAAATTGCTTAGTAATGTATTCACAGTCTTAGATATAAATCGGCACATGAAAGGGGATATTTATTTTTTCTAGTTTAATTAGTTTATAATGATTTGTTTTATTTATAACTAGCTGTGCCCGTGGCGTTGCTCGCTACGCTTCGCTCCCGTCTTCGTCTTCTAACCTATCACTACCATGTCGGATCGCCACTGAAGGTTGTTGACAGCAATCTGTGTTACGGTAGCGTTGTATGAAGGTATATTTTCGAAATAAGCTACGTAAAATCCTATTTCGAAAGTATACCCGATGTCAGATCAGCCATACTGTGTGATGTGTATTTTTTTTAAAACATGCCCGACGCCTACAAGGTCTCTGTGTTATAATATATTTTTAATATCCCAAGATAAATTAAACGCGAAGTCGTCTGAATATGTTTATCTGCTTGTTTTCAAATAAAACTTGAAGGTTCACTTCAGAAAATTACAGCAGCCTTAAAAAAACAAGAATAAAACAATTTAAAAAATTATAAAACCTCTCCACCCCCCGTTATAGGTAAGAAGCATCTCAATCACATCAGTTTTCAAACATAAATACCGCGTCAAAATGGGTCCATTCGTTTGGGAACTACAATCTTCACCCCCATTTCTCCCCCCCTTCCCCCATCATAGCTAAAAACTATCTCGTTTACTTCAACTTTGAATCATTAAAAACCGCAGCTTAATCGGTCTATTCGTTTTCTCACCCCCTTTTCTCAACTCCCCCTCCCCCTTTCTCAACTTCCCCTCCCCCTTTCTCAACTCCTACCTCATATAGCTAAGAACCATCTCGATCACATCAGTTTTCAAACATAAAAAAACACATCAAAATTGGTCCATTCGTTTGGAAGCTACGATTCTCACCCCCCCTTCCCTTCTTCCCCTATTATAGCTAAGAACCATCTCGTTTACCCCAGCTTTAAAACATAAAAACCCGCAGCTAAATTGGTCCATTTGTTTGGAAGCTATGATTCTCACCTCCCCTCTCCATACCCCATATAGCTAAGAACCATCTCGATCACATTCGTTTTTAAACATAAAAACCACATCAAAATTGGTCCATTCGTTTGGAAGTTACGATTCTCAGCTCCCCCCCCCCATCCTTCCCCCATTATAGGTAAGAACTAACTGGTTTTCCCCAGCTTTCAAACATAAAAACCACAGATGAATCGGCCCACTTGTTTGGAAGCTACTATTCTCATCTTCCCCCCCCCCCCCCCTGCATAACCTATGTATCTAAGAACCATCTCGAGCACATCAGGTATCAAACAGAAAAAAAATACGCATTAAAATCAGTCCTTTCGTTTGGAAGTTACGATTCTCAACCTCTTTTCTCACATCCCCCCTTTTCCCCCTTCCCCACTATATCTAAGAACCATCTCGATCACATAAGCTTTCAAACAGAAAAAACCGCATCAAAATCGGTCCATTCGTTTGGGAGCTTTGATGCCACAGACAGACACACACACACACACACACACTCATAAATACACAAAGTGATACACACCCTAAACTTATAACACCTATCTCTTTGTTCGGGGATTAAAAATGTAAAAACAACGCATAAAATATGTAAATGCTTTTAATTATGGAGAAAAAAATCTAGAAGCGCGTGGTTTCGATCCACGGACGTCTCGATTATATTTCCACCTATGTTACCGCTTCGCCACTCTGTTTCATGACGCGACCAATGAAATTTGGTACCGTTCTTTAAACGGATGTATTATTACTTTATTTTATGTACTTTTTTTTAATTTATGAACATGAACTTTGGAGCCCTATCCCTTAAAATCCTTTATTTTTTTGGGATTAAAAGTATTTTAAATTTTAACAGATAATATAAACTTTGACTATGCCCAGTTACATCAAAATCCGTCAAGTAGTTTCAGCGTGATACGTGTTCTTTTAAAAAACTTTTAACCCTTATCCTGCGGGAACCCTTTATTTTATCGGGATTAAAAGTATTCTAAATGTTAATCCATAACATCAGCTGTGATTGTGCCAAGTTGTATCAAAATCCGTCTGGTAGTTTCAGCGTGATGCGTGTTCAAAGAGTCAGACAGACAGACAGACAGACAGACAGAAAAACAGACAGACAGACAGACTTACAGACAGACACACAGACAGACAGACAGACAGAAAGACAGAAAGGCAGACAGACATAAAATAAAAAAAAAACCTTTTTGCACTTCATATCGATTTTGAAGTTATGTACAGATTTAGCCCAGTTACAGTTTTACTATAGTATTAATTGACCGAGCGAGCACGAAGCGCGAGCTAAGCGTCTCCTTTTCAGCTTGGGCAAAAATGCTATCGTATGTCCGGATGTATGTCCTCCTCTACAGGTCGCATTTATCAACCGATCTTGACGAATCTTGGAATACAGGTTTAACGAATTTTCAGAACATTTTAGTCATCGGAGATTTTTGATTGGAGGGTACTTCCCCCAAAAAGGGGCAATAAAGAGGGCTACTGAATATCTCCGCCTTATTAGATCCAATTTCGATGGTTATTTTTTTATTTGATAGATAGTACCTTTAAATTGGTTCATAAAATTTTGGTGAAGATCTGATGAGGATCTTCGGTGTGATGAGTAGAATAGCTCCTCAAAATGCAGTAAATTTCTCACTTTTAGGTTTCTTTCAGTGGTATCAGTAATTTACCAACTAGGTAGGAATTGATGCTCCTAGGTTATTAAGTTTAATTTTACATTAAGGTGACTGAAGTTGTTAGAAATACCCTAATGTAAACATATCCTGCAACATTATTAGATCTAGCATAGGTTAGTCAAGATCTGTCTTGTCACCTAACATGTAATTTAACTGCCATTTAACTACTGCAATAAAGAGATCAGTTCATTCTTTCTTATTATGTTTATTGTTGAAAGTTAATTTTACCACCAGATTCGGAATACACCATCATAGAAGAACTGGCAAGAAACTATGTGGAAAATAATCTTTAAATCATTAATTTACAACATGAGAACATTATTTCATATTTTACTCTTGACAATTTTGCAATAGATTACATTTATCATTATCATAATTTGTGGCATAGTAAAACGTTGGAACCCCCTTTGAAATAACATAAAAATATTATTAAGAAGTCTACTCATGACTAGTCCCAATAGTATCACACTTATTACAATGTGTGTCAAAATGTTAGATCCCTTTAGGAATTACGAGTAATATGGTTCATTCGTCACATCCCCACAATTCACTATGCCGATAATTTAATCAGATATTTATTATTACTTTACTAAAAGCCTACTGAATGACGGTCTCCGCAAATACTAAGCTACGATCTACCATATTTGTAGTTAAAATAACACCCCTTTCCCTATGACTGCAATTCTCAACAATCTCCGAAATATACACATCAAGACGACCACAAATAAACCTGCCATCACATCAAATAACAATATTAGCGTATACTTAGCCATTTCTAAATATAAAACTGTATTTTTTTCTATTTTTACAACGAAATTGCTTTTTCGGAGCTTCGCATGACATTTTTGACTACTTTTTTCTAATGAAAATTTCATCTATTTAAAAAGGTACTCAATAATATATTGAATCCTTTTTAGACAAGTTGTTCCAGTGCTCCTTGTACGTCTAACAATTATGTAATAAAAATTTAATACATTATGTTAAGATATTATTTATCCTCCTTTTTCAGGAGGCCTTGTTTGATGTGTAAATTATTGCTATGCTACATTGACGTAAATATAGAGTTTGAAGAAATTAAAGATCAACCTCTATTGAACTGCGCCTTCGAGTAAACTCTATGATATGAGAGATCATGGTTTTTTTTAAACAAAAGTATCAAGTATATACTAACATGATTGTGCAAGTATTCACTGTATTTTTTGTAACTACCCAATTGTTGTAACTTACCCAAATTTAAAATAGTTGCAAATGCAAAAGGAAGTCTGTTTCAAAATGTCAACACATTAAAAGCTGATTTTTGTAAGCTCCGTAACAGTTATTCAACATTAATGGGCGGAGATATTAAATTTTCATTATAATTGCTAAGGATATGGACCTTTCACAATAGAGCCGGTTGTCGTCCGGCCGCCACTCGCCCGGATGCCGGCCGAGAAAGCGGTCGCCCCTTATTTTACAAGTAAGTTGCAAGACTTGCAGCTAAACTATCTAAACTGTATGTACAGTTTAATAGCTGAGAGCTTGTTTGAATAAATTAGTAATCAATATTCTTTTCCCTAAAAGTAACTAAAACCCGACTATATCAGGTCAAGTAAATATAACCTATGACACTCTTGCGATAAAGAAAAATCGATTGAAACTTCGCTTGTCAAAATCTTCAAGGGGCGACGCCATGGTGAAACATCCACACATACTCGTAGCTGTTCAACGAAAAAACCCATCCTCAACTTTTTATTAAAAAAAATAACACCCGTTTTAAATAATGATTTTATAAAAGGACCCGCTAAGGATTTACCCTTTCATCAACTTATTATTTTCACCACTCCGTCCACACAACAAGGAAAGATCGTCCATTTGAGCCGTCTGTCAGTCCGTCCGCCCCTGTCTGTCATGCATCGGTGTCGTGAACCGAAATGCAAGATGAATTCATCGAATCGTTAAAATTTTGATCTCAGTTATTAAGAAAACATATAAATCATAACATTATTTACTTAGGGAGTACCTCCCCATACTCTTCAATGTCATGTAATGTTGACTTGAATTTATTTTTTGAAACGCAATTATTGTTCGTTGGTCTTTTGAAATTAAGTAGCAATTTAACGCAACAATTTTATCGCTCTTACTATTTTTACCCGACTACAGCAAAGCAAGGGTAGGGTAACAAGTTTTAAACAGTCTATGTATGTATTTATGTTTGTATGTATGTATGTACGAGTATGTATGTGTCGCTCCTATTGGTCCAATTTTGACAAACGAGGTGTCAATCGATTCGTCTTCAGATATAGATTGTCATAGGCTATTTTATTATCCAACTACGGCGAAGCATACTATGGGTTATGTGTTCGAACTATAAACTAGGTCCGATTTTCACTAGCGAGGTGTTAATTGATTCGTCTCCATCGCAAGAGTGTCATTGGCTATTCTTTACCCGACCGTAGTCGGGTTTTAGTTTTGAACATAAAATTTGTTGAAATATACTAACCAAGTCATTAAAATTGTAAACTCGCAATGGATTGTGATGAAATTTTTGAGTTATGAGTTATGGTATTTGAATCAATATGTAAATACATACATATGTATGAAATATATTATTTCCCCGACCTTACGCAACCTCCTTAAGTCCCAGTTTTCTGCAGTCACAGAATATTCAAGAGCTACGGTGTCCTAAATGTTAAGTTATTCAAATATAGACTAGTTAAGATCCGTATCACAACGCCATTCCTGGCGCTGCGTGCGCGCAGCTCGTCTCGTCAGATTATAGTGCGTTGCCTCTATTCAATGCTCTTCCTCTTCAATGAAAGTGCAGCGCACTCTAAGGGCCGTGATTGTAGCGAACAGTGTATTGTGATAGTTCGGAAGTGATGTTTGTATGCCGGATGTCCGCCCTACGAGTATTTTGTTCTAGGATGCTTCATATATGTTACACGAAAATGTTAAAAAATATGTGAATGTAAATAAAAAAAGGATGTAATCATACTTATATTTACAACAAAAAATTAAAACAAGTGTCAGTAATTGTATCATCTAAAAGTCGATAAGTAAATATCTAATAACCACTCAAACCAACAACAATATTGTACCCAAGGGAATGTGACAAAGATCCACAATTTCGATAATGCAATATTAATACTTTTACAAAACAAAAAACATATCGGAGACTGAAAAAGGCCATCGGTGCAAGATGGCGGCTGTTTCCCACGCATGCGCAATGGGAACGGGCATATAACGCGCACATGTGCCAGTTTACGCGGGAAAACTCGCCACGTTCTTTTTTTTTAAATTAAAATTCGTGTCAAGCGCATGCCGTCGTAAATATACCACCAGTGTAAATAAACAAAATAATTATAATGTGATCGTTTATATTTACTCATGTTGTACTCAAGCCGCTATGTTCTCTTTGGTTGTGTTATCATGGCCATGTTCTTAGTGGTGTATAGCTAGCGGCACGTAAGTCTAGCGGTGAACGAAACTTGGCGGGGATCTTGGCACAGTCACTTTTCGGGATGAAAAGTATTCAACATTTTAACACATTATATAAACTTTGACTGTGCCAAGATCCCCGCCACGTTTCGTTCACCGCTAGACTTACGTGCCGCTAGGTATAACTAACTAATTAAAAATTCTGACAAGGAACGGGACTATTAGCTAGAGTCTATCTAGACTATTAAGGGCAATCGTTGCCTTGCCGTTTTTACCCGACTATGACGAAGCAAGGCAAGTATAATGAGTTTAACAGTCTTTGTATGTATGAATAGATATATGTATGTGGGTACATGTGTTCCCCTATTGGTCCGATTTTCCAATTTTGACAAGCGAGTTGTCAATCGATTCGTCTTTATGTAATTCATAATTCATAATTTTATTGACACAAAGAAATATACAGTGTAACCTATGAAGCTTCTGATCCCCGAACTAGTTAAAAACTGTGTTTCCGGAACCAGATTCTTCTCCCATATTAATATGCAGCTAATGTCAATCAAAATATTGAACAGATAAATGAATAGAACAACTTGAATGAAAAGGATATAAACTAAAAAAAAAAAAAAAATTGAAATAACTATTTTTATAACACGGTTGCGAGTAGATATGCAAGATGTTAAATATTAATGTGTGCATATATGTGTGTGTGTGTGTGTGTGTGTGTGTGTGTGTGTGTGTGTGTGTGTTAGGGTGTGTTTGTGTGTGTGAGGGTGTGTGCGTCTTTGTGTGTGCACGCGCGTGAAAGGATAAAAAATGGATTGGGTGCGTTTTCTAGTTTTTTTCTAAAAATTTGTTAGCAAACTTTCAACGCTCTCATAATCAAGTCTGCTGAGCCATGTAAGTATTACTTTTTTGAGACTTTCATTTGAGTATTTCCTAATTTTACACTCGCCATCTAGCTTATTATAAAGATGAGGAGCTACAACATCAAAGTGTTTATGAGCAAACTTACTACGAGCACGCGGAACAGGACATCGATCAACTCATTTATTTGTAATAGGTAAGTGGGGCACTACACTTCTGTGGTACGTCTTATAGTTTGGTAAATTAAAAGTTTTCTTACAGAGAGCATCTGTGCTCTATCACAAACTTCAGTAGTAGGGTCTAGTCTGTAAGGTAAGTACATAAGAACTTTAAGCACAGCCCTTATGTATAGTATCATTGGCTATTTTTTTTACTCGACTACAGCAAGGCAAAGGAAGGGTTTTGTGTACAAACTAAAAACTTGGGCTGGTTTTGACAAACGAAGTATCAATCGATTCGTCTTAATCGTAAGAGTGTCATAGGCTATTTTTTACGCGACCGTAGTCGAGTTTTAGATTTTGACCTTGTGTCTTGTTTAGACTGAGGGGTCCCGTGGCAGGCGAAGATTCATCTCCTTTTCATCACAAAGAAACAACTACATAGCGGATATTGAACAAATCTATTTTTACTCGACTACTGCGAAGCAAGGGAAGGGTAATGAGTTTCACAGTCTTTGTGAAACTCATTGTGTATCTATGTATGTGGGTATGTTGGTGTTCCATCATAGCGTCGCCCCTATTGGTCCGATTTTGACAAGCGAGTTCAAGATCGTCTTCATGTATAGAGTTTCATTGGCTATTTTTACCCGACTACGGCAACGCAAAGGAAGAGTTATGTGATCAAACTAAAAACTTGGGCTGGTTTTGACAAGCGAAGTATCAATCGATTCGTCTTATCAACATCCCTATAAAAATGAAACGAGTTGTTTTTCAAACGTCTCTTTACTTTTTTACGTATTTTTGTATGGTGTAGGAACCGGCCATTAATCGCAAGCGTGTCACAGGCTATTTTTTACCCGACCGTAGTCGGTTTTTAGTTTATGAACTTTTATGTCTTGTTAATTTACTCAAAAGGCTACTTAAAATTGCAGATGCACTGTTAGAAAAAAACTTGCCATGTTAACCCTTAACTAGGCAATGTACCATACAGGACCACATCATTTTAGACTGCAGGGCTGTGCCAGTGCAGCCAGAAGAAAAATGCGCAAAAGAGTAGAGTTTTCTTCGAGCACATTCAGATAAATGTCAAAACATGGTAAAACCCATCAATTATATGAATCGTTTCAAATTAGAAGCCAATCAAAATGTCCATTCCAATAAATGATACATCAATGAATTCAATTGTGCTGGTCTGAATTTAATGCGGTGCGGCGATGCTCTGACGTCATGCCATTGCAGTTTTGATTGAAATTTACGCTCATGTATTATTAAGTTCCATCAACTTATATAACAAAAATCTCTAGCAGAACATGTTTCGTCAATTTTTTTTCGAAGGTTTCCAGCACTTTTCTCGAGACCCAGTCCGCACAAGGCCTGTGATGTATTTATAATGTTCGGTCACATCGTCACTAAATACCAGGCAGGACAGCGGCCACCCATCAGCTTATCTTCTATCTATATACTTATAATAAAGCACTAACTAACTAAAAGTATACATAAAATAAAAAAAATAAAAAAAATACAACATCAAATCTTAAAAAAGGGACAAACTTTACAAACAGGAAAAAATCTCGATGGGTAGGTAGTAGTACATCTCGTATTGCGATCGTTAGAAATACCAAAGAAATGGTAAAGTATCAGGCTACACCCGGATGCGGCGTCCCATTAGTGCAACCTCTTCTCTGGTAGTTCGTAACTTGATGTCGCGAGGTAAAACGATTTGTCATTGCACTTTACTAAATGGTTCAAAAATATTTTTATTTTATCATCCAGGGCTTACACATCAAGTTGTGCTAACTCTCCAAATCTAACATTATATACAACGTGTCACTGAACAGCCTTATAAGTACGCAGCAGGTTTGATTCGATCAGGCATGTAAATTCGTTTACATGTGCAATGGTTGAATACATAGTATTTAAAACTCCCATACACAAAAAAAAAAAAAAAAATTGCGACATCCCTAAGTATTTGTTTACTATCTATATCTATCTATCTATCTATCTATCTGTACTACAGGTTTTTTTAAACCTATGTCATGCACCAGCTCCTTAAAAGGGTAGGTTTATTTTGTTACTCTTGTCTGATCGCAATTAATGTGTAATTAACCTTTTGTGAGGAAAATAAATAAATATTTGAGTTGAATTACTACGTTGCACCAATATTATATACATACATCAGCGAGCGATGAGGGGATCAGCGGGTGCAAGATCTCTCCTCGCTTGGAATGACTTTGTGGAAAGAAGCCTTTGAGTGGAGACCTTTAAAACTAATCACAAATAACATTATAAACACTTTTCACAAAATATTTTAGAAAATTGGTAGTCTCTGAGGTTAGATTTTCAATTCTTACGTTCGTCTGACTACTCTGACGTTGCGAAATGGGCTTTAATGCTCGATGTTTGTCTTGAGAAGCACAAATTCAAGGTCAAGGTTTGGTGTCACTAACTTAACTGTTCAGTTGAAAGAAATGGAACTAATGAGGCCACATACTTCACTGTCAATATCGTAAGGATAGTGGCGTCCCGTTCGACTGAACAGATAACTTAGTGGCACTTTATTGATTTTTCCCAGCTTTACTATGTATTTCTATTATTGACCGAGCGAGCGCAAAGCACGAGCGAAGCGTCTCCGTTTCAGCTTGGGCAAAAATTATTTCGTATGTCCGGATCTCTGTTCTCCTCAACAGGTCGCATTTCTCAACCGATCTAAATGAAACTTGGTATACGGGTAAAACGAATTTTTAGAATTTTAGTCCGTAGAAATTTTTGATTGGGGGGGGGTACTTCCCCCAAAATGGGGCAAAAAGGGGGCTACTGAATATCTCCACCTTATTAAATCCAATTTCCATGGGTTTTTAACGTTGGTCTTAAAAAAATTGGTTAAGATCTGATGAGGGTCTTCGGCGTGAGGAGCAAAATAGCTCCTCAAAATTCAGTGAATTGCTAACATTTAGGTTTCTACCAGTGGAATCAGCCTACTAGATAGGGATTGATGGAACACCTTGGTTATTAATCTTAGTTTTACAATAAGGTAACAAGATGGCACTACTGTGCACTGCTAGATTGTTTGCAAAAAAGTTTGTACTCGTGAGGTCTACAGCTCACAGAGCCACTAGTTTATTCTGTGCTACTAGGGTTTGAACAACCCTGTTCCTGAAATAATATTTAAAAGCAAGTAAATGAATGAAAATCTTCGAAATCTCAAAAGTGGTAAAACTAACGTTACTCACCATAACGTGTGGAATACCCCTCCCCGGTACTTAATAGGTAATTATGTTACTCATTGTATTTTTATGTTAGTCATCATATTTACAAGCCTGCAATATACGACGCGCGACGTCTGGGGCGAAGAAACTAATTTTGGAAATTTGGTTTAGATTGTTGCAAAGTTTCAAAGTTATATGTTTTATGTAATAGTAAACCTATCAAAGTGTATTAAGCATGTAAACTGATAAGACTATTATGAAATGATTCCGGAAGGCAAATTAGTTATGAATAAGTTTGTAATTACGAAGGCGACAAATGCAACATGACATGCAAATCATATGTTAAACTTTTGACATATCAGTAAGGGTCATATTATAAAAATTGATTTTAAATTAAGACTTGATTCAAATATGGTGACATTGCCGTAATTAGTTAAGTACTTTTTTACGGGATGAGATGAGGTACAATATAATTCAGAGATAAAAATCATGGCTTCTACAGTTGTACGCAGATGCAAGATAGTACTCGTACCTAATTAGCATCTTTTAGGTTAGCTTTTGGGCTGTCCAAAAATAAAAACGAAATTGTAATCGGTTCAGTACATTTAACATTATTAGATACCAAATAAATTCTGAATAACGAACAACATCGTTTAATTAAATGCTTTGTTTTGCTAAAATCTCTTGTTGTGGGATTAATTTTAAAGCTGCACCTACCTATTTAGAATAAAATTAATTTACGTGTTTACAGTTTCGCGTTTGCTATCAATATAGGAGTTCCATTTATCCACCCAATTAATATACTTCCTTTAATTCCGAGTTCCGTGAGAAAACTGAAAACGGATGTGAATAAAAAAATAGATATGAAGTATCAGTCAAACTAGATAGAAGCATATTTTTTCCAAACAAAAACTGATATTCTCAGGGGATTTAAGAATGGGGGCTTAATAGAAAAAGCTATAGCTGCAACACGTGGTGACCCGCATGTGTCTTCAATCACACATCTGTTTCTGGGCGGTACAACCCGACAAAGGCAAGAAACAACGAAGTTTATGTACAAAGTTCATCAAAGACGACGATTTCATCTGTCCGTTAGTCTCAAGACATAGCCGGAGCATCGCTAGAATTAAACCAGCAATGTTGCACAGGCTACTCTCAACAAGTATCACTGAAGCGGGATAATAAGTCTCAAACGAGACGGGTTATACCTTCGGGTCAGTCTCAATTGACCCAATGCAGCTGCCAGTCGAGGCGAAGCTATTCCATGCGTCTTTATATTAATGCTCGTATTTTTATAACATACGTTAGCACTTGTGGAAAAGACGAAAAATGATTATGCAAGATTCCTTTGGAAATTTTCAGGAGTGCCTTTAAGAAATTTAAGCAAGAGACATACATTAAACACCCTTTATGGCTATCCCCGATGTACAAAAATGTGGTTAAGGTTCTTATGTCATGTTCTTCCAAACCCAATTAATTTATGGATTATAGATTACAGTCTATGATCAACCTATAACTCGAAGAAGATCTATTCAAATTGAAGATAAGTTCATCTTGGACCGAGTTGTAATAATAACTAATACCTCCACAAAATTAATGTTTCATTTCATAAAGGGAAAATTGAAGTCCGAAAGTAAATGCATACAAATAGCGCAAACAACGCCTTGTCGCATCACTCAAAGAGCTCTGCGCTTTGCGTTGGAGCTTAATTTACGTCAATTTTCTAGAAAATGATATGATTTGATAACTTTAATAGCGTCAGTTTGTGTATGTAAGAAAAATGTTACTCGTAAATTTTATTTTTTGAACGATTTGTACTTTTTTTATTATTGGATCATAGCTCAATACTATTAAAATGATAGTTAAATGACAGTCATCAATGATAACAAACAATAATGGCAGTGGCAACCGATTTGAACCGGCAAACAAACACCAATAAGAAAATGTGCCATTGTTTTTGAATCATCATCATCAGACCAATTGATGGCATTTAAGATTATGCGTCACCGGAAGAATCTCGCACGAATAGTCACAAGATGTTTGATTCTTACTATTGGTTAGAATCAAATACTTCTGTTCCGACTTTTTTTAACATTTTCAAACTCAAAGCATACTTACTTAGTTTACCTAATTTTTTTTTTCTTTGATCTATTTTTAATATTTTATGATTTACTTGTTGTTCATGAGAGGTTAAGATTTGACTTGTAAAAGTGCTAATATTTAATATTTTATGATTTACTTCTTGTTCATGAAATGTTAAGTTTTGACATGTAAAAGTGCTACTATTTTTAATATTTTATGATTTACTTGTTGTTCATGAAATGTTAAGTTTTGACATGTAAAAGTGCTACTATTTTTAATATTTTATGATTTACTTCTTGTTAATGAGAGGTTAAGATTTGACTTGTAAAAGTGCTACTATTTAATATTTTATGATTTACTTCTTGTTCATGAAATGTTAAGTTTTGACATGTAAAAGTGCTACTATTTTTAATATTTTATGATTTACTTGTTGTTCATGAAATGTTAAGTTTTGACATGTAAAAGTGCTACTATTTTTAATATTTTATGATTTACTTCTTGTTAATGAGAGGTTAAGATTTGACTTGTAAAAGTGCTAATATTTAATATTTTATGATTTACTTCTTGTTCATGAAATGTTAAGTTTTGACATGTAAAAGTGCTACTATTTTTAATATTTTATGATTTACTTGTTGTTCATGAAATGTTAAGTTTTGACATGTAAAAGTGCTACTATTTTTTATATTTTATGATTTACTTCTTGTTAATGAGAGGTTAAGATTTGACTTGTAAAAGTGCTAATATTTAATATTTTATGATTTACTTCTTGTTCATGAAATGTTAAGTTTTGACATATAAAAGTGCTACTATTTTTAATATTTTATGATTTACTTGTTGTTCATGAAATGTTAAGTTTTGACATGTAAAAGTGCGACTATTTTTAATATTTTATGATTTACTTGTTGTTCATGAAATGTTAAGTTTTGACATGTAAAAGTGCTACTATTTTTATATTTTATGATTTACTTCTTGTTAATGAGAGGTTAAGATTTGACTTGTAAAAGTGCTACTATTTAATATTTTATGATTTACTTCTTGTTCATGAAATGTTAAGTTTTGACATGTAAAAGTGCTACTATTTTTAATATTTTATGATTTACTTGTTGTTCATGAAATGTTAAGTTTTGACATGTAAAAGTGCTACTATTTTTAATATTTTATGATTTACTTGTTGTTCATGAAATGTTAAGTTTTGACATGTAAAAGTGCTACTATTTTTTATATTTTATGATTTACTTCTTGTTAATGAGAGGTTAAGATTTGACTTGTAAAAGTGCTAATATTTAATATTTTATGATTTACTTCTTGTTCATGAAATGTTAAGTTTTGACATGTAAAAGTGCTACTATTTTTAATATTTTATGATTAACTTCTTGTTAATGAGAGGTTAAGATTTGACTTGTAAAAGTGCTACTATTTAATATTTTATGATTTACTTCTTGTTCATGAAATGTTAAGTTTTGACATGTAAAAGTGCTACTATTTTTAATATTTTATGATTTACTTCTTGTTAATGAGAGGTTAAGATTTGACTTGTAAAAGTGCTACTATTTAATATTTTATGATTTACTTGTTGTTCATGAAATGTTAAGTTTTGACATGTAAAAGTGCTACTATTTTTAATATTTTATGATTTACTTGTTGTTCATGAAATGTTAAGTTTTGACATGTAAAAGTGCTACTATTTTTTATATTTTATGATTTACTTCTTGTTAATGAGAGGTTAAGATTTGACTTGTAAAAGTGCTAATATTTAATATTTTATGATTTACTTCTTGTTCATGAAATGTTAAGTTTTGACATGTAAAAGTGCTACTATTTTTAATATTTTTTGATTTACTTCTTGTTAATGAGAGGTTAAGATTTGACTTGTAAAAGTGCTAATATTTAATATTTTATGATTTACTTCTTGTTCATGAAATGTTAAGTTTTGACATGTAAAAGTGCTACTATTTTTAATATTTTATGATTTACTTGTTGTTCATGAAATGTTAAGTTTTGACATGTAAAAGTGCTACTATTTTTTATATTTTATGATTTACTTCTTGTTCATGAGAGGTTAAGATTTGACTTGTAAAAGTGCTACTATTTAATATTTTATGATTTACTTCTTGTTCATGAGAGGTTAAGATTTGACTTGTAAAAGTGCTACTATTTAATATTTTATGATTTACTTCTTGTTCATGAGAGGTTAAGATTTGACTTGTAAAAGTGCTACTATTTAATATTTTATGATTTACTTCTTGTTCATGAGAGGTTAAGAGTTGACTTGTAAAAGTGCTACTATTTAATATTTTATGATTTACTTCTTGTTCATGAGAGGTTAAGATTTGACTTGTAAAAGTGCTACTATTTAATATTTTATGTTTTACTTCTTGTTCATGAAATGTTAAGTTTTGACTTGTAAAAGTGCTACTATTTAATATTTTATGATTTACTTCTTGTTAATGAGAGGTTAAGATTTGACTTGTAAAAGTGCTACTATTTAATATTTTATGATTTACTTCTTGTTCATGAGAGGTTAAGATTTGACTTGTAAAAGTGCTACTATTTAATATTTTATGATTTACTTCTTGTTCATGAGAGGTTAAGATTTGACTTGTAAAAGTGCTACTATTTAATATTTTATGATTTACTTCTTGTTCATGAAATGTTAAGTTTTGACTTGTAAAAGTGCTACTATTTAATATTTTATGATTTACTTCTTGTTCATGAGAGGTTAAGATTTGACTTGTAAAAGTGCTACTATTTAATATTTTATGATTTACTTCTTGTTCATGAGAGGTTAAGATTTGACTTGTAAAAGTGCTACTATTTAATATTTTATGATTTACTTCTTGTTCATGAGAGGTTAAGATTTGACTTGTAAAAGTGCTACTATTTAATATTTTATGATTTACTTCTTGTTCATGAGAGGTTAAGATTTGACTTGTAAAAGTGCTACTATTTAATATTTTATGATTTACTTGTTGTTCATGAGAGGTTAAGATTTGACTTGTAAAAGTGCTACTATTTAATATTTTATGATTTACTTCTTGTTCATGAAATGTTAAGTTTTGACATGTAAAAGTGCTACTATTTTTAATATTTTATGATTTACTTCTTGTTAATGAGAGGTTAAGATTTGACTTGTAAAAGTGCTACTATTTAATATTTTATGATTTACTTCTTGTTCATGAGAGGTTAAGATTTGACTTGTAAAAGTGCTACTATTTAATATTTTATGATTTACTTCTTGTTCATGAGAGGTTAAGATTTGACTTGTAAAAGTGCTACTATTTAATATTTTATGATTTACTTCTTGTTCATGAAATGTTAAGTTTTGACATGTAAAAGTGCTACTATTTTTAATATTTTATGATTTACTTCTTGTTAATGAGAGGTTAAGATTTGACTTGTAAAAGTGCTACTATTAAATATTTTATGATTTACTCTTGTTCATGAGAGGTTAAGATTTGACTTGTAAAAGTGCTACTATTTAATATTTTATGATTTACTTCTTGTTCATGAGAGGTTAAGATTTGACTTGTAAAAGTGCTACTATTTAATATTTTATGATTTACTTCTTGTTCATGAGAGGTTAAGATTTGACTTGTAAAAGTGCTACTATTTAATATTTTATGATTTACTTCTTGTTCATGAGAGGTTAAGATTTGACTTGTAAAAGTGCTACTATTTAATATTTTATGATTTACTTCTTGTTCATGAGAGGTTGAGTTGACTTGTAAAAGTGCTACTATTTAATATTTTATGATTTACTTCTTGTTCATGAAATGTTAAGTTTTGACTTGTAAAAGTGCTACTATTTAATATTTTATGATTTACTTCTTGTTCATGAAATGTTAAGTTTTGACTTGTAAAAGTGCTACTATTTAATATTTTATGATTTACTTCTTGTTAATGAGAGGTTAAGATTTGACTTGTAAAAGTGCTACTATTTAATATTTTATGATTTACTTCTTGTTCATGAGAGGTTAAGATTTGACTTGTAAAAGTGCTACTATTTAATATTTTATGATTTACTTCTTGTTCATGAGAGGTTAAGATTTGACTTGTAAAAGTGCTACTATTTAATATTTTATGATTTACTTCTTGTTCATGAAATGTTAAGTTTTGACTTGTAAAAGTGCTACTATTTAATATTTTATGATTTACTTCTTGTTAATGAGAGGTTAAGATTTGACTTGTATAAGTGCTACTATTTAATATTTTATGATTTACTTCTTGTTCATGAGAGGTTAAGATTTGACTTGTAAAAGTGCTACTATTTAATATTTTATGATTTACTTCTTGTTCATGAGAGGTTAAGTTTTGACTTGTAAAAGTGCTACTATTTAATATTTTATGATTTACTTCTTGTTCATGAAATGTTAAGTTTTGACTTGTAAAAGTGCTACTATTTAATATTTTATGATTTACTTCTTGTTAATGAGAGGTTAAGATTTGACTTGTATAAGTGCTACTATTTAATATTTTATGATTTACTTCTTGTTCATGAGAGGTTAAGATTTGACTTGTAAAAGTGCTACTATTTAATATTTTATGATTTACTTCTTGTTCATGAGAGGTTAAGTTTTGACTTGTAAAAGTGCTACTTTTTTACTCTATAACACTTTGATTTTGATCTCTATACATACACTGGAAAGCTGATATGGAGTTTTGTCAATTATCCTTATCACTGATAGTTAATGTTAAAAAAAAACCTTTTATGGGAATGTCTATGTCAGGCGGACTAGTTCAGCGACTCGTCCCGCAAAACAGTTATACCAATGAGAGGAAACAACAAATATGCGAAAAAAAGTACTTAATTCGTCTCATTGCTTTTTCCCTTCATTTTTTTAACAAACTCTGTACTAAGTAATGTCAGCAACAAAAATATTTGATTTATAGTAGAGGTGCTTCTCTCCATATAAGGACATAATTGTGCACTTCGTGATAAAAACATCAAATTTCTACCATGGATAGGGGATTATCTAGCGAGAAATCAGATTTGTCCTTGGTGCGCTGGGGGAGAAATACGCATCCGCCGCTAAGTTATTTTATTTCTGATCTTTTAAAGATACTAGGGCTTGTGTGGTATCATTTTCATGTAAATAAGACGCAAGGAATTCATTTTTACCTACTATAAAATAGGTGAAATACTGAACAAAAAAAAACTTTAATGAAAATATGAAAAACGTTGTATCAATATTTTTTAACTCGTAGTATATACCTTTTAGAAGTTTTGATTAACGTAAGTAAAAAATTATATAATAAAGGCAATTTCTTATTATCACTATTTAATATTGTATGCACAAAAACAGTGTACAGAGAAGGACTTAATGTTATGACAGCATTTTCTGTCAGTCATCTTAGCCGTGGAAAAGAGATGTATTGATAAGATGTATTGGCGTGCACTCAAGATATAAAAAGTAAAATAGACGTAATAAAATTGCTTTTATATATATATATATATATGAATAAAAACAGTATTTATATACATTAGATAATTAAGCAGCTAGTGGAGTTAACGAATACAAGGATTAATGGCTACTTTTTAGAAGTCATTAAGAAATGCTCTCGCGTTAACTGTTTAAAAATTTCTTTATTTTGTCATTTTCTGATATGTCAACTGGAAGTGAGTTCCACCTTGTACTCTGTAGATTTCCAGTGTGGACTTCTTTTGGATTTCCAGTATCTTTCAACCAGACAGTCAGTATGTTACTGTACTATTTTACAGGTATAGAATATTAATTATGTAAAGATTATGTTTTCGACTGTACTGAATCAATTCAAATTTTAGGGATTAAATCAAAGGGAGAATATATTGAAACTTTTTTAAATTTCTTCTCATTGGGACGACTGTGTCGTGGGATAATTCGCTAAACTAATTTTCGGGCTGATGATGTGTGTGAGGACCATGCAAGAAGGTAAAAAAAAAACTGCAGTCTCTCAGAAGCTAACTAGTTTGCTTCATTATGGTAGCAATGTCATATACTTAAATTACATAAACATTAATTCGTGTTTCCGTTGAAACTCGTGTTGCAACTTATTGTGAAGTAGGCTATTCGAATTCGATAGTAAAATGGAATTCGTATTAATTACTGGTACCGGTTGATTTGCATATTTTTAAACGGTCTTTGACATCAGAATTTTGTCGTTAGTCTTGAGATATACTACGATAGCATGGCTTGCTACAATAAAGCGTACAAAAATTCTATGATTGATTATTGTATATTGTTCAGACTCTTTACAAGAAACAGGCCATCCTTGAAATAATAAATATAAATAAACATATTTGGGACAACTCACACCAATTACCTAGACCCAAACTAGGTTACCCTGTACTATGGGTACTAGACAACGGATAAACTTACTCGGAAACAATCATTTCTGCTCATCGCACAAATAATCACCACGCATAATACCGCGCAGACAGTGCCTGTCTTTAACTTGTTACTTTCTTTTATAATATAACAAATTAGTAATTATTTCATTAAATTGTAAATGCAGAAGGTTTAAGGTCAAAACCTAATAAATTGATTTTCATATTTAATTTCGAATTTATAACGTATAACGTTAACGTTTGCGCAGTATCCTCCGAAACTCAGCAAGTATCACTTATCTAGCCGAGAATATATTTTTCTGAAAAAACTCCCCAGCGCCAAGGTGAGGCACTGTATCAACTATAATGCCAGATGCAAGACGAGAGCCAGTGCCCACTATGATGGGAAGGTCCCTGTCAGATGCATGACTGATAAAATATCAGAAGACATGAAGTATGACAGAAAATTATGCAGTAGCTATGTAAGCCCCCTTTCATTTGATACCCATATCATCGGGGTTGTTACTCACCGCCATTTTGTGACGTCCGCCATATTGGATTATGGCTGACTTTACTTATTGTGTTTCGCTCATCAAGCCCTTTCATTTGTTATCCATAACTATGGAAATAATAAATTGGCATTTTTTAACGTCCGCCATATTGAATTAAAAATGGCGGCATTTAAGTAATCGTGCTTTGTCACAAGAACCAAACGTGTGTGCCAAGTTTCAGCCCGATAGCTTCACTGGAAGTGGGTGAAATATTGATTGCAAAATTAAAATTCCAGGAATACATCCATACATCAATAAAAGTGAAGATAAATAAAAGCTTTTAAAATCAAAAACATTTCCGCGTACTCAGAAACGTGGATGTTATGATACGACGAACGTAATGAGAAAATATGTGATAAATATAAAACTAAAGTGAGTTAGCCAGTACCCATGTCAGTTTTGCAATTCAGCGAAGCATGGAAATGCAACAAGCATTGCATAAAAGGGCTTTTAGATTTGTTTATGCAAAAATATATTATTAAGTTATTTTTATATTTGGGTTGGTTTTCCCATAAATAGAATATTATACAAATATGTATAACAATTAATAACTTTAAACGTACAACTTTTATATAAATCAGTGTAGTAATCGATGGTATAAAAGAGATATAATAAACAATTACATTTTCAGAATTATAAAGCCGTCAATAATCTTATAATTTGTTTATATAAACATTAGTTGACCCAGAGAACTTCGTACCGCCTTAGAATTAATAAAAGTTTTTAACTTATTAGCTGTTTTATTCTCGTACATTTTGTATGGAACGGTTTTTTTGATGATAGCTCGAGATTAGATTGACTGATTTCGATTATTTTTTTTGTTCAACTCCTGGTGACAGCTATGCCCGCAAACAAATTTTGGCCCCATCTTCCTCCCCTTGGCCCCGTCCCCTCTAAAACCCGTACCAACAATCCTCAACCCCCACCCCCGCAAACGCCCCTCCATTACTGTTTGTATTTGTATATGGATGTCACTTACACACCTGTCACTTTGACACCTGCCACTTTTACAAATAATTTACAAATAATTATTAATGATGATAAAACAGCGCTCTAACAAATATACTAACATACACAAACTTTCTCATTTATAATGTATATGCCACTCCAGTCACCACAATAGGGAAAAAAAGCAAAAAATGCCTCCTAGTTGCACCCCTAGGGTTGACAATGTCTCTTTAACAAATTCCTTAAAAAATCTTCAAAAGTTCAATAACCTTTGAATTTTTGGTCAAATTTGATTAATAGCTTCAAAAGCTCAAAAACGTTAAGTAATCCATAACTAATCCGACTTATTATTTTATACTAACTGGTACATTTCAGTAAAATTCAAACTGAGTTTATTAATTATTTTATTGTTTTAATTCTCATCTGTCCAATTACGAACACAACATTTTTTTTTATTTATATCGGTTTAGCCGTTCCTGAGTTTTAGTGAGACATTAGCACGGCAATTCATTTTTATATATATAGATAGATATAGTCTGTTTAAAATTGGTATAAAAAGACACGACAATAGTATATTATATATTTTGCAAGAATTAATTGTAAGTATAATTTGATTATAAAAACACCGAAACAAATTGTTTAGGCAATCCACACCTCCACACCAATATATAAAAGTGAAACGTTGACTGTTTGTTTGTTTGGGGAGCTTACACGCCAAAACACCAGATCCGATTTTGATGAAACTTTGTAAATAGGTACTGTACAGTATAGAGACCAACATACGATACTTTTTATCCCGGAAAATGGTAAATTGCTATGAAAAATCTGAAAAATGTCGATTACTCGCTATATGGAGCGGTTGCCGTGGAAACGAAATAATAACAAGTTTGTCAAAAAGCATCAAGAGCTTTGGTTCTACACTTTTGCATTGGTTTCAAATATCCAAGATGATAAAAATATGCTTTTTTTCGCGATAAACTGAAGTCGGAACGGATTAAGTCGCGAGCAAAAGCTAGTCAGTAATAAAGCTCGTTGTTAATAAGCGCATTATCATAATCAAAGTGATGCTACTCATCCTGACCGCGGTGCGAACTGATTAACAAGTGATGCTACTCATCCTGACCGCGGTGCGAACTGATTAACAAGTGATGCTACTCATCCTGACCGCGGTGCGAACTGATTAACAAGTGATGCTACTCATCCTGACCGCGGTGCGAACTGATTAACAAGTGATGCTACTCATCCTGACCGCGGTGCGAACTGATTAACAAGGCAACGATATGTTTTGCAGAATCGGCATGAACTAAACTTATTGGGTTTTCAAATTCGAAATGTCTACATCACAATACTGGGAAATATAAAAATGGTTCTCACAGTAACTAGAACTCAGGTACTTATAAAAATTATATAGTTTTTACATTTTATTGTTAGGACAAGTCATGAAATAGTTTGTGAGACCTTTTGATTCTTGCACAAGTTCAACGGAAAAATTAAATTCCTCTCAAATGATCTTAACAGAAATTTTAGTAATAAAGCTCCGCATAGATAATTATCTTATCTTCGTCTTCAAGATTTGTTAGTTTATTTACTTGTAGTAAGTACTAGTAGTGTCTACGCCTCGTCCACAAGTTAATACGCTACTAAATCTCTTCGACGAAGATAAGATAATTAAGATCGAACTTCACTTGGTAAGTTCGTTTGATCATCTAATTTCGTTGCAATTATTTAATATGGAAAGTAATTTCTAATTTTTCTTTGTAAACATACTAATTCCATTTATTGGTTTTCGTTCCCTTAATACAGCGACCTATACATTAAAATTTGTAGGTCTTCTGTCCACGCGACATTCAACGACGAGACGGCAACGCATGGCTGACAACTTCTACACAAATGCAGTCGGACCGACAACGTGTCCGTTTTCGCTAACGGTCTCCATGGATAAATGGAAAATGATTGAACATCACGACACAGAACACCTAGCTGTCGTTTTACACAGCAATTATAGTCGTACCTACCTACCAGACGAGTGCGTCAAAATAGTAGGCGCACTGCAGTCTATGCGCTATAGCTTGGTCGGAGCGCAGCGTAGCTGCGACAGCGACGAGTTATCGGATAATATGCACAAATATATATATTTTCACCTCACAAGCTCGGAAAGATTCTATTTGTCATTGGAAATCTGAGTGCAAAAGTGCATTTTACCCGCTAGCGTGGAACGAGTTTTTAAAATTCGAACCTTTCTATTCAATCATTTTCTATACCGCCAATCCACTGAAAATGCATTAATACTTATTTATATTATATTATTATTCGATTCGATTCGACTCTACTCGAATCTATTCGTCTCTTTTCGACTCTATTCAACTCGAATCTATTCGACTCTACTCGACTGTATTTGACTCTGTTCAACTCTACTCGACTCTACTCGACTCTACTCGACCCTACTCGACTCTACTCAACTCTATTCGACTCTACTTGATCCCATTTGACTCTACTTAACTCTACTCTAATCGTCTCTAATCGACTCTAATCGTCTCTAATCGACTCTACTCGGCTCTACTCGACTCTAGTCGACTCTTTATCGTTTCAATTCGACTCTATTTGACTCTTTTAAACCTACTCGACCCTATTTGACTCTATTCGACTTTTTTCGATTCTATTCTATTCTATTATGTTTACACATCTGCCAGGCATCCCGCGACGGCAATTTTTTATTATTATTATTTTCACTAATTTAATACAATAATTAAGCGCTTTTTCTTGCACCTAGCATTTTCCTGGCTGTAGTGAGGTGAAAAGTGTGTTTCGCACGGCTGCAAAGTTATAATCCTTACATCATCCCGAGCAACAATGGCTAATTTATTTTTCGAAAAATTTATATTTTTCTGCAGTATGGCTCCAAATTCAAAAGCGAAAAAATAACTGAATTTTACAACATGGGTATTAAATTGAAGGCCTTGATGAGCAGAATCCAACAATATATAATTTATTGGCATAAATTATTTTTGGCAGGTCAGGCGTGATTTTTAATTTATGCCTTGCTAAGTCTAAAAACTTCTGTCTGCTAAGTCTCTATTCTAACAGACAATACAATTTGTCGACAAAACGCGGACATTTCCATTCTACGGTGATTTTTTATGAATGTCTGACAGGGATAGAAATCAAAAGCCTATGCGTAAATCTATACTTATAATAAAGCAGTAAGCATCTGTAAAGTAGCGGCATTGGTTTCCCCCAAAAGCGGTGCCGTCGAAACAAGGTGGCCGTATTAAGCTATGGTTAAGCTATGGTTTCCTAGAAGAGCGGTACGCCATCTTTATAAAGAAAGTAATTCATACAAAGCTCGTCCTACCGAAGTGTACGTTACCGTATGCAATTCAGGGAATACTTACGACTTACACGGATTTTATTTGATTTAAAAGTTAAATCACATAAGAGATGAATTAATTTATAATCCATACAACAGTCAGCAACAGCCAATATGTCCGGAACAAAAATTGTGTATTCTTATAAAATAAGTCTACTAAAAAAAACACGCGGGTTCTCTGCACAAAATTTCGCCATCTTTGCTGCTCCGGTTGGAATTTATTTTGCAATTAATTGACCACAGACGGCACCTCTAACCTAAGAAACCAGAGTCCCAATAAGTTTTTCCAACAAGAGAAAAAGTTTTTTGAAATCCTTTCTTTCTGTCTGCCTGTTTATCGCGCACACGTAAAAACTACTGGACCGACTGCAATGCAATTTTCACTGTTGGATAGCTTAGGGTATGACTTAAAAATTGATGTACTTGGTACCTCAATCCGATGAGAAGAAGCCGAGCAATCAGTAAAAACAAATTGACGTCTGAAGGAAGTTTGATGATATTGGTACTTTATTGGTGTTCTGGAATAACACGTAACAAAGGAAACGTATATATAAAAAAAAACAGGCAGGCAATGCCGTAATAAATAAAACAATTTTCTTATAAATTCTGCAGTTTTTTTAATTAATTTATTTATATTTATGCTTTAAAGTGTACATGGAGGAATTAATATCTTTACTTATACTGTTAATTTGTTATAAGTTGTCTATACTTATATACTAAAATATATATATATATATATATATATATATATATAATATTAGTATATAAGTAATATATATATATATAATATATGTAGCTAATATTATAAAGGTGAAAGTTTGTATGTATGTTTGTATGTATGTATGTGTGTATGTATGTTCATTACTCCTTCCCGCTCAAACGGCTGAACGGATTTTGATGAAATTTGGAATTGAGATAGCTTAAACCCTGGAATAAAACAGAAAATGGTAAGTTTCTACGGGAAAACTGGAAAATGTTGACTACTCGCTGTAAGGAACGGTTGCCATGGAAACGAAAAAACATCAAGGGCTACTTTTGCATTGGTTAATAATATCTATCCTTTAAGAACATAGGATGTTTTTATGCGATAAAGACGAAGTCGCGGGCGAAAGCTAGAACCTAATTAATCATTATTTAAGATGTAGAACATACTTTAGTTTACGCAAACAACATTAATTTTATGTTGTTTGCGTAAACTAAACTATAAAATAATTAAGTACATAGAATTTCAATTTATAAGTCCTATTATGAGCTTTACCCAGTGTCATAGGATTGTACAGTCAGGTTTGTCGACAATAGCATGAAGGATGAAATTATGTGAGTGCTACTGCCACGCAATATGTTTAACAAGGAATGTGCATTTTTACTCATAATGGCGTGGAAGCCGTCTGTTCGGGTCTGTGTGAACATCCTTGATGCGCTACAGAAGCGCGGCAGTTTCAACTACACTCTAAACGCGTCGTTATATTGAACACACAGAGCGCTATAAGCCTTCTGCGTATGCCTTACCTATGGGCTGCTCGAGTAAAAAGACTGGCAATATGCCTTGAATAATGTAACTTTTACTTCATTCGAACATCGAACAAACCTGCGGGCAAGCATATTGCATCTGACTGCCAGATCTCTGCGTTCTCTCTAGGTCCTCTAACCTTGAGATCATCCGTCACTATGTGACCCAAGTATTTAAACTTGCATAAACCTACACTATTACAGTTGGACGGTCTATTTTTTAATATATTTTTTTACATTTTAGTGGTACAACGGGAAAAATACGGGTGTAGCTCAGAGTAGGGCAGAGCAGCTTTTCATTCACTGATAGACAGATTCACTATTCCAGATGGACATGGCTACTTTTTCCCGGGAAATGCAAAGTGGGATAACGGGAAAACCACAGGCGGAGCAGCTAGTAACAGGACTAGTGCTATGGGAACACTACCGGGTTGTCTATAAGCTACAGATCACCTTTAAATTCGACTCAATATACAGTAGGGACAGACAAGGCGCCAGGCAAGTACAGCGCACAGACTGTACTACATACATACACATGAGGCCATGCTGTAGAGAGCAAGCGAGCGTGACCACACGATGGGGCCACGCAGCGACGTACTAACCGATTTCTGAGCGAGTTCATCAAATTGTTTAAATTCGATTCACAGTCTTCTAATGATTTAGTTTGCTACAAGAACATGATGCACCTCTTTGTTTAAATATTTATCTAGTTTTAATAAGCTTCACAAGCAAGTGCGCGTGCATTGATCAATGAAAACACAAAACGCAATCTTCAATACAGAAAGATCTATTAAGAAGGGCAGTAATAGGATAAAATTGGATTTTGATTGTGACTACAATGCGGCAAGGGAACTTACACTAAGCTAAATTGAATTGCAACTTCAGCTCTAAACAATATTGATGTCCATTCAGTTGAAATAAATTTTATCAAAGAAGAATTATTTTGTAAAGGAGAACGACGTGGAAACTCAATAAAGTAATCTTTTCAGACAGCATCCAATATCATAAATACAGAACGATATTGGATGCTACGATATTGGTTGTTATGAGATTTACCTTGACTCACAAAGAGAGGAGAATATCTAGTATTGTCTTGGAGGTCATCTTTAATAATTGTAGCATACGCCAACAGCCCTCTGTTGGCGTATGCTACAATTATACGTAAAAAATTATACGAAGTCTGCAAAGTGGTACCTAGCTTGACAAAGAAGGTTTAGGGGTCAAACACTTTGTGAGACCTCACAAGCAATAAAAAGTCAGCTCAGTTTATCACCACAAAATCAACATTATCAATGTGGTTTTAATGAATCAAAATCAAAAGGCATGATTAACCTCAAACGAACAGCACAAACACAAGTTGCCGGTCACCCGGACCAAGGTGGCAGTCTGGGAAATGGCTGGGCAGGGGGTGCGAAGAATCCTCGGGCGACCACCAAAAATAAAAATAAAATAACTAGCTTAAAAGCTAAAAAAAACACGCCTGCCCTGCCAAAAAAGAGCTTTTGCCAAATAATTATATATTATTCGAATGGGCTTATGAAGACCTTCAATTTGATACCCATATTGTAAATATAGAAGAAAATATTTTTTTTCTAGTTTGAAAATGGTGCCATAATGGTGCCCATACATAATGGTGCTATACTATATATATTGAACGTTCTATATATATTGGGGATATAAGGATTCTAACGATATCCCATACATAATAAACCTGTTAAGGCATTTAAAAGTAATGGTGGAATAAAAAAACTCACATACATACAAACATACATGAATGCTAAAAACATAACACTCCTTTTTTTGGGCAGTCGTGTAATGACTTGGCTACGTTTAATGGACGAACGCTTAGGCTAGATTCTTTATACAAAAATTCCTTATTGCATAATGAAAAGTATGTACTACATACGAGTAGGTACAAAAATAATAGAAGATCACTTGGCACATTAAAAATCGGAATAAGATGGGATTCAATGGCAGATTCTAGGGTTGAGCGAAGTCCGTAGAGAGGAAGATGCCACATTTACCTTAGAATCAGGCCACATTATGTATTTCCGAGAGGAAGATCAACAATTGCAGGGTGGCGTTGGATTCCTCTTCAATAAGGACCTCGCTGACAATGTTGTAGAAATCTCCAGTATTTCGATCAGGGTAGCGTACCTAGTACTTAAACTTACCCAGAGATACAGTCTCAAGGTTGTATAGGTTTACGCACCGACCACGAAACACTTGGACGATGAAATGAAAGCTATATATCAAGACATATCTTCAGCGCTCCATACCAATAAAGTGCACTGCAACATTGTCATGCAGTACAGGCTTGCGGTGAATCGAAGGTAGGTCCACACGGATATGGAAGCAGGAATCACAGGAGGCAAATGCTCGTTAACTTCTTGGAAAAAGAGCGACTGTTCTTGATGAACTCGTACTTTGAGAAACAGCCCCAAAGAAAGTGGTCGTGGCAAAGCCCCGATTTGGTGTCAAAAATGAGATTGACTTCATTATTACAGACAAGAAGCACATATTCAGAGATGTCTCAGTGATTAGCAGGTTTAATACCGGTAGCGATCACCGATTTGTCCGATGCTCTCTGAATATCAACTATAAGCTGGAAAGATGTCGAATGATGAAATCTATGCACCGTCCTAACCTGTTTCACACCGTTGTGGGATCAAAGCAGATAAATTCTCTGCTTTGACGAATCCACCGAAGATGTAGACGAAGGTCTCTAACAAGTGGTGGGAGTCCTCAGGAACGAGGTTGTGAAGTTTTGCAAGCTGCAGCGTACGGGCACGATGCTCTCGGCTAATGCTCTCCAGCTTATGGAGAACAGACGGAACGTAACGCAAGCCACGCCGTTAGAAAAATGAGCGCTCAATTGTAAAATTAGTTAACTGGTGCGACGTGACCTCCGATGCTCCAACACACGCCAAATCGAAAAGGCTAATGAGCAAAATAGGGGGTCAAAAGTGTTCGCCCAGCAGTTGAAACGCTTGCATCTGGCAAAACTTAAGAGTTCAAGTGCCCAAACCTTAACTTGAAAGCCGGAGATCTTAGCTGAAATAGAAAACATCTATGGCCAATTGTACGAGTCGCATGCTTCACAACATAGCCCTATTGCAGAAGATATCCGAGCCACTCATAATTGCCACTACACGGAAGACCTGCCAGAAATCTGCCGAGATGAAATTGGGATGGTTCTCGAACAGCTCAAAAATGGAAAAGCCCCAGTTGAGGACGGAGTCACTTTGGAGCTCTTGAAGGCAGCAGGTAAACCATATGCCTTACTTCATTTAAATGTTTGCAATAAAATTGAGTATTGAGTCTTATAACCAGGGCCCCTATTCGCTATACTACCACCCATACACGTAAAGCATCGCTTTGTGGAATCGTTCGGCAAATTACGACAGTTCACGAACATACACGAACTAGATATATTGATGCTACGGGGCTGAATGATCATAGCGAATAAGGGACCAGTGCGAAAAATAAATCTAGGTAATTTTCGCTGTATTTCTTACCGCTTCGCCGCTGAG
Organism: Alsophila aescularia; assembly: GCA_946251855.1. Classification (NCBI taxonomy): domain Eukaryota; kingdom Metazoa; phylum Arthropoda; class Insecta; order Lepidoptera; family Geometridae; genus Alsophila; species Alsophila aescularia. The sequence continues at coordinate 104,707,749 of OX276373.1, forward strand.
TCAACGCTTCGTCTCTGAGTCAACTCGTTAACTTTTTCTTCACTTCGCCGCTACAACACATTCTGCTCTCCATTTGGCTTATTGTTTTAGGGTCTTACCTGAAATTAATCCAAACGTAATATTTAATAATATAGAAGTGTGGTGTCGTAAGTATTGTGCGGTTGTGGCATTCAGGGTTCTTTATTTTTGACATAAGTAACCCTGAATGCCTGAGACCGAAACAACAAGCAACATGGTTAGTTTTTTGATAAGTAAGGTTTGATTTAGATAGACAATACAAATAATTACTCAGATTTAATATTTTTAGTAAGTGTAACGTTACTGGATCAAAATGATGCAATCTATGCATGTGTGTACTGGGGCTTGCAATGTGTGCTAGGAGTGTACAAGTAGCATCAAACATCAGGATACTATCCATCCGTATCGCTGCTCCACACGTTTCATGATCCCTTGGCTTAGAAAGGAACAAGGTTCAATAACAAAGAGCAAGAAGTTTCGTGATTATCATTGCCATCGTTAGCACGCCTTCCCGGAAAACCATTAAGTACAAATATATTTGTAACAAGAGTTGTTCGATTCATAGTAAAGGTTGCTTGGTTTTCCCAAGTATATTCGTAGTTCGTCCTGAAAGGCCGCTTTCTGATATCCACGCACCTCTACAAATGCAGTTTCGTTTTCAATCGAAATTCATTTTAAATGACGGCAGTGCTGATATATAGAAACTCAAGAAAAATACGGTTTTTACTCAGAAGGTACCGTTCCTTTCCGCAGTCAGTGTGTAACTTTAGATTTTTTTCTACCCTTGTTTTCTATTAATTCAACTAAACATAGAAATTTCAAAAGATAAGTCATGATTTACATTATATTATAAATATCCAGGTAAAGCAAAAGTTTCAACTATAAATTCCTACTAGATAGCTTTCTGCATTTTTTCCACGTGAATGAATCTGCTTGTTTGTAAATCCAGTACCTATTTGTGTAAGCCGCTTTGAGAACAGCAGCCACTGTGGCGTGAAACCCGTAAACACTGAATCCAATATAACAGGAACAATATTGATACTCGTGTTTGTACCCATATTTCGAAAATGCAAGCTCCTAATGACCAAATAAGACATCTACAGTCGTCGATGCAAATAAAGGTCCTTTATCAGACATCCGGTCCACGTTGCATGTCCGTGTGAAACCGGACCTCTGGAGGCTTCATTGACATATGCCGCACATCGCACGACGCTACCTGATACAACTGTAATTATTATCATATATCGTAATTGGATGTATCATGCAGAAATGTGAAGCTTTAAGCACACACCGCTACACTAAATATGAAAGAAAATTAAAGCAAATCTAGTTAATCAATATTTAATTTGCAAGAACATTCGTAAGAAAGTTTTCTTTTATTACTGCCGATTGCAGTGTGGTACTAGTGAATGAGCCATACCCGTCGAAGTTATAGTTAGAGGCGTTAGTAGTTTAAGTGATTTTCTTAAATTAATTTGCGAGGAAATTCACTGAATATTTTACAAAACGGCGATTATTTCACATTTGCCCGTGACTAAACCGATAGTCACTAAAGTTTAAAAAAGTTTAAATTGGAAACACTAACATTTCCAAACATATTTATGAAAAATGTTAATGGTTCAATTCAACCCAGGTTTCTTTTCGCTTTATGCGTCGTAAATATAATCTAAATTATTATTAGTTAAAACAGCTCCTATCCAACACCTACCTAACAGCACAGAAAAAATATAGTAATAGGTAGTTTCTCAATGAAATTTAATCAAGAAATTGATGGTAATAATTTAAAATTTAAATACGGACATTCGACGAAGCCGTGAGAACTCGAGGTTTGAGAGAAACAGCTTAACTTGTTGGACACAAATCAAGCTTTTCCACATAACTGTTTGAATTCCCGCTACGAAGCAAAGCAGCAATTAACTATTTTAATTATGTAATTTTTAACGCTCTTTATTATTATTTTTACTTTAAATAATAAATAATAAAAAGCTAATCGTAATTGAATCATCTGATTTTATTGAAGTACACAGGTGTATACTATAGAATCGATTCTTATTTTAAGGTTTAATGAGTAAAATGATGTAACTTCTGATTAATGAGACAATTTATCAGCAACTTCCAAAAGGAGGCGGATCTCAATTCTTCTGCGAAAACATAATAGAAAAGGATAGGTTTTTTTTTTAAAAAAGTGCCTTTTCTTGGCAGACATACAAAAAATGACTCAATTATGTAGAACTCTTTCTAGAATACATTCTAGTATTCCACACATTTTCGACCAGTAGTTTGAATTTTATGATTTAAGTTTTTTTGACGATGTTTTTGAATAAGTACATTAAAACTAACGGGCCTCTACAGTTTTGGACATACTTCTAGTTATTCTGAGGTATTGAGCAAAGACGCGGTTGCGGGTAGGTTGGGTAGACGGTGCACATAAAGTACCTATAGAAAATAGAAGCCGGGCGAATGAGCGCGTGGCAGCGAGCGCACGGGTCACCAGTAAACGATACAAACTCAAGACCAAAAGGAATATTTTGTCAGCTTCCTTTATATCTTGGTGTGTATTACCGCAGCAAAGTTACTATTTCTTGCTAGTTTCTAGCATTCGTTTTAAATCAAAGTTGGCTAAATTCTGTAAGGTTTCTACCTCCAATGAAGATCTTTGTGTGCTTTTAAATTAAGAAGGTAAACTGTCAAAGGAAGTGGCGTACGAGAGGCGTTTTAGTTTTCAAATTATTAGCCTCATTCAATGGCACGCGAAGCACTACACAGTCTTTGCACCGATGTTTAGCCACCTACTAAAGCTAAGTACTTGTACTTGTATAAATCAATTACATTTTATATTAGTAACGACACATTTTATCTGTACCTATGCACTAAAAGAATATGTAAGTAGTAAAATGTTATCACTGCTGCTTACAATTAAAATTATAACGCAATATGCAAATTTCTAGCTTATTCTAGCTACGCCGCGCGTCCTGCTCTCCCCTTCAGTCGTTATTCGATTGTACCAATATCTCTGTTATAAGAAATAGATAAACCTGTTTATGTTCTAACTTTGACGAAACGACCTATGGTAGTCTGTCGTACGTCATTGCACGTGTTGTTGTGTGTGATCTAACATTTACGTTGTCATTTTAGAATGCAAGAAGCGTATTTGCCTCAATTTATATCAATGGCCTAGTTAGAGATGTTTTGTGCTCAGTTCTACAGCACTCGTGCGCCATTACTTAGTTGATATCAATTGATATATAATTAAAGTAAGTAATTATTCAGTAAGCAAGCATGAAACATTTTTACAAAGAACAGATTTTTTAATGGTATTTATCTACTTGGAAAAGAAGAGAGGGCTCCAAATTAAATGCTATCTACTAAGGAGGGAGGTGCCAATAGCGAAAGCTCCCTGCGTAACGTCGAGCAATTTCACCTTTATCCTTTTTTGTTTAGTAAATGTTAAGGGTCTCTACCGACGTCTACAGCTTCACCGGACTGAGGGACGGGCGAGAAAGCGCTCCGCCCGCGCTTCAATGAGTAAAGCAGAAGGTGCACGCCAATGTTCCGGCTCAAGGGAACCCAGGGGGTCGAACCTCGGCTTGGGTGCTTCTTTATCGTTATGTTCGCAGTCGGGTTTTTTCTTTATACATAATTATTTATTTATATTTGAAACTTTTTAGTTTTCACGCAATCGTATTAATTCGACCAAAGAGTTTTTAAAAAAAGAGTTTTAGTTATGAGGTAATTTTTTTAAAAAACAAGTGTGCACCTGTAGCGCGGGACGCACGACGCAAACATACGCACGGGGTACGAGGACGCAATGCGAGCCAGCTGCCCGCAAAAATAATCACACTAATTTATAAAGGCGAAATTATTAAGTGTATGTTTTTTACTCCAATTGCAACCTTGGACTATATCAATATAAAATAAAATCAATCAATATAGAATACTATCTGTGTCAGCTGCTTTGGCCACGTGGTCATTTTTTTCTGGGATATAAGTATCCTGTGATATTTTTTCTGGGATATAAGTATCCTGTGATATCCTGTGATGTTTTTCTGGGATATAAGTATCCTGTGATATTCCAGAACCAAAAGTACTAAAATCATCAAACATCGTTCAGTTGTCAAATGATTTTTATCGATTACTCGAATTCTACTCATCATAATATTGAGATACCAAGTACTTACACCAGTTTTTAAGCCCAACCTTAAGCTATCCAACAGTGAAAACCGCATCGCAATCGGTCCAGTAGTTTTTACGTGATGCGTGAACAAACATAGAGACAAACAAACAAATAAACAGACTAACAGAGAAACAGATATAGTAACAGAAACAGACAGACACTATTTAAATAAATGTTATATTCCTGTTCGGTACCTTATTTTAGGTACCTTAGACATTTTTTTGAATTATCTGCTAGCTGTGCCCGTGACTTTGCCCGCGTGGTTATTTCATTTAAAACTAGCCCATACTACATTTAGTTATTCCAGCAACAAATACTACATTTTTAAAAAAAAAACGTCAAATAGTTTTTTATCGATTGCTCGGCATCTAATCATCGGATTGAGATACCAAGTACCCTAGTTTTTAAGTCAAACATTCACTGTATGAAAAGCATTCGTTCGTTTTCCGTGATGCGTGAACAAACAACACACAAACAAACTGAAAGAAACAATTTAAAAATAAGAAAACTTTTTCAGTAGCTTATCTGAAGTACCTACCCTAGACCATTTTTTTAATTATCTTCTTTTTTCAGACTTTTTAGTTCTTATTGCTTAATTATAAGTATAGATAGATAGAAATATACATATAGATAGATTGGTCGAAGATATAACAGTACATAACATGGACAACCTATTTTTTTTGTTGGCTTATAATAGAAAATTGCTACAGTTTAGGTAAAATAATTATTTAGTATTGGATTTTGGTCAGTCGGAAATACGACATGGTAGCTGTAAGCCACCATATTAGTTTTCTTAACACTTCAGATATCCTATGTCACTCTCGTGATTACGACGAATCCAATGATACATCTCATTTATCAAAATCTATCAAGCCGTTTGGGTAGTAGGACGTGCCAAAGGAATATAAAAATGTTACCCCCCACAATCAGGTAAAAAGCAGTCGATTGGAGAACCTCCTCGCTTTTCTCTATTAATAAATACATGTTTGATGTTAAGGCCGAAGAGCAGCATCACATCTGGTTATCAAAGTTCGGATATGATACGTCACGCTTGGACGGCCTCGTCACGGGCTGCCGAACTCCCTGCCACCTTCGGGCTCACTCGGCGGTCTTCGGGACTTTTCGGCAACTTTCGGTCTCTGGATACCAATTCTTGAGACGCGCGCGCAGTGACTCATCTAATTACAATACCAGTAGTAGTTACACTAGTCATAGTAACAAGTGGTTATCTGTGGTGCGGATGGACCAGCTGGGCAGACCTGGGCCTGCAGTCTCGACATAGATAGTGATTGCATTACAATCGAAATCGGTAAATATATCGATGACAATTGTATCTGTGCTGACATTGATTATGATTGACATCAAATACCAAATATCGTTATAATAGGACTTTGCGATCGATTTAGTTCGTAAAGTTATCTCTATTAATGTCGAGACTGCAGGCCCAGACTTTAAGTTTCGTACCCAAAGATCCTAACAGAATGCTATTGCTGACTCTGTTTGTTACTGTACACAGGAGCGACCCTATTCTAATACCTAATCAATCCACAGATCCAACCGAAGTAATATGTGTGTAAGTTAAAATGCTGATTTTATTTAAATCTTTGACAGACAATAAATAGCATTTAATACTTTTAGAGCTCTAAAAAAAGTTCTATTTATCTTATTTTCATTCAAATAAAAACAAAAAATCACGCAGATGTTGTCTAATTAGATATTTTTTTGCTTGTTTGTCGTATGAGGCAGCGCTGGCTCCTGTCTGGTGTCAGAGTTTGTCAGGCTGCCTGAGGGCCTCTGACAAGACTTAACGACTGCTATTAATCAATAACAGACGGAATCGACAACTTAAGGTGCCGTCCGATGCACGTAAAAGAAGTGTTATAAGTACATACCATACCAAACATTCAAACCTCTTTGTTCCATAGGTACAGTTCTATCTAAAACTGTAATTAGTTTGTTAATCTACTGTACAACTACAACATAATAATGTACAATCCGTACTACTGTCTACGGTACAATCACTGAGAGAAATATTATGCAGTTGTCTATGTGTACAATACACAAATCACGTGCTGCCGCTGATAATAACATTAAAAGGTAGGGCATTCGTTTTGAGCAAATCTATACTTTTAATAAAACTGTAACAATTCTGTACATTGAAGATATTTTTCAAAATATTTTTTGGAATCTTTTCTGTTATCTTTTCTGTATTCCTTACTGAGGCCAAAACTTTTTTTTTCATTTTTGTCTGTCTGTCTGTATCTTAACTAGGCATCACGCAGAAACTACTAAATGAATTAAAACGAAACTTGATATGATTTGAGTTCATACCATGAGGTAGGACATAGGATACTTTTCATCCCGAAAAATTAAATGGTTCCCGCAGGATAGGGGTTGAAAGTCATTTAAAAAAACACTTACCTTGAAACTACTGGACGGATTTTTATGCACTTTGGCACAGTCATATTTTATATGATAGGTGAACATTGAGGATACTTTTTACCCCGAAAAAATAAAGGGTTCCTGCGGGATAGAGGTCCAAATTCTGTACATTGAAGATAATTTGTTTTTTTTGCAGGCTTTTCTGTATTTGTACTGAAGCCAAAACTGCTTTTTTTCCTGTTGTCTGTCTGTAAATTGGTCGCGCATCATGCCAAAACTACTGAATGAATACAAATGAAACTTGGCATGATTTGAATTCAAATTACAAGGTAGGACAATGGATACTTTAGTAAATATTTTTTTGGGGGCTGTTCGTACTAAAGCCAATACTGTTTTATTTTTTCATTTCTGTCTTTTGTCTGTTTGTCTATCTGTATTTTGGAAGCACATCACGTGGAAACTACTGAATGAATTCAAATGAAACTTGGCATGATTTGAGTTCATACAACGAGGTAGGACATTGGATACTTTCATACCGGTAAATTAAAGGGATATTTTATTTGGAGTTGGTATTCATGTTTTACGGCTCATAGTTACTTCCGTAGTTCATCTCTAGGATACTCAAGGAATATTCCTCCAAATTTCAAATACCTAGATCCACCGGTTTAGGCTGGGCATTGTCTCTCAGTCAGTCAGTCAGTCAGTCAGTCAGTAGGTATGTCACGGTACTGTTTTATAGGCATGTTTAAAATAATGTAAACACAAAAACACATAAAACACATATTTTAAATAACACTTTATTACTTTATTTTTATTATTCTGCCCAGAAGTGAGGGGCATCTATACTTATAATAAAGCAGTAAGTACAAAAAAAAACTGTAAAAGATATTTGAATAAAAACTAGGGTACTAAATATAAGCAACTGAAATAGAACAAAACATTGTCTGGTTGTTTGTCTGTTAGTCTGTGCATGTATCACGTAAAAACTACTGGACTGATTGCGATGCAGTTTTCACTGTTGGATAGCTTATGGTTTGACTTAAAACCTGGTGTACTTATTATCTCAATACAATGACTAGAAGCTGACCAATTGATAAAGCTTTTTTGCCGACTGAAGAAATATTGTTTAAATGTTGGTATATTGGTATTTTAGGTCATGGAATAGTAATAGAATTCTTTTAACCTAGAGAAATAGCCACGCGTGCGAAGCCGCGGGTACAGCTTAGTGGCAAATATAATAGTCAAAAACGCTAAATATGATCCACCTTTGGCGTTCGGTTTGGAATTTTGTGGGCGAAATTAGCGTTCTCAATTGTTTTCGATAACCGTTCGTTTTGCATACAAATGAAATGACAGTTAAACAAGCAGTTAATGTAAATTAAAAAGATATTCTAAAACCACGTTATTTTTATGCATATTTTATTTTTCTGAATTAATTTTAATAGAGTTGTGAGCAACCCTTAAAGTTTCAGCCGGATGGCTAATCGGGAAGTGCTCGAAATTTGAGTGGCAAGATTCGACCCGGAACAACAAACAAAAAAGTGACTTAATTAAACCGTGGTTATGAGACATCGGATATACCACTATATTATAACGTAGAGTATAGGTAATTTGTCGTCCGGTTTAGGAATGATCGTTAGAGGCAAGAATTGCAAATGTGGCAAAAGTGTTGAAACAGGTTGTTAAAAAATTACATTTCGATACTGCCAAAAGCGCCCTCATTGCAATCCGAAAATGTGGTAAAAAGGCACGTGTATAATATAGTCCGTGCCACGAATTAATCCTGCAGCAACAAGAGGAACTAACGCTCGCCGCCTTTAGCAATTCCGCTGTGCATATAAACAAGCGCCACGTCTACTCTCGATTTAATTTCTGAAGTATATGTAAGCCACAACACAACAAAGTAGTTTTTCAAGTTTTCTCCATGAAATCATTGAAAAGCTGAAAGTCGTGCTCATATCGAAATGCTCCGGATCAAAGGGCTAAGGAATCTTTAGGAGCCCTTAACAACTAAGAGTTTAAATGCCTTTAGCGAAACTTTTGCGAGCTCCTGCATATAAAAGCTAGTCCAATATGTTTTCTCAGGCGGTGACAAACTGCGATATATAGACGAAACAAACACGCAGAAATGCTAGTCCAATTTGTCTCAAACTACCACTAAGTTAGCACTTAGTAGGATTGCTGGCTTGCTTGTAGTGTTTCCTCGTATGAGGCTTCTGGTTTCAGCGATCGCCAGGCCGCGCAAGGGCCTCTGACATGGCTTAATAATTGCTATTAATCAATAACAGCCGGGACTGACCGAAGCACGGAGCAATGGAAACCGCACGTAACTTAGAAAAGTCACGAAGCCGAGGACCGAATCCGGTATCGTTTGATTCTTACTAGTTAACCGCTAACCATCGCTCTTTGTACCTATGATGTTAATCTCTTAAAATGTAAGTAGGTATAGTATTTGAATCATTCAAATATAGCCAGCACTATTTCATACCAAACGATATTCAAATATATGAAGAACTTGTGCAACAATACTTTAACAAATATAGCCAGCACTATCTCATACCAAACAATATTAAATATATGAAGAACTTGTGCAACAATACTTTAACAAATATAGCCAGCACTATCTCATACCAAACAATATTAAATATATGAAGAACTTGTGCAACAATACTTTAACAAATAAACTGACATTGAAAATGAATTATAAATTAATTCAAATTGGATACTTTCCAACGGATCTTGAGATCAGATTTTGTCATTGACTTATCTCGCTCGGCGTTCTCATCTGATCTCGAGATCCGTCGCAACTTAAATAAATAACAGTTCTCTTCTCAACCGACCTTAAGATCCATAGCAACTCGGTAAATAACATTTTTGCGCTCTCAACGGATCCTACGAAGAAGGACGTTTTAACGTTGATATTTGGCTTCTTAAATTATTATTTTGCTCCAAAATTGATGAATATTAATTTGTAGTGCAACTTTGGGATTGCGCTATAAAACAAGAAATTGTTTCTTTTTTAATGGTAGCGGAAGTTTAGCCATTTTAGGTTATATACAAACATGTTAAGATTGCCTTTGATCAAAAGTAATTGCAGTAGCTACATTGTTTTTGATTAATACTTATACTACTTCTCCAGCGATCGAATACTTGAACCGTTATGCAGTAGCTAATTAAATTAAGGCCAACGTGGAGACCGAGTCATGTGTCGGTGATGTGCGCACACGCATGCCATAACTGCATGTCACCTCTCCTGAAATTACCATTATGTACCTACCTAATTATATCGGACGGATATAGAAAATACTAGCTGTACCCGCGGCTTCGCACGTGTGGTGTTTTTTTTAGGTTCAAAGTACCATAATGTGCTATTCCAAGACCGATATACCAATACTTTTATCAATTGCTCGGCTTCTAACTCACCAGATTGAGATACCAATTACACCAGTTTTTAAATTAAACCCTAAGATATCTGTCAATGAAAACCGCATTGCAATCGATACAATAGTTTTTACGTGATGCATGTACAAATAAATATACAGACAAACAGACAAAGTGACACAATTTAAAAAAAAAAATTGTTTAATACAATATTGACACAGATATATCGTACAAAGGACCTTGTGAGCCAGGACTCCATTACCGGTTTACCCATGGGCAGGAACCTGTGTCCATGGGTAAACCGTTACTTCACTCTGCCAACGCATTAACAGATGATGTTCAATTTAACCTATGTTGTAGCACAAATAATAAAAAATATGTAATAATTAACTCCAATTACCTAGCCCCAAACTAGAATACCCTGTACTATGGGCACTAGGTAACGGATAAACATACATAGATACGAATATTACATCCATACGGAAGCAACCATTTCTGCTCATCGCACAGATTGCACCTTGCAGGATTCGAACCTACGACCGTTTGATTTCGTAGTAGGGTTAAGCCACTAGACAAACCGGTCGTCATTAGTACATTTAAGTTCCGTATCAGTAGATTCGTAAATGTTTCAGAACTGAGATGGATGGCGTAAAATGGTTTAAGATAATGAAACCACAAATTTTGTTTCTAATGTATAACCTAATATCTAGTGTTTGTGACCATGTTAGTTTTAAATAATGCATTTATAATTTGGATAGATGTTTTATATAGTTTTTCAGTTCACTTCCTCGTAAAGTTGTTGTTCATGCTGGGTCTAGGTGAAATAAAACTGATTTTAATAAAAGCATAAAAGTGTTGTACTTCTCTAAAATTCTCTATATTCTCCGACCCGAGCCTAAGGCCTTGATGAATCGTGGAGCATGTAAAAATATTTTACGAACGCAATATTTCGTGAATTGTGGGACAATTAAAAATAGAAAATAAAAGTATCAAAGTACACATAGTATAAAAGTATTTGTATTCAATTTACTTATATAATATTAAGGTCTGGCAGTGTGGTGTTGTATCGTGTTGTTTTTCTTTCAATTTATGACATGCATTCTCATGGGGAATGTATATTTTTCGTGAGGTGTATCATGCTTTAGATAAAAATTTGAACGCCCCTCTTGAAATCAGCATATTTACACATTTGTGTGAAATGCGTAACCATGACATTATAAGAACATTTAGTTTAGAAACGCACGGATCAAACTCAAAGAAAGCATCATCACCTGCCATATTTTTGCCTTTATGAAATTCATATACTTATAATGAACTCAAATAATTAACTTATTTGGGGTTATAAAACCAAGTGGTTTCAAGTAACTTTACTCTAATCGTATGCTCACATAGGACTATTTTGCTTTTACTGGCCATACATTATTACCTTCTCAGCGCTTACAAGTATAAGTAACCAGAGTAACTATTCCTCAGTATGGTTACTCTTGTTCTTGGTTTTTATTAGAGTATTGAGCTTATAATAGCCAAAAAAAACTTACAAACGCTTATAAGTTTAAACATTCTTCAAATAGCCTCTCTTTATGCTATTAGAAATCCTGTAGCAAATAACAGAAGCGTCATAAGGGTTTCATAAGCGCAATACTTCTATAATATATTATGCGTTTTAGGATTTTTTTGCTTACATCATCTAAGTTGGTCATCATACTTTGCAAGTCTTGCAGCGCCTCCGCCATTAGGACATATCATCGGCAAATCGTAAGTGTGACATTTTGTCGTCATTGATATTAATGCTCATTCCTTTCCATTCAAGCGCCTTAAACATACCTTTCCATGGCATTAGTGAACAGTTTCGGATATGTAACATCCCCCTGTCTCACTCGCCTGCGCAGTTCGATATGTTTAGTCTGCTGGTTTTGTACTTGCGTCATACAGAAACCTCAACACTTCGATGTATCGCCAGTCCACTTGATAACGCTGCAAAGACTCCAGAACCGCCCAGGTTTAAACGAAGTCATAGGCTTCTCTCATAGTTTACAAAAGCAAGATACAGAGTCGACTTTTTTAGCAGTATTTAAATGTTTGTTTATTTAAAATATCATTGTTTGATTTCGTTGCAATCGAAGTGAAAAGCAGAGTGTATAATTTGTTTAGAATGAGGCATTTTATCTTCGACTTCAATATCTACCCACGCCAACGGCTAGGGCGGATAAATGTCTTGGATAAAATTGCCTGTTTTATGCACTTGCACAGATTCTGACCAGCTTAGCTTCCGACGCATTGGTCTCCGCATGAACACTGACAAAACAAAATTGATGATCAGTCATAACATACCAACCAATAGCTGTCAGTAGCAAGCTTAAAGTTGTTTGGCTAAGTTGTAAGGCTAGCTTGGAGGGGAGAAGAAGCGGATGGGATCGTAAGAGATGGGGAGTGCTAGGGGAGGGGAGTGGAAGGGGAGGGGAGTGGAAGGGGAGGGGAGTGGAAGGGGAGGAGAGCGGCAGGGGACGGTGAGGATACTACTGCATACTTATAAAGAGAATAATTGAATCAAATTTTCATTGCGAAAGACGTGACCTTGTTTAAAAAAGTTAAGTAAAAATAAACGACAGACAGTCAACTAGACAAGCATCAACCACCCGAGCAAGCCGGATTTCGCTATAGTTTCTCCACAACCGACCACCTTCAAACACTTATATCTGGCCTTTGTAGATTATACGAAGGCTTTTGACAGTATTAACTCTGTTGGCACATGAAAGGGAAATTTCCTTTTCAAACTCAAAGAATACTTAGTTTATCTAAATTTGGATTGATTTGATCTTTTCATAATATTTTATGTATATCTCTTTGTTCAGGAGATGTTAATTTTGACTTGTAAAAGTGCTATTATTTTTGCCTATTTACAATAAAATACTTTGACTTTGACTTTGACTATTAAACATTCAGAAATATTTACAGCTATAGAAAATCAAAATGTCGAAAAACCCTACATAGATCTTATAAAAAACATCTATAAAAACAGCTCTGCAAACATAAAACTTAATTCCGCAGGACCCTCATTTAAAATACTAAAAGGTGTTAAACAGCTCTCCCAAGCTATTTACGAGTACCCTTGAGGAAATATTCCGAAAATTGGCAGCCGCATGGGAAACAAAAGGCATGGAAGTCGGCAATAAGAGGATAACAAACCTCCGCTATGCCGACGAAATTGTCCTTTTTGCCCCAACCGGCCTTGAACTTCAACAGATGCTCCAACAGCTGAGCTCGGCAAGCCTTGATGTAGGACTCGTGATGAATCGGTCCAAAACTCAACTGATGACCAATAGCATTAAACGTAGGGTCAAGGTAGATGGGCAAGTAATACATTATGTCGATGAATACATCTACTTGGGCCAGATAGTTTCCTTCAGCAACCGACAAGATAAAGAAATCGATCGCCGCATCGAAAACGTCTGGAGGAGCTACTGGTCCATGAAGTCGCTAATGAAGGGCAACCTTTCACTTTCATTGAAGCGCAAACTCATCGACATGTGTATCTTGCCTATCCTAACCTACGGAGCTCAGACCTGGTCTCTGACCGAATCACAAAAGTCTAGACTCGGGGTTTGCCAGAGAGCGATGGAGCGTAGCGTTCTAGGTGTGAAAAGATCCGATAGAGTTCGGAACACTATGCTACGCTCCAGGACAGGCATTACGGACGTAGGCTACAAGGCTGCCAAGCTCAAATGGGATTGGGCGGGTCATCTTAGCCGTATGCATCCTGACCGGTGGGCAAAGGTCATGACACAGTGGACGCCTGAAGATGGACGACGCCGCCGAGGCTGGCCCAGAAAGAGGTGGCGAGATGACCTAGACGCCTACCAAGAGGGCTGGAACGAGGCGGCTCAGGAAAGAGAATCTTGGAAGGATATGGGGGAGACCTTTGCCCAGCAGTGGGACAGTATAGGTTAGAAAAAAAATAAAAAAAAAATAAAAAAAAAACGTCTGTTAACTCTTTTAACATTGCCAACAGACAGGAAAATTTAAAAAAAAAATTAAGTCCTATGAAAAAACCTTTAAAAAACCGGTAATAAATCAAAAAATTACAATATAATTATTAATTTAATTATTTTTCCGTGTTGGTGATCGAATAAATAAATAAATATACATCAAATTAAATAAACTAATTATTTTGATAAAACGATGTGGCAAATAGTAAAAGAACGTACTAATAAAAAGATTAAAAAAAACTAAACAATAAGTATATTAAAGTCCATGATAATATTTCGCAATACCCAACAAAAGTAGCTAATTAATTCAATGAGTTTTTTGCTTCAGTAGGACAAGTACGGACGACGACAAAGGCACAGTACATTATATAGTCTTCGGACTATATATGTACTGTGACAACGGTGAGGACTGAGCTGCAGTCGGTTCTCTATCGATACGCATAAAATATAATGGCATAATTTAGTGTGGCATAATTTTACTTATCCTAATAATGTGCAAGCATAATAATAATTACGCATACATGTTTAGGCATAATCGAGTTTACCATATCTAAAGTTAGCATAAAGATAAACAAGCTTATTATTTAGTAGCATAAAAAGTTAATTATTCACCGTAAGTGAAATAACTTTGAACCAAATTATTTTACGTACCTATCTATGTAAAACAAACATGTCCGTGGGTGTCCAGAGGGCCACCCCGCCGCACCATAACCTACTGTCACAGTATAGTATCTAGATTATACTTTAAGCGACTCCATAGTAGTCCAAAATAATATATCCCATAAGATCATTATGCCTACCTTAACAGTATGCCAAATACTGTTTATGTAAAATTAATATTATGTCATTAAAAGTTATGCCAAAATCATTATGGAAAAGTAAATTGGTATCCAAAAAGTTATGCGAAACAAATGGATACCGCTGCATAATAGCACATTTTACCTACGTTTGAATAGCAAAAAGTATACATAACTAGCTTTTGCCCGCGACTTCATTTGCTCGGACTACAGAATAGCGCGAAAAAAAAACATCCTATGTACATCTAGAATATTAAAAACCAATGGAGTATTATAGCACCAAAGCTCTTGTTATTATTTCGTTTCCACGGCATATGCCAAACACAGCATCATTCCGTTCCTTACAGCGAGTAATTAACATTTTACTGTTTTCCCGTGCCAACCTATAATTTTTCGGGATGAAAAGTATCTTATGTTGGTCTCTATATTGTACAGTACCTATTTACAAGTTTCAACAAAATCGGATCAGCTGTTTTGGCGTGAAAGCTCCCCAAACAAACAATGTTACACTTTTATATATTTGTGTGGATTAATCCACACACACGGCACACACGGCACACATACGGCACACACACGGCACACACACGTCGCTAATTAAAAACCGCGCGGAGGAGCTACTCTTACCCTAAACTTGATTAATTAACCAATCGTTTGATGAGGGAGTGTGACCCGATGTACTAAAAAAACTATAGTAAAATCGATTTTCAAAAATGGCTATATGTCTGACCAAGTTCAGTGTAGACCAATTGTGCTACTTCCGATATCTTCCAAAATATTTGAAACTGCGATGTGTAAACGGGTACACGTATTCTTTTTGTTTTAATTATTCAATGTATAATGAGAGCCAAAACGGGTTTCGTTAGAAGCGATCAACAACACTTGCAGTGTCTAAGTACATGCAAAATTATTTTAATATTGTCCTAAACCTATGCGACCTTATTCGATTTTATATAGCATTATATAGATTTTATTAGCAATATCTGACAAAGTTTCTTGTCAGATATTGCTAAACAATATGTACAGTATGGGTGTGCAGACAGGGCCATGCAAATTAAATTTTCAGAAACATAAATTATGCAATTCTAACCATACCAAAAAAACCCCTTCCAAAATATTAACTTAGAATGCATAAATTCCTATTATACTACTCAGATTGGATATAGATACTAACGTTAATTGGAAAGCACATATTCAAAAAGTTAAGTAGCTTCACACATTATGCTTTAAGAGAACTGCAAAAACGACAGACCTTGCGACGCTCTTTCTGCATACTATGCCTATGCTCATACCTGACTACAGTACGGCATTATCATCGCGTTAGGGGATGGAGAGGTAAGTGGAAAGTAAGTAGGTGGGATGGGACCATCCACTTCCTCTTGCCATTCCCTCCTCATTCAATCCATTTCCCTTCCGCAAACGCAGGATTAGATTCTGATCCAGTTTGTGGTTATAAAATATAGGTGCTGACTCAAGGACTTGTAGAAGTACTCCAATAGAGGCAGTATCAGATGTTCAGCTTGCGCTAAGTAGGTAGTGGCAGCCTTGTACGTTGGTGCTTAATGGCAGCGAGACGGACATTACAGTACCATATCACTAAGTTTTATAATGATTTTTGCCTTCACCGAAAGCTCTTCACAATTGTGTTTACATGCATACAACGATCGCTTGACGCGGAATGAACTCAAATAAAACCTACAATAAATACAGATAGATCGATCTGTCTGTCTTGTCAGTATTTCATAGCTCTCATCAGCAGTCGAGTAGAGGGAGATACGAAGTGCCCAAAGGTATCTATTACACAGAATAATCGACTAATAAGCTGGACCACACGTAACGCGTCACGATATTTTCGTGGAATCGTTTATAGCGATGCGATGCGTTTTGCGATTAGCCTGCGCACCCCTCATTGGATCGTAAATTTTGTCACATGACTTTGTGATTGCTTTGGTGTTTTTAGAGTCCGCACCAAATTCTGTATACGATTCCGCCCATCCTTATCATTATTATGTACCATATTTTATTCCCATTACTGGGGCAGACCTTTTCTCAAGGAGAGAGAGAGAAATAGAGATAGTGTGGATCCACCACGCCTAGCCCTAGTTTTGGCCTTGCGAGATTTCACATATGAGGTTATTCCCTTACCATGTTGAGAGATGACAAATTTGCGGAAAGTTAAATAAGTCAGGACTAATGTAAAGTACGGATAAAATTCGATAAATAAACTTTCGGGACAAAACCCGGGTCTATAAGTCCGGGAAAATTGTCCGGATTTATCTGGACGTATGGTGTCGTATGACGTATCCACACTGAATGAAAACTTCAATAACGTACAGATTAAAATTTGATATCGCACGATTGCCCCCGATGCGTTCTGTACATAAATCGACGCTTTGAAAGAGAAATCGTCCGAGAAAAATATAGAATTTATGTTCGACTAGCTGTGCCCGCAGCTTAGTACCGCGAGGTCATTTTAAAACTGCGATGCGGTTTTCACGGATAGATGAAAAACTGGGGGGGTAACTTAATCCGTTGATTAGTTGCCGAGCAATCGATAAAAACAATATGACGGGTTTAAAAAAAGTAGTATATTGTTCTTTATAGGTACTCGTACTTTTGGTCCTGGAATAACACGTGTGGGCTACTTTTAAATGAAAATACCACGCGGGCAAAGCCGCGGGCACAGCTAGATAGATATAAATGAATGTATTGTCTACTTGCACTCAGAGCTGTCAATTCACAACAAACTGTTATTATATAATCAAGCCTAATGCCAGTTTGGACTTATGGATACAGCTGTAGGGCTACACCGCTACACCAAATAGATAAATAGATTAATAAAACAACGATTCCAGAATAAGGTATTAAGGGAAATTGTAAATGCTCTTTGGTACATAAGTAACGATGACCTCCATCATGACCTCATAGTAGAGTATGTCGTCAAAGTCATTAAAAGTATGCAGAAGCTCACGAGCTTATACTTCACCGTCATGTATGTAATTGACGTGGCGATTCAGCTCCTCGACCACACATAGTGAGAGGACACCAAATAACAAAACCGTTCGAGTTAGCGTGGTATTTAGTGTCAATGATTTTTGTGTACATTAGTGTTCAAGTGCTACCAACTCATCCATTCTCTTCCAACCGCATTTCACAGGTCGTCACTCCAGCTGTCCACAGGGCGTCCTACACTACGTTTGCCTAAACGTGGTCTCCACTCGAGGACCCGTCTAACCCAACTGTTCTCTGAAAATGTGACCAGTCCACTGCCACTTTAGCTTGCTTATCCTTAGAGCTATGTCGGTCACCTTGGTTCTCCATCGGATATATTCATTACGAATCTTGTCCTACAGAAAAACTCCAAGCATATCTCTCTCCATAGCTCGCTGAGCGACCATAAATTTGTGGACTAGTTTAACCGTGAGTGGCCACGTTTCGTCTCAGTAGGTCATGACTGGTAGGAACCACTGACTTAAGACGTTTGTCTTCAGGCACTGTGGTATGGACGACGAGAAGTCTTGACGAAGCTTGCCGAATGCTGCCCAACCCAGCTGAATCCTTTTGTTGGGTTCTTTCTCAAAGTTGTTCTTACCCAAATGTAAAACTCGACCAAGGTAAACATATTGGTGGACAACTTCATGAGGTACACCATTAACTGCAATCGGTTCCGCAGTGCGAGCATGGATCTTATCGATCGATCAATTTACCGTTCTTTTTTAAATCAAGTTTGTCGTTAATATTCGATAATACTAGTTCGGTAGCACGGAACGTACTTTATCGACAACGACATAAATTCGATAAATCATATTTAATATATAGATTTATATCGACAAAAGGAAGCATGAATCTTATTTTTGACAATTGGTGTCGATATAATGTCGGTAATTTTACTGAATTTATCGAATTTTATCGGCTTTCCAAAGTTACACGACAAACTTTTTTTTTGTAAATTCCTTTTCGGATTATAAGCCAAAACGTGGAGGTGTCAGAACATCGTGAGGCAAGTTTCAGAGATGCCAATGATTCTTTCGATCTGGAAGAACAGCATTTTGAAAACTTGTTTTTTTTTCTTAACCTGCCATTTTGCTTCCTGCGTTGGCTTAGATATGCATTAAACCTATTTGCAAGATATTCACATAGCGATTTTAAGTTTAGTTCGAATACGAATTTCCGCCTGCTTCCTTTGTGATCATTTTTTTTTCAGTTTCTTTGGAATAAGTTCCTAGTTGTTATGCATTGTTAGAGAGATGAGAAAACGGTTATGTTTTTAAAATAATCTGCAAGCCAAGTTTCATAACGTTCTTTTTTGTTTTTAGTCATTTTAGTGGAAAAAAAAAACTCAAAAAAATATTGAAATAATATCGTTTTTCATCTCGCATTTTTTAATTTGGAGCGATAACTGTTGTTTTAATATTGATAAATAACCAGTATTTAATCGACTTTATAAATCAGAAGAAAAAAACGATTTAAGTTGATACTATTTTTAATGAAAAAAAAAATTATGACTTATTTTGAAAAAGCTAAAAAACATGAGAACTCAAAAATGGTTCAATTTTGCATAATGGGGGGTTAAAATTATCGCAAATAGTCACCCCTATCACTTCCTAACGGGAATACATTAAATTACCAATAATCCTGTATATAAGTACTCTGCAATTTTGCCACTTACTTTAATTTATTGATATTGGATTACAATTGATTTGTCAATAAATTAAAGTATAGCTAGCGGCACGTAAGTCTAGCGGAGAACGAAACGTGGCGAGGATCAAGATTTTCTTTATTACATAAAATTAGTGCAATTGCGTGCCAATCAAGTACGATATCCAACAGTGAAAACAGCATGTCGATCGGTCCAATCGTTTACCTGATGCAATGCAAACATACAGTCAATAAACGTTATATTTATATCACTGAACAAATTGACTGTTGTACCTCAAGATAACGTACACAACAAAACAGTTAATTTGGCCTCCTACTTTTGAAGTCAGTAAGTAAAAGGAGACTACTTGAATCCTTTGAAAACTCTGTCTTTTCCCTCTTACGTAGTCGTGTCAGTCAAAACTGTCAGTGCCTACACGTCAGCTTACAAGGCCTATTAGCTGTTGTGCCCTTCGCAAGAACACTTCTCATTGTTTTCCATGATTAATTAGCAGAGATGGTATCGTTCATGGGAACCGAGAGATCTCCATTCGTTACCATTGATGCCTTGGAGTTAGCTGCAGTTAAATACTTAAATCGCAGTTGTTAAACCGAATGTACTCAAAGCCATAACATAATAAGAAACCATTGTGATGTTTGTTTTTAGCCTAAAAATGCCTTTGCCCTTTTCAAAGCAATATTTTATCCACTTTCATGATGACTGTATGGAGGATATATAAGTTACAAACAAGACATAAATACAAAAACTAAAACCCATCTACGGTCGGGTAAAAACATCCTATGACACTCTAGCGATGAAGACGAATCAATTGAAACCTCGTTTGTCAAAATTGTACCAAGTTTTTAGTTTGAAAACATAACCCTTCCTATGCTCTCCCGTAGCCGGTTAAAACAAATAGCCTATGACACTCTATTACTGAAGACGAATCGATTGTCACCTTGCTTCTTGAAATCGGGCCAATAGGGGCGACGCTATGGTGGAACATTCACATACATATATACATTCATACATATATAGACTGTTAAACTCATTACCCTTCCCTTGCTTCTGACTGACCCTGGCCACAGTACACATATAGTCCTTGTATATCTGTACTGAGCCCTGGCCCCGGTGGAAGTTCAAACAAATAACAATCGGCATGGCGCCCACTATCTTTCACCAACATTTGTCCAAGTTGAGAACCAGCAATCCTTTCTGAATAGCAAGTCAAGTCCCTTCGTAGGCAACAGGCTTTGTGAATATACTTTGCCGAGTTTCCTTAACCCTGTATAGATCTTCTACAGCAATACGATGCGCCCTTCCAAAACTCTACATGAAAATTACAGTATAATTCTTAAGTATTCAATTACAGTGCCAACCACTTATCTGCAAAGTTGATAAAAAGGGCCGTAACCTTAAAAACTTTGATATATGAGCTTTTTAAAGTTTTGCTACGGCATTATCTCAAAATGGTTCACCTTCGATTCTTAAACTTGTTTTCAGAACCTAACACTAATCGTTCTTGATATTTTCATAAGACAACAAAACTTGCACAAATAAATTGTGATAATTTTTTGCCAAATCAATTTTGAGAATTCAAGAAATGAGTACAAATAGAAATGAGCACAGAACCCTGAAAATGTGATACATGTAATGCGAACAGGCAAGTTTTGTTTTTTGTTCAGTATTTTGGTATAAACAATGAAGAGGCGCATCAGTTTATTGTAGGTGATCTATACAACGTAACAATCTCTCAGCACGAGACGGGCTTTGTTCAAGGCTTAGCACTGGGTCCAACAAATCTCAGGCTCTGTATTCTTTGTATGTATCTCAGGGTCTGTGTGATACAGATTGATCCCTAGCAGGAAATAGGAAAAGCATAAGTTCTATTTATTGATTACTGCACTTTCAGAAATTCTACTTGCATATTTAAAGAGAGATAAGCTTACGTACTGACAGGTGATGACCGCAGTAGAAATTTGCTTTCAGTTGTTTCAGAGCAAACAATATGAGCACGTACAGCAACACACAGCACGTGTATGAGCATACATAATCTGTAGGATACAGATTATGTATGCTCATACACGTGCTCGTTCGTGTTTGATGACCGCAGTTAGGGCGCCGCCTGGACTATTTGCAGAAGGTGTAGTATCTATACATTATTTGAGTTGATAATTAACAAGTATTGCACAAAATACTATGAAACAAAAAGTCGACTTCAAAAGGATTAACAGCTAATCAAAAAAAAACTACTGAACTAATTTTGAAGAAGTATATAAATGGAACTACTCTGGTCTACCCTTTTGTATAAAACAACAACCATCCAAATCAGTTTAGAAATCTTAGGGATTTGAGTCAACATAATTACAAAATCAAATGGCCTTATCAAAAAAAACTATTTATTCTTGAAAAACTACTGAATCAATTTTGTTAAAATGTACTCGTATATGGGACCACCTGGAAAGTATACACTTTCAAATAAAAAATAAGTTTCAAAATCGGTCTACAATTGACGGAGAAATCGGTGTACATACATACAGTCGAACATATAACCGTCTCCTTTTGTGATGTCGATAAAAACATTTAAAAAGGGCAAGCGAAGCCAGCGCGAAAATGTTGAGCTATTTCTGTAGTAGTATTTTTCGAGTAGAAAATGAAACATGGCGGAGCGATGCTATGCGGTCTGTGCGTGAAAATGGTAAAAGAAGACACTGATTTCTCTTCACAGCTTTCTTAAATTATGTAAAGGGAGGTACAAATACGCTCCCTTGCAAGTTCTTCTGACGCCCATAGACCGCAGAAAAGTTTGCTTTTAGTCATACATTTAATTAAAAATGGGAAGATTAAGTGCACGTTTATTAGGTGCATTGCACACGATTGGCCTTTGGCTTTAGTCACAATCGGAGTGGCGTTAGTCTCATTCGCGCTACAGTCTGCGTATGTCTCTTTACTGATTCACATGAAGCATGACGGTGGGAATGTAGCTGTGTGAATGTGTTTGCTATTGGTTGTAGTATCTAGTCCAGTTTTTGTTTACGAGATATTAAAGGGTGCATATCTTCTCCCATACTAAATCTATGCTTTTAGTATTAATTTTAACTTTTATTTACAGATTGGTCTAAAATTCTGGAGGCAATGTTTGTGTGCGAGTATTGGTATTTTTAAATCAAGAACGGCGGTAGGTACAGTAGCGGATAGTGGGTTTAGTATCCGGTATGTCGAAGTACCTAACTTCCATATTGACTCGCTGTTTGTATTTGATAAATCGAGCCAAGAGCATCCAAATTTTGGTGATGAGTATTTTAAAAGATAATATCTTGTATATGGTACTCGTAGCAGCGACACAGAATAAGTGGAGCCAGATTATATCTGAGCCATCCAAGTCTTTATTCTTTCTCTTTGGATAGTTCAGAAACCAAAAAATCTATTATTTAATTCTATGTATAGGAATAATATTTAATTACTGTAGGAACTGTAATATTTATAGGAAATACGAGTGAAAAAAATATATAGACACTGATGCCCCGAGTTTTTTTTAACTTTTAGGCATAAATTACTCGAAACTACTAAGCCTAAAATAAATCATAAATAGTTTTGAAATGTACAAACAAGACCTTTTCATGTGTAGCTAATTCCATTTTAGACCGCGTTAACTCAAAAACCTCCAAGCCGATTCAGTTCATATACGAACTAAATTTATACATATATTGTTTTAGTTTTAAGGTGCCTTCTACAAAATTGTAAGGACCGCATGAACGATCGAGAAGTTATCGTCTAACTAACAAACAAAGATAATATGAACATACGAACGTCAATTCGTCCAAATTTATTCAAAGACCACGCTTCGCTCTTTCAATTGCACAAACTCGCAAAACAAATATACCAAATACTAAAACATAATATCCCAGACTTGCTCTATTCGATTTCCGCTAAAAGGTGAGCAAGTAAATAGATAAGACAGACAGCCGAATATATCCCTATCAAGTGAAAAATTCGTTTTGCAAAAATCCGTATTGACGAACCAGCTAACGCATATAAAATGGATCCTACAAGCTGATAAGAGAGTTATCAATAACTCTGGCATTAGCCTTTACACGAGCCGAACGATCCCGATGGGAAGGGGGTGCAGAAAGCTCCTTATATTTAATTAACTTACGGAACCGGCTGCATCTGTACACAAATGACAATATTCGTTCGGACTGTTCCAGTAGGACGTGGTTATATGAGATCAGAACATCGTCCTTAATACCAAGCGAGATGGGTTTATTAACGCAGCGTCGAATATCTCTGCATCGAATATTGTTATGCTTTTTAAAGGGCTTATAGTAAAGGTTTACCTTAGCAAGTAAAATAATATATTATTTTGTAAAACTGTCTGCCTGCTCCCTGTGCAAAGCAAATTCTAATCTATATAGTAATGCCACATATTTATGTCTGCGACTTTCTCTACTCCAGTAACAGAGGAAAGTACCTTTAAAGTACAATTTATTTTAAAAAACGCAAAATGTATTTTTAACAATTAATCTACTTCTCATAGGATTGAGATACAAAGTACACCAGATTTCAAGTCAAATCCTTAGCTATCCAACTGGGGGAGGCGCATTTCAATTGGTTTTGTAGTATTTAAATGATGCGCGAACACAAAAAAAAAACACAAAAAATTTAGATAATAGTCCTTAACTATGTGTTTTAAAAGAGATCTTTATTGTTACATAATGATTTATTATAAATATAGAAGTATTGTGAATATATATTTCTGGGAAAAGATACGGAAAATCAATTTTCCTGAAAACCTAGTCAATTATTGACATAAGTACGACATGTATAGGAAAACGAACCAAACTCCGCTTTACTTGCGTACGTCACACTTCCTGAACAAGCAACTAATTGCAGATCCTGTGTTCTCGTACGTGACAAGAGTGCATTGCTATTAAATATTTATCAATGAATGACTTCTGTGAACTGATAACAAATAGGCATCTGGTCATGGAACGTATGACTTGGGTTATCAGCTAGCAGATGTTTTTCAAAGAGGACAAGTCATATGATCAATTATTATTGCGTATCGACCAGAGTTTTTATCACGCTTACCGTCGTAATGAGCTATTGGCAGAATCGTTACTCGTATCTATGTCAAATGTCAGTATGACTATTTTAGCGGGAATCCCTGTGTTGTTCCAGTGTACTTTTTACCCGACTACGGCGAAGCAAGCGAAGGGTAATTAGTTTAACAGTCTATGTATGTATGTATGTATGTATGTATCTGGGTATTAGGATTGTGGATTTTCCACCATAGCGTCGCCCCTATTGGTGTGATTTCGTCAAGCGAGGTGTCAATCTTTTCGTCTTCGGATATATATTGTCATAGGTTATTTTTTACCCGACTGTATTTAATTTTTGAACTTATTATTCCTTTTATTTTTTTGTTGGATTAGATCCAATTGGGAAAATTATAACAGTTTGTGATTAAAGCAAGCACATTCAAGTAGGTAGGTTAGTTCCAAAAATGTCTAAATGCGTTCAGAAAGCTATTTTCTAAGCTCTAAGAATTTTGAAACCCTTATTAGACTCGAAATCAGCTGCGTACGAAAAACATATGTAATTCCAACTTTTAAGATGATCTAATCTTAGAGATCAAACTATTAAACCGATACCCATTAATCTTTTACCGTTTGTTATTTTACATACATACCATACATAATTTTTAAATTTGGATGTATTTTTGTATCTATCCAAATTTAATGTAGACAGGCTGTTGTAATCTTGAAAAATATGTGAATTAATATGGAATTTATATAAAGTAAAGAACAACGATCTGAACGAACTTTCGTTCTTTTTTAAATTATGATTATTTTAATCAATTTCAAAACTTTCAATCATCTAAAATTATGAATGCCAACTTTTCCTTTATAGGTATAAACTTTCGTTATTAGGAAACACGTTTTTTAATGTTTAGAACATATTATATTATGAAATAAAACAAGTACAGCTAACCTATAAACTTTCATTTTAAAAAAGGAAGATGGTTTCGATCAACTCCATTTCCAGCAGTAAAAGATTTCCCAAGTAAGATAAATCGTAAGATTTTGAACAATAGCTTCGAACTACAAAGGTAAAGGTCCCCTTTGATACCCCATTTGCCCCAGCCTGTATGTATATGAACAGAAGTGCGTACAGATGTTGCAACAGGCGTATTAGTATGGTATTAGTTACCGCTCTACAAGGCCAGGTCTTCACAGATATATCGGGACATGAGTATTCTAATAAGTAGTACATTGCAACAATTGGCGTAGTACAATGTACAATTAAAGTTCGGAGTACAATGGCAGGTTAATATCACAGAGATGCTAAATGAATATTTTTACATAAAAATGAAATAAATAATAAACGGGCGCTCAACGATGCTCAAGTTAAATCGTTATATTTGTTACTAACTAAAACTTCATCATAATCATCAGCCTATAATCTGTCCACTGCTGGACGTAGGCCTCTCTTAATACAAGCTACTAAGTTCAGTTTTCAGATCTCCTCATCCATTTTCTTCCAGCCGCTTATTAACATATTCTTTTTTGCTTGGGATTTAGACTGAAAATTACTTTTTTAAACTATCATGAACATGCAGAAACTATTCGAAACTATTCTTTTTGAAGCAAGTTCATAAAGTTCTTTTTTTATGAATGTTATTTGCTGTTGGCCTTTATCGGCCGGCTTCTACAGCTTGAACTGGGCGGGGGGGGCGGTCGCTAGTGCGCTCCGCCTCAATGCGTTGCGCAGAAGGCGCAAGTCAAAGTTAAATTTATGACAACCGGCACAAGGGCACCCAGGGAGTACGAACCTCGGCTTGGACGATCGTCTCGTTTATGGGAACATCGAACTAAATACCCCTCAATTGCTAGTATTAGTAGTGATCGAGGGGGCCCTGAAAAATGGCTAGGAGCCCTTTGATTGAATTATATAACTGACCGCCGATTCGTAATACACTTTCGAGAAGAATCAGCAAGAAACTTGAAGGCGAATAATAACTGACTATGAGTTACGGGACCTTCGACCTCGCCGGTGAGGTCGGTATCTAAGTGTGGTGATTCCTATGTCGGGTTGCCAGTGGTGGAAGGATGGGGCAAGGCCGTCGCGGCCAGTACTTTGGCTGCGATGGCGTCGTCCGGATCGTCCAAGATATCGCGAGGGCGTCTACGGAGGGCAATATTGTCTGTCGTGTAGTTTGCGACTTTTACTACAAGGGGGTTGGGGTGATGGGGCGCCACGTCAAAGTAGCGGCGAGAGGCATCTTGCATGAATTGACTAATTGAGGGAAGCTCGATATCGCGGTGCACGTCGGCGTTCCTCTGATATCAGAGGGCACCTGGTGTACAATGAGAACAAAAGCGAGGAGAGCGCTGAGGCACTTGCTGAGGGCAGGAGTGTCTGCTCGTAAGCCGAACTGCTCATCGGGGATGAGTTTGTTGAGTTTCGCAACGGACCAGTGTCGACTCAGAATGAGTCGCTCGTAAACCTTCCTCAGAGAGCTGAGGAAGCTGATGTGGCGATAGCTAGAGGGCACAGTAGATTTCTTGCCTGGTTTGTGAATGCCGATGACGTCAGCACTCTTCCAGGCGTCGGGGAATGAGGAGTTACTCATAACCGCATTGAAGATGCTAACGAAGACATGAACTAACGGGACAGAGAGGTGCTTGAGCACCCTGCTGCTGATACCGTCAGCGCCAGAGGCATTCCACACCTTGAGACCCTTGATGATCAACTGACCTCGGCCGCTTTCACGGGTACGAGGGGTGGTTCAGTCGGATGTTGGGCGTTTCTACGTTCGATACGTTGTCCACATCGCCGCGGTCCACCGCGGCGATGTGGACAAAAACTACGTTATCATCGGTGGGGGTGCACTGGGCATCGAGGTTCTCGGCCAAACATTTGGCCTTCTCGTCGTCTTCAAACGCCAAAAGGAGGTCGACCCTTTTGAGGGGAGGGGGGCATAACGGACTGGGACATAAAGTAAAATCTTATTTGGATCTTCTACGGAATGATGGTGCGCCCCTCCAAAAAGAAAGTATTACGTTCTGCGAAAGGGACGCTACAGCCAGCGTGACTATTTGCGAAATTGACGTTCTTGACTGGGTTTCCTATGTAATTTTGATAGCTAACTTCCTATTTTTGGTCGTCTTGATCGATCTTTCTCAATTGAATGGATTGTGGGCACGTCATAGTTATTTTTCTGGAACATTCCTAAAAAACAAGAAGACATTGGATTGCAGATATATATATACCTTTTTCTAGAGACTTCTAGAAAATTGGAAGACTCTATAAATCTCTGTAGACTAAGCGGTGCCAGCTGGCTAATGAGAGTTTACTTTAATATAGCACTACTTTTACAAAAACTAGTCGAATATGTATCTGAAAATTCACAGAAAAACACGTAAAACTAGTCTAACAAACCGCTACCAGAAAGTTTGCCTTGTGGCCCAAAATGATGGCAGCATTGCTTGGCAAGATGGCATTGCTTATTATTTGAGTAAAATAAATGTCAGCGTTTTGGTCACATGATGCTTCGATCAGTCTTCCCGGTAGGTCTATACTATACATATTATACCTGGTAGTATTATTAGGTATTCTGTGCCTGTAGTACAAAGTACTATATTTTGTGGCTGTAGTAGTTACAGTATAAACGACCCGTTATCATTTTAATCTGCAGTAGAATAAACAAGATCTATATTGCCTTGATGAACAATGCAATTATCTTATCGGCAGTAGATTATTTATGAATGGTGCTTATTATATACTACGTTCCATGATTCTTTGATAGATACATAGACAACTGCATATTACTCAGTGGTTATATAGGTTTCATGAAAGAATAGATACTTACTTAGCCCCCACAGTTCAATCCATTTGTAAAACGCTCGATACCGAAAAAATAAGTTTAAAACTGTTTTATTTTACGATCTCCGATAGTAGTATTCTACTATAGTAGTATTCTTCTATCGGAAATTCCAACACCAATTGTCAAAAAAAGATGAACAACAAATCGGTTATTGTGCTATTCGAGTAGAACATTATGTTTGCGATCTGTTATGTGAGGGATAAAAAGATGAACAACAAATCGGTTATTGTGCTATTCGAGTAGAACATTATGTTTGCGATCTGTTATGTGAGGGATAAAAAGATGAACAACAAATCGGTTATTGTGCTATTCGAGTAGAACATTATGTTTGCGATCTGTTATGTGAGGGATAAAAAGATGAACAACAAATCGGTTATTGTGCTATTCGAGTAGAACATTATGTTTGCGATCTGTTATGTGAGGGATAAAAAGATGAACAACAAATCGGTTATTGTGCTATTCGAGTAGAACATTATGTTTGCGATCTGTTATGTGAGGGATAAAAAGTACTTGTCTGTACCCCATTCTACATTCTCGCATGTTCGCAGGAGTACAACGAGTACGTTGTACTCCTGCGAACATGCGTACTGTAGATTTCTTCGCGGCATTTTTCATCATTTTTGCGGCTTCGTATTGGCGGAATTGATCAGACAGAAAATTTACGGTGCGAATATGGAGTGGGATTTACATTTTTGTTTATAGTAAATGCAACGTAGCATAGTGTATCAGAGTTTTCTCGAGCCGCCTAAAGGTCTCTGACGTGACTTGCTCGTCTCTATAGAAGATTTAGTTCGCATTTATGAATGAAAAGTGTCCGTGTGACTGGCGAGGTCTGGACTAGAACCCTAATGGGTTTTTAACACATTTTGATTACATGCTATTAATTTAGTCATCATCATATAATTATTAACATTTATCAAATTTTACACGGAGTTGGTAAGGGTAACTTCTTTGGGTATCGCAGTTTTGAGTTCATTTGATAAATGTTGTATGAACTTATACTTATAATAAAGCAGTAGGTAACAAAAAGTATATACAATGAAGATAATTAAAATAACATAGGTACCTACTTCTAGGGAACTTAAAATAACATACCTACTGTTTTTTTTTTAAATGTTGTCTGTCTGTATGTTCGCACATCACGTATAAACTAATAATCCTATTGAAATACGTTTTTGCCTGCTGGATAGCTTAGTTTTGAATTAAAATCTGGTTTACTATGTATCTCAATCCGATAAATAATCGATAATTTTTATAAAATTATAATACGCATTTACGTAATTTGTAGGTACTTTTGGTCATGGAACAACACAAGTTACTTTTAACCCAGAGAAGTGGTCACGCGGGCAAAGCTAGTCTATACTTATAATAAAAAAGTATCAGGTCCAATTCTGTACATAAAAGATATTTTGTAATTTTTATTGGAGGTTGTTCTATATTCGATACTGAAGCAAAAACTATTTTTTCTTTTTCTTTTTGTCTTTCTGTATGTCTGTACCTTGGCCGCGCATCACGCCATAACTACAGAATGATTCAAATGAAACTTGGCTTGATTTCAGTTCATATCATACTACAAGGAAGGACATGGGATACTTTTCATTCCGAAAAATTCAATGGTTCCCGCAGTATAGGGGTTGAAAATTATTTAAACTTAAACTTGTTACGCTGTAACTATGGATGGATGCAACTTGGTCATAGTTTATATGATGAAGGGAAATTGAGGATACTTTTATACTGAAAAAAAAATTGTTCCTGCGAGATAGAGGTCCAAATTCTGTACATTGAATGTATTTCGTAAAAAAAATGAGGCTCTTCTTTATTTGATACTGAAGACAAAAGTGGTTTGCTATGTCTGCCTGTCTATCTGTATCTTGACCGCAGGTCACGCCGAAACTTGGTATGATTTGAGTACATACTACGAGGTAGGATATTGGATACTTTTCATCCCGAAACATTAAAGGGTTCCCGCAGGATATTAGTTGAAAGTTATTTAAAAGAACACGTATCACACTGAACCTACTGGACGAATGTTGATGCAACTTGAAAACAATCATAGTTTGTATGGTGAGTTAAAACTAAGTGTACAATTTATCTGGAAAAAATAAAGGGTTCCTGCGGGATAGGGGTCCATAGTTATGTCAATTTTAAAGTTATAAATATCTTTATTTATAATAAAGCGATAAGTACGAAAACGTTTGTACAAAGAAGATTAAAAAAAGTTTTCTAGGGTACTTAAAATAAACTACTGAACAAGAATATTACCTTTTTTTTAAAACATGTTTGTCTGTATGTTTGTTTGTTCGCACATCACGTACAAAACCCTAGGCCGATTGCGATGCGGTGTTTCATTATTGGATAGCTTAGGGCTTAACATAAAAACTGGTGTAAATGGTATCTCAATCCAATGATTAGAAGCCAAGCAATAGATAAATAACTTTTTGACAGCTGGAGAAATTTTGATCAAATGTTGGTATATTAATATGGTATGTCTTGGAATAGGACATAGAGTAAGTTTAACTTGGAGAAATGACCGCGCATGCGAAGCCGCAGGCATAGCTAGTTTAGAATATACTTGATAGTCAATTCATAATCTTACGTCCGTAATATTATATCTAGTTTCGTTGTTTGTAAGAGAAACGTTGTTTGCTTGTGGCGTTTTCACGTTTTAACGTCTTTTTATGAAGATGTGTATGTAGATAGTGTAGTTAACACACAACAGAGACCAACATAAGGCACTTTTATCCTGAAAATGGAAAGTTGCTGCGGGAAAACGGGAAAATGTCTATTGCTCGCTTTCACACAAAAACAACTATGATGATGTTTGGAATATAAGTAGGTAGGTAGGTACTCGACGACGTGCTCAGAGATCAAAAGATACCTCAATATCTGTAGACCCGTCTATACAACCAGTGTGCCTTACCCACAATGAATTACGGTGCCGAAACATGGACGCTCTCCAAGGAAACTGTGCACAAGATGCGAGTCGCACAACGGGCCATAGAGCGCGACAGAGTTCGAAATACGGAGATCCGAAGAAGAACCAAGGTGGTAGACATTGGTACGATAGATTCCATAAATAAATAAACTCAAGTGATAGCCACTTGAGTTTATGGTAAGATGTGGTGATGGTAGGTTGAGTAGGTCACTCACAGATTAGTCGCCACGTTTGGGAAAAGTATAGCCGTGGAAGACAAGTGCAACGATGTATCGATGACATCAATAAGCATAAAGGAAATACCTGGCACAGATTGGCTCAAAACAGAGATTTTTGGCGTAAGAGGCCACCCTAGGTGGATGGAGCTGCCAATGATGAGGATGATAGGAAGATACTGTACAATACAGAGATCAACATAAGATACATTTATCCCGGAAAGTACACACAAGTAATTGGGTATATTTTGGTAGATTGGTTGTACTCGCTTTCACATCAAAACGGCTAAACTGATTACGATTACAGAATGGCACTTGCTAGTACTAATCCCCGTCCCCAATCCATACCAATATATAAAAGTGAAACGTTGTCTGTCTGTTTGTTTGTTTGTTTGTTTGTTTGTTTGTTTGTTTGTTTGTTTGTTTGTTTGTTTGGGGAGGACTCACGCGATAACGGCTAGACCGAATTTAATGAAATTTTGTACGTAGACGCTGTATACCATGGAGATCAACATAGGATATTTTTTGCCAGAAAAAAATACACGCGGGCAAAGCCACGGGGCGCAGCTACTTTTTGAATAAAACAAAAGAAATTGCAATAAAAAGTGATCACCGCAGCGATCGCTGCAGAAGGAACAATATAGCAAGCCGTCCGTATTTTGTCAACATGTTCAGTCGGTTTTGTACTCTTTTGTAAGGCCTTGTGAATGACTGGCTTCGATTTTATTCGTGCAGCTGAAACCAAAGTACGTACTCATAAAAAAAATAAGAAGGTATTTACTTTCGCCAAGACCGGTCGATCAAGTCCTTTTCACAATCCAACGGAGCACCCGGTTGCAAGAAGCAGCATGCCCATCATCATCATCATCGTTATTAAACCACTGCTGAACGTTTTTCAAATACGTGATCTCCACTCAAGAACTCGCCTACGCCATCGATTACAGGTTCTTCAAATTATTTGATCTATGTCGGTGACTTTCTTTCTCTGCCGAATCACCTCGTTTCGGATACGATCCTTCACATAGCCCAAACATAGCCCGTTCCACAGCGACTTGAAATTTTTGAACCAGTCTCACTGTCAATGTCCACGGTTAAAGACTTTTATTTCTAGGCAATGGGTGACGAGAAGACATTACGTAGTGTGATTTTGAGGATGTCCATCAGTTTTGAGGTACTGGACCTCAAAATTGATGGACTTCGTCAAACCCACTAAGCTAGCGTATTGGAATATGGCCCATAAAGAATGTATCTGAGAAAATACATGAGTCCATGATGTCATGATTCATTTGTAGTTCCAGCCAAGATGAGAAGACAAAAGATGGACTAGCAGTCACGGAATGGTAGATAGATTAAAAGGTAGTTTCTCGGCTCCTGCCCAGTGATCAGATCACAACATCAGTGTGGCACGAAGGCAGTGGTAACTTATGAAGAAACCTTGGGTTCAAAAGGGATGAAATTGATAGTTTCTGTCAGTTTCACATGACACGATGCACGGAGAAAAGCTACAGAGACTCAATGCTAGCCTATCAGTTTTTATCGGATGGATTTTTATCGTTGAATTTGGTTAGAATTCTTATCTGCATTGGAATAACAGTACTTAATTCCTCCAAGCAAAGATCTAACTAAAAGTGGGAAGTTAAGGTGCTCCTCGGACATGGACCGCATAAATTAGGTGCAACGCACACAATTGGCTTTCTTTAGCTTTAGTCTCAATCGGTGTGTCGTTTTAGTAGCACGTGTGAGTGACCCTCAATCGCGCTACAGTCTGCGTATACCTCTAGCACGACGGTGGGAATGTAGCTGCATGGGTGTGTTTGACTGTAGTTGTCTCTAACCCATTTTTTTAAGTTACTTTAATGTGCACCCACTTCATTCCTTGGAACCACAAAATAATAAACTATACGAGTATATGCTACAATCTTGAAAATATGGTCACAGGCTTTCAAATTACAAAACAATCGCTTTCATTTTCTCATAATACATAAAAACAAATAGGTCGAAGCCGAGTTGTCCCATACACACGCTGACGAAACTACTCCTTGATAAAAATGACGTACGTACCGCAACTTCAGCAGTGAAATCATCTAAAATATTGTCGACTCGTTCAGGTACAACTCCTGAAGCGTGGCACTCTAATGTCAGTCATATCTCGAAGAATTTTAGACTCATTTTCTGGCGTAGTGTCGAGGTAAATCAGGATGTTTAGCTTCTAATAGTAAGACCGCTGATGTAAAATCAACTGCAAAAACAATCTCAGTGAGACGCTACTTCGCAGTAGCTATGCTATACTATTCAAGTGGTAGAAATGCAAAAGTAGCTTTAGCACCAATTTGTTGGCCAAAGTCACACCAATTATGGTCATTGTCACATATTCAACTGCCAAGCAGTAGTCTGCAATCATCACTTTGAGTGAAATTATGGATGGGTAGTTTCAGGATGACGAGCGCATTGAAATGGCGCACATAATTTAGGAAATCTAAAATCTATGTAGTTTGCAGTACTACATAGAATTTTATGAAATTATGGGTAGGTTACGTTCAAACGATTAGATTCAAATCATAGAGTACTTATATTGAATAGGTAACGGTTTCAAATTCTGTTAAATTTTTGTACTTGCAAATATTTTTTTTAGTTATTTCTTTTGCGGTGGCAATCTTGTACACTATACTTTATAATATGTGGTGGCAATGCCAGCGATTTCGCCAATGTCAAGTTTTTAAATTTAGCAGTATTATCACGTCACAGAAAATTGACATTGTCACGAATCAGTAATAGTTTTACTGAAGCTTCCTCTTGAGAGTTCTGAAGACTTCACAAAGTGCCACGTTTTATTATTTTTATTCTTTGCTTACTCTCGTGTCCGTTAACAAGCACCTAATGGTAAATATTCCACCAATATTACACATAAACACTCGTAAAAATGTATTTGGGAAAAATATAATAACAACATGACATCTTGAATCTCTTCAAAAACCCAACAATATAGTTATTTTGTTAACAACTGACAAAGACCTGCCATAACGTGTTATGTCAATCAAGTTAACTGATCCTGAGCTTTGCCCGCGATTTTGTCCACGACTACAGTTACTACAGACTACAGTTTATCGCCATAAAATGTATCCTAGCTCCTTCCCCACGGTTCAAACTATTTCCATACCAAATCTCATCAAGGTTTATTCAGCCGTAGTTACTTTCGCTTTTCTAATAATATGTATAAGTGGTAATATGAATAATGGCATAGTTACTAATAGTAATCAATATGGCCTAGTTTTTTATAAATAATATTTATTTTTAAAGTGACTTTTGTTACCGGCGCATACAATGGCCTGTGGAAAATTATTTTTAAACTTATAGACAGTTCTTCATCGAATCTGATGTCATAAATAAAATAAGTAGGAAGACACACTACAACAATAATCATTATTATTAATTACCAGTTTTCCCGCGCGACTTCGTCCGCGCGGACTACAGTTTATCGCGAAAGAACGCATCCTATGTTCTTCTAGGATATTAAAAACTAATGCAAAAGTAGGTACAGCAACTTTCTTTATTAGGGTCAATGTATAGCAATAACGCTTTTGTTGTTTTTGACAGACTTGTTGTTTCGTTTCCATGGCAACCGTTCTTTAAAGCGAGTAATCGACATTTTCCAGTTTTCCCGTGGTAACTTACAATTTTCCGGGATAAAAAGTATCTAATATTTTATTCCAAGGTATAAGCTACCTTCGTTCCAAATTTCATTTAAATCCGCCCAGCCGTTATCGCGTGAAAGCTCCCCAAACAAACAAACAAACAAACAGACAACGTTTATTTTTTATACATTGGTATGGATTTTGTTAATAGATTGAGAAAACATACTCCATTTATAGGTACATACATATATTTGGTATTCATTAATGACAAGATAATGACTATCATTATGATTCATTTTACAAGGATAATATGAGCCACGAACTATTTATTAGATATTAATTATTTTATTAATGGATCAAGAATCAGACACAGTCTTGATGACTGTGATGTTGTTACCTAATAACGATGACAATTAATTAATGTATTTTTTTGTCATGTCTATCGCAAAAGTCAGTAATATATAACTAGCTTAAAAGATAAAAAGATACGCCTGCTCTGCCAAAAAAGAGCTATTGCCAATAAATTATATACGGTTGGAATGTGCTTATTGTGCTTGCCTTCAATTTGATACCCATATTGTAAAAATCTAAGTATTTTTTTTCTAATTTGTAAATGGAGCTATACTACCGCCATATTGAAAGTTTTCAAAAAAATATACATATTTTTTACATAAGCTACAGCTTAACATAAGCTACAGCTTATGTTACAAAGGTAGGATTCTAACGATACCCCATACGATTAAATCTGTTCAGGCATTTAAAAGTTATGGGGGATTATAGAAACTCACATACATACAAACATACATGAATGCTAAAAACAATATACATAAATCATTCTAAAAATTAAAAAAACCCGACCGCAAACAAAACTAAAAAGAGGCAAACAACCTTTAGATTTTATATTTTAAAATATAACATGAGTCGGAGGTTCGTGTATTCCATTTCTACTTTGACGGGATCAGCTAGACCCTGGCGAGCTACTCTTCACGCCGCCGACTGCATCTTACAATTCAAAAGCAAATATCTAAAGCTTGTTTGCATCATTTTATTATTGTTCGAAGTAGGATTTTTTAGTGAGAATGGTTGCTAACCAACTCTAAATCGTTATAGATCCTAAATGGTAATTCGAAATGAAAAACTATAAGAAGAACAAAAAAATGATTTTCAAATGCCTATTCAATTATACTCCACTTGACATAGTTCGTCAATTGATTAATTAAGAAAAAAAAAATAAGTTGACGAAAGATTAAGACAAAACGATAGACGTAAAATCACCGAAGTCCGTAGACGCGATTATATACGAGTACCTCAAAGTAGTTCACTCGTTTGGTCTATGTAGAGCCACAAAGGAACAGACATACGAGTACATAGGCTGATAAACACATACCGGGCATTTGCGTTGCGCAGTCTGGTAAAAAAAGAGCCGTCGCGGGACGCCAGATGTGAAACATCGAATATCGCCGAGCTGAGGCGCCAAGAGTCGGCCTTACTCCCGAACCGCGCCATTAGATGTTTTACATCAATACGTCTGTGTTAATATGTTAGTTTTCAAGTCGAGAGTGAACATGTATAGGATATAATGTTATAATCAAGGCAAACGAGCATGTCCGGCCTATCGTATAAATGTAAATTGAATTGTAGTCCCGCCCGACTTCTGTTTTCAGAGTTTATCAGGCTGTCCAAGGGACGTGGCTTAACGGATGCTGTAAATAACAAAACTGGCTAGAAAATTAAAAAAAAATGCATAAAAAGTTAAACCATTTGAGAGAAATAAATAAAATGTTAAATGGGTTCAAAGTTGAACAAGCGCATAGGTGGCTCTGTTTTATTTTGAGACACAGATTGACTGGAAGATCATAATATAAAGCTTCCTTGATGGACTGAAAATCTCTTAAAGACCAAAGATTTCATTCTTCGAGTAGGTATCTAGACAAATCCCTTTCCAAACGGAGAAGGATGAAGTGCGAAGACTTATTTGTTTAAATGGTTACACGAGGTAGTTTTAATGGTGGGTATGCCGTAGCATCCGCTTGACTCAAACAGGGAGTCGATGCACCCCGCATACTTGTACACGTCGCACGGGATGTGACCCAGGGTCCTTATTTTTTTTGCGCATACTCTACATTACTTCCGTTATATTGAGAGCCGGAAGTGGAATAGTTTTTTGGAGCGTCACACGGGTTCCAATTCCTTGTACTTTTTAGTTCGTTCAAGACGTGTTTGGCAATGGACAATGATTGCGAGTTAACAAAACCTATACCAATCTACAAAGATCCGATGTCGTATTGATCAAATGATTACACTATAATTCACTAGGCAACAGAGAACGGAATGTTTTTTAAACCAAGTGTTGTTTGAAAAGTTCAAATCCAGGCACCAAGCAATTTAAATCTCATTTAATAATCATAGTTCATTCACAAATATACAATTTCTATAATAAAAGATAATGCCAGCAATAAACCAGTTGGCTTCAATACTTGTTTCTAGGTTTCTCTTCCGCTGCGACGAATTAATTATGTAAGCTCAACATTCAAGTTAGTTTTAATTCCAGTATCTGCATTGGGGCAAATCTTCCGTTAAATTTATGTGAATATGATTGTAATATGTAACTAGGTCTGGCTTTGCCCGCATTTCTATTTTTCTGGGATAACATTATCCTAAGTGTAATTCATGACCTGGAATTACACTTAGGATAATGTTATCCCAGAAAAAAAACCTAACTATCATAATTAGATCAGCCGTAAAAATATTTTAAGATATTTTAAACGTCACAAGATCCAAAGTAAAAGTACCTCATCAGATTTCAAGACAACTAACAGTGCTTTGAACATAATTTAATTCGCTCAACTAATTTTTATTTGATGCGAAAACAGACTTTTTTAAATGACACTTTATTGATCAGTATTATTATTTACTATTATTATTATTATTACTGTAGCATTTTTTTAAGTTATTGCTTTATTATAAATATAGATAAGTACTTAAATATTACAAGTATAGATGAATTAAGGTCATTTTAGATAGCTTATTGGATTCAAACTCATTTTTTTTTAATTTGGAAAAATTATAGCTCTATTATAACAAAAAAACTTAAACTTTTCTTAAACAAGGAGAAAATAATATATTCTAAATAGACCAAATCAATAAATTAGGTCAACCATACTTTAACACTGTTTTTTGAACTAAACAAATGTTATTATATATATTTTTTCCCATAAAAGCACCGGTTTGGGTCCGTACATCGAGGGTTTTCGCCATTTATTATCTATGGCGGCGCGTGTAAGTGTACCGTATGCGTGCGAATTCGCTGTGGATTGGATTTTGGCGCCATAACCAATTTAATGTGTTATGTGTTTTAGTTGATCAAAAGTTTTATCCTGATTAAAAATGTGACGAACGATCAATGACCATGACGAACGAGCTTTTACCAGAAAAATCAAGAAATTATTACGGTTTTTTTCATTAAAAGTAAGTTCCTATCGCATGAGTGTAGATAAAGTAGTGTATGAAACGGCACATAAATAGGTATTAAAACACTCAAGTGATACTATTAAACTATTTCGGCTCGTTTTTTAAACTCACTCTCGTGTATTAATTCCCCTCATTATGTAACCGTTTCATAAACTACTATTTTCACTATAGCACAGTTACTGCCCCGACCAACAAATGTTTTGGCTATATAATAGTACCGTTTGACCGGCTAAGGAGGTTTTAATTCTGAGTGGCCGTTTATTATCTATGGCGGCGCGTGCTATTTTGCACATGCGCGTGCATTCGCGGTACACTGTTGGACCTCTCTACGGCTGGACTGGATTTCGGCGCCAATAATTTACATTGTTTATTTATTATAATTTATTAACTTTGATTTTTTGGTCAAAATTCTTATTCTGAGAAAAATGACATACATCAGTAATATTTATGAGAATTTGAATCCACCTGACATCACGGAAACTGCAACGAAAATGACAAACGATCTTTTACATGCCAAATCAAGAAAATATTAAGACACGTGCTCTTTTTTATTAAAAATAGGTAGGTCCTATTGCACCTTCCTATTGCATAAGTGTAGATAAAGTAGTGTATGAAACGGCCCATTACTACGTATTAAAACACTCGTGTGATTCCATTATAAACCACGCCAGCGGCTCTTTTTTAAAAGCTTTTATTTAAATTGCAATGTTCGTATGTCTGTTTGTTTAGGTTAAATATTGCATGCTGAATTAGAACCACTTCCTCTTAATCTACGGAGTTGAATTGTTACATGTTGGTTCAGTTCCGATGAAAATGCATTTTATGGTAAGCATGACCTGAATCGACAACTAGGATTAGCAAAGACACGGTCAACAGCAAAGACACGAAATTTTATGTATATACGCATTTTATTATGTTAGCCAGTTTTAAATTTTACCATGACATAGTCTGTATATAAAGGAACTCTTCATCGGTCAACAGCACAAACGCGAAATTTTGTGCACGCATTTTATTAATACAGCTGGTTTTAAGTTTTAAGATGACATGGTTGCTGCACTGAGGGCTTGTACTATTATTTATTCTGTGTCAAAGGTTAACAGCACATATACATGAAATGTTGTGTACGCTTACCATCAGGCGAGCGACCTGCTCGTCTCGTCATACAACAAAAAAACATACTGCATTGATTTGGACATGCCTGAGTACTGTTGATTTTCTTTAGTAGTTTATATTCTAAACCTTTTTGAAACATCATATCATTCGCTGTTTAATTTAATGTTTTAGTTTAATGAAATGTAAGTGTCTTAAACACGGAGGCACAGCTAAGGATAGTAGGTATTTTAATTTGTAATTTATATGGTGTATTTAGTATTTGATTTACATTAAACGGATAATGACTATTATATAAAATGTGTAAATATTAAAGTGTCGGCCGGAAACTTTTGAATAATAAAATGTTGTAGAATTTTTATCATTTCATCCAGTAAATTAAACGGATAATGACTAATTTATCATATAGGTACCGACGACTTTTCATGTGTTAGCCTAAAATTTTTGGACGGTATGTTTATCTGTTTATCCTTGTAGCTGAATGTGGAATTTGTTTTTTATATTTTCTACCTTGCGGCGTTTATATTATAGTACGCTTTAGAAAAAACGAGTACTTTAAAAACCATTCTAGTTAATTAAATAGCATGATTTTAAACTCAGCTACTTTTTTTAGTCAGTCAAGTTCATAATTAAAATAATGTTAAGTCATAGTTTTCCGGACAATCATGTATGTAATCCTACAAATAATCATTATTCGTAGATGTAGCCCTTTTTTATTGAATGTCAATGAATGGAGAAAAATAGTTAACTAACTAACAAAATAATTAATAAGTATATGAATTAATAATATTATAGACGCGAAAGTTTGTGAAAGACGGCTTGGGTGTGTTGCCCCACACACACACACACACAGCCTTTTCTGCGTGTAGACCGGACATATAAACGTACTCGTATGTCCGGTCTCCACAATGAAACGGCTCAACGGATTTTGATGTCTTGTATGTAGATACTTTATTCCTGGATAACACGTCGGATAGTTTCATCATCATCATCAATATCACCACGGAAAACGGGGCGAAACCACGGGGCGAAACCACGGGGCGAAACCACGGGGCGAAACCACGGGGCGCAGCTAATGGTCAGTTCTTATTCAGTAGCATAGGTTGAGTCTAAACACTTTCAAATTACATTCTTATTAAAATGTCTTTTGTTAGTTTATGTTAGATCTATTACTAAAAAACCGCATATAAAAATAAGTATGACTATCACCAGGGTTTCAC
Organism: Alsophila aescularia; assembly: GCA_946251855.1. Lineage (NCBI taxonomy): Eukaryota > Metazoa > Arthropoda > Insecta > Lepidoptera > Geometridae > Alsophila > Alsophila aescularia. Next base: position 104,748,596 of record OX276373.1, read on the forward strand.
TCACAATCACAAACCGTTATATTTAATAAAACATTCCGTTTTTAGTCATTAAGTTATTTCAAGTCAAGACTCAAGATTTAACCGCAAAAATGACGTCTTCAATGAAGTTTGTTTAACGTTCTCATTCTGATTACTCGTAATAAAATGCGGTGCACTATTTTTGCTGGATGAGTGTAAACAACATAGGTATATAAACAAAACCTTGACCTTAGCATGATTACCTATATTGTTGTTATGTTATTTTGTTATTTATCGGGTGCTGATTACCTACGTCCGTCGTACATTGTTTTATTACGATGTGTAAACAAAGCGAAGATAAGTCTGACCTAGGGCACAGAACATAATATAGTACTATATATGTAATGTGCCTAGGGCTGCCATATTATTATCAGGTACTATATTATTTAGTTTTATACTATGTTTTGTCAATTTATAGTAATATTATTAATTATTTATTTATCTATTGATTATGTCTATAAAACAATATCTGCCATGAAGTACTCAGTACTGCCTGATTATAAGAGAGAGGTTTGAAATTTTGAGGAAATTTTGTATTCCGCGTACCCTGAGAGTGAGAAAGGAAGGTATACTTTTAAAAAATCTATCCTTATGGGGGTGAAAAGACAGGGGGGGGGGGCAAACTTTGGAGATAGTGAGAAGGTAGTTCCCTATAATATGTTGAGAAAAATGTTACAGATCTAGAAGTAAATTTACAGATGAGATAAAGAAGATAAATGTGTTGTCGTGTAAGAAAGGCATAGCTTGGGCCGAAGATATTACGCTGGAAATTACTCCACCGACAAGATCCAGGCTCCTAAATAAGAAGAAGAAGAAGAACATACTGTATTTCTGTAAATATTCATTGAAAAGTAATATAATTATATCTCTTTTTCAAAGAAATAAATACAGGCGTTTCAATAGGTGCATAATTACATAAGGCAAAAGGTTATTAACGTAGAATCAGATTTTCCAATTGAATTATATACTATTTTCTCCACGGAGAGTACAATACTTTAGTACTATTGTTTATTCTGTGACAGCACAAATAGAAACTTCATCATAAACGTCAGCTTGTTCCCAACTGCAGGGTAATAAGCCTCTTATCTCTTGTGCTATTCGTCTCTGGACTGTGCCGACCTAAGCCAGGATTATTACACGACTGCCCAAAAAAAGGAGTGTAATATTTCTAGCATTCATGTATGATGATTATGACGATTTGCGGATATGGTGTTTAGAGAATATGATGATTTGCGGATATGGTGCTTTGAGATTATGATATTTTGCGAAATTTACATTATCAGAAAATAATATGCAGCGACGGAGCCTTTTGCAGTCGCTTCGCTCGTGATTTTGTACTACTGATATCTCTGTTTTTGAATAGGTATTTCGGACAGAAGATCCATTATCAAGTCATCATCAGCCATAAAATATCTACTGCTAAACACAGGCCTCCCCCATAAAAGGAGGGTTTTTTTTATAATTACCGCGCATGGCGTCTCCCTGATCTGATTACAGTAGTTGATGATGATAATACACAGGAAAATATGTACTGCTACCCATGTCCTGAATATTACCCATACACTGCTAGCAGTGGCGTGCATTAAGGCGGGGTCAGTCCCGAAATCAGCAAAAAGACGAATAGCAAAACGTCGAGTACGGCGCAATGAAACAACTTTATGCAAACCAAAAAATACTGTGGATAAAAAATTCTACTATCTAAACAAATAACTGAACAGAATTTTTAGAAATGCTTTGGTTTCCTTGAAAAAAAAAACACGAATACTACATGAAAATAACTTGTTGCATCCCTGTTCTCGTTATTTTTAGCGAAAGCATCATACTTTTTTTTTAATAATTATATAGCTACGCTATAAAACTAAACAAACAACCGAACACATTTTTTAATCGAGTTTTATATATCGAGAAATCGATATAAAAGCACAAAAATTTCCAAAATAAAGTACTCAGAGGCATCGTAAATTCACCGTGGTACACCGTGGTTCGACCTCCATTGAGACGTGAAGGTGGATCTCGTTACTAAGGTTATTAAAAAAGTTGCCGAAGCTCACGAACGAAGACTTCATCATCGGGCATCGTGAGAAGACTCAAACAGACAAATCCATTTGAATTAGTTTAGAGATATGATAGTGACAATGTAGTATCAATTAGTGCAAATCAAATATAACACAAGAACAAAGTGACTTCCGCTTAAATAGTAACAATAAGAAAAGTGTTATTGGACACATTCTAACCACATTTTAAGTATGTATTTAAACCTAATTTGTAATATAAATATGTATTAGTTTATTGTATTAACATGTATTAGTTTATCGTATAAATAGTTATTGACTTATTGTATTTTACAAAAGTGTCTATGTAATAGAATGTTATTTTAATGCGCCGCCGTCTACTCCTTGTTCTTCCATTACTGTCCATCCAAAGGTTGTCTGAAAGAGATCGCTCTTAGCGATAAGACCGCCCATTGAACTTATTTTAAAGAAATATTTTATGTGTAATAATATCTTTTTAGTTGCTATAAAGTATTATATATCTATCTATCTACTCGTATCTATTCTTAGAACTCTACTTAGCAGCTTAGGCTAGATAAGGCTAGATTGTAATTTTAATGAGGCACCACAATGCCGTGATAAGTCAATAAAAAACCGTATGACCATTTAGAATCTTTAACGATTTAAATTTGGTTAGCAACCATTCTCACTTAAAGTATTGCCCGTTTTTAGTTTTGTCCGCAGTCTGTTTTTTCCGCACTGGCGGATTATGTCTTGTATATCACGTAAAGGCACACACACCACACATCTACATTTCCAATGTCGTGCTTCAGGTGCTTCAACAACAAAGATAGATACGCAGGCTGTAGCGCCAATGAGATATCAATTGTCATTGCAAACATGTGCTACACAAGCGCTACTCCGATTGAGACTAACGACAATGATGTGCGTTGCACCTAAATTATGCGGACCATGCTTGAACTGCTCGTACTTAATCATTCCATTTTTAAGGAGATCTATATATTACACCGGGAAAAACATTCCACTTTAACTTGTATTTTGTTTTTATTGACCGAGGGAGCGCGAAGCGTCTCCGTTTCAGCTTGGGCAAAAATGCTTTCGTATTTCAGTCCGCGCGCTGTCCGGATCTCCGGCTGTTCTCCTCTACATGTTGCATTTCTCATCCGATCTAGACGAAACTTGGTACACAGGTTTAACGAATTTTTTGTTGTCGGGGATTTTTGATACTTCTCCCAAAAAGGGGCAAAAAGGGGGCTACTGAATATTTCGCCTTATTAGTTCCGACGGTTCTTTAATATTTGAAAGGTAACTTTACGTTGGTCTCATACAACATTGGTGAAGATCTGATGAGGATCTTCGGCATAATGAGCAGAATAGCTCTTCAAAATGCAGTAAATTGCTCACTTTTAGAATTCTTCCAGTGGAATATCAGCCCTTACCCTACTAGGTAGGGATTTATGGAGCACCTTGGTTAATAATGTTAGTTTTATAATAAGGTAACTAGATGGCGCTACTGTGCACCGCTAGATTGTTTGCAAAAAAGTTTGTACTCGCGAGGTATACAGCTCACAGAGCCACTAGTTTATTAGGTACTAGCTTTTACCCGCGACGTCGTCCGCGCGGACTACAGTTTATCGTGAAAAAAACATCCTATGTTCTTCTATGATATTAAAAACCAATGCAAAAGTAAAAGCACCAACGCTCTTGATGTTTTTTATCGGACTTGTTTTTTTTTGTTTCAATGGCAACCGTACCTTACAGCGAGTAATCGTCATTTCAATGGCAACCGTACCTTACAGCGAGTAATCGTAATTTCAATGGCAACCGTACCTTACAGCGAGTAATCGTCATTTCAATGGCAACCGTACCTTACAGCGAGTAATCGTCATTTCAATGGCAACCGTACCTTACAGCGAGTAATCGTCATTTCAATGGCAACCGTACCTTACAGGGAGTAATCGTCATTTCAATGGCAACCGTACCTTACAGCGAGTAATCGTCATTTCAATGGCAACCGTACCTTACAGCGAGTAATCGTCATTTCAATGGCAACCGTACCTTACAGCGAGTAATCGTCATTTCAATGGCAACCGTACCTTACAGGGAGTAATCGTCATTTCAATGGCAACCGTACCTTACAGCGAGTAATCGTCATTTCAATGGCAACCGTACCTTACAGCGAGTAATCGTCATTTCAATGGCAACCGTACCTTACAGCGAGTAATCGTCATTTCAATGGCAACCGTACCTTACAGCGAGTAATCGTCATTTTCAGTTTTCTCGTAGAATCTTACTACTTTGCAAGATAAAAAGTAACCTATGTTGGCCTCTATATTGTACAGTACCTATTTACAAAGATTCAAAATCGGATCTGCCAAAAAAGCTCTCCATATAAACAAACGGACAACGCTTCACTTTTATATATTGGTGTGGATTATTCCGTTCTAGTTATAGGTACTGAATGTGGTCTAGATAAGAGTTTTTTTAGACCACGATAGATGCTTTATACCTAACCTTTACAACAATGAGCCGAACAGTACTTTAATACATGCTATTATTATTCGAGTATAACGTGATTATTTTAATAATAAGGACAAAGAAACGTGACTAATAATAGCCAAGCGGCGTAGTAGTATTATGTAGTGAGTGATGATAAAAAAATGATCGTTTGTTATTTTGTGTCTTTTTATAAATACAGAACTTCGCAAGCTTAGCAATGGTGAAACCCGGATAAATCGATTTCTAGATAAAATTGCAATAATCGCCTGTTATTTAAAAAAACCGGTATATATACAAACCAAATAAAATGTACAATTTTAACGACTAATAGTTTTTACTGCATAATAAACATTAGAAAAACCATGTAGGCCACCAATAAAAAGGCAATTTGTTAAATTACCAAGACCACTCAAAGCAATCGCGAAACCGAATAACGCAAAAAAAACAAGTTAAATAAAGTAGGTACAATTATCTTATAACACCAGAAGTTGTGACTTAGGCAACTCAAGTCTAATTGTGAATACACGTCGGTACTACTCGGTACCTAATTAGCAATTGAGAAGCCGTGCTAAATAGCCGACGTGTTAAACACACGGAAAATTAAGAATACGTTTTTACCCGACTGCGCGGAGGGTTATCTGTTTGGTTTGTATGTATGTTTAAGGTAGTGTTCTATATAAATTTCGTTGGCGTAAACCAAATCGAGAACGATGGCAGCCGAGCAGTATAATAGTGCGCGTTAGAATCCAATGATGCCGGTTTCTCATCCACACAGAGAAGTAGCAACACCCATGTCAGAGGCCCTCGGACGGACTGACAAACTCTGCCACCTGATGCCACCACTACCTCAAACAATAACCAAACCAACTGAGTAATCATCGCTACGTAACTTGTTGAAATTCACAATAAACAAGACGAGTCTGTCTGTTATCTACAATACTGGTTAATTAGATAGAGTTATACGAGTGAGCTAATGATGTGAAGTGATACTTCAATTTAAAATTCAGTTTCAATTTATTACAGCGCAGGAGGTGTATCTATTTGTTTTGTCAATTGACTTAGTTTCTTACGGACTCGGGCTCGATTTCCGCAACGAGACAAACTCTTGTAATAAGAGATATATATTGTAATAGCTGCGCCCTGTAGCTTCGCCCGTGTGCAAACTTTGCCACTTCCATCAGTAACTGGAAGAGTAACATAAACTGAACCGAAGCAGCATTTTCGCGATTATTCCAAAGATATTGTGAAAAAATGTGAAGGAAATAAATAGTGTGAAAGTTTCTGCTCTCCGTCCAAAATGCTATCGCCACCGTTCCCGGCACCGCCACCATTTCTTCGCACCCTAAATATTATCATACGTTATCATACGTTATAAGATAATTATAACGTATGATAACGATTTGGAGCTATTAGGTTAGGTTCCGTTAGTGTCTGCTAACTACCTAACTAGGAACACAGTTTAGCCAACGAATACTGAGATTGAACCTATAACGTGAAATTTAAAAAACCGCAGCTCGTAAAATTCATAAAAAATATATTTATATTTAAGTACCTTAGCTTATTTGTATTTTATTTATTTTTGAACTCTAGTCAAGCTTTTTAATTTCGTAGACTCGCCGTATTCTACCTTTGAGCGCGCCATCATCATTTTCAGAACTTCGACATTGTTAAGGTAGAATACGGATGTATGAGTGAGATCTGGCACGGTTTTACCACAGACAAAATAATCGTATTTCACGGTAGCCTCATTCACCGTTATGTAGTTGCAGTAAGTAAACAAGTAACATAATAATAAAAATACACAAAACCCGACTGCGAACATAATCATCGCCCGCAAAAATAATCACACTAATACGAATATTATAAAGACGAAAGTTTGTATGTACTCGTGTGTAAGGGGTAAGGATGTGTGTTGTTTGTTTCCTCTTCACGCTTAAACGGCTGAACGGATTTGAATGAAATTTGGTACGAAGGCAGCTTATAACCTGGATTAACACATAGACTACTTTTTAACCCGGAAAAAATAGTGGTTCCTGAGGGACACGCAGTGAAACTGCGGGGCGCAGATAGTATTTATGTAAATTTAATGTTTCCTTTTTACTAACATATTTGACTTTACTTTAATAGTTGAAATTGCAACATTAGACTATAGTATTTACATTAACTTGAATAATTTTGTAGGAAGCTTAAAAGAAAATTGCTATTTAATTATAAGCAATATATATTTTTGAAATGGTCTTTTAAAGACCTGTAGGTATTTTGATACGTCACTCGATAGGTTCTGGTAATTTTTGTTCCGTCGGAAATACAATATGGCAGCTGTAAGCCGCCATATTGGTTTTCCTAACACTTTATATATCCTATAGCACTCTCGTGATCAAGACCAATCTAATGATACCTCATTTATCAAAATCCATCAAGACGTTTAGGCTGTAGGAGGCGCCTAAGAAACGTACAAATATACAAACATACATACATACAACCCAAACACATAACCCTCAGTCGGGTAAAAAACTAGATAAATAGAGTTTGGTCCACTGTAGCAAAAAAGGAGGCCTACATTACACGTAAAATCGGACATTTCGCATAAACTATAATGTATGTCCCACGGGAAATAGTTAAAACGCTCCGCATTTTCTTGTTATACTATTTCCTTACAACTAGAGCAGATATGATATGAAGTATTAAATTCTAACACCTTAGCTTGTTTGTTATCAACTAAGGTGTGTCAGCTAAACTCATTAAGCAAACAAAACGGTTTTAAGTGTGTTCGTTACATATACGAGTACGTTATCATACAGTACGTAGTTTTGTTTTTATTTATAACCACAAGTCGGATCAAAATGACCGTTCAGGCTCACATTGTCTAGTGTCCTAAAATGTCTAGTATGCTAAAAAGTCCAGTGTTCTATTACCTCCAGTCCCACAATGTCCAGTGACCTAAAACGTCCAGTATCAAAAGGTCCAGTTACCAAAATGTCCAGTCTTAAAATGTCTTGTCCTACATTGTCTAGTAATATCTTCCTTTTCGTCAAGTCTCTAACTCTAGGTAGATGCGCGAACGAACGACTTTTAGACGGTTACCGAAAAACCCTAACAGGACCTTTTTTACAAAAATATTATTCCATCTCATATTTAGGGTTCCGTACCACAAAAGGAAAAAAGAAACCCTTATTCACGTAGATATAATGAGCTATGCTGTACTTACCGATGCTTAAAATTATAACTTTAAGGTTTCAACTTTCAGTTAAAAGTAGTGGAAAAATAAATATTGCAATTAGGTTGGTATCCCAGGGGATATAATTTTATACGAAATTCCCAAGGGATATGACGTGATTTGAATTTGGAAGCTTAAAATTCGAATGAAAACTCTCATACGGGCATTGTAAAGAGTTTATTCGAAAATCGAACTGGCCACCATAGGCAAAACACATACATATTTTTTTACTGCTTTGTCACTTTTTAAGTATTTAAGTCACAGTTTTGGGGTTTTTTGCAAAAATTCAAAATGTTGTGTTGTAGAGTTTGATTTTATTCTCAATCTTGTGTTTCTTCGAGTGTTAATGTGTAATATTGGTGGAATATTAACCATTAGATGTTCGTTAACGTGCACGAGTGCGGACAAAAGAATCAAACGCAGATATAAATGGCATTTTGTGATTTTTCCAAATCTCCTACGGAAGTTTTAGTAAATGTCCACCATTTTACTGATTCGTGACTTTGACTTGACAATGAATGACTGCGACGTGATACTAATATACACTATTAAACTTGACATTGGCGAAATTGCTAGTAGGCTAGTGCCTCCGCAGAATCCATTTATTAAAAAAAAAGAAGAAGAAGTCACAGTTTTTCTTATTTCCGTTTCATTTGTGAGCCACCCTGAAAGTTACAGCCGGATAGTTAATCAGCAAATGCTCATTTGAATTGCAAGATTCCAAGACACACAGAAATACATTGATACGTAGATAGATAAATAGATACACACAAGTATAGTAGGAACCAATCTTAATGACGGCTGTGAAGCGCGCTGCGAGTGCAACTTCGCGCTGGTACAGTAAGGTTCGCAATTATTAGAGTATTTTTTTACAACCTACTTATAGAACTTGCTAATAATAAGAAACACTTTATTACACCAGTATTATGGAACATATATACAAGAATTTAATTTAAAAATAGTCTAAACGGTTGGTCTTTTTGCTAAAAGCGATTTCTTCCAGACAATCTTTGGATGGACAGAAATAACGAATTAAAAAAGGATGGTGGTGCAAAACAATACAATAAATCATGCAAAATAAAAATGAATATACCTACATACATATTTAATAAACTACATAAACCATACTTACTTACATGTCACATGCAAATAATGTTATGATTGAAAAAATATATGTGTTAAGTACATACAAATAATGGAATGATAAAAAAATGTTATACCTATAGCTATGTTTGCGGTGGGCTAGCGGGAGGGTGTGCCCCGGCCTCTCACCTCTCCAAAGCCCGCTTACACCTAAAATTTGCTATTGCGCAGCGCCATAAAAATTGGTTCCTACTCTAAAGATAAATAAAACATTTAAAAAAAAACGAATCTGATGACGTCATCTGGCAATAATGTCTCCTCACAGCCGGAGATTCTCGCCGAGATAGAGGGCTACACCGACGACCTGCCGGAAATCAGCCTAGACGAAATCGAGATAGCCCTCAAGCAGCTTAAAAATGGAAAAGCCCCCGGGGAAGACGGAGTTACTTCGGAACTTTTGAAAGCGGCAGGAAGACCTGAACTTCGAGAGTTCCAGAAGTTGTTTAAATCTGCTCTTTTCGATGGGAGAAAAAAGGCGTGGAACAGAAGCATGGTAGTTTTGTGTTTCAAAAAAGGAGATAAAGCGCACCTTAAACAGGCCCATCTCGCTTCTGAGCCACGTGTATAAGCTGTTTTTGAGGGTAGTCTCGAATCGTCTAGCGAGAAGACTTGATGAGTTTCAGCCTCCGGAGTAGGCTGGGTTTCGAGGGGGTTACGGGACCATGGACGACATCCACACAGTGTGGCAGGTTATACAGAAAACTGAAGAGTATAACCAGCCCCACTTTCTTGCTTTTATGGACTATGAGGACTGGCTCGATATATCGAGGTGATGAGGTGATTGTATGATGCCGCGACTATGTCCGTTCATGTCCAGAACCGGCAGACTAAACCTATTCAGCTGCGCAGGGGAGTGAGGCAGGGGGATGTCACATCCCAAACTGTTCACTAACGCCCTGGAAGATACGAGTATGTTTAAGTGTCCGGACTGGACAAGAAAGGGCATTAACATAAATGTCGATACATCTCATACAATCTCACACCTCCGTTTTTCTGATGATTGGGCTCATTGAAATAAAATTGCAATTCAGCGGGGCAAAGCCGCCAGCATGTTGGGTATGCTGCCAACTGGTAGTGGGCTAGGAAATTTGGACTACCTGTAAACCCGTAATGGCATGTGGGTTGCCCAACTGTTTCATTTAGAAGTTAGATAGTTGAATTTTTTAGTAGTTAGTTAGACAATAAAGGCACTTAATTTAATTCAAATTTAAAATTATTTTAAATTAATTTCAAAAATTACTATCATCATTATCTGTATCATCATCTTCATCACCACCATTATCATTATCAACAGGAAAACGTTCACTGCTTAGCATTACAGGCATCCGTACAACAAATACTAGGAAGGTATTGTTATAATCGGTCTTAGGTTAGTCTCAAAATAGAGTTGTAACGTCAGCGTAATATGGTCTTCGTAATAATATTCATTTATTCATTACTAGCTGTGCCCCCGGATTTGCCCGCGTGGTGATTTCATTGAATACTATTAAATACGTGTGATTCCAAGACCAAAAAGTAACTATAAAGTACAACATTCTACATTTCTTATAATTTCGTTCAGTTTTCAAATAGTTTTTTATTGATTGCTCGGCATCTAATAATCAGATTAAGATTTTAAGTCAAACTAATTTATCCAACAGTGAAAACCGCATCGCAATCGGTCCGGTAGTTTTTACGTGCGTGATGCGTGAACAAAGATACCGACAAACAGACAGACACGTTTTTTACTAATGTAATATTCATGTTCTTAGCCTTTTTTATGAGCGCAAGAGCATTTATTTTTAAATTATCTTCACTGTGCAGATTTTTTGGTATTAACTGCTTTATTACAAGTACTCTTAAATAAGTGTATAGATTCTTTAGCACTATAACAGTTGGTAGGTAGGTACAATAAAGTGCTAAATTCTAGAAGCAGTAGGTATTGTTGAAGTTGGAATTACAATTGGTAGGCAAAACTAATAGGTATAGTAAAAATTATATACGTATAAAGTGCATTACAAAAGTTTAATCGTAAGTAAGTATAACAAAAACGGTACTTCGTATTTTTAATTAAACAGTGGGACAAGTAAACGACCTTTCTGTAAAAGTATATAAGTATATAGAAGGTAGGCTCTACTCTACATTTATCAATAATTGTGAAGCGTGAAAGAAAACCAGTAGGCAATGCTATATACTCGTAGGAAGTATAAATAGTTAAATGCAAGCTTAAGTAGATAAACAAAACGTTTCTTAGTACTGGTACGCTTATTCCAAATAAATAATGAGACAAACAAACGACCTTTTCTGTAAAACGATAGAGTAGGCTCTCTACATTGGGAATTGCTTCGTTTCATAAAACGACTAGTAAGTAATGTAATGACCCTTTGTTTGTTAGAACCAGCTTTTGTAACATGAAATCAATCATTATACACATCAACGCGTCAGTTCTTCAGCACTACTTAATAATGTTAATGTTATGTTAAGATTTGGTTTAAGTTAAGTACAATGCTGTTGCGTTAGTCTATTTGACTTTAGAATGTTAAGACCAGGCTCTGCTTTTTAAGGGGTTTTTGCATAAATATGCTGGGTCAACCACAAACCTGATAAATGTGAAACTTAACATATATGTTTTTGAGATTTTTATCTCTCTAAGACTAAGACAAAAACATGATTAACAAAATTTCATTCGATACATTTTCTTGTCAAAAATTACGTTATTTTCGGTAACGTTTACATTTTTCTACTGAACGGGTTAAGTTTTATCTCTAAAATAAATCTCACAGCAAGAAAATATCGTTTATTGACTAAGGCAAAAGTTAAATAAGTAAATTGACAAAAAAGAAGCTAAGTTTATTGACAAAAGATAAAATTTAAGGCTAAACTAAATTATTAGCCTGCCAATAAAATAAATAACTTTTGAGACATACGTCATTTAGTTCCGAGCTAAATTGTGTGTACAAACAGCGCTCGCGATATTCAACCTTGTTACGCAGGCACTTCAGTGCTTATTGCAGGTAGCGGGTGCCAGAGTGTAGGGTAGGTGGCAGGAGAGTGGGGAGTGAGAAAATGTAGCCTTGGAGCCTGGCCTTAACGTGGTCAAAATGTTTCTGACTCCGCACGATTTGTACTTTCAGCTTTGTAAAATGTTTCCAAGTTGCTTAAGTTTCAAGCAAATGAAGGTATGCAGTTCTATGGTCGGTGATCCTAGCCAAAAACCTAACCGGTATTGCCTTCCTCTGACTAAATGGAATGAAACTTTATAACAAAATGTAGGTACCGACAGTGTCGGTTGTCTGCATCGACAGCCGACGCCGAGACGTAGAGGCCAAGAATCTTGTAACGGCACTCGATGGTAAACAATAAGTAGATCTAAACAACTTAATAAGTAAGTAGCCAGGTATGTAATTTAAGTAGTTGCTACTAGTATTTGGTCAAACAACGAATACGAAATACGATACAAGAACACATGAAAGCAACGCCGCGTCTCAACTGCTCTTTGAACGTTAATTACAAAACTTGCGACACTGTGTCGCAGAACTATTTCACATTGAACTATGTTCAACTTTTGCGATTTGTACAAACTACATTTGAAAATATGTTAGAGAAAGGCAGTGTAAAAAATGAAAAAGCCTTAAAGACTCACCTCTTTCTTGGAGCTCCGCGCTACCACTGATGGCAGCTACGAGCACGAGGAGCAGCTTCCACATTGTCACAATCACATGAAGCACACAGTCACAGGTTGTCACAGGGGCACATAGGGCGCAGGCGCATGCTCGGCCCTCGGTCTCGCACGTCCGACTCGCACGCAGGCGCGGTCTGTGTGAAGTGTGTGACTCTGCGGCGGCGTAAGCGCAACCGACCCGCTCAATGAGTGCGCAGATAGATATGACACTTCGTCAGCTTCATCTCAAGACCGTCGTATTATATACCTACCTATTTGTTGGCCTTCTCTTAGCCAACTGGTCATCGTTTTAAAGTAGAACAATAACCTTTCATTTAGTAAAATAAATAAAAAAACAGGAAGAAATTAAAAAGGATACAATTTTTGGCCGCTTGGTCCCAGTAGCTCCTAGTATTGCCTAGTTACATGACGGAACTAGTGGACACAAGCATCTATTCTAAGGAAATTAAAGTACTTAAATATCATGGATGGAACTACTGAGAAAAAAGGTCCACCTGCTCCGTGGAACTATTAGGAAAAAACTATTTGTTCCGTGGAACTTTAAGCACTTAAAATCAGGTGTCCCAGTATTACCATAGCTTCAATTTTTCCATTTTTACAGCGCATTTACCTTTACATAAAATTTTCTCCAACGCCCTCGTTCTTCCAAGAGGAAGCTTTCCTGTGGGTTGAAATGGTATACGCTAAAAGTTGACTTGTCACGTTTTACGAAATTTTATAAGTTGCATCGGACGGCCAAACGGGCGCTTGGCATGTGCAACTTTCCCAAAGAGAGTTCTTCTGAGCAAAATTCAACTAATTCTCGTTTGTAACTTTGTCTCTCCGTGATTTAACCCAAAATGTTCCAAAAGAAGCGCATGTGGAAGAAAGGCCTTCCTGCTCCATTATTTAAACAGCTCTATATTACCATTGTTATTGTATTTTTCCCAATCACCAGAATTGTAAGGTATGCCAAGTTTCAAATCGATACGACAATTAGAGAAGAATGACAAAAATTACAGGTCTAGTCGAGATAGGTGAGCACTTTATTGAATTTTTAACGTCATTAGCAAAACTATTTTTGGCGGAGTTTCTTTTCAAATTTTATTTCTGGTAAATGTAATTTAACTAGTTTACTTAAAACGTCTGTAAATGTACTGCTATCTAATATCCATATTGTGTATTTTTTTAACTCTATTCTACTGCTCCCCGATATCTTTCCAAGCACCTTTACCCAGTGGCAAACCAAACAAAAACAGCAGAAGTGAATCAAAGTCATAGTTCCTTGGCTAGCTCGGTACTAGGACCAACTTCGGATGGCCACTGCGTGCCATATTGGGCCCAGCTATCTGCTCGCATTTGGCTCGCGTGATCCACAAGACATTTTAGGTCGTAATAATTTGTACTGTACTGTTTTTGGGATATTATTAGTATAGATATCAGTAATATAAAACGAAATTTGCAGCTTCGAAAGACCTGTGCTAACTGCGTAGTGCTCGAAAAACTTCGAAACTTTCGGTCTTTTTTTTCAGATTTTAGCTTGATAACTTCTAAAACGTGCTTTCTATGGAAAAGTTATATATGACACTTATAAAGAAGATAATATTTTCTAGAATATGAGTTTAGCCGCAACTCTTAAGGCCCAGTAAAACTTGAGAAGCAGTACTTGGTACATTGGTCATTTTCTCTAAAAAGTTCGAAATTGTAGTATTAGCCGCTTTTCGAGCAGAATATTTGCTTTAATACTCCTTCTACGAGATCATATGAGAAGAAGTTGTAGAACAGTTCTTTAGCTTTGATATAAGCACAAATGAAACTTTATAGAACCAATAGTTTCCCTGTAATCTGGACAAAAGAACAAAATAAGTAAATTGAATTATTCAATAAATGGAGCCTGACAAATTGCAGGACTTCTGTAAAGGATAAGAGAGACAAATCAGGGTAAATTAATTTATATCGATATTACAAGATGTTTAATATATATCATTTGGCTATGGAGGGACCTCAGCTGACATCTGTGACAGAAATACAAGCAAAATGATAATTATTATTTTTATAATAAATTACGAACATTTTCTTTATTTTAATTTTATTTTCCTTGGTGTCAATAACAAGTGAATCCAGATGGAATACAGATGGATTCACTTATGAATGAAATTCCTCAGAGAAGCACTACCTCAAAAGGGTATCAATGTCCTATTTGTTTCATCTAATCTTTGCCTCGTAGTAGCGGTTCTGCGAGAGGCTACATCGTGAAGCTGCCCGGGCGGCGCGGGCGCAGGTAAGCCTTCGAGGGGCGCGGGGTTGGCGGGAGGGGTAAAGGGGGAGAGGACGCTTGCACTTGCGTATCGGGGGAGATCTTCACGTGTTCCCGCCTGAGTCCTATTCTTTTCATTAGGCTAGGCGCTATTCTATAGACTGGGACTGTCTTCAATGGTAAATAATAATATGGATTTTGAGAAAGTTTATAATTGTTGAATTTTGCTCTTCTTCATGATACACTGCACTTGAGGCTACTTCTACTAGGACATTTTTAAATGTTGTACCAATATGTTGTCGTGTCGCACAAAGGACAATACACAGACACTTATTATTATTGATTTAAGATACGAGTATGACTTATGTTCAACAAGATATAAGTTCAATAACTAAACCCCGGCTACGGTCATGTACAACATAGCCTAAGGCACTCCATACATGACGAATCGATTGATACCTCGCTTGTCAAAATCGAACCAATAGGGGCGATGCCTATGGTAGGACACACGCATAGATACATACATACATAGACTGATAAACTCATAACCCTTACCCTTCCCTTGTTTTGATGTAGTCGGGTAAAAAACCTCTCATTTATATTAGAACATAATAAAGACACGCATGAATGCTAGGCGACATAAACACCGGATTTGGCATACAATCACTAAGGATAAATCCAATGGCAACATTGTTATATATTTTCAAATTTGTATATTATTTTCAGCGGCTATGGAGAGAGCTATGCTCGGAGTTTATCTAAAGGACAGAATAGATCCGCAGGAGAACTAAGGCACATACGAGTAGCTCAAAGAATTAGCAAGCTGAAGTGGCAATGGGCCGATCACATAACTCGAAGAACCGACAACCGTTAGGGTAAACGGGTTCTAGAGTGGAGACCGCGTTTAGGCAAACGTAGTTTGGGGCGCCCATCGGCCAGGTGGAGTAACGACTTGCGAAAGATGGTCGATAGGACTGGATGAGGAGAGCCAAAGATCGAGCTCAGTAGCGTTCACAAGGATGTCACGAGGCGGTCCCAGGGTTTGGGCTTGTCCCACTAGCCCAGGACCCAAACCTCAGTGGACAACAGAATTACAGGAATAGGAACAATAGGGTGCACTTGGACAATTTCGTGTTGATACAATACGGATGAAAATAATCTCTTATGTAGGTATTAGCATATATATATTTAAAAGAGTAATTCAAGTTGTTATAAACTTATTTATGAATTTTATAATATTATTTCGGTTTTTCCAAAAATCAATGTTCGAATGACAGGTTATTTGTATTTAGAATGAATCAATGATGACCAACTATCAAAAATGAAAAGAAATGGATTATGAAAGAAGTAAGAGATCAAATGAGTATTATTATGAAAGAGGTTTGGACCTCGTCACAATGAGAGGCCTACGTCCAGCAGTGGACGAATACGGGCTGATGATGATGATGATGATATTATTCAATATTTATAATAATTGGTGAAGTAAGTATGGTAGTAGCCACGAGGTGCTTCAGGTTACCTTCGTGATTGTTGTGTTTATTATTATTATTAGTATTCCAATAAGTGGATATTTATTTACCAACGCTTTGAAAATAAAGAAACAATAAAATTAAAACTTAAAAAAAAAAACTTACTTCAAAATGAATAAAATAATGTTATGTGGGAAACAGTTGGAAGTCTGTGCTGTTGATTTGGTTAGATTTAAGAATATTAGGCACCAAGTCGGTTAACACTTTTTTAAAGTTTATTTTATTTCCCTATTTTGAGTGGCGTGAACAAAGATATGAAAATGCGATTACAGCAATCGCAAGTGACTTGCTGTTATCTATTGAGGTGTTACTTTGTGTTTCCGAAGGTCTTCATCAGATCTTCATCAAATTATATGTATGGAACCACACCTAAAGCATAAACCTTCAAAATCGACGCACATTTGACGGAGATATCGCGTCATAAAGTGGGTGAAAGTTAATAAAATTAAGTCTTCCCCTAATTTTCCACCCCTAAAGGTGGAATATTTTCATGAAATTTAAATGGGACTATCTGAAGCATACCCTAAAGACCCTATCCAACTAAAAATATTTTTTTAAATCGATTCATATATCGCGTAAAACATTGCTACACGGAGTATGTGGCCGTTAGCATACATACCAAAGAAACCTACGGGTCGAATTGAGAACCTGCCCTTGACTTGAAGTCGGTTGTAAATTTAATAGAGTTTTTCCATCCAACTAGTTCCTGAGTCCTTCCATAGGCCAGCCTTTAAATCTTTTGTACATATAACCAACCGCGTGCGCTTGCCAATCTTTCCACCAATAAACTAAGTGATTTAGTTTAGCCACTAAAGCTTAGTTAGGCTAGTAAATTAGTTTAGTAACTAAACTAATTTACTAGCCTCGCCGCGTTGCACCCCGAACCACCCCAATAAAGTAATATCCTGCAAATATTGCAGCCGCTTATTATTTACAATTCCAATAAAGGTGAAGGACTCGGGATTCAATTTTCCGACATCTTACCGGCCCGGTTGCCATTAATTCTATGCACAATACTCTGATGTAAATAACTTTTCTTTTCATCAAAGAATACTTAACAATTTCTAAGCTCCTTTAACGGTCTTGAGAAAAGCAAATAAAAACAAACTTATGTAGACTGTTGTGAGCGGTGGTATCCGAGCTGTAGCGTGAGCGTTTTACAATCTAACGAATCTGGTATGCAACCTCGACCGGCTATCCGATGGTTTCGATGACATCGCCCAAAAACAGTAAAGGAAAACTATGTGAGGCAGGAAACCGTGTGTGATCCATGATCCACCACCCCGTACTGGGCCAGCGTGGTGGGTCGTGGACAATAGTTACTCTTTCTGAGTGAAGGCCCGTGCCCCAAAAGTGGGAATGTATGAAAGGCTGACGGCTAGAATGAAAAGTCAGTCAACACTGCAGAAGTAGCCCAAAATTTCACTACAATTATTTTTAAGATAAACAGAGTCGGAAGATTTGGACAGTCCCCTGGAGGAAAACTAAACCTCAATGTTGAAGATAGCTAATTTTATTCAAAGGAAACATTCGTAAAACTCCATTAAAACTTTTTTTGAAAAGTTGCTTACTTCAACCGGGAATCGAACCGACACGAATGCAAAAAAAACATTCTGTATTTTTATGGCACCGATGGCTAGGCCAAAAAATGTCATAATAATCAAATTTCTAAATATTAATAAAACATTAAGAAACATCAATGATTACAATAGTGAACTCAGATTTACAAGATACGATTTTCAAGATGGATAGGCATTCATCATCATCATCCATCATCATTGTCAACGCGGGCTATACCGCGGGGTGCAGCTAGTACATAACCATTAGCCACTGAATTGCCTGTATAACAAGGTTGAATATCGCGAGCTCTGTTTGAATATACAATTTAGCTCGGAAGTAAATAACGTATGTCTCAATAGTTATTTATTTTATTAGCAGGATAATAATTTAGTTAGGAAAATTTTGTCTTAACTAGATAATGAAC
Source organism: Alsophila aescularia (assembly GCA_946251855.1). Taxonomy (NCBI): domain Eukaryota; kingdom Metazoa; phylum Arthropoda; class Insecta; order Lepidoptera; family Geometridae; genus Alsophila; species Alsophila aescularia. The sequence goes on from OX276373.1 coordinate 104,766,895, forward strand.
TATATTTTCTGTGCTGTGAAATTTATTATAGAAATAAAACATAAGCCGTTGAGTAGAAAAATGAAAATATTACTGATAATAACGTAATTTTTGATAAGAAAATGAATCGATTGAAATACTGTTAATCACGTTTTTGACTTGAGACATAAAGATTTCAAAAACATATGATATGTTAAGTTTCACATTTATCAGGTTTGTGGTTGACGCAGCATATTCATGGAAAAAAAACCCTTAACCTAGGTAGGAAGGTGACGTCAGTGACCTTAATGCGAACTTTCTTGATTACTTCAATTTGACGTAAAAGACGTCACAAACCAATATGACACTTCTAAATGACGTCATTTTCTGACGAATAAAAAACGTCTCAAAATACGTCTTTGAAAACAAAAAGTTGTTGTGTTCATAAATATACGTTTTGAATAATATATTTTTTACGTCACTAACTATATGTATGGACCACGTTATCACTGTACTCATGTAAAACTACTCTTGACTGAAACAATTTTAATTTATTTTCTTTAAATACTATTTGTTCGCCTCGAACTGAATCTTTAATCTCCAAATAGTAAGCTTCAACATGCACACAAGCAGTGAATAAAAGCCAGTTTACGCAGTAGTAATATTGTTTAGTCGGAGGAAACAATGTGCGAAATTCGAACAGCCAACTTAAGTCAACATGGCTTAGTTGTTCATGTGACGGTTTCAAATACCAAAGCAAGACACGGCACCGGGTTCAATCCGCGGCACCGGATTCGATCCGCGTCACCGGCTACTTTGTGCAATCTAAATAATTTAATTTAAAATAAAACTGAGACAGCCTTTGAACATCTAATTAGTACACGTCCACTCCAAGAGAAAAAAAAAACATTAAAGGACATTTAATTTTGTTGGTATTAAATACGTCGCCTGGACGTCGCATGTTGTTTTTTTTTGTTAACAGATTCATTGGTCCCACTGACGTCACAATATGACGTCATGTGCCCGTGATATTTTAAGTCTCAACGAACGTCACACAGACGTCACGTCAGGACGTCTATTACGTCTGTGACCGACCTTAATGCGACGTCATAATGACGTAAAATTCCTTCCTGGGAATAAGTGGATGTGGTGTACATGTCTAATAGCACGCTTTTTAATTTATTTTTTAATTTAGAATTAACCGTTTATTTGGCACACGCACTTTTATTTCTCCTTCTGTATGTCACAGCCATTATTCAGAAACTATATTAACACCACAAAGTTGAAATTTGCCAAATGTAAAGATATTTATAACACCTTTAAAGTTGTAGAAAAATATATTGAAATATAATTTTTCTATGTTGTGGGAAGTTGAAAAAAAGTATATTCCTCATCAGGTGGGGGTGTCGTTAAATATGTATTTGAAAATTATAATGAGGTCTCTTTGAAAGTTTTTTTTCTATTTGGTTCCGTTTACGTAATATTTGGCTAAAGTAACTTTTAGCTTGAGTCTCATAAAGAACACAACCAAATTTATCTAATTTAGTAATATTGATTATATTCCAATATTACTTAAGTCTATGCGTCTTCGACACGCACTTTTTTAGTTACTAAAAAGGTACATTAGTATGTATCATTATTTTTGATTGACTATTTTACCCACAGGTTCTCGATCAAAATCAATATTTACGGATTCAATGGAATTTGTCACTAAACTATATCGTACAGATTTATGCAGATGGGAAAGATATTAACTTGATTTTGTCCAATAAATAATAATTATTTTTCGTGCAATAAACGTCATCTCTTTCATTTTTCTATTTAGTTTGGACATTGAGATCAATAGCAAAAATAATATAGTTTAATGAATCACGCTTAAGTCAGTTTCTATAGCAATATGCGAACAATCTAAACGTATAATCTAGCAGTGAATAACAAAATGCCTGTACGAGTACAAAGTAAACTATTTAAATAAAACTTAAAAAAAAAAAAAAATTTTGTGTAGTAGCCATGTCATGGTAAAACTTAGAACGGACTATAACAATAAAATGCGTATCCAACATTTCGTGACTGTGCTGTTAACCATTGAGAAGTTTTCTAGTCAGGACCTAACACTGAGTGCAGAAACCATGGCATGATTGCATAAACCGGCTATCATAATAAGATGCTTAAACAAAATTTCTTGTCTGTGCTGTTGATCGTTGAAGAGTTAATTTGTGTGGAGCTAATCCTCGTTGTCGATTCAGGTCATACTTATCATAAAAATGCATTGTCATTGGAACTAACCTAACATGTTAAAAAAATCTACTCCGTAGTTTAAGAAGAAGTTGTTCTAATTCAGCTTGCAAGATTTGACCTAAACATATATACAATTAAATAAAAGCATTTAGCAATATGCTTTGGGGGCCTAAAATAAGCTTCTGACCTAGAAAATAATATTTATTTAAGGCCAGGCTACAAGGTTACATTTTCCCACTCCCCACTCCCCTGCCACCTCTCCTACACTCTGCTACCCACTACCCGCAATAGGCACTGAAGTGCCTGCGTAACAAGGTTGAATATCGCGAGCGCTGTTTGAACACACAATTTAGCTCGGAACTAAATGGCTTATGTCTCAAAAGTTATTAATTTTTTTGGCAGGCTAATAATTTAGTTAAATTTTGTCTAAGCATTCGATAATAAACTATATTTTCTTGCTGCATATTCTAGATCCAGCATGTTTATGGAAAAAAACCCTTAAAAAGCAGAGCCTGGTCTTAAATGGAGTCCGTCTGTATGTTTGCACATCACGTAAAATCTACTAAACCGATTGAAATACGATTTTCACTATTGGTTTAAACTTAAAGTCTGATGTACTTTGTACCTCAATCTTATTGTTAGAAGCCGAGCAATCGATAAAAAAAACTATTTGACGGCTGAGCGAATTTTGATGAAATGTAGTAGTATTGTTGTGCTATATATTCCTACTAAACCTACTTGACATTCCGGGGTCAAAAGTGCATCTATCTATCTATCTATCTTTATGTACTTTTGGCTCCAGAATATCAAGTAGGTTATTTTTAACTCAGATAAATGACCACGCGGACAAAGCTAGTATTTCAATAAAGTGGGGGTAGAGTGGTGGGTAGATCCAATACTTCAGGCTGATAGCTGTAGGTTAAAAATGATCATAGTAGCTCACTTAATCGTTTGACTAGTCATTTCGGCCGCTGAGACGATCGGTACCTAAGAGACTAAACCAACAAATATAATCAGAAATAGTTAATAGAGCTCAAAACGACCTTATTTTATCCACTCCAGTTGTGGTTTTGCTCGCGTGGTCATGTTTCTGGCACATAAGGATCCTATGGTATGGTACCAATATACTAAATTTCTTAAAACTTCGTTAAAACGTCAATTTTTTTTATAAATGCCGTTGCTTATTTGATTGTTAGATTATACAAGTTAAACCGTTGATAATTTTATTTCCTGTGTAAAACTTTAAACATAGAAGCATAGATCTATGTAATTAAAATTTATATAAATTATATATAAACTTTAACTAGACATGTTAATAAAACTTAGAATATTTCCTTACTTCACAGCATGCCGCCTCTACTTTTATTGCGCGTCCAGGATGATTGGTAGATAATGCTACTAAACATAAGTCTTTCGTGACACTTTGCTTTTTGCCAATCATTAAAATTCTAGAAGTATGAATAAAAAGTTTTGCCGAACTTTATCTCAACGCGACGTCATAATTTATCCGTCGCGGAGGACGCCTTCGCGAAGGTAAATCGTACTTACCCTCTTCTCTTGACTTTTTTAAGAGCGCGTAGTCTATATATTTTTCATTGATTTAAATACACGCAAGTACTTAGGTACATTAGTTTTTTTTTTTTTTTAATAGTCTGTTTCAGTCCACACATTTTCTCGGGACACGGGAAAAACTTGCACTGTGAAAACGGGACATCAACTGGGATAACCTGGTTAAAACTGGGTCAGCAGTTCGATGGCCTACGGTGTGGGGATGATTGCACTTCGTACGTCAGATGCGGCAAACGATAACGTTGGCGAACCGAGAAATGTCGGCAGTGTACGTTATTTTTCTGTTCATCATCATCGTCATCATCATCAGCAGTATGTAATGTTCCCTCTGCTCTGGCTAGTCCTAGGTTATTTATATTTAAGAAGCTTACAATAATTTAGACTTTTTATCTGATCCCTCTGGACAAGAGGTGCACTGCAGTTTCTTATCGGCTTTTCCTCTTTGTGGGGATCTTAAAACTATGCATATTTTTGCATGGTTGGTAGAAGGTCGCAACATTATCAAAACATCGCTTCATATATTACATGTTTTTATTTTCGTATAATTCCAAGGTCTAAGAAAATTGTGCATCTTTGGTCTTTTAATGTCGATTCAAAATATGATTGTCATAAAGTGACATCTAGCGTGCGTCATGAGTACCTTGCATCTTTATTTTTAGCTAGCTCGCGCAGTCAGTCGCTTTCATTGAGGATGAAAGTTGGTTGTACAACTTAGTACTAAGAAAATTGTATAGATAGCGCTATTACCCAACTTTTTAATTTTTGTGCCACTGGCACCGAGCAAGTTGTTCTGCACCTTTTCAAATAAAAAGCATAAAATAAAAAAAGACCTCGCATAATAATGATTTATCAGTTACTCAATAAATATTCTGATTCTGATAATATTTCCATTCGTTTGGGAGCTATGCCCTTCTGTTATAGCTAATATAATAAGCATCTCGATCACATTAGGTTTCAAACAGAATTCTCCCCCGAATCATAATATTTCCATTCGTTTGTGAGCTACGCCCTCTTATATACGCTCATAACCATCTCGATCACATCAGATAACAAACAGAAAAAAACGCATCAAAATCGGTCCATTCATTTGGGAGCTACGATGTCACAGACAGAATGTTAAACACCCTAAACCTTATGACACCCCTCTCTTTGAGTTCGGGGGCTATAAAGAATCATCTGAATTCAAAATTCCCGGAGACAAGATAACACAAACATCTTCATGGCGCTTTTTAATTAAGTTTTCAATGCTTTCACCTATAAAACCTATTGGTAGATAGATAGCTGGACCTATTTACTAACAGACAACGAGGAAATATTCCTCGAATCCTAGAGGTGTAATAAGGAAGTTTTTTTAAGATTCCATCCCTAATATGAGCGGGTGGACAAGGTTACACGCGGGAAAAGCTGCGGGGCGCAGCTAGTACCACATTTGTTGGTCTCTTTATTCATAGATTATTCGACTGGTTGACGCTAGCTAGTCATATCATTGTGGCTTGCTCCTATGTGAGTGGTGGGCCAGTGGCACTTATTCATGTCTAGTAGCTCGCCCTGAAATGAAATCTCACGATTCACAATGTAAGTAGTTATCTTTTTTCATATCGAGGCTCATAGAAAATGAATCTTAAAATTAAACAAAACAAGTGCAAAGTGACACGGTGCTATCGGCCGGATTGTCACACTTTCAAAATTAACCCCTTTTGGAGCCGTAAATCATAACAACGGACGATTTTGCGCAAAATATAATTAACAACTATTACAAACGTACAAATCTAAAGGCCCAGGGTACAACAACTTACCCAACATTTTCTTTTTTAAATGATTCCTTTCTTTTTAGCGAATTGACGGTTCGCGCACCATGAAAAATCTACTGGACTGATTGCGATGCCATTTTCACTGTTAGATAGCTTAGGGTTTGGCTTAAAAACTGGCATACTTTGTATCTCAATCCGATAAGTAGATGCCGAGCAATAGATAAAAAACTATTTGACATCTGAACGAAGTTTTAGTAAATTAGATATGTTGGTACTTTGGTTTTGGAATAACACATAGGATCCTTATATCCCTGAAAATGACCACACAGGTAAAACCGCAGGCACAGCTAGTCACCAATAAAATTGCCGCATATGTCATTTACGGGGGCGAGTATTGTAGAATTAGTTTCATTGAGCATCTGTGGGCTATTAGTCACATTATAAAAAGGGCCGGTTCAATAATAAAATCTATTTTTATTGCCATGTACCTGTGACGCTGATGACGTCACTTGGCAATGCACAGTTGCGCCGCTATAGGAAATGGTAGGACGCCTATCACTCTTCGTGATTTATCATCTTGGAGTCGTTAAAATGCATCGATGTAGGAAACAATTAAAATGGAGTTTAAAAAATCGGACAGTTTTTTATCTATGACCCAAATGCGAAAATCGAATGAAGGTGACAGAGCAGTAGTATCTTATGTGCTTTACAATCCATCGGTTTTGCACCAATGGCTTAATTAAACCTATGTAGACTAAGTATGTACGGATTTTGATACCATCGCTCAAAAACAGCACTATGTAGAGATTTTAATGCTATCGCTCAAAAACAGTGTTATATAGAGCATATTACGGATTTTGATGCCGTCGCTCATAAACAAAACTATGTAGAGTAAGTTACGGATTTTGATGCCATCGCTCAAAAACAGTGCTATGTAGAGCAAATTACTGATTTTGATGCCATCTCTCAAAAACAGTACTATGTAGAGCAAATTACTGATTTTGATGCCATCTCTCAAAACAGTACTATGTAGAGCAAATTTCGGATTTTGATGTCATCGCTCAAAAACAGTGCTATGTAGAGTAAGTTACGGATTTTGATGCCATCGCTCAAAAACAGAGCTATGTAGAGCAAATACTGATTTTGATGCTATCGCTCAAAAACAGTGCTATGTAGATCAAATTACTGATTTTGATACCATCTCTCAAAAACAGTACTATGTAGAGCAAATTACGGATTTTGATGCCATCGCACAAAAAACAATATTATGTAGAGTAAGTTACAGATTTTGATGCCATCGCTCAAAAACTGCATGTAGAGTAAGTTACGGATTTAGATGGCATCTTTCAAAAACAGTGCTATGTAGAGTAAGTTACGGATTTTGATGCCATAGGTCAAAAACAGTGCTTTGTAGAGCAAATTACGGATTTTGATGCCATCGCACAAAAAACAATATTATGTAGAGTAAGTTACGGATTTTGATGCCATCGCACAAAAACAATGTAATGTACAGTAAGTTATGGATTTTGATGTCATCGCACAAAAATTGTGCTATGTAGAGTAAGTTACGGATTTGATGCCATCGCTCAAAAACAGTGCTATGTAGTGTAAGTTACGGATTTTGATGCCTTCTCTCAAAAACAGTGCTATGTAGAGCAAATTACGAACTTAGATGCTATCGCACAAAAAACAATGTTATGTAGAGTAAGTTACGGATTTTGATGCCATCGCTCAAAAACAATGCTATGTAGAGTAAGTTACGGATTTTGATGCCACCGCTCAAAAACAGTGCATGTAAAGTAACTTACGGATTATGATGCCATCTCTCAAAAACAGTGCATGTAGAGTAAGTTACGGATATTTATGCAATCGCTCAAAAAAAATGCTATGTAGAGCAAATTACGGCTTTCTAAAAGGTCCATATATTGATTATAAAGTGGGTTCCAAATACATGTAGCATACTCTAACTGCGGTCAGATAAGGAATGTGTACAATTTGAAATACTCGTATGTAGCGTGGCGATTAAAAACCACTGAAGCTCTTGCAACAAAACCAAACATCTGAAAAGCTTTGCTGATGATTTTGTCAATATGTAATATAAATGCATTTCACTGTCTAATAGGATTCCAAGATCTTTAATTTCATAAACTCTAGACAAAGAATTATATGCCAGTAAATAAAAATGATTACTTATGTTTTTTTTTTTAGTAAATGTGATGTGATGACATTTTGGAATGCTTAAATGTATTTTATTATGTCTGCAAGCGGTCAAGATCATTTAGTAAAAGAGGACAGTCAGTTTTGTTTTTTATTGTTTCTTAAATCTTTAAGATTTTCGGCGTATAACAAAAATTTAGAACTCAGGAAACATTTATTGATGTCCTTAATGAACAAAACAAACAAAAGCCCTCAAATCGACCCTTGTGGTACACCAGATGTAACAGATATAGTGTCAGAGATAAAACCATTTATGACTTCTTTCTGAGTACGATTAATGATGTATGAAGTAAACCATCGCAACAAATTGGCCCGTATGCCGTTGAATGCAAATGGTCGACCTTATCAAAAGCCTTCTGAAAATCTATGAAAACTGCGTCGACTTGATACCCAGCGTTTAAGTTCTCAAACAAGTGACTGGCGAAAAGCATAAGATTAGTTGTCGTCGAACGACGCTTGACGACCCCATGTTGTTCTTATGTGTTATCTATAAACGGGTAGATTGCATTATGAATAAGCCTTTCGGACACCTTAGCTAAAGTAGACAGTAATTTGCGACATTGTGTTTTGAACTACTTTTATGCACAGGGGTTATATTTGCATGCTTCTAAACATCAGGAAATGTGCTTTAATATATAAAATTGTTAAAAATAATGAAAAGCGGCTTGCAGATTATATGTCATGATTATGGTATCATGTGTTTGTATAAAAATACAGAGGGTATACCATCAGGGCCGGGCCCCTTAGAAGAGTCAAGCACTAAATGAATAGAAGATTCAGGAATGTGAATGTTATTAATTAAAACAGCGTTATCATTAAAATTGTCAGGTGGAGATCAAGTATCTGCATTAAACGTGGTAGGATCATAAACTGAATGAAAGAAGTCCGAGAATAAATTGCATATTGATTTAGGGCCGTTAGAATGTTGATTGTTGTAATTGATGTTGGAAGGGAAGCTCGATCTATTCTTTTTGTTGGAAATATAGGTCCAAAATACATGATCCTGTTTTCACCAATTCTATTTTCTATTGAATCAATGTATTTGGCATAACATTCAACTTTAAAACGTGTTCGTTCAAAAGCAAAATCTTCATTCACTAGATTTTTGGTACTTTTTCCACTTTAACCAAGACTCATTCTTTCTTTTAAATGTATGAATTAGTGAAGGAGTAAACCATACAGAAAACTTGTAATATTTCGGTCTTACTACCGGAGAAGTTCGATCCAATTCAAATGGGCCAATCAGAGCAGAGAAAACGATCGGATTGGCTGACAGCAGTCGCGACTTTGCTGGTTCGTACCTTTTATCGTGCAAGCTACATACCTTTTACATTGAATAAACGGATAAAATTTGACAGAAGCTATAATAAAACGCGTAGAGAGACTACGATAAAACGTTATGCGGATTTCTTGTTTGCAATCGAGTCCGGTAGGCAACTCCACAAAATGCCCACAACAAAACTTTTTCAAAATTTCTTACAATTCCTTTTACTAACTAGGTAGTAATTAACCGGTGAATGTATGTGTACATGTATAGAGTGTCATAGGCTATTTTTTGCTCGACTACGGCAAGGCAAAGAAAGGTTATGTATTCAAACTAAAAACTTGGTACGATTTGACAAGCGAGGTATCAATCGATTCGTCTTCATCGTAGGGGCTATTTTTACCCGACCGTAGTCGGGTTTTATTTTTTGAACTTATGTCTTGTTTCAACAATACAAACGTAACAACAATACCAGCAATCTAATTAAGACCAAGAATACGATTTTTGAGAATAAAGATCATAACTATAATATTATGATTGGGGTTCGTTCCACAAGTCTTCTATTTACAAATTACTTACAAGTAAATAAATTGATGTTCATTGCGTTTAGTCGGTTAATTTCCTGTTATCATAATGTCTTATCTATAATAAATGAGCTGACCTTATTATAATTACATTATTGAGTTCTATTTTTGTTACTTTTCACCGTTGGATTACCAAATAAATAAATAATCGGATACACAATGCAGACCTACTGTTCCCTCTCCCTCCACTAACTTTCCCCTAACTTCCCCCGACTTACCCCATCCTCCCCTCAGTTTTTCCTAACTTACGCCGCCCTCCCCTCACATTTTTCCAACTTCCCCCACCCTTCCCAAATTTCCCTCCACCCTACCCTGTAATTTTTCGTCTATTCCCATATTCCTTCACTTATTTTAATCGTCCCCCACCTTCCCCTCACTTCCTCCTACCCTCCCCCGACTTTCCCCACCCTCTTCTGACTTTTTCCTAACCTACCCCACCCACCCTCTCCTCCCCTTTTTAGTTTTTCAATACGGTTAGATAAATGCCTGTATTACTAAGTACTACTAAATACAACCAACTAACAACTACATTAAACATTCGGACAACCTACAAGCCATTACAGGTTTGTTTCCCAAATGTACTAGCCCACTTCCAGTTGGCAACGTCCGTACTTAATAAATTACTATAGTAAGTGTACACGATATTGCCAGATTTAGAAAATGGGGCGAACGACCTGCGAAAAGATGTTCATTTTTCTTGGAGGATGGCACCACCTAGGTATATGCAGAAAATATAAATAAATTCAGGACAATTCACACCAATTACCTAACCCTAGCTATAGGATATCCTGTACCATGGCTTCTTGACAGCGGATAATCATACATATGAATAATACATTCTATGACTCGGAAACAAATATTTCTGTTCATCAAACGTATGTTTGCACCTTGCGGGATTCGAACACGCAACCGTTGTTCCCGCGCCTTCGCAGTCAGGGTCACACTAGTCACTCAGCCAACCATTCGTCCGCAGGCCGCAGAGCTTAAATACGTAGGTACGCTGTTAACCCTCAAGGTGATCCCAATTCATCGAACGCTCGTTTCTGTAGATAATATAAACTTCGTTTTACACGACGCGCAGTCGAAATGAAATCTGCTGGTTATTGCCAGAAAATTATCTGTAGCTACAGATTATATATCGTAGAGAAGGGTAATTATATTTGCTTTTGCTTGATCACTTTTTGCCTAAACTTTTTTATTATTTCTACGAAGAATATTGCAGTCGTGTTGTGCCTTTGTAAAACTCTAGTCAAATGAGTAAAGAAATAATGACTTATTACTTTGTGGCTTGTTTCGAAGTTTCGTTTTTCATTTCAAATGTGTACCTAAATGTTCCTACTGGCTTTTGCCTACTCTTTTTACTTCGTCCTCGTGGACTTCTGTTTATCGTGATAAAAAGTATTCCATGTCGTTTCCCAGGGTTTCAACTATTTCCGTACCAAATTTCATCAAGACGTTTTAGCCGTTTAGTCGTGAAAAAATTGCAGACAGGCAGAGAAACAAAGTTAGAATTAATATTTCAGTATGGAGTAACTCGGACAGCCTTACAATCTCTGACAGCAGAGGCCAGCACTACCTCACACGACAAGCAAGCAATTATGGAGTATGGATGTGGATTCAGAATAATTATTGATATTTTACTGCCTGGCTAGTGGCAAAATAATGTTTGTTGTTAAACTGCTACTGTCGGCAGACTAGACACTATCATTTAATTCAATTAAATGACGAGCAGACTCACAAGAGCGCTTATTTGCTATGTCACACGAAATTCCTGGCAGAAAACGTTTGACATCATTACGACAAATCACGAACAATTCCACAAAGATATCATACGCAATGCGTTACGTATCTGCATAGTCACAGCGAATAAGGGCCCTGATGATAAGCGTTACGCCTGCTTATGGCAATCGCAAAACATAAAAGTCGACACTGTACACTGTGTTGTGCCCTTGGCACCCTGAGACTTTGTTTTTTTTCGTCTCATGCCATAAGTAATTTCGCCGAAAACTTCCCAAGTAGCACACAAGCTGTATAAGAGTTAATGAGGAAATTAATATACATCTTCAAGAATGATTAAAGAATTTTAAAACTCTTCGCAATGTCTAGCTTCTGGTAAATAGAATTTGATTGACTTTATAATTCCTAAAGTTATATAATACACTACATTAATCTTTTTTAAAGCCATAAGTTTTATTTTAAATGTAATACAATCCCCTGTACATCTTCTTATACAGCTTTAAATATTCATCAAGAGATTTGGTCTTTTAAATGAATTTAATACGGTAAAAGCTTCTATATAGCATTACTAAAATCTATTTTAAAGCTTCAAGCTATATAGAAACGTTTTAAAGAGTTTAAGCTATTTAGGGATCTAGGTCAGTGCTCTTTTAATGCCAGCTGCTTAGAAGCATTATCAAAATAGTTCGTACAGATATTATCTGTATAGTTAGTATTAAGAATAATTTTAATAAGCTAACAGCTGCAATAAGACCATAAATTATGCCTCAAACCAGCTTTTCATTGTTTTGTCTTTAATCAAACACCGTGGAAAAAAAAACAGCGGCAAGTTTTGTTACCTTGTAGTCTAGAGGGTTCCGCATGTTATTTATTATACATATAAATGGACTATATACTACTGCACAACGGTGACACACTGACTGACTAACTCATTGACACGATTGTTCTCCTAGAAAGAGTGATTTTAGGGATAAACAATGTTTTAGAGATGTGCCAAGTGTCGGAATTCGAGTTGGGAAAAAATCAGAAAATACATAAAAAATTATATAATAAAAAAATAAAAAATTGAAAAGTCGACGGATTTTGACCGTTTAAACGGTTCGTACCTATGAAAAACAAAAAAAAATTGAAAAAAATAAAAAAAATAAGAAAAAATAAAAAAATGGCGGAGATATTAAAAAAAAAGAAGGTTTTGCAGACCTATTTTTGAGAAAAGTCATTGTTCTACCAAAGTTGTCATATGGCAACACTTAATATGTCAAACGATAGGTAGTATGGTGTAAAATATGGTAAAATTATTGGTTTTTCAATATTTTAATTAGGGACGCCAGGGTTGCCACTTTTCTAAAACAATGAAATTTTACAAATTTTCAATTCAATTTTTAGGACACTTGGCAACACTTGAGCGATTTGATTTGTATGAGACACTTGTGTGTTGTTAGAAGTAGTATTTTCATGTGTAATTTTTTTTCCCTACTTTTAGGGTAGTTTTGGAGATTTTTCCCAAAAATATGAACAATCGAAATAACAATATTTTGGATTAAATTTTGATGACGTCTCATATAATAGGAGCAAAAAAATGGATTGTTGCCAATTTCAACTTTTTTTAAATATTGCAACCCCAAAATATCAAACTTTTTATGGGTAGGTCCACTCGACTTTGGCGGTTGACTTTGTTCTACGAAAGTAGTCACATGACAACATTTGATATGTCAAACGATAGCTTATATGATGTAAATTAAAATTGCATATTTATATTTTTTTATTTCAAAATGGTGGACAATTTGGCGGCCATTTTGTAAAATATGTACATATTTTTCTATATCAGAATCAACTTTTTGGGCAGTTGGCAACACTGGAGTGACATAACTTGTATGAAGAGATTGTGTGTTAGTAGAAGTACTATGACCAGGTATTTCTTTTTTCCCACTTTTAGGGAAATTTTTCGAGATTTTCCCCAAGAACATGTTTTTTTTTAAATAATTTCAGACTATTATTTGAAATTGTTCTAATTTCCTGCGAAGCCGAAGGCTGAGCTCATTCTACTGCGAGGCCGCAGGCCGAGCTTCAAAGTATTAGTTCGCGGGTACTCAAAATAACGCTGTAGCGAGGCCGAAGGCCGAGCTACTGCATATGCGAGTCCGGAGGCCGAGCATCAACATCTTTGAGTCTGGTTTCAAAGTGAATGAAGAAGTTTATATCAAAGTCATAGTTGACTTCAAAGCCATAGTAAAAGTCAAAGACAAATTGAAAGTCTAATTCAAAGTCCTTGGTATTTAAAATTGCCGGTGTAGCGAGTCCGAAGGCCGAGCTTCAAACAATTAGATCGCGGGTACTCAAACCGACGCTGTAGCGAGGCCGAAGGCCGAGCTACTACCTATGCGAGGCCAGAGGCCGAGCATTAATATCTTTAAACATTTTATATTCTGCGAATCCGAAGGCTGAGCTCATTCTACTGCAAGGCCGTAGGCCGAGCTTCAAACAATTAGTTCCAGAGAACCAAAAATTACGCTGTAGCGAGGCCGAAGGCCGAGTAATAGCCCATGCGAGGCCTCAAGCCGAGCATCAACATCTTTACTATACTTCTACTTCTTTACTATATCTCTTCAGCTTTCATCAAGCTAATAGAATTACACAGCACGTTTAAAATGTCTTAAGCTATTTATGCAGGCTGACGCCATTTCTTTTTCGTATTCCTAATATTTTAATAAACTGTATTGTAATTAAAATGCATATTATAGAATATCAATCAATTTAATTAGATCTGCAGCTTCAAAATGTCTTAAACTGGGGATTAGCTAATTAAAATTGAACATACAAATATACACTCCACAACATTTTACAATAAGTTTACAATAAATAGCTCTTTTTTGCCAGGCGCGTGAAATATTTACCGCAAATATATATACACTATTACAGTAAAACGATGCTCGCAATCATATTTTTCTATCTAAAGGAAATTAGGGAGATATAAAAATACTTGCCCAATAATACTTCTCGTTGAAAAAACCCTAGCCATAAAATTGTACACCATGTTTATTCCGTTTTGGGGTATTAAGGTAACCAAATAGTTAAAAAAAGCATTTGTGAATTCTTTTATTTGTCAATCTTAATAACACAAGCTGGGTAAAAACTGTACAAAAGATATGTTTTATGCCACAATCTGTTTTATCAGCCCTTATAAAGTGTTTAGAATTCTCTTAGACAGCTAATGAACAGCTATTGTACTGCCATTCTAAAACCTAACGCTGCAAAATTTGGGGCCTAAATTGGTATTAGAAGAGCTGGTTTAGCGTTTATAAAACATTATTATGGCTTTCTTGAACAGTTTTTAGAATTTGCGAGTTCTATTATTCATCCATAAAAAAGCTTTTTTGTGCTACTTGGGTTGATCTCCAAACTTGATCACTGAAATGTATGCACACTTCTGTTTGGCGGTAGTATATATGCAAAAGTGTGGTACTTTCTAAGAGGGACCTTTTCTATGCTAGTTAGCCAGATAAACACTAAAAGGTGCCCTACTACCATGTTTGTAGCAGTATTCTGTATTCTTTAACATAAAGCTTTATTCTCATTGTTGTGGTCTGAACCCACGATTTGTGTCACGTCCAACCGCATAAACAGAACACATCCTGCTTTCTTTTTGTATATTTCTTTTGTTTTTTTTCGCTTCTACGTGGTTGGTCTGTGGCTGCAAGGCCGGCGTCGGCGCAAGTTGCGAAACTCTCATGTGGAGCGTTCTAAATATAAGTCACACGACCCGCGGAGTGTCGTTTCCTCACCTTGCCTCACCTGTTCCAAAAATTTCTGTGTTTATTACGGGTATTTAGTAGTTGGGGATTCAGAATTTGAAAACTGAAGTGGCAGTGGGTAATATTTATCATATATATATATATATATATATATATATATATATATATATATATATATGATAAATCGATCGATATACATATATATATATATCGACTGATAGCCGTTGGGTAGACGTGTTCGTGAGTGGAGACGGCGACTCCGCAAACGTAATGTAGGATGCTCTCCGGCTAGTTAAAGCGAAGATATATACAAACTGTCTGGCAGCAGTTGGAAAAGAAGAGCCAAAGATTGGGCCCAGTGGCGTGCCCTGGTAGAGGCCTATCCAGCAGTGGACTGACACGTGCTGATAATGATGATGATGATGATGATGATTATTAGTTGGGTAACCGGAGAAAGGTAAAGTCGCATCGGCTTAGAGTATGACTTTTAGAAGCTTAATAATTTTAGTTGTTCTGTGCTTATACTTGTACGACAATTTAATGACATTGGGTTGGAAACTCGGACCAGGCTCAATGATTTTAATATGTTGTGTGCCGGAGGGCACGTTAAGCCGTTGGTCCCGGTTGCTATCAATTGATAGCATTCAGACTGCCCTGACTACCTCTGGTATATACGGCACTATCTTATTCGTAACTAGCTGATGCCCGCGGCTTCGCACGCGTGGTCATTTTTCCAGGTTAAAAGTACTCTATGTGCTATTCCAAAATTTCTTCAGCCGTCAAAAATATTTTTATCTATTGCTTGGCCTCTAGTCATTGGATTGAGATATCAATTACCAGTTTTTAGTTTAAACCCTAAGCTATCCAGCAGTGAACCGCATCGCAATCAGTTCAGTAGTTTTTAAGTGATGTGCGAACAAACAAACAGACAGACATGTTTTAAAATAAATGTTATATTCTTGTTCAGTAGCTTATTTGAATTGTGTCTGTCTGTGTGTGTCTGTCTGTGGCATTGTAAACAAATGGACCGATTTGGATGCCGTTTTTCTGTTCGAAAGCTGATGTGATCGAGATGGTTCTTAGATATAAGGGGGGTGAAAATCGTAGCTATCGAACAAATGAACCGATTTAGCTGCGGTTTTATATTTGAAAGCTAAGGTAAAAAGAGACGGTTCTTAGCCGATTTTGATGCGTTTTTTTTCAGTTCGAAAGCTGATGTGATCGAGATGGTTCCTAAACATATGGGCAGGGGGAGGCGGGGAAGGGGGAGGCTCACCTCCCAAAGGGGGGGTGAAAATCGTGCTTCCAAACAAATGGACCGATTTAGCTGTGATTTTTATATTTGAAAGCTGAGGTAATCGAGATGCTTCCTAGCTATAATGGGGGGTGGGAAGTCAGGGGTTATATGAATTTTTAATTTGTGCTTGTTTCTAGATAAAAAGCATCCTGAATTTTATCATATGTACTATGACTGCGTCAATTTGCATCAAAATCCGTCTAGTAGTTTCAGCGTGATACGTTAAATAACTTTCAACCAATATACTGCAGGAACCCTTTAATGTTTCGGGATGAAAATTATCCTATGTCCTATCTCGTAGTATGAACTCAAATCATACCAAGTTTCATTTGAATTCATTCAGTAGTTTCGACATGATGCGCGGCCAAGATACAGATAGACAGACGGACAGACAGAAAGACATAAATAAAAAAATAAAAGTCGTTTCTTCAGTATCAAATATAGAGCAGCCTCCAAAAAAAACAAACTAGCTTCAATGTATAAAATTAGATCTGTTAGTTTGTGATTCTGTTGAAATACTTAGATTCCTAGAAATCTTGTAACATAACCTCCACTCTACAGGGGCTAAATTCTCGACATCGGTAGCAATATTTTTACAACCGAAATCGGTCGGAAGTACAGTACAGATACCGATGAATATGGATAGCTTCTGTAAAAAGCTAACGATTAACATTGTTACCCATACTGTACTGTTGTTATTCGTGTTGACTTAGCGATTGGTAGCTTGCGATGGCATAGCTATCTGTGTCGAAACTGCTAGCTACTGTCAAAGATATCGATTGTTATCAGTATAACGAACTTTATAGCAAACTTTACGATTGTCTTATAGTTTGCGATGAACTTTGCGTCTATTATTGGCAGCCCGCAAAGTTTTCGGTACACTGATGTCTAATACTCAAAGAGGTTCTCTAGTAAGTAAGTGTAATTTGACCTCTTTGTACTTTTCGCCAGAAAGCGTAATTCAACATATTTGACTAGTATCTTTTTAATATTATCAGTAAAACTTTTTTTTAAATTGGTACCCATTAAAATAGTTCGTATTTGTATTTTCAGGGAGGATGCATATATTATGCACGATATATTTCTATCAGCGTAGAAGTAAAATATAATTACAAATCTTAATAAATATTTTAATTAATTCAACTAAATATGCGCAATCAAAGCATCGCAAATAGTTTAAGTTATTTAATTCTATTATTTTATTAAATTAAATGATACACGAGGCTGAACGATCTGTGCATGCTCAGTGTTCATAGGGAAAGGAACTGAAAGGGTACATAGTAACATATACATCAATGGTAAAGGAAGACACTGATATCTATCGACAATTATCAATCTCAATGTTATATTCATTCAATGTTTTTTCCCACAACATAACCATTGTTACATAAGATACCTATGTATAACAAAACAATAATTAAAATGTATAAAGCCGGGGGGCGCAACTGCATCCCCTTGCACCCGTCCTCCCGGCGCCCACGATGATCACTAATAGATAATAGACGATTGTGCTCCGTACCTCGGTTGTAGAGACTTGCATTTGTTGTAAACTAATCAATTCTTTTCGTTAATATTTAGCAATCGGTAGCCTCCTTATTTATGTCAAGATTGTAGGCCCTGAACTCCCCTACCCTATTAGAATTATCATAATTATTAGAATTATCATAATTATTAGAATTATCATAATTATTAGAATTATCATAATTATTAGAATTATCATAATTATTAGAATTATCATAATTATTAGAATTATCATAATTATTAGAATTATCATAATTATTAGAATTATCATAATTATTAGAATTATCATAATTATTAGAATTATCATAATTATTAGAATTATCATAATTATTAGAATTATCATAATTATTAGAATTATCATAAATATAATTTATCCTAATAAAGCAAAAAATATATGTGTTATAATAAACTGTATTTTTTTTGTGTATTCTCTAATCGTAGTCTCTAATACTAATTATACAGCACACACCCACAAATGCAAGAGAGGCTTGATTTCAATTCATAAATTCTGTCACAAATACGATGTTAAATGCATTTCTATTTTTACCCGACTGAGCGGAGGGTAAAAACAAGGCAACAAACATACATAGGCTGATAAACACATCAGCCTATGTATGTTTGTTCTTTTGTGGCACTATATAACGCGTGGACTGATTTTCTTGCGAGTGCTAAAAACATGACAGTAATCAAGATTCAATATGGCGACCACCTGAAGCCATATTGTGTTAACTAATATGCTAAGTGGGTATCATTGAATAGGTATTTTAAAATCATCTTTATTCATTTCGAATGACCAATAACGATCTATAACGAATTAAAGTTCGCAGTCGGGTTTTTTACTGTGCGTTAATTTACTTGACTGATTTCAGTACACAGAGTGGATTTTTCAGACGGGACAGTAAGGGCTTGTACCTTAACATTTATAGTTACAGGAAAATCTTCCTCGGAGACCATCCATAACTTTTTGAGATATTCTGAACTGCATTCACAGGTTTTGGAAAAAATACAGTCAGCAAGAAAATGGTAATTTCACACAAAAACTTTTTTTATGCCATTCGATCTTGTTTCTTATAAGGATCAAAGTCTCCATCGGACCGACTGAGGTTTGAGTACTAGAAATGACAGAAACTGCGAGAAACTTTTTCCATAAATATCGTAGGAAATTACCATAAACGTAATATCTAGAGGAAAACGTTCTTGAGGCTGTCCTCAACTTTTCAAGATATTTTGACCTGCATTCATAGAAATTGTTAAAAAAAACAGTTGATAAAATAGGCACCTACCCTTACTGTCTCGTTTCAAAAATCCAGCCTGCACTGTATCGTCAACAAGGCAATGTTTTACTGATGATTCAGTGAGACATTAAGAAACCCCTCACTGGTAACCTTCTAGAATAATTATCGTGTTTAAGCTCTTTAATTGAGTCGATGACAGCGTTCAAGCAAACGTAGAGTAGGGTGCCCAACCGGCGCGGCGGCGAAGCGGGGTGAGGTGGAGTGACAACTTGCGGCTGGCAGCAACTGAATGAGGAGAACCGAAGATCGGGCTCAGTGGCGTTCACTAGGATAGACCTACGTCCAGCAGTGGACGAATACGGGTTGACGACGATGATGATGACTCAGTTGATTGAGAACTTCTTAGGTTGATAGGTTAGTTCCTATCTGTGTATATAAAAGTTTAAACAATTATTATTTCATTGAACTTTCAGCAAGAGAATACTATCTCCAGCCGTCAACTTTGCCTGCGTGTTCATTATTTGGGGATTAAAAGTCCATTCAGCCTTTACGGACCTGAGTGGTGGCAAACATACTAACACACGGACTGTAAAATTTATAATATTAGTAGGATACTTTGGGACAAGTTCCTAACGTTAAGGAAATAATACGTAAATACCTATTATTAAGAAATGTTTTGTTCCCTTTCAAGAGGATTGTAGATAGCATCACAATCATAGGCTAAAACAAAAAAACATCGGAAACATCCGCGATCACACCTACGTGAACTATAGATACCTTAGTACCGTGCGCCGCGCTGCTATATGCTTTATTCAAATGTTTTGACGTGAAACCGATACATACGGGTAGGTACCACGACTAACAAGTGAACTATAAGTTAAAGGTCTATATTGTCTCGCTTATATAACTCTGTAACAAAAAGCTCCAGAGATCTAATTTTGGTGTCAATTTTTAGCCTATATAGTAAGCTCGATGATGTAATATGTATTTTTTGTCAAAACACAGCGGCGAGGGAGCAGGAAGCACAGAGCAAATCCAGCAAAATAGATATTTTTGTGATCTCAAATTCGATATAACTCGCGATTTGTACGTAGCGTAGACGTTTCACGACAAATAAATGGCGCCGAACCTCGACACAGTCGCCTCATCTGCTTTTTTAATTGTTGTCGCGATGTGTTCGATGAAATGATCGAAAATGAACCAATATCATCCGGAAACAATGTCAGCGACTTATCGTTGTCGACTCACAAGTCCATCAGGTACAAGGGGAGGTCAAGTTCGCAGAATGAAGGGCTTAGACATGGGAAAGGGTAGTTTTTTTATTAGGTCCTTATAAATGACTCAATGCAATCATACACAACAAGTTTTAATGCATTCGGATTATTAAATTTTAAGATACCGCTGGATAAACAAGTCACTCGGTAAGAAAATGTCAACTACGGAGAAAATTGTTTTTCTTGCCGACATAAAGTTCCGCATTAAGCTAAGAAAAACGGAACAAACCACTTTGAATGAGATGCTATTTGCCCACTGTAACTCTTGCCCTGAAAACATAAAAAAATATGAAGGCATGTTCTATTAAAATAAAGCAGACAGTCGGTTGCAGAAGATCCCTGAGATGTGGCCTCAGTCGGCTGGCCAGATGTGGCCAGCCGACTGAGGCCACATCTCAGAACCGTAAAAGTTGATAAATTTGTTTTTGAGGATGCTTGTTACAAGAGATAGCTAAAATACTTTGATTATCATTTAGGAACATTTGCAGTACTCTCCCTGAACTTGGCGTGACTAGGGTCAGCACAAGAGGAGTGCCGAAAATGCTCAAAACATTGCAAATGCAATGCGCGTCGAATGCTCCCGCGACTTTTCAGATCTCGGTAGTGCAAACAGGGATGAAGTTTTGAACCGGATCATTACTGAAAATGATATTTGGGTTCACCACTAAGAAGAGTCTGACTCAAAGCAAGAGTAAACCCAGTGTCACAAACAAGGCCCCTAAGAAGTCCATGGTGTCACAATCGAAAGGAAAGATCGTTGCCACTGTTTTTTGAGGTTTGGAGCGTATTTTGTTGACTAATCATAACAAATAAGTTGTCAATATCATGAAAGTATATGACGGCTTTACACACATGATATAAAATTTGGCGTTGTGGAAATTAGGAAAAAAAAATGGGCTTAACGCGTGCTGCTTTTGCACAACAATGAACCTGTTTACAAGAGCTATGTGGTGACGGTATCATGGTAACCATACACGGGTGTGTGGCTTCAAAACTTGGAAAATCTCTCCTGTGGTCTTGATAAATCCCTGTGTGATTACTACTCCGTACTCAAAATTAAAAAAAGTTTGGCGGAAAAAAGTTTAGTGACGATGAACATGTGATGTCATACATTTTGGAGACCTCAGAACTTTTGTTTCTATAGTATAAACAAATAATAACCTCCGTGCTTCGGAGGGCACGTTAACCTGTCGGTCCCGGCTGTTATTGATTAATAGCAGTCGTTAAGCCATGTCAGAGGCCCTCGGGCGGCTTGACAAACTCTGACATCTGAGGCCAGCACTACCTCATACGACAAACAAACAAACAAATAATAGAAAAAAAGGGTTAATTGTATTACGTTTCAGTTATATTAAATATAAAAAATATATTTAAAAAAAAACACTTCCCTTCCTCGCCAATCCACATACTTTTTGACTCGTTTCCATATGATTATTTTGTTACGCAGGTAAATAAATGTTATTATTCATTTAACAATTGCAGTTATTCAGGTTTTTGTCTTTTTTTTGGTTGAGTTCGTTCTTTGATCTTTTGGTCGGTGTGGTATGATGGTATCGCAGTCATAAATATAGTTTCTCGTCGACGCCATTTTTCGACGTGAAACTATATTTATGACTGCGATTTTGAAATTGATCCCATCAATGAGTATAATTTTAACCCCTTCCCCCCCCCAACCCCCCCCCCCCCCAAACCCCCCCCCCCCCCCCCCCCGCCTGTAAGTGAACTTAGAGGGAAGTGTGGAAGTGGAAGAGGCGGAATCGCATCGTGGACTCAAGTGAATAATTTATAAGATTCTAGTTCGGGATTGTATTTTACCTTGTATAAATAATACTTGTATTAAATGTAAGTAACTTTTTGTGAATCCTATTAAACTATTATCAACAGGAGAACGACGATAATTTGTAACGCTCACTACATAGATTAGCTCTTAGAACTAATATTGCAACATTGTAGATGTTTAATTTAAAGTATTCAGACCTTTCTGCCTTCTACCACGGAGCTAAGGTGTATACATTCTTGTGTTTCAGAAATAGAGTGCGTAGGCGTCGACCATCAACTCTCCGTTGTATTATTTAGAGCAAAAACTTGTCGGATTCATCCACTACAAAATATAATATGTATTGCGTACAATAGTAACTACCTAATTTTATTGAAGAAATTGCATTTTTCAGTGGATGAAATGATAAAGTATATCTAATGTGCAATAAAAAACGGGACAATCAAGACATACGTTCAAAAACAAAAACCCGATTACGGTCGCGTTAAAAATAGCCTGTGACACTCTTGCGATGAAGACGAATCGATTGATACCTCGCTAGTCAAAATAGGATCAAGGTTTTTAATTTGAACACTAAACCCTTCTTTGCTTCGCAGTATTCGAGAAAAAAAAATTGCCTATGACACTCTATATCTGAAGTCGAATCGATCGATTCCTCGCTTGTCAAAATCTGACCAAGAGGAGCGACGCTAAGGAGGAACATCCACATACACATATACATCATCATCATCAGCCCGTATTCTTCCACTGCTGGGCGTAGGTCTGTCCTTGTGAACGCCACTGAGCCCGATCTTCGGCTCTCCTCATCCAGTCACTAGCCGCTGCCTTTCTTTTTATTTTTAATCGACTTCAGAAAAGGAGACGGTTGTATGTTCGGCTGTATGTATGTTTTTTATTTTGTTTATATGTATGTCGATCGATATCTCCGCCAATTGCGGACCGATTCAAAAAAATATGTTTTTGTTTGAAAGGATATACTCTCCAGGTAGTCCCATATAAATTGTATCAAAATTGGTTTAGCAGTTTTTCGAGAATAAATAGTTTTATTGAGTAAATCCATTCGATTTTGTATTTATAATGCCTTTATTTTGAGTTTATCTGTAAGATTTCTAAACCGATTTAGATGGTTGTTTTTTTATTTAAAAGGGTAAACTTTCCGTGTATTTCCATATAAAATTCATCAAAATTCGTTCAGTAGTTTTATTAGAAAATCAATTTATTATGTAGTTTATGTTCTCTAATATCTTAGGATTTCTGAACAGAATTAGATGATTGATTTTCTTGATTAAGAAGACCTCTAGTGTGGTACTGTATAAATTTCATCTAAATTGGTTTAGTAGCTTTAAACAAGCTTTAATTTAATTCACTGTGTTATAATGTTTGAAGTTTTGTACATGAGTGTAGTTCTGGGCCATTATTCTCTATGAACAGTCACACGCGTAACGCGTCGTGCTGTGGAATCGTTCAGAAAAGTACGGCAATTCTCGAACATGCACGTACAATTCCACGCAGATATCTTAACGCGGCGCGTTACGTGGCCGAGTGGCAATAGAGAATAACGGCCCTGATGACAATTAAAAACTACAGTAGTAGTAGTAGTAGTAGTTAAAGGAACTACACAATTAGATGATGGAATCCCTTCGAGTTTGGGCTCATTTGGTTTGTCTTGATGAGATCATGTCTGGTATTATGAGGTATCAAGGGTATGATGATGGAGCCGGAAGGTAGTCACAGGTACTCAACAACAAAATGATGGAACCCCTTCAAGGTTGGGCTCATTTGGTTTGTTTTGATGAGTTTTCTGGTGTTATGTGGTATCCAGGGTCTGATGATGGAGCCGGAAGGTAGTCACAGGAACTCAACAACAAAATGATGGAACCCTTTCGAGTTTGTGCTCATTTGGTTTGTCTTGGTGAGTTCTCTGATTTTATGTGGTATCCAGGAATGATGGATCATGGAGCTGGAAGGTAGTCACAGAAACTCAACAACAAAATGATGGAACCCCTGCGAGTGTGGGCTCATTTTAATTATTATAATTATTTTCTTTCGGTTTAGTTAAATGTAACAAATTTATCTGCTAAATTTGCACTCGAGCCCCAAGATACAGGCCTCGTGCTTAGTTTGGGGTTCGCCGACAATCTTGTTTGATGTTTCTCTGCTTCTTTTTTTTCCTATATGTTTTCACTTGTATTAATCTCTTTTTGGCAATAAAAACTTATTTATAATTTGATTTGTCTTGATGAGTTCTCTAGTGTAATGTGGTTTTCAGGGTCTGATGATGGAGCCGGAAGGTAGTCACAGGAACGCAACATCAAAATGATGGAAAATGGTCAAAACTAATTGAGTTGTTATATATGTAGGTTTTATTAATCCTTGGTTTTAATTTACCAACGCTTTGAGTCTAAAGTGAGTGAGTGTCTACTATTTTGTTTGGCAAATACTCTTTCCGATGTTTGCTTATGCCACTTAAAAATCAAAAAATTAAAAAAAAAAAACAAAAAAATGGACTCCATAAGAAAAAAATAATTCTAAACAACCACTAAAAATAATAAAAGTAATTACAATTGAGCCAGAACAACATAAGAAATACAACATAAGATAAGAAAGAGTTTTTTGGAGGCGGTGCCAAACCAAGGCATCATTTATATCTAATATCTTTACAAAATTAATACATACTCGTACCTATCTACGTACGAAGTAATATGCAGTTGTCTATGACGCACCCTCATACAAAACACGAAACGCAGAAGAGACAAACCAAGAGACTCACACGAGCAGATTTAGACTTTCACGCGTTCTCAAACCGAATGACAAGAAAACAGCAATCTAGTAAATGATAAAGTTTTTGTAGATAATTACTTTAAAAGCTTATTATTTTATATAGCACGTCAAGCCGTTTAAGACATTATGTTGTTTGAATAAGCTCAACCATATTAATAATTATGGCTCGGTTTGGCACCGCCTTCAAAAAACTCTTTCTTATCTTATGTTGTATTGATGCATTATTACTACGTTGGTAATTTCGAAAAAGTTCTGGCTCAATTGTAATTATTTTATTCTTTTTAGTGGTTGTTTCCTAAATAACATTTTTATGATGGAATGTTTGTTTTTTTGTTTTTTTTTTTTATTTCTTATTATGACATTATAATTGTAAAGATTTCTGTTGTACCTGCTAATTATAGCAAATAAACTTATTACTTATTTTTCTTCGTTAGGCACTGTGTTATGCCGGTTCTGGACATAGTAGCGGCATCATATAAGCATCTCATCACCTCCATGTATCGCCAGTTCACTTGGTATCGCTAAAACAACTTAAGAACAGACCCGGTTTCGACAGAGTCAAAAAAAAACTCATAGGGCTTTTACATAGTCTATAAAAAGTAAGACACAGGGGCTGGTTGTACTCTTCAGTCTTCCTTATAACCTTCGGCACTGTATGGATGTGGTTCATGGTCCCGTAACCCCCTCAAAACCCAGCCTGCACTGGAGGCTCAAACTTATCAAGTCTTCTCGCTAGATGATTCGAGACTACACAAGAGAAGAGCTCAGAGACGTGGCTCTGAAGCGATATGAGCCTGTAGTTTTCAATTAGAAGTTTATTTCCTTTTTTGTATAACAAAACTACCATGCTTCTGTTCCACGCCTTTTGAGTTCTCCCATCGTTCAGAGCAAAGTTAAACAACTTCTGGATCTCTCGAAGTACAGGTCTTCCTGCTTCGCTCTATCTTCCCTTGGGGTTTTTCCATTTTTAAGCTGTTTGAGGGCTATCTTGATCTCGTCTACGCTGACTTCAGGCAGGTCATATAGTCCTCTATCTCGGCGAGAATCTCCGGCTTGTGGTGATGGTATTGCCAGATGACGTTTATAGCTTTGTGACCTTTTCAATTGCTGGGCGAAGACTTTGAACCCCCGAATTTGCTCTATAATCTTCTCGATACGGCGTGGGTTGGAGCATGGAAGGTTCCTTCGCACCAGTTTTCTGATATTTCGATTGAGGGCCCGCTTCTCTGACTAAGTGGCTTGTACATCATTCCGTCTTATATCCATTAGCTGAAGAGTATCTCCTGAGAGTTTGGACTTCGTACTTGTACGTTGCATCTGGCAGAACTTTATCCCTTCTTCCCTTAGAATACCTACCACTTGTTCTAGGGCCTTGTCAAAGTTATTTGCGAATTCCAGAGCAGCAAATTGGTTTTCCTGATGAAGTTGGAATCTGTTCTGATCCCACGACGGTTTGAAGGTGGTTTGGTCAGAACGTAGACTACATCAGACGGGATCTTATTAACTAACAAATGGTACGGAAAGGTTATCTTAGTAGGAGATTGGAATTTTGGCTCTTTAGTAAACTCAAATAATAAAATAATCTTACAGGATATCATGCAACCGAATGGTTTTAAAAACATTGAAAATTTTCCGACAAGAATAGATGGTGAAATTGAAACTTCCGTTGATTGTGTAGTGACAAATATTGATGAGGGTAATATAAGTGTATATAGAATTGCTGTGGGTGTGTCTGATCATGATGCCCAATTGCCTAAGATTAAATGCAAAAAAGTTGATTACTCTAGGAATTATTAGTAGAGAAGCGTTCGTTTAGTTCAGAAAAAAACTCAGATTTTTCCATTGCAATACTCTCAAATGATTGGGATAATATTTTTGACGAATACGATGAGCACACGTTTGACAAGTTCATGAGTAAATTGAATTGGAACATGAATTTATTTTTGCCCTTAACTACAATTAAACTTAAGCCACAAACAAAAACCCCATAGATATGTGATGAGTTGATTAGGATACAGAAAGACTTACATGACTTATATGAATTTCAGAGGCAGTATCCTCAAATTTCGGAACTAGATATAATATATAAGAAAATAAAGCAAAAAAACATGATTAAGAAAAAAGAGACAATATGTGGAACAACGTATGAGAAGGTCTAAAAACCCAAAGAAAGAGGTTTGGAAAGTAATCAAAGAAGACAATAATAAAGCTATCAAGGAATGGAAATGGAATATAGTTAACAATGAATCTGGTTTACAAATAACAGATAAAAATATACCGGAGTATATTAATGTCTATTTTATATCAATAGGAAAGGAGATCAATTTAAATAATCCTCGTAGTAGACAAATGCTATTTCCTTTTTACAGCAAGCCGTAACAGAAATATCTGACTATGGATTTCAAGTAATTTATCCTAATGAACTAATGAAGCTAGCAAAAAATAAAATAAGCAATTCAAATACTAAAGATTTATATGATATATCAGGAACTTTTCTTTACCAAATTATGCAAACATTATCCGATCACTTAACTTATCTCATAAACAATATTTTATAATCTGATTATTACCCTAATACCTTGAAGGTGTGTCGCATAACCCCCCTTTATAAGAGAAAAGATGATACAACAAATGTTCAGAACTACAGACCTATAACTACTGTTCCCACTAATTCTAAACTAATAGAAAGTATAATGTCAAAGTCAATAATGACGCATCTAAACAAACAATGTGCATTGCCTGACTATCAGTATGCCTACAGGATAGGATGGCCAACCACATCTGCAACACAGATTGTCGTAGACAAAGTAGTAACATGCTTAGAAAAGAAACAAAAAGTAGCTGGCATTTTTATTGACTTATCAAAAGCGTTCGACTTTGTTGACCATCAACTGCTATTCGATAAGCTTCGTGTATATGGCATAAGAGGAAAAAGTGAACAACTATTAAAATCTTTTTTAAAAGATCGGCAACAATCGGTAGAAGTAAAGAATAATGGGAAATATTAAGATCAGACCCGCAGACACTGAACGTTGGTGGTAAAGGGTCCTCTTTGGGAAACACAATGTTTCTTATATTTTTAAATGATATAGCCAATCTAAAGTTAAAAGGAGATCTCATTCAGTACGCGGCTCATACTACTAGTTATTGTTTCCGGTGATACTGTTAATAATTTGCATGATAACATTAAAGACAATATGGTAATTCTTAGCAAATGGTTCACAATGAATGGTCTTAAATTAAATGCGAACAAAACTGGTATCGTGGTTTTTAATGAGGTCCAAGTCAATAAGTCGTATCAATACCTACACATAATGGAGATGTTCTAAAAAGCTCTGACTTGGTGAAACTACTTGGTTTTGAATTGGACCCGGCTTTGACCTGGAAAACACATGTACACTCCACATGCAATAAAATAACCAAAGCAATTTATGCCCTGAAACAATTAAGATCAATGGCTTCAGAATGTTATCTCGAAGAAATCTATTATGCATATGTTCATTCAATTATGTTATATGGAATTATTCTGAGGGGAAATTCTACGGACAATGAACGAATATTAGAGAATCATGCAGAGGCGTTCTAAACTACGTTTATCGTAAACTTGGCCTAAACTATTGGCTTCACTTGAGAACTCGTCTACTGCAACGGCTATCAGTTCTTCGGGAAATGTTTATTTACCAAACGAACAACAATTACACATGGAAGCAA
Source organism: Alsophila aescularia (assembly GCA_946251855.1). Lineage (NCBI taxonomy): Eukaryota > Metazoa > Arthropoda > Insecta > Lepidoptera > Geometridae > Alsophila > Alsophila aescularia. The sequence goes on from OX276373.1 coordinate 104,795,561, forward strand.
AAAGTAAAAATTTAACGATTAGGTACAATTAGAAATAAAGTTTCCAAAAAAATATATCTAATAACGGCTCCACAATAGGCTCTAGGCTCGTATCGTGGAAACCGAAAAAAGATATACCTTAATTATTTCACATAAACTTTTGAGGCATCCTAAAGATTTCCAAATAAGCCATGCAAGAGAGTATATATGTTTATGTGTGGAAGGGTGTGTTTGCGTGTGTGAGATAGTGTATTTGTTGTTGATTGCTCACAAATAAATTATACTCTCAGAATCACTGTATGACTGTGTTAGTAGCCACTTTTGTCAATTTTACAGGCTTTGGAGGTACTATCATTCTTAATGTCACATACCTTAAGTGTTTTGTTGTAAATACGTGGAAGTAGATAATTTGGATGACGTTGTGCAAAGGCTGAGTTTACTATAGCCATTGGCACTTTAAACACCCGCCTTTTCAACAATGCATAAAAGTCACTCAGCACAACAGCAACCACTTTCAAAATAAAAATCTGTCGCACCCTAAGAACCCCAGCTTCACTATATAATGCATCTGTCGGGAACCTGAAGGGCTTCCCCAACATTACCTTTAACACCGCTGAGCGCGTTCTAGTTCAATTATGACAACTCTTAATGTGATGTTTAAACGTTAGAGTTCCGTCCAAGTGTACGCCAAGATTATCGGATTTGATCAACCTGTTCGATACAAGTATAGTCACAATTACATGGGACATCCAGGAATTATACCACAAGAGTGAATTTTGATACACAGGCTGCTCAAGGGCTTAGAATGAGAGGTTTTATGGAAGGTAACAAATTTTGTTTTTTTAGTGTTGAGGGTTAAAAGATTCCGATCTAGCCATGTCACGACCTGCTTGAACCCTGCCTCTGCTAATTGGATAACTTTATCCCATGATGTATGTATCCCTGAAAATTAGTACTGTATCATCTGTGTAGCAGATAATGTCTGCCCCGGGGATAGATAGGTCTAGAACGTCATTGATATAGATAGCAAAGAGCGTAGGTCCAAGAATACTGAATAATGCCCCGTAAAATACCGAACATTCATCACTAATTTTTGACCCCACCCTACGACTCATCATCATCACTAATTTTTGACACATTGCCTACGGTTTGTGAGATAGCAATGCAATCCCTCGAATTCTTATAGCTTCCAGCTTTTTCATCAGAATTGGAATCGAAACAGTGACGTAAGCCCTAGCAAGGTCAAGGAATACCCCAACACAGCGCTGGTTTTGGTCCACAGCTGCTGAGATTGTATTTGTAAGTAAAACTGTCGCGTCTTCAGAAGATTTTCACTCAGTAAAGATATCGGCCTGTAATTACTGGGGCAATCCTTAGCACCGTCCTTGTGTATGGGTACCACAGAGTACCACTACCACAAGTTTCCAGCTATCAGGAAAACACCCACTGTCTAGGCTTAGATTGCAAATAAACGTAATTTGCTCAAGTATATGGTATATGTTTAATTAGGGCAGTAGTGCACCCATAAATTCCAGGAGCGCTGTCTGTTTTGACTATATTAGTTCGTTCATTTTAAAGCAATCCGTTGGAGATATAAAGAATGATGAATGCAACGCTGAATTTAGAGATTTTATTGAGCCAGCTAAAATAACCTTAGAAACCGATATATTGGTTCCGATGGTAACCGATGTATCGGTTGGCAGCTAGATCCTTGCCAACATTTGCAAAATAATTATTGCACTCATTAAGTGCTGTGCCGGGGTCCTTGTCATTAGGTATTAATGCTGTTTTCTCGCAGATATTATTTATAGTTCGCCAAAGCTTTTTGGGATTATTTTTATGTTTTAAAAGATTCGCCTTTTCAAAGTCTGTTTTAACGAGTCTCAATAATTCTTTATAGAAGTTGCGATATCGTTTGTATGTAGATTATAGAATTTTATTATTAGGGTCCTTTCTGGCCTTTAAATGTAGCAAGTCGCGATTTTTCTGGCATTTTATAAGACCAGGAGTGATCCATGGCTTGAGGCTAAACCAGGAGCGGCTAATAGTAGCAGAAATGCTATGTTTGGAAATTATTGAGGTGAGAATTAGCTGAAACTCAGAGACAGCCAGATTCACGTCCAGTTTGCTGGTGACAACATACCAATCTATATTTTTTAGGCTCAACTACAGCTGTCAAGTCAATCTGACGTTGAGAACGAACCTGTGGTAGAGGAGGTTTACTTGAGTTGACAACTCCTAACGTGGATATGTCGTGATCAGTGATATCCGTTTCGCACACAACAGCAACATACTCAAAACTTTGCTTAGCAAAAATATGGTCTAGACAGGCTCTATCTCGGGTGGGGTTAGTAATAGCAGGCAATAATTATTGATGTTCTGCAGCAAGACAAAGGTAATCAGTACATTGTGCACTTAACGGGTCACTGAGTAGGTCCAAATTTATGTCACCAGCCCATATGATGCGTGATTTATTTCTAAGTTGTATTAAAACATTGTTAAGAGACGATAAGAAATTGACAATTTGCTTAAAAGAGGGAGAGCGATATATACCAAGGATCAAAAATTCATTTCCCAAACAAATCTTTAAACAATTACAGTCCAGAATATCTGGCTCTGATACCAGCGTGGGCCATATATTCCGAACATAAACTGTAACACCACCACACTTGTTGATGTACTTCTTTGTGCAGTAGGAGTTGTAGCCGGGAATTTGAGGAATGATTATATCACCATGAGTCCAACACTCTGTAAGGACGATTACGGCAAAAGATACCTGCAGTTGCTTTAGTGATACCATAAATAAGACAAAATTCTGATGTATACTTCGAATATTAAATGTCATAATTTTTAGTTTATGATGTTTTGTAAAATAAGATACACATTGTTCTAAGCTTTCCGTTTCATAGCAATTAATTAAAAACGATTTATCCAAATTATCCGTAATTTCTATCATAATGAATAAAACAAAAGTATACAATAAGAAAGTGCAATGAGGTGCCTACAATACGACACACATTCAAAAAGCTTAGAAGGGGATATTACTGTGTATAAGAGCATGATAGTGAGCATAAGATTTGACTAAGTATGTGTGTAAAATGATGAAATATTGCGTAAATGTGTTTGTTTGTGTGTGAAGTGTATACAAAGGGTTTCAGCAAAAACAAGTAGTTAAGTATTTTGCACGAGAAACATAATAATTCATTAAGCAAAGATAACTTATACATTCCATATCCAATCATAATAAATAACGTATAACTACTAGTAAGCAGTTTATAATTGTATGGAAAATGACACATAAACAAGTATGCAAAGAATGATATAAAGTCGTTTTTAAATGCAGCGTTTGTATCAGAACACAGGCGCGGGCACCAGCACAGCTGACAGCAGCGCCGGAGCCACGGTCGCCTCGCTCGCTAATGCTTTATTTTAGAAGATGGCAGCCAAATGAGTGCGCTCTTGTCCCGATCCCGCATACTCAGTTTACCTATACTCAGTTTCCATCTTGGATGTCTAATAGATAAACGTAAAATAACCTTACCCTAAATGAAATGTTATAACGAAGAATTCACAGAATAAAACGATCGTGAGACTTTGTTTCCTAAAAAAGGCACCTACATTAAGGTGTCCCAGATGGCCCTTGTGCACGGGATGCATCATCATCATCATCATCATCAGCCTGTGTCCGTCCACTGCTGGACATAGGCCTCTCCCAATGAACGCCACAGAGCCTGGTCTTCGGCTCTTCTTATCCAGTTTTTGCCGGCCGCCTTTCGCAGGTCGTCACTCCACCTGGCCAGTGGGCGTCCTACACTACATTTGCTAAGCCGATGCATGGGACGGATGAAACGGCCACGCACGTGCTCTTAGAGTGCAAACAAAGGGAACAGTTCCTGGGAGCACCACAGGGAAGCCTGCGCTGGAATACGTGAGCTGCTGGTTTTCCTGGAGGATATCGTGTGACTGAGCTAGTGGTAGCCGAGTGAATCACGCAAAAAAGGCCGATGGGCGTAATGGGAAACAATCCGAACACCGAATACAAAGTTAATAACCGAGGTTCACTCGTCTATTTCAACATAAACATATAATCAAGCTTAATAAATCATCAAATATCTGATTTTAGCTGAGCGGAGGCTAGACGATAATCTGGATTATGATCCAGATTACCGTGTATCCTTCGCTCTATTTTTGTGCTTGTTTTGTGGCAGTCGCAGTTTTCAGTATTTTTCTTAGTTATATTCTTCTCGTAAAAATAATATTTGTAAAGCGTGCAGTGGTGTTGAATATCGAAATAAAAACTTGAATCATTAGTCTGGATTGGTGTGTTCCTTTGGCACAGTTCTGTCTATTCTCGCATTCAAGTCACTGTAAACTAAATCTTCTACTAACATTTATTCTGTAGCATAATATTAGTTTATTTGGAGCCGATTTATGTAATATTATTCCTTCATGGGGTGAGGAAAATTTTATATGCATATATTTTCTTTTCTAGCCTTTTTTTGCTACCTTTAACTATGAAAAGCTTTAACCAAGGACAACCTCATTACTCAAACTGTGCTCCGTCACTCGTCTCCAGGTTTCAGCGTACATTGCGCGTGAGTCGGTGTGAGTCGTGACTCACTGATGTTTATTTCTGAGTGATTCATGTTTACGCCGTTGCCGAATTCTCGGATAAAGTCCAACTATTATTATACGGGTGAGGTGGGCCACCGTTGCCGACACAATTGGGAGAAGGAATTTTGAATCAGATTTTACATTTTCATTTGGTTTAATTATATAATCTTATGTGACCATCATCATATTGATTATAGTGACCTCATTTATTGACAAGAACTGGAACGGGGTTTCTCTCAAGGATCGCAACGAAACGGGAAGACCCGGCAGAGATCGAGAGTTACCGACATAGCTCAAAGAATAAGTAGGCTGAGTTGTAATGCGCTGACCAAATTAAATCGAAGAACCGCTTGCCGATAAGGTTCTCGAGTTCTTGGGTGTTTGATGGCAAACTTAGGTAAGGACGCCCTCCGGCTAGATGGAGCGACGACCTGCACGGACTATGTCTTTGGCAGCAAATACATGAGAAAGGCCGGAATAGTGGGTGACATTAAGAGAGGTCCAAAAGTGGACTGTTGATGATAATGATGATTGATAACAACATAATATTCTCATTCGTCGGCATTTTAAGATTTCAAAGTTTATCGCGATACACACACGTAATTCGTACGCATATCGGTCGAGCATAGAACTGTAAGCCGCACTTGTGCATTCGTTATGCCAACCAACGTCCGTCAACGACAACAGAAATAGATAGACAGATGCACCTTGTTATAGATGTCGTCGGCATTTTAAGATTTCAAAGTTTATCGCGATACACACACGTAATTCGTACGCATATCGGTCGAGCATAGAACTGTAAGCCGCACTTGTGCATTCGTTATGCCAACCAACGTCCGTCAACGACAACAGAAATAGATAGACAGATGCACCTTGTTATAGATGTAGTGCTAGATCATTGATGAGCAATATCTTTGGCACGATAGCCGCTCATTATAATTTGTAAACATTCCGCCAATTGGTTCAAAGCAATATTTTAACTTTTCACGCGTATGACCTCTATCTCAACGGATACGAAGCAACGGTGTGGCGTAGGGTGTTAAGGTAACACGCGGACGTTAAGGTTCGCTGTTTTTACACGACTGCCAAACAAATGAGTGTAATGTTTTTAGGGTTCATGTATATACGTCTGTATGGGAGTTTCTTTGTTCCACCCTTCTAAATGCCTGAACAGATTTGGATGTATGGGGCATCGCTATAAAATCCTTACATCATTCCGCACATAGGAATTTTTTGGCTGGACTGTCGTGTATTATGTCTTATTTTGATGATTTACTTGTTATTCTTTTTACCTAAATATAATTAATTGCTAAAAAAAACTGCATAAGGTACATCGGGGGGAGTGATTTAGTGGTTTACCGGCTGTTAATGATTTCTGGTATTATTTTTTCCCTTAATTCTGGTGCAATAAAGTGTTTATTATTATTATTATTAAACGTTCACTGTTGAACTTCGGCCTCCCCCATAGAAGCCACATCGAGCGGTTGATGTCCGCTGTTTGTCTATGAAAAGGGGTCTTTGCCATATTAACCACGCTTGACAGGCATCTTGATGATCGCAATAGATAGTGATAAATGATAAAACACAGATAAATGCCCTAAATATAACATATTAACCCCCCAATTCCAAAGAGAGGGGTGTTATAAGTTTAGGGTATATATGTATCACTGTATGTATCACTTTATTCGTGTGTCTGTCTGTGGCATAATTGCTCTCAAACGAATGCACCAATTTTGGTGCGGTTTTTATGTTTGAAAGCTGATGTGATCAACATGTTCTTAGCTGTAATGGGGGAAACGGGTGGGTGAAGATAATAGATCCCAAAAGAATGGTCAGATTTTGAAGCGGTTTTTAATGTTTGAAACCTGATGTAATAGAGATGCTTCTTAGCTAAAATTGGAGGGATGGGGCGGGTGAAGATCATAGCTCCCAAACGAAAGAATCGATTTGGATGCGGTTATTTCTGTTTGAAAGCTGATGTGATCGAGATGATTCATATAGCTACAATGGGGCGGGGGATTGGAGGTATTTTTTTTTGTGCTTGTTTATATTGTAGTTAGTTCTTGAGAACAACTCCCATTTTATGCTTAATGTAGACAAACGCAGTTTCTATTAAGAAACACTTTTTCTCTTGATCTTGATATAAAGTATGCAACACCGCCGGGGTTCGCCCCCGCGACTGGACGGGTCAACACTCTACAAAACGTGGTCTATTTGTAGTGAGAACTGGACTCTAGTCCAAAAATAGAACAATGCAATTCAACTTTCTTTAGCTTTTGTTATGTGTAACCTAATATGCACAAGTGGCTACTTGGGCATATAAGTTGAACGTGGGCAAAGCCGCGTGGTACAGCTAGTCCTTTAATAGTAATTTATTTTAACTGACTACTTAATTAGCTGAGCAAATAATATTATCTTCGTCAATAACGATTGTCAGTTTCTTTCTGCACAGCTTTGGATCCTGAGCACAAGGTCTGGCCACAGTACATATATCCGTAAGGACTATATATGCATACACTACATAAGACGTGATGTGGGTCATAAAAGTGCTTATTTTTCTCAATTGTGTATGCGTGCGTGTTGTACCTATAAAGTTTCAAACATAGAAATATTTTGAAATTTAGAAACTAGCTGTCCCTCTGCTTTACCCATGTGGTCAGTTCTCTGGGTTAAAAGATACCTATGTGTTATTCCATGACCAAAAGTACCAACAAGTACAATAAATTACCAATCTAAAAGTACATGTCTGCCCTGCCAAAAGCGAACTAAAAAAGTCAATAATATGAGATAAATAAAATTGTTATTGCTGCAGGAGGACCTCTATTGAAAGTGTTCCAGGGGACGGTCCCCCGACTGCAATGTTTTTTTTTATTTATGCCTTGTTTTTGGTTTTTAGTTTTTGGCGTGCTTATTTAAAATTATTTTTTATTATATCGAAACCAAAGCCAACAGTGAAAAACGCATCTTAATCGGTCAAGTAGTTTTGACGTGGTGTGCAAACAGACAAACAGACAAATAGACAGACGACACGAATTTTAAAAACGTTTAATCTTGTTCAATAGCTAAAAGTCCCTAGACCATTTTTGTTGATTATCTTCATTATATAGACTTTCTGGTAGTTACCCCTTTATTATATGTATAGATATAGAGTATAAGTAGATAGATAGAATAAATATCCTGTTACCCATGTGAAGACTCCAAATCCTATAAAAATAACTCTTTGTATAACCAAACTTATTCTCTATATGGTTTTCGTTCACTACGGTGCGATTCTCGTTTTTTTTTTGTTTCGTGATAAGTTGATTTGTGATATTGTCTTGTGTACCGAGCCATCGAGGTCTTGCGCCCACGGAGCTACTACTCAAACATGATCTGCAGCTTCCGTAGTTTAAATGTGGGTAACCCGAGCAGTTGGCAATTAACCCGCCACCGGATAAGAAAAGGTAGGTACCTACGAAGTGTCATTACTTCTACTATTTCGTTCGATGTGCTTGCTTTTGTGCTCATAAGTTACGAATAATTCCATTATAGAACTTTAGCGTCAACAAAAACTTTATTCATCTTAGTTGCGACAACAAGTTTTACTATTTCTCCAAGTTTTCTATTTCCTACGTAACAAAATATGTGAGACTTTGTAGCTCAGTTGTGAACCGCATACTGGAGGTCACAGGTTTCAATTCCTTCTGGTCGTCATTGCAACCCTATAACAAATGAAATAATCCACGAGACGCAGGTATAATGACGTAGACTTGAACATTATATGATCCGCATTCTCTTCATCTGACTCAAGCTAACCCACGTACGAAATAGTACGAATGTGTCTTTGGCAGTCGACGGGTAAACGGTTATGTTTCATTTGGAGAGAACAAACAAGCGGTTACTTTGAAAACCAACCGCTGGCGAAACATACATTAGTTTTGGATAAAACTCTGCACACACTGGACAAAAGGAGAAGCGATGCGAAGGCGAAACGAGACCGTGCTAAGCGCCGCTCATACAGTCTGACATTTACATATATACAAACTTGTGTAAACAACCACTTTGCATAACAATTACATAGTATTACAAACTAATTGTATGGAGGGTGAGGTGCCAACTCGTAGTGGGCTAGAACATTTGCACTTATACCTCAAATTCAAATTCTGTTTCATGTAGTACGTAGTTACCTAGTTTTATTTTGTAGTATCTAACTTTCAGGATTTAATTAAAGGGATTTTTATATTCTAACTAAAAGCGAAAGGCGTAGAAAACGCCTCGTTACAGTCGCTACGCCTTCGCCTTGCTTTATGTAGGATAAACTGAACATACGGTTACAATCTTGAGTATTACTTAGCGCATGATAGAATCATGCGCTCATAGCAATTGAAAACCCCTTAGAACAGTTGCAGAGATATGAAACTTATCATTGAGGGCGCTGCGTGGATCATTAAGTATTGCATGTGTGCACGAGAAAGTGCAGAAAAGTGCAGTAAAACTCACCTTACTAATGTAACGTGCTCTACCTCTCTTCAGTCTAAGAAAAGGCCGATTGCTTATTTATCCAATCAGTTGGAACACAAGAGTTTTTCAGGCCACCCGAGGCTTCTGACATGGCTTAACGACTGCTATTATCTGATAATAGCCGGGACCGATAGCTTTACATGCCTCCGAAGCACGGTGCGATGGGAACCCTCACATAACTTAGAAAAGACATTGGTGCGGAGTCTAGGACCGAACCCGGTATCGTTCAATTTTAATTCGCATTAGTATACCGATAGGCTACCATCGCTCTCATTGTTCAATGATAAACAATGTCAAATATTAATTAATCAATAATTCTCTCATGTTATTGAAATTCACCAACGTGAATTACGGAAATTAATGTAATTCTGGAGGTAAGTAAGCTATTTGAGGTAACACACTCTATATTTATACGTTTTTTTACTTGAAGCAGAATAAATAGCTATTGTGCGAAACCTTTAATTAATGATGAAAATCAGCGGTAGCTCACTCTTAGGCATTTATATATCACGGGTAAATGTGAATTGTTGGCAGCGGCGGTGAAATTTTTATGACTGTTTCGGGCGTAAAGATCGAAATAAACTTTGGCCGGTGTGAAACCAACGGCTGCACGAGGAATGCTCGCAGTATCCAGAGAGTTCGACGTTGCACGAGTCATCGATGTTTGTATAGTTATTCCAAGACAACATGACAAGGTACTCCAAAAAAAGAAATGAATCTGAGACAATTAAAAAGGGAAACCAAGTCTGATATGCAAATTTCTGTAGCAAAGTCAATTCATTAACCAGGCATATATTTCCATCGCTATATGTTATTTGTCAGGTTGTTGAGACAGAGTCATGTCCGAATGACACTTGTACTAGGCAAGTGTCATTCAGACACGGTCAGCGGCGTAGAAAGCATACTCGCGTCTACGGTCAGCGGTGAAGCCAAATTGTATGCGATCGGTGACTTTGACCGGTGAAATCTATTAAGATTAGAATTGATTGTCATCAGCACACATGCGAATAAAAGAACATAATCTCATTGGATAGGTTGGTACTATAAAACAATAATAAGTCGTGACGACAGCGACACCGACGCGATCCCGTATTCTTCTTCTTGTACTTTTCCATGGAAGTTTTAAGCTTTCATGTAACTAAACACTATTTTTTCACGCCAGAAAAACCACATAAAACAAAACTTGCAATATGTAAAGACAAATATAACTACTACAGTGTTTACTGATTCTTATTTCACCGGTAGTTATAAATAAAAATATTTTCTTTCTTTCTTTCATTATCAAATCTTTTTTAGCACTGATACTACCTCTGCATTTCCAAGGACATGTCGATAATTAAACAAAAAGTTGTATTGTTTAGTTTAATAATCCATGACGTAGCAGACACTAAGAGATGGAAACAGTATTGTGCTGAACTATATGAAGACATTCCTCTCGACCCTCCGATACCCTGCCTTTAATAAACGAAAACAAAAAAAAGAAAAAGTATGTGTATATCCGAGCGGTGCTTGTTGAACTCTCGATTTTCAACATGTGATATCACAGCCTCCGGACGAGGATTTTCAGTCAAATCCCGCGGGTGTGTTAAAAAGGTGCACATTCATTTAAAAATAGATGTAACATACATAATATGATAACAATATGAATAAATATGATTTTAATTATGTTACATATGTTATATATATACATATATATATATATAAAACATTTCAAGAAAACATAAATTATACACAGAAACAATACACATAAATCCAAAAATACAACAATAAGAATTATTTTACTACTCGTATGTGGTAAGTATCCTGAAAGACAAAAATAAAAGGATAAGTGCTTGAATAATTTTAAATGAATTAAATAGTGGTAAATAGTTTTTTTAACGCTTGTTGTTCTTGAAAATTCTCTTAACGATATAGGATACCTAGGAGAAAAAAAATAAACAAAAATAACAATAACAACAACAATTGACAACAATAATGGAGTCATAATTGGTAAATAACAGAACGTGACAGAATCCGAAATAAGGACATCCGTAGAAGAAGTCGGTGGATGGAGGTGGCACAAGATCGCTCGTCATGGCGCTCTTTAGGTGAGGCCTATGTTCAGCAGTGGACTTCTACTAAAGGCAAACATGATGATGATTAATTGGTACATCCTTGGCCAGAAATGAGAATCGTATTAATGGTAACCTTTGAAACTGAAAGGTTACTACTGAAAAACCTTTATTAGGGTGGGGGAGCCCGTTCTTGAAAGGGAGTTTACTCTGCTATTACTATCATCATCATCATCAGCCTATATCGGTCCACAGCTCGACGTAAGCCTCTCTTAATGCACGCCACTGAGCTCGGTCTTCAGCTCTTCTCATGCAGTTTCTGTCAGCCGCTTTTCGCAGGTCGTCACTTCACCTGACCACAGACTACGTCCTACACTACACTTGCCTAAACGTGATTTCCACTCGTGAACTGTCTACCCCAACGGTTATCGGCTCTTCGGGAAATGTGACCAGCCCACTGCCACTTTAGCTTGCTTATTTGAGCTTTGTCGGTTACCTTGGTTCTCCGTCAGATATCTTCATTACCAATCTTGTCCTTCAGAGAAACTCCAAGCATAGCTCTCTCCAAAGCTCGCTGAGCGACCTTAACTTAGAGGACTAGTTTGACCTTGAGTGGTGACCAGGTTTCGGCACCGTAGGTCATGACTGTTAGGACGCACTGATTGAAGACTTCTTTTTTAGGTCTTCAGGAACTGTGGTATGGACGACGCGAAGGCTTGACGAAGCTTGCCGAATGCTGCCCAACCCAGCTGAATTCTTATGTTGGCTTCCTTCTCATAGTTGTTCTTACCCAATTGCAATATTTGCCCAAGGTAAACTTATTGTTGGAAATTTGCAAGAGGCACACTATTAACTGCAATCGGTTCCAGGTCATTAAAATTGTTGAACATGATCTTGGTCTTATTTATGTTCATTCCGAGACCGATACATCGAGAAGCATCATCTAGGTTGGTCAACAAACATTGTAAGCTTACAGCGACTTCGCCAGTAGGACGATATCATACCATATATCATATCATATGCTATTACTGTAATGTTGCTAAATTTACATCTACATCTTCACTATCTACATCTATCGAAAGCCAAGGTAGCTGCAAAGAAACTTGGTATTTTGTCTAAGGTTAGGCGGTACTTTACACCGGGACAGCTTTTGAATCTTTACCAAGCACAGGTCCGATCTTGTATAGAATACTGCTGTCACCTCTGGGACGGTTCTGCCAAGTGCCAGCTCGAGGCTTTGGATTCAATTGAGAGACGTGCTCTGAGGCAACTATAATACGTACCTATTCATTAAGGATGACACTGGTAGAGGGTAATCTTCAAAGTCTAGCGCATTGACGTGAGCATTCACGCCTGTCGGTATTCTACACATTGCACTATGGAAAGTGTACGCAAGAACTGCACAATCTGATTCCCCTTTCACCTTTCCATCACCTAGACTAGACGTTCGACAAAGCGGCGTAGTTGTACGGCGTCTGACTCAATAATATCAGATACGCGGACGACATGGTGCTGTGGAGTGCGTCGGTCTGTGGGTTGTCTAAATTGGGCATATGTGAACAGTATGCCCTTAGTCACGGTTTGCTTTATAACACAAAGAAGGTCTTTCGGGTAAGAGGTAAGTGTCCAGATAATATTCCATCCATAAAATTATATGGGGTTAAGCTTAAAAGGGTCGAACAATTCAAATGTCTTGGAAATTTGATAACCTCTGACCTGAAAGACGAGTTCTAGGTATATATTTTTAGTAGTCATCATTATACCCACAAGAATATCTGGGATTTGTTTCACATTAGTCAATCAAAACACGGGTAGAATTGTATACAAATAGCTTAGCTACCCGTGCAAAGCCAGAGCGAGTAGCTAGCCGCTATCCACGCCAATAAATAAAAGTGAAAACGTTTGTTTGTTTGGGGAGTTTACACGCGATAACGGCTGGACGGGTTTTGATGAAATTTGGAATGAAGATAGCTTATAAGCTACTACCAAGCAAAAAAAAAGTATGGACTAAAAGTAAGTATCTCATGTTTTATTCCAGGATATACCCTGGAATAAAACATGAGATACTTTTTATCCCGGAAAATGGTAAGTTTCCACGGGAAAACTGGAAAATGTTGATTACTTGCTGTAAGGAACGGTTGCTATGGAAACGAAATAACAAGTGTGTCAAAAAACATCAAGAGCGTTGGTGCTATACCTACTTTTGCATTGGGTTTAATATCCTAGACGAACATAGGATGCTTTTTTCGCACTAAATAGTAATCGCGGGCTAAAGCTAGTTAGATATATAACAACATAACGTTAAAGTAAAAAAACAATCAAAGTATTCATCAATATGCATAAAGTGCCACCATGCCTCATACTTATGGTCTCTGAGTCTGAACAAGGGAGCAAATAAAACCCAATTCCCAAAAAATACAAAATTAATTTCATTTAACAAAAATAAAGCATAATACGATACTTTCATTTATTTTTAAATAAAAGCTTTAATTTAACTTGCAAGGTTTGTGTATGTATGTTTGTTTAGGTCAAATCTTTCAAGTTGAATTATAACCATTTCCTCTTCTCCTACGGATTTGAAATTTTGCATGTTGGTTTTTATGCCGGCAACACACCGCAGATCAATACAGTTACTACCTGAAGATAAACTATCAATACTGTCACGTTAAGCCATTGACATTTTACTTTACAACTATAACTTACATTTAGTGGGAAAATTGGCAAAGCGCTACACATTAATTAGATCCGGTGAATATACCGCCCAGCTCTAGAGTGAAATGTCGAGGTATTCTCATAGCCAGATTGTCGGCCAATATTAATCATACCGCTATATTCTCGCGTAGCCGTCGGTACAGGCGTCGAGATAACCAAGTATTGCGGGAATCAGAGTAGATAATGGAATATACAAACAGAGTTTCTCGTTTCAGAGATTCGAATTCAGATATTCTCGTCCAAATCTTTACAATTCTACAGTAACTTGGGAGGATTTAGACGAGAATAATATAAAATGTAAAAATGTATACATATAGGGTAACGTTGGAACCAATGTTATCGATATAGCCTGCCTGCCTGATGGATTAGCAAGCTGAAGTGGCAGTGGGCTGGTCATATTTGCCGAAGGACTGATAACCGTTTGGGTAGATGTGTCCTTGAGTGGAGACCGCGACTCAGGTAACGTAATGTCATACCTACGCAAAATGGCTGGAGGCGGTTAGAAAGAAAGAGCCGAAGATCGGGCTCAGTGGCGTGTTTTGGGAGAGGACAATATGCAGCAGTGGATTGATATGGGCTGATAATGATGATGCCGCCCATTGTACACTTCTTCTGCTATTGTTCCTTTATTTTTTGTTGAGTTTGTTTGTGGTGTGTGCAATAAATAATTTATCTATCTATCTATCTATGATTATAATGATGACAAGGTAAAGATCCTAAAAACTATTAGGAGTGGGTAGTGGAGGGGAGCCGTGGGGCACACCAAGTCATTTTATGTAATACTATATTTTATATTATCGCAGCTGGTAGCCTTTGTGCCCATACCAAGTAGGTTATTCGAAACCAGTTATAATGATTAGCAAGCAAGCGGATATCTAATTAAATAATATACTAGCTGTACCCGCACCTTCAAACGCGTGGTCATTCCTTTAGATTAAAAGTACCATAATATGCTATTCCAGGACCTACAATACCAATATTCCAACATTTGACCAAAATTTTTATGAAAATATTTTTATCAATTTCTCGGCTTCTAATCGCCAAATTGAGATACCAATTACACCAGATTTAAGTCATACCTTAAGCTATCCTACATTGAAAACTGCATAGCAATTGGTCCCGTAGTTAAAAACTACTGGACCGATTACCGATTACCGTGAGGCACAAAAATATATACAAACAGACAGAAAGACACGAATTAAAACAAAAACATTGTTCTGTAGCTTATTTTAGGGTACCCTAGAACATTTTTTAATTTGACATATTTTTACAGCCTTTTTAATACCTATTGCTTTATTATATGTATAAATAGATGACTGTGCTAAGTTGCATCAAAATCCGCCCAGTAGTTTCAGCGTGATACGTATGTTCTTTTAAATAATTTCCACCCCTATCCTGCGGGAATCCTTTAATTTTTCGGGATGAAAGTATGCAATATCCTACTTCAAAGTATGAACCCAAATCATATCAAGTTTCATTTCAATTAATTGAGTAGTTTCAGCATGATGCGCGGCCATGATACAGACAGACAGACGGCCACACAGACAGACGGCCACACAGATAGACAGACAAAAATGAAAAATTATACAGTATTGGCATCAGTAACGAATCCAAAAAAAATAAAAAAATATATCTTCAATGTACAGAATTTGAACCCCTGTCCCGCAGGAACCCTGTATATCTTCGGGTTAAAAAGTATCTCTAATGTTCACCCATTATACAAACTATGACTATGCTTAGTTACATCAAAATCTGTCTAGTAGTTACAGCGTGGTACATGTTCTTTTAAATAACTTTCAGCCCCTATCCTGCGGGAACTCTTAAATTTTACGGGATAAAAAGTATTCAATGTTCTACTTCGAAGTATGAACTCAAATCTTACCAAGTTTCATTTGAATTCATTGAGTAGTTTCGGCATAGTAGTGATGCTATGCCAAGATACAGACAGACAGACGGACAGACAGACATAAAGTAAAAAAATAAAAACAATTTTGGTTTCAGTACCGAATATAAAACACTCCAAAACAAAACTACAAAATTTCTTTAATCTACAGAATTTGGACTCCTATCCTACAGGAACTCTTTATATTCTTTATTTTCAATCATCATAAAAACTATAACTCTGCCAAGTTATATCAAAATCAGTTCATTAGTTTCAGCGTGATACGTGTTCTTGTAAAAAACTTTCAACCCCTATCCTACGGGAACCCTTTAATTTTTCGGGATGAAAAGTATTCTATGTCCTACCTCGTAGTATGAACTCAAATTATGCCAAGTTTCATTTGAATTCATTCAGTAGTTTCGGCGTGATGCCTAGCCAAGATTCAGACAGACAGACAGACAGACAAAAATGAAAAAATACAGTTTTGGCTTCAGTATCAAATATAGAACAACCTCCAAAAAAAATTTACTAAATATCTTCAATGTATCTGTACATTGAAGATATTTAGTAAAGCGGGTGGAAAGAAATTCTGAAATCTTGAGTTGAATTTAGTCTTATTAAGACATATATTTTATTAACCTATTCATTTTATATTATATTTATAGTATTTAGTATGTTAAATATTTTTAATAGCAGCACTAGTGATAATGATAATTATGTTTCTTTTTCTTCTTCTGATTGCAGCAGTGAAGACAGCTTTTCTAGTACGTGCGCATATTCCTTTCTCGATAATTAGTTTGTCAGCACAGCCACCGCCGTTGAACGCTGGTGAACATCTTTTCATTGAAGTTATTCTTTCTCATAACAAAATTCTTCTCGGAGTCTATTATAGCCCTTCTTTATGTATCAACTTTTTCTCCTCATTTGAAAAGATCTTAGAAGATCTTATCCCTTCCTACAATCACTCCATTATAACATTTTAACACATGCCTCCTTAAAAAATATTCTCGATCTGCATCACTGGAATCTATCATTACTTCAAGCAACATGCATATACTTCCATTCAACGCGACTCACCACTTTCCAAATTCAACTCCATCTCTGCTTGATCTTATTTTCGTGTCATCTACTCAGCATGTTGCTAAGCATGGTCAGTTTCCCACTGATGCATTTTCTTATCATGATTTGGTTTTCCTGCCATATAAAGTCCGTCCCTCCAAACCTAAACCTAAAATAATTCTTCAGCGTAACTTTAGTGGCATGAATCTGGAAAAAATTGACAAAGATGCGCAGGCCATAGACTGGTCACCTATTACTGACGTGGAGTTGGTAGATGACCAGGTTGCTATATTTAACTCACTTATCACCAAGCTTTATGATGTACATGCTCCTTTGAGAGCTGTTAAAATAAAACATCTCCCTGCACCGTGGCTCAATGATGAACTAAAAGCTCTTATGCATAAAAAAGTAGATTTTAATGTCGTCCTAATAATGCTAATAAGGCTAATTAATATGCTTGTGTTCGAAATCAGTGCAATACAGTGTTTAGAAATGCTCAACGTCGCCATATCCATCAATCTGTTGAAAACGAAGTTCCAGCCAAAGTTTGGAAATTTCTACGGTCTTTAGGAGTTGGAAAATTAAGGGAAGCTTCAATTCTCAAAAATCTAGACATTAACTCGCTTAATATTCACTTGTCCTCTTCTTCTAACATTGACGATTCAACCAAAATTATGACATTGTGGCGTCTTTCAACCGTTCCAACTCCTGATTACGATCCTTTCAGTTTTAATCATTTCTCTGTGTGCGATGTTAAGAAGAGCGTATTGTCAATAACATCCAATGCTGTGGGAGGTAATGGTATTAGCCGAAACATGTTGATACCTATCCTGGATTTGGTCATTCCTATACTTTGTCACATTTTAAACACTTGTATATCAAACAGTGTATTTCCTTCTCAATGGAAGGAGGTCCAAGTGATTCAGTTACCTAAGAAATCCAATCCTAAATCCTATTCTGAGTATAGAAGTTAGAAATAAGGACGGCTATTTCTATACTTCCTTTCCTATCCAAAGTACTTGAGCACCTCGTCCTGAATCAGCTTTGTAGTTTCCTAAATAGAAATAGTATACTTAACCCTATGCAAACCGGTTTCCGGGCTGGTCACAGTACGGTAACTGCACTCCTTAAAATAACAGATGACATACCTTTCGGCTTGGAAGAGGGTCAGCTGACTGTGCTGACATTATTAGATTTCAGCAATGCTTTTAATACTGTCAATTGCGATATTCTTCTCGCCATTCTACGCTCTATTAACTTATGTCCTGCAGTGGTTGATTGGTTTCGCAGTTATTTGCATGGTCGACGGCTGCGAGTACGCCTCGATGAAAATTTTTCTTTGTGGTGTGATACTTCTTCTGGTGTACCGCAAGGGGGCGTTCTTTCTCCGCACTTGTTTGCAATTTTTATTAATTCTATATCAGTACATATAACCTCTCCTTATCTCTTGTAAGCTGATGATCTCCAAGTCTATTGCCAAGCCCCACTTAGCTCTCTCTCTCTTTTCCCATATAAACTACTAATTCCAATTAATGCCATATTTCTGACTGGAGTAAAGCTTATGGGCTAAAAATAAATCCTACAAAAACACAGGTAATAATTCTTGGCAGCTCCAGAATGATATCAAAAGTTGATTGGTCAGTTCTACCCAAAGTTGTGTTTGGAGGGTCCACTATTCCATATAGTCAGAGTATCAAAAACTTAGGTCTAATTATAGACCAGAGCCTTACTTGGATTCCTCAGATGGAAACCGTCAGTCGAAAGCTATTTGCTTCTGCAGGTTCCCTCAGAAGACTCCAAATTTTTTTGCCCATTGCCACTAAAATTGTTCTTGCGCAGTCACTTCTGCTCCCAATCTTAGACTATGCCAATGCCTCGTACCTAGATCTTACTGTGGACCAGCTAAACAAACTTGAGCGTTTTCAAAACTTCTGCATTCGATTTATATTTGGTTTGCGCAAATATGATCATGTCTCTGAATTTCGCACTAAGCTAAGTGGCTTCCAATACGCCTTCGCCGGAATGCTCATATACTCTCTATTCTTTATATAGTTTTGTTTAATCCCTCCTCCCCGCTATATCTTATGGAACGTTTTAATTTCCTGTCTGATTATAACAAGTTGTCACTCGAGTCATCAGAAAATGTAGCTTTCATGATCCCTCTACATAGAAGCTCTTTTTATGGCAGTTTATTTACCGTCCAAGCAGTTCGCCTATGGAACGCTCTGCCAGTTACTATAAGGCGAGCCCAGTCACTCCCTGTTTTTAAAGTTCAAGTAAAGAAGTTTTATCTCTCTAATTAATATCACTTCTTGCTATTTTGTTATTATTCTGTTGTGGTTTCACTTTATATAATTTGTATTATGTTTATTTATATATTTTGTAAATGTATATGTAGTAAATGTTTTTTTTTTATTATAATTTATATACTCTACTATACTATATATTTACATATTTATGTGTAGGTATATTGGAATATATGTGTATATATATTTTATTTTTTTATTTTATTAATATGTTTATTCATTGTATTTAGTTTTTATTGGGTTCACTATTTATTATTTATTTATTATATTATAATGCACCACCGTCTTTGCCGTATATTAATTCCTTTCCATCCAAAGGTTGTCTGGAAGAGATCGCTTTTTAGCAATAAGACCACCCAATATCCCTTATATTTTGTATAAATGTATTAGTTATTTTTTGTATTTTTGTTCTATGTGGTGTACAATAAAGAGTTATTTTTGCATTAATGTATTGTTTTAGTATGAGTCTTGTATTATATTATAAGATATGCAATATTATATTATAATATTCATGTTTGTTTATCTATTATTTTATTGCCCCACCGACCGAAAGTTATTTAATACCTGCACCTCTCCATCCTAATGTTGTCTGAAAGAGTACGCTCTTTAGCGATAAGACCACCAATTGTACTTTTTAATTTATAATTTGTATCTTTGCGTGTATTACAGTTAGTAGTTAGTATTACAGTTAGTAGCAATTAGTGTATACTGCCCTGTGCGAGTCTATCCTCGGTTACTGTTCCACTATATGAGAAGGATCCGGGATCACATCAATGTTAGGACTAGAACGAGCACAACGTTGGGTAATAAAAACAATGCTAAAAAAATCTCTCGCAGAATCTTCAAAACGCGTCATGTCTTCGTCAGAACTAGGCATGCACAACGACTACTTGACTTCATGCTTCCTTTCATCTACAATAAAATACTCAAAAATCTTGATGTCAAAACATGCACAGTCAACCAAGCTAAGCGGCTTTTGAATATGTCATATGATGATACTGAACAATTTCTGAGAATCATATCATAACATATAATTGCAAATTGTATTTTATATTGTTAATATGCCTCCTTCTAACATTGTACCTTCTAACCAACTTCTACGACTTACTTTAAGTGCCTACTAACGATCTGTTTGTAAACATAATTTTAGTTTAGTTTTAGTTTATTGCTAGTGTCATCGTTGATAATTTCTATTCTGTTAACTTGTCTTTAAGGCCCTCACGAGACCGGCTTGACCTAGTGTAGAGACCACCAGTAATTGTATATGCTGTATATATACTGTGTATACGTTATGCAATAAATAATCTTTAATAATCTTTATTTGGCTTTGCCCGCGTGGTCATTTCATTTAATCGTAGCCCGTACGTGTTATTCCAGGACTAAAAGTACCTTTATAGTACAATATACTATATTGCTTCAAAATTCGTTCAGCCCTCAAATGTATTTTTATAGATTGCTCGGCTTCTACTCAACGTATTGAGATAACATGTGCCCCAGTTTTAAGATCAAAACCTAAGCTATCCAACTGTAAAATGCGCATTTCAATCGGTCGTGTTGTTATTACGCGATGCGCGAACAAACATACAGTGGAACAAACAAACAGACAGACAGACAAAGAGATAGACCCGAATTAAAAAAAACTCTTCTCAGTAGCTTGATTTTAAGTACCATAGATTATTTATTTTAAATTATCTTCTGTGTACAGACTATTTCATTTCTTTGCTTCATTATAAGTGTAGATTATTTTTTATGTCTATCCTCAATGATTTTTTGTGTGCAGTAAAATGTACATTAATATTATAAAGAGGAAAGATTTGATTGTTTGCTTGTTTGTTTGTTTGTTTGTAATGGATAAACTCAATAAATACAGACCCGA
Organism: Alsophila aescularia; assembly: GCA_946251855.1. NCBI lineage: Eukaryota > Metazoa > Arthropoda > Insecta > Lepidoptera > Geometridae > Alsophila > Alsophila aescularia. The sequence goes on from OX276373.1 coordinate 104,816,540, forward strand.
TTTTAAAAATTCTTACACATAAAGCTAAATTATCACCGAGTAACACTAGCAGTATCTTATTTTTCAAAAAAAATGAGTTCTCTTTGTAAATTGCAATAACGTAACCCGAGGTATCAAATTTTGCATAAATCTCGATTACTTTGTTTACGGAACGTTGCCATGGAAACGAAATCACAGAACATCTAATAATCATTGACGTAGGAAATGCTCTATGCTCATAATACACGAAATTTTATCAAGTCTGTCAAGTACGTGAGTAATAATGCAGTTGTCTATGGTCAAAAGTACTGCTGCTACTGATTTTGAATTACGCTTACTGGCGTTTCTTTAGAAGTTACGACGTGTATCAAAATGCTAAAAGTAAGAAATTTGCCATGGGGTGAGCGCTATGAATAAACTCAAACATTACTAATAGATTTTAAAAATTCTAGAGGTACCGTAGACGTTTCACGACAAACAAACGGCCGTGCGCCCTGACACAGCCTCAACCGTTTTTTAAACCAAAGGAGGTTTAATACGCTTACTGGCGTTAAACCTTATAATGAGATAAGATTTGGTTATTGTATGTTTGTTTGTTTGTAGTAGTATTAGGTATTCTGTAGTAACAGGACGCACAGAGCATAATCAGACAAATTGATGTTTTTATTATCTTTAATTTGGTATAACTCGTGATTTGTACGTGGCATAGACGTTTCACGACAAACAAACGGCCGTGCGCCTCGACATAGCCCCATCCATTTTTTTAAACCCAAGGAGGCGGAAAATCTGGGTGGGAAGTAAGCTTATTACTTCCGACCCGGTTTTTAAAACCAAATGAGATTGAATTACGCTTACTGGTGTTAAACCTTTTAACAGTAACCGTAATTCAGCGTCCTTGTGCTATACAGAATAATACTATAGACAAATGGTACGTCAGTATAAAACCTATAAACAAAACATTGTAGCTAGCAAATGTATTAAAGTCTAAGAAGGAAACACAAACTAAATATAGGAGATACGGATTGGAAGTAATAGAACAGAATAAATATATAGTTGGTACATAAAAGTAAGGAATTGTTGTTAAATTTAAGTATGTGTTAATAAAGTATTTAGTGCAAGGAATTGTTGCAAAATATTTGTGCAAATTAAGTATTTAATGTAAGGAATTGTTCTTACATTATATTTGTGCAAATAAACATTTTGTGTAAGAAATTATTGTTTATCTATTTGTCGTAATAAAGTAGCTAGTAATTTTATCTTCTTTATATATATCTACCCGTGCGAAGCCAAGGCGGGTTGCTAGTTTGTATTATATTGATACATGATTAGATGGATCCTCAACACGCGACTCACGCGAACTCATAATAAATACTAATTTGATTGCGATCAAACACACATATCGAAACGACCTATTTCTGAATTACACTGCAATTGTTATGGGTTTAGGTTGGAGGTAGATGGCGCTTTTCCATCAGACAATTGACGAGCCTACCTGCTCCTATCTTAAGCAGCAGAAACCACTTCTGCCCACGAGTGTGCGGTGCGGGCGTCCCGATTTCGCGCGCGCGCAGGTGGGAAAATATTCGTTTAAATCCGTACCTGCGAGATGTAGGCCGAGAGCTTTCCGCGTCCCCCCTTTTCCCTCACTCACTCCCCTCCAGCGGTGAGTCAACGCGCGGAATCGCTGAAATTATCGCGAGATTATGCGTACTGTTTATATTTGAGATTTCAGCTTCATCGGCGTAGGCGCGCGCATGTTGCATGTTTTCGTGGGCTTAAGTTCAATAAAAAAAACAGTATTGGACACAACATTAGGAAAATAAAATGGATTTTTTGAGAAAAAATAACATGGGAAATTAATTAATTAGCTGTTTTGTATAAGTTGTAGTAACGTCTTTCAATTAAATATAACGAGTATAGTAGCAAGAAACTATAAACTATTGTTGATCTTAATATTTATTTGGCTCAGTGCTTTGGGAGAGGCTATATCCAGCAGAGGGCTGACACGGGCTGATAATGATATAGTAGATTGTATAGCAAGGTAACAAAATAATATTTTTACGGCGAGGGCGCTATTTTGAATCCAGAACGGAGTGAAGGATCCAAGAATAGAATCCTGAACTCAGCGAGGAATTCTTTAGTAGAAACCTGAACGTAGCGAGGGATTCAATACCCATCGCCCGAGGAAAAACAATTTTGCGTCCGTGTGACACACTACTTTCATCCACCTCTATGAGAAAAATAAATAAAAGGCACTTTTAGATACTTTACAACTCGTATATTTATTTAAAACTAGCTGTAGCCACGGCTTTGCACGCGTGGCCATTCCTCTAGGTTAAAATAACTCTATGTACTAATCCAAGACCTAAAATACCAATAGATATACCAACATTTAAACAAAATTCCTTCAGCCGTCAAAAAGTTTTTATCGTTTGCTCGGCTTCTACTCATCGGATTGAGATAATAAGTGCAACAGTTTTTAAGTCAAACCCTAAGCTAACCACATTGCAATCGGTACAGTAGTTTTTACGTGATGCGTGAACAGACTAACAGACAAACAGACGGACACGTATTTAAAATATGATTTATTCCTTTTCAGTAGCTTATTTTTACTACCCTAGATCTTTTTTTTTAAATAATTTTTTTTTTAGATTTTTTTGGTACCTACTTACTGCTTTATTATAAGTACAGATGCCCTTCACTATTGGGCAGAATAATACAAATATGTGTTATATTACATTATTTTAATTATGCCTATAAAACAGTACCATGACATACTGACTGACTGACAGACAACGCCCAGCCTAAACCGGTGAACTTAGGTGTTTGAAATTTGAAGAAATATTCCTTGAGTGTCTTAGAAGTTAACTACGGAAGTAACTATAAACCGGAAAACATGTATACCAACTACAAATAAAATACCCCTATCCTGCAGGAACCCTTTAATTTATCGGAATGAAAAGTATCCAATATTCTACCTCGTAGTATGAACTCAAATCATGCCTAGTTTCATTTGAATTCATTCAGTAGATTCGGCGTGATACGCGTCCAAGATACTGACAGACAGACAGACAGATAACAGAAAAAAAACAGTTTTGGCTTCAGTACGAATAATAGAAAAAATCTTTACTAAATATCTTCAATGAACAGAATTTGGACCCATATCCCGCAGGAAACCCTTTCTTTTTTCGGTATAAAACGTATCCTCAATTTTCACTCATCATATAAACTATGACTGTGCAAAGTTGCATCAACATCCGTACATTAGTTTCAGCGTGATACGTATTCGTTGAAATTTTTCGGGATGAAAAGTATCCTATGTCCTACCTCGTAGTATGAACTTAAATCATGCCAAGATTCATTTGAATTCATTCAGTAGTTTCAGCGGGATGTGCGCCCAAGATACAGAAAAACAGACAGACAGACAGACACACCACAGAAAAAAATACATTTTTGGCCTCAGTACGACCCTTGGACCAGTTGGACCCTTATCCCGCATGAACCCTTTATTTTTTCACGCATCATATAAACTATGACTGTGCCAAGATTCATCAAAATCCTTCCAGTAGTTTCAAAAAAACACCTAGTAAGTGTTTTTTTAAATAACTTTCAACCTCTATCCTGCGGGAACCATTTATTTTTTCGGGATGAAAAGTATCCTTTGTCCCTACCTCGTAGTATGATTTCAAATCATACCAAGTTTTATTTAAATTCATTCCGTAGTTTCGGCATGATGCCTAGCCAAGATACAGACAGACAGATAGACAGACAGGCAGAAAGACAAAAATAAATATAAATACAGTTTTGCCTTCAGATGGAATACAGAAAAACCTCCAAAAAAAATTACAACTTATCTTCAATGTACAGAATGTGAAGGTTGCTTCATCATCATCAACAGCCTGCATTAGTCCACTGCTGGACACAGGCCGCTCCTAATGCGCGTCACTGAGGCCAATCTTCGACTCTTCTCATGTAATTGCTGCCAGCTACTTTGCGTAAATCGACACTCCATCTGGCTGGAGGGCGTCCTACACTACGTTTGCCTATACGTGGTCTCCACTCTAGAACTCGTTTACCCCCGGAAAAAAGATGCTTACATTTGGGTTATTCTTGAAAATAGGTACAGATTTCCGAAAAAACTTCTCTTCTTTTGCATTTTCCCACTCGTTTTTTTTTATAAGTGTTCCAATATTTTCCCCTGGTTTTAGTTGGTTGGTTGGTCTGTATAACATTTCTGGTGTAAGAAGTAGTAAGTATACTTTCGCTACACTTGACATTATTTAGTTTTAGTTGGTTGGTTGGTCTGTATAACATTTCTGGTGTAAGAAGTAGTAAGTATACTTTCGCTACACTTGACATTATTTAGTTTTGCACTGTCAATATTCCTTGCCTACGTGATGATGTTATCGTAATTCCCGCGTTTTTCTTTCTTTCCTCCTCTCCACACATTCAAATATTTACAAAATTCAAATTCCAAATTCAAAACTCATTACTGCCCTCTCTGTAAGACTTGAACTGAAAATACCTACTTTGCTCCCACTTATCAAGAAAACAATAAGAGTTTTTCGGATAGATGGGATGAAAATGAATATTAACTTGGAACTTATAGATTGGCCTAACATACTTTTTAACATTGGTCAAGGCCTGCTTTTAACTAAAACTTCACCTGATGGGAAGTGAAGATGCAGTCGAAGGTGAAGGCATAATGGAGAGTACTCAAATCAATAGGTCACTTTATTATGTCTACCCAACATTTAATTACAAATATTCAATTTAATAGCTAAGTTTTTTATTTTTATTTTAAAATGAACTTTTGTTGTTTGTACGTTTTATCCTGTAAATAAATCACAATTATTTAATCACACTAATATTATAAATGCAAAAGTGTGTGTATGTGTGTGTTTGTTGCTCCTTCACGATCAAATGGCTGAACGGAATTGGATAAAATTTGGTACCAGGATAGCTTATATTCTGGATTAACACATTTGATTTTTTGATTAGCAACTTTTGATGCCGAATTAAAGAAAATTATAAAATTGTTCGTAAAAGATTTTGTTATTTTTTTTATGTTTTATAATTTTTGAAGCATTTGAAGTCTTTGAATCAACTTTGACCAAATATCCCTAAGGATATTGGCTTTTGAAGCTTTTAAATCAGCTGAAAAAATATGGGAAAATTGGTAACGGTGATAGCAGCAGGAGTCAATGTGACAGGTGTCAAAGTGACAGGTGTAAAAAAGTTGTTAAAAGTGAGCAGCATACGAGTACCTCCCCATGAACATAAAAAACTTACGAAGTTGGAGATATAACATCTATACAGGATTATTGGTTATTGGTTACTATCCCGTGGAAAGGTTTCAGGACATAATGTCCACTATCAAATAACCCAGTAATACTTCAGGCAAAAGTCAACCATTTTCAAGATATTATTTATTTCATTATAAATAAAAAAAGAAAGAACTAAACCAATATTATCGTCAAAATATTTGAAGAAACTTATTTAATAATCGACAAAAAGTACTCCTTGTTTTAAACCATTGTTAAGTACCTTATAACATAAAAAATGTATTCAGAAAATACCTCTAAAAACTAAAATTATTTTGTAAATTATGTGAATTATGTGAATGATGAACAACTGTAACTACTGTAACTGGGCAACTGTATGTATTCTTTTAATAGATGATTTATTCAAACAAACCACTTAAACCCAATTTTAAAATTCTCCGACATTTCGTTTAATGTCACATGTTACCTTGTCACTAACTACCAAAAAAGTTATACCATTTTGGATAGGTGATAGTATGTAGTTATTTTTTAAATAATCTGCAGTTTAAGTTACAATGTGTTTTTTTGAATAAAAACAGTTTTTTTGTCAAAGAAACTTACACAAATCATCAAACTTGTTTAGTTTTAGACCCCTGATTCAAAAACGTTTGCAGATTATTCTTATTTTATTATACACAATTCTTTGTTACTGTTTTCTAAACCTAAAAGCTGTAACAATGTTTGATTTCTTGCAATAGTTTTTTTATTATTAATTTTGATGGTTGCCTATCCGTCAATTTACAAAAAATACTAACTAATATCTCGAATATGGTTGACTTTTGCCTGGTGCATTATTGGGTTATTTGATAGTGGACAGCTTGTCCTAACACTCTGCCACGGGGTCGGGACCAATAACCAATAATCCTGTATATACATATTAAAGAAAGGCAGAAATTCGTGTTAGTTACACTATTTATAACTAAAGAACGGCTGGAAAGATTATTAAGATCTCTGATTTTTTGGATTCGTATCCTTCTCGAATAGGATAATAAAGCATTTGAATGAAATTTGATCAAAAATCTAACGGTAGGTATTTGAGTTTTTGAAGATTTTGAATCAAATTTGACCAAAACGAAGAAAAAGGAAGCTTTGAAGGAATTTTCAAAATGACAAGTGTCAAAGTGACAGGTGTCAAAGTTACAGTTGTCAAATTGGCATGCTTTTGTCAAAGTGGCAGGTGTCAAAGTGACACTCAAGGATGCAACAAGGAGGGATTTTTTGATATTTATTTTCTAATGTGGTGGGACAGGCAAAGTTTGACCGCGGCCGAACCTGCGGGCACAGCTAGTTTGCCATAAAAACGACTAACATGCATAACTCTTGCATGCAGTAATCTCGGCATGCCGGTTTTAATAAAAAACGTACCTTACGATAATAAATGAGATAGGCCGTAGAAGTAGCAATGCATTTGGCAACGAACCGTCTCAGGTTCAATGAATTCAAAAGAAAGTGACCTTGCGATGTCGCGGGAATATCACTTTTGCTAACCCCAAGCATAATTTATAGCCTGTTTTATTGTAGCCACAATGATTAAAAATATAAAGCAACATTATTAGGTGATGTGGATACTGTTCATCAAACTAAGTAAGTATAGAAAAATAAGTATAAGTATAAGTGCCATAGATAGCTTTTCACTTAGGCAATCGGCCTAACAAGCTCTACGCCAATGTCTACGAAGTGCTACGACATACATAGTGCATCCGTTATGCATAATGACTTGTTGTTGTTAAGCCATAATTAACAACGAACATTTGATTTCAATGAAAGAAAACTCAAACCGTTGCATCTACGAAAACTTAATTTAATATTAAAATGCACGTGCATAATGCACGGTAAAATTAGGTTTAATTAATGTTTGTAAACATAGTGCAATGGCGGCCACCGGGGTTAATTTAAAGAGTGCAAGAAGTTCATTGTTAAGTTCAGGCGAATGGTGGCATCGGGCAGTGGCGACGTTGCCAGGGACTGGCAGGAATCCGCCAGGAAGCGAGACCGCGCGTGATCCATGCGGGCGCAGCGCGGTTGCCACTGCACCGCCCTCCGTGCTCGCTGCTAGGACTAAAGGGTTTCGCCAAATTTTTGGGCAAAACAAATAAAAGAGAACCGCGACGGACAGAGGACGGGCGTGTCTATAAAAGGCTGAGCGGGGGGTGCGCGGGGGTGGTAACACGATCCGCGAGCTCCAGCCGGCCGGCCGCCCTGGAGCGGGGCGGGGCGGGCGGCCGCCGTGCGCGCGCGCCGCCCGCTCCCGCTCTCACTAGTCGAGCGGTGCCCGACCGGTAACGTAGCGCCGACTGCCGACCGAGAGACGAACACAGCGACCATGTCATCATCCGTGGCAAAATCTTCCAAGTACACGTACCGCAGCAGCGGCGGCGGCGGCACCACCGACACTGTGAACATCGAGTACAGCGCCGACCTGAGTGCTCTCTCCAGGCTGGAGGTACGGCCGCCACTCGTGCAGTGCAGTGATTGTGATCAGTGCGGACCAGTACAGTATGTTGTATTTTTCAGGACAAGATCCGTCTCCTCCACGATGATCTGGAATCCGAAAGGGAGCTGCGTCAGAGGGTAAGCATGTGTGTGCGAAATGTGATATCGCGAGCGCGCGCCGCCTTACAGGGCGCGCAGGTGTGGGCGGCTGCTCCTATTAATACCGCCCGCCCTCCACTACAGCTTCCCATCACACCCTGAAAGTAAAAGTGTCATAAAACTCCCACTTCAGCGGCCGTTCCATTTGAACTTATTGTCTATTAACAGATAAGCATTTTTTTATGTCTTGTGAAGTGGGATATCTGTGACAGTGCTTTTAAATATCATTAAATAAAAACTAAGAAAACTCAACTTGGAAAGAAAGTGAATAATTATATATAAGTTGTGTGTAAATAAATGTCCATATATACAAATATGTTAATAACGACGTAAATTAAATGAATTTCTAAAAATCTTAAAATCTCTTATATAAAGTCGTTAAAATATCAGCCTTAAAGCAGTCATCATTCAGAAAGATCAATTAGCGTGTGAAATTCATCGGCTCACGTAATCGAAAGTATTCTATTTTAGTGCATTGCACCGGTCTGGCGCTACGCTGCCGCCCGCCCCGCGCGGCGGGCCGAGTGCGCACGCGTAGTCCGACTCGCGGCCGACGCGAGTATCCCTACCGCGATATATTTAGCCACGTAGCGAAAGCATTCTCTGAAATCTTAACTTCTCGCTCTCCGGTCTCACTTTTGAAACTGGGCCAAATGATGTTCGTTCCCGTTGAGAATGCCACAATATTGAAATATAATAATAGCCTGCGGTATTAGTGGCGAAAATATCCGAGTTAGTCAGAGCGCCATGAGACACGGGCTGTTTCTTATTTTAGTACAATACTGAAATATGCGAAGGACGGCGACTCGGTTCCGTGGAGTTGCATAATATCATAGGATGTAGCTTACTTGGATGATTTATCGCAGTAAGGTGCTAATGAAAAAATAATTATAATAGAGCCAGCAATATTAACATCACCATTATTAAAACAATAACTACTCATGACGTAGTTGTTGATAAATGGATTAACATGTTTGAACAATCATTTGCTTTTTGTATCAAACCAAGTAAACAAGATCTGAAAGACATAGTTAAAGTCATCGTTTTTGCAATTTTTAACAACAAAACTTTACAACTTTCTTAAGTTGAAACATAACTACTTTAACTGATGGTTTCAGATCGAGAGGGAAAGGGCAGATTTGAGCGTGCAAGTGATTCAACTCTCTGAGAGGCTGGAGGAAGCTGAAGGTGGAGCCGAGAGCCAGGTAACATATACATTTCATTTATTATTATTTGTTAACAAAACAGTACCACATTGCCACCTTTATCAACTCCAACTAGGATATAGGAAACGATATCAAAATCTATGACAAAGCTGATACAGAGAAGCGCAAGAACACAACTTCTGGTCATGTTGCAAAGAATCACAATTTCGATTATTGTCACAATATCAACAAGGAACTGAAAATTGTCAGGAAACTGCAGACTCATATCGACATAGAAATGAATCAAGAATAAAGAAATGAATAAAACGTTCCAAACATGAATGAAAGTTTCTAAGTAAAGGAGACAATGGCAATGGATGAATAATTAATTTCAAAACAGCATGAAGAACAAACCAGGAACGATTCTACACAAGCCCAAGAATGGAACTCTATCTGTTTTTGAAAATATAATAATTGCCGAGCGATTTTTAATTTTAATGCTTTTGCGAACTATGCTCTGCGATTTTATTAATTTTATTTTCAGGAACTTGGATAAAACATGCATCTTAAGTATTCCCATAAAACATAGCATCTAGTGTATATTAAAACCCATAGTTTATTATTATACACATAATTTAGGAAAAATATATGGATTGGCATTTTAATAGATGAATACAAAAATGAGTTTGGGTTCTGCTGCCTAAATATATTTCGAATGAAAATTCTTTCTATATCTCAAAGTAAATCATACGATGCAATTTGAGTTTTAGAAAAATAAAAAAGTTATTACACACACACAATCACATATATATATATATATATTATTTATCCAAGGATATCTAAGTCAACTGTGATATTATTATGCATGAAAAATGCTTCACAATTAATTAATTAATATTTTTTTCCATTTGTATATCGTTGTGTTGCTCTTGTATGAAATAAATTTGATAAATAAAATTCTTAAGTAAGTAACTCAAAAAAGTACCGAATTTTTAAAAGCAAAAAATGTAAAAAAAAATTGACGTGCACCGACATATGTATTTTTTTGGGCAGCATAATTCAAATGTTCCATAAATATATAATTGTTCAAATGTGCTCCCGACTCTATAAATTATTGGGAGCGTATTTTGAAATGTTGCTATACGTTTTTCAGTTCGAGATCAACAGGAAACGCGACACTGAACTGACCAAGCTCCGCAAACTCCTGGAGGATGTCCATCTGGAATCTGAAGAGACCACCCATTTGCTCAAGAAGAAGCACCAGGAGATTGTGGTCGACTTCCAGGACCAAATCGACCAGCTTACCAAAAGCAGAGCCAGGTGAGGACACGTTTTTTCTAACAATATTTTCAACCATTGTGGATTAACTTTGTATAAACTAGAGTAAGGACTGCTGTGCGATTTTGCGAAATTTGCTGCGCGATTCTTTTCATACGTCACCTTTCATCAGTATTTGATCCGTGAATTACCACTAGCTCTTGAAATTGGATGATGTTCCTCATTGTCCCCAGGGCTGAGAAGGAGAAGTCCAAATTCCAAGCTGAGGTTTACGAACTGCTGGCCCAAGTGGAGAACGTGACCAAGGAGAAGATCACCATCACCAAGACCGTTGAGAGGCTCGATATCTCCATCAGCGAGCTTCACATCAAGATTGAGGAGCTGAACCGCACCATTGTGGACATCACCTCGCACAAGACTCGCCTGTCTCAGGAGAATGTTGAGCTCGTCAAGGAAGTTCAAGACCTGAAGGTGCGTAAACTTATGAAAACATATCCCTTGGTTTCAAACAACTAAATTGTATACTTTTTGTATTGAGGTCACTTACAGTGGGACTTGTCCACAACTTTAAAGTTGCTCAACAAGCTATAGAGAGAGCTTTACTTGGGGTTTCTCTGAAGGATAAGATCTGAATCTAGGTGATTCGATAGAGAAATACAGTCACCGACATAGGTCACATTTGTCGATGGATGGACAACCAATGGAGTAAACGTGTCTTCGAGTGGAGACCATGACTTGGCACTTGACTTTTAACTTGGATTAGGACGCCCACAGGTCCGGTCGAGTGAAGAACTGCGGAAAGAGACCGGCAGAACCTGAATGAGAAGAGCCAAAAATCGGGCTCTGTGGTGTACATTGGTAGAGGTCTATGTCCAGCAGTGGATGAACACAAGATGATAATGATGAAACTTTTTGTATTTACAAACTTTTATCGTTATCATTATTCGTTTGGTACTGATTCAGAATTAATAAGAAATTAAAAAAAATAAAAGTTATTATAACCAGTAACTTTATTAGTTTTCATTGATGAATTAACTCGCGTCAAATCTTACTCCTATTTCTCAGTGGTAAACTGGCCCATACGTTCAGTCCAGTTTACCACTATTGTGTCCTAAGTGGCCGCGACCCAGAGACAAGTTTTCCCCTAAGTCTCGGTCCCAGTGCATCCCGGGACTTGCGCCTTCGTTTGTTTCAAAGAGCCACGTGAGGTGGGGCGGTGGTTCATCCATATTTCCAGAAAGTTTTACTTGTTGTAATAACTTTATTTTTAAAAGAAATGAAAATCTTCTGCTTTCATATTTATAAGAATAAGCCTCATCTGCATTTGACCCTATTTTTTATGAAAAACGATATTGTGATTCCGTCATGAATCCACGATATCGTCAGTCAGATCTACTCAGTGGATCTTTTATTATGATATATCCACATTAAAAAAAACTGTTTAAACTTTGTATCTGGATCTGGGCAATGGATCTTCTGATAATGATTCTACTTTATTCCTGATGTATAAAATGTTGTGGTGTATATTTATTATATATGGTACTCTTACGTTTTTGCATAAGATTATTAACTATGTTAGCTGGAAACCCACAATCATTTTCACTTCTGTAAAAGAAAGTGAATAATTCAAAAACAGGAAACTAAAAGATAAATAAAAGCAGTCGTTCTAGAATCTAGACTTACACCTTTATATTCACTTTTTACTTGTATTTCTTCCGGCCTCGTTGTTAATATGATTCCAACGGTTATTCCAGGTGAACATTGAGAACGTGATCTACCTGAAGAGCCAGATTGCGAGCCAGCTCGAGGACTCCCGCCGCAGGCTCGAGGACGAAGACAGGAGGCGCTCCATGCTCGAGGCCACCCTCCACCAGGTGAGGAACAACTCCTCGTATCTTGGGGTCCTTCATACGCTTGACTTTGGGAAAGCAATTACGATGATTTCTGATACTTAAATCACCAGAATTCACCAAATGTTATTTTAGTTAAACTCTTCATATTACATATATGCCTTTAAATTGGTTAGTGACAAAGTCATAAAAGCTGCTCCAGCAACGGAATGGAACTAATGAACCGTAGAATATAGTCGATCTGATCGGTATGATGACTAAAAATATACATATATTAGTATTGTCTTCTATCTATTCTATACTAACAAAGCAGTAAGTAACAGAAAGTCTGTTTATTGAAGATAATTTTAATAAACTGATCTAGCATACTACGATAAGCGGATAAGCTACTGAATCAGCTTTTTTAGATGTATTCTGTCCGCCGCGTCTGTCTGTTTGTGTGCCATTGCATCACTTAAAAACTACTGAACCGATTGAAATTAGGTTTTCACTCCTGGACAGCTTAGAACTTGACTTAAAATTTAGGTGTACTTTGTACCTATCTCAATTTTCGATGAGTAGAAGCCGAGATATCGATAAAAGCTGTTTGTTGGCTGATAATATTGTATTTTGTCGGTAATTGCGGTCCTGGAATACAACATAGGATACTTCTATCACAAAGGAAAATGTTCACGCGAACAAAGCTCCGGGGCGCAGCTTATTCTTTATTATTTAACATCAAATCATCAAGGCAATTTCTGGGGCAGACTTTTTTACAAGTTTTTTTTTGCTCTAACGAGTAACCTTTCTTCTATCTTAGGTTGAGATCGACCTTGAGTCTGTCCGCGTGCAGCTGGAAGAAGAATCCGAGGCTCGTCTGGACTTGGAGAGGCAGCTGGTGAAGTCCAATGGCGAGGCCCAGCAGTGGCGCTCTAAGTACGAGTCTGAGGCCGCCGCTCGCTCCGAGGAGATCGAGGAGCTGCGCCGCAAGTACTCCGCTCGCATCCAGGAGCAGGAGGAACAGATCGAGACCCTCATCGTCAAGATCAACAATGTTGAGAAGCAGAAGTCTCGTCTGCAGAGCGAGGTCAGTAACTATAATTAACCAAATAAGTTTCAATTAGAAGTATGTTTCAATAGTACTCGTATTTCCAACTTTTTGTACTGTTTCTGTCTTAGAGCATTGCTAATGAAACATTGTAAAAATTTATTGAATTTTCACCTGCTGCTGACATTATAGGACACAAATACTGCCCTTATCACAGAAAATTGAATTATTCTAAAGACAATTGAATGAACCTAGTATATTACTTGACTATTCAAGAGTTCTAGGAGACAATAAAAGGTTATAGACGCTTTGTCGATGCCTACTTTTGTGCTATCTAAAGTTCCATACTTTCACCGCCGGTTCGTCATAGCTCATTTTGAATCGTTGTTTCGTCCTAAGTGAGTTGACAGGGTGCTTTCAATAAATAGTAACAACATTTCTTCCAGGTTGAAGTCCTCATCATCGACTTGGAGAAGGCCAACGGAACCGCTCGGGAGTTCCAAAAGAGAACCGAGCAGTTGGAGCGCATTAACATTGAGATCAAGTCACGCCTGGAAGAGACCGTCCAGATCTACGAGCAGACCCAAAGAGACCTCCGCATCAAGATCACTGAAATCCAGCGCATCAGTCACGAGCTCGACAAGACCAGGGAGCAGAAGGATGCTCTCGGTCGCGAGAACAAGAAACTTGGTGGTATGTTTATTTTATATTTTCTTGTTTTTCTATTACCATCATCGTCATCATCATCAGTCCATTTAGATAATACTGCTGGGACATCGACCTTCTCACAGAGATAAAAGGCCATAATCCACCACGCTTGCCCAGCGTTGCGTTGATTGATACCACAAGTTCTTGAGTTTTTGATGTTGACCATGGTTTCTTAAAACGTTTTCTTTACCAACCAACTTATATTCGCGGTTCTTGAAATGAGTTTTCCAGCTAAATATTTATTCAATTTATTTATTCATTTTACATATTAAGGCAAACTTAAACGAACATAGTACACCGCTGTTTTTTTTTTACAAGAAATATTAAAATAAAAAACTTTGTAATTTACATGATGTGTAATATCCGGATAAGAGTACCTGTGTCCCGGGTAGTAACATAAAAGATGAACGGAAGACTGAATATGCGAGGCTAGACATGAACTTGACCAGTTATTTTAAATCTGCTTGATTCTTAAAGTCCCTAAAGAGTATCCATATTACTTTATTATTTATAGTTATATATATATATATATATATATATATATATATATATATATATATATATATATTATTAGATTATATTATTTTATAGGCTTGCATAAGACCTCTGTCTCAGTTGTTGTTAACCAGTTGTAGTTTTCTGCTTGGTTGGTCTTGAACTCACGACCAATAGCACGGTGACCGATACAAAACCAACTGTACCCTTATTTACTTTGACCACTCGGCCACATAACGCGCCGCCTTCGTGGGATTGTTCGTAATTTGCCGAACAATTCCACAACGCGACGCGTTACGTGTGTGAATGTTCATAGCGAATAAGGGCCCTGCACTATCATCACTTCAAAATTCCTAAAACTAACCATGTCTTCCTCCTCAGATGACTTGCACGACGCCCGCGGTAACCTCACCGAGTTGACCCGCCGTCTTCACGAGCTCGAGATCGAGCTGCGCCGTCTTGAGAACGAGCGAGAGGAACTCACCGCTGCCTACAAGGAGGCTGAGGCTGTAAGTACTGGTTAATTTAGATTCTCCAAGCCCATTCCATCATCGAACGACTACAAGTACGGCGATGCACCACCGTTAAAAGATAGATACTTCACCTACACGCACGAAGCGCTTTGCTTCCATATTTTATTATGTGAACTTCTAAGTAGTGGAACTCCTGGCCGGAGTCTGTGTGTGCCTGGGAATATTTATGTCACCTGTGAATAGGTTGCCTTTTCTTATCTTACCTTAATAAAACTTATCATTTTCAATCATAACATGCATCTACTCGAAGATCGACATACTCTACTCTACTTACGCACCATACAGATTTGGCTAATTCGAGATTTTCATAAATCTATGTGTATTATGTAAGATATCGCCACAATGGTGTCGATTCTGAGTGCACCAATTAAAACTAAAACTAAATTTGACAGCTCTAAAATTGTTGCTGTCCCTTTCATTTCCAAAAGGTTTGAAAGTGACAGCAATAATTTTAGAGCTGTCAAATTTAATTTTTAGTTTTAATTAGTGCACTCAGAATCGACACCGGTATCTATCTCGGTAACAGTTTTGCTGCCGACTTTTTTTAGACTAGACAAATAAATCAAGTTGGTTTCCTATAGACATATTTTGCTATTTACACGACTGCCCAAAAAAAGGAGTGTTATGTTTTTAGCATTCATGTATGTTTGTATGTATGTGAGTTTCTTTATTCCACCATAACTTTTAAATGCCTGAACAGATTGAGACGTGTGTGGTATCGTTAGAATCCTTACATACACATTTTTTTTGAAAACATTCAATATGGCGGCAGTTGGGCTTAATTTTCAAACTCGAAAAAAAAGACATCAATAAATAATTTATTGGCAAAAGCTCTTTTATGGCCGGCGTATTTTTTTAGGTTTTAAGCTAGTTATTTTATTTATCATTGTCGAATGAAAAGAAAATTTCCTGCATAAACTCAAAGCATACTTTCTTTTAGCATACCTAATTTTATTGATATGATCGATTTGACATTTTATGTCTTTCACCTTGTTCATGAGATGTTAATTTTGACTTGTAAAAGTGTTATTATTTTGCCTATTTACAATAAAACTTTGACTTTGAAACATAATGTTTATGTCGCTGATTATTAGGGACCTGGTCTCTTACCATTTTCTATCATTTTGTGCCTTCTGACCACGACGATTTTGATGGAGTTATGTCTTATACAGTACAACAAATTAGTACGATTGTGTTGTTCTGAAAGACTAGGATTTTCGAATCCTTAGGTCCGTTCAGACTCACTCCTATAGTTTAGTACTTTCCATTATTATGTAAACTAAATAGTAGATTGGTAGCTCGAACTGATCTTGGCAAAATGTTATAGAACGGATTTGCCGTACGCGAGGACTTTCTGAAGAAGTTTTAGGGTTACAGCTGAAGTATGTTTTATTTCTAAATACATAACCCAACAAGTTTCATACAGGATTGATCCTAAATAGTGCACTATTTTACTAAACCACTAATAATAATAGTGCACAATTTTACTAAACGTTATTAATTTTACATTTTCCTAAGTGTTTTTTTTTTAAATCATGACTTTATTGAGTATGTTTACAGAGAAAAACTAAAATATACTTATTTAATTTAAGTAAAACATGCTATTGTTTCACACGGTGTAAATATGTTGACAATATTTACAACAACTTGAATAAAATTATGTAGTACTATTATTTATTTTGTGTAAGAAGTACGTGCTAACCGAAAACAACTCTTACAGAGATATACCTAATGTTACAAAGGGAAATTCATACATTACATAATATTATTTACAATCCGTTAACGGCTAGATCTTGTTCAATAATTATTGACGGTAGAAGTTGGCTGCACTTCAGATTTCAATCAGCAAAGGGATGCCAAATGATCTGCCTCATCCCAGGAATAGACTGGTTTATATTTAGCTCGAGCCGAGACACACGAAGAAAAGACAATTTTGCTATGTTTAACTGCAAATATCATACAAATATCATACAAAAGTTAGACAAATAATCAAGTTTGTATATTTAGACTCTTCCAAGTCTAAAACATATTAATTGTGTAATAAGAATAATCGCCCGCATATCCAATCGCTAGGTTTCACATGTAAATAGATATAGTACAAATGTGACAACATAAGTAAATAATATTATTATGTGCCACTCCTGTAAGTAGCTCTTATTAGACTGTAAAATAAAGGAAGCTTACAAGGATTTATAACAATGACTTTAACTTATGCATTAAAATACATGTTAGGTTTGCTTACAAAAAGAATAAGACCAAATGTGAAATAGCTACATTGATTAACCCTTAAGAAAAATACCTTGCTGATTCATCTATTACATTTATACTCTATGTTCACTTAACCACCCATACCTTCTTCTCCAGGGTCGCAAGGCTGAGGAACAGCGCGCAATGAGGCTGACAACAGAGCTGGGCCAGTTCCGCCACGAAGCTGAGCGCCGCCTGCAAGAGAAGGAGGAGGAAATTGAATGCATACGGTGAGTACCACCTTCCGACCCTGAGGAGAACCTTCGTTACCTTCAGACCCTAAATGTACCAAGTCTGTTTTAAATCAACTGTGATCTCATCCCAGACTAACCTTTTACCAAGAACAAAAATCAAAATCTGGTTAGTCAAGTCCACATGTTCGAAGGTGATTGGGTTACCCTGAAATTGAAGACTTTATATGCATCAAAATGACTGATTTTGAGTTTGAGACGAACATAGAGGTGAATAAAGGTATTTTGTTTTGAAAATCTCACTACTACGAGCACATAATATTTACACTGAAAATAGTCGCACCTGACTGATAATGACCATCGATCACGCACCACTCGCGCTGTTCGCCAAATCGGAACTAAGCCCTTCGCTCAGCGCTGCAGCCCCACACCCCTCTTGGCGCTGAGTGACTCCTGTCACACAGACTTGCGACACCTTTGACACCAGCCATGACCTAAATCTGTCATCGACCGTGGATACACGCCAATTAACGGATTGATCTATCTTTTTTAAAATCGATGAATTTGAATTAAATGTATCACCCACTAACTACCAGAGCAACGACCAAAACACGCATAAAGCCAAAATGATTACTGTATGTTTCTGAGAAAATGGATTGCCATGTACAGTATTTAGTATAATCTGAACTATTGGCACAGCTTCCATTTATATATAGTCGCTGATTTGATTGGTGAGTATATTCGATGATCGGGTGAGTATTGGCACACGGTTGCAGTGAAAATGTACAAAAGACGGAGTGTATTTTCTCGCATGTCCATTCACGCGACCTCGAGCTCTGACTGCGATCATCGGGGAGAGTTATACCCCCGAAAATAATAGTGTTGTTTCATAGTTGAATATAGCACGATGCCGCCTGTTAACGTGCCTAACTACAAAAAGTGGATCCGACCCGCTACCGCAGTTTACGAAGACAACTACGGCTATGGAATTAACTTCTACCAGCCGATGATCGACTACATCGATGCCAAAGAGCACGGTGCTTCAGCAATACCCCCTCACTTGCCGTGGAACAACGAGCGAGGACTGGAAAAGTATAGATTTGACAAGCCGATCGAACGATACTCCGAACAAGATGTATCGCGGATCTCGAAAGAAGTTGCCGAACACGCGAAAATGGAACTCAACACGTTTAGTGTGGGAAAACGAACACCATTTTCAGTTGTGCAATCAGCTGCAGCTGGAAATGTTGGTAAACATGTTGGAGTCGAAAGTATAACTATAAAAGCGAGAAGGAAAAAAGTAGACAGGGAAAAATATAAATCCGAGAGACAAAAGAAAAGGTTAGAAGAAATTGAGAAAGAGCTCGACCGGTATGAAAAAGAAGTAAATGTTGGCGCAGAACTGAAAGGGAAAGCTTTTATGTACAGAGGGAAATCAGCAAAAGCTATAACCCAGATTCTTTTAGATGAGAGCAGGAGAAATGTGGCGCAAGGGTCTGTTAGGAAAATTAACTTTAATGCTAAGAAAGAAGCTATAGACCGTGATTTTGCAAAGGTATCAGAGAGCATCATGTCGAAAGTATCAGCTCATTCAAAGTTTACCAGTATGTCTCAAAATGAGTTGTCGGAACAGATCACGGAGACTGTGCGGACGATCCGCGCCACTTCACCCGTATCGAAGTGCGTTGTGATCAGAACCGAAATTCCGATCATTGATAATTCGTACGTGCAAAAAATAAGCGAATTGAGGGACACTCTCGATCAGTTTGAGCAACTGAATACTTGCTTGTGTATAGACAAAAGGTGAATATTATCTAAGGTTGCAGTTATCATATCTTAAGTTTACTTGAATTCAAGCATCGTCTGAGTCAAGAACTACGTTCTCATATTGGTGGCTAGGATACGTCATCATCATTATCTAGTTTTGCATAAAATGATTCAAGCGCTGTAGAATTTATATAAGAAATTAGATATTTGATTGCATAATATTAATGTAACTTCTATCAAACCATCAGTTTTCAGAGCAAGAAAGCATGGTATATATATGTGGTAAAGGCTAGCAATGCTAGCCCCTACCGTAATAGTATCTTAGAATCAAAGGTTGTAACGAATTATTTTCTTTGACTTCAGCAAGCAGACCAGCATTGAGATTGAACAGCTGAGCGCCCGCGTGGTAGAAGCTGAGACCAAGCTCAAAACCGAGGTCACCCGCATCAAGAAGAAGCTGCAGATCCAGATCACCGAACTGGAATTCTCACTCGACGTGGCTAATAAGACCAACATTGACTTGCAGAAGACCATCAAGAAACAATCCCTGCAGGTAACGCGTTTTAATTTGTATGTGCATAAATGTTATTTTTCAGAAATTTTGTAGATCTGGAATCAATCAATAAAATAGAAGTTCATATTTTTTTGCAATTTGTTAGTAATATTGTTATCTGTACTACGTAGTTCCGTTTCATCCGTTTCATCATTTCATTTATAACTTTTAATTTTTGATGTGTGAATTAATTAAATTCTCTTAACATTTTCAACAACCATTATCATCATTGTAACATAATTTTATATTCTCCCTCCCCCTTCTCTATTGCAGCTCACCGAGATCCAGAACCATTACGATGAGGTCCAGAGGCAGCTCCAGGTGACCCTCGACCAGTACGGCGTCGCTCAGCGCAGGATACAGTCCCTCACCGGCGAGATCGAGGAGATCCGTGGCAACTACGAACAGGTAAAAAAGAAAGGAACCGTTAATTTCAACACTACATATGTATCTATGGTTTTTATCATGTACTTTTTCACACACAGACGAACAGAAGGATGATCTTAGACGGGTCTTTGTAGTACAGCGGTGCCCCAAAAAACTGCTAACTTTTTCAGATAGAACCCCGAGACTTTTGCAGTCTGGTATACATAATGAACGCACTTGAACCACCACCAGCTCTGTTTAATAGATGTCACTATTCCTTGAGTTTTAAGGTTTTTGAGCACGTCATATTTCTCACGATGTTTTTCATCACTGTTTTTGAACTATGGCATCATAGTCTGCACATAGTTCATCTAATACCTAAGTCAATATGCAGGGTCGAGTTTTGAATGTTGGATTGTGATGCACTTATGGTACCATTTGGCCACCTCCTAACTTATTACCTTCGTCCAATTCGCAGGCCCTTCGCGCTAAGCGCACCATCGAGCTGTCGTACGAGGAAGCGCAGACCCGCATCAACGAGCTTACCGTCATCAACGTGAACCTCTCCAGCAGCAGAGCCAAGCTCGAGCAGGAGCTGGGTGCTGTGGCTGCAGACTATGACGAGATCACCAAGGAGCTGCGTGTGGCTGACGAGAGATACCAGCGTGTCCAGGTATGAACACTCATTAACAATGAACCCTTCATTGGGAGGTCTAAATTCCTATATTTTTTCACACAGACAGATATTTCTGATTGAGGAACTGCCCAAGCCACCTAGCTTGCTACTAAGTAAGCCACTTTAGTTTCCACCTGGCTTGCTTATTAGAAATCCTGGTGTACATTAAAATAGCCTACCACCAAGTTATATTTTTGTCCCATATTCAGGATTTCTTTCAGAATTCCATAACAGGGTTCATCGCAGTTAATTAATTCAGGGTAGGTTAGGCATCCAGCACAGCGCCTTGCTCTTAGTAATATTATTTATTCTGTGCTTGCAGTTACTTACACTGTAATAACACACCCACACATAAACACACAGTGATGGTTCATAATTTTGTCCTATCCTGGGAAAATAGCTTTGCTGATGGGAACCTATTCCACCCTTTATAGATGTTGGCTTAGAATTGTGTACCTTGTGTACGGAAGAATTTAACCGAATTAATTTTCTAGAAATGTCATTTTTAACGTTTTTTTACAAAGCCTTGATTCAGAAGATACGGATTATAGAAGTTTCTCAATACTGACTTAGATTTACGAAGCTTTTCAACATAGTAGAATTACAAAGATTTTCTCTCCGCCTTTGTTTGAACCAGTTCATACCGTAATTATCTAGTAATAGACACTACTTATTCTCGTATCTTTATTGATGTGTTCTAATCTCAAACAGCTATTCAGTCGAGGATAAAAATACCCATCCACTCTTTAAAAATAACTCTAAATATGACACCAATGGCATTCGGTGATTCACTCAACGCTTCCTCGGTCGTCACTTGTCAAGATATTTTAATCTCTTGGCACCACATAAAATACATTACAGACATTGTATTGTGATTAATTACTATTGATACTCCGAAAGAATTGATGTGTTTAGTTACAATACAAATTAACGAATAATAATTAACAATGAATAATTAATTGAATGTATTGAAAGTATCCTTATAAGCTATTTTTAAAACCGACTTCCTAAAGGGATTGTTTCTAATAAAGTCATCGCTATTGAACAATAGTAGCAGTTCTGCATTAGCTATATTTAATATGTATATATAAACACTGGTCAAAGAGCTACTACATAAGTACTTCGAATTATTTTATTATGTGAGAAGGTCTTCTGAAGTCCAAAAGGTGCGCGAAATATGTTTTCAAATTTATCTATTTTTGGAAGTCTGAGATACAAGCCTAAAGTATAGGAACGATACAAATCGGCTTTGCAAATCGGCTTTGTAAATCGGATTTTTAAATATTCTTGTTAAAAAGCTGAAGCAGCATAGTTTATAAGTACCTTTATTTTTTCGAGAACAGCTAATGATAAACCTTTCATCCGTTATAGACTGAGCTGAAGCACACCGTCGAAATCTTGCACGAGGAGCAGGAGAGAATTGTCAAGATTGAAGCCATCAAGAAGTCCCTTGAGATCGAAGTCAAGGTAACACTTTATATTTTTCTAGTACTTACCTCGTTTGTCCGTATACTAAATACATATGCAGTAAAAGAGTCGTGTCGCGATGAAGTCTTATGGTGAAAAAACGTAACGAAGTTTTTATTTGTTTTTTTTTTTCAATATTAGGAATTTAAAACATTACTTTCTCTGAAGTATTATTTCCAAATATGTTCGCAATTTTTCTAGGTAATGTCCATGTACTTGTTTTATAAGGCACTATTTTAGTTTACCGACCACATCAGAAACGATCTACATTCAGCGTCAATAACATTTTAGAATAAACAAAATCTCAAAATCCATTAATTTTCACCACAACTTAAACCACTCTGTCTCATCTGCAGAATGTGTCTATCCGCCTGGAAGAGGTCGAAGCTAACGCCATCGTTGGAGGCAAGCGCATCATCAGCAAGTTGGAAGCCCGTATTAAGGACATGGAGCTGGAGCTCGATGAGGAGAAGAGGAGACACGCGGAGAGCATCAAGATTCTCCGCAAGAAGGAACGCTCCCTCAAGGAGGTCATGATCCAATGCGAAGAGGACCAGAAGAACATCGTCCTCCTCCAGGATTCTCTTGAAAAGACCTCACAGAAGGTCAGCATCTACAAGAGGCAGCTGCAAGAACAGGTAAGTTTCATTCTAAAATACCATAACATACCAATACCACACCATATCAAATCCACTGATTAAATCTTCGAGTTCGACTTTTGAATAGATTTTCTTATTTTTGTTTAGACTAATCAACGGGTCAAATATTTTAAAAGATCTTACGTATTGTTTATACTGTTTCCGAATACACAAATTCCAATTTGCAGTCCACAGCAGCTTTGCACGGAAGATGAACGGGAAGATAGGATATAATCAGCCAACTAAATTCCTGCTCAGTGCGAAAATAACATTATTAAAGTTATCTTACTGGCAGATTTTTTTAAGCTCACTGCTCGTCTTCATCGTTTAGCCTTATTGTCATCGACATCAGCTAATCGCTTGTTATCCTTGTAATTACAGGAGGGCATGTCCCAGCAGAGCGTGACCAGGGTGCGACGATTCCAACGCGAGTTGGAGGCGGCCGAAGACCGCGCAGACGTGGCCGAGAGCAACCTTACGCTCATCCGCGCCAAGCACCGCACTTTCGTCACCACCTCCACAGTGCCCGGCTCGCAGGTCTACCTTGTTCAGGAGTCCCGCGCCCTTAGCTCGGAGTGAGGCGTTGTATCCTCGCCCCAAACACCAGCATTTCTCTCCATCATTCGATATCGGGGCGCAATTCCGGTCGGGTATAAGCCTAGTCGTTCGTTAAGTGTGCCGGGCGGTAGGTGTCGCGAGCGAGGCGCACGCGCATGCGCTGGCGTCACCTAGCGCGCGCGGGACGGGCGCTCGGCGCCTTGGCTCGCCCTATACGTGTCTCCACACCGTTGCCCACACGCCGACCCTCCGTCCCGACCACACCATATATGTTACGCTAATTCACCAAATAAAGGAACCAAAAATCAATGTCTAAGCTTTTTTTTCAATATTTTTCTACTTAAGGTCAACCGGCGCTAAATGTTTGTACCGCGAGGTGCAGTAGTTTAAATTAAAGAATTATTTTATATTATTTATTAATGGTGCAATGCATATTGTACGTTTGTAACTGTAACTTTTAATAATTTTAAAAATAAATGCTATTTATGTTAAAGAAACAAAAAAAGCAATAAAACTTCAAAAGAAATCTTGTTTTTCATTTGGCATGTTTACATTAAGGTACTTCATAAAAACTATTTATAAACTCACTGTATATTATTGTTCCTATAACAAAAACCAAGTTCCTCTAATTTCTTATATTCCTTTATCAGCTAAATACTTTTTAGTCAGAATTTACTAAAAGAATTGAAGCGATTGTAGTACAATCCTTTCTTATTCATTGCTCTAGCTACTGATGAAAATATGTAGATTTCATAAAAGCATGCTTCTAATAAACATCATCTTCAAGATGACGTTAAGAAGCATGAAGGGCAGACATTACAAAACAAGAAAAAAACGGGCTACAAACTACATTGTACATTAATTGGCCACCAACATATTGATAATGTGAAATGGGCAATATTTGTCTATATCTATATTTTTACTGAAGGGTTTTTCATTAAGAGCGCTCGAACTTTAAAATTAGATTAGTAAAAAAATATTTTAAAAATACAATAAATCCGAATGGCGTGCAGGCCTTGGGCGCGGAACGCACGACGCAAACATACGCTCGGGGTTTTGCTTTTCAGCCTCGATAACGCACGGACGCACCGCCCGCTAAAATAATAGTAGATAATATAATTTTAATGTTTTATATTGACTTACATATTTTACTTTACTTTAATAGTTGCATTTGCAATATTGAATTAGTACTTACATAACTTGAATAATCTAAAATTGAATTTATTGTAAGAAGCTTGAAAGACAATTATTGCTACTGTTAAGTTAAAAAAATTGTATATTTTTGGAATAGTCTTTTAGATACCTTTGTTTTGATACCTCTCTCGATAGGTTTTGATCATTTTTTGTTCCGTCGGAAATACAATATGTGCAGCTGTAAGCCGCCATATATTTTTTCTTGGCACTTTATATATCTCGTGATCAAGACGAATCCAATGATACCTCATTTATCAAAATCCATCAAGCCGCTTAGACTGTAGGATAGATAGATAGATAAATTCTTTATTGTACACACCACAAACAAAAATAAAAAATGAAGAAACAATAGCAGAAGTAGTGTTACAATGGGCGGCCTTATCGCTAAAAGCGATCTTCTCCAGGCAACCTTTGGATGAAGAGGAATTGTTACAAGCGAGAAGGACGGGGTCCACTATAATATAAAAATACTAGAAGGAACAGTAAATAACATTTTTTATAATATTAAATAACATTTTATGATTAATAAATGATAATGATAAATGATAAATGAGTTTTTATTGCCAAAAAGAGATTAATACAAGTGAAAACAAATAGGAAGAAAAAACAAACAGAGAAACATCAAACAAGATTGTTGGCGAACCCCAAACTAAGCACGAGGCCTGTATCTTGGGGCTCGAGTGCAAATTTAGCAGATAAGTTTGTTACATTTAACTGAACCGAAAGAAAATAATTATAAATAAGGAAAATAATTATACAATGGCAATGCAAAAGACGAAAATTTATGGTCTTATTTAGTAAAGGTACACAAAACAGAATCTATATAATTATAGTGCCTATGTTCATTATAAAACTAGAGAAAAAGGAATGTGACATGTCTGTGCGTTACGCAAATGTGTGTGAGTGTGATAAGAAGATTGTTGTGTTTGTGTATGTGTGAGGGTGTGTGTGTAAGTGCGCGAACTTAAAATTCAAATAACTTCTTCAGTTTCGTCATAGGAAAGTTTAAGTAGCCATTCCCTAATACATTTTTTACACTGATATATGGAGAGATTTTCAATTTCACACAGTTTGCTTACTTTATTGTAGGTGCATAGGTGAGAGTAAGCAGGACTACGTCTACCCAGCAGAGATTTGACTCGGGGAACCGGCAATCTGAAAGCTCGTCTAATCATGATCTCATCATAGTCGCAGCGTTTTTTTAAGCTTTTGTGAATTTTTAGAGTAGCATTATAAACAAATAACTGTCGTACGCGCAACACTTTGAATTTTGCATACAACGGAGCAGTAGAAAAACGAAACGGTTTTCGTAACATGACTTTTATTAAGGCTCTCTGTGCTCTCTCAATGGTAATAAAATAGCTTTTACCAGCACTACCCCAGACAGAAACACAGTATTGTATGATAGACTGACACAATGCCAGGTATATTTGTCTAAGTAAAGGGACAGGAGTGCAATCCCGAAGGGTCTTCATAATAAATATTAATTTCCTTACTCGAGCAGAAAGGTCAGCTATGTGTTGCTTATAAGAGAGATTTTCGTCAACAATTACGCCTAAATATTTCATACTAGTAGTGCGGTCTATAACGCTGCATGTACACGTGGAAGATTGATCAGAGCAGTAGTGAATTTTTAAATCTTTCCCGATGGGGGGCAGAGAAACACAAGTCTTGGAAAAAGCAATATACTTGGTCTTTTTTGTGTTCAAGGTAAGGAGACTCCTATCTAATTTGTTTGCAATCACAGAGAGTCCTTCTTCTGCAATGCTGTACACTCGGTCCCACGCTTCTCCATGAAATAAGATTACTGTATCATCCGCGTATGTTATAATTTCTCCATTTTTCAAATTGCTGCATAGTATGTCATTTATGTATAATATAAAAAGCGTGGGGCCCAGTATACTGCCCTGTGGGACACCGTAATCAATTGGTAACTGGTCGCTAAAGTGATTGATAATTTTGGTGAATTGTTTACGGTTGGACAGATAACTCGTGAACCACTCAAGCGACACACCCCTTACACCCATAGATTCTAGCTTAGACCGACCGAGACCGTGTCAAACGCCTTTGCCAGATCGAGAAACACACCGATACAGTTCTCACCATTTTCAACATAAGATGAGACTAGATCGGCAAGAAGCGTTGCAGCGTCCTCGGTCGATCTACCCTTGCGGAAACCAAATTGTCTATCCAAGATAAGTTTATACTTTTCCAAGTAGTTCGTAAGTCTTTTGTTAACAACTTTTTCTAATATCTTAGAGAATACGCTTAGTAGGGCTATAGGTCTGTAATTGTCTGGTATGTTCTTGGGACCGTTTTTATATATTGGAGATACTGCACCCACCTTCCAACAGTCCGGAAATATGCCAGTTTCTAAGCTGAGGTTGAAAATAAAAGTTAGTGGTATAAGAATAGCGTTCAGTGATTTTTTAATTAAAGCCATAGAGATTTTGTCTGGACCAGAGGCGCTGTCTATTTTAAACTTTGCAATAATTTTGGAGATTTCATCAGGATCAGTAGGGTATAGAAACATAGAATGAGAGACGGATGAATCAGGCCTGTGTGATAAGATGAGTGATTTCTCAGTTTCTAATAACTTGGTCAAAATATTCTTAGCTAACTTTTCCCCTACAGATACGAAATATTTGTTGCAGCTATTAAGCGAGTCATCTATATTGTTACAACTAGTTAACAATTCTGAAGAGTCATGTTTGCGATTAGAGTTATAACAGATATTCTTAATGGTCTTCCAAAGCTTTTTAGGGTCATCTTTATTTTGTTCAAGTTGCTGACTATAGTATTGTGCTTTAATTTTCCGGAGAAGTTTATTACAGAAATTACTGTATTTCTTGTAGATTTTAGACCGCTGAGTATCGTCAGGATGAATTTTACAGTCACTATGAAGCTTATCTCGGTGGCGCATGCATCTGATTAGGCCTGGTGTGATCCAAGGTTTCATGTTTACCATTTTCCTACCTATTTTTACCATATATGTGTTTTTGTTTAAAATGTTAATTAATATCTCGCTGAAGGCAGCAACTGCAGAATTCACACAGGTTTTTGTGATAACCAAGGACCATTCTGTATTGTTAATAATACAAATATACATTTAAAATGTATATGTAAATAGTTACATGACAGAATAGATAAATATATATAATTATGATTTGACAAAAAAATAAAGGCTAAATAAAAGAATAAGAAAAGGAATATAAGCAACATGACATACGTGGAAACTTAATATTAGCTAGACTTCCAAGTAAAACCTCTTCACTTGACATTTAAAAACTTTCAAAGATGGCGCACGCCGTATAGAAACAGGCGATATAAACAAACAAACAAAAAACATACATACAGCCCTCCTCAGTCGGGTTACAGAGCTACAATTGTTTTTAAAAATTTAATAATATCTTTTCGATGACATCTTCTGATGATGATGATTCTTCATTCTTGATGATGATTTCTGTGTGTGGAATTTAATTTAGGCCTAATGACCACCGCGCTACACTTTGATAACATTATTTTTTATTTAGAAAGGTTAGAATAGCGATTAGGTCCCTTTTATATCAAAATTGGTTCAGTATATTTTTTTGGTTTTGTGTTTATATTGCCTCAAATCTCTAGGATTTCTAAACAGATTTTGAATGATAGTTATTCTATTCAAAAGGATAAGCTTTCTCAAAATTGACTCAGTAGTTTTATGGGCTAATTTATTCTATTCGTTTATGTTCTCTCGTATCTTCAGGATTTCTGAACCGAATTAGATGATTACTTTTACTTGAAAAAACAGACCTCCAGTGTGTACTGTATACCTTTCATCAAAATTGGTAACCTTTCAAGTTTAGGCTCATTTGGTTCGTCTTGATGTGTTCTCTGGTTTTATTGATATCCCAGGGTCTGATGATAGAACCGAAAGGTAGTCAAAGGAACTCAAAAAAAATATTATGGAACTCCTTCGAGTTTGGGCTTATTTGGTTTGTCTTGATGAGTTCTCTGGTCATATTTGGTATCCAAGATTTGATGATGGATTCGGAAGGTATTCACAGGAACTCAACATTTATGTGATGGAACCCTTTCGAGTTTAGGCTTATTTGATTGGTCTCGATGAGTTTCAAGTCTTACTTAAAAAACTTTGCTATTTTTTTTTATAGTACTTGCATATAAGTAAATCCACCTTTTTTTGTTTTTATGTTCCTTCATATCTACATTTCATATCTCGTATTTAGATTTCAAACTTTTTTTATTTGGAGGAGTTCCAGTGAATTCAATATTTTCATCAAAACTGATTTAGTAGTTTTATAAGTAACTGCTGGGCCCGTGGCTTCGCATACGTGGTTATTTCTCTAGGCTAAAAGTACTCTATGTGCTAATCCAGGACCAAATACCAATATACCAACATTTGATCAAAATTACTGCAGCTGTCAAATATGTTTTATCGATTGCTCGGCTTCTACTCATCATACTATCGGATTGAGATACCATCTGCCCCAGTTTTTAAGTCAAACCCTAAGCTATCCAACATCATATCGCAATCATATCGCAATCGGTACAGCAATTATAGTAATTATTCTGCTTATCACGCCGAAGATCCTCATGAGATCTTCGCCAAATTTTTATGAGACCAACTTAACCTTTCAAATAAAAAAGAACCATCGAAATTGAATCTAATAAGGCGGAGATATTCAGTAGCCCCCCTTTTGCCCCTTTTTGGGAGAAGTAACCCTCCAATGAAACATCCTCGACGACTAAAAATTCTAAAATTTCGTTTAACCTGTATACCAAGTTTCGTCTAGTTCGGTTGAGAATTGCGACCTGTAGAGGAGAACAGAGATCCGGGCTTACGAAAGCATTTTTGCCCAAGCTGAAACGGAGAAGCTTTGCTCGGGCATCGCGCTCGCTCAAGAGAAACGAAAAGGCTTTTAGGACTTAGTATACGCTGCACTACGGAGAAACAATAATTTAAAAGCTTGTTTGATAAATATGCTAATAGTTATTAATCGACTTCACAAAAGGAGACGGTTATATGTTCGACCGTGTCGTTTTTTTGTTTGTATACCGATTTCTCAATTGTGGACCGAGTATGTTTTTTTTGAAATGGTATACTCTCCAGATGGTTCCATATAAATTGTATCAAAATTGGTTGAGTAGTTTTTTTTGTTGTAGTTATATCCATTTGTATTGTGTTTTTATTGCCTCAAATCTCTAAGATTTCTGAACCAATTTAGATGGTTGTTGTTTTGTTCAAAAGGGTAGACTTTCAGTGTAGTCCCATATAAACTTCATCAAAAATGGTTCAGTAGTTTTTATTAGAAAATCTATTTGTTTTATAGTTTATGTTCTCTAATATCTTGGAAATTATGAACCGAATATGATGATTGTTTTAACTTGAAAAAGAAGACCCGAAAAAGTCTGGTACTGTACAAATATCACCAAAATTGGTTTAGTAGCTTTAAAAAAGCTTTTATTTAATTCACTGGGTTATTATGCTTGGGACTAGTTTGAAAATCAATTTTGAACCATTTATCGACGTCCAAAGGTGCTGAAGTTTGCACACTGGTGTAGTTCTGATGACAATTATGGTAGGTACTATTGAGCTGACCTCATGATGGAGCCCGAAATTACTCAAAGGAACTCAACAATCAGATGACGGAACCCTTTCGACTTTGGACTCAATTGGTTTGTCTTGATGAGTTCACTGGTTTTATGTGGTATGCAAGGTCTGATGATTGAGCCGGAAGGTAGTGTAAGGAACTCAACAATCAAATGACGGAACCCTTAGAGTTTGGGCTCATTTGGTTTGTCTTAATGAAATCTCTGGTCTTATGTGGTATCCATGGTCTGATGATGGAGCCGGAAGGTAATCAAAGGAACTCAACAATTGGATTATGTAACCTCTTCAAATTTGGGCTTATTTGGTCTGTCTTGATGAGTTATCTGGTCTGTTGTTGATGCTAACAAAAATCAACTGCGGCAGTCGATGTTGGAAGTCGCATCTTCAGCGGTAGATACCAACATACCGACGACTACCGCCAAGTTGCAATAAGAAGCTATGTGAAGAATTAAAGTAGTATTATATAAAGCTGTAACAAAAACGCAATGAATGCATAGATTTTAATTTGTTAAATAAAACCTTTGCCTATTTATGCTTTCGCTAAGCACTGCTAATAATATTTATGCTTTTGCTAAGCACTGCTAATAATATTTATGCTTTCGCTAAGCACTGCTAAAAACAGTGAATGCATGGAACTTTAAAAGAGAACAAAAAATGACCTTGTGACGTCCTTGTGACTATTATGCAGAAACCCTTTGTTTGCACCCTTTAGTTTAATTTCCAAGTGTTTTCTTAAATTATTATAAGTACATACCTATTTTAATTTCAATTTATTTATTGCAAAAACATATGTACATAGTAAATAAAAAATACAGGCATTAAGGTGTAATTGTCAACATATGACCCTCACAGGGTATAGCAAAAAGTAGCAAGCAGTCCGAGCCATTATAATTATATATAATTAATTATATGTGTAGATTTATCATTTAAATACTCGTCAAGGGTATAATAGCATTTATTAATTAAAAAGTTGTTTAGGTTACTATGGAATTTTGTTTGTTTTTCTTATTTTTTTATTATATCGGGTAGTTTATTATAAATTTTTACTGCCATTTTATTCGTTCCAGAACTGTGAATTTTTAATTTGGAAGGAGGTAGAACTAGATCATATCCATACCTAGTTGCGAATCTTCTAGGCTGGTCTACTTTTTTAGAAAAGAATATTGGGTATTTCCGTACGAAATTGCAAATTTCCATTATATAAATTGATATTAATGTCAAAAGCTTATAATATTTAAAATGTGCTTTACAACTGTCGGATACTTTTATATTTACAAGAATACGGACACTTTTTTACCTTGGTGCTTAATTGGCGTAATGGCAAAGAAATATATAACACTGTACAGAAGGATAACTGAGTAAAGTCATTTAAATGCACTTAAGTATATAGGTACTTTATCGTTAAGCACACGGCGCGCGACCACGCGCGACTCATCGAGCGCCACTGCTGAATTATCCCCAACATTGCGGCCTCGAAGTGTAGGTATAATATTTGTACTTGTTGTGGAGTGCGACCGTCCTGACTGTGGTCACTATGTTTGCAGCCACTCAAAATAAATAAACATCCAAATAATTAAAAAAAAAAACACTAATTCTTATTTAAAATGTTAGAAACTAACGCTAGAATAATTACAATTGAACCAGAAAAAATATATCACAATTTCTATAAAAAAAAAAAACCGGTACAGTAATACCTATAACATGAGATAAGAAAGAGTTCCAAGCCGAGCAATCATTCTTTCCTACAAATTTAATAATACTTACCTACTAGTAGCTCTGTGAGCTGTAGACTTCGCGCGTACAAACTTTTTTGCTAACAATCTAGCGGTGCACAGTAGTTACACTAGTTACATAGAGACCTAAAAGTGAGAAATTTACTGCATTTTGAGGAGTTAATCTGCTCATCGCGCCGAAGATCCTCACCAAATCTTCACCATTTCTTTATTAGACCTATTTAAAGGTACCTTTCTAATAAAAAGAGAACCACCGAAATCGAATCTAAGAAAGCAGAGATATTCAGTAGCCCCTTTTTTTGCTCTTTTTGGTGAAAGTGTCCCCCTAATCAAAAGTCGCCGACAACTAAAAAAT
Organism: Alsophila aescularia; assembly: GCA_946251855.1. Lineage (NCBI taxonomy): Eukaryota > Metazoa > Arthropoda > Insecta > Lepidoptera > Geometridae > Alsophila > Alsophila aescularia. Next base: position 104,848,827 of record OX276373.1, read on the forward strand.
TCTAAAAATTTGTTTAACCAGTATATCAAGTTTCGTCTAGATCGGTTGATAAATGCGACCTGTAGAGGAGAACAGAGATCCAACTGGACAGACAGACTTCTAGACAGACGGACATCTGGACATACGAAAGCATTTTTGCCAAACTGAAACGGAGACGCTTCGCTCGCGCTTCACGCTAGCTCGGTCAACATATATATACACATCTATCCTATCTACGAGTACGTACCAATACAAACCCAAGAAAAACAGAAGAGTCAGAAAAAATATCCAAACGGATTTTTGGCTTTCACACTTCAACAAGCCGATTAACACGAATACAGCTATCTAGCAAATAATAAAGTATTTGTTGATTACTTTATTAGCTAACTAGCTGCGCCCCACGGTTTCACCCACATGGATTATGTTGATGGATGATAAAAAGTAACCAATAAGTGTTAATCAGGATATTAGATATCATCCAAATTTAATTCAAATCCGTTCAGATGTTTGAGCGTAAAGGAGTAACAAACATGCACATACATTTGAAAACATAAAACATATGTGCTTGTCTATTTTTACGTTTTTTATTGATTTTTAGTTCTATCGTATGGAACTATGCATCGCGAATATTCATTCTTAAAACTCTTAACTCTGATTGGTTTGTTTAGGACAGTGGCTACACTTCTTTGATTTGTTATATGAATGTGACTATTTAAACTTCAATGACCATTGACTGACTGACAGAAATAGAACATAACTATGGAGAAGAGATCAGGTAAAATGATGTAAGGCAAAGTTGGAGGAGAAGTTTCCAAAACCAATGGGAAAAATCCTAAATCAGCTGATTGTGGAATTCTCGATGGAGTTCTCCCATGGATCTCAAAAATGACAAGTCATAGTGCCCAAAGTGCTTGAACTAAGTAAAGTCAACGCCCTGGACCTTAAAATGAACAAAATAAAAATATGTGGCTTACATCCGCCAAAACTGTAAGTCAGACAAATGATAAATGGTAAAATTAACAAAAGTAAAGCCCCACGCTAAAGAACCCCTACCAAAATTGAACTATTGTAAAATACAAATGAAATGAAAGCTAAGGCCTGGAGGCCAGAAAATACACTTATATATTTATATACATATAATATATATAAATATATATACACAATAAAAAACCCCACGCTAAACAAACCCTATCCAAATACAAGTATCGTAACACTTATATATTTATATACATATAATATAAATCTATACTATAATAAACTGTAACTTGGCTAAATCAGTACATTAAATATTTTTTGAAAATTTTGATTGAGATAAACTTCAAAATCGATATGGAGTGCAATAAGGTTATTTTTTTATTTTTTGTCTGTCTGTCTGTCTGTCTGTCTGTCTGTCTGTCTCTTTGAACACGCATCATGCTGAAACTACCAGACTGATTTTGATGAAACTTGGCAGAATCATAGCTGGAGTACTGGATTAACATTTAGGATACTTTTTATCCCGGAAAAATCAACGATTCCCGCAGGATAGGAGTAGAAAGTTATTTAAAATAACACGTATCAAGCTAAAACTACTGAACGGATTTTGATGTAACTTGGCACAGTCAAATTTTATATAATGTGTTAAAATTTTGAATACTTTTTATCCCGAAAAATTAAAAGGCTCCTGCAGCCTATGGGTCCAAAGTTGTGTTAAATTTAAAGTGATCATACATCCGTTTACGACTAGACTGGTACACCGAATTTCGTCATTCTGCTATGAGGCTCACTGGCCCAGTTGGACAGATGCATGGGTGCGTAATCCAGACTTACGTGGATCGGAATCACGCGCTGTAGAAATGTTTTGCTCCATAATTAAAAGATTTTTACATTATTTATGCGTTATTTTTTACATTTTCCTAGATATCTATAACTATAATAAAACTGTAACTGGGCTAAATCTGTACATTAAATATTTTATGAAAATTTTAATTGAGGTGAACTTCAAAATCGATTGTTTCTTCCATTGAGATATTATAATGTAGGTACTACCTACGTACCTACATAATTATATAGTTATATCGGAGGTTTCTTCATAATGTCTTACTGGCAAAATGGTTAGTTGTCGGTATTGAAATGTGTACATACAGAGGTAGGTAAATGTATTGCTCTTCAAAGATAAAGTATAGAAAACTTTTAATTTTTCAAATCATTCCTCATATCGTGTTGTAAAAGCTCAAAAAGTAGGTAGGTAGGGTAGGTAATTATTAAGAGCCAGTTAAAGTGCCAGTAAGTACGTCGTTCTGTGAAACATCATAAAAAATAATTTGTACTAAGAACACAATGTTTCGTTGCATTAAAATTTGTTCGTATGGATTTCATAATAATGACCTACCCTTGATGCCCCATCCAATTTACCTCACCACCTTAATTACTCTCTAATCTGTGCCACCTTACCTTCGGAGATATTTTTTTCTACTCAATAACAAGACGGTCATGATAACAAGTTACTTCGTTTAAACTAGATGGCGTTGTCTACCCTTAAAATACGCAAGCGGTTTGTTACAAAGTGGTTTGAACGTTGAATGAACTCGAACAACACGTTTTTTTCTTTTTTTTACTTTATGGTCCCTAAAGGCTCTTAAAACGTATTTAGATATTTTTTGATAGAATAAGTCGACTTCAGTTGTAAAACGCGCAGCGAAATAATCAATCGAGCTAATTATTTATAGTAAAATAGTAATTTATTAATTAAAAAAATAAGTTTAACTCATTGATGTCATGAATCTTTCATAATAAAAACCAGGGTTCAAAATTCTTTCAAGTGCTTTGTAAACCGAAGCCTTGAAAGTAGAAAATACTTGCATAAGAAATTGATCTGCGTGTCCATATAAATAAGGAGCACAATCGTGTTTGCGAAAAAAGTACTTGGAAGCGTGGAATTGAAAGTAAAAAATACTTGCATAGGAAATTGACCCGTGCGCTTAGAAAGAGCGTAAAATACTTTGAAAGTCTTGCAAGTATTGCGGGTCCGCACCAGGGTAGCGTACTTACAAGCCAAAACCTGGTTTAAAAACCTGGTTGCGTAAATACCCACCTTCCCTAATTCCACGCAGGTGGCGTGGATTGGCGTGAGTGGTCATACAAAATCCAGGCCCTGCTCTCAAGCCATTGCGACTGATTTAAAAACTGGGGTACTTGGTATCTTAGGCCTTGCACGCACTGCCTTGCAGTGGAACGCGGTGCGTTTATTCTAGCGTTTATTTCACATTGTATTATATGCGTTTATTTCATATTTTATTATATGCGTTTTATGCGTTTTATAACGCATATTCTGTGAAGTACGGAGTGCCGTACTTCACAGAATATGCGTTATAAAAAGGCAAGGCAGTGCCTTATTTCGATGATTAGATGCCGAGCAATCGATAAAAAACTATTTGACGGCTGAACGAATTTTGAAGAAATGTAGTATAATATTGTACTTTCTAGGTTAGGTCCTGGTCCTCGTGGTCCTCTGGACCAAACTTACAACTGGTCTGGTGGTGGTTTGGCTTTTGGTCCTGGAATAAAACGTGTGGGCTACTTTTAAATGAAATGACCACGCGGGCAAAGCCGCGGGTACAGCTAGTACACAATAAAAACATATACCTCGATCCAAATACCAAACGTCTGACATCAATACGACACGTGTTTCGCCTCTGCACGAGGCATCTTCGGGTGAAGTTGACTCGTCGAGTGCTGGACTGAAAGTAACCAAACAATGGTGACAAATTCCCTTATATAGGCTACGCGCCCGAGCCAGTGCGACTGCATTACTGCATCGTGGCGAACCAGTCTGAGCCGGAATGAATCACTACGATTCACAAGGTCGCGCCACTATTGCACCACATTTACGATTACGTCATCGCCGCCTGTTACTTGTGACGCATTTCCAGTGAAAATACGCAACAAAGGTGATGAAACTAAGTAATCCCCAGGTACCAGAGTTTAGGCTTTATAAATCATTGCAGGAGAGATTGTGTCAAAATGATTTGGTAGTTTCAAAAGCCGATAAAGGTAATACAGTAGTAATATTGGATAGGGATTCATATAACCAGAAGGTCTACGAGGTTATCCGGGGTGAGGAATTTTAAATTTTGAATTCAGATTAATAAGTTTACATCAGATTTGAAAAAGGCCATAAAAAATATAACGTATATTCCACCAGGGCCTCTCAAAAATATTGTGCCCATGAATCCACGTTCACCTTGTTGGTATGGCTTACCTAAGACTCATAAAATCAATATCCCTATACGTCCTGTGGTCTCGAACATTGGAGCTCCAGCATACAAGCTGGCTAAACATCTTAATTTTCTTATACGAGTAAGAAGCAAAGCGAGTTTCAAGTCACAGTATAGTTTGAAAAATAGCTTAGATTTAATTCACAAAGTTAAAGACGTTATTATTCCACCAAATGCTAAATTGTTGTCATTGGATGTAGACAGTTTGTTTACCAATGTTCCCTATAAAGAGTGTTTACAAGTATTGGGTTGTCATTTTGAGAAACAACGGTTACACCCTGGTTTGTTGTTTGTTTGTCGTATGAGGTAGTGCTGGCCTCTGATGTCAGAGTTTATCAAGCCGCCCGAGGGCCTCTGACATGGCTTAATGACTGCTATTAATCAATAATAGCCGGGACCGACAGCTTAACGTGCCCTCCAAAGCACGGAGCGATGGAAAACCGCACATAACTTCATTGGTGCGTAGCCTAGGTTATGAATCCGGTATCATTGGATTCTAAATTGCACTAGATAACCGTTAGGCCACCATCGCTGAGAGACACCCTGGTGAGACAGATGATCTTATTAATTTGACTAGTTTTTTCTAGCTTCCAGGACTTAGCTTTCATTTCATTTATATTTTACAATAGTTTAATTCGGGTAGGGTTTGTTTAGCGTGGGGTTTTACTTTTGTTAATTTATCATTTATCTTTTGTCTGACTTACAGTTTTGGCGGAAGTAAGCTACATATTTTTATTTTATGTTCATTTTAAATCCAGATTTCCGCAAAGTAGCGCCTGAATCTATCAACTATAATCAACTATATCCCTGGACCTTTTTGAAACAAGTGTACAAAAAATACGTCTACCATCAAAATAGGCGCCGAACAATTTTCAAAGGCTTATAACTCATAAATTCGTTTATGAGTTATCGTATATGTGAGATAGGTGAGGTTGGCATAGAAATCGTACTTCAGATAGGAATTTTAATAAGGTTATTAGGGTTATCTTTTTTATCTTTTTTATCTTTTATATTTGTATTTTACATATGTTTTTTTATAATATGAAAAAATATAAAACACTAACAAATATGGAAAAAAATAAATCCCCGAAGAGGTTCTTGGTGCTCTCTTCTCTAACGGGCGTATTACCGAAGCACCGGTAGAGGTAGAGGCAGAACAGTATTTCTTTTTCCTGTGAGAGATTTAACTCTGTTGGCACATGAAAGGGAAATTTCCTTTTCAAAGTCAAAGCATACTTACTCGTAGTTTACACAAATTTTATTGATTTGATCTCATTATAATATTTTATGTATTTCTCCTTGTTCATGAGATATTAATTTTGACTTATAAAAGTGCTATTATTTTGCCTATTTACAATAAATTCTTTGACATTGACTTGACTTTGACTTTGACTTTGACGGTGCTGTACAGCTACGAGAGGGAAAAAAAGAAAGTAATTGGTGACCTGGAGGTTGAATGGTTTTTGGAAGTACCACAACGGATCTCGAAAAGTATAAATTGCAGTAGGGTAGTGCTTGAACTAATTATGTTCTAGGTCCTTAGTTCTTCCAGTATGTGTTAAAAATAAGGAAGCCGAGCAAAAAATACCGCTATAGAAAATAGACGGCTCCCGTACAAAAAAATAAACGAACATCAGAATAACGGGAAAAATGACAGGTGTCAAAGAAACAGATTATGGGGAAAGGTTGGAGGAAGGAGGAAAAAGTGATAAGTGGCGGATGGCCGTCAATGTGGGAAAGACGGCCGCGCTACTATTCGGTGGACAGCGTATTCTGCCTCCCCCATTGCAGCTTCGAGGCCAAAACGTCAAGTGAGAAAGCACGGTAAAGTACCTGGGCGTCCACATTGACTGGACATTGAGGATGCACCCCCAAGTGGAACAAGCTGTACGTCAGGCGAAGGCCGCCCGTGCGCTCCTCCGACCGGTCCTCCGCTCGCAGCTACCACTAAAGACCAAGGTCGGGATTTACAAAACGTATATCCGTACCAGGCTAACTTACACTGCACCGACATGGTACGCACTATGCGCGGAAAGTCAGAGGCAACTTCAAGTCGTCCAAAATGTCACCCTGCGTATGTGTACGGGAGCGGGCCGATACGTGCGCAATGACGTGATCGCCCGAGACTTAAGGATGGAATCGGTGGGGGAGTTCGTGGTTCGGTTGGCGCGCGGCATCTATGACCGCGCTGACAACGGACCACACCCCCATCTGTGGAACATTGCGCCTCTCCACGCACGGCCACCGGACGTCAGGTCACGGCGCGCGCTCCCTCGCGAAGTCATCCCTTTGGACGACAGCGAAGAGGTACGAGATGGCGCTGACTAGCATTGCCTACACCCAGATCCGCTGAGAGGCAGCTTGCAGATGCAGGGAGGACACTCAATGCTCAAACCGTTCCCCGGGGGTAGTTGCCCCCGGCGCCCAGCCACGGCAAAGGGGAAAAATGGCCCGAAGCCGCATCCTACCACGCCTTGATGGTGGTGGAAGAACAAGAACTGACTGGAAAAGTGACGGAAAGTCAAACGTCAAAGTAACATGTCAAATGTCAAAGTCAAATGATAAGGTCTCAAGTCAAATGTCAATCGCAAAACGTCATACGTCAAATGTCTAATAAAATGTCTATTTTTGCAGTTATATGTCAACTGTCTAACTTCAAAAGAAATGTCAAACGTCAAACGTCCAATATCAAATGTCAAATTTCAATCATCAAACATCATTTGTCAAATTTCAAACGTCAAATGTTGAACTTCAATAATCATACGTCAATGTCAAATGTCAAACTTCAAATGTCAATTGTCACGTGAAAACTCATACGTCAAATTTTAAACGTCAATCGTCAATTGTTAAACGTAAAATGTTAAATGAAATATCATACGTCAAACGTCGTCTACCTTCGCGCGCCGCGTACTAGGGAAGTACTTAGTACTTAGTAAGGGAAGTACTTAGGGTACATACAAAACAAAATAACATAAATTAATCTCAACATTAACGTCAAGCTATTTAAAATAATATAATTTATAAATAAGCTCAACCTTATATCCAATATTAGTGCTCGGTTTTGCACCGGCTTCAAAATATTCTGTCTTATCTCACATGTTATAGGTATTTTTGTATTGGTATTACATTTTTTAATTAAAAAAAGGGTGATATTTCTCTTGTTCAGTTGTAATTATTTTATTCATTTTAGTGTTTGTTTCTAAAAAGAATAAAATTATTATTCTGCTGCCAAAACACAGTAGACATAGGTATACGTGTACTGTGGCCAGTTTTACTCCAGTAAGCGTAATAAAAACTCCTAGGACCATTGTGATCTGCGCATTTTATTAGGCATCATAATTGAACTTGAAACATTATCGAAATTATTGAGTTCTGATGGTGACAATTAGGTATTATTTCTTAGATTAGATCTCGAGGAAGGTGCGGTTCGGACGACGATCATTAGTGGACCGAAAGGAAGTTTTACTGCTAGTGTCGCTATCTAGTGTTGTGTAAATGAGGAAACTCTTTTTATATAGCACTACAGCACTAGTGCTACATAAAAAGACTAATGTGCGTTTAAGTTAACGAACCAAAAGTCACACTATTGTCATAAAGCCTACGATTAATACAAATGTCGGCTCCAAAGAGTTTACATACGTATGTTCATAATCACTTGTCCCAGCTTACTGCCCACTAGCATTGCTATTCTTTTGTGAAATTAAATAAATAATGGTACTTTCAATAAAAAATGCAACTTTAAGTGGAATTACTGAAATAAAACTTATGAACCTATTTTGAAGAATATTTGTTTTAAGAAACACACGGAAGGTCAGCTTTTCAAATGATAAGAGTTTCTTGTTTGCCTACGGAACCCATGCAAAAATACATCCAAAGCGGTTCTAAAATCGGAATAATAGTGAAAAATATTAATGTCGAACTGAAAACCTCATACTGCCCTAGTAGGCTGTGTGAGGTTTTCAGTTCGTGCATAGTTCATGCAGTATCCTAGTGCAATGCAATGCTATTGCATTGCACTAGGATTGCAAATCGAATCTCAATTGGCAAATTGTTTTTCCGTGATGCGCGAACAAACATACAGACAAACAAACAGACAGACACAAATGATTTTCATAAATGTTATATTCTTGTTCAGTAGCTTATTTTAAGGTACCCTAGTACCTTAGGTACCTTAGGTACCCTAGTACCTTAGGTACCTTAGGTACCCTAGTACCTTTTATTATCTTCTTTGTACAGACTTTTTCAACCTTATTGCTTAATTATAAGTATAGATTAGGTCAAACGTTTTGTCTTTATCTTGCGAGTGATAATAAAGACATGCCACAATCAAAATTCAATATGGCGACAACCAAACAACCAAACCACCAGACAACAAGATGCCAAAAACCAATAATTGAAGTCATCGAACTCTGTCATGTGGGGTATCATTGAATAGGTAGATATTTGAAAAACATATTTAGGTTTCTTAATTAATTTTTCATTTAAAATGACCATTTAAGATCTAAAACTATTTTAAATGTGTTAGCAACCATTTTCACTAATTCTTATAATATAAACAAAAAAGTTTAAAATAAAAATAAATTATTATAATAAAAAAACGACTACGAACTAAACTAAAAAGAGATAAACAAGCATTAAATTTTTGATTTTGAAACATTAGATGCAGTTGGAGGCATGAAGCTCATATGGCATGTTGGCGCGCCAGGTTCTGTTGCTGATCCCGTTAAAGGAGCAATGAAATGCATGATTCCAACTGCATTTTATATTTCAAAATCAATTGCCTCCTTTTAGTTTTGTTCGCAGTCAGTTTTTTTGTTTTAATAATAATATATTAAAATAAACTAACATATAACTCTGCTCTGAGACTTACAAACAGACAGAATTGACGTGCAATATCCCGATCCGTTCCCTCAAGCTCTCAATCCTCGCGACGTAGACATTATGTCGAATTCGAGAACTTCTGAACTGTCATAAATATCTGTCATAAATTTCATCACCATGTCTAGAAATTACTTCAAAAAACAGCATTTCAGTATTCATGTATATTTTTGTTGACTTTGTCAATGCTATGAAATTGGTTTTCAACCGACATATTTTGCCAATTTGATTCGACATTGTCAGAATTCGAAATAAAGTCAAACGCACGAGAATCGGGGTTCAGAAAGCATGTCTATTCCGGCGCATCGCCCAGCCGCCGGCCGCCCGCCCAGTCGGCTGCCGCCCGCCCTGCAGCGCACGCGCACCCTCCTCGTCACCAGGTCAGTCCACCGCATTTTCACTGAAATATCTACTGATCCACCGCTGGAACTACTAACTGTGTTTTATAAGTGACGTGTCGACAGATTTGTGGGAAATGTTATTCAAGTTATGAGTGTTTTTAGTACGATTGTGAGAATCGTCCACGCGTTTTCGTACGCGGTCTATCCACGCCAAAAAGGTATTCGTTGTACGCTTTCGCAAGAGTTTTTACTGCACAGTGTCGCATATAAATAAATATAGTTGTTTCGTTACATTGTTTTGCCGGTACAAGGACGATTAACCCGAAATATTTAGGCTCTTTAAATACAGTCTATGTTCGGTTAGAAATTCTATTAACTATTCACGAACAAACATTCGTGTCATGTTTATTACAATTACTATAGAGCTTAAAGCATCACGGATTGTTTTGTCATACATTTTGACTAGCTGCTTTCGGGACTTTGCGCGCAATTAACTCGTTTTCCCACTACCACTTTTTCCGCGATATAAATGTACCCTATTATGAGAAATAGTATCAATCTACCCATTTTCATTTGATGAACAAACTTAAAGTCTTTCACATTTTTCTGCTATGTACTGAGTAAAGTTACGACGCGAGCAGACCCTTTGCCTTTCTAAAAATGTAGAGCCACCCAGATCTGGATTGCACTGCGTTGCAGGGTGACCCTGAGACATTGGTACTCAATTCATATGCCCAGCATTTTTCAAATAGGTTGCCCTTTAAATCGAAACTCAGACAGCACACTACTGGGCCCTTATTCGCTTTGAGGCCCTTATTACACACGACGCGTCGCGTTAAGTTATCTTCGTGGAATCGTTCGGCAATTGTCGTAATGATGACACACGTTTTCTGCAAGGAATTTCATGTGGCATAGTGAAGAAGCACCCTTATTCACGGTTCAATATCAGTCTAAGGCGTGGTACTTCCCCAGGCGGATTCTTGCTTATGAGACATACAGTATAACACTAAGTGATTGTTTTCCGGGATCAAAAGTATGTTGTTTTTATTACTAGCTGTGACCGCAGCTTTTCCTGTGTGATTATTTATCTGTGTTATAAGCATACTACGTGTCATTCCAAAAGTAGCTTATTTTAAGGAACCTAGCCCATTTCTTTTTAATTAATTTCATTGTACATACTTTTTGTTAGTGGTTTATTATATGTATAGATAGATAGAAGATATAGACAGTTAGGTAGATCAATAATTCTTCATTTTCAATAACATTGAAGTGAAATATATTGTGAATTTTAATGTAAGTTGTGACGAGGTCCAAACCTCTTTCATAATAATACTCATTTGATCTCTTAATTCTTTCATAATCCATTTCTTTTCATTTTTGATAGTTGGTCATTATTCATTCTAAATACAAATAACCTGTCATTCGAATATTGATTTTTGGAAAAACCGAAATAATATTATACAATTCATAAATAAGTTTATAACAACTTGAATTACTCTTTTAAATATATATATATGATAATACCTACATAAGACATTATTTTCATCCGTATTGTATCACCACGAAATTCTCAAAGTGCTCCCTATTGTTCCTGTTCCTGTAATTCTGTGTCACTGAGGTTTGGGTCCTGGGCTAGTGGGACAAACCCAAACCCTGGGACCGCCTCGTGACAACGTTTTGTATATTCTTCTTAGTCATTGCTGTTGGTAATACATATGTATACATATAAGTGGTTTATTCTAGCAACAAGTGAAAAAGATAGGTAGGTAATTAAGAATCAAACAACCTGACACATTTGTATGTGCATTGATCTAATTTTTTATTGATTCCTTTTGATATGTTTTACCGGTTTTCAAGTTGACTGTGTTGTTTGTGCGCGATTTATAATTATTGCATTTTATATGTCAAAGCAAGTATGCATCGTAATCAAATTTAGATATATCATAAACTTTCAAAAATCAATAATCTAATCTTTTTAGCTTAGATTATTGATTTTAGTTTGTTTGGTTAGCAGTTGGGTTTTTTGTTTTATTAAAACAATTTATTTTTAAATTAAACTTTTTAGTTATATTTATAAGAATTAGTGAGAATGGTTGCCTAACCAAAAAATGGTCAATCGAAATGAAAAATAATAAGATATACCTAAATATGATTTTCAAATACCTATACAATTATATCCCACTTGACATACTTCGTTGAATTTTCTTTTTTTCTTTTTCACAATTTGGCGTCTGGTTGTCGCCATATTGAATTTTGGTTATTGTCAGTCTTTAGTAGCACTCGCAAGATTAAGACAAAACGATTGACGTTAGAATCATCAAAATCAGTCCACGCGTTTGGTTCATATAGTCCCACAAAGGAACAGACAGACATACACAAATACATATATACCACCTATATATATAGGTTGTTAAATACTCATACCGTGGCTTTGCGTTACGCAGTATGGTAACAACTAAACAAATGAAGCTGCACATGGTTGAATATTCTACAATAACATGACCCGCGACAATGAGTCGAATTGTCTATACTTATAATAAAACTGTAACAGGTCCAATTCAGACCATTGAAGTTTTTTTTGGATTGTATTCTATATTCGATGCTGACGCCAAAACAGTTTTTTTTTTAATTCTTTTCTTTCTGTGTGTCTGTCTGTCTGTATCTTGGCCGCGCATCACGCTGAGACTACTGAATGAACTCAAATGAAACTTGGTATGATTTTAGTTCATACTAGCACAGCATAGGGGTTGAAAGTTATTTAAAAGAACACGTATCACGCTGAAACTACTGGATGGATTTTGATACAACTTGAAACAGTCATAGTTCATATGATGGGTTAACATTGAAAATACTTTTTATCCCGTAAAAATAAGGAGTATCCTGCGGGATAATTTTAAATTAATGTTTTTTTTTTTGATGTCATGTACTCTATATTCGATACTAAAGCCAAAACTGTTTTAGTTTTCATTTTTGTCTGTCTGTCTGTCTGTATCTTGACCGTGAATCATGCCGGAACTACTGAATGAATTCAAATGAAATTTAGTATGATTTGAGTTCATACTACGAGGTACTCGTAGGACATCGGATACTATTCACCCGAAAAAATCAAAGAGTTCCCGTAGGATAGGGGCTAAAGTTATTTAAAAGAACATGTATCACGCTGATACTACTAGACGGATTTTGATGCAACTTGGCACAGTCATAGTTTATATGAAGATTAAAATCAGGGATACTTTTTCTCATGAAAAAAAGGGTTCCTGCGGGATAGGGGTGCAAAATTATGTTAATTTTGAAATAGTAAATATCAATACCTAAAATACAGCAATAAGTATGAAAAAGTCTGCACAAAGATAAGTATGTTACTATGTTAGGTACTTTAAATAAGATACTGAACAAGAATATAACATTAGTAAAAATCTTGTTTGTCTGTCTGTATGTTTGTTTTTTCGCGCATCACGATCAAACTACTGGACCGATTGTGATGGGGCTATTATTACAGGATAGCTTATGGTTTGACTTAAAACTGGTGTAATTGTTATCTCAATTAGATGAGTAGAAAACGAGCAATCGATAAAATCTTTTTGACGGCTTATACGTATTTTAGGTCTTAGAGTAGTACGTGGAGTACTTTTAACCTAGAGAAATGACCACGCGTGCGAACCGCGGGTACAGCGAGTCTAAGAATAAACCTGTAGAACAAACGAACAACAAATATACGTTTTTCTCGTGACCATGATCAATGCAACTTGGTCGAAGCGTCGAAGTAAATAAATATTAAGTTTTCAGCGCGATTAAGTCCCGTTTAAATATATAACTAAATATACGAGTGTGTCTGCATAAAATTTCATGTGAGGCTTGTTCGCGCTTTATAAATGTTGTCACAGACACGTTAACAGTAGCAAGTATTTTTTGAAGCCGCATGTTATGTTATCGTGAAATTTCTAATAGTAGTCCACGATTCAGTGAACTGTGAAAGAAATAAAGCCCCAAATTCGGTACAATAACTTTCAAAAGTGTCACGCTGCCGTTAGATCTCCCCAACGCGGATGTTTACGCTCGCTTCCGAGCGTATTTATAGCTGTACCTATACACACGTGACATAAATAGTGATGGAGTTCACAAATGGTAAGCGCCCTCAAGATGATTCTTGCTATAGAAAATAAAATATCAAATATAACATTGGTACCATATTTAGGATCAAGTAACAAGTTTTTAAAAACCGCACAGTGCGTATTGGAGACGTATAGACCCAGAGTTCCATAGCCATGCAAATATCACAGACCAGCAATGAAAACCACATTGCAAAAGATCCAGTAGTTTTTACGTGATGCGCCGTTCTTGGATTCTGTCTCACAGTACAGAACACGCACAGAATTACGCGTTAACTTGGTCAGCCTCTTTAACTAATATATTCTAGATAGTCATGATCATTTTGTTAATAAAATCGTATTATTAGCATAATTTTAATAAATTACCTTAAGAGCTAGAAAACACTTCTGCACCACTTAACTTAACTTTGGCGTGCGCCTTCTGCGTCACGCATTGCGGCGGAGCGCTTTTGCGCCCGCCCCACCGTCTGGTGACGCTGTAGAGGTCAGTTATAGACCAACATACACATTCTTTCTAAAAAAAAAACTTCTGCACTGCCAAAGATGAAATTATGCCAATAAATTATATACCGATGGAATGTGCTTATCAAGGCCTTCAATTTGATTTGATTCAATTTGACCCACATTGTAAAATTCTAAAAAAACAAATATATTTTTCGTTTGAAAATACTGCCACCCTATTGTTTTTTTTTAAATAGCCTGTGTTACTCGGGAGATGTAAGGATTCTAACGATACCCCATACGTGTAAATCTATTCAGGCTTTTAAAAGTTTTGGTGGAATAAAGAAACTCACATACGTACTTACAAACATACATGAATCCTAAAAACATTACACTCCTTTTAAGTGAAATCGTGTAAAAAAACGTTGTTGCTAGGTATATTTTCATCACTCTTTGTAGTGATTACAAATACATGTGCATAATTTCATCCCTATAGTGTTAATAGTGGCTGAATAAAATGGCTTTAATATTATAGACTGACGGACGACAGACAGACATGATACAACTATAATAGTTCCTTGTTTGACGTTCGACTATAATGCGGATCTCTAGACAAGGATTAGCCTAAATCTCTTCATAAATCCAGAAGAAAAAAGTAAGTCCACACCTTGTACCCAGTTGAATAGTTTTCCCAAGAACTGCTGGCTCATTTCAGGCGTAACAAATTACTTCAGATTTTAATATTCACTTCTACACTAATATTTATTATATAGAGGTAACGTATGTTTTTTGTTATCGCTAATCGCTGAAACTACTCGAAAATTATTTCACTAATAGGAGTCTACATTATACCTGAGTGCCATGCTATGCTATGTTAAATACTGATAAACATAAGATTACAATTTCCATTCTGCCCAATCCGTTCAAAGTCAAAGTCAAAGTATTTTATTGTAAATAGGCAAAAATAATAGCACTTTTACAAGTCAAAATTAACATCTCCCGAACAAAGAGATACACATAAAATATTATAAAAAGATCAAATCAATCCAAATTTAGATAAACTAAGTATTCTTTGAGTTTGAAAAGGAAATTTCCCTTACATGTGCCAACAGAGTTAAATCTCACACTGGAAAAGGAAATACCCTTCTGACTCTACCGGTGCTTCGGAAATACGCCTACTATTATTTTATCTTCGTATCTACTATTATTTTATTCTGTGGCTGTGGTGTAATGCAAAGACGAGGGTGCAGGCAGGTGGGCCGCGCGGGTGGATTATATAAAAAAAAACTTCTCTATGGTCAATATACCAAATAATTTGTGGTGGCTAGGACGGTATACCTATGTAATAAACAGCAGAGAGAAAAAATTGCATTGAAAAATTATGATAATGATAATGTGATGATGATGATATTGCAAAGGGTAAATCCATTTGAAATCTATTTTTAGAATCTAATAATAAAATAATAAAATTGAAGTTAACATTAGAAACGGGATATTCACCTAATAACCCTATTCTTCAGTGCTATTGACTATGTCAGTTTAGATACATTTATCAAAACTATATACTTATAATAAAGCAATAAGAACGAAAAAGTCTGCACAATGAAGATAATTTTAAAATATGGTCTTGTGTACTTAAAATCAGCTACTAAACAAGACTATAACATTTTTTTAAATAGTTTCTGTCTGTTTGTCTATTTGTTTGTTAGTTTGTCTCTATGTTTGTTCGCGCATCACATAAAAACTACTAGACCGAATGCTATGCGTTTTTCACTGTTGGATAGCTTAGGGTTTGACTTAAAAACTGGTCTACTTGGTATCTCAATCAAATCAGTAGAAGCCAAATGAAGGAATTTTGATCAAATGTTGGTATATTGGTATTTTAGGTCTTGGAATAGTACATAGAGTACTTTGAACCTAGAGAATTAACCACACGTGCGAAGCCGCGGGTACAACTAGTCGAGTATAAAATAATGCGGACGGGTTTGATCTGTATTCTCATGATTTATTATTTAACTAGTCTCAATATAACCTCTCACCATTGTTTGAATTTAAATCCATTCGCTACAAACAGCTGTCTTGAAAAATGCCTCTGATCTATGTCAAGTTCGCTGTTTATAATTATTTCACACTCGCTCGCTTGAGTTTATGTATTTTTGTTCCTATTTTTTGCAATTATCCGCTATATATCATTCAGTTGGATCTTTAGTGGCCTACAGAGCTGTTGCAATGTCTTGCTCAATAGGAAACAGGTAAAAGATTCTTAAAAGTAAATTGAGTGCCTGTTTTCGTCATTCATTACGTCTTTTACTTCATTACCACCATTTCTCCAACTATTTAAATATAGTTTTATTTATTTTTGGGCGAAACGGTGGCGCAGTTGGTATTGGCTACTAAACTTTAGTGACAATGGTTCGAATTTTATCCGGAACAAACGTTTGAGTGATGTGCGTAAATGTTTTTTCTCGAGTCTTGGGATGTTAATGGTGCATGCACACATCAACACACCACTACGATCCTACTACCTACGCGCCACAGGGAATCCAAGTGCGGGGATATGTGTGTTTATAAGATAAAAGTGTCAATGATCATACTGGAAAAAAATATGAGAAACCAGGTTGGACTAGTCCCCACAAGCAGCACCTCACAGCAGCAGTAGTTCACGAGTATGACTTGTGCTCAACCGTCACTCCCTTAACCGTTTTAATAGGAAAGAGAGTTACCCGGTACACAGAGCCTCCGCAAGTCTACTCATTTTATTGAGTAAAATCTAGGTTCTCCGAACCCTTCTAACTTTCTACTTCTATCTATGTATGTTGTATAAAAAGTCATGAGACATCTCACAAAGCACTCTGAACATTTGATTCAATTTACATAAACATATAGGTATTCACATCTTATTATCATGGAGCTTGTAGATATCAAGCCATAGACGTCTGTCAATAATGTAATCATTTACATTGTAATATATCAGATTTATTTTGACAAATATTATATACCTGTGCATTGATAATTTACCAAAGCCATTATGCAAGTTATTTTAAAAACGTATACAGTTCCCTATCTATGAACCACTAACTTTCTTTAACCGAAATTCAGATTCTTTCAGTTTATATTTATTTCTAGTACCTATTACAATGATGAACATCCCTATTTTTTAAAATGGCATTGCTAGTTATCCTAACAAACATTATATTTTCATAGAATATACATAAATGGTAAGAATATTGATCTCTCCGTTCGATCAAAGAATTGCGGGATTTCATCAATATCTATATCTATCTAAACAGGATTATTGGTTATTAGTCACGATCTCGTGGCAGGGTTTTAGGACACGATGTCCACTATCAAATAACCCAGTAAAACTTTCGGCAAAAGTCAACCATTTTCGAGATATTATTTATTATATTATTTTTTGTAAATTGACCATAAAAATTAATAATAAAATAACCATTCGGAGAAATCAATCTTTTTTATTGCTTTTAGGTTAATAAAACAGTAACAAAGAATTGTGTATAATAAAATAAGAATAATCTGCAAACGTTTTTGAATCAGCGGTCTAAAACTAAACAAGTTTGATGATTTGTGTAAGTTTCTTTAACAAAAAATCTGATTTTATTCAAAAAAACAGATAGTAATTTAAAATCCAGATTATTTATAAAATAACAACATATTATCACCTGACCAACATGGAATATTTTTTTGGTCGTTAGTGACAAAGTAGCAAACTATGCGACATTATACAAAATATCGGAGAAATTTATAAGTCGCATAAATGGTTATTTTATCACTAACTACCAAAAAAATATTCCATGTTGGTCAGGTGATAATATGTTGTTATTTTATAAATAATCTGGATTTTAAATTACTATCTGTTTTTTTGAATAAAATCAGATTTTTGTTAAAGAAACTTACACAAATCATCAAACTTGTTTAGTTTTAGACCGCTGATTCAAAAACGTTTGCAGATTATTCTTATTTTATTATACACAATTCTTTGTTACTGTTTTATTAACCTAAAAGCAATAAAAAAGATTGATTTCTTGGAATGGTTATTTTATTATTAATTTTTATGGTTGCCTATCCGTCAATTTACAAAAAAAGTAAGTAATATCTCGAATATGGTTGACTTTTGCCTGGTGCATTATTGGGTTATTTGATAGTGGACAGCTTGTCCTAACACCCTGCCACAGGGTTGGGACCAATAACCAATAATCCTGTATATATACTTATAATAATGCAATAGGAACGAAATAGTCTGCATAAAGAAGATAATTTAAAAAAAAGCTTTAAGATAGGTACTTAAAAGCTACAGAATAAGTTTTTTTTTTTTTAATAATTGTGTCTCTCTGTTTGTTTGTCTGTATGTGTATTTGTGCATCACTTAAATCTACTGGACCAATTGCGATGCGGTTTTCACTGTTAAATAGCTTACTTAAAACTGGGATACTTGGTATCATGGTACATGGATAATAATATATAGAAAATAAATGTTTATTTGAGTATATGATGGTAGTAGAATCAAAAATATAGTTTTTTATAATTATTGCCTGTCTGTATGTCTGCCTGTGTGTATGCATGTATGTGACTCCACACCAATGACTTTTCTAAGTTATGTGCGGTTTTCCATCGCTCCGTATTTCGGAGGGCACGTTATTCTGTCGTCCTGTCTGTTATTGATTCATAGCAGTCAATAAGCCATTTCAGAGGCCCTCGGGCGGCCTGACTAATTCTGACACCAGAGGCCAGCACTACCTAGGCTCATACGACAAACAAAACACTAAACTGTATATTATTAATAGAATCCCAACTTAATACCGAATCCTAGTAAGTATATTGTTATCCTTAGTAGGATTCGGTATTATGCCTAAGTATATTCTTGTACTTAGAGATGTTGTGGATATTCCACTACTGTCTGGCGATGGCAGCAATAAATCCGAACTGTGACATCAGCGAAGGCAGTTTTTAGAGTTCCGTAGTCAAACATGGAACCCTTATAGTTTCTAGTCCGCCCGTCTGTCTGTAGGTCACAGCCATTTTATTCCGATAATTTACAGATAATGTCATCATCATCATCATCAAGCCTATATCTGTCCACTGCTGGACGAAGGCCTCTCCTAATGCACGCCACTGAGCTCGGTCTTCAGGTCTCCTCATCCATTTTCTTCCAGATGCTCTCCACAGGTCGTCACCCTACCTGGCCACACCGGGCATCCTACACTACGTTTGCCTAAACGTGGTCTCCACTCGAGAACTCGTCCACCCCAAATATTGTTGGTTCTTTAGGAAATGTGACTAGCTCACTGTCAATTCAGCTTGCTTATCCTAAGGATATGACTGGAACTTTAGTTCTCAGTCGGATCACTTCATATCGAATCTTAATCCTTTAGAGAATTTCCAAGCATATCTCTCTCCATAGCTCGCTGAGCGACCTTAAATTTGTGGACTTCTCTGACCATGCGTGTCCACGTTTCAGCTCCGTAGGTCATGACTGGTAGGACGCACTGATTGAAGTCTTGAAGCACTGTGGAATGGATGACGAGAAGACTTGACGAAGCTTGCCAAATGCTGCCCAACCCGGATGAATCTACTTCCTTCTCAAAGTTGTTACCCAATTGCAATAAAGGTAAACATATTGTTGGACTATGTCTAGAGGAACACCACTGACAGCAATTGTTCCGGGTCAATAAGATCGTTAAAAATGATCTTGGTCTTATTTATGTTCATGCCGAAAAAGCTCCTTCGAGAAACATCAACTAAGTTGGTCAGCATACTTTGCAAGCCTTGCAGCCACTCCGCCATATTGACGATAATATCATCGGCAAATCGTAAGTGTGAGATAATCTCAAATGTAATAGTTTTCTTCGAGTAGGTAAACACTCGAGGATTCTGGTTTAAAGTTGTTGAGATGACTAACTCGTAAAATATCGATATTCTAGAAGTAACCTCGCGGCGGATATAGGTACGAATCGGGATATATAAAAATAATTTGTCAGGATATCCCTTTGCAACACAATGCTGCTCCTTCTATTTATAGGCAAGTTTGAGTCGCAAGCGACGCACACGCACCGCGTGCTCTATGCTTAACGTTTATAGATGAAATATTATTATGTACCTGTTTTATGCAGTTTCTTATAAAGTCATGCTTGATGCTACTCAAAGTAAGATGTTTGAATTAATTTCTTAGTCGAGAAAATTGTTATTTTTAAATGTTTTTGTTCGTAGGTTAAATTTTAGTCAAAAAAATCATCTGAAAATTCGGAAATGTCTGATATTTATTTGATCAAATTAATTAGTGTTTTGTTATTCAAAAATAATCAATCTCATTCTGTTTTAAATCGGTTAAAACCAAAACAAAATCAACTAGTAAACAATCGGATAATTTCCAGGTTACTGTTTGCTTTTGTTTAAAGTAGAGTAAGCTTACCTCTTGAAGTTGTCCAACAATATATTTGCCTTGGTCAAATATTGCAATCAGGTAAAAACAACTTTGAGAAGGAAGCCAATAGAAGAATTCAACTAGGTTGGGCAGCATTCGGCAAGCTTCATCAAGTCTTCTCGCTGTCCATACCACAGTGTCCAAGACAAAAGTCTTCAATCAGTGCAACCTACCAGTCATGACCTACGTCGCCTAAGCTTGGACACTCACGGTAATTTATTCTCTGCTCTCGGTATGGTTATTCTACAAATTTAAGGTCTGGCAGCGAGCTATGGAGAGAGCTATGCTTGGAGTTTCTCTGAAGGACAAGATTCGTAATGATCTCGACAGAGAACCAAGGTAACTGACATAGCACAAAGGTGACTGACATAGCTTTAAGGATAAGCAAGCTAAAGTGGCTGTGGGCTGGTCACATTTACCGAAGAACCGATAATCGTTGGGGTAAACGAGTTCTCGAGTGGAGACCACGTTTAGGCAAACGTAGCGTTAGTCACTCTGTGGCCAGCTGGAGTGATGACCTGCGAAAAGGGGTGGAAGAAAATGGAAGAGGAGAGCTGAAGACCGAGCTCAGTGGCGTGCATTAGGAGAGGCCTACGTCCAGCAGTGGACAGATATAGGCTGATGAAGAGAATATAAGTACAATATTTTTGTAAGTGACAAATTTACAAACATTTAATTCATAATAATAGGTAACGTTGAATTTAGGAACTAAAACAAGCAGTCGCCCAATCGCCATCTCAGCATAAGATACAACAAGCACAAATTAAACGTTTATATAACCCCCGACTCCTCACCAATGGGGGGGTATAGCTAGGAACCCATTATAGCTAAGAACCACCTCGTTTACCTCAGCTTTGAAACATGAAAAACCGCAGCTAAATTGGTCCATTCGTTTGGAAAATACGATTCTCATCCCCCTTTTCTCGAATCCCTCCCCCCTCTCCCACTTCCCCATTATAGCTAAGAACCGTCTCGTTTACCTCAGCTTTCAAATATAAAAAAACCGCAGCTAAATCTATCCATTCGTTTGAAAGATACGATTCTCACCCCTCTTTTCTCAACTCCCTCCCTCCCCTCTATATAGCTAAAAAAAGAACCATCTCGATCACATCAGGTTTCAAACATAAAAAACCTCATCAAAATCGGTCCATTTGTTTGGGAGCTATGATCATCACCACACATCACGCTGTAAAACGATGATGATTGAGGAATTATCCACCTGACTAACCATCAAGCAGATCTGAAACCACACCCTTTTTGAGCTTCTCAGGCTTTGCAAGCCAGTCCCAGGCAATTCATGTTTATCACATTACCACACGGTCAAACGCTACTATTCATCCATACTAATATATAAAAGTGAACCAATGTCTGTTTGTTTGTTTGTTTGTGTGGTGAGTTTTAATGCGATGACGTCTGAACGGATTTTGATAAAATTTGGAATGGTCATAGCTTATACCCTGGGATAAAACATAGAATACTTTTTATGTCGGAAAATCGTAAGTTTCTACGGGAAAACTGGAAAATGTTGATTAATCGATATAAGAAACGGTGGCCATGGAAACGAAATAACATGTCTGTCAAAAAACATCAAGAGCTGTTAGTGTTCTATTTTTGCATTGGTTTTTAATATCCTAGAAGAACAAGGATGCTTTTTTAGCGATAAAGTTTAGTCCGCGCGAAAGAAGCGTTGGGCAGGAAAGCAAAAAAAAAAAAAACTTTTGTTAATGGTAATGGGAAATCAACATTGATGAAAGATTTCTTTCATCGAAAGAATTCAACTATTAAAATTTCCAATGTACCTACTGGCCTTTATTTTCGATACACAGGATGTGGCAAAATTATGGGGCATTAAGAGTAGGTTTAAACCTAAATAGGGTTAGTAAGTGAAAACCAAAATAGACTACTTCCTTTGTAGTTAGAAGCTTTAGTTCTTAGGAAACAACGAGTCTATTTTGAAGAAAAACAAAATAATATTATTAGAATTTAAAAAATAGTACAGTCAGCCTAAAAATAACATAAAAAAAACACTTTGTGAGACCAAAACTCTATTTTCCATCAGGATCACTTTTCCTAAAGTAACTTACTAAATCAAATCGTAAAATTTTGCATAAACTCAGTAATAAAACATGCATTTTCTATAAGTTTCTATTGCATGTAATGCGAACAATTGTAACTAAACATTGTGTCACAGTACATTAGTATTACCACAGTACATATATATAGTACTGTGGTATTACTGTGATAATGTCTTACTGGCAAAATGATGATGTAGGTATTGAATTACTTTATTGATACGTGTATTATACTAAAAGCTCTTCACAGAGATATATATGGAAAACCTTTTTTCAAATCAAACATCGTGTTGTAAAATTTTGAATAATATCAAAACGTAGTTTAGAGCCAGTTAATGTACCAGTAAGACATTATGACAAAACATCATAAAATCAATTTGAACTAAGAAAACAATGTTTCGTTGCATTTATTCGCAAGGAACTCGTAATGGTGCGGCACTTTATAGAAAATGTACAGAAAATAATTTTAAAAAAAAGTTTGATTTTAGTAACTGACGAGTACTTTGGGAAAAGTTTTTCAAGTGGGAAATGGAGTTGATTAAGCCCAACTTGTTATTTTTGGTCTGTCTGGATTTAACTATTGAAAAACAAAAAATGCAGTTTTTTCTTTTCAAAATAGACCCGTTGTTTTCTAAGATCAAAATCTTCTAATACAAAGGTAAAGGTACCTACCCTTGATGCCCCGTTGTTGTGCCACATCCTGTATATTAAGCACTAGCTGTGCCCGAAGCTTTGTCTGCGTGGTAATTTATCTGGGTTAAAAGTACCAAATGTGTTATTCCAGGAACTAAAATACCAATATTCCAACTTAGATCATAATTCATTTAACGTTTATAGATATTTTTAACGATTGCTCGGTTTCTACCTATCGGATTGTGATACAAAGTACGCTGGCGCTCATAAAGGAAGTACGAGTACGTACCTACAAGCTCGAGTCTCCCTAGAGTCTCTCGGAAATAACACCCACCATTACATGTGTATTCCTCTGTAGAAGTGGCTATGTAGGCCACTCGGTCGACACTCGAAAATCACTCCTCCATTTCAGCGACTCGTATGCCTTTAATTAGAACATATATTTTTAGCGTGATTTAACCTGGCTTTCTTCCATACATTTTTCTAAAATTTAGCTTTGTGTGAAAACTCTAGCCGGAAAATGTAGGTGCGTACTTTTTTACTATTACTAGCTGTAGCCTTCAGTTGCAATTGCGTATGAAATACAAGATAATAAAATACTATGAATGGGAAAAGATTCCTTACTAAAAATTACGAATGCACAAATATTTGTTATATGAAGATACCACACTGAAGGCGTTTAAATCAAATATGAATCATCCAAATAAATGCAGTCTCGGAAAAAAAAACCAGCTGAAATTATAATCTCCTTCTTTTCAAAGTCGATTAAAAATAGAGATCTGTTCAGTGTCAGCCTTTGTGTTTGTGTAAAACATTCAACCATACGAACCTTTGCATGTTTCAAGATTAAGCAAATACTCAACCTGCGCGATAAGTCCCACATGTAAGAATAATCTTTTAAAATTGTCTTCATGATTCGTCTCATGTCCTCTAAATACTTTAGACGTCTTAGTGACGACGTGGATGAGTAATTCAAATATGAAGAAGGGTGACTATGTGACGCTTATTTAGTTATTTTTGATCAACTTATATTAGACGCTGCAACCGTTGCAATGGAAGCTGTCCAAACGCAATCTGTATTAGCACAAAAAAATCTATCATTATTTGTGCTGCTTGGTGTTTGTCAAACGTCCTTGAAGTTTGAGACAATTAGACACGCGCAACAGCTGAAAAACACGAAAAATCTTTTCATAGATAGATTTGCTGTTCGCGACAGGTTGTTTCAAGTCATGTTATCGTAGAAGATTTGTAGCAGTGGTTGGCCGTGAGATACTATTTTACGCATAGATCTAGTTAACGAGGGAAGATACGACACGCTTTAATATTACGTAAACAAAAACTAGAAAATATACAGCTAAAGGCAAACGCACACAGTGACTTTCCCACCGTCGTGCTACATGTGCGTCAACAACAAAGATAGAGAGATTTAATTAATGCAGAATGTGTTTCGAAAAAGTGTTATTGAAGCACACGCGCTACACAAACGATGCACTGATTGTAACTAAAGCCATAGAAGGCCCATTGTTTGCGTTGCACCTAACTTATGCGGCCGACGCCAGAGGAGCTAACCTAATCTACTCACTTTTAAGTAGATCTATGATTTGATGTTAAAATCTGGCGAACTAATCTGGTTTTACAACCATCCAGCTGATTTTTTAGCCTAGATGTAGCTCAGATCGTAAATTATTTTGTGACTGCAACGTGCGATGGTTTGGCAGCTATTCTGATAAAATAGGTATCGTACCTACATATTTACCAATACATACATAAACGCCTGTTAGCGACTCGCTTCACATTTAGGGCTACGTAGATCAAATGGAAAAACGTTATCTTTATAAGTTAATTCATGGGCCCATCTGTCTGTATATTACAACTGTTTTACTTGTTAACGTGCTTAATATTTTATTGGGGCAGACAGCAACGAGAGAACGTAATTTTGATAGTAAATATTTATTTAGTGTTCAGTTTTTTTTTTGTTATCTATGACTTAGAGTCACGTTGCCTTGGCGATACGATATGTGCGCGAGGAAATAATAGCAACTACACCCTGCAACGTCCTCGACGACAATAGCGGACTTATTCTAAACCGGATCCAGCCGCTCAAGTACAAGTTACCCACATTACTTCAACTGCTCGATGCTGCGCTTGCCTTTGATGTGCCAGGTCGCGTACAAGCTGGCCAACAGTCTGCATACTTGCACAACCAGCCGCAAAACTCGCTCACCCCAGTTCTTCTGTGACTAAACTAGGCTGCACTTAGGTATTGTGATTCTTGTCTTCCCCTGATGCACCAATATGTGTATGGAACTGTTTAAACTTCTTCCTCATCAGCCAATTACCAACTATCATGTTTCCACTGCTGAAACACCAGCTTTTTCTCATAGTCATAAAGAGAGCATGGGCCATAACTCACCACGCTAGCCCACTGCGTACTGACGTAAATTTAAAGTTCTTAAGTATTTTTAATTTTATCTTGTGCATCTTACTTTAAAGAGGAGGGATGGGCTTAATAAGCGTTGGTTTTCAACCTGTCTACGAGAAGGAAAACACCAAACTTAAATCGGATCGGAAATGAAGTCTTCGTTAGGCAAATAGTAAGGTGCTCTACCTGTAATAATTATGTGGCAGACTTCTGCACACTGACTTCTCCACACTGACTCCACACAGAGTTGTCAGAGTTATGTTTTACAGAGTTGTCGTGCTTATGGGTTGAGATATAGAACATGGGTGAACCTTTATTTTCTAAATTGTGAACCTGGCGAAGGTGTGCCTCTGGAGAGGATAGACACACTTCATCTACAACAGTCAAGCTGCGTCGAAATCAGCACGGAGAGTAGTTGTCACTGGCTAAGAGTCCGCGCAAATAGGCGTAGGGTGGATGCTTGGGCACAGAATAAATAATAGTACAAGGGAGACTTGACAGTGGGAGGTCCATCTTAGCTCCCACTAGCCAATTACTATTACCAGCCTCTTCAGCTAGGCAGGCTCCGGTCTATAAGGTGCTGGTCCGCCTCAGGGCTGATATGTTCCTGTTTTTTCTTATTCTCAATCTTACTAAAGCTCCTTTGTGAAACATACTTCAGTCAAAGAAAATATATATGCTTCAGTCAAGCATGTCCCCTGGGCCACCAATTCTCTCTTAGACATTTGTGTTTCGAGCATAGAACCAATTTATACGGAGTTGGTTGCACTCTCGAAGAATTTATGTCGTGTTCGAGATTCTCATAAATATCAACGATAAATGACGTCACAACATTTTCCCACAACAAAGGGTATCCTAGTGTGGGAACTAGAAAGCTCAAATGTCACAGCAGAAATATAATTGTAAACTAATTAAGTTCCTAGTTTTAAGTTAAATTTAGCTGCTAATATAATTCTTTTTTGTGATTAAATCTTATTATTATTTAAGAAAACGTACCTATAACACATACATACATATTACACATGAAAATATATACACGTTTCTCTCCAACGAGCCGAAGCAAAGTGCTTTATCAAAAGCAGATCAGTTCAGTAGTTTTAATTATGGAAATCAGTTCAGTAGTTGGTATGGAATTAAGAAAATCCGTTCAGCAGTATGTCAGGAATTAGAGAACTCAATTCAGCAGTTCGTTAGGAATTTCCGTACTCATTGGCAAGTGTTGAGGATGATAGCTTTTTGTAAAAGGATATATGTAGCTGGGGGAATGCAGAGAGTGCTCAGACTTATATGGAGTGTTTTCGGTATAACGCCTGTGGTCGAAATAATAATTGGGATTGTTCTTGTGGTCATAACTCGCCACTGGGTTTTCATTTCATTTTCTAGTTTTTCAGTATGAGTGAGTGATGCTATGTCTATAATATTATTATTATCATATTATTGATTCAAAAATCCGCATTCTCGGTATCAATAGACATTCTATTATTATTTTTTGTAGACAATGCCAATAATAATAAATTGCTTTTCAAGCTATGTATATGTATAAAAAAGCAATTAGTACGAAAAAGTCTGTACAAAGAAGGTAATAAAAAAAAACATAAAGCCGAACATATAACCGTCTCCTTTTGTGAATAAAAAAAATTACGGCTGAAGGAATCTTTATCAAATGGTGGTATTTTAGGTCCTGGAATAGCCACATAGAGTACTTTAAACCTACAGAAAAGACAAAAGGTATAGCTAGTCGACTTATATATTTGCAGTTTTGATTCACTTTGGAGTATTGCGGCCCAATTGGACTCCGCAGTTTCCACACCAATGATTTTGTTATGTGCGTATTTTCCATCGCCCTGTGCTTCGGAAGACACGTTAGTCGGTCCCGGCTGTAATTGATAGATAGCAGTCATTAAGCCATTTCAGTCCTCAGGCGGCTATTCCATGATGCATGACGTCACACTCAAAGCGCGTGCCTCCTACTGTCCCATGATGCGCAAACTTGGCACCTGCTGCACACCTTCGGGAAGAAAGTCCGACCTCATTTCAATGGAGGCAACAACCTGACTCGGGCCCAAGTCTTTGACACTTCTTGCAATGAGTAGGCCATTTATTTTTGTATGTACTGCAGACGGAAATAAATCTCTCAGTCTCTCTAGTCTACACGATTGTTTGGTGCGCGCGCGCAGCTTGTGACGTCTCGGAGTAGATAGAAACTGTGAGGTTTCGTTGGCGAGTGGCATCGTCGGACTTTGACGAACTGGCAAGAGACAGTAAGCTGCAAGCCATGTCAATGGGTATGTGGGCCAATCAAAACATTTCCACATGGCCTATGTGACTAAAAAGTCATTAAATCGTACAATTTAACCTTCCCATAGGTATTAGCATTATTTTTTCAATACAAGCATACTGCAGGTGTATCATGAACAGAGATGGAATATAATCTCGGAATTCCAGCAAACCGATAAAGAAACTCCGAACTCTTTCGAAACTTTCGGTGACGCAAAATGCTGTTTGAGACGCTAAAATCATCATCATCATCATCATCATCATTTGCACAGTCTGTACCGTGAAATCCTCCAACTTTATCCACTCTTCTTAAGTCTTAAAATGGCTTCACAAATGAAGGGTGGTAAGGTTGGGCAATCTCTTATTCTTTCGTTTTTAGAGAAACTACGCAAAAACCTACATTTTTGAGCAGTCGAAACGATTCTAAAACGTTTAAATTATAAAACCTTAAGGCACAAGCGGCTCAATGCCCCGTATTTTTAGTCAGTGGCGTAAACAGTGTAAAAAGTGAGCTAAGTTTCACGGTACTTATAACTATCTTAATCAAAACACAGATCACTACATAACTAGTATTAACTGACGTCAACGTTTCTATCTGAAAAAGTCAGTTCTGCTGTTTTCATGTCTGTGTTCTAAATGATTAATTAACCACCGTGTGGAATGTTTGAAACTCCTTTTCTAAGTTTTCTGACGCCCCGCGATTGAGGTCCTCTTACGCTCATAATACATTATATATTTTTATTTTAGCTCAAAGTTTCAAGCTGCATTAGTGTCTGAGACCTTTTCACAAAGAATAACTAATATCTTGGGAACTGCTGCACCGATTTCTTCCAAGCAATGCTAAGAAAAAGCTAAAAACCATTTCTCTAACTTCAGCTTTCAAGTAAATTTAAACTGCATTGAAATCGGTATCTTTGGTTGCTGCGATGCTACTGACAGACAAAGGTTACATATAACACCCTCTTTTGCGTCAGGAGTAAAAACAAGAAAAATAAAATTTGGTCAAGATACAAAAAAAATGAACTTAATTTCTTAAGTAGCACGACGAATAATAATAAACAATTTTATGTATTTTTGCGACATCTATCGACTACAAAAGTAGTTTAAGCACTCAATTAGAATTACTAAAGTCGTTTAAAGGACTCTTAAAGTTGCTAATTTTTGGTTTAATGAGAATACATTATCCGAATCCCAGCTCGTAAAAATATGATGCATAAAAAACACTAATTTTGTAAATATGGATTTAAGAGCCTCTCACATTCCCGGCTGGCCAGGCTATATGAGCTAAATGTAATTAACTAATATTTATACCGCGAACCGATTAGTTACCACGTAAACGGTACAAGGTTAGGTAAACAAGCGGCTGATGGAAAAGTAAAACTGGGTGAATGTGTATACACTGAAACAAGCTACGGTAACTAACGCTTTTGCCGAACAGCTAATCTAGCTGCTGGTACACCTGCAATAGGTTTAGAGACATTTATTCTCAAAAAATATCAAAGTCACTTACAGGAGAACAATAAGTAGGTAACAATAATAAATTAAATGCGTCGTTCCGGTGTTAAACTACTCAAGACCTGTGCGCAATCGTGTTTTTCATTTTCTGAAAATACGTAGTTTATTACCATTATACCTGTTTTTGGTACAACTAGGAAACTAACTCGGCGAGTACTACGTTTATAGTAAAGGTTCATCTGTTTGTAAATTTTTATCAAGTGTCTTACGAATATATATACAAGTTCTATAAATATATGATTATTTTATGTTAATTATTATGTATTGGAATTAATTCATACAATACCTACATAAATGTAAATTTGTACGCCCAAGATACTATATAATAACACTTTGGGTCGGACCGCGATATTGGGTACGAAACCCTCTATCTACATACTCACTGCACCCTGCGGCTTTGCCCGCGTGGATTAGTATAGTAATATTTTTTTAACGATCGCTCGGCTTATGCTCATCGCATTGAGATGCAAAGAACAAGAAAGAAAAAGAACAAGTTGTACACCAGGTTTTAAGGCCAAATTTTAAGAGATCTAACACTCTCTCTGAAAGTTGCATTTCCATTCATCAATTTGTTTTTACATGATGCGAGAACAGACAGACACGATTGAAGATAATGTAATATTCATGTTCAGTTTCGTCCTCGAGACCATTTCTTTAAATTACTTGTATCTTCTTTGTACAAAATTTTTGTTTCTGCTTTAGTAAAAATAGGTCTATACCTAAATAAACAATAAACATAGAATAAAATGAATATAATAGAGGGAAGATATAAAATATAGATTCAATAGGCTTTCACTACCTTACTAGCTAAAACAGTATTGAGCATACTTCCAAAGAACACTATATCTGCTTAGTACTTGTGCGTCGGACGAGTTGGAAAAGAGGCAAAATACAGCATGAGACTAATTCAGAAAACTGACTAGTTAGACAAAGTGACGTGTTAGGAATGTGACCTGTCAGGGACAGCAACTATATCAAATGACAGTGAATCAATGAATGAAAGTGACGACTAGGATTCCTCATACTCCGCTACATAAAGGAGTTACGATGGCTTGGTTATAGGCTGGCAGAATGGTTCGCAGACCGATGGAAATGCACAATATGCCCAAAGTGAGAGAGACATCTTTGCTATCAGGCCTAATCGCATGTTCAATAAAGCTACGAAAACATTCCATTCATAAAATGCAGCACCAAACTCGTCCTTTCAAATGCAAAATGTGAATTCTGACATTTAGTTCAAAGTCAGACTAATTAACTATTTCGTCAGATCGGTGTTGCTTCACCACCAAATTAATAGAGTGGAATTTAAGGTCTATCTTCATTCCGGATTACGATCGCTCCACTTTTTATGAACATAAATGGTAAGTCTGATCAGCGAAGCTAATCGTGATTATAATGTTTGAAATCTCGTTTACGTGAATCTAATATTATAAGTGTGATTCTTGAATAAACATGCATACATTTTTAAAAGTCTTATTTTCATTGCTTATGAAAAACTTACAGCTATAAGCCAAAACATTCACTATGTTACACTATATCTAAACATTCACTATATTACACTATATCTAAACATTCACTATATTACACTATACCTAAATCTACACTAATATTAAAAAGAGTAAAGATTTTATTCTTTGTAAGTTTGTTTGTTTTCAATGGATTAACTCAAAAAACACTGGGCCGAGTTTAAAAATTCTATCACTTGTAGTAAGCTACATTATAAGAGAGTAACACGGGTTGTTTTTATTATTCAAAACTAATACGTAGAGATTCTTACGAAAATTTCAATAATATAACCCTAGTTATCAAAAAATTGCCTATAAAAGTGATTATTTGGCGTGCGCTGCGAAACCTGTTGATGATACTTACATAAAATAATGTACTACATGTATATAGTAATAATCATTACCCATAAAAAAACTGGAAGGCTATATGACTGTATACCCGTTATTGTTAAGTCACATTAACCGTTTTTGTTCAAATTAGTCAGTCAAAACACTGGTAGAATCAAAATGTTGTACTGAGAGATATTTAGAGAAAACCTAAGCTACTTGTGCGAAGCAGGGGCGAGTCACTAGTGCTTCAATAAAATAATACTCATGGAGATACGACTAATAAAGTCAGAATACTCGTATATAAAAGAAAAAATGAAAATGAAAATGATTTAATAATGTTAACAAAGATCTTTAAATCTTATTTGATTTAACGACAAGTTCAAAATTAAAATAACATTTTTAAATTAATCCTAGTTTGAAAATCATATGGAAATCATGGATTTCAGAAGATTCTAGATGTGTACAATTTAGGTATTTAGGTTCTTTCGGTGCTAGAATAACACATCATTATCATCATCAGCCTATTTTAGTCCACTGCTGGATGTAGTCCTCTCCCAATGAACGCCACTGAGCCCGATCTTCGGCTCTTCTCATCCAGTCTCTCCACCTGGCCGGCGGGCGTCCCACACTACGACACCTAGGATACACATAGTACTACTTACGTAGTACTTTTATCCCAGAAAATGTGCAGCTAGTATGTATATAATTATAGAATTGTTTAGTTTGGTGCCCGTATATAATACAATCTCAAAAAACGATTAGACTTATATTCCGAGCAGATTTGTCTGTCAAAAACATAAAACCAATCGGTCTTTAGAGTTAGTACATACTAACGAAAGAAAGCAATTAACTACAATAACAATTAAAGTCCACGAACATGCTGGAAATAGCTCTATAATATATTATCGCAGTAACGTAGTATATTACAAAAGAGAGTAACATGTGAAGACAACAGGTCGCCATAAAGCTTCTGTGATACGAATAGCTTCTATTTGCTCGTCGTGTTTGAAATATTATGTAATTACAACTCGGGACATGCTGGTTTTAATATATTTGTTGTAACTCTAGGGTTATCTAAATATAAAGTAGAGGTACTGAGTTTCAATTTCAATTTCCTCCAGATCTGGACTAAAAGAATCCAAGGCACTCATGTAATTTTGATGAGAAATGACCGACACTCAGAGTTTCATGGCCTTCCTATCTAGATCATCTTGGTCACCATTTGGTCACTGCTAAAGTCCATAAACAATGCTTCGAAATCTCAACTCTTTACTAGTTATACTCAGTCCATCAAATCATTACAAGCAGGTCATTTCGCTTCTGTTGACCATTTTTCTCTCACTACATTCATTCCTGCCTAGAGGCAATCAAGTCTTTCTCCTTCTTTTTATAAACTGTCTTTTGCGTCACATTTTAAAATTGACGTTATCATCATCATTGACGTTATCGTCATTTTGTATGTTTTCAGTGCTTTGACACCGGACTTCTCTCTCAGAGAGAGAGAGCAAGAGAGCACCGTTATCCATCAAGCTGGCACAGCGCGGGTGTACGTCACGTTGTCATGTCTTTGGATTTTGAGGTTCTAACACATGAAAGTTTCACCAGGATGTTTATCCTCGGGCAGTACCTACTGCGAAGGAACACATCATCCTCCATATCTGTAAAAGAAACGAGACTTGCACCTCTTACAAGAATATTAAAATAAAGTGAAGTCCCCTTGCAGCGCCCTACCAAATGCGCATACGCACTGCACTACATCAACCCCAGTGCAAACAAGCATTATTGCAGTCGCTGCGTTCTTTAGATCGCATTATCTAATTATAGCAGACAGGTTAATAATTGCAGGACTAGGCATCGTCCTCTCTCAACATGGCGGCAAGCCAGGCTGCTTATTAAATTTGTTTTACATTCCGGAGACGTCCGTTTCCGATTGAAGCATTGGAGCATTACCCGCGGTTATTTTGCCCGCAAATTGTTATAGTCTATAGGCATAGAATATTACTTCATTTTGTATGTTTTAACTAATTGTTCATCCTCTAGAGGCCTCGTGATTTAGGGTTCATTATGACCCCTCACCTATCTGATATTTTCTTTTTTAACACTTGACATGGAGAAGAAGCTTTAGATTGTTTAAAGTTTAGTTTCCTTGATATCTATACTTATAATAAAGCAATAGGAACGAAAAAGTCCGTACAACAAAGATAATTTAAAAAAATGGTTTAGATAGATAGATAACTCCTTATTGAAACACACAAATAAAAATCTTACAACTCAAAAAAACAAAATTAATAATAAAGTGTCACAATGGGCGGTCTTACCGCTCAAAGCGATCTCTTCCAGACAACCGTGCATGGAAAGGAGTAACGAAGGTAATAGAGACGGTGGTTTCAACCAATAAATAAATACATAAACCATAAATAAGCACTTAAAAATTACAAAATAATAATGAAATTAATTGGGAAAACAATAGAAAATTGGAATAAAATATATACACCTAGTAGATACATACAATTGTATAAAATAATAAACATACATACTTACATACTACTATAATACATATACATAAAAACATACCTAAATAAATAATAATAACAGAATTAAGACGTAGCAGCTCAGCTAGAGTGATAAAAAGCGCATTTTAACACGATGTTTAAAAACGTTGAGGGAAGGTGTACGTCTAATATCAACAAGTAAGGCATTCCACAATCGAACAGCTTCGACTGAATATGACCAATTGTAGTAAGTAGTAGTTAGCTACTGAACAAGAATACAACATGTTCAAAAATCGTGTCTGTCTGTTTGTCTGTTTTTTTGTTAATTCGCGCATCACGTAATAACTACTGCCCGCGGCCTCGCACGCGTGGTCATTTCTCCAGCTTAAAAGTAATCTATGTGCTAGTCTATAAAAAAAAACTGTATTTTTATTATTTAGGTCTTGACCTAAAATACCAATATACCAACATTTGATCAAAATTTCTTCAGCCGTCAAACAGATTTTTATCGATTGCTCGGCTCTACTCATCTGATTGAGATACCAATTACACCAGTTTTTTAAGTTGTAACTTAAAAAACTGGTGTAATTGGTATCTCAATCAGATGAGTAGAGATCAGATGGGTTTCCCTGTTGCATAGTTGTAACTATGCAACAGGGAAACCCGCATCGCAACAGGTGCAGTAGTTTTTACGTGATGCGCAAACAAACAAACAAACACACAGACATACAGACATATTTTAAATATTTGTATATATTTGTGTTTTATGTTCTTGTTCAGTAGCTGATTTTAATATATATATATATATATATAATATATATTTTATATAAATATATCATCATCATCATCATGTCAGGCTTTAGAAGTCCACTGCTGAACATAGGTCTCCCCCGAAGAGTGCCATGACATCTTGTGCAACCTCCATCCACCGACTTCCTGCGATGGCTACAATGTCGTCGGTTGATCGTGTGGGAGTCTCCCCACACTTCGCTTGCTTGTTCGTGGTCGCCATTCGAGAACCTTTATTCCCCAGCGGTTGTCGGTTAAACTATAACATAATAATATCATAAAATATATAATATATTGTTGTCATATAAACATAACTGTTTCAAGTTGCATCAAAATCCGTCCAGTAGTCACAGCGTAATACGTGTTCTTTTAAATAACTTTCAACCAATATCCTGAGGGAAAACTTTAATTTTTCGGGATGAAAAGTATCCAATGTCCTCCTACCTCGCAGTATGAACTGAAATCATACCAAGTTTCAGTTGAATTGATTTAATAATTTCGGCGTGATGTGCTCTCAAGGTACAGACATATACAGTCAGAAAGACATACAAAAAGGAAAAAAGTTTTGGCTTCAGTATCGAATATAGAGTACCCTCCAACAATCATTATTTATTACTTCAATATTAACATCACTTTGGACCCCGATCCAGCAGGAAACTTTGATTTTTTTGGGATAAAATATTCTCATTTTCAGTAGTTCAGTAGGTCGGCGTGGTGCGCGGCCAAGATACAGACAGACAAAAATGAAAAATAAAACGTTTTGGCTTCAGTATCGAATACAGAGTTCCAAAAAATAATATCTAAATATCTTCAATGTAAGTACAGAAATTGACCTGTATTTTATTATAAGTATAGAATGAATTAAATGTTCAGTTTAATGTCTGACTTTGCTTAATCAAATAATGGTAAAATAGTCCATACACTGAAACGGGAAGAAGAGTTCAATAACAGCATCGCCTGTCAGTTTTGATTTATATATCAATGTCCAGACGCAAACCTATACCCGTGTTGTTCGTTTTAGCACAACTTTAAATCTTAAGTCGAAGTAATAGACGCGGAAATGGCGTGAAGACCAACCGAAAATAATATATTTTTTGTACATTGACTCCATTGGCAATCTATATGGGTTAGTCTATAGACCGGAACGATCTATTTTGAAGTGAAAAGATTTTGGTGATGAGCGTGCGGTCACTAACATTGCTTCTATATGTATGTATTTATTATGTTTTGCGTGTCTGTTTTCATTTAAAATAACATTAGATACGTGTTTTTTTTTATTTCCCTACGTTTTATGTTATTTTTTTAACAATAATAATTATTATTATTAAACCATGTACTAGTAACTATGATCATTATGTAATATCACTAATTAAACTATACTACTAAAAAAATTGCCGACGCGGGACGCCTGGCAGGTGTAGAAAATAAATAATAGTTTGAAAAAAATAAAAAACACGCTTTATATAGAAAACCAAACTCAAAAATAGAAAATAAATTTTCATAGTGCAAATAAGAACCGAATTTCAAAAAAATTGTGGGTCAATAGTTATAAATATTTCATTGCCAGTATGAGAAGCACCCCACGCTTTTTTTAAATAAAACATTTTTTTCTTATTTACACTATTAAAATTTATTTTCTATTTTTTAGTTTGGTTTTCTATATAAAGCGTGTTTTTTAGTTTTTTTAAACTATTTTTTATTTTCTACTCTTTAGTTTTCTTTTTCCTTTTTTTTTCGAATTGTTGCATTGTCATCGGTCTTTGACAGGTGTGCAAAATTTGAATGAAATCTGACCGTTTAAAATGGGTCAAAATAGCGTCCAATGGAGTCGGTTACAAACATACAAACATACAAGTGAAGCTAATATAAAGCGTATAAAAAGAATGGAACGAGCAACTTTTTGCACCGCTCGCGCGCGCCTTTCCTTCAGTATCCTAAGATGCAGTTTGCACGTAGGCAAAGCTGAAAAGTATATTATATATCCATACTCATTTATCACTAGCTGTGCTCATGGCTTGGCTCGCGTGGTATTTTTTCTGGAATATAAGGATCCTATGTGTTATTCCAGAACCAAAATCCATACCAATATATATAAGTGAAAAGTTGTCTGTTTGTTTCTTTGTTTGGAGAGCTTTCACACAATAACGGCTGGACGGATTTTGACCAAATTTGGAATGGAGATAGTTTATACCCTAGAATAAAACATGGGATACTTTATATCCCGGAAAATTGTAAGTTTCCATTGGAATACTGGAAAATGTTGATTACTCGCTGTAAGAAATGGTTGGCATGGAAACGAAATAACAAGTCTGTCAAAAAAATGTGCTTTACCTACTTTTGCGTTGGTCTTTAATATCCTTGAAGAACATAAGATGCTAATTTTCGCGATAAACTTTAGTCCGCACGGACCAAGTCGCGGGCGGGAACGCTAGTTACTAATAAAGTATAACATACCAAATTTCGTTCAGCCAACGCACAGTTTTTTATCGTTTGCTGTATGATTGTATCTATGTACTCGTATGTAGGTTGAATGAGGTTGCACTGACCTCTGGTGTTAGAGTTTGTCAAGCCGCCTAACAGCCTAGCATTTAAATCCGCTCATAAGTAATACTGTGCCGGTGTTGCTAGATACCAAAGCGCACACATTACCGATTGGCCACCATCGCTCATGATGACAGTAAGGGCTTCGATTTTCTCTAGCTCCCAACTGTAGAGATTACTAAAGTGTTAAAGTTTTAGGGACAAATAAAAAAGTAATTGAATAATCTTTTAAATTTCAGAATAGAAATCGGAGTCGGATTGCCGCAAACCTCACAATCATAACTAATGGATAGCAGCTGACGATTGAAGGAAAAATGTCTTTTAGAAACTACGTAAGTACGAAACCAAACCAATACTTTCTACGCAATTAATACTCGTACCTTGATTCTGAGATTCGTACAAAAGTATATAAGTATAGTAACTGACTGCATAGTAAGTAACCAAACCAATACTTACTATAAAATTAATACCTTGGTTCTGAGATTTGTCATCCATACTACAGCTGCTCTGTCTCTCTGTCTTTTCACACTTAAACGGCTGAATCGATCTTGGTGGAATCTGGTATGGAGATCGTTTAAGCCCTCGAGAAAGAAAGACATGGGTTACTTTTTATCGCGATAAACTCTAGCCACGCGGACTAAGTCGCGGGCTAGTAATAATAGTGACGTGTGTGAAGACTACGCATTTTTCATAACCACTACCTTGCTACGCGTGCGCACGCGCAGTATGCGCGCGGTAGTGCGCCAGATAGCTATGGCGCCCACGAGCAAGGTAGTATAATAGCTCATATTCCACCATGACATGCAGATAAAAAAACGAAATGTCTCTTTCAACGTATTTGTGTCAATATTAATTAAATTGCAACCAAGTCTCACATGCATTTGTCTGAACAATACACAAAAGCCGATCACAGGTTTGTTGTTCGCTTTATCCCTTCCAAGTCGAAGCTTTATCGAACTGACTGTTGCAAGTTATGTTATCCTGTGGTTTACTTTGGCCACAGAATTGAAGTATTATTTTGTTTTGCTTTTCTGTTCAGCAGTGCACTATTTCAGTTTCAAGAGAAACTCTATCTATTGTTTTGATTATAGATTAGCCCTTATAGGCGGCCGCATAGGTACGAATTCGAAAAAAAAAGTAGTGTCTCGGTTTTGGAAAGAAACGACATTTCGCAATTTTAAACGCTCGGAATTCGGAACATTTTTCACCACTAACCCAAGAGTTTTTCGATAGTATACTTTCGCATTTATAATATTTATACGGTCTACCAGTATCGCAGTACTTCTTGGTTTGGCGCTGAAGCTACCAGCTGCGTGCAAGCCTTTATACAAAGTATTCCACTTACAAGGAAAAATTAAGCTTTTCTTTTTTTTTATTACGGTCTAGGCAATCGTTTGACCACGATCTCACCTGATGGAAAGCGATGATGTGGTCGAAGGTGTAGCACGCCATCCATCAAGTGAG
Organism: Alsophila aescularia; assembly: GCA_946251855.1. Lineage (NCBI taxonomy): Eukaryota > Metazoa > Arthropoda > Insecta > Lepidoptera > Geometridae > Alsophila > Alsophila aescularia. Next base: position 104,887,310 of record OX276373.1, read on the forward strand.
ATCGTTTTCAAGACCACCTTCCGAATCCATCATCAGACCCTCGTCACTTTGTGTAATAAACAGAACCCATCAAAGTCCTACCCATCAATAAAATGAACTCATACAAGGTGGGTTTACTAGAAGCCATTGAAGGTTTTCGTCACCCCTTCCTGCATAATCTCGAGAACAGCTCGATGGTCACTATATCTTAGTGTTGTCAATAGAATTGCGTTAGTTTCCATAGTATCAAAACGACACGACAGTGTTAGAAGTGGTCGTAGTGTATTGTAAAAATTGCTTACAAAGCTACAATCTAATAAAAGTTTAAGTCGCGAGTATAGATACACTACTGCAAGAATCTACTTTGTTTTATAAATTCCACTCCACAGCCCCCGATTAATCAGCCAATTTCTACAAACATCCCGGATTGCAAAGGGCTCAATAAGATCCCTCACTGTACGTTATCTTGATGCGTACGCGCATTCCCACTGATATTTATAGAGCCGTGGACGGAACAGCTTTATACGAGAATATGTGATAGTGTTGAGCGAGGATTATAATTTATCTGGATGTACTGCAATTGATTTATTACCATGATGCATTCAGCTAGCCATATATTAATTCCATTTATTGTGCTTGGTTCCAATTTAAAAGCAACGAGATGGTGAGACTAGCAAAAGCTGCGCTATATATATATATATATATATATATATATAAGGAAGGTATTCTCTACTCAGTAGTAGCAAAAGTGCGGTTGCTATTGCTAATGTTATTTTTCTAAAACTATCATTCTTTTGTTTCCAGTATGATACGTCATCGTACGGACGCAGTCGTGATGGAGCGAAAAGTAGCTCAAGCACTGCCACGGATCGGCCAAACACAGATCGGCCTACCTCTGTCACAGCCAAATACACCACCACACCATCCTACAAGTCGTCCAGCATTCCCATACTATCCACGGAAAATAACGAGAAAGAAAAAGAGTCACCCATCACGGCCATTGCAAACAAATATGCAAACTACAACAAAACCGAGAAACCGGCTTCCAAATACGAAAAGAAAGAATATGCGAAACTCACCGTACCGTCAAACAGTACAACTAAAAGTAGAGACCCCAGCCCAGCCACTACGTCTAAGTATAGCCTCACTCGACCCTCCAGACATTTGAGCCCCGAAAGGAGAACGGCAAAAAGTTTCATAGCTAAGAGCCGAGACACCAGCCCCGGTGATCGAGACAAAGACATTCCAAGCAAGACTGACAAGTCTACGGGCTACAATAGCCTATCAAGCTACAAGCTTTATCCCCGAAGCTCTAGTTACACCAGGCCTAATACGAGGGGAGATACTAAATCAGAAATGACAGTTTCAAATTTCACTAGGCCTTCTCGGACAGATCCTAAGTCCGACATCAGCGTCTCTAACTATTCACGACCCACCTCGAGAACAGATCCCAAATCTGAAATCACACTTTCCAACTATTCACGATCTCTCACACGAACAGACCCGAAACCTGATATTTCAATATCTAACTACACAAGACCATCCTCACGCATCGAATCTAAACCTGAAATCACAGTGAACCGTTATGCCATTGCAAATCGTCTTTCATCAAATTATCTACGAAGTCCGCCCACGGCAAAAAGGACATCTGTATCCCCAGTGAACCACATCGAAATTCCTAAACGAGATACTGACAAATCTGTGTCACCAGTAGCCATAATAGAAGAACCACCACAACCACAAATTAACGAACCAAATGGTGCTAATGAAACTACACCACAAGAGGGTGAAGAGAATGAGACAGAAACTGTAACTGTAGTGACTCGCCACACTTCTCCAACTCCACCTGGATCCTCATCGTACGTACGATCGAGGAGAGCTGACATGGCGAAAACTATAGAAAAATCTGTTATTCGGCTAAAAAGAAGACCAGAAACAGCTGATAAAGAAATTCAATCTGACCGGTTGGATGACCCTACAAGATCTAGTCGGTTTGGCAGCACCTCAAGGACAAATATGTCCAACTGGTCCTATTATTCTCCAAACAGTTACACGGGGTATGCTGGCAGATATTCTACACAATACTCCAATTTAAGTACTCCAAATAATTCGTATAATGACAGGAGCAGTAGGAGTCACAGTACTGAACCACAGCCGAAAGAAAATTATAATTCTAACACATACTCAGATACCAGTAGAGACCAAAGCACTAGTGAACATAATCCGGAAATAGTGACTTCCGTTTATGAACAAGATAAAGGCGATGATACATCAGAAATCATCATAAACGTTAACTTAAAGCTAAAAAGAGCTAAAAGTCCACCAACTAAAGAATTTGTTTCACCTGAAATAACAATAACTAACAGTCAACTACCACCACAGGCTCCAAAAGCTGAAGGCTTAGTTAAAGCAAAAAAAACTAAAGTTCGAAAATCAAGTACGGATTCTATAACAGACTCTAGTTCAAAGAAGAAAGTAGTGCGAAAGAGAAGTAAATCGGTTAGTTCTACCGATTCTGACCAAGCCAGTGAAGGTTGTGACAAAGTAACATCGTCTTCAAAAAGTATACCTAGAAATTATTCTAGTAATAATTTAGTAAATGGTCCATCAAAACTAAAACATTCCAAGTCACGGGAAAGTAACAGCCCTGAATCGAGTTCAACATTATCAACACAATCATCAATTAGCGAAGATGAAACTGTCTCTAAATCAAAGACAAATGATCTTTCTAGAACTTCAGCCGATGAAAAATCGTTATCAATGGACAGATCAGGAAGACAGCCGTCTCCTATTTCTCATAAAAATGACAATGGAACCGAAGAAGCCAAATCATTCTTAATCAGAGCACTAGCACCAGTAACAAATCTTTTCAAAATGAGACAGCCGGACTCTAATGAAAATAGTCGTTGGCTGGAAACTTCTACATCGGAATCGACAGGGAGAGATGTTTCAAATCTGGTTACTGAGAGTGATAAATCAAATAAAGGCAAAAATAACACCACTAACATAATTGCTTCTAATGACGATAACTTGGTTCAGCTTAAAGGCATACGGCCACTCGAATCTGGTGAAAGAGCCTGGTGGTTAGATTCAGAATCTGAAAAAAAAGGCATGAATCCCAGTAATGAAAGTATGACAACATCATCAGACAGAATTATTCCTCGTAAAATCAAACACATCGAGTCTGGTGAAAGAGCGTGGTGGCTTGAATCGAATAATGATATCAAAAGTGAGAGCCAAAATCAATCTATAAACTCCACAGAGAGTTCAGATCCTCATAAGCCAATGAAAAAGTGTAAATTTTTAGATGAAGAGAAGCCATGGTGGCTCGATAGTAGTGCTAATATACCTGAAGGAATCGAACGATTGACACCTCCAAGAAAATCTTCAAGTGACAGTGAAAAAAGTGAAAAATACAACTTTTTTAAAGTTCGGCATATTGAGTCGGGAGATCAAAAGGACTGGTGGGCGACTAGTAATGAGAACTCATTAAGCAGCAACAAGCCAGATATGCAAAGCTTAAGTAAATCAGGGTCCGAAAAAAACTTTCCTTTGAGACGAATAAGGCACGTAGAATCAGGTGAGAGACCGTGGTGGCTATGTAGTGAGAAAAACATTCCAGAAGGCATCGAGCAGCTGCCTCCTCCTCCACCTCAAGATGAGAGTGAGTCTTCTGACTCGGAAGAAGTTCAGGTCTATTCGATCCCATCTCACGTACCACCGTTTCCTTTACACTTACCGGATGACGAGCCTCTCGGTGATAGACGGAGTCCAGAAGGATTGGAGACGCCTAACGATGGTGAATACTATAGAGGTCGCTCGTCTCCGTATGAAAACGATAGGCAGTTCAGGCGGAGGAGTTCAGGCAATTCATACCAAAAAGGCGCGGACAGGTATATCTCGCGGTACACAGACATAGACGATATTCTCGGTACTTCGGGGCAGATCTACAGTCCGTTTATGGACTCTATCTTGGCGAGAAGGACTGGACAAATGGTGTACGATGATGATGAGTGCGAGGAGATAGACCCCACGCAGGTGCGCATCCACGACAGCACGGCGCAGCGGCCGGTCATCAAGAAGATTCGATCAAGGTGAGCTTCCACTATTTCCACGGAATACTATTAATAATCAAATCTATATCGTTTAGAACTGAGTAGCTTAATCACTACCTATATATAGCTAACCTGACTGAATATGGTATTAATATGTGAATAAATAGAAAATTCTTCTCTAAAAAAAACCCACCAGAAAACGATAAATTAGCTGGCAGTTGGCACCATGATCATAGTTTCGTAATACATAATATAAATAAAATTTCGTAATGTCTATTTCATAGTAACTATAATCAGATAAAAAGAAAATGTTATCCTTTGAATTGAATTTTAAACCCCTTCGTACTACTTCCATGCCTGGTTTTATCCATGTCTTCCCAGTCTAAATAGCCTTTAGACGAACGTGCTCGATATGGCAATGGTCACTGCACGACCGAATTCCATAGTCGCTCGAAGCTTTGCTTTCCAACTATGGCTACAAGCGATCCGCGAGCGTGCCTGGAAGTTCTACTCGTAACTTTCACGAGCACATTCTATTATGCTGTGCTTGTTGCTTTCTTGAGGCTGATGATGGTGATGTTTGTTGCAGAAGTGACATCATTGACTGCCGTGATGAGGACCAGGTAAGTGTCAAGTAAACAATAAGTCGTATAGAAGCATGAGATAAGAACCATAAAAGTTTAATTATGAGGCCTCCCTTATTACATTAAATGGCTGAAGGGAACAAATATTTACGCTGGCCACTAAAATAAATTGTGGCCAGCTAATAACGTCAGTTGTCCAGACTCCAGGCACAAACTCGTCGATGTCGGGACGGGAGGGGAAAAATCAAGATTGTCAAGTATAGACTTGTGAGTCGTTCCGTTATTAGTTCAATTTCTGGCTTGTAGTGAGTAGTGTATCATAGTGTCCTCACTGATTGAGTTTCTGCTGCAATGTTTCTTATATTTAGGTACTTAAGTATGTATTTTTGATTATTTTTTCGTCTAGATTTGGCGAAGACAGGTGGTCCATTACTTTAGTTTTTGACATCCGGCATAATGTCTATCGTTCTCATCTCACAAAAAGGCCCATCCAAAAGTGAAACTTACGAAGGCTCTCGTGCACTGGTTTTAAGGCTCTGCGCGGGAGCACTGAACTGAAGAGTGCATGGTATCCTTGAATCGGGTCTGCGCCCGCGCCGGTGGGAGAACCACGCTAGACAGGGATGGCGATAGCCCGCGTTACTGGCATTTTAAAATGGTGACGTCACGGCCAAAGAGGCTATAGCGCAGATATGACAGATCTGTGAGCTTTTTCGTTGAATTTTCTAAAAGTTGTTAATAAATTATATAGATAGACCTGATGCCTTATGGTCTTATGATCAAACGAAGCGCATATACTCGTAGTATCCTTATTTTTGATATTTTGATGAAACAGAAACCTCTCCGACGTAGTCTGTTTGTCCATATCTTGCCTGAACTTTATCACTGTTTTGAGATTCTTCGTTTTGAATATTTTCATACTTTGTGCAGATGGTGCACTTATCTTTATATGGTACATGAAAAGAAATTGAAATAGTCATGGAAAGTTTTCTTAAAGATTTTCCATGACAATTTCAATATCTCTTTTCATGTACCAAGGCCAACAATAAAGATCTCTTTTGGTATCTGCCAAAATGTGGAAAAGGTAGCTAAATACCGAATTTGGCGGTACGAAACTAAAAAATAATAGTATTTAAGATTTAAGTAATTAACCGTTATCTACCCAATATCTTCTTAATCATTGAAAAGGTTCGCACCCATTCCGTGTTCATCTCTGTCTTCCGCGCCAGACAATCTGCTACAATGTTCAGTTCAACATAACCGAATGAAGTAACAACCATCGTCAAACCAACGACACCACTCGATGACACTCCTGAACTTCGCCGCGCTATATCGATATGAAAATACAACAATGCAACCTCAACTTAAGAAATAGGAGCCTTATGTGAAGTGGTCACAACTATAAAGTAGGCTTTTTCAACTTAGCAGAGTTGTACGGACGTGAAAATTGTACCTGGGGCTGCCTTGCATCGTAGACAGACACCTCAGTAGCACTTATGACTTTGGCCACCTCGGTACTTACTCGGGAGCGGTGGCCCAGCGCTTATAATCACATAGAAATGCAGTGATTATCGTGATTTCGAAGACTGTGCTCTGATCTCAGCAAGGTAGCTGTGCGTGGACCCTTATTTTTTAGTTTCGGTTTTGATGTTTTCGCGCTCAACTATCGGAGTTCTAAGAAGCCGGTTTTGTTTTCTTCTTTTTTTCGGTGAGCGCTACTATGGCCAGTTACGGTAATTATTGCTATTGTTTTCGTTTATAAATGTTCCCTTTGTTGTGGAATTCCAGAAATGTTTTGGTTTACATAAAAAAACAAATTATCCATATAAAGTTTTTAGAGAGTTTCGTGATCTTGACAAAATTACTCCATCCGTTTTACACATTTATATATGAAACTAGTAAACTCACTATTACCTGTTTTAGTTAAGTTTGATGCCCTTGCTTTAGTAAGTATGACCAATAAAAGTATGGATGTATTTATATTAATTACTTAAATACCCATTTTCAGCAGCAATCCCAGCAGAATCGAACCCCCGAACAAAGAGACGGGTGTTATAAGTTTAGGGTGTGTATCACTGTGTCACTGTGTGTGCGTGTGTGTGTGTGTCTGTCTGTGGCATCGTAGCTCCCAAACGAATGGACCGATATTGATGCGTTTCTTTCTGTTTTAAAACTGATGTGATCGGGATGCTTCTTAGCTATAATGGGGGTCGTTGGTTACATACATTTTTAATTTGGGCTTGTTTTTGCTTGTTCTAGATGCGATACATCTTTCTGAAATAAACTGAGTACCTATAATTTGGTCTGGTGGGGATCCACCATCACCGGGGTTGTGATATTTACTTTTGTTGATGTACGTATCTCCAAGTCCAACCATAAAGTTAGGATTTTGTTTACTGGCGAATTTCCAAGAACAGAAGTGGGCAGTTATCTCCTGGTGGAGGTTGACCGGTAACTCTAACAGGTGTAGCAAATATTTGGTTATAACTTAGGAACTTGCATCCAAATTTCGTTCAAAAAATGTCCCAATCTCGTGTCAATCTCGTGTCTCGTGTCAAGCAAGCCAAAGCATAACTTTTAATTGCTGTAAAAGATAAATATATATAAGTGAAATAATTTTATTAGTCCCAGTAAAACTATCTACTGTAAAATTATTCCTCAATTAATAATACATGTATAATCTAAAATGTTATTGCTATACCTGCACAGTGCAGACTCATGAAATGTTCCAAAAATAATACAAAGTCAAATGACAGTAGCCAAACTTCAATAAAAACAATATGTAATTGTTGCACGACATGCTCATATTTCCATTGAGAATGCGTGTATGTACTTGAAACGTTGATTGGGGTTCAGTAATTAATTAAGTAATCTACGAAACAACTGAAGAGATACTGAATATATGACAATTTGAAAAAAACATTCAGTATTATCATTGTGAAACTTATTGTAACATTTTCGTTTGTACTACCTTATTTGCATTCAGCGTCTCGCCAGTTTGTCAGTACATATAGTAGGAGGCCATCCAATGCTCCGTCTACGTGGTCACCATTTGAGAACCTTCGTATTGAAACATGCATAACTTAAAAAGCTGTTTTTTTATGGTGATTTTGTGAGACTTAGAAACTTATTTAGATAATGATTATTAAAAATAATTATAATTAAATAATTGTATTAACTATGATGTATCCTGATTCTATGAACTTTAAAGGAACCTTGTACTACTAAATATTTATTTGAACGGTCATTCTTTCTACGTCCGGTGAAGACCCTTGCGATAACGTTTTATGGCTTTTTACACCTTTAACAAAAGGTTTTCATAGAAATAACAACCCCATTGTTCGGGACTTTCATTAGAGATAAGATATAATACGTAGGTGTTAAACAAAAGCCATCCAGTATTTAAACAAAGCTTTGCCCTTTGAAACGAATAATAAGTTACAAATTACAATACAAACCAATATATATAAGGAATATGAAGTAAGTAAATTTATATTTGAAATGTAAAATTATATGTGTATTATGCAGTCAAATAAAAATAATTTAGTTCAAAAAAAAAAAAAAAAAAGAAGTAAGTAAAAAGTAATATCATATTCATTAAATAGGATCGCTTGAAGAAGAAAAATGTTTAGGAGATCTTCTTTGCACAATTAATTTTGCTACATAAAAAGTATTAATGTATCTTATAAACTATTTCATGAAACCAGTACTAATTATTGTCAATTTTATATTGTATCTATTTTTTGAACATAATGTGGAAATCATAATGTGTCAAAATCATAAAGTTTTATAAACAAGGAGAAATAGAAGTATTTTAAATACATTAAATCAAATATTATTTAAAACAACCTTTCCCGCCCGCGACTTCGTCCGCGCGGACTACTGCTTATCGCGAAAAAAAGCATCCTATGTTCTTCTAGGATATTAAAAACCAATGCAAATGTAAGTAAAGCACCAATGCTCTTGAAGTTTTTTTACAGACTTGTTATTTCATTTCCATGGCAACCGTTCCTTACAGCGAGTAATCTACATTTGCCAGTTTTCCAGTAGAAACTTAAAATTTTCCGGGATAAAAAGTATCCTATGTTTTATTCCAGGGTACAAACTATCTCTATTCCAAATTTCATTAAAATACGTCAAGCCGTTATCGCGTGAAAGCTCCCCAAACGAAGAAACAAACAAGCACACAACGTTTCACTTTTATATATTGGTATGGATTTTATTGATTTCTCCTTATCCATGAGACGTTAAGTTTTTGACTTGTAAATGTGCCTATTACTTACAATAATTACTTCGAACATTGAAGTAGCAAGCAAACACAGAGTCAAAATTCTAATAACTACATTTTCTGGTTCAGTTACTCCTTTTTAGGCGATCTCAGGTTACAAAAAAAAATGTACGGAGAGATCTCAGAGTATCTAAACTCTCCGTTCACTAGAACCAGAGGTTGAGAATACCTAGAGATAGAGAAAGAAAACTTTCTAGATAACGTAGAGTCCCAGACAGATGCATTAAATAAAATAAATTATCCTTTAAAGAGATCCAAGAAACACTAGAAATACTGGGTTATTGACATCTTTATGTAAATCCACGGAAATAAATAGATAGTATTACGTATTAAAGCTTCAGGCCACCTCTCACTTTTTAAATCAATAACTTTCAATCTTGTCTTCAGAACACGAGCTTTAGGCAGAGTTCTTGTTTAGCAGCTTTGGGCTATATATATATAGTGGTCCCATATCAATTTTATCAAAATATGTTCTGTAATTTTGTAGTAAATGTATTTTAAATAAAATAAAGAGTGGAAAAGGTCGATCGGTAATATGTGGGCTTTGCAACCTATAGACAACTGGTTCGATCCCCGGCTCCATACCAATGACTTTTAGTAAGTTGCGTGAGGATATGCCATCGGTCCGTGCTTCGTAGAACGTATCCCAGTTGTTAACAATAATTGATTTGGACAAGCCTATATATTTTAAAAAGATAATAAGTTTTGTAAAAAAAATTTTTTTTAACCATTCTGCAAGTTATCGTGAAATAATTAATGAATGTTCGTGTTTCTCCTTGGTCACATTTATCTGTTGCATTATTTATTCTGTGAAACGAGGCAGGCAGATTGGCATTTTTGGCCTGACGAAAACCAATAACCGCCTGGGCTGGGACCGAGGCGAAACGGTCCGGTTTTTTTGCACGGTGGCCGGCAACCGGTCGCGCTAACGTTATTGCACTCTATATAACAAGTTGTAACAGCTTTGTGAACGAGTGCCAAATCGATATCAGCTAAAGTTTGCCTGCACTTGGTGTCCCTCGGTAAGAATATTTTATACAGGTTATTAGGTCAATTGGTTTATTGTTACGTATCATCGTACGGAAATACCTACAGTCTTACTGAAGAGTTTGTTTTGTTCACTATAGCTGTTGCCCATGACTTCGTTCGTACTATAGTTTTCGGTTTCTACAAATCATACTACTATAGACTTTCGTAGAACAGAGACGCTGCGACGAGCTACTTCAGTTGTCTGCAACAGATGTAGGCCGTGGGTGTCACACTAATATTATAAATCAGAGAAGTGTAGCCACTGTCGTAAACAGGCCAATCAGAGCTTAGAGTATTAAAAATGAATACTCGCCTATCGAGTGGAAAACTTAGTATGGGCGATGCAGAACTCTATACATTAGTACTGACAGTCCATACAATACGTCATAAAATGCATAAAAACCTTTTAGCGCCATCTATGTTTGTTACACCTTCACGCTCAAAAGCCTAAACGGATTTGGATGAAATTTAGTGCCAGTATAGGTTATATCCTGGATTAACATCATCCTGCTTTCATCATCATCATCATCCATCATCATAATCCACGCGGGTAAAGTAGCTAGTAATTTAGTAATCATGAATTTATATATATATATATATAGATATATTTCATTATGCTGAGCTGGGGCTGGCTTATATATGGCAAAAACCTAACTAGCTACTTATTAAAACTTATTTATTGAATGTTTTTATGTTGTGTACTTATTTTTTGCCATATATATATTTGCTATGTCTATGTCTAATTTGTTTGGACTCCCACTGCAACCGCCGCTGCATCGATGTGATTTACGTTAACCCCATTAGGTACAGTACGACAGTACGTACTTACACAGTATGCATGAGCACGCAGCTCTTAATCTAAACTTAAAGCTATTAGCAATTAAAATGGCGGTGTCCTAATGAATTAACAAAGGAAGAGAAAGGTCCAGATCACGTTGAATTTCTCCAGTGGAAAGTACGGAGGCTTAAGATTAAAATTACAGTAGGTTTTACTTTGTTTAATCGAATTCCAAACGGAGGAACTACTTGAATGTTTTTTTTTGTTTGCACTTATTTACTTTATACCTACCTTCTCTCATTATGCCCTTCTTATGACTATGAGACTTTAATTCCAATGTAAATTATAATTTTGAAATCAACGCGTGACTGAGTAATTCACGTGTGCAAAGGTACACAGGCTGATTGCAGCGCATTTTACATGCGTATCAGCGCATGAGAAAAACGACATCTGCATAGTCCTACTAGTACTATTATTTATTCTGTGTTCTAAATTCTGGGTGGTATTCAGAATAATGGGAATGTGCTTATTACCCTCAGGCAAACAAAAAGCTTGTCTCGTAAAAAATGTGCTTCGATCGGCCCGATTTCGTCTCTTTGCGTCCATTATTACGTTACATATTTCCACCAAATTGTTTGACAAAGTACACAGTGCAGTTTTAGTGAGTGGGTTTCTTTCCGATTAGTCACAAGAAACAGGATTCTTTTGTGGTATATTTATATTCTTTAATTCATTTTTTCATTTATTATACTAATGAACTCACAGATAATGAAAATACACATCTATCTATCTATCTATCTATTCATACTTATAATAAAGCAATACGAACCGAAAAGTCTGTACAAAGAAGATAATTAAAAACAAAATGGTCTAGGGTACTTAAAATAAGCTACTGAACAAGTTTTTATTTTTTAAATCCTGTTTTTGTTGTTACTGTTGGTTAGCTTAGAGTTTGACTTAAATACTGGGGCACCTACTTGGTCTCTCAATCCATTGATTATATGCAGAGTAATCGTTTTTGTTGTTACTGTTGGTTAGCTTAGAGTTTGACTTAAATACTGGGGCACCTACTTGGTCTCTCAATCCGATGATTATATGCAGAGTCATCGTTTTTGTTGTTACTGTTGGTTAGCTTAGAGTTTGACTTAAATACTGGGGCACCTACTTGGTCTCTCAATCCGATGATTATATGCAGAGTAATCGTTTTTGTTGTTACTGTTGGTTAGCTTAGAGTTTGACTTAAATACTGGGGCCCCTACTTGGTCTCTCAATCCGATGATTATATGCAGAGTAATCGTTTTTGTTGTTACTGTTGGTTAGCTTAGAGTTTGACTTAAATACTGGGGCACCTACTTGGTCTCTCAATCCGATGATTATATGCAGAGTAATCGTTTTTGTTGTTACTGTTGGTTAGCTTAGAGTTTGACTTAAATACTGGGGCACCTACTTGGTCTCTCAATCCGATGATTATATGCAGAGTAATCGTTTTTGTTGTTACTGTTGGTTAGCTTAGTTTGACTTAAATACTGGGGCACCTACTTGGTCTCTCAATCCGATGATTATATGCAGAGTAATCGTTTTTGTTGTTACTGTTGGTTAGCTTAGAGTTTGACTTAAATACTGGGGCACCTACTTGGTCTCTCAATCCGATGATTATATGCAGAGTCATCATTTTTGTTGTTACTGTTGGTTAGCTTAGAGTTTGACTTAAATACTGGGGCACCTACTTGGTCTCTCAATCCGATGATTATATGCAGAGTCATAGTTTTTGTTGTTACTGTTGGTTAGCTTAGAGTTTGACTTAAATACTGGGGCACCTACTTGGTCTCTCAATCCGATGATTATATGCAGAGTAATCGTTTTTGTTGTTACTGTTGGTTAGCTTTGAGTTTGACTTAAATACTGGGGCACCTACTTGGTCTCTCAATCCAATGATTATATGCAGAGTAATCGTTTTTGTTGTTACTGTTGGTTAGCTTAGAGTTTGACTTAAATACTGGGGCACCTACTTGGTCACTCAATCCAATGATTATATGCAGAGTAATCGATAAAAACTATTTGACGGCCGAAGGAATTTCGATCAAATGTTTTATTGGTAGTTTAGGTCTTGGAATACCACATAGAGGACTTTTAACCTGGAGAAATGACCACGCGTGCGAAGCCGCGGGCATCAGCTAGTTACTTACGCAAAGTAAATCTTTAAAATATGAACTGGCAAATACTATTAAAAGTCAGAATATAGTAAAAAAATAAGTGCATAATAATACAACAAAAAATTACAATTAAATATTTTAACCATTTTGTCAAGCATCACGGTCAAAAAATTACAAACGATGGTTTGGCATGCAGGAGCTCATTGAAGTCTGTCATTTGAAATGAATAAATTATTATTTTAATCTTTTTAGAAATCCCGGAGATATGAGGGAACGTAGAATACAACTTTAACATTGATTTTTTTACAAACAAAAGCAAGTCGAACTTATAACCTCCTCAATCTGAGAGACGATTCAAAATAATTTTCTGCCTAGTTTTAGTATTACTTTGTTTTAGGTTAGTACAGTAATTGTTTTATGTTAGTACAGTAATTGTTTTAGGTTAGTACAGTAATTGTTTTACGTTAGTACAGTAATTGTTTTAGGTTAGTACAGTAATTGTTTTAGGTTAGTACAGTAATTGTTTTATGTTAGTACAGTAATTGTTTTAGGTTAGTACAGTAATTGTTTTACGTTAGTACAGTAATTGTTTTAGGTTAGTACAGTAATTATTTTAGGATAGTACAGTAATTGTTTTACGTTAGTACAGTAATTGTTTTAGGTTAGTAGAGTAATTCATTTTTTAAAGTCTTTTAATTTTTTGAATAAAATGTTTATAAGTATAGATAGAAAAAAAAATGCTGCCAAAATATGAATATTATTCGAAAATAATTTATGAGTCATTTTTAATATACCTATTATGTTATACTTAACTAAATTTTCAGACTAAAAGTGGAATGACATAAGCGTTATTTCGAGGTGCAATTTAGGATTTAACACGCAGCTGGCAGAACTGGTTTTATGTTTATAAAGGCTCAGGCGTAATTCTAATACTTATCGATAGGGGCTATAGAAAATAATCATCCAGTTTTTTTTGTAATCTGTGCTATACAAATTGTTAGCGAAGGAAGGACAAAAGGTTTGTACGAGCGTAAAGATATATATTGCAAATTAAATCAATGAAAATAAACTAAAGGGGACTAATATAATCTTTTTCTATTTTGACAACTCGCTATTATCAAACTGATTCGCACTCTCTTTTTAAAAATGACAAGTGTGCTTCAAGGAGGTGGCGCGTCGTCTACACAAATATTTCAAACATGTTTCTTACGCTACTATTGAACGCGGTTGAAAGATATTATTAGCGTTTTCATTTCATGACATAACGTACCTCAACTTCTATTAAACTTCAGTTTGACAACCTCCTTAACGTATAGCTTGTGGTTTCGATTTCTGCGCTGATCGCATATTTGTGTGAACCATAAACAAGGCACACCATACTGGTGAGGTTTCGCCTTCTCTCAGAGGGTATGGGTCATTATATACACCTACCACTCTAGCCAGTCTCATATGCCCAGTAAATTCGCATGAGATATTATATACCTACTACGCTAGCCAGTCTCATATGCCCAGTAATTTCGCATGGGTCATTATATACCTACCACGCTAGCCAGTCTCATATGCCCAGTAATTTCGCATGGGTAATTACACCCACCACGCTAGCCAGTCTCATATGCCCAGTAATTTCGCATGGGTCATTACACCCACCACGCTAGCCAGTCTCATATGCCCAGTAATTTCGCATGGGTCATTATATACCTACCACGCTAGCCAGTCTCATATGCTCAGTAATTTTGCATGGGTCATTAGTTACCTACCACGCCAGCCAGTCTTATATGCCCAGTAATTTCGCTAGAAACAGGGCATTTTAACTCCAGTTTTATGTATCCAGGTTTCTGAGTTTTATCCAGGTTTCTGAGAGGCATTGCGTCACATTTAGCTCGTTTCGACATACAGTTGTATGTAAAGGCTAGGTCAATGCGGGTAGATGTCAATATGTCCTTAAATTTTGAGGTTTTATGAACATATTTTTCTCGCAATGTTTTCCTTGACCGTTTTGTATGATGGCAAATCCGCTTCGTAAGTGCAAGGTCGAGACTAGATTTCAAAATGAGCTTATATTTTACACTATGAGTGATGGTAAGTGCCACACCTGTTTATAATAATCGTAATCGCAGTGTCACCCTGAATTTTGTATCGCAATATCGCGCGGCACGGTGCTCGGCTCAACTCGCCACCTAGACGTTTGTGTCTCGTCTGCTCAGTAAGTTCACTGAAAACATTGCGCTTCAAACAAACCATTAAAAAATATATTAGAATCTGTGGATATATTGGACCTCTTTACAACGAAAAATCTTCTCGTATCAAAACTTGATGTACCTATCTCGAGATTCTCGTTTAGTCACAGTTAACTATTATTACAAATATCTTAACAATAGCTAAGCCGAAGTTTGCATGTCTTCGCATAGCGGTACTTTGCCGTTTGGCGGTTGGAACTAAATTGCAATGTAAGTTAGCCTCAGGATAGTAGTAGCTTGAGATATGTTAAATTTTCACATAAATCTCAAGTTAACTTTGTTGTGTGGAAAACTGACAGATAACTAAGTATGGGTACAAAAATAGTTCTTTGGATAAGTAGTTGTTTGTTTGTTGTATGAGGTAGTGCTGGCCTCTGGTGTCCAGGCCGCCCGAGGACCCAGTTAATCAATAACAGCCGGGACCGACAGCTCAACGTGCCCTCCAAAGCAAGGAGCGATGGAAGACCGCACATAATAGAAAAGTATTGGTTGGTGCGGAGGCCGGAGCATAGGACAGAACCCGGTATCATTTGATTCTGAATTGAACCAACTATTCTTTATTCTATGGTTGCACTATTGAACCGGTAGGAAACCATCACTGCACTAAATACAGTAGTAGTAAGTACCTACTAATTCTTTGGAGTACCTACTAATTCTTCAAACGAATTTAATTGATTCAATTTTGATTAAATTTATATGGGACCACAACCATAGAATAAATAATAGTACAAGTACACAACCTGAAAAAAAAAACATCCAAATAGGTTTAGAAATTACGAAGATAGTCATACGAGTGAACAATTTCTGAAAAAAGTATCCACAGACAACCATTAAAGTAGAAAAACGATTGAAACTTCTAGATAGACTTATATGAACAAATCTTAGAATACTCGTAGCTGTCACAGTAGAAATACTTTTAAGAAAATACTACTTTTTCAAAATTCGACAAAATTACTTATTTATGTTAGTTTCCGCATCTAATCTTGAAGTTACAAACCAGCCCTTTGAAAACAATTGAATAACACCTTCAACACGACATCACAGCCTGCCACGGGCTTCCCTAAACGCGGAATGACCAATGACTCCAAGAAGAATGACGTTGCATACTAAGGAAGCCACATTGTGCAAGTACTGCTCCGTCCCTCTCTGGCAAGGCAGCGCCAAGTGGGACAGCTGACTGGATGCCCATGCATAAATAGACAACGTGGGAAAATACACGGGCACTGGCGTAGGCGGCTTGGGCCCCTAAAGAATGTGTACCCTCTGTAGAATAAATAAATCATCAGTTCACCACAGATGCGAGGTGACGAATGACGATATCACACGTTGATTATGAATTTCCATGTTCGGGCATCCAAGACCAGTCAACATCTTTGAGATGCCAGAGTACAATAAACTACCCCATATAAGACAACGGAGCAATGTCGGAACTCGGTGGAACTTATTCGAGTAGGTGTCCCATCCTATAGCAATTTATATTAATTTGGCCGTCAATATTATGAACATAGGATTCCCTTTTGTTCACAATATTTCACATACGATTATCTGTTGTCAAAGTGATTTTCGCGGTATTCCAAATCCGATGGTAGCCAGATAACATTCACGAGTGCGGTTTGAATCTGAAGGCCCGAGTCCGGAGATAATAAATATACTACAGCCTAGAGTACATTATTAATGACAGTCATTATTGTTTACTATCTGTTGCCGTTGCAAGGGGTGCTGACACGCTGTCCATACGATTATTAATACAAACGTTGATTTTCCCATTATTGTTTACTATCTGTTGCCGTTGCAAGGGGTGCTGACACGCTGTCCATACGATTATTAATACAAACGTTGATTTTCCCATTATTGTTTACTATCTGTTGCCGTTGCAAGGGGTGCTGACACGCTGTCCATACGATTATTAATACAAACGTTGATGTTCCCATTATTGTTTACTATCTGTTGCCGTTGCAAGGGGTGCTGACACGCTGTCCATACGATTATTAATACAAACGTTGATGTTCCCATTATTGTTTACTATCTGTTGCCGTTGCAAGGGGTGCTGACACGCTGTCCATACGATTATTAATACAAACGTTGATGTTCCCATTATTGTTTACTATCTGTTGCCGTTGCAAGGGGTGCTGACACGCTGTCCATACGATTATTAATACAAACGTTGATGTTCCCATTATTGTTTACTATCTGTTGCCGTTGCAAGGGGTGCTGACACGCTGTCCATACGATTATTAATACAAACGTTGATGTTCCCATTATTGTTTACTATCTGTTGCCGTTGCAAGGGGTGCTGACACGCTGTCCATACGATTATTAATACAAACGTTGATGTTCCCATTATTGTTTACTATCTGTTGCCGTTGCAAGGGGTGCTGACACGCTGTCCATACGATTATTAATACAAACGTTGATGTTCCCATTATTGTTTACTATCTGTTGCCGTTGCAAGGGGTGCTGACACGCTGTCCATACGATTATTAATACAAACGTTGATGTTCCCATTATTGTTTACTATCTGTTGCCGTTGCAAGGGGTGCTGACACGCTGTCCATACGATTATTAATACAAACGTTGATGTTCCCATTATTGTTTACTATCTGTTGCCGTTGCAAGGGGTGCTGACACGCTGTCCATACGATTATTAATACAAACGTTGATGTTCCCATTATTGTTTACTATCTGTTGCCGTTGCAAGGGGTGCTGACACGCTGTCCATACGATTATTAATACAAACGTTGATGTTCCCATTATTGTTTACTATCTGTTGCCGTTGCAAGGGGTGCTGACACGCTGTCCATACGATTATTAATACAAACGTTGATGTTCCCATTATTGTTTACTATCTGTTGCCGTTGCAAGGGGTGCTGACACGCTGTCCATACGATTATTAATACAAACGTTGATGTTCCCATTATTGTTTACTATCTGTTGCCGTTGCAAGGGGTGCTGACACGCTGTCCATACGATTATTAATACAAACGTTGATGTTCCCATTATTGTTTACTATCTGTTGCCGTTGCAAGGGGTGCTGACACGCTGTCCATACGATTATTAATACAAACGTTGATGTTCCCATTATTGTTTACTATCTGTTGCCGTTGCAAGGGGTGCTGACACGCTGTCCATACGATTATTAATACAAACGTTGATGTTCCCATTATTGTTTACTATCTGTTGCCGTTGCAAGGGGTGCTGACACGCTGTCCATACGATTATTAATACAAACGTTGATGTTCCCATTATTGTTTACTATCTGTTGCCGTTGCAAGGGGTGCTGACACGCTGTCCATACGATTATTAATACAAACGTTGATGTTCCCATTATTGTTTACTATCTGTTGCCGTTGCAAGGGGTGCTGACACGCTGTCCATACGATTATTAATACAAACGTTGATGTTCCCATTATTGTTTACTATCTGTTGCCGTTGCAAGGGGTGCTGACACGCTGTCCATACGATTATTAATACAAACGTTGATGTTCCCATTATTGTTTACTATCTGTTGCCGTTGCAAGGGGTGCTGACACGCTGTCCATACGATTATTAATACAAACGTTGATGTTCCCATTATTGTTTACTATCTGTTGCCGTTGCAAGGGGTGCTGACACGCTGTCCATACGATTATTAATACAAACGTTGATGTTCCCATTATTGTTTACTATCTGTTGCCGTTGCAAGGGGTGCTGACACGCTGTCCATACGATTATTAATACAAACGTTGATGTTCCCATTATTGTTTACTATCTGTTGCCGTTGCAAGGGGTGCTGACACGCTGTCCATACGATTATTAATACAAACGTTGATGTTCCCATTATTGTTTACTATCTGTTGCCGTTGCAAGGGATGCTGACACGCTGTCCATACGATTATTAATACAAACGTTGATGTTCCCATTATTGTTTACTATCTGTTGCCGTTGCAAGGGATGCTGACACGCTGTCCATACGATTATTAATACAAACGTTGATGTTCCCATTATTGTTTACTATCTGTTGCCGTTGCAAGGGATGCTGACACGCTGTCCATACGATTATTAATACAAACGTTGATGTTCCCATTATTGTTTACTATCTGTTGCCGTTGCAAGGGATGCTGACACGCTGTCCATACGATTATTAATACAAACGTTGATGTTCCCATTATTGTTTACTATCTGTTGCCGTTGCAAGGGATGCTGACACGCTGTCCATACGATTGTTAATACAAACGTTGATGTTCCCATTTTACTCCCATATGGCGAGATAACTTGAGCCATGCATTTTAATTCTCATTCTTTTTATCTATCAGCGATGAAATGTTCATACGATTGACCGACGGATTGGCTTTAATTTTTGTTCAGTTCGACAACATTCAACAAGACAACACGGCCAATGCTCAATGTTTTGTTACAAGTGAATGCTCATGTAATGTAAACCTGAGCACATTTGGGGGTCGAATTTCGAACAATTGCTTTTTAATTAAACTTTAGTTTTTTTTTTGTCCCTCCTTGTTTCACATTCCTAGGTTGCGGGCTTGCGTTGATTTTCAGTCAGTCTGTCATTTAACCAGTGACGGAACAGTTTTCTATATTAGTTATGAGGTTTTTCCCGCGCCTTCGTCCGCGGGGTCTACAGGTTATCGCGATACAAAGTACCCTATGTCCTTTCCCAGGGTTAATTATCTCCATACTACATTTCATCAAGATCTATTCAGCCGTTTAGCCCTGAAAAGGTGATATCTACTTTCACTTTTATAATATTGTACGGAAGTTCGAGCACGCATTAAAGTTCGTTGCGTGCTGAAGGTGTGAATGGATGGTATGTTTATTAAGGATATATTTTGATTGATGAGTAAACTCGAGAGCAGCGAACCGGAGCCGACCCTTTCTGAGTAGGTTAAAAACCAGGAAGCAATCAAAACATTCGGCACAAGGACGACCCGATGATGATGGACTGACACAAGTGTTATAATTGTTTAATAGTTAAATTGGTGAGTTACACCATAGATGTTATTGAGTGGGCGCTACAAACATTTTTCAACTTTCAACCGATCAGCAGAGATCGGTTTGATTTAATGGCAAGTAAAAATTAATTATTCGTAATATCATCTGTTTAAATTTTTTAACTTTTTAATGTAAACTTAGTTTCGTTTTCATTCTGAACCCACAAGAAGGATCAAAATAAAAAGAAATGTGTCATAGGCTCCATGCCGATGTTTAAATATTGATAGTGTTTGCTTTACAACCGAAATCGGAAACATACCACTGACAATCGTTAGCTTTGATAGTTATTGTCAAAAACTATCGATTGTCGTCGGTTTCTGTACTGACTTCTCTTTTTTTTTGACAGGTCCACACCTATTACCTAGCCCCAAACTAGGATACCCTGTAATATGGGCACTAGATAACGGATAAACATACATAAATACGAATATCACATCCATGACTCGGAAACAAACAGTTCTGCTCATCACATAAATGATTGCACCTTGTAGGATTCGAACGTTTGATTTCGTTCCTAGGGTCACTAGCCACTAGACCAACCGGCCGTCACATTGATCATGATTGACATCGATATTTGGCTGACACTACCAAATATCGTTATAATCGGATTTTGCGACCGATTTCAGTTGTAAAGCAATCGATGTCGATGTCGAGACTGCAGCCCAGGCCAATTTAAAAAAAGACATTAAGTGCCTACAAAATTAGATCAATGAAGATTAATTTTGGTTTTCAGAAAATAACATAACAGTACATAACTTACTACACTGCAGTACCTACATGGCTTAATAAGTAATATTATTTATTAATTGATTGAAAACAAGGTGAGCTTTAAGCATCGATATAGCAAAGCTCAATCCCTACAAAGTTTGTTTTCGATCCGACTATGGATTAAGAATAAAAAAATAATTAAAAAACGAAAACTTTAACACTAAAATGAAAACAAAACTACGTTTACAGTATGAATTGATAATTTTTCGAAGTACGTAACCCCCTTATTTCTTGAAACTGCCGGACACGGGAAATGCGCACGATAATCGCCGCCTGAGTCTGCTTTTACGTTTCTGTTTCTACTTACCAATGACATGACTCACGGCAGGTACCTACTATTATTTATTCCGTGCTCACGGCAACAAAAGGCTTCAATCGTCAATCGTGATATTTCCTCGAAAAAAGCATCCTATGTTCTTGTAGGATATTAAAAAAAGCATCCTATGTTCTTGTAGGATATTAAAAACCAATGCAAAAGTAGGTATAGCACCAACGCTCTCGATGTTTTTGACAGACTTCTTATTTCGGTTCCATGGCATCCATTCTTTACAGCGAGTAATCAAGATTTTCCAGATTTCCCGTGAAAACTTTTCTTTTTTTTTTCTCCTTTCCAAATGTCATCAAAATCCGTCCAGCCGTTATCGCGTGAAAGCTCCACAAACAAACAAACAGACAACGTTTCACTTTTATATATTGGTGTGGATTAGGGTTAGTACTAATAGTCGTAATAGACGTTCCGTATTTAGTCGGCCGGCCGCGGCGCGGGGCGTCAGCCAAATCAGATTGTCTGTTACGGCTATAACCTTACACGTGGTTTCACTTGCATCGGATTCCAATAGTCAAGGCATGGAAATTACGGAAGCGTCTCTCACGTCTAGAAATCGATCTGTCCTTAGGCAAAACTATTTTTTAAGTTTCTTTCTACGTATTTGTTTCATTGTGATAAAACGAAATGTAGGTACCTATTTAAACACTTGGCAATTTATCATGTGATGAAAAAAGAGATTCAACATCACATATACATTACACGACATCAGTGACGCCCTTGATCGGTTGGTCTACTAGCATTAACACAGCTATATTACAGACTACAGTGTTATATAATAATTAATATGAATTAACATCTCTTCGTTTTTATGCAGGAGGCGTGACAATAATAATTGCTAGATTACTTGTAATAAATCAAAACGCAACTTAGCACTCACATTAGAAGTGTAGAGATCGAAACCCATCGTACCAACCCGATACTTAAATGATAGCGCATCGTGTCATTAGAATTTAGATATCTTCTTATTAATATGTTATGTATCAGAACGAGGTTTTTTTAGAGATCCCTCATTAAAAATGATATGTAATGTTTAATCCATTGTGATTTGTGTATGTGCCCTATGGTGGACTGTTTCGGTTGAAACAACGTGGTGATAGGATCAACCAGGTATACTGTGATGATGCAGTCCCAATTTATATTATATTCGTCGGCGAATTTATCTACAGTTACTGCCCATTTTTGAAGCTGAAAAACTGTGCGATTCTTAGTGTTTGCAGAGTGTAGATTTATATTTTAAAAAAACTAACTGAACCAATTTTTTCCTTTCTTTTAACCTAACCTAAACTTATTTAAAAACATTAGCAAACAAAATGTGCTTTCCCTGGTGTTCGCAGAGTGTAGATTTCTATTAAAAAAACCTGACCAATTTTTTTAACGTTTAACAAATTAAATAAATAATTCTAATGAATTCTAAAGTTTTATTCAACCAAAAAACCTGTTTTTGTTAACTTTACCGTAAGCTTGGTCGTTAATTTATGTTCAGAATAAAATTATTTTTTGCACTTTAACGGTCTCAACTAGGTGCAGATTACCTAGTTAATGTGCACATTAACTAATTTACGCATAATAACGGTGATATATATAAAAATCATTTGCCGTGCATTAGTCTCGCAAAAACTCGAGAATGGCTCGACCATTTTTTTTATGTGAAGCGTCTAATGTCGCGGTACAAGAGTGAGGCCGATACTTGGAGTGCGCGCCGCCATACCGTGAACAAGGGCGAAATTTTATGTGATAAATCTTGCAGCGTCTTGAAATATTATTTCTACAGAACTTAAGTAGTTATTTTTCTACGTTTTGTCAACATAGCATGTAAGCTAGTAGTAGTAAAAGATTAACAAATCAATTAAAAGATACATTTGATTGAAACTTCATTTCCTTCCTATAATGATTTACCGGCGGTTGCCTGCCCAACGGGTGAAAAAAAAGAAAACACAATGGCGTTTCTTGTTCGGACGTCAAAATCGTCAAAACAGTACATTTCCCACCTGGTTTTTTTAAACCAAAGGAGGCTGAATTACGCTTACTTCCCACCCGGTTTTTTAAGGCAAAGGAGGTTGAATTACGCTTAGTAGCGTTAAACCTTTTATCAGTAAGCCTAATTCAACCTCCTTGCTTTAAACAGAATAATACTATAGACAAAATGGTACGTCAATATAAAACCTATAAACAAAACATTCTAGGAAAGAGAATATAATGCATTATAGTTTATGATGGAAGTAAATAAGGAATTGTTAGGTTATGGTTTTGTGGTTATGTATTACAATATTATCTAATGTAAGGAATTGTTGTAAAATATTTGTGCTAATATTGGGCGACTGTTTAACTACAACATATCTAAACATATTGTTTTGTGATCTTGCTACGCAGTAACAGATTGAAAATAATTATTATTCAAAAGCCTAGTCTGTTAAACTAGGTAGGTAAATGAATAGGTACAATATCTTTAAACATTATATTTATCACGCATAGGTAAGTACTTAATTGCCTACCTAATTAAGCAGATAAAATAATTAGAATCTCTAAGACTTGTTTCAAAAGTCATTAACAATAACATAACTTACAAAACTTTGAAGCCTAATAACAATTATTCTTGGCATCCACAATAAAAAAATCTCAGACTAACAATCTCAGGGAATGATGCTGAATTACTAGCGATATTTTTGTTCTAAAGACGCCGTGAATTTTGCTGACATAAAAATATGTATGGGCGTTCGCCATATTCTTTTTGAAATGTACCAAGAGTTACCACGTGTGTGTGTGTGTGTACGTGTGTGAATCATTGTATGTTTGTTACTTCTTCACTCTGAAACGGCTCAACAAATTTTGAAGAAATTTGGTATGGAGATAGCTTATGCTCTACTTAAGATACTTTTGATAATCATTATCATCCACGCGGGTGAAACCGCGGGGCGCAGCTAGTATTTAGTACAACTCGATATTCTTTCAAACAGTACCTTTATCGGCCGTGCGCTAGGGCAATAATGTCGACGCAGAGTGACTCGACGCTGTGCTAATGAACCTCGGGTACTTATAAACTGGACAGCGGGCTCGGTGGTTTAAGACCCTGATTCTGCAACGTTCAACAATGCTGGCAAAAAGTGAAGATTACCACTGCCCCGCTTGCGTCACCCAGATTATGTTAAAATTTGATGTTTAAGTATGTGCGATGCAATTGCTTGCGATAAAATGCTCTTATCAGTTACGTTTCAGTAAGTTTTGCGTAACTTGTGAAACGATATTTACAAACGTTTACGTGCCCATTCTAAATGAAATGAACATAAACCATATTTCATCACAATTGAAAAGCTAGGATTTAGGTCTACTATCATATCGGAGAGAGTATTTTGATAATGTCTATTATCCACCAGGCTGACCCTGAGTCGGTGTGGTTGCAGGTTTCATATTTCTTTGATTTTCATGGAATTCCATCTATCGCTAGAAGCTTTTGGAATTATTGTTTTATCTGTGACTAAAGCAAGGAAAATGTCAATCTCAGTACAATGTGACATAATAAGTTGATTTTGTAGTAGCTCTATACTAGATCCACGGATTCCACAATCCAGTCTTAGACTTTATAGCCTCTGGTGCTTGGACTAGAATGGGCCCCCATTGTTCCAAGTTCCCATGTAGCAAGTCGTCCCAGCTATTCCTAGACACGACCGTTACCTGTATTCTTGTCTTGTTCAATTTTCTCCGAAGAGTTGGAGTCGACAGCTGAGAGATGCCGCTAAGGGTAGGGCTACCTCACCATGTCCAGATTTATCCGAAATTATGGCACTTCTCAGTAGTCAGAACTTTCAAATTGGGCGTTACGTGTGCGCAGACCTTAAATTATAACTTTAATAAAACATTATAATTTTCCAGTTCCATTTCCAATAGTACGATATCACTGGATACGATAACACATTTTCGTTATAGGTACCATTTTAAAAGATCTAGAATTTTCTTTGAAGTGTGTGCTCTTTGTCCGAACTTTCAAAGATTTATAAGGTAACGCTAACCCTAGTTATGGGGGAAAGAAGCCGCTTACGGGATCTGTATGGGGAAATGAGAAATGGTAATGTTCTTGGTAATCAGTGCTGGTGTCATTATGAATGAGTACTGTTAGGCAAATGGTGCGAAATGAGCTTGTGTTTCTAATTTCCACACGTACTATGTTTTATACTGGAGCCTCGTCTTGGTGATGCATGATACTCTGAAACCTTATTTATAAATAGCATGATTCGTGTCCGTTTGTTATAGCAACATCGAATAAGCCGATTTTAAAACGACTTTTTTCTATTTAAAGATCCTGGTCACATTAAAAATGCGAAAGTCTGTGTGTAAGTCAGTTTTTACATAAAGGCTGAACAGATTTTAATGAAACTAGGTATATAAAATTAAAATGAATATTGGTAACATCAAGTGAGTCTCAAATTGTAGTGGTCGATCCATTATAATGGCACCAGTCAAGATAAAATAAGTCGAATACTAATTTTCACTTTGGAAAATTTCACGCATATATTTTCTATTGCAGAACATAATCTGAAGTATTTTTTGTGAGAAGATGGGAATGAAGATTTCAGATATTTTTACATGGTCGTCGGTACATCCAGTGGCCACAAAATCGTACGTAACGGCGTATTCGATGAGATTTCTAACACATTCAGTATCGTTAAGCTGGTATTCCTACCGTTAAGACCTGCACTCCTACATATTCTGTGGTCAAGCTTAAGCATTGACCTGCGACCTTGGTGCCAATAAAATAATTGTTACAAGTGACACGAGCCAAGCGTGAAGTGTAAGTGAGGTTCTGTGCAGTAGCAATAAGTAAGACCGCGAACGAGACTGCTGGAGCGACATGGTGCGCTTTCGTAGAATGTCCCGATATTAGGTCAATTGCACGAAAGAAGTTCCATGGCAATAAGAGGAATTAACGTTTATAAATCTATGAAATCGCTTTCACATAGAAATTTGCGCTGCGTCTACTTATCACTTGCACTTTAAAATGTTTAGTGAAAAATGTGAACCTAGATTTAGAGCGACATATGAAATGAAATTGTTCTTACGAATGTTCTTCGTGATTGTCTCAAGCTTCGAACGGTACACGTTGACAATCTTTTATAAAACAAGTATTGTAAATACCTGTTTTTTAATCAATTAATATCGTTCGTTCGTTTATTCCTTTCAAACAGAGTTGCTTCGGAACGCAAAGTAAAACGCCCAAGTACTATTATTTTATCTGTCGTTTGCACACTACGTCACGTGATTAATAATAAATATCAATGGCCTATAACTTAGAACCTATAAAGATTGACGAATCTGGCGATTGAGACTCCTAAATAATTTACAAGACTGAAAAATGTACACTCATGTAAGGACTGAGGAGCTACAAGTGAGATATGCTTAGGAAATTCTTGTTACTTAGATGGGTAAACGTTTAGTTGGAATAATCTTGCTGAGCTAAGCCAATAATATACAATTGCTTTAATAATAGATACAGTTTTGAATAAAATAAATCAAGTTGTTATAAATCTCTTATATGCCGGTAATAGCTTGTACATTACACCATTCCCAAGTACAGTCACGGCCAATCTCGTTAGCCCGCGTCGCACGTGGATTGAAGTCTGTGAAATCCTTTCCATGCGCACTGTACTTTACTACAGAACCGCTAAATGTAGTTTAACAGATACATTCACATTAAATGCACTTGCACACACTTTAGACATACTGACGAACACACACATATAGATACACATTGAAACGCTAGAGAGCTGTAACAAAATATAAAAAAAATAACTTTTGCATTGGTTTTTAATATCTTAGAAGAACATAGGATGCTTTTTTCGGTATAAACTGTAGTATACGTGGATCATGTTGCGGGCGAAAGCTAGTAAATAAATAAATAATAATATGTACACAAGCTGTTAAAAATAACATCATGTTCCCTGTGCTGATTTATTTTTTAACATCGATGCCCGGTTGCTCAATGAAATCATGACATTCAGGACCTGCTGTACTATGTACCTGCTGTATATACCCACACTATGACGTGTGTGAAACTCATTAGTGTCATAACTTGGCCTCCGATAGCTGAAAGGGATTCCTAAATTTATAATTTGGACCTAAGCTCGTAACTCATGCAATCTATTGATTTAAGATCAAAAATAATTGAGACATTTGAGGCTGAATCGTGTTTATCAATTGATTGATTATAATTGCATTGGATGTAGATAAGATATTTCAGTAAGTGAGTAACGACATTTTTTTTCATTTGTATATATTAAAGACCAACATGTTATATTAAGTTTTTTATTAATATTTATGCAACAATAAAACTAACTGCCACCACGGCACGGCAGCTCCCGCTGTCAGTGAATAATTTTTAGTTACAGCACAGCCGTTAGTTCAAAAACGTCGCCATAACGAGCGTTTTCGCATGTTCCTACTGGGTACTCCTACTAGTAGGAGCACGAGGACTAATATGTCCCTATGCTCCTACTGGTAGGACCATAAGGATAAGTATATCATCGTGATCCTACTAATGTACTGTCACCTACAT
Organism: Alsophila aescularia; assembly: GCA_946251855.1. Lineage (NCBI taxonomy): Eukaryota > Metazoa > Arthropoda > Insecta > Lepidoptera > Geometridae > Alsophila > Alsophila aescularia. The sequence goes on from OX276373.1 coordinate 104,915,039, forward strand.
TTAACTATAATACTAGTGGCTCTGTGAGCTGTACAAGCACAAATTTAAAAAAGCGCAAACAATCTAGCGGTGCACAGTAGCGTGCCATGTTGTTACCTTATTTTAAAACTAACATTAATAACGGTAACAATCCTTACCTAGTAGGTAAAGAGCTGATTCCACTGGAAGAAACCTAAACCTAAAAGTGAGCATTTTCCGAAGATCCTCATCAGATCTTCACCAATTTTTTATGAGACCAACGTAAAATTACTGCCCTTCAAATAAAAAACCCATCGAAAACGGATCTTATAAGGCGAAGACATTCAGTAGCCCCCTCTTTGCTCTTTTTGGGGGAAGTACCCCCCCCCCCCCCCCCGCCCCTCAATCAAAAATACACGACGAATCAAAAATATAAAATTTAACTGATTTTGCACATATAGCTCTAGAAAATGGTGTCGAGAAATTATGTACGTACGTCACTCGCTTAAGTCACAGAAAAATAATAGTAAGTGCTTACTATCACGATAATAGTCAAATACTCCTGTCCTCATACAGATTGAAAGGATTCGATTACCGACTCGTTACGTCAACTCGCTAGAACAGCGCGGTGAAGTCATTTTAGCACCGGAAGTGGACAACACGCTGCAGAAAGCCAAGCCTATAGCATTCTAGTCACATGCGATTATGCCACCTGCGTTGAGCCTACGAATAGGTACTGGATTGGCGAAAGAATTCCACTTGGCAACTCGATTTTATTTTTTACTAGCTTTCCCGCCCATGACTTCATCCGCGCGGACTTCAGTTTATCGCAAAAAAAAAACCTTAGTATATTAAAAACCAATGCAAAAGTAGAAATAGCACAATGCTCTTGATATTTTTTGACATACATGTTATTTCCTTTCCATGGCAACCGTTCCAGCGAGTAATATTTTTTTTTTCCAGTTTTCCTGTTTTTCCGTGGAAATTATCAATTTTCCGGGATAATTGGTCCCATGTTTTATTCCAGGGTGTAAGCTATCTCCAAATTTCATCAAAATCCGTCCAGCCGTTATCGCGTGAACGCTCCCCAAACAAACAAACAGACAACGTTTCATTTTTATATATTGGTATGGATGGATGGATAATCAGTAATTGAAACAAAATGAATGCAAATATAGGTAAATTGATTTCACTATTTTTTGGCATTTTGGTGCTTAATAGGCTTTTTAAATATCACTATGTATGTATGTATGTATGTATGTATGTATGTATGAAACAACAACGGGTAGTGCCAAGTTTAATAATTACTTTCTATTGCACTTGTGAATAGATATATTTAAAAGACAACATTGTTTGATCGAATATCAAAATAGCTGTTTGGGTATGGACTTTCGTCGACGTCTCGATCAATTTGCATTGACCGTGTCTACGAGAAACCTCTTCTATAGACCCTTAGAAAATCTAAGTTTAAGATCAAGAATTTATAGGTAAAAGACAGTTTACACGTAATTTAACTGAGTAGATTGAACTTAATAATAACAAAATTAACATTGAATAATACTAATCACACTAATATTACGAGTATAAATCAGAGAAGTGTAGCCACTGTCGTAAACAGGCCAATCTAAGGTTTTATAAATGAATACTCTCATAACGCAAACCTTCTTAGGCGCGATTCAGAATACCATACATTAGAACTGATAGTCCATAAAAAAGCCAAAAAAGGCATAATAATCGATTAGAACCATCTATCTATTGAATCAAATCAAATCAAATCAAATCATTTATTATTTATAAGACACAATGATCCATTTTCATTAATAGTACATAGTATTTCGAAATTGTAATAATTATAAATGTAGTAAACATAAAAAACAAATAATAAAAATTTGACAAACACATTAGAAAAAAATAAAAATGACTGCGATCTGATCACAATCATAGGCCATCCAAACAAAACCAATAATATATATAGGAATCTATGAAGTGTATGTATTTTGAAGTGTGTGTGTATGTTTGTTACTCCTTCACGCTGAAATGGCTGAACGGATTTGGATGAAATTTGGTACCAGGATAGTTTATATCCTGGATTAATACATAAGCTACTTTTCATAATCATCATCTATCATCATAATGTCGCGCGGGGAAACCGCGGGGCGCAGCTAGTTATTCATTATTTACAATGTTACATATAAATAATTATTACACTATTTACTAACTTAAGTGCAAGGGCCATGGAACGGAGCATACTCGCAGTCAATAGGACAGATCGAGTTTGAAATACCTCGCTCCATTCAAAGACTGGCATTGCTGATGCAGATTTCAAAAGTGTTAAATTGAAGTGGGATTAGGCGGGGCATGTAGCCCGTATGCACCCGAAAGATGGGACAAAAGTTTTCACACAATGGGAGCTTAAAGACGATTGGCGACGTCGTGGCTGACTCCACAATAGTTGGGTTGACCTTTACCCAGCAGTGGGACTAAATATCATTAAAAAAGCTATAAACATTTTCTTTCACCTTATTCATTTAGTTAATTGTTGGCCGAGTAAATAATCTTTACCGATCATACCTTTTAATTTTGTTTGTCAGATTACAACACTCAATATTTTATAAGTAGTTGAAAGACTCAGGCTTTACGTTGCGAAAATTACATCCCTATCGCTAACCAACCCTTCTTTAAATAGAACTAACGTAAAATAAAAAGATCAGAACAGAACATGCCTAATTTGCCAATCTTACTTTTTACTCAATATAAAACAGATTATTAGAATTAACGTGCCCTCTAAGCACATTAAAGCCTGACGAGACTGAGGCCCGTATTAATAAATCGCTCTTGGTTGAGCTCTCAAGTGCGATATCAACTGATACACTCTCAAGTTGTGATCAGCATCTTAAGATCGTCGCTGATTAATAAAGACATTTCAAGAGCATCTCAGATCATGTCGCTTTCAAGAGACGCATCTCAAGATGCTACGTCACGAACCAGAACTTGAGAGCAAGATTGAATGAACTACGAATGAACGATTTATTTTCTTTATTGAAAGTTCGGTTTTTGCTCAAATAAGATATAGCGTAAGGTTAAAATTTATTACTTCGATGTAGTTGAATTAAATTAAATGCGATTATATTAAACGTAATGTTTATTTTCTACATAATTATCATAACCTGACTTTAGTTTTTTTGTAGATCGGATGTAACCCATAATATTTGTCTATATTTTCAAAGTTACACTATCTATTAAAGAACTTAACGCAATTCATCAATGAATGACAATAATTTATGAAAATAAAAGTTCGTTTGTTGGCCATGCAGTATTTCCAACGCGTATCCTTTGGTTACGATTTCGGATCTTTTTAGAATTCAGCGAGTCCTCGCCAGGTTCTGATATCTACCAAATCTTCGGATCTTTTCGCAATCATGCCAAATAAATTTGTTTATTCCCAGAGGAATATAAAAATATTCTTATAATGATGGTTAATATAATTATAATTATCAACTTCTGACTTAATTTTCGAAATCCTTGATTCTAGCAACTGGCAATCACGCTCTCATGTCACGGATCGACTGCACTCAACATTCTGCATATCAAAGCGTATCTCAAGTGCGCCCTGAGAGTCGAGATTGATTTATTATTAAACACTAACTCAGCTGATTACGGCATCTCAATCAACAGCTTAAGATGTGTTTATTAATTAGATTCGCATCTTGAGATCGCTCAGAAGAGCGCTCTTGGAGTTGAGATCGGTTTATTAATACGGCCCTGAGAAACGTTGTGATTTCCAATCAGTATCACTTTCCTTCCGCTGCCTCTTCCCCGGAAGCAACTGCTCTCCTAGCAGATTGCATGTATGTAATGAGGTATTATCCTGGCTTCTGTGATAGCCCCGCTAATTCCTGCTATTACCAGAAAGAGCTGATATTACTCCTTCGTAATAAAGCTACGCTAACGGTACAGCGAGAATGCTCCAGATAAACTTCTTCGGTCGAATCGTTTATTTTCGTTTCGTTTCGTTTCTGAAGACCCAGTAGAGATATGCCGTTTCTCTAGCTTTGTTTCATTGGTCGAAAGCTCTTCCGATAGAGTTAACTCACTCTAAAGAGGTTTTAACAACTATGAGAATATTCCTAAATAACTACATTTCCAACATATATGCACAGTATAAAGCCACGTGTACACCCTCCGTCTTGCCTGCACATTGGCATTGTTCCGTCCTGAACATTGGACCGCGCACTTTTCGGCTTGCACAGCTTCTGAGCTTGCACAAGCTATTGTGATACCTCATCATGCACACCTTTACCTGTGTAAAGTGGTTTGTACAGGTCGTGCGCAGACAAGACGGACGGTAGACGGAAAGGGGACAACACAATATAATATAGGGAGTACTAGTTTTCCCTCCCGCGACTTCGTCCGCGCGGACTACTGTTTATCGCGAAAAAAAAACATCCTATGTTCTTCTAGGCTAGGATATTAAAAACCAATGTAAAAGTAGCTATGGCACCAAAGCTTTTGTTTTTTGACATACTTGTTATTTCGTTTCCATGGCAACCGTTTCTTACAGCGAGTAATCAACATTATTCCAGCTTTCCCGTGGAAACTTGCAATTTTCTGGGATAAATAGTATCCTATGTTTTATTCCAGGGTGTAAGCTAACTCCATTCCAAATTTCATCAAAATCCATTAAGCCGTTATCGCGTGAAAGCTCCCCATACAAACAAACAGACAACGTTTCACTTTTATATATTGGTATGCATTTATTGTTATAAATATTTCACGATAATAAGGGTGGTTCCAAACAATATGAAAAAATATTTTGTAAAGTGCCACCACGGCACCAACTCTCACATTGAATTTTTTGATGCAGAGTCAGAACCAATCTTACTAGACTGGTTGTCGCAAGAAGTCAATATCCAAAACAAAAGTAAATATTTAGATGGTTCTCCTAAAGAAGTTATTTAAAAGCCGAAACATACGTGACGGAATCTCTTGTAGGTAGTTAATTGAACTCTGTCCGCTGTTGAATAACAATGTTAATGTAAATACCAATTGTGCACCAGAGCGTTAGATGTCGTACCTACTTCTAGAACTATGTATTAGTTATGTTGATAAAGCGTACGTAAGCCGCAGAGATGCCTTTATATCACTAGTACCATTGGGCTGTACCATTAATGGTACTAGTGACACTACTCTGCATAACTTGTACCATTAATGGTACTAGTGACACGATTTTATATCGCTAGTACCATTAAGGGTATTTGTCTGTAATTTAGTGGTATTTCCCACATTTGTTATCAAATTTATAAAATTACTAGCTGCGACTCGCGGTTTCTCCTGCTAACACAGTGACATGTGTTAGCAGGAGAAACCTAACCCTAACCTAACAAGTAACACCTGTCTCTTTGACACATGTAACTTTAACACCTGTTTCTTTGACACATTTCACTTTGACATCTGATGATGATGGGTGATGATGATGATGAAAAGTACCCACTCTATGTGTTATTCCATGATTTAAAGTATCTACACACCAAATTTCATCCAAATCCTTTCAGCCGTTTAAGCCCTAAAAACTGATACGAACTTGTATTTTATGTAATGGTACTAGCAATATAAAGTAGTCTCTAGTACCAATTATGGTACTGTCTATAAGTAAACCCTGGAATTTGATAGTAGTATTCTATTTAATGGTACTAGCAATATAAAGTAGTCTCTAGTACCAATTATGGTACTGTCTATAAGTAAACCCTGGAATTTGAGAGTAGTATTCTATTTAATGGTACTAGCAATATAAAGTAGTCTCTAGTACCAATTATGGTACTGTCTATAAGTAAACCCTGGAATTTGATAGTAGTATTCTATATAGTGGTACTGCCCAATAGCACTAGTGATATAAAGGCAAAGATACAGTGGATGTTTAGTGTGAGAAGTCGGAAGGCTATCATGGGTCTACTTATAGATATATATCATAACTAACTGTGCCCGCGGCTTTGTCCGCGTGGTCATTTCATTTAAAAAAAAAGATTTCATGTAAAAGGTACATAATGTACAATATACTACATTACTTCAAAATTCGTTCTGCCGTCAAATAGTTTTTTATTGATAGCTTGGCATCTAATAATCGGATTAAGATACCAAGTGACTAAGCTATTCAACAATGAAAACAAGATTGCAATCGGTGTTGCAGTTTTTACGTGAAGCGCGAACAAACATACAGACAAGATTTAAAACATAATCGTTCAATAGCCTATTTTAAGTAGATACCATTTTTTTTTAATAATAATGATTGTACAGTTTTTTGGTAATTACTGTTTTATTATAAGTATACTCCTACCTTTTCAGTTTTTAGGATTCCATAAACAGTGGGTCCGAACTCCAAACGGAAGCCTTGCTTGCTTGTCGTATGAAATAGTGCTTGCCTCTCTCTGGTGTCAGATTTTGTAAGGCCGCTTGAGGGCGGGATACGGGATACGGGATACGGGATCGACAGCTTAACTTGCCCTAATATTCCCTAATATGCGTCTGTCTGGCACGGTCTTGTAGCTTCCAAACCAGATGAGATAGTGACTTTCACCCCTTATTTTAAGCCCCGAACTCTATAATAGAGGGGTGTTATAAGTTTAGGATGTGTATAATTGTCTAGTTTGTTGTTGTTTATTATCGTTGTATTTTTTTTGTATAGATATGTTTGCACACCATTGTTATGGTAGGATGTACTGGACTTTTATAATTGTTATTACCATCTACTTAATTACTACATTCTTGTGAATAAATAATTCTGATTCTGATTCTGATTCTGATTCTGTATTACTGTATCCGTGTGTCTGTCTGTGGCATCGTAGCTCCCTAACGAATCGACCGATTTTGATGCGGTTTTTTACATCTAATATTTGTCGCACGGTTTTTTTTTGTTTGATTACACATGTAATCGAGATGCTTCTTATCTATAAGGGTGGAGGGGGGCTCGTTGATTTTTTTAATTTGTTCTTGTTTAGTAGAAGTCGATATCGGATTGAGATACCAACACCAAGTACACAATTTTTTAAGTCAAACCCTAAGTTATTCAACATTGAAAACCGAATCGCAATCGGTCCAGCAGTTTTTCTTGATGCGTGAACAAACAAACAAACAAAGAAATAAACCGACAGACACCGTTTTTTTTATATATTCTTGTTCAGTAACTTATTTTAAGTCCCCTAGGCCATAATATGTTCTAACTTATCTTAACTGTGCAGTATTTTAAGTCCCCTAGGCCATAATATGTTCTAACTTATCTTAACTGTGCAGTATTTTAAGTTCCCTAAGCCATAATATGTTCTAACTTATCTTAACTGTGCAGTATTTTTGAGTATTTATGTTACTTACTGCTTTATTATTTTCAACCGCGAGGAGTGGAAAGAGGGTAGGGAGGCCTTTGCTCTGCAGTGGGCTGACCATGGCTGAATAATAATAATAATAAAAACTTTTTTATTTTAAGTACCTGTGCAGGCTTTGGTCGCGTGGTCTTTTATCTGGGTTAAAAGTTACTAATGTGTTATACCAGCACTTTCAGTGCTGGAATAACACATAGCCTATAGCCACCTCCTACCTATGAAGTTCAAAATACCAAATTTCGTTTAGCCTTCAAATAGATTTATATCGATTGCTCGGCTTTTAATCATCGGACTGAGATACCAAGTACGCCAGTTTTTGAGTCAAACCCTAAATTATCAAATAGTGAAAACTGTATTGCAATCGTTCTAGTACATTTTATGTAATCCGTGAACAAACAAACAAACAAACAAACAAACAGAGTAATATCCTCGTTCAATAAATAGTTCGTTTTAAGTACCCTAGTCTTTTTTTTATTATCTTCATTGTACAGACTTTTTGGTATTTACTGCTTTATTATAAGTATAGCGAGCATAGAGAGCGATGGTGTTCTATAGTGCAATTTAGAATCCAACGATACCGGGTTCAAAACCTAGGCTCAGCACCAATGACTTTTCTGAGTTATGTGCGGTTTTCCATCGCTCCGTACTTCGGCAACCCGTTAAGCTGTCGGTCCCGGCTGTTATTGATTAATAGCAGTCATTAAGCCTTGTCAGAGACCCTCGGGCGGCTTGATAAACTCTGACATCAGAGGCCAGCACTACCTCATACGACAAAACAAAAAAAAAAGTATAGATACAGATAGATATCTATCTATCTGTATCTATACTTTTTTTTTACATATATATAAATCAGTTAGATAAAAATGGGACGGTAACCAATAAGACCCAAAGGCTACTGCTAGCGCTGCACGGTGATCTTATTATAACGATAAGTCGTGGGGGTTGCACAACGCCTTTCACTGGTATGCAAAACTTGCGACCTGACCTCTCACGTCATAAAAACGACTAAATGTAACACTAATGCCCCTTTTGGACATAATACAATGAATATATTAAATAATGTCTCGGAGAAAGTCAACATTATTGAGATAATTTTGATATGCAAAATTGGATATTGTGACCATTTTTCGTCGTGACATTCAGTCGAATAACCTAACAAGTGAAACACAAATCTATGATTGCATTTTCTTTTATGTTCTTCAGATTCTGCAAACATGTGAGGTGATAAAAAACGATGTTCCCGGATACATTTGTTCCGGAACAAATTGGAAATGGCTAATACAATGTTTGTTCCATAAAGAGAATCGTACCCTAACCCATATCATGACCCAACTTACCACTATACTTAGGAAGTCGTCTTGAATTATGTTTGCATTGAGAAACACTTCGGAAACGGTATCACCATTATACAGTTATTAAATATCGACACGCATTGTGCTCGCACCAATATGACAGGTTTCATTATTTTGACAGCTCGCTAGCCGTCATTAGGCGGTATTCTATTCTGGAGCCGAGCTTGCGCAAGCGCCGCATTACGCCCGCGGCTATATGCGGCCAGTTGTGCAATGCGAAATCTGGACAGCTTGTCGGGAAAGCAGGGAAATTAAGTGCCAGCCGATTCTCCTGTCTGTACATGGCTATGCCATCGTTCCATTACTTTTCTAACTTAGTGCCAATTAACGAGTTATTTTTTAAATAAGGTACTAGGTGTTTGAAAACCATTTCGAGATTTTAATTTTAGGATACCTTATTTTTAAAATACTCTATTATTTTTGGAATTTACACTTCTCTACCGATGGTACATGTCTCTTCCGTTTTGCTCCATAATTATGTCAATTTGTCATCTTGCATAAGCTGTGTATGATACCTCATTTAAATGCACAAAATGTAATAAGTACTATAATACGCAGCATGCAGACAATGTATTACGTAGTTGTCCGCTTACAAAGGAACAAGTCGTGATGGCAACTAGGCACGACTTTGTTTGCTAAAGGTGCGCATACACGAAGCAAGCGACTGGAACAAGACTATAATTTCTCCTTGAATTCACGTTACTGCAAGATATTATTCACATCTTCTCTTCTCTCTATGTTTTCTATTCTGATAAAAATAAAACAGAACAGAGTTTTACTCAAGCATTTTCGCTCTGCAGTGTTAAAATGTAGCATGAAATCCCCGTTGGAATGTCCCTGAAATATTCACAAGGGTGGCGAAGCTTAACCAGCTTTGCCACCGACCAAACTTAATCCACGGCCATTTCTATTCATCCAAAAAATTGCACTAAGCCAATAAGCCACCCGTTGTAGTACCCTAGAATATGTATATTCTAGGGTACTACAACGGGCTGCTTATTGGCTTGTTGTGCTAGTATCGATTTCTGTATTGTTTTATTCTTTGTGGCCGCTGTGACTGAAATTACTTTTGTTAACCGCCACTACAGCCTGTGGTACTAACTCGTGTCAGTCTTCCCGCAGATCTCACAAGTTCTTTGACTATTGATTGTGTGGCACAAGTCCCACTATCCCTCCTACATCGTTACAGTGGTATGTAAGGGCAGTCAACTATGCTGTGGTCACTTGGTTATTCCAAGTACAGATAGTAAATAATCTGATTTTTGAGATTAACATTTATAATATTTTTGTGCAATCCCTCGTTTCAAAAGCCCGATGAGCCGACGCCAATTATTTTCTGATGGTCGTAGGGCATCATAATCTTGAACACCAGCCTGCTGTCCCCGCTGCTGGGCTCAGTTGTTCTCTCGGAGAGAGGATGGCCTATAGCTCACCAGCATAATTAAAATACATAACAAATAAACTTTCAGTCGCAAGTTTACTAAAATAAATTTTATATATATTTATTTATTAATATATTCTTATCTATGTATGTTTATCCGTTATCTAGTGCCCATAGCACAGGGTATCCTAGTTTGGGGCTAGATAATTGGTGTGGAAATGGCCCGAATATATTATTATTATTATAAAGGTATTTTCTCATCTCAGTGCAAGTAGACAGTCGATGATCCAGTTACTAGTACTGCATTCATACTCTTTAAGCTAAAATCTCTACTTATCGGGTCGCTGCGCTGTGACCATCACGTTGGCCATTGAACATTCACCGAAAACGCATAGTAATTATGCCAAGCTCAATTTTAAATTGGCCACGCGTTCAAAAACTTTAAGAGAAAGGGATGCTAGGCTCTATTACCTTGGCTTCGTGTGAGGATCCATATTATTTATACACACACGTGTATAAATAATATGGATTTGTGAAGGACTTCCCGAGGACAATTGAAAACAAAGCAGTTATGGATATGGACATAGATCTTTTTGAAACTCAAAACTTAAAAAGTATTTATTGTAAGTAAGCAATAGATTATAATTTCCTTCCCTGATTCCTGAACTATTGTCTAATTTCGGATATGGTTATGTGTTAAGGTGAACTTTACACTATCAATGGACACTTTCATTTTTATTAGGAGCTTCAAAGTTATAGCATAACGTTTGCTGAATTTACTCACTCCTCGCAGTTATCATCTTGTTTTATTTGAGAAACGACGAATAGTTTTTCGTGTCCCCAATCTGACATGATGATTGGTACGGAGGCGGCGTGTGCGCAGAGGTCATTGACCCCGCTTCCCGGAGGCATAGTAACTGCGGTCTGATCTGTGGTCAGCCTGGGAAGACCAGGCATTGCTCAACTGACACTCCGATCAAAATCTTGAGACCAAAACTGCAGGGTTAAGGTTACTGTCTTCTAGTAGTCGAAAGCGCTTGTAGCGGACTTTCTATCTTATAGTAAGTCTAAAATGTTTTTGAAAAGTTTAGTCCAACAGTGGTCATAATAGTTATTTGAACCAAAAACCGTCTTTATATGGATTTACTAAAATCTACTAAACCAATTTCCATTAAATTTATAAGGAACCACCCAGGAGGTTTTTTTTTTTGTTATAACTTTTAATACATTTTTATTTACATTTGTATTTCTTTTTAAACAAAAAAGCTACATCTTCCTTTTTGAAGTCGGTTAAAAACTAAGTGGGATCCGCACCACTGATCCTAAGGAATTTAACCACGAACAGTCACTCAATTATTTATTCTGTGTCACAAGCTTGCAATTTATGGAATGGCGTGAACTAGTTTTGAAAGCATTATAATGCTACTAGCTGTGCCCCCCCCCCTGCTTTGCCTGCGTGAACATATTTCCTAAACATCAAGAAAAAAGATAACCTATGCCTTTCCTCATGACGCACACTATTTCTTTATAATACTTAGTTAAGATCAGTTCAGCTGTTTTATCGTGATAAGGTTCCAAACAAGCAAACAGACAGTGTAATTATTGGTACATTTAAACTTTCCGATTCGAACCCTAACAGTATTTGATTTTGTAAAAATGCGGAATTGTCACGACACTCAACACTAAGAAATCTGCAGATATGGTTACCAAATGCGGGTAGTTGGAGACAACGCTCCCCCTTCTCGACGCTGACTCCCGCTATTTCAGTTTTCTCGTGACCACGATCAATGCAACGTCAAGGCAAATAAAATAACGCTTTTAGCGCATTTAACTCCCGTTTAAATAATTCACTATGGGACAAAGTTACTGTCGCTTTTATAATTTTAATGTGATGATATTGCCATTAGAATTGCCTTCAGCCTGGATGGTTGGCTGTCCGTAAGTAACGATAAATAATGTCACGGGTAGCCAAACGGCTAAGGTTTGATAAATAAAAGGTTTAAAAATAAAATGGTTACAAATGGTCATTAAAAATAGCATTCATAGTAAATATGAAAAATGCCGTATCAAATACTTATACTTCTGTGTTTAATTAGTTTGACCGACGAGCTGCTGATTAATATACCTACATAAGTAACTCTTATTCACTGTTCAACCTGCGGTTTATGTCTCTCTTTGTTGTCGATGCACATGAAGCACGACGGCGGGAATGTAGTTGTGTGGGTGTGATTGCCTGCAGTTATATCTAGTCCTGATTTTTTGTATCCATGTTAACAAACTACGTTTCCTATCATTAGCTTTACATTGTTTAAAATATATTTAATAAGTCCTCATTTGATGACTGGCAGCACAGAACTCATATTGCGTACAATATGTGTACTGTTCTGGCAGCTTCCGTACTTGAAACGTTGACGTTTAATAATAAAATCATTTTTCCAAAATTTTAATTGTTTCAAAATGCACTTGATTGTTCTGGCCAAAAATAAACGGATTCACATCATGATTGCATACGGAATCCAAAATAGAATTCAGAAATATCGAGATGAATCTAAAAACGGCTACCTGTAGTGGGTCACGTGGAAAACATCCAAGGAAAGGCATATCAGTCTACAGTACGTATCATAGATAAACATATTCATTAGATGTTACAAAATTAAGACCTTGCCGCGAATCTGTTTACCTGTTCGTAAGATAAACAGTAAAATACAGAAATAGAGAGCTGACGAGTTTTATATTCGCACATGGTAAACGCCGTTCTTTTTTATTTCATCTCATTCGAGTGGATACCGTTACAAAAACAGACCGATAATCGAATCAGGTTCGTTAGCGTTGGCAGTCTCAAGACCGCATCCTTTCCATTCGATGTAAAAAACCTAATCAAAACAACATCTTGCACGCTTATCGGCTGCGAGTCGGCCGGTCGAAAACGTGCCGTCTCCGCGCCAGCCTTCCTTCCTTCAGTCGTGCGAATGCATTAACGCGCACTGGCCGAAAACCGTAAAAAAAGAAGAAGAAAAAACTTGATTCGCGAAAACCTCGCGTTTGTATAAAAGTTTGCGCGCCCATTTTAACGACAGTTTAAATTCGCAGTGTAGTGTAAGATGTGATTGGACTGTGATTTATTTATTAAAAGTAGTGTTAAAATGATCGAATTGTTGAAAGTGAGTGAGAGTCGAGTGAATGGGGCGATGCGGGACATCGGGGCCGACTCGTTTGTGTGTCGGGTGCAATACCTGAATGACCTGGACCCGTTTCTGGAGTACTCCGTGCGAGAGCCCCCACGGGCGCTGTACCATACCTTCAACACGACGATACCGTTGTCGTACCAGATAGCTGCGGTGCATCGGCTGCTGCAAGCTCCTCATAGGGTAAGTTCTAAACAACAAATCATTTATTCGCTATTTAAAAAAAAAAAAAATACTTATTTTAGTGTCAAGTGGTTCGACTGTAGCCTGTGGAAAGAAAATAAGGTACAATGCCCTTCCCCTTATTAGTGACTTGCTGCGCCCTGCAGCTTTGCCCACGTGTAAACTTTACTACCCCCGTTCACCCCATTAGGAAAGGAATTACAAAAATCTTTCCTTAGTGCACCTCTAGGAAAATCAAGGAATATTCCCTCAAAATTTCAAATCTCTAGTTACACTGGTTTAAGCTGTGCGTTGTCCTGTCTGTTAGAAGGTATGTCACGGTACTGTTTCATAGGTATAGATACCAACTTGCCTCTGGATCCGCTACCGCCACCCACGAAAGCCTTCAGCACCCACTTGGGGGTACCGACCCCGTGGGAACCTCTGGTTTAATTGTTTTTTACTCGTATGGAAACCTTACTTTAGTGCATCCCGTCAGTCGCAGCTGACGCTGTAAGCTGTATTACAGCCACAGCTACAGCTGTTCTCTTAGGTGCTGATAAAAATTATTTCAAGTAAACCAAAACTATTTTTTGTATATTATACGGGAACACCTCGGAGGACTAGCCCTTTCAAATAAAATAATAATCATATAACTCCATAGACAAGGTCATACATTTTTGTTGTACTGTCATACCGCTTATTCGCCGCGCAATGAGGATAAATGCTCCTCTAATTTATTTTATTTACATTTGTAAAGGCGCGAAAAACCCTATCTTTTCTATTCATCTGCAGAACAGTGATTCAGTACATTCTGGGTAAATGTGTCATAGGAATTATGTATGACACTTAATAGTAAGATTTCTTTCTCTCTATAACATTACGCAATGTGGAGGATCAGTTAAAGAAAAATAAACACAAATTATGTTTTGACATGCCCACTCCGTGGCGTCGTTATTATCCTCATAATATCCCACCATAATGAGTGGTGGTTTGTATTCAGTACCTACAAGTGTTTACATTTAATATAAAAATAGTCAAGCGGCCATTTTAGACGAACGAAAAAATACGAAAACAATTCTTTTGTTACAATCTAACACGTCATTGACCTTTTAATTTATTACCGGCAATTTTATGGGTATAAGAATTACTATCACTAAAAAATATATGACATGAAAAATACAAAATAAAGACAGGAAGTCTTTATTTTTTACAGGTTCATTTTTCGATCGATTGATCGCCAAATCTAAAACTATGAGGAATAGCGTAAAATGCTATCGCCAAATCAAAAACAATGAGGAATAGCGAAAAATGCAATCGACAAATCTAAAACTATGAGGAATAGCGAAAAATGCTATCGCCAAATCTAAAACTATGAGGAATAGCGAAAAATGCTATCGCCAAATCAAAAACAATGAGGAATAGCGAAAAATGCTATCGACAAATCTAAAACTATGAGGAATAGCGAAAAATGCTATCGCCAAATCAAAAACAATGAGGAATAGCGAAAAATGCTATCACCAAATCTAAAACTATGAGGAATAGCGAAAAATGCTATCGCCAAATCAAAAACAATGAGGAATAGCGAAAAATGCTATCACCAAATCTAAAACTATGAGGAATAGCGAAAAATGCTATCGCCAAATCAAAAACAATGAGGAATAGCGAAAAATGCTATCACCAAATCTAAAACTATGAGGAATAGCGAAAAATGCTATCGCCAAATCAAAAACAATGAGGAATAGCGAAAAATGCTATCACCAAATCTAAAACTATGAGGAATAGCGAAAAATGCTATCGCCAAATCTAAAACTATGAGGAATAGCGAAAAATGCTATCGCCAAATCTAAAACTATGAGGAATAGCGAAAAATGCTATCGCCAAATCTAAAACTATGAGGAATAGCGAAAAATGCTATCGCCAAATCTAAAACTATGAGGAATAGCGAAAAATGCTATCGCCAAATCTAAAACTATGAGAAATAGCGAAAAATGCTATCGCCAAATCTAAAACTATGAGGAATAGCGAAAAATGCTATCGCCAAATCTAAAACTATGAGGAATAGCGAAAAATGCTATCGCCAAATCTAAAACTATGAGGAATAGCGAAAAATGCTATCGCCAAATCTAAAACTATGAGAAATAGCGAAAAATGCTATCGCCAAATCTAAAACTATGAGGAATAGCGAAAAATGCTATCGCCAAATCTAAAACTATGAGTAATAGCGAAAAATGCTATCGCCAAATCTAAAACTTTGAGAAATAGCGAAAAATGCTATCGCCAAATCTAAAACTATGAGGAATAGCGAAAAATGCTATCGCCAAATCTAAAACTATGAGGAATAGCGAAAAATGCTATCGCCAAATCTAAAACTTTGAGAAATAACGAAAAATGCTATCGCCAAATCTAAAATTATGAGGAATAGCGAAAAATGCTATCGCCAAATCTAAAACTATGAGGAATAGCGAAAAATGCTATCGCCAAATCTAAAACTATGAGGAATAGCGAAAAATGCTATCGCCAAATCTAAAACTATGAGGAATAGCGAAAAATGCTATCGCCAAATCTAAAACTATGAGAAATAGCGAAAAATGCTATCGCCAAATCTAAAACTATGAGAAATAGCGAAAAATGCTATCGCCAAATCTAAAACTATGAGGAATAGCGAAAAATGCTATCGCCAAATCTAAAACTATGAGGAATAGCGAAAAATGTTATCGCCAAATCTAAAACTATGAGGAATAGCGAAAAATGCTATCGCCAAATCTAAAACTATGAGAAATAGCGAAAAATGCTATCGCCAAATCTAAAACTATGAGGAATAGCGAAAAATGCTATCGCCAAATCTAAAACTATGAGGAATAGCGAAAAATGCTATCGCCAAATCAAAAACTATGAGAAATAGCGAAAAATGCTATCGTCAAATCTAAAACTATGAGGAATAGCGAAAAATGCTATCGCCAAATCTAAAACTATGAGTAATAGCGAAAAATGCTATCGCCAAATCTAAAACTTTGAGAAATAGCGAAAAATGCTATCGCCAAATCTAAAACTATGAGGAATAGCGAAAAATGCTATCGCCAAATCTAAAACTATGAGGAATAGCGAAAAATGCTATCGCAAATCAAAAACTTTGAGAAATAGCGAAAAATGCTATCGCCAAATCTAAAACTATGAGGAATAGCGAAAAATGCTATCGCCAAATCTAAAACTATGAGGAATAGCGAAAAATGCTATCGCCAAATCTAAAACTATGAGGAATAGCGAAAAATGCTATCGCCAAATCTAAAACTATGAGGAATAGCGAAAAATGCTATCGCCAAATCTAAAACTTTGAGAAATAGCGAAAAATGCTATCGCCAAATCTAAAACTATGAGGAATAGCGAAAAATGCTCAAAGAAGATACAAGCCCGATTAGCAACATTCTGAGAACTTAAATAAAGTATCATTAGGTAGAACAGATTAAAAACAAAAATAATTTTAGCGTTCAAAAATTAATTTACGTTACTTAATTTAATTTTTATTTATGTGTACCAAGTAGATTCGGAGCGCATTGGCTGTGACAAACAGACACACGAGAAATCCTATAAGGGTTCCTTTTTTCATTTCACATACAGAACCCCAAAAATTAAGTATGTATACTTGATGTAACTTGTATTCTGTAGTTCTTATTAAGTTGCCCCTAGTAGCTTAACAAACTAATTAAAATTGGTTCAATATTTGAACTCAATCACATGCATGAGATCCATTAGCCAGTAGGTAGGTACCTAGGTACCTACTGAAGAACGACTTCGTCTATCACGTATCTATGTTGTTTCGAGTCGCGCGGCGGACAACACATACGTAGTATCACAACCAATCACAACCTACCAAGAATATTATATACCTACTACTACACTATTCTTGCTACCTACCTAGTCTGTGGAGAACACTAGCGGTGTGGAGTCTGTGGTCTAGGTCTAGGAGGGCTACTCTATGTCTGGGGATATTTCTAGAGTTTTTAATGTTAAGTACAAGTATATCCCGTATCCCTATTTAGTTTGTAGTATATATTTATACTAGTTTCCCAGCCGCGACTTCGTACGCGCGCACTACTGTTTATCGCGAAAAAAGGCATACTATTTTCTTCTGGGATATTAAAAACCAATGAAAAAATAGGTATAGCACGTAAATATATATGTCTATGTATGTCAATGCTCTTGATGTTTTTTGACAGACTTGTTATTTCGTTTCCATGGCAACCACAGACTATTCTGTGATGGCAACCGTTCCTTACAGTGAGTAATCAACATTTTCCAGTTTTCCCGTGGAAACTTAACATTTTCCGGGATAAAAAGTATCTGATGTTTTATTCCAGGGTATAAGCTATCTTTAAAATCCGTAAGCCGTAATTGCGTAAAAGCTCCCCAAACAAACAAACAGACAACGTTTCACTTTTATTTATTGGTATAGATAACAACAAACATTGAGCTAATAAGTTTAATTTAGATTCTATCCAAAATTAGTTACAATAGTTATCTAGTTGACAGGTGCATTTGGGCTAGTATAGTAGTATAGTAGTAGTATATATAGTATATAGTATTGTAGTTATAGATTCGATTATACAGGTCTTACTGACCGACGTCACTGATACAATTCAATTCTTTGTCATGGAAATTATAAAAAGTGCTACAGCTTTTAAAATTAACCAGGGCCCTATTTCTTAAAGCGACAAATCACAATAAAACTACAAATGTCAGTCGAATACGCCAAACCTGCGTTTCATAAAACAAACAGTCACGACGGGACTGATGATTGTCGATACAACATAACAGTAAATTAATATTTTGGGTATACATACTACTACCGATAGAATCAATCTAAAAAGAAAATTAATATTTTGGGTATACATACTACTACCGATAGAATCAATCTAAAAAGAAAATTAATATTTTGGGTATACATACTACTACCGATAGAATCAATCTAAAAAGAAAATTAATATTTTGGGTATACATACTACTACCGATAGAATCAATCTAAAAAGAAAATTAATATTTTGGGTATACATACTACTACCGATAGAATCAATCTAAAAAGAAAATTAATATTTTGGGTATACATACTACTACCGATAGAATCAATCTAAAAAGAAAATTAATATTTTGGGTATACATACTACTACCGATAGAATCAATCTAAAAAGAAAATTAATATTTTGGGTATACATACTACTACCGATAAAATCAATCTAAAAAGAAAATTAATATTTTGGGTATACATACTACTACCGATAGAATCAATCTAAAAAGAAAATTAATATTTTGGGTATACATACTACTACCGATAGAATCAATTTAAAAAGAAAATTAATATTTTGGGTATACATACTACTACCGATAGAATCAATCTAAAAAGAAAATTAATATTTAGGGTATACATACTACTACCGATAGAATCAATCTAAAAAGAAAATTAATATTTAGGGTATACATACTACTACCGATAGAATCAATCTAAAAAGAAAATTAATATTTTGGGTATACATTGAAATTATTGTGTAAGTATATAAAATATTGATCAAATCAAATTCATAAAGTAGTTTTAAGCTATAGTGTAGCTGGCTTCCAATCACGAAAAAGCATAATTAATTAAAGAAAATCCAAGAAAGCAAGCCTCAAGCCTGATCTAAATTCACTCATAGAAACTCGTTTTCAATGATGAATGCAGAATCAAATAGAAACTCTCAAAATTATCAAAATAAATGTCAAAGAACATTCTGATCAAACAACACACACCCACTGCACCGCGACAATGCACAGATTTCGGAAGGAGCTCTATTTCAGTCGTGCTATATACGATGCTGTAAACTACATTACTAATACTGGGTTACTCACGCGGTATTTGGCTAAAATTATCTGTTCTAAATATTTCGTGCCACCTAGTCTCAGGTGTGACTCGCGAGGTAGGCACTACATTATGTCACCGCTTGTGAATTATGAGACACTCTGACTCCGTTCCAGTTCGTAACTTTTTGTGCTCCGATGCTAATCTTCCTCTGCACTGTAAGTGTGTCGAGACGTTTTTATTTTCAACTACTTGTGCTAGCGGATTTGCATGCATGGTCATTTCTCAGGATTAAAAGTTATTCCAGGACTTAAAATGCCAATGTTCCAAATAATATCAAAATTCCTTCAGCCATCAAACATATGTATAGGGATTGCTCAGCTTCTACTCATCAGGTTGAGATAAGAAGTACACCAGATTTTAATTCAAAACCTAAACTATCCAACAGTGAAACACCGCACTTCAATCGGTCCAGTAGTTTTTATGTGATGCGCGAACAAACATTACAGACAGACACGATTTTTAAAAACGTTATATTTTTGTTCTGTGGCTCATTTTAAGTCTTCGAGGCCATTTTATGTTGTTATTATTTAAAAAAAAACTTTGTACAGACATTTCGTTACTGCTTTATTATATGTTTGTAGGTATAGAATAGAAAATTGATAGAAAATGAGGAGGAGAACCAAGAAACATATTTAGTCTTCTTCGTGGAACTCGATTAAAAATAAATACCCTTATTATTACTTCTTCTTTTGTGGCGATACTTTCTCTAGTTGTTAGCACCTAAAAAAATGGTCCTAATATTGGGTATGAGATTCCACTGTGCTATGAATGATCTTCCAGAAAATATTGCATTCGCTGATCATTACTCAGTCACCGCATTGTCGCATCTCTCAGACATCGCAACACAAAGTGTGTGGGACACTTTGTGTTTTTTTTGCATGACCTGTGTAGGACGAGATCATTACTACCTAGATGTGCAGATAAATATTTAGATGGGTGATGATTAACATCTATGAATAGTTGTGCCAACTCTGTTGCTACAAACTATAATTGAATTATGATCCCTATTATAGAAGTTATTAAGTTGCTACGCCTGTTTTCTCAAATATGTTTTTATTAATGGTTAGTTGTTCGGCTACATCCCTTCGTATGCGCCGTATAGGAGGTTCGTTATTCGTAAGCTTATTTGCCGAATAGCAGGTTTGATATACGTATTCGTAAAAATATTCTTCAATGCATTACTACAAAGTATATAGATCTTCTACAGTAATATACCCATCGAGTAATATAAGGTTATTATGTTGTTATTTTACTCAGTGACATGATTCCCATGAACCAATCAAACAACCGGAAAATAAAGTAAGCTAAACTTCTGCGAAGTGAAGCTTAGTGGCTTTATACAAACCTTTTTTTTAACTGTGGCAGTATGGGGCAATCCGAATCTATAGTAGTAGTCGGTTTCTTTTTATAGAAACAATTGTGAAATAGTTAATATTGAATTGTCCATAAATTAGTATTTTTATCAAATAAATTAGTGAGGCGGGGGTCATTCCTTCCCCATTGCACCGCCAAAAAGACACCGTCAGGTGTGTCTTGGGGAATTACTATTCCCAGTAACACACCCAGGTAATTACAGGTAGGTATCGTTTTGGTTCACTGTTGCCCAACTTCGTCCATGTGAAAAGTTTCCGAAATGATAAATGCCTATGAATCTCTCAGGCCTATCTCTATTTTTTTTGGGTATTTTTCTTCTAATTACATTCGTCGTAGGGAAGTATATTTTCATTTTAGGCATTTGGCGGTGCGTATGAGGTTTGTAAAATACATGCATATATTCTACTAGTTGTACCCTCGGTTTCGCACGCGTAGTCATTAAACCAACATACCAATCAATATACCAACATTTGATCAAAATTTCTTCAGCCATCAAAAATATTTGTATCGATTGCTCGGCTTCGGTTACTTATTACTTATTACTTCGATTACTCATCGGTTTGAGATACCAATTACACCAGTTTTTAAGTCAAGCCCTAAACTATCCAACATTGAAAACCGCATCGCAATCGGTCCGTTTGTTTTTATGTGATGTGAACAAACAAACATACAGACAGACCGACACGTTATTATTATATTTATATTCTTGTTCTTTAGCTTATTTTAAGTACCTTAGAGGTTTTTTTATATTATCTTATTTGTACATACTTTTTCGAACAAGTTTTTTTTTTGTTATAAGTATTGAATACCTGTTTTCAAAGATAATAATTATAATAAAAGCTGATTATGTTATTATTGAGCGTTTTGTATTTCCCAAATACCAACTAGAGAACGTAGATCACAGAATACTTAATAAAAAGTAAACAGAATATCACTAGGGTTGGATCAGTGATTCCCCGTGACACACCTGGCGGTGGCGCCTTTTTGGCGGTGAATGAATGCGGGGCTGGACTCCGTTTTATGTAAGGATCATTTCATCGTATCGGAAGAAAATAAACGGTAGGTACAGCAAACGTTGTCTCAAGTAAAATATTTTTTATACTATTTGTAAGTAATCTGGTACCTTATTAAAACCATAGACCAATATATATACTGGTCTGTGTTAAAACTAATGATTCAAGCAATGGTCAATATGGCCTCCGTCTTGCCACATGCAGCGATTATTAACACTTCTAGTTTCATTTTAAAATCAATGTATTAGACAAGGCTTCAAATTGACATTCCATTCGACGTCGCGTTAGTACTATTATTTCTTCTGTAGTCGCGTCGGCAAACTAGTACATCAGGTACATAACAATAAAGTAATTTGCACAAAAAATTCAGCAAGATGGTAAAACTTCTCAATTATTGAGCAGTGAACTCCCACACGCTGCAGGGACAATAACAACAGGTTCTCAAGGTGAAGGGTATGACTCAAGTGCCACAGAAATCATTTACGTTACGAACTTACGATACAGAATAAATAATAGTTTACGATACAGAACACGCGAGTATGCTAATATTCTGTGCGGATATTTTGTTTATAAATTATCATAGGGCCAGTCCTATTGTTTCATTTATAGTTAATATGAATATTAGCCAATATGGAGATAATTCATTGGAAATAAAGCTGACTCCAAAGGGGTTTATTACCAGAGGTCTGTATACCCAGACCTCTGGTAATAAACCCCTTTGGAGTCAGCTTTCGAATAAAAAATCGACGAAATTGATCCTAAAATCGGTGTTCTTACATCATAGATCTAATCAAAAGTGTGAAGATTAGGTGTCAGCTCCTCAGCGTGGACCGCATAAATTAGTTGTTACGCACACTATCGCCCTTCTATGGCTTTCGATCTTTTAGTACTATTAATTATTCTGTGGCCTTAGTCACAATCGGAGTGGCGTTTGGGTAGCACGTGTTAACAGTGTCTCTTATTCGCGCTACAGCTTATGCCTCTAACTTTTTTATTGATGAACATAAAGCACGACGGAGCGGTGGGAGTGTAGCTGTATGAGTGTGTTTGCATTAAACTTGACTTGCATTGGACCTCTAATGACGTCACATAGGAGGCAGAACTGTATAGGGCTACTTTTAGTGCCAAAAAGCAATGTCAATAAAACAAAATCTGTCAATGTCAAGTCAACGACAGCCAATCATAGACATTTCATACGTACAACGCAGCCAATGGGCAGTCATAATAACCTCTTCCATACAAGGGCATACATATTTGTTTGTTTGTTTGTTTGTCGTATGAGGTAGTGCTGGCCTCTGGTGTCAGAGTTTTTCAGGCCGCCCGAGGGCCTCTACAGGGGTTAACGACTGCTATTAATCAATAGCAGCCGGGACCGACAGCTTAACGTGCCCTCCGAAGCAAGGAGCGATGGAAAACCGCACATAACTCAGAAAAGTCATTGGTGCGGAGCCTAGGTTTTGAACCCGGTCGTTGGATTCTAAATTGCACTACAGCCTACTTTATGACATCATCGCATCGCTATAAAAAGTTTAGTTTCATAAAATAAAGTTTACGTACTGAAATTCCCGGGCAAGGCAAATATTTGTGTGAACGACTGTTTAGGGCCAGAAGTATATTATAGTGAGTTGCGAGACAAGCTGTTTGACGACCGGGTGGAAGAGAGCTAGTGCGATTCTGAAAGCGAAGTCAACGGTCGCGAGTTCGAATCCCGCAAGTTGCAAACATTTATGTGATGAACACACATGTTTGTCCCCGAGTCATGGATGTATTTATATTTATGTACCTATGTTTATCCGTGCCAATATCACAGGGTATCCTAGTTTGGGGCTAGGTAATTCTTGTGAATTGAATCCACACCAATATATAAAAGTGAAACGTTGTCTGTTTGATTGATTGTTTTTTTTTTTTGTGAGCTTTCACGCCAAAACGGCTGCTTCGTTTTTAAGTTTATATTAAAATATGTACTTTAAAATATACAATGTGTCACTGAATAGCCTTTTATGTACGCAGCAGGTTTGTTTCGATCAAACATGTAAATGCGTTTACGTGTTCAATGGTTGAATACATGTATACCTAGACCAACATAGGATACTTTTTATACCGGAAAATGGTGAGTTGCCACGGGAAAACTGGAAAATTGTCGATAGCTCGCTGTAAGGAACTGTTGCCGTGTAAACGAAACAATAACAAGGCTGTCAAAAAGCATCAAGAGCGTTGAATAGAATAACAATGGATGCTTTTTTCGTGATAAACTGTAGTACGCGCGGATGAAGTCGCGGGCGATAGCTAGTACTTACATATGTTTTATTTTTATTGTTTTTTTGTTTATTACCAATCTTCTTTTTTATATAATATTATAAACCCATTTCCCCGAGATTTTCGGACCAATTTGTGATTTGTATTACTTGTTTTTCATTTGAAATGTATACATGTAACCTATGTGGTGGTCCTACATAAATATCATGAAAATGTGTGTATGTTTTTAGCATTCATGTATGTTTGTATGTGAGTTTCTTTATTCCACCATAACTTTGAAATGCCTGAACAGATTTAGACGTATGGGGTATTGTTAGAATCCTTACATCCCCCCGAGTAACAAAGGTTTTTTTTTTGATAAAATTCAATAGAACTACTGAACTCATTTTCATGATATTTATTAAATAATCCAATTGAAGTATTTTTTTGGTTAAAACATATTATTAATATAGTTTTATTAAATTAAAAGAACAGACTATTACAACATAAACCAGTTAGAAAAGCCATTTGCAATGCCAAACTGCCCAATTACTGGCTTATAGGTAGCACAGTTGTTATCGCCCACTGCCATAATTACAAGCTGGTGGCATTGCCCCGTTTAACTGCAATGGTATTCGATAAGACAAAAACAGCAAATGAGGCGTAGATTGTTTTATCACTAAAAGAAGGTAATTGATCCTATTTAACCCACCAATATCAACTATGAATCACACTTTAATCATAATATTAAGGCCCTATCAATTGTACAGCGGCGACTATACCCAAGATAGCCACTTGATGCGGGTCGGTTCCTCTGTTTATTCAAAAATAGCTGCGTACCGCGGCTTCGCTCGGGTGCAAACTTAACCCCTCCCGTTCACCCCCTTAGAGATGGAAATTCTAAAAATCCCTCCTCAATGAATATTTCTTACAAATTTAAAATCTCTAGGTCCACCGGTTTAGGCTGTGCGTTGTCTGTCAGTCTGTAGGTATGTCAAGGTACTGTTGTATATATTTAGAATTGTATCATCACTTTCATCAACATCATCCATTTGTGCTTTTATTGTGTTGTCGTATGAGGTAGTGCCTGGTGTGCTCTGGTGTCAGAGTTTGTCAGGTCGCTTGAGGGCTTCTGACATGGCTTAACGACTACTATTAATCAATAGCGGCCAGAACCGACAGCTTAGCTTGCCTGGACCGATGGAAAACCGCACATAACCTAGAAACTTATTGGGGCAGAGCTCAGGACCGAACCCGGTATCGTTGGATTCCATCTCGCACTATAGTAAAACGATAGGCTACCATAACATCGCTCTTAGTACATTTGGTGTAAATGTCGAACGAAATCCTATTGAAAACGTTCATATCGGCACGCGCATGCAATGGAGCTGTTAAGACAATCACTACGTCCGAAGAGAACAAAAATAAAAAATAAAAAACTCTCGAGCGATTGTTCGATTTAAAATTGTAAGTGGTAACTACAGTGTAAATATATCAAGTACCTATTAGTCACACTATAACAATTATTTTTATAAATGCAAAAGAAGCTCGGTATCTCTCTATTTGTTAACATTACATAACTGGCTGAACCGATTTTGATGTTAGTCAAGTTGTGTGTAATGAAGAAGGACTAGGTTTTCAATTTTACTTTTTAACCTCGGAAAAGATATGGTTAACAATAATTACAATTGATTTAAAATGTGTACTACAAAGATAAGAAATAACCTGACAGAGGCGTTTATAAGTTCACATGGACATGATTTTTTGGGTTCAGAGGAACCATTAGTTAGAGAATGAAATATTTAATTACCTATATAGGTAAGTGTTGCTCAGGATTATTTGGTGAATCAAAATCAAAAAATGTTTTTTTGATAACCCTTCCTTTTGCAGCCGCTTAGATGTTTGAGTGTTATAATATTTTGACAAGTATCGGCTGAGACCTGTTTGATATAATACCTACCTGGTTATCTTTAAAAATCGTTTTCGTACTGATAACATGATAAACAACAGAATTTAATTGATCATACGCACGTAAGCACGATCGCCCGCACGTACTTGTTGATGGGTTAATGGAAAAGGATTTTTATCTACTTGATAATTAAGTTAAATATTAGAAAAAAATGTCTAAGAGCAAAGAACACTGATGTCATCTTTAGCAAAGAAGTACAGAGTAACGCAACCGTAATGTGGTGATATTATATTGTAAAACAATTTACTCGTTTTGTATACAACACCATTATTTTCACTAGTTATTTTTTATTGAACCCCGTAACAGACTACAAGATAATTCATAAAGGTAATCAAACAATCTATTTTAACAGGAATAAACTAAAAAAAGATGAAATTTGTTTGGAACCACACCACACTGGCATTCTACCTTTTAATATAAAACTAGTTTTCGCCCGCGACTTTGTCTGCGCGGACTACAGTTCATCGCGATAAAAGGCATCCTCTGTTCTTCTAAGATATTAAAACAAACAAACAATCAAACCAACAGACAACGTTTCACTTTTATATATTGGTATGGATTGTCTGCGGGCCTAAATATTTTTTTTCGTATAATATATACTTCAGACGGGCTTATGATACCTAAATCGAATGATAAACCAATGCAAAAGTATAGCACCACCTCTCTTGATGCTTTTTGACAGACTTGTTATTATTTTGTTTCCATGCCAACCGTTCCTTACAGCGAGTAATCGACATTTTCCAGTTTTCCCGTGGCAACTTACAATTATCCGGGATAAAAAGTATCCTAAGTTAGTCTCTGTATTGTACAGTACCTGTTTGCAAAGTTTCATTAAAATCGGATCAGGTGTTTTGGCGTGAAAGCTCCCCAATAACCAAACAAACCACAACGTTTCGCTTTTATATATTGGTGTGGATTCTACAAAACAAACTACAAAACTGACTTCAAAAACTTGTTTACTGTTCTTAATATACAAAATTATTACAAACTAGCTATACCCGCGGCTTTGCCCACGTGAATTGTGTTAGTCCAGGACTAAAAGTACCTATAAAATACAATAATATACAAAATTTCTTCAAAATTCGTACAGCCGTCAAATAGTTTTTATTGATTGCTTGGCATCTAATCATGGGATTAAGATACGAAATACCTACCCCAGTTTTTAAGTCAAACCCTAAGCTATCCAACAGTGAAAACCGCATCTCAATCAGTCCAATAGATTTTACATGATGCGCGAACAAACATACAGTGAAACAAACAGACAAACATGATTTTTTATAATGTTATATTCTTGTTGTAGCTTATTTTAAGTATACACTTTTTTTTTAATTATCTTCTATGATTTTTTCGTACTTATTGCTTCATTTTAAGTATAGATAGATAGAAGATAAATCGTGTCAACGACGAATTACTTTAAAATAAAGAACAACCTTCCTCAGAGCTTCGAAGCAGTCGGAGTTACGGAGGATGCGCAAAACTGCCCCAGCTCCGGCGCTGACGGAACCTATGTCAGATTTTTATACATGTTATATATATAAATAAAATAATGTATATGATCTCCCTAATCAGTGGCTGAAAAATATTGCCCAGATGATTCTTTCAGGGGCAAAGAATTAGATGACAAAAAATAAAATAATGTATAATATGTAGATTAAAAAAACTAAAAGACACGCTCTCGAGCGATTAACTAGTAGTTACTGAAAAGTTCTACAATCTGGCTCCATCACCAGACCCTCTATACCAGGAGCAATCTAAAGGACTCAACAAAACGAATCATATGAGCCTAAACTCAAGGGGTTTGCTAGTAGCCACTGAAAAGTTCCACTATCCACTTTCAGGTTCCATCATCAGATCAGCTCTAAAATGTTTTGTCATCCGAACTACATACACATACAAACATTTTGATACGACAATTAGAAGAAGGTTATTGACTTCTAAGATTTTATTACATTGTTAGTTAGTTACAGGTACAGGTGAAGCTGATAACAGCGTGTTAAAAATCATGTAACACATGAAATAATGGCTGCTGAATGGCTTGTATTTTAGTTGCAGTGATTAATAACGAGTATTCGTTCTTAAAACTTATTTCTTTCTCAGAATACTATTATTATAATTGCTTGTCGCTCAGATCATTCCAAAAACAATAGATTTCATTGTTGAACAGGATTGAAAGATATCCCGGTAGCTGCTGATATATGCTGAGTCCAACAGATTGCTCTTGGTAACGAGGGTCTGGTGATGGAGCCAGATTGTATAATTCTTCAGTAACTACTAGTTAACCGCTTGAGAGCGTGTCTTTTAGTTTTTTTAATCTACATATTATAAATTATTTTATTTTTTGTCATCTAATTCTTTGCACCTGAAAGAATCATCTGGGCAATATATTTCAGCCACTGATTAGGGAGATCATTATACTTTTTATATATATATATATATATATATATACATATATATAAAAAGTATAAAAATCTGTTATTAGTCCCATCAGCGCCGGAGCTGGGGCAGTTTTCTATGAAATTTACGCATTCTCCTTAGACTTAAATATTTTAAGAGCGAAGTTTTTATTTTGAGTACCAAAGCATGCAAAATGTTCATGGAAAAGCTGAGCTTCAACTCAATCACGTTTTGATCCAGTAACACGCTATCCAATGACCAACAAAATAACGTCTATTTTTAGCCCCAGGAAGTCACAATTCTAGCAGAGTTCGCCGATTAGTTCTATTGACACGAATCCTTCAGCTGCCTACAATGACATCAGCATCACTCGATGTCTTTTAATATTGGTGACATCAGAGTAGGCTGTCTTTATTATAACTATCATGCGATGGGTAAAACTAGAGGCCAGCGGCCACTCGATGTCAAAATAAGCCGACTGGGTAACAATAGGATCTTATGAATTGTTATAACATAAGACTTACCGGCTGCTCGTATGCAATTGATAATATGATTAATTTCAACGCTTCACCGCACATTTAAGTGTTCAATTAGATTAACAGCCACACACAACCATTTAAACGAGTTCTTGTAGAAGTATTTATTACCTACTGTCCCAACCCTACCACCACTAATACGAGTATATTAAAGTGACTTTTTGTTAGGAAGGGTTGTTCGTACGTCGGCCTACCGAGCGAGCGCAAAACGCAAGCGAAGCGTCTTCGTTTCAGCTTGGGCAAAAACGCTTTCATATGTCCGGATGTCTGTCCGGATCTCTGATCTCCTCTATAGGTCGCATTTCTCAACCGATCTAGACGAAACTTGGTATACAGGTTAAATGATTTTAGATTTTTTTAGTTGTCGAGGATTGTTGATGGGGGGGGGGGGGGTTGACTTCCCCCAAATAGTGAAAAAAAGGGGGCTACTGAATATCTCCGCCTTATTATTTCCGATTTCGATGGTTCTTTTTTATATGAAAGGTTAATTTTTATTATAAACTTTAATTTGGTCTCATAAAAATTGAAGATCTGAGGAGGATATTGGGCATGATGAGCAGTCTCTCAAAAATCAAAATGCAGTAGATTTCTCACTTTTAGGTTTCTACTAGTGGAATCAGCCCTTTACCCACTAGGTAGGGATGTCTACAGCTCACAAAGCCACTAGTAATATTTTTCATCCCCAAATCGGAAGTTTGTCCGAGTTGCCACATCAAAAATATTATATCTATTCCCAACTCGGGCACGGTTGTTTGGTCAACCGGTAAACCCATTGACCGCCAGGGCCCTAGGGGACGCTCTGTCACGCCAATCTCGTATTGTTATGTATACTGTGCCAATACAAAGGAACCGAATGAAAGGGAAATTTCTTGTTCAAACTCAAAGCCTCTACTTAGTCTGACAAATATAATGACATGACGCGATTGTAATCAGTAAGCGTAATTTAAAATGGCCTGTCTATTGCAGTTTTATGATTGCAGCAAAGATTTTGAATTACGCTTATTGACATCAGTGATAACACGGTGACGTTCCATATAGACCCCATCTACATAAACAAATAAACGAAGCTCAAAACAAATCCATACTACTCTATGAGCATACCTAACTACCTAGTTTACCAAATTTTATTGATTTGTAATTTTAATGCATAACCTTATTTTTTTATATAAAAATAAAAGTATGTAATAATTTTGTTTTTCTTTTTGTTCGTGTGATAAGTTTATGTGAGATATAGATGTATTTGACTTCTTGACTTGTTTGTTGATACGGTGCTATTATTTTTCCTCTTTATAATTAATATTTTTTATGCATTAAATAATACCTCAATGTTTTTATGTATTTTTTATTACCTAGTTATTTATTCTGTGTCCAAGAGGACGCCCTGAAATAAATTAGAAGGTATGTAGTGCGTTAATTTTAATAATAGCACTGGATGTTACTATTTAAATTTTCATGTTGAATAATAAAAACAACAACATTTGCTAAGAAAATACTTTGTAGAATTTTCAGAGAAAATATTGTATTTAGTATAGCGCCACCTACGCGATGTGAAGCAAATTAACAAAGCATTATAAACATTACACTTACAAATGAAGAAGTAGCGCAGCGCGCCGCAGTCTTAGAATTGCTTCTAGTTCCAGAGGAATTGTAGAGATGGCGCTAAACTCATAATTTATTATTTTCTGTCTAGTAGTTTAATTTTATAACTTCGCGAGTGCTACGTCGTCACAGATAATCTGTGTACGTCGTCAATATTTTTTAGTTCATCCAAAGGTTGTCTGTAAGAGATTGCTGTAAGCTATAAGACAGCCAATTGTGTTACCACGTTTTTATTTTTTTGGTCATTTTGTTTACAATGTATGTTATACAAAAGAGTTATCTATCCATCTATCTATACATTTACACAAGCTAGGTACTAATGGCCCAACTAAAAATTCATCAGTCTCTGTTTTAATAATTATACTGTGCATTTCGATAATCCATATCCATACTATATTATAAAAGCGCTATCTGAATTATATCTTAGAATTTACGTTGGTACACTTCAACGAAAATACAAAATAAATATTATTTATACAAGTGTTATTTCGACTGTAATAGCGTAAAATTTAGCAATAAAAAAATAAGCTTTATAGACCGGAATCAGTGGCGCACTTTCGGAGAGGCCTATTTCCAACGTGTTTGTTTGTTTGTCGTATGAGGTAGTGCTGGCCTCTGGTTTCATAGTTTGTCAGGTCACCCGAGGGCTTCTGACGTGGCTTAACGACTGCTATGAATAAATAACAGCCGGGACCGACAGCTTAACATGCCCTCCGAAGCTCGGAGCGATGGAAAGCGAAAGTAACTCTGTCTGTCTGTTACCTTTTCACGACCAAACGCCTAAAACCAATCTTGATGAAATTCGGTATGGAGATAGTTAGAAGGTAAGTACCGACAAGCGCTCGTCCAAAAAGTAAGGAACAAACTCGATTTATGTACGCGTAAGGACCGCGTATTGACGCTCGGCGACACACACACAAGTAAAGAAATAATGTTGCTAGAGGAATCACATTGATCTATTTTAGCATATTTTTTATTGATTAATATTTTTTATGATACCGTATATTAAAGATTGGACGGTTACTAAATACAATAGAACGTAATAAGGAAATTACAAAATGGGTAGTTAGGTAAGAGAAAGTTGATGGATGAGTTAATGATTTGCGGACAATAGAATGAGCTTTGATATTATTGGATGACGGGTTGCTTGGTGGAATAAAAATAAGCCATCTATTTAAAAAACCGGCCAAATGCGAGTCGGACTCGCGCACGGAGGGTTTCGTCCTTTTTTGTGATACAATTTCATCTTTACGGTTTATGGATTTTTTCTTTACATTTACTTTGCATTGCTTCTTGCCAAATTTCATGATTCAAAGTCAACGTGAAGTACCCTGTAGGTTTTGATGCCATTGCGAGTTTTAAAATATGAGGCCTTATCGGCCGTATCTATTGATAACGTTAACTTATAGGTTTGATTTTTTCACCGCTCTGAGGGATTGTAAACTTGAGTATTTGATATTCATATCAACTTCATACCTCCACGCGTTCTTTGGAAAAGGGTCTTGACAGACAGAAAGACAACAAAGTGATCCTTTATTAGAAGGGTTCCTGTTTTTCTGTTGAAGTATGGAATCCTAAAACATCAGAATCACTTAACATCATCATCTCGACGACTCCGTGGCGCAGTTGGTAAAGCTCCTCCTGGTTGCTAAGATTAGTTCCCAAGTTTGTATCCCATCTGGGCAAACATATCTGTGATGAGCATACACGCTTGTTCCCGGTTCTTGGATGTTTTTGGTGTGTTGATGGGTATGTCCATATTGCCCATGGCGAACGTGACATAGATAATCCTGGTGCGGGGATATGAGTGTGCAACATTTGTTTTATTATAATTTTATCAATTTATCTTAGCCTTAGAAACTTTTAATTTTAATATCTGATATAATTACGCTGTTTACAACCGATTGAATTATATCGTCGTATATATGTCGAGCCACAGAGACCTCTTAGCTCCCAATTTTATAATAATTAATTGGGTATATAATTATGAATTGATATTATTTGTTTTCATTAATTGAATTATTTGTTTAAATTTATTTCTCAGTAATTTTTTGCTTTAAATTTTATTTCTAAATTATTGTAATATTTTCCTTAATAATTTATATACAGGTATTATTTTGTTTTATTGTAATTGAAGCAGTAAGCAAACATGTTTAGACTGTCCAGCGCAGCGAATCATTTCATCTGTAAACACCTTTTTCACTGGGTTCCCAAGAAACAGGCGATGCCTAGTTTGGGGCCCGTCGCTAATATTTATAGTATTTTGAACATGTCTCAATGTAATTTTCTTAGTTTAATATGTAACTTTCTGCGAATAAATAAATATTATTATTATTATTATTATTATTATCAGCCCCCATCAGTCCACTACTGGACATACAACTCTTCCTTTTCAACCGCCGCTAGTTATTTTGCGTCTTGTTTATCACATATATTTGTTTACTAGCTGTGCCCGCGGCTTTGCTCGCGTCGTCTTTTCATTTACAAGTAGTGTTATTCCAGGACTAAAAGTACCTATAAGGTACAATATAATTACTACATTTCTTCAAATTTCGTTCAGTCATCAAATAGTATTTCACAAAAATAATATCAGTAGATTGACATTGTTTTTGTTCGTCTGTTTTATTATATGATATAGTAGCTTTACCCGCAGCCTGCGTGGTCATTTAATTTAAAAATAGCCATACATGTTATTCATCCAGGGTATAACCTATCTCTATTCCAAATAATTCCATCACAATCCGTTCAGCCGTTTGAGAGTGAAATATGATGATGATGATGATGATGATGATGATGATGAAAAGTATCCTATGTATTATTCAAAGGTATAAGCTATCTCAATTCTAAATTTCATCTAAATCCGTTCATCCATTTGAGAGTAAAGCATGATGATGATGATGATGATGAAAAGTATCCTATGTATTATTGTAGGGTATAAGCTATCTACATTCCAAAATTCATCAAAATCGCTGTTATTGCGTTAAAACTCCCCAAACAAACAAACGATTTCACTTTTATATATTGGTGTGGATAATCAACAAAAAACGATAAATTAGTTTTTCGTATTCTAGCAACATCAAACCATTAATGTATTAACAAAAGTAAATTAATAATTATCACGTATCAACAAAACTTCAATAACGGCAATTTTTTTTTTCAATATCTTGCAACCCAAAACCATTATGGCGTCAGTCAAAACTACGATTTATTTTTCTGTAACGTTTGATTAATTACTTAAGAAATGTAGGCTATAGTGTTGTACTTACACGTGATAACCGATCAATACGATGTCGTGCACTGACAAATACTTTTTTTTTTTTTTTTTTTTTATGAATGACTAATGCTGTTGGCCTTGTCGGCCTCTACAGCTTGAACCGGACTTGGGGGCGGGCGCTTACAAGCACTCCGCCGCAATGCGCGATGCAGAAGGCGCACGCCGCCTAGGGGGTACGGCCCTCGGCTTGGACGGCCGTCTGATTACGGGGGTAACGAACTAAACACCCCTGGATCGCTACCGTTAAGTAGTGATCGTAGGTGCCCTTTCATTGATTTTTATAACTGACCGCCGATTCGTAATACACCTTCGAGAAGAATCGGCAAGAAACTCGAAAGCGAATAATATCTGACTATGTGTTATGGGACCTTCGACCTCGCCGGCGAGGTCGGTGTCTGTGTCTAAGTATGTTGATACCCCCCTGGCGGGGTGCCAGAGGTGGTCGAATTGGACGAGGCCATCGCTGCCAGTACTTTGACTGCGATGGCGTCGTCCGGATCGTCCAGGACATCGCGGGGACGTCTACGGAGGGCGATACTGTCTGTCGTATAGTCGGAGGCTTTTACTACGAGCGGGTTGGGGTGGTGGGGCGCCGCATCAAAGTAGCGGCGAGAGGCATCTTTCATGAATTGACTGATCGAGGGAAGCTCGACATCGCGGTGCAGGTCGGCGTTCCTCTGGTACCAGGGAGCGCCGGCTGCATTTCGAAGGAATTTATTTTGGACTATCTGGAGCGGTTCCAAGATTTCCGGACTGGCGTGCGCGAATGCTATAGACGCGTAAGTCATGACGGGGCGGATGCAGGCTTTGTAAAGCGTCACCTTATTCCTAAGGGACATTTTACTCCGCTTGCCTAAGAGATGGTAAAGGCGGCCTTGGAAGAAGGACGCCCTGTTACGGACTACTTTGACGTGTTTGTCGAATTCTCAGTCGATAATCAAGGGTAACTCCTAGGTATTTGGTTTGTTTAGTCCACGGGATGGGTTGATCGAACATCGTAAGACGACCGGATGGAAGGTACCGCTTTATGTCCTCAGTAAAGCGCATTGCTGCGCTTTTCTCAGGGTTCACCAAGATGCGCCATCTTCGGAACCACTCTCCGAGGGCGACGAGCGCCCGTTGGATGCGTTTCCGAAGATGGGTTGGCTTCCATCCGGTCGCGTAAATCGCGGTATCGTCGGCGAAGAGGAAGATCTCTACGTTTGGACAATTCGGCGCGATCGCTAAGCCTTTTAAGGCTTTGGTTGATCTTCTTCACTATCAGGGCGCCTACTTACTTTCTATTCCTAATACTTCTATGCCTAGAAGGTGCTCACCCATCGCGTGCAGGCTAGAATGCACCGTAACACAACGCGCGAGAACTTCCATTGCTCTAACCGTTTCAGAATCGCTCTGTCCCTTTTTCGCTCGGTAGGGTTGTATTAAGATATGACTAGGTACTTGTACTACTAATTATTCTGTGATATGTTATGAATTAGATATTGTAACAGAATAAATAAGTATCTAATAATGTATTATGTTATTGCTTATTATTATAAATTAAAATAGTTCTATTACATACTATGACATTCTTATCAGAATAGACCTACTACCTCATTTTTACTACCTACCTATCCCGTCGTTCAGAACGCCGATAAGTTTAGTGAGATACCTACCTACGTATAAGTGTCGTTGGTTGATTATGATTATATCCTAAAGGTATTGCACTTTGATGAATAAAGGTGTCTGAATTCCTTGCTTTATAATGAGTGAAAGTCGTCATTTCTATCACTATTCAAACAGCCGAATGCTATGCAGTACCTTCTAGGTTACTTCTTGGTACTCATAATTAAAACACGAATAAAATTTGACAATAACTTTACGTAAGTAGGTACTTTATCGCTAAGTACAAGTTGCGGAGTGCGACCGCCCAGGGCCTGGATTCTGTATGACCACTCACGCCAATTCCACGCGAATTCCACGCCGATTCCACGCTGCCTGCGTGGAATCACGAACAAATTCCACGCAGGCGGCGTGGAATTGGCATGGAATTGGCGTCTTAAAATTAGAGAATTAGGCCCCTGGTATAGGTACGGCCGCCACATTGAATTAAAAAAAAAAACTATGTTACTCGATATAACGATAACGATATCGATGGATTCTAACGATATCACATATATCCAAAAAAAAACAGGCATTTAAAAGTTATGGTGGAATAAAGAAACACATACATATATACATAGGTACTTATATACATTGATACATACATACATACATACATACATACATCCATACATACAAACATACATGAATTCTAAAAACATTACACTCTTTTTTTGGGCAGTCGTGTAACAGCTGTTAAAAGTCCTAATCCGGGACTTCAAGGCAAACACAGCGGACTGTATATCTGGTATATGAATCCAAGCAATAGAAGAAGATGCACTAAGAAGCGCGAGTGGTGTCGTTGGCTATTATTTATTCTGTGTCGTCGGTGGCTTAAACACAGAATAAATAATAGACTTGGAGATGAGTGTCGGTAGCCCTCCGCCCTCCGCCCTCCGCGCAGCCCGCGCCCGCCACCTGCAGCGAACGAGCATAATATAAGCCCCATGTGCTGGGCTATTTATTTTTTACTATTGATGTCCACGCGGGCAAAGCAGCGTCAATAAAAAAATATAGTTTATGTTCTGGTTTTTTTTCAGCTGGACGACGCCACTCTCCAGGTGTTCAAAGACGGCGACTACGGCCCGTACCTGGATCTGGACTCAACTCTGGGAGAACAGGATGAAGAGCTGGAAGGTCTGCAGGAGAAGTAAGTCTTACCTCCTAATCTACACGAGAAACAATACATAAATCAACTAGCTTTGACGGAGAAAATAATAACTTTTAAGATAATAATAACTTGTATCTAGAATGTTTACACATCGTAGAATGCGGTATTTTTAAAGATACTTAATCATACTCGACAAAACAAAACTGTTACTTAGGTACCTAATTATTTAGTGCTTTGGCTATTAGAGGACAGTTCAGGCTAACATTAAGCATTAAGTAATTTAGTGTTAACAGGTTAGTTTTGTAATAGAGTAGAAAATCTTAAAAATTTACTTTATTTTTGTCATGATGTGTATATATGTATTTTTTAATTGTCATACCATATATATATATATATATAATTATATATATATATATATATACATAAACACACACACACATAACAACACATATATATATACATATATATATATATATATATATATATATATACATATGAACACATATATATATATATATATATATGTGTTCACTATCACCGATCAAGTGGTCAAAAGCAATGTTGATGAAACTTACTTATAACCCAGGTAGTTAAAGAATGAGATTGTAAACGGCGGCGGTGTTGTGATGTACGGTCAGCACAAAAGAAAAGGAAATATATTTATCAGAAATATTGTTATGTATAGAATCTGTAAATCAAAGTAACAAAAAAATATAAAGGGAAAGCTACATTTTTATTCTTTCCATTATTGGAAAAAGCAATTAAGAAATAAAACAGACTGTTCAGTCAACATTTATTGTAAATGCATAACAATAACTCTTTATTTCCATTATACATCGATTAACAAAAAACTAATAGTAATAAGTAATCATATGGCGATCTTATCGCATATAACAATCTTTTACATACAACCTTTGGTTAGATAGAGTAAACGAAAATAGAGACTCCGTCTACTTTTGTTCGTATAAACTAGATGTATACTTATGATAAAGCAGTATGTATCAAAAAGTCTGAACAGGAATAATAACATTATGAAAAACGGTATCTGTTTTCTATTTGTTTCTGCCTCACATATAAACTACTGGATCGATTCAAATGTGGTTTTCTCTGTTAAATAGCTTAGGCTTTATTCAAAATATGTCATACTGTTATCATCATCTGTTATGATGACTAGAAGCCGAGCAATTGATAAAAAAGTATTTGATGGCTAAACGAATATTGATGAAATTCATTAAACGTCGAAATAACAATAGAAGTATAAAAAACTGCGAAAAGTCCCGGTGTGAGCGATAGACGGAAATATAATCTGAGCGGGACAGCATGAGAGTGGCCGCTATTCATAATCCCATTCTTTAAATACGCGGGTTATACCTACCTTTAATTTCCTGAATCAAAATTAATTTTGCAAGCATCTTATCTATATGTTTTAAGTAACAACTCCTCTTTAATAATTTGTCTATCAGCCTAATTTGATACGCATGGAAGTTCCTTATTACCCGACTACGGCGAAGCAATGGAAGGGTTATGAGTTTAACAGTCTATGTATGTATGTGGATGTTCCACCATAGCGTCGGCCGTTCGTCGTCTGATTTTGACACGCAAGGTATCAATCGATTCCTCTTCATGTATTAAATAAAGAGTGTCATAGTCTACGGTGAAGCAATGGAAGGGTTATGGTTCAAATGTCCGATTTTGACACGCGAGGTAACAATCGATTCTTCTTCATCGTAAGAGAGGCATAAGATATTGTTTACCCGACCGTAGCGTAGTCGGGTTTTGTCTTACGTATGTCTTGTTTAATATTTCAACATCTGCATAATAAAAACACCTCATGTATACACCCTTTTGAATTACAATTTGTGTCCTTGGTTACTCTTATTATTATTTTATTCTAAGCCTTGGTTACCCAGTCACTAAGGAGACGGCTAGGGGGCCGTTTTAAAGTTTAGAGGTATTTTAAGGTGTACTTATTGTGGAATATAACTATGTGAAGTTTATATATTCAATATAAGGAAGGAACTTGAAGTTTCCATCAAAGGCATTGCTTTGATTATTTCCTGGTATAGTTGGAACCAATCTTTATGGCGGTTGTGAAGCGCGCTGCGATTGCGTCGTCGCGCTGGTACAGTAAGGTTTGCAATTATTAGAGTATTTTTTTTACTACCTACTTGTAGAATATAATAAAAATAATAATAATAATAATAATAATAATCACCTTATTACACCACAATTATGGAACATATATAAAAGAGTTTATTTTAAAAATAGGCACAACGATTTGCCGATAAGAATATTTAAAAAAAATATAGTTTTATCGGCAAAAGCGATCTCTTCCAGACAACCTTTGGATGGACAGAAATTACGAAATAAAAAAGGACGGTGGTGCAAAACAATACAATAAATCATGCAAAATAAACATGACTTGTACATAGATATTTAATAAACTACATAAACCATACTTACTTACATGTCACATGCAAATAATGTTATGATTGAAAAAATATGTGTGGTATGTACCTACATACAAATAATGGAATAATAAAAAAAATGTATTGTTATGTTTTTAGTAGCTAAATTAGCGTCGACGCTTAACGCTTAACATTATTTTTTAACCAATCATGATATTATGTTAACATACGTCAACACAATAATATTGATATCTGAATATGCTGATATTGTGTTGGTAATTGTATTGGTTGGTAGAGTTCGAACCAAACTTAATGGCGGCTGTGAAGTTGGCGCGGAGCGCTGCGCAATAGCATATTAGGTATGCGCGGGCGTTGGAGGGGTGAGAGGATGCGCGATGCCGCGCTAACAGCGCACAGCCGCTATTAAGTTTGGTCCGTACTATAACAAACAACTTTAATAAAATAACTAACTGTATAGACTATATACTGTACTTGAACAGAATCGCACGCATGTGTGCAGCGTACGGATTTAGCGTGCACACAAGCACAACCGCGGCGGGCGCGCGCGGTATGCGGTGGGCTAGCGGGAGGGTGTGCCCCGGCCTCTCACCTCTTCAAAGCCCACTTACACCTAAAATTAGCTATTGTGCAGCGCCTTGCGTCTAATTTCACAGCCGCCATTAAGTTTGGTTCGAACTACTGAAGAACTATCCATTCCAGTATATAAAAGAGAAACGTTGTTTGTTTGTTTGTTTGGGGAGCTTTCACGAGATTTTGATGAATCTTGGAATGGAGATAGCTTATACCCTGGAATAAAACATAGGATTTTTTTATCCCCAAAAATTGTAAGTTTTCACGGGAAAACTGAAAATAGCTGGAAAAATGTTGATTACTCGCTGTAAGAAACGGTTGCCATGGATACGAAATAACAAGTATGTCAAAAAACATCAACTGTGGTGCTATGCCTACTTTTACATTGGTGTTTAATATCCTAGAAGAACATAGGATGCTTTTTTCGCGATAAACAGTAGTCCGTGCGGATGAAGTCGCGGGCGGGAAATCTAGTACGTTATATAATCTTATATATCGTGTTATATATTCTTGTCATACCTCACCTGATGTTATAGGATGCTGCGGTCAAAATGGTACCGACACGCTTACTTAGAAGTAACCAGTTCAGTTGTGACATATATCTCATCGTCTCGCGTGACCCCAGTTTTTAATTATAACTATCGGGAAACACATAAAGCTGGTGATAGATAAAGCTGCGGATCATATCTTCCGCATGTTTTGCTTAGATCGGCCCACTTTTGTAAGAGATAACGCTATAACTTCCTTATTCATCATCATCATCATACTCGCGCTATTCACATGATTCTCTCAGAGACCGTAAATCAGAACCGTTGTACTAGTACTACATATTCTGCGCTTGGACGTCTCCACAAAATCGCAACGGGAATCGGCAATAATACTAACCTTAGTTTGTCGAATCGCGGTTTGTTTATAAGTCGCATGGGTTAGTACTGGCAGGCCTCTGGTGTCAGAGATAGATAGGCCACCCGAGGGCCTCTGACATGGCTTAATAACGACAGCTTTAATCAATAACAACCGGGACCGACAGCTTAACGTGCCCTCCGTCTGAAACACGAAGCGCCATCACCATATAAACAAGTCTATCTGAAAGTTTTTAAGTCCTTCGACAAATATTATGAGCGGCCCACTGTCACTTCAGCATGATTGAGCAGTATTCAAGGCTACGATGATAACTTTTTTTTAGTACTATTCATTCTGTGACTTAGTTTCTGTTTAGCAACTTGTCTCGGATTTTAACTTTCAAAGATTCTCCAAACTTTTTGAACTGCTCAAGGAAGGCAAACAACGAATGAAAAAAAGGAAAACCCAGATTTTGACAATTTCTTGTTCGTCAATAATGAACTAAACGATTTATATAACGTCAAATGATTTGTCAAATGCGTAATGTATCACGTCCCCTCACAGCCGCCCCAACGCCGCTGGTTTATTGAATAAACGTTTCAGGATATTGGTACATACTACATAACAAATGCACATTTACATGCACGGGTGCAGGGATTTTTGAGAGTATCACATCGCTCAACAAATAAGGATGTGCCTAGACGAGTATTTAACTGTGGGATAATACTAATCTTAGGTTATCATCAGGAAAGTGATGTGCTACTGTTGAATCGATCGAGATTCTCAAGTCGTCTGTTTTTTTTTTAATGTATGTTCGTTACCTCATATCGCTAGCTTACTTACTTGCTTGCTTGCTTTTCGTATGAGGCCATGGCTTCTAGCGTCATAGCTTAATATTTTGTGGATCGTTTTTTTTTTTGTTGATTGTGTATACCTACATTGTGGCTCCATTTTTTTTTATAAGGCCTCATCTTTTATCTACAGGCTTTCTTAACCGATTGGGTTCTTGTTCTATTTAAAACGGTAGACTTTTGTAGTCTCGTACAAAAAAACATCAAAATTAGTTTAGTATTTTTTAATATTGTAGTCCATATTTTTGTGATTATGTTTCCTCATATCTTCGAAATGTCATTAGATGATAGAATCATCTAATGACATTCTTATAATTAAAATATTTAATTTTCTGTGTTGTCTTGCATAAAGTTCACCAAAATTGGTTTAGTAGCAATGTCATCAGCAAATCCATTTGTGTTTACGTTTCCTGATATGTTTGGGATGTCATTTCATCAAAATTCGTAAGAACCTTCCTATTTTTTAAATTAGTAATCTATTTGATTTGTGTTTATGTTTCTCTTATATCTCCGTGATTAAAAATCACTCGCGGTACTTGCAAAATCTGATTGGCACTTGGCGGTACTTGCAAAGTCTACCTACTCTTGCCAAAAATCTCTCTTGCAAAAAGTTTGTTAACTTTACGTGTGTAACTACAAACCCATTATTACAAACTTTGATGGAGAAACTTTGAATTACCTGGTTTAGTTAAAAAACTTACAGCTAGCACCAATGGTAATTATTATATTAACAGAGAAGGTAAAAATGCACTAAACGCCCTCAAAATTGTCCCGCAAACTTGTTTTTACACTCGCTCAGTCAGCTTGTGGCAACTCAACGTGCGCGATGTCCAGGAGCCCAATTCTCGCACAAATAGACATAATATGTCGGATTCAAAATTATCTCTAATATTAAATCTCTACGAAAAATGTCGCCAAAATGTCTACAATTTCCAAAAACTGCATTCACGGTGACTAGAGAGATTTTGGTCATAGACTTTTTCATAGACATTTGAAAATACGTTCCATTTTCTCGACTGCGTTGACTTAAAATCGAGAAACGTCACGACTGTCGATTTTAAATGTTTATATATATGTAAATTATGTATTAATGTATAATACATACATTTTATACATAATTGAATCAATTTATACAAAGTAGACGGTTTTCAAATGGAGAATTTTAATATCAAATTAAGTATGTA
Source organism: Alsophila aescularia (assembly GCA_946251855.1). Taxonomy (NCBI): domain Eukaryota; kingdom Metazoa; phylum Arthropoda; class Insecta; order Lepidoptera; family Geometridae; genus Alsophila; species Alsophila aescularia. The sequence goes on from OX276373.1 coordinate 104,957,360, forward strand.
CTTTCGCATGAAACGAAATCTGTTTTCTGCAATGTCAAATTGAAATATTTATCATCTATGCCAAGATTTCCAGCGACTGACTGCCAGCCAAGTGCCAAGCGTGACAGTGATGCCACCTTTGGGTATTTTTTCCTAGATTTAGAGTAAAACTGAACACACAGGGTTTTTTTTTTTTAGAGAATGAAATTATTCATGGTATTTTATCATGTTTTAGGGTGTCGTGTCGTGTCTCATCGGCTCTTTCCTCCTCGGCTCGGCGATATTCGATGTTTCACATCTGTCAAGCATCCCGCGACGACTCATTTTTTTAATAATGATACTAGCTGAAGGGCTGAATATTTTGAGATTTATTGTTTGTTTGTTTGTTTGTCGTATGAGGTAGTGCAGGCCTCTGATGTCAGAGTTTGTCAAGCCGCCTGAGTGCATCTGACATGGCTTAACGACTGCTATTAATCAATAACAGCCAAGACCAACAACGTGCCCTCCGAAGCACGGAGCGATGGAAAATCGCACTTTTGAGATTTATGAAGAATAGTTTAGATGTACTTACTAGCCAAGATAAACTTATGATATTCACTCATCTCCATATCTTATCTCTCTCATCTTCATATCTCATCTCTCTCATCTCTCTCAACATGCAAAACGAACGTTGATCGAAAACATTTCAGAACGCTAATTTCGCCCACAAATGTCCAAAGCGAACGGTAAATGTAATAGCGTTTTTCGCCATTTGCTTCAAAACGAACGGCCTACATAGTTAACAAACGGTTCGACTTCTCATCGAAATGACATGTCTATTGCTTCGGACCATGTCGAGCGCTGGGCGTAGACATATCTCTATCGTGACTTTCCGAGAATACGGAATTGGATCGACATACACCATTTTTTTTCGAGTCCGGCGGACAAGGCATAATAACGACACTCGTAATCACTGATGCTGAGATCTTTATTCACCAATTTCATTGCTTTATACGCTTGAAGAAGAAGATTTTTCTGTTACTATATAATAACCTAATTTCGAAGTCCAAGCAGGGTTGGGTTATAATGATTGGCAATCAGCAGCTCTCTGCCTTGACTGATGCCTGCATGTGACAATGGATCCGGCCTTGCAGCAATCATTGCGGGAAACGTACCTTAGTTCAGGCTCGTGTAGTCACATTAAAATACCGATAATCTCACTACATGGTAATATTTAAAAATAAAGTTTCAAAATGCGTCTCGTGCACAAAAAACTACATGATTTTGTTCAATAATTTTAGTATACTTTGAAAAATACTGTTGCAATTATATCTTTTTTTTTTATTACGGACTAGGCAATCGTTTGACCACGATCTCACCTGATGGAAAGCGATGATCTGTGACATACCTAACTATTAATCCTACCCTAGTTCCTATCATACTAGGTAATATTAAAAATGCGATTTTATGTATGTTAGTATTTATTCTGCTGAAATGGCTAAAAAGAATTTGATGAAATTTTGAACGTTAATGTAGATGTACTTCATGTCCTGGATTAACACATAAGATACATACTTTTATCCCGGAAAATTATACTATTTCTTTGTGTTGGTGATAATATTTTATGTTCTGGCTCATTGTCAACGTGGATGAAACCGCGGGATGTAGTACGTTAAGTCTGAGTTAAGCCCAACGATAACTAGTATAACAAAAGCAAGAACTGCCATCATAAAGATACGTTCGACGCTGTTAGAAAAACCAGTTTCCGCGCGTAGAATAGATTTCCAAATGTTGTTGTCGTACTGTGCAGGTTTTCTCTTGGTTCAATTTAAATGCCTTTTTTTACAGTTCCGTAGTCAAAAAAGGAACATTTGTAGTTTCGTCACGTTCCGTACATCCGTCCGTCTGTCTGTATGTCACATCAGGACACTATAAACACAATAAAGTTAGATGTATGTTTTTTTGTATAAATATTTATAACCGCTACAGAGATGCATAAAAATATGTATTATAAATATTTTTGAGGGCCTCCCCAGTAAAAGTAAAAGTAAGTAGTAGTCCCCAGTATAAGTACATGAAAAGAGAAGAAGAAAATGAAGTTGTTTGTGTCCTCATCCAGTGAGGTCACAATGAATCGGTATTTCAAATTAAAATGAGGTTTGTAAGACTGTGTTTTAGGAAATATGCGGGCTCTAAAATGACCTGTTTGCTTGAGTTGTATGTCTTTATAAAGTTTCATCAGTTTCATTTTTTTTATCATTCTAGGACCTCGTGCATAATACGAGTATAAAAACAACATCATCACGGCTATCTAAAGTTCACTAATTTACGATATAGATATGTTTATAGCTGACCAAAGTGCTCCAACTTTGTTAGCTATCACCTAAATACTATTGGGCCGATTGCAATGTGGTTTTCACAGTTGGGCAGCTTAGGTTCCTGGCTGTCTTAGCGTGTCCGACACGAATAGTTTTTAAGAACTTTACTTTCTACTTTCCGCACTTCGCTGCTATTATCAAACGCGTCCAGCTTACTCCACCACCTCCTGTCCAGACTAAGTCAAACAAAATGAAGAAACACATTTCTATACAATAAATTAGGGTTCCTTTAATGAGTCGTGCGCGGAAACAAGGCCCAAAGGTCGTCGCACTATTTTCCATGAGATAGAAATAGCCCAGAGCCGCATTCGACATTAGATTTATTTGGGTTAATGTTACACGGGTAACCGGGTAAACCATCTGTTCAACGGCTTAATCTCCCGATGACGCGATTTTTCACTAAAAATGTTTAATTAGAAAGCATGGAAAACATTGATCGAGCGAAACCGTGAGTGCTATAAACTTTTTTCGGTGCGAATTCAATCGTGCTAAAGACGAATGTTGCGCAAAAAGTGGAGACCGGTAAAACAATGAACCTATGCTGCGAGCGACGCATCACAGGCTGTTCGATTCTTGCAAGATGACAAATCGGAGCATTGAGACATTGTCTCCTGGTAGAGGATACGTCAATTTAGCGCACGATTCGCACTTGTTGACTGATTGAGAATATGGATGCGATTATCAACTCGCGTGCATGGCTATGTAAAGAGGGCGCGGGTCCCGGGCGAGCACAGTTGAGAGCGGGCTGCGCCGGGTCGCAGGCGTCACCGTAAACAGGCCAGTCCTAGTTCGGTCCCGAAAGTAGAGTAGTGTAGTTATGGAGCTGCTCCTCCAGCCCTGCGCTCGGTGTGAGGTTATCAAAATCTATAACGCGCTAATCGAAGAACTTTACAGAGGTTAAACCTGAAGATTTCTACCTGCGGCACGACTTTACTAGTACCTACATATTTAAAGAAATTGGCGTAGTTAAAAGCGAAAACATAGAAAATGGAATCAGCCTATAGAACGAAGTACAAGTTAGCGGGGAAAACGGTTCACGATGGAATGGATCGCGAAAGCTTCACACGATCGGTGTCTGCAGAGAGGCACCCGCGCCGCCACGGGGCCAAGCTGGAGGTGTTCCGACAGGTCTCCGTGGACTCCGGTATCGCAGATTATGAGGAGGACCTCGTGAGGTTCGGGATCCTGGACTCTGAGAATGACATGTCAGAGGACGAGGAGTTCCAAGATGCGGTTGACTTCGAAGAGTAGTAAGCCATTTTTGTTGTCTATGTGTTTTCGTAATGGCGTGTTGATTTTAAACAGATATGTAAATGTTTTAGTATCGATCGCGACTGCATTCGCGCTTTTTTCGGGGGTAGTCCGCAAAAACATCCTAACTTATTCGTATAAGACCAGTTCTTTTAAAAATCAATTATTTAGTAATAAGTGTGATAAATCTGTCGTGAATTAACAATCAGCAGGATTCTTCAGCATTTTACATAGATTTTAAAATCACCTTGTGGTAGGTACCTACGTAGGTACCAGCGCACTTTTCATTCCCTGCACTATTTCTTGTAGTGCACTATCTGGAAAAGCGAATACCTTTTTTATAAGAGCTGGATGACAGGATCTTTCGAAGTTCGTCAGAGAAAAGCTAAAGGGGGTTCCTAAAAGGTAAAAGCTTGTATGCCTCTTTTTAGTTTTTTCTCAGTCGGGTTTTTTGTTTAATTATAATAATTATTTATTATTTTAAACTTTTACAGCATAACCCTCCGCAGTCGGGTAAAATATAAGAAACGAGTATGTATCAAAAGGAACATGTTGTAGGTACCAACCCTACATAGTTGGATAAGGGTAGGGTGATGATGATGATGATGATATATTTGTATTATAGGTTTTTTTATTATCTCCAGCCCGGATAGAAGCCTATGTACCTACTATTTTGTTTGTGCAGAGTTTTATATTGATCTGTAATGAAGCTATAAACGCAAAGACTAAACCCGGACTGGCTCTCAATGGACCGTTGCTGGAACCCCCGAAAGGGCATTATTCTATTCTGATCTATAATTCTTATTTTCTCTCTTTTCAGCCGTAAAAATGCCCTCGTCCTGCGCACGCAACTATCGGTTCGAGTACATGCGATCATCGGTGAGTAGAATTATTACTTCACGAATAATTGGCCCGTGTAATGGATCTTCTCCTTTATCATGACTCTCGACAACCATTCGAATAACCGAAGAATACGATGACAACCGGTTGGCCGAATGTTTAGTGACCCTGACTAGTCAACCAACGGTTGCGGGTTCGAATCCTGCTAGGTGCAATTATTTGTGTGATGAGCAGAAATGTTTATTTCTGAGTCATGGATGTAATATGCGTATCTATGTATGTGTTTATCCATTGCTTAGTACCTATAGTACAAGCACAGCACATAATAATATAGTCCGTATGGAATTATGGACTAAATATGTATATAGTCCGTAAGGACTGTATACTGTATATATACTGTGTATACAGGGTATTCTTAGTTTGGGGCTAGGTAATTGGTGTGAATTGCCCCGTTCTTTTATTTATTTTTATTATTAACTAGCTTTCCCGCCCTGACTTCGTCCGCGCGGACTACTGTTTATCGCGAAAAAACGCATCTTATGTTCTTCTAGGATATTAAAAACCAATGCAAAAGTAGGTATTAGCAGAAATAACAAGTGCCTATGTTTTTTGACATACTTGTTATTTCGTTTCCATGGCAACCGTTTCTTACAGCGAGTAATCATCATTTTCCAGTTTTCCCGTGAAAACTTTTTCCGGGATAAAAAGTACCCAGTGTTTTATTCCAGGGTATAAGCTATCTCCATTCCAAAGTACTTGGTATAAAACAGTATGTAACAAAATGTCCGAGTTGAAGATAAATAATAATAATGGTCTAAGCCCTAACAATTTGACTTCTGAACGAAGTTTATGAAATTTGGTATATTGGTACCTATTTTTGGTTTTGAAATAACACATAGGTACTTATATCCCAGAAAAATTAAATTGCGGGCAATGCTTCGGGAACAGCTAGTACAATACAATAAGTCTTAATAAAAAAAAAAAAAAAACTCTTTCACATCACAATAATAAACAAGATAACAGTAATTAAACATAAAATTCAATGTTGTACAATAGGCGGCCTTATTGCTATTTGCAATTTCTTAAAGGCAACCTTTGGATGGACAGGAATATAAAATAAATATTGCACATTAAAGTAAATAGATAAATAAAAACAACTAAGTATATAACTTAATATTTGTATACATACTTACAGTAGGCGCAGCCAATGTATATGTTTGTGAAGTTAGGCTCTGCGACGATTGCGCAGGTACTGGTGTTGGGATAAAATAGCATAAAGTAAAAGCGAGATAGAATAAGCGAAAAACGGGCGACGGACTACTGGTCACACCGTTTTGTCATACTAGTGTGACCACGAAGAATAAGGGCGTAAGCGAGTGAGCGAGGCAGTTATACAATGCTGTCTTCACCTTCAACATTCGGATTGCGCATGAAAGATAGCAGTTTGCGCAATGACTAGCACACAACTGCCGAGACACATACTTTCGCTGCGCCTACTATACATATGTGTTAAACACATAAATATATACTAAAATTAAACAATATAATAATAACATAATAAATAATAATATAATAATAATAATAAATATATAATGATAAATATATAATACATAATAATACATAATGTTTATTATTTGTTAATATATATTGGCAAATTTATAATATAATATATAAATATACATAAATAAATAGCATGAACACAAAGGAATATTGTATAAATTATATATGAATAACATAGTATCCAGCTCTATGACAGGTAGTGCTTCTTCACCATGTCTGTAAAGACCGCTATCGACTTAGCTTTTCTAATGTTGATGGGCAAAGCATTCCACAATCTTACAGCCCGTTTAGTAAAAGAGTTGTGATAACACATCTTAGATTGATCAGGCACTTTCAACTGCAGAGTATTGGTGGAACGAAGAATACGGGAATGGGAAAGATGAAGGAACTCAAATCGCTCTTTGAGATAGGGAGGGGTCGATGGATTAAATAGGACACTGTACAGAAGAGGGAGGGTATGAGATTGGTAACCATTTGAGCTTTGTACGAAAATCAGATACATGGTCATACATTCGTAAGCTAAAAACAAACCGAATGCAAAAGTTTTGTAAGCGCTCTAGCTTATTTAGCTGTTCTTCGGTTAAGTCCAAATAGCAGGCGTCGGCGTAGTCGAGTAAAGGCAGCAGAAGAGACTGTGCTAGAGCAAGTTTGGTGGTACTAGTACTTTAGTATAAGCATTTACTTTTTGGAGCTAAGTGTTTTATTGTGGTTATCAATTTGATTATTTATGGTGGCCTCTAACTGAGATATTTTTTCCTTAATTAGTATTTATGTACATCATCATCGTCAGCCTGTACTTGTCCACTGCTGGAAGGAGGCCTCTCCTAATGCAAATCACTGAGCTCGGGATTCAGCGGTACAAACAAAGCCTTTTCCTAAACTATGGCACCCTTCTAAATCAGATTAACTCACTTAAAAAAGAACTATTTGGGCTTTTGGACCACAATAACTCAACAATCCGATCTGATTTATAAACCGGTTCTACTACCTACCTATCTGACTACCAAATTGCGAAAATCGCCCGATTGCCCGGTACGAAAACTGTTATAGGACAAAAGAAAAACATACAGAAACATACATACATACAAACGCCCAAGTAGATTTAGGAGGTAGACACACTAGGCTTTGAGGCTAGGTTAGTTTGAGGGTGACTGTCGGCAGGCTGACTCTGAGCTGTAAATCGGAGACAAACTCAATTAACTCTATACAGTGCAGGGAGGCTGAGTCAATCACTACCTTTGCTGCAAACCAGCCGCTGAATGATTGAGTCACTGAGTCGGCGAGCAAAACGCATTTGCGTACTGCCACAGAATAAATAATAGTACTAAGTATATGCACGCATTTTATGAACGCTCCATTCAGAATAGTACCTATTCGGCATTACTTCCAGGTAAAACGCTTACTGTTTGCGTGATGCGTCCGCACCCTAACATACCTCGCGTCTCTCGGTCAATGATCTTCGAAATTATGGTCATAAATCACAATATTATTACTTGTCGGATCGGAATTTATTTATAATATGTAACTGTTCCGTAACTCCGATTTAATAACAGACTGAAAATCAATGCACATGAAAATCAATGCACATTCTAAACCGTGATACTTACCGGAGGGGATGTTATTCATACAATGTGTGCTGAATATCGCGAAATCCTATGCTCGAAATCAACATGACTAGTGTTCACAAATATTTGAAACACAAGCACAAATTAAAAATGTATGTTTCCCCCGATTCTCACCACCATTATAGCTAAGGAACATCTCGATCACATCAGTTTTCAAACATAAAAAACTGCATCAAAATCGGTCCATTCGTTTGGGAGCTAGGATGCCACAGACTGACACACACTTACAGTGACTCACACACACACACACACACATACACACACACACACACACACACACGCACGCACGCACGCACGCACGCACGCACGCACGCACGCACGCGCACGCGCACGCGCACGCGCACGCACACGCACACACACACACACACACACACACACACACACACACACACACACCCACACACCCACGGATACACTCCTTAAACTTATAACACCCGTCTCTTTGTTCGGGGGTTAAAAAAGAAAGCCCGACGCTAAATCAAAAATATGGAAAACTGCAGTACATCCTCAACAGCGAACTTTCCTTTTCCAGAGAGACTGCTACACTCCCAGGGTAGGGAGCTGCGGCGAGCGCTGTTTACCCTCAAGCAGATCCTGCAGTCCGACAAGGACCTGGTACATGAGTTCGTGGCCAACAAGGGGCTAGACTGCCTCATGCAGGTTGGCAATATGGCTGATCACAACTACCTGGACTACATACTCCGTGCACTGGGACAGGTGAGATGTTGTCATGCTCAAGCAGATTCTGCAAACTTACAAGAACCTGGTGAAGGAATTTGTCGTCTGCCTCATGTAGATTCAGCAATATGTCATGGCTGACCCTACCTGGACTACATCCAACGTTCCCTGGGACCGATAAAATGTTAGTTGTAAATTGGTTTCAGAGCCACTACGTCCACCATACAGGAGTTATAAATAACCGTCAACCGTCGATGGTCAAACGTCAACATATAAGGCCAACATAACCTCTTTTTGACAATAATAAAGAGATTATGTAAGGTTTTCGAAGCGAAGTTGTTTGTTCTAGATAAATCCTCCATATACCTGACAAGCTGTTGTCAACTAATTAAAATGCCTACCCATAAATTCATATTAATACCCACCCAAGTCGTGATTTCGATGCAGTTGCCATCCTAAAACGATGAATGTATTCAAGAATAAAAAAATATTTCAGAACAGCTACAAACGCACTAGAATAAATTAAGGTCCGACAGAGAGACCTAGAAAGTATGGCAAAAAATACTTCAAATTGCTTTTTACGAGTCACTAGGGACTCTAACTGCGAAGTCAGCGGTTGCGAGTTCCAGTCCCGCAAGGTGCCAACACTTGTACAACAAAGCACAAAGCGCCTCCTTGGATCTCAATTACAGCAGTTCTGCTAAGGATAACCAACACGTACAACATTTTCATTTTTCAACATTTTCATCGTATCACGTCACGCTTATAACTATCGCAACGACTTCTGGTACTTGGACCTATTCCACCTATTATCATTGTAATGATTCATTAAACCACTCTGACTACACTAAGTGAAAATGGTTTATTATTCGCAAGCAATCATAGGTGAAGAGTTAAATTTGTTTTAAATAAAATATATGGTCACTATCTACCTAACATGGATTTTTACCATGTATTTCTTTTGTTTTGAGTTGAATTTCCAATATTTCAGCACTGTTGCAAGCGCCATGATCACGGATGAACTGTCCGGAACAATGCAACAGTGCATAATACCTACAGTTGTTTATGCTACATGGTGAATTATAATATGTGGGTTAAATATTCCGATCTCCTTTTTAGTGTTATCTTTTATATACAACGTGTCACTGAATAGTCTTATAATGTCAGCAGGCTTATTTCGGTCCAGCATGTTAATTTGTTTACGTGTACAATAGTGAATACAACGTATTTTAAATAAAAAAATAGAAATTTGCTCCAACCCTAAATGTTTGTTTACTAATCTATTACGTTGCACAAAAAGTAGGTACATACATCTGCTCCATTTACGGGGTCAGGTTGCTAGGCCTCTCCTCGATTGTGCACTGGTGGAAAGCCCCCGTTGAATAGAGATTGATCACCAGTCTGAGCAAATGTGGGTAGAGACAGCCTATTATTAACTCTCAGCACGCACATAGTTCGAGTAAGCAGTGTTACGTACAGATGAAGAAACACTGAAGGCTCAGTAAACGGTTTATGTAACACTTGAAACAGATCACAAAATACTTTTACTTTGTTTTTATTCTCGTCTTACAATATAGTAAAGAAAATTCGTAGCTGACTCTGACGTTTAGACTTTCACTATGACGTTCGACAGACAACTGCGCAGTTAGGCTCCGATGTGCGAGATTTGTCAATTAAACTTGATAAGCACAAATTCAAGATCAAGTGATTATTGATTTTCCCCAGCTGATTACTAGGAAGTACTATTACTTATTCTGGGCTACTAGGGTTTGGAGTGCAATATACTTAGAGGTATTTTTATAAGTAAATTCATGAATGAAATTTTCGAAATCTCAAAACTATAGTTGTTCGCTGTGACGTGTAGAATACTTAATAGGTAATTATGTTTCATCCCGCTTTTTTGCGGGATTTGCGGCGTGAAGAGTTACACAGTTGCTTTGTGTGCTGTCTGTGTAGCATTCAGCCAATTAAACCTATTAGTATCTACTACGTACACTACTACGTACACTACTACGTACACTACTACGTACACTACTACGTACACTACTACGTACACTACTACGTACACTACTACGTACACTACTACGTACACTACTACGTACACTACTACGTACACTACTACGTACACTACTACGTACACTACTACGTACACTACTACGTACCTTCCTACCACTTATGACATTTCGCATGGCAACTTTGTATAATGATTTTTAATAGGTAACTAGCTTACCCGCCCGCGACTTCGTCCGCGCGGACTACAGTTTATCACGAAAAAAGCATCCTATGTTCTTCTAGAATATTAAAAACAAATGCAAAAGTAGGTATAGCACCAACGCTATTGTTTTTTTTTGGCAGACTTGTTATTTCATTTCCATGGTAACCGATCCATACAGCAAGTAATCAACATTTTCCAGTTTTCCCGTGGAAACTTCCAATTTTCCGGGATAAAAAGTATCCTATGTTTTATACCAGGGTATAAGCTATTTATCCATTTTAAATTTCATTAAAATCCGTCCAGCTGTTATTGCGTTAAAGCTCCCCAAACAAACAAACAAACAGACAACTTTTCACTTTTATATATTGGTATGGATATGGATTAAACATCTAAGTGATAACCGATTGGTCTAGTGGCTAGAAACCCTAGGTACGAAATCAAACGGTCGCGGGTTCGAATGCTGCAAGGTGCAATCATTTGTGTGATGAGCAGAAATGATTGTTTCCGAGTCATGGATGTAATATTGTTATTTATTTATGTATATCCGTTGTCTAGTGCCCATAGTACAGGGTCTCCTAGTTTGGGGCTAGGTAATTGGTGTGGAATTGTCCCGAATATATTATTATTATTATAACTAACGTGTGCGGTTTTGCATCGCTCCGTGCATAATAAATGAATTAAAAATATACAATTACCGATTGTTTGTTTGTCGTATGAGGTAGTGCTGGCCTCTGGTCATAGAATAACTATCTCTGGTGTCAAAGTTTGCCAGCCGCCTGAAGGCCTCTGATATGGCTTAACGACTGATATTTATCAATAACTATCTTACCCGCCCGCGACTTCGTCCACGCGGACTACAGTTTATCGCGAAAAAAGGTCCTACTTACGTTCTTCTAGGATATTAAAAACCAATGCAAAAGTAGACTAATTAGTCTTCTTGGTTATGGCCTCAGTGGCTTGTTTGGCTTGTTTACTTAATCTATGGCACCAACGCTCTTGATGATTTTTGACGGACTTGTTATTTCGTTTCCATGGCAACCGTTCCTTACAGCGAGCATTCAACATGTTCTAGTTTTCCCGTGGAAACATCCACGGAATTCGTGGAATTTTCCGGGATAAAAAGTATCCTATGTTTTATTCTAGGGTATAAGCTATAACCCATTCCAAATTTCATCGAAATCCGTCCAGCGGTTATCGCGTGAAAGCTCCCCAAACCAAAAAACAGACAACTTTTCACTTTTATATATTGGTATGGATACCCGGGACTGACAGCTTAAAGTGCCCTCTGAAACATGAAGAGATGGAAAACCGTACATAACTTTAGTGCGTAAAAATCATTAGTGCGGAGCCGAGGACCGAACCCTGTACCGTTGGATTCTAACTCTCACTAGTATAGGTAACGCTCGGCTACCAATAATCAAACTATTCCATTTAATTTCCCCAGATCCTCCTGTACGTAGACGGTATGCACGGCGTGATGGGTCACAAGCGCTGCCTTCAGTGGCTGTATTCTCTCATCTCCAGCAAGTTCCGCCACGTGGTGAAGACTGCGCTGAAGCTCCTCGTGGTCTTTGTGGAGTATACGGAGAAGAACTCGCTGCTGCTCATCGATGCCATCGTCACCGTTGACGTACAGAACGGGAGACAACCCTGGTACAACATCATGAAGATTCTGCAGGTCTGTATGTGAGCTGGCGAAACATCCACCATCGTAGACTTGAATGAGGTTGTTTCTTTATCATTCAGTTAAATACGTTGTGTATATCCAAAATAGTATAAGTACAATAAAATTACATATAAAAAATAAATAAATGAGAACAAGCAAGCATTTCCAATTACCAGTCCTATAAGAAGCTTTTATGCAAGATCATTTCATTTTTAATTATAATATTTTAATGCTTTTTTCCAAATGCTTTACGTTCATCGATCTTTGACTATATATTTCTGTGTTAAGATTATTATTCGATCCAATGTCACAGAATAAAGAAGGTGGCTCTGTGAACTGTAGACCTCGCGAGTTTGTGTGCATTTTTTATACGCTATAAAAAACAAATTAGCTTCACTTGTATGTTTGTATGTTTGTAACCGACTCCTTTGGACGCTATTTTGACCCACTTTAAACGGTCAGATTTCATTCAAATTTTGCACACCTGTCAAAGACCGATGAAAATGCAATAATTCGAAAAAAAAACGCTCTTATATATAAACCAAACTAAAAAGTAGAAAATAAATAATAGTTTAAAAAAACTAAAAAACACGCTTTATACAGAAAACCAAACTAAAAAACAGAAATGGCAGAAATATTTTTTTACTTTTTCAGTCCTCATAAAGGCGCAATTTAAAAAAAAAACGAAAACCTGAATCGACATAAAAATACATATAATTATCGAATCGATTCGGTAACATTCGTCTTATTTGACGAATGTTACCGAATCGATAAAATTTTACTGAAGCTAGAAGATCCATGCTACCGAATTTCGATAAAATCGATAAATTTATCGATCTTTACCGATCGATAAGATCCATACTCGCAGGGCTGCTCACAAATAATAGCGTAATCCACGTTTTCGAAAAAACTTTGTTCCAGGAAAACCCGTAGAGGTAAATACGTAGAGACAGTCTCATTCGCGATCTTATTCTAATTCTACTGTCGCGTAACAGTAGACGTAAGCTGAGTCATGAGACTGTGACTGAGTTCGAGCTTTTCATGAAATCACGAAATTAGTAGAAGTACTTTTTAAGTGACGTGTATGTTCCTGACAGGATTTCGACGCGTCAGACACGGAGTTGCTGATATACGCCACCACTCTGATCAACCGGTGTCTCAACAACGTGCCCGACAGGGATACCTACTACGACCAGGTACACTCATCTAGTCATCGAAACTACAACATAACATTTTAAACGCTTTTTTTCAGTTATTTTTGGTACTATCTAGTTTATTATTGAACTTTAAATACTTTTTTCTATATATTTATTTTTGGTAGTACTTAGTTTATTATTGAAACAAAATAGGTTATTCATAGATTATATATATTCCTATATTCCTAGATTAATTTAATATTAGATATTGAATAGAAAATGCCTCTGACTGAAGTCAGTACCACGCGTTTTATTTGAGTTTTTCTATTCATAAGTTGTGCGGATGTCGTGGGAGGGGCAGCGGCTCTGTGTACCGGGTCACTCCCTCCCCTCTAAATGTTTGAAGGGGTGACGGATGGTGCACAAGTCATACTCGTGAACAAGTGCTGCTTGTGGGAACTGGTCCAGCCTGGTTTCTTATTAGTCATTTGTATTTTTATTAATTACTGGCCTTCGCCCACGACTTCTTCCGCGCGGACTGAAGTCCGCGCGGACTTCAGTCCGTCGCCGTAAGAAGTCGTCTATCGTGAAAATACATCCGTGTTTTTATAGGATATTAATAACCAATGCAAAAGTATACTTGATGCTTTTTGACAGACTTATTATCATTTCGTTGCCATGGCATCCGTTCCTTACAGTGAATAATCTTCATTTTCCATTTTTCAGTGGAAACTTACCGTTTTCCGTGATATATTGTTACTATTTACAAAGTTTCATTAAAATCGGATCAGCCGTTTTGGCGTGATAGCTCCCCAAGCAAACAAACAGACAGACAACGTTTCATTTTTATATATTGGTGTGGATTTATAGGTGTGATAATGTTGGAACGTCTCATTAGCACTTTTATCTGTTGTATTTGACATTTACAAGTATTCATTATAATTAATAATCTTTTTAATTAAAAAACTGTCAAAAATTGAGAAAATGAGATTCCTGTAGACGTTTCTTGGTGCTCTGTTCTCTAATGGGCGTATTTCCGAAGCACCGGTTCTCTAATTTTATTGATCATTGATATTTTTAAAGGTGTCCACAGATCCACATGTGGATCCGAGTTGTGGATTCAAGTGGATGGAGGGCTTTTTACTTTTAAAAGTAAAAGCTAAAAATCTCAAGTTATTAAGTTATTACTTGTAAAAGTGCTATTTTTTGCCTATTTACAATAAATACTTCGACTTTGATGGCATAGAAGAGCGCCGGAGAAGCGTATTAACTTATTAGGCTTTTTTATTTATTTAAGTTAATTTTATTTATTAATTTATATTTTGTAATTTCAGGTAGATGCGTTACAGGAGCAAGGCATGGATGACATAATCCAGCTGTATATGTCGAAGCAAGGGACTGACCTGGACCTGCTGCGACAGCTGCAGATATTCGAGGCTGTGTTGCTGTATGAGGATGGAGACGAGAGTGGGACAGCTCTAAAGTAAGCGCTAGGTTATTGTGAGTTGCAAACAGTTTCATGCCAACAAGCATCCTAACACTAATGAACTCATCGTAGGATTGTTTGAATCAAAAAAATACTTCAAAGTACTAAAAAGAGGCAAACAAGCTTTACATTTTTGATTTTGAAATATAAGAAGCAGTCGGAGGCGTCTTGCATTTCATTTCTCCTTTGATTAGATCAGCTAGGACCTGGCGAGCTCCTCATGCCTCCTTAGTTTTGTTCACAGTCAATTTTTTTGTTTTTATTAATAATTTATTTTATTTTAAACCTTTTCGATTATATTTATAAGAATTAGTGAGTATGGTTGCTAACCAACTCTAAATCGTTATAGATCCTAAATGGTCATTTGAAATGAAGAATGATACAAGAAACCTAAAAATGGTTTTCAAATATCTATTCAATGAAACCCCACTTGACATAGTTCGTGTTTTTTTTCTCAAAATGTTGTTTAGTTGTCGCCATATTAAATTTTGATTAATGTCATCAATCGGACCACACGTTTGATCTATATAGTGCCACAAAGGAACAGACATACACGCTTACCTTTAAATCGTTATATAGGATCTATGATCTAATGATAATTTAAAATGAAAAATGATAAGAGAATCATAAAGGTGTTTTTCAAATACCTATTCAATGATGCTCCACTTGACATAGTTTGTCGACTTTCATTTTTTTCTTTTTCACTATATGGCGTCTAGTTGTCGCCATATTAAATTTTGATTAATGTCTTTAGTAGCAATTGCAAGATTAGGAAAAAACTATTGACGTATGAATCATCAAAATCGGTCGACGCGTTTGCTCTGTATAGTGCCACAAAAGAACAGACATACATACATAGGCTGATAATCACAATACCAGGCTTTTGCGTTGCGCAGTCTGGTAAAAAATACGTAGCTAATTTTGATGCAATTTGTATTGAACCACACTAAAGGTCTATCCTTTCATACAAAAACAGAATCATCAAAATTGGTTAAGAAAATAAGGAAATTTATTTATTTATTTATTCGAACACCAACACGGTGCACACCAACACATTCATAATATTATACAATTGTTAATAAAAATCAAATGTCACAGTAATTATAGGTGAGGACAACATGCAAATACACAACAAAATAAATAAAAAATGAACGAACATACACAAATAAAATACAGTCGAAAAGAGAAACTCCTTCTGGGAGTCGCTTAAAAATATGGAAAAAATTGGTAAATCGAGCAAAGCTCTGTGAACTTTGTGTAGGTACTTTGAATATCCGAACTTCTTACTCTAATAATTGTTCAACGAGATCAGTATTTGCCTGTTTTGTGTTTTAATCCATTCATCACAATCTTTGATCTTTGACATTATCAGACGGCAGACGTCAACAGCTGTACATAGGCCTTCCCCGTAACAGGGAGGGTTTTGACATAATAACCACCCTTGGCAGGCTTCTTGATGTTCGCAGTAGATGTTCATTCTCATACAGGAAACCCTGAACACCCTATGCTGGTTGTCACAGCACCCGCGGGATGAGAAGATGAGAAGAAATATATTACTAATCAATGCCTTCTTCACATGCACATCTTTGATATCAGCTACAACATTGCTTCATAATTTACAGGCAATTGGATGAATCTGTGATAAAATCGGTGCGGAGGAGGAGTCTCAATCTAAACACATCGGAGAGGAGGAAATCCAAAAAACAACAAATGAAAGAGAAAGGTATTATTCGTTTTTATTTATTTTACATACATCTGGAATCGTGGGTCAAAAATAAAGAAACTGGACAAGGGTGATTTGAACTCCCGTTGAGAGGGTTCCATAGAATTAGTATAATGTGATCTCACAATATTGAGAGATTTACCATGTTATTTTAAAACCATAGACTTTATTGTTTATTTTCTGGAATATTTGAGTAAAGTACTATTTTCTGTATTTTTTGATAATTTTATTCTGTGTTGTTTCGGAGATACCGTGCGGGATTGACAATGTTCATCTATTTTCTTTAATTAGTTTAAAATTGTTTATTGTAAAACTATAAATAATAACTTGAGACTCACATCAAGCTCATTCATGTAAAGCTGTCAAAACTTTTTTTTTTGTCCGCCTTATTTCACCCCCATAATTCATAATTCATTTATTTACGTTACACGGATGTGTTTCTATTAAAGATATTCATACTTTTTCCAAATTTCAACATAATCGGTCCAGTAGATTCGGAGCAAATTGTCTGTGACCTGTGACAGATGGACGGCAGACAGACAGACAGTCAGTCGAGTGAAGGGTTGCTCTTCTTCATTCGGATGACCTAAAAAGGGACCAGGGTCCAAACCCTCCAAAGACTAATAATAACGGTCATTTAAATTCAAATATTGCACGGATGTGAGATATATTTTTAATATATTTATAAGATATATTTTTTATACATCGACCGCGAATTCAAAATTCGTGTTTATTTTTTGCGTGGAACCCTAATTATTTTTAAAAGTAAAAGTTGCATAGTTACTCTTTATAACATCAGCTGTCTGCCAGAGAAAGTTCCTTTAAAATCGGTCCAGTTGTTTATCCTGGATATGGATAATACGAGCATACGAGACCTGACCGTAGTGAGGGGGAGGCGGCGAGCGAAGCGAGCCGCCCGTCTCCCGAAATGGAGTGAATGTAATGTAATGCCTACATACTTCACTTACATTGTAATTTTGTAACAGAAGATAAGAGTATGTTATAGTAATTCTTGACAAAAGCTTTGAATAATTGCAATGAATAATGGTAAAATTTAACATAATGTAACTAGATGGATCGGGTGTCCATTTGGACCCAACCTAACAGTTAAAATCACCTATATCCTCCACTTCTAGTAAGCTGTTAGTGCACTCATGGTGCAGCACATTAGTAAATTAATTTAGCCAGATGCACTAAATCAAAATATCATCATATGACAAGAAATAAAAATGTTTACTTTCATCGGGTTTAAATGGAACCGACGATTCCGGATAAGGTTATGTTATTTTTTTGTTCTAACTCTGTTTTTGTTTTCGCATGTTGTTCAAAAATTTTCGTGTGATCATTATAACTTATAAACTTTAGGCAGTCTACTTTGCTTTGTCATTAATTTTAACGGTTCGTGCCATTTCACTAACAACAGCGATACAACCGGTCATCGTTCCACCAGAGACAGACACGAAGCCATCACTTCGTCCTTCGTTCCTACCTTCAATTCTGGACAGCAAGGAGAATAAAGAACTGAGTACTGCATTAAGGAGAAGAAGAGACAGGTTCGCCAGGCAACAGGAAATGTTGAACAATTCTAGCAATAACTTATACAATGGGATTTTCGCGAACACTAATGGCCATACGAATAATGGGACCCTTACTAACGGGAACTATACCAATGGTTCCTACAACAGTAATAAAAACTTCTCGGATTTGAATGGTAACCTCAATGGAGCCAGTCTGTACACAAATGGAGTCAATGGAGTCAACGGGCATCCAGATCAGCTCAACCTCGCTGATGTTTTGATAAATGGTTTGTTTTTCTCCTAACACACTAATTTAGTTTTGCTTTTGCACTGCTTTACGATGTTGCTCTACATTTACTTTCCGGCTTTGTATAATGTAGGCACTGAGCGAATGATGTAGGTTTTGATTCATTAGAATTTGATACAAATTGTAGCCTCATTTGTGCGCGAGAAATAAAAATTCATGTTAACCAGAACTATCAAAATTTAATCGATGCAACATATAAAGAAAATAACTTGTAATTACTAATTCTCAGAATCAAAATTTACATAACAACAAAACAATAAAATACCAAACCATTACGATAATGAACAACAATCTTTCTAAAATTCCAGGAAACCAAAGATACACATCTGGTCTAAAGCAGAGGATCCAAAACGGAACCCTCGGGCACACCGTGACTACTGTCGATGCCTTAACGGTCATCAGACAGAAGCAGCTAGACCCATCCACAGAAACCAAAGACGACCGAGGCATCATCCTGAACAGAGAACACAGCATCAAGGATCTGGCCCAAAGGTTGACGAGCCCTGTCAGCCCCACCACGGAGGATAAACCGTTGAGGGTCTCTGACATGGCAGGAATAGTATCGAAAGCCAAAGAAGAATTAGCTAAATCACAGTCAAAAGGTATGATTTGGGTACTATTATATATATATATTAATTTACATTTTGTTTATTTTATATTTTCAGTTTTTTTTAGTCTGTATTGTTTGGTTGCTGTTATATAATGTGTCTCAATTCAATATACTTCTTGACAAAGGCCTCAATTTCCTGTGTTTTTATCTCGGATAATTACTCTTCTTGAGTTAGGGTCGGCTGCCAGTTTTATCTATTCTCACATCTCCTCTGTTGTCTTCCTCTGTTCCATTTACAGTTTCTGGGTGCCAATCAGTCATACTTAATCATCATCATCATCATCATCATCATCATGTCAGTCTTTAGAAGTCCACTGCTGAATATAGGCCTCCCCCAAAGAGCGCCATGACGAGCGATCTTGTGCCACCTCCTTCCACCGATTTCTTGCGATGGCTACAATGTCGTCGGTCCATCGTGTGGGGGGTCTCTCCACACTTCGCTTGCTTGTTCGTGGTCGCCATTCGAGTACCTTTATTCCCCAGCTGTTGTCGGTTCTGCGAACTATATGGCCTGCCCATTGCCACTTCAGCTTGAAAACTCTGAGAGCTATGTCGGTATCCTTCGTTCTTCTACAGATTTCCTCATTTCTGATTCTATCACGTAGTGAAACACCGAGCAGTATTTTCCATTGCAAGCTGCGCAACTCTGATCTTTTGTATGAGACCAATAGTTAGCGACCACGTCTCAGTGCCGTATGTCATCACTGGCAACACGCACTGATTATAAACTTTCGTCTTGAGGCTCTGCGGTATCTGCGACGAGAAGATATGGCGTAATTTCCCGAACGCTGCCCATCCAAGTTGAATTCGTCAGTTGACCTCTTTGTCGAAGTTGGATCTACCCAGTTGGATCGTCTGACCCAAGTAGACATAGTGATCAACAGCTTCGATTATATCGTTCCCAACATAAACCGGCATGGGTACGACATGGGCATTTGACATGATGTTCGTCTTGCCCATGTTCGTTTTAAGACCCACCTGTTGGGAAACAATATTGAGGTCACTGAGCATTGTACTTAGGTCTTCCAGGGTTTCAGCCATGATGACTATATCATCAGCAAATCGAAGGTGAGTGATGTATTCGCCATTGATGTTAACACCAAATCCGTTCCAGTTCAGAAGCTTGAATATATTTTCCAGTGCAGAGGTGAACAGTTTCGGAGAAATAACGTCTCTCTGTCTCACCCCTTTTTGCAGCTGGATAGAATTCGTGCTCTGATCCTGAAGACGAACTGTCACGGTGGCCATGCTGTACAAACACTTCAACACTTCGATGTACCGTTAATCAATCTGGCACCGCTGTAATGACTGTAGCACTGCCAAGGTCTCGACTGAATCAAAGGCTTTCTCGTAGTCCACAAACGCTAGACATAGTGGCCGATTATACTCTTCGGTCTTCTGTATAATCTGCCGAAGCGTATGGATGTCTACGGTGCTAAAGCCTTTCCGGAATCCAGCTTGTTCGGGAGATTGAAAGTCGTCAAACCTACGAGCAAGACGGTTTGTAACTACTCTCGAAAACAGCTTATAGACGTGGCTTAGCAGTGAAATGGGCCTATAATTTTTCAAAAGGGTTTTATCACCTTTCTTAAAGAACATAACCACTACGCTCCTGTGCCACGCCTCTGGCGTAATACCCTCGAGGATGATGGAGTTAAACAGCTTCTGAAGGACTTTAAGTACCGGTGTTCCACCCGCTTTCAGTAGCTCTGTCGTTATTCCGTCCTTCCCTGGTGCCTTGTTGCTCTTAAGCTGTTTCAGAGCCATTCCGATCTCGTATAGGCTGACGTCCGGGATATCTTCGGTATACTGTCGGGTCAAACGGGCTCTTGCATCGTTAGTCCTGCTAGGGGGACTACGCGATGAGGTGTATAATTGTCCATAGAACTTCTCGAGCTCACTCAAAATCTCTGGCTTCGACGAAACGATGCTGCCACTGTCGGTTTTCAGCTTCGTCAACAGGCTTTGCCCATTAGACAGATTTCTTGCGAACACTTTGGAGCCCTTGTTCCGCTCTATTGCGTTCTTAATACAATTAGTATTATAGGAACGCAAATCGTGTACTTAATAAAATATATAAAATAAAAATATGGGCTTGGGCTTGGGTACTAAAGGAAATAGCCCATGATAAATTGATAAATCATCAGTATCATCATCATGCCTTTCGAAGCCTTTCGAAGTCCACTGCTGAACATATGCGTCCCCCAAAGAGCGCCATAACGAGCGATCTTGTGCCTCCTCCATCCACCGACTTCCTGCGATGGCTACAATGTCGTCGGTCCATCGTGTGGGGATCTCCCCACACTTCGCTTGCTTGTTCGTCGCCATTCGAGAACCTTTATTCCCCAGCGGTTGTCTGTTCTGCGAACTATATGGCCTGCCCATTGCCACTTCAACGACGAAACATCATGTCACATGCCCATGTCGTACCCATGCCGGTTTATGTTGGGAACGATATTATCGAAGCTGTTGATCACTATGTCTACTTGGGTCAGACGATCCAATTGGGTAGATATAACTTCGACAAAGAGGTCAACCGACGAATCCAACTCAGATGGGCAGCGTTCGGGAAATTACGCCATATCTTCTCGTCGCAGATACCGCAGAGCCTCAAGACGAAAGTTTATAATCAGTGCGTGTTGCCAGTGATGACATACGGCACTGAGACGTGGTCGCTAACTATTGGTCTCGTACAAAAGCTCAGAGTTGCGCAGAGTGCAATGGAGAGAGCTATGCTAGGTGTTTCACTACGTGATAGTATCAGAAATGAGGAATCCGTAGAAGAACTAAGGTTACTGACATAGCTCTCAGAGGTTGCAAGTTGATAAATCATACATTACTATAATTCTTTTGCAGAAGTAATCAAAAGCCCTACCATAGAAAAGTCACCCAAAATCCACGAGATCAAAGTCTCCGAGAACGATCTCCACTGGGAAGAACTGAGGAAAGGCTGCCTTGACCGAAAGTTCCACCTTTGCGACCTGGACTTCTCTGATCTCCGTACAGACTCAGATGATGACATGATGTCACCAGCAGTGAGCCTCCCCAATGGTCCTCCTCCTCCACCCCCTGGCTTCTTTCCCCCAGTTAATGCTCCCCCTCCACCTGGTCTTCCTGGCTGCTTCCCTATGTTCACCAAAAACAATGTACCTGCACCCCCAAAGCATACCTCCTCAGAACTTTCAAATGAGTCGGATAGCTCCACGATCAAGAAGAACAAGAAGACGGTGAAACTGTTCTGGAAGGAGATCCAGGAGAACCCAGCGCCACCTCCCATTAGGTCTAAGGTAGGGGGGTTCATCTGGGATGACCTCCCGGATATTAAGTTGGATACGGCTATGTTGGAGCATCTATTCGAGTCTAGGACCAATGATTTGATAATTAAGGTACGTTTATGTTTATCTATTGGCGTCAGAACTATGAGTGGTTTTATTAAATACTAGCTTTCACCCGCGACTTTGTCCGCGCGGACTGTTTATCTGTTTTACTGTTTATCGCTAAAAAAAAGCATTCTATGTTCATCTAGAATATAAAAAAGCAATGCAAAAGTATAGCACCAACGCTCTTAATGCTTTTTGACAGACTTGTTACTATTCCGTTTCCATGGCAACGTCATTCCGTTCCTTACAGCGAGTAATCGTCATTTTACAGCTTTCCCGTGGCAAGTTACTATTTTCCGGAATAAAAAGTATCATATGCTGGACTCTATATTATACAGTAACTATTTACAAAGTTTCATCAAAATCGGATGAGCTGTTCTTGCGTGAAAGCTCCACAAACAAACAAACAGACAACGTTTCATTTTTATATATTGGTGTAGATTTTATTAAAATGTTCTTTTCCCTCTTTCATGTTCCCTGCGCGCTGGTGGTTTTGTTCAATCTCCACAGGAAGTAAGTATTACAAACTACTTGAGTAATCATTTAAAAAAAAACACACTGGAATTATAAAATATGTAAGTGTTATCTAAATTCTTAAATTGTTTTTAATAAGAGTTCATTAGGAAAAATAATAAAAAGAAAACAAAAACAATGTAACCGATATAGAATTTAGATAAGTTAACACTTTTATGCAATAGAGCATAAAATTCAGATTATTCCGCTTACACTCAGCATTAACACGAACTTTATGAGCATAAGAAGTGAAAATTATATTGTACAACCATTAATGCAGGCTGATTTCAGTACTAAACATTTGTGCCAATAAATATTTCCATCCTTTTATAGAAACTAATGGAACCAAAGAGGAATCTAATCCTAGACGCGAAGCGATCCAACGCCATCAATATTGCCATGAAGAAGCTGCCAACACCACAGACAATCAAAGCAGCCATCATGAAGATGGACGCCACCGTCATAGGCCGCGAGGGCATTGAGAAACTCCTCACTATGCTTCCTACTGAAGAGGAGAAGGTCAAGATCCAGGAGGCACAGGTAAGAACATCGTGAAATGTGAAGTTCTTTAATCAGAAGGGACAGGTGCAAGCATCGTGATTTGTGAGGCTCTTAGTCAAGAGGCACAGGTAAGGGTATAATTACTTGTGAGGCTCAAGAATCAAGAGGCACAGGTGAGAGCGTGATGTATGAGGCTTTTGAGTCAGAGGTACAGTTAAGAGCTTCGTGACTCGAGAGATTCTTGAGTCAGGAAGGCAACATTTCGCGACATTCCATGTACAAGTGCCACAAGGTCTAGAGGATGGCTAGTTTACTGTGTGCCCTTTCTCATCCCGCGGTTGATTTGAGAACTAGTAAAGGAAATTCAGGCAGCAGCATTTTACTGAGTAAGTATCAACATCTGCTGTGTTCACCGAGACGCTTGCAAGGCCTGGTGATTATAACAAACCCCTTCCTAACACGCGGCAGGCCTATGTTCAGCAGTGTACGCCTTCCAGCTAATGATTTGATGTGAATGCAAGGCTTAATGCATTTCATTGTCATTGTGTTTCAGTATGCAAACCCAGATCTTCCGCTGGGTAGTGCAGAACAGTTTCTGTTAACACTGGCTTCCATCAATGAGCTGTCTTCTCGACTCAAGCTATGGGTCTTCAAGCTGGATTTTGATAATCTTGAGGTGAGCTCTTAAATTATCTTACCACCTAGCATTATCATTCGAGAGAGGATTTTTACCATGATTTAAGCTTTTTGTTTTGAGCTCTCAATATTTTGTCACCGTTTGCAGGCTCCATGATCATGAGCAAACTGATGTTCTTGAGGGCGGGTTGTTATGAATGGCAGACATATTGATCTACAATCTTTTACGGTCGAAAATAGTGGCACCAAACAATAAACTTGCGCGGTACATATAAATCGTACTTAAATATATGAGAGAACAACCAACTGAGAAGTTGGTTTACTGTTTGAATGCGCAAATTATCAACCCCTAGTTAGACTATGCACAAAAACAAGCTCTACTTAAGAAATATATGTAACGGGGGACGGTCAGGAAGGTCATGAATCAGCGTCTGGATGATCAATGCTGCATCAGGATAATCGATGTTGGTATTCATAGTTGTGGGCGGTTTGTGTGTAGGTTCGATAAATCGTAGGCAATGCCGGCGGTTATGAAAACTCTGACTTGAATACTTCTTGAATCATACTTTAATGTGTACAGGTACCAACAAGAAGAACAGTCTAGTAATTCCAAAACTCAATTTTCCTATGTAGGTAGGTAGATTAATCGGAGTCGAGATAACGCGGTATTCCAGACGTGCGCGTGCGACATGACCGCTCTGCTCGATGACTCTCGCCGAACTCTCAATCGTCGCTGTCTTCGCACTGCCGCCGATTATACCCGAACGAAGACAACCTTACAACCATCGTTTGCTTACGCTCGACGTTACTCATTTCCGACATATGATTATCTCAAATGAGCAAACAGTAACAAAACTATACTTCACTTACTACATGCATTATCACCTTTACAGAAAGAAGTAGCAGAACCGCTGATGGACCTGAAGCAAGGCATTGAGTTGCTGAAAGCCAACCGGACGTTCAAGGTAACCACTTAATTTACATCTTAAAATGTCATGTCATTCTAGCTGTGCCAGCGGCTTTGCCCGCGTAGTCATTTCATTTAAAAGTAACCCATACGTGTTTTTCCAGGACCAAAAGTACCTATTAAGTACAATATACTTCATTTCTTCAAAATTATTTCCACCTTCAAAAAGATTTTCATCGATTGCTCGGCATCTAATCAGTGGATTAAGATACTAGGCACTATACAGACAACCAGACAAACAAACAGACAACAAGATTTTAAAAAATGTTATATTCTAGTTTAAGTACCCTCGAGTAGAGTTTTTTTAATTATCTTCTTTTTACATTTTCTCCTCATTTTTAATTATCTTCTTTATACAGACTTTTTGGTACTTACTGCTTTATTATAAATATAGATAGAAGATTCATTTTATGGCATGTTGCCTTAATATTGTGAGATTGTGACGTTTGGCTTTATCCTCAGTAAAATGTTTTTTTACAATTATCAAGAATGACCTGTTGTTATCAGTGTTGGTGATCTTTAAAATAAATAATAATCTAAATTGATATAACAAGTCAATTTGAAATTGATTTTTAGTTTAAAAAAAATATTGTTTCAAGGTGGTGCTGGCAACGTTACGGTCTGTGGGAAGTTTCTTAAACGGAAGTCGGGTGAGAGGCTTTCGGTTGGAATACCTCTCGAAGGTTATGGAAGTCAAAGACACAGTGCACAAGCATCCATTGCTGTACCACATCTGTGAGATGATAATTGACAAGTTCTCCGATAGCACGGACTTTTTCAGTGAGGTGAGTGAGTTGTTTCTTCACAGAGTTTCAACCCTTTTTTTAACAGGGCATTTTTATCAAGCAATATGTTTCGCCAAGTTTAATGGTGTTTGGCCGCATTTTGTACCACTTTCAACCACTTTTTTCATATAAACAGGTTAGGTAACGCTGACCCACAACCAATAAAACAAGCAGAAACGTTATTCTAATGATAAACTTTTTAAATTAAAATTAGCAAAATGAACAAAATAAAAAATATGTTGCTTACTTCCGCCAAAATTCTTAGACAGATGTTAAATGGTAAAAATAACAAAAAAAAGTAAAACCCCACGCTAAACACACCCTACCCAAATTGAACTATTGTAAAATATACATGAAATGAAAGCTAAGGCCAAATAACGCCTGAATCTATCAACTATTAAAATTAGCATAAAGACTAAAGGATTGAACCCTATAACTCAATGCAAAATACTAATTCATAGTTAGGAGATCCTCAAACTGTTCACTAATGCCCTGGAAGATATGTTTAAGTCACTGGATTAGAAAGGAATGGGTATTAAACCCAATAATTACCATGTACTGTTCACTAATGCCCTGGAAGATATGTTTAAGTCACTGGATTAGAAAGGAATGGGTATTAAACCCAATAATTACCATGTAGTCACATGGTAATTATTGAAATTAATGGGAATATTAGAAAGGAATGGGTATTAAACCCAATAATTACCATGTGACTACATGGTAATTATTGGGTTTAATACCCATTCCTTTCTAATCCAGTGACTTAAACATATCTTCCAGGGCATTAGTGAACAGTTTCGGGGATATAACATCCCCCTGTCTCACTCCCCTGCGCAGTTGGATATGTTTAGACTGCTGGTTTTGTACTTGGTCTCTCGTGGTCGTGGCGTCATAAAGGCATCTCAGCACGATAGCCAGTCCACTTGGTAACGCAGAAAAGAATAGCCTTCTCATAGTTTTATTGAGATGACCCTATATAAGATAGTCTGATGATTATGAGGAATCAGCAGATCCTTAAATCTCATGGTTTAAGTAAGCAATACCCCTGCAGCATCAGAATTAGAAACTCGAAGGTTATAATATGTTGTATGGGGACTGAATTTGTTTGCAAATTTTAATGAGAATCGGTTATGTACAATAGAAGTAGTTGAGAAATCTGTCGCAATACTTGAAGGAAACAAATACATCATACATCAATAAATCTAGTGAAAACCGTTTGAAAATCTGAGTATTTTCCAGGTGGGCCCCGTAATCCGTGCGTCGAAGGTGGACTTCGACAATCTGTTCGCAAATTTGGCGAAGCTGGAGTCTGACTGCAAAGCCTCCTGGGACCACATGAAGCGCGTGGCCAAGCACGACAGCTCCCAAATCTTCAAGACGAAAATCAATGAGTTTCTCACTGATGCTGCGGAGAGAATCATCCTGCTGACAGTTATCAAGAAGAGGGTGATGACCAGGTGAGAATTGAGCTACTTCGGAACAAGCAAAAATTATAGCTTGTGGCCGACAGCTCTCAAACAAGTTGCGGAGAACAGCTAGTGCCATACAATTCCCAAACAAGCTGCTGCAGAACAATTTGTGAGAAACAGTTCTCAAACAAGCTGCTATGAACTATCTTGTGACAGTTAGCTTCCAAACAATATATTTACTTACTTGTCGTATGAGGTAGTGCTTGCCTTTGGCGTCAGATATTGTCAGACCACCCGAAAGCCTCTGATATGGCTTAGAGGCTGCTATTAATCAATAACGACAGATAGTTCTCAAAAAAGCTCTAGTAGAACAGGTTGCGGCAGACAGTTCCTAATCATGCTACTGTAGAATAACTTGCGACAGACAGTTCCCGAACAAGTTGATGTAATAACAACTACAGACGTAGCTATAATATTTGCTCTGCGAACTGCTTTGCGTGTAAATATTATTTGTTGTATTGCGATTTGTCCTCATGAAGATAGTGGTGATATTTTCTATGCGAAACTCTTTTGATGTAAATGCTATTGCGATTGAATAACAAACTTTACAGGGGATTAATTTTTCAACGAATATATTCCTATTATAATAGAATTGTGAAGTATCTTTTCCGTTCTTATACCTACTCATTAAAATCGAGAGCAATTTGTAAATAATGGAGCAATCAGCAAAAAAAATATAAAAAAATTACTTCAATCTCATGGTTTAAGTAAGCAATACCCCTGCAGCATCAGAATTAGAAACTCGAAGGTTTATAATATGTTGTCTTTTTCTGTCCGGCGTTTTATTAACCCTCTTTGAATACAGATCGTGTCTGTGGCAAACCTTTTGATCATACAAATTCAATATAAATACAAAATCTCCAATATTACGGATAGATTAACAGTGAATTTGTAAACACAATATCCTTAAAAACTTTACACTGAATGTAATGGTTGTCCACCAGAGCTGTGCGAGGAATATGTCCGGCGAGATATGAAAAACACTATCTAAGACTATAAGATTGAGTGCTGTGCTATTAGCGGTTACGGCTTAAATGGTAATCTCACGGGTCCCGTGAGAACCAGCTAAGGTTATTCAGGACATGGGCAGCAGCATGCTCTTGAGTAATTATTAGGGTAGCGGTAGGTCTCTTTTGTAAGAGACCACACGGGGCAGAACCACGCCAAATATTCAACCGCCAAGTTGTAGTTTGCTAACATGGGCAATGTTTCCAGCTACTGGAAACTATTACTAGCTACTGTATCGGAAGCGAACCACTTTTACTTGTTACTCAAAAAATATTGTTTTTTTTTAACTCGCCGCTGGTCTTTCTCGCACATCTCAATTTGCTCTAATCTTCTAAGGATTTTGGCTTTAAACTTCTAAGGATCTCCGAGCAACCTCACGTCTCCTTGTTGCAGATACAGCAAGTTTTTGCTGTACCTAGGAGTCCCTCCCCAGGACATCGCCAAGACGAAGCCCTCGGAGTTCCTGAAGGTCATCGCAGAATTTGCTCTGGAGTACCGCACGACCAGAGAACGAGTACTGCAGCAGTTGGAGAAGAGAGCGAACCACAGGGAGAGAAACAAGACCAGGGGCAAAATGATCATCGACGTCAGTAAATCTCCTGTCACTTTATAGTTCCGATAGTAAAATTGACATAAGAGAAAAGACAATATGGTTGAAGACAGTTCATGCCCTTAAATTAGTTTGTGTTATGTAAATGGATAAAAAAAAACTGTCAGTTTGCGAGGAATCTCATAGCTTTGGAAGCTGATAATGCCGCATGCTTTGCTAGAAGATCATGCATCAAAAAGATCATTAGATAATATTTACTGGCAAACGATTTTGATACTCTCTCAATCACGCTTTTGTTTAAAGATGGAAACAGACTAATTCGCGGCCTATCATGAATATAAGCTCTCTTTAGAATTTCACATTTGGCGTACTTTGGTTCCATACAAACGTCCTACCAATGTCCCCTTTACTGTGAGCTCCTAACCGTCCGTCAGCTTATTGTTAGTCGTATCGTCCTCTTTCCCAACATTATGTCACTAAATACGACCCAACAATTCTAGCCAATAAACGCACTACTACATATTAACGTAACCAAACGCAAAGAGTGTTTTACTGCCGTCTCTCGTCGTTCTTTGCACTTTATTTATGATAAACTTAGCATTTGCGACATTTACTCCATGTCACACTTCTGTCCTAAAACCTCTGTTGAAAATTGACCATATTCTGGACTAATTCAATACAGAAGACAATAAAGTGATTTACAAAAAAAAAACAAGTATATTTCAAATTTCATTTCAGTAAACCTAAAATGTTCAGTAAACGTTAAATGCTTCCTGTCCCTTCTAAGGGGCAATATAAGAGATACCTCGCACAAGAAGGAAGAAGGAAGCGTTATGCTTCTTCATTTATTATAAGAACTTCAAAGAAGTGTAATGCCCAGCCCTCGTCAGTGTTTCCGGTAAAATACAACCCAGGTGTGTTCAAGTCAAAACTGAATAGGTATCTACTAGGCAAGCGTGCTACACTACTACGCGTGAGATTGTGATCAAACGATTGCCAAGTCCGTAATAAAAAAATAAATGCCTACCATCAGACAAAAAATCATCAGTACACTCAATAATTAATAATTTGGATATAGGAAAATTTTACTTGACTAATTTTATTCAGGTGGGTAACTATTCAAACAAGAACGGTGACCACACGGCGGACAGCGCACTAAAAGAACTCCTGAAGACTGACCCTGATACCGACAGCCTTACCAAAGGGCGGAGAAAGTCTCAGGCCTCGAACAACAGAAGCATGTCTGTCAAGTGAGTACTCTCTTCATAGTACCAGTTCTATGTATAGGACTCCAGATGATTAACCGTCATACTGTTTCACTAAGGTACGCCGCCACATCATCGCATCACACTAGAGAGTAGTATATTCTTTGCTCCACACCATGTGAGATAGTATCTAACAACAATCAGTAGCTATATTATAGTTTAAAACTTTTGTTAAAGTAAATCTCATAAAGAAAGCGTATTACAATGTAAATGATTATATTAATGACAGAAATGCATGGCCTGATGTCTCCAAGCTCCATGATAATAATAAGTGATAACTTCGATGTTAACGTTAAGTGAATTAAATGTTCAAAGTACTTTGTGAGATTTCTCAGACATACCATGAGATCACGTTGTTTTAAACAACATAATTATCGAGTTAGATTTTTTTACCTTATTTTTCCAGTATGGTTGTTTTATGTTTGTGGGACATGTCATTGTCGCTTTTACCTTTTATATTTGTAGTTTACATGTTTTGTTATAATTGTGGCATTTGAAAAAAATATAAAGAATGAACAAATATGGAAAAAATACATCCCCTTAGAGTTTCTTGGTGCTCTCTTCTCTAACGGGCGTATTTCCGAAGCACCGGTAGAGTCAGCAGGGTATTTCCTTTTCCAGTGTGAGATTAAAATCTGTTGGCACATGAAAGGGAAATTTCCTTTTCAAACTCAAAGAATACTTAGTTTGTCTAAATTTAGATTGATTTGATATTTTTATAATATTTTATGAATTTCTCTTTGTTCAAGAGATGTTAATTTTGACTTGTAAAATTGCTATTATTTTTGCCTATTTACAATAAAATACTTTGACTTTGACTATAAATAAATAATATAAACAATGTGAATTCGTCCATGTTTCATACATATAGTTTTATTTGCTAAAACTGCGTAATTATAATGACTTAGAGTGAGAATAGTATATTGCCGCACAAGATTTCTATTGATGGCATTGCAGTTGCTATGGGCAGTGGTGGTGATTCTGATTACCATCAAACGAACGACTTGCTCATCTCATCACAGAAACAAAACTTATATTCAGCGTCTATAACCTTTCTAGCGGAGACCTGTCTGCGGATGAGGAGATAATTGAAAGCCTGGTGCGGTCAGCAACCTCTAAGCGGCGGCCGGTGAGGAAGAATCGCATCTCCAACAGGAAGCACTGTAAGGACCCTTCCTGTAACCATGCCTTACACTGGTGTCCCAAAATCAGCGTCCCTCTTGTGGGTGTTCCTCACCATTTGCTGGATGTATGTTGATTTCTGGGACACTCATTAAATTTAAATGTGTGTGTGTGTCAATTTTTACAGTTGCATATTTTTTCAGACAAAATTAAGAAATTTCTTCCTCATACGAAATATTTTTGGTGGTATTATTATTACTACCAAATAAACTGAATTCTTAATCACATTGACATTTATCTACGAGTTGTCTCTGACTCCTCGCGCGCTTAGAGACCTTTAAGTGAAGTTAACCAGAAAAGTTGTACCAACCCCTGATCCTATGTACCTACACACTACAAACTTCTTTGTATAGATTTGTAAACGTCCACCTGAGGAGGACGACGATATTCGCTGAAATCACCTGATCAATACATTCTTAAAGTCATAGGATATAAAAGAGGATATATGATTTTACTTGACTTCTGCCCTACCTGCCTACCTACCTACTAATCTAATCGATAAAATGTTCTAATGCGATTTTTACACTACTTGTATGCCTTGCGAATGTTTTTTACGTAGGTGCAGATTGGCATTAGTTGAAAGGTGTTTCATTTCCAGGGAACAGGACTCTAGACGGACACCAATCATGGCCGGGTAGAGAAAGCAGTCCTGGGTATGTTCCATATTTACCAACATATTTTTTACCCAGCTACAAATTTTATTATATATTTTTATTTATTATTTTTATCCAGAAGGAGGATTAGTGGATTGGACATTTTTAAAACGTCATGTCACAAAACTAATATGGCGGACGCTAGACGCCATACTATCCCGCCAAAAAAAAAACAAAGTCATTCATGTGTCTAAGCTTATACTCGTATATATATTTTTCCTGTTATTAATTCGTTTTTGACGTAGTTGCATTTTGTTTGCTTATTACTTGTTTAAACTCTATTGGTGTGTGTGTGTGTGTGTTGTTTGTGTGTTTCTGAAGCAATATATTTAAAAAGATCTAGTTTACAGTAGATAATGAACATATAATTTACTTTAGATTCTGATTAATTATTTCAAAATAAATGTGAATTTTATGCATGGCATAATTGTATAAAGTAAGATAAATATAATGACTTGTAGTTTTTGAATAAAAACAGAACAGGTTTGTATGACAAGAAAGGGGAAAAATCTCTGGTTAGAATATCACCAACGATATAATAATTACTTCTTTCAAAACTTAAGATAATGTATTGCATCATCCAATGTTTTAATTTTTGAATAGTATTATTGTTCTTTAATTTCAGATCGACTGCAGAGGCTCAACAGAGGTAAACAGGAGTAGCTATAATAATTGTTATTAATAGGTTTTAAAATAATAAAATCAAGGTTAACAACTATTGTAAAGTTATTGAGAATCTCAGTTTTCTTCTAGTTTTCTGATCGTCAGGGTTTATTAACTGTAATCTCTAGATTCACATATATTTACAGCAATATCTATTGAATTCTTGATATGATATAATATAATACTATTTGGTTTAATTGACATTATGTTAATGGCCATCTTTATAAACAAGGGTGTAACATATATTGTATTTTAGTTTAACGATATTTTAAACCTATTCTGTATATGTTAACACTTATTTCTGTTTAACTATGTTTTCATGAACATCACAATATACTCTCACGTATAGTATTGTAATACTTTTACAAATTATTTCTCGATCGTAAAAGTTACCTTTCCGTTTTCTAATAATATAAAAGTATAAAAATAACGGCGCTGTGCGTTAAAAATTATCAGAATTTTCTCATATTTACGATATTAAATTATTGGATGGTGCTTTGTGTAACATCTAAGTAAATATATCTGTAGTTTAAAAAACTTATATTTATATCGCATAACATGGTAACATAAGTAACGTCTATCTGATGGGAGATTATGACCCTTTGACGGTACGTTGAGTTATGTACATGTATAAGTTCGACTGTATTAACATGTTTGAATTTAAAATACTTGATAAGATGATTCATCATATATTTTAAATTCTGAATGATCTTGTGATCAAGATATGTAATACAATTAATGTATATTTCGGTACGCATGTTTGTTTAGACAATGTATTTGTTGCTGGTCTACAAATACAATGTTCCCTAGACAACATTTTTGTTACCTTCATGACCTTTTTCATGTAATAATGGCTTTTGTAAACGGTGCCTGCAGCCCGCGCGAGTTATATACAGGTTACACGCTGCTTGCCTTTTTGTGTGTAACATGTGTAAACAATACCCGCGCGGGCTTTATGTGTAACATGTGTAAACAATACCCGCGCGGGCTTTATGCGAGTGTTGGCTTAAAAATGACACATCGTATGAGACCTTTTATCAAATTATTTCGTAATGCCTCACGTGTTGCGTAAATAAGTTTTGTTCGCATTTTTGAAAGAATACACAACATACACTCAAAAATAAAATAAAATGTAGTGTTAAACGATTTTAAGACTTATCATTATGTAACATGTAACAATAATATTACCTGTATTTGTGTAAATAACTTTGTAAATAACTAAACAATTAAATTTTTGCGGCAGATAATAGAGAAGATATCATATATTATAGTATTTACTACACTTTTAACACATACAACTAGTAGATACCTAAACATTACTGTTAGTAAATTTCTTAGTCACAAATTATACTTGTAGATATACAATGTAGCTAGAAACAGATAAACCATAGGATGTATGACAATTTCATGTGGACTCACCAAGATTCTAATGTTGGTGAACCTGCGGGACTTGATATATAGAGCGCTCCGGGCGCGCGTGCGGATTAACATGTTCACACTGATGACTAAGCGGCCGGGCGCGCGCCCTAGCCGCTTCATTCGTATTCAGTACCTTAGGGTTATCACTTTTTTGTTGTTATGTTCCTTTTTAAGCATCCAAACTTGTCAGGTCTTCTATAAGCTATATTTTAGTCTTACTAATAAATCAAAATGATAGCTTTCAGCATTATAAAAACAGTAACATATCAAATTTCCAACTTTTGACTTAACTTTTTTAACTTACTATTTTATTTTTCATTCTGTTATTTTTTTAGCAGTACTTTTTATATCTCTTGCAATTTTTTGATAGATATATCAACAATGTTAATTAACATCATATATTAAAAAACGAACGAATTTCCTACAGTCGCATGTCTAGTAAAATAAATGACTTTAATTATAATAATATCTTAGCTATTCTCCTGTCTACACGTCCGCGTCATCCGCCCAAACAACCGGACATCGCTAAGCAATAGTGATTTCATAAAACTGGTAGATTGTCCCTTGTTGCCTGTCCAGCAACGAACCGAAGATCCGGCTACTCGTAGTTGTAATTACAATAATTCAGTAATAATTGCAATAATAAACAACATTGTGTAATAACATACAAGCACAGATAGCACGTATTCTTGTGAAAGTCTTTTCACTGAGGTACTATGTGCTTCTTACTAGAAGAGGGACCGCATACCGACTTCACCATTGATAAATAATCTTTATTTATCTATGACTTCACTCAGTCCCCCGTGGGGCGCTAGCGGGTGGGTATAAACATGTTTTGTTGATTAGAAAAATAAACTTATCAGTGATAATATATGCCTTGGTGTGTATCCAATAAGGCAAATTCTAAAATTATATTTCACCGCCCACTCTCGCGCCCGCGTGTGGTGCTTTATGTTTGCTTGTAGTGTCCCTCTTGTAATTATTACATAGTAGCTCAACGGTAAAGTACGATGATAAGCGTATGTAGTAGTTCACGACTAAGTTAAATTGCTATTTTGACCATGTACCTAACCTAAACCTTGTCAACATCCTACTGATTATAAGTTGTCTTTGATCTGTGTAATTTAGCATGATTATAATAGTTTATTGATTACTGATATATTATTTATTTATCTATACCTACGTCGTATCACTTATTAAAAATAACTTCCACCGCAAAGGGAGAAGACTGGTGGAGGTGGGTTGGTGAGAGAATTTCCTTTAGTGGCAAAAAATCGATTTAAACTCGCCGAAGAACTTCCCCTGGCAAGTACCTAACATAGCGAACTCCTTCGGCCACCGCGCATGCTAGCGCACATTAAGTAGGTACGCTTAGTGAGATATCGAGTGATGCTCGATACATTCTACAACAAAAATATAAATTACCTATTTTGTGAAAACTTCCTGAAGAAAAAAAACATCAACGCGCTTCATTAGCTTCACTTGTATGTTTGTATGTTTGTAACCGACTCCCTTGGACGCTATTTTGACCCACTTTAAACGGTCAAATTTCATTCAAATTTTGCACACCTGTCAAAGACCGATGACAATGAAATAATTCGAAAAAAACGCTCTTCTAAATAAACCAAATTAAAAAGTAGAAAATAAATAATAGTTTAAAAAAACACGCTTTATATAGAAAACCAAACTAAAAAATAGAAAATAAATTTTAATAGTGTAAATAAGAAAAAATGTTTTATTTAAAAAAAGCGTAGGGTGCTTTTTAAGATATTATCGAAATGATAATCCTTCTTCTCATATCTGTCAATGAAATATTTATAACTATTGACCCATGCACCCCACGATTTTTTTGAAATATTTTTTTTTTTCTTATTTACACTATTAAAATTTATTTTCTATTTTTTAGTTTGGTTTTCTATATAAAGCGTGTTTTTTAGTTTTTTTTAAATTATTAGTTATTTACCCGACTGCACGGTGAGTTATTTGTTTGGGTTGTATGTTTGTTTGTTTGTTCGTTTCTTAGGCACGTCCTACAGCCTAAACGTCTTGATATGTTTTTATCACGAGAGTGCTATGGGATATATGAAGTGTCACTAATATAAGTGAAAACTAATAAAATGGCGGCTTACAGTTGCCAATATTGTATTTCCGACGGAACAAATAATTACCAAAACCTATCGAGTGGGGTATCAAAATGAAGGTCTTTAAACGACTATTTCAAAAATGAACTAGTCTTTTGAGATTAATACAAAATTTGGAATTTTACATTATTCAGGTTAATGTAAAGACTAGTCTAATGTTGCTATTGCTACTATTAAAGTAAAGTAAATAAGTAAAGAAGAAACATTAAATTTGTATAAATACTAGCTCTGCCCCGCGGTTTCACTTGCATCCCTCGGGAACCTTATATTTTCCGGGATATTTATTAGCTTATGTGCTAATCCAGGGTATAAGCTACCTCCATACCAAATTTCATCCAAATCCGTTCAGCGGTTTAAGCGTGAAGAAGTAACATACACATACATGCGTCAATAATTTTGTACGCAGTCGAGTTTTTATTATTTTTATAATAATTTTACAAAATAATAAAACTTGTTATTATATTAATAATACAAACAATGTTACAAACAATGTTACAATGTTTTTTGTTCTATTAGAGAAAACACGTTTGCGGCCTTGTTCATTCATTCATCTTTGTTCCTAAACAAGTTTTTTTTTTCTTATTGTTGTTACGTGTAATAGAAAATTAAAAAAATACACACCTCTTACCATCGCACAAGGATTTCCTGTGTCTGTGTGACATGGATACACATACACACACATCAACACCCCACAACCATCCAAGAAACGAGAACAAACACTGCTCATCACACAATTGTTGGCACCAGCAAGGAACCACTACTAACTGTGCAGGAGTGTCAATGTAGGTAATTTTTAATTTTTTTATTTATTTATTTATTCAACCAACTAGGGTCAATACAAAAATACAATAAAATCATCAAAAATAAAAATAAAACACACAATAAATATAAATAAAAATTAAAGTGAATTGAAAAAAAATATTTATAATCTTATTTTTTGGTGAAAGTCTCAGCTCAGTCTACAAATATCTACTGAACTAAGAAACTCTACTCGAGTGTACTTACGTTACCTTGTATTCTAGTTCACTCCTTTTACTTTTTTGTTGTGTTTAACCTTATTTTACTATTTTATTTTTATATTACTAACCGAACTATTGCTACTAAAGGATATTGATAGTTCGGTGCTTTGTACCGACCGGACTATTGCCACTGAAAAGTTGCACTAGTTCGGTCACCGGACTAACAACCGAACTACTGCCACTACAGGATCTATATTATTAAAAAGACGAAGAAAAGTTCAACTATATTAATAAAAAAATTAAAAAAAACACGAGAGTAGATAATACATGACTGTGAAATTTTTATTCCACATAAATCACTTTTTTTTAATCTTTTCTCAATATTCTAGTGGGTTTTATGGCTGAATAAAATTTTATCAATCACTATCTTTCGGCCACGACTTCGTCCGCGCGGACTACAGTTTATCGCGAAAAAAATATGTTCTTTTAGGATATTAAAAACCAATGCAAAAGTATAGCAACAACGCTCTTGATGTTTTTGACAGACTTGTAATTATTTCGTTTCCATGTCAACCGTTCCTTACAGCGATTAATCAACATTTTCCAGTTTAACCGTGGAAACTTCCTATTTTCCGGGATAAAAGTATCCTATGTGTTATTCCAGGATATAAGCTATCTCCATTCCAAATTTCATCAAAATCTGTCCAGCCATAATCGCGTGAAAACTCCCCAAACAAACAAACAGACAACGTTTCACTTTTATAATATTGGTGAAGTATAATAATGAATCGTCACTATTATTATATTTTTACATACATAACATACATACATTATTAATTTAACTCAATTTCATCACTTTTTTTTTTTCTTCGAGGTCTTGATAGTATTAACGCTACTATAGTTTGTACAACATAGCTTGATCCGCATATTCTAATTGTGACTTTTCTAGTACATAAATTATGTATATCTATCTATCTATCTACATACATATATATATATATATATATATATATATATATATATATATATATATATATATATATATATATAGGAGAATCAAAAAATAAAGTATAGAATTTTTGTCTGTCTGTCTGTCTGTCTGTGACTTCATCACGCAAAAACTACGGGATGGATTTTGATGATGTTTGCTGAAATGTATTTCTTGGAGTTCTGCGGACGTTTTTATCTTTGTTTTATCAAAATCGGTTCATCCAAAAAA
Organism: Alsophila aescularia; assembly: GCA_946251855.1. NCBI lineage: Eukaryota > Metazoa > Arthropoda > Insecta > Lepidoptera > Geometridae > Alsophila > Alsophila aescularia. The sequence goes on from OX276373.1 coordinate 104,995,620, forward strand.
GAGTTACAGTTTTTTTATATATACTTGCGCCACAGTATAAAAAATACAAGAAGTACCTCCACTTCTTGAGGTTGTTTGATTTTAAGATCTCTTAATTTCTCTTGTAGGTCTGTCTCAATATGCCGTAAAATATCTTCGCTTGGTGGAATGTCCTCGACATAAGACGTGGCAAGATCTTTTAATTTGTTTTTTAGCGTATTTTTACCCAAACTCGATAGCCGTCATCATCGTTGTAACCAATAAGCATATCTTTTTTAGCTTTCTTGTCCAATTTCATTCGTGACGCCAACCAATACTAGTGGCTCTGAGCTGTAGACCACGCGAGAACAAACTTTTTGGAAACAATCTAGTAGTGCACAGTAGCGCCATCTAGTAACCTTATTGTATCAATCAATCCTTACCTAGTAGGTTAAGGCCTGATTCCACTGGTAGAATCCTAAAAGTGAGCAAAATACTGCATTTTGAGGAGCTATTCTGATCATCACGCCGAAGGTCCTCATCAGATCTACATATATTTTTTATGAGACCAACTTAAAGTTGCTACCTCTCAAATAAAAACACATCGAAATCACATATAATAAGGCTTTTACGCCTTTTTAGGAGGAAATAATAAAATAAATTGAAAGAGGTTCTAATAAGCTCATTGGGGATGAAGGTCTGGTGAAGACTAGGCTCGCACGGACGAAGTAGCGGGCAAAAGCTAGTCTAAAATATTTTGTTTGAACGTTGATGTTTGCTCGTTCACTGAATCAAAAAGTATGAGTAATGAGCACAAAATTTAAATCCTTGAAAACACAAATCAACAAAATATACTTTGTTCAGCTACATTACTGCGAATACCTCGGTCCCCGTAAGCTTTATATTTACAAACCAAAGTTCTGGTTGATAATGCAATTGTTATGGGAAAGTTGTGTTTTATGGCAATAACAAGCTTTGATTCAACTAGGAAATAGGACAAATCTATACATATAATAAAACTGTAACAGGTCCAATTCCGTACATTGAAGATAATTAGTAAAAATTTTGGAGGCTGTTCTTTATTCCATACTGAAGCCTAAATTGTATTTTTGTTTGTCTGTCTGTCGGTCTGTATGTCTGTTTGTATGTCTGTCTGTCTGTCTATCTGTATCTTGGCTAGGCATCACGCTGAAACTACTGAATGAATTTAAATGAAACTTAGTATGATTTAATTTCATACTACGTGGTAGGGCATAGGATACTTTTCATCCCGAAAAACTAAACGGTTCCCACAGAATAGGGGTTGAAAGTTATTTAAAAAAACACTTACCACTCCGAAACTACTAAACGGATTCTGATGCACTTTGGCACAGTCATAGTTAATCAGATGGGTAAAAATATGGGATACTTTTTATCCCGAAAAAATAAAGGGTTCCTGCGGGATAGGGGTCTAAATTCTGTACATTGAAGATATTTTGTAATTTTATTTGGAGGCTTTTCTATATTCGTTCTGAAACCAAAACTATTTTTTTTCTGTTGTCTGTCTGTCTGTACGTCTGTACCTTGGACGCGCATCATGCCGAAACTACTGAATGAATTCAAATGAAACTTGACATGATTTGAGTTCATACTACGAGGTAGGACATAAGGTACTTTTAATCCCGAAAAGTTAAAGGGTTCCCGCACGATAAAGGTTGAAAGTTATTTAAAAGAACACGTATCACGCTGCACTGACTTTGATGCAACTTGGCAAAAACATAGCACAAAACATATAACATACACAGCACACACATACTTGGCACAACTTGGCACAGTCATAGTTCATATGATGAGTGAATATTAAACATACTTTTTATACCGAAAAAATAAAGGGTTCCTGCGGGATATGGTTCAAAATTATGTACAGTGAATTAATATTTTTTTGGAGGCTGTTTTATTTTTCGTACTGAAGCTAAAACTGTTTTTTTTTCACTTTTGGTTGTTGTCTGTCGGTGTGTATGTCTGTTTGTATCTTGGACTTGCATCACGCTGAAAATACTGAATGAATTCAAATCAAACTTGGCATGATTTGAGTTAATACGAGTACTACGAGGTATGACATTGGATACTTTTCATACCGGTAAATTAAAGGGTCCCCGCAGGAAAGAGGTATTTTTTTTGGAGTTGGTATTCATGTTTTACGGTTTATAGTTACTTCCGTAGTTCACCTCTAGGATACTTAAGGAATATTCCTCCAAATTTCAAATACCTAGTACCGGTTTAGGCTGGGCGTTGTCTGTCTGTTACTCAGTCAGTCAGTGGGTATACCACGGTACTTTTTTATAAGCATGAGTAAACTAATGTAATAAAACACACATTTTTATTATTCTGCCCAATAGTGAAGGGCATCTATACTTATAATAAAGCTGTAAGTACCAAAAAAACTGTAAAGGAAGATATTTAAAAAAGAAAGATCTAGGGTAGTAAAAATAAGCTACTGAAAAGGAATAAATCATTTTTTAAATACGTGTCCGTATGTTTGTCTGTTAGTCTGTTCACGCATCACGTAAAAACTACTGGACCGATTGCGATACAGTTTGTCACTGTTGGATACACTTATTATCTCAATCCGATGAGTGGAAGCCGCGCAATCGAAAAAACTTTTTGAACGCTGAAGGTTTTTATAAAAATGTTGGTATATTGGTATAGGCCTTGAAATAGTAATAGAGTTCTTTTAACCTAGAGGAAAGGCAACGCGTGCGAAGCCGCAGGTACAGCTAGTTAATACTAAATCTGATAATCTTTTTGATATTAGTTTGGAGTAGGTACAAATGAAGTATATAATATTCTTGGTACAAATTCATGTCCCTGATACGAAGTATGACGCTTGAAAGTGACAGTTTTAGTCAGGAAATATTATGTGTATAACCAGCTCTATTAGAGAACACCCGTCTCTGTTCCTGAAAATGGCAGAAATCTGATGAACTGTGAAAGTGTGACCTGATTGGTTGATAGTATTCGATGTGCATGTGCCTTTACAATTTTAGAGTTGACGGACATATCGTACGAGTAATATATGGAATAATATTCGTGCTTACGATTTCGCCGGATTTATTACAATATGACGGTTCGAATTATATTACGGTGATATATACATATAAGTTTCATGTGTGCATCAGCTAATGAGTAATCTTTATCATAAAATTAAAATAAACTTGATAACCAGTTGCTTACCGCGCGCGCTCGCGCATGTATGCGCTCAGTACTACGCAAAGTTAGATATATCGCCACCCGATGATAAGGAAACAAAACATGAGTTTATGAAAAAGTTACAGAAGAAGCTCCTACCTACTTCTAGTATCAATAAAATTACTTCTAGTACCTATCTCAGACGGTTTTGTTAGAAATAAAACAAAAGGAATATATTTTTGGTTGTTATTTGTTACATCAAGAGTAAAAAGCACTACATTGATATATTTGATATAACAATATGTAGAATTGATGAAATGCGTGTAAACATATTCTTGTTTCTAAGATACTAATACATCAAGATTATCAAATACTTATTTCGTCCTACTTTTTTCGGTTATTTCAGGTTTACGTTTTACAGAGTTATTTTTCGATTATATGAATAATTAGACCATTAAATGTCGCCACCACTTTATAGAAGACTAACATATGGTCACTACTCTAATTACGAGTATAACAAACTACTTTTGTTTTTTTTTTAATATACTGAGCAGGTGATATAAGTTAACAGCCAAGGGTTTCTAACGGCTTTAAGGATACATTCAAAAAATCTTACGTCCTATGATATAAACATGAAGATTGGCATATAAATAACATGGGTTATGCTTATCAGTGATGTGCCGTCCAAAGTCATACTTAGAGCTAGAACCGTTCTACTATATGACTTAAACACGTACGTTACAGAGAATCTTACACTAAACTTTCAGATCTGAAGGGCCTGCAGTCTCTTCATATAAGTACTCGTATGTAGTCTCTGCTTAAGGTACATACCGATGACAATCTTAGCTTTGACAGTGATTGTCAAAAGCTATCGATTGTCATCGGTTTATGTACTGACATTGATCATGACTGACATCGATATTTGGCAGAGACTACCAAATGTCGTTATAATCAGCCTTTGCGACCGATTTCGGTTGAAAACAATCGCTGTCGATGTCAAGACTGCTGGCCGAGTATTTTTTTACGTTTTATTCAAATTAACACCATGTGCAGTTAACATAAAATATTCGACGAAAGACAGCGTAGGTTTCTTAATCAAAGTAATTCTAGCTGCTGACGTAGCCTTAAAATTGAAATAGCCGTGACGTGCTATCTTCCTTTGTTCGCCCAATGTCTTTTGCAGAAGTCAACGGGTTTAGAGTTTATCGATCGTGAAAAATGTATACCGCTTGAAACTGTACGACGACAACAGATAAATTCGAATAAACCTTACTCAAGCTTGAGTCGATTCTGTGTACATTTTTAAAGTTCCGAAGATTTCCATTTAAGAGGTCCTACGTTTTTTGTGCGTGGCGTAGCGCGTGTGTAGCTTCTGCGCGCGCTATCTACAACTTCGATGCTACGACAATCGTCGTCGATTTTGCGAGTTGATGCTAGTGAAACCCCGCGTTGGCGTTACCTCTAACGCCAGCGCGGGACTGTGAGGAAGATCGTCTTTGACCCGAAGATGTTAATGCAGCTCAAGTACCAATAATTCGTGTTTTTTTATTCCGCTACTTTTTTCGGTTTAGTGCCTGCAGTGGCCTCAAGTATGTTACGTTTCCAAATTACTTTCATTCTGTTTTCGTTATCGATCGCCAAAGTCCAAACCGGCGACGTAATCGTAACTATCTTGTATAAAAAAACTGTAATACGAACAGATTTTAGTATAAATATGTTGAACAGTTGTTTTTAGACGAAATATTGCCCTTGTACTTACTATTTAATGTCCGTTAAAAAAAAAATTTTTTTTGTGTGTAATAGTTACCAACGTTTAATTTTTATACGTAGGTACGTTTTTTTATTTATTAGCGTTTTACGCACAGATCTACAATACTGCGATTTATTTTTGCTTTCTGTCAGTCTGTGTGATCTCCATGTCATTGGTGGATTATTTGTCACCACAAACTCAAGTATTGTGCCCCCAACATAATAAGCCGGCCGGTTAAGGCAAGCCCAGGTATGGTTTATGGATTACAAGTTTAGAATGTGTCTTAACATGTGTGGTAGCCATGTCAAAACAGATAATAGTGCAAACGATGTAACATTCTGCAGGCAGACGCTCCTCCGGGAGCCAGAAACTCATCGTTCCCTATCCCGGATCTTAACCAACTCTGCAAACCTTATCCAACTATACTATTTCTATGCTGCACTTGAACCACATACAAAAATATACTATCCGTTTTCATTCCACTCCAACCTCCTTTGTTTTCCCCCCCGAAGAATTTACAAAAGTCGAAGAAAAAAAGACAGAGAACACGAAAGAGACTTTAGTCTAAAGTCTTAGTCTTTAATTAGAAAAGAGTAAAAAAGCAAGAGAAAGAGTAGGAAAATTAAGGGGTTTTAAGTTTATTTAACTTACAATAACTTTTGCGAATCTGACAGCGACTCGCTGGCTGGCGATGGCGGCTGCTTACGGCTCGGTCTGCGACGTCACCAGCGTCTGAGTGACTCCGGTCGGAGCCGGCGCCGCCGCTGGGCTGCAGGTGGAGTGCCGCCGGCTCGACCGCCCCTTTATAGCTCGGGTCCATGAAGCTTTTCGATGCGCTTCCCGGCGGCCGAGGGGATTAGTAACCTTTATTTTCCCCTCAATACTTAAAATCTATTTATTATCTTATATATATAAATATATATATATATATCACAAACTAAGCTTAATTGAAATATTCATCATCTTAAATAATAATTAAAATCATAAAATGTATCAATAATTATTCAATTCGAACAAAAATATTAAGTTTCTCGAAAAAAGGGAAATTAGTTCTTACCTACATAGAAAGGAAAATACCAAATTAGTGGAAGACGTAACGTGAAGGAAGGGTAGCTTGATTTTTTATTAGCTGGCTAGAAGGCACTACAACATTGGGGTAAAACAAAATGGAGTAATAAGGACAGCGTGCTTACCACAATCGACCACACCGTCACTTAACCTGCAAATAGTGGTATTAGTGGTCAGACGCTAGCCTAGAAGAAACTAAAAAAAAAAAAAAAAAAAAAAAAAAAAAAAAAAGGGAAAATGGGGTGAAATAAGATTGAGACTCAGATTAGAAGGTGAGAATGAAAATATGAAGAAAAGTGAAAAAGAGAAAAATTGCGTGGATTCCTCCACGCAATTTTTCTCTTTTTCAACATGAAAATAATGGAAGGGAAAATACAGAAAAATATTAATGCAAGAAATGACAGCTTGTTTTTTTTAGGAAGAAAAGAAAACGTAATGATGCAGTGAAGTAATAGGAAGAAAAGATGAAGAATTGATGCAAGGGGGTAAGAGACTACAGACAAAGAATTGTAGCAGAAAGGAATAGGTAGAATAAGTGACAAATAGAAGCGGAAAAGGGGTAGGAATGTTAAATAAATAAAGAAACACGAGAACGGAATGAGAGTCATTTCGGAAATGTTAAGCAATATTGAAAAAAAATGCGAATAGAGAGGAAAGAATTGAAGAAAAAGTAGGTTTAGTAAAAGATATTTGGACAGGATAAAAGGTAAGTGAGAGGTAGACAAGAAAGGGAAAATAATAACAAAAGGTTCAACGAAAAGGGAAGAAAAAAAACAAATAAATAAATGATACAACTAATTTAAGCTATGGAAGCGGTTGCCCATAGACATACCGGGCTTACCGCATGAGCGAGACCGTACCGCGCGCACTTAGTGTTTCGAAGCTAACTTTACTCGTCATTTCCTACAACTCACCCAGGATATTTTTTTATTGATGGTATTATACCATCCAGGTGAAAGTTATTAGTAAAGTGTAGCATTTTAATGCTAAAATCTGGGTGTTCGCGTCGAGTCAGGCTTCATCATTCAGTATAGTAAGGACATCCTTGGAAGTTTCCAAACGGTAGTAAGTCTGTCAGTCTCTGTGTCGATGCGAACAATCCCAAAGATCGCTGGCCTGCAGGGTGCAGTCTCGCTGCCGGGTTCATCGCCTCTTACGATTCGCTTTCCCGGTAGCGGAGGGGATTTCGTATTCTACCCCGTCCCCCCACGGGGGTTCAAATATATAAACAAACAAAAACTAAACAGACAGTACAATTCGTTCACTTTGATATACCTAATGTATTAAATGTAGAAATATCATTGCTTCGAAATTATTGATTTTATTTTAAACAGCCACCTGTTTGTAGTGAAAAAGTAAAATAACTGGTTTATTCTAAAACTGTACCGACAAAGAAGGTAATTTTATATAACTTGAGTTTATAAAACAAACGTGGAAACAAGAGAGAAAAATAATTAAGAAGAAGAACGGCAATGTGCGAGTAAAACTCGTGCACTGAGGGTTCCGTACAAACTTGTATAGGCAAATAAATAGTTCGTCCATCAGGGGAAGAGCGTTTACACATGGCGCCGCAGCGGCAGCATTGTTCACCGCTGCGGTGCCGCAGGTGCTGCGGCCTGTCACCGCAAGACCAGCGACACGACCGCAAACGACCAACTAAAATCGTACATTAGTTGAGAACTACGGCACCGCTCACGGATTTTCGGATGTTTACCTTTACTTGTGCTATAAGACATTGCTTTTTGCCAAATTTCATGATTCTAGGTGAACGGCAAGTACCTAGTAGGTTTTGATTTCCTAGCGAAAGTCAAAATATGAGGCATAAAGGCCGTATCTTTGTATGCGTTGACTTAGACTTAGACCTGATTATTCTCCACGCGTTCCTGAGCAAACGGGTCTTGACAGACATACAGACAGACAGGCGGCCGGACGGACCGACATAGTGATCCTATAGGAGTTCCTTTTTTCCTTTTGAGGTACTGAACCCTAAAAAACATTAATAAGTAGAAGAATTTTGAAGCTGACAACACGATTTAATTACTACCGATAATCTAATATCGTGGATTTCCAATTATTGACATTGCTAATTATTAACGGAAACAATCGGAAACTTAATTATTATGTTGTTTCATTTAACCTTGAATGGTAACATTAAAATTAGAAAGTTTTGTACAGAATGTTACCATATACTTAAATATTTACACATGAATCTTAAGTTACAAATTTACATTAATATTGTCATCAATTAAATAAATAAAATACTAAAATAGTATTCGTTAATGTCAAAAAAATATTAAAATAGTCAATCAAATAACCCGCCCCTGCTCGCTCCCGGTGCAAAGGTGCCCATCACGCTCGCTGCATTACCACGCTGAATAGTGATGGCTAACCTTTGCACCAAGAACGACCCGGAGCGGGAGTCACCAGTGATATCACTGAGCCTACACCCCAAGTCCTTAACGAAACTCTTAACCTCACTGCTCCAGCTACCCAGGGTCTCCACGGCTAAAGGCACAAACTCGTAAAGCAGCTCCAAGGATCCATACTTCACCCATTTTTTACAGCCGGCGTACAAGCTGTACAAGCTGCGGCAGATGAAAAGTGCACGGTGCGACTGAGGTGGCTGGCAGCTACAGTGCTGACGCAAGTAGCGTCCCAAATCAGGCACTTGCCGTTTTTCCAGGGTTTGGTCAGCCCGTCCGGCCTCTTTCCATCCGATCTGCTCAGGCCGGGGGGTTCAAGTACGCAGGGAACGTTCGCTGATATAAGGGCCCTAGGACTATGTCGTTCAAGGCGTGGTGACGCGAGAACCTTCCTGCGCAGCGACGACAACTCATCGCATGATGGCCATTGGCCTCCACCATGGAACCGCAGGTGCATATATGAGGCTCACACACCTTACATCCCAGGCGGAGAGCCACCGCCACCCGCAGAGAGTCGTCATCAAGCAATGTGCCTAGGTGGGGCGAAGGTAATGCCTGCAACCACGCCCCAGATTCAGGTTGCGACACAGTCCGCAGTCTAGCCTTATCAGCTCCCGTAGCACCCTCTAATAATTCATCTTGAAGCCGCTTTACCCCGACATCATCCCACGCCCGCTTAAGTTGCGTTGCATCAGGGATAGATGCAACCGCGTTGAGAGCCGACCAAGCTGACACAGCATCAGACACAAAGGGAATGCTCCCCCGTCACCATTAAAATTGATTAACATAGTAACAAGGTTTGCCACCCCATGTGCTGATGCCAGAAAAGCTGGCAGGCCCACATCACGTATACATCGCACCCCGAGACCCCCACATCGGATTGGTATAGCTGCCTGACTCCACCGAGTTCCATCTAGGGAGACATTAAGGACTGACAATCGAAAATGAAAAGGTCTACTAATATTTTTAACGGAGCTGGATGCGTGAAGTGTACCTAGCAATCGCAATAATCTGGAACGAAGGATACCGTCCAACACACAATTTATTCTACTGTGGGGTACAGAGCGCATAGTACCCGTTCTCACATGTCTGAATACATAATTTTTAATGAGTAAATAAGTAGGTAAATAGTATATAGTAATAGTAGTGTATGTAGTAATAGTAGTGTAGATTGTCAGTTAAGTGCCTACTTCATTACTTTAGTCGGATTGGGCGTAGCACAGACTTAAAAAAATATGAATTATTTCTTTCTTTTAAGTTTTAATACGATTTGAAGTAGTTTGATTTAAATTAGTTTTGTTGCCTTAATCTTAAAATAAGAAATCACATGGTGCAGTATTGGACCTACTGTCTAGAGCAAAATAGCAATGGGTTCAAAATTGAAACAGTGATATCACTTCCAGATATCGTCACATAAAATAAGAGAGGGGAAAATGTTTTAGCCTGATCTACAAAATAATTGTTCAGTTGGTTTTGCCGTAACAGTTCCAACGTGTTCTTTTAAAATACCTCCACAGCTGTTGCTTTGAACTGTTTCGATATATATGCCTCAATCGTTCATTGCAGTAGTACCACATCACTGCTTAGCAAGGTGGTGTGGAATATAACTTATTCGTAGGTGCGGAATGAATTTTAAAGAGCTTATGTAAATTGCGCCTTACCTTTATAAGCTCATATTCAGACTTTATTAGTATAGATACGTATACTTCACCGATTTACTGTGGACTTGTCAAATTAGCTTACTTAGGACGCAGCAGCGAGGTTCTACGATACTACACACGACAAGGTACGCCACGCCGATAACGAATGAAATTGACTCATTTTTTTTTTATGCAGCGACTGTGAAGTGGAGAGTTTCTAAAGTGTCAGCACTTATGTCACTTAATAAAATATACACCACGCATGAACCGCGTGAAACATATTATCATATGCACAACATAATAAATAAAAATAAAATAGCAAAACAATGAGAATAAAATAATATATTGCCAAAAAAACTGGAAAAAGAGTATGTAAAGAAACTTAAATCCTAATAAAGTAAATATAAACGTTTTATGCAGCTTAACATAATATCAACACATTTGTGGGGAACCAAACAATCGCATCGACGGGACTTGTAGCAATCAACTGCAACACTAAACCTTATACCTAATCCAAAAGGTATATTCAATAGTGACCTATTGTCAAGTATAGATGCACGATCATTTTTGAACTCCGTAGAAGCGCAGGCGCAACTTTCATTTCCCGATTATTTTAATTTAGAAATATATTTCAGTTTAATATTCTGTCATCGTTTACGACAACTGTCACTGAAAAGGTTAACTGCTCCTAGCAAGTTCTTAAACCTAAAATATTGTTTCGTTAGAAGTATTTAGTCTTAGACCTTAGGGATAAAATATTAAGCAAGTAAGGAATGCTGAGCAAAAACACACACTTGCTTCTTTGAAAATTCAAGACTTCTACAAATAGATACACATTCATTTTTAATTCGGTGGTCTTGTGTCTTGAACTCGGTCTTATAATCTAGATAAACAAAATACGTAGCGTAGATGTACATATAGTACCAAAACCATACACTTAATACCTACAACGCGTTTTTTCATATAATATACTTACATTGATAAATTAATATATAAAAGTTCATAAGTTGTCTTCATATCCCAAGTTAACCCCGCAATGCTCAGTGGAAAGCATTGCTCTAATTCTTATACATTTTCCAGCAAAATGTATAAGAAGGTAAAATGTTGGTTTCTGTACCTTCTTCTTCTCTTGTCTTTATTTGCTTTGACACCAATAGGTTCAGTACATGCGCGCGCGTCATATTCCGGATTTTGTGCAGTTTTGGTCACGCGCGGTAGCGGTGCGTATTGAGACAAATATTTAAAGTTTTTAAATGAATAACTATTTAAATTTTTAAAGCAATGCTTTCTACTAAGCATTGCGGGGTTAACTTGGGATATGAAGACATATATTACTATAAATAAGAACCCTAGCTATTTAACAAAAAATATAAAAAGATACCCTAAAAAACTAGGGTCCGTTATTCTTAACCTAAATTGTGTCGAAATTGAGCTTTTAGCCGTGGTGGACAGTCCCATAGAATAACTATATATAGGTACTCGAACCACTCCCTAGACTGCTTTCAGAGCTCAGCGGATGGTCCGGTGAACGGTGCGGAGCTTCCGCACTGCGTCCGCCATACATCAACAAGCATCACATGGCGGTAACCAATTTACCACGGGCTAAAGAGTGAAGAGGATTTTCAATTATAATGGTGAAATTTAAATCTAAATTTAAATAATTTAAGGTACCGTCATACGTGGTTATTTGGTACTCTGTGGATACTTGGGCCAAGTACAGATAGTTTAAGAAATGAAAATCCCGAAGCTTTTAGTCTATGATCAATCAGTAATCTCCATTATGAAGCTTGTCGATTTTATGACACCCCTAGATTGTCCGCAGAGCTGCGAAAGCAGCTTCGAGAATACCAAGGTTAATACCTCACCAGGAATATAACAAACAAAACATACAAAACTATATGACTACAACATTCCATATTTTCTACAACATTTGAGATCATGAATGATGTTTTTACAGAGGATCCAATTAGCATGTTGTAGGCAGCATGGGCTATGTCATACCGATATGTGAAATTATTTATCACTGATTATTAACTTATAACAAAATTAAAACAAGTTTTAATGTTCAGTAAGTACTAAACTTAAATAATCTAGAACTTTTTTCTGATTGATTGCTTTAAACAATTATGTGTTTTAAACGTCGATATAACAAAACTCAATCTACCTACAAAGTTTGTTTTAGGTGTAAATTATATTATGGATCTACGTCACTACAGCTACTCGTATATATCTACAGGCTGGATTTTTGAGACGGGACATTAAGGACAGGACCTTAACCGTTATAGTTACATGAAAACGTTCCTAGGAGACCTTCCATCACTTTTTGAGATATTCTGAACTGCATTCACAGATTTTGCAAAACATGTACACAGCAAGAAAATTGTAATTTTACACAAACACATTTTTTTGATGCCTATCGAGTTATGAAAGGTCTCCTTTAACTATAACGGTTAAGGTACCTGCCTTACTGTCCCGTCTCAAAAAACCACCCTGTCCCCAATTCAGCACCACATCGTGGCAAAATATGCAGGTACACCTAATCACTAAAGTGTGGGTCTGTCTATTTAAAAATTCAATATCAAAAGAGCTCCAGTCTTTTGTTTCCTGCACTTTCTGTGATATTATCACAATCTCACTCAATACAGTAGGTATCCGTTGTCACTTCATTTTGCTCCCGTACCCTGTTACCGGCTTGATCCTACGAAATAAACAATAAGCATAGATTAAAAAAATAAAAAAGTTCTTTATTATCACATTGGATAGATACCTTTCCCCAGAAAAATGACCACGTGGCAATGCCGGAGGGCGCAGCTAATTTCATAAATTTATTATATTGTGTTCTATTAAATATTAGTGCGATGATGATGAATGAAAGTAGCACACGTGTTAATTAAGGATATAAGCTATCCTGGTACCAAGTTTCATCCAAATCGGTTCAGCCTTTTGAGCATGAAGGAGTAACAAACATACATATAAACTTTCGCATTTAGAATATAAGTGTGATATAATAAATATATCCATCTTATGTTAGGTTTTATAAGGAAAAATATGTCATACTTACTTAGGTTTTTCGGTTTTTACTACAACCACGTAGAAATGCAGTCTTAAAAGTGAAAGCACGCTACACGATGTTTCTTCACCCATTCTTCAAACACAGTTCCCGATCGTACCATCGATTCCTATGAACAAGAAGACAAACTCTTTAGCATTCATTTTCAATTGCAAGAAATGTAAACGAAAAAACAAAAGCAAAATCTAAAATAATTTTAAAATTATACCAGAAACAATTAATAATTATATCAGTGATTTGGGATGAGCTTTATGATACATTAATTATCTTAACACGTACAAGTGCGATGCCCGGTCCTTCTCAAAAATGCAATCAATATGTACGCAAAACAATGTCGTACTTTATCGGTGTGACGGAAAGGGATGTTCAATTTTAATTGCGACATTATTTCTGTTTACCATTTTTTTTTTTTACTGTTTTTAGTTTTATCTGGATAAAATACAACGCGGGCAAATCATAAAACCTCTTTTTTAAATGACGGGTAATTAACTTATTTGATGATATTTTGAGAAAGGATTGACTGATTTCAATGAATATTTTTTTGGTCATCTCGGTTTCGAAAAGGTTACTACATTGGGTTAGGTCGCGCATTGGAAAAGTAAGTAAATCACAAACAAATAATAACTAATTGATGGCTTTCTTTTTCCATTTTTCCATCGATATAATCAGTTCTATTTCTACTATCATGCAAGGGTCTAGAGGTAAATAAAATTACCCGTGGACGAATCGAAACACGAAGTCCAAGGGTAATAGCTCCAAAAAAGGAGTGGGTTTTGTGGGGGCGGGAGTGGGGAGGGTTAGGGGAAGGGGGGAGGGAGAAGTGTGGAGGGGGATGGAGACGGGAAAGGGGAGAGGGAGGGGGTGAAATTTGTATGCAAGCAAAGCCGCGGGGCGCAGGTAGGGTACAATATACCTTTCATAACCGTCAAATTGTTTTTTTTTATCAATTGCTCGGTTTCTACTCATCATATTGAGATACACCAGATTTTAAGTCAAAACCTTTAGCTATCTAACAAAACTGCATGTCAATAGGTCCAGTAGTTTTAACGTGATGCGCGCAGAAACATCCACAATTGCCTCACATACAACCAGCGCTCAAGGACGCGGCGGCTGAAACTCAACCAAACAGAAAAAATATATACTGAGCTCAGCTCAACGTCGGTTGCTTCGCTTCGCGCTCCTTCGTTCGCTGAACTCAGAACTACTCGGAGTAGCTTCGTCAATGTTAGTCGAAGCTTTCCCGCCATCCGCTCGGCTAACAGCTGTTGCTAACATACAAAAAAAACTGGACGTAAGGGCTAAGAAGGAAGGCTTACGTTCAGTTTTTTTTAAGTTGTTAAAATTTGTATACATAATTTTAAATTAGGTACCCACGTTTGAGCAAACTCGCACTGCACCGCTTTCCACTTTTGCTGTATTGGCGTTCCAATCGCTCCGTAGTACATGATCCTTAACTTAGATACGAGTATATATTCGGTAAACTAGATTTTTATCAGAGTGGCGCATCAACAACTGCAAATAAAACAACGCTATGCATAAAACAGGTTACACAATTCAATCGCAAAGGAAAACAATAAACGGTTAGTTTGCCTCAGACCAATTTGTATGGGAAATAAAAAGTAGTCATCGAATAGTAAATAAGTAAATTAAAAAATTATCTTAATTTTAAAAATATGGCAAAAGCATTAAATAAATACTCAGAGGTACCTGTTTAGAACAATGTAGACGACTCGGAATAGCTCAGAAAGCTATACTCGAAGTTGTTATTTTGGTATCATCGAAATGGTAATTTTGATAACCTCGAAGTGTTTGTTTAGGTGTCCTCGAAGAATTTATCTTTGTATCTTCTAAGTTGTTGTTGACATCCTTTTGCTGTTTTACAAAAGGATCCGGTCGTTCCGGATGGAATCCCACAATTCAAATTTCAAGCACTTCCCTATTATCTATCCGGCTGAAACTTTCAGGGTAGCTCACAACTCGAGGACAAAGCATTTTATAAAAATGTTGGGTTTTATATTAGTTTTTTAATCTACATTAGCTGCTTGTTTAAAGTTACTGTTTTGTTATAACTGTTATTGACTCGCCATTCCTTAGCACCTTAACTAATTACTCGTCATCTACAGCGTCGCATACGATCGACCCATACAACCCTGACCCGTAATTAAACGAGTCAACGAGCTCCGGGTCAATAACGTGGTTACCTAGGCCTTCGATTTGGTAACGTTCTAGCCACAACTCGACGAGTTCCTGTCGCCTATACCTACGAGGATTCTCCCACTGCAGTTCCTGAGCTGCCTCATGCAAAGCAGCCAGGAAAATCTTATCTTTCTTTTGCGGATCCTCTTGCTCGGAACTCTTAGGCACTTTTGAGAGCACCGGCTTTACATGTTTGCTGTATTCCTCTATCTGGTCCGCCTTATCCGGAAAGTCCGGAACACAAATCGACGTCGTGAAGACTACTTTTTTATCTTGAGTGGCGATTTTCTGCTGCCGTACTATATTGAATATTTGTTGGTCACTTTCTACTTCACGCTTGAACAGTTTGTTCCATAGTTCTTCGCGTGTTATATCTTGATCTGAATAACCACTATCGTCTTCAGCATCAAGTTTAGATTTAATAATACGTATTCTTTCTCTTTCACGGTCGCGGTTGGATCTCCCGCGGCGTATCTTTTGCAGCGGGCTCTGTCCTCTGAACTTCAAGCCGTTACGCATCATTGCTTTTTGGACGAGTGAAGCAATGGTTGGGTTGTCTTGATTATACTTCTCCATGTCGATCTA
Source organism: Alsophila aescularia (assembly GCA_946251855.1). Classification (NCBI taxonomy): domain Eukaryota; kingdom Metazoa; phylum Arthropoda; class Insecta; order Lepidoptera; family Geometridae; genus Alsophila; species Alsophila aescularia. Next base: position 105,011,478 of record OX276373.1, read on the forward strand.
AAACAAAGAAAACCGGGTGTTTACACCAAACATACGGAATTTCAAACATACTCGTGCACAAGCTTGCTGATCATAAAATGCAAAAAAACAAAATGCAAGTTTATTTAATTGTATCTTGACAGGGGGAAACTTTTAGGATATCTTTTTTATTGATAATCTGTGAAATATTAGTGAGACACCAAACATGAAACCTCAAACTGATACAAGTAGAGAATCACGATATATTGGGATTTCTATGTTGCTTACTTGCTTTCCATACAAAAAGAAACAGTTTTGTTTTATTTTCTGCTAATTTGTAAGTCGAATGTCAAAAATGGCTACGGCAACATTTTGTTGGCTTCATTATCATTATTTCAGCCTTTAGAAGTCCACTGCTGAACAAAGGCCTCCCCCAAAGAGCGCCATGACGAGCGATCTTGTGCCACCTCCATCCACCGACTTCCTGCGATGGCTACAATATCGTTGGTACAATATGGTTGTTCGTGGTCGCCAGTAGAGAACCTTTATTCCCCAGCGGTTGTCAGTTCTGTAAACTATATGGCCTGCCCATTGCCACTTCAACTTGCAAACTCTGAGAGCTATGTTGGTAACCTTGCTTCTTCTACGGGTTTCCTCGTTTCGGATTCTATCACGTAGTGAAACACTGAGCATAGACGACGAATCCGAGTTGGATTCGTCGGTTGACCTCTTTGTCGAAGTTGAATCTACCCAGTTGGATCGTCTGGCCTAAGTAGACATAGTGATCAACAGCTTCGATATTATCGTTCCCAACATAAACCGGCATGGGTGCGACATGGGCATTTGACATGATGTTCGTCTTACCTATGTTAATTTTAAGACCCACCTGTTGGGAAACAATATTGAGGTTACTGAGCATTGTGCTTAGGTCTTCCAGGATTTCTGCCATGATGACGATATCATCAGCAAATTGAAGGTGAGTGATGTATCCACCATTGATGTTAACTCTATATACGTTCCAGGTCAGAAGCTTGAATATATCTTCCAGTGCAGAGGTGAACAGTTTCGGAGAAATAACGTCTCCCTGTCTCACCCCTTTTTGCAACTGGATAGAATTCGTGCTCCGATCTTGAAGACGGACAGTCATGCAGGCCTTGCTGTACAAACACCGGTAGTCAATCTGGCCCCGCTGTAATGACTGTAGTACTGCCCAGGTCTCGACTGAATCAAAGGCTTTCTCGTAGTCCACAAACGCTAGACAAAGTGGCCGATTATACTCTTCGGTCTTCTGTATAATCTGCCGGAGCGTATGGAATTGGTCTACGGTGCTAAAGCCTTTCCAGAATCCAGCTTGTTCGGGAGGCTGAAAGTCGTCAAAATTACGAGCGAGGTGGTTTGTAACTACTCTCGAAAACAGCTTATACACGTGGCTCAGCAGCGAAATGGGCCTATAATTCTTCAAGAGGGTTTTATCACCTTTCTTAAAGAACAAAACCACTACGCTCCTGTGCCACGCCTCTGGCGTATTACCCTCGATAATGACGGAGTTAAACAACTTCCGAAGGACTTAAAGTACCGGTGTCCCACCCGCTTTCAGCAGCTCTGTCGTTATTCCGTCCTCCCTTGGTGCCTTGTTGCACTTAAGCTGTTTGAGAGCCATTCTGATTTCGTATAGGCTGACGTCCGGGATATCTTCGGTATAATGTCGGGTCAAACGGGCTCTTGCATCGCTAGTCGTGCTAGGAGGACTACGCGATGAGGTGTATATAATTGTCCATAGAACTCCTCGGAGCTGTTGTTAGTATTAGTAGCAGTCGTTAAGCCTTGTCAGACAAACTGACACCAGAATCCAGCACTATCTCATACGACAAAACAATATTAGAAGTCTGTGAAACAAATATGTTTTCATTCGTTTTTATGAATAAAAACTGTTCACGCGACCAGTATAACACATATGCTAGTAAACGCGGCGTTAAAGCATAAGAAATGTCTGAAAATGTTGGCGGTCAAACACACTTCAGTTGTTCGCCGGCTCATTTTTCACCTTAATGTCCCCACTTTAACCGTGACTGCGCAATAATGTACGCAGACACTTCTCAGAGCGGGTTAGACTAAAAAACTAATTTAGCTAATAACATTAACAAGCAGTCATTAACTAATCCTTCAAAGAAACCACGACGAAAAGTCGCGCAGTCACACAGTCAAAGCTAGTATACACTAATAAATAAATAAATAATAATAAATTAATATATTTGGGACAATTCCATACCAATTACCTAGCCCCAAACTAGGATACACTGTACTATGGGCACTAGATAACGGATAAACATATATGAAATGTTTCTATGATTTGAGCTGTTCTGAAGATGAACAAGATGGCGGCCACAGGTAAGTTATAGTATCGACCGACTGCGCGCGCACAAGCTATTAACAGTATCCCTAGTACGAGTTTTTATAGTTTTCGAAAACGAAATGCATTTTAGTTCCATACATTTACTGGCAGCGCCTCTAGCGGAAACTTGCAGGAACAAAAGTAGTAAAAAAGTTGTAGTTAAAAGACCAAAGGTACTGGGAGAATTAGAAAAATACGTAAATCGATAATCATTTTTCCCCAATAAAACCATAGATGGAAAACGACATACGAAAGACAAAATGATACGATGTGGAATGGTAGGGAGATAGAAATAAGTATGGTGAAGTTCGTTCAATCGAGCTATTCTAAGGTCGAATTCATGTAAGCTTTATTCGAAAACATTAACTTGTACTACTGATTACAATCAAAACTGTTAGTTTAAACGAGCTCACGAAAACTATGGCCGTTACCGTGATGTGAAAACTCGAACTAGGTGTACAGGACGCGGACACCACACCGCAGCACGCGGATCGCGAGCCATAGATTACTGCAGTGATATTGATCCGTGCAGGGAGCATTTCTGCACTGCGCATCGTCACAGCGCATCGTAAGTTTTAACATTATCATCACTCACATTTCTTTTAATACTCATTTGCGAAGTTTGATCTATTATTAGTAATATTAAAGGGCGTGGCTTATCGACTCATCGAAGCGTAGGTTGTACTATTATTTATTCTGTGGCGTAGGTGACGTTGTATTCGGAAACATAGCAAATGGCTTCGCATCGATCGATATGTAGGTATATACCTACCTGCCTAGGTGTCACCCTCTGTAGCGTAGGCTTCCACGCGGACCACGGCTGCGACAGGTACCTACTGAACTACACTTTGTATTTCTATTATTTTATTTTAATTTGAAACCTTTATGTATACTGATCACTTTTCTTCACGAATTATTTTTATGAATCGTTTAGAATCAATTGAAAATTAATTGATCTCGTCATAGCAAGCGCAGTTCTTGGAACGAACTGCGAACTCCCAGAGATGCACACTGTTATTATAAACGCAAACACTGCAACTAATCAAGCAACGGTTATTGAACATTTTCAAAACAGTATCCCGATTCTCCATCTTGGGTACGGCAGCTATGACAGAGACAATGTATTAAAAGTCGGAAAGCCCTAGCGCGCAAGTCCGTTCCTGGCTCCAATTTCTAATGGAATGAGTGGAAGCTTGCACTGATGCAGGATGCGTGAAAAAATCGGGAGTGGTATGGGAAAAATAGCGGTCCGCGCAGCTGAACCATGCCCAAAGTGGCGCACTAGGTCACCGCGCACCTTCAATCCCGATCAATAAGCGCCGCGCGATGCTATTCCCTCCGCGGGAGGAGGTTCCGCCTGCCATCTTGCAGATGCACTCCCCAGAAGCTTCTAGTACCAGCTATTATTAATTCTGTGGTACCAGCTAGAACAAAGGGCAGCGGACAATCACGGACCTAACGTCACGTCGAAAAACGCTGTACAATGCGGATTTTTGCACCTGCAATCCATACCAATATATATAAATGTGAATTAACTATTACACACACGGCCAGATACAGGAAATTCTGAAATATCTAGTAGGTGCGTATGGCAAATAAAATAAATAATAATGGTGGAAATTTGCACCATTAGCAAAATATATAAATTAATTTTAGCTAGTGCTAAATAAAAAAAATACTTACCTTATATGCCAAGACACCACAGTAGCTACTACGCCAATTTTTAATTAGACCTCTGGTACAAACTAGTAGACTGCAGGCGGTGTTGCGTCTTACGTCATATTGTATTCTCCTTGGTGTTGCGCCCGCGAGGGTACTTAAAAATCGGCATTATTGATTTGATGCCTTACTTTTTGAATTTTAAGATTAAAGAAAAGGGAAAATGCATTGTGTCCGTTTTATCAATCACATGAATGTTTTTGGGTCTGCTTTAAACCAAACACGTCGCAAAACTTGCGAGCTGCCATTTTGTTTTTGTTGATGCCATGATGTGTTGCACCGCAGCCATTTTGAGAGCGTGTTCACGCTCCGCCCCGAAGGCCCCGAACACTGATTTCCTTGAACTGAATTACCAACCACAAAAAACTGAAATGCAGTCACACCCTTAAGGAACAAACATTCTAAGACCGAGCCCCGATCACTAGTGTTATTACTTATTTTTGTGCCGCGACCTACCTCAACAGCCGTGCGACGGACTGAAATAGTTTACGACGGTGCAACGAAATGCGCATGCGTGACAACGGCGATCAATACACCACCGAGAAAAAGAAAAGTATGGTTTTTGCGAAATTCCCGATTCCAATTAAAAAGATTCTCACGTTTTTCAAAATAAAACGCAAAATAAAGGAAGGCATGGTCGCAAAATCTGGTAGAACCATGAATCTGGGAAGAACGGTGTCTACGACACAGAAGTACATAGAACAGCATCGAAACGAGGTCAGCCGTGCATGTCACGCTTCGAGCGAGGTCACGCCATGTGCTATGGAACCTCAGACCTTCCTCAACAAATAGTCAGGGAACAGCGGCGGGCCGACGCAGCGTCTCGACGTCGCCATTGTCGCCAAACCGTACACGCACACCAATACAAAGCAGCCTCAGCTACGCACACAAGATACTCATAAAATGTTATTACTTAGTTCTGAAAAACCATGTCAAAATTAGGTAGGCACTTACCAGATTTAATGGCAATGGTACCTGAACATAGCACTGGCTCTAATATAACTCAATACACTGAAACTACTGACACGTCTGTTCTCATTGGCGGCTGGCGGCAGATAGGAAGAACCTAGCGGCTGGTAAAGGTACTAACTACCTCAAGCAGCGATCTGTCGAAGAGAGGCGTAGGCAGGGTCAAATACTTATTCTATAATATATTTTTTTGATAAGTACCTACATCGTCCACCGTCCGGATTAATAATAAGTACACCACTTCTCTTCCCGAGGGTGCTGTAAGAAACCAGGGAATTCAGAAAATTATGAATTATGGGTCGTTATGAATATATGAGCTGTAAAGTATCTACAAGTGACTTTTATTTCTTTTTCTCATAGAGAGGGATGAAAAGTAGAGTGTATCACTCGGGCGCAAAAATATTTTCCCTCGGGCGACGTATATTGAATCATTCGCTACGCTCGGAATTCTACTCTGGAATCCTTCACTCCGCTCTGGATTCAAAATAGCGCCGTCGCTGCAAAATATTATTTTGCTCCCTAGTAATAGAATCTACTATTTCATACCATCTATTCGAAAAACACTGATTGGTTCCTGGAAAATTGGGAGCAAAGTAGGTCTTTTCTGTTAAACACTTTCAGAGAGGGCAGTAATGAATTTCCGTGACTCGTCGACTCTTTCCGCCTCAGCTAAGTCATATTCAAGTTAAAAGCCCTCACTTTTTTGTAAAGTGCAATATGTAAACACTCTAGTTGGAATTGAACTCCGGTACTAAGGATCGGAAGTCGAACAATTTCCCGTCCGAGCCTTCCAGACTTATCGTTATTAGGCCGAAAAGTTAGTATAGATCAGATGAAGGGTTGCTGATTCACAGTTGACCAATGAGAGCGCGCGGTGCTAAACGGTTGTTCGTTTTTTTAGTTATATCTGATAGGCAACCTGGGACGGCTCATTTTTTTGTTCATTGGGTCGCGCGGTGCACAGTCTGTATTTAAAAAAAAATGTATATGTAAGGAGAGAAGGAAAATGAAAAGCGCACGAATTACGACATCATCGTTAAGGAGACAAAGAATAGTGACAGTGCCAAAACTGAATAATTTAAGTATTACTACTACCTACTTAGACCTGAAATTAATTTTCCTCGGGCGATATATATTGATTTGAATCCCTCGCTACGAAATCTGCCTAAAAATCCTTCGCTTCGCTCGGGATTCTATTCTAGGCTCCTTTACTCCGCTCTGGATTCAAAATAGCACCCTCGCCGTCAAACGATTGCCCAGTCCGTAAAAAAAAAAAAGACCTGAAAATTACAAGTAATTAACGTTTATGAGTAAGAAATATTTACGCACTGAAATATTCACCCTCCCCCAACTTCCCCCGCCCTCTCCTCACTTCCCCCATCTTCTCCTCACTTCGCCTATTCTCTCCTTACTTCCCCCATCCCCTCCTCACTTACCTCTACTTCCTCGCACTTACTCTCACATTCCCCTCATTTCCCCGTACTTACTCCCACCTTCCTTACTTCTCAAATACCTCCCCCAATTTCCCCCCCCACCCCTTCCGTACAAAATATAACTTTGACACCTGTCACTTTGACACCTGCCAGGAGAAACTGCAAAAACGTTCCGAACATAATCCAAATTTTTCTATTATGAACAAATACAAGATATTTTTTCGGCCTACATTTTTAAATAATATACAATTGTATTCTCGATTATAGAGGCTATAATATTATATTTATCGAACAAAAGTTGTTTAAACATATTGTTATAAAATAAATATATATTCGGGACATTTCCACACCAATTATATAGCCCCAAACTAGGATACCCTGTGCTATGGGCACTAGATAACGGATAAACATACATAGATAAGAATATTACATCCATGACTCGGAAACAAACATTTCTGCTCATCACACAAATGATTGCACCTTGCAGGATTCGAACCCGCGACCGTTCGATTTCGTACCTAGGATCTCTAGCCACGAGACCAACCGGTCGTCAAAACTTATAAAATTGCTAAATCTTTATCATCGTCATCATCATCATCATCCACTGATGGTCAAACCTAGGCATCTACTAATGCGCCAATACATACGAGTTGCATCAAGCGCTTAGCGGTCGGTGTGAATGATAGATTCATGATAATAAATAAACAAAACAAATTCTGTACTAAATATAATCACCTATGATATATTAGGACATAAATGACGACTTGGTTGGTCTCGTGGCTAGAGATCCTAGGTACGAAATCGTACGGTCGCAGGTTCGAATCCTGCAAGGTGCAATCATTTGTGTGATGAGCAGAAATGTTTGTTTCCGAGTCATGGATGTAATATTCTTATCTATGTATGTTTATCCGTTATCTAGTGCCCATAGCACAGGGTATCCTAGTTTGGGGCTATTAGATAATTAGTGTGGAAATGTCCCGAATATATTATTATTATATATATTATTAAATATAAGATGATATAAGATAAAAAGATTGTTCAAAATGTAAAGAATTTGAATGCACTGTGTTTTTTACCTGACTGAGGAGGGTTATGTGTTTAGGTTTGTTAGTATGTTTGTTTGTACGTTTTGAAGCCGCGTCCTACAGCCTAAACAGCTTGATGGATTTAGACAATGAGGTATCATTGAATTCGTATTGATCACGAGAGTGCCAAGAAAACTAATATGGCAGCTTACAGCGGCCATATTGTATTCCCGACGAATCAAAAAACCAAAACCTATCGAGTGAGGTGTCAAAATAAAGGTCATTAAAAGACTATTTCAAAAATATATAATCCTTATAGCTATACAGTAGCAATGTTGTCTTTTAAGCTGCGTACAATTTTTTCAATTTTAGATTATTTAAGTTAATAGTTAGATAAATTCTTTATTGTACACACCAAAAAAAAATGAACATTAGTAGAAGAAGTGTCACAATGGGCGTCTTTATCTCTTAAGCGATCTCTTCCAGGCAACCTTTGGATGGAGTTAATGTAAACCAACTACCACCACCTACTATAGTCACAATTGCAACCTTTATAATATTAGTGTGATTATTTTTGGGCGGTCAGATAATATTCAATAATTTAGTTCGCAGTCGAGTTTTTTGTATTATAACTTTACACTTCTAATATTAGATTAATTAAGACTTCTAATATTAGAAGTTAGTCTTTGATATTTCAAGTAATGTATGAAAAATCTGGTCCTAAACTTTTATGACTGTTAAAAACAACAGATTCTATGTAGCAATAACTTTTTTTTACATGTTGCCGGCTCTTTGCAGAAAACATAGAAGTTTCAAAAATGTATGATTAGGTTGCCCTCCGCATTGCATAGCCACGTTTTACTTAATTTTCTAAGGCATAACACCTAAGATATATGAATTTGGTTTAGATTCCATGTAGCTTGATTTGTAAACATCATGATTGCGGTCGTCCAAAATGAAATCTACGATTATTAATTAATTGAGGGTTAATGATAAGTGTTGAAAGAACATATACATACTTTTATGTCAGTCAAATTCACGGCGTCTTTAGAAAAAAAAACGCTAGTAATTCAGCATACCTAATTTCCTGAGATTGTTAGGCTAAGTTTTTTTTTGGGGAGGCCAGGAATAATTGTTATTAGGCTTCAAAGTTTTGTAGGTTATGTTACTGTTAATGAACTTTGAAACAAGTCTCAGAGATTTTAATTATTTTATCCACTTAATTAGGTAGGCAAGTAAGTACTTATGCGTGATAAATATAATGTTTCAAGATATTGTAGGTACCTATTTAATTACCCATCTAGTATAACAAGAGTCTAACAGTCTAGGCTTTTGAATAAGAATTATTTTCAATCTGTTACTGCCTGGCGAGATTACAAAACAATATATTTAGATATGTTGCTGCTGTTTCACTGTGCAGGGAAACAGTTGTCCCATATTAGCACAATTATTCTGCAACAATTTCTTACACTAAATATTTTATTTACACAAACCTTTGTTTCTTTCGTATTTATTGTTCAATACTTTAACCAACATACCCTATGTACTATTATTTATTTCACGACCTGTATAACTGGTAGATAATGCTGTTTAGCATTAAGTCTTCCCTTGCACCTACACTATTTTTGTGCAAAATAATTAAATAAATTAACATACCCTATTACAACAATTCTTTACACTTCCTCCCTAAACTATAATGCATTGTATCAAAGAGAATATAAATACGGGCATTGTATTCCCTTTGCTACGAGTATAATGTTTTGTATAGAGGTTTTATATTGACGTACCATTTTGTCTATAGCATAGTCTATATTATTATTCGGTTCATCGCAAGAAGGTTGAATTACGCTTACTGTTAAAAGATTTAATGGCAGTAAGCTTAATTCAACCTCCTTTGGTTTAAAAAACCGGCTGGGATGAAAGCGTAATTGAACCTTCTTTGGTTTAATAAACTTGGTGGGAAGTATATTGTGTTGACAATTTTGACGTCCAAACCGGAAACGTCATTGTATTATATATATTTTTCACCCGTTGGGCAGGCAATAAGGCCGGTTAAACATTGTAGGAAGGAAATGAAGTCACAATTTCATGATTTTTTAAATTGATTTGATAACCTGGGTTTTTCTAGCTTACAGATAGAAAAGACGCTGCAAGATTTATCGCATAAAATTCCGCCTATGTTCTTTACAAAATTAGAAAGTAAATTTATCGGCATAAATAAACCAAATGGATTACCAATGCACATTATGCAGTCTGGAAGAAAATGTATGAGGGGAGCTAAAGACCGAGCTCAATGGCGTGTATTAGGAGAGGTCTACGTCCAGCTGTGGACTGATACAGGCTGATGATGATGCAGTCTTCAAATGCGGCGCGCATTAATATCACTAGTTTAAACCACAAAGCGAAATCCTAACTTTATGGTTCTCAGATGCTGAGAGTTTAAATTCGAAATTAAGTACTTTATAAAGTACATAATTATACAAAAATTTCAGGACAACGAATTCATAGAGTTAGACAGACCACTTGTCAAATCAATCTGAACAACGGGAAAAAAAAACCCGTTGGTCAGACTAATCTAACCATCAATGTGACCACTGGGAAACACCTGCAAAACCAATAATATTCATGAAACGGATGCGCTTCGGGAATCGGGATGTCGCGTCGGGAGGGCTACCCCTCCTCTCTAGCGACTCAAGCAAGAAATCAATAGAGTTGGTTCCCGCTCGGCCCCGGTTGAGCCGCGTCTACTCCGTGCGCATCGATTGCAGCCAGCGCCATGCCGAAGGGATGCGAGACCCACGCGAGCATGGGGATCACCGAACTACCAAGCAACCGTCTGGAGATAGATAGATAGATAATGATTAATTTGTTTTTTTAAAACACATTAAATGCAACAGACAAGCAGATCCTTAATCACCAGGAAAACTTTCTCGAGTATTATCAGCCTTCATCCGCAGCCTCCACATGGAAGAACGCCTTGGCGTACCTGTGCTGTACAGCCTGCCCGAGGATTACAGTATACTGTCTCCACCTCGCTTAGTTCTCAAGCGAAGCTTTGCAACAAAATAAAGCTTTGTAAAATATGATGTTTTATTTATGATCCTCAATAATATAGAACCCCTTAGATAATAGATTACGGGGCAGGTTCTTGTTTGAGTATACGTATATAAAATAATATTTGGAGCTTTGACGAATTGTGTGGTACCTAGGTAGTTTTAGTTTAGACTAGGTACTATAATAGATGCACAAGATTTAGTTACTAGATATGCCCGCGGCGCGGATATGTACAGCACAGGTACGCCAAGGCGTTCTTGCATGTGGATATTTTTCTGCGGAAAAAAGTACCCTATTGTGATATTCCAGGACCAAAAGTAGGTTTGTAATAAGCTGGATATGTTGGATTTAGCCTTTACGCAATTAACTGATAATCGAAAGGTGGTTGATATACTTACTTTGTTTTAGTATAACATTTGTTAAAAGTGGCCTGGAGTCTAATATACGTCTCAATGATTTCAAGGTTGCTACTTCTTTTTGTCGAGATAAATGTAGAGGTGGTACCTGCATAATTATAAATAAAACACTTAATACTAAACCTTTATGTATTCCGTTTAACCTAGCCACAAAATCTTGCTTTGAGTGTTGTGGGGTTGAAGTCATTGGTCTGAATATTGTTATATTCAATATTTATAGAGTACCTGGCCAAAGTAAATCGCAGGTTGGTTTGTTCCTTTGTAAACTTGATAAGTTGCTGGACTATGTAACGAATGAATACAGGAAAAAAGTTGTGATCTGTGGGGACTGGAACATTGACATTTTGAAGAAAAGCTCAGTGACCAGTGATTTGCTAAACATTTAATTATAATTTTCAAGCACATATAACATCACCAACTCGTTTAGCTTCATGTTTAGATCATATAGCATCTAATATAAAAAAATGTCCAATCTGAAATTCATCATCTAGGACTATCTGATCATGAAACCACGCAAACAATCACCTTGAAGGCGAACAAGCACAGAGCTCTGACTCACTGGTTTGAGTATAAACATGATTACAGTTGGGACAACATGAGAAAATTTGATCAGTGTTTATCCGCTCTGTCGTTCGAAGACGTTTATGTGTCTGAATCCCTGTCCTTTGTTAATTTTTATAGCACTTTTCGTTTGTTCTATGATCTGTGCTTTCCTGTAAAGGTCAAAAATAGTAATACACATTCTACTAGTTAACATAAAATACTCACTGAATTCGAATTAAATTTGGTATGATTTGAGTTCATACTTCGAGGTAGGGCATTGGATACTTTTCATCCCGAAAAATTCAAAAGTTTCTGCAGGATACGGGTGGAAAATTATTTAAAAGAACACGTAGCACGCTGAAAATATTGGACGGATGTTGATGCAACTTGGCACATACATAGTTTATATAATGGGTTAAAATTGAGGATAATTTTTATCCCGAAAAATAAAGAGTTCCTGCGAGATAATGCCCCATATTCTGTAAATTGAAGATATTGTGTAATTTTTTTAGGAGGCCGTTCTATATTCAATACTAAAGCCAAAACTGTATTTTTGTAATTTCTGTCCGTCTATCTGTCTGTACCTTGGGAGCGTATCACGCCGAAAATACTCACTGAATTCAAATGAAATTTGGTATGATATGAGTTCATACTTCGAGGTAGGACATTGGATACTTTTCATCCCGAAAAATTCAAAAGTTTCTGCAGGATAGGGGTGGAAAATTATTTAAAAGAACACGTAGCACGCTGAAACTATTGGACTGATGTTGATGCAACTTGGCAAAGACATAGTTTATAAGATGGGTGAAAATTATGATAAAATTTTATTATATATAAAATATTTTATCACGAAACTACGACTAGACGGTTTTTTTGACACAGTCATATAGATATATGACTGTGTCAATTTGCAAAAAAAAATACTTATAATAAAGCAATAGGTACGAAAAAGGCTGTAAAAAGAAGATAAATAAAAAAAATGCTCTGGGATGCTTAATCTTTCGACGGCCACCGCTTCATTGCCGAACGGTGCGTGCTTGCGATGTTCGGGCTTAAAAGCCCAAATGGCCCACGAAGAGTTTAAAAGGGTATTGAACAATATCATTATTTTTTAATCGTGTCGCTCTGTCTGTTTGTCTGTATGTTTGTTTGTTCACGCATTACTTAAAAACTATTGGACTGATTGCAATGTGGTTTTCATTGTTAGATAGTTTAGGGTTTGATTTAAAAACTGGTTTAATTGGTATCTTAATCTGTTAAGTTAGAAGCCCAGCAATTGATAAAAGTATTTTTGACGGCAAAATAAATGTTGATCAAATGTTGGTATATTGGTCCTGGAATAGCACAGAATACTTTGAACCTAAAGAAATGACCACGCGTGCGAAGCCGCGGGTACAGCTAGTAGTATATAAAGGGCTGCAGCCCTTGCAGCGACAGCAAAATCACCCCCAGATCGTATACGGTGTGGTGTGACCTTACATTACAAGCAACATTAGCCGCCTCGTATGTACGAGGGTGGATTGAAAATTACTCGGCCTAACAGAGGTCCATTCAATTCTAAAAATCAAATCTTCTCACATTATTTAGTTCAGTTCAAACTAGTTCATTGTGTGAAGTTCGAAACGTGTGCGATAATTAGTTGTGATTTTATAAATTTATTAACAAAGTCAACGAGTTGGGTTTCCACAAGGTGTCTGCGAGGTGGTTCCGGTGGGTGGTTTCTGCTTTCAGTTGAACAAAAAAGGACGCGATTGACTATTTCACGCGACTGTTAGGAGTTATTTGAAGCCGATGTAGATGACTTTTGAATCGTTTTGTTACTATGGACAAAACATGGGTTCATTACTGTACACCAGAAACAAAACAACAATCAAAACAGTGGAGAAGACCTGGTTCACCACCCCCTAAAAAGGCTATGTCAATTTTGTCGGCAAATAAGGTGATGGCTTCAGTATTCTGGGACTTGAAAGGTGTGATTATGATTGATTATCTTGGAAGGGGCCAGACTATAAACTCCATCCTGCGAGAACCCATAATTTTTTCGAGATGTAAAGTATCCTATGTCCTACCTCGTAGTATGAACTCAAATCATATCAAATTTCATTTGAATTCATCCAGTAGTGTCAGTAGTCCGGCGGCATGATGCGCGGCTAAGATATAGACTGACAGACAGACATACAGACAGAAATGAAAAAACATACAGTTTAGGCTTCATTATCGAAAATAGAGTAACTTCCAAATAAAACACTATATCTTTAATGTACAGAATTAGGACCCATATCCCACAGGAACCCTTTATTTTTTCGGGACAAAATGTATCCATAATTTTCACCCATCTTATAAACTAAGCCTGTGCTATGTTGCATCAACATCCGTCCAATAGTTTCAGCGTACTACGTGTTCTTTTAAATAATTTTCCACCCCTATCCTGCAGGAACACTTAATTTTTTCGGCGTGTAAAGTATCCAATGTCCTACCTTGAAGTATGACACAGACAGACAAAAATAAAAAATACAGTTGGCTTTAGTATTGAATATAGAACGGCCTCCAAAAAAAATACATAATATCTTCAATTCACAGAATTTTGAACATTATCCCGCAGGAACACTTTATTTTTCGGGATAAGTATCCTCAATTTTTACCCATTATATAAAATATGAATGTGCCAAGTTTCAAAAAAATCCGTCTTGTAGTTTCAGCGTGATACGTGTTCTGTTAAATAACTTTCAACGCCTATCCTGCAAGAACACTTTAATTATTCGGGATGGTAAGTATCCTATGTCATACCTCAAAGTATGACCTCAAATTTCATTTGAATTCGTTGAGTATTTTCGGCGTGATGCACTTCCAAGGTAGAGGCAGACAGACGGACAGACAGACAGAAAAACAAAAATTAAAAAAATACCGTTTTGGATTTAGTATTGAAAATAGAACGGTTGCCTGGAAGAGATCGCTGCTTAGTGATAAGGCCGCCAATTGTTCTATGTTAAAACTTGATTATTGTATCATCAATTTCATTTCTTGTTCAATAAAGAGTTATCTATATATCTATCTATAGAAAGGCACCAAAAATATATTTAACATTACAGAATTTGGGACTTTATCCCACAGGAATTCTTTATTTTTCAGGATAAAAAGTATTCTGAATTTTAACCCATCACATAAACTATAAATGTGCCAAATTGCATCAAAATACGTCCAGTAGTTTCAGAGTGGTAAGTGTTTTTTGAAATAACTTTAAACCTCAAACCTGAGGGAACCCTTTCATTTTTCGGGATTAAAAGTAGCCTGTGTCCTACCTCGTAGTATGAACTCAAATCATACCAAGTTTCATATAAATTCATTCAGTAGTTTCGGCGTGATGCCTAGCCAAGATACAGACAGACAGACAGACAGACAGGCAGAAAGACAAAAATGAAAAAAAAAAACAATTTTGGCTTCAGTATCGAATCAAGAGTACGTTCCAAAAAAAATAAAAATTCTTCAATGTACGGAATTGGAGCCGTTACAGTTTTATTAAGTACTAGCTGTGCCCGCGGCTTCGCTCGCGTGGTCATTTCTCTAGGTTAAAAGTACTCTATGTGCTATTCCAAGACCTACAATAAACATTTGATCAAAATTCCTCCAGCCGTTTAAAAGTTTTTTATCGATTACTCGGCATCTAATCATTGGATTACGATACCAAGTACGCTAGGTCTTGGTCAAACCCTAAGCTATCCAACACTGAAAACTGCATTGCAATCGGTGTAATAGTTTTTACGTGATGCGCGAACAAACATACAGACAAACAGACAGACACGAATTTTAAAAATGTTTTATTCTTGTTCAGTAGCTCAGACCAATTTTTTAAAATTATCTTCTTTGTACAGACTTTTACGTTATTATTGCCTATAGCTGTGCCCGCAGCGTTGCTCGCGTGGCAGTTTTTCTGGGATATAATGATCCTATGAATTATTCCAGTACCAAAAGTACCAATATAGGTACCTACCTACCTACCTACCTACCTGTGTTAACAACCTTCAGTGGCAATCCGACATGGTCGTGATAGGTTAGAAGACGAAGGCGGGAGCGAAGCGTAGCGAGCATAAAGCCGCATTATAGCTAAAAACCATATTGTTTACCTCCGCTTTGAAACATAAAAATCCGCAGTTATATTGGTCCATTCGTTTGAAAGATACGATTCTCCCCCCCCCCCCCCCCACCCCCTTTTTTTCAACTCCTCCCACCTCTCCCTTATAGCAAAGGAACATGATGAACCATCTCGATCACATCCTTTTTAAAACATACAAAACTGCATCAAATTTGGTCCATTCATTTGGGAGCTATGAACTTCACCATATTCCCCCCCCCCCCTTATTATAGCTAAGACAAATCTTGTTTACCTCAGCTTTTTCTCGAAACTCCCCCCTTTCCTCGCCCCCCACCCCATATAGTTAAGAACCATCTCGATCACATCATTTTCAAACATAAAAAAAACGAATCAAAATCGTTCCATTTGTTGGAGATCAACGATCCTAACCCCCATCCCCATCCCCCCCTCCTCCCTCCCATTATAGCTAAGAACCATCTCGTTTACCTCAGCTTTCAGATATAAAAAACTCGCAGCTAAATCGGTCCATTCGTTTGGGAGCTTTTTATGAGGATAAAAACATAAAAAGCCAACAAATGGATGTTAATAGTTTTTCCTTTTTTTTGATAGGAACTTATAACACCCGTCTCTTTGTTCAGCGGTTAAAAATGTAAAACAGTAAGCAGTTTAGCTAACAATAAAAACAGCCGCGAGAGGTCGCTTTTTTATGAGGGAATGTAAATTATGTATGATAATTTATTTATTTTTTAAACATGCACTTCAGGTAAAATTAACAATTTTACAAAGTAAATTGACAGAATTCTTTTCTGTTTTTGAGTTTTTTCTAAATTATCTGAATTTGAATTATTGTGACCTATTTTGTTGTAACAATTTGACGGTTTAATTCAAGAAAAAAAAAGCATTGAAATTGTAAAAATAACGCATAAAATATGTAAATGCATAAAGATATGGAACAAAACATTTCAATAAGTACGTGATTTCGATCCACGCACGTCTGGGTTGGCATACAAAAATACTCCCGCTAAACCAGATAGTATAGTGGCAAGAGGGTCGAAATTATGATACCATTTTAATGTTTTATTTATATTACATTTAAATTACCATAACTTTGAATACCTATCCCGCAGGGACCCTATATTTTTTGGCGATAAAAAGAATTCATAATTTTAATACATAATATGTACTTTGACTGTGCCAAGTTATAACGCATAAAATATGTAAATGTATAAAAATATGGAACAAAACATTTCAATAAGTACGTGATTTCGATCCACGCACGTCTGGGTTGGCATACAAAAATACTCCCGCTAAACCAGATAGTATAGTGGCAAGAGGGTCGAAATTATGATACCATTTTAATGTTTTATTTATATTACATTTAAATTACCATAACTTTGAATACCTATCCCGCAGGGACCCTATATTTTTTGGCGATAAAAAGAATTCATAATTTTAATACATAATATGTACTTTGACTATGCCAAGTTATAACGCATAAAATATGTAAATGTATAAAAATATGGAACAAAACATTTCAATAAGTACGTGATTTCGATCCACGCGCGTCTGGGTTGGCAGGCAGAAATACTCCCGCTAAACCAGATAGTATAGTGGCGAGAGGGTCGAAATTATGATACCATTTTAATGTTATATTACATTTAAATTACCATAAGTTTGAATACCTATCCCGCAGGAACCCTATATTTTTTGGGGATAAAAAGAATCCATAATTTTAATACGTAATATGTACTTTGACTGTGCCAAGTTACATCAAACTCTGATCAGTAGTTTCAGCGTAATATGTGTTCTTTTAAATAACTTTTAACCCCTATCCTGCGGGAACTCATGTTTTTTTCGGGATAAAAAGTATTCTAAATGTTAATCCATAACATAAGCTATGATTGTGCCAAGTTGCATCAAAATCCATCTGGTAGTTTCAGCGTGATGTGTGTTCAAGGAGACAGACAGACAGACAGACAGACAGACAGACAGACATACAAAAATTAAAAAAAAACCTTTTTGCACTCTATATCGATTATGAAGTTTATCTCAATTATAATTTTCAAAAAATATTTAATGTACAGATTTAGCCCAGTTACAGTTTTATTATAGTATATAGATAGATATATATAGA
Source organism: Alsophila aescularia (assembly GCA_946251855.1). NCBI lineage: Eukaryota > Metazoa > Arthropoda > Insecta > Lepidoptera > Geometridae > Alsophila > Alsophila aescularia. The sequence goes on from OX276373.1 coordinate 105,029,211, forward strand.
TACTATATAATATATAGGAACCTATGTCGACCCTTTGAGTCTCAAATGTAGTAAAAGCTGCGTAGTAAAACTTTAGGGAAAACACAAAAAACTGAAAATGGAAAAAATCTTTATACAAGCTATTTTTATACAATTTAGGTATACTATTAAGAATAAAGAACTCTATAAAATTAAGTTAACGTGAAATAGGTAACTGCAATAATATAAGAGTTAGCGTGCCTTTTACATATTTTTTTACAACTACTGGTTTCTACCACAAAATTCTGGACATAACGAATTGTCGAATTTGTTTTAAATACATATTTTTTTAAATAATATCCTATCTTTATGGAGTAAAAGACCGGGTAAGTTTAAACAACATGAGTTTTTTTTAGTGAAACAAAGTAAACGTACATAGGGAACTATTGTTTAAACATTACGTTACTTTAACAAGTGTCAAATATTAAATATTATCACAATTTGACTTGTTAAATTCTACAGTGAATATTTGGAATGTAATATCCCCCCCGTTTATAGCTAAGAACCATCTCGTTTATCTCAGCTTTGAAACATGAAAAACCGCAGCTAAATTGGTCCATTCGTTTGGAAAATACTATTCTTACCCCCCCTTTTATCGACTCCCACCCCTTTTCTCGACTCCCCCACCCCCTTTTCTCGACTCCCCCCCCCCCTTTTTCACAGTGATACACACCCTAAACTTATAACACCCGCCTCTTTGTTCAGAAAAAAATAGGATGCTTTTTCCGCGATAAAATGTAGTCCGCGCGTACGAAGGCAATGGCGAGAAAATTAGTATAATATGTAACCGATTTGATTAATTCGAAAGACTATGCAATTTTGTACTAATTTTACGTTCTCTACTTCACTGCTGTCAATTTTTGAATTTATTTATAATAACAAATAAATATTGTTAGTGTGTATAAAATATAAACAATGAGCATTGCGTTATTATTATAATTTTTTGGTATTATCTGTACTGTGAAACCAAAATTCAAAGTAGGTACCTAATTGTTGGTAATATAAACTGAAATTAAAAATAATCTTGTAGTAAAAGCCAATGTATGTCTTCAATAATCTCTACCTAATGTAACCAAATGTTTTTTTAATAAACAACAACACACACTTGCTTAATATTAAAGTTAGTAAAGATCATTAAATAAAATAATTCGTAAGTTGCAACAAATTTTTAGAAAATTATTTTAATTTTAATGAATGAATTACTCAGCCATTTACAAAAACCGACTGTTGTTTACTACTAATTAATGATTACTTGCAAAATGTATATTTCCGTAGTGTTATTGTTGTAAAATATGTGTTAATAAAATGTTTACACCACTTTGTTTCTTACGACAAATATTTCGGATTATTTGTCTGGTTTCCATTTTTAGATAATGTGGTAAAAGTACTTAATATTATTTGTCTCAAGATAAGTGTGTATTTGCATAATAACAGTTTTGATTTAAAAAAATGTTGTATTAGCAATGTTCCAACAATGACTTAATTTACGACAATTGACCAACGACTAGAATGTCAGGTACGACAATAATTTAAAAAAAACTGGATTTGGTTGCTAAACAATCTGAGCAGTATAAGACATTTTAATTGAGATAACAAAATTTTTAAATATATATAGAGCGATAGAGCTCGTAAAAGTACATTACTGCCGCGGTCTGTAATGACTGCGTTGCTGGCAGCGATGATGATGGTCGAGAGCGTAGCTAAGTTAAGTTCGAGGCCATCACAGCGCGGTCAGCATTGCAGCCCTTGATGGACAAGCTGGAATGAAGGCCGAGACTGAAGCTCGAGGCCTTTATAGCGCGGACAGCAAGGGCTGCAATGATGGCCAAGCTTGAAGGCCGAGAACTTAACTAAGCAAAGCTCGAGGCCATCATAGCGTGGCCAGCAGGGCAGTCATTGCATACCAAGCTTAGTAATAAGAATTTACTCAAACAATGCAACAACAACGAAAACAACAACGACAACGACAAAGACAACAACAACAGAAACAGTAACAGAAACAGAAACAAAAACAGAAAAAACAACAACAACAACAACAACAACAACAATCACGATCACATCAGCTTTCAAACAGAAAAAAACCCATCAAAATCGGTCCATTCGTCTGGGAGCTACAACGCCTCTCTTTTCGCGTTCGGGGTTAACGAACCCACGGAATAAATAATAGCTCTACGACAAAACACGACAATAATTAAATTCCAAACAACTTTGCTGGCGCCTATTCAAGCAGCGCGGCAAGGTCGACTTTGCCCAAAGAAGGTTGTCGAAATAATGACCACATTACTAGTATTGTTTGAGTAAAACGTACCTAAGCATTTAAAGTCAATTTTGGACGAAGTGGCTATTACTACATTTGAGACTTGAAGGGTCGATATCATTATTTCAAGAGGCTTCATTGCAAGATTAATGTGATGTGTATTACTTATTGCAACTGAATTATCGCGTGCATGATAACTGAAATGCCGCCCTTTAGAATTGATGTTGTTTTGTCCTAATTCTCATTATTTCTTTCTTTCATGCACGCGATAAATCAGTTGCGATAAGAAATTCATTATAAAGCATTATAGTAATGGGCAACAAACGGTAAAATCAACTCTGTTAATAGCGATGGTAGCCTAATGGTTCTATAGTGCAACTTAGAATCCAACGATACTGGGTTCGATCCTAGGCTCCGGACCAATGACTTTTCTAAGTTATGAGCGGATTTCCATCGCTCCGTGCTTCGGATGGCACGTTTAGTTTCGGTCCCGGCTGTTATTGATAAATAGCAGTCGTTAAGCCATGTCAGAGGCCCTCGGGCGGCTTGATAAACTCTGACACCAGAGGCCAGCACTACCTCATACGACAAACAAACAACTATTAAACTCTCAAAACTCTGTAATACGGCTGCTGGTGTACTTACTAACATAGACTACTTTCAGAATGGCTTGAGGACATTTTGCGCAGTTTCGAAATGTACATTTTTAACATCAACACTTTTGCAGTTTTTGCCAATAACGATCCGTTCTAAACCAAACGAAAAACTATCCTATATCCTACGTTATAAAGTGGCGTTTCCGATGTAATTTTTAACTGTCATGATTTTGATATACAATAAAAACGGTGATCGAAAACATTTTACAAAACGCTAATCACGCTACTTCCAAACCAAACACCAAAGTTAACTGATATTTTTGCCATTTGAGTGAAAACAAACGCCCTAATACTCTATTGAGTTCATAGACATTTCCGTTACTTTATGACAATGATTGGGGCTTATGACGTTGACATTGACGTTGACGCCGCGTGCGTCTAGCGTAGCGTTTACCGACCGTTAGATTTTTTTACGGGTGATTTGATCGACGCCCGCCCCATCACTCAATCAAGAAACAAGGTTCAAGTTTATTTATTTCGTTGCGTTATATTATATTTACTCACAAATCTTCTATCTACATATTATTAATTAGATTGATGTGCTTCGTCGAATAAACTGAAACTATAACGGTAAGTTTTTAGAATGTGTCTATTCGTGACATTTCTCTAGAATTCAGTAACGCCACGCCCAATTCAACGCATTCTATTTTGATTCAATATCAACCGCCAAGCCGCGGCTCCATTAATAAAACCATTGTCTTGACGTGGTGTTTTTCTTCTGCAGGTGGGGTAAGGAATGTCGGCCTCTGAAATTAACACTTACTTTACAGGGGGTGGGACTTACAAGCCAGTAAATCCCATAGTTTCGAGCGTGGGCGATTTCACGCCGTTTTACATAGCTATTGCTATATGCTCTGTAATCCTCGGGTGCATAATAATTCTCAATATTGTGTGCTGTTGTTCGAGGTACTCAGACTACTGGCTTGACAGACATACAGGTTAGTTCATTATGATCTTTAAATTTCCTTTGTGTAACTACTTTTTTCCAAATTCTGGAATAATTAAAAGAAATAACTTAGTATAGTTTTATTGAAACTGACAAGTGCCTTTTAAGAGTCACTGTTGTATGAAGTTTTTATATAATCCTTGTACAGTAAAGCTTTCTTTCATTAATCTGAAACTATTTTCTTCGTTTGTTGCACCACTTCTTAGAGTTTGTGTTTAATCAACAACTATGGGTTTAAGTCAAGATTGAATAAGTTAGGTACTTCTATCTATCTTGGCAAGCATTCATCATCATTGCTTAACATCAGCGTGATAGCAAAATTTAAGCCCTTTCAAAGAACAAATGGAAAAATTAATATAGGCTTCTGAAAACACCGTTAAAATCTTTGATGGTAATGTGAAATGATATCAGTTGAAATTATCTTAGTTACACTAAGTGTAAACATACAAATTTAATTTAAAAAACATGCAGTTTAATTATACATAACTGTTATGTTTTTTTCTTAATAGTGCTATTTTTGCCATCATTTCCATGTCAACAATTACTTAGTACAATGTACAACGCTACACTTTTCAGCATAATATTTTATACAAGCGCCTCCTATTTGCGAGATCTCGCAAGATTAAATTTTAATAATCTTGTAAATACCAAGATTGCGATTCTGCTGCAAGATTGCATTCCATACTTAAGATTTCTTGAGTAGGGAATGCAATCTTGCAACAAAATAAAAAAAAACAAAGAAAAGCATAAAGTAATTTAACCTTTAAGTACCAACGTGTGGTCTGACAGACACTTTGACCGTTCGGGATACCGAGTTACCTAGTTTAGCGTAGTTGTATTACCCCACGCTTCTATCTACCCCTCCAGCAGTCACCCAGGAGCGTTCATGGAGAGTGGCAGTGTTGGTGCGCACGATATTGGTAAGTTATGGCTTTTATAAAATCGCGAGTGGACTGTGAGACCACTCATCGGTACTTACGTAACTTTTTGGATTTTCCCATTTTACATTTTATACTTGTTTTTTCAATTATTTACAGTCTAATGTCACAATAAACCAACCAGGGTCTTCAGGCAAACGGACAAGGTCAAATGACAATGATAGTGGTCCTGTCATAAGACGATAATCAACACGACCCGTTAATAGCCAGAATGGAGAAATTGTGGTGAGATGGTTAGAAGACGGCTGCGAAACAGACTCTGAGGTTATTGACCCTAATTTCAGTGTAGTGGACAGTGATCAAAACACAGAATCTGAAACGGAGGCATCAGAAAACGATGACATTACCTCTGAAGATAGAAATCGAGACCAATTGAGTGCGATGCTATTTCGGTATGAATCGATTCAAATGGATTCAATCTCCTTGCAACACCAGCGGCGTGCGAACACCATGGCACAATATTATAACAGCGTCAGCAGTATCATCCTCAAACCTCTCTGAAGCTGATCCGAAAGATCCTTACAGCATATGGCGTAAATTCCTATCTGTCCTTCAAGACTAAAACGCAAGACTGCATACAAATGTGACACTTGTACGAAATACGTGTGCCTTCAATGCAGCAAGCCTGTTTGCAAAGACAGTTTGTAACTGTCTTAGATACCTATTTAGATGGCTTGTGATTTTGTAGATAACGGCTGTTTATGCCTTATGATAGTTTAAAATGGTTTTATCTATAAGAAAAATATATTTTTGTAGAGGTTTTCCTAAGATTAATTATAATTTATGTAGTTCTTAAACTACAAAAATCTTTCGTCTGTGATTGTTATGCTAATAATTAATAATAAATGTTGAAACATTTCTAGTTTGATTTAATTTAATTAACAATAAAAGTATAAATATCACGTAGGAACAAAATTTATGGAGAAATGCAAGAAAATCACAGTCATATTTAATATTAAGCTAGGGTGGACCGTCAGACCTCACGTCGGTAATTATGTAACTCAAATACGGTAATTATGTAACACGTCGGTACTTAAAGGTTAACTTTAACCCCAAACCTAATATAGATACGAGTAAAATACTAGAATGTGTCAATAATACTTTTCTTACTGTCTCTATTTAATGGGAAGGCAGTTCTTGTGTTCATTTCGTTTGCATACTACAATAACACTATCACATCACTAAACTAACACAAAGGGTTTAAATCTTCTCACTATGTCTGTGTTGTCAAGGAGCTGGATAACCTCGACATTAACATGGTGATGAAGTTTTTTAAAGTCGGAGGCTGGCTAATTAGAAATAATATAAAAACTGAAATTGTCATAATTGACATTTTAATTGTATTACGCAGGTAATCGCTGGATAGTCTCTATCTGGTCTGCCACTCCTCACAAGCAGCCTGCCCTCGACTACTCGGAACTGAAGAATCAGGAAGAGCTTGGTATCTACACCCACCGCGTGCATCCTGAAGAATACCAACACGTCCAACGCCACGAAGACATCCCAGCGTCTGTCTCCCAGCAGCCCCTAACTTCATCTCAAGAGTATTTAGAGCTGCATAAGAGAGAAAGTGACATATAAAGATAGTAATATAAAAATATGGCATTTCTGATGTTGTATCCGGCTGTTGCAGTCCTCAGCATGTTTGTGCTGGTGGTCATTATTCTAATACTAAAATTTGGCTCTCGCTGGTGCAAGCTCCGTCACACTACATTCTCTGACCAAGAATACTGGAACGAAGATGAGGCTTATGAACAAAAAGTCTCGTATGCCTAACATTTTGTTATTAGTTTTCTGTGTGCATGGACTCTCACGGCTGGTAAACACATTGCAATTAAAAGTATAAGATGCGAATCTAATTAGTAAACACAAGTTGATATAATAACTTAGCAAAGTGTGAATTCCTCAATAAGAAACTAAACTTGGTAAAAAACTCTAAATACTGTAGTTTTATGGTGGTAATCTAGAATCATCTCTAAAATACTGGTTCCAAAAGATATTTACAATTTTTGTTCATGCACATGGACCACAAATGTCAAATTAGTTGTGACAAATGTAACGTTATTGTAAGCATACAATTACTTTAACATAATTTGTAATTTTGTACTGCACTTTGATAAATAAATAATCTAAATAACATCTAGGTAATATTCAATAAAAAGAAGACTAGGTCATCTTAGCAGATAGATACATGACTATATAACTGTATAATTCAGTTTGTTCACATTGTCATGTCATGTACACATTGTCTCATGTCATGTCTAAAACAGCCCTGGAACAAAACCGGAATTGGATCAGTATAGGAATTGTGATTTTTCATACATATGCAACTTCCACTTATTTGTAATACCCATTCTAACATGTTCAGGTAGCGTGTTGAACGGGCCCCTGCTCAAATTTAAATAAACATTACTTTGCCGAGGCTGCATTTCTGCTTTTATTCTTCCGTGTTTAAACAGACTGATTATAAAATTAGTAGGTACTCTGACTGAAATGATAATCCGTCCACATTGACAGTAGTTAAGTATGCTCTAGAAATAAGTTGTAAGTTAAGTCTTGAGTCTTGAATAATTATATTGAATGCATTCAAAAATTATATTGGACAATTATTTAATTTTGCCTGTTTTTTTTGTATGTAATCTCGAGCTCTGAAATATAAACTTTCTTGTTTTCAGATTCAGGTTAACTTCATGCTTCGCAAAACAACAAAATTGTATAAACATTGAATTGTGTTAAAATTAAGTATAGATTGTTAGTACCGAAATTTATGTTCCTATCCTGTATGGAGAAATCCTAATCTATAAAAGAAAAAATGCTGAAACGAACCATGGGTCAACTTTAAAGAAAATATAAGTGGCAACGTTTTTTTTTGTTTTCTGCATTTTCCCTTTAAGCTATAAATTAGGATTTCCTGACACTGGCTAGATAAAAAAACTCATTTTGTATACTTATTATATAGAAGACATTTGAGATACAATGAAAAATGCTGCAAAGTTATTTGACTCAATTAGAGGATTATTTTATTATGAACAGAACTGTGTCCACTTTATAATGCAAACTTTAAATTATTACTTTAAAATTATTCGCTTAATTCACAAAGATTGTGTGCTTTTTAAAAATGGCATTTTTTAATTGTTTTTATTATTTAATCATAAATGATAATTTTGTAGGTATTAATTTTGCAATCTATTGCATTTATTTTGTATTCCGTCCAATAAATAAATATTGTAATAATAATGAGCTTTTTCCTTTTATACATTTTTGATCAGGAGTAGGTGCTCTGGCTCCATTATTTTTTTACCCCTTTTAACACGCTTTTATTTTTAGTGTAGATCAGGCAAGTCTTCAGCATTAACTAACACATCATAGTTGCCGTATTAATAAACCGATCTCAACTCCAAGAGCGCTCTTTAGAGCGATCTCAAGATGCGAATCTAATTAATAAACACAAGCTGTTGATTGAGATGCCGTAATCAGCTGAGTTAGTGTTTAATAATAAATCAATCTCGACTCTCAAGAGCGCACTTGCGATGTGCTTTGAGATGCAGAATGTTGAGTGCACTCGATCCGTGACTTGAGAGCGTGATTGCCAGTTGCTAGAATCAAGGATTTCGAAAATATTATGCCAGAAGTTGATAATTATATTAACATCATTATAAGTTTTTTTTTTATTCCTCTGGAAATAAACAAATTTATTTTGCATGATTGCGCAAAAAACCGAAGATTTGGTAGATATCAAAAGATAGATAGATTGGTAGATTTGGCGAGTCCTCGGTGTAACCTACCGAGGACTCGCTGAAATCTAAAAAGATCCGAAATCGTAACCAAAGAATACGCGCTGGAAATACTGCATGGCTAATCAACGAATTTTTATTTTCATTAATCATAGTTATTTGTTGGTGTAACTTTGAAAATATAGACAAATATTATGGCTTACATCCTTTCTACAAAAAAACTAAAGTAAGGTTATGATAATTATGTAAAAAATAAACATTACGTTTAATATAATCGCATTTAATTTAATTCAACTACATCGAAGTAATAAATTTTAACCTTACGTTATATTTTATTTGAGCAAAAATAGAACTTTTACTAAAGAAAATAAATCGTTCATTCGTAGTTCATTTAATCTTGCTCTCAAGTTCTGGTTCGTGACGTAGTATCTTGAGAAGCGGCTCTTGAAAGTGACATGATCTGATGTGCTCTTGAAATGTCTTTATTAATAAGCGACGATCTTAAGTTGCTGATCACAACTTGAGAGCGTATCAGTTGATATCGCACTTGAGAGCTCAACCAAGAGCGATTCATTAATACGGGCCTAGAGGTGTAGGACGAGTGACTACCTGCGGAAGGCGACCGGCAGGTAACTGGATGAGACTGGACTCTGTGGTGGCGTTTATAAGGTGAGGCCTTACTCCACTACCTACTGGACGAAGACGGGCTAATGAAGGAGCCGGCTACCATGATAAGTAAATATAAACCCGCCTAGTACCAACACTGAAGAATCTCATCTTCTGGTGATGTGCGTTGATTGTCAGTCAGTCAGTCAGTCAATCAGCGACAACAGTTCTTTAAATTTTGTAGATTATGACTAAACCTCTAAGAAATTAAACAAGTTGATACAATTTCCTACAAATTATTAATTTCATTTGTAAAGCTGTACAAATGAAAAACAAATACATAATAGTATATGTAAACTAACAATATATCAATGTAGCTCAAATTGGTATATTACAGATTAAGATTTTTAATTATAAATATAGACGTTTGTTGCCCGTGGTACTACTACCAGTTTATCTACAGTAGTATCACAGGTAAAAAAAAACCTCAGAAATACCTATAGATCCAGTAGTACCATGTAAAGTTCTTTTTTACCCGTGTTACACAATCGACATTTCTTAAAGTGTCTACACTTTGACTCCTTTAATATTAAATAATAATATCATAGAAATCAAATTAACACAATCCAATTAATTGAAAAGGACTTTAAATTTAAATATTTTAAAACAGAGAAACAGAAGTTTCAATAAAAACACGAAATTTAAGAAAACACTTTATTATTTTATTTAAATTAGTTCACTCCATAACCAATGAATTAAACATATGCAATGGTACAATTAAAATTGGTATTTACATAAAACTATTAACATTTGGAATAAATTATAGATTTAGTGTTCTCGTGATATGACGCTGCCTTTATTCTCAAAGTTTTTGCAGTTTAAGTAAATCTTCAATTGTACTCTCGTGGTATTGCTCATCATTAAGACTCAAACAACCGTTTGATGCATTTACTCTCGAATGACATGCGATTGAACCTCACGCCCTAGTCCTACACTATCTTACACAAGACACGAGCAACGAAGTGCATCAATTATAACATAAATGTCATGATTTCGGATCAGGTTGTTTTTAAAACAAAATTAATTGTAGGTATGTATAACATTTTGCTGCGGTAATACACTCTATATAAAGTAGTATTCCACGCATTTTGACCATTGTACTAAAAGGCCTATAGTGGCCAGGAACCATATCGTCCACAATTCTTAGCAAATTATCTCTAACTAGCTGATGTCCGCGGCTTCGCACGCGTGTTCGTTTCTCTGGGTTAAAAGTATCAACATACCAACATTTGATCAAAATTCCTTCAGCCATCAAAGTTTTTTCGATTGCTCGGCTTCTACTCATCGGATTGATATACCAAGAGCCCCATTTTTTTTAAGTCAAACCCTAATCTACCCAACAGTGAAAACCGCATCGCAATCGGTCTAGTGGTTTTTACGTGATACGCGAACAAACATACAGATAGACATGATTTAAAAAAAATGTTTTATTCTTGTTCTTCTTGTTGTAAAAAAAATGGTTTAACTTATTTAATATCTTCTTTGTACAGACTTGTTCTTACTTATTGCTTTATTATAAGTATATATATATCTTCTGAATACGAGTAAATAAATAAACATTTATGAGTTAGAATATAAGTGACTAGCTGCGCCCCACGGTTTCACTCGCTTGAGGGATTATGATGATGTAAAGTATCCTATGTGTCCAGGGAATAAGCTATCTCCATTCCAAATTTCATCAAAAGCCATTCAGCCGTTTGATAGTGAAGTATGATGATGATGAATAGTAACATATGAGTTATTCCACTTTATCACGTTAAAACTCCCCAAACAAACACAAACAGACAACGTTTCAAAATATATATATTTGTGTGGATTTCAATATACCCGTCGTAACTTCTAAAAAAACCCGCTAGTATGTGTAATTCATAATCATGGGCAGCATTACTTTTTGACCGTAGACAACTGCATTATTACTCAAGTACTTGACAAATTTGTTATTATTTCGTTTCCATGGCAACGTCATTCCAGTCTGCATTTGTGATAGCTTGAGTTACATTATTGCAGATTACGACGGGACCCCATTTTTTTTGAAAAATAATGTTGTGTCTGTTACTCGCTGATTATGATTATTCCCTTTGTATATATTTTTTGAGTTTATCCATTACAAACAAACAATCAAATCGTTCCTCTTTATAATATTAGCATAGAAATGTAGATGAAAAATGACATGATAGCAATCGTCTTTAATTCTTTTTAACCTTTGTCATATGTGACTACATATGACAAAGGTTTTATGGTTATACCTGTAGTACCTTTTCAATTGCGGACGTTTTGCTGCCAGACGTATTCTTAGCGTTCATTAGGACTACAGAACATTTTTGGGATTTAACTTTGAAGTCCATCTGATCCGAAATGATGTCATTTTCTCTATTTTATATCTTTACAGTATGTAGGTGTAGTATATACAACATGGTTTAAATAACAACAATAAATTTAACAGCAGCGTGATGAATATTATAAATGATGTAAAAGGTACGTTACTCGTTAAATTAATATTTTTACTGCAGTAGGTACCTGTAGACGTCAATTAACTTTACTAGGCATTAAACTTTTGTCAAAATCCATACATAAATGCTAGTTAAAAGTTAATTGACGTCTACTAGTTATTTAAAACTAAAATACTATTAAATATTTACAAACAAATAAATGAGGAAAAAACAATCCCAGAATAAGAATGAAAAAATGGCAAACGTGAAGTTTGGAACAAACGGTTATTGGCAATCTTACGTACTGTGTTTTAGTGTCTATCCTGGCAGTATATATTATCGGGCTGAGATTATATTTCATTTTAATTGACAAAGTTCCAAGCCAATGTGTACAAATGTGCCTGTGCACCGACAAAGAACAAAGACACATCTAATGACAGTTTGGAAGGAGGTTCGACCGTTTAACTTAATAAATAGTAGTATCCATCCACTATGATGAACGTCTATTTAAAAGTACCTACTACGACACTATCTCAACATGCCGTGGCTGTGTAAGCAGTGGACAAACCCGAGGCAATACGTACTCCATTCCCCTTATATCTATTTATTAGGCTATTTCGAACTTAACGCACAACACAACACAGCGAGCAATCGACTGCGTCACCGGCCAGGCCGGTTTTGCCTTAGTCCAAAATTAAAAAATTATTGAGAATTAATTTCGTTTTATACTTGTAAGTACATTCGAATTAATTATTATCGTAATTGTAAAATTTGAATGCAACGATACACTAAACTAGAAGATGTTGTACGATGTTTTATTTGCTTGTGTTGTATTATTGTATACCCTGACGTCTTGTTAAATGCTTACAAGCGTTTTGCACTCAGCCGGTGAGAAGCACAATATTATTACCATTTGTTTCATAGGGAAGATCTCGATCTGTATATCAACGGGGATATAAAAAAACACACATAGACAATACGTAGATGTCAAAAATTGGACGAAGTAAAAATGTATCGTTACGCCTTGATTTATTAGGACAAAACAACGACGCTTATACGCGTTTAACCCAATTCACATTAATGAGGTCACCAATAGGCGTCTGAGGTCCAATAACGGTAGATAAGATCAGTCTCTGCGACCGTCCGATACTGTGCATGTTGGCAGCAACCGCGGGCTCGGCGACCGGCCCCCCACCTGCGATTGCCTGAACTCACACTTACTGTTGTTACTGTTCGCGATAGCTCCCTGCATTGCTATCCTTATTTCCATAACTACATAATGTCCAATTATCTTAAACAGAATTGAACATTAATTATACCAACCTAAACTATATACATAACCTATAAATTTCATTTTTGTACGTCACAATAAAGTACTCATTACCATTCACTGGCGAACTAAAGTAAAAATTAAAACAAAATAATAAAATTAAATAAATAAATCTGATACTTACAAGTAAACGTACGTACTTTACAAGTAAATATAATGTTATGTATAAATAAAATCTTAGTGCTTAACTATTGTTAGGGGTAAAACTCAAATAATATGTATATTTGTTAAAATTATTATCGTATAATAAAACGCAGTCATATTTAGAAATTAATAACGGAAACTCCGCTCCTTAAAGTAGTTCGTAGTATTAGGACGCCTCTTCTGCATTTCCTAAAAACTGCATTTACTGTTGCTATTCCTACAAATATTGATATTACTTTTAGTATGGAAGAGCAGTGCCGAGGTCTGCAGAGTATTAGTATATCTCTTACAACAATTACGTATTTATTATTATGTAGGATCGTACAAGAAAAAACCAACATTTACTTTTGTAGCTCTGTGCACTACAGAACTGAAATTTAACAGAATATAACCACACGCCAACTACAACTAAATCTTTGCATATATCAGGGGTCACCAAAAGGCGGACCGCCGCGCCGATGTATTTAGTGCGGGCCTTTAATATTTTGATTTTAAGAAAAGACTGAGACTGTCGTTGAAATCCTGAGCAACAGTTACTGTCTGATTCCTGACGGTGAATGGCGCAACGAAGCTGCAAATATTTTCGGTAGTAAAAAAGCAGCTCTCCAGATGGAAACGATCGATTTTCAAGAAAATACTGTTTTAAAACTCAAAACATACGGAAGTTTCTTGCCAAGAGTTTTGGATAACATTTGTGTGAGATAAAAAATATGCCTAGAATAATGTTTTGTTTGGTGTTAATCAGCATTTTCCAAGATAAACTTCATTAAAATTAAATTTCGATCTCGAATCACCAATGAACATCTCCAGGATTTTATGGTAATAGAGTGCACCAACTTTTTTTAAAACGGATCCCAAACGCATCTAATTGGTGACCCCTGACTTATGTACTTAAATTTACGCATAACTTAAGTATACTGCTATACATATAAATTAACATTTACGCAAAAGATACGATAGAGTACCTTAACAGAATGCAGTTACATCGAACGAAACACAAATAAACGTGCAAACAAAAGGCTGCAATTTCCTTTTATATCACAGAAAACATAGTACAAATATAAAAATGTTATTCGTTCTAAATATGTTTTTTCCCCTCTGTATTATGGACAATTTATAAACGGAATTTACAATCTTAAAAGATTAACTTACTTACTTGGTAACGAAAAAATATCACTACATCTCCAAGTCTACGAAATATTAGTATAATAAATGCTCGTTTCCGTTTTTTCAGTAATTCTAAGAGGTAGGGCAGGCCGCCTACGGCGTCGTTACTTACTAATTGCCGACTACCACGATTTCGCCGATCTCACTTGATTTACAAGTTTCAAAGTGTTTCTGCCAACCGGGATGCCGCGTCTTGTCCGCGGCGAATCAAAATGCGTCTTATCCATAGAACCATAGTGACAAATGCTTATAAGTAACATAGTATGGTAAATAGCAAGCGCGGCTGATAACCGGATAGTCACGAGCGAGCGAGCGCGACTCCCCCCGGATTTAGTGAGGAAAAGATGCTTGAAAAATTTAGCCTAGCGTCACTTCTCTGTATTCTAGAAAACCAATTATGAACCTGGCATACCAACAAGTGAAAAACTGATTAAACCTTAATAAATGGAATCGGCACGTCGTGCGCCACCATTGCGGAATATCTAAGTGAGGCGATCCATTACGCTATACATCTGGCAACTCATTTAGCAGCCTTTATTCGACTACTAGCAGTGACCGGCAGGTATTGAAAGCGTGGTCATTTCTCTAGGTAAAAAGTACTCTATGTGCTATAATATACATTCCAGGGCCTAAGATTACCAATGTACCACATTCAATCAAAATTCCTTTAGACGTCAAAAAGATTTTTTAATTAATGCTGGGCTTCTACTCATTGGGTTGAGATATGAGGCACAAGATTTTAAGTCAAAAACGAAGCTATCCAACAGCGAAATCCACTTTTCAATCGCTCCAGTAGTTTTCACGTGATGTGCGAACAAATAGACCGAGGCGAATTTTATAAACTTTGTATTCTTGTTTTGTGGCTCATTTTAAATTATTGGATCTTTTTTACATTATCTTCATTGTGCAGACTTTTTGTTAATAACTACTTTATTATAAGCATAGATGACAATCGAACCAATGACACGATAAGAAGAATAAATCGAAAAGATCTTCAATATCACTGAAACGCAACCCTTTATGATACCAGTGTAACAACATTTTTAGTTCATTTGAAGTCCTCTGTCGATTTATTAAGGCTCGATCAGTGGCCGCTATTTTTCGTGTCTTTGACTTGTAGGCATGCCACAAAGCTTGTTACGGGCTAGTTTTTCGGCAATTATCGCTGCTATTGTATAGCCACAATAGGGTTTGCACAGTGTACCCAACATGGTTGCTAATGTTGCTGAAGCTTTTTGGCTAGGTGTACAATTGCAGCAATTACCTGGGCCGATTCAGAGGATCATAAAACGCAAAAAAAAACGATTAAATACATTTTTTTTGCATTAACTCAAAATTTAATGCTAAAAGATTATCGAAAAATCGTGTAAACATCAAATCAAAAAGTACCCTTTGCTTGTATTAATTTTGTGTAAAGTAAATCCCAAAGTACACTTTAGAATATGACCAAATCTTAATACATTTTTTTAATTATTATTTCTGCAGATTACTGTTTAAAGTGACGCTTGGTTATTTAACAACACGTGGCGGCACAGACTGCATATTATTGAAATATGCAGTCTGTGCCGCCACGGGTTGCCACACATATCTAAATTATCAAATTGTTTTAAAAAGTTAGGACGCGGTGAAACGGCCGCGGCGTCGCGCTCGTCCGATTTGTTAAGTGAATGTCGTGTGTGGTTGCCAAAATCGATAGAAATAATCATCGTTATAAGAATAATCGTTATAAGGAAGTCATTAAAAATATAAAAAAACATAAAACAAAAACTCATACATACATTCGAACACATAACCGTCTCCTTTTGTGAAGTCGATTAATAATAAATCGTATATTCATTTTCACAATGTGTTCACAATTTAAGCGGCTCCAAATTTAATACTTAACTTATACTTTAATAAAAAACTACGTAAAGTTGGGCAATAATAAGAAAGGTGCGCCGGCGCTCAAGTAATATATTGATATTTAACTGTAGAATTGTATCTCAAACTGCAGTTAAAAAAAAACAAAATATTTATATACAATACAATTTGAGTTGCTTACATTTTGAATTCATGTAGTTTTTTTGCACACCCAAAAATAAACAGATTTTATTCGCCCGGGCGTGATTTTGCCGCCTAGCGTTATCATTATTCACCGAAATCCCAAAGTCACAAAGTTCAACTTTGCTTAACGCAAAATCAATTGTCTCGACATACACACGACATCCTCCTAAGGCCTGTATGTTCCACGTCGCTATTTCCACAATGACGCCTAACTCGAGTATAAAACCGTAAAAAACGTATAAAAATATTACGTTCCGTCCGCAGCGTCCGAGCGGCAAAACGGCGGCGTGTGCGTGTGGTCTCACATCTCACCTATCCCGCTAACTTCTTAATACGTAATTCCTTATTACTTCACACTAATTACTAATATCCTAACAGTATAAAATGTATTGCACAGTTTTGAAAAAGTGTTTTTCTTGACGCTTTTTAAATATGTATGACCTTAATTATACAATTTTCATAATAGAATCCAATAAAAAAAATGAGATGCTCTCTGGAAAACGTTCATGATTGTAATGTCCTAACGTTATTATTGACAGACAAAGACGACGTTTTATGACGTTAAAGATGAGAATTTGAATATGGCTCCTTTTGTAAGTATCTGGTGTATCAAGATGGCCGTTGCCAGTTACGGGTTGCGATATCTTTAATTCTACAAGTGGGACAAAACAGTCAAACCTGATTTAGCATTTAGAGATGCCTTTATATCACTAGTAACCATTGGGCAGCACCATTAATGCTACTCGTGGCAGTTATTTTGTATCGCTTGTACCGTTAATGGTTTTTGTCTGTAATTTAATGTTGTTTCCCATATTTGTATTCAAATTTATAAAATAACTAGCTGCACCCCGCGGTTTCACTCGCTGCCACCTGTCTCTTTGACACATGTCACTTTTACACCTGTCACTTTAACATCTGATGATGATGGGTGATGATTGTGATAAAAAGGACCCTATATGTTATTCCAGGACATAAAGTATCTACATACCAAATCTCATCTAAATCCGTTCAGCTGTTTAAACCATAAAAACTGATACTTGTATTTTATTTAGTGGTACTAGCAATATAAAGTAGTCTCTAGTACCAATTATGGTACTGTCTATAAGTAAACCCTGGAACTTGATAGAAGTATTCTATTTAATGGTACTAGTGATACAAACGAGTGTCACTGGTGCCATTAATGGTACTGCCCAATGGTACTAGTAACATAAAGGATTATATATTACTGTCTAGTAACTTGATCGAGCACTAGCCTAATGTCCACACCGTTCTCAAAATCTGTCAATGTACGTTATAACTATAGACCTGTTAAACTAGACTGCCAATTATTGCATATTGAACATTTAACAATGCCTGAGAGTGAAGCATGCCACCGGCCACAGGGTAGAGTACAATTTTGACTTTTCATACAAACACAGTGTTTCATTCAAAAAATATGTCAGATTGAAACAAAATATTGTAGTGGATTGAGAAGTGCCATTCAAATATGCAGCGTTTTATTTTTTCTAAACAAGAGATAGGTAAGAGGTAATCTAAAGGGATCATTACATTTTACTATGGAGCCTGCGAGGGGTAAAATTTAAAGGGATCATTACATTTTACTATGGAACCTGAGAGGGGCAAAATTTAAAGGGATCATTACATTTTACTATGGAACCTGAGAGGGGCAAAATTTAAAGGGATCATTACATTTTACTATGGAACCTGAGAGGGGCAAAATTTAAAGGGATCATTACATTTTACTATGGAACCTGAGAGGGGCAAAATTTAAAGGGATCATTACATTTTACTATGGAACCTGAGAGGGGCAAAATTTAAAGGGATCATTACATTTTACTATGGAACCTGAGAGGGGCAAAATTTAAAGGGATCATTACATTTTACTATGGAACCTGAGAGGGGCAAAATTTAAAGGAATCATTACATTTTACTATGGAGCCTGCGAGGGGCAAAATTTAAAGGGATCATTACATTTTACTATGGAACCTGAGAGGGGCAAAATTTAAAGGGATCATTACATTTTACTATGGAACCTGAGAGGGGCAAAATTTAAAGGGATCATTACATTTTACTATGGAACCTGAGAGGGGTAAAATTTAAAGGGATCATTACATTTTACTATGGAACCTGAGAGGGGCAAAATTTAAAGGGATCATTACATTTTACTATGGAACCTGAGAGGGGCAAAATTTAAAGGAATCATTACATTTTACTATGGAGCCTGCGAGGGGTAAAATTTAAAGGGATAATAACATTTTACTATGGAGCCTGCAAGGGGTAAAATTTAAAGGGATCATTACATTTTACTATGGAGCCTGCGAGGGGTAAAATTTAAAGGGATAATAACATTTTACTATGGAGCCTGCGAGGGGTAAAATTTAAAGGGATCATTACATTTTACTATGGAGCCTGCAAGGGGTAAAATTTAAAGGGATCATTACATTTTACTATAGAGCCTGCGAGGGGTAAAATTTAAAGGGATCATTACATTTTACTATGGAGCCTGCGAGGGGTAAAATTTAAAGGGATCATTACATTTTACTATGGAGCCTGCGAGGGGTAAAATTTAAAGGGATAATAACATTTTACTATGGAGCCTGAGAGGGGCAAAATTTAAAGGGATCATTACATTTTACTATGGAGCCTGCAAGGGGCAAAATTTAAAGGGAGTATCGTAAAGTGTCTCTTTTCTCAGATACTGGAGCTCAGAGATAACGTATGTAATTATATGCTATCCTTGAGCTCCAATATCTCAGAAACGCGACACTTTACGATACTAGTGTGCCAGTATTTACGTACCAAATTTTGGTTTCGATTCGCCTTGTATTTTTTCCAATGAAACGGGCAACTACGATGTTATGAAAAACCGAAGTTCAACCGTGTCCCGTGTGAATTTTAAGGCGTCATGCAAATACTCCATATATCGAAAAATGACAATAGTAATACGACTTTCCAGCTAAATTTATAGTTGTATCTGCTAATTTATATAAAAAAACTGATATTCAATAGATATTGAAAATGTAGTTAAAATTTTGGCAATCACAAGAGCATTTCTACAAACGTCAAGTTATCACGTGGATTAACGAATATTCGAAACGAGGCGATAGTAGTGCTAAAGCGACAGTAGTCGTGAGGTAACAGTAGTGCCTTTCGGCGACAGTAGCCATAAGGCGACAGTACCAATAAGGCGAGAGTAACCTTATGGCGACAGTAGCCATAGACGAGAGTAACCTTATGGCGACAGTAGCCATAAGGCAACAGTTCGTATTCGTTCGCCAGCAGGTCGCGTCAGATTACAGCTTGATGTAGTCAGGAGCACCGATGCCGGCGAGTGTCTTCTTGATGCGAAGCGCCGTGAGGCGAGCCGCCGGGTTCTGGTACCAGCACTCGCGCATCACCTTCGATATGGCGGACAGCACCTGAGCCAACAAGCACACATTTAAAAAATGTATATAGCCCCCGACCCCCTCACCCCATTATAACTAAGAACCATTTCGATCACATCAGCTTTCAAATAGAAAAACACGCATCAAAACCGGTTCATTCGTTTGGGAGTTACGATTGTTTGTTTTGTCGTATGAGGTAGTGTTGGCCTCTGGTGTCAGAGTTAGTCAGGTCGCCCGAGGGGCTCTGACATAACGACTGCCATTAAGGCCCAGAATGGCCGCGCGGAGATTTCAATTTTCACCCCCACTTCCCCGCGTGCATTAATCGCGATAAGAAAAAAAACGGTGTTCTAAGTCCACAAGCTCCCTCTATTTAGAATTAAGATTCTCAAAATGTATACGTGTAAACCGCCATCTACACGAGAACTCGGTTCGCAACAGGTTTGTATGACACAGTATAATTAACTACAGTACAGCAGATCAGCAGTAGCACAGTAGTATCGTGTGGTAGTAAAGGTTTGATAAATTGATATATAGGCAAACTTACGACTGACTAGCTAGTGACTATTTAATGAGAGGTGGTAGAAGATTTTTGCAGGTGGTGATTGATCAAAGTATGATGATTTAGTAGAAATAGATCTGGTTATATTAGTATACAATGAGTAATAATATTAGGTGACAATATTAAACACTAGCTGATGCCCGTGGCTTCGCACGCGTGTCATATTTTATAGCCTATGACACTCACAAATAACGTGGCTTTATATTGCTAAAAGAATTTTCAAAATCGTTTCAGTAGATCCAGAGATTACCCCCTACAACCTCACAAACTTTACTTTTATATAATATTACGAGTATATAGTATAGAAGTATAGATGTATATATTGGTATTATATTAATTAACCACTTATATTATAAGACTTACTTTGATATTACAAAAAAAAAACTATTTCATATATATTGCAATGTCAACTCGATTAAAATTAATGTAACAGTAGTTTTTTTTTGTGACCAATTAGCTGGTCTCTTAATAAAGGAAAGACAGTTGTTGGAGTACGGCAAGTATTCGGTACTGAGATGTGGTGGCTACCTTCATTATCAAATAGAAGGTAGTAAGAAGTTAGAGCTGGTGATGGTAGGTGGCAGGTGGTAAACAATGGTTAAATGGGTTGGTGGCAGTTGATGTCAGTTGCTTTGTAATTGTGGTTTGTACTAGTAGCTCTGGTGAGCAAAGAAGATGAACTAATTTATTGTAAGTATATCAAAATAATAAAATAAAAAATATTTAAAGAATACGAATAGGCACAAAGTCCAAGTATTTTATGGTAAATTGGCAAAATAATAGCCTTTTATAATTCAAAATTACCATCTCATGAAAAAGGAGAAATATATAAAATATTATAAATGGATCCAATCAATAAAACTTAGGTAAACTAAGACTGCTTTTAGTTTGAAAAGGAAATTTCCCTTTCATGTGCCAACACAGTTAAATCTCACAATGGAAAAGGAAATAAATACCCTTATAAATCTACTGGTGCTTCGGAAATACACCCGTTAGAGAAGAGAGCACCAAGAAACTCTACGAGGATGTAATTTTTTCCATATTAGTTCATTCTTTTGATGAGATTTACTCTTCGCCCAAGTCCTCCCCAAATCCAAAACCCCGAGAGCTTTCAGTTTGAGCTACAAAATCGCTTCCAAATCCATACCGAATGCGATACAGTGGACGAACTAAACAACGGGCTGGTGGAAATGGTTCACGCAGTCGGGTCGGAGTTCTTTAAGATCAACCTTAAAAATCAGAGTTGCGCAGCGTGCAATGGAGAGAACTATGCTCGGTGTTTCGTAAGACAAAAAACAAACTTAAAACACAGTGGTCGATTATACTCTTCGGTCTTCTGTAGTATAATCTCCCGGAGGATATGGATTTGGTCTACGGTGCTAGAGCCCTTTCGGAATCCACCTTGTTCGGGAGGCTGAAAGTCGTTGAACCTACGAGCCCGACGGTTTGTAACTACCCTCGAAAACAGTTTATAGACGTGGTTCAGCAGCGAAATGGGCCTATTCTTCAAGAGGGTGTTATCATCTTTCTTAAATTATAACTAAACCACTATGCTCATGCCAACGGTGCCTCTGGCGTAGTACCCTCGAGGATGACGGAGTTAAACAGCTTCTGTACCAGCTCAGCTTCAGTAGCTCTGTCGTTATTCCGTCCTCCCCTGGTGCCTAGTTGCTCTTAAGCTGTTTGAGAGCCATTCTGATCTCGTATAGGCTGACGTCCGGGATATTTTCGGTATAATGTCGGGTCAAACAGGCCCTTGCATCGCTAGTCGTGCTAGGCTAGGTAAGCTAGTAATTATACACCTCAGCGCGTAGGCCGTGCTGAGGTATATAATTGCTCATAGAACTTCTCGAGCTCACTCAAAATCTCTGGCTTCGACAAACGACGATGCCACAGCTAGTCTTCAGCTGCGTCAACAGGCTTTGACCATTAGACAGATATCTTGCGAACACTTTTGAGCCCTTGTTCCGCTTTATTACGTTCTTAATACAATTAGTATTATAAGAACGCAAATCGTGTCGCATTGAATTGGAGATCTGTTTATTAAGCAAGCTGTAACTCGACATATCCACTGAAGACTGCAGCTTCATCTCGCCTCGTTCTGCCAAAAGTTTGAGTGTATGGTCAGAGAGTTTCTGTCTTATATTTTTGCGGTGGGTCTTAAAGAACTCAGACCCGACCGCGTTAATAATTTCCACTAGCCCGTTGTTTAGTTCGTCCACTGTATTGCATTCGGTAAGGATTTGGAAGCAATTTTGGAGTACCAACTGAAAGCTCTCGAGGTTTTGGATTTGGGCAGGACTTGGGCGAAGAGTAGATCTCACCAAACGAAAGCTTTTAAGCTTTTCGTTGATATTCAATGAGCCTCTTACCATGCGGTGAACACTGCCAGTCTTAACCCTGTTGATCACAGAGACATCATTGAATATATGCCTATTGGTCGTCAAAATGAAATCTATCTCGCGCTCATGACCACCGGGGTGCAGCCACTACCATTTCCTGAACGGGCGCTTATTGAAAAAGGAGTTAATCATAAAGAGTCCCTCCTTTTTCATGAAGTCAGCCAACCACTAACCCCTTTGGTTCCGCTGTCAAAATCCAAACTGTCCCACTCTCAGTTCATCGCCTTCCTCATGCCCAGCCGTGCGTTGAAGTCCCCGTCACTACTGTGAAGTATGTTTTCGGAGCATGTATGGCATTAGAAATGTCGTCCTACATAGCCTCCACTTCATCGTCCAGGCGTTTTGAGTGTGGGGTGTACACCTGTATGACCTTCAACGAATACCGTTTGGTAATTCTGAGTATAAGGTATGCCACCCTGCTCGAAACGCTTTTGATTTTCACAATATTGTTGAAGAGGGACTTGTGGACTGGAAACCCGATACCGTGTTGGGACTGCAGGTCACCCTCCCGGTAACAGAGTAAGTTGCCTGAATTGAGGATCATCGTATCCTCTCCCTCTTTTCGGACTTCTGATAACCCTATAATACCCCAGCGCAACTTACTTACTACTTCTTCCAGCTCTATCAACTTCTCATCGGTTCTCAAGGTGCGCGCGTTATTGGTTGCCAGGTTCAGAGATCGTGAGGGTGGATAGCTGGATCTCTACCGGGGATTCTTAGCACCCCCTGCTCCACTGTTGCCATCGCTGCTACCGCTGCCATGAATAATGGAGCCACAATGGAATGTTTATCATATTGGGGAGGTTTGCCGTAGTCACCACGCTCGGCAGGGAGGGATCTTTTTCTAAGCCGAGACCACCACGGCTTTAATCTTTGTTCAGAATTTTTTGTACTCATTGCTTTATTATAAGTACAGATATTGATTACTTCAAAATTAACATATCTTTGGAGCTAGGGGTTTAAAAAAGGAACCCATTATATTTTCGGGATAAAATGTGTCTTAAATTTCAACCCAAATTTTGAATTTAAATAGTAGTTTCGGCGTGATGCGCGGTCTAAATAAAGACAGACAGACAGACCCTTTATTTTTTCGGGATTACACTTAATATTATCGACGGAAAAAATAATGATTGGGGGTGCGCACCCATCCCTTATTAATGGCAGCTATTAACTGAGCTGCTTTTTGTAGACGCAATTTTTTGTAAAATCATGTTCAACCTAACTAATTCATTATTTTTTGTGAGTTGCGGTCACAAAGCAGTAGGTTAGTTAGGTTGGACTTTAATGATTTTAGATTCAAATGGCCATTGAATCCAAAACCAACCTAACTTACTTGTCTTACAGTTTTAACTGAGTCATTTAGTTAAAACGTGTTTTGAATATTTAAAACCAGTTTTGACTGACTGGAATAGTAGTAAAAAATAGTTTCAACAAGTTTAAAAGGCGTTCTTACTAAAAAAGGGTTTTTACTGTTACATAAACGTATCGTCGGCCCCACCGAATATAATTGTAACCCCAAAATGCAAATTTTACAGGAAAAATAAAAAAACGTGTTTTCATCATATATCATGATGTAGAGGGAGTTTGCAATTATTTTTAATTTAATATGAAAAAAATATTTTTTTTGTTCTTTCAAATTCTGAAGTTCATTATTCTAAGTAATTTTATTATTTAGTTATAAATAAAAATGCATAATACCGAAAATAAACTCACCTCTAATGTATGGTAATGAGCTATTACAATTTTATTCGCGTAATTATAAAGACAAAGACTATTTAAAATATCACTACCGGCTATGACTCACGTGTATATATATAGTCGAAAACATCGACCTAGGTTTCGAGCGTATCCGGCGCTCTTCTTCAGGCGTGCACGTCGCGAGATCCCGACGTGCATTTATTCGCGTAGCTTTTTGCTAACATTATTTTAGTTTTGGCCTTATACAACAAAAACAAAAGAGTCTGAGTAAAAGTCGTCATGATATTATTATATAATTACGACATTTAGGTACTGTGGCGGAAATTCAATTTATATATATCGTTTGTAATATTTTTGTGTTCTATTTACTTTTATACGTCATTATGTGGTAAAAAGTAAAGGAAAAAAATACATGTATTACAGGTAGTTTTTAATAACTGAGTTTAAAATAATCACCACAATTAGGTATTCTTTACATTAATCAGGTACGCATCTTACAAAATAATAAAATACCTGTTCAATCCTTTAACTTTTGAGGGATTTGTTATTTGTTCTGTCCTCAAAAGAACCCTATTGTTGTTATAATTCGTCTGTCAAAACCTTATTGTTATTATTTAAAAATAATCACCATAATTAGGTATTATTTATAATAATCAGGTACGCATCTTACAAAATAATAAAATACCTGTTCAATCCTCTATCTTTTGAGGGATTTGTTATTTGTTCTGTCCCCAAAAGAACCCTATTGTTGTTATAATTCGTCTGTCAAAACCTTATTGTTATTATTTAAAGATAATCACCATAATTAGGTATTATTTACAATAATCAGGTACGCATCTTTCAAAATAATAAAATACTTGTTTAATCCTCTAACTTTTGAGGGGTTAGTTATTTATAGGATTCTGTCCCCAAAGGGACCCTATTGTTGTTATAATTCGTCCGTCAAAACCTTGTATTATTTAAAAATAATCACCATTATATTTAGCAGAAGGGATTGTCAGTGAATCTAACTTGGACAATATTTTGTTCCTACCAGCTATCATAACCTGCGTTTTACTTGTATTAATAAGAAGCCCGAAATAGAAGAAATTTAGAATTTAGAAAGAAGAATTTTGTGTCCATGCGTACACAGCATTAAGGTCTTCGTTAAGCTGATTTATAGCAGTGCCAATATACTCAGGATTGAAAGATAAATAAATTTGGACATCATCAGCGTAGAGATGAAAAACAGACAAACGGATATGGGAAACCATTATATTTATAAAGATGGAGAAAAGAAGAGGGGAAATTACACCCCCTTGTGGCACTCCAGCGTCAATATCATACCAATTAGAGAACTTGTCATCAATACGTATGTCACGAGGCGGTCCTAGGGTTTGTACCACTAGCCCAAGGACCAAATCTAAGTGGACAACATAAAAGAACAGGAACAATTAGGAGCACTCGGACGGAGATGTTCATAAACAGCGGCTTCACCTTCATGGACACGTAGTAGCAGAAGATGACCATGTACATAGATAGCTGGCCTATCAGCAACGCTTGCAGGACTCTGCTAGTCGAGCCGGTCCTTCCTTACTGAACACGAACACGCCCCAAGCTAGAAGTCAGCATTTTGGTGGGCATTCTATTGGCCGTTATTTAAGGTCGGTGGTATTTAAGCAGTAACTTAAACTGCCTAGAACTTATAGAGTCATATGAGGGGTTTACTTACAAAAAAATATGTATTCCTTACCCAAAGCTTGTAAGCTTACTACTCAGTTGACGAATTCCTAAATGGTGAGAATGGTGTTGCGTCTTCAATGTTCACAATATTAATTATTATTCACTTTGTTTATTTTTTGTATTAGATTATTAATATTATAAATAACCTAAGATAATAATAATAATCATTATTATTATTACTAATCATTATTATTATTACACCAATTATAATAATAATCATTATTATTATTACACCTAACTAAAATAAGTTTAGTTTCTTACTATTTTATTTTGTTTATTTGACTTATAACATTTGTTATTAATAAATATTATATTGATATTGTCTAAGTGTCTAATTAACATTAGATAATTGGCATCTGTGGGTCAATAGGTCAATTAATTGAAATTAAGGCATTACAAATTACGATACAAGTTGACCGCCCGCAAAAATAATCACACTAATATTATAAAAGCCAAAGTTTGTATAAATGTAAGGGTGTAACAAACATACACCCATGTTTGTTACTTCTTCACGCCTAAACGGCTGAATCGATTTAGATGAAATTTGGTATGGAGGTAGCTTACACCCTGGAAGACCTTACATTCATGCATTTGGATCATGGACATGAGCCAAATGCATGAATGACAATGTAGGAATCACAGGTTATTTGAATTTAGAATTAATATAGACAAACTATCAAATGAGTATGATTATGATGAAAGAGGTTTGACATCGTCACGTATACATTGTTTTCGTCCACCTAGATAATATGAAAGAAACCAATCAGAAGCAGATTGAGAGAGATTTAAAGAGATAATGTTGTAGGCGTATCCAGTATGTCAACCAGGGTAGCGTACCTGGTTCTTAAGCTGACCGAAAGGAAAAGCCTAAAGATCTTACAAGTTTACGCCCTGACCTCGGCACACTCGGATTATGAGGTAGATGATATGTTTGATGACAAAATCTAAAGATGATTTTCAAATACCTATTCAATGATACCCCACTTGACATAGTTCATCAATTTTTTTTTCTTTTTCGCAATATGGCGTCTGGTTGTCGCCATATTTAATTTTGATTAATGTCATGTCTTTAGTAGCACTCGCAAGATTAAGACAAAACGATTAACTTAAAAATAATCAAAATCTGTCTAAGCGTTTGATATATATAGTGCCACATAGGAACAGACATACACACTTACCTTGAAATCGTTATAGATCCTAACTGATCATTTAAAATGAAAAATGATAATAGAAACCTAAAGATGATTTTCAAATACCTATTCAATGATGCTCCATTTGACATAGTTTGAAGACTTTTATTTTTTTCTTGCCACAAAGGAACAGACATACATACATACATACGATACCTACGAGTACATACATAGGCTGATAAACACATTAACGGGCATTTGCGTTGCGCAGTCTGGTAAAAATAACCGTCTTGCTACGTCATCGCGAAGACCGCGTATGGCGCGTCCCGTGCTCAAGTCAGCTCCTCGACAGCTCAGAATCGGTGGCGAGGTGACGAAGCCCCGATTGGTGGGGGGACACAGTGTCTGTTCTATACGTAGTATTATTACGTGTTCTGTGCCCATAGCGACCCCCTATATGAACTCTCACATTGACCCCCGAATGTGGGGATGCGATGCGCTTAGAGGAAATTCCGTACGTTAGTACTATGTGTGAATCTGTAACATAATTTCACCGTCTGATAAATGTTTTAAGCAACGTACCGGATCGGAATGCCACCGATTGGGGACGCTAGGCCTTCGCTTTTCGATGCAGACGACGCGGCGCATGTCCTCCAGGGCTGGATCCGGCGGTACGCAGTCGTAGTACGGCGGCTGGTAGTCGTCCGGCAAGGCTCCACAGCGGCGCGCCATCTCCCAAACCACCAGCCCGAAGGAGTACACGTCCGACCGCTTGTAAGGGTCGAACTGACGCGTGTCCATGCTCTCGTCTAGCACCTGGAATAGTTAGCCAGTAATTAGCAGCTGCCCGCTTGTGTTTGTCACTCGTGGTCCACTCAAAGTCCGCAAAAAAAGGGCGGACGGGACAAGAAAGATGCTCATTGAACATGAAGATGAATGTATTATAAAACAAACGGACAGGAATAACAATAATATAACTGAGTAGCTCGTTTCGCGACTTCGTCTCGCGTACTATAGTTATCGGGATACAAAGTACACTATATCCTTCCCCAGGGTTCAAACGGCGTTTAGGCGTTTCGTATATGTCCAAGGAGTCGCTGGACACGTTGTGGCGCACGGTCAATCCCAGGTCTCTTATCACGCACGTCAGGCAGCGTTAACTCGGGCACCATGTAGCGCTTGGTGCCCATGCGGTTGGTGGACGGCACGTCCACGGAGTTGCTGGACACGTTGTGGCGCACGGCCAGCCCCAGGCCTCTTATCACGCACTTCAGGCAGCGTTACCTCGGGCGCCATGTAGCGCTTGGTGCCCATGCGGTTGGTGGACGGCTCGTCCACGGAGTCGCTGGACACGTTGTGGCGCACGGCCAGCCCCAGGTCTCTTATCACGCATTACAGGCAGCGTTACCTCGGGCGCCATGTAGCGCTTGGTGCCCACGCGGTTGGTGGACGGCACGTCCACGGAGTCGCTGGACACGTTGTGGCGCACGGCCAGGCCCAGGTCTCCTATCACGCACGTCAGGTTACTCTTCACTAGGATGTTCTTGGACTTCAAGTCGCGGTGCGCGATCGCCGGCTTGCCTGTTGACAAGTGTATGGTGTTATTAATTGAAATCTGGATCCCTACACTGAGTTTAATTATAGTATCTAACGGATTTAGGAACGAAAGGGACCAAAGATATTTATACCTACAATTATGATACTTAATCAGCTGACCTGATTTGAGACAAACCAGTCACATTCAGTAGATAGTCAGCTCGTAAACAACTACAGACCATTCATAACCCCACAACACCCATTTACCAACTTTCATTTTCTTCTAATAAATCTCACTAATTCTTGAAAACAATCACATGGAGAATTCAAATTAAACGTCCTCTTCTGATTTTAAAATGAGCCGTCTCGCCGAGACATTAGCTAAGATATAAAGTCAATTTCAGAACAGAATGCATTTGCACCGCACAGCGCTCGACTGGCAGAGCAGCTGTGTCAACTGATGACCTGCCGCAGTGAACAGGGCTGCCACCTGCCGTGTCAGTGTTTACGTCAAACGATTGCCAAGTCCGTAATAAACTCAAATATAATGGTAATGAACCTGTTTAAATACTACCAGTTATTTGTTTTTTTTTAATAATTGTTATTGTTGATTACTATGATGTCAATAATAAAAACGATTATGGAAAGTACGAGTAGTTGGTCATTTTACTTTTTGATACCAAACATTAAGATCTAAAATAATAGGTAACTGCTAATAGCGACACCTGCTACGTCAGTCTTCTCGTGACCACGATCAATGCAACTTGATCGAAACGTCGAAGTAAATAAATATTAAGTTTTCAGCGCGATTAAGTCCCGTTTCAATATATAACTAAGTGCTAATGGTGTTAACCTAATTTAGTTATGTCGTAAATACAGTTTTGTAGCCTTATTAACCGACTGAGCGGAGGGTATTGTGTTTATCAGCCAATGTATGTATGTATAT
The DNA here is from genome assembly GCA_946251855.1 of Alsophila aescularia. NCBI lineage: Eukaryota > Metazoa > Arthropoda > Insecta > Lepidoptera > Geometridae > Alsophila > Alsophila aescularia. Next base: position 105,058,921 of record OX276373.1, read on the forward strand.
ATTATGTCTGTTCCTTTGTGGCACTGTATGGACCAAACGCGTGGACCGATTTTGTTGATTCTTACTTCAATCGATTTATCTTAATCTTGCGAGTGGTAAAGAATGACAGTAATCAAAATTCAATATGGCGACAACCAGACGCCATATTTTGAAAAGTAAAAATATGAAAGTCGACGAACTAAGTTAAATAGAGTATCATCATCATCATCATCATGTCAGCCTTTAGAAGTCCACTGCTGAACATAGGCCTCCCCCAAAGAGCGCCATGACGAGCGATCCTGTGCCACCTCCATCCACCGACTTCCTGCGATGGTATCACTCTCGTGTTTTAATACCTAGTTATGTGCCGTTTCATAAACTACTTTATCTACACTCATGCGATAGGAACTTACTTTGAATGAAAACAAATATTGTAGTTTTTATGATTTTTATAGCAATTAACGCCTGCTTAGCGTAAACATATATAATAATATATATTTTTCAGGCACGTAGTTAATCAATATTAGCCGTGTTTGGTTGGTTAGTTCAAAATTCTACCAATAGATAGCGTTACCGTCCCCATAAGACGGGTTCAAAGAAGCCAGTGGAAAAATTTGGATGACGACGCATAGGTCACTGTAGCCGAATTGGTACAGGCATGTGCCGCGCTGAGGCACAGTATGCGACTTCGAATCTCATCCGTGATCCAAATTTTTCCATTAGAATAACTATTATAAATATTGTCGTATGTAACATTTTCTTTATTTTTTTGGTAAAAGCTCGTTCGTCATGTTCGTTGCTGTTTCCGTGATATCAAGTGGAGTCAAATTCTCCTCAGTAACACTGCTTTCGGCCATTTTTAATCAGGATTAAACTTTTGATCAACAAAAACACATAACACAATAAATTGGTTAGGTACTAATTAAATGTAAAGTAAATTATGGCGCCAAAATCCGTCCACAGCGAATTCACGCGCATACGGTCTAACACGCGCCGCTATAGATAATAAACGACGAAAACCCTCGTTGTACGGAGCCAAACCGGTGCTTTTATGGAAAAATAATATGTATTATAAAATTGTTTAGTTCAAAACACAGTGTTATAATGTATTTTATCTACAGTCATATCGTAAAATCCGGATTATGAACTCAAAAATGGTGGCATAATGATATAATTTACGCACGGCACGACTCCAAAAAGAAAAAAATAAGAAAATTAACACTGTTTATTTATTAAACAGTCCTTTAATATAACTTGTTTCCCATATAGCAACGGTTGGCTTCGTACTACGAGAGTTTTCACCATTTATTATCTGTGGTGGCGCGCGTAAGACCTTATGTGCGCGAATTCGCTGTGGACTGGATTTTAGCGCCTTAATTAATTTTCATACTACCTGCTCGGCAATGTCCAATTACATATCACTCAACCTCAACGTAAAACAAGTCATTATATATCCCAAACTAGCTTTCCCGCTCGCGACTTCGTCCGCGCGTACTTCGTACTGCTTATCGCGAAAAATAACATCCTATGTTCTTCTAGGATATTAAAAACTAATGCAATAGTAGGTATAGCACCATCTCTTGATGTTTTTTGACATACTTGTTATTTCGTTTCCTTGCCAACCGTTTTTTACAGCGAATAATCAACATTTTTCCATTTTTACCGCGGAAACTTGCAATTTTCCGTGATAAAAAGTATCCTATGTTTTATTCCAGGATATAAGCTATCTCCATTCCAAATTTAATCAATATCCGTCCAGCCGTTATCGCGTGAAAGCTCTCCAAACAAACAGACAACGTTTTACTTTATATATTGGTATGGATACCAAGGGAGATAATGTTATATGGAACACCCAAGTGATATAAAGTGATTTAAATTTGGAACGTTAAAATTCGTATGACTCTTAGCATAGACACGTGTATCGAGGAGTAAACGGCCGAATTGACGCTCGCAGTGCGAGGGCCGGGAGGCAGGGGTCTCGGAGTGGTTTTGAAACGAAAGCTACGAGAGAGTACCGCGCATGAAGTATATTCACGTAAAAATGCGAGAAAGAGAGAGCGTGGTGTGCAAGCAGGACGCCAGTATCACAAATAGATTGGATCAAAGAATATTTAGAATAAACCAATAATTACGAAAAAGTCTGTACAAAGAAGATAATTTAAAATCATGGTCTAGTGTACTTAAAATAAGCTACTGAACAAGATAATAACATTGAAAAAAAATCGTGTCTGTCTGTTTTTCTGTATGTTTGTTCGTTTCTTTGTTCGCGTATTATGTAAAAACTACTGGACTGATTGCAATACTTCCAAGGATAGCTGTTGGATAGTTTAGGGTTTCGCTTAAAAACTGGTGTACTTGGTATCTCAATCCGATGAGTAGAAGCCGAGCAATAAATGAAGGGCGTCACAGACGATTAAGATACTATAATATTTGATGTTACGATATCTGCATATAAAATATTATAGCATCTTAGGGTATCACACACGGTTAAGATTCGATAATATATTGAAATTATTCATTCGCTCGCTGGCCGTCCTAGGTGCCACACGTATTTCTTCACTGCTTTCTATAAACAGAAAATATGAGTAGTACGGTTTCACTATTAGATTTATTAGATAGCTCATCAGACGACGATACTCATTGAAATGCAAATTGCATTAGCGCACTGTAAAATGTGATCAATTTGGATAGAAAATCACTTTAAATTTAGAAAAAGCCGCGGTGAATTTAATCTTCACGCAGATGTTTCTACAAAAAACACTTATTTTAATAAATCGCAGGAAACTTTACTCGAAATTCATAATTAGATTAAGGAAGATTTAGTAAAACAAAATACGAACAAGCGCGAGAGCATTTGTACAGAACAATGACTTGCAGTATGCTAAGGACCATCTCGTTTACCTCAGCTTTCAAACCTAAAATACCGCAGCTAAATCGGTCCATTTGATTGGAAGCTAATATTTTCACCCCCCCCTTTTCTTTCTCACCTCCCCCCTCCCTCTCCCCTTATATCTAGAACCTAAGAACCATCTTGATCATATCAGCTTTCGAACAGAAAAAACGCATCAAAATCGGTCTTTTCGTTTGGGAGCTACGATGCCAGACACACACACAAACACACACACCAATATACACACAGTGATACACACGCTAAACTTATAACACCCGCCTCTTTGTTCAGGGCTTAAAAAACCGTCACGAATACAAAACAGAGCAACTTGTAGAGCATATTACGATATATTTTGTATCTTAAGATAGTATATTAATATATATTTCGTATCTTTTACGATATATTTTAATAAATTCCATATCGTTCGACATCTTAAGATACTGTAAGATGCTAATATATATTATCTTCGCCGTTTGTGATGGTTCATATAAATTGTATAGCGAGCGATATTTTATCGTAAGATAAAATATTATGGTATCTTAGTCGTCTGTGACGCGCTTAAAACTTATGACAGCTGAAGGAATTTTGATCAAATGTTGGTATATTGATGTTTTAGGTCTTGGAATAGCACATAGAGTACTTTTGACCTAGATTAATGACAAAATATGAAAAAACCCTGCCCCAACATAATATCCCCTACATATTGCAGTGTGTATGGATGTTTGAATGACTCTAAAAATTCACAAAATATATCGGGATTTTTACTTCCATCTGACACTGAAAGGAATAAATTCAAATAATCTAGGTATCGCGTAGTAATATTATCCTCCGCGGTTTTGCCCGCGTGCTTATTTTACTGGGAGCCTATGTATTCCAGGACCAAAAGTAAGATAAACATAAAGTTCAATTTACCAAATTTCGTCCAGCTTTCAAATATATTTTCATCGATTGATCGACTTATCGGATTGAGATATATTAGTTTTAAAGTCAACACCTTAGATTTCCATTATCCAACAGTGAACACCGCATTTTAATCGGTTCGGTAGTTTTTACGTCATGCGCGAACATACAGACACTATTTAAAAAATATTGTTCAGTAGCATATTATTTTAAATCCCCTAGACTTTTTTTTACAATTTTATTCGTATTGATCTATTGCTACTTACTGCTTTATTGTAATTACTAGCTGTGCCCGCGGCTTTGCCCGCGTGGTCATTTATTTTGGTTAAAAGTAACCTAGGTGTTATTCGAATAGGTACCTATAATATACAAAATACCAAATTTCGTTCAGGCGTCGGATTGTTTTATCAATAGCTCGGCTTCTAAAATACACCAGTTTTTTTTAAATCAAACCCTCAGCTAGCTAACATTAAAAACCGCATCGCACTTTATCCAGTAGATTTCACGTGATGCATGACATTTTAAAAATGATTAGTATCGATTATTATAGGTAGTTATTACAATTATAGGTATTCTGATAAAATAATAATCCTCCCATTTTTGTAGCCGGGTAAAGACCCGCCAGTAGCAACCCTCGGTCTCAGATTGACATTAGACATCAAACTCTAAAACAATGCTTCGATACACTACTGTCCGTAAGGACTATAGATATTATGTACTATGGCATAGATACGGCATTGTAAAGAGAGTTTATTCGAAAAAAATTGAATGTGTTCTGGCACACAAAAAAAAAGGTTTCACGCGATTGCGTAGAAAGATAAATACTCGCGTCTAAGAACGTGAAACAAACACGGTGTTTAATGTTATTTTAACAATTCCGTATTTTATCATTTTCCAGTCGTCGAGCGGTAGTGATTTGACTCCGCAGTCAATAAGAATCAGACACTTTATGGATAATTCAAAAGATAAATACGAAAAAGCCTATAACGATTTTAATCAATGCAGAACAACAAAAGGAATCCGTCCTTTTAGTTTATTTCCAACACTTAGCATCAACTCGAAAGCCAAGCAGCCTATGGTGCATTTATTCAATGCTCAGATCCGGCGTTTTATTGTCTCGCAGAAGGTATGAAAAGTAGAGTACTCACCTCGGGATAAAGCCTGTCTTTTTGTCACGGGCTGCATATTGGACCCATCGCTTCACTCGGGACTATAAATAACTCCCGAGCCAAAAGTTTTATCATGATTAATAATGTCCGACAGCAGTATTACTGAGGAGAATTTGACTTCACCTGACATCGCGGAAACGGCAACGAACATGACGAACGAACTTTTACCAGCAAAATCAAGTCATTTTTTTGTTTTTTTTTTTTCCTTTGTTGTCCCACTGCTGGGCAAAGGTCCCCCTATTTTCTTCCAGACATCCCGATCCCTGCAAGCTCTGACCATCTCTCCTGGAAGGCATCAAGGTCATCACGCCATCGCTTCCTGGGTCTGCCTCGGCGACGACGCCCCTGATCAGGCACCCATGGCGTGACAACTCTTGACCAGCGTTCTGGGTGCATTCGGCTCACATGTCCCGCCCACTCTCATTTTAGCCTAGCAGTCTTACTCCCCACATCAGCGATTCCTGTTTTTGAGCGAATTGTGGAGTTCGGAACTCTGTCGAGCCTCTTAATTCCTAACACGCTTCGCTCCATTGCTCTTTGGCAAACCTTGAGTTTGGACTTCTGAGATTCGGTCAGTGACTACGTCTGAGCACCATAGGTCAGGACTGGCAAAATACACGTGTCGATGAGTGAGTCTCCGATTTGCCGACGACATTGTCTTTTTTGCCCCCACAGCAGCCGAATTGCAACACATGCTCCAAGATCTGAGCACAGCAAGCCTTGAGGTAGGACTAATGATGAACCGGTCAAAGACTCAAGTGATGTCTAACAGCACGAAACGTACGAGTAGGATTGAACTCGACGGGCAACAGATACACTATGTCGATGAGTATATTTATCTGGGCCAGATAGTCTCTTTCAGCAACCGGCAGGATATTGAAATCGATCGCCGAGTCGAGAACGCAAGGAGGAGCTAAGACAATATTACGAAAATACTTGTATTCATTAAAAGTAAGTTTCTATTGCATGATTGTTGATAAAGTAGTATATGGAACGGCAAATATCTAGGTATTAAACCACTCGAGTGATACGAAACGAAATACACACTCTCGTGTATTAATAACCCTCGTTAAGCAACCGTTTAAACTACTATTTCAACACACTTGCTCTTGAAATGACTCTTATGGCAACGCATTTAGGTTCATAATTCAGCTTATTACACATTAGTGTGTTTTACTTTACATGTTTTATTCAATCTTCATCATAAATATTTGTTAACGTTTTCGTTGTGTGGGTAATATAAAAAAACTACTTCACGTACGGAAACTAATACTCCCGCAGTTACTTCAGTTATCCGTGATCATGGCGCTTGCAACAGTCACGAAATATCGGGAACTCAATACAAATAGTAACAAGGTAAATATCCCGTTTCTAATGTTTATAACGTAGGGAAGAAGAGCAATACGTAGATGTGACCCCGCCGGAAATACTAATCGAGGCACGAAACGCGACGGATAGCCTGTTGCCACCAAAATCTAGAGAGAAATGTCAACAAAAACTGATCCGTATAATTTTGAGAATTGTACTTTCACTAAAATTGTTTCAATAATTAAAGTTAATAAAAATACAAGTGGGTTTTTTCACACAGATGCTGACTAGCCTAGCTGACGCCTCACCACAAATTGGCTACCGCATGAACATAGACAAAACAAAAATCATAGTTAATCACAATATTATACCGGAGCCAATAGTAGTCAATGGCATGCCTCTCGAAATTGTACAAGAGTATATAAACCTCAGTCGAATTGTTAAACTGGGTAGGAACAATTTTGAGAAGTAAGCCAATAGGTGGATTCAGCTGGGCTGGGCAGCTTTTGGTAAATTTCGTCAAGTCTACTCGTCACTCATTCCACAATGCCTCAAGACAAAAGTCTTCAACCAGTGCGTCCTCCTCTTAATGACATACGGAACCGAAACGTGAACACTGACTGTGAAACTGGTCCACAAGCTTAAGGTCGCTCAGCGAGGTATGGAACGAGCTATGCTCGGAGTTTCTCTGAGAGATCGATTCTGAAATGAGGTGATTCGGCATAGAACTGAGATAACCGTCATAGCTCAGATAATTATCAAGCTGAAGTGGCAACGGCCTAGTCACATTTGTCGTAGAACCGATAACCGTTGGGGTAAACGAGTTCTGGAATGGAGACCGCGAATCAGCAAACGTAGTGTAGGATGCCCTCCGGCTAGATGAAGCGAAGATCTGCTCAATGTAGCTAGTAGTTATTGGAAGAGAAGAGCCGAAGATCAGGCTCAGTGGCGCGCCTTGGGAAAGGCCTATGACCAGCCTTGGACTAATATATAGGTTGTCAAGTGTGTTAAAAAACATCGTATGAAACGCATGTGCATTGATCATTACACACTCGACTCCCTATTGCGCACGCCATTCAATTTGCTTTGAATGTAATAGTAGATTACTGACACTCGCTCAATTGTCTTTTTCTGCATTCAAGTTTTTAGAATCCTCGCTAAAGCTGGCGCTCCAATCTCTCTCGGTGCAGCAATAAGTCACTTTCCACTCGATGCAATCATCTACTATTACATTCAATGCAAATTGATACGGCTCGCGCGAATAATACCGTCTCCAGTATAATGACCAACATAGCACATGTATCATGTATTATTATTTTCTTATTAGAGTCGGGACGTGTGTAAAGTATGTCATTATACCACCATTTTTGGGTTCATAATCTGGATTATACGATATGAATGTTATTATTATTATTCAACCTGGTTTGTCCCACTGCAGAACAAAGGCCTCCCTACCCTTCTTCCATGAATCACGATCTAGGGCTTTGACTTGCCAGTTCTTCCAATAGTTCAGTCCAGTTCATCCCGCCATCTCCTTCTGCGCCTACTACGACGTCGTTTAACGTTGCACGGGCTCCACTCAGTGGTGAGTTTAGCCCACAGCTCGTCCGACATGCGGCAGATGTGTCCAGCCCAGTTCCACTTTAAACTAGCAGGTTTTTGACCAACGTCGGCAATTTGGGTTTTGGAGCGCATTATGCTGTTTCTGATGCGGTGAGATAGTTTGACTCCCAGAATAGTGCGCTCCATTGCTCGCTGGCAAACCCCTAGAGTGTGCTTTTGATGTTCTGTCAAAGACCAAGTTTGAGCACCGTAGGTGAGGAATGGGGATGAGTTTCTTTTTAAGGGTTAATTGAAGTTTACCCTTCATCAGATCTTTCATGGACCAATAGCTACTCCAGGCGTTTTCGGTGCGTCGAGCAACTTCTGTTTCTTGTCTCGTATAAGAACGTAGATGTGAATGTCGTACGCCTGATTAATATTTAAGGGTATACTATTAGGTAGTAAGAAAGATCAACAACAATGTATGTTTTTTATCTTTACTTATAATAAAGCAGGAATCAACATAAAGTAGGTATATACAACGTAGATAATAACATTAAAAAAAGTGTCGGTTGGTGCATTACTTAAACACTACTAGACCGACGTAAATGCGGTTTTCACCGTGACTTAAAACTTAAGCTGTTTTGACTTAAAATCTGGTCTACATTTTATCTCAAACAAATAACATATCATTAAAAAAAAGTGTCTGTCTGTCTAAGTACGAGTATGTTCGCGCATCATGTAAAAAGTACTATATTCATTGAAACGCGTTTTTTATCGATTGACTTAAAACCTGGTGTACTTTGTATATCAATCCGATAGATACAAGCCGAACAATCGATAAATAATATTTGACGATTGTTAGAATTTTGATAAAATGTAGTATATTGTACTTTATAGGTATATACTTTTGTTCCTGGAATAACAAATAAGTTACTACTATTCTGTCCTTTATCCTAATAATCCTACTTCCTAATAATATAATAATAGCGAAAGTTAGTGAGTGAGTGAGTGAGTGAGTGAGTGAGTGAGTGAGTGAGTGAGTGAGTGTTTGTGGGTATGTATTTCTAATTTTCACGCTGAAACGGCTCACCAGTTTTTGATGAAATTTGGCGTGTAGGTAATTTAGGTTCTGGACCTTCATGTGAAAAAATCGAAAGTTCGCGGCCACATATTAAACGTTTATGAATCGATAGAGGACATCAATGCAAACTAAAAAATATTAGAACGCTGGTATCCTAAAGTGTCTTTGAGGTCCAATATTTCGGAAACGCGCCACTTTAGGAATTATCCTACACTACACTATACTCTAGGTAGTTGTATACTGTTCTCACATTATTGTTTCTATCGATTTATAACGGTATAATCAGTGGCCGAAATGTTCCGGTCGTAGGCATGTCGCGCTTCATGGTAACATGTAAGGACATCTATGAAAATGTTGTCAATTGGAGGAGGTAATCTAATTATGTTCGATAGAAGGTTCGAGGTTCTGAAGAAGACAATGAATACGATGCTCACCCTTGGTGCCGACGATGTCCATGTGCAGGTGAGCGAGGCCAGTGGCGATCGACAGCGCCATCTTGACGAGAGTGGTGCACTCGATAGTCCGCACGCTCAGGAAGTCGAAAAGCGAACCATTCTCGTGGTACTCAGTCACCAGCCACAGCTGAGTCCACGTCCCGTTGTCTGTAACAAGGAGATCACTACTGTAGCTACACAACTTCTTTTTTGTTCTGTCATCCATGAAGAATCACAAAGTGGAGCAATAAGCGACAATATATTTTCGGAAAGCTCATGTGGATTAAAGATATTCTCACTGAACACTCGCTTTAAATCCCTGACTGTTCAGTCTGGATTTAGAGTGGTTTTAAAAAAAAAACACTGGATTTAAAGGCTTCTTCAAATGTAGCGCATATAAAATTTGGAACAATATACAACCTGCTAAGAAAAAAAAAGTTCTGCTCTATTTAAAATTAAATACAAGGGTCTTCTTTTACAACGTTTCAAAAAGCAGTTTGAAGCAACACAACTAGGACTACTAGAGCCACGTGGTTGTTACACACTGAAAGACAACCGGATGTTAACAAAAGTTGGCACATAAACTCAAACATACATTTGAGACCTATTCAAAATATTATGCGAAATTCCGCACAACAGGGTACGTCCGCACTTGTCCACACTGTCGTGGTTCGCGTCACGAAAGGTCCGCACAGCATTAAAGCCGCAAACACGAGTGCGTTTGCGGCTTTAATACTATATTATTATTTGGGTTATTTTTTATATTTTTTTATTATTCCTCACCCTCAATCACACACACATATATACACCAGCACGCATTTTGTAATCAGTGGTGAAACTATTAATGAAATAGTAATTTGTGTATACGGCATAGACAACTTCACCATTCATTTTGGTAGAGCCTATCCAGTGTTAATAGTAGAGATCAGTGGTATACGGTCTTTAAATTTTAATGTCCATAATGTAGTGCGGTTTTTTTGTTACTTCTCGCTTAAAACATTTTTTGTACTTGACTTTAACCAAAGCTCAAGCAATGCTATCCTAAAAACCAACCCTGCGTTGACTGTACTTCGTTTGCGCAGTACTGTACTGAGCTTATTCCAATTGTCAAACAAGCTCAATATTATATTATACGTGACACGCGGCACGGTGAATTTGTTCGTGTAAGTCACATGTTTGAGAAATGGCCCTCAGTTCCCGGCCGGTATGCTATTCCTGACCAAGGTGGCGGTCATAGTAACGGCAACGCAGGGGGTGCTAAGAATCCCCGGGTTACGGAAGGCCACTAACAACGATTGAACTTAGCTACGTTTAATGGCCGCACTCTAAGGCTGGACAAGCACTTGGCACAGCTGGAAGTAGAACTGGAGAACATCAGGTGGCACATTTTGGGACTGTGTGAAGTCCGAAGAGAGGGAGAGGACACCATAACCCTTAAATCAGGTCATCTGATGTACTTCAGACAGGGAGATCACCGATCCCAAGGCGGCGTTGGGTTCCTCGTGCACAAGGTCTTCGCTATCAACGTTGAAGAAATCTGCAGTATGTCGACCAGGGTAGCGTACCTTATCAAACTCACCAAGAGATATTCTCTTAAGGTGACACAGATTTACGCACCGATTTGGAAACACCCTGATGACGACATGTATGCAGACATATCCAAAGCCCTTCATAAAACCAGAAGGGCCCACTTCAACGTTGTTACGGGGGACTTTAACGCTAGTGGGTGTACAGGCTAACGGCGAGTCGAAAGTTGGACCACATGGCTTCGGCAGCAGGATAGTTAACTTTCTAGAGAAGGAGGGGCTCTTCTTAATGAATTATTTCTTTAAGAAGCAGCCCCAGAGAAAGTGGACTTGGCGAAGTCCGGATGGCGTTACAAAAAATGAGATCGACTTTGTCATGACGGATACGAAGCAAATATTCAGAGATGTCTCGGTGATCAATAGGTTGAATACCGACAGTAATCACCGACTGGTCCGAGGTCATAGGAATGAAAAGTGGAGCTATAGTGGACAGCCTTTCTGATTTAAGGCTACTTCTATTCTTATGTATTTCTATGGATCTGGTACTTTTTTGTTCTTGATGCAATTCACTCTCGTGATTAAGACGAATCCAATGATATCTCATTTATCAAAATCCATCAAGCCGTTTAGGCTGTAGGACGCACCTGAGGAATATACAAACATACATAAAGCCGAAAAACATAACCCTCCGCAATCAGGTAAAAATATATCTCATTATCATTTTAAACAACGAGACTGAGGTTTCGATGGGACTTAATATTTTTCTTCTTCAGTTTTCATGAGACGTCATCTCTTTTATTGACTTCATCTCACGCTTTCAAGAACATTGTTTTGCAGTGAGTGACACGCTATTACGGATAAAATCATACATGCGCATACAGTATGGGCAATGCATGTATGATTTTATCCGTAATAGCGCTTCCCTTTCTCAGTATGCGGCATACAGAATAAGCAGCGCAAAACGGGATTTCATCGCATTGACTATGTAACTTTGACCTGCCGAATCAATCTCAAAGTCAAATTTGGCTGCAAGATCGAAGACGACGCTTTATCCAATGCATCATGTAGTACGAGTAGATACCATGTTCATGTTGCCCATGTCACATATAAAATTTTCTTATTCAAAGAAAATCTGATTTTGTTTTTTACGTCTGGATCTACAGGTAATAATACTTTTTGATTTAAGCTTTTTAACAAAATAATCTTCTCTAATATTTTTTATCATATTTGTATAAAAACCGCTATAAAGCGGTTACAGCGGTTAAATAAATCTACCACATTTTAGCGGTTGTAGGGATTTTAGGTAATTCTTCAAGTAGAAGAGGAAATTGCATAACATTTAAAAATAACGAATTTACTACGATTCTGAAGCAAAATTGAAAATTTTGCTTTTCTTCGATCGAGTAAGCGTTGTTATGTTGGTATAAAGAAATTCACGTGGGCACTTGTACCTGTTACCAAACCCAAACAGAACAAAGCATAAATAATTATAAAATACACTAGCACTAGCTGAGCCCGCGGCTGAGACGCGTGTTCATTTCTCGAGGTTAAAAGTACTCCATGTGCTATTCCAAGACATAAAATACCAATATACCAACATTTGATCAAAATTCCTTCAGCCGTCAAATAGTTTTTTTTATCTATTGCTCGTCTTCTACTCATCGGATTGAGATACCAAGTACCTACACCCTTCCAAATATAATTTTTGATGGAATTACTATACCATACAGCGATTCAGTCAAGAACCTTGGACTTATAATGGACAGATCTCTCAGTTGGAGCCCTCAGGTAGCAGCTACTAGCTGCAAAATGTTTGCTGCGGCAGCCTCTTTAAGGCGCCTTCGAAATTTCTTGCCTACTGCCACTAAGGTTGTTCTCGCGCAATCTCTTTTGCTTCCCATTCTCGATTACGCTGACGTCTGCTATCTCGATCTTACCGAAGAACAGCTGAATAAGCTTGAGCGTTTACAAAATGTTGCTATAAGGTTCATATTTGGCTTGCGCAAATTTGACCATGTTTCTCACTTTCGTGCAAAGCTCAAGTGGCTACCCATTCGCCTTCGCCGGAATGCTCATATCCTTAACCTTCTTTATAATATCTTGTTTAATCCATCTACCCCGAGCTATCTTAAAGAACGCTTTGATTTCCTCTACACATCCAACACCTTCCATCTTAGATCATCCGAAAATCTCACCCTCAAGCTACCTTTGCATTGCAGCACTTTTTACGGACGTTCTTTCACGGTAGAAGCTGTTCGTCTGTGGAATAAATTGCCTGTTTCTATACGACGTGCGCCATCTTTGGAAGTTTTTAAGTGTCAAGTGAAGAGGTTTTACTTGGAAGTCTAGCTAATATTATGTTTATTATCACGTTTGTCATGTTGCTTGTATTACAGTTTTACTTGGAAGTCTAGCTAATATTATGTTTATTATCACGTGTGTCATGTTGCTTGTATTACAGTTTTACTTGGAAGTCTAGCTAATATTATGTTTATTATCACGTTTCTCATGTTGCTTGTATTACAGTTTTACTTGGAAGTCTAGCTAATATTATGTTTATTATCACGTTTGTCATGTTGCTTGTATTACAGTTTTACTTGGAAGTCTAGCTAATATTATGTTTATTATCACGTTTCTCATGTTGCTTGTATCACAGTTTTACTTGGAAGTCTAGCTAATATTATGTTTATTATCACGTTTCTCATGTTGCTTGTATTACAGTTTTACTTGGAAGTCTAGCTAATATTATGTTTATTATCACGTTTCTCATGTTGCTTGTATTACAGTTTTACTTGGAAGTCTAGCTAATATTATGTTTATTATCACGTTTGTCATGTTGCTTGTATTACAGTTTTACTTGGAAGTCTAGCTAATATTATGTTTATTATCACGTTTGTCATGTTGCTTGTATTACAGTTTTACTTGGAAGTCTAGCTAATATTATGTTTATTATCACGTTTGTCATGTTGCTTGTATTACAGTTTTACTTGGAAGTCTAGCTAATATTATGTTTATTATCACGTTTGTCATGTTGCTTGTATTACAGTTTTACTTGGAAGTCTAGCTAATATTATGTTTATTATCACGTTTGTCATGTTGCTTGTATTACAGTTTTACTTTGAAGTCTACCTAATATTATGTTTATTATCACGTTTGTCATGTTGCTTGTATTACAGTTTTTTTTGTTTTTTATCATCTCATAATTATATTTGGGTATTTATGTATTCATATAATATATATTTATTTATATATGTATGTATATATTGGAAATTTATCGTTGAATGTATATTGTTATAATATCTATAATTAATCATAAAATACTTTTAGTATAATTAGAAATTTGATTTACTATTTCTCACTAAGTAGTATTTTTATATTATAATGCACCCCGTCCCTCACAACTATAACAAATCCTCTCCATCCAAAGGTTGCCTGGAAGAGATCGCTTTTAGCGATATGGCCGCCCATTGTACACTTCTTCTGCTATTGTTCCTTTATTTTTTGTTAATTTTGTTTGTGGTGTGTGCAATAAAGAATTTATCTATCTATCTACCAGTTTTTAAGTCAAACCGTAAGCTATCCAACAGTGAAAACTGCACCGCAATCGGTCCAGTATTTTTTACGTGATGCGCGAACAAACATACAGACAAATAGACAGACACGCTTTTTAAAAATGTTATAATCTTGTTTAGTAGCTTATTTTAAGGAAACTAGGCATTTTTTTTAAATTATCTTCTTTGCACAGACTTTTCATACTTATTGCTTAATTATAAGTATAGATAATGATAATATAGATAATACAAAAAATATTTTATTAAATCAGTTTGGTAGTTTTTCAAACGACCAATAAGCCTCGTAATTGGATCCATTTTATGTACATAAGTTCAAAAATGATTTTAATTAACTTGCAATGTTTGTATGTATGTATGTAATTATGTATACAACCTGTAACTTAAGTACCGGGATACATACCTACAAAAAGTACAAACAAGTACAAACATTAAATTAGGCATTAGGCATAATATTACGCTTATCTCAGCCAGCGGATATCCGCCTGGTCCTTGAAGTATTAAATTTATATTAATTATTAATAGTTATTATCAAAGCAACAGACTAATATTTTACGATACTCAAGACCTGGATTAGCCTATTTTGTTAGCCTGTTACGAAATAAGTTAATCCAGATTGTGGTTGTGGGAACAGTACTTTTAAATAATTTCAAACAAACTCAACCTATATAAATTATTGCAGCGTAGACCGCCAATGTGAATCCATACCAATTTTATTAAAATTGGTTTAAAATTATTGGTGGTTATAGTGGTTGGTTATTTTTAAAGCCGTTTGAAGTAGATTTTAAACATCAAAGTATTATTGGAGCTGCGAGTTATGTTAAAGTATATACATGGGCTGTACCCACCTTTATTGTCAGCCGCGATGAAGCCGAGTATGTTCTCGTGCCGCAGCATCACCGTCTGGTAGATCTCGGCCTCGCGAAACCAGGAGCATTCCTCGCGCGACGAGAAGATCTTGACCGCAACGTTCTCGCCGCGCCACCGACCTCGCCACACCTCGCCGAACCGGCCCTTGCCGATGATGTCCACCAGCTGGATCTGCCGTGCGATCGAGCGCTGCACCAGCAGCGGTAAACCTGGAGATCACCACCACTTAGTTTCAACATTATATTGTGCTGACAAATAACCAAATGATTTCCCTTCGGCCTTTTGGCGAGATGTCAAAAGAGTAAGCGGTTTTTGTTTCGTGGAACCCCACATATATATTTATATCGACAAAAGGAAGCATGAATCTTATTTTTGACAATTGTTGTCGATATAATGTCGGTAATTTTACCGAATTTATCGAATTTTATCGGCTTTCCAAAGTTACACGACAAACTATTTTTTTTTTGTAAATTCCTTTTCGGATTATAAGCCAAAACGTGGCGGTGTCAGAACATCGTGAGGCAAGTTTCAAGGATGCCAATGATCCTTTCGATCTGGAAGAACAGCATTTTAAGGTTATTTTTAGAATTTATAAGGAAATTGCCCTCGCCCTCATTCAAGATTTTGAGGGCGTTTGAGAAGGAGTCGATCTAATGGACTGCCTGCTCATTTTGTAGTATCTACTTTACATAATAATACTAAAATACTTAGTTACGTTTTTCCTATTTCCAGAAATTATCTTTTGTTGTGATTGTGTCTAATGCTCTAATTATTATGGTACCTAGTAGGTACTCAGTCTAAAAAACTACCTGTATAATCATTGTTGTAGGTTCTATCAGCTGTACGCTTTTTGCACCAACGATGCATCGGCCAGGAATATAATATAGCACTAGGATAGCGCACTGTCAGACTTGTCAGGGAGGTGTCTCAAGCAATTGTGCAACGAAATTTATCACTAAAATTTACCGAGAGGCTAGATCCATGCTACCGCATTTTGATAAAATTGATAAAAAAAGACCTGTTTACCGGTCGATAAATTTATCGAATGTTATCGAACGATAAATTTATTGAATTTTATCGATCGATAAGATCCATGCCCGCACTGCAGTTTCCAAAATTTTTCATAATGGCGAAGATATGAAGAAAGAAATATCATTTATTGGCACAAATCACATTACAACAAAAATAGATCAGTATACTAAAAAATACGTGACATGTTGTAGCTGCGGGTGTACCAAAGGGGCCTGCGCTCAGCAAAAATGTCCAGTGCTAGCCTCCGGACGCTGATTTTCAGACAAACCCCGCGGGTGTGTTATAAAGGTGCACATTCATTTATAAACATAGATAATATGATAATAATATAAAACAAATAAATAATAAATAAAGTACATAAGCATATAGAAAACGTAACAAAAACATATTTCAGCCATTTCGAAAAATGTTCTGAACATTCAGTTTTATGCTATGCAAAGACAAACTCGCGAGGTCTACGGCACCTAGAGCCACTAGTTAAAATCTTGGTCCTCATTGAATATTTGACTGTGAAATAGAAACATCACACAATAAGATCAATTTTTATAAAAAGGCATGTCGTGGGCATGACGTAATGATAGGCAAAAGGTTTCAGAGTTTCATATTCCTGAACCTTGCATTACCTATAGTGAAGTTAAAAGCCTAATTACCATGGTTCTGTGCCAAATTATCTAAAAAAGTAAGCAGTAAGTACAGGGCCATTATTCTCTATAAACAGTCACACGCGTAACGCGTCGTGCTGTGGAATCGTTCAGAAAAGTACGGCAATCCTCAAACATGCACGAACAATTCCACGCAGATATCTTAACGCGGCGCGTTACGTGGCCGAGTGGCAATAGAGAATAAGGGCCCAGGGCGCTTATTCAATATGCCGCACGAAATTCCTTGCCGAAAACGTGTGACGTCAGTACGGCAATTGCCGTACGATTCCACGCAGATATCTTAACGCGGCGCGTATCGTGTCTTATTGGCAATAGAGAATAATGGCCCAGGTCGCGTCATGTAAAACGAACGCTGGCGGTTAGGCTGCGCATTAGGCGATTTATCGGTCTATTTGGTGGTATGAGGAGCGGCGCGGGGCGGGCGGGTATACGAAGGTGCGAGCGAAAGGCTAGTTAATAATTATTTAAAACAAGGCCTAGTACTTTTGTGCGCGAGTGTACCCATGCGCAAACACATCCCCTCCACTTTCTTCCAGCGTTCTTTTTACATGACGCGACACATAGCAAAAAATCTTCATATTGAAGATACTGATAAAAATAGTGGTCTAAGGTACTTAAAATAAGCTACTGAACAAAAATATATATTTTTTTTAATCGTGTGTTTGTCTGTACGCGCATCACGTAAAAACTAGTGGGCAAATATATAGAAACGAGGGGCAGGAGTTGAGGGGTTTATGAGATATTTCAGTTTTAAGTTTATAAAAAATTTACTTCAGCGCAAGTTTTATGTAGTCGTGTTCAAACCAAACCTACCCTAGTTTCTGTGGCCATACATAACATCTTCAATCTTTCTGGCTAAAGCAGCCGACAATAACACATTCTACTCACTTTTAATTTTATTTACAGCGGCCAATCAGTTGACAACTGAAATATCTCATAAACTAAGCGTCACCGCGGGGGGCTGTGCAGAGGGTAACCCTACCACCCCCCCCAACTCCTGCCCCTAGATTCTATAGCAAACCTTTTCTCATAAACTAAGCGTCGCCGCGGGGGGGAGGGGTGCCAAGGGGTAGCCCTCCACCTCCCCCCCCCTCTCAACTCCTGCCCCTCGTTCTATGGCCAACCCAACCAATGGACCAATTGCGATGCGGTTTTTACTGTTGGATAACTTAGGGATTGACTTAAAAACTGGTGTACTTGGAATCTCAATCTGATGAGTAAAATTCGAGGAATCGATAAAAACCATTTGATGTCTGAACAAAGTTTGATGATTTTGGTACTTTTGGTTCTGGAATATCACAGAATCCTGGAATTCTGGAATATCTCTGGATCCTTATATCCCAGAAAAATAATAAAGCGGGCAAAGCCGTGGTCACAGCTAGTTTATTATATCTTCCAACACAAGGTCTTCTTTCAGCTATTTACTGCTTAAATACTTAAGTTAATTAACTTTCTTATCATACTTAACATCTTTACAAGAAAATTACGTTGGGGTTTAATGGGATTCCTATAAATTATGGAATATTTTCAGCTTATTTAAATTATTACTTCTATAAAATAATATTTTTTTGTAAGTAGTTACATTGTACAACCTTCGCCTGTTTCTCAGGATTTATTTAAGTTTTTTTGACCTATATAGGTAATAATAGTGCGGCATTAGAGACCCGTAACATGACATAGTCAGTGGCAAACGGCAATCCGCCGTTGGAGGCTTGCTTTAGAAGAGAGTTAACACAAAAAAAATATATTAAATCACTATACGACAAGGTAACATTTATTACTAACAGGTGTAACATTTGTTATACCTGAGTACGGAATGACTCTTAACATTTGATAACCGAAAAAGAGCTTGTGCGTCGATGCCAGGTATCCCTGAAGCAGTGTGCCAGTAACATTTAGTCGTGCATTAGAGATAAAGGAACTAAACTACTGACCAGAGCAGCACGAACTGTGTCATGGCCGCCGAAACGAGAGGTGCATAAGTGAGAATGGATGGAATGGATTACACAGAGAGGGAACATAAAAATTAGTGGAACAAGAAAACGGATTACAGAAATGCAAAAGTTATGTTTCCATCCCTTATCAGGAAAATCACCAACAATCTGCTAAGGCTGACTAGGCAAGACCTTCGTCTCATGGTAGGTCTTATCACGGGTCATTGCAACCTAAATTACCACCTGCACAAAACTGGAGCTACAGACAGTCCTCTGTGCCGTGGATGTGTGCAGGAGGAGGAGACTGTGGAGCATGTGCTTTTGCATTGTGCAGCCACGGAAGAGATAATACAAAAAACTGGTCTTTTACAACAGGGGAAAGTGGATTCACACGCTCAACGAAATTCAAACTCCAATAATAGTAAATTAAAACCATCTACAGCGACATCAAGCCGTGCTCCGATACATAAAGGAGCTTGGGTGGCTTGGGTAGAGACTGGCAGGGGGAAATGCACAATACACCCCAAGCGGGATGTCAGTGCAGGCCTTACCGCCCCCATCTCGAATAAGAATAAGAAGGTGAAATAGAACCTAGATTCGGACCATGCCAGAGGACAATAACAAGAAAGCATCAGTGAGGGTTGGAGATAAAATCCGCTACGCACGATGGTACAGCCGTTTTAAAACTGCGTTCACCAAAAAGTCGACCATAGTGAAAATAACACGAAGACGAAAAGGCGCCTCCAGCATTCTAGGTTCATCTCATTGTAATTAAATACTGGCTGTTGATATCAATATCCTCATACAGAGCGACGACTCATACGTTGGACGAACTCAATTCTGGGAAGAATTCTAGTAAATTTGCTGCCTTTGCAAGAATGGTGCTCTACGACTTAACGTTATTTAATCACTGTCTTTTCGCCTTAAGAGTCTGAGACAAATAAATTTGCAACATTTGATGTTGCTAGCAATGTTCACATGGAAATGGGAGCGCGTAATCTTGTGACG
Organism: Alsophila aescularia; assembly: GCA_946251855.1. Taxonomy (NCBI): domain Eukaryota; kingdom Metazoa; phylum Arthropoda; class Insecta; order Lepidoptera; family Geometridae; genus Alsophila; species Alsophila aescularia. Next base: position 105,078,828 of record OX276373.1, read on the forward strand.
AGAAATAAACGATGTCGGTAAACTAACAATAATGGAATATTATAGCACTTCTAGAACCAAAGTCTTAGAGGAAGTTATTAGCTGATTATTGCTTCTGAACATACAATGTGTCTGGTCACCGGTGTCGGAGACTTAAGGGGGGTTAAATATGGGGATTTTTATCGACAAATCACTATCTCGATTTTCTCTTGGCCTCTCCATACTAAAATGGCAGCCATTTTGTTTTTTTTTACTTCGCAGCTCAGACGCCTACACTGATTTAATCATTGCTATCGATGTAGACGTCTTAGGAAGACGAAAGAGGTATCATTTGAAAGCTAACAATGAAGACAATCAATTTATGATACATTTTATTCAATATCTTTTTCACAAAATAACATAACAATATTAACAAAATAAAAATCGTATTTATTTATTGCATTTTTTTTTAGTTTTTTAATTTTTTTATGAAAACTAACCTGTCAAGCAATTTTTTTTTAATTGTATTATCATAGTACAAGATATTTCCATTAAAATAAATCTTACATCAAGGTCCTAAGTTAAATATTTTCGAAGCTATGATGGTTTAAATATGACCCTTAAAAACTCTATTAATAGCACACGTCAAAGCTATGATGATTGGGATGGGAAAAGGCAAGAAAAGAACAAAGTAAAACCATTAATTATCATTTATTAATTTAATACCATCTAAACTAGGTACTACAGCCACGATTCAAAATGTCCTCCGTTTTGTTGTAGACAAGCAGTTGCCCTAATTGACACATGTTGTGTAGCTCTTTTTATCATGGCTTTGTCCGCCCTCATTACATCCCCGACTTGTAATATTTTTTCAATTAGTTCTTCTCTTGTGTTGGGCACGTTAACGTACACTTTCTGCTTTATTGTGCCCCATAAAAAATAATCTAGGGGTGTCAAATCCGGGGAACGCGGCGGCCAAGCAATCGTCCCACCTCGTCCAATCCATGTTGGATATGTGTTGTTTAAGTAATTTCTCACATTTACCGCAAAGTGTGCCGGAGCTCCATCTAATTGGAGTATCATTCTTGCCCTATACGTCAATGGCAATTCGCTTAATGCGTCTTGATAGTCATTCTGCAGGAATTCTAAAAATCTTGGGCCATTTAATGTAGCGGGCAAAATAAGAGGCCCAATAAGGATATCGTCTATCATTCCAGCCCAAACATTTACCGAAAACTTGTGCTGAAAGCTACTGGGTCTCACTGCATGCGGGTTTTCTTGGAGCCACAGGTGCTCGTTCCGATGATTTGTGTATCCAGATCTTGTAAAAGTTGCTTCATCGGTCCACATAATCCTCTTTACAAAATTGGGATTGGATCGCGCTTCTCGTAATACCCACGAAGAAAAAACTGTCCTTCGGGCGACGTCAGGTCCAATTAAATCCTGGACTCTTCTAAAATGGAATGGATGCAACCCTTGCCGTTTTAAAATCTGCCAAACTGTCCATTTCGATAGACCGAGTCTAATCGCAATGCGACGGACACTCAGTTGTGGGTCTTGCGTTATTAAATCCAACACCTCTTCTTCCTCTCGCGGAGACACCAAACGAGTACGTTCGTTAGCGGGTCTTCGTATTCCATATTCGGAGAGATTCGAGTGCAATCTGATGAACGTGCGAGCATTCGGCGTAGGTCTATCAGGGAATCTTCTCGCATACTCTCTTACAGCAGCATTCGCGTTCCCGTCGCAAAATCCATACACAAAATGGATGTTGGCCACGTCGCGGCTTGAAAAACGACGCTCTTCCATTTCAGTTAACGAAAGTTAGCTAAAATAACAAAACGAGTCCAAAACACAAAGCAGAGGTTAGAAAATAGCAACGCACAGTACTTCGGCAGATAAGAATGTAATCACAACGCTAGGCGAGGGACGACTACCTGTAATTGTATCCTGACCTGAGTAGAGCCGCAATTTTGTCTCATTCACACCCTATACATGTCTCTTTCTAACATGTTGTCAAAGAACAGCTGCCTGTCTTACGACACGCCAATTGAATGTGGGGTCTTGAGTCTATTGTTTGACGTGTGCTATTAATAGAGTTTTTAAGGGTCATATTTAAACCATCATAGCTTCGAAAATATTTAACTTAGGACCTTGATGTAAGATTTATTTTAATGGAAATATCTTGTACTATGATAATACAATTTAAAAAAATAGCTTGACAGGTTAGTTTTCATAAAAAAAATAAAAAAATAAAAAAAATGCAATAAATAAATACGATTTTTATTTTGTTAATATTGTTATGTTATTTTGTGAAAAAGATATTGAATAAAATGTATCATAAATTGATTGTCTTCATTGTTAGCTTTCAAATGATACCTCTTTCGTCTTCCTAAGACGTCTACATCGATAGCAATGATTAAATCAGTGTAGGCGTCTGAGCTGCGAAGTAAAAAAAACAAAATGGCTGCCATTTTAGTATGGAGAGGCCAAGAGAAAATCGAGATAGTGATTTGTCGATAAAAATCCCCATATTTAACCCCCCTTAAGTCTCCGACACCGGTGACCAGACACATTGTATATTCACTTAACAAGATGAAAAATAAAAAACATGCAGTTAAATAATACTAGAACTAGTCTAACAAGCCGCTGCCAGTGGGCAACGTTCCCAAAATGCTGGCAGCATTGCCACGTCGTATGGCAATGCTTAGTCTTTGGGCAAAGTAACAAAGTAACGTGTTGCTTCCACCAGACGCCCTGATAGATCTTTATATATTTTGTGTGCTCCTGGTCCCCACGGCCTGCCCTGTCTTTACCCCAAGAGGCTCAGATATATATCCGCTGTCGAGGGTACTATATTTGCGCTTTTTGAGGCTCTCAGCAGATTCAGCCGCCGCTCCAGCCTTATATTGAGTTCCTTGAAGATGAGACGGCGCAAGGGTGTCTACGCAAGTAGCATCCCACACCAAAGGCCGCCATCTTCCAAGGAATAAGAGTCATTCCGTCAGGTCTTTTACCATCGTCACGTATGAGGCCAGTAGGTTTTAAAATAGCAGCACTGTTGGCGGTGGTAAAAGCCCGACGGATGATATCATTAAGGCTGGAGTGGCGAGGAATCCTTACTGCGCTTCAGCAACAGGATAAGCCGTGGTGACTAAGCCGGTCAACAGCAGAGCCATATTGGCAGCGGTGAGAAGCACAACACGGAGCGCCCAAGCGGAGTGAAGCTGCAATGCGAAAAGCTGAAGAATCCATGAGAGTTCCAGTGTTTGGCGATGGTAGAGCCTGTAACCACAAACCCGATTCCCACTCACCTACGGCTAGGAGACGGGCTCGATCGGCGGAGCTTAAGCACGTGTTAATTAGACGTTTCCGTACTAGCTCGCAGAGCGGCCCGTCCCAAAGCCTCTGCGATGAGAAGATTTTGGGGAACTTGTAGTTACGGCAGGCTAACAACCATGCTTTCTTGGCCTCGTCCAAAAAGCTGATATCAATATTGTCCAAGGAGGCCACAAGAATTTTTGTGGTTAAATTTAGAGTACTGTGGACAGAGGACAAGAACGCGGGAAGAGCCACATCTGGTGTGGCTAAAATGTGTGGTGGAAATTGATCTGATGCCCAGGCCTCCCAATCGCACTGGTACTGAAGCCTGTAACCATAACTACTCTCGCTCATCAAAATTTATGTTTAAAATCGAAGCCAAAATATTTCTTGTTGTCGTCTAAACTCCTAAGAAGCTCTGTGTGCTTCCAAAGTTGACAGTATCGTATAATATAAGTAAATTTTAGAATAAAGACACAAAAAATAATTATAGTAAAAGCCATGTGGATATTAATTTTGGTTAAACGGAACGAACAATCCAAAAAAAATATTTACCCAATAAACGAAGTGAGCATTTGTCAATAATAGTAATGTGCCAAACAATTGTTTTTTGAATAACCATTTCTTTTGCGGGGTAAGTATATGTCCGAAGTTCTTTTGCGGGGTAAGTATATGTCCGAAGTTCTTTTGTGGGGTTGGGGGGTCGGGGGTTATACAAATTTTTAATTTGGGCTTGTTTTATAATAAAACAGACGTATGATAGATAGTCAAGCGTTCATTTTGAAAGGTTGTACACTTTTTTTGGACCGATCAATATCATACTAGCTGTGCCCGCGGCTTTGCCCGCGTGGTTATTTTATTTAAAAGAAGCCCATTCGTGTTATTCCAGCACCAAAAACTACATTTCTTTAAAATTATTTCAGTCTCTAAATGGTTTCTTATCGATTGCTCGGCATCTAATCATTAAGAGGAATATTTACCGCCTCCTTGTCCATACAAAAACTACATTTCTTTAAAATTATTTCAGTCTCTAAATGGTTTCTTATCGATTGCTCGGCATCTAATCATTAAGAGGAATATTTACCGCCTCCTTGTCTATACAAAAACTACATTTCTTTAAAATTATTTCAGTCTCTAAATGGTTTCTTATCGATTGCTCGGCATCTAATCATTAAGAGGAATATTTACCGCCTCCTTGTCCATACAAAAACTACATTTCTTTAAAATTATTTCAGTCTCTAAATGGTTTCTTATCGATTGTTCGGCATCTAATCATTAAGAGGAATATTTACCGCCTCCTTGTCCATACAAAAACTACATTTCTTTAAAATTATTTCAGTCTCTAAATGGTTTCTTATCGATTGCTCGGCATCTAATCATTAAGAGGAATATTTACCGCCTCCTTGTCCATACAAAAACTACATTTCTTTAAAATTATTTCAGTCTCTAAATGGTTTCTTATCGATTGCTCGGCATCTAATCATTAAGAGGAATATTTACCGCCTCCTTGTCCATACAAAAACTACATTTCTTTAAAATTATTTCAGTCTCTAAATGGTTTCTTATCGATTGCTCGGCATCTAATCATTAAGAGGAATATTTACCGCCTCCTTGTCCATACAAAAACTACATTTCTTTAAAATTATTTCAGTCTCTAAATGGTTTCTTATCGATTGCTCGGCATCTAATCATTAAGAGGAATATTTACCGCCTCCTTGTCCATACAAAAACTACATTTCTTTAAAATTATTTCAGTCTCTAAATGGTTTCTTATCGATTGCTCGGCATCTAATCATTAAGAGGAATATTTACCGCCTCCTTGTCCATACAAAAACTACATTTCTTTAAAATTATTTCAGTCTCTAAATGGTTTCTTATCGATTGCTCGGCATCTAATCATTAAGAGGAATATTTACCGCCTCCTTGTCCATACAAAAACTACATTTCTTTAAAATTATTTCAGTCTCTAAATGGTTTCTTATCGATTGCTCGGCATCTAATCATTAAGAGGAATATTTACCGCCTCCTTGTCCATACAAAAACTACATTTCTTTAAAATTATTTCAGTCTCTAAATGGTTTCTTATCGATTGCTCGGCATCTAATCATTAAGAGGAATATTTACCGCCTCCTTGTCCATACAAAAACTACATTTCTTTAAAATTATTTCAGTCTCTAAATGGTTTCTTATCGATTGCTCGGCATCTAATCATTAAGAGGAATATTTACCGCCTCCTTGTCCATACAAAAACTACATTTCTTTAAAATTATTTCAGTCTCTAAATGGTTTCTTATCGATTGCTCGGCATCTAATCATTAAGAGGAATATTTACCGCCTCCTTGTCCATACAAAAACTACATTTCTTTAAAATTATTTCAGTCTCTAAATGGTTTCTTATCGATTGCTCGGCATCTAATCATTAAGAGGAATATTTACCGCCTCCTTGTCCATACAAAAACTACATTTCTTTAAAATTATTTCAGTCTCTAAATGGTTTCTTATCGATTGCTCGGCATCTAATCATTAAGAGGAATATTTACCGCCTCCTTGTCCATACAAAAACTACATTTCTTTAAAATTATTTCAGTCTCTAAATGGTTTCTTATCGATTGCTCGGCATCTAATCATTAAGAGGAATATTTACCGCCTCCTTGTCCATACAAAAACTACATTTCTTTAAAATTATTTCAGTCTCTAAATGGTTTCTTATCGATTGCTCGGCATCTAATCATTAAGAGGAATATTTACCGCCTCCTTGTCCATACAAAAACTACATTTCTTTAAAATTATTTCAGTCTCTAAATGGTTTCTTATCGATTGCTCGGCATCTAATCATTAAGAGGAATATTTACCGCCTCCTTGTCCATACAAAAACTACATTTCTTTAAAATTATTTCAGTCTCTAAATGGTTTCTTATCGATTGCTCGGCATCTAATCATTAAGAGGAATATTTACCGCCTCCTTGTCCATACAAAAACTACATTTCTTTAAAATTATTTCAGTCTCTAAATGGTTTCTTATCGATTGCTCGGCATCTAATCATTAAGAGGAATATTTACCGCCTCCTTGTCCATACAAAAACTACATTTCTTTAAAATTATTTCAGTCTCTAAATGGTTTCTTATCGATTGCTCGGCATCTAATCATTAAGAGGAATATTTACCGCCTCCTTGTCCATACAAAAACTACATTTCTTTAAAATTATTTCAGTCTCTAAATGGTTTCTTATCGATTGCTCGGCATCTAATCATTAAGAGGAATATTTACCGCCTCCTTGTCCATACAAAAACTACATTTCTTTAAAATTATTTCAGTCTCTAAATGGTTTCTTATCGATTGCTCGGCATCTAATCATTAAGAGGAATATTTACCGCCTCCTTGTCCATACAAAAACTACATTTCTTTAAAATTATTTCAGTCTCTAAATGGTTTCTTATCGATTGCTCGGCATCTAATCATTAAGAGGAATATTTACCGCCTCCTTGTCCATACAAAAACTACATTTCTTTAAAATTATTTCAGTCTCTAAATGGTTTCTTATCGATTGCTCGGCATCTAATCATTAAGAGGAATATTTACCGCCTCCTTGTCCATACAAAAACTACATTTCTTTAAAATTATTTCAGTCTCTAAATGGTTTCTTATCGATTGCTCGGCATCTAATCATTAAGAGGAATATTTACCGCCTCCTTGTCCATACAAAAACTACATTTCTTTAAAATTATTTCAGTCTCTAAATGGTTTCTTATCGATTGCTCGGCATCTAATCATTAAGAGGAATATTTACCGCCTCCTTGTCCATACAAAAACTACATTTCTTTAAAATTATTTCAGTCTCTAAATGGTTTCTTATCGATTGCTCGGCATCTAATCATTAAGAGGAATATTTACCGCCTCCTTGTCCATACAAAAACTACATTTCTTTAAAATTATTTCAGTCTCTACATGGTTTCTTATCGATTGCTCGGCATCTAATCATTAAGAGGAATATTTACCGCCTCCTTGTCCATACAAAAACTACATTTCTTTAAAATTATTTCAGTCTCTAAATGGTTTCTTATCGATTGCTCGGCATCTAATCATTAAGAGGAATATTTACCGCCTCCTTGTCCATACAAAAACTACATTTCTTTAAAATTATTTCAGTCTCTAAATGGTTTCTTATCGATTGCTCGGCATCTAATCATTAAGAGGAATATTTACCGCCTCCTTGTCCATACAAAAACTACATTTCTTTAAAATTATTTCAGTCTCTAAATGGTTTCTTATCGATTGCTCGGCATCTAATCATTAAGAGGAATATTTACCGCCTCCTTGTCCATACAAAAACTACATTTCTTTAAAATTATTTCAGTCTCTAAATGGTTTCTTATCGATTGCTCGGCATCTAATCATTAAGAGGAATATTTACCGCCTCCTTGTCCATACAAAAACTACATTTCTTTAAAATTATTTCAGTCTCTAAATGGTTTCTTATCGATTGCTCGGCATCTAATCATTAAGAGGAATATTTACCGCCTCCTTGTCCATACAAAAACTACATTTCTTTAAAATTATTTCAGTCTCTAAATGGTTTCTTATCGATTGCTCGGCATCTAATCATTAAGAGGAATATTTACCGCCTCCTTGTCCATACAAAAACTACATTTGTTTAAAATTATTTCAGTCTCTAAATGGTTTCTTATCGATTGCTCGGCATCTAATCATTAAGAGGAATATTTACCGCCTCCTTGTCCATACAAAAACTACATTTGTTTAAAATTATTTCAGTCTCTAAATGGTTTCTTATCGATTGCTCGGCATCTAATCATTAAGAGGAATATTTACCGCCTCCTTGTCCATACAAAAACTACATTTCTTTAAAATTATTTCAGTCTCTAAATGGTTTCTTATCGATTGCTCGGCATCTAATCATTAAGAGGAATATTTACCGCCTCCTTGTCCATACAAAAACTACATTTGTTTAAAATTATTTCAGTCTCTAAATGGTTTCTTATCGATTGCTCGGCATCTAATCATTAAGAGGAATATTTACCGCCTCCTTGTCCATACAAAAACTACATTTCTTTAAAATTATTTCAGTCTCTAAATGGTTTCTTATCGATTGCTCGGCATCTAATCATTAAGAGGAATATTTACCGCCTCCTTGTCCATACAAAAACTACATTTCTTTAAAATTATTTCAGTCTCTAAATGGTTTCTTATCGATTGCTCGGCATCTAATCATTAAGAGGAATATTTACCGCCTCCTTGTCCATACAAAAACTACATTTCTTTAAAATTATTTCAGTCTCTAAATGGTTTCTTATCGATTGCTCGGCATCTAATCATTAAGAGGAATATTTACCGCCTCCTTGTCCATACAAAAACTACATTTCTTTAAAATTATTTCAGTCTCTAAATGGTTTCTTATCGATTGCTCGGCATCTAATCATTAAGAGGAATATTTACCGCCTCCTTGTCCATACAAAAACTACATTTCTTTAAAATTATTTCAGTCTCTAAATGGTTTCTTATCGATTGCTCGGCATCTAATCATTAAGAGGAATATTTACCGCCTCCTTGTCCATACAAAAACTACATTTCTTTAAAATTATTTCAGTCTCTAAATGGTTTCTTATCGATTGCTCGGCATCTAATCATTAAGAGGAATATTTACCGCCTCCTTGTCCATACAAAAACTACATTTCTTTAAAATTATTTCAGTCTCTAAATGGTTTCTTATCGATTGCTCGGCATCTAATCATTAAGAGGAATATTTACCGCCTCCTTGTCCATACAAAAACTACATTTCTTTAAAATTATTTCAGTCTCTAAATGGTTTCTTATCGATTGCTCGGCATCTAATCATTAAGAGGAATATTTACCGCCTCCTTGTCCATACAAAAACTACATTTCTTTAAAATTATTTCAGTCTCTAAATGGTTTCTTATCGATTGCTCGGCATCTAATCATTAAGAGGAATATTTACCGCCTCCTTGTCCATACAAAAACTACATTTCTTTAAAATTATTTCAGTCTCTAAATGGTTTCTTATCGATTGCTCGGCATCTAATCATTAAGAGGAATATTTACCGCCTCCTTGTCCATACAAAAACTACATTTCTTTAAAATTATTTCAGTCTCTAAATGGTTTCTTATCGATTGCTCGGCATCTAATCATTAAGAGGAATATTTACCGCCTCCTTGTCCATACAAAAACTACATTTCTTTAAAATTATTTCAGTCTCTAAATGGTTTCTTATCGATTGCTCGGCATCTAATCATTAAGAGGAATATTTACCGCCTCCTTGTCCATACAAAAACTACATTTCTTTAAAATTATTTCAGTCTCTAAATGGTTTCTTATCGATTGCTCGGCATCTAATCATTAAGAGGAATATTTACCGCCTCCTTGTCCATACAAAAACTACATTTCTTTAAAATTATTTCAGTCTCTAAATGGTTTCTTATCGATTGCTCGGCATCTAATCATTAAGAGGAATATTTACCGCCTCCTTGTCCATACAAAAACTACATTTCTTTAAAATTATTTCAGTCTCTAAATGGTTTCTTATCGATTGCTCGGCATCTAATCATTAAGAGGAATATTTACCGCCTCCTTGTCCATACAAAAATACAAACTTCTTTTCTACCTCCTAATATTTTCTGATTATGGTGGGTTTTTTCATGTACTTAACACATTATTTACTAGGCTTATACGTCTTATTTTTCCAGTTTTTATAATCACCTTATAGTTACAACCATCTGAATCAGACATATTTTTGCGCTAAAACTATTGACGTATTTTTCAGAATCCGAAATCTTTTTTGAATATAATAAAACTTATAAGCCTAAAATGCATCCTCTACGAGCGATTGACACAGATAACAAAACATTTTGCTACAATTTAAGGGGTGGAAAGAGGTTTGCCCCAGAACCTAAATTCTATCAAACAATTAAATGTAAGTACCTAATAATCTAACGGGCGGCAAATCTCAAAGGAAACAACAACGGAAACAGTGTTCGGTAAAGGATCCTCTTAAGATACCAAGTACTTCAGTTTATAAGTCAAACCATAAACTATCCAACAATGAAAACCGCATCACAATCGGTTCATTAGATTTTAAGTGATGCGCGAAGTCGGTCGCGGCATTTTTTTCAAACAGACGGACACGATTTAAAAAAATGATCTATTCTTGTCCAGTAGCTTATTTTAAATACCCCAGACCATTTTAATAAAATTATCTTCTTCGCACAGACTTTTTCGTTCTTATTGCTTTATTATGAGCACAGATACAGATTTTACTTTTTACTCAATGTATGAAACCCAACTATATTATACAAATAAGCTGCACCCGCGGCTTCACTCGCGCGGTCATTTCTCCAGGTTAAAAGTACTCTATGTGCTATTACAAGAGCTAAAATAGCAATATTAGATCAAAATTTCTACAGCCTTCAAATTTTTTTTTTATCTACAGCTCGGCTTCTACTCATCAGATTGAGATTTCTATTACCAGTTTTTAAGTTAAACCCTAACCCTCCATTCCGCGGCCGGAGGGATTCCTATACAAATAAATCTTTTTTGTATGGCGTTACGTCAAAAGCTGATGGACAGTAAGCGAAAACGGTTCGTTTTAAGATATAGGAACCAACAGTGAAAACCGCATTGCAATCGGTCCAGTAGTTTTTATGTGATGCGTGAACAAACAAAAATACATAAAGACAGACATGATTTAGAAAATGTTATATTCTTGTTCTGCAGCTTATTTTAAGTAACCTAGACCATTTTTTTAAATTATGTTCTTTGTACAGACTTTTTCGTACTTATTGCCTTATTATAAGCTTGAGCCGTGCGTGATCATTTCATTTAAAAGTAGCACATGCGTGTTATTAAACGAACAAAAGTACCTATAAAGTACAACATACTATATTTCTTCAAAATTCGTTCAGCCATCAAATAGTTTTTATCGATTGCTCGGATAAGATACCAAGTATCTCAGTTTTTAAGTCAAACCCTAAGCTATCCAACATTGAAAACCGCATCGCAATCCGTTGGACATAAATCTAAAGAGCTAGCAACTGTTATCAATTCTGTTTGGAACAGCAGTAACTATCAAGGCTAGTTCACCGCATAGCTGCATAGGTCAATTGCTTTCCTAGCTAACTAGACTACTCTCGTACAAAACAAAAGTTAACGCCGTAAATTAAATCATAGTTCACGTAAGTAGGGACGATAGGCTACATCCTCCCCGGTCACTTAGCTCGTGTCGAGATGGTAAACATAGAATTATAGCTCAAGGACGTCCAAACTAAATACCGCGGCCGCCAGGTCATTTAAGCCAGGGCAGCACTTAAAACCGCGCAACTTGCATTGCCGCAAGTTATTGCCACTCGGACCCTTAGGCACCGTCTCGGTGCAGCCTGATGCTCTCTGTCGCGCATGCTTGTTGGTGAAACTTTCAAAGGCCGTAGCTGGACAAATAGGCAAACCACTGGACGACAACCGATTGTGCGATTGTGTTCCAATTGTGGCGCTCGTTATATTTGTTGTTGTATTTTACAAATTAAAACTAAAAAAAAACTTGATAAATATGACCTAGCGAGCATCATGACGAAGAACTTATAGGCTATTTTATAATTTTTTACTTGTAAATATGTCCACGCAGTTAAAGCCACGGGCCGCAGCTAGTATAACTAGCATGCACAACAATTTGACATAAATAGACCAAACTCACCAGAGCCGGAGCCCGTAGTGGAGTCCATCATGACCTTGATGCTTGTGGTGGTCATCATGGGGTGGCGCGTCTCCCGTGACAGTGAATCCTCGCCCGGGAACAGCGGATGGCTGCCGCGCTTAGGCATCTTGCGCGCGCGCTTGGCCCACCACAGGCTGATGGCGGCACACACGCCCAGCACCATGAGCCCCATCACCCACGGCAGTACGCGCCACGTCGTTGACGACGCGCTGGGCTCTTTGGTCACAAAGCTTAGTTAGCGAACGCACCACAGGTGGTGTCTCATCGCGCCTTACCGCGGAACATTCGTGACGCCCGTTAGACAGTCCGACACCACCCAAATGCACTATTAATACAGAGGAGTTAAAAGCATTTTAGCAGAGCATTTTTTATTTTTAGCATATATGTAACTACCAGTCGAATCAAGTAGAACCGACGCAGAAAGCTTTCATTTTAGCAGAGCATTTTTTATTTGTAGCAGATATGTAACTACCACAGTCGAATCAAGTAGAACCGACGCAGAAAGCTTTCATTTGAAATCGGCTTCAATATTTTCCTCGAGCTTGTCTGTGTTGACATAAAAAGTTACGTTAAGATCTAAAGCGTGAGTCAGCGCGGGATACTCTCAGCGATATACAGACAATTACTCAGTTTACAGACCACAAGTTGGCAGTAGATTCTTTGAATTTTCCGGCGGCTAGCTGACGATTGAGATCGCCACATCGCATCAACAGTAAGGGGCCGGACACTGATTGATAAGCAATTCAAGAGGGCATAGCTCAAACGATCTGCATCGGTTCTCTTAATTGAAACACTACTGAGACAAGTATCTTGGCTATAGGCTATTTCCCAACAATTAAAATGTATTGATTCTAAGCTTAAACTTTAACATCAGCAGATAATGTTAACAACAAATTCATCCAGATATGTAAACATTTCAGAGACAGTGTCGCTCGCCAGCGTAAGCCTTTGGAGACTTGAAAGCTATTATTTTACCACGTCTTTTATTATTTATTTTTCTTGTTTGTCTGTCTGTCTGTCTGTCGTTCCGGGTGAAATCGTGCACCTCCAGTTTCGAGCACTTCTCGATTAGCTATCTGGCTGAAAGTAGGGTAGATCACATCGATCTTTTCATCGAATCGATGATAAAGTTAAAAAAAAAACTTGGTTTTTAGTTTTTTAATGTACATTAGCTGCTTGTTTCTGTGACGAAGATTATAATGCACTATGCTATACCATTAGCAAGGAGCACTTTATCAAAATAGTTTGCAAGCACATAACGTAAAACCATAAGAGGTAAAACTTGAACACTTATGGAATTGACTTTGATACATGTAAAGCTTAGCCTCTTCGCAGGCGAAAGCTTTTTTTGTTTGTTATAAAGCCGAAACTGTTTCAAAGTCCTTAGTAGGACTCTAGTTATAGCTGGAAGCGGACTGCGAGGAGGCTTCGTGAGAGAAAAGAAGCATACAATTATTTAACTAATGGCACATTCCCAATACCCAACATTTTCAAACTTACTTGCAGAATATATCGTGCGATTAACTGAATATAATACAAACGTTCGCTCTTCCCATTCATAAATATATAGTAATTCGTATAACATTTTTATTGGCACTTGATTCTAAAGTTACGGCATTTTAAAAATCTGTACCAGAAACATTATTTACTACTGAGTTATTTATACCCGTGACCTGAGGTTAATAGATCGTGTCGAAAATATTTTGTGAATTAAATTATATTCAGCGATTAATTAGCCATTTAGTAAAAAATACATGCGATTAGTAATAATAAAAACTGAAAGAAAAGAAATCATGCTTAAAGTGTAAACCGGCTTATGATCACTTACGCTATTTTAACATCCCTGCGCGGTGATATGATTGGAATACTTCGACGACTGGACATTCTACGTCGACCCCTTTCATGCCCGCTATAAATGCAATATTGTATCATATCCAGAAAACATCGACGATCGATCATTTGTAGGCGAATACATATTAAAGAATCCTTTAGTATAACATATGTATGACGCCAAACCGAGAAATCAAACATCGAAGACGATGGAGCGTCGCCTCGTCCCCGCACGCAAAATTCATTTGCATTATTTATGTGGATTCATTCACATGCAAAGACGGCGAGATGTTTATTTGGAACGAGAGTTAAGACACCATGAAGGTAGAATGGATGGTACGGAGGATGTACATCTCGCGAGGACATCACAATGTAAGCCCCAGACAGTCCCGACGGCACTCCCGTACTGTACCTGCGGCGAAGGCGGCCCGGTTACAGAAGTCGTCCTTGTCGCAGCAAGTCATCCCCTCATCGCGGCACAAAATAGGCCGGTCCCCGGGAGGAAACGAGAACTCGGGCCCCCAACATCTAAGTCCACAAACCGACACATTAGTACTAAGGAATACGGTCCCCTGAACGGTGATCATGGCCGGTCTAAGGAAAGATAACTTAGTAATATTAGAGACAAAAAAATAAAAAGAGAAACTGAAATCAGATAGCCATGCAGTCTCGCACCGAGTACCAAGCGTGGACCCCGGCCTACGACCGGCGCGTTGCAGGCGTTAGTTCTTAAGCTGTGGTCTTCTCTGATGCTTATCGACTCGGCATCTGAGTTGACGGGGCCAGGGCTAGCGGAGACAACGCCTGCGACGCGGGTCGCGCGGCCGGACGGTGCGGCTGTGCGGGGCCAGCAAGCGTGCGGTTAGCGGCACACGGGGCTCCTACCTGGTGGCGACTTCTGCGACGGCGGCCCCAAGCTTACGTCCTCTTCCTTGTTGCACATGTCACGTGAATTACAACATTTTATCGCCACCGACTCATTCTTAGCTTTCGTCGTGGAGCAACTGAAGGGGTGCTCGATGGGAATCAGTGATTTGCGCTCGATGCAGCTGCGCCGCGATGGAACCACCATACATTACGTTTAGTAGGTTAAAGCAAAACCAACGCACACTCGGAAAATAGACATGTTAAGAGTACGTACGAGCACATCATACAAAACTAAAAGCTGCGGCCGGCGCGGCTCGGTGGCTCGCTTCTCTCATTAGGTATGTGTTCCTATCGCTAATTCAGAAGCAATGTTGTTAAGTATTGGCATCTCAACACAAAACCGATAAAAAGGCCAATGCAATTAAACGGTTCTAATATTACATCAAACAAACTCAAAATCTGCATCATCACGGTATAAATCACACGGCCACAAGTCTGGCTTACCCGCTGTGGAGGAGTCGAGCTCTCTATACAACTTTTGTCTGGTTATCTCTTTGGAGTTGCAGAGATCAGTGTGACAGCAATAGTGTGAAGGATTTTTGCATAGTATCGGATTTTCGGGAGGCAAGGCTCTGCTCAAGTTCAGACAGTCCAAGACCACCTCTCTACACAGGTCATTTGACGGAAATAAGTTAGAATCATTGGCATGAGCCACAGCAAACCAGCAATTTCATTTGAGTTTGCCATTAAGATGATTTTGATATCAATAATCGGTACCTCTATGCTGATTTACTTTTACTATAAAACTTGAAGACAATAACTTTAGAAATTTTCCCAAATAAATGGTATACTCACTGGTAAGTGACCTTCAGTAGTCCATTATCATATGTGCTGGAGGCATAGCAATATCCGTCTGTTTCACATGTTGAGTTCTGGCAAGATTCACTGTTACAGTAACATTTCAAACCTGAAAGACAAAAATTACCAAACAATCACTGATTTATTCCACAAAAAAACATATAATAAGCGCATAATGAACAAATGGGTGCTAATATAAATTCAATTCATTTATTTCAGGTTATCCCCATAAAAAACAACATAAATACACTCAAAACTATATATAAATTGAATAAATAATACAATTAATGCTATATAGGAACTTACAAAATAAATACTAAAGATATGAGTGGGGTGGGCTTAAGGTAGATGGTCCATGACATGAGGTTCACTAGATGGCGCTAATGATAATATTAGCTTAATTTATTTCTTTGGGCCTTAAATTGCAGTCAGGTTACATTTAAAACTTTATTTGCGGATAAGACACTATAAAATTTGAAGACTATAACTTCAAGGGGGGGTGGGGGTTTCGATACGCTTTATTAGTAGCCCGGATCAACCCTATTAACCTGGCCACCTGTCCGGTGAGCAGGCTCGGCAATGGCTACGGAAAGGAGACAGGTCGTCTGGACATCCGCAGCAAATCTGATTGTTACATTCACGTGGTGCCGCCCTGTTATTGGTCTGGTCCCCTAAGGAACAGATGTAGCTAAAACTACAGACGCAATTCTAGACTTCCTAGTCCCACCCAGCCCATCCTACTTTCCTTTCGAAACGCCCACCTAACTCCATTTAGTCCTAATTTCCTACCTTATCTCCTTCCAAACACACTTCGTGGTAGCCCGTGGCCAGTATGTTGATGTAGAAGTAGCCGTCGCTTGTTTTCTAGGGGTGACTCCTCCGCCATAATCATGCGAAATATCGGGGGGAGGTACCTAATTTCACTACTATTTGCAGCCCATTAATAAACAGCCTTGCTCCACAGAATCTTCAACTATTTTTAAAATGAACATGGAAAATACGAATATATTGAGAGTGGATATGCCATGCGACCCGGCTAGCGCCCGGCGCCCTCTAGTAACCAGGCTGGAGGGTGTGAAGTGGACTACCGAAGGCGACAGCGGGGTGGAGTACCTCGTCGACCGCAGTTGCTATCGGACCGACTACGACTGCGCCACCTGGGCTAGTGCAGAAGCCTGGAGTAGGAAAAGTGGCGCGTCACGACCCTTGCAAGAGGGAGCAGAAAAGGAGACAGCGCGAGGCAGCGGCGGCTGGAACAGCTGATGTGTTGGATAGAGGTAACGGGCGAGGGGCGAGGGAGAGGAAATCCGGACACGCGTGCTACTCCCTCCGGAAAAAACACAAAACAGAACAAAAAGAGCGCAAGAGGCGTGAGGCCGAGTTGATAGAGCAATTCTATCAACATCAGCGGGAAGGAGTCTTTCGTCTGCCAGGCATGTCAGCGCTTGCGCCGGCTGTCGTGGCATGTACGGAACGCGTCGACCCGCACGGCCCAGCTGTCGTCAGTGTGGGGATTAGCCCGGTTCCAAAGGCCCACACGAGCGGAACTGTGCCTGTCAAGGGACAGTCAAGTCCCTGTGTGTCAAGTGTCAGTGGTCTGTCAGTGTTGCGACTGTGGTCACCGGAGGGCAGGGCGAAGACTAGCATGAGCGGAAGCCGGAGCCTACGGCTAACGCGGGTGCGCCCTTTAAACTCATGAGGAGAATACAAGGAGCACCTGAGGTCTTGGCAGCACCGTGTAAAGTACGCCACTCTAACGAATCCAACCCAAAACCTGGCCTGTCAAAAGGCAAAGACGTAGGGAAGGGCAAGAAGGGGTGCGCAGGTACCTAGGGCGAGGCGACAACCGATGCCTCATTGCCCGTGGAAAAGACATATGACGGGGTGAAAGGGGAGGAGGCAACCCGAGGCTCGAAGTGGCAGATGAGCTCGGACCTGGTGTCACCGACTGGCTGCGTGCTCTTTGATCAGTGGGTGTACGGAATCGACACTTTCAGCTGCTCTGGACATGATCCTGCGTCTGACTCCATTGCATCTGCACATACAGCAGGAAGCGATGGCATCAGCACTTAGGATAAAGTTCACAAACCAGTGAAAGGGCAGCGGACCCATTACTAACACAGAGCAACAACAATTATCCCAGAGGCAAGAAAAGGAACTGACAGAATAGCCAGCACACACCTTGATAGCAAGAGGTATGAGCTAACTGATGGTTTCTCATAGTGTTGCAATATCTACACGAACAGTGCAAAGAACGAAATGGGAGTTGGTTGCGGTTTAAATTCGCCGGAAACTAAACTTTAAGAATCAAAAGCTCTGATCAAGACTACGACAGTGTTTCAGGCAGAGGCCATGGGCCTGCTATCTGCTAGAGCAATATCATCATTAGACGCACTTCCAGATCCTCTATCTGAGGCGGAGCAAAAGGAAAAAGTTCTCGTGTTTA
Organism: Alsophila aescularia; assembly: GCA_946251855.1. Lineage (NCBI taxonomy): Eukaryota > Metazoa > Arthropoda > Insecta > Lepidoptera > Geometridae > Alsophila > Alsophila aescularia. The sequence goes on from OX276373.1 coordinate 105,096,847, forward strand.
CCACTGACAGTGAGTGTGACAGTGTGTACTTATGCACTTAAAAGACCTGTAACTACCTCAAGAGTTGTAGCAGAATGTCATGAGATTAATCATAATAATAACTTTCAGGACAATTCACACCAATTACCAACCCAGGACCAAACTAGGATACTCTGTATTATAGACACTAGATAATGGATAAACATACATAGATACTAATATTACATCTCTCGCCATTACATCTCATGACTCGGAAACACTCATTTCTGCTCATCACACAAATGATTGCACCTTGCGGGATTCGAACCCACAACCGTTTGATTTCGTAGTAGGGTTTCTAGCCACTAGACCAACCGGTTATCAACAAGAACTCAACAGAAACTGGCAGGGAGATACAGAACAATAGTTAAATGGACTAAAGAACATAGCTCTTGTAAAGGTAATAATATGGCGGACACGCTTGCCAAGGAAGTAACCCAGAAACAGGTGTGCAATGGCGCAATGGGTCTATGCAAACCATCGGCGATGGAGGAGGATGGAGGTACGAGACCTATTGCGCCGTCACGCTGAAAGTGAACAACAAAAACTGTGGGACAGGAAAACGGACAGCAAGCATGCCAAGACCACATTCCCAACCCTTAACAGAAATAAAACAAACAACTTACTTAAATTGCATCAACAGAACCTACGCCTTTTAATAGGACATATTACTGGTCACTGCGACTTGAACTATTATCATTACAAAACTGGTGCCAAAGATAGTCTGCTGTGTTGCGGCTGCATGGAAGAGAATGAGACTGTGGAGCATGTGCTGCTGCACTGTCCGGCCATGGAACAAATAAGAATTACTACTGGAATGCATGACTTGTCACGATGACCTAGCCTCAAATTATTAATACCATCTTCATTATCATCTTCATTTGCACCATTTTTATCACTGGAGCAGTTGTGCCAGCGACCCAAGACAACACTCCGCTATATTAAGGAATCGGGATGGCTCGGGTAGAGGCTTACAGGGGGAAATGCACAAAACACCCCAAGCGTGACATCAGTGCAGGCCTTACCGTCCCCATCTCGAATAAGAATAAGAACACATAGGTCTTATGAATTAAGTATATTATATTGTATTCATTTTTCACACCCTTTTTTTTACATCACCCGCGGGGTTTATATGAAAACCAGCGTCTAGTGTAATGCACTGGGCATTTGTGCTGATTATAAGCCCCTTTCAACACACTCATTAGCACATTTTATTTACCTATGTTCTTATCTATGTTTTTTGTAATGTTGTGTGTTGAATAAATGTTTTTTCTTTCTTTCTAAGACACTATACTATATTAATTAACCTTATATCGGATCTGATTGAATTAAAAGCCAAATTAATTAATATAATTATGCACATATTGTCATTTAGCGCCATCAACAATAAACAAGTTTAAATTGTATCAATGATGGTGGCCTAACGGTTCTATAGTGCAATTTAGAATCCAACAATACCAGGCTCCACACCAATGATTTTTCTGAGTTATGAGTGGTTTTCCATCGCTCCGTGCCTCGGAGGGCACGTTAAGATGTTGGTCCCGGCTGTTATTGATTAATAGCCTACCTCATATGACAAACAAACAAACAAACATTGTACCAATGTATATTTTTATTTTGTTGGGGTCATTATAGAGCTTCATCTATCTATTGAATGAAGGTGCATCCAGAGACCGAACATAGCAGTCTCAACTTATGCTGACACTTCAAAATTCCTCAAATGATTGTCATAGGCTATTAATTATTTAAAAAGAATTATCACCTTTTTGTAATTTGTAACTTTAACACATACACACACTAGACACACACACACAATCTGCTGTATTTACTCTTTTTGTATTTTTTCACATCATTAAACCTTGAAACCTATATTATAGTATAAACTAGCTGATCCCGTGGCTTTGCACTTGTGGTCATTTCATTTCAAAATAGCCCGTATGTTTATTCCAGACCAATAGTACATATAAAGTATAATATAGTACATTTCTTCAAAATTTGTTCAGCCGTCAAACAGTTTTTATCAATTGCTCAGCATCTAATCATCGGATTAAGATACCATGTACCCCAGTTTTTGAGTCAAGCTCTAAGTTATCCAACTGTGAAAATCACATAGCAATTGGTCCAGTAGTTAGTGAATAAGAAAAACTATGAAACAAACTGTAGGAATATATTATGAGTAAGATCTTATTAAACATTTATCATAAATTGTGATTGATTAGAATATTTCATTGCTTTTTTTGATAACAGATATTATGTAAACGCCATAGTGAAAAGTTTTAAATCTTGCAAGTTAATAGAGCAACAATGAGCTTATTTAAACAAAGCAGACCTAGCTGTGTTTTACTTGCATATAAATATTATAGCTGCAGATAAAACTGATAATCACATATTCAGCTATGAGTCTCAAACAAAAATAACATAACATACAAAGTTGTTTTGAAAATCATAGATTTTTTGCCATGATTTATTGAACAAATAGAGAATGTCACTGAATCTGGTTTGAAGTGAATACAAACAGGTGAATTAATTATTCCATGAATAGATATTTATTTATATGATATTTATTTTCTTTTCTATTTAAGTCAAAATTAAGAAATCTATTCCTTTGGCAGGCATTAGTGCTATAGTAGGAATCAATCTTTATGGTGGCTGTGAAGTTAGATGGAAGGCACTGCACAATAGCTCATTTTAGGTGTAAGCGGGCTCTGGAGAGGTGAGAGGCCGGAGCACAGGATAACCCACCGCAACCCGTGTGCGCCTGCCGCTGTTGAGTTCTTGTACAAATGCTATATAAAAAATATATATATTGAGACATTTCCACCTAGCCCCAAACTAGGATACCCTGTACTATGGGTGCTAGGTAACGGATAAACATACATAGATAAGAATATTACATCCATGACTCGGAAACAAACATTTCTGCTCATCACACAAATGATTCCACCTTGCAGGATTCGAACCCGCAACCGTTTGATTATGTACCTAGGATCTCTAGCCACTAGACCAACCGGTTGTATATCCGTACGCTGCGCACATTTGTGCGATTCTGTTCAAGTTATCTAGTTAGTTATTATAAAGTTGTTTGTCACTGTTTGTTTCCAACCAATACAATCCACCAACAGAACCTCTTAGATTTATAATACTGATAGCATTTTCCTACAAACATAATATTATTGTGTTGGCATATGTTAACATAATTTCATGGTTGATTAAAAATAACAACTAGGTTAAGCGTTGATGCTAATTTAGCTTCTAAAAACATAGCCATAGGTTTTTTTTTAATCATTCCATTATTTGTAGGTATGTACCACTTTTTTTTTCTATATTTACATTATTGACAGATGTGGACATATGACATGTTTTTAGTGTGACCAGATTTAGCAGAATTCTGCGATTTCAGCAGAATTAGATCCCCAATTAAGGGTTTACCAGATAGTGTCGCAGATCTGAAAAGAAAGCAGTTTTTGGCAGAAACTGCTTTCTTCTTGAACCTCTTCAGAAAATTGTCAGGATTAGACATTTACAAATTACTTGTGTTTCACTTGGGTAGTTGCACTAGAAATATTTATTGAACCTAAATATTGAAAATAGGCCGGCAACCCTCAAGTACATTTTAGCGGAATTCCCTGTAAATGTATATTTTGCTTTGGCATTGTGTGTAGTGTACATATGCTGCGTAGTCGTCGACCGTCGTCAATCAGCTGTGTTGTGCGTGTAAGTAAACTTAGCAAAAATGAAAAGAAAATATGACCAGAACCTATCCTTCCGAGTGGGAGAAGGATTTAATGTTTCATCTTGTATATCAAGATCCAAAGATGACAACAATGTCGCTTTTTGTAAAGCATGCATTATGAAATTAGTCAAAAAAAATGATAAAGGTTGACAGCTCTGTATAAAAACATGGACACCACAGTAAAAGTAGAAGCTATTAATTGTTAATAAATATATGTAATACTTAATTAAGTTTGCGCTTTTTTAACATATTCATACAAATTATGACTTTATTTTGGCATTAATTACAAAAAAATAGCAGACTTTAGCAGAATTTAGACAAGTAGCTGGCATTATATTCAATTTAAATCTGGTCACACATGTTTTACAAGTAGGTAATAAAAATTAACTAATAATTGCGAACCTTACTGTAGCAGCGCGAAGTCGTACTCGAAACGCGCTTAACGGCCGCCATAAAGATTGGTTCCTGCTGTAACTCCGGTAAATGTTCGATAGAAATGTTGTATTATAACTACAGATTATGGTACACATGCACCAAGATATTAGTGTTTATATTTGTTTAAACAAGAACGGCAAAATGACGAAAAACACTCACCATCCACGACATCCCAACTGTGGGAAACCGCGAACACCAGCAACACAAGCCACTTACGGTGATCTAAAGTTTTCATGATCACATTATTTTGCAAAAACATCTCAATTTATAGTTCCGGAACAGCAAAACACTGATTACGATTACACACACTCGGGCAATACGGCCATTGAAAGGCTCTACGAACATATGACATTTTTCAAACAATATATTAGACGTCCGATTATATCAACAAAACGCAATTAGACTTCACTTAAGTATATCACTATTTTTTTATATTTTTTTTATCGCATACAAATTTATCGCATTGTAGGGAGGTAAATAACAATAGCAGAAATTAAAATACTAAAATTTTCAAGAAGTAAATAGGTCCGTAAGAATGAACTCTCATCGCACAGATTATTATTAATGAACCCTACCACAGATGTGGTCATTTCTTACGTTGTTGACTACAGAGTATTAAAGAAGTAGAAACACAGAATACATAACCACAGAACACCAACGACACTAAAGAAACATCCCAAGGAAGTAATAATGTACTTATTATATGTACTTACGTACAACTGGAACGACTTCTTCAAAGTCAAAACGGGGTATCGATTATTTGACCTTGAAAACGAATTAAAAAGAATTAGAGACAAGGAAGTTAACGGAAGCCGTTATTTTCTCTGTCTTATTTATAATGGGTTTTTAGTGAGAATAAATACAAGTTATACATTTTCAGAGGCTATTATTTGATTAGCACACAATAAAGAAAATTATATTTTAAACACAACATTGTTTTTCTTCTGTAGACATGTATAGACAGCTAAATAACAAAACAGTTGCTAAGTAACGATTGTCGGTGATTGTCTCTCACTTGACAGAGGAGGTCCTATATTACATCATCCCCACTTAATCCACAATTTTTTAAGCAGAAATGGTGCTTCTGCCTAGCAACTCCCTTTGTTAACATATCTGCAGGCATAAGGGTTGTTTCACAATAATCAATACAGATAACCCTTTGCTCTGCCAACTCTCGAACAATATGATACTTAATATTTATATGCTTTGACCGTTTCCCTATTGCAGAAGTATACACTAGCTTACTAGCGCTTTGACTGTCACTAAATATAGTACCTAACAGTGTCTGTCTGTTCAGTCAGTTCAGCATATAAACCATTAACAGAAACTACTTCCTTAGCAACCTCACAAATAGCGTTGTATTCGGCTTCAGCAGTACTCAGTGCTATACATCGCTGTTTCCTAGATTGCCAACCTATCGCAGCACCACCGAAAATCAGGATATAACCAGATAAATATTTCCCATCAGGCCCATTTCCCCAATCAGCGTCGGCATAAGCAACCAAAGATTACAAAAAGTTGCATTTTTTATAACACAGCGATAAATCCACTGTCCCCTTCAGATACCTAATGACGCGTTTCAGCGCTGCTTGTGAGTCGAATCATTGCAGTTGTTGAATTGACTCAACATCGTAACCGCAAATGATATGTCTGGCCTAGTACAACACGCCAGGTAGGTACATGAGTGATCCTATAATCTCTTGATACCGCGTATCGTCATTCTTTGGTCCAGGCTTCAGACGCAGATTTGACTCGATAGGTGTGCTAACTGGCTTACAGTCTTGCACCCCGAACTTTTCAATGATCTTGTTTATGTATGACTTCTGGGAAAGACAAATCTCTTGCTTTTCCTTATTCCGCTCAATCCGCATTCCAAGACACTCTCTTGCTACTCCAAGATCCTTTATTTTAAAAGAACTTTCAATCTGCTCTTTAACTGCTTTAGCTGCAGCTTCATTATTGGTAAATCTATAAAAATCATCAACATAAAGTGCAATAGCAACGTACAGTTCACCTTTTAGATTGGTGTAAACGCATTGATCATAATTGGATCGCGTATATCCCTTTTTTTAAATGTGGGTATGATTTTTTTCGTTCCAACGTTTAGCCGCTTGTTTCAAGCCATACAGAGATTTCTTTAGCTTGCAAACCTTGCGATCTTCCCCTTTTTGGACGAAAAGTTCAGGTTGTTCCATGTAAATTTCCTCCTGTATATCTCCATTTAGGAAAGCAGTAGTCACATCTAAGTGATGTATGCTTAGGTCCTTTTCAGCTTCCAGTGCAAGTAGAAGACGAATCGACGAAATTTTGACAACTGGTGCAAACGTTTCGAAAAAATCTATGCCTGGTTTTTGTGGTTCGACCTATGGACGCAAACGTCGTAAAGTCAAAATGGGTTTTTAAACTCAAGGTTGGAGCGAATGGTAGTGTGCAGCGCCATAAGGCGAGGCTGGTCGCTAAGGGCTATTCACAAATAGAGTTAAAAAAATCATTTCGACTTTACGACGTTTGCGTCCATAGGTCGATCAACTAGCTCCCAGGTATTATTGGCCTTCAGGGAGATAAGCTCGTCGTTCATCGCTTCCAACCACAACTTTTTTCTGAACGCTCCATGGTATCTTGAACCTATACAGGATCAGGAATATCAGCTACGTGAAAATTATAGACCATGTCCATATCTCTCTTGGGACGTCTATATCGAACAGGGTAACATCGTTCAGTAGGAGCAACCATATCATTTTCAGGATCAGCAATATTTATGTTCACTGGATGTCGCCAATCTGCCACATGATTCTCTGAATCGACAGAGTCGAAGAAGTTCTGTCCAGAGTCTGATTCGTATGTTGAAGTAGACGTGCCTTCTTGAACATCTACATGGACAATCGGACTCAGCGGTCTAGAATATTCTTGAATTTGTTCGTTCAGGACATTCGGCGTAGTCATTGGTATGTGTTACAAAACAAAAAGTATAGATCACTATTAGCAGTTATCTATGTAGTTCCCATAGTACAAGCATTGCTTAGTTTGGAGCGAAATGGCGTTCTGTGTGAAAATTTTTACTAAACTAAGTGGAATTATATTGTACCAAATTAATTATTTCGGTCAATTTTCTAATCCCCTTAGTTTTGTCCCTTACTGCGTAATATGCTGTGTAGGTTGTTTGCCCGAAAGCTCATTCTAGGCAAACAAATTTTTTGTCATCGATGTTTTAGTGATTTGTGCTAAATTGACTGCATTTGAACGTTTCTGACTGCTGTTTTAAAGCGAATAATTTAAATCTGACTTACTTATTGGTGAATTGTTGCATTGTGGGCTGTAAAAGCCGTACGGAACGAAATAATGAAAAAATACCTTCCACACGTAAGATTTGCTTTTCAAGTCCATTAATAAATAGTTTTGCATAAATTATATCTAATAGATTCCCATTCGCGTTAGGTATTGTAAGATTTAATTGGCTTTAGACGATATTTTTAGTATATTTCGATGGTTAAAAGTGTATTATCCTCACAAATTGCGTGGCTTGTTTTAATTTGACATTTGTGTCCATCTCACTCTATCTTGATGTGGTTTGAGTGAGCTGGAACGAGTAAGGACATAAACGACAGATCATTTTCATAGGGTTAATCTGATTTTAGGGATACCATATTTTTTATATTTTTTTCCCTCAAGTACTGGGTAATTTTATGTATCTAATGTAAAATAGTAATTGTTGTTTGCTCTGTGTGTGGGGTATTTTGATGTATAATATGTATGTATTTACAATTTGATTACAAATTAAAAAGTATAGATCACTGATAGCGGTTATCTAGTTCCCATAGTAAAGGCATTGCTTAGTCTGGGGTTAAATGGCGGTGTGTGTGAAAAATCTACCAAAATATAAAATTAAACAAAATAATGCTAAATTGTATTAAATTAATTATTTCTTTGACATAAACTTTAATCTCCTTAGTTTTTACCAGATTTCCTAAAAATATGACCATAAGAAAGTTACGGAACAGTGTAACAGGTCGACCTGACTGGCTTCCAACAATTTCCTCATGTATATATTCAAAACATTTTTGAATCAAAATATTTCTGAAAAACTGAAAAGAAGATGTTCTAATGAATCGGTTCTGTACCTACAATTGAGTAAGTTAATTGACTGAGCGAGCGTGAAGTGCGAACGAAGCGTCTCTGTTTCAGCTTCGGCAAAAATTATTTCGTATGTCCGTATGTCTGTCCAGATTTCCGGATGTTCTGCTCTACAGGTAACATTTCTCAACTGATTTAGACGAAACTTGGTATACAGGTTAAGCAAATTTTTAGTTGTCCGGTATTTTTTATTGGGGGGGAACTCCCCCCAAAACTGGGTAAAAAGGGGGCTACTGAATGTCTCCCCCATATTTAATCCAATTTAGATGGATTTTTTTTATTTCACCAAATTTTAATGAGACTAACTTAAAGTGAAAAACTTTAAGTTAGTCTCATTAAAATTTGGTGAAGATCTGATGAGGATCTTCGACGTGATGAGCAGAATAGCTCCTCAAAATGCAGTAAATTTCTCACTTTTATTCTACCAGTGGATTTAGTCCTTTACCTATTAGGTAGAGATTGATGGAGCACTTTGGTTATTAATATTAGTGTTACAATAAGGTAACTAGATGGCGATACTGTGCACCGCTAGATTGTTTGCAAAAAGTTTGTACGTGCGAGGTCTACAGCTCACAGAGCCACTAGTTCCATACTGTGTAGTCAGCCCTTCATGATTAATACTAGCAAAGCCCCGCGGTTTCCCGATTTCTTACATGAACTGTTTTTTTTTGTTGGGATAAAAGTAGCTTATGTGTTAATCCAGGGTATGAGCTACCTCCATACCAAATTTCATCCAAATCCTTTCGGCGTGAAGAAGTATCAAACATACTATAACTCTCTCTCTCTCTCTTTCACACACGCACCAACAAACTTTCACATATATAATATTAGTGTGATCTATATTTGTCGTGTACCACCATTCCATTTTTGGTCTAGTGGCTAGAGACCCTACTAGATACGAAATCAAACGGTCGGGGTTCGAATCCTGCAAGATGCAATCATTTGTGTGATGAGCAGAAATGTTTGTTTCCGAGTTATGGATGTTAATATTCTTATCTATGTATGTTTATCCGTTATCTAGTACCCATACAGGGTATCCTAGTTTGGGGCTAGGTAACTGGTGCGGAATTGTACCGAATATATATATTTTAATTTATTGACGTAATTATTTTACCAGGCAAATTATTTGGTCTTAATAATCAAAACCTCAAAAATCAACTATCTCCTTATTGCTGTACACTAACTTTATAATTTGGGCCGAATATAAATTTGCTGCTAAATATTGTTGCTCACCAGGGTATTTATTTTGCAAAGCGGGTAACCCCTAAAATTGTTGTTGCTTTATACCCGCCTTTTTTTCAGAATACGCGTGGAGCTTTTCTATCTTGATACTCTCTCTAATGTATCAAGATAATCTCTCTCTGTACGCAGAGAGAGATTATCTACGACATCATAACTTAATAATGTTAAGTTGATCTAACTTAGGGTGCAACGTTTCGCTCAGCGCGGCAAATTTAAATTTTCTTGCTTTTTTTGTTAATTACATCCTAATGGATCATCGTGGATTCATTGAAACCAATTTAGCTCTAAAAAAATAGGTTATGTCAAGAAATTACAGTAGTCGTAGAGGAAGTATGTGTCTCGAAAGTTATCTGCTAGTCGCTGCGTAAACTGCTATTTTTCAGGTACAATCCCAATATTAAAGGTGAAGGCAGCATTGCATATTCAACCTCGCTCTTACTACTTAACTTCACAAACATATAGATTGGATGCGACTACTGTACGGTTAAAATGATCTCCTAGATAATATTGGTTTAGCTACAAATGTCAATAAGCTGTTTTTCATCTTGGTTTTTGGTTGAAGAAAATTGAATTAGGCGCACTGAGCGAAACGTTGCACCCACAAACTAAGAAGGAGATACAACGAGAGCAACGCGGCTCATTGTCGATCGCACAAACATCAATGGCGAAGGAAATGTCTAAAGAAACATGGATTGCGCATGTAAAACGGGGCCGCGTTGCTCTATGATTTAATGTTACCAGCTCTGCCCCCCGATTCAGAACCTTTCGAAAACCGCTCGGTTGTCCACGCGCTGAAGACCGCAGGACCAAACTGATAACCCAAATAAAAAATGGCCGACGCGACACATCTAACCTCAAACTGGTAATTGATTGTATATGCGTTGAGACTACAGGTACTTGATGGTCAACCCACAAAAAAAAAGAAGGTCGACGCGACACATCTGGTCGCAAATTGAGGATTTATTGGGTACGGCCCGAGATCACAGGTATCTGATTGTCAACCCACAAAAAAAAGAACGTCTACGCGACACATCTGGCCGCGCTGACTTTGCGTAAACAAACAGTTTTTATGACCACTTCATTGAGCGCTTAGATAAACAAACTGGTGATTTATGGAGCTAAATAGGTACGGCACATATTTCAAGTGTTTATGTTGTGGGTTTCGAAGCAAAATAATTATATAAACACGCTTAGATTTGAATGATTATTGAGGTCAATAATGTTCAAAATCGAGTGGCAAAATTTACGTCGCTATCGAGTGGTCCGATGATCGATGAAAACAAAAAATGTGACTGTAGCGCATAGAATCAATCAAGCGGATAACTCAGTTGTCGATTGATATGGTATTATTTATTCTGTGGATTCGGTTTGGGATCGTTCAATTCAATACATTTTCATTACAAGACACTAAAAAATGATGCATTTTACGAAGTATTACAGGGACCTGCAGCCCGATTCCATAACTTGGCTTCAATCGAATTCTCAGTATCGCAACCACTAATGCCTTGCGATAGAGTCGAAATTGCTATGAAAAAAGTGATAATCCGATTGTAGCCAAGTTATGTAATTGGGTCACTGACTTCAGAACTCGGCTTCAATCAGAAAGTCATTTTTTTCATAGCAATTTCGACTCTATCGCAAGGCATTAATGAATTTGACGGCTTGAAACCGATATGATCAACATTGCGTAATAGCCCTGCAGATTCATGTCATTTTTCATTCACTATAGCGAATCGAATCGATTCAGTTCGTTATCGATTGGTTATGAATCGAGGGGCTGATTTTCATTATTACGTGCACTATTACGGCGCGTTGATATTGCTTTGAAAAAAATACTGATTGCAACAAACGTATTGGGGAATTGCACTGCAGCCGAAGGTGTAGGTGCACATGTAGTGGGAATAAAAAAAAAGAAGAAAAACACTTATGTACAAATAATATATATAAATATATATACACAATAAAAAACCCCCAAGCTAAACAAACCCTATCCAAATACAAGTATCGAAACACTTATAAATTATTCGTTAGCGCATAGTGCATCTAGGCTGTCAAATATTTTTTTATGTTAATATTTGTGCAAAGCCCCATAATAATTTAAAGGTGTCAGACAAATATTTTCGAACTTATTGACAAGGTCTAAGTACCTACCTTGTTTTTATAACGTATTTTGACTAAAAGAACACAGTCTAAGCTGAATCTGATAAATCTGATTAATGTCAAGATGTGTCAAAATAGTGTGATGTGTGTGTGACCCAAAATCATTTAAAAGGGGTCACGCGTTTTTAACGTATTTTGACTAAATGATCACAGTGAATGCCGAATCAGACTAAATATGATTAATGTCAATAAGAGTCAAAATCGTGTGACGCAATTTATTGGAATGATCATAACTCCAAAATCATTTGGAAGTTATCAGACGATTTTCGACCTTATCGTCATGAGCCGTACCTTGGGTTTTCAACATAATTTGACTTAATTAACACAGTAAATGCCGAATCTGACTAAATCTGATTCATGTCATTATGGATCAAAATCGTGTGACGCAAATTTTTGTAATGTACCATTAGAAAAATTTCCAAAACCATTTAGAAAGTATCAGACGAGTTTTGATCTTATTGACTTGAACTAAGTACCGTTTTAGATGCGCTATGACTAAATGAACACCGTAGAAAATTAGCTTTATATAATAGTGTACTCGATGTAATAGGTTGGTTAAAGAGTGCATAGATAGTAAAATGTATGACTTGTACTTATTTCATTCCTCTGAAGAATGTTGTACGAATAAAATGCTTACCATGAAAGTAATAATCAAAAATTTATAAACTTAGAAGAGGAGTAAATTTTGCATAAACAGGTGTTGACTATGTTAAATTAAAAATAATAAAGCGTATAATATTTTTTAACAGATACTATCCTTTTAATTTTAACACGCTTTTGTTAGCTTCATCTGTATTTATTGAACGGAATTTCAACGGAACGAGTCCAACTCGACTTTTTACCCACTTTGAATTGACAGATTAATTCAAAAATTTTGCACACTTAACAGGGCCCGATTGCAGTAAAATAACTTACAAAAAAGAAATTAAAATATCAAAAAATATTTATAGATTAAAAATACTAAAAAACACGATTTAATACCATTCATCCGAACTAAATACTAAAAAAGAATTAACATATCTTGGTAAAAAATATATAACAATTAATATCACTTAAATTAATCATTTTATTCTTATATGGACATGTATTTTTTACTTTTTAGTTCGGTTTAAAGGTATTAAAGCGCGTTTTTAGTTTTTTTAATCTATAATTTATTTAGTGTCCCTTTTTTTACAACACCATGTGTGGTGTGCGCAGGGCATGCAATATTCCCCCGATTTCATTATTTAAGTTTTTCGAATGTTGTGGCTCATAATATTCGAATAACTCGATATTTCGAGTTTTACGAATAAATTACAGTTTTGTTTTTAAGAAATGTATACATGCGTCTTTATTTTCAGGCTCTAAAAAAAACAATTAGCACACCAAAATCAACAATTTTCTGAAAAATATAACATATTTTCACTGTGTTATAACCTGTGGTTATATATTCAAATAACATCAGTACATTTAACTTCTTCTTTTTGCTTACATTTAAAAAACGGCCATTTCAACTCTCAATAGAAGTAGTCCCTAAATCTCCAGTTTGTATCAATATTCTTGACGAATTAGCACCAAAAAAATAATCAAATTCAAATGAAAAAAGGGGTGAAATGTTATTTCTCTGAAACTGTTCACATGACAGGGACATGCTTTTTCTCTGAAACAGCTCACCTCTGCACTGAAGGATACATTCAAGTTTCTGAACTGGAACGGATATGTTTTTAACATCAATGGCGAATGCACACTCACTTTCACTTTGCTGATGATACGAGTATAGTCATCATAGCAGAAACCCTGGAAGACCTAAGCACAATGCTCAGTGACCTCAATATTATTTACTATATGTCTATGATTATTTCCCAACATTATAAGACCCACCTGTCTTAAAATGAACATGGGTAAGACAAACATCATGTCAAATTCCCATGTCGCACCCATGCTGGCTTAAGTTGGGAACGATATTATCGAAGCTGTTGATCACTATGTCTACTTAGCTCAGACAATCCAACTGCAGTGCTAGCATGGATCTTATCGATCGATAAATTTACCGGTTTTTTTTAATCAAGTTTGAAGTTAATATTCGGTAATACGAGTTCGGTAGCATGGAACGTACTTTATCGACAACGACATAAATTCGATAAATCATATTTAATATATATATTTATATCGACAAAAGGAAGCATGAATCTTATTTTTGGTCGATATAATATCGGTAATTTTACCGAATTTATCGAATTTTATCGGCTTTCCAAAGTTACACGACAAACTATTTTTTTTGTAAATTCCTTTTCGGATTATAAGCCAAAACGTGGAGGTGTCAGAACATTATGAGGCAAGTTTCAGGGATGCCAATGATCCTTTCGATCTAGAAGAACAGCATTTTAAGATTCTTTTTAGAATGTATAAGGAAATTGCCCTCGCCCTCATTCAAGATGTTGAGGGCGTTTGAGAAGGAGTCGATCATTAGATCGACTCTGGATTAAGACTACCTGCGCATGTTGTAGTATCTACTTTACATAATAATACCAAAATACTTAGTTACGTTTTTCCTATTTCCAGAAATTATTTTTGTTGTGATTGTGTCTAATACCCAGTAGGTACTAAGTCTAAAAAAACTACCTGTATTGTGAATTACTATATAATTACACTGTACTGGGCTACCAGTGAGCCAGTAATGGCTTGTAAGTTTTTAGAATGTTTTATGTATAGTCCTTGTTTAATAAAGACACTTGCCCGTTATATTTTTATTAGAAAGGTTTTTACAATAAAATAAACATGCTATTTAATAAAATTTGTTTAATTTTCTGTTTCTCTATCCATACTCAGTCTGTATTTATGCTAAAACTAGCTGCATGCCGAGGCTTTGCTCTTGTGCAAACATTGCCAGCCTCGTTCGAAATTTAAAGAAATATTTCCTCCAAATTGCAAATCTCTAGGTCCACCGGTTTAGGCTGTGTGTTGTCTGTGAATCAGTTGGTAGGTATGTCGCTTGTGACATACTATTTCATAGGTATCAATGTATGTTTCTACTTACATAATAATTTGTAGTTAAAAAATCACAACAAAACATAGATAGATAGATAACTCTTTATTGTATATACTTAGAAGTAAATCGTACATTGTACATAATATAATATAGAAGTAGCGGTAACACAATCGGCAGTCTTATAGCTTACAGCAATCTCTAAACCAGAGTAAATGCCAGTAGTATTCATGTCACTCAATCCGAAACAAATAAGAAAAAATTATAAAACTTTGTATGTATTGTACGCTGACATAAATACACTGAATGCACTAAATATGGGTACTAGACAATAGATACGAGTACACATACAAGGATATGAGTATTACATTCATATCTCGGAAACAAATACTTCTGCTCATCACACAAATGATTGCACCTTGCGGGATTCGAACCCGCATCCATTGGTTGACTTTCAGTCAGGGTCACTAGCCACTCGGCCAACTGGTTGCCAAATGTAGTGGCACTGATTGTAAATGACAAAATGTTTTTTTTCACCTCCTTTTTGAACGACAAATATGACAATGTGCAAAATTCAAGTTATCAGATTGCACTATGGAGAGTGAGCATAAGAACTGCACAATCTGATTCCCTTATCACCGTACAAACTAGAATATTGGCAAAGCGGCATCTTTTTATGATAGAAATACCACACACAAGCACGAAGCGTTACGCTTCTTCATCATATCATATCATATCTACTAGGCAAGGGTGCTACACTTTCGACCACATCATCGCTTTCCATCAGGTGAGATCATGGTCAAACAATTGCATAAAACGTAATAAAAAAAGGTGCCTTAGGTATGGGTTGAAAGTAGGCAGTTCCCGATGAAATTTTAACTGATTACCTATAAAGGTATCATTTTAGGTTTTGTACTTATTTTGTTTTAATTGTTAATATGACTTACTTAGTATCTTTTGTCGATACTTTTTATACATTTTGACTGTTATTTTTGCAAATTCTTTCATAATGAATGGTCTAGGGTGTAAATAGGCCTGTGATTGTTCCTCAAAACCTTCTGGAGATGTTTTTCTTCTGCAGCTGGCTACAAATTCTCTCATCAAAAATATTCTATAAATAAACATACATAGATATAAACCAATATTACATCAATGACTCAGAAACAATCATTTGTGCTCATCACACAAATGATTGCACCTTGCGAGATTCGAACTTGCAACCATTTGTTGACTCTCAGTCAGGGCACTAGCCAATCCATCTCTTACAACCACCTGGGTGAACCGTGGAAAGTTTTTTTTTTACAATAGCTTACCTTTGTCCACCTGGGTGTTACTTGGGAAATATTTAGTTTCCACTGTCCACCTTGTTATCAAAACTTTTCTGATTTGAAGTGCATAGAGATAATAATTTATTGGTCTATTTTGTTGATATTTGTTATTGAACATCCATGGTATTTTAATAGCCACATGGTCAGCACCAATATTAGGGGCTTGAGAGCCTGTCCATTAGTTTGGAGATGTTGTTTTTCTGCAGTTGGCTTCAATTTCGCCCATCAAAATATTCTTCATTTTATGTTTTTGTAGGTTAGGTACTTATAGTGCCTGTAATCGAATAAATTAGATATGTTAAACTGAAATAAGTGGTAGTAGAAGTAAATATCGAAATATTCTCTTTGTATCGAACTATATATATCACAAAAAACCAGTGAATTTTCTGTTTGACTTTCGCAAGTTTGGAAGTCGAATTTTCGGAGAATTAATGCCTGAAATTAATAAACCGCAATTAATTATGATACCTAGATTACCCCTTCCCTTTGAACTTACGCAAACAGTCAACTTTTAATTCAATAAAACTATAATTTCGTCACAAACTCAAAGCTAGTTAATACGAAAGGTTAGGACAGAGCAACCTTTTTCATTTGACATGTCTCGGTGGCGATGAAAATTTAGACAATACCGTATATGTCAAAATATGATGTTTCGTTCATTCATTTCGCTTAAAAACAGCTGATAGTGGGGACTCGGTGAAGTTCACCGAGGAGATCACCGGTGGATAGTTAGACAATTCGAATTGAGAGATTCATGTTCATAATGGTGTAAATGAACATCAGTTTCATTATCACCAGAGTTAGACAATAAGGCTGCAGGTCTCAATGGAGTCAAATGCCTTCTCATAGTCCACAAACGCTAAGCACAGGGCTGTGTTCACTTACACGCTCGAATCATCCGTGCGATTATCGCTCGATCATCCGTGAACGACTTTGGACGTCCACATACAACTGACAAGTGTCAGTTTCATACTATTCCTCCCCTCCACTACTATTTTTCGGATGACCCAGGCGAACGCCCGGACGACGCGGCGCGTTTCGAGTGTACTCGCGGGTGATCCGTGCGTCCTCGAACGTTTATGTGAACGGGCCCCAGGAGTCAAGAGCTGATTATACTCTTCGGTTTTCTGTATAATATGCCGCACTGTGTTTATGTGCGTTTCTGTATAATATGCCGCACTGTGTTTATGTGCGTTTTGCTTTATATACTTAGCTATTCTTTATTGCTCTTTCCGACTTGTTCTGTATTTTGGTTTTGACGCGTAAACGCTAATATTTACACCAATTCATCGAATAATGAGACTCATTTAACCATTATTCTTTGTTTTCTCACACTTACCATGTTTTAACAGAAAAATATATATACCTATGTCTGTCAACGCTACATCAACTTCTTCAGCTTCTTTCGAGTAAAAATTTTAAGGAAAAAAAATAAAAAATTTTTTTTGTATAGGTAGACTTAAAATTGTCTCAAAAACAACAACGTTTGATGAACTAGAAAAAACATGCGATTCATATGTTTCGGCTTCTTTATAAATTCTTGTAGGGTTATGCAGATATTTCAGGGTGCTCACCAAGTCAATGTATCGAAGCTGATTAATTCTTCGAGACAGTTCTTGGACCAGTTGCTTGCTGATAGAATCGTTGTATTTATTCAGTTCCTCAACTAGAATTTTAGAGCTGTTTCTACACTGATGAGATTCGATTTTTGCTCACAGAGCTGTACAACTGTTGCCTCAAAACACATTCCGTTCGGATATTTCATCACTAGTAATTTAGGAATTAATTCTGAAAACTCGAATACTAAAGCTATAGTAAACATAGGCGAATACTAGAATAGAACGAATACTCGAATTGCATGCCCTTGGTGTGGGTGAACTGGCCGCGAGGAGCAAGGCGCACGCCTGACGTAGCCACGCCACAGCGACCACGAACGCAGTGACTTCGCCGGCGGGTTGACACTCACCGTAAGCACAGATTACTAAATTGTTACTACGCAAATATTTATCATTTCATTTCATTTTGCAAAGCCGCACAGTGGTTTGTCCATATACAAGAGGTCGGGCATAGGATACTTAAAAAATCAAAGTCGTACTTACACCATTCGATTCCTACATCAAAAAGTAAGAAATAATATTATTAATAGATCGTCTTTTGGGAGTGGACTTATAATTAAGGAGTCAATCTAATAAACTGTTTTTCATTTATGGGAAGGCACATGTAAATTTAAATTCACGTGATTTTGGCAGATCTTCGTTCTGGAATTGTTATGCACTTTTTTTATTGTATCTTATTATTATAGGCAACGTGGAAGAAGAAAACGTGGTTACCCACCACGTTTTCTTCAAAGACTTTCTAGATGCTACTTTTTTTGCACTTTTTGAGATAAGTATGTTGAAAAGTATACAATTTGAAAAATCGGGTCTAACTGAAATCGGAAAGAGCATTTGGAAAAAAGCTGTTATAGTAAAACTTCAAACCGGCTATCATAATAGAATGCGTACACAAAATTTCGTGACTGTGCTGTTGATCGTTGAAGAGTTCCTTTATCTGGAGCTGTTCATGGATTTCGATTCAGCCTCCCGATTCAGAACCTTTCGATAACGAACCAAATCGATTCGATTCGATATTGCGAATTAAAAATGTACCTATTGAATTGTGATTTCAAACCGAATCCACGGAATAAATTATACCTAATTGATCGACAACTGAGTTATCGAAAGGTTCTGAAGAAAACGACAAATCGGGGGGCAGGTCATGCTTACCATAAAAATGTATTGTCATCGGAACTGACCCAACATGTAAAAATTCAACTCCGTAGGATAAAGAGGAAATGGTTCTAATACAGCTTGCAAGATTGGTGCCGGACTCGGTGTCTCCCCTGATTTCCCCCCAAGGGGAGACATCAGGATTTAAAAAAAAAGTCTCCCCAGGCCGGGGAGATATCAGAACTTACTTTTAAATAATATTTTTATTACGATTTTGACCTAAACAAGTTATGTTAAATATAAGCTTGTAGAGGTAAAGCCGATTAATCTGTTGCCAATGCCGCTCCTGCCCGTCCTTTGAGCGATACTGTACAGCGCTACTGGTAACTCGACGTATTCCCGACAGGACAAGGTGTAGGGGTGCTTATGCAACAAATTTAATTGCTTCAACGTTCAATTAGTTATATAACTTTTTTTAGTTCGGCTTCTTTTCAACGGATTGATGTACAAACCAAAGAACACTAGATTTAAAATCAAAACCTAAGCTGTGCAACAGCGCAAACCGCATTTCAATAGCTCCAGTCGTTTTTACGAGATGCGTGCACATACAGACAAAAAAAATTGTACGCCTTTTTTTTTAATTGTCTTTGTTTTGCAGACTTTGTGTTACGTATTGCTTTAATAGAAGTTTATATGATATAAATACTTAGTTGTAAAGGCCGGTCGATGCGCCGGCGCCGCTGCGCGACCTCTTCTATGTAGAAAACGTTTATATTCACGTCAAGTTTATCGCAAGATCGCCGGAATCCAACAAGTTAGCGATATTAGTTAAAGAAGGAATTATATACTACAAAGGAAGGCTTACCGAGGCAAGATTATCCCAAAAAATATATATATGAAAATGATAGTTTTTAATCTATTATAATTTAATTTGACTCGTACCTCAATTTACATCAAATCTCATGACTTTAATGAAGGAGTGGGGAACTATCTCTTCCGCACTCTTTCATTAAAGTCTTACACCAGAGTGTTGGACATGTAAAGAGTACAATGTGAAAAAGGGGTAGGTACCACTATGTTTATACGGAATTGGTGGTTATTTTCTCAATGAATAAGTAATAATAATAATATTAATAATCAATAGCTTTCTAGTGTACTCTTATTTATTCTGTGCTTTTACAGCCTAGCCATTTACGATAAGCGCTTTCAAACAAAGCACTAGCGTGAAATACAAGCAACAATTTACCTAAACAACAGTCTAACCATGAGCGTATTGTTGGTAAGATTACTTCTACGACTCAATTTACCTAAACAACAGTCTAACCATGAGCGTATTGTTGGTAAGATTACTTCTACGACTCAATTTACCTAAACAACAGTCTAACCATGAGCGTATTGTTGGTAAGATTACTTCTACGACTCAATTTACACTTCAAGCAAAATGTGCAAGAAAACTACGCCCTATCACGAAATCTTAATAAGAACATGAACTTTTTAATGTTTCAATAAGGAAGCAACGGAATCACAATTGACATTCGCATTATATTCTACCATAATAATTATAAAAACTAACAGACACGCATGTTTTTGTTGAGCACGATCGTCTCATTACGGGCGGCGTGTTACCAAACTGTATACTACCCGAGACGCTCTATGTTAGATTACTTTATGCTCATTTAAGTAAATAATTACAATTATTCTGAAGCGAGCTACATACGAGTTAAATTGCAGTATATATATAACAGCTTTTTTTTAAATATTTGTACGCAAGCTGTTTTATCTTCACAAAAAAATGGTTACAACCTTGTACGTATTCTACGTAGGTAGGCTAAGGCTAGAGAGTTGCTTCGCTTCTATTCCACTTCAGCTTTATACTAGCGAGATAATTAAATTATATAAATAATACATGATTATATTGTTGCATAAAGTAATTTATCATGAGTCTTCAAATGACTGTACTCGCATGTAGTTTGCTCCAATGTACATATTAATTTCAGCAGAGCATTCTCTGTAGCAGTATGCTCTTTAACTGCTACTGATTCTCCCTCACCCCTCACCAATCACGTATACAAGTTTTGTACTGGATGCTGGCGACGGCGCCGGGTCTAAAAGAAAACTAACCGTAAAAAAACTGTGTGTGGAACCGAAACAAGACGCGCGGTCTCAAACGTACATTCCAGTGTCACCAGAGTGACTGAGGTCAATTGCACCACAACTCGTGTCTGTGGCAGGTAGTATACATTAGTGATGTAACGAATGCCATATTTTGGACATTCGCGAATGCGAATGCGAATATTCAGTTTTTGTTTAAATTTGGCACCATTTGTCTATGGCTTGGTAACTATAGCGGCAGTCCCGTTCGAACGAAGTGCGTTCCGTCTGTTTTTCAGTCTACTGTAGAAGAATATAATTTTTGTTTGATTATCTAAATATTAAAAATATATCCAAAGACTGAGAAAAGATTAATAGAAGAATTTAATTTTATTAGTTTCAATTGCATTAAAATTTTATGTCACAGGTTTTTTTTTAGCTTTCTTAAAGTAAAAGACTTAATTTTATTTTTGTTTGCTTAAAGTGTTAACTGTTAACTCTTATGTAAAATGATTATATTTATACTATAAATACTATAAACTATATAATATAGATATACTATAAACACTTTGTGATTATGATGACAGCAACTCATGTTAAACTTTTATTTGATTTTAAGTAATTATAGTTTATTTATTGTAGAAGTATTTGTAGATTATTATTTTTAGATTATTTGTTTTTTAAATTGTTATGAAAGTTTGATTGTTAAGCTTCATTGCCCAAAGTTAAATTAATAAATGATACCAAATGATAAAGAGAAGACTGATAATGTGATGACGAGGTTAAGTTACTTTTTATTGCATTAAAAAACATAAGAAATTAATGGAAATGGATTTTCTTCTATTAACCAACTATTATTACCTACTTAAAAAAATTATACACGCAAAACATTCGCAATAATTTCGCGAATGCGAATGCAAATATGCAAAAATATGCGAATATTCGCGAATGCGAATATTCGTTACATCACTAGTATACAGTTCGGCAATTCGCCGACGGGTGCCAATGACTGCTTCAATCCTATTGTTGATATCCGACATCTGATTCTAGTAATGGTATTTTGGTTGATTTTGGGATATGGTGACGTATTTCAAGCTAAGATCCGAAAATGCGGGAGAACTCCACGAACCAGTGGCAGGTAAAGATGGTTGGTTTTGGTTACCTATAAAAAAGTACCTAAGCATCCAGTATAAATTATATAAAACCTAACGTGTACAGATTTATTAATTTAAGGTACATAAATTGTAATTCATAGCACCCATAATGCTAATTTATAAGTTTGTTTAATCTATTACCTCTATAAACTTTTAATAATATCTTTGGTGTGTGTTTTCCAGATATACCTTGATCGGAAGAGGTAACCACAATTTTCTAGAACTATAAACATTAGATGGTTTATGACCGTTTTAATTTTAAACCACATAATTTTCTACTCAAAGTGCATCTTCTTTACATTTTCATGTTTGCACAATTCCAGATGCAACAGATTTTAAATATAATTAACAGTTTTTTTTGTACCTGTATTATTTGATTAAAAACGTAATATTAAGAATTTTGTTGAATCAATATGTGAAATAGATATTATGTTTCTAATAATATTAATAACGATTAAGAAAAATAGCTCGTGAAACGTTACCAGTTCCCAATATCGACCAAGTATTTAAAAGTTCTAAATATAGTTGATACTCAGGCATTACTTTGCGGAAATCCACACCAATATATAATAGTTAAACGTTGTCTGTTTGTTTGTTTGGGGAGCTTTCACGCGATAACGGCTCCACGGATTATCATAAAATTTGGAATGGAGATAACTTATAAAACAAAAAAAAACATAGGATAAAACATGGGATACTTTTTATCCCGGAAAATTTTAAGTTTCCACGGGAAAACTGGAAAATGTTGATTACTCGCTGTAAGGAACGGTTGCCATGGAAACGCAGTAACAAGTCTGTCAAAAAACACAAAGAGCGTTGGTTCTGTGCCTACTTTTGCATCGGTTTTTAATATCCTTGAAGAACATAGAATGTATTTTTCGCGATAACTGTAGTCCGCGCGAACTAAATCGCAGTTGAAAGCTAAGTATAATTAAAAATGAACGAAGAAAAAACATGTAGCTCATATACTATTATTCATAGAAATAAGTTAATTAAAAAAACGTTTAAAAAAAAGGTTTTATGAAGTAGCCATGTCATGGTGAAACTTAGAACGGGCTATCACAATAAAATGCGTATACAACATTTCGTGTATATGCTGTTATCCGTTGACGAGTGCCTTAGCCTGGATACAACCCTAAGTGCAGCAACCTTGTCATAGTAAAACTTAAAACCTGCTATCATAGTACACAAAAAATAAAATAAAAATTCGTGTCTGTACTGTTGATTGTTGAAGAGTTCCTTTATCTGGAGGTCATGTCATGGAGAATTTAAAACCGAGTATCATAATAAAATGCGTTCACAAAATTTCGTGTCTGTGCTGTTTAACCGTTGAAGAGTTTCTTTATCTTGAGCTCATCCTGGATGTCGACTTAAGTCACGCTTTCCATAAAAATACACTGTCATCGGAACTGAAGCAACATATAAAAATTCAAACTTATAAAGTTTAAAAAAAGAAAAAAACAGAATAGAAGAAAAGTAAAGTAAAAAAAATAAGAAAAACGGTAAAGTTAAAAGTTGGTAGTAAAGTTTTCTGTTTTACAATCTTTTAATATAGAAAAACTCTTACGCTGACCAACCCTTATCTAAATTGAACAAATAAAATACTAGCTTTCTACCGCAACTACGTTTGCGCGGACTACAGTTTATCGCGATAAAAAGCATCCTATGTTCTTCTAGGATATTAAAAACCAATGCAAAAGTATAGCACCAACGCTCTTGATGCTTTTTGACAGACTTGTTGTTATTTCGTTTCCATGGCAACCTTTCCTTACAGCGATTAATCGTCATTTTCCAGTTTTCACGTGGAAAATTACAATTTTCCGGGAATATAAAGTATCCTATGTTGGTTTCTATATTGTACAAAGTAGCCACTTTACACTGATAGCAGTTGTTTCAAGTTTTATGCTTAATTTTTATGAACTGGCATACCCCTCCCCTACGTAAGACCAGCAAAAAATTGGACCATAGAGTATGAAAATAAAGAAAAATGTTGAAATTAGAGCAAAAAATTATGTTTTTAAAAATATATTATGTGGTAAATATCTGGAAAACGGTTAACTTTTGGGTAGTGGGTTATAGGGTCGACTTTACCTGTAATCCTGTATATTGGTGTGGAAAATAAAAGATATGGCCTACATGCCTTATCCACCTATTTTACTTTCTTCCTTTCTACCCAATATAAAACACTGCACAGTTTTTTTTATTAATTATAAAATATACTTAATTCCTAGTTCCCATATACCACACAGTCAATCACGTGTCATATTGCTATCAGACTGAAACTTGGATAGGAATATGTTTTATAGTTTCTGTAAATTGTAACATTCAGAGTTAGGTTTTATATTGGGTAGGACGTAAAATAGGTAGATAAAACCTGTTGGCCATTTTTTTATTTTACTTTATTTATATTTAGATGGGGTTGGTTAGCGTACGGCATTTTCTATTTTTTGTATATATAATTGGTCTGACTTACAGTTTGGCGTAAGTAAGCTCCACATTTATTTTATTATTTTACTTTATTTATATTTAGATAGGGGTTGGTTAGCGTACGGCATTTTCTATTTTTTGTATATATAATTGGTCTGACTTACAGTTTGGCGTAAGTAAGCTCCACATTTATTTTATTATTTTACTTTATTTATATTTAGATAGGGGTTGGTTAGCGTACGGCATTTTCTATTTTTTGTATATATAATTGGTCTGACTTACAGTTTGGCGTAAGTAAGCTCCACATTTATTTTATTATTTTACTTTATTTATATTTAGATAGGGGTTGGTTAGCGTACGGCATTTTCTATTTTTTGTATATATAATTGGTCTGACTTACAGTTTGGCGTAAGTAAGCTCCACATTTATTTTATTATTTTACTTTATTTATATTAAGGTAGGGGTTGGTTAGCGTACGGCATTTTCTATTTTTTGTATATATAATTGGTCTGACTTACAGTTTGGCGTAAGTAAGCTCCACATTTATTTTATTATTTTACTTTATTTATATTAAGGTAGGGGTTGGTTAGCGTACGGCATTTTCTATTTTTTGTATATATAATTGGTCTGACTTACAGTTTGGCGTAAGTAAGCTCCACATTTATTTTTTTATTTTACTTTATTTATATTTAGATAGGGGTTGGTTAGCGTACGGCATTTTCTATTTTTTGTATACATAATTGGCCTGACTTACAGTTTGGCGTAAGCTCCACATTTATTTTTTTATTTTACTTTGTTTATATTTAGATAGGGGTTGGTTAGCGTACGGCATTTTCTATTTTTTGTATATATAATTGGTCTGACTTACAGTTTGGCGTAAGTAAGCTCCACATTTATTTTTTTGTTTTACTTATTTAATAATGTTTGTTTGTTTGTCGTATGAGGTAGTGCTGGCCTCTGATGTCAGAGTTTTTCAAGCCGCCCGAGGGCCTCTGACATGGCTTAACGACTGCTATTAATCAATAACAGCCGGGACCGACTGCTTAAGGTGCCCTCCGAAGCACGGAGCGATGGAAAACCGCACATAACTCAGAAAAGACATTGGTGCGGAGCCTAGGTTTTGAACCCGGTATCATTGGATTCTAAATTGCACTATATAACCGTTAGGCCACCATCGCTCTCAGAATATTTAATAATTATAATGCAGCTCCGATTACCTTAACGTGATTAACGTTAAGGTAATCGGAGCTGCACACTACTGCCCGTGGTCGGCCATCTACTCACTTGTCCACTTATATACCTCAGGAACAATTTATTATTAATATTTTATTTTATTCTATACTAATATTACTTAGGACATTTATCCGTCAACAAAGTGATTATAATTACATAAATATACTTAATAAAATTGTAAATACATCAATAGAACATACTTATGTCATAGAATAACTATGTATACTCTTATCTTACGTTCTTAATTAGTATAGATATAGAATACAATCACAATTTTTGTAATTGTATGAAATGTACATGTATCGGCTGATGATGACGACATTTTTGTATCATGCAATAGTTTCGGAACGATATATAAGATAAAGTGCATTTATCTGGCTGGAAGACCTTCGTGTGTAACCTGTTTGCATAATCAGTTGCAAGAAAATAGTTACTTTCATGTAGCACAAATAGTTGCTTTGAGACCTTAACCCAATATTTTTGTTAGTTCTAAATTATACTGTCATAAACAAAGCGGGAAAGTATATTGTTTCTCTAACTTGTGTTGCTTCGTGTGTTTACTTAACTCTAATGTAACCATTTATTAATTTATTATTTACTAGCGACCCGCTCCGGCTTCGCACAAGTGTAATTTAGGAAGAGGTGAAAAATTTAGTTCTCGCCACTCGACCTTCACTCCGCTTTGGGGGACGCCGCCTCCCCTCTCGCCGCGTTCAGGTCTCGATTGCTCGTTTTATCCATATCAATCAAATATCCATAATAGTAAAAAACTCCGAAACGGCTGGACCGATTTTAACGGGACTTTCACTGCTCGATAGCTGATGTTATAAGGAGTAACTTAGGCTACTTTTATTAACCAAAAGCAAAAAATAACTTTGATTTTAACTACGCGGGCACAGCATATACAGGTGATTTTTTCAAGTGGGCGTGGATGGCTAAATCAGAAACTATGATGAATAGCGAAAAGTACTCAAAAGAGTCTCGGGCCCGATTTTGATGAAAACTAAAACTGCATATTTGGATTTTTGAAAAATCAATATTCACAGCCAGGAAAAGAACATTGATTTAAAAAATACAGACAGTATTATTACACCATTCGATAGTGTGCTTATTAGCAAGCATCGAATTCTGGGATATAATGACATACGGCAAACTTAAGGAATATGTTGGATTTTAATAAACTGATACATATTTTAAAGTAATGCCATAAGTGTAATAAATATTACACATGTGTAATAAAAGGCTGTAAAATGCAGGTGTGAATTAAAGCATTGCCATATATGATATGGAAATGCTTTAATTCACACCTGCATTACCTGTACCTTGTCCGAAATGATGCTCAATATTTTTCTCAACACAGACCCGCAGCGCGGGTATAATACAAATTTGACATTAGAACATAATGTGCACAACATTATGTTGCAAAAATCAAGACGTCTTAAATTATCTCCTGGATGTAACTTTTGCACAATGCGTCCGGAGGATAACATTTATAGTTGTATTTTTTTAGAACTTTATATATCGTAGCTTGAGACACTTGAATGTTTTCAGTTGCATCGCGGTTGGAATTCGTGGGGAATGAGTGTGTGTGTGAGAAAAGAGGGTTGAGAATCGTATTTTCCAAACGAATGGACCAATTTGCTGCGGTTTTTCATGTTTCAAAGCTGAGGTAAACGAGATGGTTCTTAGCTATAATGGGGGGTGGTGAGTCAGGGGTTATATAAATTTTTAATTTGTTTTTTTTATCGATATATTTAAAAGTGGTCAAAATTCCATCCTAAATTTTAAATTAAAATATTCTGTCCTTTAAAATACCGCACCAACTATTAAATGAAAAAAGCACTTGGCGATGCCCTTCGGTATTCCGTAAAGGATTAGTGTTTCTATTCGATTAGAGTAAAATTCGTTTCTGACGATACGATTTTTTCCAATAATGGTATATTTTATTTTCTGACGAATCCTTTACGGAATACCGAAGGGCATCGCCAAGTTTTCATTTAATTGTTGGTGCGGTATTTTGAACGACAGAATATTTTAATTTAAAATTTATGATGGAATTTTGACCACTTTTAAATATATTGAAATTTTAAATGAACTGTTTGAAGAGCTGGATAAATTGCTTTTGGCCCAGACCAAACAATTATTCTTTCAACAAGATGCGAGCCCCAGCCCATAAAGGTCACCGGATCTTACCCCCTTAGATTATTTTCTCTGGGGGTATGTAAAAAATGAAATCTTGTAGATTTCGTATGATCGACACGTATAATGCAATTGACGTTTTGAAATGAACTTTGGAAAATATTCTAAATGGAATTAATAATATTGTAATGCTGAATGCAGTACAATCCTTGAGATGTCGAATCCAGCTATGTATTGAAAACAATGGCCATAATTTTGAACAATTAATCAGTTAAGGTTTTAATAGGTAGGTAATGTAAGAAAAATAACAAAGTATTTTTGTTAAAAATTAGCTTTTTCCTTAATTGTCGTATGTCATTTCTTCACAGAATTCGATCCTTATTAGCGAAACTATCAAATGGTGTAATAATAAAGTGTTTTTTTCCAAAATCAACGTGTACTATTCCTGACTAGGAATATTGATTTTTCAAAAATCCAAAGATGCAGTTTTTATTTTCATCAAAATCGGGCCCGAGACTCCTTTGAGTACTTTTCGCTATCCATACCAATATATAAAAGTGAAACGTTGTCTGTTTGTTTGTTTGTTTGGGGAGCTTTCACGCGATAACCGCTGGACGGATTTCGATGAAATTTGGAATGGAGAAATAAATAATAGTACTGCGTACATAAGGTGGCACAGTAACTAATGTTCTACATAAAATTATATATATATATTTTGGCATATTAAATCCCAGTTGGTGGAGCGGTCCAGGACACCTTATTTTTTTGCGCATCCTACTTTACATTTGTCTTTACTTTTTTTGTTGTTATTTAACTTCGTAGTTTTGAGATCCGTCATGTTGTTTATTTTTAGGCCACTTTCAAAGGCTAGCAGCTCGGGTCAAGTCATATCATATCGTAACAAAAACACAGCTTGCCACTTTGAGTTTAAACAATTTATTCCACTTTCTTATTTCAATGAAAGTCGACTTTTTTGCAACTTGTAGAATTTGTTAAGGTTATTATTTTAGCCACTTGACTAACCGTGCTTTTTCTACTCCGTGCTCATTTATATCTGGAGTTTAATTCTGTACATGTTCAAACCAGTAGACGTTTCGCAAATGTCTATAGACCTGCCATTTCTTAGTGAGATGACAGGATGAATGTGGAGTGACTTTTCGTCGAGTAACGAGGCCTTTTTTTAACGGTGGGAAGGCCATTGATGATATAATGAAAACTTATTTAGTTCCTCAGATCACTATGAATTAGTTAAAGATATCGAATTAGGTATTCGAATGGCAAAGATTCGAGAATTCAGATCTACTTGTCGCTCAAATAGTAATTACTTTCCCCCACGTTTATCTCTAATGAAATTTGAAAATTTGTAACACAATATTGAGCACAATATCAATGGTTTTCTCCTCTTAGATAATTTGTAATGAGGATTTTCGTAATTATTACATAGATTTACATATACATAATGTATACATATATAAAAGAAAGTCAGAACATCGTGTTAGTAACTCGAGAACGGCTGGACAGATTTTTATGCTCATCATTTTTTTTTTTATTTCTCTCCGCTCCGAATAGATGAATAGGGCTGCAATAAGGAGGTATTTTTTAAAAAGACCCTGAAATGGTTACGGGAGTGGCAAAGTGTATACCGAGCTGTGAAATTAAACGTTCCAAATTTTCAGATAAACGTTACAAAATGACAAAATTATATAACCATTAAACTGTATAAAAATGAAGTTTACATTATAACCAACAAAACATAATGCTAAATGGAAATATATGACAAATGTTTAACACAATTGGACGAATTCTTAATTTTCAAAAGAACTTCGTAAATTTATTTAAAATTATAATGTTTACATAAATTAGAAAATATGGCCGCTTCCATTTTCTTGCTCGAACTATCTTATTTAAATATTAATATGTATTATGTCAAAAATTGCACTGAACTCTTCTACTCCTACGAAGAATCAATATTATTTATCTCTACATTAAAATAGCACGTTATTTATACTTAATTCTACTTGTAAATATTAGCAACATTTTATAAAGAAACGCCGCTATTAACTGAGACGCAGAACGAAGTACTTGTCTTCTAGAATCGGTGGCTGTATGAAGTCTTTCGTTTCTGTTATTAAAACTGTTTCAAATAGGTTGTATCAATTAAATATTTCTGAAAATGAAATCCTTTACCATCTCGTCTGTTAAGCTGCCTATTATTGTAACTTTTTTACAATAATAATGTTTATCTTGCTTTTTTACAGGCTAAAATTGAAGAAAAGACACGAACGAGCTTTACAGTAGTCGCATCTGACATCTCACCTTTGTAGTATGCAACATAAACTTACTGTAGCGCATAGCGCGCGCGGCGCTCATTGGTCAACTGTGAATCAGCAACTAATTCAACTGATCTATAGGTCTTACTTTTCGACAGTAAACCGTATATCTGAATAGCTCAGCTTGCTAACGCTCGGCTGGTGAAGTACCTGAGTTCTATTGCGTGTTTACATTTTGCACTGTAAACATGTTATGTGATGGCTTCTAGCTTGATAGTACCACGCGCTCATTGGTCAAATCAAATAGCACGCGCTTACCCGACTTCCTGTTACATTTCCGATTACACATTGGTTACGCTTTTCACGAAATCACTCCCATAGATTGCAAGAAACGAGCGGAACGATGTTACACATAAAAACTCTTGTTAGATTTGAATAAATCCATTATTAAATATCATCGTAAACAATATTGTAATGGTTACATAATTTGCTCATAGAATTGCATCGCTATAGAAAATAAATTCAACATAACAATTACGTTAAATGTGTACGATGTATACATAAATAAGTTATACAATCTAATTTGTGTTACATCCTGTGATATCTTGTAAATCGATATTCGATATAATCTAAATTAAATACATCAGTGTATAACGTTACATATTCACGATGCATTAAATTTGCACATATTTCATTACCTAATTTGAGTTTATATCGTGTGATATGTTCGTTAACGTAAATCAATATATAAATTAAATACATCAGTGTATAACACGCAAGCTACAATATGTAGACATTCATAAGCACACGTTTGTAACTACAATAAAATAATCACATTGCATAATATTCGTTTAATTTTTGGTCGCATAGCATCTTTTAGCTGCCTTTTATTACTGACCGAGCCTAGTGGTTTTATTTCAAGGATATGTGAACCAATAGAGAGGAGAGTTCAAATTCCTCCGAGTAGCCGTTGGTTAGGGTGACGCTTCGGTAGCCCGTGCGCAGGCACTTGAAGGGGTAGGTGGCCTGCCCGATGAAATTAGGGTCTCCAAACATATCCTCGTCTTGCACCAGGAAGCGAATGAGTGCCAGATCTGGGTTGGCCACCTCGAACTCCACCAGGTCGTCCCAGATCGGGTTGATTCCATTGTCGGCTGCAACAGTACAACATGTTAAAGATTTCTAGTCATCTATCTGTACTTATAATAAAGCAGTATGTACCAAAAAATCTGTACAATGAAGATATTTAAAAATAAAGTCTAGTCTACTTAAAATAGGCTACTGAACAAGAATATAACATTTGTTTAAATCGTGTCTATCTGTTTGTCTGCATGTTTGTTTGCGCATCACCGATTGCGATGCGCTTATCACTGTTGGATAGCTTAGGATTGGACTTAAAAACTGAGGTACTTGGTATCTTAATCCTATTATTAGATGCCGAGCAATCGATAAAAAACTATTTGACAGCTGAAGCAATTTTGTGTATTGGCATTTTAGGTCCTGGAATAGTACATAAGGTAATCGTAGCCCAGAGAAATGACCATGTTTCATTTACTTCTCCCTAACTTGCTCCTTCACTGTTTTTCGATCTACATCGATTGGTACTCAACGACATCGGAATAATACTGGTTAAAACTGTTTTAATCATTCACCATACTGCATCAACCTACTGCTGACGTAGGTCTCCTCGTTATTGCGCCACTCATACCGTTTGAGGCAGCCGACACCATCTACATAACATCCACTCGTCGCGTTGGTCTGCCGACTGGTCTACTGTTGTGTACTACACAGAACAGAGATGCTGTTATGTGGGTATGATGTCGTCTGTTGCTTGGGTCACCACTTCCTTACCGCTTTTCCTTCCCACCTCCACATGGTTATTACTTACTAATTAAACAAATTTCATATATTTTAACCCCCGAACTCTATAAAAGAGGGATGTCATTAGGGTGTGTATCATTGTATGTATCCGTGTGTCTGTATGTAGCATCGTAGCTCCCAAGCGTTTGAACCTATTTAGATGCGTTTTTATCTAATTGAAAGCTGATGTGTTCGAGACGATGATAATGGGGTTATATACATTTTTAATATGTGCTTGTTTGCGGAAGAATCGCAATGGCTCAACATCAGTGATAGTATAACGACGCTTACCCACAGTCTTGGTGACCAGCTTCACCCCGCTGTCATACTCGGCGCCGATGATCTCGACCTCGACGAAGGGGCTGGCGGTGCCGCGGCCGGACTTGCAAAGATGCCGCGCCCCGATCACTCGCAACATCACGCACGCCGGCCGCACCTTCCTCTCCACACTGCGCTTCTCGTACGGGCTGTACGCCTCGTCGAACATAAACTCCGGCTTCAGAATGAAGCCGCAGCCGGCGTTCTCTTTGAACTTCCCCGTGTTTATCTGCATCGGCTTATCCGGCGTCTGGTAGTTGAGCGCCACCATCTGAGAGCCCGAGTTCCAGAACGATATCGGGTTGTAGTTGGAGGAGTCTATGCGTTGCCCCTTCGGGTAGATCCGGCTGAGTTGCACCGTGTGGTACTTCAAGAAGAAAGCGTTCTCCTGCTGGCACATGAGGCGTTCGGCTTTCGTTTCGGGGAAGGAGGACATCTCGTTGTGGACGAAGGCTTTAGACCGGAGGCGGTCCTGGCCGAAGGCGACCGAGCGACAGTAAACTATGAGGTCAGACATCTCTTTGGCTATGCGCCAGGTGCGCTCCATCTTGCGGTGGTGCAGCGAGCGGGCACTGGCACTGTGCGCCGCTTCTTTGATCGCGGAGAGCCACTCGAGCGCCACCTCGCGCGATGGCGCCGCCATGTCGAAGGGCGCCACCATGGCGGGGCTCTGCACTCGCACCAGCCACCGCGCGGACCCGCTCTCCTCCCCCACCACTAACTCTACAACGGCGCCTAGCACGTCAACCACGCCTTTCTGTAACGAGCCCAAAGGTGCAGCCTCGTTCTCGAGCCCCTGCAACAATATAATTATGTTACACACGAGTCCTGCGGGCCGCATTGTTGCGCGTTAGGTGTGCCTCATCCTAGCGTACTCACTAAAGAAATAATCAAATTGAACTATGCCAAAAAATAGTGATGAAATAGAGTTAAATAGTTACATAGATAAAATAAATAGAAGCGTTAGACAAATGAAGTTACTCCATCACTATTCCTTGAGATATAAACCTTGTAGCGTTAGCATTTTCAAGTATGAGAGACATGTGAGTAAGCTAGGATGATATCACCCCAACGTCCTCACCAAACTATAGCTATAACTTCATTTGTATAATTTTCATTTCATTCATTCATTCATTTCATTTTCAGCCCGTGTCCGCCCACTGCTGAGCATAGGCCTCTCTCTTTGTACGCCACCCATCTCGATCCTGTGCTGTGCGCACCCATGTTCGACTCACGATCTTTACTATGTCGTCGACCCATCTAGCCACTGGACGACCGACGCTTCTGTTGCCCGTTCTCGGCCACCACTTGGTCAACGTTTTGCTCCACCTGTTTTCACTCTGCCTAGCCACGTGTCCTGCCCAACACCATTTGAGTTTAAAAATAGACTCTCCGACGTCTTTGACCTTTGTACGGCGTCTTATTTCTGTGTTTCGAACTCGGTCTTGTAATTTGATTGCCAAGCATGGCACGCTCCATGGCTCTTTGTGCAACTCTCATTTGATAGTCTGCTGCTTTCGTGATTATTGCTTCTATTAATTTTATTTAGGTCACTATATAGCGCTATTTCATAACAGTTTTTTGCCATAGTTCAAATTGATTATTTCTTTGGTGAGTATGCTAGGACCAGGCACACCGCGTTAATCCCGCGGAGACTTACCTCCGCAGCGCTCGCTATCAAACAACTGTATTATTATTATGTGTTATTTAGATTTCATGCAGTATTTCTATACTCTGAGTATGCATAACTGCAATCAATATCGCTCCAGCCGCGAGGTTTGATCGCTTAGTTCGATCAAGCGAACCACGAGGATTTTTAAATCCTTACGGTTCGATCAATCGAACTACGAGGTTTTGCAATTCCTCGTAGATCGATGATTAAATCGATATTTACTTAGTATTAAAAACCTCGTTTATAGTAGTATTAGTTACTGACATCGTTAATATAATCCATTTATTTATTTATTTAAGCCTTATTTCTACTACTTTCCTATTATACAAGTAAATAATTAGGTATGTATCCTCCTAAACTAAAATAACATATTCTATTCTTTTCCTGAAAAGTACTAAGTATATAATTTTAGGTATCGCATATAAGGTGAGCTTGTACTTATTGATATATACATATATCTATATGTTTTATCTATTGATACTTGGTTTTATTAACATAACGCTAAGTAGTAGTCGCCTCCTTGGCGTAGGCCTCCCCCATATCTTTATTAACATAACGCTAAGTAGTAGTCGCCTCCTTGGCGTAGGCCTCCCCCATATCTTTATTAACATAACGCTAAGTAGTAGTCGCCTCCTTGGCGTAGGCCTTCCCCATATCTTTATTAACATAACGCTAAGTAGTAGTCGCCTCCTTGGCGTAGGCCTCCCCCATATCTTTCCACAACTTTCTCTAGCCTTTGTCATCCAATCTGGTCCAACCTTTTCTATGAATATATCTTCCCACCTTTTCCTCGGTCGACCTTGACTCCTGGTTTCGTTTCTCGGTATAAACTCCGTTACTCTTTTAATCCATCGTGTATTTTCCATTCTACAGACAAGTCCCGCCCAGTCCTATTTCAATGACCTTATAGCTTTTGTCACGTCAGTTACTTTGGTTTTTCCTCGTATTTATTTATTC
The DNA here is from genome assembly GCA_946251855.1 of Alsophila aescularia. NCBI lineage: Eukaryota > Metazoa > Arthropoda > Insecta > Lepidoptera > Geometridae > Alsophila > Alsophila aescularia. The sequence continues at coordinate 105,131,688 of OX276373.1, forward strand.
CTAATTCTATTAAACAGAGAGTTTTATTCCTAGCATACTTCGTTCCATCTTCCTTTGGCAGATAGCTAGTCTGGTCTCATCTTCTTTCTTCAGGGACCAACTTTGACATCCGTAGGTCAGGCATGGGAGGATTGCTATCTAATAGAATTTTGCTTTGGTTTGCTAAGTAATTAAAAATCTTTTCAAGTTCGCTAGTATTTTCAGCAAAAACAAAAATTTCGTCCGCGATACGCAGGTGGCTAAGATATTCACCATCGAACTTCACTCCCTTTTGATCCCAATCGAGGTTTCTGAAGATTGACTCTAGGACGGCAGAGAATATTTTTGGTGAGAGGGGATCGCCCTGTCGGACGCCCATCTCGATAAGAAATTCCGTTCCTTCTCTTTCCAATCTGACTTTAGCACGGATGTTTGAATAAATGTTGTGTAGCAAATCTATATATTTTCTTTCCACGCCTTGTTGTAAGAGTGCTTCCCATATAGCTTAATGTTTCAAAGAATCAAAGGCTTTTGTGTAGTCAATGAAACATATGTATACAGTTTGCCTGTACTCATTGACCTTTTGTACCACCTGTGTAACTACATGAATGTAGTCTAGTGTCGAGAATGTTTCCCTGAAATCCGCCCGCTCTCGTGGTTGCTGCTCATGTAGCGTTCTTGAAAGTCTGTTCAGTAAGATTTTTGTGAAAATTTTGTACATATTTGACATCAAGTTAATAGGTCTGTAGTTATTAAGATAATTTCTATCGCCTTTCTTATGTAGTAACTGAAAAAGATTTCAGCACTTCGTTAGTAATATTGTCTTCCCCAGGGGTTTTGTCTGCCTTCAGTGACTTTATTGCGTGTTCAATTTCACTTTTTAATATATTTTCATTTCAGTAGAGTCTAGTTGTACAAATGTTTTAGTTTGGTAGTCTTCATTTACAGTTTCGCTGTTTGCGTATAATTCTTTATAGTAATTGGTAGCCTCATTTTTTTTTAAGCTTCCAGTTCATTCTTTTAAATTTCTTAATTCTTTGTAAGCTTTTCTTACCGCACCAGACTTTTCTATATGTTTTTCTAGAGTTTTTTGTCGTTGCATTTTCTTTTCTTGCGATATTTTTCTATTTATTTCTTTGCTTATTTGTGTTATTTTTTTTTACCAATTTTGTCCTTTTTCTTTATATAACTGTTTTCTATCTTCGAATTTTTTTTTAATACCTGTAGATAAAATTTCTTCCTTGTTTTCTAATTTAGGTAATCGTTTTAATAATGTTTTCATTTCAAAGTCAAAGTATTTTATTGTAAATAGGCAAAAATAATAGCACTTTTGCAAGTCAAAATTAACATCTCATGAACAAAGAGATATACATAAAATATTATAAAAATATCAAATCAATCCAAATTTAGATAAACTAAGTATTCTTTGAGTTTGAAAAGGAAATTTCCCTTTCATGTGCCAACAGAGTTAAATCTCACACTGGAAAAGGAAATACCATTCTGACTCTACCGGTGCTTCGGAAATACGCCCGTTAGAGAAGAGAGCACCAAGAAACTCTACGGGATGTATTTTTTCCATATTTGTTCATTCTTTATGTTTTTTTCAAATGTCACAATTATAACAAAACATGTAAACTACAAATATAAAAGGTAAAAGTGACAATGAGATATCCCACAAACATCAAACAATCATACTGGAAAAAATAAAGTAAAAACTTCTAACTCGATAATTATGTTGTATAAAACAACGTGATCTCATGGTATGTTTGAGACATCTCACAAAGTACTTTGAACATTTCATACACTTAACGTTAACATCGAAGCTATCACTTATTATTATCATGGAGCTTGGAGACATCAGGCCATGCATTTCTGTCATTAATATAATCATTTACATTGTAATACGCTTTCTTTATGAGATTTACTTTAACAAAAGTTTTAAACCTTTGCATTGGTAATTGATCAATGCCGTCAGGTAACTTATTAAAAAATCGTATACAGTTCCCCATATATGAACCACTAACTTTCTTTAACCGAAATCCAGACACTTTTAGTTTATTTTTATTTCTAGTATTAAAATTATGAACATCCCTATTTTTAACAAATGTATTGATATTCTTCCGAACATACATTATATTTTCATATATATATATTGACAAGCCATTGTAAGAATATTGATCTCTTTAAAACGTTCCCTAAGAGAATCTCGGGATTTCATATTGTAAATGGAACGAATTGCTCTCTTCTGTAGCACAAATATTGATTGAATTTCCGCGGCCTTACCCCACAGCAAAATGCCATATGACATAATACTGTGAAAGTAACTAAAATATACTAATCTTGCAGTAGCTATATCGGTAAACTGTCCAATTTTACGTACTGCATAAGCTGCAGAGCTCAATCTACCAGCTAACAACGATATGTGAGGACCCCACTGTAATTTTGAATCTACAGTAATACCCAAAAATGTGGTTGACTGCACAAGGTCTACAGGCTCACTATTTATTAAAATACTTGAATTCGTAGGAACCCCTCTGACATTGGGTAGTGAAAATTTGATACATTTAGTTTTCTTAGGATTTAACATTAAATTGTTAGTTGTAAACCAACTAAGAACTAGCGCGATTGCCTTGTTAACGTCGTCAAAATTATTCAAGGTTCTGTCAATCTTAAAAATTAGAGAAGTATCATCTGCAAACAAAACAATATCACATAAGTTCTTTATGAAAAAGGGAAGATCGTTACTGTAAACCAAGAACAAGAATGGCCCAAGTATTGAACCCTGTGGGACTCCCATTGTAATGAGAGATCCTGATGACCTCGCACCATTTACATCTACTTTTTGGATTCTATTGCTAAGATACGAGGATAAAAGATCGAGAGCTTTCCCATTAACTCCGTAATGATTCAATTTAAAAATTAATGTTTCGTGGCAAACGCAGTCAAATGCTTTGGATAAATCACAGAAAACGCCAATTGCGTCCTGTGACTCCTCCCAAGCATTGAATATATGCTTTAAGAGCCCTGTGCCTGCGTCTGTCGTTGAACGGCCTTTAGTGAAGCCATATTGTTCATTATACTTACTAGTTTCGGTCTCGAAGACATTTTACTGTGTCTGAACTTCGGTTGATGTGGTTAGAGATTCTACAATATTTCTTTCCCAATGCATTCCATCTTTTATAGAAAGGATTGGTAAGTTCTTTGCATGTTGAACTCTTTACAAATTTTCTTCTGTTATTCAAGTCTGTCACTAGTAATTTGCATCTTATCACGCCATGAAAATAGGCCGGTTGATTAGTTAAAATGAAATCAATTTCGTTGAAAACGCACCCGTTTGGCGATCTCCGGGTCCATTTCTTCCAAGGTTTAATTTTAAACATACTATTTTCGATTATCAAATTTTTCTCTAAGGCAAATTCTATTAGCTTCTGCCCATTCTTACTTTTTTTTCCTTCTGGATACTTGCCAAATACTTTGTCTTCTCCGTGTCCATGTGCGCATTACAATCTCCGAGTATTATTAATCTTTTTGTGTTTATAAAGCCTGGAGTTTTTTCCAGTCTGGTAGAAGTTGTCTATGTCTTCGAACTTGTAACTCTTTGTTGGTGCGTAAATTTGAACAACAGACCATAGTGTATTTTCAGATGTTTGGATTTCCATGACTGCAACTCTATCCGAAAAAATACTAGAATTCATGATTTTCTAACTAGAAATCCTACTCCATTTGTTTCTTTGGTTCCACTCGTGTGGTAAAGAATGAAGTCGTCATACTCCTCTATTTTTTCATTTGATCTTCTGACTTCACTCAGGCCAATAATATCCCATTTTAAATTTTTGATGGTTTATTTTAGTTCTGTGATTCTGCTATCTTCTAGTAAAGTTCTTACGTTCAGGGTCGTAACATATATATATATATATATACCATCAAAACTCAAGAACTAAAATATGCCATCAAAAATTTAAAATGGGACATTATTGGCCTGAGTGAAGTCAGAACTGAGTGGACATATATTTTTATTTATTTTGTGTTTTTTTCTTGTTTTCTGAACTATATGTGTTTATGGGACTTTCCCTAGTTAGTGTTTTTTTTTCGGGGATGTGGTCAGACTCCCCCACGGTGACCAGCCATCTTGGGGGAGGTGGGGGGGCACTACTTAGGCGTTTTTTTTGTTCTTCAACTATTTTGGCTAGGGTTGACATTTGTCTGTTCATCTGATCATGACATAGATATGACGTAATACTGGCAGTTTTATTTTTCTTCGGAACTTGTTTGATATTGCTATCTTTTTCTCCACTCTGACTCTGTGACTTCTGGTGACGTCGTTCCGTGTACGTATTCTTTTCTATAGTGTTGTTGTGGAATGCTCTTTCAACACTATAATTTTATCATATCGAAGAGCAACTTCTTTCCCCGAAACGCGTTCTCTTTTTAGTTCTTCTTGTAACTGTTTACGTTTTTCTAAGATTCGCAGCGGATAAACTTCTTTTATGTATACTGCTGAGCCTTCAAGTGAATAATATTTTCCTTCTATTTTACGACCCATATTAGTAAATGTTACCACCACAGGTCTAATCTTATCACTTTTCCTGCCTAGTCGTCTTCGTTCTTCTATTTCGCCTTTTTGGCAATAAATTGTCATATTATTAGCCGTAAGGACCGCGTATTTACGCCCGGCGACACACATACAAGTAAAAAATAATGTTGCTAGTGGAATTACATTTACCTATTTTAGCATTAATTTTTTTATATTATGGTACCTTATATTAAATATTGGATGGTTACTAAATACAATAGAACGTGATAAGGAATCTAATTAATGGGTTGATAGGTAAGATAAAGTTGATGGACGAGTTAATGATTCGCGGACAATGAATGAGCTTTGATGTTATTGGATGGTGGGATGCTTGGTGGAATAAAATAAAAGAGAGAGAAGAGTTGTACCTTCATATTTACGGTTTTTGGATTTTTACTTTTTCTATCATTACTTCTTGTCATAATTAATAATTTGAGGCCCTATAGGTTTTGATTCCCTTGCAATTGTTAAAATATGCGGCCGTAACTTTTGATTGCGTTGCCTTAGAGGTTTGATTTTTCAGAGCTCCAAGGGATTGTAAGTGAGTATTTAATATGCATATAAACATGATACCTCCACGCGTTCCTGTGAAAAAGGGTCTTGACAGACAGACAGGCAAGTTTACAGAAGGTCAACGGAGTGAAGGGTTACTTTTTCCTTTTGAGGTATGGAACCCTAAGTTAATAAACGAAGAAAACATAATAACGTTTTTATGCCACGGCCACAATGGAAATTATATAATATACAAAAATCAACGACAAACGGATAATTTGTTTTTCGTAATCTAGCAACATCAAACCATTAATTTAGGTATTATCAAAATGCAATTCATAATTACCACGTATAAACAAACCCAAAAAAAAACGAAAAAGTTTTTTTTTTTTTCAAAACCTAGAAATACGAAACCATTATGGCGTCAGAAATTGAGAAAATCTTTTTCCATACATTTTGTACGAAATTACCTTAACCATTGTAGCTACAGGAAAACATTCATAGGAGACTCCATTTAACTTTTGGAGATATTTTGACCTGCATTCACAGATTTTGAAAAAAAAAGAGTACAATCATCAAGAAAATGCGCAATTCACGTAAAAAAATGCCAATCGATTCTGTTTCTTATAAGGATCAAAAGTCTCTATCGGACCAACAGAGGTTAGAGCCGCCAGTATTTTTGAAAAGTTTGTATTCGGATTATGTTACAATTTTAATTTATTCATTTCGTACAAAATGATGGAAAGTTTTTTGGAATGACTTTTCTAGTAATCTGTGAATGCAGGTCAAAATATCTCAAATAGTTGAGGACAGTCTCTTATGAACGTTATCCTCTAGCTAATACGGGTAAGGAAATTTCCTACAAAATGTATGGAAAAAGTATTTCGCAGTTTCTGACATTTCTACTACTCAAACCTCAGTCGGTCCGATAGAGGCTTTTAATATTTATAAGAAACAGGAACGAATGGCATCAAAAAAAGTTTTAATGTAAATTGATCATTATCTTGCTGAATGTTTATTTTTTTCCAAAATCTGTGAATGCAGTTCAGAATATTTCAAAAAGGTATGGATGGTCTTGTAGGAACGTTTTCCTGTAACTATAACGGTTAAGGTTTTTGAGAAGGGACAGTAAGGCCTGCCCTTACTCTGTCCCTTCTCAAAAATCAACCCTGTATTAATCGTTTATACTGTTGTTCGTATTACTGATATTGCGAAACTCTGTAATTTTGATTAAATACAGAATCATTACATATTTAAAGGAATATTAATGATTCTGTATTTCATAAAAATAATTGTTTTTTAGATTTTCCCCTCTAGACAAAGACTCTATTTGTACTAGAAATAGGTACACAAATTATAGGTGGCCCTGGTAGGTGACCAACCCGACATAATAAATTTTTATTTATTTTGAGAGCGTGAACGAACAACTAACTTCCCGTGATGAACCATTACCTGCACCGTAAAAGTATTTTTCTAAAATGAAATGTAAGTTTATTTCCATATTCCTAGTAGTTCGCTTAATGCGTGGACATAAAATAATAAAATCTACACAGCTCGATCATTCAATTGAACCGTAAGGACCTAAATATCCTCGTGGTACGCTTGATCGATCCGTTTGGAGATCACATCGCTAACTCTGCACAGTTCGATTAATGAATCGAACCTTATGGACCTAAAAATCCTCGTGGTTCGCTTGATCGAATTTAACTACGCGATCGAACCTCGCGGCTGGAAGGATCTATATATTGCTGCCAGTAAATTCAAATTCAAATGTTTTTTCCGATGATGAAGAAACGAATGGACCATTTAAGTAATAAGAGTAACAAATAGACATGTCTATAAATTAGAATTAGTACTTACAGTGATATCTGGCATTTGCGGCACATCGAGTTCTTCTACGTAATTCGCTGGGAACCAGTGATGCCTCTTGCCGCCGTAGTCGCCGCGCCACCAGCCCTGATCGGGCTTGTCCACGTTAGTGATGATGGCGTGTTTGCAGAACGACAACTCGTCGTCTTGTCTGGCGCGATAGTCGTAAAGCGCTTTTACTGTCACCTGAAATTGTTTTACATCACAATTTCTATTTTAACTCGAAACTGGACAACATGAATGGAAAATTCTGACTAGTCGGATTATGATATCAGTTGTCAGGATAATGAATGAATACAACATATACAAAGCTCCAAAATAAACACAACTATCGTCTGAGGATGTTGTAAGAGATTGATACTTATTTATTCATTCCTAACGCGTCAGAATTTTCGTCTTTATTACTTTATAATTTGGACTAAATACAAATGCTGCAATTTAAAAAAAAAGTGGACTAGAATGAAACATATAAGTAACTAAACACACACATACTTGTACTTAGTAACACATACTACAATTTTAAAAATAAATTAGGGGACTAGAATGAAACATATACGTAACTAGATACAAATGCTACAATTTTAAATATAAATAGCAGAATAGAATGAAACATATACGTAACTAAATACAAATGCTACAATTTTAAATATAAATAGCAGAATAGAATGAAACATATACGTAACTAAATACAAATGCTACAATTTTAAATATAAATAGCAGAATAGAATGAAACATATACGTAACTAAATACAAATGCTACAATTTTAAATATAAATAGCAGAATAGAATGAAACATATACGTAACTAAATACAAATGCTACAATATTAAAACAGAAAAATAAACCACGATAACATATCAAGTAAAATAACATGTCAGTGTAAAATCTGATCAACACACAAAAAACGATCAATATTTTATTCGCTTTATTCTACTAAGGTCGTTTAAAGGATTTTCGCGAGGCATGTTATCGTAGAATATCTACAATATTATTAAAAATCTATATTTCGTGCTATGACAAACATCTGATCAATCAATTATATATAACGTAAAGAAGAATGTTCGTACTCAAATATAACTAAACGTATCTTTCGAATAACTAACCTAACTAAAAAGTAAATAAACCTAGGTAAACAATAATATAACTAACTAATAAAATGCTATTAAACGTAGCGTTCTACAAAATAGAACGACAAACGGTTTTCATAATTTGAAACGAATTACGACTGCAATATCGTTAATGGAACAACCGAACCGTCCGCCGCAAGTCACAGCAGGGACCAAAAATGATTTATTCAAAAAATGGCAGTTATTCTGCTGAAACTAATGCACTCTCTACGTAGTGTGTCTACGAATACAAATAAGAAGCATCCAAATATAAACAAATATGTGATAACAACCTGTACTCCAAACCTGCAGAAAGTCGTAGTGAGCCTCATCACGTCATTGCAGCCTATGTTAACAAAATGTATACAATGTATGATGTAATGAAGTAGGTGCTTTATATTTTGTAAGAGTAAACGTTTTGTAATGAGTGGTTTTAGCATAGCAGTTCCTGTTTTAAAACGTTATTATTTATAAATTTAAAACAAGTAAACCTTAACCATTTTTATCCTACTAATATTTTAATGTTTGTCCTGTCTACACGCTGAAACGGCTCATCGGATTTTTGGTATGGTAATTTGGTATGTAGTTAATTTAGATCCTGGAATAACACATAAGATAATATTTATGATTATCATCTCCGCGGTTGATACTACGGGCGCAGCTAGTGAGAATATATAAAGATTCGTCCTGTTCCATTATCATCTCCGCGGTTGATACTACGGGCGCAGCTAGTGAGAATATATAAAGATTCGTCCTGTTCCATTATCATCTCCGCGGTTGATACTACGGGCGCAGCTAGTGAGAATATATAAAGATTCGTCCTGTTCCATTATCATCTCCGCGGTTGATACTACGGGCGCAGCTAGTGAGAATATATAAAGATTCGTCCTGTTCCATTATCATCTCCGCGGTTGATACTACGGGCGCAGCTAGTGAGAATATATAAAGATTCGTCCTGTTCCATTATCATCTCCGCGGTTGATACTACGGGCGCAGCTAGTGAGAATATATAAAGATTCGTCCTGTTCCATTATCATCTCCGCGGTTGATACTACGGGCGCAGCTAGTGAGAATATATAAAGATTCGTCCTGTTCCATTATCATCTCCGCGGTTGATACTACGGGCGCAGCTAGTGAGAATATATAAAGATTCGTCCTGTTCCATTATCATCTCCGCGGTTGATACTACGGGCGCAGCTAGTGAGAATATATAAAGATTCGTCCTGTTCCATTATCATCTCCGCGGTTGATACTACGGGCGCAGCTAGTGAGAATATATAAAGATTCGTCCTGTTCCATTATCATCTCCGCGGTTGATACTACGGGCGCAGCTAGTGAGAATATATAAAGATTCGTCCTGTTCCATTATCATCTCCGCGGTTGATACTACGGGCGCAGCTAGTGAGAATATATAAAGATTCGTCCTGTTCCATTATCATCTCCGCGGTTGATACTACGGGCGCAGCTAGTGAGAATATATAAAGATTCGTCCTGTTCCATTATCATCTCCGCGGTTGGTACTACGGGCGCAGCTAGTGAGAATATATAAAGATTCGTCCTGTTCCATTATCATCTCCGCGGTTGGTACTACGGGCGCAGCTAGTGAGAATATATAAAGATTCGTCCTGTTCCATTATCATCTCCGCGGTTGATACTACGGGCGCAGCTAGTGAGAATATATAAAGATTCGTCCTGTTCCATTATCATCTCCGCGGTTGGTACTACGGGCGCAGCTAGTGAGAATATATAAAGATTCGTCCTGTTCCATTATCATCTCCGCGGTTGATACTACGGGCGCAGCTAGTGAGAATATATAAAGATTCGTCCTGTTCCATTATCATCTCCGCGGTTGATACTACGGGCGCAGCTAGTGAGAATATATAAAGATTCGTCCTGTTCCATTATCATCTCCGCGGTTGATACTACGGGCGCAGCTAGTGAGAATATATAAAGATTCGTCCTGTTCCATTATCATCTCCGCGGTTGGTACTACGGGCGCAGCTAGTGAGAATATATAAAGATTCGTCCTGTTCCATTATCATCTCCGCGGTTGATACTACGGGCGCAGCTAGTGAGAATATATAAAGATTCGTCCTGTTCCATTATCATCTCCGCGGTTGGTACTACGGGCGCAGCTAGTGAGAATATATAAAGATTCGTCCTGTTCCATTATCATCTCCGCGGTTGATACTACGGGCGCAGCTAGTGAGAATATATAAAGATTCGTCCTGTTCCATTATCATCTCCGCGGTTGATACTACGGGCGCAGCTAGTGAGAATATATAAAGATTCGTCCTGTTCCATTATCATCTCCGCGGTTGGTACTACGGGCGCAGCTAGTGAGAATATATAAAGATTCGTCCTGTTCCATTATCATCTCCGCGGTTGATACTACGGGCGCAGCTAGTGAGAATATATAAAGATTCGTCCTGTTCCATTATCATCTCCGCGGTTGATACTACGGGCGCAGCTAGTGAGAATATATAAAGATTCGTCCTGTTCCATTATCATCTCCGCGGTTGATACTACGGGCGCAGCTAGTGAGAATATATAAAGATTCGTCCTGTTCCATTATCATCTCCGCGGTTGATACTACGGGCGCAGCTAGTGAGAATATATAAAGATTCGTCCTGTTCCATTATCATCTCCGCGGTTGATACTACGGGCGCAGCTAGTGAGAATATATAAAGATTCGTCCTGTTCCATTATCATCTCCGCGGTTGATACTACGGGCGCAGCTAGTGAGAATATATAAAGATTCGTCCTGTTCCATTATCATCTCCGCGGTTGATACTACGGGCGCAGCTAGTGAGAATATATAAAGATTCGTCCTGTTCCATTATCATCTCCGCGGTTGATACTACGGGCGCAGCTAGTGAGAATATATAAAGATTCGTCCTGTTCCATTATCATCTCCGCGGTTGATACTACGGGCGCAGCTAGTGAGAATATATAAAGATTCGTCCTGTTCCATTATCATCTCCGCGGTTGATACTACGGGCGCAGCTAGTGAGAATATATAAAGATTCGTCCTGTTCCATTATCATCTCCGCGGTTGATACTACGGGCGCAGCTAGTGAGAATATATAAAGATTCGTCCTGTTCCATTATCATCTCCGCGGTTGATACTACGGGCGCAGCTAGTGAGAATATATAAAGATTCGTCCTGTTCCATTATCATCTCCGCGGTTGATACTACGGGCGCAGCTAGTGAGAATATATAAAGATTCGTCCTGTTCCATTATCATCTCCGCGGTTGATACTACGGGCGCAGCTAGTGAGAATATATAAAGATTCGTCCTGTTCCATTATCATCTCCGCGGTTGATACTACGGGCGCAGCTAGTGAGAATATATAAAGATTCGTCCTGTTCCATTATCATCTCCGCGGTTGATACTACGGGCGCAGCTAGTGAGAATATATAAAGATTCGTCCTGTTCCATTATCATCTCCGCGGTTGATACTACGGGCGCAGCTAGTGAGAATATATAAAGATTCGTCCTGTTCCATTATCATCTCCGCGGTTGATACTACGGGCGCAGCTAGTGAGAATATATAAAGATTCGTCCTGTTCCATTATCATCTCCGCGGTTGATACTACGGGCGCAGCTAGTGAGAATATATAAAGATTCGTCCTGTTCCATTATCATCTCCGCGGTTGATACTACGGGCGCAGCTAGTGAGAATATATAAAGATTCGTCCTGTTCCATTATCATCTCCGCGGTTGATACTACGGGCGCAGCTAGTGAGAATATATAAAGATTCGTCCTGTTCCATTATCATCTCCGCGGTTGATACTACGGGCGCAGCTAGTGAGAATATATAAAGATTCGTCCTGTTCCATTATCATCTCCGCGGTTGATACTACGGGCGCAGCTAGTGAGAATATATAAAGATTCGTCCTGTTCCATTATCATCTCCGCGGTTGATACTACGGGCGCAGCTAGTGAGAATATATAAAGATTCGTCCTGTTCCATTATCATCTCCGCGGTTGATACTACGGGCGCAGCTAGTGAGAATATATAAAGATTCGTCCTGTTCCATTGGTTCTGAAGATACTCGTATGTTTCACAAGTAAGAAGTCATCATTATTTATAAAAGATAATTTCGTCATGCTGATGATATAATATAACCTGACCAGGTGTACTCATTTATTCGGAACATAGGCACATTGTGAACACTGGGTTTCATCAAGAAAATAATTAAATAATACGTTAGTAAAATTAAAAAATAATATTGTCAATACTCCGTATTGTTGAACTCCGGTCGATAAAAACATAGTTGGTCTCTGGAAGGTTCTAGTAAGATTGATTTAAAATGTTCCAGTAGCCACGGTCCAAATCTTCCACGACGTTCCATTAGTACAGAAACGTCGTGGAAGGTTTTGAACGTTTCCAGTTGGTACCAAAACATTCTAGAAGGATCGGGTGCTAGACGACGCAATGTGCGAGTACGTACAAGAACTTACAAAAAACAAACGGGACTTGGGTATCTGGCGACTAAATCTGGTGTATAAATACGGCACGCATCGGCTGAGGCAGTCAGACTTGTTTTGGCTAATCAATAATAATTTTATTAATTAACAATTTACATCGTTTTTTGCAATATTAAAAGAATAAAGAACATTACATTTAAAATCAATAAAATTAAAACAAAGTACGCTAAGCTCTACCAGTGCGATCAATATTTTCCGAAGCAAATAAACAGTGCTATAGTTAAGTTAAGTGATAAGTGTGTACAGTCGTGTTCAAAAGTAATTTAGTGTTATTTCCTGTTATAAAGTTAGTTTGTTATAAAGTTGGTATAAATTAATTTAATCCGAACCCCAGCTTGTAAAAATATCAATTCAATGCAGCTGTCGTCCGTCATTGTAGGCAAAGTGAAGTGTTTTTACGCGTGGTAATCTTAATTGGTTTTTACTCATGGCCCGAAAAAGATACACAATTGTGAATGAAAAATTAAGGATAATATTATACAATTTTACAAAAATGTACTAATTGATTTTATTCAGTTGAATAAAATAGCTGACGCACTGATTTTTGAATGCTCATATTAATTTATATTCGAGGAATAAATTAATTATACTGTTAACATTCTGATATTTGGTTACCTATTTTTAAATTGTCATTTATTACATGGAGGGCTGCCTGGCCGAATAATGCAAATCAAGCGCCACACACTTCAGAGGGGGTGATTTTTTTTAATTGATAAAACGAATGTTTTAGCAGGACAGATTTATTAATATCAATCAAATGTCATTGTTTTGTTTGATATTTATTTGTCTGTGGTGATATTCTACGAAATTTGTTGTTGTGCTAGGGATTGAAAATCTGTTTAATCCCATAAGTTAAAGTCATCGCGTCTTTGTTTCCTTTTAGATGAATGTATTTATTTATTTTTAAGGCCTTTTCTTCGATTGACAGGTCGTCTATACTATCGAAAATATCTATATTTCAATTCAAACAAACATTTCATTAATTTCAAACCATTTGTAATGAACAACACGCAATAATAACCTCAGACTAAACTGCATCTATACATCAACGACTCAATGTCCAATAAATCGTCCAATAAGCGGTTATCCGGCCGTCGAACGGGTAAATCAATTTATTCCTCAGTTAAGCAAGTTATTCATCGAATAAAACCTATATGACGATTGAAAAATCTTATGTTATTCGTCAAATAAACGATTGCTTATCTGAGCATTGAAAAATCGGCCCGTTGTCATGACAACATGATATCAAACATGACGGGTAAGAAACAGTATCTGATTGCTTATCTGGGCATTGAAAAATCGGCCCGTTGTCAAGACAACATGATATCAGAACATGACGGGTAAGAAACGGTGTAGTGATATTGTGATGTCTATTCAGAACGTTGCTCTGCTAAATACGACCTCACAACTTTTTTTTTCTGGTCAGGCTAACAGTTAAATCTTATCTAAAAGAAAAAACAGACTGCTGCAATTGCTGTTGGGATTAAATGAGTGTTAGAGAAAATATATAAAAATATAAAACAATGTATAAAAGAATAGACCGATGTGACATATCCCCCCTTTTTATATACCCCAAAGAGACCGTGGAGTGCCACGGGTCTTACGGTCATGTAAGTTTAAGAATTATTATAATTGAATATTGATTGTCGAATATGGTTTACACAATAATAAATGTATGTACATTTACATTAATTATGTAAACCTAAACTGGAAGTAAAAAAGCAACTTAAACTATGAATCTAATGAAGTAAATGGTATCATTATGGTATGTGCATATAATGCTAACTGCATTCCGTGCTGAATAGCAAATAGCTCGTATGAGCGAGATAGCTCTCTTGTCGCCTGTCTGTTCAGACTAGGCGAAGATATATTAGCATGAAAAACTTAGTTTCAATTAACACGGGTTTCATCACTGTTGGTATCTTGCATTATTCTTATTCGGCATTGAATATATTGTAGTAAGAGTAAGAGAGATGCCAGATCTCACACGTGTACGAGTATTTAGACCTTGATGTAAACGCTGGGTTTCGAATAGAAAATAGACATGTCATGTTCTCATTTACGAGAAAAAGTGATGTTATGTGATTCACCCAGGCTCAAATATGTAATTTTACAAGTGTCAATGTCAGTTATTTGTATTTTCTTAAATCTATCTATACTTGTAAAAAAGCAGTAACTAAAAATCTGTATATACAAAGATAATAAAGAAAATTGATACAGGGGGCTTAAAATAAGCTACTGAACAATAATACACATTTTTAACTCGTATCTTTCTGTTTAGAAGTTTGCTCGCAGATCACGTAAACACTACTGGACCGATTGAAATGCTGTTTTCATTGTTGGAAAGCGTAATATTTGACTTAAAATCTGATGAACGATGCGATGAGTAGCAGTAGTTCCGAGCAGTCGATAAAAATCTATTTGCCAGTGGTACGAGTACAAACAATTTTGTACTATACATATACATATAGAAAATGTCGACGCGTGCAAAGTCGCGGGCGCAGGTAGTCAGAATAGAATTAGTCTAAATAGTAGTGAGTAGTAATTACCCTTGAAGTGAACGAGGTGGGGTCCATGTATCCTGGAGTTCCGTATACTGAGCTATCATCCGGTTCCTGAAATAAAACATTATTTAAATTATTTTTGTTTTACTTGTTCAATATAATGGCAAATAGCCAATATCCAATTATCGCCACATCTCGATAACCTCCTTACTCTGTAAGTGTATGGAGCGTGTCATAAACATTAGGCTCTTGACATACCTTGAGGACAATCATCTCTTCAGTGACCGGCAATACGGATTTCGCCGAAACCTAAACTCTATCTACTGGGGATCTTCTCGCGTATGCCATTCACATACTGCCGCCGTCTCGCTTGCCGTCTCCCTTGATATATATCACACCATAAAAGAGTGGCGTTGTCGATCGTCTAGTCATACGGTGAAGGAAAGGTGATGAGGGAATCATAGGCTTTTGATCGGGTCTGGCACGATGGCCTTTTTAAACAAACTTATGCATATGGATTATGCAATCGGATAACTGTTTTTTTGAGGGAATTATCTATTCGAGTAGTCCTAGAGGGCTGTCAATGCTGGTGTACCTCAGGGATCGGTTCTCTCGGCTACAATGTTTTTACTGCACATTAATGACCTTCTGAAGCCCGGTACCTTTGGGTATGCAGATGACAGTACTGTAGTTGAGAGATACATTTCTAATGCTCAAGCCAGCTGCGACGCTGTCTAGCTTCAGAGAGAGGCTACGGTGGACCGTTTGAATTTAGCCTTAGAAACCGTGTCCGATTGGGGCGATGCTAACCTGGTTAAGTTTAATGCTATTAAAACACAGGTGTGTTTTTTTTGGCTAAAAAGAGTCTTCTAAACCGATCTCCGTCTTTTCGTAGGTTAACATTACCTTTAGGCGACCATATGGAGCGTTTGGGTGTCGAACTCACATCGAACCTGAATTTTGGGTCTTACATTGAATCCAAAGTCAATGTAGCTGCAAAGAAACTTGGTATTTTGTCTAAGGTTAGGCGGTACTTCACGCCGGGACAGCTTTTGAAACTTTATCGAGCACAGGTCCGATCTTTTATGCAGTATTTCTGCCACCTCTGGGACGGTTCTGCCAAGTATCAGCTCGAGGCTTTGGATTCAATGGAGCGACGTGCTATGAGGCTCATTGGGTTTGACACTTTGGTAAAGAGTAAGCTTCAAGTGAGGTCGCAAGCCTGTCGGTATTCTACAGATTGCACTATGGAGAGTGTGCACAAGAGCTGCACAATCTGATTCCCCCATCACCGTACGACTAGACGATCGGCAAAGCGCCACCCTTTTATGGTTGAAATACCTCGCACAAGAATGAATAGGTATCTACTAGGCAAGCGTGCTACACCTTCGACCACATCATCGCTTTCCATCAGGTGAGATCGTAGTTAATCGATTGCCTAGTAAGTACTTAAATAAGTACTTATAAGTTGGATAACATTAATAGCGTAATTGATTGCCAACGAACTCAGAGACGCTAATTAATTAATGCTAATAAAATAGCTTTCTACTTTGGATAGAGCGTTACATTGATGTGCCTTGTAGGCTTTGATTAGTGTCCAACTCTTATCATCCCGAGGATGCTGCGATCACCCAGTCCCTGTGTTAGTATAGACATCTACTGCAATCACCCAGTCCCTGTGTTATTATCGATATCTACTGCGATCACCCAGTCCCTCAGTTAGTATCGACATCTACAGCTATCACACAGTCCTTATGTTAGTATCGATATCTACTGCGATCACTCAGTCCCTGTGTTATTATCGATATCTACTGCGATAACCCAGTCCTTGTGTTAGTATCGACATCTACTGCGATCACTCAGTCCTTATGTTAGTACCGACATCTACTGCGATCACCCAGTCCCTGAGTTAGTATCGACATCTACTGCGATCACCCAGTCCCTGTGTTATTATCGACATCTACTGTGATCACCCAGTCCCTGAGTTAGTATCGACATCTACTGCGATCACCCAGTCCCTGAGTTAGTATCGACATCTACTGCGATCACTCAGTCCCTGAGTTAGTATCGACATCTACTGCGATCACCCAGTCCCTGAGTTAGTATCGACATCTACTGCGATCACACAGTCCCTGAGTTAGATCACCTAGACGCCAGCAGTGAATATGACAACACTCTATGGGATGCCTACGTAGCATCGACCTTATAACCCAGTAGACGCCTAGTACAGGGCGAACGCTTTCAGATACCACATTAGGAAAATAGACCTTATATAAATCCACACCCACTAATATTTGGCTGTAGCGATATGTAGCGAAATGTCGTGATAATTACCTGACCAATGAGCATTTCGTACAGTTGGTTGACAGAACTGTTTCCATTGCGAATAAATAGGTATTAGGCATCTACTGGGTTATAAGGTCGATGCCTACGTATCATGCGCCTGATGTGTGATGAGCTAGCTACTACGTACTTACAGCGATAATTCTGGTTACAACTTCTTCACTTATTGGGAACCACAGCTTGACCTTCTTGTAGAGCGGATGTTTCTCATAGTACGACACAAGCTCCACGAGGCTCTCAAACTTGACTGTTCCGATCGTGTACAAACGTCCCTCTTGCTTGATCCGGCAATGTTTTATCTCCTTTTCGCTTCTGAAATGGGAATTAAAAATAATATAGTGGAAATTAACTTAGAAACGGGTTATTTGCCATGCATATCATTTGTATTTAGTTTCTGATATTACAGCACCATTGCATTGCAAGTTCCTCGGACAATCTGCAGATTTGTCTAAAAACGTTAAGAAAATTCGCCTTAAGTCGATTTTATTAATACAAATCACTATGATTTGAATAGGTATATTTTAAAGTGGCACGGAATGATGCGGGTTCAACTCCTTCCGGAGTCAACATTTTTCATTAATAACATTATTAGGTATTTTCTTGCTAAGCAGGCGTAACGGTTCACAGTCCACAACCCATGCAACAATAGAATTTATATATTGTTATATTGTCTGTAATATGTAAACCAGTTAATGTTATAATCATAAAAAACATTAAAAAAACCTTCCTCTTGAATCAAACTTCGCCTAGGTGAAAACCGGAACAAAATCAATTTAGTATTTTTTGAATAATTTTTGCACGCGACCTACAATGACAGATGGACGCATTTGGTTGTTAGCTTACATTTCATATGAGGTAGAGCTGGCCTCTAGGGGTCAGAGTTTGTTAAGCCGCCCGACTGACATATCTTAACGACTGCTATCAATAACATAAGGAACCGACAACTTTACGTACGCACTCCAAAGCACGGAGCGAAGAAAAACAGCGCATAACTTAGAAAAGAAATTGGTGTGGAGCAGAGGACTGAACTCTGCATCTTTGCTCGCTTGGCTACCATCGCACATAGAAATTGGTGCGGAGCAGAGGACTGAACTCTGCATCTTTGATCGCTTGGCTACCATCGCACATAGAAATTGGTGCGGAGCAGAGGACTGAACTCTGCATCTTTGATCGCTTGGCTACCATCGCACATAGAAATTGGTGCGGAGCAGAGGACTGAACTCTGCATCTTTGCTTGCTTGGCTACCATCGCACATAGAATTGGTGCAGAGCAGAGGACTGAACTCTGCATCTTTGCTCGCTTGGCTACCATCGCACATAGAAATTGGTGCGGAGCAGAGGACTGAACTCTGCATCTTTGCTCGCTTGGCTACCATCGCACATAGAAATTGGTGCGGAGCAGAGGACTGAACTCTGCATCTTTGCTCGCTTGGCTACCATCGCACATAGAAATTGGTGCGGAGCAGAGGACTGAACTCTGCATCTTTGATCGCTTGGCTACCATCGCACATAGAAATTGGTGCGGAGCAGAGGACTGAACTCTGCATCTTTGCTTGCTTGGCTACCATCGCACATAGAATTGGTGCAGAGCAGAGGACTGAACTCTGCATCTTTGCTCGCTTGGCTACCATCGCACATAGAAATTGGTGCGGAGCAGAGGACTGAACTCTGCATCTTTGCTCGCTTGCCTACCATCGCACATAGAAATTGGTGCGGAGCAGAGGACTGAACTCTGCATCTTTGCTTGCTTGGCTACCATCGCACATAGAATTGGTGCAGAGCAGAGGACTGAACTCTGCATCTTTGCTCGCTTGGCTACCATCGCACATAGAAATTGGTGCGGAGCAGAGGACTGAACTCTGCATCTTTGATCGCTTGGCTAACATCGCACATAGAAATTGGTGCGGAGCAGAGGACTGAACTCTGCATCTTTGCTTGCTTGGCTACCATCGCACATAGAATTGGTGCAGAGCAGAGGACTGAACTCTGCATCTTTGCTCGCTTGGCTACCATCGCACATAGAAATTGGTGCGGAGCAGAGGACTGAACTCTGCATCTTTGCTCGCTTGGCTACCATCGCACATAGAAATTGACATAGCTTTATTGTGACAAAAAACAGGTTAACCATATAAGAAATTAAAACTATTAAGCACAAATTAAAAATGTATATAATCCGCGGCCCCCTCACTCCTTTTATAGCCAAAGAGTATATAAATACTACGTAAGAAGAGACGGGACTTACGTTTATGGAACGGATTTTGTGAATTTTATAAACGTGCACTGAGAATGAGTGCAACATAACAAAACTAATGACCATAGGTCTAATAATACTCTATATCGAGCATGTTAGCCAACATGAGAAACAGAAAAGGGTGTCTGCAAACAGTAGCGCATTTTTATCGATATCGATGTTTTGAAGAAAAGAAAACTCGTATGGAATTCTTTTAATTTATAATGGGGTTTACAATAATAATAAAGACATATTTTTTGTAAGTTTGTGGTTTTTATTACAAACAAAAATAATACAGTACACAACACAATTCACAAAAATAGAACAAGACATCGAAACTAGTCTCAAATCTTCCTTACTCTTTTCTTAATATTATAAACTAGCAGTGCCCCGCGATTAATAGCAGAGATGGAGTAGCATTTATTTTTAATTGGGTTTTTGATGTGTAATATCTTTCCGCTCGCTTTTCTGAAATCTTTGGGAGTGATTTCGTGAAAAGTGTTAGACAATGTGTAACCGGAAGTCTAACAGGAAGTCAGGGAAGCACGCGCTATTTGATTTGACCTATGAGCGCGTGCTGTGATACTTATCAAGCTAGAAGCTATCACTTTTTTATTTAATGTGCATAATAAACACTTCAGTCAGGAATAGAACTCAGGTACTTCAGACTATCAGCCGGCTGAGTTGTTAAGACATACGATTATCTAACGAAAAGTAAGAGCAGTTAGCTCAGATGAAGTAGTTGCTGATACACAGTTGAGTGACACAATGAGCGCGCGCGGTGCTAGAATGTTGCTTAATAATACCACAGTACATATTATATGGTCGCAAGGACTATAAATATGTAATATCAAGGTGCGATGTCAGATCATATTCGTCTACTGTAAGTCTCACTAGTTTTTTTTAAGTCTGTGGTTCGATAATGTTTGTCACAAATACTTAAGTATATTTTAATTCATGCTGCTTTTTGAAGGGTATGTATGCCAAGTCCTCTTTCACTTTTGCCCATTTTTAGGAACTGAAAATCAGTTTTTTTTAATAAAAATGGATGATTATTAGATTATTAAGCGGTTTTAGGCTACGCTACATTATGTATTTTATATGTAATCTGTTACTACGTTTACGTTTACAATACTATAGCGTGGAATGCAGGAGGACTTAGAATAAGATTAGGAACCAAATGTCGGATAACGGGTTAGAAAATTATCGATAACACCGGCACCGCACTAGTGCTAGCATGGTTATGTTATTTTCTTGAATATTATGAATGAAATTTTATTTTATTTTCCCGGCTATAATCATTTGTTTTGCTGCAGTTCCATTTTTAAATGTAGTTATTTTATGATTAATGGCCAGTCTTCACTTTTTCATTTATGTAAATTAAAAATATTTACATACTTATTAAAAACAAGCTGTGCCCGCGGCTTCGCACGCGTGTTAATTTCTCTAGGTTAAAACTACTCTATGTACTATTTCAAGACCTAAAATACCAATATACCAACATTTGATCAAAAACTTATTATCGATTGCTCGACTTCTACTGATCGGATTGAGATACCAAGTACACCAGTTGTTAAGTCAAACCCTAAGGCTATCCAACACTGAAAACAGCATCGCAATTGGTTTGGTTACCTAGTTTTTACGTCATGCGCGAACAAACATACAGACAAACTAACAAACAAACAGACACGAACAGAAAATATTATATTCTTGTTCAGTAGTTTTTTTTTAATTATTTTATTTTTCCCGACTATTTCGTTCCTATTGCTTTAATATAAGTATTTATTTGAAAGTAATCCTGAACTTTGATGCAGTTTATGTGTCCGTCAGTATATATTAATCTCAAACATGGCAAATAACGTGTATATGTAATGTACCTCATTATATTTTGAATAAAAGTGTTAAGTTTTGGTTTAATTGGCGTACATTATTTTCAGGAAAATGCCCCCCCCCCCTTCTCGTATCAATATTTATCTATTTAATTAAACATACTTTTGATTCCATAGTCAAACAGTAACTCTTACAGTTTCGTCATGTTTGTCTGTCTATACCTACTTATACCTGGTTTATGTCGCAGTCATTTTTTGCTGTTAGTACTAATGTTTGAAATTTGGCACACGTAAAATAAATCATAACCGCTATAGAGATGTACATATTTTTAAAATATTTTTTGTTGACTCCTGTACTATAATATGAAGGGAAGACGAAAAAAATTGTACCCCACAGTTGTACCCCATCGAGTGGGGTCTCCTTTATTAGATATTACTAGCTGTACCCCCGGCTTTGCACGCGTACTCATTTCTCTTACTTTCAAAGTACTCTACGTGCTATTCCAAGATTTAAATTACCAATTTTCCAACATTTGATCAAAAAATCTTCAGCCGTCAATCATTTTTTCTTCGATGGCTCGTCTTCTCATGACTCATCGGATTGCGATATCAAGTACCCGAGTTTTAAGTCCAACTTTAAGCTATCCAACAGTGAAAACCGCATCGAAATCGGTCCAGTAATTTTTACGTGATGCGTGAACAAAAAAAACAGAAAAAGAGACACATGTTTATTTTAAAAAAACTTGATGATTTAAAGATTTAAAAAAACTTGTGCAGTTGCTTATTTTAAGTACCCTAGACCATACATTTTTTTATTTATCTTCTTTGTACAGACTTTTTCGTACTTATTGCTTTATTATAAGTATAGATGTTAAACGCCTAGATGTACCAGCGGCTTCGCACGCGTGTTCTTTTCTTTAGGTTCAAAGTACCATAATGTGCTATTCCAGGACCAATATACCAACATTTGAACAAAATTTCTTCAGCCGTCAAAAATACTTTATCTATTGCTCGGCTTCTAACTCACCGGATTGAGATACCAATTACACCAGATTTAAATCAAACACTAAGCTATCTAACAATGAAAACCGCATTGCAATCAGTCCAGTAGTTTTTACGTGATGCGTGAACAAACAAACATACAGAAAAACAGAAAGAAACACACGACACACTATTGAATATAGAACGGCCCCCATTTTTATTTACAATATATGTTTTATTTACAGAATACGGGATAATGTCCCAAACATTATCCCGCGGGAACTCTTTATTTTTTCGGGATAAAAAGTAGCCTCAATTTTAATCCATCATATAAATTATGACTATGCCAAGTTGCATCAAAATCCGTCCAGTAGTTTCAGAGTGGTAAGTGTTTTTTTAAATAACATTAAACCCCAAACCTGCAGGAACCCTTTAACTTTTCGGGATGAAAAGTATCCTATGTCCTACCTCAAAGTATGAACTCAAATCATACCAAATTTTTATTTTCGGTGTGATGCACTTCCAAGGTGCAGACAAAGACAGACAGACAGACAGAAAGACAAAAGTTAAAAAATACAGTTTTGGCTTTAGTATTGAATATGGAACGGCCCCCAATTTTTTTTACAAAATATGTTTAATTTACAGAATACGGGATAATGTCCCAAACATTATCCCGCAGGAACTCTTTATTTTTTCGGGATAAAAAGTATCCTCAATTTTAACCCATCGTATGACTATGCCAAGTTGCATCAAAATCCGTCTAGTGGTTTCAGTTTCAGTAGTAGTGTTTTTTAAATAACTTGAAACCCCAATCCTGCGGGAACCCTTTAATTTTTTGGGATGAAAAGTAGCTTATGTCCTACCTCGTAGTATGAACTCAAATCATACCAAGTTTCATTTAAATTCATTCAGTAGTTTCGGCGTGATGTCTAGCCAAGATACAGACAGACAAAAATGAAAAAAAATACAGTTTTGGTTTAAGTATCGAATCCAGAGTAAGGTCCAAAAAAAATTTCATACGAATATTTTTTTGGACCTTTGCATTCGAATTGAGTCTTTTGAGCTCCACGAGTTCTTTTTTATAATTACTTGCTGCAAACCGCGGCTTCACCCGCGTGAGGAATGATTATGATGAAAATTATTAAATGTGTTATTCCATGGTAAGTATGGTTCCAAGTGAAGTATGATGATGATAAGAGGCTATAAGCTATCTCCATTCCAAATTTCATAAAAATTATTAAATGTGTTATTCCATGGTAAGTATGGTTCCAAGTGAAGTATGATGATGATAAGAGGCTATAAGCTATCTCCATTCCAAATTTCATAAAAATTATTAAATGTGTTATTCCATGGTAAGTATGGTTCCAAGTGAAGTATGATGATGATAAGAGGCTATAAGCTATCTCCATTCCAAATTTCATAAAAATTATTAAATGTGTTATTCCATGGTAAGTATGGTTCCAAGTGAAGTATGATGATGATGATGATAAGAGGCTATAAGCTATCTCCATTCCAAATTTCATAAAAATTATTAAATGTGTTATTCCATGGTAAGTATGGTTCCAAGTGAAGTATGATGATGATGATGATAAGAGGCTATAAGCTATCTCCATTCCAAATTTCATAAAAATTATTAAATGTGTTATTCCATGGTAAGTATGGTTCCAAGTGAAGTATGATGATGATAAGAGGCTATAAGCTATCTCCATTCCAAATTTCATAAAAATTATTAAATGTGTTATTCCATGGTAAGTATGGTTCCAAGTGAAGTATGATGATGATGATGATAAGAGGCTATAAGCTATCTCCATTCCAAACTTCATAAAAATTATTAAATGTGTTATTCCATGGTAAGTATGGTTCCAAGTGAAGTATGATGATGATGATGATAAGAGGCTATAAGCTATCTCCATTCCAAATTTCATAAAAATTATTAAATGTGTTATTCCATGGTAAGTATGGTTCCAAGTGAAGTATGATGATGATGATGATAAGAGGCTATAAGCTATCTCCATTCCAAATTTCATAAAAATTATTAAATGTGTTATTCCATGGTAAGTATGGTTCCAAGTGAAGTATGATGATGATGATGATAAGAGGCTATAAGCTATCTCCATTCCAAATTTCATAAAAATTATTAAATGTGTTATTCCATGGTAAGTATGGTTCCAAGTGAAGTATGATGATGATGATGATAAGAGGCTATAAGCTATCTCCATTCCAAATTTCATAAAAATTCGTTCAGCCGTTTGAGAGTGAAGTATAATGATGATGACGATGATGATAAGATGATATAAGCTATTTCCATATCAAATTTCAAAATCCGCTCAGCCGTGGGTTAAGTATGATGATAAGTATCCTATGTGTCATTCCAGGATATAAGCTATCTCCATTCCAAATTTCACCAAAATCCATTCAGCCATTTGAAAGTGAAATATGATGCTGATAGTATCCTATGTGTAATTCCAGGGTATAAGCTATCTCAATTCCAAATTTTATCAAAATCGGTTCTGTAGTTTGAGAGTGAATTATGCTGATGACGATGATGATGATGATGATGAAAATTGGCATATGTTTTATTCCAGAGTAAAAGCTATCTCCATTCTAAATTTCATCAAAATCCGTCCAGCCGTTATCACGTTAAAACTCCCCAAACAAAAAACAGACAACGTTTCACTTTTATATACTGTTGTGGGTTTTTATATTATACCCGTCGTAACTAAAAAAACGACAGCGTAATTCAAAATCATGGGCAGTAGGGTTTCTGGACTATAGACACTGCATTATTACTCACCTACTTGACAGACTTGTTGTTATATCGTTTCCATGGCAACGTAATTTCCGTTCCTTATTTTTGGTACCTT
Organism: Alsophila aescularia; assembly: GCA_946251855.1. NCBI lineage: Eukaryota > Metazoa > Arthropoda > Insecta > Lepidoptera > Geometridae > Alsophila > Alsophila aescularia. The sequence goes on from OX276373.1 coordinate 105,156,954, forward strand.
GGGTTACACTATTGCAATTTTTCGAATTTTTTGAAAAATAAAGTACTGCCCATGTTACTAACTGATAATGTAACTATCAATAGGCGAAATAATTTTTAAAATCTGTTCAGTATTTTTTGAGTTTATCAAACAAACAATCAAATCTTTCCTCTTTATAATATTACTGTAGATGTAGACAAAAGGTATACATAAGGGTACTGTTAGCCTTCCATAAAAAGAGGAAGTTTTATTGAACGCTTTGAAATGTAAAAACATTCTAGATTCATTCAAAACAGGATTAATATTTAATACAGGATTAAACTTAGGACACGAAATCAATTCCGAGTCGAATTGAAGCGTACGACCGCGCCATGCGGCAAGCGGCAACCCACAGGAAATAAGGGAAATCGAGTTCCCAGCGGGCGGTAGGTAAAAAGCGCGCGCAAGTACATCGAGTGAAACAGGCAAGCACAAAGAAACTACACCAGGATCTATGGGCAAGTATACAGGCTTGTAGACAGTCAAGGGAGGCTTTCCCTACTTCAATCCGTGATACTCCCGCAAACTTCTGAATCTTAAATGGGACAGTCTCCGACAAGTGGTAGGAATTGTCACTGGTCATTGTTCTCTTAACAAACCTACACAGAATATGTGTCACAGATAGCCCTTTGTGCAGAGGATGCATGGGGGCAGAAGAAACGGCCACGCATTTGCTCCTGGAGTACGAAAGCGTGGCGCCACTAAGGGAACAGTTCCTGGGAACATCTCTAACACTGAGGGAAGCCTGCATACGTGATCTGCTGGCCTTTCTGAGGGACATCGGATGGCTGGACTAGCTGTCGCCGCCCGTATCACGCAAAAAGGCCGACCAGCCTAGTTGCGCTAAAAAGCGCGAAAGTAAATAAGTTAGATTACCTGAAACTAATAGCAAATGATCCGTGCTCCTTCTCGCTGGGCCTGACGAGGAATGCTCCATCCGTGTTGGCCTTCCTTAGCAGCTCCTCAGCCTGCGCGCGGCTACAGTGCGCGTGGTACCACTCCTCCATTTCATGCTTGTTGGGCTGAGGCACGGGCTCCTTCAGCGTGATCAGGAACTCCTGGGGTCATCACAATATAATAATCTAAGCAAGCAATATGTAACATAATGTCTGTACATTGAAATTGCGTACCGCGGCTTTGTCCGCGTTTTCCCTTTTTACCCGACTGCGGAGGGTTATGTTTTTTTGGCGCGTCTTACAGCATATACGGCTTGATGGATTTTGATAAATGAGGTATCATTCGAATCGTTTTAATTACGACTGACAAAGGATATATTATGAATTGTCGAGAAAACTAATATGGCGGCTTACAGCTGTCGAATGAGGCATCAAATAATTTATCTTTTGAAGAGATTAGCTGGAACAAGCTCTCTTCATGCCTTCATCTGCACCTTATATTTCAAAATGAAGAATCTAATTAAATGTCTGCCGCTTTTTAATTTTTATTTCCCGAACAAAGACACGGGTGTTATAAAATTAGGGTGTGTATGACTGTGTGCGTGTGTGTATCTGTAGCATCGTAGCTCCCACACGATTTAGATGTGTTTTTTTTATTTGAAAGTTAATGTTATCGAGATGGTTCTTAACTATATGGCGACGGGGTGGGGGGAGGGGGTGAGAATCGTAGCTTCCAAACGAATGGACCGATTTAGCTGCGGTTTTTTTGTGTTTGAAAGCTTAGGTTAGCGACATGGTTCTTAGCTATAATGGGAGATAGAAATATAGGGGGGGGGGAGTGAGGATCAGATCGATTTTGATGCGGTCTTTTTATGTTTGAAAACTGATGTGATCGTGATGGTTCTTAGATATATGGGAGGGCGAAGAGGAGGGGGAGGAGGATCGTAGCTCCCAAACAAATGGACCAATTTTGATGCAGTTTTTATATTTGAAAACTGATATGAAAGAAATGCTTCTTAGCTAAAATGGCGGTGGAGCGTCGGGGGGTTATACATATATTTTATTTGTGCTTGTGTCCCCGGAGTTAGGTTTTTTGTTTTCTACACTAATGTAATCATTGATGTTTATGTTATTATCGTAATATTATTAAAAGGAAACATTTAATTTTTTATACGTTTGTATTTTTATATTATGTTTGTTTGTAATGTATAAACTGCAAAAATACAAAACGTAATGACACTTTGCCATGGAAACGAAATAATAACAAGTCTATGAAGTACGTGAGTAACAATGCTATGGTGTCTATGGTCAAGAAATATTACGATCGCTGCGGATTTTGAATTACGCTTACTGGCGTTTTTTTAGAAGTTACTGCGTGTATAATAATGCCAAAACTACATTGAGATATACATATTATGTACAAGTAAGCTCAATCTCACTTTGTGCCAAACACTCGCCGCAACGCGGAGACGCGAGTATATACTTACTAGTCTTTCTACGCCGCAACGTGACGCAATTGAGCTATTTATTATTATTTATTAACTTATTACATAACAAGAACATGTTCACGATTTGTTTAATAGAACCAGTAAACCTAGAAAGGTTTGTCTTGGCACTAGGGACCTCTTACAACCAACAAAAAATAAATAGTAGGTAACTGTTAACAATAATAGAAAAACAAAATGCCCGACAAAGCTCAGACTAATAAAGCCTTCTTGTAAAACCCTACAAAAAAACAAAAATTAAAGCCTTAAGTGAATACAGGTGAAAAGTGACCATTAACCTGTATTCACTTAATTTGCTATAAAATACGCGTTACACAATTATTTATTATCAATTTCTAAAATGAGTCGACGCGATACTGGGAGGCCGCCTTCTGTAATTCTGTAGGTGAAATTTATAGAGTAGGTAAAACAGATGACACTACCACAAGATTACCTATTTATGTTTATGAAACACCTATTATTATCCGACTGGACCGATAGGGATAATGTTTTTTGGGTAGATATATTATGTACGTATATGTGTGCTTCTTTGTCGCACGCTAGTCTAAACGCCGCGCCGTGATGGATTTTAATGTGTCAGATGTTGTTAGATTTGCATTCCCTGTGGGAGTGACATGAGCTATTGAAGAATTAAATATGGCTGGCGTCAGCTGCCTTTTTACTTTCCATACGGAACGATATGGTATAAAATTAAAGACATTAATGAGACGAGTTCAAACACATGCGACTGTATACTTATATTTTACTAGCTGTACCCGCGGCTTCGCACGCGTGGTCTTTTCTTTAGGTTCAAAGTACCATAATGTGCTATTACAGGACCAATGTCCTGTGTGTGTGTTATGTGCTTTACATTTGATAAAATTTCTTCAGCCGTCAAATATACTTTCATCTATTGCTCGGCTTCTAACTCACCGGATTGAGATACCAATTACACCAGTTTTTAAATCAAACCGTAAGCTGTCTAACAATGAAAACCGCATTGCAATCGGTCCAGTAGTTTTTACGTGATGAGTGAACAAACAAGCATACAGACAAAAAAAAACGGCATGAAAAGTATCCGATGTCCTACGTCGTAATATGAACTCAAATCATACCAAGTTTCATTTGAATTCATGCAGTAGTTTCGATGCGATGCGCGGTCAAGATACGGACAAAAACACAGATAGACAGACAAAAATAAAAAGTAGAACAGATTTGGCTTCAGTTAAAATATTATTTATTACTTCAATATTAACATAACTTTGGACCCATATCACAGAATAAATAATAGTACAAGTACCCATATCCCGCAAAAACCCTTTACTTTTTCGGGATAAAACGTGTCCTCAATTTTAACCTATCATATAACTTAAGACGGTGCCAAGTTGCAACAAAACCCGTCTATTAGTTTCAGCGTGGTACGTGTTCTTTCAAATAAGTTTCAACCAATATCCTGCGAGAACCCATAATTTTTTCGGGATATAAAGTATCCTTTGTCTTACCTCGTAGTATGAACTCAAATCATACAAAGTTTCATTTGAATTCACCCAGTAGTTCCGGCGGCGTGATGCGCGGCCAAGGTACAGACAGACATACAGACAAAAATGAAACAACATACAGTTTAGGCTTCATTATGGAATATAGTGTAACCTCCAAAAAAATTTTTTCACCATATCTTTAATGTACAGAATTTGGACCCATACTTCGCAGGAACCGTTTATTTTTTCGGGATAAAAAAATATTCGTAATTTTCACCCATCCTATAAACTATGTCTGTTTCAAGTTGCATCAACATCCGTACAATAGTTTCAGCGTGCTACGTGTTCTTTTAAATAATTTTCAACCCTTATCCTGCGAGAACCCATTAATTTTTTCATTCATTGAAATTCATTCAGTAGTTTCGGCGTGATGCCTAGCCAAGATACCGACAGACAGACAAAAATAAAAATAAAACAGTTTTGGCTTCAGTATCGAATACAGAGTATCATCCAAATAAAAAAACTAAATACCTGTTACAGTTTTATTATAAGTATAGATTTTGTCAATTAGAATTTTTGTATTCTGGTCACCAATATTTTCATTAATCACTGCTCATGTAGCTTTACATTTATATTTATAATATATTTCTTACTCTGTATCTGTCTAGATTTATATCTGCACTTTTTTAATATGTAACTGTATGATTTGTAGTATGTATTATTCATTATTTTATTTGTCTTCTTGTGTTGTTGCTTAAGGTAAAGATATATCTTCCTAACACAAGCTTTTTATACCTTTTGTAAGCCATTTATGATTTCGATTCTTGGTTGACCTTTTCTTAGCGAATATCGGAAAACAAAGATCAACGAATAGTTTGAACAAATCATGAAATTTTCTAAATGCTTCTTGCAATTGGTCTTTTTCGTATATGTTTGAAAACGTAAGAGATGACATCGACAAAACTACTCCATGTTTTCTCTACTGTAATCTCTGACACATTCAGTCCAGCTGACTATTTCAGATGATTTATTTGCCTTCAGTGAAAGCGTTTGTCTAGGTCAGACAGAGCGAGTTGATGCACCTCCGGGAGAACTTGTTTAATGTTGCTCGCAAATTGATCAAGACATGCTAATTTTCTCGTTGGAGTTTTTATATGCAATTCAATATTAAAGTTTTTTTAGCAGACTCTTCAATTCCTCGCAACTCTTCTTCTTGGTTTCAGGATGTCTAGATTCCAATCACTGCAAAGAATGATATTTTTGTGTATTTTTGGTATTCGTAATAATAATTGTTCCAGTTTTTCAAGAAATACTTTAGGGTTGCTATTTGGCGTTATATATACGCAAATATTAACTATATTAGACAATTCAAAACCACAGCACTCAAAATTATATTTACATTAATATTGTAAATTATTTTATATTTTAAACTATTTCTTACCATGATACATGACCCGCCTCTGTTGGAATCACGGCAATAAGATGTAACTAACTTGTAGCCGGGAATTTTATACAACATTTCTGTACCTTTTCTGATGAAAGTCTCAGTCAGACATAACACGTCTATCACCGAAACCTTCTGCGACAACTCTAATATTGCAAATACTAATTCTTCGGCTTTATTTATAGCACCTGCAATGTTCTGGTGGAATATAGTTAGGTTTGATCCAGTTTTAGGAACGAACAAATGTTTTCGTTTGTGCTGGTAACTTTGAATCTAAAAATTGGTCATTGGTACATGGTCTTAAGTTTTCAAAATTAAAAGGTATGGTACCTTTTTTGCGAGTTTCGGTATATGTCTCTGTTTTATTTAAATTCGATTTCTTATAAAAATCTTTCTGAATTCCCAAACTAGACTGAGATTAGTTTACACTGAAATAATAAGAGATGGTACCCTTTATTGCGTTGTTTACGCTGTTGACCCGGTTTACAGTAGCATTTGTCATAAAAGCTGAATCACCCTTGATTGGAACACCCATAGGTTATACCTACCTGTTTGTTATTGAATAAGAAGATAGTTTTAGCATGTAATTTGAAACTTAATTTTCTTACAAAGCTTCGTGAAACGTTAGGGTAGGATTTTCTAGAAGTCATATCAATACATGTAGAATTATCATAATTGTCAATCAGCTTAATTTTATAATTTAGCAAACGCTCATTTAGTTATGGGTTGTATTGAACATTAACGATAAACACATCATGACTACGTAGTCGGTATAACATATTACTCAAGTTTTTTGTCGTTAGCGCCGAGCAATAAAATCACAATGTCCGTCATTCAATGAAAGAGTTAAATTTTCAACATTTGGCTTGACGTTGCCGATGAATTCACAAATCCGCAGACATTGAACATACACTCGCGTTCGGATTGCACACGGACAACTGCGGAGCCAAATTTCGAGCTTGCTCGTCACCTCTGATACCAATCTTCTTTATTTTAATACACGTGGTGCCATCTATCGCGCAAGGATTTATTGTTGGCCTGGTGCCTGTGTTGATAGTTGTTGTAGTCAGAGTGGCTCGTTTCCTTTGATTTGGCTCGCATTCGCAGACGCTAGCAAGCTCATTGTGAGCGAGATATCTCGAGGGAGTATAGGAGTAGTTTTTGATCCATTCATTTCATTTTGCATTCATTTTTTTTTGTTTTTCATTTTGCAAGCGTTGATTTTCCTGTTTCAACTCACTAACTTCCAATAAATCTCCCTCCGAAGACAATGGAACGCTTTTTGTTGATAAATTAAATCCGTCAGAAAAAGTAGAACAATGTAACATGTCACCTATAGTTAAAACCGATATATCTAGGTCTGATTTTCTTCTCCTCAAGGGTTTTCTAAAAGTAACATTGCTTTTCGCCATGCTTCGTCTGTTGCAGACTTTTTTTAAAAGGCTCCCATTATGATACAAATGGTCAAGAGTTGTAGATTGTTATGCGCGTGTTATTGAGCGTGGAACAAGTATTTCTCGATCCACGAAAGTAGATCACAGTTGTAGCAAAGATCATAGATGATCTTTGGTTGTAGGTAATGAAACTGAGAAGTACGGTCGCTCCACAATAGATGGCAGCAGCTTGTATGGATCACACAATTTTCATAAAATAACGGCTTTGAGTATCAGTTTTATTTCTTTCTTTCAGCAATTGTAACTTGTTTTCCACTTAATTTATGTCAAGTTACTTACTTTTGCCTTGATGAACAGTATCGAATCCATATCTGGACATTCTGTCAAACTTACAGTTTTATCGTAAATTCCTGTTGTTATTGTCACTTTATGAATTTCTTGAATTATTTAACGTAGGCACTGATTTCCACTGAGATAACACTCGTGCTCATGATATGTCTGTATGTATGATAGAATCAGGCGTTACTTTGCGGAAATCCATATTTAAAATGAACAAAATAGAAAATATGTAGCTTACTTCCGCCAAAATTGTTAGTCAGACAAATGATAAATGGTAAAAATAAACAAAAGTAAAACCCCACGCTAAACAAACCCTACCCAAATTGAACTATTGTAAAATATAAATGAAAAGAAAGCTAAGGCCACAAAAAAAAAAAAAAAACACAATATAAAACCCCCACGCTAAATAAACCCTACTGAAATACAAGTATCGTAACAGTTATATATTTATATACATATATTACAAATACACAAACAAAAAACATATACCTCAATCCAAATACCAAACGTCTGACATCAATACCACACGTGTTTCGCCTCTGCACGAGGCATCTTCAGGTGATGTTGACTGCGAGTCAACATCACCTGAAGACCTGAAGACCTTCGTCCTTCGTCACCGACCATGGGAGGTTTTTGGGAACGCCTGGTTCGATCAGTGAAGAATTCGCTGTATGTTATATTAAAGGACCGAACGCCACGTAGCGAAGTACTGCTTACTCTACATCTAGAAGTGGAAGCCATTGTCAATTCTAGAGTGCCAGTTGATGGGGAAAGCGAGCGAGCGCTAACACTCTTTTTTCTTACAGGAACCACGTCTAATGATCAATCTTGACGAGAGTTCGATGATGTAGTAGAGAAGAGTGGATTGGCGAAAAGCGCAGCGTTTGGCGGATCATTTTTGGCAAAGATGGACAAAATAATAATTACCAATTCTGGTACCTCGGCAGACAGTTCCACCACATAAAGCACTGGATGTTGGAGATATAGTGATGATTGCTGATAGGAATCTTCCTCGCAATCTCTGGGCTTTAGGTTGTGCTTCAACAAAGTACCCGGGCAAAGATAATGTTACTTATGTGGTTGATGTAAAAACCAAAGGGGGTGTGTTGCGTCGGCCAGTGCGAAATTTGGTTCACCTAAACATTTAAATGCTGCTTCACACCGTTCGGGGCCATGTTGGCGACACTGGCCACTATAATGAAAAAGTACTGTATTTTCTAAATTTAAAATATATATATTTGAGCAGTGTCATACAATGTCATACATTATGTCAAAAACAAGACATAAATGAGTTCAACAGAAAAAGTGGTATAATTTAATGAGCTTTTATCCTCAACACTACTGTACAAGAATACAACATTTTAAATCGTGTCTCTCTGTCTGTCTGTACGTTCATCAGTAGTAAAAAATACTGGACGATTGCGATGTGGTTTTCACTGTTAAATAGACTATGGTTTGACTTAAAAACCAGTGTACTTCGTATCTCAATCCGTCAGATAAGAAGCCGAGCAATCGATAAAAAACTATTTGACGGCTGAAGGAATTTTGAGTATTGGTATTTTAGTTTCTGGAATAGCACATTGGGTAATTTTAACCCAATTTTGACCACGCGGATAATGCCGCGGGCACGGTAGTCGTAGTCACAGTAGTAGTACCGCGGCTAGTATTCTAGTAAAACTGGCATATAATCAAGTATTACAAGTAGACGCCATCGCCAGCCCTCAATATAATATCAATAATATCTCTATTTTTTTATTTTTTTTATTAAACTGCTGTGCCCGCGGCTTCGCTCGCGCGGTCATTTCTCCCGGTTATAAGTACTCTAGGTGCTATTCCAAGACCTAAAATACCAATATACCAACATTTGATCAAAATTTCTTCAGCCGTCAAACAGATTTTTATCGTTTGCTCGACTCATCAGATTGAGTTACCAATTACAACAGTTTTTAAGTTAAACCCAAGGCTATCCAACAGTAAAAACCGCACCGCAATCGGTCCAGTAGTTTTTACGTGATGCACAAACATACAGACAAACAATCAAACAAACAGACAGAATAATGATATTATCTTGTTCAGTAACTTATTTTAAGTACCATAGACCTTTTTTTAATTAACTTCTTCGCACAGACTTTTTCATCCTTATTGTTTTATTATAAGCATAGATAAATATTTATTACTTCAAAATTAACATAATTTAAGACCCGTGTCCCGCAGGAACTCTTTTTCTTTTAGGGATAAAAACTATCCTCAATTTTAACCCATCATATAAATTATGACTGTGCCAAGTTGCATCAAAATCCGTCTTGTAGTTTCAGCATAGTATGTGTTCTTTTAAATAACTTTCAACCCCTATATTGCGAAAATCATGTAATTTTTCGGGATGAAAAGTATCCTATACCTAGTAGTATGAACTCAAACCATACTAAGTTTCATTTGATTTCATTCAGTAGTTTCGGCATGATGCGCGGCCAAGATACAGACAAAAAGACAGCAAAAAAAAAACATTTTTGGCTTCAGTATCGAATACTGAGAACAGTCAAAAAAAACTATAGATATCTCACCTGACTCCGGAGCGGATGATGCCGATAGTGTGTGATGAGGCTGTAGAGGCTGTCGAAGGAGATGGTATCGATCAGGTAGTACTTGGTAACGCCGCGCTCCTGCTTCAACTTGATGCGGCAGTGGTTGACCTTCCCCTGCCGCCAGAAGGAGAGGCAGTAGTCGCCTACGAAGGTCACGCTCTCGCGCACCAGGAAAGTACCGTCGCCGAGATGGGAATGAGCTCGGAGTAGATCTTCCGCCTCCTGCCGGTTCCCCGTCAACTTCCCGTGGAACCAGCACTCTCCAAAGTGAAGTTCATCTTGTGGCACGTTCGACCCTTCCCCTTCCACCTCCCCGTCACTGTCGGCATCGGTCTCAGCCTGCGCGCTATAGTTCTCCGTGTAGTAAAGCTTATTTTCAGTCAACACGAAAGCGTGAGGGTTCCACTCCTTGTCCACGGGATCTTCCAGCAGCAGGATCCCGTTTTTAATCGAATCTCTCAGATCCAAATCCCTGCCGCTTTCCTCCTGGCGCACCGCGAACGAATTCTCTTCAGCGCCTTCCGGTAACTTCTTATGCTTCAGTATTACCTTCCGGCGAAGATCGTGCGGGGAGGGCAGAGCCGTTTCGTTCTTTTCCACGGGTTGGGTCAGCAGCATCTCGCCGAAGACATCTTCGAAAGCGCTCGCCATTCTCCTCTGCTGCGGCAGGGAGCAGTTGTCTTCGATGGAGAGGATCAAAGGGTAATCAGAGGTCACGAAAGCGTGTTCCTTGATCGTGCGCAGTACGTCCATGAATCTAATTTTGGTTGTCAAGGTGTGTCCATGGTAAATGAAGGGTGTGCCATCGGGTCCATCCCAGCAGTCAAGCTCAATGCAGCGACAGCCGGTCCGCAAGCAGCGCACGTAGGCTTCCAAAGACGATTCACTCGAAAACTGATCGCCCGTCAAGTACCTGAAACATTTTCTTCCTTTAATAGCTTGAAAAGCTTAAAGTTTTAACAACGCTGCCAAAAGAGATACAGACGTGTTGTGCGAAGATGAAATCCAGTAATGGGACAGCGGTCTTTTCATGTCCTGCATCACCACATCGTGTTTGCTGTCCCAAATGGTATTTTGCTTCGAGAACAGCATCTCTATGAACTGTAAAACAACATATTGGCTTGTATTTAACGTTTATCAAAATGATCCATAAAATTTTGCCACGTATTGATTGTAAAACTAATTAAAACCCGAAGCAGCAGTCTATTTCAATTCAAGAAACATATTTTATAAGCTGCGCTTTGCCGTTTAATAACGATGAAAAGAAAACAATCCAAGTTTCGGTTTATTACTAACGGACCACTCAAACCAGCCACCTTGGTTTGGTTAGGAAAATTTGATCTTAATTGATTACCTAGCTAGACGAATAACGCTTAAGTAGCATTACTAACCGTCCACATAGGTAAGCTATATCATGCACTGTACTCATCGTCTGTAATATCAGTTGTTTGAGTTCCTGGTTCAATAATCTATTTTCTAGGCAGATTTATAGTAAACATAATATGTAGTAGATATTTTTTTTATTTATTTGCTTAGTTACTTGACTATTTTTTTATTATTTTTTCATTCACCTTTAGTTTAGTTTTTAGGTTCACTAAGGTCACTCCTTCTTTTTAAATAAAAGTTTCATACAAATTTTAATGTGCACATTATTATTTTAAATATTGTTTCATGGTAGTCATTTCTAAAAGATTATTACGTTTACAAATATAATGGAAACAATTCTCATATAAAATACAAGTAGGTGGTCGGTTAGGATATCCTTAATAAAATATCCTGACAGACAAACAAGGTGAACAGCTGGTGATCGGTTAAGATCAAATTTTCCTGACCAACCACCCAAGTGGAAAGCTGGTGGTCTGATAAGATCAAGTTTTCCTAATCGGCCTCCCAGGTAGACCGCTGGTTGTCTTTTAAGGATACAATTCCTAACTGACCACCCCAGGTGGATAGTTTGAGTAGTCCGTTAGTAATAAACCCAAGTTTCAACAATATCCATTCAGTTGTTTCAGCACAGAGTAGTAACAAACATTATTCTATGCTTATTATTAAGCAGTAAACATCAAAAAGTCACAATTTAAAGGAAAATAATTTAAAAATAAGTCATGTGAACTTTTAATAAACTGATCAAGAATATACCTTATTTTTAAATGGTGTTTGTCTGTTTCTCTGTTTGTATGTTCACACATCACATAAAACTACTGGTCCGATACAAATGCAGTTTTCATTGTCAGATAGCTTAGGTTTGGAATTAAAAACTGGTGTACTTTGCATCTCAACCCGACGTGTAGAAGCCGAGCATACAATAAAAAAAAAATTGCGGCTGAATAAATTTTGATGAAATGTAGTATATTAACTAACCTATAGGTCGCGTCATGTAAAACGAACGCTGGCGGTTAGGCTGCGCATTAGGCGATTTATCGGTCTATTGTGTATGAGGTGAGCCGCGGGGCGGGCGGGTAAACGAAGCGAAAGACTAATTAATAAAGCCAAAACTGTATAATTATTTTTTCATTTTTGTCTGTCTGTTTGTCTGTATCTTGGCTAGGCATCACACCGAAACTACTGAATGAATTTAAATGAAACTTGGTATGATTTGAGTTCATACTACGAGGTAGGACATAGGATACTTTCATCCCGAAAAATCAAACGGTTCCCGCAGGATAGGGATTGAAAGTTATTTAAAAAAATCACTTACCACTCCGGGTTTTAATGCAATTTGGCACAGTTATAGTTTATACGATGGGTTAAAATTCAGGATACATTTTATCTCGAAAATATAAAAAATATAGAGTTCCTGTGGGATAATATCCCAAATTCTGTATATTAAAGTTTTTTTTTGGTGCCGTTCTATTTTCAATACTAAAGCCAAAACTGTATTTTTTTAAGTTTTGGTCTTCTGTCTGTCTGTCCGTCTGTCTGTCTGTACCTTGGAAGTGCATCACGCCGAAAATACTCAATGAATTCAAATAAAGGGTTCCTGTGGGATATGGGTACAAATTCTGTACATTAAAAATATAGTGTTTTTTTTGGAAGTTACTCTACTTTCGATAATGAAGCCTAAACTTTAAGTTTTTTCATTTTTGTCTGTATGTCTGTCAGTCTGTATCTTAGCCGCGCATCACACCGTCGAAACTAGTTTATGAATTCAAATGAAACTTGGTATGATTTGAGTTCATACTACGAGGTAGGACATAGGATACTTTCCATCTCGAAAAATTTATGGGTTCTCGCAGGATAGGGATTGAAACTTATTTAAAAGAACACATACCACGCTGAAACTCATGAAACAAGTATATGATGTAGTAGTTATATGATGAAATTTAGGACACGTTATATCCCGAAAAAGTAAAGGGTTTATGCGGGATATGGGTACTTGTACTATTATTTATTCTGTGATATGGGTCCAAAGTTATGTTAATATTGAAGTAATAAATAATATTTTAACTGAAGCCAAATCTGTTCTACTTTTTATTTTCGTCTGTCTATCTGTGTTTTTGTCCGTATCTTGACCGCGCATCGCATCGAAACTACTGCATGAATTCAAATGAAACTTGGTATGATTTGAGTTCATATTACGACGTAGGACATTGGATACTTTACATCCCGAAAAATTAAAGGGTTTCCGCAAGATAGGAGTTGAAAGTTATTAAAAAGAACACGGATCACGCTGAAACTACTGGAAAGATTTTTGATGCAAATTAACACAGTCATATCTATACATATCATATCATATCTATACTTATGACATGGGCACGCGTGCGAAGCCGCGGGTACAGCTAGTACTAAATAAAACACAACTTTCGCCTTTATAATTTACCTAGCTGTGCCCGCGGCTTTGCCCGCGCGGTCATTTTTCTGGGATATAAGGATCCTGAGATCTTCCAGAACCAAAAGTACCAAAATCATTAAACTTTGTTCAGACGCCAAATGTTTTTTTATTGATTGCTCGAATTCAGATTGAGATACCAAGTACACCAGTTTTTAAGTCTTACCCTATACTATTCAACAGCGAAAACCACATCACAATCGGTCCAGTAGTTTTTACGTGATGCGCGAACAAACAAACAGACACAATTTAAAAAAAACTTGTTCAGTAGCTTATTTTAAGCAGTTAAGTCCATTTTTTTAAAATATCTTCATTGTACAGTTTTTTTCGTACTTACTGGTTTATTATAATTACTAGCTGATGCCCGCGGTTTCGCACGCGTGGTTATTTCTCTAGGTTAAAAGTACTCTATGTGCTATTCCAGGACTTAAAATACCAATAAACCAACATTTGATCAAAATTCCTTCAGCGGTCAAAATTATTTTAATCGTTTGCTTGACTCATCAAGTACCCCAGTTTTTAAGTCAAACCCTAAGCTATCCAACAGTGAAACCTTATCGCAATCGGTCCAGTAGTTTTTACGTGATGCGCGAACAAACATACAGACAAACTAACAAACAGACACGAATTTAAAAAAGGTTCTATTCTTGTCCAGTAGCTTATTTTAAGTACCCTAGACCATTTTTTTCTTAATTATCTGCAATGTACATACATTATCGTTCTTATTGATTTATTATAAGTGTAGATAGATAGAATAGATAAATAGGATTATCCAATAAAGATTGTCAGTTTGCCAACACAGTGATTGTTAATAAATTACTTCATAACATACAATATTATAATGATCACAGAGACAAATATTATACCGATATGATTAAGTTGTTAATTATATTAAAAGTTTATTAATATAAAAATTATACTTGTATTATGCTTAACCATTTAGATGGCATTGCTGATCTAATCGGGCCTCTTGGTATATAACGATCAATACTGAAACTGAGGTCAAACATACCTCAGCCAGAGTAAAGTAAGGCTCCGAGATGTCCCTCTGCGGGTCGCGCAGGTAGTCTCGGATGAACTGCGAGGCGCGCGCCTCGTCTTCACCGAGTCTGTCGTGCTGCTCGATACGCAGGAAACTTTGGAACTCTCGCAGAGTGATGGTGGTGCCACTCGAGCAGTACAGCGAGTACTTATCGAATATGTCGTGCACATTCTGAGGAACAATTGCAGGCTTTTAGTTTGACGTACCTTGTACAATACTTCATTTTGTGGCCATACCTATACAGTCCTAAACTCAATGCTGTGGCATCACAGATGGTAGATTGCTACAGACAGTCACCCTAAATACATTGGGGTCACACTCGACCCAATACTCGCATACAAGTGCCACTATAGAGCTTCACCGTGCGTCATCTGTACTAATAGCCTCCCTCTGAGTTTTACTGCCATGAAAATGCATGCCTCATGTGGCATCGTTATACCCAAGCAAGAGAGGTCCTTTCATGAGACATGTTCGTTAAAGTTTTTAATATTTTAGCATTAATGCCTGCAAAGCGAGAAAACATGTAATTATTGTCTTGACTGATGTCTCAAACCCACCAAGTGTCCGCATGGAAATAACAAACAAAATATAAAAATTTAAGCAAGAATTACACATTCAACATTCACTGTCATGACCCACCGGAAGGATGACTGAAAATTGTAAAAAGTTTCATCACATTTACTGACAAAGATGGCCCATGCAAAGCTCAGTTTATTCATGGCAACTGTGGTGCCGAATGCACTTCAGATCATACAGTACAAGCTTGTATTACCAACATGATTTGACGATACAACAGGAAAACTATTTTAAGAAGAATTTACATATAAAATAGTGACTTACATTTTCATCAAAAATCAGTTTCTGATAGAGGATGGAGAAGTCATCGAAGCTGATTTCCCCTCGCTTAGTAGTGTCTACCTCTTGGAAAATGTCTCTGAGTTTGCTCGTAGAGATCTTACAGTTGATTTTTGGCAGGAACGCCTTAACTTCTTTCAGAGTTATCCTGGAGAACAAAGAGTTCAATCACTTACCGAACATCATGTTCAATAACATTACGCTGGCTTGACGCATGGTATTGCTACATTAGGTACATGTTCAATAACAATTGCTTGGCTTGATGCATGTAAGAGCTATATTACATTATTCAATAACAATTGGTTGGCTTGATGCATGGAAGTGCTTTACATGTTCAATAACATTTGCCTGGATTGACACATGTAAGCACTACTGGTTTCTATATTTTTTATAATTTGTTTCGCACTAATAGCCGTAAACTAGGATACTCCCTGTGCTATGAATAAACTAAGGTAGTAGACAGACAATAAATAAACAAATCAAATCACACAAAATTTGTTTGCACCTTGCAGGATTCGAACCAGCAAACGTCTGACTTTGCAGTCAAGGTCACTAGCCACCAGGCAACTGGTTGTCATTATGTGTTTAATAAGCGTTTCAGAAACAGGCTAGATAATTTCCGCAATTGTACTGCTAACCAAAAACCTATGGCAACATAGAGCAACAATGTTGCAATTATTGCCGCTATTGCAATTGCGGCAATAATTTCTGAATAACTAGCGCATTTCTAAGGACCTACATGTTCAATAACATTCACCTAGATTGATCAAGATAGTGCTACATTACAAGTTCAATAACATTTTCTGGGCTTGACGTTTGGAACTCTATACTATATGTTCAATGATCGATAACATTTGCTGGGCTTGGCTCATGGAAGTGCTATATCAAGGCTACTCAACCCAAGGCCCGCAGTGCCAAGGCCATATTGTGGCCCGCAAATAATTATAGGTGGCCAGCGTGTACCAGAAGAATAAGTCCTGGTCTTGGAATAAGAATAAGTCTTGTCAGATGCCCTAAAGCGGCCTGACAAACTCTGAAACCAGAGGCCAGCACTACCTAAGCTCATACGACAAGCAAGGAAGCAAGTACGAAGCTAAAATTGGCCCAAAAAAAGAGGCCCGGGCAGCCGCGTAGGGCGCCGTTACCTTGTTTAAAATACCTATATATTTTTTATTATTATTCAGCCTAGTTTGTCCCTCTGCAGGGCGTGCCTTTATAGTAAGTCAATTTTTAATATTCATTTTTTCACATAATTACATGCTCAAAGCGAGTGCTCGTGCTGAAATTGGTTTTCGTACCGTGCTTTGGTCTACTGCTCGTTGAGAAAATATTTGCTCCAAATGATCGCACTCGCTACGCTCGCACTGTACTGCCTGTTAAATGAAGGAAAAGGTGGATCCTGTTCTCATTCAGTTTTATACAATTACTTCAAGAAATAATTGGAAATTATTGGGCCTTGTTATTATTGGCTGCTTTCATAGTTATATCTTTCAATGGGTCCATAGTGTTTTTTACTTTTTTCATTTTGCGCTCGCTTTGCTCGTGCCTCTTAATATCACCTATTTTCACACACAGAGAAAGAGAAAAAAGAAAAGAAAGAAATAATCGTTTATTCAACACTTCTCAAAATAAAGTAGCAAATTAAAATATAAATTAAACATATAAATCTAAGTGTTGAAAGGGTCATGCCTCAGCATAATGCCAAGCGTCTTCGACACTTGACGCTGATTTTCAGTCACGGCCCAGAGGGACCAATCACTAAAAATAATTATGTAGTAGTTAATGAAATTAAAAATAATAAAAATACATAATAGATATACACATATATGATATATTTACAATAAATATTCAAATAAAACATACATATAAATATTGGAAGATACATATGAAATAAAATATATACATATATAGAGGAATTAGATGAATGTCTAATTTACTGTAAATTTTCACACTCATTACGCTCGTGTCTTTTAAATGTTATATTCAGTTTTCTCCTTCTTATCATGTATCGGATAAAACTCCAATTTTGCACTCGCTTTACTCGTGCCTTTTTTATAAGTTTTCGGATTTTATCCATATAGAAGATCGATCATAAACATTAGTTTTTCTATTCAAAAAGTATAAGTAGCATTTCGCACTCGATACTCTCGCGCCTTTTTGGTAATATTGCATGTTTCGCAATCAATGGGCTTGGCATATGGACATGCTATATTATTTGTTCAATAACATTCGCCAAGATTGCAAGTGCTAGGTTATTATATAATCAATAACTTTTGCTAGGCTTGATGCAAAGATGTGCTATATTTTATGTTAAATAACATGTGCATGGCTTGATAAATGGAAGTGCTACATTAAATGCACAATATCATTTGGCTACCAAATTGTTGGTCTTGGGGCACTGGCAAACCTGCTCTAGTGGCAATGAAGATGAATATAGTAATAATGGCTTGGGGTTAAGTGATTGAGACAAATCATGCCTTCCAGTTGTAATTCTGATTTCTTCTGTGGCTGAGTCCTGTGCAGTATATAATTTATGATAGAGACCAACCACCTGACTAATATCGCAGTTAGGGATTGTTCTAGGCCCAAACTTGTGTTGTGTAGCTGAAGATACCCAATTGCCCTATTGTCGTCGATGTTTGTAGCTGGACGCATTTTTTTTTTCTATTGTACTTTCATATAATGGATTATTATGTATTTATGATAGTGGAAATAAATTAATTTTGCATTTTTTTTTTAGAGTGTAATCTGTGATTTTCATAAAAGCCATCAATAACATTTTTATATTATTTAAATATAATAATATGTACTAATCAAGAATGTTAAGAAATCATGATTCCTCACCATCAAACTAACGAGTGTAGCATAGCAAATGGAAGTTGTGTAAATGTGAGTGTGTGGATGACTAACACAGGTGAGGTTTTGCTGCAATGTGGCAGAAAAATGTGTGCATGCGTCTTGTGGATACAAGTGGATCGGCATAGTCATAGTAGTGATATGTTGGGTTTAGTTGAGTAATTCTTTTTTTTAAACATTCTAGGTACTACAGGTAAAAAATAATTCACTAACAATCTATAAGATCATGTACTAACAACGAAAACTGTGGATTAGAGAATATTTTAAAATAGATATATTCATTTAACAAACTTACTTTTCATTTGAGTTCTCAATTGCATAGAACTCTTTTCTCAGCCATCTTTCTATCTGCAGCGGATATGATGCACTAATAGCTTCTTCAATGAGGAATCTGACCCCTTTCACCCAAGCCTCACATTCTTTATCCGTTTGAGCTGAAAATTTTACAATAAAACTTCTATTTCAAACACTTAATTAGCACACTATTTAAATCAGCTAGCTCAATATTTCAATGCGAATCTGAAAACAGACCACAAATGCACAGAATTCATGAGTCAGTACAAGTGGAACTGGTAAAATTAGATGTGTTTACAATGCATTTGATAATACCTGCAAATGACGCTGAGCGTAATTTGAACTCTGTGCCGTAGTAGATAGTGAAGCATTTGGAGCTTTCAAGACGCTTGGCCTCCTCTGGCCACCGTTCGAAATCTTTGGAGAACTTGCCGACGCGCACCTCTTTGATGTCTCTGATGTCGAGCGCTCCCTCGTAGGCCTGCCGCTGCGGTGCGCTGCTGCGCGACCATATCACCTGATGCGTCTCTCGGCGCACTGACACCGAGCGGCGCTCCGGCCGCTTGCGCGGGTAAAACTTGAGCACAGAGGACCCACGTTCGATGTTTGATATCAGCTGGTCGGCCTCATGGATCAGTCTGTCGTTGCCACCGTTGAAACAAACCGCACTCATTGCACTTCCGTTGATCCCTCCGGATGTGAATAACACGGCGCCCGAACCTCACCGCATGGAATTAAGTTCCCTGTGCAGAGTGTTTAAATAAATTCACTGACAGTGAATAAAAATGTATTAGTTCTCGTGCCAGTGTAAAATTATGTACACAGACTAGGTAGAGATACTACGTATATTATGTACACAATAAGCTACGTAGGTACCTACCTATGCTACGCGCTAGCTTTATGCAAAGAGTATTTAAATACTACGTAAGAAGAGACGGGACTGACGTATATTGGAAAGGATGTTGTGAATTTTAAAAAAAAGCGCTGAGAATAAGTGCAACATAACAAAACGAATGACCATAGATAATAACACTCTATATAGAGCATGTTAGCCAACATGACAAACAGAAAAGGATGTCTGCAGACATAGCACATTTTTATCGATATCGATATTTTGAGAAAAAAAACGTATAAGGACTACATTAATTTATATGGGGTTTATAATAATAATATGTTTTTTCTAAGCATGTGTTTTTTATTACATACAAAAATAATACATTATATAGTACACAACACAATTTGTGTCTTTTTCCCTTAAAATAATGTCTAGTCTTCCTTACTCCTTACTTAATATTACAAACTAGCAGTGGTCCGTGATTAATAGCAGTTAAGCAGTAGCATTTTTTTTTAAATTGGTTTGTTTCTTTTTGTTGTCGGTGTTTCGAAAATGTTTGCCACAGAAATATTTAATTCATGTAGCTTTTCGATCGCTATGTATGTCAAGTCCTCTTTATCGGTCACATGTATCCAGTTTTTGCACCTGAAAATAAGTTTTTTAATTAAAATTAGATGATTATGTGGTTTTAGGCTACGCGACATTAGGTATTCTAAATTTATACTTTTACTACGTTTACTATTATATAGTGTGGAATGCAGAAGGACTTATAATAAGATTAGAACCAAACGTCGAATAACGGGTTAGAAAAAATATCGATAACATCGGCACCACACTAGTTCTAGCAAGG
Source organism: Alsophila aescularia (assembly GCA_946251855.1). Classification (NCBI taxonomy): domain Eukaryota; kingdom Metazoa; phylum Arthropoda; class Insecta; order Lepidoptera; family Geometridae; genus Alsophila; species Alsophila aescularia. Next base: position 105,177,150 of record OX276373.1, read on the forward strand.
CTATGTTATATTGTTGAATAATAGGAAAGAAAAATCATTAATTTCTTGTACCTAATCGATTACCGAATAGATTTACCACTTACCAATCTTTATTCAGTGGAAATTTAGCCATAAATGTTCGTTTTTGTCCCATCGCTCTAACATATCGCAAACCACAAATTTCGCAAGTTTATAGCTCATTGCATAGAAAACTTTCAAACTCAATCACACTATTATTTATTTCATGTAGAAACAAACACCTTCAAAGCATTAAATACATCAACAGACGATAATTATCACAAAATCAACTTGCCTAATAATTTTGGAAACAAAGTTAAACCACAGAACACATATTCATAGCGAAGGCGTGCAAGAAGGTCATGCATATAGTGAAGTAGAAAAGATAGCCGCCATAGAAATTAGCTCACGTTTGATACAACAGTTACGAACATTTTTTTACTATGCTGTTTCGCCTGACTGGCTTTATGTATTTTGAATGTACAGTGTTGCCATGTCAAAAATCATATCGACGGTGAATCTATTTAAAAAACCCGGTAGATTCTAAGAAATTACGGTAACTGCACCAGGAAAATAAACGGTGTAAAATACGGTGTACTAATTGTTAACAATACAACAAGTTTACCGCACAAATCACTGTTTATCGGAAAAACTAGAACATGTATTTCATGTGAAAAAATACAATTTCATATTTTAATGCAATGTTACAAGAAGTCGGATAAGATGGAGCCAAATAAACTATTACAGGGGCCCGTTCACTTAGACGTTCGAGGACGCACGGATCACCCGCGCGTACACTCGAAATCGTTCACGGTGTCGTCGGGCGTTCGCCTGGGTCATCCGAAAAATAGTAGGGGAGGGGAGGAATAGTATGAAACTGCCACTTGACAGTTGTCAGTTCTATGTGGACGGCCAAAGTCGTTCACTAACTCAGGATGATCGAGCGATAATCGCACGGATGATTCGAGCGTGTAAGTGAACACAGCCCAGAATAGCAAATGGCGGCTGCTTATGTGTGCGTGAGTTGATAATTTGTGCAGTTTTGTGGTTGATACACAATATCATCACAAAAGACTGCATTGATTTTGTTTGTGAGAACTTGACAAAATTAATACGACTATTTATCAAGGACAAGATGTCGCTTCGATGTGGCAGCTGATTTGCATAACATGGGTGTATTTAATTGCGTGCGTGATGCTTGTGCGTACGAGCAGATTGACATATATTGTTTGCTTAACTTTCGATTCGGCGATGTGGAATCCATATTTTTTAAACATTCTTGCAATGTACCTAATGTAATTCTTGTAAAATTACTTGAAATTAAAACGTATAATACACCCACTCAAATTGGTATTGTATTGCTCCGATCAACAACTAATCCGTAAGGTTATGGATGCGTTCTAAACGTAATTTAAGTGGTTTGTTTTTGTTTAAAGAATAATACTTTCAGAAATAATGTAACGTTGCCATAATATAATTATTAATTTTATTATGGTTTCGAAGAGTTGTCTTTTTTCATATAAATAAGCAATCTTAGTAAAATATAGTTAAGGAGGTAGTAATATTCGTACCGCTGCAAATTACGGTAGATTTTTGTCACCGTTGTCATGTTTCGACGGTAGGTGGTAAATTAGTGCTGATTACGGTGCATTTACCGTAATTACGGTGCACATGGAAACACTGTGTATGTATAACATTTCCACCTACGAATAAGTAATAAGTCAGGAAACGTAACAGCGTTAATAAAATGACCCAACAAAAGTCATGCCCGAGTAGGTGGGGCTTAAAAGTCGTGTCCAGCGCGTCATCAGTCGTACATTTTTCATGCAAGCGAGCACACGTCATATCTTCGCGTACGTTTTAATTTTATCATTGTGAACTACAGCTGTGAATCATCATGCCAGCATGTGTTGTGAAGTGGTGCAGGAGCCATACAAGATTAAAATGTCCAGGGATCACTTTTCACTAGTAGTAGTTGCAAAATTATAATTATATTCAAAAACGTTCAAATACATTATCAAACCGCGATGGTCAATACTATGCAAAATGAAGTCAGTCAATTTTTGCACTAAAGTTTAATTTCTACTCGATGAAATTTTGAAATTAAGCTGTTATTTTTTTCACGCAGATGATTCATACCTAAGAAACGTCAACATATTTAGGAGAATACTAAACAAAATGAGCAAATAAACAATAATGAACGATTACAGTTGGTATGTAATATAGGTTCGGCTTTTTCGACTCATGGGAATAACAATAGCATTAAAAGAACAGTTCATAGTTTGATCGAATTAAAGCACGTTTAATTTTTCAGGCTAATGAAAATTCACCTTCTGGAAATTTTGAAGTGTTTGATTTACCTGAGTTGCTCAAAAAAACAAATAATGCAAACCCTCAAGGAATAAGGCACAAAAACTTGTAAGATTTCACAATTTTTTTTGCACTTCATATTTAGGTTTGATAGGATTTTTTATTTTAGCTGTATATGTGTATCTATTTCAATTAGAGTCAGTCTTTCATAGATTTGAAACTGATCTTCAATAAGGTTATTTTCAGGAGAATAATATCAACACTGAATGTAAAGACGGTGTTGTTTTCGGGTGAATAATATCAACACTGAATGTAATGACGGTGTTGTCTTCAACACCGTCATTACATTCAGTGTTGATATTATTCTCCTGAAAATAACCTTACCAACCAAGAAAAAGAACCAAGAAAAACAAAATTAAAAAATAATCTTATTTCAACCGAAGTCTTTAGTTTTGAAGAAAGAGGATCATGCGTTACGCCGATAAATATACCATCGTCAGATATTGAATCTGCTCTGAATACTCCTAAAACACACATTTTAAAGCAAAAACTAAGAAAAAAACTATTTTGGCAGTATAACGACTATCACAGATCAGAAATCTACAACGCCCAAATAAAAGATTAACTATGAAGAATATTTCACTTAAAATAATTTATCCCAATTGAAGAAAAATGGATTTGGCGATACTACAGAAAATACTGCATTGAATGATTTTTCGGACGATATAGTTTTAGCCCTTAAAAGGAAAAAGTCAAAAGTTACTTTGATCTTTGATGGCTGTGCATCTAACATCGCTACGGCTAAGATGTTGGGTTGCAATTTTGAAGACACAAACAATTCAAAATCGTTTTTTGACCACCCATCTACCGGAGACCCAGTAGTTGTAATATTAGATCCATTTCATATGGTGAAACTTGTGCGTAACACATTAGAGGAAAAATACACTCGTAGATAAAAACAAGAAAAAAAATTTGAGTAGGCACATTTGCAGAAACTGAAAAATGTTCAAGATATCGTTGGATTGCATTTTGGGAATAAATTGACAAATCGGCATCTATACTTCCGAAATAATATCATGAACGTGAAACTAGCGATTCAAACCTTAAGTCAAAGTGTAGCTGATGCGATTAATTTTGGTTCGCAACAGTTAAACATGCCTGATTTTCAAGAAACAGATGCATCTGTTAGCTTTTTAGAAACGTTTAACAACCTTTTCGACATACTAAATTCAAGACCGACCGATACGGGTTTAAACACCCTTTTTCAGTGGTAGAAAAAGAAAAACTACATGACGTTTTGGATCAAAGCGAAAAATGTATTAAAGGTCTCTAAATCAATGTGCAGTCAAAAAAAACTCGAACAGTAAATGGACAAAGAGTAACAGTATATACTAACTCTTTGAAACCAGTGACCAAAACTCAGTCCAAAACTGGACTTCTAGGACTCCCCATATGTATTTCAAGTTTTAAATTACTTTTTGCACGGCTAGTAGAGTTACATATATAGAAATTTATTTAACCATATTAAGCCAAGATCATATTGAGTTGTTTTTGGAGTGATCCGCAACCACGGCCGTTGCAACAATAACCCAAACGCCTGACAGTTTATGGAAATATATAAAAATAATTTACTGAACTTGAATCCCAGCTCTAAATTCACAGGCTGACAGGAGGACATTCCGTTTTAAATTTCTCAGTATCCGTCTTCACTACATTGCGAAGAAAGATTCTCTTTTAATGTCTTCTGGACAAAAACTTAATAAATTAATTATATTTCGTGGGACAAAGAATTTAATGAATTGTAAAAAGTGAGCCAAAAAAAAAACATTGTACAGTAATATTGTTTTATTACTGACTTGGTCCGGTCCACTTATTGCATAACATCGTCCACGCCGCTATGACTCAGCTGTCATAGCAGACATTGCATTACGCGCGTGAACCAATCCCTGCTTTCGTTCTGAATTTAAACCAATCACCAAGCATGTCTATTTGTAACCTCTGAAGTGATTCGTACTTTGAATCTTACGTCGTTTTGGTTTGAAGTAGGGGCACTTTTATTGTGACATTTTTGAGGATAAATAATCAAGCAACGTGACTATTTGTGATATTTTCAAAACTCTCCGGGAAGTTTCAGTAAAACGTACACCATTTTACTGATTCGTGACATTGACATTTATTGACTGTGACTTGACAATACTAAAAATAAACTAAACTTGACATTGGCAAAATTGCTAGTAGGCTAGTGCCTCCGCAGAAGCCATCAAAATAAAAGAAGAAGAAGACCTTTGTCTTCTCCCTAAAGTTCATCTCAAAGATTCTTGGTCGAAGTATTGTGAAAGTTCCAAAAAACAGAAGGGCAAACCCTATGGTGACATTCAACCAGAGATCCCTAATGCTCCATGGTTTTTTAAATTTCGCATGGCTAATAAAACTACCACCTCCACAATATGCCGACTACGATTGGGTCATTCATGTACTCCTGGTCTCCGAAACAGTTCACCTCTGCACTGGAAGATATATTCAAGCTTCTGAACTGGAACGGATTTGGTGTTAACATCAATGGCGAATACATCACTCACCTTCGATTTGCTGATGATATAGTCATCATGGCTGAAACCCTGGAAGACCTAAGCACAATGCTCATTGACCTCAATATTGTTTCCCAACAGGTGGGCCTTAAAATGAACATGGGCAAGACGAACATCATGTTAAATGCCCATGTCGTACCCATGCCGGTTTATGTTGGGAATTATATTATCGAAGCTGTTGATCACTATGTCTACTTGGATCAGACGATCCAATTGGCTAGATCCAACTTTAACAAAGAGGTCAACCGACGAATCCAACTCGGATGGGCAGCGTTCGGGAAATTACGCCATATCTTCTCGTCGCAGATACCGCAGAGCCTCAAGACGAAAGTTTATAATCAGTGCGTGTTGCCAGTGATAACATACGGCACTGAGACGTGGTCGCTAACTATTGGTACAAAAGCATACAAAACATCATACAAAAGCTCAGAGTTGCGCAGCGTGCAATGGAGACAGCTATGCTCGGTGTTTCACTACGTGATAGAATCAGAAATGAGGAAATCCGTAGAAGAGCGAAGGTTACCGACATAGCTCTCAGAGTTTGCAAGTTGAAGTGGCAATGGGCAGGCCATATAGTTCGCAGAACCGACAACCGCTGGGGAATAAAGGTTCTCGAATGGCGACTACGAACAAGCAAGCGAAGTGTGGGGAGACCCCCCCACACGATGGACCGACGACATTGTAGCCATCGCCGGAAGTCGGTGGATGGAGGTGGCCCAAGAATAAATGTAAGGTTTTCAATGCTTAAAAAAAACACGAGGACAAAAGCTACGCTACGCTTTACTCCCGCCATCCTTTTCTAACCTGTCATGGCCAAGTCGGGACTCGCCTAGCGTCTATATTACTAGCACTGTATATTACACGAACTGATATATTATACAAATGCATTATTCTATGAATGTTTTGCTAAATATACTTGTAATAACGAAACGCCGCTACAAAGAGCTACAAACAGCTGTCAAAACATGTAGCAAATTATCCCTTCATTAATGATCGATTTCGTACGTTTTTTCATACTTAACCTCATTTGTTTATGCTTTTTCTCAAAAACTTTGAAATTCACCTTGGGATAACCGCCACCATCCCTTGCAAGGGGAGCCCTGCAAGAGGTGGTGGCGGTTATCCTCCCTCCTTCTCTCACCCCCTCCCCTCCCCTAAGTACAAATGTACATATACCGATTCTAACGAACGAGCCATTACGCTTACTGGCGTAGATATTATGTTCCTTGAACCTAACCTAAAGTAATAAGTACCTTAGCCAGTCGCTTACCGCGACGCGCACGTGCAGTATGCGCGCTGCAATGAGCAATGTTAGATATATCGCCACCCGATGATCTATTAGTAAAATAACACAAATATGACTTCCTTGCACAATTGCTTGAGACACATTCCTGACAAGCATGCTGACAGTCCGCTGTCCTAGTACGATATTGTATTCCTGGCTGATGCATCGTTGGTAACTGCCCACGGCGAAAATGCATACAGGTGTTAGGACCTGTAGGTCCTAACACCTGTATTGTTGTAACAATGATTTTCCAGGTAGGTGTTTAGACTGAGTACGTACTAGGTACCATAATAATAAAATAATGCTGTTCTTCCAGATCGAAAGGATCTGGAAGAACAGCATTTTAAATTATTATTATTAAAGATCCCTAAAACGTTGCCTATTAATCCTCACGACCGCGATGTTCTGACGCGGTCGTGAGGAGGTAAGGGTGAGGATTGAAAGCCGATAGTAGGAGTCCTATCGGCTTTCAATGTATATTGCCGAAATCCATTTTAAAATATATTAATGTTTGTCGTGTAACTTTGGAAAGCCGATAAAATTCGATATATTCGGTAAGATTAACGTAATTATACCGACAACAATTGTCAAAAATAAGATCCATGCTTCCTATTGTCGTTATAAATCGATATATTCGATATGATTTACTTATCGACTTTATGTCGTTCTCGATAAAGTGCGTTCCGAGCCACCGACCTCGTTTTATCGAATATTTACGTCAAATTTGACATTGAAAATCGCCCTCCTGGGGGCCGATTCTCACGAATATCAGAATAGATATATTTCGAAAAATGTATATGGCATTTTCGACATTTATCTACTCGAATCGGGGCCCAGGACTGCACAGTGTTTCATTAAGGGGCTGTTCGTTTTTTAGCAAATGGCGAAAATAACTGTTAAAACGCTAAATATGATCACATTTGGCGTTTTCTTTCGCCATTTGTAGGCGAAATTAGCGTTCTGAACGTAGACAGAGAAACCAATAGAAAATTAGATAGCTTTCATCGCACTCATACAAGACAGAGAAGAACTTATGCATAGGTCTTGTGAAGAAATGAGAGATAACGATATGATCTTTTGTTGCTGGTCGCCTGCCGGTTTTTTCAAGGTCAGCACACCTCTGTGATTAACACAAACCATAACCAAACCATAGTTTGTGAGAAAATTATTCACCTTCGTGTATTGCCGGCATTCGAGATGAATGTTCCATAGACTCTTTTAGTATTCTGTGCCCAAACTACACGTTTTTTTTAAATAAAATGATTTAGTTGCATTGGTTTTCATTTGTATCAATAGTAAATTCAATATAATGTAATATCGTACGATGTTGATAATATGTATACAGAATAGAAAGTTTATTCGAGAGAGCAAGGGCACCTACAACTACTTAAATGCCTTAACCATTAGAGCTACATACATAAAAACTGTTTAAGCCTTGTCATAGGCCCTCTGGCTGCCTGACAAACTTTGACATCAGAGGCCCAGTATTACCTCATACGACAAACAAACAAACTGTGTGAGAATACCTTCCGTGAATTTTGGGAATGTTTGATTAAAATTTAAAGATTTCGGAAAAGACAGTGTGAAAGAAAAATGGTAATATTAACAAAAAATAGCGTCCCCTTTCCTTGAATGGACCAAAAGTCTATATGAGATTAATATTAGTTAGGTTAGGTACTAAAAAAGTTAAATAATATTTAAAGGTTATATACATACATTTGAGTACAAAATGATTGCAGAAATTTAAAGTGTGAGAATTAAATACAGTAGAAAGAAAACCTGTGGCCCAATTACAGAACTTGGCTACAATCGGATTATCACTTTTTTCATAGCAATTTCGACTCTATCGCAAGGCATTAGTGGTTGCGATATTGAGAATTCGATTGAAGCCAAGTTATGTAATCGGGCTGCTGATCACTATCAAAGAGACCGACCAGCTACTTTGTACAGAGATGCCCAAGCACTGACAGTCCGAAAACTCTACGTTCACAAAGCTGTTGTCACTTACCACAAAATATTAAACAAACTCTGGATAACATAAACACCTGTAGTACACCAGTAAAAAGTCGTAGAACCAAAATTCAAGTCCCCGTCGTTAAATCCGCTACGCTTATGCTAGACGTGTCAGTTACTATGCCATTCCATTCATCTATAGGCGCACAATGAAGCTATAATCTCAGGGATAGCTCGCTTTTCAGAGTCAAAATGAAAGTGAGGAAATGGCTCCTCACACTAGATTACAATGCAACAGAGTCGCTACTGATCATTCAGAAATAATATGTACCTAATTCCTTTTTAAAGTGCGCTCACACACTCTTTACCCTACACAAAACACATACACATATAATAATTATGAGTGACAAATTGTTAAGTTCTTATTTTTATTTGTCATTGTTAAGATTATATCAACTTCAGTTATGTTAGTTTAGTAGGTACTGATGTTCTCTAAATCGTTATTTTGTTAAACGGCTACGGCCTCCCATCAGACAGGCAAGCCCTAGTGAGGGGGCCCTTAGAAATCATAATACGAATATATATAAACAGAATGTATTTAGTTAAACCTAATATTTCCTGTTTCCTAGAGCTTTTGGATTTTTTTTTTATTTATTTAATATTTTGTAGCTATATTCCTGTCTAACTTATTGCAGTTAGACAGGAAGAGAGCTGGTCGGTCGGGAATTAATTATTCTCATTATGGGCGTATTTTTGCAATGTTTTCGCCGTGACACCGCGTTTTTATGTTGACACGCCCTATTTTAGACCATGGTCACCATAATGTTGCATGTCACCAGTATGTATGTACAATTTTTCATGCATGATACACCTTATTTAATCTATTTATTTTACGCTGAGGATGGCCCAACAAGGATGACATTGGTATATTATTATACTGTAAGCATGTTCAGTACAAAATGTTTGTAGAAATAGTAAAAAAAGTAAAAATAGTATAATTTGCAAAAAAGAGACAAAACTTTAACGGTTAACAGATTTGCGCGTCATTCAAATACGATCGACCTTTGGACTCGTATCACATAGCGTTCAGCTGGTGCTGGCGGGCTTGGAGTGTCCCGCGACCTCGTCACAAGACAGTCGTTAAAACGTGAGTTCAAATCTCACCAAGTGACTTCACTTTTTGCACTGTAGAAAGATATGATATAGCGATATAAAATGTCAGCTAATAAAAATAACAAACCAGCGTGTGGAAAATATGTCAAATGCAGTAGATGTTGTAAAATAGTAGGCATCAAAGAATATTTCTTAAAGTGCACTTCATGTAAGCGCACTCTTGACTTGACATGCGCTAATGTAGCAATAAAGCGTTATTTTTTAATGGATAATGGCCAGAAAATAAACTGGAGCTGCCAAACCTGCTTAGAAAAGAAGGGACGGAGAGATAGAGAGGTTTCAGCCAGTGGTAAATCAAACACACCAGTTTTGCAGACGCCTACTAAACAAAGAAAAATAGACCAGATCATCTTCAAGACAATATATCACGATGAGAAGTACCAGGGCGCAGATGCAGTTGTCACTTTCAGATAATGAAGAAAATTCATTTTTATCAATTGACTCTAACCACAGGCGAAGTCTTCCGGACTTATCAACTCGACCTTGTGAAGAAATAGATGACCTGAAACATACAGTCAGTGACTAACAACAACAGCTTAGCAGCGCTCATACAGATATAGAAAACCTTACACTTGAAAAAAATGACTTAAAGAAGGAACTCATAGACCGTGACACAAGAATTAATAATTTAATGAGGATCTGCACTCCTTCTGGTAAAAAATCAAGGAAGAACTCAAAGAATGTCTTGTTTACTACAGAGATTGAAATACTGCCTGAAAAATCTGATGATTCACAGTCAGACCATGGGCCAACTTTACAGATATCTGATAATGCAAATACCAAGCCAACCATTATTACTATCGTACTAACAACCTATAAGTGATACTTGGTCATAGTGATATTTTATTATCATTTTACAATCACCACAGTTACACCTGGCACAATAATAGCATTTAAACAAAGTGATCCTGACCTAATCATTTCGTACACAATCACATTGACCATATTGGTTATAATAACATCACATTGAACCGACAGTACCTATGAACAATAAAGTAATATAAATAGTACTTAACTTTTTTAGGAATTACTAATGCTGTTGGCCTTATCAGCCTCTACAGCTTGAACCGGACTTGGGGGCGGGCGCTCACAAGCACTCCGCCGCAATGCGTGACGCAGAAGGCGCAAGGCAAAGTTAAAATTTAGACGACCCGCACGAGGGTACCCAGGGGGTACGGCCCTCGGCTTGGACGGCCGTCTGATTACGGGGGTAACGAACTAAACACCCATGGATCGCTACCGTTAAGTAGTGATCGAGGGGGCCCTGAACAATGGCTAGGTGCCCTTTGATTGACTTTTATAACTGACCGCCGATTCGTAATACACCTTTGAGAAGAATCGGCAAGAAACTCGAAGGCGAAACATTGCCAAGTCGAGAGAGCCTTTATATAACATTTTCGAACATCCGACGCTGTCAGAAGCCATCCGAGACGAAGATTACCGACATCGTCCGAGCTATTTGAGTCGTTTGAAAACAGATCAACGAATATCTACCATTTACTTTATTAATTACATTAGTCATGTCTGATAGTTGTATTGGAATACATTATAATAATTATGGCATAATAATACAGATGTTTCATAGTGATGACATACATCGTAAATTTACACGTGGTACTTTAATTTTCTTTAAAGTAGTCAATAATTCGTTCTGAAAGCTGGATACATAACATTTACAAGTACCGAGTATTATTTTTATACATTTCTATATTTACGATAAGTAGTAATCTAACAAATGCATGAAATGTGGATCATATGCACATTGCTTACATATAACCATCGTTTGTGGCTCTTTAATTTATATTCAAAATATGAGGATGGTAATTATATAGACACAAAAATGTACAAATTTCCCGTCTCATGTGACTCAAGTAACAGATATTTTCACAACAGATGTGGCTCTTATACAATTTCATATCTATAATTTGTGGCTCTTCATTGTTCGTTGACTTTAGTGCAATGTTACATCTTTTCAGATGACGCCGGCATGCAAAACGTCAAAACTCCTTTCATACCCTATTTGTCGAATCAACGCAATATTGCCAGATGTCAATATTGCAAATGGGTCATTTTAGCGTCCTATTTAAATTTGTAGTACCATTCTGTCACCACCCGTGTCAAGTGTTTTTTTGTTCATTGCAAGTGATTTTACATTCCCCACCAAAGTGATCAAAAAGCAATTACATTGAATACTATCTGATGAAATCATTCTAGAATTACCTGTGGCAACTCTGAATCCCACTCCCGTTTCCTTTATGATAAAAATTGTATATCTGACTTGAAATAATTTGAAATTCCCATACATCAATTATTCATCCCTGATTTAATTCCACACTTTGTATTGATTACCCACGAAATCCGAAATCGGTGTTTTTCTTTATTTCTGTCAATAATAATACTCATTTCCGTTAATTTTCGTTGTCAACAAGGAACAAACAAGGAAAACTTATTGTTTCATAATGTTCATCTGTCAGTATGTTACAGTCATTTTATTGAGACACTATGAACACAACGACGTTGAAAATTTATATATAACCGCTACATAGGTGTTTAATAAACAATAAAAAAATGCCTTTCACGTTTTTACTTTTCATGCATGGGACAAAACATGAAAGCTAAAAAAAACTCGTTGAATAGGTATTTTAAACTTATTAGGAAGTTTCTTTAGCAGTTTTTTTAAATTAGGTTTTATTTGCCCCTAAGATAATATAGTATAGGAAAGTGATCTTTTTGCAAGCAGTTGAATGTTCCCCCTTAACTTTTATTAAAGTCTTATTTCTTATCACGTTTTTATTAAGTCACTTTCTTGTTTGTCTGTCGTTCTGGGTCGAATCTTTCAACTCCAATTTCGAACACTTCCCGGCTAAAAAACATTATGAAAAAATGTTACATTTACATTTTCTGCTTTGTTAAACCTTGAGCCTTACATAAATTTACTAACAAAATAATCATTTCTATCTAGAACTGACTAGTTTACGAGGTATATCTAACCAAGTTAACGCTTAGTTTTTCCCTCGTCAACTCTGAACAAATTCCATAGCGGGAGACGGAATCCAACTGTAAGAACAAATGCGTTGGTGCATTACATAAAAATCTAACGATTGAAATGAGGTATTCATTGTTCGTCTGTTGTTGACATAGCTAAGAAAGCTTCTGTATATACTCTACAACTTATCAGCACAGAATCCCAGAAATCAGTCTATCCAGCCAAATAGACTTTCATATTTATTAATGCAAAATTGCAAACGCAAGGCTGGTTACATTTTTTAAATACATCACAATGAAACAAAAATTAATATTAAATAGCATTCGAGAATGAGCCATTGATATTTTTATTACATCATCTTCTGTAGATCAATCATACACTTAAATCTTATAATAATGTATTCATGATTGTAGCATTAACGCCTGCTTATCGAGAACATAATATCTAAAAAAATAAATGAATCACATGTGAGAATCGAACCTACGTCTTCCACTCCACTTCACAGCACAAAACATATTAGTAAATCTTGAAATAATTTGTAGGTGCTATCAAATTTTTAATCTGACAACACTGACTACTTTAAGTTTCCTTGCAAAATATCAGAAATTGCAAATAAACTAAACATTGCAACTTGCGCGTTCATTTCCATGATGTGTGCCTACTTATAATTTTATTGTAAGTAATATATGAGCCACATTTGAAAGTGAAAATAACCATCAAATGTGGCTCATATATATTTTTTAAACATAAAACCATAGTGTGTTGATCATATATAGGGATTAAATTATGAAATTGTATTTATCGGTAGGTTGTTTAACCATCAAAATGTGGCTCATATATAGAACATTTTACATAAAACCATAATTTGTTATTCGTAATTATTATAGATTCAAAATGATATTAATTTTGTAAGCTTAGCAAAAAAATAATACAAATATTCTTTACATGTAGGATAGTCTTAATAGATTGTTTTTTTATACTTTTCTTCTTAACTTAATAACTTTTTTTGGTTTTCTATGACATAAACAAATAAAAAGGACAGGAAGACCGAAGCATTTCGTTGGCATTAATCCTGAGTGTCATTCAAAAGAGTGCGCAAAATGCTCAAGTTATTAAATTTATAAATCAAGATTAAATATTTGAGATAAGACTCAACAGTTTTTTTAGTCATCATCATCATTTTTATCAGACTATACCTGTCCACTGCTGGACGTAGGGCTCTCCTAATGCACGCCACTGAGCTCGATCTTCAGCTGTCCTCATCCATTTTCTTCCCGCTGCTTTTCGCAGGTCGTCACTCCACCTGACCACAGATTGTCATACACTACGTTTTCCTAAACGTGGTCTCTACTCAAGAACTGAAGTCCCCGATGGTTATCGGTTCTTCGGGAAATTTGATCAGCCCACTGCCACTTTAGCTTGCTTATCCTTTGAGCTATGTCGGTTACCTTGGTTCTCCGTCGGATATCGTCATTACTACATGAATAAAATCAATTATAAAATCTATGTATTTTTTTTCTTCCTGATGATACAAAGCGATCATGGCGAAATTAACTATTAAAAACGCTAAATACCTATGATATAATACAATACAAATACACTTTATTGCACACCAAAAAATAATACAAATAAAGATATAAATTATAAAATAAAGAGTACAATTGGCGGTCTTATCGCTAAAGAGCGATTTCTTCCAGATACCTTCCAGTCACTGGCGCAATAATATAGTAAATTAACATACATCACTACTTATTACAATATAACAATACATATTTTGTGATTACATTTTCCGTTCGCTTTGGTCATTTGTGGGCGAAATTAGAGTTCTGAATGTTTTCGATCACCGTTCGTTTTGAATGTTTAGGTGACATGTTGACATAGAAAAATCGACTTTATTTGCTTACGTAGTAGTTCGTTTTTCATTCGATTTGGAAAGGATCGCTAGTGTCAAAAGTTGCAAAAAGAGCAAAAGTGTTGAAAATGTTCAAAGAGAACGGCTTGTTAAAAATGTGCATTTCGAAACCGCCCACAACGCCATCTCTTCATCTCGAATGCAGGGTAAAAAGGTTGGACGTGTTTTCGCCACACCTTTATCTGTCAACTGTCAAGTTACTGTCACTTCAGGCAGCTTATTGGCGCCTATATTTTTGTTTGGCTGACTGGCACGGTGAACGGTGCCTGGCGGACGGTACGGCCGACTACGGCCGCAGAGAGTATACAAATTACTTATACTACGCCGCGGCTGGTGCATGAAAAATAGTGATTATATTATCTTTGGGTGCATGTAACTTTTAATACGGTACGGGGTGAATGTAAGTATAACTTAATTCATATCGGGTTCATCCTGAAGATTCAACAAATTAGTTTTTGTTTTTCAGACAGTAAAAAGGGAGCAAAATCTTTTAATAGCTGCAGAGACGAGTCATGTCTGGAAGAGGTATAATACTATTTTAAACAAATAACTTTCAATCGTACTTTTTTCAACGTTCTAATTTCAGGAAGAAATCGCAACCATAACCAGGCGTCAGTTTCGAGTAAGGATGCGGCTTCCCTGGCCGGGGACAGCCCAATCTTAGCCGTGTTTCTAAATGCCGCGAGGAAACTAACTGCCCGGCAAGACAGGCATGAGAGACTGGTCAAAATATCTAGAGACATCACTGTAGAGAGCAAAAGAATAATTTTTTTGCTCCATGAGGCTGTTATGTAAGTAAATCAAGGATAGTATGTGAAACAGTATCCAGATGAAAGATCCATAATTATGGTAAAAACGAAAAGAAAGCACTATATTGTGAAAAGAAGGCATGTAGCCTGATTTTCACAACACAGTGCTTTCCTTTTTTTTTGATGATGTTGCTGGTTTCTCCTGTTGCCTTAGGTAGGTCCAGTGTAGATGCACATTTATCGTGATGGACGTGTGTCTCCCCTGAGGGTCCCCCTTCCCCGAGGGGGGCCATCACAGTTCAGTAAAGTTCTAAAAAATACAACTTTGAATGTTATCGCTCCGGACGCATCCACTCCCACTTGAAAAATTCAGCCTGTATATTTATAAAATAAAAGGATAAATTGTTAGAAATGAAATTTTACTAAGATTTAGGAAAATAGCAATCTTATAGACAAAAGTGACATCACCCACAAGACGTCCACCCCTTCCAACCGGTTCTCTTGAAGATTGATGGAGGAGGCCTATATCCAGCAGTGGACTTCATGATGATGATGATGGCATGTAGGAGGAGTACTCCATTGAGTGTCGCTCCTTTCTTGTGTAACTATCATAGCTCTATGATGTGTTGCCTTTTTAATCTCTTAGGGTAATTGATAGTGGTCAATTGTGTTGCCAGGTGGTTGGGATGTGTACTAAGGCGGTCCTTGTATATTGCTGAGTATGACTTTATCTCCTCCTTTGACCATGTCTATCTCTAGTTCACTATGCAACTCATCAGTTTTTAAAAACCATGGCACATTTGACAGACTTTTTAGGATGCAATTTTGTGCTCTGTGTATGATTTCGATATTGGAGTTACAGGCTGATCCCCATAGTTGTATGCCATAAGTCCAGATAGGTTTCAGGACAACCTTGTACAAGGTGAGCCAAAAGAAGTCATCCGATGTAAATTGGCTTTTTTTTCTAAATGAAAAACTTCGATTCTGTTTTTTGATTATGTTTATTTGAACCTTTATAATTTTATTGGTCAAGTCGAGAAAATTATATCGGCCAAATGAACGCCGTTACAATTGATTGCCATACGGGCTCGTTTTATGGCATTTTTCATCACTTCGGGGCGACAGATTCTCACACTCGCCTCGAATGTTGTTTTTGAGGGCTTCCAGAGTCTTGGGCTTGTTCACGTAAACAAGGGACTTCAAAAAACCCCATTATAAAAGTCTGGAACGCTTAAATCAGGCGATCTTTTGGGCCAGTGCAAATCGCCAAAACGAGAGATGAGGCGACCCGGGACCGCTGCCTTCAGAATTTCGGTCGTGGCTCGCGCAGTGTGTGCCGTTGCTCCGTGCCGTTGGAACCACATGTCCCTCAGTCCTAAGTTGTCCAATTGCAGCAGAAAAAACACGATCAACATGGCTCTATAGCTCGCACCGTCCACTGTTGTTGATGGGCTAGCAGCATTCTCGAAAAAAAGTGGCCCGATGACTCCTCCAGCGTGAACAGCGCACCATACAGTCACTTTGAGCTGGTGTAATGGCTCCTCGTGCATCACTCGTGGATTTTCGGTGCCCCAGAAGCGATAGTTTTGCTTGTTCACGTACCCGCTGAGGTGGAAATGAGCCTCATAGCTCATTATGATTTTGGTCGAAAAATCGTCCACTTCTTCCTCGAGGTTGAGGATGGCTTGGGTGTAGGTTACGCGCGTTTGGCGGACGGTAGGCAGCAGCTGATGCACGGACTGGACTTTGTACGGGAACATGCGCAGGTCTTTGACCAAAATTCGCCTTAGGGACGTCCGGTTGATGGCTAATTGCGTGGCACGGCGTCTGGTCGATGTTTCCGGCGACAGCTCGACATCCTCGGCAATAGCGGCGATATTCTCGGCAGAACGGGCGCTCCGGGGCCGGCCACTCTTGGCAATGTCCTGTGTGGTCCCATACTCTTCAAGGTTGGTGGCCAAACGGTGCAGTGTTTGCGCAGTCGGTGTCGGACGGCCGGGGAATCGGCGACGGAATTCGCGCTGCGCCAAAACCACAGACGAATTGTTACGCAAAAAAATAGACACGATTATTCCGCGTTCTTGGGGAGTGTATCGATCCATGGCTTGTTCACTTGTATTCTGCATCTGTCTAGTCCACAAATGTCAAAACAGATTTGACATTGGCGGCCATTTGCAAAAATGAGAGCACCTTCCAGTTGGGTGATTTCTTTTGGCCCACCTTGCATATTAGAAGCTTGTTGTCTGTGCTTAGCACTGAGTTTCTTCCGAGGAACCAGTGCAAATTTCGCTATCTGATGTTAAGTTTGTCTCTTTTTTTCTGTAGGTGCTTTCTCCAAGTTAGTCTACGATCCAGGTGCATTCCCAAGTATTTCGCCGAGTCGTTGTGTAGTAGCGTGTTTCCTTCCAGTTTAACAGGTGGACAGTCTCCTCTGCATAGGGTTAATGTGGCTTGAGTAGATTTTGAAGCACTAACTTTAATTCTCCACTTCCTTAGCCACTCTCCTATTTTGTCTAGCTCCTGTTGAAGGAGCCGCGAAGCTTCTACTGGATCCTTACTGCTGGCAAGGATGGCAGTGTCATCTGCAAATGTAGCAGTTACTACCCCAGATGTTTCTGGTAGGTCTGATGTGAATATGGTATAGAGGACAGGACTCAACACTGATCCCTGGGGCACTCCTGCTTGTATGTCGTGGAAATTTGATGGGTACTCGGCATCCTTAACTTGAAATATTCTTTCTGTTAAATAAGAGCTTAGAATTCCGAAGAAAGGGTATGGCAGTAGACTCTTGATTTTACAAAGTAATCCTTTGTGACATACTCTGTCAAAGGCCTGTTGTACATCAAGGAAAGCCGACGAGCAGTATTCCTTTAGTTCTAGAGATTTTCTTATTTGGTCAATGACTCTGTGGACCTGTTCGACAGTTCCATGCTCATATCTGAATCCGAATTGGTGATCGGGAATTAGAAAAAACAGATAAGAGTGTGGAGCATGTGTTAGAATACTACTTATTGTAAATAGAGAATAGTATAAAAATAATACTTGGTACATGTAAATGTTATGTATCCAGCTTTCAGAACGAATTATTGACTACTTTAAAGAAAAGTAAAGTACCACGTGTAAACTTACGGACTATGTCATCCATCACTATGAAACATCTGTATTATTATGCCATAATTATTAGAATGATGTTAAAATGTATTCCAATAATTAAATTCAACTATCAGACATGACTAATGTAATTAATAAAGTAAATGGTAGATATTCGTTGATCTGTTTTCAAACGACTCAAATAGCTCGGACGATGTCGGTAGTCTTCGACTAGGATGACTTCTGACAGCGTCGGATGTTTAAAGGCTCTATCGACTTAGCAAAGTTGAGTGTTCTTGTGACCGCCGCACCAAGAGGACCTTGGCAAGTTAAGTGCTTTTATTATTACACTGTTATGCTGCTTATTTGTAACCGTGTAATTATTACTGTGTATTTGTTACTGTGTATCACTTCATTGTGGAGTGATGAAATAATCTATAAGATTATAGTTAACGGCATTATCATCTATTTGATTGTGTTTAAATGCTGTTTTCGAAGTTATCATGCCTAGTGTAACTAAGGCAAATATAAATGTTTGTCTGTGACCAATTATCACATTTAAATTATTAATAACTATGTATCTAAATAGTTATTGGTTTAATATTATTACAAAATCTATTCGCCACGTAGTGTCTTGCCGGTTTTTTCTAAAATGGTGTATTCCGAATCTGGTGTTCAAATGAGTAAACAATATAAAGAATTGCAAACCTATTTCCTTGTTTTTATTAAATACTCCTTAAGTTGTTTATTCTGTAGCTGTAGCTACTAGGTACTATAGATACCAACTATAGGATATAGCAACTTGCTTTTAATACTAGGTGCAAATAAGTTTTATCTCCTACTTGACAAACCTGACCAACTGAAGGCTAACATTACAAAACTAAGGTTTTTTGTGGCGGTCGAGTTATTTTAGGTTGGTTAAATTTGGACGTAGCCTTCCAAAGGGAGTTGTTTTTTGACTTAGTCGCTGTTAGAGATTCTAAATATGAGGTAAGTGTTACATTTTCAGTCTTGTGAATAACATCTCGCAGTTCCATTATAGCTCTGTTGAAGGCTTTTTTGTCTTCAACATGCGGGCTGCAGTGCCATACTCTCCGAAGTCCTTTTTTTTCTTGTATTTTAGACCATATGTCTGATGGTACATGGTTGTGTTTTGGTGAGTTGGCTTGTATATCCAGAGTTGCTTAACCAGCTAGCTACTTGTACTAGATTTGTGAATTGTATATCAGCAGTTTCTATGTCATCCGGGGTTTTTAGACCGATCTGTAGCTCCAGTCTACTATCGATTATTTCTCGAAATGAATCCCAGTCTGTCTGTTTTTGTTATACAGAATTGCAGTAGTCTCATACTGTAATACAGTTGTGCTTATAGTCAGTAGTACCGCAGTATGATGGATAAGTAATGGAAGCTTACTGTGACATTCCCTTAGATATGAAGAAATCTATTACGTCAGGTAGTTTGTTACTATCAGTAGGCCAGTGTGTCGGCTCTGCAGTCGATAATGTTGTTAAATTGTTGATGTCAATGGATTGTTTTACTTGTCTTCCTCTTGTGGTTCTTAGTCTTGAGCCCCAGTGAAAATGTTTTGAATTCTAATCTCCTCCGGCGACAAATCTGGGACCCAATGTTTTAAAGTAGTGTGACAGTTTGATTTTATGTTTTGGTGGGCAGTAGACTGCAGAAACAATAAAGATTGCCGCTTTTCCTTCAACCGCTATTGTCGTTGCCTGTATATGATCAGTGAGATAAGTGGCAAGTTCATAATGCGTTACTAATGATCTCACAATTACAGCTGCTCCTCCATGAGCTGTTCCATCAGAATGATTGGTGTTGTAGATTGTTTTTTTTTTAATGTTAACTAAGCTCCTGTTGTGAAGTGGGTTTCCGAAATAAGGAGAATATCTAGTCTGTGAAGATCTAATAACATTTTGACTTCATGTACATTTGGAGCCAAACCGTTTATATTCCACGTAGCTATAATAAGGCCCTAAAAAACCATTAAGAGATCTTTTCGACGAGAGTAATAATGAGACTCATTAGCTCATTTGGTTGAAAAGCATTTCCATTTTTTCGAGATGTTTCGTCATTAAGTCTTGTATGACTTGGGTTGGCGTGAAGTAGTCTTCTTGTGTCGATTGTTGTCGCTGGGGCTCAAAGGGTACCCTTGTGTTGTGAGTGTGCTCTTTTCTTAGATGTGTTCTTTGTGATTTTGATACATTTACGTCCAATCTGTTGGATCGCTGCTGCCTTTGTGTTTTTGTTATTTCAGAATAACTTTGCTGTCTGCCCATTGGGTGATTGCCCAGTGGTTGCGAGGTATTCGTCTAGATTGTTTGGTTCTTTATTTTGTCTCATTGTGCTGCGAGATTGATTATTTTCAGTTTCTGTCTTTGTTTTAGATCCTATTTTTTCTGATTGTTTCCCTAGCATGGGTTTCTCTAAGGTTAGCTTATTTTGTTTCAACTCCAGGCTAGGAAAATCTGGCCTTCTGTAATTGTTATAATAATATGTATTACGTTTGTTTTCCTATTTAGTATCTCTAGGTAAACTTTGCATCCTTTATAGTTAGCTGGGTGTTCTCTTAAGCACAAACCACATTTTGCTCGAGTACTGCGATCTTTCTTTTTGCATTCGCTTGTTTTGTGTTGTCTTGCGCATTTCACACATCGGTCTGGTCTCATGCAGTTATTTTTGGAGTGGCCATAATGCTGGCATTTATTGCACTGCACTATGGTATTCCTTTTTTTGGCGTCTTCTATGATGAGTGCTCTATTATAGATGTACTTGATGCTTTTAATTACTTTGTTATCTAGACTTCGCTCAAGGTTTACAAAGAATGTGGATGTTGGTATCTTATCCGGACCTGCTCTGCTATTTACTATTTCTCCTCGCACCTTGTTGTCTGATTTTTCAATTTCCTCAATGACGGCCTCATGTGGTGTGGAATGGTGGAGGTTTCTAATGACTATCCTGTAGCATATGTCTTCTTTACTTGTAAAGGTGTGTCCTAAGAGTCCCATTTCTCTTACAGTAGACATTAATTTTTTTGTATGCGTCAGCAGTAGTGCAGTTGACCCTAAGCTGACTTTTTGTGATTAGTTTTAAGATGTACTCTTTCTTTTCTAGCACTGTCTCTATTGCCTCGGTATGTCATCTTTTATTCCATAAAGAATGAGCGGTGGTGGTTAACTTAATTTTGTCTGTTTTACTTTGTCACCTGATGCATCAGTAGGAAGTATTTAAAATCGATTACTAGTCTCGGTGGCTTTTTGTGGTAGTCTGAAATTATTCTACGCTTGTTGGTTCT
This sequence comes from Alsophila aescularia, assembly GCA_946251855.1. Lineage (NCBI taxonomy): Eukaryota > Metazoa > Arthropoda > Insecta > Lepidoptera > Geometridae > Alsophila > Alsophila aescularia. The sequence continues at coordinate 105,198,501 of OX276373.1, forward strand.
TATTGTTGTTTTTTTTGCCATTCTGGCTTTTTACCGGTAAACAGTGGTTGCTGTGACCTCAGAGTACAGTCCATGTCTTGCTGTTCGGAATCAGCGCTGGGGACTACATTTGCAGGATAGTTTTTTTGATGGCGTGCTAGATATGGAGATGCTGCGCGGTTGTGTAATGTACATGCTTTTGTGAAACGTTTGCTGAATCAATTTTGATTCCAGTGGTCATGTGCGTCCTTCACATGTTAGGTCCACTTGTGGCAAAACTTTGCCCCCCCAGAGTACGAGGGGCTGCCTGAGCTAGGCTCAGGGAGGGATTCTCCAACGTTACCGCTGGTTTCCTCCTGGGGTAATATCTCGTTTTGTTGTGCTTCCATGGCTTTTATATATTTTTTCATCGGGGTTGTTTTCCCAGATATTCGGTTATAGCGCCGAAGACTCTCTTTTGCCCTTCACATTAGCTGTCATGGTTCAGAGGTGTAAATTTTGGGAGCTCCATTTAGACTTTGACATTTCCCAGGGGTGGTAGTGGGTCCATTACTAGATAGCAACGGCTTTCTAATAATGGCGGGGACGTGGTATGAATAGGACTGGCCAGTGTGCGCCTATATAGTCTAGCTCCACCTAGACGTGCGCAATCGGCTTTTCTCAGCTTTTTGTGGAGGAGTGTTCCCTGGCAAGAACACCCTCACCGGGACCAACACTGATTTCCTCGCCGTAACGTAGATAGTAGGTACGTTTTTCTTGACATTTAACATATTTTTCTTTTTATGGTTTCAATGTATTACTTGACAGCGGGAATACAGGAGTACTCAAAATATTATTTTAAAAGTAAGTTCTCATATCTCCCTGGCCTGGGAGAGACACCAGGACAAAAAAAACAAACCTGTTGTCTCCCCAAGTGGGGCAGCCTTTCTGTAGTTTAGCCTTGTGCAGATGATATTACTAGTGGCTCTGAGAGCTGTATACCTCACGAGCACAAACTTTGCAAACAAGCTAGCGGTGCACAGTAGCGCTATCTAGTTGCCTTATTGTAAAACTAACATTAAGGCCCAGAATGGACGCGCGGAGATTTCAATTTTCACCCCTACTTCCCCGCGTGCATTAATCGCGTTAAGCGAAAAAACGGTGCTCTAAGTCCACAAGCTCCCTCTATTTAGAATTAAGAAAACTACTTTATATTCTCAAAATCTATCCGTAGTAAACCGCCATCTACACGAGAACTGTTCGCAACACAGGTTTGTATGACACAGTATAATTAACTACAGTACAGCAGTGGCCCAATTACATAACTTGGCTTCAATCGAATTCTCAATATCGCAACCACTAATGCCTTGCGATAGAGTCGAATTTGCTATGAAAAAAGTGATAATCCGATTGTAGCCAAGTTCTGTAATTGGGCCACTGATTCAACAAGAATTAAGTTTTCTATCTGTAGGTAGTTTCTAATCACATGATATCAATTCCTGAATTATAGTTATGAACATATTGTATAAGTATAATTACCTGTAATAAGATCTAATAGTTTAGAAAATGCAGAGGAAATCTCTTATTGCCTTGATAGTCTATTTAATTCACTAAAACAAAATAATGAAAATTATTTATTTTATTTTATTTTACAGAATAGAAAAATCACAGAAACAAATAATTGACGAAGCAAATAAACGACTCCATCAGCTGGTGAATGGTCCCATCAGAGCTATAGCTTTGGAATTACAAAATGTACCGGCACACTTACATTCAAAAGCAATCGCTGCCGGACTACAAGAGTTCATAGAGGCTCGGACTCTATGCTCCCTAATGGAACACAGACTAATCATCACACATTCGGAAGTACAAAACGAGTTCACTTACTCTCTAATGTCAGAAAATGGCACTGGGCAAACAATAACTGCACCACTTCCACCACAGGATTATATGCTTGGATTAGCAGATTTAAGTGGCGAAATGATGAAGAAAGCTATTAACAGCATTGCTAGTGGAGAAAGTGACGAATGCTTTTTCGCTTGTGATGTGGTACGGCAACTTCATGCCGGGTTTTTGGGTATGTGTAAAGTGAAAATCATATAAGGTTTTGAAGAGTTTGCTGCCTAGAATAATACCATCCATGGTACAATTAGTTTTTGAAACAGTGTAATCTCTTAACGCATTGGACTTTTCTTACATAGAAGACTATTCCATAATAATATACCATATTCCATAATAAAGATCCGAGTAATCTGTTTGAACAGGTATATCTGGCCCTGGGTCAGTGAATGCCAAGCTCACTGCGACCCGTGCCAACGTACATAAAGTGGAAAGTGCAGTGTACGCCCTGCGCATGCGCGAGAGCGAAGCACTGGCGCAGTCGCTGGCCTCCGCGAGAAACGACTGATGAAGGCTGCTACTACATCACCACGTGCAAACCAAATGGCAGCCTATTTGTAGATCTCACTTAACCATCGCTTTTTATTTTGAAAATATTTAAGAAGCTATTCTTTGTTGTTATTAATTTGATCGAAGGGGTACTTTTGGTTGATTAATTGGAGAACTAACTGATTATTTACTAATTTGATTGATGGGGAACTTGGGTTGATTGATTAGGGAAAATAACTGTTTTTGTTATACATTTGATTGATGGGGAACTTAGATTGAATGATTAGGGAACTAACTGATTTTGTTATACATTTGATTGATGAGGAACTTGCGATGATTGATTGGGGAACTGACTGACTTTGCTGTTCATTTAATTACTGGGGTCCAGCACCTCTTTTATAATAAACTGGAGCCGGGGAACCATATTTACTTAAATAATGTATTTAGTATAAGACTGCAGCCCTCACGACTAAGAGTGCTTTTCCGAAGTATACCTATTAAACGTAAGATGGGTTGTGTAAAGCAGCCCGATGGGAAATAATACTTCTCAATAATTATAGGTTTAATTTTACTGTTATTTGCAATGTAGTTTAAGATAGGCTTTGTTACTGATTAGTGAATTTACACCGCTCTATCAATATTACAAAACATTTATATTTAAAGTTGTTATGTATTGATTTCAGTTTTATTTATTCTTCGGCTAGACATGAAGGCTATTATTCTCTATTGCCACTAAGACACTACGCGCCGCGTTAAGATATCTTCTTGGAATTGTCGTGTTACGTAAAATTACTATTGGTAGCGATTCGGACATCCCCTAAACTAAACTTAATTTCTTCAAATGTAATTTAATCCTTGTTGGCTTCGTAACAAGGTATTTTTCCCCTGGCATCTATGCCTCACTCACTAAACTATCACTAAAGCCTGTCAGCGTAAAATGAACATTGTCCAAACGCTGTCTCAGAACGTATCCGAATTTATCCAAACGCTGTTAGACAGCGTGTTAAAACCTGTTTTAATTACGCGGATTATTATTTTAAGCGGTGCAGCTTAAATTGACGTAAGTTTAGAATAGATGCCAGGGGCAAAAAGACCTTGTTACAAAGTCGACAAGGTTTACATTACATTTGAAGAAATTTAGTCTAGTTTAGTTTAAGGAGAAAATAAATACTGAATTGCTGCTATTCTCTAAGTCACGGTCGAAAATGTCAAACGCGACAAGACGCGTTAATGTCTACATGATCTATGGAATAGCTAGAGATGTGGCTCAATGGTACTAAAATCTATTTTTTGCATAATCGATTTATTGGGATCCCTTCAAAATCGATTAACTTTCCAAAAATAACCGATTTTTCTGAAAATATAGGGATTCCTTCAAAATCGATAAAGTGTAACCACGAGTCCGTTGCCAAATATTCAAGAAATAGTAGATGCTAATGAAAAAAAACATTGTTTAAATAAATCTAAATAATACTGCTTGAAAACCCCGACTAACAAATAATCGATTAAAATAAAAACAATAACCGGTCCAAAAATTAACTGATTATTTTTTCACATCCCTAGGACAGACAATATTTCGAAAACAACGGATGTAAATGCCTGTTAAAAAACCACGTGAAAGCAAATAAAATAAAACCAACGGGCGTAAACGTTTCTTGAGGCACACCTACAGAATTCCGTTTTCCGATTCCGCGCCTTGGCGCGTTTAGTAATTATGTTCATGTTTTAAGCACGTTATGACGTCACTCGTTTTTTGCAAGGCATTTCGTGTGGCTATACGAATATATGTTAATAGATTTATATTAACACAGATATCACTTGGTTATTTTATTGATATCTCTGTCAATGTTCCTTAAATGAAACAGAAAGCAAGTTAATTATTATGAAAACTTTGAAAACACTTAGTTCAGTTTAGGCAGGGAACTTGAAATAAAACTCCATTGGAATAATTTTTATTATTTATTTAATATACGAAAAGAATATATTTCTACCTATTTTTAAAGTTAATAATATGGATAATCAACTGTAACGAAAGTGTCATCTAATGAAGACTTGGAAATTAATTTATGTAAATGAAATACATTTTCTACGAGTGAGGAAGCAGCATGCCCCGATGAGATTTGGCGCAGGTTTTGGGGGCCAAATAGGCGCATTGGTCTTTTTGTACGCAATAAAATTAGCTGGTTTTCATGTATTTTTACTGAAACCTGCCCCTATAACCAAATTGCTTTCCGCCTACATTAACGCTAGTAAAATACTTAAAATGTATAGGTAGAAGAAATAAGAATGACGAAGAAGTGGTCGAAAAATCACGTTAACCACACATTTTGAAGAAAACGCTAAGCGTTTAATATAGTAGGTAGAAAATAACTTGGCTACAAGGGACTGCTTGCTGAGTCAAGCAGCAATAGTATAGTTTTTTCCAAAAATAGAAAAAAAACAAGAGAAAAGTGGCGTCACACACTGAATTTTAACAAAACCAGAGAAGTGGCGCCCCACTTTAAATCCAAATGAAACAAAAGAAAAGGCGTGACATTGATTCTAAATAAAACAAGAGAGGTGGCGACCCACGTTGAATTTAAATGAAACAAGAGAGAAGTGGCGATCCACAATGAATCAAAATGCACAAGAGAGACGTGGCGGCCCACACTGAATATAAAAGAAACAAGATAGAAGTTGCGATCCACATTTAATCGAAATGGAACAAGAGAGAAGTGGCGACCCAAAGGGAATTTAAAAGTAACAAGATGAAACAGGCGAACCACATTGAATCGATAAGTAGCAACCTACGTTGGTTCTAAATAAAACAAGATATACGTTCATAAACTAAAACCCTACCACGGTCGGGTAAAAATAGCCTAAGACACTCTGCGATGAAGACGAATAGACTGATATTTCGCTTGTCAAAATCGGACCAAGTTTTTAGTTTGAACACATTCTTATCCCTTCATATGCTTTGTAGTCGGGTAAAAAAATTGTATTCTCAGATTTGCGTGTTATTAGGGTAAAGTTTTAAATTGATTGTAATTGTTTTTTTTTTCATTTGCTTATTGAATTATTGTTACCAATAGAATTGTTAGGTAGTCTTTTTAACTCAACAAGAGTTTCGGTACAATAATATGAATACTACGTCCGAACAAGCCGCACAAATTGTGGCATTGGTGCGGCAAGGCTTGGATCAACGAACGATTGCTAGAAATTTAAATTTAAACCAGTCTACGGTTTGTAGAGACAGGTTCTTGCAAAAGGAGACGTGGAACCGGCAGAACTCAAATAACCACCCGTAGTGATGACCGATTTATTGTGTCAACTCCCCTGCGAAATCGTTTCCACACGTCAGTTAACATCAAAAGAGAGCTGAATGAAGTGCGTCGAGTAAACGTGAGTGCACGAACAAAAAGAAGAAGGACGGGCTATCACCCCTTTTAGACCAGAAAATGGTCCAAACTTGTCTGCAGCTCATAAACAAGCTCGCTTAAGATTTGCGCGTGAACACCTAAATTGGTCTGAAAGGCAATGGGCCTCTGAATCCTTCACCGATGAGTGTTGAATCTATCGTCAACGTGGGGAGAGATATGCTTAAAGTTGCAATGAGGAGCGAGTTCCTTTTGGAGGCTGTTAGTGTATGGTCTGAGGTGGCATATCGATGAACGGGCGAACGGAACTTGTGTCCATTGACATAGTTCGTCAAAACGGTAACAGAGGGGGTTTCACGTGGTACCTTACATGGGATTCATAGCCGAAAAATTTACTCTAATGCAAGATAATGCCCGACCGCACGCCGCTGCACAAGTTCGACAATATTGCAAAGAGCTCGGGATACGTACCATGAATTGGCCAGCACGCAGCCTGGACCTTAATCCGATTGAGCTCGTTTGGGAAAATTTAAAAAGAGCTGTATTTGCGAAATTTCCTGTGCAGTGGCAGCACTAAGAATAGTAATTTCACAAGAATGGGACGATATTCCGCAAAACCGTTTAATAACCCCAATCAAGTCTATGCGGAATTTATAGTTTCCAATTTAAATTTGTATGAAAGGTTTGCATAGGTACTTGGTTAAAATATTTATTTCAAAGTCGTCTTGTGCTTTGATGCAGTTTATGTGACCGTCAGTGTATTTTCGCAAACTGAGAAAATCATAATACACTCAAGATCGCTCAAAATTTTTGCGTAATACATATTCATGTTTTTGCACTCAGATATTATTATGACAGATCTTAAACTCTTTCACATTATTACCTTTGTTATGTGATTATTCTAATAATAGTAAAAGTAGCGTAAAATTTCCGCGCTCACTTCGCTGGCGCGTAAGGGTTCGCATAACATGTTAGCCGGCTAAGTTAGCTAGGTCAACAATGGCAGAGAACTGTTTAAACGGCCCGGTGTACACCGAAAAATGGTACAAGAAAATAAGGATAAACTGTTTGTCAGTCGTTTCAGCTACGTATCCACTAACCGAGTACCGACTGTTCAGTGGAATCGCTCCATTTTAAAAAGTATTAAACGCTAAAATTTAAAACAGTTTATTGCATTGCAAACTAATTGCCTAGAGGGGCCTAGTTCTAAGAAGTAGTGCCTACGAAGTACGGACGTAGTGGGTTTTTTCTGTATAGTAGAAATAAAAAACCCGAGTGGTGTGTATGTCTGACTATGTAACCTATACGACACAGGCTTGACTTATTTTCTTATCGCTCGTAAGCCTAAGAGCTGCAGTGCTATTACGCAAAGTTGATCTAATCGGTATCAAGCCGTCCAAATTCATTAGTGCGTTGCGATAGAGTCGAAATTGCTATGAAAAAAGTGACAATCTGGTTGATACCAAGTTCTGTAATAGAGCCACTGTTGACCGAAGCACACTCGTAGTCACCGTAACGGATTAAACCCTTTATAGGGCAAAGGGAGTATTTTTACCACCAATGTGTTTCGCAGATATTTCTGAACGCATCCATATTAGGTAATTATTTTTTTAGCCTGGCATCATTTATTAGTAACAAGAAACAACTTTTGACAAGTGACATCTGACAATTCGTTTTCATTTTTCACTAGTGGCATCAAGAGTTTGCGAAAAAGGTAATTTTTGAGCTATTGAAACTAATTGCGATATATCTCTTAGAAAACATGACATTATTGTGTAAAATTACTTTTATCTCACAGAAATGTATACTGTTATCTCAAAATTATTCATATTTTTCCATTTCAATATTCGCGATTGGAGTAATGTGTCCAGGAATTGGTGGGAATATATTTCCCCATGCCCGGCCCGCCATACTCACTGTCGTAATGTACAAGATATGAATTTATTTCAGAATTCTGAAAATGTCGTGGAAGCAGTTGCTAGATGATGAGATTGAGAAACAGCTGGCATTACAAGGCTTGCCTGATGATCCAGCAAATTCCGAAGATGAATATGAGTCTGACGAACATGATAAAGATTATAGTGTGGAAAAACTCAAGGATCTTTTAGCGGATTCAGATGGTGAGCAATCTACCTCAAGTAATAGTAACACGAATATAAATATTCCGGAAATACTTCCTTCGCCAGTGACACAGGATATTCCACAACCTGATACAGAAAATATTGAGTCACAAATTCAAAACACTTCAGTTGAAAATTCTCAAGCATCAGAAAATCCACAACCGACCTGAAGTAGATCTGGAATTTCTTCAAATGAAACAATGGAAGAAAGCTCCGAAGAATCTGAATCAGAAGGTTCATGGAATAAAGCGAAGTGGTCTGATGGAGACAGGCCACATTACTCAGCATTTGATCAAATATCTTTGGCACCTCATAGTTCAATATCTTACTACAGCAGGCCTTTAGTATACTTTGAAAAGTTTTTTACTCATGAAGTATAATATAACCTCATAACTGACCAGACAAATCTATATGCTCAACAGCAAAATATTCGAACCTGGTCACCAACTTCAAAACCTGAAATACAAGCTTTTCTGGGCATTCTTATAATGATGAGCTACCATGTTTTACCTGACTACAATCTTTATTGGTCATCTGATCCGGGATTCAGGGCTGATGAAGTCGCCAATGTAATGCCAATACAGAGGTTCAAGGCGTTGCTACGCACATTACTTTTGAATAACAGTTCAACCCCCATTTCAAGCAGTAGTGTGTAAACATTTCTATTTCGGTTTGAAGGGCAATGTTACCAGCGAAATTACTGGGCAATGAGACTTAACAACCAATGTCTCAGGGTGACGAGCGCAGTGCAGCGACGCGCAAGACTTTGCAACCAAAGTTCTGGGTGGCACTGCTACTGTTATGGACAGGCGTGACGCTTACCATCAGGCGAGCGACCTGTCCGTCTCGTCAGGCAATGAAATTAAAAAAAAAACTAAACAGCCCCCGAGAGATCAAGGAACGTTTGATAAACTGTACAAAGTACGCCCATTAGTAAATTTGATAAATGAGGTTTGTTAAGCTGCGGCAAAAAATACATCATCTCAGAGCATAGATGAGTCGATGATACTATTCAAGGGAAAATCATCCTTGAAGCAGTACATGCCAATGAAGCCTGTAAAGCGCGGCTATAAAGTATGGTGCAGATGTGACAGTAGCATAGGCTATCTATATGAATTCGAGATTTACACGGGCTAGCAAGATACTGGAACAGAGGGTGGATTGGGAAGTAAGGTAGTAAAAAGACACATAATAATTATTGGTTATGGAAGAAGAGAAACATGTGACATTTGAAAAAAATGTGTGGTTATCATTTACTGCATTATTTATATGAAAAAGGGATTTTCGTAACTGGAACTGTGCGTAGACACAGAGTAGAACTACCTGGTATTATAAAAAAATAGAATGGAAAGAAGGCAAACCAAAAACTAAAAAAAGGAGAGTACAAATGGAGAGTGAAAAATAATGTCTCGTTTGTTGTGTGGCAAGACACGAAGGAAGTTCTTATGTTGAGCAATGTATTTCATCCGCAAATAGAAAGAACAACTGTAAATCGAACACAGAAAGATGGCTCTAAATTAGCTATAAGTTGCCCATTGACAGTAAGAGAATGGGTGGAGTTGATAAGTTTGATCAGGTCAAAAGTACATATTCTGTAAGCAGGAGGAGTAAGAAGTGTTGGCGAAGAATATTTTTCTTTTTGGTGGATGCCAGTATTACCAATGCATACCTGCTTTATAAACAAACTAAAAGAGCAAGTCAACTGTCATACCTTGAATTTAACGTGGCTTTAGGAAGAGGCCTTGTTGGACATTATTCCAGCCGTAAACGAAGAGCTTCCAGCATGGCCAACTTTGTGAATAGAAAAAAACCATCGTCAGAAAACTACCAAAAAGGATTGGGAAGCGTAACACTTGAGAAAAGATTTGTGAATGTTGGGACACATATGCCAGCTGAATCACCATCTTACAGGCGTTGCAAGTTGTGTTCCACAAAGACCCATGACAAGAGGAAGAAAATAATATGCAGAGTTTGCGCTCTGTGTGGTTCCATGCTTTGCAAATTTTCGTACTGAGTGAGGAGGGCCTAATGGGGCAAAGGGAACTATTCCACCACAAATTTTTTTCAATAAATTATATTAAATTCAAATTTTTTATTTTGATTTTTCCCTATTAAAACATAATTAACATGATAACATAATCGTTTTTTGTATATACTACCCAGATCATTATGCCTTATAAAGGGTTAGCAAACCGAACCGGTTATTTTTACCTCGGTTGTCGAGCCCTACGACGGATGGAACAACTGTACAGGGGCGAGCGAGCAACCACATCATGCCGCACTGCCCACGCCTCTTCATACTTTATGACATCTCTGTTCTGAACACAAGCTAACGAGACAATATATATAATGCGTTTCAAATAAGAATAGGATTGAAAATTCCGCTATCTTGAACAACCGATTAATGTTGTCAAACATTAAAAAATAATGATAGTATGAACGTATTTATAAGATTTATTTTAATGTTAACATCATAGTATTGTTTGTTTGGTATTTATGCTAACGCTACTTTTACTTAGTAGTCAGTATGAAGTTAGTCACGAGTCCAGTCTTATTGTTATTTGAAACGGATTATACCTTTTCTTCTTTGCCGTACGGCGTTGCTTGCAACTTCAGACCGGCCATAAAGTTTTCATTAGATTGTGCTGTCGTGTTTATGGAATGAGCGCCGAAGAGCGGCCGCGGCTATTAAATCCTAAACCTACACTTACATTATAGCAACTTATACATATAGTACAGCGCGACAGTCGCCGATAACACTGCGCTATCCAAACATCGCCCCCTCTTACTCACTGCTGTAGATATTGCTTGATAGGCAAGGCTGAGAGGGCTGTTAAATCATCACAGTTTGATTAGTCTGTTTTTAACAGCATTCCGAAACGAACAGCTTTTTAAAAGAGCAATCGGCTACTAACGCAATGCGCCGCTCCCGCTTTTATTTGAGATCGCGTCCGAAGATTACTCGCGGACGCCTAAAGATGCAACCTCACGATCATCGAGAATCACATCTTGACAGATAAAGCGGTAAAAAAGCGGTGTTATTATTATTTTACCACATGGTATCCAATAAATCAACGTTCACCTTGCGAGCGGTAATACGTTAACGCAGATACATTTCCGTTGTTAATACATAATTCAATCAAAAGTGCAGTATCTGCATGTTTGAAAAGATGCGCCGTTCATTTTCTAGGTAAAGTTGTGCAAAACTCCTCGCATGGGGGACTACAATTTACTGGACACCATGTACATGGCCACCCTGTGCCATAAACTACAACGACTACTATTTACGCTGTATTGTTTTTCAGCAAAAAGGATATGTTACTTCCTAAAGCGGTTTCAACAGCAGCTTTCGCATCACACGTTTGGCGAAATATGTTAGTTCGAGCCATCAACAGTAAACGATATTATTTTAAATAGACAGAAATTAAGTGTGTTGCTGTGTGTGTGTTAACATTATTTAAGTGTGATGGATTTTGGATCTCTGAAGGATAAAATCCGAAACGAGGTAATCCGCCAGAGAACCAAAGTCACCGACATAGCTCAAAGGATTAGCAAGCTGCTGTGGCAATGGGCTGGCCACATTTCTCGAAGGACGGACAACTGCTGGGGTAGTCGTGTCCTCGAGTGGAGACCGTGTCTTGGCAAACGTAGTGTAAGACGCCCACCGGCCAGGTAGAGTGAAAGGCGAAATCTGCGAAAGGCGGCCGGCAGAAACTAGATGAGAAAAGCCTAAGATCAGGCTCTATGGCGTTCATTGGGAGAGGCCTATGTTCAGCTATGGACGAACACAGGCTGATGATGAAGTCAGTGACGTATATTTTTTTATAAATGGTAAATAGTGGTGATTGTAAAATCATTAATAAAAACGCTACAATGATGTTGCCAATTGGTAGTGGATGTGTACCTACCTATTTGTATTAAATATAGGCCTAAAGACAATTTCGTCGTGTGCATATAATGCTTGCCTCTGAAAATATAATAGACTTGTATTTTCTACAATACAATATACCGGCGGCCCGAGATCAGCGCACGGGTCTACACAACAATACAAATGTCGGTCCGGCACGGTGTGCGGATTAACAATCACTAATAAATACTTGAAATAATTTGAAACTTTTGTTTCAATGAACGCGTCGCGCTCTCGTACACTTTTGCATTATCTATAATCGATATAGACCTTCTAGCAAATAACCAACTACGGTTGTTTATTTCCTAGAAGATGTCACACAGGGTAAATATACAACAGTGTAAATATAACGTCTCGTCCACGAATGACAGGAGCGGGCGCATACACACGTCGACCCGCAATGTGCGTGCGCGCAGTGTGTGCGTGATAATTTGTCGCACGAGACAATCCTTGCTGGTGGGAATTGATTCGCGAGCTTTGTGCGACTAGCGTGCCGCGAGGTCACTCGTGGAGAAGAAGTTTAACATAATTACTTATAAAAAAAGAGAATAAATGAATAAACCCGACTCCGATGTATCGACTGTATTATGTAGAGACAATACAGTCAAGACATGCGAATGTCCGACGTTCCCTGTCGGTCTAGCTCGTACCAAGGCTGGCTACTATGGTCACGTGAGATGCTGTATCTACAATGATCGGCGCAGGCGCCCTGGTGAGAATGCAGAGGGAAAGATAGTACTAAATGCAGGACAAGATTGGATAAAGCGACCCGATCTGCTCGGACTCGGCAGTATGCCGGACGGGTCTGAACCGGACCGGTGTCGGCACTCGGAGCTGCAATCCCAACAGATCGATTCTGAAAGGCTATGGTTTGTGATACCGCTGTCGTAAAAGTCGTCCGTGCAATCAGACGAATCGAGACCGAAATACTGCGCGGTCAATGACGAGTTGTACGCATCCGATAAACCAGCGCATACCGGCGGCCCGGCAGAGGACGCTCTACTGAGTGTGCCACCGGGGTTGTGGCTCCGGTAGGTGCTAAATTGATAAAAAGTATCGTAATTCACAGATTGGTACTGCTTCACTATTTTCTTTGGACTGTTAGAGACGTGATCCGCGGAGACGCTGAGCTCTGATTGTACATTCCTTGATACTTCGCCGTCTTCTGTTAATAGATCACAAAGTGAATGGGCTCTGGCGCCGATATCGCTGTGGGGCGCAACGAAATAAGTGTTTCTGAAGCTACCGTGCTTACAAGTGTCTTGATTTCTAATGTTCGCTGTATAAGTACTGAAGCATACGTCTTCTTCGGACTTAGTGCGGCGTACTCGGTTTTCGGTCGACTTGTTTATATTTTCGTCGTCGGATGAAGCCGAGGTGGCGATGGAGGGATGGTTCGGTTCAGGTGTGACACAGTGGGTTTCCTTGTCTTCCGGGCTCAGAGATAACTCCATCTGGTGATAGGAACTGGAAGCGATGGAGTCCAAACAATAGTTGGAATCGCGTTTCAAAGCGAAGGATAGCATCGTGTTGCCGCAGTGGTCCGACGCCTCGTCAGAGTCATCTGAAGGAAAGCTGTTAAGCTCGCGGTCTTGTATTGAATTGGGACAGAAATCCGGCTCGCATCCGCACCAGTGGACAGGGTGTAGCGCGACACACTGCACGCAGAATACAAGCCCTAGGGCGTCGCCGCAAGAGGAGCACCACACTAGCGGGGGCGGGGGAGAAGGGGGAGCTTTGGAAGGTAGAGAAAATCGGGGGCGGAGAGAGGGGACGGAATTACGCGGCCGACCCATTGAATTTAAACTAACGCCGTAGAATGTTGGTGAACGAGGATGGATGCGGTCGCGGTAAGGGTATGGTAGATACTCTTTAGAATCTTGCAACTCGCCGATGTCGAGTTTTGAGTAGCCCTGACTCTTTTCTATTTCTCCGGTGCTTCGCAAGTCGGTACGATGGCAGTCGCAGTCACAGAGATGCACTGCCGGAGCTCGGGCCAATTTCTTAGAGTGCGATGTTCCATGGTCGCTATTGCCCCCATGTATAACCTCATCGTTCTGAACGCTGAAGTCGATAGTCTTGCAGTTGAGTGGTGTAGAGAGAGTGACGTATTCTTTCGACATCACCTCTGCGTCACTGTCACCGTAATATTTAATGGTAGATTGGCTTTGAGGCGCGCCATAGTTTGTGCTATGGTCATCATTAGCAAGGGCAACGTCAATCGCGATTGAGTCAATAGGTATAGGTCTAACAGCGCTTTCATTAGATTCATTAGGTTCTTGATTGGCTTGTCGATCGTTGCTTTCTTTGAAGCTGTGATCATGGTCGTCGTGCATCACATCTTCATTACGATGGGGGATAAGATGATCAATGTTGATGTTAGCAGATGGCTCGGGAGTCTCGACGTCCAACAAAGGGGGATCAGAATAGTCGAGCTCAAGATCCGGGGAGTCCGCACCGTTTCCACATTCATTCTCCTCACTTCCAGGTCCGTACACGAAATACACAGGCTCGGAAAACGCGGGACCAACAAAGGAATCACTAGACCGACAGTGAACACCAGATAAGTCACTAATTTCACAAAAAATATTGTCACAATTAAAGTATGTGGTGCCGTTTGACGTGTGGCAGCGGAAATAGTTCAACTGAAAGTGGTAGTCGTTGCCGTTAGTGGCAGGGGGTTGGCCGAGGCTCGAGCCGCGGCCGGCCACCCTTCAGGCGCGGGCCTGCGAGGCCAGTTGGCGTTAGGTGCGGCTCGCGCCCATCACCTCGTCGAACGCAGATTCCAGGCAGTGCTTGAGCTCAGCGAACGTCACGACCAGAACGCTTTGCCCGTCCCGCGATAACAGCTCCACCTGCAGGCAAATATTCCTATAAACTACCTGCGTTACGTAGTCGTGCAACGTCCACCGGCGCCGCCGATGACGTAGCATTCCATTCATCGCACCTCGCTATCATCGATGAAGTAAAAGTGTCCCACATCTTAATAAGGTACTTGACAATAAAAGAAAACAGATAAAACGATTCATTTCATGGAGTATATCTTAAGGATTCCGAATTAGTTTAACTTACATTTACTGATTTTACTTCATTGATTTAATTTTGGGTAACATTTTATTTTTACAAAAGTAAGTTTTCGTCGTTGGACATAACAACTATGCAGTGCGCAAGACGTCATTGCTTCCTAATTAATGGTTGTTCTGTTTCTGTGTGGCTTGAGTTTTTGTACACCTTTGTGCCATAGTTACGTAACACGGCCGCCATGACAGCTATGTTCGTTTTGGCGAGATTCAATTTAACAACTCACAAAAGTGCTAGTAGGGTACGTGCTAGTGTAAGTGTAATAGTGGGTCAGAAAAACGGGCCAGGCAGAATTAACTCATCAAAAACATCGTCATAACTTTCGAGATAATCGCCAAAAAAGTATGGTTTATATGGCAACATTAATCTACATCAAATGAGAAAGATTATTGTGATATTTAATTTATAAGGCAACATTAATCAACATCAAATGAGAAAGATTATTGTGATATTTAAATTTATAAGGCAACATTAATCTAGATTAAATGAGAAAGATTATTGTAATATTTAATTTGTAAGGCAAAACAAAACTTTGATCAGGAATAATACAGTTTAGTATGAAGAGCCATAGAAAATTGATGCCAAAAATGATTTTATGTTACTGAAAAACGTTTATTTTGAGCTTTCTTTATCAGGTACACATATGTGCACTTTTTTGTAGAACTTTTTGAGTAGAACAATCCTTTCATACATTGTCTTCATGTAGGTTTATTGGTATTAGAAGCGTACGCAAAAAGCCACACCGGGACCGCTGTTTTACTGAATTCCTTACCTGTTTTACCGTTCTAAATCGTAAAAATGTACACAAAAACACTTAGCAATTTACTTACTTTAAATTTAAAACCTTCCTCTTGAAATTTACACTTAAAAGTACATTTTTTTTCTTTTAAGTAAAAACCGAAATCGGTTCATTATTTTCTGAGATTTTCGTGGACAGACAGACAGACAGACAGACAGACAGACAGACAGTGACGGTGACTTTCTTTCATAATAAGTGGTGATTTACAAACAGTTTTCATGTTCAACTTAACTAACTTACCTAGTTTTTTATGCGCAATTCTATCAAACATAATAGTTTGCAAACAGAAGAATATTTATAAATTTGATAGAATATCATTCAGGCCGCTAGTTGTACGGCGCCTAAGGCTAGGCAAGTATTTAAACGTTATCGATCCAAGTCCTAAGTATTTGCCTAGCTGTTTGATCGAATGGCTGAATCTCATTCAGGCCGCTAGGTGAACGTCGCCGTTTAGTAAACAGGCTAGTCAGTTAATTTAACGGCAGATTAAGCTGGCTGCTAGTTGAAAGTCGCCGTTTAGTAAACAGGCTAGTCGATAACTTAACGGCAGATTAAGCTATCTGCCTGCGACAGATGCATCACACGACCGATGGTCATTGTGGTGAATGTCACATAATCATAATATCCTTGAATAGCTAAGAGTTAGCTAGCGGTACAGACGAAAACAAATACCTGTTCTTCCGTTCCCGCGTCAAGGCTATTGAGTGCGTAGGTTAGATGCGCGATGTCGAAACACGGCCTGCCATCCGCATCCACGGCGTGAAATAAACGGTCGCGGAATAACTTCAGCAGATACCTGTTGCCAGTCTCCGACCACGAACCGTCCAAATTTAACCTGGAACGCACAATAAGTATTTGAATCAATACATCGACTACAAAATTATTTCGAAGACAAAGACATCATTAGCCGAACCGAGTGGTTATCGACCGATCTCGATACTCAATACGTACATTAAAGTCAAGACTTGCCCCTATCATATTTTCGTCTATACCTGACTGAAGAACAGCGCGGCTTTATGATGGGCATTCTACTTATCTTACTGTGTTTTCTACTAGAAACTTCGAATCATTGATGCAGGGCAGGGGCAGGACGAAGCATGTATGAAATGATAACAGGGCGTAGCACAATTTATAGTCTCAAATAAATAGAAATGCACTGACACAACATTTGAGAAGACTTAACATGACATGTAGCCAGGATTGGGAAAAAAATAAATAACTTAAAAAGATCGATATGTTTAAACTTATTTTAATATAAGTTTAAACATATAATATTATATTTTTTGTATTGAATTTTGCGTATGTTAGAATATAACATGTAGCCAGGATTGGGAAAAAAAAAATAACTCAAAAAGATCGATATGTTTAAACTTATTTTAATTGTTTTAAACACTTTTAATAGCTTTTTTTGACAATGGTAAATTAAATCAAGTGATTATGATCATTTTTATCAAATGCCCTCAAATTTTCATCAAATGCAAATGATTCTATTGCCCTGAGATTATTTTATTTTCTTATTATATTATATTTTTAAATTATATTTTAAAAAAATATGTTGTATAATTACTAACTTATCCTAAAACGGAAACGGATTAAATTACCAGCTACAGGAACACTGTTTTATAGTCTGGTCTTAGTCTTGCCTGGGTAATCCACGAGTTCAAACTTCAGAGTGGCCATCAACAATTTGAGTTTTTTACTTTTTCTTTTTGCATGGATGCTTCGATGCAGAGTAATTCGATTCGATATCAACAGTAGACAACTTCCAGTCACAAGGGCTTGAGAGCTGGAGGTCATGCTGAGCCAAAGCGCTAAAGCTAAGGTGAGCCGAATTCGAATTCGAATAATTGATTTTACGGGACCCTTCGTTGCATTGATTGAAATGCTTGCGTGTTTTAACGTCAATCATCGCCATCTAGTTAAAATGGAGGAAGAACTTGGATGCGTTTGGTTTATGCGCTTGAGTTGTTGATGCTGGTAAATTATGTAGTATTACAACCCTAATTATCATCTTTGTACAGTCTTTTTGTTATTATTGCTTTATTATAAGTACAGATACTACGCTCTCTAGTGTAGAGGTCTTACAATAAAAAGACTTACACCCGTGTTAAGGAACTAGGATACTCCATTGTGCTATACTCGTACTCTAATATCTAAGAACCAGCTCGATTACCTCAGCTTTCAAACATAAAAACCGCACCTAAATCGGACTATTCGTTTGAAAACACGATTCTCACCCCCCCCCACACACACACACACACGCACACACACACACACACACACACACACACACACATTCACAGTGATACACACCCTAAACTTATAATACCCGTCAATTTGTTCGGGGGTTAAAAATGTAAAACAGTAAGCAGTTTGGTTACTAATAAAAACAGCCGCAAGAGGGCGCTTTTTATGAGGTATTGTTAGTTATAAATTATAATTTATTTATTGCTTAAAAATGAACTTCAGGTAAAACTAACAAATTTACAATGTAAAAAAAAAACTAAGTAAATTGACAGAATTCTTTTCTGTATTTGAGTTTATTCTAAAATATCCGAATTGGAATTATTGTGACCTATTTTGTTGTAACGATTTGACGGTTTACTTCAGCAAGTAACAGAAGCCTTAAAAATATCAAGGAAAATGTAATAAATATCTCATAAAATATGTAAATGCTTAAAAATATGCATGCTCCGATTTTGCCAAAGAGCTTCATGGCTAGATGGTCGAAATTATATACCTATTAATGTCGAATACCCTTTTTAATGTCTTATTTTTATTACATTCAAATTAACATAACTTGGAACACCTATCCCGCAGGAACTCTATATTTTTTGGAGATAAAAAGAATCCGTAATTTTAATACATAATATGTACTTTGACTGTGCCAAATTACATCAAACTCCGTCCAGTAGTTTCAGCGTGATATGTGTACTTTCAACCCATACCCTGCGGGAACTCATGTTTTTTTGGGGGAAAAAGTATTCTAAATGTTAATCCATAACATAAGCTATGATTGTGCAAAGTTGCATCAAAATCCGTCCGGTAGTTTCAGCGTGATGCGTGTTCAAAGAGACAGACAGACAGACAGACAAAAAAACAAAAGAAAAAACTTTATTGCACTCCATATCGATTTTGAAGTTTATCTCAATTACAATTTTCAAAAAATATTTAGCGTACAGATTTAGCACAGTTACAGTTTTATTATAGTATAGAAGTCGATTAAAAAGTATCATAAAGTAGTTGTCTTACTCAGGGCGTTCGTTGACCACGCCGAGTTTTATGAGGATTCGCAGGAGACGGCTGTTGTCGATCTCGCTGAACAGCTGGTCTTCGTAAGCGTCGGAACGTCGCTGCATTGCCTCGATCTATAACAACATTGGGCCACGAGGCGGCATCAACTCACTACACTATACTTTATCTAACTATACTCCGATTTTTGATTATATTCAACCAAATATCATTTCATAAAATGATGAAATAACCAAAAATTAGCAGAAAAAAGACAGCGCTCATGATCCGTGCCGATACCGGATAAACTAAAAGTGAACTCCTTGAAAAGACTAACAAAACTAACATTCTGAGAACTTTACATGGATTAACGTCGTTAGGTAGCTATTAAGCTAAAAATAATTAAGTGTTAACAGTTTAGTTCTTGCAATAGAGTAGAAATTCCTAAAATAAAAAAAACTTTATGACACTAGTTTTCACATAAACCATTTTTTTTTGCCACGTTATTTCACTATTTTAATAGTTGTTTATGAAACTTTTGCACTCGAGTGATACTATTAAAAAACTAACCTATGGCTCGTTTTTTAAATTCACTCTCATGTTTTAATACCTAGTTATCTACACTCATGCAATAGGAACTTAATAATAATGGGAAAAAAGCCGTAAATTTTTCTTGATTTTGCTGGTAAAAGCTCGTTCGTCATGTACGTTGCTGTTTCCGTGATGACAGGTGGAGTCGGATTCTTCTCACGAACACTGCTATCGGACATTTGTAATTAAGATACAACTATTGATCAACAAAAACACAAAACACATTAAATTTGATAGGTACTAAGTACTTTACTTTTAGTAAAGTATATTATGGTACCAAAATCATGTCCGCAACAAATTCGCGCGCATATTACGGTCTAACACGCGTTGCCATTGATAATAAATGGCGAAAACCCTAGTTGCACGGAGCTAAACCTGTACTTTTATAGGAAAATTATATTTTCAACTTAATTATAACACTAGTTCAAATAACAGTGTCATAATGTTATTTATTTATTATTACCGACGTGTCGTGAGTAAAGTATGTCATTATGCGACCATTTTTGAGTTCATAATCCGGATTTTACGACATGAATGTAGATAATAGTAGATTGTATTACTAGGGAGCAAAATAATATTTTGCCGGTGGAGGCGCTATTTTGAATCCAGCAGGCCTAGCACGGGGGGTGGACATCTTTTCCCCGGGGAAACAATAAAAATCGGTGGACATACGAGTACAGCGGAAGTAGCGTTCTCTATGGTTCAGTACCATTGAATTTTACTTTTTAGTTTTCAATATTTTGACAAATCCAACATACTTTCAAGAATCATTTGTTCTTTTTATGTTAATTTCTGTGGTTTATAGATTATATTATCCAAAAATGTTCGTGCGTACCATTGTCACACCCCGGAATCTTACCTAGATCTCTATACAAACGCCGCGTTCTAACTACCACATAGACAGAGTATACACAGTCGTTTTGTATACGTTTTTTTATATTCAGAAATTCAACGAGTCACGGGCATCTCGGATATACCGCCCACGCCGGAGATATTTTCTTCCATTGTTTGCGTTTCTCGCATCAAAATATAATTATAAAATGCACGCGACATTGTGGTAGTATTAAGATTAACTTTTATACCCACCTTCAAGAGACGGTGATATATATTCCCCGTCTTATGTCAAACGGAAAGTATTTTAATCTATGTTTTTCGAGTCTATGCTTTTAAGCGGGAGTAGCATGGGAGTAGCGGCACATAATGTCTAGGACAATACGTCATTAGATACATTTTCTCCTTTGATTTTATCCCTTTCCTTGATTGACGTGCTATGTAAGGTAGAGAAGAGAATTATTTCCATTGAGAAGTGGATAAAACCGGGGGAAAGATAATTTGTCCTCCCCCCGTGCTAGGCCTGCAGAGCGGAGTGAAGGATTCTAAAGTAGAATCCTGAACGTAGCGAGGGATTCAATATACGTCGACCGAGGAAAAATTATTTTGCGTCCGCATGATACACTCTACTTTTCATCCCTCTATGAGAAAAATAAATAAAACGCGCTTTTAGATACTTTACAACAGAGAATCCTTCACTCGCTCTGGATTCAAAATAGCTCCCTCGCCGTCAAAATATTATTTCAAATCAGCAAATTCTGTTTGTAAGACAGTTTTTAACCGCACCAACGAATAAAAATTGAATTGTTTTGCTCTAGAATCTTGAGCAACCGACCGCTTCCAATCTGGAATCTAGATCTTTGCCTAGCGATTTTCCGGTACATACCGTGTTCTTTTAAATTATTTAATTTCAACTCCCGCACTCACCTCTCCAGCTCAACCTCAACCTGCACGAGCAGAACAAAAATTTGAGAACATACAGCGACTTTACATAAAACGAAAACGAAATATACATACTATACAAATAAGAACACAACTTTCAAATGAACAGTAATTTTACATGAACAAAGCCAAGTCATAGATATTAAACATAAGTTTACCTGAGTGTAGTACCTAGCGCCAATCATGGGCATCAGGTCGGTCAGAGATCGACGGTTGGTGTTCGACAGCAAGTACCTAAACATTCACAAACTAAAATTATGACGATGCATGCGTGTGTGTTGTATGTCCCACGATACCGTCACTTGGAAATTAGTTCGGAGAGGAAACAAATTATTCAGTCGACTTCGGAAAAGATGACGGCGAATGATATAGCGGAGCAGGTTCCTCTGCCCGGTTACGGTATTTTAGTAACTCCAGTCGTCAGGTAGAATGATATAGCGGAGCAGGTTCCTCTGCCCGGTTACGGTATTTTAGTAACTCCAGTAGTCAGGTAAGAATGATATAGCGGAACAAGTTCCTCTGCCCGGTTACGGTATTTTAGTAACTCCAGTCGTCAGGTAAGAATGATATAGCAGAACAGGTTCCTCTGCCCGGTTACGGTATTTTAGTAACTCCAGTCGTCAGGTAAGAATGATATAGTGGAGCAGGTTCCTCTGCCCGGTTACGGTATTTTAGTAGCTCCAGTCGTCAGGTAAGTGTCAAAATATTGCATTATCTCTATATCTCTGAAAGAATCATCAGAAACATACGTTTTAATGGTCATCATCATCATCATCATCATCATCATCATGTCAGCCCTTAGAAGTCCACTGCTGCCTTGCTGAACATAGGCCTTTTTATGGTACTAAACAAGAAATCGTCCAGTTTGAGCTCGTAATGTTAAACATACACATACATCCTTACAACATACTATCACTAACGCATGTACCTACTTACTTACTAATACTAGCTTTAAGAGCTTTCGAACTCATAATTTTATTAGGAATGTATGTATGTATGCAATAAACAATTAACGTAAATAATATGATTGTGTCCTCACAGGATAACGTTTTTGAAGTCTGCGGAGTAAGTCCTAGCCACGAGATCCATGGAGGTGGCGAGGTTGTCGCAGTGCACGGTGCTGCAGGCCAGTGCCAGCGCCAGCCGCCCCAGCGCCGTCAGATCGTCCTGCTGAGCCTGCACACAATTCAATTCAATTCAAAATATTTATTTTAAATAGGAACAATATAATGTATAATACGCGCCACAAAAGATGAGACTTGAGATGCCACGTGGTTTGACTTGCGCAGTAGACGATTTATAGGTCGGAAAGGGCGCGGGAGGACATGCGCGTTAGTTGCCTCTCGTTCTCCTCACCCCGTGCACGCACCGCTTGACTCCGAAGTACAGACGAGTGCAACCTGCGTTTATAAATTTCTACGTAGTTTATAGTTGTGTTATATACGAGTGTAAATTTGTGAAATATTGACTATGCCTCGAGGTAAAACATTAAGAAGACAAAGTAGGAAGATGGTTTACGATGTTTATACCTATATGTTAAAAGAAGCAAAGGAAGGCGTACAAAATTTGAAGCAAGTACAAATGCGTACTGCGGCTGCAACTAAAACATCATTAATTACAGTAAAAAGAATTGTGAAGGAAGCAAATAGTTCCGATTTACTAACAATTTTCCGCACTCCTGGAAAAATAAGGTCAAGGCCCAAACTTTTAACCGATATAGACGAATTTGACAAAGGAGTGATAAAAAGATGTATTCACAACTTCCATGTTACGAACAAGGAACTGCCGACCCTTAATAAAATTTTAGCGAAGTTGCGCGATGATATTGCTATTGATTTCCAGGTTCTAATACAAGTCTACGCCGCATTTTGAAAGACCTTGGTTTTCGATGGAAGAGGACAGAAAATAATCGAAAATTCTTATTGAAAAATCTAATATCAGACTGAAAAGAATTGAATATCTGAAAAAACTCAGAAAATATCGCCAAGAAGGCCATTCTATTGTATACACTGACGAGTCTTACGTCCATTCCACGCACACCACCTCCAAATCTTGGTCTGATGATTCGGATAAAGGTCTCAAAAACCCAATATCTAAAGGCCAGCGCGTGGTTATTGTACACGCTGGTTCTGAGAGTGGCTTCATACCAAACGCTTTACTGACTTTTAAATCTGGGTCAAAAACGGGTGACTACCACGACTACATGAATTACGAAAATTATCAGAAATGGCTTCGAACCCAGCTAATACCCAATCTTCCACCAAATGCCGTCGTGGTAGTTGATAATGCCTCGTATCACAATAAGGAGTATGAATCTGCACCAAGCTCAAACACCAAGAAAGCCGATATGCAATCATGGCTAACCCAAAAAGGAATTCCCTACACTCCAGATATGCTTAAACCACAATTGTACAAATTGATAAAAATACATAAAGAACAATATAAGACATTCAGCATTGATAAAATACTATCTGAACACGGACATGACGTACTGCGATTACCCCCATACCACCCTGATTTAAATCCTATCGAAATAGCTTGGGCTGCAATAAAAGGTTATGTGAGCAGTAAGAATGTGCAATGGAACCTCAACGAGTGATAGAGTTAATAACAGAAAAGGTAAACCAAATGGGACCAAATGAATGGAAAGCACTATGTAATAAAACAAAAAAAAAGACTTTTACATAGAAAGTGATCACATAATTGACAATTTGACGGATACGGAGATAATTATCAGAATAGGAGATTTGTCAGACAGTGACTCAGGGGACTCCGGTAGTTCCTCATCGTCATCTGACGAAAACGACGATCTGTCAACTGCTGGAACAAGTGCTATATTTTCTAGAGTAAATGTACCTTCTAGTGGCCGCGTCCCAGTCAATGATCTTCCCGCTGGTGTATCATTTATTAACAGTGACAGTGACTAAGACAATCTTCCATTTTTTATCTTAAAATTTATTATTTCGAAATAAATATTGTAAAGAATTTTAATATAATATTGCTATACACCTAATTCCGAATGTATGTATGAATCGAAAAATCCCAGAATAGATATACAAATAATGGATAACTATTTCGTACGCGACTATACTTGCGCAGGCTCCCCACTACTGACGCTCGTCAGTCTCATCTTTTGCGGCGCATATTATACACTTCTCAATAGTCAGATAACAATCAATAAGTTCTAAAAATAAATTATCAACACACTACACAGATGCAATAATATTTAAAAGATAACAATAATAATATATAATTTAAAAAAAAACATATATAATCACAATACATTAAAATATCAGATTTACAAATAATTTTATTTAAATTATATCGTTTTTCGTCCAAATTAATATTTTTCCATGCCTTTTTATTATCTATGAAGTCTTTAATTGAATAATATGGTTTCTGTAGCTGCACACTTTTGACATACAATTTAAAAGAGTTTTCATTAAAATTAGTCACACAATTTAGTAATATGTTATAAAATTTTACATGAAAGGATTTGCTGACTTTTGCCAACCTTGTCGCCGGAACCACAAGTTTTTCTCTGTTTCTTGTAAAATGACTATGGTTATCAGTGTGTTTTTTGTAACTGTTAAGGTTTTTACGGGCATATAATATATTTGAACGAATGTACTGGCAAGGCATCGTCAATATATTAATGGACTTAAACCGTTCTCTCAGCGATAGCACCAAGTATGTAAATCGCGCGGACCGCCTTTTTCTGCAATATGAATACAGAATTTGAATCGGCTGCATTTCCCCATAGTACAATTCCATACGACATGAGAGAATGAAAATATTTGCATATTTTCATGCAAACACACCAATTTTGCCGTTTGTTCATTGGTAAGTTCCCGTATTTTCCGAATTGCGTAGGCAGCCGAGCTTAATTTACCCGATAGAATATCTATATGGGATCCCCATTGCAGCTTGCTATCGAAAGTCAATCCCAAAAAATCCGTGGACTTTATTATTTTTAGAATACTGTTATTAAGGCTTACTCTAGGCCTTTTTTTTAAATTAGCTATTAGCTAAAGAAAATCTAACACACTTCGTCTTACTCGCATTCAATGCTAAGTTATTTACACTAAACCAATTAGATAAGCTATCAAGTGTCAAATTAATTGTCATCTGTGAACAAAACAGTAGGAGCCAAAGATTTCAGAAAAAATTGCAAGTCGTTAATATAAACGCGAAACAGAAAAAGGTCCCAAGATAGATCCTTGAGCAACTCCCACATTCACATCTAAAACATCCGATAGCACACCATTTACATCAACATTCATTGCTCTGGTACTTAAATAAGACCGCATAATTTGAAGAGCTTCGTCACGACCATAGTGGGATAATAACTATACTGCTAACGTACAGAATGGCCACTCTCCGGAACGCGCAATCCGCTTCTCCGCACGATAGCTGCACGAACTGCGGATTTAAAGTCCGCAGCTCAAGGGTTAAGTCCGCAGTTAAGGGTTAATTTAGGGAGCCGTACGTGCGCTGTCTGATAGACACAAAATGTCTTATCCAATTTTCTACACACCCAAATTTACGAGTAGTAGACAAACTGTTTTGTCTTTTGTTTCGGTCGCGTAGGTGTTTATTTCTGGTTACCTTGCTTCAGTACTATACAGAATGTAACATAATAACCTATTAAATACCGGAGTGGGGTATTCCACGCATTATGCGCAATAACGTTAGTTCAGCGTCTTTTGAGTTATTAAAGTTTTTCATTCATGAATTTACATTTAAAGATCATTGCAAGTACAGTGTTCTTCAAATCCTAGCAGCACACAGCACATAATAAATAATAATACTACATAGTAGGTCAGCTGGGAAAAATCAATAAAGTGCCACCAACTTATCTGTTAAGTCGAGCGGGGCGCCACTATCCTTACGATATTGACATTGAAGTATGTGGCCTCATTAGTTCCTTTTTTGTCAACTGAACAGATAAGCTAGTAGCACCGAACCTTGACCTTGAATTTGTGTTTTGTCTAGTTTGACATAGCTCGCTGCGCATCGGGAGTCTACTGCGCATTAGGTAGTCAGTAGATTGTCAGAAGTGAAAATTTGCACGTTAGAAGAGACTACTAATAGTATTTATTAATAATATTTTGTAAAAAGTGATTATAGTGTTATTTGTGATTAGTTTTAAGGTCTCCACACAACCGGGTCTTTCCACCAAGACTTTAAAAGCGAGGAGAGGCCTAGCAACCTGAACCCGCAGATGTATGTACATCATTTTTGTAATAAATCATATCAAATTGTTATTTATTTTCTCACAAAAGGTTAATTACTTATACACTAATTGCGATCAGACGGGAGTAACAAAACAAACCTACCTTTTTTTAAATATTTATTTATGGTCATCAGATAGGTAGTAAAAAAACCTTTCAAGGGATGTCGCAAATTTCATATATTTTTTTTGTATGGGAATTTTTTAATATTATGTATTTAACCATTGCACATGTAAACGCATTGACACGCTTGATCGAATCAAACCTGCAACGTACTTATAAGGCTCATAAGGCTTATAAGGCTCAGTTACTCCTTGTATGAAATGTTGCAGCCCTATGTACCTACTTAAACACACATTTGGCGCGTGTACAAACTTCATCTGTTTATATGTTAGAGAAGTAGGTATTTTAGTTAAAGCGATTGTATGGTGTCCAGAGTGTGGAATTCGTCACCTCAGTGCCCAGCAGAGGGTGACTACTAGGCACACTATTTGGCGGAGACTTAACGAATTTAATTTTAAGCCCTGACGCAAAAAATAAGGGTGTTATAATATTTATATTTAAATACTTTGTCTGTCTATTTGTGGATCGTAGCCCTCAAACGGATTGACCAATTTCAATGTTTTTTTTTAAATTTGAAAGGTAGAATTGACTAGATGGTTGTCAGCTTTGCTTGGCTGAAATCGCTGCAGCCGTTCTCAAGATATGTATTCAGCTTCAATCTCTTCTTGAAGGGATCTCGGGCACTTTTATAGCTAGAAAATGCTGAGTGTGTGTTCAATGTTCTGATTCGATTTTATTGTTCGTACTCACATATGATGAGAAAATTTGAAGTAGTTTGAGGCTGATGATAAGTAGCATAATGAAGATTTGAACTTAGGTGAATTTTGACATCAAGAAAAATAGAAACAGAGTTTTGAACATCAAAATACGGTTGTAAATTACGTTTACCACCTGTTGCTTCACGTGAACTGTATATATACTCGACTATACCTGTGGAATGCGAGGCACAATTCACCTCTCAACCTCATAATACCAGAGGAGCTACCACCCGGCCATGGCAGGCTCCGCACCTACGTTACTCACTGTGAAGCAACTTGTGCAAGTGAGGCATGATTGATCAACCAATCATACCATCGACTCGACGAAGAAGAACAACTACGTTTGGTCGGGTAGTTATAAAGGTTGAATAAATTAATTCATGTTTGTTTATTTATTGGTACTTCATTTTAAATGTTGGCAAGGGCAAGATGCCCAAAAACGTAAAGCGTCGGAGCCGCGATCTATGAACTTAGAAAAATTGAAGAAGTGGAAAAGGGGGGGGGGGGGGGCGGGGGCTTTAATCAGCAATGGGACACAACAGGGTCATAATAATAATTTAACGTTAACCAGTACTTGTAACATTAATACATGCTTACACTTATTTATTACAACATAAATCCACACCAATATATAAAAGAGAAACGTTGTCTGTCTGTTTGTTTGTATGGGGAGCATTCACGCGATAGCGGCTTGATGGATTTTGATGAAATTTGAAATGGAGATAGCTTATAAAACATAGGATACTTTTTATCCCGGAAAATGGTAAGTTGCCACGGTAAAACTGGAAAATGTTGATTACTCGCTGTAAGGAACGGTTGCCATGGAAACGAAATAATAACAAGTCTATAAAAAAAAAAGTGCTATACTTCTGCATTGGTTTTTAATATACTAGAAGAACATAGGATGCTTTTTTTCGCGATAAACTGTAGTCCGCGCGGACGAAGTCGCGGGTGAAAGCTAATATAAAATATATTTGAGACAATTCACACCAATTACCTAGCCCCAAACTAGGATGCACTATGCTATGGGCACTAGACAACGGATAAACATACATAGATACGCATATTACATCCATGACTCGGAAGAAAACATTTCTGCTCATCACACAAATGATTGCAACTAGCGGGATTCGAACCCGCGAGCGTTGGTTGACTAGTCAGGGTCACTAACAATTCGGACAACCGGTCGTCAATTATTATACTTACTAACTGTGCCCGCGGCTTTGCCCGCGTGGTCATTTCTCTGGATTAAGAGTAAACAATGTCAGGGCGGTCGCACTCCGCAACAAGTACAAATATTATACCTAAACTTCAGGGCCGTAATATTGGGGTTCATTCAGTAGAGTGTCAAGCGTGCGCTCGATGAGTCGCGCGCCGTGTGCTCAACGATAAAGTACCTACTTACGTAAACTTACGTAAAGTTTTAGTCAAATTTTATTCTTTTCTTAATATTATGAATAACAAGGAGAAACCTAGAAGGTACTGCATAGCATTCGGTCTGACAAATCTCGAAAAAAAAACCTACGTACCGACATTTAATTACGTAGGTAGGCAAATCTTTTTCATTCATTCAAGCATCGAAGTCAGACAGGCACCTTTTATTCATCAAAGTGTAACCTATTATGATATAATCAAATAATGAGGTACTAGGTCTACTCGTATTCTGATAAGAATGTCATTAGTCATATGTAGTTAATAGAACTATCAACATTTAACTATAACAATAAGTAATAAAATAATTCATTTTTACATAATTGTTTATTCGGTTACAATATCTAAGTCATATTATATCACAGAATAATTACTAGTACAAGTACCTAGTCATATCTTGATACAACCCTACCGAGCGTTAAAGTGATAGAGCGATTCTGAAACGATTAGAGCAATGGAAGCTCTCGCGCCTTGTGATATGGTACATTCTAGCCTGCACGCAATGGCTGAGCGCCTTCTAGGTAAATATAATTGAAAGATCGCAGCGTTGTGCGAGTTAAATTGCACTTTATTGCGTTGTTGACTTTATAGAGTTGCAATGTATTTAAATGCCTTAACTTAGTTATACTTCTTTACTTGTACTATTATTTATTTTGTGCCTATGTGTTATTCCAGGGCCAAAAGTGCCTATGAAAAGTACAAAATAACAAATTTTATTCAGCCATCAGATAACTTTTTGTCGATTGCTCGGCTTCTAAACATCGGGTTAAGATACCAAGTACCCTAAGCTATCCAACATTGAAAACCGCATCGCTATCGGTCCATTAGTTTTTACGTGATGCGCGAACAAACAGACAAACAAAAAGAAAACATAAAAAAAAGATTTGTAGCCTATTTTAAGTTCCGTTGAGCATTTTTTTAAATTATCTTTTTGTCTTACTGCTTTATTATAAGTATAGATAGAGTGGTTGTTCGCGAAGATGTTCATTTGTCGCCACACAGCCGAAGTAAACAAGTATCTGGGGCAAACCCATCAATATGATCATAATTTGACGTGCACATTTGAGATTCTGCGTTGTTCAAAACATGTTATTGTATATTTTATTAATACAATGCAACTATGAATTATTTAGGGGTATGCATCAATACTGCATCTTATAAAAGATGCATGAGTGAGAGTATGTGGGTCATACATATCTTATTTATAAATTTAAACTTCCTATCATGTACTGATAATAAATAAGTAATACATAATGCTTGAATTATGGTAACGATTGAATGTTCTATCTAGTCTAGATCAAAACAACGGCACAGTTGTTACATAAAGATGCAATATTACAATAGCACACGTCGACCGGGATTAGATCGAGCCGATTATTTTAGCCGAAGACCTGTATCAATACAACAGATTGTTTTCAACGAAGTCGTCAGAGTCACATGAGATGGGGTTATCGCTTTTTGTTTCCTTGTAAAATGTTTTTTTTTGTATTTTGGAGTGATCTGTAAGTTCTTGAGTAACAGCCCCACGCTAGCCTTGGCTTGTATTCGTCTAATACTCGACAAAGGCCTATCATAAACGCTACTGAGCCCGATCTTCGGCTCTCGTGATGTCACTACCGCCTTTCGCAAGTCATAAGTCCACCTTTCTGGCGGGTGCTTTACTCTACGTTTTCTTAAAAGCGGTCTCCACTCTAGAAGTTGTATACCCAACGATTGTCCAATAGACAACCGTTGGGTAAGAATAGTCAATGTCTATTCTTCGAGAGATGTGGTTAAAATTTCAAAGTAGGTATTATTGGTACTTTTCAAAATTCATTTTGTTTAATTATAGTTTCGTATTTTTTTATATAGTTTATACTAAGCTAAAACATGAACATAAATGAAAATGAAAAGGTATATTGGGAGGTCTGAGTTCGAGATGAACCAACTAGAATAAAGTACCCAACGTTGGCTCCTCTCACGAATATTGGCAAGTGACGTAACACCGAATATTAAGACAAATTTAGTTGATTACAAGAAATAGAGCGGTATGGTAGGATTATTTATTTAATTTTCAACACCTTATCTCAATATGTTTTCAATATTAATTTACATCCAAGACAATATTTGGGGAGAGAGCTAAGGTTAGGGCATCTTCCCCTAATTATATAATATTTACATGCTGTTAATAGAAGTCATGTAGATGATGATGATGACTGTTGGTATTACCTGGAGGATATCGTTGGAGTTAGTGTGGGCGGCGTCAGCGGCGCCGCTCCAGGCGATCCGCACGCGAGGCCCGTTCATAATCACCTTGGTTGAGTCGAGGCTTCTGTAATCAGACCATTGACTCACAGTGACACGAAACGGTATAATTACTATCACATAACACTTGTTTACTGTCTCACGACGACACGATACGGGATAATTACTGTCTCATAACATTTGACTACTGTCTCACGACGACACGATACGGGATAATTACTGTCTCATAACATTTGACTACTGTCTCACGACGACACGATACGGGATAATTACTGTCTCATAAAACTTGTTTACTGTATCACGACGACACGATACGGGATAATTACTGACTCATAACACTTGATTACTGTCTCACGACGACACGATACGGGATAATTACTGTCTAATAACACTTGATTACTCTCTCACAACGACTCAGTACGGTATAATTACAGTTTTAAAATACATGTTAACTGTCTCACAATCACAACGACACGATACTGGATTATTATAGTCTCAAAACACATATGTTTACTGTCTCTCAACGACACAATACGGGATACATACTATCTCATAACATATGTTTAGATTTGGACTGATAACATCTACAATTATTGACAGATCGAGCGCGAAGCGTCTCCGTTTCAGCTTGGGCAAAAATGCTTTCGTATGTCCGGCGATTCTCCTCTACAGGTCACATGTCCAAACCGATTCTCCTGAAATTCGATAATTATGTTTTTTTTGTCGATTCAATTTTTTCAGATTCAGATATGAGGATTAAAAACGTTGTTTCAGCCTTTCCAAAAATGTTCTGATCTTTTATTCAGTTTTAAGCTATGCAAAGACATACTCTTGAGGTCTATAGCTCACAGAGCCACTATTACTATATAGAGATAAAGTTGTTTGCATGTATGTATGTATGTAGGAAGTATTGTAACTCAGGAACTGAATTCTTAAAGTTATTGTAAAAAGTAAATATTGTTATACCATATTACGTGGCCAGGCCACGATAACCCATTTCTAAACACGGCCTATCTTCATGATTTAGTCTTAGTCAAACATACTAGGAAACAATACTATAACATTTACAATTCAATACCTAGCGAGCGCGAAGTGTCTCCGTTTCAGTTTGGGCAAAAATGCTCTCGTATGTCCGGCTGTTTTCCTCTACAGGTCGCATTTCTCAACGATTCTCGTGAAATATTGTGAGCAGGTTCGATCATTATATGATTTTTTTGGTCCATTCAGCATTTCGTATTTTTTTCTAAATGGCGGAGATATGCAGCCATATCTAAAAATGTTCTGAACATTTATTCAGTTTTAAGCTATGCAAAGACAGACTCGCATGGTCTACAGCTCACAGCGCCACTGTTTTAAGTGTAAGTAGTTCTCATGACATGACATGGGACTTGCTTATGCTGAAATTATTGAATTGCAAATTGTCTAGTAGTGTTGACTTATCTACTTACAATAAATAAATTAAATAACTTCAACTTACGTGTTTTCTGAAAATTGATTTCGATATTGATAAATATGCAGTGTTATTTCGTTATTCCTGTACCTGTTACCTTCTATCACAAGGAATTTAAGATTATAGATATATAACTGATATTTGTGGAATCGTAAAACTGTTGCAACATTAGAATGTATTATCTCTTATCCTTTTCTGATCGATATTCAAGCCATTTTTCCTTCTAGCATTGAAATTTTATCTTTAAATATCGACACTACCTCGCATAGCTTTGGAGTGCTTCGGATGCTCAAGTAACTAATACTATAATATACTAATGTATTAAATTTGTAATGAATAATCCATTAATTTGGTTTTTAATATCCTAGAAGAAATAGGAAATGTTTTTTTTCGCGATAAACAGTAGTCCGCGCGTACGAAGTCGCGGCGGAAAACTAGTATTATTATAGAAAAACGCAAGTTCTAAGCTACACACGCGCTACTTTGGGTTACATACGCAAGGAGCAGCTAATCTGAGGTAGTATCGTATCTTCAGACTGGTTGTCAACTAATAGACCGTTCGTGTTGAAGCAAAATCCATACCAATATATAAAAGTGAAAAGTTGTTTGTTTGGGGAGCTTTCACGCGATAACGGCTGGACGGATTTTGATATTTAATTTAGAACGGAGATAGCTTATATCCTGGAATAAAACATAGCATACTTTTTATATATTGTTAGTTTCCACGGGAAAACTGGAAAATGTTGATTACTTACTGTAAGGAACGGTAGTCATCACAGAGTGGTATGTTGCCATGGAAACTAAATAACAAGTATTTCAATAAACATCAAGAACTATTTAGTTTGTGTCAAGGACGTCGTTGCTATAGCTACTTTTGCATTGGTTTTTAATATCCTAGAAGAAAATAGGATGCTTTTTTTCGCGATAAACAGTAGTCCGCGCGGACGAAGTCGCGGGCGGGAAGACTAGTGATCAATAAAACAAATTATTATAAAATAAAAAAAACCTGACTGCCAACAAAACTAAAAAGAGGCAAGCAAGCTTTAGATTTTGAAATATAAGATGCAGTCGGAGGCGTCATGCATTTCATTTCTACTATGACGGGATCAGCTAGATTCTGACGAGCTAATTACTCTTCTCACGCCTCCGACTGCATCTTATATATGACGGGATCAGCTAGATTCTGGCGAGCTAATTACTCTTCTCACGCCTCCGACTGCATCTTATATATGACGGGATCAGCTAGATTCTGGCGAGCTAATTACTCTTCTCACGCCTCCGACTGCATCTTATATATGACGGGATCAGCTAGATTCTGGCGAGCTAATTACTCTTCTCACGCCTCCGACTGCATCTTATATATGACGGGATCAGCTAGATTCTGGCGAGCTAATTACTCTTTTCATGCCTCCGACTGCATCTTATATTTCAAAATCTAAAGCTTGCTTGCCTCTTTTTAGTTTTGTTGGCAGTCGGGTTTATGTTTTTTATAATAATTTATTTTATTTAAACTTTTTAGTTTATATTTATAAGAATTAGTGAGAATGGTTGCTAACGTACTTTAAATCGTTATAGATACTAAATGATCATTCAAAATTAAAATGATAATAGAAATCTAAACATGATTTTCAAATACCTATTCAATGATACCCATTTGACATAATTCGTACACTTTTATTTTTTATTTTTCACAGTTTGGCGTTTGGTTGTCGCCATATTGAATTTTGATTAATGTCATGTCTTTAGTAGCACTCGCAAGATTAAGACAAAACGATTGAAGTATGAATCATCAAACTCGGTCCACGCGTTTGGTCTATATAGTGCCACAAAGAAACAGACATTACGTACAGAGGCTGATAAACACATCACTGGGCCTTTGCGCAGTCTGTTATAAATAACACTAAGTATTTAAACTAGCTTTCCCGCCGCGACTCCGTCCGCGCGGACTACAGTTTATCGCGAATAAAACATATTAAAAACCAATATAAAAAGTATGTCACCAACGCTCTTGATGTTTTTTGTCAGACTTGTCATTATTTCGTTTCCATGGCAACCGTTCTTTACAGCGAGTAATCGACATTTTCCAGTTTTCCCGTGGAAACTTAAAATTTCCCGGGATAAAATGTATCCTATGTTTTATTCCAGGGCATAAGCTATCTCCATTCCAAATTTCATCAAAATCCGACCAGCCGTTATCGCGTTAAAACTCCCCAAACAAACAAGCAACGTTTCACTTTTATATATTTTTCGTTCGGTTTGGGAAAGATCTTTAATGGCAAAAACGGCAATAGAAACTGTCCATAACACCCTTTTTTAAACGGGTTTATTTAGCTTGCCCTGTTTGTTGTAGGTTTTTCTTTGTTTATTTGATGGGGTAAAATCTAGTAACTAAATACCCCCTTCCTGTAGGCGTGAGGCGAAGCGTAAACTGACTAATAGAAATCCGACTCGCCACACTTTTTTTTTAGCTTTTAGTACATATAAAAAAGATAATGTTTAAATAATATTATAAAGAGGGAAGATTTGATTGTTTGTTTGTTTGTAATGGATAAACTCAAAAAATACAGACCCGATTTTAAAAATTCTTTCACATAAAGAAAGCTAAAATATCAGCGAGCAACACTAGCAAGATTATATTTTTCAAATAATTAGATTTCCGTTCGAAAATTGCAATAATGAAAACCGAGGTATTAAATTTTGCAAAAAAACTCGATTACTTTGTATCACAAACTAAAAAGTATATAAATACTACGTAAGATCACAAAGTAAGAAGGAGATACGGGTGTTTGTATATGGAACGTTGCCATGGAAACGAAATCACAGAACATCTAATAATCATTGACGTAGGAAATGCTCTATGCTAATAATACACGAAATAGTAACCGTAATTCAACCTCCTTGCGTTAAACAGAATAATACTATAGACGAAATGGGACGTGAGTATAAAACCTATAAACATAAACATTTTGTGTAAAAAATTGTTGCTGTTCTATTTGTCCAAATAAAGTACCTACTAATTTTATCTTTCTATATATCTAACCGTGCGAAGCCGGGGCGGGTCGCTAGTTTAAAATAAAAAGACAATGCTAACGCAAGGTAATTGGATCGTCTATTGTCTATCACGTTACAGAACTCAGAGCGCAACATTGTTATTGGTGAAGTTTTTCCCATGTCGCCGATTCGCTACCGCTATTTTGGTGGAGAGTCGGATCACGACAAATTGACGGCTGTACATCGGCGTAGGAACAGCGTCATCTTGTCGGTTGTAGTACGCACCTGCAAGCCAGGCCAGCGCTGTGCACGGCGCGTAGGGCCGCTGACAGCTGCACCAGCAGGCTCCACAGGACGGCCTCCGGCAGCAGAGCACCACACGCCACAGCACGAAGCATGGCATTTTTCTGCACGAAACAAGAGTTCATTGTTACGGAAATCTCCTAAAATATGTTTTTATGCATTGAAATACCGAGTCAAGTAGACAATGTAAAACTTAAATTATGATAATTAGACCTTTTTCTTTCTTTTACACGCGTAGAAAGAAGAACTCTGAACAGAAGTAAGGTGATCCCACGAATAACTGAAATTCGTGACGCCGGGATCACAATTACGAGAGTATTGCAGTTGGGCAAGACACATAACCAGGCGAAGTGACGTCAGGTGAAGGAAGGTAACCGAGTGGTGGCCGAGAAAGGGAGAGCGAGGCGTTGGTCTTCCAGTAAAAAGAAGGGCCGACCCTATAGCGGTTTAGACGTAGATCTAATTGGCACAGCCTGGAGGCGAACGGCTTGCTTAAAAAGAGGCCTCTATCCTGCAGTGCAACGAGAAAGGAAGTGTATGACGATGACCCGTACCTGGTGTGTGTATGGGCGCGGAGCATCAGGGTCCGACGAGAATGGATCCATGAACGCTGAGCTCTCAGCTGCCGAGTTTCCGGCGCCGCCCGACAGGAATTTGTTGACCAGGGTCTCGCTCCCAGGGTGGTAAGCGAAGACCAGAACCATCGCTGCGAAAGAGAAAATATTAAGTTTGCCACGGTGGTGCGGTGCAAAATTTCGGCTTTTCATTCAGACGTAGTTCCCGTTTCATTTATATTATTATTTAAATTAAAAATTCTACTTCAAATGGAACTTCTGAACCAATATTGAACAAATTTATGTGGTAATCCAATTACCACACATACCCACCCATGGCCTATCATATGGTTATCATACACTTAAAAAACACGAATCATTTAAAAAATCCAGGATGACAATACACAAAAAAAAAAACATGCAATCGAATTGAGAATCTCCTCCTAGTGGAATTCGATTAAAATTGCACATACTCACAGTGGTCTCCAAACGCTTGCGTAGTAAAGAAGTCGTGCAACTTTGTCACATTGGAGTGGTCAACACTCTTCCACATCTCCAGGCGCTTGGCGGGGATGGTAGGGTAAGAGTGCAGGCGGCGCAGCGCAAAGTGCTGGCCATTCTGGCGATGCGTGCCGCGGTACGACGTGGCCAGTGAATGGGGAGAGAGCGTCTCCAGAGGGATGAGCTCCGAGTACATCTCGACATTCTTGGGTAGATCTGGAAAAGGTTAAACTCAATCTGTATTGCTCGAAGCTTGTTACTTGATGCCAGGGTAGACCGATCGGAATAGCTCTCGCATTTTAAAATACATGTTGCCAGCGCATTTTCATGCTAATCTTAATGTTTTCAGACGAAAGACACGTAACCGACAAAAAGTAACTGCAGCCGTCCGTCGTGTCAGCGCTGAAGAAGGGCGACCTTCCTTTGTCATTTAAGACCAGGCTCTGCTTTTTAAGGGTTTTTTCCATAAATATGCTGGGTCTACCACAAACCTGATAAATGTGAAACTTAACATATACGTTTTTGAGATCTTTATCTCTCTAAGACTAAGACAAAAACATGATTAACAAAATTTCATTCGATACATTTACTTATCAAAAATTACGTTTTTTTCGGTAATTTTTACATTTTTCTACTCAACGGCTTAAGTTTTATCTCTAAAATAAATCTAACAGCAAGAAAATATAGTTTATTATCTAAGGCTAAGACAAAATGTACCTAAACTAAATTATTAGCCTGCCAATAAAATAAATAACTTTTGAGACATACGTCATTTAGTTCCGAGCTAAATTGTGTGTTCAAACAGCGCT
The DNA here is from genome assembly GCA_946251855.1 of Alsophila aescularia. Classification (NCBI taxonomy): domain Eukaryota; kingdom Metazoa; phylum Arthropoda; class Insecta; order Lepidoptera; family Geometridae; genus Alsophila; species Alsophila aescularia. Next base: position 105,236,043 of record OX276373.1, read on the forward strand.
CCCGATATTCAACCTTGTTACGCAGGCACTTCAGTGCTTATTGCGGGAAGCGGGTGGCAGAGTGTAGGGTAGGTGGCAGGGAAGTGGGGAGTGGGAAAATGTAACCTTGGAGCCTGGCCTTAATCTCAAACTTATAGACATGTGTGTCGACCGTGCTCATACATGTCCGCTGAAAGAGTCTCATAAACCCAAGCTCATGGTTTGCCAGAGCCATAATGTAACATATTATATTTATTTATTCAATTGAAACGGTAACTAGCATTATATAGCGCAGTATTATCAAAATAACTAACCGCATCCGCACCACGTTTCATTAAGCTCAAGAATAATCGTTGTCGGTACAGCCCTGCGAGCATGGATCTTATCGATCGATAAAATTCGATAAATTTATCGACCGGTAAACAGGTCTTTTTTTATCAATTTTATCAAAATGCGGTAGCATGGATCTAGCCTCTCGGTAAATTTTATTGATTCGATAACACGTCGTGAGTTTATCGATTTAAGAAATGGCAACTCGTGGACTATACCATATATCAGTCAGACGACTAATAGTCTAAAAAATATTTTTTGACACAATTTGGCAGATTTTTATTATTTTGAGTTGTTACGGAGAAACTTCTGTCATTTGGAATTCTACTTAACTACCTTAAAGTAGTATATTCCTTGAACCTAACCTAAAGTATAACTAGCCATAACTCGTTGCACAATTGCTTGAGACACCTCCCTGACAAGTCTGACAGTGCGCTGTCCTAGTGCTATATTATATTCCTGGCCGATGCATCGTTGGTGCAAAAAGCGTACAGCTGATAGAACCTACAACAATGATTATACAGGTAGTTTTTTAGACTGAGTACCTACTAGGTACCATAATAATTAGAGCATTAGACACAATCACAACAAAAGATAATTTCTGGAAATAGAAAAAACGTAACTAAGTATTTTGGTATTATTATGTAAAGTAGATACTACAAAATGCGCAGGCAGTCCATTAGATCGACTCCTTCTCAAACGCCTTCAACATCTTGAATGAGGGCAAGGGAAATTTCCTTATAAATTCTAAAAATAATCTTAAAATGCTGTCATTCCAAGATTCATGCTTCCTTTTGTTGATATAAATCTATATATTAAATATGATTTATCGAATTTATGTCGTTGTCGATAAGTACGTTCCGTGCTACTGAACTCGTATTATCGAATATTAACGTGAAACTTAATTAAAAAAAGTCGGTAAATTTATCGATCGATAAGATCCATGCTTGCACTGCTGAGACAGTCAAGTTGAAGTGGAACTGAGCTGGACACGAAGTTCGCATGCATCCTGCGAGATGTGGGAACATTATCAATAGTGTGGGAGCCAAACGGTCCGTGACCGATGACGTCGTGGTTGGCCACGAAAGAGGCGAGTTGATCTATTGCGGTGATCTATTTGCCTTGGTCACGTGACAGGTTAAGAATCTAACGTCATACTATCTTCGATATTAGAAATAATTGTGTGAATTAATGAATACCTGGAAAATATCACGACATAAAACAATCATAGAAGAACATTAGCGATGTCAAGCGCGCGCGGGAGTTGATATAGCAAGCAGCCAGGGCGCGCGCCCATAGTAACTATTTAGTCAACTGTGTGTCATACATTTTAAGCCGGCCGCGCGCCCGGGGCCCCAACTCTACTAAAACAATTGTAATGACAATTGTCAACAATTTTCGCAAAACTTTCGCTTTTACCTCTTAAAAGTGGTAGAAAAGTTAATTATTGAAAAAATTTCAAAATAAAATATTTCCAAAAATGTAAAACTCAAAATTAAAAAAAAAATACAAATTTTTCGCTTCTACTACTTTTAAGAGGTAAAAGCGAAAATTTTGCGAAAATTGTTGATAATTGTCATTACAATTTTTTTAGTAGAATTGGGGCCCTGGTCGCTTGCTATATCAACTCCTTATAGGGTTACCACCGTGCATACGATGATAAAATATTAAATTATGAAAAAAAACAACATAATTTTGATTAAATATCGGGTCTATTGTTATAATGTATGTTAATGTCCAGGGAGTAATAATAATTACGTACTACAAATACTATAACATCAATGGTAAGACATGGTCGTTAACGGCAACCACTGATCTCTATGGATATGCTGTGCCATACTTTCGTTTGTGCTGATTTAAAGCGCCCCCACCGAGCGTCCATGAAACTAAAATGGACATTGTTTCATCTCCTGATGTCAGTCACATAATTAATAATAGTACAAAAACCTTAGTTCCTTGGACGCTACTACTGCCTAACTAGTGCTACTCGTATCAGCGCCAACATAGTGACAATCAAATGGACGTTCGTCAAGAGCCTGTCTAGAGTACAGAGTAATATGCAGTTGCCTATGACAGCAACAAAAACACGAGTAACATTTTAATAAAACTTCAACAGTCGACGTGACATTATTTAAATAAAACTTCAACAGTAGACGTGACATTATTTAAATAAAACTTCAACAGTAAACGTGACATTATTTAAATCTTAAGAAAACCACTGGTATTTGTTGCTACTTGATAAACTATAGTAAAAAATATATAGTACAGTAAAACTAAACAATTGATCTAATCGAAGGCTATGGAGCCTCCCCTCGAGTACAGAGCGCTACCCGAGCGGACCGACCGTGATCTAGGATATATTGTATTTACGATTCTTATGTTTTAGTCTTAACAATCACGCATTATCCAGTCGCTTGTTACGCGTGCGCACGCGCAGTATGCACGTGGTCGTGCGTGGTAGCTTTTTCGCGCGCAAACAAGGTAGTAGATAAGAGAATTATTGTTAATTCGTATCATTAAGCTTTCACAATAATAATTGTGTCCAGTTATATTTATTACTAGCTTTCCCGCCCGCGACTTAGTCCGCGCGGACTACTGTTTATCGCGAAAAAAAACATCCTATGTACTTCTAGGATATTAAAAACCAATGCAAAATTAGGTACGAGTATAGCACCAATGCTATTGATGTTCGTTGACATACTTGTTATTTAGTTTCCATGGCAACCGTTTCTTACAGCGAGGAATCATCATTTTCCAGTTTTCCCGTGGAAACTTGCAATTTTCCGGGATGAAAAGTATCCTATGTTTTGTTCCAGGGTATAAGTTATCTTCATTCCAAATTTCATCAAAATCCGTCCAGCAGTTATTACGTGAAAGCTCCCCAAACAAACAGACAACGTTTCACTTTTATATATTGTATGGATATACAGAAGAAAACATAATATATCAACTCAAAATCTCTATAAAGACGTAATAATTTACTTAGAAGAGACCAAAGAAGTGGTGTTTCAGTTGAATTTTACTTAATCTTCACCGTTAAGCCAATACTAATTGCAAAGAGAAACTCTACGCGGTTTCAAGGAATTGGGCTCCTGCCTTAATGTAGAAAAAACATCATCTTCCCATAAAAGCGTAATTGGCATTTCATTCTCGGTAAAAACAAACATATACGTAGTTATGTTGACATACAGTCCACGAGTATTTTTCGCAGGTTAGAACTTAATTCAATAAAAGTAGTTAGGTCTTTCATTATAAATAGCCACCTTGTTTTATTCGTATATGGACTTACTTGCGTATGATATCTGTCCTGATGACATCATAATTGATGATAGGGTCTAAGAACTTTAAAAAAATGACACCGCTAACAAAGTTCCGGGTAACAGCTAATTAATAATATACTAAATTTCAACCCCAAATAGGTATTTTTGTTTATTATATATCACTACCAATTATTAAGCATAAACATGATTATGTATTAAAATCAATGTATCTGGGTGCAATCTGGGTGGGTCAGTGCAATGATGCGAAAGATTTTGCAATCTAAATTTTAGGTGGCACTGCATGTATAATGGACAGGCGAGCTACTAGCTGGTCTCGTCATCAAGTTAAATTATGATTTCCAAGCTCCATTATAAACTACATTGAAAATATAAAACGTAAAAAAAAATTGATTCTAAATGCGTTGGCTTTGTCCGCGTGTATTTTTTCTCTGATAAAAGTATCCTATGTTAAATGTCATAATTATTCGTTCAGACGTCAAACAGTTTTTTTATGGATTACTCCTAGTCGTCACATTGACATGCAAAGTACATCATATTTTGAGTCGAATCCTCAGTTATCCAACGGTGTAAACCGCATTTCTATCGATGCACAACTTTTTGCTTTATGCGAAAACAAACATACAGACATATCGCGGTTTTTATTGTTGGATAACTTTGGATTTAGCTTTGAATCTGATGCACTTTGCCATCTCATTGCGACGAATAGAAGCCAAGTAGCTGATAAAAAATATTTGCGGGTGAACTAATTTTGATGGTATATATATATATATATATATAGGCACTTAAAGTCTTTGAATAACACTAAAGATATTTTTACCCAGAAAAATATCGACGTTTATTAATATTTACGAACAAAGATCGCGAGGGAAATGCAGCTGCGATAAGAATGCGCGGCGCGTGCTTTACGAATAGCTCACGGCAACTGAGTGCCTCTGCGCAGGGCCAGGTATAACCTTAAATAATTTCGCCACCGAATTACGAATAATAAAAGTACCTAAAGTGCGGTACATCTAGCCTGGAGTCAGTGCCTGCTTGTACCCAATACCACACAACCATCCATCCGCACAAAGATCTCTATGGACAGACGGACAGCTATACAGGCTAGATTTTTGAAACGGGACAGTAAGGGCAAGTACCTTAACCGCTATAGTTATAAGCCGGCCTTACATTAGCTCTTTAAAATTCATCCTGCACCACCTTGCTAAGCAGTGATGTGGTACTACTGCAATGTAGGATTGAGGAATATTTACAACAATAACAGTCCAAATTAACAGTTATGGAGGTATTTTACAAGGACGCGTTGGAACTGTTACGGAAAAACCAACTGAACAATTATTTTGTAGAACTGGTTAAAACATTTTTCCCGCTGTTCTTTTTTGTAACGATATCTGAAAGTGATATCACTGTTTCAATTTTGAACAGAACTCTATTTTGCTCTTGGTAAGTAGGTCCATTACTGCACCATGTGATTTCTTATTTTATTTAAGTAGATACTGTTTCTAAGCTCACATTGAGCGACTGAGTGTGAAAGACGGAGATCCAAAGAAAAACCAAGGTGGAAGACATAAGTACATAAACCTCAAGTGGCGATGAGAAGGACTCTTGGCATCTTGCATTGATGGCAGGTGAAGTAGGTCACTGATAGGTTGGTGGCCCCGCATGGAAAATCGCAGCCGTAGAAGACCAGTGCAACAACGAGGGGTCGAGCTAAATTTGATAAGACCTAGGCAAAGATTGTCTGAAAGCAGAGATGATAGTGTCAGAGGGAGAAGGTTTATGCCCTGCATTGGGAGGATGAAGCTGACATTGATGATGATGATGATGATGATGATGATGATGATGATGATGATAGTAATTATTATAGCAACATCATCTCAGTAATATAACTACAACAAATTCAGTTTCATTTCATCATTGTCATAATCATCCTGGGGCATGCTCACCATCTGTTCACCTATAGGGCTGCTGCTTGTCTCACTCACTCAATTATTTCTTTCCATCGAAATGTTGACTGGAAGAGATCGCTTTTAGCGATAAGTCCACCCGTTCTACTTTAGTTATAAGATTGTTCCTATTTGTAGTATTTTTTTGGAATCTGGTGTACAATAAAGTGTTATCTATCTATCTATCTATCTTGTACGACACAAAGTCCATAATAACATGTTGTTAGATAAAATAACTAATATTACACAATAATAAGGTAGTGTACAAGTATCTTTAGACACCAAGTAAGTGGCAGTGGCAATGTGAAGAAAACATGGTCCGACTTGACTCGACCTTGATGATGCCACAGGGCTCTTTCAGACGAACGGCACAATGCCGTCGACAGAGTAGCTGCGAGTTGATGGGCAAACCGCGAACTCTTCGCGTGTCTGGAAATATTTTAAAACTAGCGACCCGCCCGCGACGTCGTCTGCATGGGATACAATTTATCGCGAAAAAAGCATCCTGTGTTCATGTAGGATATTGAAAAACAATGGAAAAGAAAACCACCTACGTATTGTATTCTCTTTGCCACCTACGCTGTTTATGCTTTTTGACAGACTTTTTATTTGTTTCCATGGCAACCGTTCCTTACAGCAAGTAATCGAAATTTTCCAGTTTTCCCGTAGAAACTTACTATTTTTCGGCATAAAAAGTATCATATGTGTTATTCCAGGGTATAAAGCTATCTCCATTCCAAATTTCATCAAAATCCATAGCGTTAAAACTCGCCAAATAAACAAACAAACACCTTCACTTTTTTATATATATATATATATATATATATATATATATATATATTATACAACCAAACACCTACACTGTTTTTATTTACAAACAAACACCTTCACTTTTATATATATATATATATATATAAAAGTGAAGGTGTTTGTTTGTTTATTTGGCGAGTTTTAACGCTATGGATTTTGATGAAATTTGGAATGGAGATAGCTTTATACCCTGGAATAACACATATGATACTTTTTATGCCGATGTGTGTGTGTGCGGATAGCGAACGATACCGTCGTGACTAGCAACCCGCTACAGCTCCTGTAAGTCTAGGCTTTTTCTAAATATGTATATGAATAAAAAGTATGTGCACCGCCCGTATCTCACCAACACTCCAGCGTCGTTGCACTATAAGACCATATGGATAGCGAGAACGCCGTAGCGACTAGATACCCGCTACAGCTCTTTTATGGCTAGGCTTTTCTAAATATTTCTGTGAAACGTTGTATCTTTGTTTGTTTGGTTTTTTGTTTGGGGATTTTTAACGCTAAAGCAGCCGATCCGATTAGGTGAACCTTTGTAAATAAATTCTGTGCAATATAGAGACCAATACAGAATATTTTTTTCCAGGGGAAACTGGAAAATGTAGATTACTCGCTGTAAAAAACGATTGTCATGAAAACGCAAAAATGACAAGTCTGTCAAAAAAAAAATAAGAGCGTTCGTTGGTGCTACACTTTTGCAATGGTTTTTAACATCCTAGATGAACATAGGATGTTTTTTCACGATAAACCGTAGTCCGCGTTGACAAAGTTACGGGCAAAAGCTAGTAAATTATATTATTAGCAACCAGATGCCGGTTTATTAAAAAGTATACACGATCACACACAATTTTATACTAGTGGCTCTGTGAGCTGTAGACCTCGCGTGCACAAACTTTTTTCAATCGATCTAAGAGTGCACAGTAGCACCATCTAGTTACCTTATTGTAAAACTAACATTATAACCAAGGTGCCCCATTAATCCCTACCTAGTAGGTATAGGGCTGATTCCACTGGTAGAAACCTAAAAATGAGCAATTTACTTCATTTTGAGGAGCTCTTCTGCTACTGACGCCGAAGATCCTTATCAGATCTTTATCAATTTTTTATGAGACCAAAATTAAAGTTCTATCTTTCAAATAAAAAAGGACTATCGAAATCGGATCATATAAGAAGAAGATATTCATTAGCTCCTATTTTGCTTTTTTTGGGGGGGAAGTAAATCAAAAATACTAAATATTTTAAATAATTCTAAAAACTCATCAAACCTGTATTCTAAGTTTCATCTAGATCGATTGAGAAATGCGACCTGTTGAGGAGAACAGAGATCCGGACAGACATACGAAGGCATTTATACCCAAGCTGAAACGATGCTTTGCTCGCACTTTGCGCTCGCTCGGTCAATTATACTTCACAAAATACACATGAAATACTTTTAGAAATTAAATAAGTGGAATTTAAGAAACGCATTTAAGAGATAATTGAACACCTTCGACTGCCGACGGAATAGTGGCGTTTTACTCCCGCCATCTTTTCATGCCATCTCACCACCAGCTGCTAGGTTCCGCCTCTTAGCGTGATATTCCTTGCAATATATATATCAAATTTCATTTAAAACCGGACTCTACTTTCAACAAATACCTAATGTTTCTTCATATAAACTATGCCATCCCCGTTCACCGCTTTAAAGATGAATTTTCAAATATTATTAAACAAGTCGATTATAAAATCGACGAATCAAAGAGACCGTATATGTTTTTTTTTATATATGTATACCGATTTATCTGTCAATTGCATACCGACAATAAAAATTATTCCTTTGTTTGGAAGGGAATAACAAAGGTAAATTAGGGTTATACTCTCCAAGTGATTTCATATAAATTTTATCAAAATTGGTTCAGTAGTAGTTCGACAATATTTTTTTTTTAGTAAATCCATTTGATTTTGTGTTTATATTGCCTCTTTAGGATTTCAAAACCGAAATGGATTTTTGATTTGGTTGTTGTTATATTCAAAAGGGTAAACTTTCAGTGTAGTCCCATATAAACTTCATCAAAATTTAATCAGTTATTTTAATTAGATAACCTATTTGTTTTATAGTTTATGTTCTCTTATATGTAAGGATTTCTGAACTGAATTAGATGATGGTTTTTACTTGAGAAACAAGACCTCCAGTATAGTAATGTTTAAATTGAATCAAAATTAGATCAGTAATTTTAGTTATTAGTTAATCCAATTGAAGTCAATTTTTTGATACCATAGTTTTTTGTGCAGCACTTGTTTAAGACTATATTTACAAAGTGTCATCATCATAATTTAATAATATAAAAGCGGTTGGTGCTTTGTCTAGTCACAAATCGTGAGTTATACCGAATTAAAGATCACAAAAACATATTATTTTCTGATTATCCTCCGTGTGTCCTGCCCCCTTAAACTTCGTATTTTATAAAAATAATAATTAGGTACATCATAGAGCTGGTAGTACACCTCTTGGATACTCAGAAAATACATCCTCCCAATTTCAAATCTCTAGATCCATCGGTTTAGACTCTGCGTTGTCTGTCAGTCAGTAAGTCAGTCATCAGGTACATCACGGTTCTGTTTTATAGGTTTACTAGTGACTCGCCCCGGTTTTATACGTGTCATTTTCTCACTTTTAGCATTTATATGTCGTAATTTCTAAAAAAAAACAGCAAAGAGTGTAATTCAAGATCATTTGCAGTAGTGATTTTGAACGAAAGACTATTGCCTGCTCACGTACTTCACAGACTTGTTATTATTTATTTTCCACGGCAACATGTCATTACGTTCTTTATACAGCAAGTAATCATCATTTTTGCATAGTTTTGATACCTTGAGTTACATTATTGCAATTTTCGTAGAAATCTCCAATTTTTTGAATAATGAAATAACGCCCATGTTACACGCTGGTAATGAAGCTTTTTATAAATGCAAGAGTTTTTAAAATCAGTTTAGGATATTTAGAGTTTATCCATTAAAACCAACAAACAAACATACAAGCAATCAAATTTTTCCCCTTTAAAATATATGTGTAGAAGTTGATTAGTGTAGAAGAATATGTAGCTTATTATTGTTTATCTTTAAATAAGTTAACATCCTATTGCCGTCACTCCAACTGATGCTGGTTGCAGTTGACATCAATAAGTGCCGTTCGTCTGCAAGGTTTTGTAGGTTTTCTTAGCAAAATATTTAAAATTATCCATTTATTTGTGCTATTTGAAAATTGTGATTTAATGTACTGTAATAAGTTATTTTTTTGAATGACAAATGACGGTATTTTATTTGAGAAAGTGGATGCGAATATTTTCCAAAATTTGATTTCACCTAATTTGGTATGAAATGATTGATAATGTAATATAAGACACCGTAATATAAGATTTATTTTCCATGTGTTGTTTGTATGTGTCGATGACGTTGAGCCAATTATATCAATTAAGACCTCCCTTAAGGTTTCATTTGGTATGATTGGCTCAAAACTATAAGAAAGGCGGAGCGTCACGGCCAGTAAGCGTAATTCAAAATATTTGAATGCGGAGCTTGATGACATAAAATGGGCGTTTACTTACTTATGTCAAAGTATTGACGTAGGTAAGTTATCCACATTTTCTATTGCTCGATTTATTAAATGTCTTTCACAAGCTACTTATATTAATAACGCAATGGAACAGTAGATTATAAAATATCGGTGTCAATTTGAATTATGTAACCTAAACATTACTCCCCTCGTGCTAATAATTTCTTGAGCGGATTTAAGAAAAGAATCGATGTACATCTGACAATCGGCTAACTGCAACCTAGTTTTTGGAAATTTGGTGCTATTAAAATATATGCTTTGATAATATACTAATAAGATCTATTTTCTAATGAGAAATATCAGTAAGTGCGGCTAAGAAAATCGATCTAAAATTTCACAATTTGGATTTTATTTTTTGTGGTGTGAATAAACTGAGAATAAACTGTATTACCATAGTATAGGATCTATTTTTCTTTGTGATTTTTAAACGTCAAACCTAGGAAGGAACTTAGCAAATACATGAAGTTTCAAGGCTTGCTTTTTATAATGACTTACATAAAATAGGTCTAGATATCGCGTGATGTATATGATACATGTTGTTGAAACTTACGCTATCTATACTATAATAAAACTGTAACTGGGCTAAGTCTGTACATTAAATATTTTTTGAAAATTATAATTGAGATAAACTTTAAAATCGATATAGAGTGCAAAAAGGATATATTTTTAATTTTTGTGTGTCTGTCTGTCTGTCTATCTGTCTCTTTGAACACGCATCACGCTGAAACTACCAGATGGATTTTGATGCAACTTGGCACAATCATAGCTTATGTTATGGATTCACATTTAGAATACTTTTTATCCCGAAAAAATCATGAGTTCCCGCAGGATAGGGGTTAAAAGTTATTTAAAAGAACACATATTATGCTGAAACTACTGGTCAGAGTTTGATGTAACTTGGCACAGTCAAAGTACATATTATGTATTCTTTTTATCCCCAAAAAATATAGGGTTCCTGCGGGATGGGTATTGAAAGTTATGGTAATTTAAATGTAATATAAATAAAACATTAAAATGGTATCATAATTTCGACTCTCTCGCCACTATACTATCTGGTTTAGCGGGAGTATTTCTGCCTGCCAACCCAGACGTGCGTGGATCGAAATCACGTACTTATTGAAATGTTTTGTTCCATATTTTTATGCATTTACATATTTTATGCGTTATAACTTGGCACAGTCAAAGTACATATTATGTATTAAAATTATGGATTCTTTTTATCCCCAAAAAATATAGGGTTCCTGCGGGATAGGTATTCAAAGTTATGGTAATTTAAATGTAATATAAATAAAACATTAAAATGGTATCATAATTTCGACTCTCTCGCCTCTATACTATCTGGTTTAGCGGGAGTATTTCTGCCTGCCAACCCAGACTTGCGTGGATCGAAATCACGTACTTATTGAAATGTTTTGTTCCATATTTTTATGCATTTACATATTTTATGCGTTATAACTTGGCACAGTCAACGTACATATTATGTATTAAAATTATGGATTCTTTTTATCCCCAAAAATATAGGGTTACTGCGGGATAGGTATTCAAAGTTATGGTAATTTAAATGTAATATAAATAAAACATTAAAACGGTATCATAATTTCGACTCTCTCGCCACTATACTATCTGGTTTAGCGGGAGTATATCTGCCTGCCAACCCAGACGTGCGTGGATCGAAATCACGTACTTATTGAAATGTTTTGTTCCGTATTTTTATGCATTTACATATTTTATGCGTTATTTTTACAATTTCAATGTTTTTTTTTCTTGAATTAAACCGTCAAATTGTTACAACAAAATAGGTCACAATAATTCAAATTCAGATAATTTAGAAAAAACTCAAAAACAGAAAAGAATTCTGTCAATTTACTTGCGGCTTTTTTATTGTTAACTAAACGGCTTACTGTTTTACATTTTTAACCCCCGAACAAAAAGACGGGTGTTATAAGTTTAGGGTGTGAATCACTGTGTGTGTGTGTGTGTGTGGGTGTGTGTGTGTGTGTGTGTGTGTGTTTGTGGCATCCTCATAAAAAAGCTTCCATACGAATGGACCGATTTTGTTTTTTTTTTAGCTATAATAAGGGGGGAGGGGGGGGGGGGGAATATGGCGAAGTTCATAGCTGCCAAATGAATGGACCAAATTTGATGCAGTTTTTTATGTTTTAAAAAGGATGTGATCGAGATGGTTTATCATGTTCCTTTGCTATAAGGGAGGGGGGGGGGGAGTTGAAAAAAAAGGGGGGGGGGGTGAGAATCGTATCTTTCAAACGAATGGACCAATTTAACTGCGGGTTTTTATGTTTCAAAGCTGAGGTAAACAATATGGTTATTGGCTATAATGGGGCTTTATGCTCGCTACGCTTCGCTCCCGCCTCCGTCTTCTAACCTATCACGCCCATGTCGGATTGCCACTGAAGGTTGTTAACACAAGTAGGTAGGTAGGTACCTATATTGGTACTTTTGGTACTGGAATAATTCATAGCATCATTATATCCCAGAAAAACTACCACGCAAGCAACGCTGCGGGCACAGCTATAGGCAATAATAACGTAAAAGTCTGTACAAAGAAGATAATTTTAAAAAATTGGTCTGAGCTACTGAACAAGAATAAAACATTTTTAAAATTCGTGTCTGTCTGTTTGTTTGTCTGTATGTTTGTTCGCGCATCACGTAAAAACTATTAGACCGATTGCGATGCAGTTTTCAGTGTTGGATAGCTTAGGGTTTGACCAAGACCTGGGGTACTTGGTATCGTAATCCAATGATTAGATGCCGAGTAATCGATAAAAAACTTTTAAACGGTTGAAGGAATTTTGATCAAATGTTTATTGTAGGTCTTGGAAAAGCACATAGAGTACTTTTAACCTAGAGAAATGACCACGCGAGCGAAGCCGCGGGCACAGCTAGTTTTCAATAAACTAACGTAACCATTGCGCGCCTCGTGCTGATAATTTTATGAACGGCTTAACAAAAAAAAAGAACAATGCATGCCGAAGAAATTGCTAAATTCGACCTAAAAATTAATGCTTATGTGCTATTTTGAAAATATGCTTTGCTTATATACTAATAAAATCTATTTTCTAATGGGAAATATCAGTAAGTACGGCTTAGAAAATCGATCTAAATTTTTACAATTTGGTTTTTACTTTTTATGGTATTAAACAATTGATAATATACTGTATTACCATAGTATAGGATTTACTTATGTTTGTGATTTTTCCTATTAACTAAGGTCGGTATTTAGCAAATGTTTCCGTTTTTATTGCTTCATTTCTATAATGAATCACATAAAATACTTCTAGATGTCGCGTGATGTATATGATACATTTTGTTTAAACTGACGCTATTTTCAATTAACTAACATAAACATTACGGGCCTCGTGCTTTTAATTTATTGAACGAATAACACAAATAAATCAATGTATATCAAAGAAATTGCTAACTTCTGTCCTGAATAATAATGTATTTGTGCTATTAAAAAATATGCTTTGAAGTACTGTTATAAGATCTTTTTTTAATGGAAAATCTCATAAGCCAGCAAAGAGAAGTGGCTTTGAAAATTTTCTCAGATTTTATTTCACTAAATGAGGTATCAAATAATTGACAATGAACTGTATTACCACGAGATAAAATTTATTTTTCTATTTATCAAAAATATGTAGAAACTTAGTGCAAAACAAATAAGCCAAATAAGTCAGATGGAATATTATACCATATTGCAACGTATTAAAATTTATTTTCAATCCGCATACCTAGCGATTGCTAAGAGGTATTTACATGAGTTTTTAAATTAAAAACGTGTTCTTGCATCTACTTTTCACCTATTAATTAGGTTCAGATGTACCACATCACTAGCAAATGTCAAGGAGTAAGCGAGCTGATTTTTCTTAGTTGTGAGGAGGCCTATAGGAAAACGTTCCTAGGAGACCTTTCATAACTTATTGAGATATTTTGAACTGTATTCACAGAGTTTGGAAAAAATTTACAGTCGGCACGAACATGGTAATTTTACACAAAAACTTTTTTTGATACTAATCGATCCTAATACTTATAAGGATTAAAAGTCTCTACTGGACCGACTGAGGTTTGAGTACTAGAAATGTCAGAATTTGTAAAAAACTTTTCCCATACATTTAGTTCGAAGTTACTTTAACCGTTGTAGCCACAGGAAAACGTTCTTAAGAAACTCTCCTTAACTTTTTGAAATATTTGGACCTTCATTTACAGATTTTGGAAAAAATATACATTCATCAAGAAAAGGGGCATTAAATTTTAAAAAAATAAGTCTATATATCCTGTTTCTTATAAGGATCAAAAGTCTTTATCGGACCAAGTGAGGTTAGAACAGTCTGCAGGTGCGAATCTGGGTCGTGGGACCACAGATTATTATGGAGCGGATTTTAAGAGCGGTGATGGTCACAGGTCGTAGGTCCTGAATGTATGATGATGCGGTTCGGGGGAAAACTGAGGCAATGCGAGGGCGAATGAAAAGAGAAGAGAATAAGAGATACGAGCAGATTGTTGCGCACCAAAAGTAGAAGGTAGCCAGAGGGGCAAAAAACTCACGTTGATTAAAGCAAACTCGTTCCTCTGGTCCGGCGTATCTGATGGCAGCAGGCGTCGAAGGCGTTAAGCCTCTTCTCAGAAACACAAAGTCACAGAAAGTCTATGATAAGCACACGGCACCAAGATGGAGTTCCGAAGTCAGCGCGACTTCAATTCCAACGCGGGTCGCGGCGGCGGTGATTGTAAGCCGGACATACGTATTTCGTATCAGCGGGTGTTATCGAAGATCCAAGCTGTTCTTCGAACGCGAATGCGTGAGCGATGACCATCCCAGCAAAGGTGAAGGTTGAATCCAGGATGTGAGATGGATCCTGGAAGCGCGCATGCGTGAGATGTCGACTCCAGCGAGCTTGATGGTCGACTCTGAATGTCAAGGTGGTGTAGTCGTACGACGCGCCGTGCGTGCCAATCTTCCGCACTAACTTAGCTGCGCTTGCATCGGCTGCAGCGCGCGGCCAATGGGCAACGAAGTTAACTTAAACACAAGCGGTTCGTTGCATTTACCCCAGATGGCGTCCACTACGGTTAGTGCGGAAAAAAAACGGCGTAACCACAGTCAGTATTCAAAAAAATATGATTAGAACGCTATTAGAATTTAATTTTATTCATTTCGTACAAAATGTATGGAAAAAGTTTTTTGCGATTTCTGACTTTTCTAGTACTCTAACCTCAATTGATCTAGTAGAGACTGTTGATCCTTTTAAGAAACAGGATCAATTGGCATCAAAAAAAATGATTGTGTAAATTTCCAATTTTCTCGATGAATGTAATTTTTTTCCTAAAATCTGTGAATGCAGGTCAAAATATCTCCAAAAGTTAAGGAGAGTCTGGAACGTTTTCCTGTAGCTACAACGGTTAAGGAAATTTCGTACAAAATGTATGGGAGAAGTTTTTCACAATTTCTGACATTTGTAGTACTCAAACCTCAGTCGGTCCGGTAGAGACTTCTGATCCTTATAAGAAACATGATCGATTGTAATCAAATAAATAAATTATAGTTTAAAAACTTTAAAACACGCTTTTATAGAAAATTTTACTATATTATTGCATTGTCATCGGTCTTTGACAGGTGTGCAAAATTTGAATGAAATCTGACCGTTTAAAGTGGGTCAAAATAGCGTCCAAAAGAGTCGGTTACAAACATACAAGTGAAGCTAATATAAAGCGTATAATAAAAAGAAGCTGTTACCGTTCCACAATACAGGGTGGATTTTTGAGACGAGACAGTAACGGCAGGTCAGGTACTCTAACTGTTATAGTTACAGGAAAACGTTCCAAGGAGACCTTCCATTACTTTTTGAGATATTCTAAACTGCATTCAAAGATTTTGAATAAAATGTACAGTCAGCAAGAAAATGGTAATTTTACTCCTAATCATTTTTATACGCTTTATATTAGCTTCACTTGTATGTTTGTAACCGACTCTTTTGGACGCTATTTTGACCCACTTTAAACGGTCCGATTTTATTCAAATTTTGCACACCTGTCAAAGACCGATGACAATGCAATAAATCGAAAAAAATAAAATAAAAAAACACTAAAAAGTAAAAAATAAATAATAGTTTAAAAATACTAAAAAACACGCTTTATATAGTAAACCAAACTAAAAAAATAGAAAATAAATTTTAATAGTGTAAATAGGAAAAAAAAAGTTCTTCTCATATCTGTCAATGAAATATTTATAACTATTGACCCATGCAGCCCACGATTTTTTTGAAATAAATCATTTTTTTCTTATTTACACTATTAAAATTTATATTCTATTTTTTATTTTGGTTTTCTATATAAAGCGTGTTTTTTAGTATTTTTAAACTATTATTTTTTTAAATATGTACCATCTCGTCATCTCTGCTACAGTGGATTATTTATTTACATAGTATACCGGATTTTACATACTTTTTTCGAAAATATACCAGCTGGCGCCAAGCAGCACCTCAACACCTCAAACGGCGCAAGTATGGGAACCTATTGGCAAGGTTGAAAAGTTGAAACTAAGGGTCCCTGGGGACCGGAGGTCCTATATAACAGGGAGTTGGCAAAACGTTAGATGGAGACGACATGTGAACAGAATTGTGGCTCATATAAAAAGCAGCACTGTAATTAAGCGTAGCACTGCAGCCATCATTCTGGGCACATTCCCTCCAAGTGCTTTAGTTTATAGGTATAGTTAAGTTAATAAGTTAAATCTTTCTTTTAAAATGAATATTTTGAAACGCTTTATATGCTTCTATTATACGCATTGAACGGAGCAACCACATTATACCACATATTTCAATATAGTACATTAGTATTATTCTGATGCGACCTAGTTCCGATGTAGTACCTAACTCTATTGTCAAAGACGCGGGCTCATATTCTACTTTGTGCACGTAGCTTTCCTTGTAAAAATTTTACAATCGTTTCACTATTTCAACATTTATATGTCTAAAATGATTACTTAATATTATGATGGACACTTATTATTAACTTAATGAATATATTCCCCCTTACTCATAAAAAGTTATGCAATGATTAAGCAATGATTAGAAATTACGCGCAGTACAAAATTGTACTGCGCAGAATTATTTATCATTGCATAACCATTGCATAACTTTCTTTATCTTTACTACTGACAGCTTGTACCATATCGCACTATAGAACTGAATCATTAGCAGAAAGGCATAATAAGCTATACCGAGAAAATTATATCTATCTCTCTGGAGAAAATGATGTTGAATAAAAATAAAATATGTATTAACAAAAAACAAAATTCCAAACTAAAGATACATGATATTATTATTGTAGGAAAGAATAGTTGGTAATTAAACTTAAAACAACACATTCATTAATTATAAGCCCGCACTTACAATGTTACTACAGATAACAATTAAAGGTCGCACGGTCAAAACAAGAGATTCACAAATTATTTACTGCACTATACCATAATAGGGCCTGCGCAAACCACCAACATTTTGTCAACGAAAACTATTTTAATTTCTTTCACATCTGCATAAAATTGTTGTGCTCTCGCACTTTCAGAACGTTCTGTCTGGCGCGGGTAAACGTACGGCGTTTGTGTATGTGTGTAGGCCCTGGGATTGGTTTCAGAGCAGTGTGAATTTAGAGCGGAGACACAGGAGTGGCGTTAGAACATCGTTTTACAGCGAAAGCGGATTGCGCCGCATTGCTCTGAAATCAGCCTTATGAATTCCACCAACTTTACTGCCATTGATAGCCAAATCCATTTATTGCAATTAATACACAGAAGGGAACGCAAAAGTAAAAAAAATGCATGTGCATTCACTTTACTATATACGCATATGTTCAAAAAAATATATAAATCAATTGGCAATTAGTCTCGCAAATAACTCGATCAATTTTAATAATGAAGTTTTTGTTGAGTTCATTATTATACGGATAAGGTATAAACACAACAAAAAATAACTTTATTTGAATTTTGTACAAGGAGACAGCAAAAAAACAGGAGTAAGCAAAATTATTACAGTAAAATTAATATCATGAGTTCATCCCCATCCCCACTAATATTATAAAAGTGAAACGTTGCCTGTTTGTTTGTTTGGGGCGTTTTCTCGTGATTACGGCTGAACCGAATGTAATGAAAATTGTACACGCGGGCAAAGCTGCGGAGCGCAGCTAGTTCTACTATTAAATCTGGTACAACACCAACTTGACATCGACCACCTATTACATACCAACCATACACAAACAAGCACAAATTAAAAATGTATATAACCCCCGACTTCCCCCCACCGCCCATTATAGCTAGGAAGCATCTCGATCACATTAGTTTTCAAACATAAAAAAACCTCATCAAAATCGGTCTATTTGTTTGGGAGCTACGATTATCACCTCCATCCGGGGAGGAACCCCTCCCTCCTCTCCCCATTATTACCATCTCGATTATCTCACCTGCAGCGAATATATAGCATAGCTACGGGTTTTTACTTTCAAATATAAAAAACCGCAGCTAAATCGGACCATTCATTCGAAAGCTACGATTCGCACCGCCACCTCCATAGCTATGAACCATCTCGTTTACCCTAGCTTTCAAACATAAAAAAACACAGCTTAATCGGTTCATTTGTTTGGAAGCTACGATTTTCCCCCTTTTCTCACCTCCCCCTTCCCCCTCCCCATATGTCTAAGAACCATCTCGATCACATCAGCTATCGAACAGAAAAAATCGCATCAAAATCGGTCCATTCGTTTGGGAGCTACGATCATCAACCCCCCCCCCCATCCCCTCCCTAATAGTCCCTAAAGTAACTACGTCGTATTCCATTCCCCCCGTCCCGTCTACTGTCAGGTGAACAGATATCTCTTTGTATAATTTACTTAAAAATATAAAAGAGTGTTTATAAGTATTGTAAGATGTACAATTATTGACATAAAGGCCTTATGTACAAGTGACATTGTTATCCAGGAGTAAAATAAACATTTATTTGCAAAATATTAAAAAAATTGTGACTTAGTAATGCAAAACAAAGAAGTCTACAACATCAGATTTTGGATTGCAAGTGGACTGTGCCCACGCGTGTACAACGTGACATTTCCGGAATATTGAACTGCAGTAAATTCGTTTAACCATCAATTATTGTCAAGTACGTCAATTATCTGACAAAACAAATTATACCTAGCATGAGAAGTTTTGTCAAGGAGGTACGTCAAAAAGCATCAATAAAATTTATGCGAATTTAGAGGGTAGAAGAGAAAAGTGAGTCTGACAAATGATGACATATAATGTACATAAATTTCGATGTGCATTTGGCGGAGTTGATTTCAAAGGCTGACGACGTTGTTATCATCTTTAACACATGAGTTCAAAACTCAACACGACAAGATTTTTTTGCATATAATTTTCATTTTGATAGGATTGTTGAGTTGTAAGAGCTTTGTTTGTATGCTAATAAGTTACTTATTTGCTCATAATATTACTAAAAATGCCTATTACTAGAAATAAAAAAAAAGGAAGCTGAGTGTAAAATCAAGTTGCTCACTTCCTAACTACAAAAGGCACAGGCGTTAAACATAAAATTAATGAAAGAACAAAATTATATAGCCTTAAATTGCGATTAGCGAAGCAAGATGATGAGCTAAACGAGGCACTGTGTATTAAACATGAAATGGAAAAAGTACTGGTACAAAAAATCTCTGATATATGTGAAAACGAAAAAGCGCTTAAAATAATACAGATACATGAGACAAACGCTGCACTATTTGAGCAGTTGCAAGAAACCACACAACTACAAAATGATCAAGTAGTAACCGATCGATTCATCAATTAAATGAAGATGTTGAATACCTAAAAAGCCAAATCTTAACATTACAAAGTGATATTATCAACATGAAAACAGAAATAAATAAAAAAGAACCCGAAGAAGGGAAAACAAGAATAACAAAATGGATAACTTAAAGAGGAAGAGTGAAAAGAAGGTGAATAGATATATAAATTGTAAAAAATGTTCAGAGGAAGAAAAAAGTATGGAAATGCTTTACAATAATAAGTTGGTTACAGAAACAAACATACTATGTATAAAGCCAGGAATACAAAATACTCCAACATATGCAGATAAAGTGAAAGAAAACGACGGCAAAAATAAAATTACAAATAGTCAGCAGCAAGAAAGTGTTCTTGACAAGTGCAATGGACCGAAACATGAACAGAAAAGAATGCTTATTTTATGTGATAGTTATGCTAGGAACTAGGAGGAAAGGACTAGCTAGCTACATGCAACACAATTGCCCGAACTACAATTCAATTGAGTCTATACATAAGCCCGGAGCTACACTCAAACAAGTAATATCGGCAGTAGAAGCCTTGACTAAAAATATGACTGAAGGAGATGACATCATTATCATCGCATCTAATCCAGATAACTATGTGTGAGCTTAATTCGCACAAGAACGAAGCGTTACGCTTCTTCATTTATTATAAGAACTGCAAAGGAGTGGAATGCCCTGCCCTCGTCAGTGTTTCTGGTAAATTATAACCCCGGTGTGTTCAAGTCAAGAGTGAATAGGTATCTACTAGGCAAGCGTGCTACACCTTCGACCACATCATCGCTTTCCATCAAGTGAGATCGTGGTCAAACGATTGCCTAGTCCGTAATAAAAAAATAAAGAAATAAATAAATATAGAAATCTAAGATACTTTTGTCAGTCAAACAGGTTAAAATTACAGTTGACTACACTACCATATTCATATATGTTAGGCCCACAAACTAATATCTATAATGATGGATTACATAAACTAAATAAAATAAAAATTGGACTTGTAAACTGCTCTTCGGGTATGTCAATTATGTAAACTGGTACGACGGCAATCATCAAATGAATTAACATATAATTATAAAAACTTTTTGCATACGAAAATAATTAGCAATTCAATTTTTAAGTTCACACATCTGTATAATAACTTAATACTAATATCTTGCGATGTACCCAAGCACTCCGCATGTAATGGTAGAGACACAGTGTCTCCTGTAGAGTCCACTAGTGTTTTTTTAGACAACGTCAGTATTTAAAAGTTTTACTTAAATACTCCTGATTTTATAGTAATGCATCAAAACTGTACAAGTGTATATAATAATATTTTAATACTACAAGGAATTACTGCCGCTTATAAGCCAGATATTTTAATTTTAACTGAAACTTGGCTTACACCCAATGATGTTGACTGCATTATATTACAAGGTTATAACCACGCCAATCAATTCGTTAGGAAAATGCGTATACACGGAGGAGTATCTATTTTTACAAACAATAAAATTAAAACTAAAAAATGCAAAAATCTATATAATCTAGCAATTGAATACGAATGTGAGCTGGTAGGGATAGAAGTGAGGCTTTATAAAAGCCAAAAACTTACGCTTATCGGTATATTTATAAGACGGGTAAAGGTAGTTTTCAAGTATTCTCTGACACAATGTTAAAATTATTCAATTTATTGAGTAACAATTCGTACGGAAAAGTTATCTTAGTAGGAGATTGGAATGTTGACTTCCTAGTAAACTCAAATAATAAAGTAACTTTGCAAGATATCATGCAGCCTAATGGCTATAAAAATCTTATAGATTTTCCAACAAGAATAGATGGTGATACTGAAACTTCTGTTGATTTTGTAGTCACAAATATAGATAAATGGGAAAAAGCGAATAACTCCAAAAATATGTTTGTATAGAAGCGTTTTTTCAGTACCGAAAATATATTTAATTTTTGCAACGCGATGCTCTCATATGATTGGGATAGTATTTTTGGCGAATATGATGAGCACACATTTGATAAATTCATGAGTAAATTCAATTGGAAAATGAATTTATTTTTTCCCTTAATTAAAATTAAACTTAAGCCACAAACAAAAACTACATGGATATGTGATGACATGATTAGAATGCAGAGAGATTTACATGATTTATATGAATTTCAGAGTCAATATCCTCAAATTTCAGAACTAGATTTAATAGATAAAAAGATAAAGAAAAGAAATGAGTGCATTATAAATAAAAAGAGAGAATATGTAGAACACCGTATAAGAAATTCAAAAAACCCAAAGAAAGAGGTATGGAAAGTAATCAAAGAAGACACTAATAAAAATATCAAAGAATGTAATTGGGATCTATTAAATAACGAATCTAATTTACAAATACCAGACGAAAAAGTACCCGAGTATATTAATAACTATTTTATATCAATAGGAAAGGAGCTTATTGTAAATAATGCCCCTAGTAGAGAAAATGCAATTTCCTTTTTACAACAAGTCGTAACAGAACTACCTATGAATTTCAACACATTTACCCTAATGAACTAATGAAGATAGCAAAAAATAAAATTTGTAATTCAGACACTAAAGACTTATTTGATATATCAGGAACTTTTCTTTGTCAAATTATAGAAACATTATCTGATCATTTAACATATCTCATAAACAACATTTTAAACTCAGATTGTTATCCTGATACTTTGAAGATGTGTCGCCTCAACCCTCTTTATAAAGGAAAAGGTGACACAAGAAACATACAGAACTATAGACCTATAACTATTGTTCCCACTATCTCCAAACTAATAGAAAGTATAATATCAAAGGCAATAATGACGCATCTGAACAAACACCATGCATTATCAGACTGTCAGTATGCATACAGGGTAGGAAAGTCAACCACATGTGCAACACATGCTAAAAAAACATGGATAAAGTAGTTGCATGTTTAGAAGAACAAAAGGTAGCTGGCATTTTTATTGACTTATCGAAAGCTTTTGATTCTGTTGACCATCAACTGCTAGTTGATAAGCTTCGTGTATACGGCATAAGAGGAAAAAGTGAACTACTATTAAAATCATTTTTAAAAGATCGGCAACAATCGGTAGAGGTAAGGAATAATGGTAAAATAATAAGATCAGATCCACAGACACTACACGTTGGAGTACCACAAGGGTCCTCTTTGGGAAACACAATGTTTATTATATTTTTAAATGGTATGGTCCATCTAAAGTTAAAAAGAGATCTCATTCAGTATGCGGATGACACAACTATTATTGTTACCGGTGATACTATAAATGATCTGCAAGATAACATTAAATACAATATGGAAATCCTAAGCAGATGGTTCATCATAAACGGTCTTAAATTAAATGCGAATAAAACTAGTATCGTAATTTTTAATGCCGTCTCACCAATCCAACAAGTTGTAACAATACCTATCAATAACGGACATATTCTGAGTAGCGTAAATTCAGTTAAACTACTCAGATTTGAATTGGACCCTGCGTTGACCTGGAAAGGACATGTACACTCTACATGCAACAAAATGGCCAATGGAATTTATGCCCTGAAATAACTAAGACCAATAGCGTCAGAATGCTATCTCAAAGAAATGTATTATGCTTATATTCATTCTATTATGTCTTACGGAATTATTCTGTTGGGAAATTCTACAGACGATGAACGCATATCGAAAACGCAAAAACGTGCAATCAGAGTTCTAGTCAAGGCCAAGTTTAGAGAATCCTGCAGAGGTCATTTTGAAAGTCTTGGCATTCTTACATCGGTATCAGTTTATATTTTGGAGGTATTAAAATACGTTCGAACCAATATACATACATTTGAAATACGCGGTGAAAACACCAGTCGAAGCATCCGCAACAAAAACGTTTTAGTACCGGTCAAACATAGACTAAATTTAACAAAGAAAACGCCGAAAGTAATTGGCATAAGCCTATATAATAAACTACCAAATGCTATAAAATCTGCAAAGAGTTACAGGACGTTTTGCTCGAGTGTAAAATATCTACTTATGTTTAAAACGATTTATAATATCAAAGCATATTTTACAAATGACTATCGTAGTTTTAAAATAAATAATGAACTAGGAAACTTTTATTTCTAATATGCATTAATTGACTTCTGTACTTTATTGTTATTTTTCTTTACTTATTAATTCATTTTTATTTTTGACGATGCCCCTTTACAGCGAACTTTTTATTTTTATAATACTTAACAAAACTTTTAAATTATTCTGAACTTAGCCCATTTACATTAGTAACTAAATAACTATACAGAATAAATAATAGACTATACTAAGTATTACGAATTATTATAATTTACTTTATTAAGGCTATATTAAACATATACATATGCGACCAGACACTGCCAAAGTGCTACGCTTAATATAGTGATTATAATACAAGAATTGTTAAATTATAGAAATTACTATTTGAAATATGTTGTTCAGACGAATCTTTACATTGTAACATTGATTTTTATAAACTTAATGTAACAACAATGCATTGTATGTTCAATCTAAGATAATGAATGATTCTATTCTATTCTATTCATGACTTTAGTTCAAGGGCTGATGCATGGAGGTATACGAACACGCAGCTACGCTCAGGTGACGTATGTACACGCGCGCACCAATTGTTTAAGTACATAGGCTGCAACACGGCTCACATTGTACCTACCAGGCATATCTCGGACACTCGACTAGATCTCTATACAAAAGCCGCTTTGTAACTACTTATAACACATACACTATACACATGTCGTTTGTAATTCTATTAGCATACGAAAGATGCTTTGGGTGCGATGTGATGTAATGAATCAGACAGAAGATTATATTACTGTATATCTATGTCATCATCATCACTATAATTTCAGCCTTTAGCAGTCCACTGCTGAACATAGGCAAAGAGCGCCACGACCAACGGTGCTCAGTTTCAATCGGAAACTGGCCCTTAAAAGTAAAAAAGACAGACGTCACGCCAAGTGTATGTCACTAGTTCGCTGACCGCGTTGGTCGAGATAACCTCACTTGTACGCTTGGACCGGTGAATTGTTTGTATTGAAAATCCGATAAAATCCGTGAAAATCCGGTTAAATACGCGTGTTATTGAAAATTAATCGCATATACTTTATATGCATTGTGCGCGGTTCGGAGGACAGTGCGTTGGCCCGCGACTTCAATTCGGTGATAATTGACTATTTTGTGACTATCGAGGAACATTTTGGAGCTGGTGCAAGACGTCGGGCTTCTTCGAGATGGTTTGAGTTTCTATATATTGTCCAGCTAGGTACATGAAGGAACTGACACCCAAAGCAGAACACTCGGAGGACATTGGTATGTCCCTCGCTATTCGTTATAGACACTAAATTCTTCAGAAACGCTCGGTGCGATCATCGATGGAACGAATAGAGGCAGAACTGCTTTTACTATAGGTTGACGGACCTTCGGTTATCCTCATATCGTACAAACGGTCTTGTGCCGTCTCCATCCACCGACTCCCTGCGATGTCTACAATGTCGTCCATCCATCGTGTGGGGGGTCTCCCTACACTTCGCATGCTTGTTTGTGGTCGCCATTCGAGAACCTTTATTCCCCAGCGGTTGTCGGCTCTACATGGCCTGCCCATTGCCACTTCAACTTACAAATTTTATTTTGAGAGCTATGTCGATAACCAAAGTCAAAGATTTTATTGTAAATTGGCAAAATAATAGCACTTTTACAAGTCAAAATTAATATCTCATGAACAAGGAGAAATACATAAAATATTATAATAAGGTCAAATCAATAAAACTTAGGTAAACTAAGTATGCTTCGAGTTTCAAACGGAAATTTCCTTTTCATGTGCCAGCAGAGTTGAATCTCTCACAGGAAAAAGAATCGCGGGATTTCATATTGTATATGGAACGAGTTGCTCTCTTCTGCAGCACAAATACTGATTGAATTTCCGCGGTCTTACCCCACAGCAAAATGCCATATGACATAATACTGTGAAAGTAACTAAAATATACTAATCTTGCAGCGGCTATATCGGTAAACTGTCTAATTTTACATACTGCATAGGCTGCAGAGCTCAATCTACCAGCTATTAACGATATGTGAGGACCCCACTGTAATTTTGAATATACCCAAAAACATGGTTGACTGCACAAAGTCTACAGGCTCACTATTTATTAAAATACTTGAATTCGTAGGAACCACTCTGATATTGGGTAGTGAGAATACATTTAGTTTTCTTAGGATTTAACATCAAATTATTAGTTGTAAACCAATTAAGAACTAGCGTGATTGCCCTGTTAACATCGTCAAAATTGTTCAATGTTCTGTCAATCTTAATAGCTCACATATCGCAAGCCGCGGATACTCAGAGAGCGTTCGTATTTGCAAATGCGTGCCATATTTGGGTTCCTGACCACGTCTCATGCAGAGATTTCTTAAAGGAGATCAAAATCTTCGCGCTACCGTGTGAGCTCAATGCTCATATACTAGGTGGCTCTGTTCACATACATTCACATATTTCAGCGTTCTTCTGCGAAAAATAGTTCTTCTTCGAAAACTGTTCACCGTCGCACAAATGCCACCATGATCTCTTCATCAGCCTATACTTGTCCACCGCTGGGCGTATGCCTCTCCTAATGCACGCCGCTGAGCTCGGTCTTCAGCTCTCCTCATGCGGGATGCATGCATGCATTTCCCTTCAGTTATCGGTTCTTCTGGAAATGTGACCAACCTACTGCCACTTTGGCTTGCTGATCCTTAGAGCTATGTTGGTTACCTTGGTTCTCTGTCGGAATCTTCCTTACGAGTATTGTCCTTCAGCGAAACTCGAAGCATAGCTCTCTCCATAGCTCGCTGAGCGACCTTAAATTTGTGAACTAGTTTGACCGTGAGTGTCCACGTTTCGGCATCGTAGGTCATAACTGTTAGGACGCACTCATTCAAGATTTTTATTTAAATATTTTTATTCAGGCACAGTGGTATGGACAACGAAAAGACTTGACGAAGCTTGCCGAATGCTGCCCAACCCAGCTGCATTCTTCTGTTAGCTGTTCTTCCTGTTCTTACATAATTGCAATATTTGCCTAAGGTAAACATATTTTCTTAAATCTTGGCCGTGGCGGTCTCGGCTTAGAATAAGACCCCTCCCAATCCTCCCGTGGATGTCGTAAGAGGCGACTAAGGGAATACACACCAGAAGATGGGCAGCAGCGTCCTCCGAGCACATTTTTGTAATACTGCGGTCACCAATCCGCCTGCCAAGCGTGGTGACTATGGCTTTTTTGTACAGACTTTTTGTTACTTACTGCTTTATTATAAGTTTGGATTGGCTGTTGAGCACAGCTATATTTTTATTGATCATCATCATATGTTTTAAATTTGGACACAGGTCTCTTAATTATTTTTATTAAAACAGACAGTATAACGTGGAGTATAAGCCTCATCCATACCAATATATAAAAGTGAAACGTTGTCTGTTTGTTTGTTTGTTTGGGGAGCATTCACGCGATAACGGCTGGACGGATTTTGATAAAATTTAGATACCTTAAACCCTGGAATAAAACATAGGATACTTTTTATCCTGGAAAATTGTAAGTTTCCATGGGAATACTGGAAAAAATGTTGATTACTTACTGTAACGGTTGCCATCACAGAAAGGTCTGCGGTTGCCATGGAAACGAAATAGTAAGTCTGTCAAACAACATCAAGACCGTTGGTACTATACCTACTTTTACATTGGTTTTTAATATCCTATAAGAAAATTGGTATTTTTTGTTCGCGATAAACAGTAGTCCGCGCGGACGAAGTCGCGGCGGGAAAACTAGTATTTAATGAATTAACAAAAAAACGCATGAAAATACAACCATTTTCTCCTATACTTCGAAAAACGTCCGCGTGGTTTGATTTTGGCAATAGATTCAGCACTGTTTGCTCCGTTCTGTTTTCGACACGACGTGTTTTGTTTAGCGAGAGTTTACGAAAGTTATTCTAAGAGCGGTCAGAAAATTTGTAAGTAAATTACCTACTTATGAAGCGTCAAGGTAAAGTATGATTAATGTCCCGACCGCCGCGGAAAATAGACGTTTAGTTGTTCTAAGCTATAAGAATTAGACCTGTAACGTAAATACCTTCCAGAAGTAAGCAGGTCCTCGGAGGCTATCCTTTAGTCTTATTTATTAGTATGTGTTCATTAGAACATTTTGTGGGGCGACAAGTTTAGGTCCCGACCGCCGCAATACATGATTAATGAGGTGAAAAATTAAAAATTCACAAAGCAAGTTTTTAGGCATTATGTAAATCCAATTGAGCATTATTTCGATGGATTCCGAATATATGTTTTACATACATAAAATAAGTAAATAGTACCTAATTTTAATTTAAGAATTTATAAAGACCGACCTTTGGTCTATGAAGAGACTTTTATGTTGTGCTTTTATAATATTGTTATTGTTAAATGAGTACTTAGGTTGAGATGGCAAATCATGACATATTACATAGTATTTTAATAATTAAAACCATTAAAATACTTTGTAAAATGTCATGATTTGGTTACTCGTTTCGACTGCCACGAATCGTTGTCCCGACAGACTCACTTTAAAAAAAACTATCTTGAGACATTTATTTTAGAAATTACTGACTTTTGTCTTGTTATTTAGAACAACTATCTAGGCATCTATTTAAAAAATGCAACGCCGTAGTACGAACGTAGCGGGGCTGAATTTCATAGTTGTGTGCATCAATCTGGAGAGGGTGGGCGCTTGCCTGTCCCGTACGCCGCGCTTTTTCAGGAAGTGATTTAACACTATAACCTACCAAAATGATAATCTTACTAGATGATATCCATACACAAGTATTTAACTACATTTCTATATATTTACCTTATGCAAAGAGCATTATTTTTCTAATTAGTTAATCAGCTACACATAAGAATATGTCAAAAAATGGAGTAAAATATTATTTCTAGTAGTACGTATGTACGTATGTATGCCTTACCCGGGAATTGGCGGTGGTCCGGTTGCTGGAGAACGATCTCGTGCTTCTCGTAGATTTCTTGACGAATTGTCTCTGGTTGGTAAAACGACACAGCCAGACCTTGCAAAATAACAAAAGTGTTAAACTACAAGTAAAACTAACTAATACACAAGTTCTGCAAATTTAAGTCTTTACACGTTAATGCGACGGATATTGCTCTTCTTCTTTAATATGTTAAGAACCCAGCCGAGTCTACAGATTGGGCCATTCTTGGATTAATCAAGGGCTGAGCTGTCAAAATATGCCTGATTGTTCGCCCGAACAGTCGCCAGCGTCGAACTTGAGTAATAATCTCTCTATCTTCTGGATTCGCGACTTCACATAAGCCTCGACATACGTAATTATAAAGAGTAACAGCGACTTAAAGAGTCCGGCGGAGGATGAATGTTCCATACAAACGTAATACCAAATCATTTGTAATTGGAGCATATTTCCACAGAGTTATGATATTATTCAGATTCGGATAGTGTTTAGCTAGGTTCCCAACTGTATTTTGTTTTCAAAATGCTTACCTGAAATGAAATGAAAGCAATTATTGTATTTTCCTTATTTATATGGAAAATAGAATATTCGCTTATATTTCGGTTCAGGTAAGTATTTTGAAAACAAAATACATTAGGAACCTAGATAAACAGTATCCGAATCCGAATAATATAATTACACTACGAAAATATGCTCCAATTACAAATGATTTGGTATTACGTTTGTATGGAACATTCATCCTCCGCCGACCCCTTTAACCTTTCCAATGTCGCACTTCCACCGCCTTAGCTGTCTACGCATGCCGCTTTCCACATCGTAACAGATATATTAGACAAATACATACATGTAGTATAGATACAATTCTTAAATTAACACAGAAGATGCAAATGCACATTTAGAGCAGTGACTAAACTTGACTACGTGATAGTATACCATTAAGCTCAACCATGCTCATTACCACAACTACGTCACAGTAAACAAATTGTAGACACCACCACCCCTGGCACCACCAGTGGCACCCCTTCAGCCGACTAGGGTTTCATTCGCAACAAAGAATCATCTGAACGCAACACGATCCTCCCCTCGCTCAGTCAGAAACGCAACCCTTATCGTCTCCCGCTGAGCTCTGTAATCAGATTGATAATGGATTTAGACTAAATAGCAATGTTGGTTGAACTGCCAAAGTAAAATCCACTCGCAGTTTATATCTGCTGCGAGGCACCGAGTAGTCCGCATTAGGGCTGCATTTCGTCATCTTCTTTCAATTCAGCTAGACTGCACCCAATACATTTACACTCCTTGTTTTATGAAGATTCTCTGTAGTGTCTTTACTATTTCCTTACTGTAACGAAATTGAGATAGCGCGTGTTAGACCACCGCATCCGTTCTCATGTTAGTATGTGTTATCACTCATTAAGCGTCCTCACTTATAACATGGAGAAAAGTTGCAAATGCACTATATTGTAGTATATTTGAGCTCGAGGTACATTTTGTAATCTGTATCATGGAGAGCTCGGAAAATTCGCGCTTTACTTTAATCATGCACAGTAGTAAGTTTTGCTTTAAACATATCATTCAGATGATGCATTGATAATTATGGTAGATAAAGGAATATAGATTTATATGGATGATGCAGAATGCGCGCAAAAGGCGGCCCGACATAAATCATAAAACCGGATAAAAGGCTCTCGCAAGGTACGCGCGGCTTATTGGTCACGAAGAAGGCTTTCTAGAATACTGGTTTATTATCCTCTTTGCAGCGATCTTATTTAGAGCATATATTTTATTATGTATTGACATAATAAATAAGGAATTTTCTTATTTGTCTAACACGGCTGGGCCGCCCGATGCACGCACAGCTATTTCATGAGTATCTTGTTGAACCATACATATTTTCACCTTTTAAAGGCTCGTACAATGTTTATTTTCCCCTAGAAGGCCACACGTGGCTTCTAAATAGCAATACCTAATTCTCCCCGTCCGCACGTTTGAACGAAGTCTACTTGCATACAAGTGTACAGAACAATAGTGTAACAAAAATTATTTCTTGGTAATAGTGAATTGAACGGCAAATGTGGCAAAAGCTATTCGCGAGCTACCAGTGGCACGTGAGATCTCTGATAAATAAGCGAAAGTGCCACTACAGCAGGTGATTTTAAAACGCTACAACGTTTACAAGAATCATAGTATATTTTTCATCAAACAACTAGACTACATTTTGTGAGAATAGGCGCACGAAAACGTAGGTGTGTTTACAATAGCCACCAGCGAAATTGCCGAGACAATCAGCGACTGGCGAGTGGCGACGGATGAGATCTCTTGTGCTGATCACAGAAGAATCAGGTTCAGATTGAATGTGGGAGAGCTAGAACCTCGGACCTACAGAAATCCAAAGAAGACTGACAAGACTCTATTCAGAGAAACTCTTGATAGGAGTTTGTCAGAAGGACCTCAAGTAGAAGCACCTAAAGAGCTTATACCACAGGAGATAGAAGACACCATACAGTGTGTAGTAAGCATTGTGAAAGGAAGCTACGAACGATCATGTCCTCTAAAAACGGAAACCATCAAAATATTGCTTAAAAAAGATAGATGGTGGAACAAGGAACTCAGTAAACTGAGGAAGAAAACGAGACACAGCCAACAGAGCCATGAACACCGACCTGGAGGTAGATTGGCAAGAGTACAGGAAAACTCGACACCGACTCAAAGTAGAGGTAAGCAAAAGTCGGATCAGTTCGTGGAAAAAATACAGTAGCTCGATCCAATCGGAAAGCGAGACCGCAAGATTGCGAAAACTGGTTTCCAATGATACAAAGGTAAGACTTGGTACTCTAAAGAAACCAGACAGTACATATACCACATCAGATCAGGAGCAATTTGAACTCCTACTTAAAACCCATTTCCCAGACTGTATACTAGACAATGAAGTCGTTTGGGAAACTCCGACATCAAGTGAACCTTCAAGAAGTGACTGGAACTTTGCAAATTCAATCGTCACGGAAGAAGCACTTCTGTGGGCGGTAAGCACCTTCCAACCATTCAAAGCCGCGGGGCTTGACGGGATCTTTCCAGCTCTTCTGCATTGGAGTCTAATGAAGATCAAGTCTCATCTTGCTGCTATTTTTAGATCATGCCTTGCCTGGAAGTATATACCAAAGGCTTGGCGGGAAGTTAAAGTAGTATTTTTGCCTAAACCAGGCAAATCAGATTACACAAATCCAAAGTCGTTTAGGCCAATAAGCCTAAACGACTATAGCTCGTTTCTCCTAAAAACACTAGAGAGACTATGCGACAAATACATTCGCAGTTGACAAACCAGTACACAAAAATCAACACGCCTATCTATCAGGCAAATCTACAGAAACGGCCCTCCACCAGGTGGTTCACAAGATAGAATCCGCACTGGAAAGCAAGCAATCTTGCCTTGTAACCTTTATCGATATAGAGGGAGCGTTTGATAAAACAACGTTCCCCAGTATTGAAGGTGGGCTGGGGAATCAAGGCGTGGACGAAAGAGTGAATAAATGGGTCACAACAATGCTGTCTAATAGAGCAGCTAGCATAGAGACTGCCAGATCATCGCGATGTGTGGTCACGAGAGGCTGTCCGCAGGGAGGCGTGTTATCTCCGCTGCTATGGGTAGTAGTGGCGAACCAAATTCTCGAACTATTAAACAGGGATGGTATAGTAACTATAGGATATGCAGACGATCTGGCTATCATGGTCTCCGGACTTTTCGAAGCAACCCTATGCGAAAAAATGCAGAAGGCGCTTCGGGAGGTCGAGAGATGGTGTGAACGCCACACTCTATCTGTAAATCCACAAAAAACTGAGATGGTTTTATTCACTCGAAAGATGAAAACAGCTAATGTACGACTTCCTACACTGTTTGGAACAAAACTTTCACTCAGCAAGGAAGTGAAATATCTTGGCATATGGCTTGTTAGCAAGATGTTGTGGGCGAAAAAACTAGACCATATAACCACAAAGGCAATAAATATTTTATGGCAATGCACCCGAGCAGTGGGTAAGGACTGGGGTCTGAAACCTAAACTGTGTCGTTGGTTGTATACTGTGATAGTACGACCGGTCCTCACATATGGATGCGTAGTGTGGTGGCCGAGAACAAATCTGGTGACTACAATCACCAAACTACAGCAAGTCCAAAGATTGGCATGCTCTCTAATCAGCGGCTGTACGAAATCAACTCCATCAGTCGCTTTAGACATTATTCTGGGTCTGACCCCGCTGCATTTACATATCCAGCAGGAGGCGATGGCTTCAGCACTAAGGATCAAATCTACAAATCAGTGGAAAGGCACCGGGCCCGTTACGAACCACTCAAAAGTATTAGACAAAGCAACGAGAATAATCCCAGAAGCATGTCAGGGAACGGACAAAGTAGCCAGCATATACCTAGATAAAAAGATGTATGAGCTGGTTACGGAAGACAATGCTTCAGAGGATCTCTCGTGTTCACATAACATTTACAATATTTTCACCGATGGTGCGAAAAACAAGACGGGGGTTGGTTGTGGTTTTTACTCTCCGGAGCTAGGAATCGCACAATCGGAAGCCCTTAACAAAACCACATCAGTATTTCAGGCAGAAGCTATGGGACTACTGTTGGCGGCAAGAGCAATATCTACGCTCGATGTACCTTCACCTTATACAAATAGTGACTGTGAACTCCTTACTTTCATCACAGATAGTGCAGCCATCATCTATGCACTAAGGAAACCTATAACTAGATCGAGGGTAGTTTCAGAATGCCATGAGACCCTACAAAACTTATCTGAAAGATATAAAATTAAAGTTAAGTGGACGAAAAGCCACGGCTCATGTCCAGGAAATACAAAGGCAGACATGCTTGCCAAGGAAGGAGCTAAGAAACATATCGGAAAAGATGCGGTAAAGTTCTGTAAACCCACCGCAATGGAGGTAAGAAACCTACTTGTTCAATACAAAGAGAGAGAGCATCAAAATTGGTGAAACAAGAAAACGGATTGCAGAAATGCAAAAGTTATGTTTCCATCCTTTAACAGGAAAATCACCAACAATCTGCTAAGGCTGACTAGGCAAGACCTTCGTCTCATGGTAGGTCTTATCACGGGTCATTGCAACCTAAATTACCACCTGCACAAAACTGGAGCTACAGACAGTCCTCTGTGCCGTGGATGTATGCAGGAGGAGGAGACTGTGGAGCACGTGCTTTTGCATTGTGCAGCCACGGAAGAGATAAGACAAAAAACTGGTCTTTTACAACAAGGGAAAGTGGATTCACAGGCTCAACGAAATTCAAACTCCAATAATAGTAAATTAACATCATCTACAGCGACATCACTGGAACAGCTGTGACAGCGACCTAAAGCCGTGCTCCGGTATATAAAGGAGGTTGGGTGGCTTGGGTAGAGGCTGGCAAGGGGAAATGCACAATACACCCCAAGCGGGACGTCAGTGCAGGCCTTATCGCACCCATCTCGAATAAGAATAAGAACGTTGGTGTGACTTGAACCCGAAGATTCCCCGGTCGAGGCCATCCATGACCTACGAGGACCCCGATTCTCATCACTCAATATCAAAACAAACACACACTTTTTTCTAAGCCCAAATGCATTTACCTCGTAGCGGGAATCGAACCCGCAACCTCAGACCTGTAAGCCAACCTACTGAAACACTAAAATGTTGTAGACGATACTGTTTTCTATTTGCCAATTAACACGGACTCGGACATTCCCAGTAGTAGGCAAGAACTTAGTAGATATGTCTTCTTGGCATACTATTGAACAGGTATGATTATGAGCGGTGATGGCCAAGAGGTGTCATACGCGCTTCACAATCGGACTGCGCCCGGTTCAAAACCTCAAACAGGTAAAGTTTGTTTGCTAATATCTGAAAGAACAAATCAGATTCAAAAATATTTCACTGATAGAAAGCTACATTATTCTTGATGGACGTAGGTTACTTTTCCCCCGGGAAAATGAAAAGTGGGATAACGGGAAACCAACAGGTGGACCCGCAGCGCAGGACTGCAATGTGACTTATACTGGAAAGTTTGTTTGGCTTTCGATGCCATCGCTCAGAAATGGTGAAAGAAAACTGCCATGTCCAAGACCCTCAAAATTCAAGTAGGCGAGCGACTATTCACTGATCCGCACTGTACCAGCGTGGTGGATCATGGACCTTACCCTCCCTCTTTCTCTAAGAGAAGGCCGGTGCCCAGCATATGTTGGCAACGGCTGATTATAATTGACTAGATTAATTCGGATAACCCTTCAAATATCAAAGCCCGCGAATCAAAGATCAAATATGGCTATTTCAAAATGTCCCAGTTGTTGCCTATGGCAATGAGCATATGTAGCGTCGTTGCACCTTTTGCAAAGATGTACAATCCCTTTAACAATCTGCACGTGCACGTTATTTAAATAGACTGACGGCCGACCCGCCTCGCACCTCTGACATTAACTCCGATTCTGATACTTATGAATCGCAAAATAACAATCCACGAGTAGTAATTGTTGTTCTGGGCGCATTTGTGTCTTAGAATTTATACATGATGTTACATCAATTTAAAAGCGTACTTATTGTATCAATCAGCACAATCATCATTATAGCCCGAACAAGTCCACTCCTGAACATAGACCTCCCTTGTTATAGGGTTTTTTCCATAATCATCACACTTGGTAGGCGGCTTGGCGCCAATGTACCTATAACGTTCCACACAGAATTTCTAAAATTTATCGCGCTATCCGTCAGATTTATATAACACAAAAAAGATTTTTATCAATTCTACTCATCGGATTGAGATACCATGTACCTAGTTTTTTAGTCTAACCCTAAGCTATCCAATAGTGAAAACTGCATCGCAATCGGTTCAGTAGTTTTTACACGATGCGCGAACAATCATACAGACAGACAAACAAACAAACAAAGAGACACGATTCAAAAAAAAAGCTCATTTTAAATACCCCAACACCATATTTTGTTAAATATCTTTTTTGTTTAGAATTGTTTGTACTTATTGCTTTACGAGTATTATACGTACAGAAGATACTATCAGTATATGTAAAACTGACAGGGAATAACTTTAACTCGCACTAAATATCGCGTCAATTTTTTCCAAATCTTGTTTCCAGAGTCGCAGGTTAAAGGGAAGACACACTTTTTTTGTCAGATTTGCCAATACGCCTATATCTATTTGCACTGAGCTCTTACCTGAAACTTTCGGATTGATTTTTGATAATCAGGGATATGTATCACTGTTTCGCCCAGACTATCTCATGATTTTAATTTTCTGGGCATGCTAGGTATTTGTTAGTGATAGGTCTCTTTTGCAAGAGACCACCTTTGGAAGTATCGCACCTTTGCCACATATTCAATCGCCAAGCAGTAGTGAGCAAACATTACTGTGTTCCGGTTTGTAGGGTAGGGAAATAGTCCAGGAATATTAGGGGTTTCACCTCGGTATGACAGATAGTCAGTTATAAACTTGTATAAACTTTATTTTGACACCCTAAAACTTGTCTCAAAACCACATCGTAGGGTGTATCGTAGGGTGTCCGCGACTACAGATATTCCAAGGTCAAATGTCAAAAATTGTTATATTTTACATATTGTATTTATTAAAAATATTGTAGAAGTTTAAATTCTCTACAACTTTTCTTTAAATATTTTTTTTATATCTTGATCCATTTTCGAGATAGAGGGCAGAGCGCGCGCAGTGTTTAACTATTTAGAGTATCGTTCGAGGTCAACCTGTAGTCCCGATTAAAACAAGCGGTATAAAGTTTATAATGCTCCAAAATCTGAGGACTATATCGATCGTCTTCGCTATGCACAGTTCATCAAGTTAACAAAACTGAATAAACCTGTGCAGTTATCAAATCTTCCACAAACGAGTGCAGCAGCTCACCAACATTTCAACCGTGTTTATTATTAAGTTCAGACTTGGTTAGGGCATGATTTAGAACCCCAGAATTGGGGTTGGATAATGCGTGATGAACTCCTGGAACTTGTTATGACAATGAATCTACCAGCTCCGGAGGAATTGCTTAACACAATATTCTGCAACTGCAAGAATGGTTGTGGTTCGCGATGTGGATGCAGGAAAGCAGGGTTGCAGTGCTCTTTAGCTTGCGGCCAGTGCAATGGGCAAGCTTGTCTTAATGCTTCACCATATCAGAGTGATATCAATGAAGACGGTACTTTTGACCCCGAAATCCTGGAAGAACTGGAGACAAATGTCGTTGAAGACGTGAACACAGAGGAATTTAAAATTTTACAGCGACTGGAAGACGATGATGAAGAAGAAGAAAATTGAAATTAGAACTTGTAGTTCTTATTATTATTCAATTTTTTAAATTTCAACTTTTATAAATGTATGAAATGGGATTTTACAATAAAAACATTAATTAATCATTTAATTCATTTCTTTTTATTTAGTTACGAATTAATTAGTATAAATAAGATAAGAATTAATAAAACAAGTATTTCCCTTAATAGCTTTGTAATTACACGAATAGGTAAGTGTTATTAAATTAATATATACTGAATTATTTAAAAAAAAAATTATAACGTAATAGTTAATAAAAAATGTAAATTATTTAGAATTATATAACCCTTCAACCCTTCTTTTTTTTTATATATATCAATAATTTATAAACTTTATACGGCGTGTTTTTAATCGGGACTTCGACCTCGTTTGATACTCTAAATAGTTAAACACTGCGCGCGCTCTGCCCTTATCTCAAAAATGGTTCAAGATATAAAAAAAACGTTCAAACAAAAGTTGTAGAGAATTTAATCCTCTACAATATTTATAATGAATACAAATAGCATAAGACCCATAGGAAACGAGATATTTGCAATAAATGTATATATATTTTTTAGTTTTTTTTACCTTGACCTTGGAATATCTGAAGTCACTGACACCCTACGATAAGTAGGTTTTGAGACAAGTTTTAGGGTGCCAAAATAAAGGTTTATACAAGTGACCTATCTCTCATTCCGAGATACTTGCCCTCATTTGACTAATATTCCTGGACTAAATGTTTCCAGCGAAATTACTGGGCAATGAGACTTAAAAACAAATACCTCAGGGT
This sequence comes from Alsophila aescularia, assembly GCA_946251855.1. Lineage (NCBI taxonomy): Eukaryota > Metazoa > Arthropoda > Insecta > Lepidoptera > Geometridae > Alsophila > Alsophila aescularia. The sequence continues at coordinate 105,273,936 of OX276373.1, forward strand.
GGCGAATGCCGCGCAACATTTTGCAATACAAAGTTCTGGGTGGCACTGCAATTGTTATGGGCAGGAGTGACGCTTACCATCAGGCAAAAGACCTGCTCGACTCGACACTCAATTGAATTTAATGAAATTAAATATTTATTATTAAATAGAATAAATGAAATATCACCAGAAGAGCAGCAAATCGACTGTACAAGGAAAGTCTTTCTTAAATATGCAAGATACAACTCATCTGTTCTCATCCCAATCTGCCAACTTCTATCTTCGTTCCCTCCGGTTACCTTTTCAGATACAGATTTCACCACCACCAGAAATAGGCACTTAAATCTCTGGAAAACGGGCCTTAATCAACCAGTGTGAGGACGCGGCAGTCGCAGAGTAGGAAGCAGCCATTTTGGTGTATCGACTACTCCAAAAATGAACTGCGCTATAGAAATAATGGCGATTTTACTACGAACACTTAACAAGAATACACTACCACCTATAAACGCACCACATGCTACAGAGCACATAATTTGAAAACTTACGACTAGTTCGATTGTCGTAAGTAATTAACAAAATCTTCATTTTCACTATGTCCCGTGCTGGTAAGTACTAATACATAATGTATAGATAAGCTGAACGAATGTATTTCCTTTTGAATTACTTATTTTACTAATTTATTGTGACATTCAATGAGATTAATGAATCCGCGGCTCGCCCTACCGGCGAATCAATCAATCAATAGTTGATTGACAGGGATGTCGGAACTAATGATTGATTGATAGTTTGCGAAACCTCCTGCTTTTCCCGAATGGAAACGCAAAACAAATGACGCGCGCTGTTCAACTGGCGCTCGTCCGTCGGGCAGCCAATAGCACAGCACTAAACTATCGACGAGGTATTTGCGCGCCACGTTTCAAAATTACAAAGTTTGTTCAGATACACCATAGATATAATCGCAAATGCAACTACTTAAATTAACTGCAAAATAAACATACAAGCTAATTCTAAAGCTAATTCAAGCTAATGCGATGCAAATGATAACCTTATACCTCTCGGTTCTGAGCGCACTTCCGCCCTGCATCGAGGATATCTTCATGATTTTTGATCAATTTAGATAATGATGTACGTACTGAAATTTTGCCGAAAATGTGAGGGTTTAAGTTTGTTTCCCTCGGTTTGAAGACACCCTGGTGAGCACCGAGAGGCACAAAAGCGGCATGACAGAAAAGAGATGTGAGACGGAACTCACTTTCTGTAAAGTCCGGCGTCGGATTCGGATCTAGTTCCTGTTGCGTCTGTATCTCAGAGCGAGGCGAGTACACCGGACTGAACCTCTGCGACGGCCCGTAACGGGGTGACATGAACTCAGTGCAACGGAGGTCGTTGCAAGGGCAAGGCGCCCCTTGGGCGTAGCCGAGCGGGACGGGGACCAGGCTCGGCAGCGGCAACGGCTGCCAAGTCGCCACTTGATTGTAAAAATACACAGGTTAGTACACTGGCACATGAGCAACCGTCGCTGTCTCTACTCGGTGGCGGGAGACAAGGTACTAACTTTGCACAGTATTAGCTCCAACAACAGGCCTGACCAAGCGCGCAGTGACTTATGTGCAGTCACTTGTGACTAGTTATACTAGGGTTCAAGGTTGACCCCTAATACACCCCTACAGTTCTCTACAATTTTGAATTCAATATATTCACGAGTATAGTATTTATCGACATCTTATAGTTCTAAAGACCGAAAAATTAACCGAAGTAATGTTTATACTTAATCTTTTTATCAGATCGGATGAGCTTTAGCGTTGAAAGTCGTATTGCCGCGTCGCGGCATCGGCTCGCGCTCGCTTTACGTCAACTGGTTAAACGGCAAACAGTAACAAGCTACGCAAATGCAACAAACGTACAATTCGCTCAAAACTTTACCGGCGGAACAACGGAATCACCAAACACGACGCTATCGATTAGCTGTACAGACACCTGACGGTACCTGACGGAAAGTCCAGACACCTGACGGAAAGTGTCCATTTACACCAGATGGTATGAGTCCATACACCTGACGGAAAGTGTCCATTTACACCGGATGGTATGAGTCCAGACACCTGACGGAAAGTGTCCAGTTACACCGGATGGTATGAGTCCAGACACCTGACGGAAAGTGTCCAGTTACACCGGATGGTATGAGTCCAGACACCTGACGGAAAGTGTCCAGTTACACCGGATGGTATGAGTCCAGACACCTGACGGAAAGTGTCCAGTTAAACCAGATGGTATGAGTCCAGACACCTGACGGTATGAATCAGGCATATGGTTCTCGTTGAAAGCAGTCGCGCTTCACAGGGCATCCGTGAAAACAATTCGCTTGCAGCGCGTAAGAATATCAACCTTCGCCTTGGAAATTTGACTGAGCGCACAGCCGTTCACTATTAACTAGGGTGGCCACTTATCACAAGCCCAGAATGAATATAGGAAATCAGGGAACTATGAATTAAGTCTAAAAACTATTTTTCCCCTCAGTCTTGCGTCGAAAATAGTAATTGATTCGTCCGTAATGGGATTAAAACAGTTCATAATCTTATATCAATTACCTTTAAAGACTTAATTGGATCCCTATTCTTAGACTGGAAATTCACAGACCGCTCATGGTATTCTTGAATTTCCACACAGTGGCCTCCCTATGATGTATAAGGATATAAAAGGGCAAGATAACTTCAATCGCAATTCAAATTCACACGCAAGCTTGTACTGTCAGTCAAACAAGTGCTTTACCACCCAAACCCTCCTTGTGACATATTTAGAGACGGAGAACGTGGTAGAGCAATCGCCTGACAGTCTTCGGACGCAACAACTTCGCATCAGCGCGCTAGGGCCTAAATCAGTATTAGTAGCCACGACTTCCAAAGCTAAAGAGTTGCAATTTAGTTGCTTAATAGAAGCAAGTAGAAGCATAAACGTCTGATTAGTGAGGCTTCTGTTAACGGCGGACGTCCATGAAAGTACACATGTAAATAGTGTGCCTTAGCAATCTAAAGCATAAAGCTGATAAATAATACACCCGCTTATCATCTTCAAATGAGTTCGTTAAATTAATGTTATTTAACACGCAAATGAAGTGAGCTGAATGTCACTACTATCACTATTTTTAAACCTTTGATGAGGGGTTTCTCTGGAAGTTATTTCAGAAGTTTTTTTTTCTCTTGAATATTTTGAGGTTTACTTTGATAGACGCCCGCGAACTGAAGTACCCGAGATGTCCTAGAAAATAAAATACGTGAAGGTTTCTCCATATAGCATATAATACAAGTATGTCTCACCTGGCTTTATGTTCATGGGGGGCATATGCGGCGGAGTGCTGGCGAACATCTGCGTGGCGTATGGCGAAGCACCCTGCGGTCCTAGGGCACCGGCCATGCACGCCTCCGACCCTGAGGGATAGCCTGAGCGTTACCGAGCGCGACGTCTGTCTGTCCTAATTACTGTCTGATCGAAATTAAATTCTATGAGTTGGGTTCTCTTATAAATTAATGTTGTTTTAGTGATGTCCTGGTAACGACTATCTGTGTAAGCGGGAAGCGGTGTGTATCTGTGTATACATAAAGGCGAGGCGCTTACCACCAGGCCTGTGCTTGCCTCTTCACTCAAAAAGCGAATGCGAGAGTGGTGAATAATTTTTCATTATTATCATCGTGTGATGATGGTAATGATGAGAAGTTATTCACCACTAATATTATAGACTAGCTGTACCCGCGGCTTTGCCCGCGTGGTCATTTTATTTAAAAGTAAGTCATACGTGTTATTCCAGGTCCAAAATTACCTACAAAGTACAATATACTACATTTGTTCAAAATTTGTTCAGCCGTCACATAGTTTTTTATCGATTGCTCGGCATCTAATCATCAGATTAAGATACCAAGTATTCCAGTTTTTTATTCAAACCCTAAGCTATCCAATTGTATCGCAATCGATTTGGTAGTTTTTATTTGATGCGCGAACAAACTTACATACAGACCTTCAGTAGTGACCCGACATGGCCGTGATAGGTTAGAAGACGCTTCGGTAGCGAAGCGTAGCGCTGCGCTTCTAATCTATCTGTGTTGCAATAGCTTTATGTGGGGGTATGTTTTCAAAATACGCCGCGCAAATCTTAAATTCGAAACTACCTATATCCGATCTCAGCACGGCCAGTGACGTCATAAATGTTCGAATGTATACCTTTACGGTATACTTTCGAAGAATACATTTTCGCTTTATGGATTTTAAAACATACTTACTCGATGCCAACAAGGTCTCCGACGTCAAGAAAAACGTATTTTCGAAATACTTAATGACGTCGTCCCTCAGTTTAGTTAGTGCAACACGGAAGAACCCGTGGTTGCGCGTACGACCGCATAGCTGTGACAGTTCTGTTCGTTCAACATTATATTAAAACAGTAAGCATTTTGGTTACCAATACAAACAGCCGCAAGAGGGCGCTTTTTATGAGGGATTGTAAATAAAGCATGCACTAAAACTAACAAATTTACAAAGTCAAAAAATATTACAATGTAAATTGACAGAATTGTTTTCTGTTTTTGAGCTTTTTTTCTAAATAATCCGAAGTGGAATTATTGTGACTGTGATGATTTAAAACATTGGCATCGTCGACCATTTGGTATTTCGCGATTTTCGCGCATAATGGCATAATGAGAACTTGGCATTTATCGTACCATTCTACGTCTTTGGGATTTTACGTTTTTTGTATATTGCATCGAAAGGGTTATAAATTATCAATATCCCATTTTATATATTGTTTTCAAACAAAACTTGACTTCAGGAAAAAACAGAAGCCTTAACAAAACAAAAAAAAATGTAAAAAAACGCACAAAATTACATATTTTACATAATGCTTGTAAATATTGAGGCAAAACATTTATGGCAGTACGTGGATTCATGTAAAATATTTAATGTACAGATTTAGCCCAGTTACAGTTTTATTATAGTATAGATAGAAGATAAAGAGGCCAACCAGAGCTTAGAGTTTCAAAATAAATACTCTCTTATCGAGCGGAAAACTTCGAATGCGCGTTGCAGAATTCCATACATTAGAGCTGACAGTGCATACAAAACGTGATAATATGCATATAAACCGATTTGTGCCATCTATCTTTAGAAATGTGTGTGTATGTTTTGTTACTCCTTCACGCTCAAAAGGCTGAACGGATTTGGATGAAATTTAATACCAGGGCAGATTATATCCTGGATTAACACAGGCTACTTTTCATCATCATCCATAATCATAATCCACTCGGGTGAAAACGCGGGGCACAGTTAGTTAAATATAATTATTTGTAATGTATATAAAAATATGCATTTAATATAGATAAGGGGTGACCACTTCCACCCCTTGCTCTGCGGCCATGTGAAAGCACTTATTTCAAGGAAACCGCCCGCCGTAAGATCCACTGCTTGAACATAGGCCATAAGATGTCCACTGCTGGACATTGGCCATAATCAATGCGATTAGCAGGGGTTTTGATGATCAAAGTAGTCGGTGATAATACAGAGTACTCTAACCTCAGTTGGTAGGGTAGGCAACTCTTGATCATTTTATGAAATAGGATCGATTGGCATCAAAAAATAATTTTGTGTAAATTGACAATTTTCTTACTGAATGTTTTTTTTTTTCATAATTTGTGTATGCAGGTTAAAATATCTCCAAAAGTTAAGGACAGTAACTCAACGACGTTTTTCTGTAAATACAGCGGTTAAGGTACCAGCCCTTACTGCCCCATCTCAAAAATACACTTTGAATTTACTTTAGTTTAGAAGTCCCTACGTATTTTGCAACAGAGGGATTCAAGGCCTCTACCAAACTGGAACAGTACAGGGAGTCCAAAGGCAAAGTGCCGTCGAGGCGTTTGGACTTTTAATTCCCTATGACTTCGACCGTAATAGAAGCTGATGCACTTGGTGCTATCTCACTTACAGCTGTCCCGGTGCATCCTGCACAAGAGCACCGCAATAAGTATTAGCAATCCCAACCCAATTGGAAAATGGTAAGCATCCTCTGGACCACTGATAACCAATTTTGCAATAAAGCGTGCCTCGTTCAGTAGTCAAATTGGATTGTGTAAGAATATCATAATCAAAGGACAACGGATTTAATAGTAGTGGATACTGCCGCGGTCTGTAATGACTGCGTTGCTGGCAGCAATGGTGATGGCTGAGAGCTTCGCTAAGCAAAGCTATGGGCCATCATAGCGCGGCCGGCAGGGTAGTCTTTGCTGACCAAGGCTTATATAGTACTTTACTCAAACAATGCAACAACAACAACAACAACGACCACGACTACAAAAACAGAAACAGAAATAGTAACAGTAACAGAAACAGAAACAACAACAATCTCGATCAGAAAAAAACCCATCAAAATCGGTCCATTCGTCTGGGAGCAAGATTTCTAAACTGAATTGGATGGTTGTTATTTTATTCTAAATTGTAGACTTCGAACTTTTAGTGTAGTCGCATATAAAACTCATCAAATTGGTTCACTAGTTATTTTATTAGAAAATATATTTGTTTTTATGTATTTTTATAGCAGTTAACGCCCGCTTAGCGTAAATATATGTATATTTTATTATTATTTTTCTCGTCCGTGACCCAAATTTTTCCATTATAAAATTATTATATAATATATTTGTTTTATTAGTAAGATCTTAGAATTTGTGAACCGAATTAGATGATTGTTTTCACTTGAGAAAGAAGACCTCCAGTGTGGTACTGGTATTCCTTAAGTTGACTCCGTGCGGAGTTGCCAGTATCGGGAAAGTAAGAAAGTACAGTCATTCGCAAGATGTCAGACCGACCGTCTCACTCGCCGCCTGCGAGTCGAGCGCCCAAGGCGGTAGGGTAAATAAACCGGTCCCACGACGTTATAGCAGCGACACCGCGCGCTTTATATAAGCACCAGCTGATGCCCGCGGCTTCGCACGCTTGGTCATTCCTCTAGGTTAAAAGTACTCTATGTACTATTCCAAGATCTAAAATACATTGGTATTTTAGATCTTGGATACCAACATTTGATCATTCGTCAAAAAGTTTTTATCGATTGCTTGGCTTCTACTAATCGGATTGAGATACCAAGTACACCAGATTTTGTGAAAACCTAAGCTAAAACCGCATTTCCTTCGTTCCAGTCATTTTTACTTGTTCCGCGAATAGAAATCCAGACAGACACCATTTTTATAAATGTTATAGTAGCTTATTCTAAGACACTACATTTTTTTTCCTTAATTGTTTAGACTTTTTCTTACTTATTGCTTCTTTAAAAGTATAGATATGCAGGAGGAGGAGGTGGAGAGTTTGAACGCAACTTTTTTTAAAGATGTTTGCCTCAGCCAAGAATAGAACAAATGCGAAAAAAAGCACTCATGTTTTTTATAACACCAATCGATAGGATCAAATCTCTCCAAACCATTGACTAAAATTATTCATCATCATCAACAGCCTGCATTAGTCCACTGCTGGACATAGGCCTCTCCTAATTCGCGCCACTAAGGCCAGTCTTTGGCTCTTCTCATGTAATTGCTGCCAGCTACTTTGCGTAAATTATCGCTCCATCTGGCCGGAGGGCGTCTCCTACACTACGTTTGCCTATACGTGGTCTCCACTCAAGAACTCGTCTACCCCACCGGTTATCGGTTTTTCGACTAATGTAACCGGCCCATTGCCATTTCAGAAAAATACAACAAAACAACTTTTTTTTTGTAAATAATGTTATTATTGTGTTATGTTAAACAATATGGAATTTGTCAAAACAGCCACAAGAATATTGTTAAAACCACGAAAGTGCTCTTGCTCAAGTGAAGTGTGTACTCTTATTCATTCAAGGAATAAGAGTACTTTATATGATCTGGCCACGAACCAAGAACTGGTTTATCGCAAACTAGCAATACGAAGCATTTCAAAACAAATTGGCAGTTATAAAGCCTTCCTGATGCCTGCTTCCGAAACAGCGAACACCGCAGCCAGACAGATCGATGGAGCCCGGGGTTAGCAGAGTTCAGACACTAGCTATCCACAATTATGAATAAAACAGAACTGCCTAGAGAAGCACCACAGTTATGACTGAAATTCAACCGTCAGGCACAGCATTTAGTTCTCGTTTTCCGGTTCAACCTTCCGCGCCGTTTTTTACGTAATAGTTTAGAACAATTAAATTACACCATATCAAGTCAACGCCGGGCTCGAAAGAAGGCACGGTATCTAGCAAAAGCTGTGTATAAGAATGACGATTGCAGAGCAATTATTATTGTAAATTAGCACTATGAGACGACGTGCCGCTTACCATCATAGGAACGACTTGCTTGTCACTCAATTGTATAAAAATTGACATTTATAGCCAAACTAAATATATTTCGGAACAGATGAAAATCTGACAACCCATTGAGTTAGAAGTGCGTAGACGAGACTACCAGTACGAACACATCCTGCCTCTCCCTCACAACCTTTATGAATTACTAGCTGAGCCCCGCGGCTTCGCCCGATTTTTGTACATAAAAGTCAGGACCAAAAGTACATTCAAAGTACAATATAAATACCAAATTTCGATGAAATTAGTTCAGCTGTCAAATAGTTTTTGTACATTGCACGGCTTCTACTAATATAGCATCGAGATGCCGAGTGCACCAGATTTTAAGTCAAATCATATATAAATGAAAACCGTATTTCAATCAAAAAAGTACTGGACTTTTTACGTGATGAGCGAACAAACATACGGAAAAAATATATTCAAAAAAGTTACAGGCAGGAGAACATTTTTTTTTATTTATCTTGGTACTTTGTAGAGTTTTTGTTACTTGCTGCTTTATTTTAAATGTAGATTACCAAAGCATTACTTTTGTAGAAATCGAATACCTATTAAGTTAGGAAGGCACAGACTATACAACCGCCCCCCCCTCACACACACTCCCTCAATCCATCACTCACAAATTGCCAGCGAGAAAACATGTTTATCTTTGCGGGAGGTACGTGTTTACGTGTTATTACCAACCTGCAAAAGTTTAAGAAACTAAACATAATTATGTTTGCTCATATACGTGTGCCAAAATGTTAACTTTGACCATGGAGAGCAGACTGATCATTGTTCAATAGTTGAACTTGTTTAAATCATACCATACTCGTTGTTATAGATGCACTGAATCCCTGCCTATAATATATAATCCTGTCGGCGCCATCGGAACATGCGTTTCTACCTATACTTTGTTAGTTGAAATTGAGCATGTCAAGAATATTAAAAAAAAAACTCTAATTACCTACAGATATAAAAAAGAGCCGTCACTGTCGCGGGACGCCTGGCTGATGTGTAAGCTTCGAATATGGCCAAACTGAGGTGAGGCGGAAAGTACCGACAAGCTACGATCGCGCGGCGACACGTCTCCGCGCCAAAAGCCAGCGTTACCCATAGAGATATATGCAATACTAGCTTTCCCGCCCGCGACTTCGTCCACGTGGACTACAGTTATTAGCGAAAAAAATAATCCTAAAATAATAAAAACCAAAGCAAAAGTAGAACACTAACGCTGTTTTTTGACAGACTTGTTATTTCGTTTCCATGGCAACCGTTCCTTACAGCGAATAATCAACATTTTCCAGTTTTCCCGTGGAAACTTACCATTTTCCGGGATAAAAAAGTATCCTATGGTTTCTTCCAAGGTATAAGCTATCTCCATTCCAAATTTTATCAAAATCCGTCCAACCGTTTATTTTTTCTTCGATAAAATTAGGTGAATAATACGCTGTTAAAGTCTCCGAGTCTTGTCTCCAGACATATTGTACTCGTATATATCTATGGCGTTACTCTCGCACCGCGTCATTACACATCATAAAGCAGAACCAATAAGTTATGATAGAATACGCTGTTAAAGTCTCCGAGTCTTGTCTCCAGACATATTGTACTCGTATATCTCTATGGCGTTACCCTCGCACCGCGTCATTACACATCATAAAGCAGAACCAATAAGTTATGATAGAATACGCTGTTAAAGTCTCCGAGTCTTGTCTCCAGACATATTGTACTCGTATATCTCTATGGCGTTACTATCGAACCGCGTCAATACACATCATAAAGCAGAACCAATAAGTTATGATAGAATACACCTATTTTTTTAAGCGACTTCACAAAAGGAGACGGTTATATGTTCGATTGTATGTATGTCGGCCGATTTCTCCGTCAATTGCGGACCGATTTAAAAATTTTTTTTTTGTTTGAATGGGTATACTCTCCAGGTGGTCCCATATAAATTGTATCAAAATTGGATCAGTAGTTTTTCGAGGTTTTTTTTTTTTAGTAAATCCATTCCATTTTTTTGCTTACATTGCCTTTATTTTGTGTTTATGTCTAAGATTTCTACCGTTTTTTTTTCAAAAGGGTAGACTTTCTGTGTAGTCCCTTATAAACTCTATAAAATCTATTTGTTTTATAGTTTATGTCTAAGATTTTTACTGATTAGATGGTCGTTTTTTTTTCAAAAGGGTAGATTTTCTGTGTAGTCCCTTATAAACTCTATAAAATCTATTTGTTTTATAGTTTATGTCTAAGATTTCTACTGATTAGATGGACGTTTTTTTTTCAAAAGGGTAGATTTTCTGTGTAGTCCCTTATAAACTCTATAAAATCTATTTGTTTTATAGTTTATGTCTAAGATTTCTACTGATTAGATGGACGTTTTTTTTCAAAAGGGTAGATTTTCTGTGTAGTCCCATATAAACTCTATAAAATCTATTTGTTTTATAGTTTATGTCTAAGATTTCTACTGATAAGATGGTCGTTTTTTTTTCAAAAGGGTAGACTTTCTGTGTAGTCCCTTATAAACTCTATAAAATCTATTTGTTTTATAGTTTATGTCTAAGATTTCTACTGATTAGATGGACGTTTTTTTTTTAAAAGGGTAGATTTTCTGTGTAGTCCCATATAAACTCTATAAAATCTATTTGTTTTATAGTTTATGTCTAAGATTTCTACTGATTAGATGGACGTTTTTTTTTCAAAAGGGTAGATTTTCTGTGTAGTCCCTTATAAACTCTATAAAATCTATTTGTTTTATAGTTTATGTCTAAGATTTCTACTGATTAGATGGACGTTTTTTTTTCAAAAGGGTAGATTTTCTGTGTAGTCCCATATAAACTCTATAAAATCTATTTGTTTTATAGTTTATGTCTAAGATTTCTACTGATTAGATGGACGTTTTTTTTTCAAAAGGGTAGATTTTCTGTGTAGTCCCATATAAACTCTATAAAATCTATTTGTTTTATAGTTTATGTCTAAGATTTCTACTGATTAGATGGACGTTTTTTTTTCAAAAGGGTAGATTTTCTGTGTAGTCCCTTATAAACTCTATAAAATCTATTTGTTTTATAGTTTATGTCTAAGATTTCTACTGATTAGATGGACTTTTTTTTTCAAAAGGGTAGATTTTCTGTGTAGTCCCTTATAAACTCTATAAAATCTATTTGTTTTATAGTTTATGTCTAAGATTTCTACTGATTAGATGGACGTTTTTTTTTCAAAAGGGTAGATTTTCTGTGTAGTCCCTTATAAACTCTATAAAATCTATTTGTTTTATAGTTTATGTCTAAGATTTCTACTGATTAGATGGACGTTTTTTTTTCAAAAGGGTAGATTTTCTGTGTAGTCCCTTATAAACTCTATAAAATCTATTTGTTTTATAGTTTATGTCTAAGGTTTCTACTGATTAGATGGTCGGTTTTTTTTCAAAAGGGTAGATTTTCTGTGTAGTCCCATATAAACTCTATAAAATCTATTTGTTTTATAGTTTATGTTCTCTAATATCTTGGGATTTATGAACCGAATTAGATTATTGTTTTTACTTGAGAGAGATGACCTATAGTTTTGTACTGTATAAATTTCATCTAAATTGGTTTAGTAGCTTTACACAAGCATTAATTTAATTCACTGTGTTATTATGCTTAGGACTAGTTTGCAAGACAATTTTTAACCAATTACCGATGTCCAATGATGCTGAAGTTTTGCACATGGGTGTAGTTCTGATGACAATTATGGTAGGTACTATTGAGCTGACCTGATAATGGAGCCGAAAGGTAGTCAAAAGAACTCTACAACAAAATGATGGAACCCCTTCGAGTTTGGGCTCATTTGGTTTGATCAGTTCTCTGGTGCTATGTGGTGTCCTAGGTCTGATGATGGAGCCGGAAGATAGTCACAGGAACTCAATAATTATGGAATAACCATAAATATTTATGGACACAATATTATGGAACCCCTTCGAGTTTGGGGTCATTTGGTTTGTCTTGATGAGTTCTCTGGTGTTATGTGGTATCCAGGGTCTGATGATGGATCCGAAAGGTAGTCTCAGGAACTCAATAACAAAATTATGGAACTCCTTCGAGTTGGGCTTATGTGGTTTGTCTTGATGAGTTCTCTGGTTTTATGTGGTATCCAGGGCCTGATGACAAATCCGGAAGGTAGTCACAGGAATTCTACAACAAAAAGGATAGAACCCCTTCGAGTTTGGGCTCATTTGGTTTGTCTTGGTGAGTTCTCTGATATTATGTGGTATCCAGGGTTTGATATTGGAGCCGAAAGGCGGTAACAGGAACTCAACAACAAAATGTTCGAACCCTTCGAGTTTGTGCTCATTTGGTTTGTCTTGATGAGTTTTCTGGCTTAATCTGGCATCCAGCGTCTGATGATGGAGCCGGAAGGTAGTCATAGGAACTAAACAATCAGATAATGGAACTCCTTTGAGTTTGGGTTCATTGGATTTGTCTTGATAAGTTATGTGGTCTAATGTGGTATCGAGGGTCTGATGATGGAGACGCGAGTCTTAGGAACCCATTACCCAACCATTAAATGATGAATCCCCTACGAGTTTAGGCATATTTGATTGGTCTCGATGAGTTCTCAAGTCTTAAGTGGCTACTAGTGGTGTCTCGTAAAAGATTGCTTTAAATATATAATAGTCTAAAAAAACTAAAAAAACACGCTTTATATAGAAAACCAAACTAAAAAATAGAAAATAATTTTTAATCATTTTGAATTAAGAATAGTGTAAAAAATTCTAATAAATATAAATGAATAATAGTGTAATTTATATTTATTAGACATTTTTACACTATTCTTAATTCAAAATTATTAAAATTTATTATCTATTTTTTAGTTTGGTTTTCTATATAAAGCGTGTTTTTTAGTTTTTTTGAACTATTATTTATTTTCTACTTTTTAGTTTGGTTTATTTATATATATTTTTGTTTTCGAATTTTTGCATTGTTATCGGTCTTTGACAGGTGTGCAAAATTTGAATGAAATCTGACCGTTTAAAGTGGGTCAAAATAGCGTCCATAGGAGTCGGTTACAAACATACAAACATACAAGTGAAGCTAATATAAAGCGTGTAAAAAGGATTTATATATTTTAAACTTATAAATCTCTTTGTTTTGTGTTTGTTTCCTCATATCTACGAGATGTGTAACCATTTTTTTAAAGAGTTCCATTCCAGTGAAATTAAAGAAAAATTTCGTCATAACTAATTCCGTTTTTTTATAAGCAGGTTATTCATCATTGTTAAATATTTAATCGCGCTGAAAACTTAATTTTTATTTACCTCGACGTTTCGATCAAGTTGCATTGATCGTGGTCACGAGAAGACTGAAATAGCGGGTGTCAGCGTCGAGAAGGGCGAGCGTTGTCTCCAACTACCCGCATTTGGTTTTGTAAAAATTCAGAATTGTCACGACACACGACACTAACGACATCTGCAGATATCTTCTGACATAAACCGCGACGCGAACACTTGCTTATCACGGGATTCCAGGACGCAGCCGACTTGAAACCATCCTCTCGGTTGAAATTGAGATACTTTTTAATTTCAACCGCTTCACGTACAATCCTGGAGTAGTAGTGACGTTCCGTGGAGAGGATCTTCGGGTCATGGAGTTCAATCCAGTGATTAGGGCCCGATTCGAGCAAATGCTCAGCGATTGCAGATTTATTTATCTGGCGGTTCTTTACAGCTGCAATGTGTTCTTTGACCCTTTCCGCTATAGTACGCTTGGTTTGTCCAATGTAGGAACTACCGCAGCTGCAATCTATCTTATATACGCCAGGAGTTTGATAAGGAATGACATCTTTCGGTGTTCTAACATGCCTTGCTAACTTGGATAAAGGAGTATAAACAGTCTTGATAGAGTAGTCCTTTAATAAAGCACCGACTTTATCCGTCACTCCTTTTACATAAGGCATGAAAGCCGGCTGTCTATCGACATCAGACCTACTCTTTTTATATCTGCGTCTAGGACGCCAACGTCTGGTCACTACATATCCGTTTCGCTTGAGTACCTCCTGAACATGAGACACTTCGGCATCCAAATGTTCAGGGGCACAGAGGGCATGAGCTCTGTCTAAAAGTGATCTGGCTACTGATTGTAAATGCCGCGGGTGGTGATGTGAAAAGGCGTTGAGGTATCTGTCAGTGTGTGTATTATTCATCATTGGTTTTAATTTACCAACGCCTTGAGTCTAAAGTGAGTTTAACAATTTTCTTTGGTATATATTCTTTCTAATGTTTTGCCATACAGAATAAAGAAAATGTTTTGTAATAATAATGCAAAAATACAACATAAGCTAAGAAAGAGTTTTTTGAAGGCGGTGCCAAACCCAGGCATCATTTAAATCTAATATCGTTACAAAATTAATGCATACCTCTCTACGTACGAAGTAATATGCAGTTGTCTATGACGCACCCTCATACAAAACACGAAACGCAGAAGAGACAAAACAAGAGACTCACACGAGCAGATTTTCACACGTTCACAAACCGATTGACACGAATACAGCAATCTAGTAAATGATAAAGTTTTTGTAGATAATTACTTTAAAAGCTTTTTATTTTATATAGCACGTCAAGCCGTTTAAGACATTATCTTTTTGAATAAGCTTAACCATATTAATAATTATGGCTCGGTTTGGCACCGCCTTCAAACAACTCTTTCTTATCTTATGTTGTATTTATGCAATATTATTACGTTGGTAATTTCGAAAAAGTGATACTGTTCTGGCTCAATTGTAATTATATTTTGGATGTTTACAAAATAACATTTTTAATATGAAGTAGTTTTTTTTTGGAAAAATGTTTTTATTGTTGGTTACGTATGTATTTATTACTATTTCCTTATTGCCTTTTTCATAGAAATATTGTTTTTATTTTTTAGTCTTAAATATAATATAACTCACCTATTGATGCCGAAGTGTTGAGGCCTGAAGAGTTCAGGCTGTCAGAAGTCGTCGTTGGGTAGAAGTATGTGGTTCCACCGACGTTCTCCTGCACGGACAGAATGCGTAATGTACACAAATAAGTTAATTTAAACACATTTAAAAAAAGCTTTTATGCAGAATCCATGTCATGGTGAAACTTAGAACGGGCTATAACAATTAAATGTGTTTGTGCTGTTAACCATTGAGGTTACCATTGATCTCTAGTGAGGACCCAAATCTGAGTGCAGCAACCATGTCATGGTAAAACTTAAAACCAGCTGTCATAATAAAAGGCGTACACAACATTTCGTGTCTGTGCTGTGGACCGTTGAAGTTCCTTATTAGTTTACCTGGAGCTAATCCTGAATGTCGATTCAGGTTATGCTTACCATAAATGCATTGTCTTCAGAACTGAACCAACATGTAAAAATTCAACTCCGTAGGATAAGATAAAGTGGTTATAATTGAACTTGCAAAATTTGACCTGAACAAATATACATACATACATACATACATTGCAACGAATATAAAACTTAAAATAACAGTTGAATATAAAAGTTTAACATCATGTCAGTACAATCATTGTATGGCTGGTTCACGTTGGATTCCAAGGTGTCGTAAAGAAGAAGAAAAATACAGATTTACCATAACTAATTTCAAAAATAACGAACCATTGGAATTTTGTTTTCAAAACTTGATGCAAAACTGGATAAGAAACTTATCAGCAAACCCATACATTAACATCAGCAGTTACTAAAAAAGTTATGGAAGCAATAGACGAAAAGCTGAAAACATTAATGGAAGAAAACCAAAACTTAAAAAGTAAAATAACAAGATTGGAACAAAAAATCACTACCTTGGAAAAAGATAAGCGTAAAAGCAACCTGTTTCTTTTTGGTGTTGAGGAACAAACTCTACAGAATTGGAGAGAAAACCAGAAAAAAACGTTCCTTTGTTATTACTCTCTTTACAATGTCGAAAAAACAGCTCATTTTGAAAGTCAAATCCAAACTACGGATTTGACAAGAGGCATCTAGGTAAAGGAGGACTTCCCCAAGGATGTTCTTGAAATTCGAAAACAGCTGCTGCCGAAAGTAGAGGAAGAAAGCTTTGCTTAGAGGAGATCTACTAATAGTCTAAAAACCAAAAGATAACCAATGCGTAAAAAGGAAATGAGAGAAGACTGAATCTTCCAACTCGATAACACAGAAAAAGCCAAACACGTTTAATATAAACCCACCAAACTTAGGAAACATTACTAGTCAAAAAGAGATATTGAAACCAAACATACTTAATCACCCGAGAACAGATTTACTTCAACATCAGAATCTTCAAAAAACTAATAAATGAATGTACGGAACCTACCAAAACAACAACAATAAAAACAACAACCGGAAAAAAACAACAAACAACAACAACAATAAAAACAACAACCGGAAAAAACAACATTCTAATACAAAACAATTACAGAAAACAAACAAAATAAACAAACTTATCAGGAAACCTTCCCACCACGTTGGTCAACACGGGAAGATCAGACCACCATCCTCTAACAAAGAACTATAAACTATTTATTGCAACTCTTAATATTAAAACGTTAAGGACATCTGAATCACTATCGGAGCTTGAAAGTGCATTGAAGGACCTCAAACGGGATATATTGGGACTAAGTGAGGTGCGTAGATCAGGTCAATCAATCGAAGAACATGATGAGTATGTAATGTTCCATAAAGGTGAGATCGGAGGTTAAAGAGGAGTCGGATTCATGATTAAAACACACCTAAAAAAGTTCATTGAAGATTTCCTCGGGGTCACAGACCGAATAGCTGTATTACGCATTAAAATACCTAACTACAAAAAAATATGGACAATTATCCAAGCCTATGCGCCAACTGAACAAGCCGACGAACTAGAACATAAATCCTTCCATAATAGCTTATCCCAAATCATGTACGACTATCCAAATATCATTTTAATGGGGGATTTCAATGCGCAAGTAGGAGCTAGACAGAATACAGACAAATATGTACGGGAGAATTTGGCCATGGAAAGAGAAGTGCTAATGGACAACGACTAATTAATTTTCAACTAGAACATAACCTTACCATTACAAACAGCTCTTCAAAAAGAATAAGAATAACAAGTGGGCATGGGTCTCTCCAGGCGGAAAGTACAGAAACGAAATAGATTATAATACATTATAAGCACCCAAAACTATTTGTAGACAAATCAATAATATCAAGACTTAACTTCAATACCAACCATCGCATGGTTAGAGCATCGCTTGAAATGGCGCCTCCTAAGACACAGGAAGTACACTTTAGTGAACACCACAGACTTTGCCACAGAATCAAATGAATCAACATCACATTCACTAGCAAGTCGGATCGGAGAAATTGTAGAAATAGACGGAATGGCTATAAGAAAATAATATACCAAACGCCTAAATCAACTTACATTTTTTGTAAAACCAGAAAAGAAAAGGAGCAGAAATATATCCTAAGTGACTCGACTATAATATATGCAGCTAATAAATAAAAGAAAAAATATATTTGAAAATAAAAACGAAAAGCGGAATACCGGTGAAATAACAGAGTTAAGGCGAGCTTATACTACATTTGAAGGTTTTTGAACCTCTGTAAATCGATTAAAATATAATAATTATAATTAAAAAAAGTTTTATTAAATTTGAATATACTCTCTAGAAATTGGAAATGATAGAAACGTGATTGAGAATTGTTGGCTAGATAAAAAAAACCCAATGATGACTCTAAATCGGTATTTTAAGGGTGTCGTGCTAAGAGATACCATCATAAAGCCCATGTGAAAGTTATACCAATAGACGTCAATTTTTATTCTTTAGGAAATGCCCAGCAAAAATATTCTAATTTCGTTCTTATTTTTTTCCAAGAAGAAAGCAACCAAAATTTAGCATTTCAAGCACTAGCTAGCGTCGGTCAGTGTCCGCCGAGGCTTCTCCGAGGAAGGACGTGTGACGTTTGCTCCGCAAAAATACCCCTCGCGCTTACGCTTTAGGTTCATGCACAGAATAATTAATAGTACAAGGTACATGTATGATAATTGTAGCATAGAGCTGTAAATAAATGTTTGGCGTAATAAAGTTATCGTATAGGTAAAAATTGTGAGTAACGTAATATTATTCACTGATGATGATTTATATTTTCCTAAATGGGTAAGAATAATATAATAATTCAGATTGGAACTGAAAATAAAAATTATATATTAAATAAATATAATAGATACTTACCTATCTTCATCTAAAATAGGTTTGTAGATACTTGAAAAGTTGTAAGGAATAAAAAAACAATATTTTCATAATAAGAAATAGTAGGTAAGTATTTTTAAAGTATATAAAAAATTTGTTACAAAAAAATAACAAAATACTTACCGATACATAATCAATTACCTAACTCATTTATTTACAGTATATGATTTCCGTTGACAACCTAATCATTGTTTACGCAAGCATGCTACAGTATAAAAAGTACAGTAGGTAAGATTTTCTAAACAGATTGAGTTACTTAGTTCAAATTCTTTGCTTAATTACCCCAAACTAATACTTCATCATCATCATCATCATCATGTCAGCCTTTAGAAGTCCACTGCTGAACATAGGCCTCCCCCAAAACATAGGCCTCCCCCAAAACTAATACTTAGGTCAGTATAATTGAAACGATGGGATATTAAAAAGTAGTAGGGTAAGTTCACCAGTTCTTGGCCAATTGCTAGTAAATGTGTTTTATTTTATTTGATATATTGAATATGCATATTTCGCCACTTTTCGACCTAAAATCCAGTTTCGTCCACCTGCTGATTAGTTTTCGACCAATCTGCAGTGATTGGTCGATAACTAATCAGCAGGTGCAAATATATTTAATAAATACTTTGCATCAGTAGGGAACCCAGCAACACAAAATGCCAACAGCACTACCATTAACGCACCGACTGGCAGCCCAGTCATTACGCCCATAATTAACTCAATATTCCTGCAACCTGTAACTGAAAAAGAAATTGAAAACATAATCCAAAACCTCCCAAACAAACGTAGTTGTGGTATTGACGAAATGCCCCCCCCCCCCCCCCCCCCCCCACTAATAAAATCATGTGCAAACGAATTGATTCAACCCCTAACCTTCCTTATAAACCAATCGTTAACGAAAGAAACCAATCAAAAGACATTTCCATCCAGATTAAAAATTGCAATAATAAAACCCATTTTAAAGAAAGGTGGTACATTCAAGGACCCTGGCCAATACAGACCTCCAGCAATACTAAAATGTTTGAAAAATTGACTACCAACCGTTAATGTGCATTCCTATAAAAAATCGAAATACTTGATACAAATCAATTTGGCTTTAGGAAGAATCGATCAACAACCCTAGCTCTATATACATACACACAATAAATTCTCACGTACATCAGAGACAAACATTTTGCTACAGGGCTTTTGCTCGAAATGAATAAAGCCTACGATAAGGTGTCACATGCTATACTGCTCTCTAAACTATACGGAGTAGGTATCCGAGGAGACGCTCACGAGTGGCTGAGATCGTATCTCGTTGATAGGAAACAATGTGTACAAATTAGAACACTAGATGAGAACACTAGTGAGCTAAAAAATGTGAGATCAGAAACCTTAACCACCAATTGGTCCAAGGCAGCATGTTAGGATGCATTATTTTTCTCGTCTACATAAACGATCTGCCGAAAATATGTGACACGCTTTGTATTCTGTTCCCTTCTCTTTAAAAGTCCCATAAACAATTCTCAAATAATTCAAACCTTTAGCACCGTGAAACTCTGGCTTAAGAACCACCACCTGGAAATTAATAATAATAAAACCAAAATTATACAATTTAAACCCAAAAAAAACAATCTAAGAACAATAACGAAAACTATAATTGTTCAGGAAGTAGATGAATTTAACTTACTAGGATATTGACACTCTTGACTCTTGACATTCACCTAAATTGCAAAAAAACGTAGAAAAAAATAATTAAAAATGGCTCAGTTCACTTACGGGCTTAAAGTCCTAAAACAAACTCGAGAAAAGAATGCGCCCTGACCGTCTACTACGCGTACGAATACGCATGGCTCCGCTGCGGCATCGTCGTGTGGGGCCACAGTACCGACGCGAAAGACCTATTTACCGCCCAAAAGAAATGCCTGCGCATCATTACAAATATACGCCAGCGAGCTAGCAACAAACCTAATTTCAAAAAGGCCTCACCTTCCCTATACATCTAAGAAATAGCAAAATTCGTTAGAAAACACATACATCTATTCAAATTCGATACAAATAAATGCCGCAATACCAAATTAGTTCTACCTACACCTAGATTAGAAATGTTTAGAAATAGTCCTCAATATAGTTGTATCCAAATCTATAATAATCTACCAGACAGACTCAAAAGTATAAATATGGATAGAATATTCCAAAAAACCCTGAAATCTATCCTCATAAAAAGGCCTATTATAATATCAATGAATTTATGGAAAACAAATGGAAAATATAATGATTGGTAAACTACAGTATTTAAATCCATATTATTATTTAGTGCTATTTGAAAAGTTTATTAAATTAAGATATATAATTTATTTAAAAGAACAGCTGTGATACCTACTGGGATAACGAGAAATTACCTATACTAGTAATAACTACCTAGTTAAATAATTAGTACCTACCTTTATATAATTTAGTGTAAGTACTTACCAAGTACCTAAGTAATAAGAATTGTTCCTTCTCTATATAATTGCGACTCCCTAGCAGGGTCTTTGTATTTACAAATAGTTTGTGTCTTATTCATAAGTATAGCTACGAATGTTTGTATATTGTGCAATTTAAATAAATAAAAATAAATAAATTTTTGATAGCCTAGTTTTTGGCAGCACAAGTATATACTTGTGCCACAGAATAAATAATAGTACAAGTACAGAAGGATAACTAAGTAAAGTCATTTAAATACATAGCAACTCTCGCTAAAGTGCAATTTAACTCGCACAGCGGTGCGATCTTTCAATTATATTTACCTAGAAGGCACTCACCCATTGCGTGCAGGCTAGAATGTACCGTATCACAACGCGCGAGAGCTTCCATTGCTCTAACCGTTTCAGAATCGCTCTGTCACTTTTTCTCTCGGCAGGGTTGTATCAAGATATAACTAGGTACTTGATCTAGTAATTATTCTGTGATATGATGACTTAGATATTGTAAAAGAATAAACAATTATGTAATAATGTATTATTTTTTTACTTATTTTTATAAATGTTGATAGTTCTTTTAACTACATATAATGACATTCTTATCCGAATAGACCTTGTACCTCATTATTTGATTATAACTTAATAGGTATTGCACTTTGATGAATAAAAGGTGCCTGTCTGAATCCATGCTTAATAATGAATGAAAAAGAAATGGAATGGAATGGATTTTACGAGAATTGTCAGACCGAATGCTATGCAGTACATTCTAGGTTTCTTTTTGGTACTCATAATTAAGAAAAAATAAAATTTGACAAAAACTTTACGTAAGTAGGTACTTTATCGTAAGCACACGGCGCGCGACTCATCGAGCGCACGCTTGACACTACTGAGTTAACCACAATATTGCGGCCGCAAAGTGTAGGTATAATATTTGTACTTGTTGCGGAGTGCGACTGGCCTGCTTGTGCCTTGTCTCACAGTCGTGACGTTGTGCGCATGTTGTAAACCTGTTTAAATGTTTCTGAGCGTACAGAATATCCAAGAAGACATACATACAAACAACGCAAAATTAAAATTTTCACTTGTGAAAAGACGTTTCTTAGCGATTCTCTAGGGCTAAGCCTATAGATAGCCCTTACAGCTCGTTTCTGTAATACAAAAAATCTATTGGTGTTGGCAGCATTGTCTCAGAGCAATAACCCGTTCGACATTACAGAGTGAAAATATTGTGAAACAATTTAGTTTATACATTTTTTATTTTGCAAACAAAAGTGTAATTATTTAAATATGTACAAAAAATATAACAATATAAACAATTAATTATGTATACTAAACGGACTCTAAACTAAAACTAAAAACTAATCTAATAAGCCGCTACCAGTAGGCAGGGTTCCCAAAATGCTGGCAGCATAGCCACGTTGTATGGCAATGCTTAATCTTAGTCCAAGGTAAAAGCCAGCATTTTGGTCACGTGTTGCTTCGACCAGTTTATATATAATTATATATGTTTATACTTACATTAAAGATAATATGCCATATCACACCTTTTCTAATTTTAGCCAAACTACCATTTCTATAATCCAGTGCCCTGCGGCATCACCTGATTTGACCAGGATAAACAAAAAAAAGGGAGCCACAAAATAACTTATGCCAATACATTATATATTGTTGGAATTTGCTCATCAAGGCCTTCAATTTGATGTCCATATTGCAAAAAGAATTAAAAATAACGTGTTAGATAGCTTTTTTCAAAAATAAATATTTGGCTATTTTACTCGGGATGATCTAAGGTTTCTAACGATACCCTATACATTAAAATCTGTTTAGGCATTTAATAGTTATGGTGGAATACATACACTCACATACAAACATAAATGAACCCTGCAAACATTACAGTATTTTTTGGGCGGTTGTGTAAAAAGTAGCCTACGTCTTATTCTAGAATAGACTCTGGGGTCTAGATTCTCTTCTAGCTAAATTTCTTCCAAATCTGTTCAGCCGATATAGATAACCTAGTTTCAATCATAAATAGGCACACAAGCTTTATTAGTATGATATTATTACAGGTATATGTTTATTAGCTGCGCCCGGTGGTTTTACCTGCGTGGACAAATTATGATGGATAATGATGATTACATATACACAATTTCATCAAAATCCGTTCAGCCGTATCAGCGCTTAATGGTAACAAACACACACAGGTACAAACATAAATGAACAACAAATATCGATGTTTTTGTCTATATACTATAATAAAACTGTAACTGGGCTAAATCTGTACATAAAATATTTATTGAAAATTTTAATTGAGATAAACTTCAAAATCGATATAGAGTGCAAAAAGGTTTTTTTTTTGTCTGTCTGTCTGTCTCTTTGAACACGCATCACGCTGAAACTACCATTTTGATACAACTTGGCACAATTATAGCTGATGTTATGGATTAACATTTAGAATTACTTTTTATCTTTACTTATACTTTTTACTTTTTATCCCGAAAAAATAAAGGGTTCCCGCGGGATAAGGGTTGAAAGTTATTTAAAAGAACACACCCTAAACTTATAGCACCCATCTCTTTGCTCGGGGGTTAAAAAGTACAGCGAATATAGCAAACCTGTGTAACATGGCTTTCATTGATTATGTAAAAGTTTTAGATAGTATTAAACATGACGAAATATGGGAAAGCTTAGAAAAACAGGGAATATCCAAGGCAATATGCTAACTGCAAAGCAAGGATACTATGGAATCACTAGGAGACCCCTTCAAAATCAATAGAGGCGTCCGGCGTGAACCACTGTATCCAAAGCTCCAAAGCTCGAAAAAATATTCCGAAAACTAGAATGAGACGAATTTGGACTAACTATAGATGGAAGGAGACTGCACCATATCTGATTTGCAGATGAGATTGTCTTGTTCGAAGAAAACCCTCACAAGCTGGAATAAATATTGCAAGTTCTAAATGAAGAAAGTGAGAAGGTCGGGCTGGTAACGAATACAAGCAAAACAAAGCTATTATCAAATTCAGTTCCATATGAAATAAATATCAATAACCAACCTCTGGAATATGTTGCATATATTTGGGACAAATAATTTCACAAACAGATCTAACTACCAAAGAAATCAAAAGAAGGATAGCAAATGGTTGGAAAAGACATTGGTCACCAAAAGAGATTATGAAAGCGATAGATCTCAGTAATAGAATTAAGCGATAAATCTTTAACTCTTGTATTCTCCCTTGCCTTACTTATGGATGTGAAACTTGGGCACTCTCCAATCACCATAGGAATATGCTAGAACACTGTCAAAGAGCTATAAAGAGAAGCATGCTGGGAATCAAGAAATTAGACTTAGAAAGGAACACATCTATAAGAACTAGGACAGGAATGATAGACGTCCTAACTAAAATAGACCAACTGAAATAGAGATGAGCAGGTCATATGTTACGGAGCCCCCAGTACAAGTGGAGCAAAATCCTGACAGAATGGCACCCTAGAATTGGTAAACGAAATACAGGTTGACAACGTAAAAGATGGGAGGACAAGATTAAACTCACAGCAGGTCCAAACTGGAGAAGAGTTACAAAGGACAGAAAGCAATGGAAATTGTTAGAGGAGGTCTTTGCCAAGAGGCACACTGAACTCCGAGACACGCTATAACTCAGCGAAAGAAAATAACAACAATATAATTAGCACAAGAGAGGAGTTTCAGGATTAAAGAGCTATGATTACACGTTGCAAAATAGCATGCGAGTCTGCCTGCCAAGTAGCTGCAGTGCAGAAATTCGCACCGTAAGTATGTATCTTACGAGTTACTCAGAATCAGAGTTGGATAGTAGCTTGCATTTGATTTACTGCAACATTTTGTTTTCACTAGCCTGCTCGCCTGGCAGGAGCTCGCACATAACATTGTGCGGATGCATTTGGCAGTAGCTAGGCAGTTGGAAGCGGTACCTGTATTTTTTATGTGCTGCGTCTGAGCATGTTTATATATCTTTTCTTTTTTTTGTAGGCATGTTCAAACTCATAGCTTAATGTTGTGTGTGTGTAATCAAAGCATGTTGACTCAACTTCGCGACAACTCACAATCTAGCTATTCAAAACATGTGGACACCACAGGCGAGCTCAGCTACTGGCATAAGAGTACACAATGTGAGCAGTTGCCTACTGTCAGGTCAGCTGCTCGCAACGTGTAAACCAGCCATGTGTGCCATGTGTAGACTTGTCAGTCAGTCAATCAGCGACTCAACGGTTTTATATATTTAGATAAAAATCTGACCAAATCTAGGCTAGGCTTGAACATATTAATAATCCTTCTGGACATACACTGATACTAATTTACATATTAAAACAGCTAAGGCATGCATTAAATTTGATCATATATTACACACTGTGTATTATGCTCCAGTGCAGTTGTTATTAAGCTACTGTGTTTAAGTATGGGAAGCCGCTGTGCAAACTTGTGTAATTGGAGACAGAGAGAACCTGGAGAGATCCCAAAGAATTCACCTAAAAGTGATATCAGACCTCATCAGGTTCCAACGTTCACTGTACGAACTATACTCCTTTCTTTGTCTCCCTTTGTTTTGTTATTATAAGATAGAAAAGTGTTTGAAAAAATATGTGATATCAAAGGTATTGTTACCTGATGAACTTGAGATGTCGAGGGCATGGGCATGTGAGCCACCATGGCTGCTGCTGGAGAGGATCTCTCAGGAGACTCCGACAGGATGTTGGGTTGGTAATAATGTTGTTGGTGACTCATGGGTATAAACTCATTGATGGACTGCACCTGGTGTTAAAAGGCCTATGTATCATGATTCTATTGGTGAACAAGAAATAAAAATAAATTATTATAAAAAACAAAGACTGCAAACAAAACTGAAATGAGGCAAACAAGCTCTAGATTTTTGATTTTGAATGTAAGATGTTCTAGCTGATCCCGTCAAAGGAGAAATTAAATTAATGATGCCTCCGGCTGTATCTTATCTTATATTTAAATATCTAAAGCTTGTCTCTTTTTAGTTATAATCATATCTGTCAGGTTTTATTATGAGAGCTGTAAGCCGCCATATTAGTTTTCTTGACACTACCTTTTACTTTTCTTCCTACAACAACATACAATCATAAACACAACCTAAACACATAACCCTCCACAGTTGGGTAAAAAAAAACAAAAAATAATTTAATTATCGGTACCGCCTGTACTGCAGGTCTATGAACTTGAGAAGGGAACCACCATAAATACTCACTACTTTAGACTGGATCAGAATAAATAATTATAATACGAGTGTCCAGTTTAAAATTCATTGATCTCTGAACTATGATAGTAATAGAAGAATACATACAGGGAAACACTAAATATGTTTTCTTAATCCTTTGTGTCCATGAGTGATGAACAACACATACATTTATTGTTTTCTTATTGTATCAAAAATAAGTAGACTTTGAAGGGTAATATCAATTCCAAATAGTAGTTAAATAACAATCTGAAAACAGCTCACCGTCTTAATCTTAATGGACTGAGGAGACGACTCAAGGTTGAGATTTGACATGACTTGGTTCATGGGTCTTGTTGGCGTTGATGTGGACCGATTCTGAAACACCCCATAATTTCAGTACACAGGTGACAAAGCCCTAGGTTAACAGTTTGTTTGTCGCCTACCATATATGTGGCCAGTTTGGACTCCTGTGGCAGCCCATTTGGCTGGCCGGTCGGTGGAGAGTATTTGGCGTACAGGGATGGATCCAAAGCTCCGGGGTCACCCACATCACCTACAGTCACACAATATGGTAAAGTAATTATCTTACATCAGGGATGCTCAAATGGTCAACAATACTAATACTCACTCATTTATTCCAACAAATGGATCAATATGTAGGTTTATTTGTAATATTTAGGTAAATCAATACAGGCATCTCTAGGCAGCTGTGATAACTGATAGAGGGGGAGGGGGCAGGACACGCAGAGCAAAATTGATGTTTTGTGATTTTTAATTTGGTATAATTGGCGATTTAGATAAGGTTGCTTATTGATTTGGGAGTTATTTTATAGGTTTCGTAAAGAACATTAGATTCAATATGAAAAAACTCACAAGTCTACTTAAGACTAACTAGTTTAAAAAAAAAGGGTAGAAAAAAAGTTGTTTGGGAGCTCACAACGGTACCCTAAACTCCAGCACTGAACATAGCGAACTGGCGGGTTTCTGGTCAGGATCAAATTGTACGTGGCGTAAATGTTTCATGACAAACGGCCGTGCGCCTCGACACAGCCCCACCCGATTTTTACTAAAGTTGCTAGGTACATCTTCATGACTATCAGCTTTTTTTGTTTTCGTAGACTATGTTATGAACAACAAAATCAAAGTATGATTTTTATGTAATTGTGGCAACTTTAGAATGAGCACCCCTGACCTACAACAATAATAATTACTGACTGTTAAACTCGACAACTCACCCGGATTCAGACTGCCATCCCACGGTCTGCGTTGGCCCTCCAGCTTGACTGCTTTTAAACACCACTGCAGATGATAGAACGTTCGGACATTGTCGCGTTCGTTTCGATGCTTGACCGTAGCACCCGCGGCCGCTAGTACCGCTATGGATTGCAAGATAGTGAAAATACTACACTTCTTGATGCCTTGTCACCACGGTGGCGCGGTCTTCGGTTTCTTTCTTATGCTAAGGTTTATGTGGCATTTGTTCGTCTAATTATTAGAAAATCATTACTTTATAAAATAAATTACAAAATCCCGATAAAATAGCAGGCAATGCCACAGACAGACAGCCAGCCCACAAACGCAAAGCTAACTCAATGGCGAAGGAAATGTTTAGTAGATAATTAATAGATAGGTATATGTAGTCCCTCTACGGTTAATACAGGAGCAAACTACAAACTTGACAGTCTTGACAAATAGGTAAATAATTACGCATGACAGCCACATAACCCCTGCATTCGAGATGATGCTGTGGCGTTTTGTTTGGACTGTTTCGATTGCCATTTTTGACAATAATGATCCTTTCCAGACCGAATGAAAAACGACCCTAAAGCTTAAAACATAAAGTCGCTTTTCCGGTGTTGAATTTAACTGTCATATCCAAAGGGAACGCTGATCGAAAAATATTTAGCGTTTTTAGCTGTTATTTTCCATCATTTTGCATCAAAACGAACGGCCTCGAAGAAGTGAAACGGCCGTGGTCCCCTGCGTTCGAACACAGAATAAATAATAGTACAAGGTTCGAGTAGTATCTCTACCTAGTCTGTGGGTTCGAGATGATGAGATGGTGCTTTGGGCAGATTCTATTTTCTAAGTCGCAGGGAATATTTTATTTTCTCTGCGGACGTGGAATACCAGCAGCTTTATTACATAAGTCAATGCAACCAGTTGCAATAATATGATATGAACTATAGTATCATAATAATAATAATTCATAATTGCAGACATATCCTGAAACTTAAAATTACCACATAATATAATAAACAAACAAACACAAAACAAAATTCAAATTTAGGAAAAATACCTACTTATAATTATTATTATTATCAGGTGGCAAAGTCAACCTAATGTATGTATGATGTTGTCTGTATAAGTTTCGCTGCCAGACTTCTAATGATTACATTAACACACCTGTCAAATCTGGACTTGAAAGATGCTATACGTTTCCTCTGAATTGCATTAAAAGTGTCAACTCGCATCTCCGTAACTATTTCAGACGCACTGCAATAACGTTTTAGGCCCAACAGATGCCTGAAGATGTTATATAGGCCACTCTTATACCATCGTGTGACATTTTGGCATAGTTAATCCAGAGCTGACATGTGTAAAAATTCTAGCAGATAGACTTAAGTAAAGTTATTATCACGTGTCGGGTGATGACCATTGATGTATATGTTATTATCTTACCTCAATGGTGATAACTTACAGAACTTTCTAGCAATAAAATCATCACATATAGGGCTCTGCGCTGTCGTTCAACATCTGCGTCATACATAAATACCTTACCTTATCATACCTTGGCATACCTTTGTGGCCAAGGTAACTAAAGCTGTCCACCATCCTAACAGGTTGCCCATCAAGACAAATTTTGGGTATGTTGTCGGTCCCTTACCAGATGGAAATCCTACAATTTCCGTCTTCTTTGCTTTGTAAATAAGATTATGGTATTTTGCGTACATTTCACAAATCGCTAAGAGTTTTCGCAGACCCTTTATCGGGAAATGAGCAGCACGATATCATTAGCGTAACTCAGGTTGTAGACATATCTGCCATCCAGCCTGCGCCCCCACTGGGGTGCTGCTAAGTTCCACGATTATTTCATTCACGTAAGTGTTGAACAGATTGGGTGATGTGAGCCCCCCTCCCCCCCCCCCCGCCTCACTCTACAAGACAGCTGAAAATAGTCCGATAATTCATTTCCCCCACCTGTCATTGTTGGTCTGATACGATACCAGTACGCGAGAAGATCAACAACTTCAGCCGGTACACCAGTGCTATACAGTTTTCTCCACAGTAAGTCGTGATTGAGTGTGACAAAGGCACGACTCAGATCCAAGAAACATGCATATACAGTAATGCCAAGCTGCTTATAATAACCAACAACCTGCTTCAAAGAGAATATCACCATATTGGTCCGATACCTACGGACGAAAACTAAACTGGCCACCTTCAATATTTGGAGAGACTAAATAGGTTTGAAAAACTCGATCAAGCACCTTGACCACTATGGTCGCTAATGAAATAGGCCTATAGTTGGCCATGCTCGAGCTATCTCCCGTTTTTTTCTTCGTAATAGGAACAACTAGCGTACGGGTAAGTTCCTCAGGTAAATAGCAGTGACTCACGTAGAGGGTGAAAAGCCGCGCTAGCACCTCATAGTTCATATGGCATATTTTCCTTGTTAGTAGGACCAGTTTAGCACATAAACAACAGCATTCGTTATATCAGCCCATAAGTCTTCAGGTATTTCCCCAGGAGTAAGCATAATCACTCTGATAGCTTGAACTACAGTTCTATTCTCATGTTCAGTTAAGTCTGTGTACGATGCCCTCCTTTTAAAGGATTCTATTTACGTTATCATATATGATTTTACCTCTATTGTCGAGAAAAAACTCTTTGAAAGTGAGTTCTGTGGCTTTTACTTGAGCTATGAATTGTACCAGCTTATCTTTGGCTTCGATTTTATCCTCATTAAGGGGTTGAAATCAAAATAATCGACCATAGGTTTAAAAATATTATGTCCTCACACTTTTTTTGCTTGTATGAAGGCATTTCAAGTAATAAATGATTTTAAAATGCAAGATTTTAGATATTGCTTAAAATTCAGAACGAACCCCCCCGTGATCAGCGACGCTGATTACGGGGGAGATTCCGACACTGGACGGTCAACAACAGGAATGGTCTGTACTTACGCAGGAGCAGCTATATCTTGGAGAAGCCATAGACAGGTCTCAGTGGCTATCTCGAGCACAGAGGCTGAAGTTGTGTCAGCTAATGAGACAGCCAGAGAGATAATTTGGCTAAAGAGACTAATTGAAAGTATTGATGGCCCTTTGAATCCAATCTTGTATGTTGATAATGAGTCTGCAATTAAGCTTGCGCACAATCCAGCCTATGAGTTGCATCAGAGAACGAAGCATATTAATATTAGACACTTCTTTATAAGAGAAGCTGTATCTGAGTCATGTCTGAAAGTTTTTAGGCGTCCTCAGAGTTTCAGTTAGCGGACAAAGACAAAGATGATGACAAAGCCACTCTTTAAGCCCAGACTACAGGCTATCTGCAAGGCTTGGAATGACTTTGCAATGATGAAGGACTTGACAAAGAGAGAAGATGTTAGAATGCAAACTCTTTTATTCTTGTCTTTGTACAAGTCTGTTTTACAGGTTGCTTAGCTATAGTTGTTGACTGTCTATTGTGAAAAAGTAAAAGTTCTATGAAGTGTGTTTTTGCAAAATATAAATTACAACAGTAAACTACTTTTAATTCGAGCGTTCACTTTATTATTTTGTGTATAGCTTAATTAATGTTTAGTAGAAATAAGACAATTCAGTAACGCTAAAAAGCTAATTATATATTTTTTTAAAGTCGATGTCAGTTCCTTACAAAATAAAAATGTCCTCGTGCGTAATGCAAATTTTAAAATATATAATAATACATATGATGACATTTATTGCTCTGTATATTTAATACAAATATAAAACTAAGTGTTTTTTTTTGTTTTCTTATATTATAATTGTTATTTATTAAATCTATAATATAATTTTCATTATATAAAATAATGTCTCACAAATCTATCCTGTGAATAACTCCGGTAGGTAACAGTAATTTTAGACACTCCTATAAAGACATTCTACCATATTGCACTTTTACTTTACTCTAGAAATACTTTGTTACATGTAATGTGATCTTCAGACCGCCATCATGTTGCATTATTTAGATTTAGTTGAAAAAGTGAACACATCAAAAAAGTTACTCAAAATATGCCTGTGAAAAACAAAGGAATATCTTAAATTTTATATGTGATAAAACTGTCCCGAATACACAGTTTAAAAAGTATACTTTGTTGAATACAATACACAGGCAGATGTTTTCAAGGTAAGATTTTTGTTGATGTGAGAAATAATTTGAGAAAAGATATTACAATTTTTTCATTCCTGTAGATAACAGAACGCAACATAGGGCTATTCATATTATAGCATTGTTACTCATAGGATGTTATTAGCTTGTGAGTAACACTTGTTATTACGAATCAGTTTTCCTGAAGTCAGTCAAATTGATCTATTGTGTTATGTTTAAAATAATAGATGTACTAACTATACAAAAAATTCTACTTATGAAATAAAATTAGTTGCCTTTTGTATTTATTATTTCATTCTGAATGCTTCCTTACGTTCATGTGTGTAACATTTTGTTAAGTGAGTAACGGTACTAAGCGTTATCTACCTGTTTTTTTTGTGAGTTACGGTCGATTATTTTGACTTCTACCTTAAGGCACAGAAGAAATAGTAGTACTAACGATTAAGGATAGGTAGCGATTTTTTGAGTAGTCATTCTTAAGCAGCAGGATGTAGCGGTATTTGGAAATGAAGTACACGAAAGGACCACATACATCGCCATTAATGCGTTCGCCTGGTTAAGATGCTACTTCTCATGTTCCAAATTTCATACGATGAGCTTTTCCATAAATACATCATTCACAAACTGCTTTGTCACTTGGATTAGCAATTTAAATGCCATGTTCCCTTTCGATGACTTTTATGATGTGGATTTTGCACTAATAGACCAACCTTTCGTGGTAAAGCTGTAGCAAGTCTGTTGCATCCAATGTGTTGATCTTTACTTCGATTCGATCATATTGTTTGTTCAGCAATCTTTGTTTATAGTTACCTCCATGTTTAACTCTATTTCCTACTTTGATAGGATCCCCATTTACAATAAGTTGACACCTTTTTGTTTTCTTATCAAAGATGATATCATCGTATCATATCATGTAACACATCTTGGGCACCTAGAACAGAAAATAGTATAATTTTTTCTTAATTTTTTGTTGTTAATTTCTATGCATATTTCATTATTTCGGCTGTCCCATGGGTGGGGTAAGTTGACCTGGGTTACCCAAGCCTATGTCCAAAATCAGCCCGGCCCCCCGATCCAGAACCGGATAATGCACGCCCTGATAATATGTGTACATGGTATCGAATTTTATTATGCAACAAGCAATATTTCATAGCAATTTGGACTCTATCGCACAGCATTAGTGATAGTGATAATGAAAATATAATTGAAACCAAGTTACTTAATAGGACTACTGCAGTGTGATTGCTATCTCTAATGCGTTGCGATAGAGTCGAAATTGCTATGAAGAAAGTTACAATCAGATTGAAACCAAGATACAGAATCGACCCCCGATCACATAACTTGGTTTCAAACAGATTGTCACTTTCTTCACAGCAATTTCGACTCTATCGCAACGCATTAATGAATTGTACGGATTGAAACCGACATGATCAATATTGCGTAATAGCACTACAGGTCGTACATTATTTTGGTCGTTTATTGAGGCCGTTCGCTTTGAAACAAAAATAATTGTTAAAAATTCTAAATATGATCACATTTGCCGTTCGCTTTGGAAATTTGAGGGCTAAATTAGCGTTCTGAAATGTTTTTGTTTACCGTTTGTTATGCATGTTTAGATGACATGACAGTTAAATTTGTCTTAAGAAATGCGGCTTTATTCCATTGCAGTTAGGTTGTTTTTCATTTAGTTTGGGAAGGATCATCAGTGTCAAAATTTGAAAAAATTACAAGGGTTGAAAAGGTTCAAAGCGAACGGCTTGTTAAAAATGTACATATCGAAACGGCTCACAACGCCATTTCATATTCTCTAGAACGCAGGGATTATTGTCTGTCTCCCCTTTTTTTAGACACTTTGCTCATTGTATGCAGTGTGACCATATCTGGCAGGAATCTGCTTTTTTGGCAGGTTTAGCCCTATATTTTAATCCCAGGCAAGTGTGGTTGAAGTTTTCGAAATCTGCCAGTATCTGGCAGGATAGCAATATAGGCTGGAAAAATTGGTAGTACGTAGATATAGCCTACAGGTTACAGTGCCACTGCGCAACATTAGTTTCTGCTTTGATAATGAATGTAACATAACGATTGCTTAGGTAATATGATCGCAGCATCTAGTGGTGATTGGCAAAATTACGAACACTACTTAATGGTAGGTGCCGTTCAATAATGGAAAATTAAAATACGTTCATGTTCCCAATTATTTCGCGAAAGGCTTGTTGTTTTTGCCGATGTCAATTGCTGCTTCTGAAAGAATATTCTCGCAAATCAACCTCATAAAAATAAAAACACGGAATATATTTATTAATAATCATGTCACCTATATTTTACATGTAAAACAAAGCTTATGTGAATATGGTGACTGCGTTTCATTCCAGACAACTAAAGAAATGATTAAACAAATGACAAAAGCGATGTATGATGAAATTGAAGAGGGATGTGATGCTGATACATATGTATCATATAATGTACTTATTTTTGAATTTAATGATTTTAAATGTAACTACAAAAATATTATGTGTCTATTTATTTTACATTTTTAAACTATTTCTCTAATATTTAATATAAATAAAACGGCTAAAAACTCACGAAAAAGAAGAAGAAAATCGGAAATAATATTTCTCTAATATTAAGAATTATTTAAGTAATATCAGATTTAAAATTGACCGTGAGTAGGCGTCATGGCAGATCACAACACAGTGGGCAGCATGAGCTAGACAAGTTCCTCGGGAATCGGAGAAATATAGTTCAAGTAAGTATAGTCTGGAACCAGTAGGGGAGGCCTTTCCCTTTTTTTTTTGTGTGACACTAACGGCTGACATTAAATTAAAAAAACCCATTAATTTGGCATTTTTTGCATAGGAGTTTGGCAGGATTTGACAATTTTCTTGCTGATGTATAGCACTGGCAGGATGTCTGAGTTGAAGTTGGTCACACTGTTTGTAAGTTCTGACTTTGTCTGACGTCTGTGATGATTTAGATATTTCGTTTTTATATTTTCGATTATTCGGTGATATTTGGCGATAAGTGTTTATACTTTATTTATACTGATACTTTATTTATTTACGCCGTGGATGACTAGTAAATTAGTGTAAATATTATTCATACATTGTTTGGTGATACGCAGAGAATAGTAATACTGTAGAGAAAGAGCGCACGTCACGATTTTACTACTTCGCAGTTCGCAATAATAAACTTCATTACAGGTAGGTACAGACCACTTCCAAATAGCGCATGCTAATAAATCTCCTTAATGCATAACGTCGATTAATAAGATAATTGGCAATGTAATCATAGCCCGCAAGATACTAACTGTTATTTTGTAACTTGTTGTAGAATGGAGACTTCGTATCAAGGAGGCGTTTCGTACCAGGAGGGTGAGAATGGCTTTCAGGAGCAGTCCCAGAACATCGCCAGCAACATCAAGAAGATATCCCAGAATGGTGCGTCACACATTCAGTGCTTATCTGATAAGTATCTTTGTTGATTCTTTGTCATCATTGATCCTAGAGGTGAAGCGTATATACTATAACAGGTGCGGAGATCACGTATATTTTAATACTAGGCCGCACCTAGTCCCATCAACCTAGTCCAACCTAGTGTTGAGTAGGACACGTCTTCACAGTGAGTTAGTAAGAGCCGCTTCATTTTACTTTTGAGTTGCTTCCGTGAGCCGCTTCAAAAGAGGCGAGGCGAGCAGTGTTGGGTGACACCAAATGACGCACCGCGCGGGCCTTGGCAACGCCTCCCGGCTCCCGTTCGCATGTTTTGCTCATGAAGCGGCACATAGATAGTTGACGAAAAGTTCTACAGGTTGAAGAATGAAACTTTTTTATATGTATTAATATAATAAAGTTTGATTTTATCTCAAGATGTTTTGAGAAAGTGAGTGTCTTTTGTAAAATACTCGACAACCAATTTATTGTCATTTTTATTCAGTTCCTTACAACAGTATCTACCAACAAATGGTTGGTAGTGCAATATTATAATTAGAATGTATAGACTATATTTCAAAGATTGTAACTTTTAAACTTTCGCGATTCAAACACATAGTTAAATATTTAAACGGGACTTAATCACGCTGGAAACTTAATATTTATTTACCT
The DNA here is from genome assembly GCA_946251855.1 of Alsophila aescularia. Taxonomy (NCBI): domain Eukaryota; kingdom Metazoa; phylum Arthropoda; class Insecta; order Lepidoptera; family Geometridae; genus Alsophila; species Alsophila aescularia. The sequence goes on from OX276373.1 coordinate 105,309,575, forward strand.
TAACGTTTCAATCAAGTCGAGCTCAGACCAAGCTCAGTGGTGTGCAATGTGCATTGGGGGAGGCCTACATCATGCTACGACAAATAATAGGCTTATGATGATGATGATGATTATTTTATTATCACACATATAGTTAGTTATTTATCTTAATAACTATAATGTTGTGTTGGCAATATCTAGATGATCTTTTTATTAGATTATGTCAATCTTTATTGTTACCAATGAAGACTAGGACATTGAAGTCGATTAGTCAACAAAAAAACTATTAAAAAAAACACTGCAGAATAAACTGGGAAAGAACAGTCACTACTGTTTTTTTTTTACCTATTCTTACGTTGGTCATATGTTGTGGCTTCTAGTGCCGGCGCGCGAGGTGCGAGCTGTTTGTTTATCTGCAGGAAGGTACTATAGACGGCCCGTCGCCAGAGCGCGCGGAAAACAAGATGTAGATACAACAATCTCTGGTATTTTTTACCCGGTAGCGACAAACGCCGGGTTAACAGAGAATAATGATGTCCTTATGACAAGTAATTTTATGCAACATTTGAAAACCGCTTATGTTACAATTAGATATATACATATATATAATAATATATATATATATATATATTATATTTTTTCCTTTTTCTAGAGTACATTTTAATTACGAGTATATACCCTATATATAATACAATCCAGCCATCAATTAGGCTAATAAGTAATTTAAATTTAACTTAAACTGTTAGATTGAATAGAACTCAGAATGTTTCCAATAACACTTTTCTTACAGTCTCTATTAAGGCGAAGACACTTTGTTCATGTGTTCTTTATATGTACCACTTGAACCACATTTCACTAATACACTAACACTAAACTAACTCGAACGGTTTTGTTCTTTTGAGTTTTCTCACTATGTCCGTGTGGTCGAGGAGCTGGATTGCCTCGACATTCACATGATGATGAAGGCTTTTTTCATGAGCTTCTGCATATTTCTTGACTACTTTAAGGTCCCGATGGAGATTGTCATTTCTTATTTACCAAGGCTCATTCACTATTTCCCTCAGTACTTTATTCTGGAAGCGTTGTATTGTTAATATATCGCTCTTTTTTGTGCAGCCCCACAGCTGTATACCATAGGTCCAGTAAAAGTTGATTGCCATAGGTCCAGTAAAAGTTGATTGTGTGTTGACAGCGTAGAGATTCTCCCAAGCAGCCAATACATTATTTTAAACCGTAGTTCTAATTCTTCTTTTTTCTTCTTGACATGAGCTTTCCAGCGGAGCTTAGCGTCAAGCGTCATACTGAGGTACTTTGCTGTATTCTAGGGATTTGCTTATCATTAATAAATATTGGTGAATAATGTTGCTTTTTGTAGCTAATGTCTATATGGATTGATTTAGATTCATTTAGTTTAATTTTCCATTTTTTGCTTTAGTCATAGACTTGATTGACAGTCATTTGGGCCTTTTCTGCTGCTTCTTCGTGGGTACTTCCAACAGCCATTATAGCAGTGTCATCAGCAAAGATCCCAATGATTTTATTTTCTATTTCAGGTATATCACAAGTGTATAGCAGGTACAGGACCGGATCTAAATAACTTCCTTGTGGTACCCCTGCTTTTATTTCCTTAATTCAGAATAGGCATCTTCTTGTCTAATACGAAAAGTTCTGTTTGATATATATGATTCTATTATATCTGCATTCTGTTTTGGCAGATTCATTCTCAATTTGAATATAAGGCCCTCATGTCACACTTTATCAAAAGCTTGCGCAACATCTAGGAATACGGTCGAGGACACTTTTTAATCTTCAAATGTTTTTTTGATAATGTTTGTGATTCTGTGTCTATGGTTGAGTGCTTTTCTCTAAAACCAAACTGGTAATCTGGTATGAGATTAATGCTATCTATAGTTGGTTACATTCTTTTAAGCAACAGTTTTTCGAAATTTTTCACATTTCGGGTAACAGAAAGATCGGCTTGTATGAAGTAGATTCATGAGGCGGTTTTCCAGGCTTTGCTATCATTATAACTTCAGTAATTTTCCATAAAAGAGTAGTCTGTAATGCGCTCCCTGGTAAGCTTCTGGAGATAGTCGTTAGTGAGTCATTATTAAAATTTTGGATTTGCTTCTTAACTTTTTTCTTAAGATTGTTCAGCTGTTTTTGTCTTCAGGACCTAGACTGATGCCGTATTTTCCTCTGTTTTCTTTTTTGCGTTATAAGTTGTTTAATCTACAGAGGGTATAAATTTCCCTTGACCTTATGAATATCTGGCGTCTATGAGGTCGGGAATTTTATTGGGATCTGTTGGCAAGTAATTGGGCTTTCGAGTAACATCGCATTTTGTCTCTTTTATGGCATTAAATAGTTTTTTGCCTTTAGTGTTTAGTCTAGAGCCCCAATGTGAGTTTTTAGCATTGAAGTCTCCTCCTAAGACAAATCGATTACCAAGGCGATTTAGAAAGCTCACATATTGATCTTTTTTTATCATATACCGAGGTGGACAGTAGATAGCAGACACAGTAAGTGAATATTTCTTGGTTTGAAGACATATCGCCACAGCTTGTATATCTTTCTCTTCGTATTTAGACTCTTCATAATGTTGTAGGTTTTCTTTCACAATTTCGGCACTGCCGCCTCTTGCTGAATTATCAGGGTGAAGTGCATGATACACTTTGTACCCTCTAAACTTAATATAGGATTGTTTTGTGAAGTGCGTTTCAGATATTAGACAAACATCCACATTTTCTATATCAAGGACTACTTGTAACTCGTCTTGATGGTTATGTAGTCCATTAGAATTCCACGCCATAATATTTAGGGTGGAATTCATTTTTTCGGCTTCGTTTTAGCTTTGTTGGCGCTATGTTCTATTTTTTTGAGTCTTTCATCGAATGATGTCATGAACTTCAAGATATCATCAAATTTTTTATCACTTGCATGAGAAGTCAGATACTTCTGTGCTGTGTCACTTGGGTCTCTTGCAGCACCAGCTTGGGTACCAGTTTTTATATTTGTCTTCTTTGGACATTTTGTTAGCGTATTACAGCGAGCTTTTTCGGGTTTTTATTACGAAGCAGCTGAATTTCTTTTGCTATGGCACAATCTCTGTAGTTTGCTGGATGTGGAGCTCCACAGTGAATGCACTTTGGCTTTACTTCTCTTGGTATTTTGCAGGCCTTTGTAAAATATTTACCGATGCATTTTACGCACCTTAGTTCTTTAGCAGTATTTTTAAGATCTATGTGAAAGTATTGTTTTTCTTAAAGAGTTCTACAAAAAAAAAGCCAGAAACAGCATTTTACATTTTTCATTACAAAGCCCGAAATTAATGTTTTTCAGTAAAAAAAAAACATAAATCTAAAATCCAAGAGCTCTGTGCTGAACTGTATTAGTCCATATCTAGTTAAATATAAAAGTCGTCTTCCTCGTTTCATGTACATTAATTTTGTCTTTTACACCATGTTTTTTTTTGTATGAGTAATTAAAAAGTTATCACAATGTTTTGATGAGCTGATTTCAATTATTTCTGTGCGACACTGTCCTGACAAGTTTAAAATATGTTACAGTTTCCTCGATGTCGAAGATGGTCAACCAGCTCCAGACGCCGCAGGACTCTCACGAGCTTCGTATTCAACTGTGAGTCTACACAATATGCTTAGCCAAATTATCTCTTGGGTGATCAAGAAACTAGTTCCTGGGTAATCAAGATATGTGGGGGACGGACAATAGAAATACACTTCTAGTTGATGGCTGAGCAGTAATATGGAATCCAACGACACAAGGTTTGATCCTCGGCTCCACAATAATGATTTATCCTTCCGACCCTGTGTTTACGAGTTTCATTCATCATCATCATCATCATCAGCCCGTGTCAGTCCACTGCTGGACTGCCTCTCCCAAAGCACTCCACTGAACCCGATCTTCGGCTCTTCTTTTCCAACTGCTGCCAGCCACTTTGCATATATCGTCGCTCCACCTAGCTGAATGGCGCCCTACACTACGTTTACCGAGCCGCGGTCTCCACTCAAAAACACGTCTACCTTAACGGTTATCAGTACTTGGACAGACATGACCAGCCCACTGCCACTTCAACTTACTAATCCTAAGAGCTATGTTGACAACTTTGGTTCTCTGTCGGATCATTTCATTCCGGATACGATCTTTCAGAGAAACTTCGAGCATAGCCCTTTCCATAGCCCGCTGAGCGACCTTAAATTGGTGGACTAGTCGTACCGTGAGTGTCCACGATTCGGCTCCGTATGTCATAACAGGTAGGACACGCTGGTTGAAGACTTTTGTCTTCAAACTTTGCGGTATTGGCGCCGAGAAGACTCGACAAAGTTTTGCAAATGCTGTCCAGTCCAGCTGTATTCTTCTGCGGATCTCTCTCTTGAAGTTGTTTTTACCTAGTTGCAAAGTGAAATGGGCCGATAGTTTTTTCAAAAGGGTTTTGTCATCCTTTTTGAAAAAAAGTCCTTTTTGATAGGATGACCACACTCTTGTTCCATGCCTTTGGAGTTCTCCCATAGAAGAGGACAGAATTAAACATACGCTGAAACTATTTAGGCGTGAGAGTACCTCCCGCCTTCAGGAGTTCCGTAGTAATTCCATTCTCACCCGGGGCTTTTCCATTTTTGTGCTGTTTCAAAGCCATCTCGATTTCGTCAAGGCTGACTTCTGGCAACTCTTCGGTATAGTGGTGGGTTAGAGTGGCCCTGGAATCCTCGATATCGGGTTCGGGTTGCGACGCGTGTGACCGATTGTACCGGCCATAGAAATCTTCAACCTCCGCGAGAATCTCTGGATTAGAAACGTCAACTTTCACGCTTGAGGTTAACTTCGTCAGATGGCTTTGACCAAGCTGTTGTACGAAGACTTTTGACCCCCGATTTCGCTCTATCGCTTCTTCTATAGCGCTTGTATTGGAGCGTCGGAGGTCTCGCCTTACCAGCTTGGTTATTTGCTTATTCAAAGCCCGCTGTCCTGACGAAGTGACTGCTGGGTCTTCGCGTCGTTCCTCAATGAGCTGCAGAGACTCCGCCGAAAGTTTTGATTTCCTGCCTGTACGCCGCACCTCGAAGAACTTCGTTCCCTCTTCCTTCAGGATTCCCACCACTTGGTCAAGTTCCTTGTCAATGTCAACGTCAATTGAACTTTCCAAGGCAGCGAATTGGTTCTCTAGTTTCAACTGGAATGTTTCAGATCCAACAACGGTTTCATTGTTAAGGAAAATTTAAATACGCAATATCGCGTAAGCGCCGGTATCAATATTTAGCCATTTTCGTTTGCTAAATACTGATCGGTTGTAAAGCCGCATGCGGTTCATGAGCGGCAGGAATACTCACTCCAGAGGTAGGCATTGCGCCTTTCAACGGCATTGAATGGTTAGTGGCTGCGGGTTCGAATCCCGCAAGGTGCAAACATTTATTCAATGAGCAGTAATGTTTGTTTCCGAGTCATGGATGTAATATTCGTATCTACGTATGTTTATCCGTTGTCTAGTGCCCATAGTACAGGGTATTCTATTTCGGGGCTAGGTAATTTGGTGTGAATTGTCCTAAATATATACATTACATAATAGTACCAGATGGTGTAACAAACCCAAAGTAACCCACACAGCTCTAAGGGTAAGCAAGCTGAAATGATAGTGGGCTTGCCACATTTCCCGAAGAACCCACAATCGTTAGGGTAGGCGAGTACTTGAGTGGAGACCACTTTACTCCGTAGACAAGTATTGGAGGAAAAAATCCCAAGTCTCTACCTTTAGTAGGAACCGAAATTCATTGACATTAGGATCATAATCTGATCTTCCATCAGACTTAGATCTGATTTAGATCAAAATTTCGTTTGTAAAATGAGCTCCTTAGGCAGGTATTGCAGAACAAAATCCCATGGCTCTACCTTTAGTAGGAACCGAGATCCATGGGCTCATGACCTGCTCCGTCACCGGATTCCTCACTCTCATTATCGAAAAACTTTTGGGGACAATAACAAATACATAAGTAAAACAGTTTTGGCACCGCACGTCATTGTGGGCAAGACACATTGGTTAGAAAGACGGGTCTTCAGGCATTCTTATTTCGTTAGTATTTAGTATTACATTTAGTTATGTTAGTGTTACACCACCACCGGCCACGTTCTCTATTATTGTGTGGTTGTATGCAGGCGTCAGATCCAGAACTACACGCAGAAGCTAGCCAAGGACACGTCTTCGATGCTGATGACGCTGATGAAGCTGCCCACGGACCAGCCGGCGCAGAAGCTGGCGCGCGACCGACTCAGCGACGAGTACATGGGCACGCTCAACAGCTTCCAGGCGAGTACCAACTCACCGGCATCATTCTTCTCTGTTTTAAGGGTTCCATTGTCCAACAAAAAAACGTAACGTGATCAAAGCCCAGACTGTCCATTCAAATCTGCCTTTAATACAGTTTTATTTTCACTGTACCAATATCAATTTGATATACAAATTACACCAGAATTTAAGTAAAAAACCTAAACTATCCAAAAGAGAAAACTACATTTCAATGGGTCCAGTATTTTTTACGACATGCGCTAACATACATTTTAAAATGTTATATTCCTGTTCAGTAACTTATTTACAGACTTACATACTTGACATACTTTGTACACACTTTTCGTTACTCACTGCTTTATTATAATTGTTGCTTATAACTCAAACACTAACAGAAAAGCCTTCATTGGTCAGCCCGTTGGAACAGATCGTCTCTCGAATTCACGACTGACTCCTATTCGATGAACTTATATCCTATTATAACTGTCTTCTTCCAAATTTCATGATGGTCGGATAAACGGTACGAAAGTTGTCATCAAACATACATACATATAAAAAAACGCCGAACTGTCCATGTTTAAAAAGGGATCTCGCTTCGCTCTTTTAAAAATATGCTTTACTATACGAAAGCACCCGGTTCAAACCTCGGCCCTGTTCCATTGACTTATTAAGTTATGTTAGGTACGAATATGTTAAGATTTCGATATTATTGCTATCTGTCTTGGTAAATAAATTAAATGTCAAGGCAAACGGCCTGCGAATGAACTTCCACCTGTCTCCACCGGCCCGGTGGCCCGGTGGCACTATTATTTATGCTGTGCCTGTGAGGTGAAGAATGGCCGTACTCTGCTAAAAAAATGTACACACATTTTTTACCTATTCTTAAGGTTTTTGATACAATTAAGTTCGGTACATTTTCATAAATACAAAATAATAATAAGGTGTTCTGCCTTCATATTTCTTTAGAAGGACAGGCTACTGAAAGATCCGGAAATATTTCGGCAAATAAAAACATATCGGGACGTTTAATAAGTTTGAATTCCCATTCCCTTTTTTAATTTCAATTGTAGCCAACAAAAAAATGCTGAGTAGCAATCACAAAATGAAAATACGATATGACATATCTAATAAAATATAATTATATGATTATTTAAATATTAAAACACTAATGAACTCTGGGCAGTCCTATGTGTATGCTAATGACGGCGATAACATCGCGATAAAGTTGAAACGAAATGTCAATTAATTTATTAATCCAGTTTCTTTTACATATATATGTTTTTTTGCTGTGCATACATGATTACTTTGTAGAGCTTATTCCATTTTTGTAGTACCTAAATATTATTAAAGATTAGAAATGGTGACGCTATGATCTAAACACGACAACTTGTACTTTTTGACAATGGTTGATTGAGATATTGATGATGAAATGATGAAACCAAAATAAACCTCCAAGTTTTGAGTTTTTTAATTTCAAAGTAATTCCAATGCACGGTTTTGTTTTAATGACGCTCTTCAAGTAGCACTAGGAAGGTGGAATTTGTAGTAGTAATGAAGACTATTAAATAAATGAAAAAGGGATTATAACCAAGAATGATAATAATAATATTCGGGACGACTCACACAAATTACCTAGACACGATCTAGGATACCCTGTACTATGGGCATTAGGTAACAGATGAACATACATACTTAGATAACTCCACCAACAGAACTATACTCGAGAGCAATGAATCCGGATCACTTAAAGAAACCTATAAATCTCGGAAACTAAGAATGCTAGCTTATGAAATAAATTGTGTTTAATAGACAATTAAATACTCCTTAAATTAAAGCATTAAAACTTCTTAGTTATTGTAAAGTTATGTCATAAAAAAAAAAACAAATTTGAAAAAGGGAGACTTTCGAAGATGGAATTACGAAATTACTGCATTTAATTTTGCTTTTGTTTCTAATCTGTCATTTAAGTGGGTATAGAAACCATATTGATAGTGATCGATATTTATTATTAAAGCTGTAATCATGTCGTTTACACCTGAAGAATGCACCAGAATTCTCACAATGTTCGAAACCGGCCGGAGTCAGCGCGATACAGCCAGTACTGTCGGTATGTCGCTGTCAACAGTACAAAGAGTTCTCCGACGTTACGTGGAAACTGGCTCTAACTTACGCAAGCCAGGAACAAGCAGAACCAGGTGTACCACAGCACGAGAAGTTCGATACTTGGTGAACACCATGCTTCGTAATCGCTTTCTCACAGGAACTGAACTTACAAATCAGTTTCGACGCCTCGGAGGAAGTTACCTAAGCGCATGGACATTAAGACGACGACTTGCTACAGCTAACTTGAAACCACTTAGACCTGCAAATGGCCCTAAACTGGAGCGTGGGCATCGTTTTTCAAGACTAAGATATGCCCAGAATCACTTAAATTGAACTATTGAAGATTGGTCAAAAGTTATGTTCTCCGAAGAATCAAAGTTTATGCTCTACAAGCACGATGGAAGACACAGAGTGTATAGAAGACCAGGAGAAAGATTCAAGCAAGCATGCATCGAAGAAAAAGTAGCCTACTGTGGTGTGTCTGTACTTGTGTGGGCCGGAATTTCATCTGAGTGTCTGTGTGTCTGTGAACTGGTGTTTATAGAAAACGGCTTTTTAACTAGCGTAAGATATATGGAAGAAATCCTTAATGAACATGTTGGGCCATTTATGGACAATTTGGGTGAAGATGCTATTTTTATGCATGACAATGCCCGACCTCAAACAGGTTGGATTGTGAATGACTACCTTTAAGAGATGAACATTACTCGTATGGAGTGGCCAGCACGCATCCCGGATATCAACCCGATCGAGCATGCTTGGGACGAGCTAGGGAGATGCGTAAAACAACGAAAGCCTCCGCCAATCACGCTTCGTGAGCTCAAAATAGCTCTCACACAGAAATGGGAGAATATTCCCCAAAATCGTATAATTAACTTGGTGTACAGCATGCCAAACCGCGTAAACGCAGTAATGGAAGCACGAGGAGGCAAAACAAAGTATTAAAATTCAACGTTGTTCAAAAATTACATTTTTGTTTTAAAGCGAGATCAGCAGTTTTTTTTCTTTATGTATTTTATAGTAAATAAAATTTAGTGACTCATAAATTTTATTCCTCTCATTTAAGGGGTGTTATATTGTCTATTAAACACAATTTATTTCATTAAGCTAGCATTCTTAGTTTGATAGGTTTATAGGTTTCTTTAAGTGACCCGGATTCATTGCTCTCGAGTGTAGTTACAGACTGCAGATTTTTTATCGTCTTTGCAAAGTAATCTATCACAGTGGAGTAGCTGTGAGATAAGTAAAGAAAAAAGTCAAATCTGAATTTGTGAATTCAAAAATGTTGTTCACCAATAGTTTATAGATTACTTCTCCTATTAAAGCAATCCCATCAATCAATTTATCAAGATGTGATATTACTTTGCAATCCTAACAGCTTAGTGGAATCCTACAGTTTATTCCAGTCCTACACAGGCTAGCATAGTCGAAAAATTAGATTAGATAGTGGCATAGATAAGTAAAGTTTGTTTGTTTGGTTTCAGGCGACACAGAAGCTCGCCGCGCAGAAGACGAAAGAAGATGTCAGGAATGTCAAAAATGCGCGGCCCGTCAGCATCGGTGACCCGTTCGCGTCCACCAATCATCGTAAGTATCTATAATCTATGCTTATAATAGAGCAGTAACTACAAAAAAGTCTTAGTTCGCGCATCACGTAAAAACTACTGGACCGATTGCTATGCGGTTTTCACTGTTGGATAGCTTAGGGCTTGACTTAAACCTGGAGTACTTAGTATCTTAATCCGATGATTAGATACCGAGCAATCGATAAACAAACTATTCGAACTGACTGAACGAATTTTGAAGAAATGTAGTATATTGTACTTTGTAGGTACTTTTGGTCCTGATATAACACGTGTGAGCTACTTTTAAGTGAAATGACCACGCGGGCAAAGTTAGTCTACGATAATATGATACGCAGGTATTATACTTTTGAATGTTGTAATTTAGTTTGTTTAAGTCGTCTGGTTGTTGCGATTACTTACCCCTTGGACGCTCATCCTGTTTTTGTAGTGTTCACTGTACAATCTGTGTTGTTCATAAATACAATAGTTCTTAGGGAAAATCCAGACAAATGATTCACATAAATGGATGACATTCCTTGTAGGATATTTTTACGGATACGTGTATTTTGTAGTTAACAGTTTTACAAACAATCTTGGACTGCCAATTTATATTAAATCTTCTTAGGTATAATTCACATAACAGTTTTTAGATTAGCGCTGCATCTATTAAAATACTTTAGTTTCTTTAAGGAAATAATACGAGTAAAAATGTAGTCTCAAACTAAAATTATGTTTGTTGTCAGTTCGGTTTCTAGTGCCTTCCCTAAATGACTGATCAGACCGAAGTGAACAATAGCTGTTTTGAATAGTGTCATACATTCGACAACAGCTTCGAGAGCTATTTACCTGGTCAATAAGTGTACATTTTCATTTAGATTCGGGAACAAAGGTCGATTGTCGCATTTATAAATTAAGTAGGACGCTGACGTCTCTGGTGGTCGTGTATCAGTAACGCTGCGCACAGAACACCTCACGCTATGGGGCTGTGGTCTGCGGCAGACCGCAAGGCCAGCGTGGTGCCTCTGCCGAAGGATATTGACCCTTGCGTGCTAACGGCGGGCGTTCACTCGCGCCTTTTGACAGAGAGCAAGGAGCTGGTGGAGCTGGACGAGACGGGGCTGCGGCGCCAGGAGCAGCTCACGGTGCAGGCCGACCGCTCGCTGCAAGACCTCGAGGAGCGCGAGCAGGACTACCGCCAGCTGGAGGTAAACATACGCTTCTTTGCTTTTATTATCATCGCCCATCGCCTCACTCTCAGTACGCCACCCGTCTCATACACCTGTGTTAATGTACGTCTCATAATTATAGTCATCCAAAATTCCCAAAAATAAAATAATTTCATTAACCTCTCTATAAGTACGCCACCTGTCTCCCGTTTCCTTGTGATCTCTTTTAGTACATTTATAGCGTGTAACGTCGTAAACCGCATACTTAGCATCAGATAAGAGCAATGGTAGCTTAGCGCGTAAGAACTTGACTCGTCTTGAGCCATTCGCACTATGGCTCTCACTGCCCTTTTCTGCATTCTGAAGATGCGCTGCCAATCGGCAGCACAACCCCAGAGTTCAACGCCATATTGGAGTAGGGAGTGCACAGTGGCAAAATAGCAGTTCCGGACCATGCTTTTCGGCAAGATTGCGGATATGCGCCACAGCGCAAAGCAGGCACGACCCACTTTAACACTTAATTTGTTGATGTGGTCTTCCCCTGTGAGACCAAGATCAACTTGGAAACCCAGAAAAGTTGTAGTTTTCACCTGATCCATTTTCGAGTTTCCAACTTTCCAATTGAGCAGTCTGTATGCGCGGCCTGCTAGATTAAAGTGCATAAAGTGAGTTTTTTTAATGTTCAGATTCAATCCATTGATTCTGAACCAATGATTTAACTCACCTGCCACTTCATTTAACTTTTGCTCTAGCTGATCGACAGTGGGAGCGGTCACGACTGCCGCAACATCATCGGCATACATTAGAACATGTCCATGGTGGACGTTTTCTGGCAAATGGTTGAGGAGGAGGGAAAACATAATGTTAGAGAGCGATGAACCCTGCGCTACCCCAATCACGGTCTTTAGCGGCTGCGATTTAACCGTGCCCCCATTCCCTACAATCACTTGGCAACGACTTGTCATGAAGTCTGTTAGTAATTTCAATGCAGGGCCTCCGACACCATAATACTTGATCTTTGCGGCTAGAACATCATGGTTCGCCACATCGAAGGCCTTTGATAGGTCACAGAAGATCACGGCGACCTGCTGAAGTCCCTCGCGAGCCTCGAGAATACGACGAACTAATTCCCGAGCCAACGAGATCGTGGATCGACCACTGCGATATGCGTACTGCCTGTTAGACAAGGAGTTGCACTCCGAGAAGTACTCGGTAAGCCGCGAACTAAGACCGTGTTCGTAAATCTTAGCAATTCCCGGGATGATTGACACCGGTCTATAACTATTTATCTCTTCCTGCTTTCCTTTCCCCTTATATAGAGGAGAGACAGACATATTTCAGGGATGATGGGTAAATACCTTCTCTACTGCAACTGTTATATAAGGACGAAAAGATTTGGGCTAAAGGCGTAGCGGCTGCGTGGAGCAAGATATCGATATATCATAGACATCTTTTGAAGTTTTATGAGCTACACCTGCTGAAAGAATATGATAAACTTCGAGTGCAGTAAACGGCCTAAGCCTAAGTTTAGCGATCGGCAGGTTGTCGCGTTGTCGCCAGCGCATGAATCGCAGCGGCAACATCAGCATCTGGCGCGCCGCACGTTGCGGCTGCCCTCACAAAATGTACATTCACCGCATCGACGGCGTCCGCCTTGCTGGGAAATTTAGACCCGTCGGATCGCGTCATTAACTGGAATATTGCATAAACAGTAGCATATTGCATTTTTACTGTTATCACTGGACTTTTCAATAAAGTTCCATACTATCGCATTACTATTTCTCGCAGTCATTTTTTATTTTTACCCTACTAACAAAGTTTATTTACACCAATGGTTTAATATAACATCATTGATTTAGACAATAAAGTCAAGTAAAAGGAAATAAAATAAAAGCTACACAATATTTTCATCCTTCAAACTTCACCCACTTTCCATAGGCCGTACCGAAAGCGAGTATTTCGCAAAAAAAACACAAATGTGTAAGTGACACAAATGTCATGATCCGTACAAAAGCTAATAGCTGTGTCTATAACGTATAACGTACTAACTTCATAAAGCAGAACAGCTGATGTAGCAGACGAGCAGAACATAACACTAAATAGATCAACGAACCAATAACATAACTTTGCGTTTTGTTCACTTCGTTTAATTCACGAATCACATCGCGTCGCGTTGCTACAGTTAAAACTCGTTGCGTTATAATTTAACCAATGAGCGCCCAACGTGTGTTAACGATTAGCTTTGAGAAAGTGAATGAATTGAGATTAGCGCCATCTGCAATTTGATTCGCATTTTCTCCCAATCAAATAGATCAATGTCAGGAAGGCGCGTGCTGGCGGACTAGATCCATCTATGGTTTTTTGAATGTACTAGCTTGTTATTTATGATTGTGCAGATGCGACGTGACTCCCTAGATTTACATATAAACGTTAGTTCCTCGTGACGCCGCGGTATTTATTTTGTAGTGCTGAGTCGCGTTTACATTTTGCACAATAAAAAAATACAGAATATGGCCGAGCTGAGGCAGAAAAAGTCGACGAACCACGAGCATTCGCGTATTTCGCGTCGCGGAACCGCCAACAGTCGGCGTTACCCCCGTACACTTATATACACTTTTAATTTGTGCTTGTGATTAATAATGCACTGGCTCGAGAATGCATAATACACATACTTGTCCAGTTCTTCATAGATATGAAATTGGTTTACTCTTGGCATAGTTTACTTTGCTTTTGTTCCGATATTGTCAAACTGGACATGTTGATGCTACGAGAGTGATGGTACAGAGACGGAGTGTCATTGTCATTAAACGATGCTGCGTACGTTTTCAGAGTGACATAATGGACGTGAACCAGATCTTCAAGGAGCTCGGGACCATGATCCACGCCCAGGGCTCCACGGTGGAGTCCATCGAGTCGCACGTGGAGTACACGGCGCAGGGCGTGGAGGCCGGCACGGCACAGCTGCGCGAGGCGCACAACTACAAGGTACAATTACAGCCCTTCCTCTTCACCTTCTTCGCGTGTTAACAACACTTTAATAACATTAATAGTACATTACTGCCGCGGTCTGTAATGACTGCGTTGCTGGCAGCGATGATGATGGTCGAGAGCGTAGCTAAGTTAAGTTCGAGGCCATCACAGCGCGGTCAGCATTGCAGCCCTTGATGGACAAGCTGGAATGAAGGCCGAGACCGAAGCTCGAGGCCTTTATAGCGCGGACAGCAAGGGCTGCAATGATGGCCAAGCTTGAAGGCCGAGAACTTAACTAAGCAAAGCTCGAGGCCATCATAGCGTGGCCAGCAGGGCAGTCATTGCGGACCAAGACTTGTATAGTACTTTACTCAAACAATGCGAGGAATTTAAATAAAACCAGCTTAGTAATAAGAATTTACTCAAACAATGCAACAACAACGAAAACAACAACGACAACGACAAAGACAACAACAACGACCACAACAACAGAAAAAGAAACAGTAACAGAAACAGAAACATAAACATTAACAGAAACAACAACAACAACAACAATAACAACAACAACAATAACAATCACGATCACATCAACTTTCAAAAAGAAAAAAAACATCAAAATCGGTCCATTCGTCTGGGAGCTACAACGCCTCTCTTTTCGTGTTCGGTGGTTAACAAAACCACAGAATAAATAATAGTACTAAAAACACGACAATAATGGATTTTCAAAGGAAATTAATTGCTGGCCGCAAAACACGACAGTAATGAAATTCCATACAACTTTGCTGGCGCCTATTCAAGCAGCGCGGCAAGGTCGACTTTGCCTAAAGAAGGTTATCGAAATAATGACCACATTACAAGCTTGTTTGAGTAATAATACATTAGTTTGGCCCGGAGCTACATTCACCGCACTATCTGAGGCTTTCATCAAGTCTTCAGGAGAACAGGTATAAGGGCAACAAGCAGCAAAAGTAGATTAAAAACTAAACTAAAAACAGTTTTTGATAAGCATTGTCCTCGAGTTGTGAGCTACCATGAAAGTTTCAGCCGGATAGCTAATCGGGAAGTGCTCGAAATTTGAGTTGCAAGATTCCACCCGGAACGACAAACAATAACGTTTCGTATGTGTACTGGAATTTCTCTGCAAGAGTAACAGTCAGTGGGCGGTGCATCAGCCTCCCACTGCTGGGCGCAGCACATGCCCCACTTTTATAATTTTATAATAATATCGCGTGTAATAGGTGTGTATACCCACCCAGTAACGCGTTTAGGATTCTGCTGGGGCTACCGCGACGCTGCTATCCATCCGGGATGTTTGCGATGCTCTTACCAGCGGCTTTATAGTATAACTGTGGTATTTTTTATAGATTTGTGACTAATAGTATCCGGAGCATTACATGGACATTACGAAACTAACAAAAGAGATTCTAATTGTTAAATTTTTACACACAGTTGTACTATTAGTTATTCTGTTACATCCAGCAATAGTTCGAAACCTGAGCTGACTCTCCGTACGCGCGGCGGTAGAAAAAATGCTTATTTTAGCATACCTCGGGAAGTGCTTATCGTTTTTCATTTTATATATACACAGCTAGAAATGTTTGCCTATTTAGCTCATAATATTATACAAGCTACGCCCTGCGGCTTTGCCCGCGTAGACATTTTCGCGGGATAAAGAGTATGATGGTCATTATTCTGAACAGAATTTTATCAAATTCGATACTTGCGTGAAAGCGGCGCTATTAAACAAACAGACAATGTTTAATTAATAGGATTTTAATTATTTTATATATAAGACTAAAAATAGTCACGATACTATGTTAAGGTTGAAATTTGACTAATAATATATTTTAATTTGTTTTCAGAATAAGCTTAGAAAGAAGAAGGTGTACATAGCACTTGTACTGACGATCGTGATCTGCATCATTCTCATCCTTATATTCAAAACGTAATGCGACGCAGGAGGGCGGGCACGGGCCTTAGTACATGTACATGTCATACTCTGTAAATAGGTACGCACGATATATTATATGCCAAGCAGTAATTGGCTATGTGTATTCCGATAATTGTATTTTTTATAGTGTACTTATGTTAAGAAAATGGTTTTGAGTAAACTAACGATTTCGTCACCTGAGTGCTTTTTTGTTCTGTCTACCAATTTTTGCGAAAATTTACTTTAAATGCAGTACTGTTATGACTTCAAATTCAATTATGTTGGCTAAGGAAAATTTAAAACATTTTTCCCTTAGAACAACAAAAAAATAATTGAATTTTTAAATTTTATTAGTGACACGACACTGTTATTGAAAATTTTGTGCTTATTTGTACTATGTCCAGTGTTTGTTTCTTATCCTACATCGTAAAGAAGTCGTAAGAGACGTTGGGAGCTTGAGTGTTCTATGTCCACTCAATCGTCCAATCACAGCCCGTGACGTCATGTCCGCCATTTTGATTGATTTGACACTGTAGCTGGAGACATCGAGACACAAGAATCACCTCGTTGCTCCCGAAAAAGTTCTAAAATCATTTACATTGTTTTGTTTGGATACTAACATTGTTTTAAACAAATGCTAAATTATATCTAGAACATATAATTTAGCATCTAGATACTGTAAAAGTAAATATAAGCAGACACAGCCACAAACTGAGCAATAATATTTTTTAATGTACACTCGATTCCGTTATGAACTTCAAACAGGTTGTGGTTTTTAAATGGCTTTGAACAACCTCTAATCTAAACCCAAGAGTGCGTTCATATAAGTAGCTTAATGTGTCATCCTAGTTTAGAAAATGTCTTATTTCTTTAACTCTGACGGTTCAATGTGTTACTGTAATACTACAACAGTGATTCTGACTCCCTTATACTGAGACCGAATTAATGTGCTGTTAGGCACGTTTTCGTACTGTATTTTTTGAATAATTAGATTTTGTGTTGAAAAAAAAATCAATAGACATATACCTACTTTTTACTTAAATTTTATTACAATCGGAATCGGGTAATTATATTTTTTTTATGAGTCTTATCATAAAGCGAACTAGAAAGTGTTGTGCGTTTTGGCTATTTAAGTGTCTAGGGCATATTTTTTTTTCTTTCAAACTTCTGCAACCCCAGAAAAGAATTAAAATGGCAAGTTATTTGGTATGATCATTGTACACATAACGGCAGCGTCGGTTACCCATTTCCAGTATAAGCGGACACACTATGCCATTGGTATAATTAATACAGCGAGGTCTGTGTTTTTTTAATGGATGGGTAGTCTAGCCAGGAATTTCTTAGCCAACCTACTCGCGACATATTTTTTAGCATACTAAATTTGGTATAAAATACTTTTCATCCATTAAATAGATGGGTGAAGTTCGTTCTAATTTGGATCCTCTACTATACAGTATTCCTCATATACACCCAATTAATAAACCTATTTTAGCTTTAGAGTGTTTTGTCTTCTTCTTTCAAACTCAAATAATAATTTGAAAGAAATTGTTAAAACACTTAAAAAGTGTTTTAAAATAGGTTTTATATAGTTTGAGTTATTTTTGTGAATAATACTGTGAATTGTAACACCGCCCTGTAAATACATCTGGAACATAGAACAAATAAGCACGCAAAAATGAAACAGTCGCTTTGTACAATCTCTGTCCTATGTCCACATTTGTAATTATATTTATGCATGTTTGTTCTACGTAGAACAAACATGTAAAATATGGTATAATTAATTACTATGTTATATGAAAATTATAACTATCAATTCATAGCTAACTTCGTGTATTAAGAAAAACCTTCAAATCTATTTTTTTTATATTTGAGTAAAAATCTCTTCTACTGTAAAATGTAACCAATGGTAGATAGGACAAATAAGCAATGAGTCGACGATTTGTCTTCTGAGTTGCCACAATACTGGTTTTATATTTATACATAATCTTGGTGCTTTAAATCAGCTACTTCGTGAATTATTTACTGAACGAAGTTAAGCTCTAATTATTATAAAAACAGTACAGAAGAATATCTTGATTGTAGAACCGGTTACGTCATACATATGTATAAAAATAATTTTCGATCAATCTATACTTATAATAAAGCAGTAAACAAGAAAAAGTCCGCACAGCACAGATAATTAAAAAAATGGTCTAGTGTACTTGAAATAAGTTACTGAATATGAATATATTTTTTTTTTGAACGGTGTCTGTTTGACTGTTTGTCGCGTATCACGTAAAATCTACTGGACCGATTGAATTGCGGTTTTCACTGTTGGATAGCTGATGTAGATACTATAGGTCGATGACGAGCAAACGATAAACTATTTCACTATTTGACGGCTGATCTAATTTTGATGAAATGTAGTAGGTATATTGTATTTTATATATACTTTAGGTCCTGGAATAACACATAGGTTACTTTTGGATGAGCCTAAGGTACCTTGCTCGCGTGCGGGATGGTTTGAATGAGACACCGTGAATAATGAAATTAAATATAATAATGTAATATCAAGGGATTTGTAGGTACGTGGTACAACGGTGGTGTCTTGATGCGAAGTGTTAGGGCCGGCGCGGCGTCGCGTAGCCGGGCTTCTTTGCTGAACCGGTCTGCCGTGCGCTTGTGTGTGTGGCGTGTAAAAGGCGCGCACACATGCCAGGCGTTAACGACTTTTAACTCGTAGAAATTACCAAGCGGGCAAAGCTGCGGGCCCATCTAGTACATAATATAGTATTAAAAAAACGCAAGTTTGTTTGTAACAAATACCCAACTAAGTTATTATTCTCAAATCTACTAATTTATAACTTCAACTGTAAATGAATATAAAATATTGATATAGCTTTAGCTTAATCCATTTACAATGTTTGGATTCGATGCGACCTGCAGTTTTTTTATAATGAAATCTAATCATTGTTTGTATGAAGAAGTGAATTTCCGCGAGTTAACACAAACTCCTTAACCTAACAATCCTAACAATAATTTAATGAGTTTCACCCCCAATTCCAATAAAAAAAATACGAGTCGTTTTTCCTACCAACGTCTCGATTCTTGGTAATTTGTATCAATATCTGTCTGACAGTCAGTGAAAGGGGTGATCAAAAGTGGAGGACAACGCAACGGGAATAGACGGCTCGTTTCAAGGTATAGGAACCGGCCCTAAGCTGGTTATATACATATAAGTGTATATACCTAACCTGATTGGTCACGAAATATCCATTCTTGGCGTTTACTCCAAGGTATAAACAAGGTATAGGTAGGTAGGTATATTGCTTATCTTTACGACAAGAAGTTAATTACAATAATAACCCGAGTTGGCTGATTAGTTTTAACAAAGCTGCCAATAGATGACGTTACCGACCCCGTCAGACGGGGTTAGAAACTGGATAGCGGTGTAGTGGGCACGCCTCACGTGCCGCGCAGGGTCACGGATGACGCGGGTTCTAGTCCCGATCGTGATCCAGATTTTTCCTTGATAGATATATGTTCTCGCTAAGGAGGCGTTAATGTAAAATCATTAAAAAAAAAATTATAACATCTGTAGGAGCTTGGTACTCCACAGTAGTAAAAAAGATGCAAGATTGTTTACATGTTTTAGTATAAAATAGTCTGCCATATTCAAACAGAATCAATTTTCTTAATACAAGTGACACTATTTATGTGATTGTTAAGCAATACCCTCGAAAGCCTCAATCAAATGTCCACGTAACAGTTGCAAGATTTTATTTGACTATGGATATTATCAAGTGATGACTATAATCGGATTATTTTTGCGAATGCCTTCTGTAAATACATTTACACGATTGATAAAATGATTGCGATTGATTGATCCTCTAACTAAAGAACCCTTAAAATCTTTCGACGTGGACTCCTTTATAGCGGTCAAACATATTTCACTATAGGTTTGATGGATATGTTCCTTGAGTATCGTAGAGGTGCACTACGGCCGGGATGGCAAAGTATTCTCGCGGGCAGAGTTGCGGGGCGCAGCTAGTGTGTGCTATTGGTGGAATATTAACAATTAAGAGTTCGCTAACGTGCAACAAGCATAGGCAAATTATACAAACGCGAAAACGTGCCTCCGTGCTATCTCCAAATGACCCTAGGAAGTTTCCACCACTTCTGAATCTTAACTTTGACTGTGACTTGACTAGACTTTTGACTGAGTGCCTGACGGATTGGGAACTGACATATTAACTATTAATTTTGGAAATAGTATACAACTTGTAATATGAATGTACATGATACTGGCTTGCAGAGCCAAACAATAAACAAGGCCAAACAATAAACAAGGCCTAAGTTCAGAAAACTAAAACCCGATTACGGTCAGGTACAAAATAGCCCTTGACGCTTTTGCTATTATCGATTGATACCTCGCATGTCAAAATTGGACCAAGTTTTTAGTTTGAACACAAAACCCTTCCATTGCTATGCTGTAGTCGGGTAAAAAAAATAGCCTAAGACACTCTTTACTTAAACATGAATATTTTTATGATTTTTAGTAATTGACAGTAGAAATCTAAAATCAGCCGTATTATATTATATACAAAAAAAAATTATCTCTCGTGATCGTGTCAAATGTACTTTATCGCAACGTCTCGCCGTGTCGTGCGAAATCCAATGTGTTGTTAAATGTAACACGTACATTGTTTGTTTCTTTGTAGTATGGGGTAATGCTGGCCTCTGGTGTCAGAGATAGTCAGGCCGCCCGAGGGCCTCTGACATGGGTTAACTTAGCTTACTTATATACGTAAATGAAAGCAAAATCTAATTGGCTTTTATGCTTTAAATGTAAACTGTTATAAGACGTCGCCGTTTTTTTCTTGAAATAGCTTGGGTTGTGATTGATTCTCAAGCTCAAGTAGTATATTGCGTTTCAATCCACGTAATAATCGGTCGTTATAGGAAGTGAAGACATTCATATACTTTTAAAGTGTAAATAAAAAGCAATATTATTGGTGATACTTTTATAACTATGCAGATTACGCAGGAACGTATAAATGGAGGTTTTCAGTAACTTTATTTTGTGGTTTAATAAATAGCAAAGTAGATGTTCTACGAGTACGATAACATGACTTGCGACAGTCAGTCGGATACCCGGATGAAGTAAACAACAATTATGTGATTGGTTCTTGTGTTTGTGTGTTGTTAAGACTGCACATAAATGTATGTGTCTTATTTATACTTTATTAATTTTAACAAAAATGAGTTGTTCGTTGCATTTCTTATTGGAACCGCTTTTGTTGTTATCGTGCAATAACCTTATTACGATAATATGAATAAGTCGTTCGAGTATTCGCCTTTAGCTGTTTTCATGTAACGTCTTCAATTACTTGGTGCAGCGCGTATGGAATTCCGTGTATTTGGTTATATACAACAATAAATGTGAAAATAGACGACATAGATATTATGTGTTATAGTTGCACATTTTACAGGACTTCATTAATTTTCAAATCATCGGCCAGTTCAATAACTTTTGGTAATGCCTTCTCACGGTTAATGCATTATCGAAAATAATTTAAATTGTTATATTTCAATCGTTTTTGTTGCTTCAAGCTCATTAAGGGGTTTGCTAACACTAACCTCACTCAGTCTAATGATAATTAATTTAAATATTATATGTGTTTTTGAGAAAAGCCCTTTGTTAAGATACATCAAGTAATTGTCCCTGGACAGGTGCAAGTTTACAATCGTATAACAATTTACAATCCACTTTACACATTACACTTATTCGAAGAAAATTTAGATTTTATATGTTTTATTATAAGTGCACTATGTCACCTTTTCTGTTTTCCATTCCATTACTTTGTGATTTGCGCTGCATATCATGTGTTGGCTGTTAGTCCTACATCGGTTTAACTACGAGCTGCACGGACTCGCATATAAAGTATGCTTCGGTTCATTCGCGGCGCCGAGACGTCGACCAATTTTAGTAGTATGTAAGTAGGCTTTATCAAAGAAGCCTTTTAGCAAGTGGAGAGTGAGTGACACAAATCACCGTCCATTGACGAGTGTCTATGAACGGTACGTGTTGACAGTGACGGCGATGCCGCAGTGGACAACGGACTGTCGGTCGCTGTTCGTTATTGTCGAGACACATTCTTGACTAAGTTGCTATAACATATACCTATATAGTGTAATAGAAATTTATGTGAAAAATAGCTTGTATACAAATAGTTTTGTACTTATTATATTTTCCCGCTGATATAGAGGAATATTGCACTCCATTTTTATTATTATTATGCTGATGAAGTCGGAAAAGGTAGCCAATTCTGTTGCACTAAGCCAAAAATATAATTGTCAGCTATAAAGCTATTGCCGTCTCTTTCGCTTTCGTAATGTTGGAAAATGACAAAATATAATTAGATCAGACTAAAATAAAATGTAAACTCGTTTGTTTGAACAGAATTGGCAGCATTGAATTTATTAAAAACTGGTCATACTTTACGAGATTTGTTGATTATAATTAATGTATTTAATTTGAAATTATAAGGTTAAGTTTATAAAGTTTTTATATCAAGTAAACATAAAAATAGATATACCTAGGAGCAAAAGAAACTTGATTCGGTGTCTGCTTCAGATCGATACATCATGAGGACAACAGTTGCCATTCTCAGGCGCGTGTTACCAACTGCCACCCTCTTGCATGGAGTGTTACCCTGTACCAACTGTACCAATTTATTCGTCCTTACAATTTTATGTAAAAAATATGTAATCCAAACTAGGAAGGGATTTGAGTTATAATTATTACCATAAATATATTTTTTGCCGTAGAAGTTCCCGCGTGGGTCTTCAGTCCGCTTACAGTTTCCGTTTTAGGTACTTATACCGGAGCCGGATTTTGCGATTACACGACCCGCTCCTCCAAATCACATGTATTTGTGAAGACATTTGCAAAGTTTCACATACAAACACGTTCGTAGCATATCATTGTTGACATTGAAACAGGAGTTCGGAGGGCGAGCCATGTTTTGCATTCGTTAACGTGCTTTATATTTTAAGATTGAAATTATTATATACCTAAATTAAGTATAGTTATATGATATGTTAACATAAACGAAACGGCTGGGGCAAAGCTATCTAGGATTTAATTTCGTAGTATTATTATATGAATTTAACAGTAACATTAAAATTGCAATATTTATAAATATGTCATATAATAATAATGTTTATTGTTTATCAGATGTGCACGTTTTATAAAGTTATTGTATTAGCAAAGGTAAGAACGTAATGTACAAATTATTCACAATTCTGAATAATTATTCAGACATATGTAACCTGACTGATCTAAATATGATTTGTAATAGTGTCTAACCCATATTTGAATCGATCATGTTACTCAATGGTTAATAAAACGGTGAAAGGACAATACACATTATACAAGTGACAAGGAACAGACATTTCACAAAGAAAAAGGTACGAAATTAATGCTGTGTACAAACGCTAAGGCCATAAAGCGGTGCCCATTTCTGCAGCCACAGCGAATGTGCGACCGTTATGTTAAAATCAATTGTTTCAAACAGTGAGAGTTTTTCTAAGGAACTAGTACATTTACGAAACGGAAATCTGTGCACGAAGTCTTCATAAAAATGCAGAAAAACTATTAAAACGAGAGAAAGGTAATCGCTGATTTGTAATATTTGTTGAAGTACATAATTCGATAAACTATTTAACTACCTTAAATAATTAATTACTTCGATAAAAATCTATAGTTTTTATTTACTATTTACGTGCGTGCGTGATCGCGCGCGTGGAAAGGAAAAGGACTATATTATTATTATTGAGGTGTAAGAATTTAACTAGTTTATCTAATTAGTACAAAAAATATAGTAAATCAGCAACACCATAAACAGATTTCCGGTTCGTAAGTGCACTAGTTTATTTGTTTATTTATTAAGCCCAAACTTGCTCGAAACATAATTCAGTACCCCTATTACGAGTTTATATAGTTTTAGAAAACGAAATGTAGTTTCGTTTAGCTCCATACATTTACTGCAGTTCCTGCAAGTTTCCGCTAGAGGCGCTGCCAGTAAATGTATGGAACTACACGAAACTACATTTCGTTTTCGAAAACTATAAAACTCGTACTAGACCCCCTGAATGTCGGTGACGCGATACCCAATCGAAAATGAAAAGGTACTATGGGCGGGCTCACAGTCGAGCAAGGAGAATGCTCTGACTGGCTTAATTTAGAGGAAGGCTCCAAATTTTCTAGAGGTTTGATTGACTATGACTTCTAAATTCAAAAACAATGTGCGTTTCTAGATTCATTAAACTGAACAGTATGGTGGACCTTAATATACTTAATATAAAACCAATAATTTAAAGCTTGAAAGATATACTTTTCACGCAAAATATATTGCGTCGCCTTCTACAGTTAAGATAACCACCGAGCAATAAAGCAAACTATAATAACAGCTGCTTGCGTAATACTTCGCCTGGCTACGTATAAGACATATAGGTATTCTGCTTTTTTAATACTTATATCGAATTGTACATAATTAATTGTAATAGACACAACATTATCTAACTTGAAATATATCTTATATTAATCACCATTATTGTGTTTTATTTATGAGTACTTAGTATTAGTTAACCTACATACAAGCTAGCTGTTGCTAGCTTGGCAGTACTAGTTATTTTTGCGGGATGAAAGTATCGTCTTGTTTCAGAAGTATTCCTCATTCTAAATTTCATCAAAATCCGTTCAGCTGTTACGGGACCGAGTGGTAACATACTACATCACAACGGCGACGGACGGACGGCGGAGGGTTTACACATAATTATTCGACTACATATCACTAGAGGTGTGAATAACGGCTAGTTATTTCTAACGAGCTACATGCGCTTAGCTACACTTATATTATAAGCCAGCTATTTAAAAAGCTATTGTTATAACGTGAACTTGAACTCCAAGACGCGAATTAACGAACGGCGAGACTGGCACGGTATAACAAAAGATGCACGCATTACTTCAATAGAAACTGGCAGCTTCTACCCATTTTTAAAAACAGTAGATTGCATTAATACTGTTCTCACTGGACTTTTCAATAAAGTTCCATACTATCGCATTACATTTTCTTGCAGTCATTTTTTATTCACTCACAATAAAACTACCCTACTAACAAAGTTTATTTACACCAATGATTTATTCACTCGCAATAAAACTACCCTACTAACAAAGTTTATTTACACCAATGATTTATTCACTCGCAATAAAACTACCCTACTAACAAAGTTTATTTACACCAATGATTTATTCACTCGCAATAAAACTACCCTACTAACAAAGTTTATTTACACCAATGATTTATTCACTCACAATAAAACTACCCTACTAACAAATTTTATTTACACCAATGATTTAATATAACATCATTGATTTACACAATAAAGTCAAGTAAAAGGAAAGAAAATAAAAGCTACACAATATTTTCAAACTTCACCCACTTTCCAAAAGCCGTAGGTACCGAAAGCGAGTATTTTGCAAAGAAAAGTTTTACAAATATGTAAGTTCCTTGATCCGTACAAAAGCTAATAGATGTCACTATAACGTACTAACTTCATAGAGCAGAACAGCTAATGTAGCAGAACATAACACTAAATAATAACGAACCAATAACATAACTTCGCGTCGCGAAGCTGCAGTTAAAACTAGTTGCGTTATAATTCAACCAATGAGCGCTCAACGTGTGTTAACGATTAGCTTTGAGAAAGTGAAGGAACTGAGATTAGCGCCATCTACAATTCGTTAATACTGTGAAACTTACTAAAATATACTAATCATGCAGTAGCTATTTCGATAAACTGTCTAATTTTAAGTATTGCATACGCTGCAGAGGTAGTAGGGACACTTGTTTTTACCTGTTTTGCACGACGCTATTGTTTGGAATAGTTTGTTATGCGTACGGAAAGCTATACTTCGCAGGGTAATAAGATAGAAATAAATTTGAGATTTTTTGTACAATAATTACCAAAAAGCGCCCTCAAATCTTACGACTTTTCTCTATCCGCACATACAAATATTTTGTACATAATGTTTTTTTGATTTGATTTTCTATAAGTTGCTGAATCTAACAAATGATTATTCATCAAATAAGTATACTATCACATTCTAAGAAAACGACATCGAAATATGGATCATAGATTTTATTGCACTGAAACAAATAAAAAATACTATCAGACTTAAAAACAACTCAAAAACAGTACATCATTTTCTGATCCGTTGAGAACGCTAATATTATATATATTTGTGTTGAACGGATCTCGAGATCCGATGGGAAGAAAAACTAATATTCATTTGAGTTGCAACGGATCTCGAGATCCGATGGGAATGCCGATCAGTTAATTAGAAATTCTGATATCGATCCGATGGGAAGTACCTACCCTAAAATAACTTCTTAAATTCTAGAAATGAAAATATATATATTACTTAAATAAGATATTTTATTTTTTATATGCGCATTACATACGAGTATCCTTTGCAAAGATTTCGTTCTTTCCTCTTTACCAAACTCTCTATTTTTCAATACCACATACCTTTTAAGGCAAATTTAAAACGTTGAGATGATAATGTGATTTTTGTTTACAATAAAATGTTATATAACAAAAATCCAAAATCCACCTGAGAGAGAGAGAGCAGAAATTATGTTTTTTTTATATTTCTTTCTTCCAAGCTTCTGTATTTAATATGATGTTTACTGCTGAGGAGCAAACTTCCACACAATGCACGACTAAAGAGACGATTAGAGTTAATTTAAGCTACTCTGCAGGGTATCATACTCTCTAACAAATTAATTTTATCATATGTTGCAGTGGTCTTTGAAGTCAAAAATGCTTTTTTACAACATTCACGTCCACTAAGCTTCAATTTTTTTGTTTATATGCACATGCATGAGTCTCAGGGGATGCCTGTTCTACAGCTTTGGTTAGCGATTCGAGGTTCCAGTTCAAAAGTGGTCTTACTGTCACACATAATATCTTCAGATGTATTTTCACACGAAAGTAAAAAAAATGACATCGCTAAGAATAGCATTATCATCTTCACAATTCCTATTTAAACTGGTATGGCACAACTTGTGTATGGCTGTTTATATTCCAGCTAAGAACTGTCCAATATTTGAATAATAGATTCACAGTGATAATGATAACGTATGCAACCGAAGCATTCTCAAGTGGATCCCGATTTAAGCGACGAGTGGAAAGGGTCTTTACAACTAAAGATACTATTTTTTCCTTAACCTTTCCACAGCATTTATTGATCTATCCCATCCCACCTGCGTTAATGGTGGAGGTGAATGTGAACCTACAAAATTCATATCTGAAACGAATTTCATCATATCTATATACTTATAATAAAACTGTAACGGGTCTAATTCTGTACATTGAAGATATTTTGAAATATTTTTTTGGAGGGTTCTCTATTTGGGTCTGTCTGTCTGTCTGTCTGTATCTTGGCTAGGCATCACACCGAAACTACTGAATGAATTTAAATGAAACTTGCTATGGTTTGAGTTCATACTACGAGGTAGGACATAGGATACTTTTAATCCCGCGGGATATGCTTTAAAAGTTATTTAAAAGAACACGTATGTCACGCTGAAACTACTGGACGGATTTTAATGCAACTTGGCACAGTCATAGTTTATATAATGGGTAAAAATTGAGAATATTTTTTCTTGTCCCGAAAAAATAAAGAGTTCCTGCGGGATAATGTCCCAAATTCTGTAAATTGAAGATACTTTGTAACTTTTTTTGGAGACCGTTCCATGTTTATTACTAAAGATAAAACTGTATTTTTGTATTTTTTGTCTGTCTGTCTGTCTGTCTGTCCGTCTGTCTGTCTGTCTGTACTTTGGCAGCGCATCACGCCAACCAAGCGCTCGCCGACCATTTCTGGCAGCGCTGGCTACGAGAAAACCTTCCCACGCTCATACCACGCGGGGAGCTAGCTGACCGAGAATGAAGACTGTAAACGGGTGACATCGTGGCCGTTGTCGACCACACGCTTCCCCGAAACGTCTGGCTGATCGGGATATCACATATCCCGGCCCAGATGGCGGCGTCCGAGTCGCCGACATGAGGACCAAGACGGGCACCTTCCGACGCCCTACCATCACACTCGCCGTCCTGCTGCAGGAGGAAGAAAAGGCTACGCGAGCTACGCCGGGAGGAGAGATGTTACGGACGCCGAACCTGCCTGTATCGAACTAACCAATGCGCAGGCGCGAACACGAAGCCCCGCCCCCTTTGATGCGCGTGATACGTAGCGTACTAATTGTCATAGCTTAAAATTGTATATATATAGATTAAGTTGAGAAATAAATATTGGAAATCGATCAGTCTACATTTGGAGCTTGAACAAACAACATCGTGTTTTATTGAACTACAGTCCACATCGAAGCCAGGAACCCGAACTGTACAGTACTTAGTGTGTAGACCTTGCGATCCATCGGCTACAGTTATGTTAATGAGGAGTTTAAAAAAAATTATACTGATTTTTTAAATATGCATGTTAATTTGACACTAACTAAAAGTACAGGGTTTAAACTTTATTTCGTTTTAAATTACCTTTTGATAAACTAGAAACTGTAATTATAAAGATTTTATTTCAATAACAACACACATAATGTCGGTCTGTCCCCAGTGTATATGAAAAAATTAATACTCAAATACTCATTTATTCATAAACGAGGTTTATACATCAATCGTGTTTTTATCGGAGTCGAATAATAATAAAATACATGTACATTATGTATACAAGGTATACAACGACACTTAATCATTTCATAAAAACATGTCAACGATTAAAAATATGTCAATGGTACACTAGCAATTATAACAATAAAAATTATACAAGGTAAAAATAAAAAATAAAATAAGTCAACGTCATCATTGAAATTATAAATAATAATAATAATATGTCAATACCTAAATTAGACCTAAGTTAAGAATTCGTCAAAGCAATAGAACGTTTGGTCGATAAGCCAGCGTTTCAGTCTAATTTTAAAGCAGGTCATACTGGGAGCTGCGATTATGTCCTTGGGAATCCTGTTATATACACTAGGGCCCATTACGTGAGTCAGCTTACTGGATTTAACAAGGGAGCGCAGTACTGCAGCGAGCTTGTTCGCGTTACGTGTATTATAAGAGTGCATGTCACAGTGTCTCCTATAAGAATGCAAATTTGTTCTCATGTACACTGCCACCTGAAGGACCACAATGGCAGGTAACGTAAGAATTCAAAGTTCTTTGAAATAGGGTCTCGCGGAGGTATCTTGCGGCTCTCGTACTATCGCATCTCAATCTGGTGAGTTAGAAGCCGAGCAATTGATAAAAGTATTTTTGACGGCTGAAGAAATTTGGATCAAATGTTGGTATATTGGTCCTGGAATAGCACATTATGGCACTTTGAACCTAAAGAAAAGACCACGCGTGCGAAGCCGCGGGTACAGCTAGTAAAAAATATATTTGGTACAATTATTTCGTAAGAAATTGTGACTACAAAACTGACATGTCCGAAATGAAAAAAAATGGGGACAACAATTTACTGTAATTTTTATTGGTCTAAAGTTATTTTAGGCCATAAACAACAACAAGGTTTTTTTCGGTATTAACAACATAATTCATCAAGGGGTAAAGAAAAAAATCACGAATAATTCAACCTTAAGAGTCAGGAGGGGAAGCCTCCACGCACTAAGAGCAGCCCCGTATTTCTTGAATTTAAAATTAAATCTTATTTATTTTGAATCATAACAAACATATTAATACTTACTAACTTTCACATTTGTTTGTTTCGACTTCCGCGCGGACTACAGTCTATCGCGAAAAACGCATTCTATGTTCTTCTACAGTATTAAATACCTACCAATGCAAAAGTAGGTATGGCACCAACACTCTTGATGTTTTTTGACAGACTTGTTACTTCGTTTCCATGGCAATCATTCTTCCAGTTTTCCCATGGAAACTTACCATTTTACGGGATAAAAAGTATCACATGTTTTATTCCAGGGTATAAGCTATCTCCATTCCATATTTCATCAAAATCCGTCCAGCCGTTCTCGCGTTAAAACTCCCCAAACAAACAAACAACTATCACTTTTATATAATGGTATATGGATCATGATAAGTTTATGAGTACATCCTTTTCCTAAATGATGAGAATATAAAATTGTGTTGAGCACATCATTTATATTCATTTATGTACATCATTTATAATTACTTGTAGCAATTTTATTCAGTATGCCTGATTTCTTGTACTTTTTTCCCCTTTATTCTGGTGCAATAAAGTGTTTATTATTATTATTATTAACTTTACGGCTGAAGACTGGCATTATAAGTCGGATTCCAGTCTACTCCTGAATGTCCTGTTTCAGCGCATCCGACTTAGGATGCCAGTCTTCAGCCAGTCTGATGTCCATAGAGGTACAGTATTTTTCTGGCCAACAATACTCAGCCCAAGCTCTCACTCTGCAAATAAGAACATAATTGGATTTCATTAAACTGTAGCTGGGATGTTTTTTTTGTGCCTTTAAGTATGTCATAGCCGTGGACGAGCCGAGCCGGCTTAGGATAAGACCCCTCCCAATCCTCCCGTGGATGTGGTAAGAGGCGACCAAGGGAATACACACCAGCAGATGGGCAGCAGCGTCCTCCGAGTACATATTTGTAACACTGCGGTCACCAATCCGCCTGCCAAGCGTGGTGACTAGGCCATACATGCCCCGAAAACACACTTCAGACGGGTGGCGGGGGACTTCAACGCACGGCTGGGCATGAGGAGTGGCGATGAACTGAGAGTGGGCAGTTTGGATTTGGACAGCGGAACCAAAGAGGTCAGCGATTGGCCGACTTCATGGAGAAGGACGGACTCTTTATGATGAACTCATTTTTTCAAGAAGCACCCGTCCAGGAAATGGCCGTGGTTGCACCCCGGAAGGTCATAAACACGAGATAGATTTCATTTTGACGACCGATAGGCATATATTCAATGATGTCTCTGTGATCAACAGGGCTAAGACCGGCAGTGACCACCGCATGGTAAGAGGCACATTTAATATCAACGTAAAGCTGGAGAGGTCTCGTTTGATGAAATCTACTCTTCGTCCAAGTCCTGCCCAAATCCAAAACCCCGAGAGATTTTAGTTGGAACTCCCAAATCGCTTCCAAATCCTTATCGATTGCTATACAGTGGACAAACTAAACAACGGGCTGGTGGAAATTGATCACGCGGTCGGGTCGGAGTTCTTTAAAACCCACCGCAAAAATAGAACACAGAAACTCTCTGAGCATACACTCAAACTTATGGCAGAACGAGGCGAGATGAGGCTGCAGTCTTCAGTGGATATGTCGTGTTACAGCTTGCTTAATAAACACATCTCCAAAACGATGCGACACGATTTGCGTTCTTATAATACTAACTAGCTGTATCCGCGGCTTCGCACGCGTGGCCATTTCTCTAGGTTAAAAGAATCATATTAATATTCCAAGACCTAAAATACAAGATACCAACATTTAAACAAAATTACTTCTGCCGTCAAAAAGTTTTTATCGATTGCTCGGCTTCTACTCATCGGATTGAGAATAAGTACACCAGTTTTTAAGTCAAACCCTAAGCTATCCTAGCTATATATATTACATTATTTTAATCATGCGTATAAAACAGTACCGTGACATACCTACTGACTGACAGACTGACTAGCAGACAACGCCCAGACTAAACCGTTGGACCTAGGTATTTAAAATTTGGATAAATATTCCTTGAATGTCCTTGAGGACGGAAGTAACAATAAACCGTAAAATGTGAATATCAACTCCAAATAAAATACCCCTATCCTGCGGGTGGCTTTTAATTTACCGGTATGAAAAGTATAAAATGTCCTACCTCTTAGTAAATGAACTCAAATCATGCAAGTTTCATTTGAATTCGAAGGGAAAAAAAAGCATCGAAAACGGTCCATTCGTTTGGGAGCTACGATGCCACAGACAGACACATACACACACACAAACACACACCCTCACACACACAGTGATACACACCCTAAATTTATAACACCCGTCTTTTTGTTCCGGGGTTAAATAGTAACTCTATGCCTTGCACTTTAGTCTGCACGTAGGTACGTAGTGAATAAATTGTCTTTGTAGTCTGTGGCACAGTACATATATTTGTCTGTAAAGACTAATATATGTACTGTGCCACAGACTACAAAGACAATATTAGTCTTTACAGACAAATATATGTACTGTGTCTGTGGTTTCCTAACGTAGTTACCTAGTCTAGATATTATGTGATGTAGTGATTATATTCTCTTTGGTGATTTCGTTCGTATTAATCTGTGGTTCGTATATCTCTTCATCAGTCTCGTCATCATTCATTCTGTATCTACTATTTAGTTTGTGGTCTCGTTCTTTGTTCTCGTTATCCCTACCAGTCAGGCGAAACAGCATAGTAAAAAACTGTTCGTAACTGTTGTATCAAACGTGAGCTAATTTCTATGGCGGCTATCTTTTCTACTTCACTAATGCATGACCTTCTTGCAGGCCTTCGCTATGAATATGTGTTCTGTGGTTTAACTTTGTTTACAAAATTATTAGGCAAGTTTATTTTGTGATAATTACCGTCTGTTGATGTATTTAATGCTTTGAAGGTGTTTGTTTCTACATTAAATAAATAATAGTGTGATTGAGTTTGAAAGTTTTCTATGCAATGAGCTATAAACTTGCGAAATTTGTGGCTTGCGATCACACATGTGGCTGTTAGAGCGATGGGTCAAAAATGAACATTTAGGGCTAAATTTCCACTGAATAAAGATAGGTAAGTGGTAAATCTATTCGGTAATCTATTGGGTACAAGAAATTAATGATTTTTCTTTCATAATATTCAACAAAATAACATAGCCTTGCTAGCACTAGTGCGGTGCCGGTGTTATCGATATTTTTTCTAACTCGTTATTCGATATTTGGTTCCTAATCTTATTCTAAGTCCTTCTGCATTCCACACTATATAATAGTAAACGTAGTAAAAGTATAAATTTAGAATACCTAATGTCGCGTAGCCTTAAACCACTTAATGATCTAATTTTAATTAAAAAACTTATTTTCAGGTGCAAAAACTGGATACAAGTGACCGATAAAGAGGACTTGACATACATACCGATCGAAAATCTGCATGAATTAAATATTTCTATGGCAAACATTTTCGAAACACCGACAACAAAAAGAAACAACCCAATTTAAAAAAAATTGCTACTCCTTAACTGCTATTAATCACGGACCACTGCTAGTTTGTAATATTAAGTAAGGAGTAAGGAAGATTAGACATTATTTTAAGGGAAAAAGACACAAATTGTGTTGTGTACTATATAATGTATTATTTTTGTATGTAATAAAAACCACATGCTTAGAAAAAACATATTATTATTATAAACCCCATATAAATTAATATAGTCATAATACGTTTTTATTCTCAAAATATCGATATCGATAAAAATTAGCTATGTTTGCAGACATCCTTTTCTGTTTGTCATGTTGGCTAACATGCTCGATATAGAGTGTTATTATCTATGATCATTCGTTTTGTTATGTTGCACTTATTCTCAGCGCTCGTTTTAAAAATTCACAACATCCGTTCCAATATACGTCAGTCCCGTCTCTTCTTACGTAGTATTTATATACTCTTTGATCCCTACGCGTCCCGTATCCTCTTTGTAGTTTGTGGTTATACTGTATTTCATAATAGTTTGTGGTCTCGTTGTTTTAAATTCAAAATTAACTGTAAAAAATGGAGAAGATGGGCGGAGCGTCATTGTTGACAATAGGTGAAAAATTGTAACAATTTTGGTTATTGATATTAATCGCGTAAATATCTAGACCTGTTTAATATTTTCTGTAGTTTTTCACCCAAGGAATTATTAGTTAGTGTATTTTATCTATTAAGTAGCTTTCTTTTCCAAGGAAAATATGAATGAGCCTCCTGACCCTGGGGGCGGTATGGATGTAACTAGGCCACCGTCTCCGGCTGCCTATACAATGGTGATGACTACTGAGCAGGTTGAGTCCTCATGTGCTCGAAAGCGCAGAGCGTTAAATAGAGAATGTATTAATCGTTCTCGATCGGTATCACAATCTACGCTGACAGGTGATGAAGTTGATCTCCAAGCAGGGCAGCGTACTCCTCCACCCTCCTTCTCTGATGCCTCAACGAATATAACAGCTACTTCTCCTCCCCTGCTTCACCAAGTCCCGGCTTCCTTGTCCTCTACACCTGCAATAAAATCGCAAGATCTAGGTCAAGCTTTTACACCTGTAGGTCGCCACTTGTATATTCATACAGATCGCGGGCCTTTTACGGTTCATGTCCAAAGATCTCAAAGTTCTGCATCAGACGGTACAACATTACACCCAGTCACCTTTGGCCGTTTTTTGTTTAGCCGATACAGAGAGTTTCAAGGGATTATTGATGGTTCAATAAAAAGTATCGGGCGAAACAGAATATCCTTAGATTTTCATTCCGGAATCGACGCCAACAAATTCATAGAATCTCCGACTCTGTCTGCAAATAACTATAATGCCCTAATTCCTTCATACAATGTAACACGAATGGGATTAATACGAGGTATCCCAGCTGACATGTCCCCAGAGATGATAAAAGAAGAGATGAAGGTCCCTCCCAATTGTGGCTCGATTATAAAAGTCCGTCGACTAAATTATAAAGTTATAATCGATGGATCCGTGGCTTGGAAGCCGTCCCAAACGGTGGTTCTAACATTTGATGGCCAAATACTTCCGAACAGAGTGTTTCTTTGTTATAATTCGTTCCCAGTGGCATTGTATAACTTCCCAACTATTCAATATTTCCAATGCTGTCGGTATGGTCACACGAAAACTCAATGCCGTTCTAATCCAACATGCTATAAATGTGCGTCCACTCACCTTGGCGAGTCTTGCCGAGTAGAGGAGGACAATGCAATATGTATTTCATGTAAGGGTAACCATTTTGCCACGAATAACTCTTGCCCGGAGATGCAACGTCAAAAAAATATAAAAGTAGCTATGGCGCAAAAAGCAATTTCTTACTCGGAAGCTTCTAAATTGTTTTCTGTGTCAAAAGTGTCCTACGCCAACGTCGCTTCTTCTACGTCTCCTTCTCCCCCTTGTTCCTCCTTTCATATGATCAAAAATAATACTGTGGTACCTCAAAGAGTCGTATACAAAAAGAAGGTAATTCAGAAGCATCATGCCCCTACTTCGGCCGTCGCTAACGGTAACGGTTACGACAGAGTCGCTCATAATAATATTATTAGAGACGATTTATCAGAAGCAGCTCCTAATGGCTGCGCTCTTCAAGCTCAGGACAGAGTAAATATAGATAATCCCCCTCTTCAGTCACTCGTTGTTGATCTTCTTATGAAACTTATAAACTCTCTTCTTCCTTTATTAAACAGTGCTCCGTCTCTCTCTAACTTACCGTCCAACGTTGCCCCCACCTTAAGTTGCCTCTTATCTTTCTTACAAAATGGATCAAGTTTACAGGATTCTCCAATTGAACCCTAGAAGTATTATTAACAAAAAGTCCGATCTTATTTATCTAGTTAACCATCACAGTCCGGACATCTTGTCGGTCTCAGAAACTTGGCTTAGACCCGATTCCAAATTTAGGTTATCGGGTTTTGTTGATGTTAGAAGAGACCGTCAAGATGGTTTTGGTGGTGTTGCCCTTTTTATTAAAAATAATATTACCTACTCAATTATTTCTTTGCCTTATTATGGTGAAGGTTTCGAGGTGGTTGCTGTTCAGCTTAAGAATTCAACAGTTATCTCTCTATACATTCCTTTCCTTCCAAATCTATAATTCGTAAACTTATTAATGTTTTAAATTCTCTTCCTAAGCCTCTTCTAGTTTTGGGTGATCTGAATTGTCATCACTCTGTATGGGGTTGTGGTTTGTCGGATTCACCTGGGATCTTTTTATTAGACTCCTTAGATCATCTTAATCTCTGTATTTTAAATGACGGTTCCCCGACTAGAAGATCTCGGCCAGATGAACACCCTAGTGCAGTGGACCTGTCCTTATGTTCCCCAGAACTTGCTTCACTTATGTCTTGGTGTGTCCTTCCTTCTACTTATGGCAGTGACCATTTTCCTATTCTTATAAATATTTCACAAAAATGCCCGCGTACTGCTTCTAGAAATCCTCCTCTTCTTAAATATGCCATAGACAATAATAGTTCAGGGTGGGCCAAATTTAATGAACTCACTGATATAAATTCTCCTAAATTAGTTGTCATAAATTCTTACAATATAAGATCTTGTTCTGATGCGCTTGTGCACAGTTTGTTAGAGTGTGCTAATGGGTCTTTCCCTATTAAAAAACCTCATTCGAATAAAATTCCATCTCCTCCGTGGTGGGATAAAGACTGTACTGAAGCAATTAAATCTCGTAAGGTTGCTGAAGTCACCTTTTGTATGGCTATGACTAGTGAAAATTTCTCTGAATTAAATAAAGTAATCGCAAAATCTAAACGCCTCTTTCATAAAGAAACGTGATAGCTGGAAAGTTTTTTGCACTAGCATTGGCCCCGACACTCCTACCTCTTTGATATGGAAGAAGATCCATAGGTATCGTCGTTCGTGGTGTCCTCCTTATCAAAGTTGTTGCCCATCCCAGGCTTGGGCTGACTCCTTCATGGACAAATTAGCCCCTCAATATTGCCCTCTTCCCTCAGAACTACCATCTCTTTCTAATCCTTCATCTATTGAAACTTTAGACCAACCGTTTTCTTTAAAAGAATTAGAAATAGTTTTGAAATCAGTCAGAGACTCAGCCCCCGGTATGGATGGCATTCCGTATTCTTTTCTTTCGAAAGCTAACGTCCGCCTTCATATCTATTATTTATCTCTTATTAATACTATTTTTGATTCTGGATATGTTCCAGTTACTTGGAAATCTCAATTCATAATCCCTATTCTTAAACCTGATAAAGATCCGGTAGATCCTAATTCTTACCGCCCTATTCTCTCTCTTCAGTTTTGGCTAAACTTGCTGAACACTTAATAAAGAACCGCCTTGAGTGGTTCCTGGAAAGTCATGAGCTTCTTGCAAAGTCTCAGTATGGCTTTAGAAAGGGCAAAAGCACTATGGATAGCCTGGGTATATTTACTACCGATATAAGACTTGCCTTTACTCGCAATGAATCTGTTGTTGGTGCTTTCCTAGATATTTCTGCAGCCTATGATAATGTTCAGCTTCCCCTTCTCAAGAATAAGCTTAGTCGGTTGAAAATTCCAGTAAAGATAAGTAATTTTGTAATGAACCTTCTTTCAGAGAGATACATATTCCTCCACTGTAGTGACCCCTCGATTTCTTCAACTAGAACCATATGGCGGGGATTACCTCAAGACTCTGTCCTCAGTCCTCTCCTTTATAACGTCTATACATATGATCTAGAATCCTCAATTGGTCTCTGCCGCATTCTTCAATATGCGGATGACATTCTTTTATATAGTACTCATCATAAAATTTATGATGCTAGTAACTGTATTTCCCTTTCCCTTAATTATTTAAATGTTTGGCTTCATAAAAAGGGCTTGGATCTCTCGCCTTCTAAGAGTAATATCGTTATCTTTTCTCGTAAAAGAAATCTTCCTGATATAAACATTACTGTTAATGAGAGCAGAATTCCAGTTAAAGAGTCCGTAAAATTCCTCGGTCTCTTGTTGGACAATAAGTTGTCTGGACGTTTGCATTGTGAGTATATTGCAAATAAGTGTGAGAGGAATCTGAACATTTTAAGGTGTCTGTCGGGAGTATGGTGGGGTGCTCATCCTTTTAATCTTTTATATAACGCTATAATTCGTAGCGTTTTAGATTATGGTACTTTTCTGCTTGATCCTGCTTGCAGGGTTGGCTTAAGAAAACTTGATTTAATTCAGTCAAAGTCACTTCGGATTATTACAGGTGCGATGAAGTCCTCTCCAATCAATGCACTCCAGGTGTAGAGGAGGATTCCTCTCCATCTTCGCCGACAATTTCTTTCCAACAGATTCTTCTTTCGTTTTATTCAATTTTCTAATCTTCCTTTTATACCCAAGCTTCAACTTCTCTATCAATACGTTTATACCTCCCGTTATTGGAGATGTAAACATCATCCTCTGTTGCTCAAAAGTTTCATAGTTTATAAATCCCTTAAAGACCCTACATACCGGTCTCCAAAACTCCCAATTTTTAATTTTGATTACGATATACCTTTCATCCGCAAATAATTTTAGAGTTTGATATCTGCAAAGGTGACCTTTATGCTGATGAGCATTTTCGAGAGATCTTACACAGGGATTGGCTTGGTTGGCATACAATATTCACAGATGCCTCAAAGTTATCGCCAGTTGGATGTGTTGGTTGTGGTGTTTTCCATTCTCAATTCGACATTGTCCAAAAAGTTAAGTGTCCTCCTGAGTCGTCAGTGTTCACCGGTGAATGTTTGGCTATCCTTGAAGCAGTTAAATATGTCCTTCTCTTTAAACTTCGTCGTACTATTATCTTCTCAGATTCACGTAGTTCCCTCCAATCTTTGCTTTCTAATCCATTTTATTCTAAATTTCATCCAATCATACTTCATATCAAAAAGTCTATTTCTGAATGTCTCCTTATAGGCTTAGACGTAGTTCTTGCCTGGGTGCCTGGGCATGTTGGTCTCTCTGGTAATGAGCGTGTCGATAGAGTGGCCAAGGAAGCAGTTTCTTGTGGCGATAAGATTCCTTTTATAAATTATAGCCAGGACCTTATTTGCCTACCAAAAAAATATTTATTAAATTCTTGGTGTATAAACTGGAGATCTTCTAGCAAATACAAAGGTTCTGGTTTTGCTAGAATTCAGCCTGACATCCCTAGTAAACCATGGTTTGCACGGTGGCACTTCAACAAGCTTTTTACATCTTCAATCATTCGTATGAGGCTGGGTCACTGTTGTATCCCTACTCATTTGCAAAAGATTCATGTTAAAGATTCTTCAATATGTGAATGTGGTCTTGATGAAGGAGATCTCAATCATATTTTCTTTTCATGTCCGCTACTGAATCATTTCTCATTCTTTCAGTCTCTTATTTCACTAGAAGTTTCATTGCCAACTCATATAACAGAACTTTTATCATCCAATAGTCGTAATATATATATGTCTTTAGTTCAATTCCTTTCATTAAATAATCTGAAACTTTAAGTATTTGTGTATATTGTAGTTTTATAAATTATAGTTCATATGTATTTATATATATTTAATTCATTTATGTATGTAGTTCTCCTATGTTTGTAAAATTCATCATATTAATCTGGTCTTGTTAACGTTTCTAAATTTCTTGTACTAGTAAATTATCTATAAACTTTTTGACGCGAAGCTACATGACTCTGGCAGAAATGTCAAAAAGACAATTGCCACAAATAAAAAAAAAAAAAAAAAACTGTAAAAAATGGCCAATACAGCGGCCAAACGAATTCAAAAGGAATTAAAGGAGTTTATGAACAGTGAAGAGGTAGAGGTACACCCTTTTTTACTTCTATATAGTGTAACGGAAACGTTACATAAATAATAAGTAAGTAGTTAATATAAGTAGTTTTGGATATGATTGTGCGTACCTCTGAGATAACGGTGAATCAATAGGTGTAAGCAAGACGACATCCGCAGCGTGCACCTGCACTAGTCTCACCGCGCTTCCTCAGTCACTGCTTGACTGAAGTCAGTGTCGGTCCACGCCACTCTGACCAAGTTCGCCCGCACATATTCTTGCGCGAACTATTATTTTGTACTTTAATATTTTAGTTAATAGTGGAAAAGCTCCGCTAGTGGAATTGTTGTCAACAACTCGTTTTAGTGCAGGATTTAACCCCACATTAGGGGTTTCCTGTTTCCTCACTCTTCTTCTTTACGCTACCCTTACTGCGCCGCTGACCGTCACCATTGCAAGCTTGCCCTCTCTGCGCGCTTCCTAGCCGGAGAAGAATACTGGGCACAGAACATCCTCACAAACGCAGACCACCCTCACAACCGGCATATTATTAAGGGAAGTACGTTGCTATAGAGGTGTAATCAGATCGGCCGTACATCCACGACCTATAAATTTGTTGTGCTCACCTTATGGCCCCGAACGATTAATATACCAATTCATATCGAGACTACCTGTTTCATTTAACTATCCAAACTAGGCAGGGACGAAACCAGGTAGGTGTCACAATAGCTAGGCCTAAAAACACGCAGGAGCGGTTCTTGCGTCTAGTTCTTGTTGTTTGTTCTAGGTTAATTCTCAAATAAAGTGTACCTACATTTGCGAAAAAACAATTAATTTAATTTAACTCACACGCACATTTTTATCTGTTATTATTTAATAACATCATTGTAAAGGCAAAATATTATACTGTAAAATTAGTCTAGTTTTGTCCACATCATTGCTTTCCATCAGGTGAGATCGTGGTCAAACGATTGCCTAGTCCGTAATTAAAAAATACTACTGTATAATAAATCCCCCACGTAGTCAGTTTAACTTAATTTGTTGTCTGAAACTTGCATGATTCAGCATTTCATTTGAGAAATATATAGAATCGAGGGACAGGAGGTGAGGGGTGGGAGCGGGGGGGCTGCCCCTTGGTCCCCCCTCCCCCCTCAGGCAACTCAGCTTACTAGATATTTCAGTACCGACGTATAAAGTAAAAAAAAACAGTTTTAAGTTTATTTAAAATCTTCAGTTTAATTTTCATTTGGGCGTATGTGTACTCATGTTCAAACCTAACCTACCCAAGTTTTTGTAGTCATACATAACATCTTCAATCTTTCTGGCGAAAGCAGCGGAAAAAACACATTCTACTAATTTTTAATTTTATTTACGGCGAGGAAACAGTCGATTTTTATTAAACTTAAAACTGAAATATCTCATAAACTAATCATATATAATAGTGGGACGGATCACCCGCGCGATCACTCGAAATCGTTTACGGCGTCGTCGGGCGTACGCCTGGGTTACCCGAAAAATAGTAGGGGAGGGGAGGCATTGTATCAAATTGGCTGTGTTCACTTACACGCTCGAATCATCCGTGCGATTATCGCTCGATCATCCGGAGATAGTGAACGACTTTGGACGTCCACATACAACTGACAACTGTCAAGTGTCAGTTTCATACTATTCCTCCCCTCCACTACTATTTTTCGGATGACCCAGGCGAACGCCCGGACGACGGCGTGAACGATTTCGAGTGTACGCGCCGGTGATCCGTGCGTCCTCGAACGTTTATGTGAACGGGCCCACTGACACTTGACAGTTGTCAGTTCTATGTGGACGTCCAAAGCCGTTATGATCTACGAATAAATATTGGTTATGATCGAGCGATATTCACACGTGTGATTCGAGCGTAGTAAGTGAACGCACCCCAGTACACATACACAAAACGTTTTTTAAAAAAAACTAACATCATTTCAACACTGCACGAATTTTAGAATATGAATATTATAAATGTTATGCATTACAACAAAACAAGTATTATGTGTTGAATAAAACATACAGCGTTTAGGTGAAGAAGCTGTCTATGAATCTCTTCTTAAACCAATAAAAGCTTAAAACCTCTTCACCCCATAGAGTAACTGGAGTGGCTATAAGGTTTATAAGCCATATTATTCGTTATATGTTGCTATTATGCAGCTAGCAACCATTTATTGTTTCATTTTTGATTAATTTTTGAACATAGTGTTGTGACAATTTGATACTCTGAAAATAAATCGATATTGTTTGAAGATCAATCTGTTATCGATTTAAACAGAATTGTCGAGTGTAAGCCTTGTGTTAGTGTCATAAGTAGATCAGTACATGTATCTGAACTATTTTAGTATTTAAATTATTTAATGACAAGGACATCAAATTAAACTTGTGTTTTACGACTTTATCTTGGAAACTATTGATCCTAGACTAGTAGTTTATTTACAGAAGTGATAGATCCAATCGATATCTTCGTTTTGGATGATAACTGTCAAACTAAAAATGACTATAACTTGAAAACTATTGATCCTAGACTAGTAGTTTCTTGACAGAAGTGATAGCTCTCATCGAGATCTTCATTTTATATGACAGCTGTCACACTTAAAAGGGCTTTATTTTGGAAACTATTGATCCTGTAGACTAGTAGTTTCTTTACAGAAGTGATAGATCGCATCGAGATCTTCATTTCATATGACAGCTGTCAAACTTAAAAGGTCTTTATCTCGGACCGTATTGATGCTAGACTAGTAGTTTCTTTACAGAAGTGATAGATCCTATCGATATCTTCGTTTTGGATGATAGCTGTCAAACTATAAATGACTATAAGTTGAAAACTATTGATCCTAGACTAGTAGTTTCTTGACAGAAGTGATAGCTCTCATCGAGATCTTCATTTTATATGCCAGCTTTCAAACTTAAAAGGGCTTTATTTTGGAAACTATTGATCCTATAGACTAGTAGTTTCTTTACAGAAGTGATAGATCGCATCGAGATCTTCATTTCATATGACAGCTGTCAAACTTAAAAGGCTTTATAGCGGAAACTATTGATCTGTAGTAGTTTCTTTGCTTTAGCTGTCATTCAAAACCAAGATATTGATAAGTTCTATCATTTCTGTAAGGAAATTATTATTCTAGTATCGTTAGTTTCAGAGTTATATCCCTTTTAAATTTGACAGCTGTCATCCAAAAAGAAGACATTGACGAGATCTATTACTTCTGTAAAAAATACTATTCTAGGATCGTTACTTTAAGATTTATAGGCCATTTAAGTCATTCAAAACGGAGATATCGAAGAATTCGATCACTTCTGTAAAGAACTACTAGTCCAGGCTCAATAGTTTCCGAGTTATATCCCTTATAAGTTTGACAGATTTCACCCAAAACGGAGATATAGATGAGATCTATCACTTCTATTATTATTATTATTAATATTATAAGTGATAGGAATATTAATTATTATTAATAATAGGTCACTTAAAGTTGGTGATTGATGATTTTAAAGATGCGGTTAACAAATAAATCGTAGCGGCCACTAAAGTCTGGACATCCATTTTCATAAATGCGCTCTGACGTCATAAAGGTATCACAGATAGTACATAAAGATTTTATAAAATCGATACATAGTAATAGTCTTTCGATCTGATAAATTGTTGTTTGGGTCGCATCACTATGAGGTTGGCCATTCTTAATTCATTGTTTGTTTCGTTGCTATGCGTCATGGACGTTGTGACATGACAAGTCCTGTCTATTAGACATTTCCTTCGCCATTGCTTCACCCCAGCAAGTTTTACACTGCAACGCTGTATGTTTTATTCAACACATATTAAATGTTTTGTTGTAATGCATAACATTTATATTATGTGCCTTTCTAAAACATACAGCGTTTAGGTGAAGACGTGTTTGATATCTGCTGGTGAAATGTAAAAACAAACGCTATGTGATAATCTGAAACATTTTAATTAAATATGACATCATTCTTCTGAAATGTCTTCTGTAATCAACAAAAATTAATCTTTATCCATTCATAAAGATGAATCACCAAAAAAATATTTATTAAATTCTTGGTGTATAAACTGGAGATCTTCTAGCAAATACAAAGGTTCTGGTTTTGCTAGAATTCAGCCTGACATCCCTAGTAAACCATGGTTTGCACGGTGGCACTTCAACAAGCTTTTTACATTTTTCATCATTCGTATGAGGCTGGGTCACTGTTGTATCCCTACTCATTTGCAAAAGATTCATGTTAAAGATTCTTCAATATGTGAATGTGGTCTTGATGAAGGAGATCTCAATCATATTTTCTTTTCATGTCCGCTACTGAATCATTTCTCATTCTTTCAGTCTCTTATTTCACTAGAAGTTTCATTGCCAACTCATATAACAGAACTTTTATCATCCAATAGTCGTAATATATATATGTCTTTAGTTCAATTCCTTTCATTAAATAATCTGAAACTTTAAGTATTTGTGTATATTGTAGTTTTATAAATTATAGTTCATATGTATTTATATATATTTAATTCATTTATGTATGTAGTTCTCCTATGTTTGTAAAATTCATCATATTAATCTGGTCTTGTTAACGTTTCTAAATTTCTTGTACTAGTAAATTATCTATAAACTTTTTGACGCGAAGCTACATGACTCTGGCAGAAATGTCAAAAAGACAATTGCCACAAATAAAAAAAAAAAAAAAAAAACTGTAAAAAATGGCCAATACAGCGGCCAAACGAATTCAAAAGGAATTAAAGGAGTTTATGAACAGTGAAGAGGTAGAGGTACACCCTTTTTTACTTCTATATAGTGTAACGGAAACGTTACATAAATAATAAGTAAGTAGTTAATATAAGTAGTTTTGGATATGATTGTGCGTACCTCTGAGATAACGGTGAATCAATAGGTGTAAGCAAGACGACATCCGCAGCGTGCACCTGCACTAGTCTCACCGCGCTTCCTCAGTCACTGCTTGACTGAAGTCAGTGTCGGTCCACGCCACTCTGACCAAGTTCACCCGCACATATTCTTGCGCGAACTATTATTTTGTACTTTAATATTTTAGTTAATAGTGGAAAAGCTCCGCTAGTGGAATTGTTGTCAACAACTCGTTTTAGTGCAGGATTTAACCCCACATTAGGGGTTTCCTGTTTCCTCACTCTTCTTCTTTACGCTACCCTTACTGCGCCGCTGACCGTCACCATTGCAAGCTTGCCCTCTCTGCGCGCTTCCTAGCCGGAGAAGAATACTGGGCACAGAACATCCTCACAAACGCAGACCACCCTCACAACCGGCATATTATTAAGGGAAGTACGTTGCTATAGAGGTGTAATCAGATCGGCCGTACATCCACGACCTATAAATTTGTTGTGCTCACCTTATGGCCCCGAACGATTAATATACCAATTCATATC
The DNA here is from genome assembly GCA_946251855.1 of Alsophila aescularia. NCBI lineage: Eukaryota > Metazoa > Arthropoda > Insecta > Lepidoptera > Geometridae > Alsophila > Alsophila aescularia. The sequence continues at coordinate 105,354,540 of OX276373.1, forward strand.
GAGACTACCTGTTTCATTTAACTATCCAAACTAGGCAGGGACGAAACCAGGTAGGTGTCACAATAGCTAGGCCTAAAAACACGCAGGAGCGGTTCTTGCGTCTAGTTCTTGTTGTTTGTTCTAGGTTAATTCTCAAATAAAGTGTACCTACATTTGCGAAAAAACAATTAATTTAATTTAACTCACACGCACATTTTTATCTGTTATTATTTAATAACATCATTGTAAAGGCAAAATATTATACTGTAAAATTAGTCTAGTTTTGTCCACATCATTGCTTTCCATCAGGTGAGATCGTGGTCAAACGATTGCCTAGTCCGTAATTAAAAAATACTACTGTATAATAAATCCCCCACGTAGTCAGTTTAACTTAATTTGTTGTCTGAAACTTGCATGATTCAGCATTTCATTTGAGAAATATATAGAATCGAGGGACAGGAGGTGAGGGGTGGGAGCGGGGGGGCTGCCCCTTGGTCCCCCCTCCCCCCTCAGGCAACTCAGCTTACTAGATATTTCAGTACCGACGTATAAAGTAAAAAAAAACAGTTTTAAGTTTATTTAAAATCTTCAGTTTAATTTTCATTTGGGCGTATGTGTACTCATGTTCAAACCTAACCTACCCAAGTTTTTGTAGTCATACATAACATCTTCAATCTTTCTGGCGAAAGCAGCGGAAAAAACACATTCTACTAATTTTTAATTTTATTTACGGCGAGGAAACAGTCGATTTTTATTAAACTTAAAACTGAAATATCTCATAAACTAATCATATATAATAGTGGGACGGATCACCCGCGCGATCACTCGAAATCGTTTACGGCGTCGTCGGGCGTACGCCTGGGTTACCCGAAAAATAGTAGGGGAGGGGAGGCATTGTATCAAATTGGCTGTGTTCACTTACACGCTCGAATCATCCGTGCGATTATCGCTCGATCATCCGGAGATAGTGAACGACTTTGGACGTCCACATACAACTGACAACTGTCAAGTGTCAGTTTCATACTATTCCTCCCCTCCACTACTATTTTTCGGATGACCCAGGCGAACGCCCGGACGACGGCGTGAACGATTTCGAGTGTACGCGCGGGTGATCCGTGCGTCCTCGAACGTTTATGTGAACGGGCCCACTGACACTTGACAGTTGTCAGTTCTATGTGGACGTCCAAAGCCGTTATGATCTACGAATAAATATTGGTTATGATCGAGCGATATTCACACGTGTGATTCGAGCGTAGTAAGTGAACGCACCCCAGTACACATACACAAAACGTTTTTTAAAAAAAACTAACATCATTTCAACACTGCACGAATTTTAGAATATGAATATTATAAATGTTATGCATTACAACAAAACAAGTATTATGTGTTGAATAAAACATACAGCGTTTAGGTGAAGAAGCTGTCTATGAATCTCTTCTTAAACCAATAAAAGCTTAAAACCTCTTCACCCCATAGAGTAACTGGAGTGGCTATAAGGTTTATAAGCCATATTATTCGTTATATGTTGCTATTATGCAGCTAGCAACCATTCATTGTTTCATTTTTGATTAATTTTTGAACATAGTGTTGTGACAATTTGATACTCTGAAAATAAATCGATATTGTTTGAAGATCAATCTGTTATCGATTTAAACAGAATTGTCGAGTGTAAGCCTTGTGTTAGTGTCATAAGTAGATCAATACATGTATCTGAACTATTTTAGTATTTAAATTATTTAATGACAAGGACATCAAATTAAACTTGTGTTTTACGACTTTATCTTGGAAACTATTGATCCTAGACTAGTAGTTTATTTACAGAAGTGATAGATCCAATCGATATCTTCGTTTTGGATGATAACTGTCAAACTAAAAATGACTATAACTTGAAAACTATTGATCCTAGACTAGTAGTTTCTTGACAGAAGTGATAGCTCTCATCGAGATCTTCATTTTATATGACAGCTGTCACACTTAAAAGGGCTTTATTTTGGAAACTATTGATCCTGTAGACTAGTAGTTTCTTTACAGAAGTGATAGATCGCATCGAGATCTTCATTTCATATGACAGCTGTCAAACTTAAAAGGCTTTATAGCGGAAACTATTGATCTGTAGTAGTTTCTTTGCTTTAGCTGTCATTCAAAACCAAGATATTGATAAGTTCTATCATTTCTGTAAGGAAATTATTATTCTAGTATCGTTAGTTTCAGAGTTATATCCCTTTTAAATTTGACAGCTGTCATCCAAAAAGAAGACATTGACGAGATCTATTACTTCTGTAAAAAATACTATTCTAGGATCGTTACTTTAAGATTTATAGGCCATTTAAGTCATTCAAAACGGAGATATCGAAGAGTTCGATCACTTCTGTAAAGAACTACTAGTCCAGGCTCAATAGTTTCCGAGTTATATCCCTTTTAAGTTTGACAGATTTCACCCAAAACGGAGATATAGATGAGATCTATCACTTCTATTATTATTATTATTAATATTATAAGTGATAGGAATATTAATTATTATTAATAATAGGTCACTTAAAGTTGGTGATTGATGATTTTAAAGATGCGGTTAACAAATAAATCGTAGCGGCCACTAAAGTCTGGACATCCATTTTCATAAATGCGCTCTGACGTCATAAAGGTATCACAGATAGTACATAAAGATTTTATAAAATCGATACATAGTAATAGTCTTTCGATCTGATAAATTGTTGTTTGGGTCGCATCACTATGAGGTTGGCCATTCTTAATTCATTGTTTGTTTCGTTGCTATGCGTCATGGACGTTGTGACATGACAAGTCCTGTCTATTAGACATTTCCTTCGCCATTGCTTCACCCCAGCAAGTTTTACACTGCAACGCTGTATGTTTTATTCAACACATATTAAATGTTTTGTTGTAATGCATAACATTTATATTATGTGCCTTTCTAAAACATACAGCATTTAGGTGAAGACGTGTTTGATATCTGCTGGTGAAATGTAAAAACAAACGCTATGTGATAATCTGAAACATTTTAATTAAATATGACATCATTCTTCTGAAATGTCTTCTGTAATCAACAAAAATTAATCTTTATCCATTCATAAAGATGAATCACCAAAAAAATATTTATTAAATTCTTGGTGTATAAACTGGAGATCTTCTAGCAAATACAAAGGTTCTGGTTTTGCTAGAATTCAGCCTGACATCCCTAGTAAACCATGGTTTGCACGGTGGCACTTCAACAAGCTTTTTTCATTAAAATAAAAATAAATATAAACTAAATAGGACAAAATTTAAAGGATAATACATCAGATTTATCCTTGTATACTAAAATAACTGGACGACAGTAGAATTTTTTAAAGGTGAATTCACTGCGCCAGTTTCCTCTCTCTAGAATTTCTTCCACTGGTCTATTTTCAAGCCAGCCTCTGGAAGCCACAGCTGCACGTATGCTACCCGGAGACATTTACATGATAGTGAAGTCTTTGTTCGTTAGCTTCTGCATATTTTTGAATGACTTTGTCGACAAACTCTACATTGAGGTCCCGATGGAGATCGTCATTTCTTATGTACCAAGGAGCATTTACAATTTCCCGCAGTACCTTATTCTGGAATCGTTGTATAATTTACGTATTGCTTTGTTTGGTGCAGCCCCACAGCTGTATACCATAAGTCCAAACTGGCATTAGGACTTGCTTATATAACAACAGTTTGTTGTGAATTGACAGCTCTCTAAGCTGTCAATTCACAACGAACTGTCTTCCAAGCAGCCAATACATTCTTATAAATCTTATTTCTAGTTCTTCTTTTTTTTTCTTGACGTTAGCTTTCCAGCGTAGCTTTGCATCAAGCGTCATACCGAGATACTTAGCTGTATTCTCGTACGGGATTAGTTTATGATTGACATAAACTGGAGAATACTGGTGTTGTTTGTTGCTAAAGTCAATGTGTATAGATTTGGACTCATTAAGTTTAATCCTCCATTTTTTTGTCCAGTCGTGGACTTGATTGACAGCCACTTGAACCTTCTCTGTTGCTTCTGCGTGTGAAGTTCCTACAGCCATTATGGCTGTGTCGTCCGCAAAAGTCCCAATGGTGTTGCTTTCTAATTCGGGAATATCACAGGTGTATAGTAGGTACAGGACCGGACCCAAAACACTTCCTTGTACTCTCCAGCTTTTATTTCCTTTAAATCTGAGTGGGCATCTTCTTGTCTTATTCTAAATACTCTGTATGATATATACGATTCTAGAATATCCGCGTAATGTCTTGGTAGCATATTTCTCAGTTTATTTATAAGACCTTCATGCCATACTTTGTCAAAAGCTTGTGCTACTAAGAAAACCGTAGAACACACTCTTTTATCTTCAAGAGCTTTCTCGATGTTATTTGTGATTCTGTGCACTTGATCTATGGTTGAGTGCTTTTCTCGAAACCCAAACTGATAGTCTGGAATAAGATTCCTGTTATCTATGATTGGTTTTAGTCTTTTGAGCAATAACTTTCAAATAGCTTTGACATTATAGGCAGCAAGGAGATCGGTCTGTATGAAGTTGTTTCAAGCGGCGGTTTTCCAGGCTTTGCTATCATTATTACTTCTGGAACTTTCCATAGGTCTGGTGCATGCTTTAATCGTAAAGCGGCATTTATTAGGGTTGTTATCTTGACAATACCCTTTCTTGGCATATTATGAAGTAATTCCTCTGAAATTAGATCATACCCAGGTGATTTTCACTGACTGATACTTACTACTTACTAGCGTAGCGCTACTTACGCTGTCTTTATATAGTTTAGCATTAGTTGCTGTCCTCCGTGAAGCGTCTTATCATGAGCTTCAGCCACTAACAATTTAGTTAAAGGTGAGTCATGAGGCAAAACGATGGGAGTCTTTGTTTGATCTTCCAAATTAGAGTTCTTCAAACGACCAGTTATTCTAATTATGTCTTTATCGTCTAAATAAGGGCATAATATTCTGAGTTTGCTTCCTTTCTTTATTACTGTTTTTTCTTCCTTTAACTCTTTATACTCTTCTCCAAATTCTTCAACTTGGGCCTTTCTTATGCGACATTGCAAAGCTTCATCAATTTCGTAGGTATTTTCGTACCTTACGTAGGTATGGTGTCTTTCGAGTCTTCTTTAACCACCTTCTACAGTAGGCAACGACTCTCAACAACTTCTGAAGCGATGAATATCTTAGGAACAGGGAATCGTCCGAAACTTCTCCCAAATGTGTTCGGATAGACTCTTCTTCGTTTGTGTGTAAGTCCATTGGTCTATTATAAATTACTTGGTGTTCTCTCAAAAAACTCGGTCCTGAAAACCACAAGTCACAAGTTTTCAGCCAATGAGGACGGTAAGACGCCTCTTGAAGCACAATCTGCTGGGTTTTGCTTGCTTGCGACATGGGACCCCTGAGGCGATTCTAGAGTAGTGATAATCTCGGATACTCTATTGCCTATAAACGTTTTCCAGCGGCTCGGGTGACTATTCAGCCAAGCCAGTACTATTGTGGAATCCGTCCAAGCATGCACCTTATCTTTTTGAATTTTCAGCACCTCTGACGTTTCAGCTAGCAGTCGTGTCAACAAGACTGTACCGCACAACTCCAAACGAGGGATGCTAATTTGTTTCATCGGTGTTGTTGCCACTCTTGTTTTTGCTACAACAAGAGAAGTTGTGATGTTATTCGTACTATCAATGATTCTAATATAAACCGCCGCGGCGTACGCGCTACGGGACGCATCACTAAATCCGTTGTTCTTAGTACCCAGCCATCGTGGGATCTGTACCTTGGAAAACTCAGCTAACTCAGCACGATAAGTATTCCACTCTTCTTTTAATTCGTGAGATATTGGTTCATCCCAGCTTACACCTGTCAACCACTGCCTTTGAATAAACATCTTAGCTACAATCACACTAGGTGCTGCCCAACCTAACGGGTCAAATAGTCTTGCAATTTCTGATACTATTTTTCTTTTTGTTTCAGGTCCAGTCGTCGGGGTGAGTTGCACTGCGTACTTGAACATATCTTCGCTTCTACTCCAGGTAAGTCCTAAAACTTTAATAGTACTGTCCAATTTTATTTCTAGTTCTTCTCTATCTGTTCTATTTTCAACTTTATTGCTTTCATTTGTTTGATTGTCCTTGTCAGTACATAGTGATACTTGCTTAAAAAGATCCCTGTCATTGCTATTCCATTTCTGTAGTTTGAATCCTCCTTGATCTAATAATTCTCGCGTTTCTTTAAAAACTTCAAAGCCTTTCTGTACTGTAGAGCAGCTGGTCATCAGATCATCCATGTAGAAGCAATTCAAGACCCGTTCCCTAGCAAGAGGGTATTGAGCTCCATCATCGAAAGCAACCTGATGTAGCGTCCTGACTGCCAAGCATGGAGCGGCTGCAGTTCCGAAAGTGACAGTAAGAAGTTCATAATCCTTGATTTCATCAGTAGGATCTTCTCTCCACATAATGCGTTGATACAAGTTGGCATCAAATTCAGTCACCAGCACTTGGCGATACATTTTTACAATGTCAGCGACCAAGGCAATGGGATAGGTTCTCCATTGCAACACGATATGTCGAAGATCGGCTTGAAGAGTTGGTCCAACTATCAGTGCGTCGTTTAAGGACACTCCCTGTTTGTTTGGTTCTGATGCATTAAACACTATTCTTATGCGCGTGGTGGATTTATCTTCTCTCACAATGGCGTGGTGTGGGAGGTAAACCGCTTCTGCTGACTTATCGCAGTCTCTAACTGGTCTCACATGCCCCAACCGTAAGTATTCGTTGAGAACATCATCATACCTTTCCTTAAGATAAGAATCCTTACCCAATCTTCTCTCTAATGATTTTAGTCTTTTTACAGATATTTCTCTGGAATCACCATTCTTGCCGAGCGGATTCTCGTCGTGAAATGGTAAGTTCACTACATATCGTCCTTCCTTTGTTCTTTTAGTAGTATTTTCGTAAATCTTTTCACATTTCTGTTCTTCTTCACTTAACATTTTCTTCGCACAATAGAAGGTACTCTCTTCTACTTCCCAAATTTTACTACTGCTATGCCTTTATTTTTATAATTGCTTAAAGCTCTTTTAATTACATTATGTATTTCCTTTTGCAAGTTAATAGCTCTTTCCATCTCTCTTTTTTGATATAAATTTATTTAAAACACAAAAACTTAGAATATTTTTATAATGTTCAAAACACGAAAATTTTACGTGTTTGGAATATATGAACCTCGGACCAAAAAAGTTCTTAACTAATGCATGCAAAATATTCTAAGTCCCAATTCACAAATTGAAAATATTACAAGTTAAGTTTTACTTTAATTTCTTCAGAGTTCATTTCTTCAAACACATTAAGTTCAATTTCGCTTGATATATGAGAAAGTACTTACAGTTTGTCCAGGCACTTAACTTGACTTTATTCACTTGCTGTCACTGTCGTGTCGACTGTCAATTTACAACACTGCAACACTTTTGCAGCACTTTTTCTCCACTCCGGATTATTCCGGAATCCGGACTCCGGATATGACTTCAAACTCGCGCTGATATGGATGTTTGCTCAGAATGCTGAGCTTGCTAGCTGGCTCTGATGAGCTGGCTCCAATTGCTGAGCTTGTGTTAGGCGCGATTGCTGAGTAAGTGCGCTCTGATGAGTATTCTCGAAGTAGGCGTTGATCGCCGAGCTCGCCAGCTAGCTCTAATGAGCTGGTCGAGCAGTTTCCTTCCACCACTCCTCAGCTGCTATGTCCGCGTGGCGGACGAATAGCACCCAAATCTAGTGCCACGTACTCCTTGTGCAGCGATCCACTGCGAGTAAGGGGGAGGTCTAACTACAAAACTATTTTTCACCTTAGTTGACCTGAGTTGACCTAAAGTTGACCTGAGTTGACCTAAAGTTGACCTGAGTTGACCTGAGCACGTCCGGCTTCTAAGGACCATGTGCAGAGTAGTGATATCGCGAAGGGTAAATAAAACACCTTGTGTACGTAGTTATGCATCCCGGCACCATCCTTATCAGCGCATAGCGCCCGGTCGCCCACACAATTCCGCTTAATTTAACGGGTGAGGTGTTCAATTTTCTTTTTTTTCGAGTTTTTGATCGTAAGTGTACAGCACTGGGTGGTACATTTATTAAAGTGGCTTTTAAATTTGTATTAGTGATCTGCTTCAAAACATTATCACGGCGGATTTCTATGCACTCAGATCTCTTTCCACACACAATTTGCATAGTTTATTCAGAATTTTTGTATACGGGTGTGCCTGGCCCAAATGTTTTGGATATTTTGTCAAAAAGACTGTTAGGGTTAAGTTCTTGGGGGTTCTCAGCAGCCCAGTTTACTAGTATCTGTAAACCTGCCTGTTGCATTTGTTTCTGTTCAAGAATGGCATTAGATAACCCTGCTAGCACCTGATCTGTATTTGCTAAGTAGTCTTTGGAAGTATTTAGATGACAAAGTTCATCATTAACTTTTAGTGCTATAAAGCCTGGAGTAGCACCAAGAGATTGCAATGCTTTTTTTGTACCTAATGCCCTTCCAGGCTGCAGAATCAAATTGCTGGAGTCGATTTAGAGTAGCTAGCCGTTCTTTATCAGCCGCTGGTATTATTTTGTTGTCATCAAAGTCTGTATTCAATTCTCCTAGACTAAGGTTAGGAATTGCAGCTGATGCTGGATTTCGAAGATAGTTTATCTCGGGGCTAGGTGTTTGATTCTGATTCATATTTGACTGTGCAAGTGCGCTCATATAATGAGTTAGGTAATTCACCTGAGCAATGAGGGTGTCAATGCGAGGGTCGTCGCAACTCGTGTTTGACGTCATCCGCCGTACTCGCTTGTTAGGAGGTGGAGATGAAATACCTACTTCGTCAGAAGATTCCGACGATGACGAATTACCCTCGGAGGTGAAGCGTTGTCGAGGTTCTTTTGAAGTATTTTCTTGCGAACCAGTCGCAACCGGTTCGGTGTAACTTGTACTCGTCTGAGCACTCATTTTCTTTCGTAATAACACCGAATTTCACTTAATAACTTTTATATCACTGTATGTGAATTCAACATAAAATCACTTAGCGTTAGTGGTTTTATAATAAATATTATAAAACCACTAGCACTAAGTGATTTTATGATATATTTTATTTTATTTCGGCAATTTGAAAAACTTTTGCACGTTAGTCGAAGAGTTTTCAAAAACGCTATGAAACTTGACAGTGACAGCGTGGTAATCGGTGCTCTAGCTGGTGAGTGATTGGTCAAAAGCTGACGTACCATAGACTATCTGGTAAGGTTTTAAGCATTTTATTGGTCTAAGAAGAGATTCATAGACAGCTTCTTCACCTGTTCGCGGTTTCAAGTCTCCTGCAAAAATGATGTGCTCAGGCATTCAGGCCACAGGGCTCACATCTTGGGCCTCTGTTCTTTTTGATTTTTATAAATGACCTGTGTTCTAACTTCCAGTTTCAAAATGTTCGCAGACGATTTAAAGGTCTACAGAGTAATACATTCAGACGATGAAATGAAATTCGTTGCATAATGATCTGAATATTATAAGTCTCTGGTGCTTTAAAAACTAGATGATTCTTAATACATCGAAATTCTTTCACATTAACTTCACGCGAAAAAGAGTTTTAGGTGATGCAATATATTCTATTGACAGCATACCGGTAAGCGAAGTGTCAAGCATGCGTGACCTGAGCGTGAGTGTTATTGTGCATTAAAAGTTACACTGAACATATTGACCATATAGTTAACGAGTCAATTTATTATAAAATACAAAAAATCTGGATCCAAAATTATTGACTACTAGCTGTACCCACGGCTTCACATGCGTGGTCTTTTCTTTAGGTTCAAAGTACCATAATGTGCTATTCCAGGACCAATACACCAACATTTGATCAAAATTTCTTCAGCCGTCAAAAATACTTTTATCACTTGCTTGGTATCTAACTCACCGGATTGAGATACCAATTAAACCAGTTTTTAAATCAAACCCTAAGCTATCTAGCAATGATAACCGCATTGCAATCGGTCCAGTAGTTTTTACGTAATGCGTGAATAAACAAACATACACACAAACAGAAACAAAGACACTATTCAAAAAAAAAAAAAAACTATAGCTTTTTTAAGCACCCAAGAGCATTTTTTATTTATCTTCTTTGTACAGCCTCTTTAGTACCTGTTGCTTTATTATAAGTATAGATATATGACTGTGTCAATTTGCATCAAAAAAACCGTCCAGTAGTTTCAGCGTGATACGCCCTATCTTGCGGAAACCCTTTCAATTGTCGCGATGAAAATATACAATGTCCTACCTCGTAGTATGAACTCAAATCATACCAAGCTTCACTTGAATTCATTCAGTAATTTCGGTGCGATGCGCGGTCAAGATACGTTCAAACAGACAGACAAAAATAAAAAGTAAAACAGTTTTGGCTTAAGTATCAAATATAGAGAACCATCCAGAAAATATTATTTATTACTTCATTATTAACATAACTTTTGACCCATATCCCGCAGAATCCTTTTACTTTTTCGGGATAAAACGTGTCCTCAAATTTAACCCATCATATAACTTAAGACGGTGCCAAGTTGCATCAAAACCCGTCCTTAGTTTCAGCGTGGTACTTGTTCTTTTAAATAAGTTTCAACCCCTATCCTGCGAGAACCCATAAATTTTCCAGGATGTTAAGTATCCTATATCCTACCTCCTAGTATGAACTCAAATCATACCAAGTTTCATTAGAATTCATCCAGTAGGATGCGCGGCCAAGATACAGACAGACAGACATAGAGACAAAAATGAAAAACATATAGTTTAGGCTTCATTATCGAACATAGAGGAACCTACAAAAAATGTTCACAATATCTAGAATTTAGACCCATATCCTGCAAGAACCCTTTATTTTTTCGAGATGAAAGTATCCAAAATTTTCACCTATCTTCTAAACTATGTCTTTGCCAAGTTGCATCAACATCCGTTACATCCGTCCACTAGTTTCAGCGTGCTAAGTGTTCTTTTAAATAATTTTCCACCACAAGTTTCAGGAACCCTTTAATTTTTCGGGATGAAAAGTATCCAATGTCCTATTTAGAAGTATGAACTCAAATCATACCAAGTTTCATTTTAATTCATGGAGTATTTTCGGAGTTAGCACTGCCAAGATACAGACAGACGGACAGATAAAAAAATACAGTTTTGGCTTTAGTATTGAACAGCATCCAAAAAACTTTACAGAATAACTTCAATTTACAGAATTTGGGACATTATCCCGCAGGAACTCATTATTTTTTCGGGATAAAAAGTATCCTCAATTTTAACCCATCGTATGACTATGCCAAGTTGCATCAAAATCCGTCCAGTGGTTTCAGTTTCAGTAGTAGTGTTTTTTAAATAACTTTAAACCCCAATCCTGCGGGAACCCTTTAATTTTTTGGGATGAAAAGTAGCTTATGTCCTACCTCGTAGTATGAACTCAAATCATACCAAGTTTAATTTAACTTCATTCAGTAGTTTCGGCGTGATGTCTAGCCAAGATACAGACAGACAGACAGACAGACAGACATAAATGAAAAAAATATGCAGTTTTGGCTTCAGTATCGAATATAGAGTGCCCTCCAAAAATAATAATTCAAAATATCTTCAATGTACAGAATTGGATCCGTTACAGTTTTGTTATAAGTATAGATGAGCTGACAGCCCGCAAAAATATTCACACTAATATTATAAAGGCGAAACTTTGTATGTATGTGTATGTTTGATACTTATTCACGCTTAAACGGCTGTACAGTTTTGGATGAAATTTGGTATGGATGTAGCTTATATTCTGGATTAACCACGTAGGCTACTACTTATTCCGGAAAAATGCACGGTTCCTGAGGGACGCGGGAGAAACCGCGGTGCACAGCTATTATTTATATATTTATATTTACTACGGACTAGGCAATCGTATATTATACAGTTTTGGCTTCAGTATTGAATATAAAACACCATCCAAAAACAATTTCAAAATATCTTCAATGTACATCATTGGTTTTATAAGTACAGATAACTAGATGATTCGCTTTATAACTGCTGGAGTCTAGACCAATGGGCAGGTCACTCGCCTGATGGTAAGCTTCACGACCATCTCATAATTCGCTTCTAAATAAAGCGAACAGTATCGCGAAGGAACTGAGGTTCGGTCTGTTGTCTAGTTCAAGTTCGAAAAAACCCAACATCCCCAGTGGGTAGTGATCAAATCCGAGTTAGATCTAAAAAGTTATCATAATGTCATCACCGTGTATATTTCGCAGCTTAATAAGTTATCAAATTGTTGAAAGTCATGTATGTTTTGTTTACTGTTGTAACATCTGCTTGTTAAATTTAAATTTAAGTAACTTAAATTATATGTTACAACTAGTTTGCATGCGGCGCGGCTGTGTAACCGTGAGTGGACGGCCACGGGTTAGTGTCAAAATCCCCAGACTACTACACGGATGTGTAACATTGAACGATGCAGTGGTTACTTGATACCGCTATTGAACTGTCTACTGGCCGGCCACTGCTACATGTATGTGTAATATTGACCGATGCAGTGGTTACTTGATACCGCTATTGAACTGTCTACTGGCCGGCCACTGCATGTTTAACATTCATATGTGTTTCTTGTTATGTTAATTCCTTTTGAAGACCTATTTACGGAATATTTGCAAAAAAAATTGTTCTAGGTTTTTTGAATGTATGATCAGAATCAGAATCAGAATCAGAATTATTTATTCACAAGAATGTAGTAATTTAGTAGATGGTAATAATAATTATAAAAGTCCAGTACATCCTACCATAACAATGGTGTGCAAACATATGTATACAAGAAAATATAATGATAATAAACAAGATTCAATAGTAAATTATAGGGTTTATTATTTAATTAATGTCAAATTAAAGTTAATGTCAAATTTAATCTAAAATTAAGTCAAGAGTTGCCAATTAGCAAGCATTAAATCAAGAATTTTAATATTAATTAATCACATTATGTTTAATTATTTTCCTTGTGTGTTTTCCTTGTCTTTTCCTATGATGTCTTAAACTATGTCCCAGATTATGCTTTTAAAGTAGTGATTGTGTACATGTTTGTATCTACATCTACCTCGTTAAAGATCTCATAACAATCTCCAAGAATAAAAGAAAATTGCATGGATAGTAAAATTCAAATGCATATCTCAACCACGGCCATTTTAACAACTCTATTCTCAACCACCGCCATTTTAACAACTCTATTGCTTCAAACAATACAAAAAAAATATTAGAAAAAAGTGTTGAGTAGGTACATAAAATTTACTCTTACAGGCTGAGTAATGGCGAATGCTATATGGTTTATTGCTAATACAGCACACGAGCATTTAAGAGTTTAAACAATAAAAGAAAACTTTGTAGAGAAGTCATACAAAATGAGACTCAGTTCATCGAAACCAAATCGAACCAAACGCCTGAAGAGGCATAATATACTGGAAAAATGCTGACGATGAGCTATCTCTTCTGTTCTGGGTTCAATGGAGCTCTGCACATACCATAATGTCAAAAAGAAGCCATCATATTTGTTCATAGCCTGGTCAAGGATGATTGCAGTTCAAAACGAGAAAGAATCTAAACTATAGTTAAACTGCCAAGCAAACGAGTGTAAAATAGCAAAATGCCGGATATGTATGATTCGGCATGTGATTTTCATATATTTGTTAAGTTTAGATCTTTGGTCCATTTTATGTCTGTGTATTCAGTAGGTACCATACAATAATAACACAAAGGGATTTTCTTGTAATGAGATTTAATATTCGTATTAACAAAAAGAAGTTGTTTATATTTGTACTTAGTTCTTGATGATCATGAAATACATCAATTACGATAGCAGGTCGCGGCGGGCGCCATGAAGCTGGAGCTGGTCAACGAGAGCTGGACGGAGCTGCAGGGTCAGATAGCGGGGCCAGCCGACACAGGCTACGAGGGCGGGCGCTTCCTGCTCGACATAAAGATACCGAAGAGGTATCCCTTCGACCCCCCCATGGTAACTCCAACTCACCGCTCTTAGAACCGCAGCTGGGCGTGCAAGAAGCAGAAGCAATTTCTATGGCGAACGTTTTTGGAATCATGCGCATCGATTTATAAAAACACTATTCTTCTTTTACAACGTTTCAAAAAGAACTCTGAAGCAACCTTTAAAACAAAGTGAATACACACACAAACACACCCTCACACACATATTGTAGTCAATGCTGCAAAGGTGAAACTTCCTTGTATCATTCTCTTTATTATAGACTATCTGTGGCCGTGGCTTCGCTCGCGTGGTCATTTCTATAGGTTAAAAGTACTCTATGTGCTATTCCAAAACCTACAATAAACATTTGATCAAAATTCCTAAAGCCGTTTAAAAGTTTTTATCGATTGCTCGGCATCTAATCATTGGATTACGACACTGTAAACTGCATCGCAATCGGTCTAATAGTTTTTACGTGATGCGCGAACAAACATACAGACAAACATACAGACAGACACGAATTTTAAAAATGTTTTATTCTTTTTCAGTAGCTCAGACCAATTCTTAAAATTATCTTCTTTGTTTCACTTTTACGTTATTATTGCCTATAGCTGTGCCCGCAGCGTTGCTCGCGTGGTAGTTTTTCTGGGATATAATGATCCTATGAATTATTCCAGTACCAAAAGTACCAATATAGGTACCTACCTACCTGTGTTAACAACCTTCAGTGGCGATCCGACATGGTCGTGATAGGTTAGAAGACGAAGGCGGGAGCGAAGCGTAGCGAGCATAAAGCCCCATTATAGCTAAGAACCATCTTGTTTACCTCAGCTTTGAAACCTGAAAACCCGCAGTTAAATTGGTCCATTCGTTTGAAAGATACGATTCTCACCCCCCCCCCTTTTTTAACTCCTCCCCCCTCCTTTTTTAACTCCTCCCCCCCCCTCCCATATAGCAAAGAAACACGATGAACCATCTCGATCACATCCTTATTAAAACATAAAAAACTGCATCAAATTTGGTCCTTTCATTTGGGAGCTCTGAACTTCACCATATTTTCCCCCCCCTCCCCCCTTATTATAGCTAAGACAAATCTTGTTTACCTCAGCTTTGAAACATAAAAAACCGCAGTTAAATTGGTCGATTCGTTTGAAAGGTACGATTCTCACCCCCTTTTTCTCGAAACTCCCCCCTTTTCTCCCCCCCCCCCCCCCTATAGCTAAGAACCATCTCGATTACATCAGTTTCAAACATAAAAACCGCATGAAAATCGGTCCATTTGTTGGAGATCAACGGTCCTAACCCCCATCTCCATCCCCCCTCCTCGCTCCCATTATAGCTAAGAACCATCTCGTTTACCTCAGCTTTCAGATATAAAAAACTTGCAGCTAAATCTGACCATTCGTTTAGACGCTACGATTCTCTCCCCCTTCCTCCCTCCCCCACCCCATATAGCAAAGAACCATCTTGATCACATTAGCTTTCAAACTAAAAACACCCCATCAACATCGGTCCATTCGTTTGGGAGCTTTTTTATGAGGATGCCACAAACAGACAGACACACACACACACACACACACACACACACGCACACACACACACACGCACACACGCACACACACACACACACACACACACACACACACACACACACTCACACCCTAAACTTATAACACCCGTCTCTTTGTTCGGGAGTTAAAAATGTAAAACAGTAAGCAGTTTATCGCTTTTTTATGAGGGAATGTAAATTATATATCATAATTTACTTCTTTTTTAAACATGCACTTCAGTAAATTTGGTAAAACTAACAAATTTACAAAGTAAAAAAAAAACAAAGTAAATTGACAGAATTCTTTTCTGTTTTTGAGTTTTTTCTAAATTATCTGAATTTGAATTATTGTGACCTATTTTGTTGTAACAATTTGACGGTTTAATTCAAGAAAAAAAAAGCATTGAAATTGTAAAAATAACGCATAAAATATGTAAATGCATAAAATTATGGAACAAAACATTTCAATAAGTGTGTGATTTCGACCCACGCACGTCTGGGTTGGCACGTCTCCCGCTAAACCAGACAGTATAGTGGTGAGACGGTCGAAATTATGATACCCCCATATTAATAATTGTTTTACCCCCTTACTTATAAAAAGTTATGCAATGATTAAGCAATGATTAGAAATTCCGCGCAGTACAAAATTGTACTGCGCAGAATTATTAATCATTGCATAACCATTGTATAACTTTTTATAAGTACCCCTTACTTAATAATGTTTTATTTATATTACATTAAAATTATCATAACTTTGAATACCTATCCCGCAGGAACCCTATATTTTTGGGGATAAAAAGAATCCATAATTTTAATACATCATATGTACTTTGACTGTGCCAAGTCACATCAAACTCTGACCAGTTGTTTCAGCGTAATATGTGTTCTTTTAAACCCTATCCTGCGGGAACTCATGATTTTTTCGGGATAAAAAGTATTCTAAATGTTAATCCATAACATAAGCTATGATTGTGCCAAGTTGCATCAAAATCCGTCTGGTAGTTTCAGCGTGATGCGTGTTCAAAGAGACAGACAGACAGACAGACAAAAATAAAAAAATAGATATAGAACATATAGATATATAGATATAGAAATATAGAATATAGATATATAGATATAGATAGATATAGATATAGAAAGAATAGAATTTAGCCCAGTTTTATTATAGTATAGATAGAAGATGAATGCCCCTGATAGAGTAAATATGTACTTAGTGCTTTTTTTATGACTTTCTCGCTTATCTTATATTTATATTTTGCTTAAAAAACATCTGATCTCATGTAATGGGGTATGCTTAAAACCAGCCCAGTGTAAACCGTATAGTCTGCGCAGTTTAGTGCTGAGCATATTTCCAAACAAGCTCAATATCACAGAGAAGATAATTACCGCGATAACGTGAAAACCCGTTCGGAAAGGAATGCATCTATCTACTGTAGTTTTTCTTAATTATTTCATGAAATGAAATTCCTTGCCGAAAACGTGGGACGTCAGTACGGCAATTGCCGTACGATTCCACGCAGATATCTTAACGCGGCGCGTAACGTGTCTTATTGGCAATAGAGAATAATGGCCCAGGTTGCCGCGAGACACGTTATCGTGGAAGATCAATGCACTACATTTAATTAATTTGTTTGATAGTAATAATTCACTTTTATTCTTATTCACTCGGAGAGGCGCCTGTCTGATATTTGATAAGTAATCGTTTTTATTGATACTTAACTAAAAGTTCAATTTAATTTTAGTCCTTTGATGTTTAAAAACATGCAGCAAAATTAAATTGTACTTTTTATTAGAAATCCTGTCTTGTACCATCGCGTCTACTAGTGCAAAATTGTGTTTCTTTTTGTCAGATATTAATTTATTACGTCGATCTCTACATAACCGACGTCAAGCGTCACCAGACGGAACTTAGGCGCCATGTCTACAGAAATCTCCCGCTTCATTCGTTCACTCACGAAAATCAACACAATGGGCAAGAAACTTATACTTAAATGCAATAACACTTTAAATGTCGATGCAAATCCGATGTGTAAATGGCCGCGTGGGCCGGCTTAGTGTAGCTCCACCACTTCTCGTGTCGAGGGTGCTGTGAGGACGAGCATATAGTTCAGGAAATGGGCAGATGCATTAGCTAGTGTACCAAAATGTAGTGATCGCCAACCGCCTGCCAGCGTACTGAATATGGGAACACCCCTTGTAGGCGAGGCCTCTGTCCACCAGTGGACGTGTTCCGGCTGATGATGATAATCTGATGTTTAGGGCTTTATCATTATTATAGAAAAGCTCCAAAAGTAGGTACCCAAAGAAAGCAAAGAAAAGAAAGACAAAAAATATTACAAAAGAATCATATAAGTATACAAAAAGGTTTACGCTGCGTGCTTGAATAATGAGTCGGGAGCGACACAAATAGTGTCGCTCCCGACTCAGCAAACGCTGATTTTCTGCCGGAACTTATTTATGACATAACGAACGCCTAATGCCATAAGAACTACAAAAAAATGACATAGGGAGTACAAAAAAAGCAATGGTGCTTGGTGTGGTTTCCAGAGATCCAAGATCTGGCACACGAACATTTTCGATGGCTACATCTGCCTGGACATCTTGAGAAACCAGTGGTCGGCGGCGATGACGCTGCGCACGGCGCTGCTCTCGATCCAGGCGCTGCTGTCGACCGCGGCGCCAAACAACCCGCACGACGACGTCACCAAGCAACACAATAAGAAGCAGGCGCTGTTCCTGCTGACGGCAAGGCACTGGACGAACGTGTACGCTGGCGGGCCGCACGTCTGCCCCGATTGCGACCAAAAGGTACCAAACTATTGTATATATTTTTAAATTGTAAATCAAAATTGTATCTCTATACTTATAAAATAAAACTGTAACAGGTCCAATTCTGTACATAGAAGATATTTTGTAACTTTTTTTTTGGAGGCTGTTTTGTGTTCCGTACTGAAGCCAAAACTGTTCCTGCGGGATAGGGGTCCAAAGATATGTTAACTTTGAAGAAATAAATCATATATTTTGGAGGGTGGGTACTCTATATTCGATACTGAAGCCAAAACTGTATATTTTTCAGTTTTTTTTCTGTCTTTCTATGTGTATCTTGACCGCCCATCACGCCGAAACAACTAAATGAATTCAAATGAAACTTGGTATGATATGAGTTCATACTACGAGGTAGGACATTTTTCTACTTTACGAGATACTTTTTATCCCAATATTTATCATGATTTCCTTGGGAGAGGGGATGAAAGTCAAAATGTGTACTTAGTTGTAATTCATTAACGCGTAGTCCGATTTCATTCATCATTTTTTTGTTAGATACGAGTAGGAGGTACCTAGTTCAGAAATTACAGACAGCAGAACCCTCAGTATTATGTCCAAATAAATTGAAACCCTAAATGTACAAGAACGTTTCAACGTACGGGTCAACTTAAGCTGGCCTTCAACTTTATTATATAGGATTAACGGTCACCGTAGATACAAACACAACCTAGTGTGGGACCCCCGCCGGCCAGGTGGAGAGAGGATTTGCTAAAGACAGGTGGTAGCGACTGAATGAGAAGAGACGAAGATCGGGCTCAGTGGCGTTCATTGGGAGAGGCCTACGCCCAGCAGTGGACTGGTATAGGCTGATGATGATGATGATGATGTAGACACAAAAATTGCGTTATTTTCAGTGCTGAAGCTTATTCAGTGGTTAGGTCGCAAGAATCTGTGCCGTTCTGTTTATTTGGGATGTTGTTAGGCTTTATACGAGTACCAGCAGTGTCTTCGTAGTGCTCGAAAAACATCGAAACTTTCCAACTTTTTTCAGATATTGACTTGATAACTTCTAAAAAGTGCTACTCACGGAAAAGTTATCTACAACACTTATAAAGAAAACATTTTTTTCTATATTTTGAGTCCAACCGCAGCTCTGTTATTTTTTTGAAAACCTGAGATTGCAGTACTTCAAACATTGGCCATTTTCCTAAAAAGTTTGAAATTGTAGTTTTAGCCGCCTTCCGAGCAGAATATCGGGTATAATACTCATTCTACGAGAAAAAACATGGGTAAAAGTTGTAAAACAGTCACTTAACTTTAATATAAGCACAACCGAATCTTTGTAGGACCAAAAGTCCCACTTTAATCTGGACAAAACGAAAAATGAAGGAAAAGGATTTTTCAAGAAATGTAAATTGTTATTAATATTTCACAGTCATCTATTGTAATGTTATTAAAATGACATCACATTTATAAATTTGATTTATTTTCAGTGTATTATACCTACACATAACATTTTTTTTAAATAGTGTTTGTCTGTTAATTGCGTTTGTTTGTTCGTTCATCACGTAAAAACTACTGCACTGATTGTGATGCGGGTGACGGATAGCTTAGGGTTTGACTTAAAAACTGGTGTACTTGGTATCTCAAAATAATTTGAAGAAGCCGAGCAATCGATAAAAAACTTTTTGACGGCTGAAGGAATTTTGATTAAATGTTGGTATATTGGTATTTTAGGTCCTGGAATAAGCACATGGAGTAGGTACTTTTAACCAAGAGAAATGCAAACGCGTGCGAAGTCGCGGGCACAGCTAGTGATAAATATTTTTTCTGAACATTGTTTTTAATTGAATGTCAAACATGGTATTCCTTTCATTTCAGGTTCTAACCTACGATATTATCCAGCAAGAATTGATCCTTTTGATTGACCCATTCGATCGGTACCTACTATTAAAATACAGAATATTTTAAAACGGTTTTATTTAGGTTGCTCTGTTTGTTTGTTTGGGTCAAATTTAGTAATTTAAATTTTACCCCCTTCTTGTTGATCGATTGATCTGAAATTTGGTACACACCTTTAGTTCTGATGACAATACAATCAATTAGGTATGTAAGTTAGGTACTCCCTACAATCTGTTAGGTATTCCATATATTCAGTACTAGCTATGCCCGCTGCTAAGCCCGCGTGGTCAAAATTTATGTATTTTTGCGGAAACATAATTATTTTTTGAAAAGTAGCCTATGTTACTTATCGGGTTTCTCGTCCACAAGTCCATCGTCAATAATAAGCCAATAAGCGTTTCGAGCAGGGTACTCAGAATTACCGAACGGTATTCATTGAGGGTCGTACAGGTGTACGCCCCTCAATGAATACCTCGAAACGTCCGGACGATGACGTGGAGGCTATGTATGACGACATTTCTAATGCCATACATGCCCCAAAAACACACTTCACAGTGGTGATGGGGGACTTCAACGCACGGCTGGGTATGAGAAATGGCGATGAACTGAGAGTGGGGCAGTTTGGAATTGGACAGCGGAACTAAAGGGGTCAGCGATTGGCCGATTTCATGGAGAAGGAGGGACTCTTTATGATAAACCCCTCCAGGAAATGGACGTGGCTGCACCCCGGCGGTCATAAGCACGAGATAGATTTGATTTTGACGACCAATAGGCATATATTCAATGATGTCTCTGTGATCAACAGGGTTGAGACCGGCAGTGATCACCGCATGGTAAGAGGCTCATTGAATATCAACGTAAAGCTGGAGAAGTCTCGTTTGATGGGATCTGCTCTTCGCCCAAGTCCTGCCCAAATCCAAAATCCCGAGAACTTTCAGTTGGAGCTCCAAAATCGCTTCCAAATCCTTACCGAATGCGATACAGTGGACGAACTAAACAACGGGCTGGTGAAAATTGTGCACGTGTTCTTTATGACCCCCCGCAAAAATAGAACACATAAACTATCTGAGCATACACTCAAACTTATGGCAGAACGGGGCGAAATGAGGCTGCAGTCTTCAGTGGATATGTCGAGCTACAGCTTGCTTAATAAACAGATCTCCAAGTCAATGCGACACGATTTGCGTTCGTATAATACTAGGTACTTGTGTTAAGAACGCAATAGAGCGCAACAAGGGCTCCAAAGTGTTCGCAAAAGATCTGCTTATTGGGCAAAGCCTGTTGACGAAGACGAAAAACCGACAGTGGCAGCATCGTTTCATCAAAGCCTGAGATTTTGAGTGAGCTCAAGAAGTTCTATGGACAATTATACACCTCATCGCGTAGTCCTCCTAGCATGACTAGCGATGCAAGAGCCCGTTTGACCCGACATTATACCGAAGATAACCCGGACGTCAGCCTATACGAGATCAGAATGGCTCTCAAACAGCTTAAGAGCAACAAGGTACCAGGGGAGGACGGAATAACGACAGAGCTACTGAAAGCGGGTGGAACACCGGTACTTAAAGTCCTTCAGAAGCTGTTTAACTCCGTCATCCTCGAGGGTACTACGCCAGAGGCGTGGCACAGGAGCGTAGTGGTTTTGTTCTTTATGAAAGGTGATAAAACCCTCTTGAAGAATTATAGGCCCATTTCGCTGCTGAGCCACGTCTATAAGCTGTTTTCGAGAGTAGTTGCAAACCGTCTCGCTCGTAGGTTTGACGACTTTCAGCCTCCCGAGCAAGCTGAATTCCGGAAAGGCTCTTCAAGGCACCGTAGACCACATCCATACGCTCCGGCAGATTATACAGAAGACCGAAGAGTATAATCCACTATGTCTAGCGGTTGTGGATTACGAGAAAGCCTTTTGATTCAGTCGAGGCTTGGCCAGTGTTACAGTCATTATAGTGGTGCCAGATTGACTACCGGTACGTTTGTATTGTGTACGGAAGTGTTTGTATAGCAATATAGCCACCATGACTGTCCATCTCCAAGATCGGAGCATGAATTCTATCGAATTGCAAAAAAAGGGGTGAGACAGGGAGACGTTATTTCTCCGAAACTGTTCACCTCTGCGCTGGAAGATATATTCAAGCTTCTGAACTGGAACGGATATGGTGTTAATATCAATGGCAAATACATCACTCACCTTCGATGATATAGTCATCATGGCAGAAACCCTAGAAGACTTAAGCACCATTACCACACCTACACCTACACACCTTACCTCACCACAGTGACCTCAATATTGTTTCCTAACAGGTAGGTCTTAAAATGAACATGGGCAAGAGGAACATCATGTCAAATGCCCATGTCGTACCCATGCTGTTTTATGTTGGGAACGATATAATTGAAGCTGTTGATCACTATGTTGTCGCGAGGCAGTCCCCGGGTTTGGGTTGCTCCCACTATTCCAGGACACAAACCTCTTTGACACAGAATTACAGGAACTTCCTTCCGCTTGATTCTAGCACACGGCGGGAGCAGACTCGGCAGGCCAGAGTCTGATATCAAGCAAGCCGCGCGAAGCCGTTCATCGAGTGCAACGCGATCGGGCGCTGCAACTCAATGATGTTCCTCAAACCAGAGCAGCAGACTTTCAGTTTTTTTTATATTAATGTTAGCGAAGGAAGGACGAAAGATATATTTTGCAAATGAAATCAATGAAAGCACTAAAGTGGAATATTATTCTATTTTTTACCAAAAATCAATATGAATGACAGGATATTTGTATTTGGAATGGATAATGAAAATCAAAAATGAAAAGAAATGGATTATGAAAAGAGTATTGTTATGAAAGAGGTTTGGACCTCGTCACAATACCCCGCCTCCCCGGAGAAAAAAAAAAATTTTTGATAGTAAAAAAAAAAATTTTTTTTGTAAGGTTTATTTAAAAATAATATTATATGCTAAGAACAAAAGAAAAAAATAATAGTAGAAGTTAATAATAAAAATATATATAATATGGGTAATAAAATTAAAATAGTAAAATAATTAATTAAAATAATGGAAATGCTAAAAAATGCTATCTTTTCAATTTTTATGTGAAAATGTTTATTAACAATGTCAATATACAATTGATTGGATTCCTAGATGCATTCATATTCATAAATCACACATTCATTCATCATCATTCATAGTCTTATTCCCATTCCTTGGAAATAAAACTCATAAGAAAGAGGAACCTTATATATCAATAAAGTCACTCGTGGAACCAATACAGTATAGTGTAGGCTTATTTATACAGTCACTAGCCGCTGATCAGAATGATTATGTGAGTGTATGTGTGTATGTGTATGTGTGGTGAATGTGTGGTGTGTGATGTGTAAATGTATGTATGTGTATATTTATTTACAATTATTTTGCCAAAATGGCTAAACGTACCTTAGGGTACGACGTGCCTGTAGCACATGAATGTACATAGTAAACGTTGTGTTAGAACGTTAAAATAATATAAGTAAGGTAGGTAGGTAATAGTATATTAACCATAAGATAATACAGGTTTTGTGACCTAGGCTTGGTTTATAGAGTAATCACATTTGCCGCTCTTTTCAGTGTTGGAAGTTTTGTGTGTAGGTGTAGTAAATAATAATATATGGTACTGGTTTCGCTTTATACTGAACATTATGATTGCAAATAAAATAAATAAAAAGTACATAGCTAACAAGTAGGCTATTAACTACTGTTAGTACCAAAGCATTAAAGTATGTAGTAAGTACCATAGCACTGAATAGCAATACGTAGGGACTTGAAGTCAATATTCATAATGAATCCGACAAGTTAATGAAGTGAATAAAAAAAATAGGCTAAAAATGTGGACATTACTCCGTAAAGGGAAATTATATTAAAATTACATTATTTACAACTTAAATACAATATTTTTTTTTTTTTTTTTTTTTTGTAAGTAGGGTACCTACAATGGTCATAAGTAGATATTTAAATATATGGTAAGGTACAGGAATATGAAAGCAACGTAACTTTCATAGTACATAATTATAATAAAGTATGTAAGTAGAGAAGTGATGTTAAGGTTAAGACGTACGTGGTATAGGTTTAATGTCTTTGACATGCCAACGGCCTAAGGGATTACCAGATAAATCACTGAGGTCGTAAATTAGTGGTGAAATTTTAGCTGCTATGATGCATTTTACAAATTTAGGAGCTAATTTAGCTGAAAAATACTTGCCTGCTGAACTTATGGGATAATTACGTTTCCATATAATGTCACCTTGGTTAAATTCAAGGTGTTGATGATGTTTATTATAATATTTTGCGTTAGTTTCATGAGCGCGAAATAAACGTGCTTGAACTTCAGCAAATAAAGGGCTTAACTGACCTATGTTGTCAGCGTACTCATCGCGTGGAGCAAAAATCAATTCTTCATTTAGATCCGAAGCATTATATACAGAACCACATGTTACAAGTTCGCGACCAAATACTAAGAAAGCTGGTGTGAATTTAGTAATTTCATTAACAGCTGAATTTATTGCAAATTGGATTTGATTTAAATATAAATCCCAAGTACGATGGTCATTATCAACAAAAGAAGCAACTGCTGTTATAATTGTTTTGTTGTAACGTTCAACAGTATTGACTTGCGGACAGTAACGGGGGGTGTAATGAATTTTTGGTATGTTGTAATATTGAAATAAATCCTGGAGTTCATGACTAATTAGTTGAGGGCCATTATCTAGGATTATGGTCTCTGGAATACCATAAACCATAAAAACTAAGTTCTCAAGTATATGTTTGATTACAGAAGAGGTAGCTCGCTTCATGGGGAATATAAGACAATATTTGGAAAAACAACAAATGACTACAAAAATAAATCTATTAAGTTTACGTGTCATTGGAAGTGGACCAACAATATCAATAGATATGCATTGGAAAGGACGAGAACAGTTCTTGGGTTTACCCATCAGACCAATGGTATTTTGATTCTGATGCTTATAAGCGAGGCATGTTTCACATTTAGAAATATGGCTGGCAATGTCTTTGTACATTCCTGGCCAGAAGTATTTTTCTTTAATACGATGGTATGTTTTGAAAGTGCCAAAATGAGCTGCTGTTGGTAACGAATGGTTTTCGTCGATAATAGCTGTACGAAATTCAGATGGGATTACTTCTTTCCAACTTAATTCTGAGTTTATGAGGGTATTAGAACGCGTGTACCTGTAGAGTTTATTGTGTCGTATCATATAATCAGGAGTTGATGTGGGATTTGTGCTACACTTGGAGTATACAGAAGTGTACCACGAATCAGAAGTCTGTATTGGATCATAATTAATCACATTAATTGGTTTAATACGAGATAATGTATCTGGGACCAAATGATCCTTGCCACGTTTATATTTAATGTCAAAATTAAACATTGATAAGCGTATACTCCAACGGGCAAGTCTACCTGTAGGATTATCTAAGTGTAAGAACCATTGAAGTGCAGAATGATCGG
This sequence comes from Alsophila aescularia, assembly GCA_946251855.1. Taxonomy (NCBI): domain Eukaryota; kingdom Metazoa; phylum Arthropoda; class Insecta; order Lepidoptera; family Geometridae; genus Alsophila; species Alsophila aescularia. The sequence continues at coordinate 105,380,218 of OX276373.1, forward strand.
TATAGATAGTAAACTTTTGACCATTGTCTAGATAGCAACGCCAATACTCTAATGCTGTTATAACGCTTAAGAGCGCTATGGGTTTTTCAACTCCATCGAAGTCTTGGGTAAGCATTGCTCCAAGTCCAAAAGCGGATGCGTCGCAATGAACAGCAAAGGGTTTAGAAAAGTCAGGGCAAGTTAGAATAGGAGTTGATATTAAAGCTTGTTTGATTTTATTAAAAGCTTTATCAGCTTCAGAAGTCCACTTGAAAGCGGGAGCTTTCTTACTAGTAGACGTAAGTTTAGTGAGGGGAGCAGCTAATGTGCTAAGATTGGGTACAAAGCGTCTATACCAACTAGCTGTACCGAGAAACTTTTTCACCTCGCGAGCAGACCTGGGTGCTGGTATTTCTAAGATTGCTTTGACTTTATCAGGGTCTGTGTGGAGACCTTGATCATCAATTACGTAGCCTAGGTATTTAAGTTCATTTCGGAAAAATGCACATTTTGGAAAATTTACTGTTATACCTGCTTTTGAAAGTTTTGCGTGTAATTTATTAAGCAAACGTACGTGTTCCTCGTACGTTTTTGTGGCTATTATTATATCATCCAAATAATAAAAAAGAGAGTCGTTATTAGACTCATCAGAAAGAAGATTATCAATGAATCTTTGTTGCGTAGCTGGTGCGTTAGTAAGACCAAAAGGCATAACCTTAAATTGAAAAGATCCACGACCTGGAACGTGAAAAGCAGTCTTAGGTCTGTCTTCTAAACGTAAAGGCACTTCCCAAAAAGCTTTAGCAATGTCAATTGAACTCAGATATTTAGAATCTTTAAGGTTATCTATGATGTCTGATATGAATGGTAATTTATAAGCATCTTTTCTAGTTATGTCGTTAAGCTTACGACTGTCGACGCAAAATCTCCAAGTACCATCTTTCTTAGGGGTAATAATTACAGGATTTAGCCATGGGCTTTCACAAGGCTCTATAACATCAAGTTCTAGCATTTTATCAACTTCTGCTCGAAGAGCTTTCTGTTTTTCAGGTGATAATCGATAGCAACGTTGACGAATAGGTGGGTGGTCACCTGTATCAATACAGTGTTCAATAAGGTTTGTTCTTCCTAAAGGAAGTACGTCGGTAGAAATATTACGAAATTGTTCTACGACTGCATTAGCAAGAATCAATTGTGTATCTGTAAGTCTGTCATAAGACTGTAAGTAAGTATCATTATTATTGATGATAAACATGGGAGTATCTGAACTCTTGAGCATACTGACCGTATTAAGTATGTCTGGAGCCAGCTTAAAAGTTTTCCAGAAGTCGATACCTAATATGAAAGGTTGAGTAACAGCGGGTATTACATGGGCAGTAATTATAGCAAACTTATTTTTAAATAAAGTTGGAAGCTTAATAGTACCAATTGAATTGATTGTTTGACCATTAGCAACAGAACCTTTGATAATTTGGTCACGTTGTAGTTCCAAACCATGTTCAAGTAATAATTTATGTGAGTTATTACCTAAAATTGTAATGGCACTGCCACTATCCAGCAAACCGTTAAGGGTTAAATTCCCAACATTTACTCTAAGGTATGGACGTTCAGTGTCCGATGTATTATCAAAGAGGAGTGTAGAAACGTTGTATGTTTTGAAAAATATTGAAATAGTTTTAAGCCAATTGTTCCAATCATTTTGATCAAAGTTATTGTTAGTATTACAATTTTGTGTTTCTAGTTCCTCTCTAATTAGTTTTTTGAATTTTTTGTACATACAGGGCAATTGGTAAAAATTACGTCTTTTTTACCGCAACGAAAACAAACTTTATGTCTGTAGGGACATTGACATAAAGCATGACTGTCGTTTCGACAGCGAGGGCAAAATATAGGTAGTGCAGTTTTCTTAGAATCTGCAGCAATTGAATGTACAGGGTAAGGTTGAGGGTAAGGGTGTGTTTGCACAAGTGGTTGTTGTAAGGTATTGTACGGATAATGTGGTATGTTAGGTGTAGCAGTGACTTTGTGTTGGGTATTAGAAGTCGAAGGCTTCGCTAAGTCTTGTAATGTAGAAGGAGTATCAGAGTTGGAAATTTCAATGCAACTTTCGTACCATTTGCACGATTTTAATAATGTTGCGACCGAGTCGAGGTCGTTTGGAGATAACCTTTGACCGAATTCGGGTCGCAAGTTACGCCTAAGAATATCAATCTTAGCTTTTTCTGAAATAGGCTCACGTAATTTTGCAAATAATGATTCTAATTCGGTAAAATAACAAATCACACGCTCAGTTGTTTTTTGTTTACGAGCATCTATGATTTTACGCAGTTTATAGTCGTAGTCTGTAATTTCAAATTCATTTAGTAATGTTATTTTAAAAGATTCCCAATCCGGGATTGTTTGTTTGTGAGCTCGAAACCAATCTAAAGGAGTTCCTTTCAGAATATCGTATATATGATTGTATAGTTCAGTATGTGAAATATTTCGAGCAACTGCGAATTCCTCTACTTTTTCAAGAAAATCTTTTGGACAACTATCCCCCTTGTAAATAAACCGTTTAATTTCGTGACTTGATCTGTTGATCGAAATATTTTGTAGCTTTTGTGTCAGTAGGTCAAAATATGGTAATTGAGTTTGTTGTTCTGGAAAATGATCGTGTGTAGAAGAATTTTCTGTAGAAGAGCTGCTAGGATTTTCTAATGTTTCGAAACGTTTTTGTAAATCGAAGAAATTCTCTGAAACATTTTTAAATGTTTCTATTTGTACTGTCGTAAGTTCGGTGGTAATATCCATGTTATTCAATCTATTTTTAAAGTGCAGAATATAGGACGCATTCTTCTCCTTTCGTACCGGGTAAGCTAGTAAACGTGCAGAAATAATGGTTAGACATTTTTGAATTTCGGCTATATCCTGTTCAAATGTATACGGACTTTGAAAATCTTGTGTATTCGAGCTGTCAAGTAAGGTCGATAACCTTGAACGTAAATTTTCTGCAGTATCTGTTGTATGAACTTCAGCATTTCTACATTTTAATTCATAGATCAATTCTGGTTTATTTAGATGCGCAGGGTCCATTTTTATTTAATATGAGACCAGCAAATAAAACTAAGTGTTTACTTAGTAGGTAACGTGCGTTTAGTGCGTTAGTAATGCTTTAAAAATATATAAAAAAAAATAGCGTTAATGTAATTACGCGTTTAAAGTTTAGAGTAATTCGGAACTAGGTAGGCCGATAGTGAAATTTGGAATAAAGTACGTATTAATGAGAATGTCTTACTTACATGAATGACTGGAATGCAAATATAAAATACACTTGAGTATAAAAAAACTGTTCTGGGTTTGCCAAATAATCCAATCCAAATTTAAATCAAGATGGCCTAGTGCCTTTTAGAATTTTGTGGGGCGACTTAAAAATTGAACACTGATTAAAAAAAAAACACGAAGAAATCGGGAACTTGTAGGCAGGTAGAGCAGGCTGGGTACGGACACGTTGAGGGCGCCAGTGTCGCGAGGCAGTCCCCGGGTTTGGGTTGCTCCCACTATTCCAGGACACAAACCTCTTTGACACAGAATTACAGGAACTTCCTTCCGCTTGATTCTAGCACACGGCGGGAGCAGACTCGGCAGGCCAGAGTCTGATATCAAGCAAGCCGCGCGAAGCCGTTCATCGAGTGCAACGCGATCGGGCGCTGCAACTCAATGATGTTCCTCAAACCAGAGCAGCAGACTTTCAGATTTTTTTATATTAATGTTAGCGAAGGAAGGACGAAAGATATATTTTGCAAATGAAATCAATGAAAGCACTAAAGTGGAATATTATTCTATTTTTTACCAAAAATCAATATGAATGACAGGATATTTGTATTTGGAATGGATAATGAAAATCAAAAATGAAAAGAAATGGATTATGAAAAGAGTATTGTTATGAAAGAGGTTTGGACCTCGTCACAATGTCTACTTGGGTCAGACGATCCAACTGGGTAGATCCAACTTCGACAAAGAGGTCAACCGACGAATCCAACTCGGATGGGCATCATTCGGGAAATTACGCCATATCTTCTCGTCGCAGATACCGCAGAGCCTCAAGACGAAAGTTTATAATCAGTGCGTGTTGCCAGTGACGACATATGGCATTGAGGCGTGGTCGCTAACTATTGGTCTCATACACAAGCTCAGAATTGCGCAGCGTGCAATGGAGAGAGCTATGCTCGGTGTTTAGTACTACGTGATAGTATCCGAAATGAGGAAATCCTTAGAAGAACGAAGTTTACCGACATAGCTCTCAGAGTTTGCAAGTTGAAGTGGCAATGGGCAGGCCATATAAGTCACAGAACCGACAAACGTTGGGGAATAAAGGTTCTCGAATGGCGACCACGAACAAGCATGCGAAGTGTGGGGAGACCCCCCACACGATGGACCGACGACATTGTAGCCATCGCAGGAAGTTGGTGGATGGAGGTGGCACAAGATCGCTCGTCATGGCGCTCTTTGGGGGAGGCCTATGTTCAGCAGTGGACTTCTAAAGGCTGACATGATGATGATGATGACATAAACTCAAAGTCGCGCAGCGAGCAATGGAGAGAGCTATGCTCGGCGTTTCACTACGTGATAAGATCTGTAACTAGGAAATCCCTATAAGAACCAAGGTTATCGATATAGCTCTCAGAATTTACAAGTTGAAGTGGCAATGGGTAAGGAGGAGTATTGGGGGAAGGGGAGTGGGGGAAGCGAGGGGAGTGGGAGGGTGTTAGTGTGGGGAGGAAATGGAGGAAGTGGGGAAGTGAGGAAATGGTATAGTATGATATGGTTGGTATAGTTCGCAGGTCAAATCCTATACAAGTCAAAAACTCAATTTGTCAAATTATAAACCGATCAAATCCTAAAATAGTCAGATACTAGATTCATCATCATTTCTTGTCTTATTGTAAAAAAACTATTATGTTTATCTGTAATATTTATATTTATTACGCGTACATAATTAATCATAATTAACAAATTGAGCGTATAAATAATTCATATTTATAAATAACTAGTTTTCCCGCCCGCAACTTCGTACGCGCGAACTACTGTTTTTTGCGAAAAAGACCATCCCATTTTCTTCTAGTATTAAAAAGCAATGCAAAAGTAGGTATAGCACCTATACCCTTGATGTTTTTTTACAGACTTGCTATTACGTTTCCACGGCAACCACATACCATTCTGTAATGGCAACCGTTCCTTACAGTGAGTACTAAACATTTTCCAGTTTTCCCGCGGAAACTTTCAATTTTCCGGGATAAAAGGTATTCTATGTTATAATCTAGGGTATAAGCTGTCTCCATAATTACATCAAAATCCGTCCAGCCGTTATCGCGTGAAAGCTCCCCAAACAAACAAACAAACAAACAAACAGACAGACAGACAACGTTTCACTTTTATATATTGGTATGGATAACTTACCAATAAAATATAACAATTGCAAAACTACGAATTTAAATTTCTCCAACTTTAGTTTGAAATTGTTCTCTTATCGGCAGCCAAAGAACAGACAATTGGCGCTATTCAAATGTTTTACTTTCCTACCGTACATAATAATACAAATCGGAACCAATAGATGTCGCTATATCGTACAACAAGCGAATAAATGGGTGGTTAACTCTACTGACCACTATGAAGAAAAGAGTTATGTACCGAGTGTACTGTACATACCTACTGATAGGTAAATCAAGTAAGAGCTCGTTCCAATATGTCGGGTGTCGACCCACAGAATATAGAAGACGATATGTAGTTTCGCCTAGTTCCTTAAATTTACTGTCAGCGCCTCTTGCGGAAACTTGTAGGAACTAAAATTGGTAGGACGGGTTTTATCAAATGGTAGTATTCGAATTCGAAATAAAGTTTTCGAGTATTGTTTGCATTTTAGCAGTACGAGTTGCCACTTTGACAAGTTAGTGGTAGTAAACGTTGACGAATTCGATAATTTTCAAAGTATAGTAACTTGTTAGATAAATTTGCGTGAGAGCTTCATGAGATCTTGCGATTTTTTATTTTATTATGATAACAAGACTGTATCTTCCGTGGATGTTGGAGTTAGCCTCGGAGACTGTAGGAGCTGACCGTAGTGAAGAGGAGCGACAGGAGCTTGACGTAGGCGGAGATTAATTACACCCTCTCACATCTGTTACACTAACTTTGTGCAACGGTAATCGGCTCACGGGCTCACTAATGAAGGTTTTGTCTGTATCTTAATACTCTGCGGGAAAATACAAATCTTAAGAACTCTCAAAGAATCTCTCTAGAGACCATCTATAGACCAAGGTGAGTTAATAGGTACCTAAGTACCTAACTACTCATATCTTTACATAAGTAGGTACTATATCTTATTTTGAACTTGTATTTTGTATTTTTGTAGCACTTATGTACCTACATAATACTTCCAAAAAATTTACATGAATTGTAGTGCGAAATACTACCAATCTACCTACTTTACAATTTCAATGTCGTGATGACGTCACGTCGTGATGTTGTGATTTCTATTTCGCCAAATACGACTCAATTGATGAAACAAACTCCTAGTTCAGGATTCCCAACTAGTAATTATCAAAAATCAAGTATTACATTGAAGCTAGATGTCGCACTTGAGACATAAACTCGATATAAAATTACTAGGTTTTGTTGGGTTACTTTAGACTGTAACTTCGGTTAGTACTGAACGAAATTAAAGACCAAAGGTACCGGAAGAATCAAAAAATTACGTCCTATCCATTTATCAATTAAACGTAAATCGGTAATCATTTTTTCCCAATAAAACCACAGATAAAAACGACATACGAAAAACAAAAACGTCAAACACCAATACGGTGGACTATATTTTGTCTCTTTTTTTTTTGCTTGTGGGGAAGAGATATAGAAATATGTAGTGTGAAGTTCGTTCAATCGAACTCTTCGTTTTTTTTATCGTGTGAACTTCATTTGAAAACATGAACTCGTCCTACCGATTACACCCAAAACTGTTAGTTTAGCGAGCTCACGAAACTTTTTTCCGTTTTCTTAATGTGCAAACCCGTACTAGGCGATCTTTCTTTTCGTCAGAAAATCGTATGCCTTAATAGCTCAGCCGGGAACCGTTCGGCAGATGGTCTAAAGTACCAGAGCTCTATTATTCCCGACTGAAGTGTTTATTTTGCACTTTTAGAAAATCATGTGATTGAGCACCGCGCGCGTTAATTGGTCAAATCAAATAGCTTCCCCGGCTTCCTATTACACTTCCGGTTACACATTGTCTAACATTTAAATCACTCCCATAGATTACAGGAAAGCGAGCGGAAAAAATGGTCCACTCCACTATGATCACCTGGGTGATATCAGCCGGATAATCATGTACACATCAAAAATGAAAGAATGTCTGCTTTGAGTTGTACTTATTGTTTTCTTCCAAGTGGCATTGCCGTGGGACGGCCACTGCTACTACGTTTGCACACAATCAATATTCCTGGATATAATAATATGCGTACTGTGACGTTTGTTTTATTTATATGTTGGCACTAAGTAATTATTGAGCAAGGAGGTTCTCATCTTGTTTCGACTTCTAAAAAAAGAGGAGGTTCTCAAGTCGTTTCTTCTTTTTTTTTCTTTTGTTACCATGTGGTATTTTGATACATATCTCTAAAACTTCTGAACCGATTTGGATAATGCTTATTTTCTTGGAAATGGTAGGTTTCCGATTAGGTCCCATTTTTTATCAATTGGTTCAGCAGATTTTTAGTAGGAGGATAAGGACAGGAGGATTTAGTACAGGATTTCTGAACCGATTTGTATGATTCTTGTTTTATTGAAAGGGTAGACTTTCATTGTAGTCTCATATCAGTTTCATCAATAATGGTTTAGTTTTTATTAGTAAATCGAATTGTGTTGGTCTTTATATTCTCTCATATTTTCGGAATTTCTGAACCAAATTAGGTGCTTGTTTTTTCCTTGAATGACTAAACCTCGTCGTCCACCTCCTCGTCGTACAGTCCTCGTCGTACAGTCTTCGTCGTCCACCTCCTCGTTGTACAGTCCTCGTAGTGTATAAATCGCATCATAATTGGGTTCATTACAAGCTTTTATTTAATTCATCATGTTCGCATGTTTGGGAACAATCTTGCAAGTGAATTTTGAACTACTTTACGACGTACAATGAAGCTGAAGTTTACACAAGGTTGTATGTATGATGACAATACCATATGATGGTACTATTGAGCTGGTCTTATGATGGAACCGGAAGGTAGTCACAGGAACTCTACAATCAAAGAAAGGAACCTCGTCGAGTTTAGGCTCATTTGGTTTGTCTTGATGAGTTATCTGGTCCTATGTGGTATCTAATTGCCGATGATGGAGCCAGAAGGTAGTCACAGGAACTACAACAATTAAAAATAAATAAATCATTGAGTTGATTTTTACGGCAAGTCTATTTTATGATTTACAAATGTTTTTTGTTAAGGTGCAGCGGCTGGTGGACAAGGGAATAGACGAGCACCGAGCACGCGTCCAGCTCTCCAACTTCGACTGGAAGTTAGACCTTGCCACCAAAACTCTAACTTCCAGCCGAAAGTGAAAGTAGTCAAGGTTTTAAGATCACACTATCTCCGACTCTCGTCCGAGTCTGTTTCAAGCTCCTTAGCACGTAAAGTATAACACTGCGCGCTCTGCTCTCCGAGCCATCTACGAGGATATCACCTAAGTTTTTTTATTTCATTTTACGCCGCGTTAAATTGTTTATAAAATTATTGTTAATAAAAATTATATGCTTAACTGAAAATAATGTAAGAGAGCTAAGAATCTAATTGTAATGAGAACTGAAACTGTTATTTTTTAATAATTCACCTCATTCGTGTTGCTAATCAAAGAAAACTAATATTATAGCGAAATCTACGGAAATGCCTTCTTTCTGTTATTTTCTTCAGTTTTCATACTAATGTCCGATTTCCGGCGGAAAGTGGATTTCCCAAACATAATAATGATGCTGTTTCCGTTCTCATCTAACTATTGCTCCTTTGATTTTTACTTTCATTTTATATCTTATAAATAGACTAATTTTCGTAGAAACCGCTGCCGAGGCCGAGGGTCGCAGCATACTCGTAGATATCTACAAGTTGTATAGTGATATTAAAATAGTACTCGTTTGTGCGAATGTGCGTCGTGTTGCTATGAATTTAAAATATGTTATGTATTAAATTAAATTGGCACATTTGTTTTTATTTGATATATTAGTATCCAGTGTCTGATGATGGAGCCGGAAGGTAGTCTCAAGTGATATAACCCCTTCGAGTGTAGATTCATTTGGTTTGACTTGATGAGTTATCTAGTTTAATGTGGTACCCAGGGCCTGATTCTGGATCCGGTAAGTAGTCACAGGAAATTCCCCATAGCACTACTGGCATTATTTGGTTGTGTCATTGGTATAATATATTTCCCTTTGGCACAAGTGGTAGTGCCAAGCAGTGGTGCCACGGGTAAGTCACGAACCCGTTACCTAACAATCAAATGAAACTCTTCGAGTTTAGGCTTATTTGATTGGCCTCGATGAGTTCTCAGGTCTTACTTATAAAAGACTAGCCTTCGCCCGCGACTTCGTCCGCGAGAACTACTGTTCATCGAGAAAAAAAGCATCCTACGTTCATCTAGAATAAAACCAATGCAAAAGTAGTGTTTTCCATAAATATGCTGGGTCAACCACAAACCTGATAAATGTGAAACTTCATGTCTGTCTCTTTGTGCCAGTCTCAGCTTCAGTACTGTATCGGAGTGTGGGGAGGTGCAGCTAAATCATTAATGATTGAGTTAGAGCGTGCCCAACGCGCGGTGTTAAAGGTAATGCTTGGAAAACCGCGCCGATACTCGACTGAGAAGCTGTACCAAGAAGCAGAGATGTTGAGTGTGAGAAGGCTTTTCGTTTCGCGAGCTGTAGCCTTAACCCACAATAACCCGCTAAAAGAGCAAACACGGAAGAGACCACGGCCTAAACGGGTGCCTCTGCCTAAGGTTAAAACTATATTCGCACGTCGACTACCAAAATACGCTCACGCTTTTGCTTACAACGCGGTGTGCAAATCCTGCGAACTGAAGGAGTGTTCGCATAGGAAAGCCCGTGCAAAGGTAAGGAAATGGCTTATGTTACTTTCTTATGAAGAAACAGAAGCTTTAGTCAAGGTTTATAACAAATAGCATTGGTGCTGGTTGTTAGAAACTTTTTCTTTCACTGAGAACTTCCACTGAGACTTTTTCTTTCTTCATGTGTGTTGTAGATATACATATTCAGCATCGAGGCTCCACCTGTAGATAAATAAATAAATGAGTAGATTGGTTATAATAATGATAATTTTAACTTTTGATTATAATAATGATAATTATAACTTTTCGGTTTACCTAGTGTGCTCGCTCCTTACGATTTCAAGAACCCAGCACTAGATCTCGGGTCCTTATTTAGGTATAACTATGCATGAACTCATATTCGTACACCTCACCTCACCTTATTACATACATTAACACACACGCAATAGCCCAAGCTCAAATCTCAAAGCAAAGGGTAGCCTCATGGTATGAAGACTGCATTTATTTGTATTCGTAATAATTTTATTGAACTTTAATGTGGATTGTTTTATAGTTATCGAATTATTTGTGTTAAAATTAAAATTAATATTATAATAATGCTTAAATCTGATAATAATTATTGAATTCGAAACAATATTATTAAACTTATAATGTGAAATTATATTTAATCCCTGATACTTAATTAAAAATAATCAGTTAATTGAACTGACCTTTGTTTTTGCATGTATTTTTACATATATGTATATATATTATATTTATACATATATATTTTTATATAAATATTCAGATGCATGTAAGTTTGCCTATTTTGATATATATTTAGACTCTCGGTTTGAATTAGTAATATATATTTATTTAATTTTTATTACTTTTCTAAATTCGACACGTTGCGCGCTATTTCATAAGAGTTAACTGTTGTTTAAGGGTCCCAAGATACAGGCCTGGCCGAGTTTGGGGCCCGCTGCTTATTCTTTTGTCTATGTCAACTACTTATTGTATAATCATATTTGTTCATATGTAATCATTCCTGTGTTTAGTAAATAAATATATTTCTATTTCATATATTATATGTTTTTGAAATCTTTATCTCTGCGTGATCTAGACAAAAACGTGATTAACAGAATTTTATTCGATACATTTTCTTATCAAAAAATACGTTATTTCGGTAATATTTTTATTTTTCTACCCAAAGGCTTAAGGCAAAGGTTAAGTTTTATCTGTAAAATAAATCTCACAGCAAGAAAATATAGTTTATTATCCACGGTCAAGACAAAATTTACCTAACTAAATTATTAGCCTGCCAATAAAATAATTAACTTTTGAGACTTACGTCATTTAGTTCCGAGCTAAATTGTTTGTTCAAACAGCTATCACGATATTCAACCTTGTTACGCGCACTTCAGTGCTTGTTGCGGGTAGCGGGTGGCAGAGTGTAGAGGCGGAGCTAGCGTGGGAAAATGTATTAATGGAGCCTGGCCTTGCTTGACAGAGAGTAATCGACATTTTCCATTTTTACCGTGGCAAATTACTATTTTCCGGGATAAAAAGTATCCTATGTAGTATCTCTATATTGTACATTACCTATTTACAAAGTTTCATCAAAATCGGATCAGCAGTTTTGGCGTGAAAGCTCCCTAAACAAACAAACACTTTTATATACTGGAGTGGACTATAATAAAAAAAAAAAAAGCTTTTCTCATATCTACGAGATTTGTAACTGTTTTATTTGAATGAGTTCCAGTGAAGTCACAGATAAATTTTATCAAAACTGACTTGGCCAGGGACCAAAAAGCTTTGCTACCAGCGGGGTATGAAGCCAGTTTGGCCCCAATTCGACTTACGTGATCAAAATGGGCATACCTAAGTATCTTCTTGCAGGTCTTAGCGGCAACGTTAAATTATCTTTTCTTAGCCCGAATATCAGAAGACTTGCGCTTTCGAGCATCAGCCCAGTCTAGATATGCCGCACGCTTAAGAGCCACAGCATGACCACAGCTGGATACAAACCAAGGCTGAGCTTTGCTGAAAAGAGTCTTGTCACTGAATGGAATGAAATATTCCATTGCCTGACATATTACCTCTGTAACAGCAGACGCGCAAGTCGACGGGTCCGGGGAGGTGAAACATGTTTGCCGCCAAGGGTACTATGCAAGGAATTGCCGCATCTCGTCCCAATCTGCTGATTTGTATCTCCACACGCGCCTATTTCCCTTAAGGCTAGGATCAGGTGGGGAATACACTGAGACGGACTTAACCAGGCAGTGATCAGAGCTACCAAGAGGTGGGGATACTGATACGGAGTAACGGTCTGGTTCAGTCGTCATCAACAGGTCGAGACAGTTGGAAGTGTCACCGTCACGGTCAGGTACCCGTGTCGGCTCCTGCACCAGCTGCGAGAGATCTAACGCCAGAGCAAGCTTCCGCATCTCTCTACCAGCGTGGTCGGTTTTTTGGTATGGGACAAGCCACTCCTTGTGGTGGGCGTTAAAATCCCCTAAAAACACCAATTGAGCAGACGGGTAACGCTGTTGGGCCACACTTGCCGCCTCACCTAGATAGTCTACCAATTAAGTCGCCCCCCGATCTCCGCTGTGTAAGCGGTACACACAAGCATACACAATTTTCTCTATGACCGTGTCCACCAGCACCCAAATCACCGAGAAGTTAGGGTGCTCAAGATTTCGGAGACGCAGACAGCAAATGTCATCACGGGCGTATACACAAACGCCGGCATTTGGGATAAATAGATGCTCCAAGATATAGCCTGGGTAATCCAAGTATGCCGTATCAGCTGGACATCCTATCTGCGTCTCCGACAAGAAGAACAAGTGTGGGGCTTAGAGGTCTCCAGATGATAATGGACCGGTTGGAGATTGGAGTGAATCCCGCGAATATTCGAAAGATCCACTTTAAGTGTGAGTACGTGCATCTGCCGTTTTAACTTATATCTTCTTTGGACTTTTTTCATGATGAGTAGTTGTGTATAGGTTGAACGAGTAATAGCAAACGAGATGTCGGAATGGCTAATAAGCCCGAACCCCCCTGAAATAATTCATCAGTTCCTCACATCCGGTCGCCAGCCGGCCCAATGGATCATTTCAGGATTTTTCACAAGCGGCGGGGCAGCCTTTCGTAGCTGGCTAAACTACTACTTGGGCCCTTTACAACTTGCGGTCGGCCAGCAGAGAACACCCTGCTTCGGATCCCGCTACCCTCTAAAGCAAGGCCTCCGACGCAGAAACACCATGATTCCGATCACGGTCCACCCTTCCAACACAACTGCATCCTACAACTCATCCGGACGGCTTCCCTGAACATCATGATGGAACACGACAAATCGTTTGGCATAAAGACTTTGTCCAGAGGGTGGTAATATAAAAAAAGCCGGCGGCCCAAGCCTACCACCAGGTGATTCAGTTGCTCTTTTGGCACCACCCGAGGGTCACGTGTAGGACATCGAGGGCTGAATCCTACGGACGCGAGCAAACAATAAACCCTCAAAACATAACATATTTCCATAGAAAAAATGTACGGAGGATTTTTGAATTTACTGTACTCGTTACTGTACGATTTTCTTGACTTATTTTATGCACTTATTAAAAACGAAAATCTTTATAGACAATAGGAAAGATATAATATTGAAGTTAACTTTTTAATATAATTGGTGAATACTGTTTTTCTTAGGGCTTCAATTCGCGCGCTCATTTTATGTACTGTTCTCCACTGATTAAATAAAAATAACACAACGTATTGTAAAATGAAATATGTCAGTGTGTAGATAGTAGGTCATTTATTAAACTTAAGTGATTTATATTACGTTTTATCTCACTCATATCGTAAAGTCCGGAGTATGTAATCAAAAATGGTGGCATAAAGACATACTTTACGCACAGCATGTCTCTAATACGAAAATAAAAACAATATAACACTGTTTCTATGAACTAAACCGTGTTATAAGATATTTTTTCCCATAGAAGCTCCCCGGTTTGGCTCCGTCGTCGTCGGGTTTTCACCATTTATTATCTATGGCGGCGCGAGTTAGACCGTATGCGCGCGAATTCGCTGTGGAATGGATTTAGGCACCATAGTTTACATTTAGTTAGTACATTTAATTAGTTTAATGTGTTAAGTGTTTTTGATGATCAATAGTTTTATCCTGATTAAAAATGTCCGACAGCTGTGTTAGTGAGGACACAGAATAAATAATAGTACAAGGTGAGGAGAATTCGACTCCACCTGACATCACGGAAACAGCAACGAACATGACGAACGAGCTTTTACCAGAAAAATCAAGAACATATTATGACAAATACTTATAAGCAAATTCGTATTGCAGAGTGTAGATAAAGTAGTGTACTAGGTGTACGGCACATAACTAAGTATTCAATTATTCGGGTGATACTATTCAAATGCTCTTTTTTTAAGCTCACTCTCGTGTTTAATAGCCCTCATTATGCAACCGTTTCATAAACTACTATTATACCCATTAAATTAGTGTTAGAGAAATCTTGAAACCGGTAGTAAGCATTTGGCAAATTCCGCACTACGCGGACTTAAAACATAATGATAGGAAGCTTCGAAATAAAAAAACATCTCTTAGAAACATTTATTTATCAATAAAAAAAAACAGATTAAAAAAAGAACAAAATGATCTAAACACTACGTATGAACAGGATGTGTACACTCGGAATGAACCCTCAAACAAAAACGTTGCAGTAATCATCGCTCTCCTACGAAGCATGCACCAGCCTACGAAATCTGACGTCTATAGTTCAACTCTATTCTAAGAGAAAATTTCCTCTAACAATGTACCATCGATTAAATATTATATGTATTATGAAGGCCCGCAATCCGATCTAATACTACTCGAGTTGGGCGAGAAGCAACTCGCTTCTATATTATGTGGTCTACAGTCGGAGCCTCAGTAGGCGAATTAGCACCGTGTCGGCTGGCCGCCGACGGCACGGCAATACCCCGCGGATTCGCACGGCCGCGGCATCGTGCCTCTCCGGCAAAGTGAAAATGCTCATTGTGTTAGCGGGCGGCGGAAGGCGGGCCTCTACGGATACCACGGTATCGGATTAATGCTCGAAGCACAACTACAGTGGGAGTTGTCGATAGCTCGATATGTTATCTACACATTTATTGACCTAAGTAACGATAAAAGCAGTGAGAGATACTTAGAGCTAATAAAAATATAAAACAAACTTTACAAGTAAGCAAAAAGTAAAAGTACTTATAAAACTTATATATAATACTGACGATCGATTTAAAATAATAATGAAGTTACCGCTCAAGGAACCGATCACAACACTTCGTATTACCAATAGGCCGAGAAATGGAAATCATCATCTCACACAAGGTGATGTTACAGTAGGAGTTTTTAAAACTTAGCAATATATCCAAATCACATACAATTTTGAAAATCTATCTTGGTCATTGCATAGCACCCAGCGTGGTAACGCGCGAGCTAGCCGCGACGCCACGCGGCGCTGCGGCGGGCCGGCGGCTGCACGCGCGTCGGCCGCGCGGCGCCGCGGCGTTCTCACGCGGCAGCCCCTCGTACAATTTATTACTAAATTACAAATAATCAGGCCAACTCCGTTTTTTTAAAGTCGCATAAATTAATCAGACAATAGTGTCTTGTAGCCTAACTGAATGACATCAATCGCTCGATAGTGTTACATTAGTTTTATATAATCTCAGTGGCTCTAATAACAATATCTTAGAATAGTCGATGACGTACAGTAATAGCACTAGAGTAAAGAAGAGGAATCATAGAAAATTCAGTGTTACTTCCTGTACCTACTAGAAATAAAACAGAAGTAGGTTGTATGTATGTCTACTTATTCTTAAACAATAAGGAAGTTATATAACAATATAGATCAAACACATTTTGAGGTTTGCTACATGGCAAACCGAGGCTTATTTTTTGAATAAGTACTGCTTGGTGTACATTTTTACCAATAGGTAACAACCGAAAACTTTGCCATTTTATTGACATTGTGAAACGTCAGTTCCCTTCTTTACTCCCGTACCAGAAGTGTCTCCGGGCGGCGAGTCCGGGCGAACGCCCGCCGCGCCGGCGGCCGCCCGCCGCGCGTCGCGTCCCGCGGGCGGACAAATTGCCTTAAATTAGTTTGCGCTTCGCCCACCTAAGATATGTACAGCTAAGTCTCGCGGCGGCGCCTCGTGCCAAGCCTGCGAGCACGGGGCCTCCCGCCGTCCAAATGAACGCAAGAAAACTAACAAGTGTGTGTCAGTGTAAGGCGGAAATCGCGGGGTTCTAGGTAGGGGCGGAGTCTAGCAGACCTCCGGCCTAGCAGACCACGGCCTCGGAGATGGGGTTCTCGGTGATGCGGATGACGGGCGACTGCCGGCAGCGGCGGCGTCGGGCCGCGTCCGACACACGCCGGAACGCGAAGATCTTAGTGGGCGACAGCGGGGCCACTGTGGACACCACAACACACCACGTTACAACACGCTGCTTGCACAGGGCACTACCACGGCCACTCTCTCCTCAACACCTACACCTGGTTTACTTGATACGGGACTCAATCGTCAATTGTACCTTGAAAAAGCTAAATGACTTGATTTTAATACAGTGTCTTCCGTTTAGGATTTAGATAGATCAGAGTCAAGTTCTTCAGTATCCTGATTTTGACACTATATATTGGGTCTATTCGCTTATAATTTGGCGCGTCCTACAGCGAAAAATTCTCAACGTGTCACACTGTGAGAGGATCTGGTGCGAGTCGTTGGGAACCCACCGCCTAAACGGCTTGATGGATTTTGATAAATGAGGTATCATTGGATTTGTCTTAATCACAAGAGTAAAAATATATATTTGAAGTATCAAGAAAACTAATATATTGGCTTTCATTGTATTATTTTTAAAGATATTTGGCGTCGTTTATTTAATGATTATTTTAAATATTTGCACGCTTGCAGGCTGAATACAATGACATTTATATTTAATAAGAACTGAATTATAATAGGATGTATTCTTTCAAATATTTGATTTGATTAGAAAATAATAATATATTATTATTAAAATTAGACTCGACTGCGAACATAAGCGATGGTGGCCTAACGTTTCTGTAGCGAAATTTAGATTCCAACGATACCGGGTTCAAAACCTACCAATGACTCGCTCCGCACCAATGACTTTTCTGAGTTATGTGCGCTTTTCCATCGCCCCGTGCTTCGGAGGGCAAGTCAACCTGTCGGTTCCGGCTGTTATTGATGAATAGCAGTCATTAAGCCATGTCAGAGGCCCTCGGGCGGCCTGACAAACTCTGACATCAGAGGCCAGCACTACCTCATACGACAAACAAAAACAAAGAAAACTCAAAATAAGCATGCAAGATTTATATTTTTGATTTAAAAAATGTAAGATGCATTCGGAGACATCCTGCATTTCTCATTTCTCCTTTGACGCGATCAGGCAGAACCTGGCGAGCTACTTCCTCACGCCTCTATTTATTTAAATAATAATTTGTTTTTATTAGGTAGTTAGTTGTACATTTAGTTAAAACTGAAGTTTTTATTGTATTTTGACTGCAGCATCAGCTGGTAAGAGGACGCGGTCGGCAGCGGCGCGGAACATGCTGCTCTAGAAGATGCACAAACGACTACGTACCTTATATTCTGATGGTCCACATTTCATATTTGCAGTACCTACATGATTTTCATTACCTACTATGTAATTTTAAATCATAGAAATTAAACAAAATAGTGAAAATATTATTTAAAAACGCTATCACCTAAGGTAGGACAGGAGCAATCACTATAAACTTCAACTCATCGTGAGGTTGAGAAAAGGGACATTACTTAGCGAAGTAGGTACAATATGTCCTTAGTAGTCACTTGACAATCTGCGAGTGTCAGATCACGTTTGCACAAATCGTGTAAACTCAGACGTCTGAACTCGTATTTTGTATGGAAAGAAGCTCAGCTGATATATTGGTCCTGCGCATGTTTGGTCAACGTTAGTCTCGAGTAAGAAGAGTGTCCTAACTAAACCCGACTACTTGAAGAACTTTTAGAATAATGAACATAATGTTTTAGTTTCGAACAAGACTAAGCCTGTATTAACACATTGATAAATGAATTAACAGATTTAATATGTTGTACTTATACGCAAACGACTTAAACCAGTGTATCAAGAACAGTCAGTAAACTATGTAGTATGCGAATACTTACAATGCGCCTACGAGGCCAGCGTGAGCGCAGAGAGGTCGTGCGACAAGCTGCTAACTTTAGGGAAGCTCTTTTGCAGCTTCAACACGGCTACGCAACACAAAAATAAATAAAATAAAAACAAAATAACATAAACAAATAGCAAAAATAACAAAACATACGGAAAAGAAGCGTTAGGTCGAGATAATTGGTCAAGAGATTTCTACTCCATCTAGCGAGACCACCAATGAGATCGAATACTCCTAAAAAAAGTGCCTTCTATACCAAATTACCAACAAATTGCCAACGTGACAGAATTCCCACCGAGCGTTCCACTTTGTAACCAGTCGTCGGTGTTGTAGCTACAGCCGCGACCAATTAAATGTAAACGTTACAAAGTTACAGAACTCTACCCTACTGCGCGGAGGGTACTGTATTTATCAGCCATGTTCCTTTGTGGCGCTCTAGAGACCAAACGCGTGAGCCAATGTTGATAATTCTTTTGTCATAATAGGTTATTTAGTAAAAGCTCTGAAATAATTTTAAAACCAATATATTTGTAAAATGATAAAACAAATCATATATCATTGAATGTGGGCTCACTCAGTTCTCACAGAGGACCGGCGCGATATGCAAATGTGGGCTCACTCAGTTCTCACAGAGGACCGGCGCGATATGCAAATGTGGGCTCACTCAGTTCTCACAGAAGACCGGCGCGATATGCAAATGTGGGCTCACTCAGTTCTCACAAAGGACCGGCGCGATATGCAAATGTGGGTTCACTCAGTTCTCACAGAGGACCGGCGCGATATGCAAATGTGGGCTCACTCAGTTCTCACAGAGGACCGGCGCGATATGCAAATGTGGGCTCACTCAGTTCTCACAGAGGACCGGCGCGATATGCAAATGTGGGCTCACTCAGTTCTCACAGAGGACCGGCGCGATATGCAAATGTGGGCTCACTCAGTTCTCACAGAGGACCAGCGCGATATGCAAATGTGGGCTCACTCAGTTCTCACAGAGGACCGGCGCGATATGCAAATGTGGGCTCACTCAGTTCTCACAGAGGACCGGCGCGATATGCAAATGTGGGCTCACTCAGTTCTCACAGAGGACCGGCGAGATATGCAAATGTGGGCTCACTCAGTTCTCACAGAGGACCGGCGAGATATGCAAATGTATTAAGTTTACACAGAAACCTTGTGTACTAGTTTTAGTAATACCTGCGTAGAGTTATGGTGTTTAGTTACAGGTTGCGTAGTGTCTTATTGAAACATTTACAAATAATTAATTGTGCTCACTCAATCCACCAATTTCAAAAGGCCCGATTTCTTACAAACCAACTATATAATTAAACTTCATTACATATCTAGATTTCGAAAATATTCAATAGGATTTCATAACATATAAAACGAACCATTATCATGATACGTATTTGAGTTATAAATTGTTTTAAGTGTTCACTCAATCCACACATTGTTGGCAAGTAATAAACATGCATATTGCTAGGTTTGCATACACCCCAGTAAATATAAATAGTTCCAGTTTTAGTGAACATTTTTACTAAATATCCGCCATTTCGCATTGCGGATTAATTTTTTACTTTAACAGATATACTTATTTCTTTTTTTGCATAAAAACCCGTAGTAGAGTCACCATACAAAATAAATTCAAATGATTGTCACTGGTATTCAGCTTTGTGATATCTCACACTGTCTGACGGTATAGGTTTGCTATCCCCGCCTTCCTAATAATACTATTCACGAGTAATAACGATTCCCGTCTATTCGCGTTGCCCCCCACTTTATGTCCACCACTGGGGGACAATGGGAAAAAAAGTACCGTCTTTTTTTTGTGTTTCGTTTCCAATTCTTCACTATCGTCATAACTATCAGAATCCGAAGATAGTGTGTGGATATCAATAAAACGGCTTCGGACTCGTGGTCACAATAATTTGTTACACTGGTGTGACCACGAGTAATAAGAATTCCCGTCTATTCCCGTTGTCCTTCACTTTTTGTCCACCAATGGAGACAATGGGGGGAAAAGTAGAGTTGTTAACGCTACTAAATCATCGGGAAGAAATGAGTTGTCTCTCTCTCTCTCTCTCTCTCTCTCTCTCTCTCTCTTCCCATGACTTCTCTCTCTCTCTCTCTCTCTCTCTCTCTCTCAGTTGTTACTTTGCAGTTTTTGGTATTCTTTATTGATTGTGAAGATTGGAAGTAAAGAATTAATTTGTAACTACCTGCTTAATATGCTTTAAAACCTACATGTGAGAAAAGAGCGAGTTGAAAACCAGCGTTGCGAGACTACTGTCCTCGCAGCATTTATGCTGAACTTGCTCCTTTTGTGCTCAGCAGATGCATTAATATTTATTTAGTTAAGTACTTTACTTTTATACCTTGAATATGTATCTTGTTTGTGTATCAATAAACTTCTTTTCTTTCTTTCTTTCTTTCCTCCAGTGGTGGATCGAAACTAACCGTAGCATTGCCCTCACTACTTAACTATTATAATATTATTTTTTCATGTCTGTAGTGAAAGGTGTCAAAGTGAGAGCTGTCAAACTTAAATGGGCTTTATCTCGGTAACTATTGATCCTAGACTAGTAGTTTCTTTTCATAAGGGGTAGATCTCGTCGAGATCTTCATTTCATATGACATCTGTCAAATAATGAGAAATTAAGCAGTCTTACGAATAGTTTCGGATAAATTCAGGTACTATGTAATTTTTGACACATTATTTGCTTGTTATTTCTGACTTCAGCGGTCAATACTGGATGTTTTGAGGTTTGACAGCTGTCATATGAAATGAAGATCTCGACGAGATTTATCCCTTATGTAAAGAAACTACTAGTCTAGGATCAATAGTTTCTCAGATAAAGCCCTTTTTAGTTTGACAGCTGTCATATGTAATGGAGATCTCGACAAGATCTATCCCTTATGTAAAGAAACTACCAGTCTAGGATCAATAGTTTCCGAGATAAAGCCCTTTTTAGTTTGACAGCTGTCAAATGAAATGAAGATCTCGATGAGATCTACCCCTTATGTAAAGAAATTACTAGTCTAGGATCAATAGTTTCCGTGATAAAGCCCTTTTTAGTTTGACAGCTCTCATATGAAATGAAGATCTCGATGAGATCTACCCCTTATGTAAAGAAATTACTAGTCTAGGATCAATAGTTTCCGTGATAAAGCCCTTTTTAGTTTGACAGCTGTCATATTATGAAAGATGGAGTGTCATCAGAAAATAACACTTTTTAGTTTATTTATATTTAATACTAACTATGCTCGCGACTAGGCCCGCAAATTCATGTGTTTTTTTGGGTGGAGACTAAATTATTTTTCAAATATCAAAGTAGCCTTAGTTACTCCTTATAACATCAGCTATCTGCCAGTAAAAGTCACGTCAAAATCGGTCCAGCCGTTTTGCCGATGAGCCGAACAGACAGAAAGACAAAAAAATATGCTTTTGCTGTTATAATAACTGTATCCATATGCATTTAGTAAAAAGCTATTGTTTAATTTATGGGGACATTTTGTAATGTTAAATACTAAAGAGTACTAGCTAGTACTAAAAAGTAATAAATATTCTAATTTTGTAATATTGTTTAAAAAATGTAATTTATGTATCTGTGTGTTATTGTAAAAAAAATATAAGCAAAAACATTCTTGACACTAATCATTTTGGTTTCTATTTGCAGAAAAATAATTTAATTGTCAAAAAGGACCTTTATTTTGAGACGTGTTTTATTTTGACACTACATTACGGATTTTCATACAAACAAAAAAAATAAGTATATCTCTTAAAGTAAATAAAAAAAACGCAATGCGAAATGGCGGATATTTAGTAAAAATGTTCACTAAAACTGGAACTATTTATATTTACTGGGGTGTATGCAAACCTAGCAATATGCATGTTTATTACTTGCCAACAATGTGTGGATTGAGTGAACACTTAAAACAATTTATAACTCAAATACGTATCATGATAATGGTTCGTTTTATATGTTACGAAATCCTATTGAATATTTTCGAAATCTAGATATGTAATGAAGTTTAATTATATAGTTGGTATGTAAGAAATCGAGCCTTTTGAAATTGGTGGATTGAGTGAGCACAATTAATTATTTGTAAATGTTTCAATAAGACACTACGCAACCTGTAACTAAACACCATAACTCTACGCAGGTATTACTAAAACTAGTACACAAGGTTTCTGTGTAAACTTAATACATTTGCATATCTCGCCGGTCCTCTGTGAGAACTGAGTGAGCCCACATTTGCATATCGCGCCGGTCCTCTGTGAGAACTGAGTGAGCCCACATTTGCATATCGCGCCGGTCCTCTGTGAGAACTGAGTGAGCCCACATTTGCATATCGCGCCGGTCCTCTGTGAGAACTGAGTGAGCCCACATTTGCATATCGCGCCGGTCCTCTGTGAGAACTGAGTGAGCCCACATTTGTATATCGCGCCGGTCCTCTGTGAGAACTGAGTGAGCCCACATTTGCATATCGCGCCGGTCCTCTGTGAGAACGGAGTGAGCCCACATTTGCATATCGCGCCGGTCCTCTGTGAGAACTGAGTGAGCACACATTCAATGATTTTTGATTTGTTTTATCATTTTACAAATAGATATATTGGTTTTACAATTATTACATAAATTATTTTATTAAAAAGAAATAGAAGGTGCTCACTCAATGCACACGCACACAAAAATGAAAGTCGACAAACTACGTCCAATGGAGTATCATTGAATAGGTATTTGAAAATCATCTTTAGGTTTCCCTTATCATTTTTCATATCGAAAGACTATTTAGGATCTTATAACGATTTAAAGTTGGTTAGCAGCCATACTCACTATTTATTTTGCCACTTTTTAGTTTTGTCCGCAGTCGGGTTTTGTAGCACTTTCGATTATTTCATTAAATCTTGACTAATAGAGCTTTTCTCATTAGGCGAATATGTCGCCCTCGTATTAACTTACATTGTCAAAGGATTAAATAGACTATTAGTGCTATTTAACGTATGTATGCCCGGAGCTCTGTTCAAAATTATGTAACCATTGTATAGTGTTAAAATAATGTATGTTTTTATCAACAAAACATGATGATAACTATATACTTACTTATCATTGCATAAGTAAAACATTCTATTGGTTTACATTTAATTGCTCGTCACGAGACTGAACCTCATGCATTTGGTCCACATTCAGTCCTTCCTCTATTTGAAGGTCAAGGTGACGTTTTCAGTTTCACTTTCAGCGAAGCAACAGGTGACAGTGCAGCGAACGATGGAGATCAACGAGCGCCTACTTCGATATACGTATACGCGTTCCCATTCTAAATACTAAATGAACTAATACTACACAAACATTTATGAACTAAGGAATATAGTAAAAATACATCGTACCGCGTTTAGACAGTCTAAACGCGGGGTCAGAAAGGCGATCAGTGTCGATAGCGCATGTTGTATAGTTTAACTTATAAGGTAAATTATGCTTTCATTAACTGATTACTGTAAGTGAATATTTTTCTACTGATCGCCCCGGCACGGCACTGGCG
This sequence comes from Alsophila aescularia, assembly GCA_946251855.1. Classification (NCBI taxonomy): domain Eukaryota; kingdom Metazoa; phylum Arthropoda; class Insecta; order Lepidoptera; family Geometridae; genus Alsophila; species Alsophila aescularia. The sequence continues at coordinate 105,404,013 of OX276373.1, forward strand.
ACTGCTCGGCATTCATTTGTAACCGGTGGCTCAGGTTAGAAAATAAAAACTTTCAAAATGTCTTTTCCTTACTTTTTTCCGTCATCGATACTGAACGCGGCTAAAATAAGCACTAACAATACCTACTGTTGTTTTATTCGAGTCGACTAGTCGTTCACTAGCATACTTCTAAAAACTAAAAGCGATCTGCCTGTACATACCATATCATAGGCGGTGTACGCATTCCACGCTCAACAAACGAAACAGGAAAGAAAGACGGCTTGAGACTAGGTCCTGGGACTGCCGGGGCCGCAGCGGAGACGAGCCTGCCAGCCTGAGCACTGTGTACTTAAAGCAGTTGCAGCGCATGTGCTCAATATTAATTCGAACAGTTCACTGGCACAGGTATGAATATGAATCACGATTGACGAAAAGCGTCGCTTGGGACCGTCTATGGTAAATATTTATTTTATAACAGTAGGCAAATTTGAAAGGGTCTGCTTCCATTTTGGCACTCAGCAAGCTTTTCCGTGCCAATATTATAAAAGCGAAACTAAGTGCTACTGTAGTTCTTTTTAATTACATACAAACTTGGCAGGTAATGCAAAGTGCACCAGTACTTGCTTCTATAATGATAAAGTGTTGTCACAGTCTCGTCTCCACCGAGTCCAATACCAGCTGAAACTTGTCCGCATTGTAGATCAAAGCCACAAGGAATTATTCCACGAAGCGTCTGTGCAACACTTCACAGCGCGAATACCTCAAACCATTTTTGTCCCACAAATGAACGCTTCATTTAAGAATGCTCGTGAAACACAAACACTCGTCAGTTTGGAAATTATGTTAAGTGCAGAGAGTAATTTTGCAGAGTAGCTTCGTAGAAATGCTCCTGGGTACACACACCAGGTATAACACGATTGAGATTACACATATAGGCCCCGCATAACTGTTTGTATATCATGAAAAAACACCAAATAAATTGTATTTTGAACTATACCACGAACGTGAAATGTCTGGTCAATGTATTCACAGGTCGTGGTCTTGATCCAACGGTGCGTAAAACTATATTAAAGTAAATCTTACATTAAGCTTTATTTAATCACATTTGGGTAGTTAGATTCCGGCACCTGAGCCGCAACATACGAGCACGTTTATTTGTGCCTGGGGCAGTGCTGCTATTGAGAGACGGGAACGACTGTTAAATGTTTCAAACCAACTGTATGGATGAGTAAGTAATGTACCAGTAAACTCAGCATTGCTGCAGAGAATTGCCTTTCTTAATAGCTAGTTAAACCACCTTTATGTTACGGCTCATGTGGAGGCAATATGGCAGTATTGGGGTATCTAATGCTCAGGTTAAGCTGCAAACCAGGGCGTATAACAAACAGGAATTACTTAAATCACTTTGTAAACGTCTATTTAACAAGTGTTGTATTTAATTGTGATGCATCTGCGTTGTTATCTTAGATTGAAAGAGTTTAAGAATGTCGGAGTCAAAAAAGGGCTACAAAATGAAGCACCTTTCGGAAATATAGAATTGTTATTTGGTAACAGAATTTATGAGACCGAAGCCGCTGATTGAACTTAGAGATGAGACGCCGCGGAGTGGTTTACCATATGCAGAGCCCTCCGCGACTGTTGAGGGGAAAGAAAGACGCTACTACGAGTTGGTAGTGAACAGAAGCGGAGGTTCACAGTTTTTACAGCCAAGTACGAAAACGGGTGAGGCAGGTCGACTACACGGCCGCGGGTGCTGTGTGCATGACAACGTCTACTTCAATATTATTAATATTACATCAAAATATATCCAAGGTCTATATTACATTATATGGTTTGCGGATATATTTTGGTGCGAGTGACACGTTGTCAAGACACAAGTTCAAAAAAACTTTAGTTAAGACTACGAAGTTTCAATGTCCTGTCCAGGCCCGGAGCCTGTCATTGTATAATTTATGTACAGGGATGTTATAGATATCCACATCCGTAACCGAAAAAAGCGGATATTTGACGAAAAAACATATGGATATAATATGATATTCGTTATAGTAATAGTTTCGGATTGCTTTGGATATTTGTTATTTGTAATTATTTATTGTAAGCAATTGTTGTAGATATTTGAATGAGTTAGTTACTAAATGTTAAATAAAAAAGGGATGGAATGAAATAAATAAAAAAAAGTTATTTACGACACTGACGAGCAATACAATCGGGTCAAAAAAAAGACTCGACATCCAACGAGCATCCCTATTTGTTGTTTTTATAAATGTGTAATGTAAGTGTACCAACACATAAAAAAATTTATATCTTAGAACTTCTTTTAAATTATACATTTTTTTATCAAATTCAGTTTAGTACTTTTAGATATTAGATTGAATAAAATTGTAGGACATTTTGAATCTAATGAAAGTAATTAATCTACGGGCAAACATCAATGAAATAATGTTTATTACGTAAAATAATAACGCAATAATAAGGTTCCAGTGTTAATGAGCTGACGCAGCCGCAACATACCAATGTTTTTACCAAGTATGTCTACATGTACATAATAACAGCAATAGGTATGTCATTTTTATGAATATTTTTTCGAAGATATAATTAAATCATTTAATTTTTCAACTAAGTAATGATAACAGAAAACCAAATTCTCAGGTACCGCGCTGACCCAATTTTATTGCTCGCCAGTGCCTAGAGTGTACTTAAATCATTAATTAGTAAATTTCTTTTTTTTAATCAATTAATATCCAAACGAAGATCACGAGATCCGATTTGAAAACAAAATATCCATAGCCGATATATTATTTTCAATCCGAGTAGAATATCCGAATTTCCATATCCATAACATCCCTGCAGGGCTATGATGGCAGTTTCTCCATCGAGAGAAGACAGGTGTCTATCGAGATGTCCACAGTATTGCAAATCATGTGTCAGAGCTTTCTTTCGTTATAAAAGAAAGCTCTGTCGATAGAGACAAGTCTCCCGGATATTGTCCATGCTGGCCCTGCTGGTACAGTATCAGTAGCGGAAGTGTCTGGTGAGCACGATGGCCGGCCGTCAGAACGCGGTGTGTGTTGGCCTAGTCCTCGAGGTATGGTATGCGGAGCGAGGTGGGGCGCCGCTGCGGGACTCGCTTACCGTATCCCTCTCCCTGCAGGAACAGGCGGAAAGCCTCTGACACCTTGCCGGGCTGCTCGTCCAGCACCAGCCCGCAGTCCGAGATCTGGAACACGACGGCTGGATGGTGAGCGGAGGCGATGCGACATCATCATCATCATCAGCTCTGTACTCCTCCACTGCTGGACATAGGCCTCTCCTAATGCGCGCTATTGAGCCCGATCTTCAGCTCTTCTCATGTAATTGCCGTCAGCTAATTTACGCAGGTCATTGCTCCAACTAGCCGGAGGGCGTCCTACACTACGTTTGCCTACACGTGGTCTCCACTCAAGAACTCGCCTACCCTAACGGTTATCGGATCTTCGACACATGTGACCGGCCCATTGCCACTTCAGCCTGCTAATTCTTGGAGCTACGTCGGTGACTTTCGTTCTTTGCCGGATCACCTCATTTTGGAGGCGATCCCTTAGAGAAACCCCAAGTATAGCCCGTTCCATAGCACGCTGAACGACCTTAAATTTGTGGATCAGCCTCACAGTCAATGTCCAAGTTTCATCACGGGTAGGAAGCACTGGTTGTCTTCAGGCATTGTGGGATGGGCGACGAGAAGACCTGACCAAGTTTCCCAAATGCTACCCAGCCCAGCCGGATTCGCTTACCGGCTTCCTTCTCTAAATTGTATCTACCTAACTGAAGAGTTTCTCCAAGGTAGACGTACTCCTGAACAACTTCATGAGGCATGCTCTGACGGCTATTGGTTCCGGTGCAATGTTATGACCGTTTTTTTTTAATATATTCATGTGGAGACCAATGCGTCGGGAGGCATCAGATAAGCTGGTCAGCATCTGTTGCAGTTCTTGCAGCGATCACACCATTAAGACAATATCATCAGCAAATTTCCAGTGCGAGATGTACTTTAAATCTCCAGTCCGTCTTGAACATATCCTCCACTGCATTTGTAAACAGTTTCGGGGATATTATCCCCCTGTTTTACACCCTTGAGAAAGTGGATTGGTTCTGTTTGCCGGTCCTGGACTTGACGGACATCGTAGCAGCTTCATACAGATATATCAGCACTCGAATGTATCGCCAGTCTACTTGACATCGCTGCAAAGAGTTCAGAACAGACCAAGTCTCGATGGAGTCAAAAGCCTTCTCGTAGTCCACAAAAGCTAGACACAGTGGCCGATCATACTCCTCCGACTTCTGTATAATCTGGCGCACTGTGTGTATGTGGTCTACGGTACCATATCCTCCACGAAATCTGGCCTGCTCGGGTGGCTGTAATTCATCAATTCTACGCGCAAGATGGTTGGTGAAGACCATTGAGAACAACTTGTAGACGTGGTTTAGGAATGAGATGGGCCTATAAATCTTTAGCAAGGTTTTATCCCCTTTCTTGAAGAATAATACCACCACACTCCCACACTATGTTCCAAGGACTTTTCCGTTTTTTAGTTGTTTCAGGGCGATCTCCAACTCACTGACCCGTCACTTCACAGATGAGCTGCCAGATATCAGCCTGGATGAGTAGGAGATCGCCCTGAAACAACTAAAAAATGGAAAGCTCCTTGGTGAAGACGGCATTACCTCCGAGTTGTTATAGGCAAGGGGTACTCCTGTCCTTGGACAGCTGCAGACACTTTTCAATGCCGTCGTTCATAGTGGGAGAACTCCAGAGGGGTGGAACAGTGTGTGGGAGTGTGGTGGTATTATTCTTCAAGAAAGGGTTTATCCCCTTTCTTGAAGAAAGGGGATAAACAATTATCCCACTATAAACGACGGCATTGAAAAATGTCTGCAGTTGTCTAAGGACAGTAGTACCCCCTTGCTTTTAACAGCTCTAAGGTAATGCCGTCTTCACCAGGGACTTTTCCATTTTTAGTTGTATCAGGGCGATCTCCAACTCATCCAGGCTGATATCTGGCAGCTCATCTGTGAAGTGACGGGTCAGTGTGTCCCTCGAATCCTCACCAGGGATTTCCGGTCGAGAAGCATGAAAAGCGTATAGTCTACTATAGAAATTCTCAATCTCGGCGAAAATCTCAGGTTTTGACACAACGGTTGTACTATCAGCTGTTTTTAACTTTGTCGGATGACTCCTCCCTTGTTGCACGAAAACTTTGGACCCTCGGTTTTGCTCAAATGCCGTCTGTATGAGGCGTGTACTGGAGCACCGAAGGTCGCGTCGGGTCTTTTTGTTGAGTGTCATCTTCTCTGACAATAGGCTTGTGTGTCTTACCGTCTTTGTGTCGTAAGCCTTAGAGTCTCATATGAGACCTTAAATTTTGAGAGCCCCTTATACGGCTATTTGCAATATTTTTGGCACTCTTCCGTGAGAATTTTCACCACTTTATCCAGTTCCTCGTTTGTTTTATTTGTGGTTTTCACAAAAACGAATCAATTATTTAGCTTGTCCTGGAATTTCTCAGACCCAGCCATGATATACATCAGATTTGGTCGGAGCGTGGACTTTATCATGCGGAGCCTTTCAAGCTTAAAATCGATATTCAGATTCCCTCAGACCAGTCGGTGATCACTGCCGGCATTAAACCTATTGATCACCGAGACATCTCTGAATATTTGCTTCGTATCCAAAGCTTTTTTTGCTTTGCTTCTTTTTTTTTTTTTTGCTTCATGTTAAAGTCGATCTCATTTTTTGTAACGCCATCCGGGCTTCGCTAAGTCCGCTTTCTCTGGGGCTGCTTCTTAAAGAAATAATTCATTAAGAAGAGCCCTTCCTTCTCTAGAAAGTTAATTAGCATTTGCCCTCTGGCGTACCGGCTGCCAAAGCCATGTGGTCCAATTTTCGACTCGCCATAAGCCTGTACACCCACTTTAGCGTTAAAGGCCCCCGTAACAACGTTGAAGTGGGCCCTTCTGGTTGTATGAAGGGCTTTGGATATGTCTTCATACATGTCCTCCAAGTCGTCATCAGAGTGTTTCGAAAGTGGTACGTAAACCTGTGTCACCTTAGGAGAATATCTCTCGATGAGCTTGAAAATAAGGTATGCTACCCTGGTTGACACTGTAGATTTCTTCAACGTTGTTAGCGATGGCCTTGTGCACGAGGAACCTAACGCCGCCTTGGGATTGGTGATCTCCCTCTCTGAAGCATATCAGATGACCTGATTTAAGGGTTATGGTGTCCACTCCGTCTCTTCGGACTTTACACAGTGCCAAAATATGCCACCTGCTGTTTTCCAGTTCTACTTCCAGTTGTGCCAAGTGCTCGTCCAGCCGTAAAGTGCGTCCATTAAACGTAGCTAAGTTCAATCGTTGGCCTGCCAAACTCTGACTCCAGAGGCCAGCTACCCCTTAGAGCCAACTACCTCATACGACAAGCAAGCAAGCAAGTTCAATCGTTGTTGGTGGCCTTCCGTAACCCAGGGATAATTAGCACCCCCTGCCCTGCCGTTATCATGACCGCCACCTTGGTCAGGAATAGCACAGCGGCCGGGAACTGGGGGCAATTTCTTTCTGGTTTTTATCATAGGAGGAGATGGGCAGGCGGGTTGGCGATCGCAGAGCGCAGCTCTTCGCGCCGGTGACACTGCTGCTTGTCACCGGTTTGTGGCATTTAGCTGCGCAGATTTATGAATGGATATACCGCCATCGGTCGTTTCGGTCGCCAGAATCTCGTTCATCATTTGGCAGGGTGTACCACGAGCAGGTGAGCTTGGCTTGGAGCACTGAGATGGTGATCGTATTCACTTACTGAGTAAGAAAGGGGGGGGGGGGAAGGAGGGGTTTAGGGTTACTCATTTACCTTAGGCGATGTGTACCTCGGTACAATAGGCTGTTTGACTACTTTAGAATATAGAATAGGTACGTACAACCACTATAAATGCCGGAAAAATTGCATCTAAATGAGTTGCGTGCCGACGCCTGAAACGCTATTAGTGGCGTCTAATCTCAGACTCCCGGAATGACATCAAAATTGTTCGAAACCTGTTCAGAGCAGTTTTCCGGCAGTTTGTAGCCGTTTTACATATTTAAATATCTTTGGAAAATCATGTTACGTTGTTCATTACAAAATACTCAAGGCACCAATATAAGGTCAATACACGTGAATAAGAAATACGTAGAGGAGTTCCTGCGTACCTTCATCCAGGTGGAGTTGTTCGGGTTGAGGCGTCCATTGAAGACGACCGTATCATCGACGTGCGGGGATGAGGCGCCGGTGACGTTGAGCACGGGCACGCGCAGCGTGGCGCCGCCGCGCCCAATGCCGAGGTCGTCGCGGCGCACGTACGCGTCGATCAGCAGTGACAGGTTGGTGGGGTTCACGGTGCGCGTGAAGTACCCACGGTACATCGCCACCAGGTCTTGGTTGCGCTCCTCGGGACACTGTTGACAACACACGTCTACAACCTCCGTAGGAAAACTGTAAATTTCCACAGATCGCAACCATCGGCTGAGGGGGCTCCGGGCCTTGCGTACAAAGCTAGTTTGGTTTCACCCAAAGTTGATTCAAAACATGGTACTTCACCGTCACCGGTAAGGAACTTCCTCAGATTGAGATTTCAAACGAGATCGTAGCCTTCATGCTATATGCATCTTGTTTGAGTTCAGTGTGGGCAACGCAAAGCTAGTTATCGATATAGCACTTTTGGAACAAATTTAATTATATAGGTCACAAACGCTCTTCATGTTCTAAATCTTAACTTATTGATACTTTAATAGATTAAAAGATCGCATTGCTAGTATAAGCGATACATTGCTCTATATATAAATAGTTTGCTTGTCATAGCAGTTGCAGAGCTCGCTGTTTTAATTTATTTGGACTAAAGCCTTATTCTTATGCGAGTCTTCGAGACCACACAGATTTCTGGGGAGCAAGAAAATAAACAGGCATATTCTGGAATAGCATGCTCCATCGACGTCATTTACCACAAGGTGCGACTGTCTGTGTTCACTCGACTATCCGTTCTAAAACCAACTTTTCCACCACAAAATACTTGTGGATTCCGAGCGGAATAGAACACTAAACTAAAATTACCACTTTGTATTTACGAGTAGCTTTCGCTATCGTCATTTTATGGTTAATGACAGGATCTGAACCTTTTCCTATTAAAATAACCTAGGTTTTACTTAGGTGTTATATTGCTGAAAAACAAACCAAAGCCCTGATCTTCCTACAATGCTTTCTGCACTGTACAATGCTTTCTGGTCTTCAGAAGGAAGATCAGGATATTGGTTTCTCACGACTCAATGTATTCTAGGAGCAATCTTGTATCCTGTATGAGTTAACTAAGCCACATTTCAACGAAGGAAACACCGTTCCTTGCACGCAACTGACTAGTATTTATTGCAGCGCCCGATGCAGCCTGCCTGCCCGGACCCGGATAGCGGTTTACTCACGGGCCGTCACGGGACACAGCTCGTAAATCGGACGTAAACTACGTGAAACTTGTTCTAAGATACGTATCTCGCTGTTACTCTGTTGTTGGGTGTTTCGGTACCTACTGCAGTCGAATTTGGGTGACATTCCACGACCATAAGGAACAATATACCAAATTTCGTTCAGCCGGAAAAGCTTTTTATTGATTGCTCGGCTTCTATACACATCGGGTTGCGATATCAAGTACACCACTTTTTAAGTAAAACACTTAGTCCGTTAGGGAGCCAACAGTTAAACCACATCGCAAGCGATCTAGTAGTTATTACGTGATGCGCGAACAAACAAATTATATTCTTTTGCAGTAGCATAATTTGAGTACCATAGATCATATTTTTTTATTATTATCATTGTACAGACTTTTTGTTACCTACTGTTTTATTATAAGTAGAGATAAGATATATAGATAGATTAACACCAATTCATGGGAATAGGTATCCGACTGGATATCGGACTGGAATTCCTTAATCCACTGAGTCACCGACCGGGTGACATTTAATAATCGAGTAGCAGATGATTTATTCTGTGGTAGCAGCAACGGGATAGTGTTGAATGTACAGAATCAGAGCTTTCGGCCGTAACAAACAACACAACATAGAATCAACCGCTCGTTTCTTGGAATAAATCAATATGAACTTTATTATCATGGCATTAGGGCCGGGCTACATTTCCGCAGTGGCAACATTTCGATTGACTTGCGTTTTATTTTACTGCCTGCACATAACTCGAGATATTTCTGAGCAGAAATGCGTCGTAAAAATATTCGTTCCCAGTGACCGAATGGTGTAGTGTACCTTCGGTTTGCGAGCATTCGCCCCGGGCAGAGATAATATATACTATGCGGAGCCGCTGGTGCCCGTGAAACTTCGCTTCGTTGTTCGCAAAGGCGTATCGAGGGTTATTTTACTCTGACGAGTTATAGGGAAGTGTAATAGGCTATCAAAGTAATATTTGTTGGAAATCTTACGGCTGTTTTGGATACGAGCTCGAAAAAATGTATGGTTAAGTGAGTTAAATTTAGCTTGTGTTTCTATTTTTATTGACTGAGGAAAGCATATCCAGTACCGTAAAGTTATGAGTGAAGTTATCCATACCAATATATAAAAGTGAAACGTTGTCTGTTTGTTTGTTTGGGGAGCTTTCACGCGATAACGGCTGGAAGGATTTTGATGAAATTTAGAATGGAGATAGCTTATACCCTGGAATAAAACATAGAATACTTTTTATCCCAAAAAAAATATGTTTCCCCGGGAAAACTGGAAAGTGCTGATTACTCACTGTAAGGAACGGATGCTTTTTATCGCGATAAACAGTAGTCCGCGCGTACGAAGTCGCGGGCGGGAAGACTTAGTTGATCAATAAATGAAGAAAATATTGAATGAGCAATGTTCCTTGCACCGATACTAAAATGGAGACCTCCTTCGAGACTCTGTCTCAAGATCAAGACTGATAAACAGTCTAACAAGCACAATTAAAATAAAAATAAAACCCGCGGCCCCCCATTATAGCTAATAACCATATCTATCACTTCATCAGCTTTCAAACAGAATGACATCATTAAAATATCTGGCTATTCATTACCCTAGACTTATAACCCCCCACTCCATTCGAGTTCGGGGGTTAAAAACAACGAGCTCGAACAGGTTGGACGACGAACCTCGAGACAAGGTTGTGACAGGTGCGCGGAGAGAAACGCGGTGCGCGCCTACGGAATAAGAAAAAAAAACATGAATGATCAAAAATGAATTTATTGTTTCTCCGTTTTTTTATTGTTTCGGCAGTCAGATGGATCCAAGGAAGTTCTATTTACTTACGTTAGTGGATAAAACAAACTGCAAACTTCAGCCAAAGTGTTCCATTTTCAAATGTTGTGATTACTTTTTGAATATTGTTTATGTAAGTCCAGTTCCGGAAACTTCCAGTGTGACCCACGCAATATATGTACAAGTACTGTACATTATCTCAATGGACCCACGTAGAATACCTATAGTGCGAGCGAACTTATAGTGAGCCAAGATCTCATAAAGTCGTGACTTTTGCTCATGTAGGTAATTGAGAGAAACAAGAAACTGCGCTAGATCAGTTCGTCACCAGTCTCGCTATCCTACAGCTAGCGTCGGGCACTTATTTAATCAGGTCAATATCGGAGGGCCTCGCTGCTGTTAACTCGCAGTCTCTGACGGCCGCGGTACGTCAGTAGAAATAAATAACAAACCTAGAAAAGCTCCTCATTTAATTTGTAGGGTTCAGTAGTCCAACAATACATACAGTTTGTATTTATGACGACATTTGTTTGTATTTATGTCTGTTTTTTTTTTTTGGTTGTTTATGACGACTGTCATCAAACAATACAATAGTCCAACAAGGAACCCTCGATGATCGCCTTATAGTCCGTCCTTCAGTCTGTCTGCCCATCCACCACACTCTCTCATAGCAATAACATCTACAGTGATAAATCAAATTGCATTCATTGTGATAATAATTATGATATAACTTTTTCACGTAGATACCAACTTCCAAAGAATGCTCTTTATTGTCATTGAATAGGTATCACAGAGTTGATATTTATTATTAATAGCAGTCGTTAAGCCATGACAGAGGCCCTTGGGCGACCTGACAAACTCTGACAACAGAGGTCAGTACTACCACATAATAAATAATAGTAGGTACAAGCTCATACAACCAACAAACAAACAAACCAAGTAGATCGGTGCTCCGGATCAGTTGTTTCATGTCGGGACTACAGAGCAAGTATTATCACAGCAATTAAGGCGTTGCTGCTACAGTTCAGCTGGCTCTCTAGCAGGGCATGATTGGAAATATACAGCAAGCTCAGACTTGCTCATCTGCCAATCTATCCCGACTTTCTCTTCTAGATTCACCCTTGGGAGCAAATGGCAATCTTGCCAGACTACGATAGATATTCTACGAAATGTAATTTTATTAGAGCATCTATAACTAATTTAATAACTGCTTCTTCATTTTCCATTATGGATCGGATATACTGCAATTGTAGAAGACTTAAATACCTTAGACTTAGAGAATCAATATAGTAGCAAGGTAATTCAGGTCAGGACGCTATCTATAGGTATCGACACTATTGATATCTCTATTTTATATTAGGAAAAGTGGAAATTGAAAGTTGCCGTGAGTGGACAGCTGTCTGATATGTTGAAAATACTGAAGCGAGCTCTAGGAATGCCTGCCATCGCATCGGTGTTATCTTGTGTAAATTCTACTCAGGAAATATTTTATTAAAGCATGGGTTCAAGTTTGAAAAAAGCGCTTTCAATATAATCATAGAAAAAGCAGTCTCGCTTGCTGCCAGGACCAGACGCCCGGTCGCGGTGTAGAGAAATAGACAAACGGATATTTCGCGTGGAAATGAATCGATTCAACGGACGCGCCTCGTGTCGATTCCGTTTTCTTGTTATATTACCGCCTCTCTTGTCACCGACGGTTAGGCGTAGCGGTTATACTCCGGATTTGAGAGCAACACAAGGAACTACCAAATTATTTCCATACTAAAAAAATGTTATAATGTTAAGAAACAATAAGTCTGACGCAAGAGATAAGGATGCCTCAAAGTCTGACTTCATCATCGCTTATTTCAGACGAGATAACGCGGATCCAAACCTGAACTTAGAAAAGCTATAGTTGCATTGGGGGCCTAGAGAGCGACACGGTAGCAGGGCAACGACATACAATCTTCTATATTCACGCCCAGCTGCCGCTTTCAACGCGTGGCGATTTAAAATACTCTTCAGTGGACTATATCTGCCGCTCTTCCTCCACCCTTGCCCAGCCATCACACAGTAATAACAATCGCTTTTTGATTCATTCGCAATCATCTTGATAGTTATTATTATAAGCGAACACATTCCACAGACTTGCGTGCCAGCCGCATCGCCACTTTCCTCACGTAATATGCCGCAATTGCAAACTACAGAGAGGAATAACAACTCGTACTTCTCTCTGTAGTCTGCTATCGCATAGAACTGTCGCATAGCGATGTAACCCTATCGGGAGTCACTATGCGCGATGATCTACCGCAGAGCAAGTGTGCAGTTTGCCATCAGGTGAACTATCTCACTTTTCAGGTTTTACAAGAGCATTATGAAATTCGCTATGCATGTTTTACAATACTTCAAATCTTATATATAACGTCATTAAGAAATCAAGTGTTTCAGGAATTCAAGAGCGTTTGTGACCATTGTTCGGCGCTGTTACACAAACAAAGAGGAGATACATAGCCGAGGCGTTCAGGCGGTAGAGCCCCTCCTAGACTTACTAGAGTCTCTGTCTAGACTTACCTATGCATCGAGTGTATATCGTCACTCAAGGACAGGTTATTTCAACAGGTGATATTATATTTAAGCTAGCCTGTCTTGTCTACACTAATATTCTGAGTATAAACAGGTACAGTTGTTTGTATGTCGTAATCTCTGGAACTACTGACCACTGATATAAAGCTACACTTTTTAAACTGGACATAGGCAACTTTTCCTTTTTTGGAAAAAGCAGTTTCCTTGGGGTAACAGTAAAGCTGCGAGCAGAGCCGTAGTTCAAAACAGCTAGTAACCAATAATGCATAGTGATGCGTGTGAGCACTCACCCGGCCGAAGTGGTGCCACATGAGGTAATCGAGCACGGAGTGTGTCATGCCGTGCGCGCGCAGCTGCCGGCTGTTCACCTTCTGGTATGCCCACTCGATCCAGCCCGCCTGGTTCGAAGTGCAGTTGATCAGCGCCAGAGCGTCCACCTGCACACCACACCAAGGGATTACTGCAAAAGCTTGATCCAATCTACCAGCAAAAAGCGTGGCAGGCATTGCATCGAACATTATTACATGCATTATCTTTGGGCATATTCACATCTAACGTACCAGTTTTTTATACGAAAACGTGCGTCTTTGCCATTTCGTCTACGCTACATGCTAGCAGATGTGAGCAATCCTAACCAGAGCGAGCGAGGAACATGAACGGTGAACAAGGAACAAATCTACCAATAAGACAATACACCTAGTACTTTAATTTGTTAATTGATCAATGAAAGGTCTCCAAATCAATTTGGACGAGTCGGCGTTACACACATACATGTTTGTTGTTCATACACATCAAATTTGTATTATTTGTTCAGCGATAACGTCCGAATTCAATCTAAATTCCCTCTAAAATGATAGAGGGGTGATGGATGGTGCACAACTCATACTCATGAGCGGGCGCTGCTTGTGGGGACTGGCCCAGCCTTGTTTCTTATTAGTCATTTGTATTTTTATCAGTTCGATGTCTCATTGGCACTTTTATCTTTTGTATTTGATATTTACATTTGTATTATTATATCTGTCTGAGTGAATTACATTCCCGCCGAGTTTGTTGGTGCTCTCTTCTGTAACGGGCGTATTTGCGAAGAACCGGTAGAGTCGGAACATGCAAGGGACATTTCCATTTCAAACTGAAAGCACATTAGTCTACCTAATTGTATTGATTTGATCAATTTATAATATTTTAAGTTTTGACTTGTAAACGTGATATTAATTTGCCTACTATATATACTTATAATAAAGCAATAAGAAAGAAAAAGTCTGAACTAAGAAGATAATAAAAACAAAATGGTTTAGGGTACTTAAAATAAGCTACTGCATAAGAATATGACATTTAAAAAAAAAACTGTCTATTTGTTTGTTTGTTAGTTGGTTTGCATGTATGCATGTTCGCGTATAGATTATAAGCTACTGGACCAATTGCAATGCGTTTTTCACTGTTGGGTAGCTTAGGGCTTGACTTAAAAACTAGGGTAATTGGTATCTTAATCCGAAAATTATATGCTGAGCAATCGTTAAAAAAGTATTTGACGGCTGAAGGAATTTTGATCAAATGTTGGTATATTGGTAAAGTACATAAAGTACTTTTAACCTAGAGAAATGAGCACGCGTGCGAAGCCACAGGTACAGCTAGTTTACAATAAATACTTTGACTTAATTATGAGCTGAGCCGAATCAGTTTGGGGGTTGTTTAGAGATCGGGGTCTAAAAGTAAAAAAAGGAAGGACTTCTAAGTGAGACAATCCGGTCGAGTGGGATATTGTCACATGGGTGGGCTTTGTTTGTGCTTTGTAAACTTTTTTGTTGTTTAATATCATATTGGGATTCAAGTGTTTGCACCATAAAAAACGTTAAAAAAATCGGTATATAAACATATATTTTCGCGGCATTAATTTCCACTGGGAACACGGACAAAACAAATAGTTATCCTCTTTTCGTTTAGTTTACTCTTTTCAGTCAGTTGTTCAGGACCTGGAGGATATAGTTGGACTAACTTTGAAGTTAACGCAAATAGTTGGAAGATTTCAATTGAATACAACTACCTGCAAAATAATGAAATGCAATAAACTTCTTCTCTCTTCACGAAAGGTTATCTTACGATGAAAGTAAACTGTGAACTTGCATTGCAGGGTTTGCAATACCAACATTTATCAGCGCAAACATCATGAGTGGAGACGTGAACCTTTTAAAAAGTCATCAACTGCAGCCGGTCCATTTCACAAGTTCTGGAAATGTGACATGCCAACTAGGCGGACACTCAAACTTTACAGATTTTTATATTTACAAATTTGATATTTATGGTTTCAATACCGAAAGAATGCAAGATAAATACGTCAGTAGAAGTAAGAATAAGTAACAGGAAAAATACAATGGGAATTAGTCCTGTCCTGTTCGGCTGCCCTGTTTACACAGAAAGGCCCTCACAACTATCACGTCTGAGTATCGTACAGGAGTTTCCGTAAGTCCCGTTTAATAAAACAAATAAAAAGCTCGGAAGCCGGCGGAAGTTCCGTCAACTTTCGGCAGAAGCGAATTCTGCAAACAGGTGACATGTGCCTTCGCTCCGAGGAAGCTTTTGTTCGAAAGTCATCGTGACTTCTGAGCCGAAGTTATTTACCTTGTCCGGGTGGCTGAGCGCGAACTTGGCCAGGATGTGGGACCCCGCACCCACTCCGAAACCGATGAACGACTTGAGCCCGAAGTGGGCTAGCACGTAGTTAATCTGGTTGGCCAACTCGTCCATAGTCGGGTACACGTAGCTGAAACAACAACACCGCCCGGTTAGTCTAACGCCAGATTGAGGGAGCTAGTGACCTAAGCTTGGCACTAACATAGTATATACGTACAAGCTCGGGGTCTGGGTTAGCTCGATTGTGAAAATAAATCTATTGTCTGAAGCTAACTAAGCCATCAAAGCGCTCCACTGGCAGCACGTCCTAAGGCTCCGCCAGCTTTAAGATAATCCTACAATATTAGAAATACAAAAGAGAGTTTGAAAATGTCGCACACACGTTGTCAGAGGTACAGAAAAGGACATACGGTAACTTTCATCTCAATTCAAGAATAAAAAAATATTGAAAAAATCTATATTGTTAATTTTGTCTATGGGAATTGACACTTCTATATCAAAGTGTCAGATGTCAATGTAATAGGTATTAAAGTGACAGGAGTCAAAGTGCTAGGGGAAATAACTGAGAGCGGGTTGAGCAAGGTTGCACGCGAGCAAAGGCGCGGGCGCAGCTATTATACATATAAGGCTCTTCATATAATTCTTAATATTGAGTTAATTCATCACACCGGAAACGCAAATGCAAATCCGATCGCTTTCATTAGTGCTGCGATAGCATTGTGATAGCCATAGCTACGTCATCGTCTATGAATGACTGCACATCGCACACGGTGTAAATCCATGCGGATGAATTCGCAGCGGCACGAAGGCTGACGGATAGTAGAGATTGGTCGATTGCGCATAAAGCAGTCGTAATCACTGAGCAATCGCTTGTAGGACTTGTGAGCTTCAACGGATTCAATTCAATCAAAAGCTGTACCGGAACCAGACTGTTATCATTTATATTTGTTGAGTCAAACAAATATAAATGATAACATAAACAATACATAATTTTGTTTAGATTTGGTTTAATGTTCATTTTTTATCTGTGATTGGTGTGATTGTAGCTTCTGATAGATCCAAGGGCAGAATCCTAATAAGAGGGCGTATCTATGGCTCGTTGGGAGTTATTTACGGACTCTATATTACAATAGAAACATGTAGTTAGAATGCAAAGATAATGTCCCAGGGAATAGGAACAAGTATAATGTAAGCGGAGTCCCACACAGCGAGCGGTTACATAAAAGTGCGGGTGGCGGAGAATGAACGGGCTGATTGCTGGAAACCGCCGGGAGCTGGCAGGCCTTGTAGCTGACCGAATCAGCCGTCACGATGTGCAGTGATGGGTGAAGCTAGGATCTCATAGGTCGGTGCCGTAATCTCAGGTAGCGGTTCTAACTTGTATGACGTAACTATACAGAGATAGCGTCGCGTCGGTTTCAAAAGCTTTCTGGCTTATTTAGGAAATTTCGAGATACAATACAACGTATTACGCTAGGGCCTATTATTAAAATTTAATCAAGTTTGACTTCAGAGTACGGAAATAATGAGGGATTTTAATGGAAGGTTTGTCATAATTGGCATATTATAGAGGCCAAAGCAAGCTTTTCAGATTTGATATTAGGACGACGGTGCTCCCAGGAGGTTACTGTTAGACATGACCCTCAAAATTATGATCTTATTATTAAAATTTAATCAAGTTTGACTTCAGAGTACGGAAATAATGAGGGATTTTAATGGAAGGTTTGTCATAATTGGCATATTATAGAGGCCAAAGCAAGCTTTTCAGATTTGATATTAGGACGACGGTGCTCCCAGGAGGTTACTGTTAGACATGACCCTCAAAATTATGATCTTATTATTAAAATTTAATCAAGTTTGACTTCAGAGTACGGAAATAATGAGGGATTTTAATGGAAGGTTTGTCATAATTGGCATATTATAGAGGCCAAGGCAAGCTTTTCAGATTTGATATTAGGACGACGGTGCTCCCAAGAGGCTACTGTTAGACATGACCCTCAAAATTATGACCTTATTATTAAAATTTAATCAAGTTTGACTTCAGAGTACAGAAATAATGAAGGATTTTGATGGAAGGTTTGTCATAATTGGCATACGAGTATTATAGAGGCCTTTGCAGATTTGATATTTGGACGACGGTGCTTCCAGTAGGTTACTGTTAGACATGACCCTCAAAACTATGTTTCTTTTCTAACCTTATTATTAAAATTTAATCAAGTTTGACTTCAGAGTACGGAAATAATGAAGGATTTTGATGGAAGGTTTGTCATAATTGGCATATTATAGAGGCCTTTGCAGTTTTAATATTTGGGCGACGGTGCTTCCAGGAGGTTACTGTTAGACATGACCCTCAAAATTATGTGTTTTAAAACCTTATTATTAAAATTTAATCAAGTTTGACTTCAGAGTACGGAAATAATGAAGGATTTTGATGGAAGGTTTGTCATAATCGGCATATTATAGAGGCCTTTGCAGATTTAATATTTGGGCGATGGTGCTTCCAGGAGGTTACTGTTAGGCATGACCCTCAAAATTATGTGTTTTATAACCTTATTATTAAATTTAATCAAGTTTGACTTCAGAGTACGGAAATAATGAAGGATTTTGATGGAAGGTTTGTCATAATTGGCATATTATGGAGGCCTTTGCAGATTTAATATTTGGGCGACGGTGCTTCCAGGAGGTTACTGTTAGACATGACCCTCAAAATTATGTTTTTTATAACCTTATTATTAAAATTTAATCTAGTTTGACTTCAGAGTACGGAAATAATGAAGGATTTTAATGGAAGGTTTGTCATAATTGGCATATCATAGATGCCTTTGCAGATTTGATATTTGGACGACGGTGCTTCCAGGAGGTTACTGTTAGACATGACCCTCAAACAGAATTATGTTTATTATAATAATAAAATAACCATAGGAGCGGCTCCTTTACGACGAGTCCAGCGTGCGGCAACACTGCAGACCTCAAGAAATAATGAGGCCGTTGACTGTTGGTTGACTGATTTGTTGGTTTTTGATATGGTTTGCATTCAACTGAGATACAAATTACAATGATAGAGTAAGTAAATGTTAAAGTACTTGATGGATACCTACAAAGCTCTTTTAACCAAACGATGTACAACTATCCAGCAGGTTATTTCCGCCTGGAGCGGGCGCTATCTCCGCTGCATCATCAGGTACTAGATAGATAATGCGTCTTCTATAGGCCAGTCATTGGGGGAAAATATGAAGCTTTGCCCTCCAAATTGTGGTGTAGAAGATGTTTTGATTTGTATTGCTTAGTTACGAGGTCTTTACGAAAAAAACAAATTTTTGACCTCGAGGGTTGGGAGCGGTAGCCGCCATCTTTAATTGAAGGGGCCAAAATTAGTTTTTTTCTAAATAGTTCTTTAACAGTTAGCTTTATGGCAAAAGTGTATATGAAAAGTATAAAAAAAAAACAATATTTGCAACATTTTTTGCATTCACAGTTGTTCTGTAAGTCTCATAGGTAAAAAGTTACAAGAAGCGAAAAACAAACCTGTACTAAAAATGGTTCAATGCCGGAACAACGTATATTCTTAACCGCTTAATGTAGAGACTTGATATTGGGAGAGTATGTTTGTAAAGAGGTAACAACTAAACCAAAAGAAGAATATTAAAAAAAAAAAGGGGGTTTAAATGGGGGTCAAAGTTTAAACAAAATACTTGTATTTTGAAGACACTGATGACACTGATGACAGTCGAAATTTTGAATGTAAACTCCCAAAATAAAATAAACTCACACGTGAATCAGGAAATATCAAAATTTTCGAGAATAAAAGTTTTTCATAAGGAATTAGGAAAATTGTGATTGAAAGATGTTTTTTCCGCTTCTTGTAACTTTTTACCTATGAGACTTACAGAACAACTGTGAATGTAAAAAATGTTGCAAATATTGTTTTTTTTTATACTTTTCATATACACTTTTGCCATAAAGCTAACTAAAATGAACAAAATAGAAAATATGTAGCTTACTTCCGCCAAAATTGTTAGTCAGACAAATGATAAATGGTAAAAATAAACAAAAGTAAAACCCCACGCTAAACAAACCCTACCTAAATTGAACTATTGTAAAATATACATGAAAAGAAAGCTGAGGCCAGGAAAAAAATATACTATATAATACACAATATAAAACCCCCACGCTAAACAAACCCTACTGAAATACAAGTATCGTAACACTTATATATTTATATACATATATTATAAATACACAACAAAAAACATATACCTCAATCCAAATACCAAACGTCTGACATCAATACGACACGTGTTTCGCCTCTGCACGAGGCATCTTCAAAATAAAAAAAATGGTGATGTTGACTCGCAGTCAACATCACCATTTTTTTTTTGTGGCTTCCTGGCCTTAGCTTTCATTTCATTTATATTTTACAATAGTTCAATTTGGGTAGGGTTTGTTTAGCGTGGGGTTTTACTTTTGTTTATTTTTACGATTTATCATTTGTCTGACTAACAATTTTGGCGGAAGTAAGCTACATATTTTCTATTTTGTTCATTTTAAATATGGATTTCCGCAAAGTAACGCCTGATTCTATCAACTATATAAAGCTAACTGTTAAAGAACTATT
This sequence comes from Alsophila aescularia, assembly GCA_946251855.1. Taxonomy (NCBI): domain Eukaryota; kingdom Metazoa; phylum Arthropoda; class Insecta; order Lepidoptera; family Geometridae; genus Alsophila; species Alsophila aescularia. The sequence goes on from OX276373.1 coordinate 105,424,072, forward strand.
TAGAAAAAAACTAATTTTGGTCCCTTAAATTCAATATGGCGGCTAAGGCTCCCACCCCCCAAGGTCAAAGACTTTGATTTTTCATCAGAGTCTAGACCCAAACCACATAATATGTAAAAATCATTACTATACCACCTTTTGCAAGGCAAATTTCTCTATTTACTGGCCTACTAGTACTATCAAGTTACAGCAGCGATTGGATTAGGAAGACGCGGTGGGCAACTTTAACTAAGTTTAACAAAGTGGCGGTTAAGGAACGCCACGCAGACTGCTCTATAATGATACCTTTGTTTATTCAGAACAAACAAAAACCAAAGTACAAATGAATATGCCCAAAATAACTAGTCGTGCCCCTTCATAGTAGATATGTATGTTATAGGGTATTCATATACGGGTGACCTTGACCTCATATGTCGTATCCGTAAATATTGTGAACGAACGTAGCCTCATAGTAAAACAAATCTACAAGGCAATTTCGTTTATTGAATTGGCGATGGCTGATACCGACGACCGTCTGCGTGACATGCAATCTTCGTATTAAACGGATGTAAGGCGGACGCGGCGCACTTCAGTAATTTCAGGCGGTTTAGCTTTTTTTGCAAATTGGCGGCTGCGATGTCTCAGGGAAACAATGTGCCGCTGAGTCGGTCGAGTTGGGTGGCATCGCCGGCGACTCGGAGGCAGCGCTCGTGCCGCGCCGCCGCCGCGCCGGCATGGAGTACGAGTAGGTACGGTCTATATCGAGCGGCACTGTTACATAACACTGCGGTACGAGACCCGACGCCGATTCTATTCCGCCTTACGAGCCCGCCGCCCGCCACGCCGGTTCCTTTGTATCACGTAGCGCCCAAACCGGAGAATCCAAATCAGCTGTCCGACCCGCGACACAGCCAGCCGCCGGCTGCGGCCGTGACGCACACCCACCCATGTGCGTTCGTTCTTCAGCTGATTACGTATCGGGAGGATACGATGTGAAAACTTGAACCTCTTTTAGATAACTTAATAAAGAACAAAAGTTACCACGAAGCTCCTGCAACCGCACAACACACGGTACGCTAAAAGCTCTGCGCGCTCTTTTGTAAGTAGAGTTTTTTGCAGTGATTTAAAATGCTGGTTCCTCCTTGGTTTCAATCAATATGTTTCATAAACACATTACCGACTTCACAGTGACCAACATTGCTACTTAAGTTCATTTTCACGTCAAATCGATTTCTAGGGATTTCATGTTTTCGAAGTCTTTACTTCTTTTTTAGGAAGCCATCCTTGAGATTCTACTAAAATCGTAAAGCTTCGTCAATACTATTAAATAATGTAGTCGGGACACTATATTGAGGAGGAGCAAAAAATGTTTAACATGATTGTGTACAGTGTGTACTGACAACCTCGTCAGTAGTGTCTAGTGTCACATGCGATTTGCCTAAGTGCGACGCGTGGGACAGCGTGACGCGCCTGCCCACGACAGTGGCGGCGGCGCCGCGGTGTCGCGCCGTCCGACTAGTAATGCAGTTTATTCACCTACCCTCCCAGAGCATCCGCCGCTCAGACTTGAGGGCGCGGGCGGTATCTGTCAATCTGAGGAATTCTTCTCGAATCGGGATCCGGAAGCGACGCGGTCTCTAAACATCTGTCAATACGCGCCTATCGCGTCTATTGCGCCTATCCGTTACGTAGTAACTGTCTGCGCTGTAGAAATGGGATTTGTTTTCTTCTTACGCATTAGGGAACATTGATATTAGGTGTCGGAATTTTTATTACAAAAGATTCCAGTTTATATTTTAGCCGTTAAACATATTTTCTTTGTATGACTGTGTACCTAACGATTGCAGAAAATATATAAAACAGTACCTGAAACCTACCTACCTACTGAAATTTGTTGGATTTGGGAAAGGCCCAGGAGAAATAAGCTACTGAATAAGAATATAACATTTGTTAAAATCGTGTATGTTTGTTCGCTCATGTCGTAAAAACTACTGGACCAATTGAAACATAGTTTTCACGGAAAAACTTCATAAAATTCGTGAACTTGGTATCTCAATCCAATGAGTAGAAGCCTATAAAAATCTATTTGACGGCTGAACGAAATTTGGTATATTGTACCATATTGGTACTTTCAGTTCTAGAATAACATACCTATAATATACTTTTACCCAGAGAAGTTAGCACGCGGACAAAGCCGCGGGTACAGCTAGTCTAACATATACGTAAAAAATATATGCTGTTCGTTGATAAACGCATCACTTGGGAAAGGCTCGCACGATTTGGATATATTTTTTATATGTTCGTATTAGTTCGAATAAGGTTTTTAAGGATTCGGAGGGATTTTGATAAAATTCTGTGTTAAGTATATAAAAATAACACATAGGATATACATTTTATCACTGTCCACGCAGGCAAAGCCGCGGGGCGCAACTAACTAGTTCAACAATAAAAATATGACGGTTGCTTATGCAATTATTATTCGTCGTTTGTGTAATGTGAATGTTTATGCGTGGAACTGGATAAATGAATAGACGTTGCGAAGGTTAAATTGAATGGGCCGCAATGAATGAGATAAGTGGTGGAAGGAGATGCGTCCCGGCCGTGTCTCCCCGCGTCTCGGCGTACTTGACCCACTTGAAGGATTCGTTCGTCCATCTGCCTCCGCCCCGAGTTTTACAAATTACTTTACTTATTAGTATGAGCCTTGGACATTGTACATATTTTTGGAAAACTAACTGGCTGACGTAAGTGAATTTAACCTAAATCAATGTTTTTAGATGTTTGTTATTACACTCGAAAATTTCAGGACAGATAAAACTGTTGAAGGTATCTACTTCCTTATTATAATAAGGTGTATGCGTATAATATCCATGTACGTGCTGACATCAAAGATTACTGACACGAGATTTCCATAAGAACGCTGACAGGCTTGTACCAAAATTTATTGTGTGGTACAGGTCACACGACCAGTGCATTGTCCACAGGAGATTACGTGTAAGCAAATAAATTTAGCGCGCGGTGTAGTGAGCGCGCGGGTAAATGCGATTTTCTATTCAATTTGCTTTAAAGGCTCTTGAAAAGGTCTGCCAGTGGGGGTGCCCTTTCGTTTGATCTTTTCGAAATGGCACAATGACCGTAGCACTACAGCAGTTGAAGCGGGGTTTGTTGGCGGAGCTGGTAACCTGGCAACCCACCACCAACTCACCGATAATTACATTCCTTCGCAAATCAACTCACAAAAGGAGACCTAGCTTTATTTAAACACCATTACTGGCAAAGCAAGTAATGATTGACATTAGGATTACGATGACTTGGAAAATACAACGACATTTACACCTATATTAATCGAGCGAGCGCGAAGCGTCTCCGTTTCAGCTTGGCAAAAATGCGTTCGCATCTCCGACTGTCCGCCGTCCGCCTGTCCTTCCGGATCTCTGTTTTCCTTCTACAGGTTCTGGTCGCATTTCTCAACCGATCTAGACCAAACTTGGGATAAAAGTTAAAAAAAATAGTTTTTTTAGTCACCGTTATTATAGTTAGTAAAAAATTTTGATTGGGACTTCCCCCAAAAAGGGGTAAAAAGGGGGCTACTGAATATCTCCGCCTTATTAGATCTGATTTTGATGGTTCTTTTTTTATTTGAAAGGTAAGAACTTTAAGTTGGTCAAATAAAAATTTGGTGAAGATCTGATGAGGATCTTCGGCGTGATGAGCACAGTAGCTCCTCAAATTGCAGTAAATACCTTTCGTTAGTATCTTTTAGGTTTCTGCCAGTGGAATCAGCCCTTTACCTACTAGGTAGGGATTGATGGAGCACCTTGATAATTAATGTTAGTTTTACAATAAGGTAACTAGATGGCACTACTGTGCACCGCTAGATTGTTTGCAAAAAAGTTTGTACTTGCGAGGTCTGCAGTTCACAGCGCCGGTAGTTTATATGATGCGTAAAAATTGAGGATACTTTACATCCCGAAAAAATAAAGGGTTCCTGCGAGATAGGGGTCCAAAGTTATGTTAATTTTGATGTATAAATATAATATAATAAAATAAAATATAAACGATGTAGCAAAAATGCAGTAGTTCTATTACCATGTAAATATGTAATGGTATTATTATTATTATTATCCGGGCCACCAGAGGCGCACGCGACGGACTGCGTGCCGCCACAGATTATATAATAGTTGGTACCGCGGCCGGCCGATTGACAGGCAGACAGGCAAGGCACAGAGCACAGGCCAGGGAGAGGGTAATTTATCGAAAGTATTTAAGGTTTTTAATTAGATGCGTTGGTTGGTTTGGTTTAGATTTGTTTGTTTGTTTTATTAGAAGTTCGTAGGTATATAGGTACGAATAAGTATATAGGTAGGTTCGTAGGTATATAGGTAGGTAAGTATGATTAGAGTTTCCTGGTCGAGATATCTTGTTTTTGAGAGCTACGGGGCGCCGTAGTAATCCCTATTTTCTACAATAAAGTTAGCAAGAGGCGTTTAAATAATAACTTCAGCCTAATTTGGTATTTGGGGCGTCCAAGGCTCGCCGCGCTCCCAGCCCGAGTGCTGGCCGCAGTTAAGAGTAATTCTGCTCTAATCCCACAGGAAATTACGCACACTCTATCACTAAATAAGCCGAAATCTCCTCATTTGCTAAATTAATCGTTCACTGTTTATCCGCGTCATTTACAGCACTTTTTCTGTGGCCTCTCACAATAAACGAGCAGCTGTGATTAATATTCTCCTGGGAAACTACCTACTTATGATTAAAAAAAGTTAAAGGAAATGTATCTTATCGATACTCCACTCGTGTCTCATTTATTTAGCCGGAAGGAGGAATTGGGAAAAGAATTGTGCTCTGTGGCCGCAAACGAGGCCATTTTACTTTAATCTGTCCGGCGCAGGCGAATGTTGAATTAATCGAGCGCGCTATCGAGTGCTGAGCCAAATAAACTCGCCGCCTGGAAAAATAAACGTGGACCCGAGGAAATAAAGAATGAAATAAAACAATAACAACAATAATGTATGGTCTATACTTAAATAGGCCGTAGTATGAACGTTTAATTTCTACGACTAATTATTATTGCTGGTAAGAGTTGCAATAGCTGATGTATTAACTGTTAGTATAGTACTCGTACTTATATGCCTCTGTCAGCAATACGATAAAAATGTTCATCCACACCGAAACTATTTGGGACACAATTTCAGTATATATAATAGATTCCTTGTGCTGCAATAATTCCTGGGCATCTTTCTTATCAGCGGATGGAGTTGAAAATGAGGGTAGTAACATTTTACACTTAGTAGAATGTTGCCATGCCATAGCGGCCGGATGTGCCGCTCTCGAGACCTCCCGCCTAATGACTGCTCCGTCAACCGCTCCGGAGATAATAACTCGCTCATGGCTGCGAAATACCAGCAACTGATAGTACTATTTACTTATTTTATGAGAGTAGGTACTTTTAATATGGAGATTTATCATGTTGAAAACACTTTTCATAAATAGGCAAGCTGGGATAAAAGACGTAATTGCATACTCGTAACAACAACACTTGACTTTATTAAATGCGCAATATTTCCACTGAAACAAATGTTGTTTTAATTAGTTGGTTACATAACTCCGAAGGTCAAGTTTGATCATCAGATGATATCAACTTTGACCTTCTCTATGTTTCCAGCTACCATGCCATATTTCGGCTATGGGCTTTTGCGACATCCATACCAATATATAAAAGTGAAACGTTGTCCGTTTGTTTGTTTGTTTGGGAAGCTTTCACGCGATAACGGCTACATGGATTTTGATGAAATTTGGAATGGAGATAGCTTATACCCTAGAATAAAACATAGGATACATTTAATCCCGGAAAATTGAAAGTTTCCACGGGAAAACTGGAAAATGTTGATTTATTGCTGTCAGGAACGGTTGCCATGGAAACGAAATAACAAGTCTGCGAAAAATCTGCAAGAACTTTGGTGCTATACCTACTTTGCATTAGTTGTTATTATCCTAGAAGAACATAGCATATATTGCTTTTTTTCGCGATAAACTTTAGTCCTCGCGGACGAAGTCGCGGGCGGGAAAGCTAGTATTATTTGCGACATCCAACTAGATCCATTCGTAACATTTGCATATATAACAATACTACTATTAAATAATCGTTTTCCAGTTCATTGGTCTACGTGTTTAATATTTTACACAGGTATAAATGTTAAACAGACGGCGAACGCCTGAACAATAACAAATTAATGTGCCGAATAAACCGATTCGATCCACGACAACAAAACGCGAAATATTGCAGACTCATTCGCGTGGGCGGCTGCCAGACAGGAGCGTGGTAGTTTTACCGGCCTAATATGCTCGATTTTGATTCCAGTGGAAAAGCGGCTCAGACAGGTATTATTAAACGAATAAGTATGCATTGATAACAGTTGATTGTTGATCATTTTCGATATCCCTCTTAAAGTTAGCAGGTTTGGAACTACGATTCCATTGGCGTGCGATCGATCATTCAATTTCATTTCATTTGGAATGTTATATTTTAGGGAGCATTTGTTTTTTTTAGCGTCCGTCTGCGACGAATTTAGAGTTCATAGTTTTTTCTTATGGAAAAAGACGAGCGGGTGTTCGGATAAAATAAATGTATGCCAATAAAACCAAAAATTAACACTTTTATTGACAAAAAATAAAAACAAATTAAACAAACAAATAAATAAAACTAAATCGCTTTTTAACTCAACTGTACACAATAACCACTTGACAATTAAATCAAGTTTAGCACTATTTATTCGCATCTATATATAGTAGCAAATCCCTTTGATTGATCGTATTCGTTTCGTTGTCAAATCAAAACTATGTCCGCTCAGCCGACGCCTGCCATGTTTAGACCCCGCGTACGCCGCGCACGTACCGCGCGCGCTCTGAAAATTACCCGTAGGCACGCACCACATTGCGTCTTCTAGAACCAGCTCCTAGAATATTCTCGTACCAACTAGAGACGTCTAGTACCTTCCACTGCGTCCCAATACCATCTAGAAACTTCTCGAACATTCTAGTTCGATCCTTCTAGAACCATCCATTGACTTACTGTTTTTCTAAGAATCGACCGGCGTAACAATCAGTAAAAATATGACATAGGTTCAATAACTAAAACCCGATTACAGTCGGGTATAAAATTGTCTATGACACTCTTGCGATGAAGATGAATCCATTGATACCTCGCTTGTCAAAATCGAATCAAGTTTTAGTTTGAACACATAACTCTTTATTTGCTTCGCCGCTATTGCCGGCGGTCGGGCAATAACCTATGACTAAACCTGAAAAGGAATCGAGTGAAAATCGGACCAATAGGGGCGACGGAACATCCACATACCTACCAAAGAGTATATAAATACTACGTAAGAAGAGACGGGACTGACGTATATTGGAACGAATGTTGTCAATTTTTAAAACGAGCGCTGAGAATAAGTGCAACATAACAAAACTAATGACCATAGGTAATAACACTCTATATCGAGCATGTTAGCCAACATGAGAAACAGAAAAGGATGTCTGCAAACATAGCACATTTTTATCGATATCGATATTTTGAAAAAAAAACGTATTAGGACTATTTTAATTTATATGGGGTTTATAATAATAATCTGTTTTTTCTAAGCATGTGGTTTTTATTACATACAAAAATAATACATTATATAGTACACAACACAATTTATGTCCTTTTCCCTGAAAATAATTTCTAATCTTCCTTACTCCTTACTTAATATTACAAACTAGCAGTGGTCCGTGATTAATAGCAGTAATTAGCTTCTTTTTTTTTAAATTGGGTTGTTTTGTTTTGTAGTCGGTGTTTCGAGAATGTTTGCCACAGAAATATTTAATTCATGCAGCTTTTCGATCGGTAAGTATGTCAAGTCCTCTTTATCGGTCACTTGTATCCAGTTTTTGCACCTGAAAATAAGTTTTTAATGAAAATTTGAAGATTTAGTGGTTTTAGGCTTCGCGACATTAGGTATTCTAAATGCATACTTTTACTACGTTTACTATTATATAGCGTGGAATGCAGGAGGACTTAGAATATGATTAGGAACCAAATGTCGGATAATGGGTTAGAAAAATATCGATAACACCGGCACCGCACTAGTGCAAGGCTATGTTATTTTGTTGAATATTATGAATGAAAAATCATTATTTTCTTGTACTTAGTAGATTACCGAATAGATTTACCACTTACCTATCTTTATTCTGTGGAAATTTAGCCATAAATGTTCGTTTTTGACCCATCGCTCTAACAGATCGCAAACCACAAATTTCGCAAGTTTTATAGCTTATTGCATAGAAAAATTTCAAACTAATACACACAATTAATTATTTCATGTAGAACACCTTCAAAGCATTAAATACATCAACAGACGGTAATTATCACAATTAAAACAACCTACCTAAAAAATTTGTAAACAAAGTTTAACCACAGAACACATAATCATACTGTCATAGCCAAGTGCAAAAAGGGGTGCATTCCGAGACGCGCAAAAATAGTTAAAATCGATATTATCGCGCTAAAACGCGTACCGAGTCATCGTGAGCGCAACAACGATATCCCTTGTGACGTCACGGATTACGTCATTACATCCGCCATTTTGCGATTACACCGACCATGCCCCAAACCGATATCACCGTGAGCGCTACTGTCAAAGTGACAGACTGACGATTGTTTACAAAGAAAACTGTTGTTTGAATTCAATTGTGTGTGACTTTCGTACAGTTTTCCAAATATTACTACAGACAATTGACTAATTTTTAGACAGACTACTTTGCCCACGAGTAATACTTTGTATTTTGAGCAAATTTTGAGGTTATGTTGTTGTGATCTTGTAATCACGCTCACGAGCGTTCCGAATCAACTGCAGCATTCAACTGCCGTGAGCGCGAAATCTGAATCGGTACGCAAATTAGCACTGTGATCGCTCACAGCGATATTATCGTGAATCGGAATGCACCCAAGGTTATACATATAGTGAAGTAGAAAAGATAGCCGCCATAGAAATTAGCTCACGTTTGATACAACAGTTTTTTATTAAGCTGTTGCGCCTGACTGATACCTACATAGGTGCATACATAGACTGTTAAACTAATTACCCTTCCCTTACTTTGCTGTGCTCGGCTAATAAAAGAAAGGCAGCCGCTTTAGCTGAGAAAAATGAGCACATCCACCCAAAAACGGAGTACTGTTACTATGATGACGACGCGAAGTTTCCTTTATTTATTTATTTATTTATTTTAGTACACAAAGTTATAAACATTACAATGCTTATAGATAGCAAAGTAATAGTTGTAAAACCAAGTATTTTTATAACACACAAAGACAAAAAAATGCATCACTAAATCCTGCACTAGGAAAACCTGTGACGCAGGAATCAAGTAGTACTTATGAACATAATATACATTATCATATTATATACTAGCTGATGCCCACGGCTTCGCACACGTTGTCATTTCTCTAGGTTAAAGTACTCATGTACTATTCCAAGACCTAAAATACCAACATACCAACATTTGATCAAAATTCCTTCAGCCGTCAAAAAGTTTTTATTGGTGGCTCGGCTTCTACTGATCGGATTGAGATACCAAGTACACCAGTTTTTAAGTTAAGTCAAGCCCTAAGCTATCCAACAGTGAAAACCGCATCGCAATCGGTTTAGTAGTTTTTACGTGATGCGCGAACAAACATACAAACAAACTAACAAACGAACAGACAGACACGATTTTTAAAAATGTTCTGTTCTTGTCGTGTAAAAACTTCTGTGGACAAATTGCAATGAGGTTTTAGCTGTTGGATAGCTTCGGGTTTGACTTAAAAACTGGGGTACTTGGTATCTCAATACAATGAGTAGAAGCCGAGCAATAGATAAAAATAATTTTGACGGCAGAAGGAGTTTTATTTAAATGTTGGTATATTGGTATTTTAGGTATTGGATAGCACATAGAGTACTTTTAACCTGGAGAAATAACCACGCGTGCGAAGCCATGATTGGGAAGTAGGGGAAAGACGTATTTTTTTAAACCAAGATTGCCGGCATCTTGCCACACCGAAAGGTAACGATCCCGTTGCAGTGCAGTTAGGTTTTCTAGGTGAATCGCACTGTTGGGTTCGTGATTGAATCGGAATGGTGTTCCAGAGTATGGGGGCGGTTTTGGCTTCAGTACGAATAACAGAAAAGCCTCCATATTTTTTTTTACTAAATATCTTCAATGTACAGAATTAGGAATTAGGATCCATATCCCATTTATTTTTTCGGTACAATTTTCACTTATCACATAAACTATGACTGTGCCAAGTTGCATCAAAATCAGTGCAGGAGTTTCAGCGTGATACGAGTTCTTTTAAATAACTTTCAATCCCTATCCTGCGGGAACCCTTTATTTTATCGCGATGAAAAGTATCCAATGTCCTACCTCGTAGTATGAACTGAAATCATGCCAAGTTTCATTTGAATTTATTTAGTAGTTTCGGCGTGATGCGTGGATACAGACAGACAGAACGACAAAAATTAAAAAAGAAACTGTTTTAGCTTCTGTATTGAATATATAAAAAAAATTACAAAATATCTTCAATGTACAGAATTTGCACCCTATCCTACAGGAACCCTTTATTTTTTCGGGATGAAAAGAATCCTCAATTTTCACACATCATATAAAGTAAACTATGACTGTGCCAAGTTGCACCAAAATCCGTCCAGTAGTTTCAGCGTGATAAGTATTCGTTGAAATAGTTTCAACCCCTATCCTACAGTTCCCGTTTAATTTTTCGGGATGAAATGTATCCTACGTCCTACCTCGTAGTATGAACTCAAATCAAACCAAGTTTCATTTAAATTCATTCAGTAGTTTCGGCGTGATGCCTAGCCAAGATACAGACAGACAGACAGACAGACAAAAATTAAAAGAAATACAGTTTTGGCTTCAGTGTGGAATATCGAACAGCCTCCAATTTTTTTTTACTAAATATCTTCAATGTCAGAATTGGACCTGTTACAGTTTTATTATAAGTATAGATACATAGATGAGTGTCAAATGAACGGTGAATGATGAATGAAATGACGAAATCCTTGCGTACTGTTCATTCTTGACTGGACAATGAGTTTCAAAATGTTGCATTGTATTAAAACGAATTAAAAATATAAAAGAATGTATTGAAAAATAAACAAAATTTTAAATTGTTACTTGTTGCCGTATTTTGTTACAGGATTTGACCTAAACATATATCCATCTATCGTATGAAGCAGTTTTAGCTTACTGATTCTCTTGCTAGTAGCCCAAGTTGTCCTATTATTTATTCTGTGGCCGAAGTTAGGCTGTTAGGACACAGCTACATTCTCCTTTGTTTCTTGCTGGTTATCATCAGAATCTCAATAAGTCTAAAACTACATCCGAAGATTCCTCTTTCAAACAAAAACTAAGCATAAAAATAGGACGATCAGCTAAGGGATTAGCTAGCAACGGAGAAACATACAAACCCAATGTCAAACACATACATTCGCTCGCAATGTCAAACACACAATCGCTCGTTTTTGAAAGGTTGTATTATGAAAAATTGCATTTATGGTAAACCGTGCAATGTGAAACTCACAAACCGCACTTTCGCTGCAGCTTCAACGAGGCATTTTTAAATAAATGGACTCAGCAATATTACCGTTTTTGATGTACTCGTATCTACACCGTAACTAGCCGTCAGTCGCGGCGCGGGCCAACGTTCCAAAGAGATTTAAATGTTAGGTACGTACATATCAATAAAGTTTTTTCTTCCCAATAGGCAGTAATATCACATTTTTTCACCTAAAACGTAAGCAGACAGCACCTCATTCCTGATCATCATAACAACAGTGCGGTAAGTATGGAAATCCATTACTGCATTTTTTTAAATATTTTTTTAGTGCGGTAAATATGTATTGAAATCCATTACTTGACAGTGTTTTTTTTTTTTTTAGTGCGTTAGTATGTATTGAAATCCATTACTGCACAGTTTTATTTTCGGTTTTATCCCAATGGTGAATTTTCCGAAAGCCGATTAAAAAATAGTTTACAAAATAACCTAATACCAAGGAAGTTGTATACTAATGTAAGTATACAACTTGCTTGCCTAATACTTAGATGGCGTCAGCCAACATTGAAGTGATAAAAAGCGAGTAGCCAACTGCCATCAAGTCAAGTCAGTCACTGTCACCCAACGACAGTAAGAAATGTATGCTGTCACCATACTCTTTGACTGTCACAGAGTACTATCGGTACAAATGCGCATATAGTTACCATCACATACCTAGTCTAGTTTTTGTGTACGTATTACCATTTTCAGCTTTAGGGAAAGTAAGCGTTTCTATTTTAGTGCAGAAAATTAGAACACATGGAAATGGAGCCATTTCCAAACAGTTTCTTTTATTTACTTTCAAGAGGGGCAAATCGAAAAATGATTATGAATGACATTTAACTATTATTTTTTAGTTTGGATCTTTATTTTGACTGTGACATTAGACCATGATGTTTAATCATAAACTCTTTCTACATACTATGTGTCATAGACATTTCCCACGTACAATATGTCTAATTTACCCATTGACGTAGGAAATGTCTATATTATGAAATGTACCTACTGTAAATATCACTCGCGTCAAAAGATAGGTACCGAATAGGTTAAATTAATTGCTCAAAGGGTCACACTGGCTTCATTATTTGTCAACGCCATCTATTGCCATCTTTAAGTAATGTTTTCTAATTTTTTTGAGTTGTCAGAAAATCTCCCATTCTGTTTTTATTTTTTAAACTTAGCAGAGACTACAGAAAAGGATTTATTAGTTTCATATTGAATGAATGTATTTACCCAATAGAGATTTAAAAATAAAATGTTTATTTTTAAAAATATGAGCGTTTTAGGTTATAACTTATTGATTTGTGTAATCTGTCTAGTACCGGCTATTTTTATAACAAAAGAATAACAATGTAAGAGCTGACGATATTCAGTTGCCGTACTGGACGAGACATTACAACTTGGTACTTACATTTTAAATTATGTAAGAATGAATATTCTCACTGAATCACCTCACCACTGACGATATTATAACGTATTTATACAATATTGCACTTCGAGACAAAAGTGACTACCGATTGAATCTTTTTGTAAGTAATTATGTAATTTCTTAGATCTATGGCGAGTTTGTAATCTGTGATAATAACAAATAGTTTCTGAAGAAAAACTGATAATGATGGAATCTGTTCCACAACTTATTAAGTAATAGCTTACAATTGATAATTATGGAGTTATCTAGTGGTGTTTAAAATGCTTTACAGTTATTCTTTAATTTTAAGTAAAATTACTGAGTCATTTCGTTGTAACTCTCAAACATCTGTATTTATACTTCCATACAAATTAGAATGATTTAAAATCATGTAACAATATATAAAATACTATTATTATGGAGATTTAAAAGCTTTATATATTGGTAGAAATGCTTAAAACTAAGTACTTACCCGATTAATATTAATTTATTATCCCTTCATCGGCTCTGTACATTTAAACATATAATTGTACACGTGGCTAGACAAACTTTTCCCGCAAAAAATTGTAATTTATGAGAATAATATAAGAATACTGTTTTAACATACTGAAAAATATGTATTTAAACGTCTTAATTAATGAAATGATTAACAATGTGTAACAATACCGAGTTAACAATTAATAGAGAGTTTCAATATAATAAAATGTACGTTTCCGCCACGCTTAACGCCGTTGCTGGCTCCTGATTTGTCGATCTGTTTGACAGACGACTGGCGGGAAAATGGAGTAAAGTCACATCATAATTCTCCTATTTATGCAGCCGAGTGAGTGGCTTAGCAATATTTTACTTTTAATGTGGCCGCAGAACCAACAGGACCCTGGCAAGTTATGTACAATTAATATTATCTACACTTTTATTCCGCTACTCTGTTTCCTAGTCTCATATTTACTGTGTATAACTAACAACTGACACTAACACTGTGTGTGTTTAATTGTGTGAATTTTGCAAATAGATACAGTTGATTCGATGGTTTTTCCATATTAGTTATTAACCAATATGGTCAATGTGATTGTGTAAAACGATAACAAAGTATCATTATGACCTAGTATCACATAGAGGTTGTTAGTATGTTAGATATTTAGTGTATGATATGTATGTTAATGATATTTGTAAAAATTATGATAAAAAATATATTCGCCCCGTAGTTTCTTGCCAGTTCTTATATGGTGGTGTATTCCGAATCCAGTGGTAGAATCAATAAAAAATATAACAATTCTATTTCCTTGTTTCTATGAATACTCATTAGGTTATGCTATTTTGTTCAGTATATATTAGGTAGGTACTAAACTGATAAGTAAATTTCAATCTTTTATGAGATATCAACTTGCTATTATATTATTAGGTTCTGAATTAGTTTTACTTGCTATAATGTTTTAAAGGTAAATAAATAAAAACACCTTAGCGTCAATAACTTTATTAAATACTTTAGGCTTGATAAAGTTATTCTAACTTAAGGATAACATAACCAAATTTTGGTTTGATGTATTTACAGTATTAATGATTCCTAGATAATTTTATATATATCAACATATGTTTATAAATCTCACAAGCGCGACGGAATTTGCGCGAATTTAAAACTGAATGTGACTAAAAATTGTACTGCTTACATTTAATTTTTGGTGAACAATTGTGATATTACTATGTAGTGGAAAGAAAAACAAATTACTGACACTCGCTCAAGTGACTTGTTGCTGCACTCGAATTTTCTTCGATCTAACACTCGGTGCAGAGAGTAACTACAATAAGTCACTAAGTCAAGGTGTAATAAGTTACTTTCCGCCCGATGCAGTAATCTACTACTACAAGCTTGCATATAACTCACTGTGTTAGTTTGTTTGAGACAAATATTGCAAGTCAATTTCGATCCTCTCGACGCCCAATGAAGCTAAAGGTTTGCTTACACCTGTAGTTCTGATAACAATACATTAATGGTAACATTGAGCTGGAAGGTAGCTTAACGGGAACCCAACAATCAAATGATGAAACTCCTTCGAATTTGTTCTCATTTTGTTTACCTCAATTACATATCTATATATCTAGTGCCCAGAATACTGGCTGCATTGCCACGCTGTATTGCAATACAATTTTTTTGACCTAAATAGGAGCCAGCATTCTAGTCACATGTCGCCTCCACCAAACGTTTTGCCAAGTCCCAGTAAATATGGTGGCCGCCCGGCCCCCACGGACCCCAAGTTTCAACCCCAAACGGCACAAACATGTAACCCGTCGAGGCTAATATTTGCGCAGTTTGATGTTTTGTGCTTTTCTGAATTTCAATCACATTCCTACGTGAACGTTTCAAAAGTTGTTTCGGAACGTTTGTTAATGTAATACGCGCAGTTCTAGGCAACAGAAGTAACCCAGCGTCATTAGTGTGGAGTTGGTCACTGAACATTCTCGTTAGCGTTACACGATGTGACTGCTCCCATTCGCGATGACGTTTCGCGGTTGCAATAACGACGTGCAAAGTTTCCGAGAGTTATGTTCATGTTGTTTGGTCGCAGTGGCCGCCTGACATACGAGTACACGTTCACCGCGCGCCGGCGGAAGTTAGCCCGCGGGCACCCTTTGTGGTAACTAATATTCATCCTAGAGTTTCAGTTTTGTGGGATGGCTTATTAGCAGAAACTACAAAAAGGCTGTACATATTGATGGAACCTATTTTCAATATCTGCGGAATTATGATGGACGTTGGAAACACGAAAGGATTGCAGTCTGCCCCATTAAACTGATTATTTATTGAAGGGAAGTAAACCGGATCGAGATTGGACAGTGAATTTTATATAAATTAAAATAATATCCATATATCCACCCAAACAACACATAAGTTCAAAAAATAAACCCAACTACGGTCGGGTAAAAAATTGCCTATAACACTCTATACATGAACACGAATCGATTGTTACCTTGGGGCGACGTTATGGTGGAACATTCACATAACCACATACATAGATAAAATACATAGACTGTTAAACTCATTACCCATATTTTGCTGTAGTCGGGTAAAAAGTGCTTGCCCAGTTAGCTCATCTCAATAAGGAGAGCCAGACAAGGGATAGTTACCAACGAATCACAGAAGAAGAGTTTGTATGCTGTTCTCACTCCGCATCAGGGCGATATCAAAATATAGCCTTTTCTTTTGGATAACGTACAGACGTGTGCCGTGTCGTTTGCTTTCTTATAGTCTGGATATAGGTTTTTTATTTTAGCCTGGACACCTGTAGACATAAAGAAAACTCTTCAAATGAAATAAATATCGAAGAAATCCTTAACTTAAAATGTTGTAAATAATTATGTTATAACCCGCGCGCGTAATCTTTAAACCCGTTTGTTGGAAATTGTGTATTATTTTATAGATTGTTTATTGGCACAGAGCTCCGTCGTGGACGTTATCGTTCTCGATCGGATCACTCGTGACGCTCGCCAGCCAAAGTACAACTACCGAGGTCGATCCTGGAATACCTACACTGAAATACATTCAAAACATTTTGCATGGTTTGTTTCTGTATTGTCAGTTTGTCAGGCCGCCAAAGGACATCCGACATGGCTTAACGACTGCTAATTAATCAATAACAGTCGAGACCGACAGATCAGAAGCACGGTGCGATGGAAAACCGCACATAACTTAGAAAAGAGATTGGTGCGGTGCGGAGCCAAGGACCGAACCCGGTATCGTTGGATTCAAAGTTGCACTATTGAAACGTTAGGCTACCAATGCTATTTTGCATGTTAAGCTGGATTGGATCTTACCCACGCCATGTAGCGACGCCACGGACCACACAACAAATTCGAGTAATATTTGCTCACAAAATAGCTTTTCTTCCGAAACATTGTTGTCTGTTTTCGGTAATTTAAAAAAGCTTTACCATGACAAAATATAAAAAAACAATAGCAAAAAGGCTTGTCAGGTGTGGGGTTCGAACCCACGCTCCCTCTCGGGAACCAGAGCTTAAATCTGGCGCCTTAGACCACTCGGCCAACCTGACTTATGCTAACATGATGCGAAATTACGAACCGCTATCGAAATAAATATTATGCTGAATAACTTATTTACATCAAAATAAGATTTTAGGCTTTTTTCTGCTAAAAACGACGGTTATGTTTTCAGGGTTCATGTATGGATGTAAGTATCTGAATTTGATTGTTCCATCATAGCTTTTAAATGCCTGAACAGATTTGGGTGTATGGGGTATTGCTAGATTCCTTACATCATACCGAGTAACAAAGGCTATAAATAAAATTGAAAAGTTAGTTTTTTGCCAGGGCAGAGGTACTTTTGACCTAAACAAACATACATACATACAAACATTGCAAGTTAAATAAATGTATTTAACTAGCAATGTTTGTATGTATGTTTGTTTAGGTCAAATATTGCAAGCTGAATTATGCCCGTTTTTACTAAACATAGGAGTCGCCTAAATCAGATTTAGGAGTTCCCAAGGGCAATAAAAACGTTTCACTAAGCTTTGGGTGATAACTAGTGACGTTAGATGTCACCTAAAGTTACGACACTGATTCCGGGGTGCTTAATGATAGGCAACTCTTAAACTGACAGCCCGCGCCGCGCTCGCACACTCATGCAAATTAGTGGGACGTGGGACTGGGGAATCAGCAGATTAGAGTTCCTTAGTCAGGCGTCGCCTTGTTCGTGGTTAGTGAAAACGTGCAATAGAACCACTTCCTCCTATCCCACGGAGTTGAATTTTTGCAAGTTGGTTTAGTTCTGATAACAATGCATTTTTATCGACCAGGAACAGCTCCAGTTAAAGGAACTCTTCAACAGAACTGTTACGAAATGTAGTGTACACATTATATTATGATAGCTGGTTTGAAGTTTCACCATGACGTGGCTGCAGCACTCCTGGTTGGCTCCTGACTTGGGAACTCCTCAACGGTTAACAGCACAGACATGAAAATTTGTGTACGCATTATATTATGATAGCCAGCTTGAAGTTTTCCCATGACATGGCTGCGTTCCTGACTAGGGATTTTCTCAACGGGTAACAGCATAGACACGAAATGTTGTGTACGCATTTAATTATGATAGTCGTTCTAAGTTTCTTCATGACATGGCTACCGCTTAAATCTTTATTGTAGATGTTTTTAAATTTTAATTTATTTCTCTTACTTGGATTATATATTTGTTTAGCTGAAGAAGTTACAGATTTGTTTATATTATACACTCCAAGTTTATTCGCAAACAAAACCTCCAATTTAATTACGAAATAGAGTATAGATGTTTTTATAGGAAAATCAATAGTTGCATTGCATCACGCAAACTGTTTAGGATTGGCGAAGGGCGTGGTACTGACCTCTGTAAGTGTACAATATAAGCTGTGAGTACTAAAAATACAAATATTGGAAAGATAAGTTCAAAAAGGAGCAATGGTAGCCTAATGGTTCAATAGTGCAACTTAGAATCTAACGTTACCGGGTTCGGTGCTAGGCTCCGCACCAATGACAAGTTATGTGCGGTTTTCCATCGCCCCGTGCTTCGGAGGGCACGTTAAGTTGTCGGTCTCGGCTGCTATTGGTTAATAGCAGTCGTTAAGCCATGTCAGAAGCCCTCGGGCGGCCTGACGAACTATGACACCAGAGGACTACTTCATTCGACAAACAACAAACGAGTTCAATTACACTTAGTACTTATTATATGTAGACACTAGTAGCTAGGTACTTGTAGTTAAGTTGCATCAGTTGTTAACCGACTTCATTAGGTTCTCTAGATGATGTGTACCTGTGTATATTGTAGACTAGCTGTGCCCGCGACATTGCCTGCGTGGCTAGATGATGTGTACCTGTGTATGATCTATTGTAGACTAGCTGTGCCCGCGACATTGCCCGCGTGGCTATTTTTCTGGGTTGTAAGGATCCTGTGATATTCCAGAACCAAAAGTACCAAAATCATCAAACTTCGTTTAGACGTCAAATTGTTTTATCGATTGCTTGAAGTCTACTCATCAGATTGAGATACAAAGTAGAACAGTTTTTAAGTCAAACCCTAAGCCATCCAACAGTGAAAACTGCATCGCAATCGGTACAGTATTTTTAAGTGATGCGCGATCAAACATACAGACAAACAGACAGTTACGATTTACATAAATGTTGTATTCTTGTCCAGTAGCTTATTTTAAGTACCCTACAACATTTTTTTATATATCTTCTTTGTACATATTTTTTTCACTGCTTTAAGTAAAAAAAGACGTACTATTCATACAAATACAAATAACTACATGATATGTTAGTCTATAATCTATAAGAATACCTTCTTATATGTATCTGAACAAACGCGAATGTATGTATGTATGTTTTTCGGCGTATTTCTTGGAAACTACAAGTCCGATTGCAATATATAATTCTATTTTAAATAGTTTCAGTTTCTTTCAACTTAGTTAAGTTTATATAGTTATACTTAGTATAGTTTAAGTTTTATCAAAATCCGTTCAGTAGTTTAAGAGATATGGACAGTTAAATGTGTTCAGTACCTAAGTATGTATTTTTTCTTAGCGAAGGGTATAAGTACTTACTTCATTTTCTGAGGCCCACATTAAAAAAAACTAAAAAATAAGACAAAAACTGATTTAAAAAAAAAAACGACTTCATATCGTCTAAAATAAGTTTTAGAAATCAATAATATATATATTTTTAGGTCCGTGTCTCCGTCCGTCCGTCCGTGGTGTGGTAACTACTTACTTACTTTAGACGTGTTTGACGAAGCACAGAGCTCAACAAAATAATATATCTTTTAAGTTTTATACGATTTGAAGTCAGTTTAATATATTTTTTAGTTTTATAGTACCTATAATCAATGTCACGTCGATTTACCTGGAACTCTATTCACGGTGGAAAACAGGGCCTAAATCATGAAATCTAATTTTAGCACTGTTGCAATTTGACGTATTGTAAATATTGTAAAACACGGTAAGATAAACTTTAAAAAAAGTTGGTCTAGTGTACTTAAAATAGGCTAATGAATAATAATTTTGCATTTTTTTAAATCGTGTCTGTCTGTATGATGCGGTTTTAACTGTTAGATAGCTGACTTAAAAACTGGGGTACATGACTTTTTTATTATTTTTCTGACTCGGCAATCGTTTGACCACGATCTAACCTGATGGAAAGCGATGATGTGGTCGAAGGTGTAGCACGCTTGCCTAGTAGATACTTATTCACTCTTGACTTGAACATACCGGGGTTATAATTTACCGGAAACACTGACGAGGGCAGGGCGTTCCACTCCTTTGCAGTATCATAATAATTGGTATCATAATCCGATGATTAGATGCCGAGCAATCGATAAAAAACTATTTGACGGCTGAAGGAACATAGAAGAAATGTAGCATAATGTATTTTATAGATTCTTTTGGTCCAGGAATAACATGTATGAGATGACTACGCGGGCAAAGCCGAGGGAACATGTAGTTCTTTATATAATAGATCCCATGCAATCCGGCCAAAACTAAACATATGCCAATAAAGTATATAATGCTGCAATGTGCTTATTAAGGCCTTCAATTTGATAACTATATTGTAAAATTCAAAGAAAAAGTTTTTTTTATTATTTGATAATGGAGCCATACTGCTGCCATATTGAAATTTTTCAAAAAATGTCATATCCTATGTTACTCGGAGGGCATGCAAGGATTCTAACGATACCCCATACGTCTAAATCTATTCAGGCATTTAAAAATTACGGTGGAATAAATAAACTCATACATACATACATACAAACATACTCGTATATGAATCCTAAAAACACTTTTTTTTTGGGCAGTCGTATAACAAGTAGCTACATCATACAAATAATTATATTCTAAGTTACATATTCGCCAGTAGGTTAATGAAAGCTGGCAAAACGTGGACAAAACCAACTTGATGCAGTTTAAGTACACAATGTTAAAAAATACGATAAATTGCTAAACACGTCATAAATACGCGTGCCTATTTACCTAATTAATTATATTTGTGTTTACCACCACAGTGGTCTTCTTTTGGCACTTATTTATTAATATATTTTTGCTCAATAAAGACCCTCGGTCAGCCTGACAAACTCTGACACCAGAGGCCAGCAACTACCTTATACGACACACAACAAACAATGAACATTTTTTTTTAAACATGGTGATCATTAGATTAGGTAGGTTAAGTAAGGTTAGCTGCGGGCCCCAAACTAGTCAATGCCTGTATCTTGGGGACCCAGGTGAAAACAATTACCAAAAAATTATGAATACGCTTGACGATCTGTACATGTACATGTTCAACCAAACATTTGTAATCTACATTGAAATACCTTTATATCTACATTGAAAATTATATTTGTAATATAATTTTCAATGTAGATATAAAGGTATTATATAGGTAAGGATTATAATTAGGTATAAAGAGTACAAATGGCGGACTTAAAGTATTATCGACCAGTCAACCAAACAGTGGAGTGACGACCTGCGAAAAATATCGCATGATTGTCGCAGCTGAGGCAACGTTGTGCCCCTCTGTCGTCGGTTGTGCTGTTAAAGTTTCGGTAGTATAGAGCTCACTTGCCCAAATGTAGCCGAGATTGATTGAAGCATCGACTGATTATGTGATATTCCGCTGTTTACAATCAATATTTAAACATTTCTATTTCCGACATAGATTTATGATATCCGAGGATTACTATCCGAGGTCTAAACATATCCAACGGCGCAGGGGAGTGAGACAGGGGGATGTTATATCCCCGAAACTGTTCACTAATGCCCTGGAAGATATGTGTAAGACTATGTGCAACAGAAGAACTCAGCATACCACAGTGCCTGAAGACAAAACTCTTTAATCAAAAGGCATGACCTACGGTGCCGATACGTGGACACTCACGGACAAACTAGTCCACAAATGTAAGGTCGCTCAGCGAGCTATGGAGAGAGTTATGCTTGGTGTTTCTCTGAAGGACAAGATTCGTAATGAAGATATCCGACGGAGAACCAAGGTAACCGACATAGCTCAAAGGATAAGCAAACTGAAGTGGCAGTGGGCTGGTCACATTTCCCGAAGAACCGATAACCGTTGGGGTAGACGAGTTCTCGAATGGAGACCACGTTTAGGCAAACGTAGTATAGGACGCCCTGTGGCCAGGTGGAGTGACGACCTGCGAAAAGCGGCTGACAGAACATGGATGAGGAGAGCTGAAGACCGAGCTCATTGGCGTGCATTAGGCGAAGCCTACGTCCAGCAGTGGACAGATATAGGCTGATGATGACGATGATGATGATGAGGATTACTACCAAGTTTACAAAAACTCCACGACATGAATTCAAACCATAGATGTAGGCTAGGCACTAAGCATCACATCCATCATGCTAACGGGTAAGGCGTGGATTATTGGCGGTGCGGCGTTTGTTTGCCGCGGGCCAACCGGGGCTTATCTAATAACTATTTATAGGTAGTTGTACTATTATTTATTCTGTGGTTATGGTACGTTTTGTATTTGACCACGCTTTTAAAATAACCTCTGAATTAATACAGTTTAAAACAAAACAGCTTTGCGGCAAACTGATCCCTTGTCTAATTGATTTTTGAGTTTATTAAGGTCTAATGTATTTTGGATTAGCGTCGAACAAATATAATGTAATTTCCCCCAACTTAGGGATAAAGTGACATTGAAACATATGTTTGGTAGGTACAGCACAGACCAAAAGTGAAAATGCGTGAAACACGTCGTTGAAATTAAAGTTAATAAAATGGGCTTTACTTTTTTAATGTTGTTTTTATCTTTGTGGCAAATTAAAAGCAGTAGTAATGATGATGAGTGTACCTACCACGTTTTATAATATTCCCCGCCCGTGTGCCATATTTCAGAACGGCTAGTGTAATTTAGAAGTCTTCGCGGAAAATTCTAATTTCCTTGCGCCGATCTGCATACTAATGTAATGCCCGTATCGATCGCGCGGTGTAACTGTAAATAAATCCCGGAGCCCTCCGGGATTACCTGATGTTCCCGCGCCGCAATGTTCGGGAAAATGCGTAACATAAATATGTGATTAAATAACTCACGTCCACGAACTTCCAAAGCCTCCTAAGGAGTTAAGTTCAATTGTTTTGAGTGTAAATTGAAAAAGGATCGTGAGCGTCAGCTGTATGCCAATATTACGTATTCGGAATTAATCGCAATATTTTCGGTTAGGAGTAACCAGACTAGATCGATGACGCATGTAAGCAGCTGGTTCATTAATATGTACCGAGCGTAGAGGTACTTTCAGCACCTTTCGTGAATGTCTTTGAAAAGATAAAGGGGCGATCGGCGGAGGGCTATATCGCAGGCCGCCGATATTAGTATCGCACGAGCAGTACACCGCACACAGGAAAAAGTAAGAGGTTGCCTTCGGCCACAATAGATCACAGGCGGCCCGACAGGCGCCGACTAAGACGTCGGTCCTCAACAAATCGGCCTCCTTTAACGGTCCTATTACAGCTCTAGGAAGTCGGCATAATCTAGAAATTACAAAGATTGATACCGAAGTAAGTAGGCATTATTCAAATGGTATTACTTGGCAGTAGAGGGCCGCGCGTGCCTTTCAAAAAATCAATACAACCCGCACGGCCGACTCGCCGCGCTCGGCAAGGACACCGAAAACGGTTAACTAGCTAAATGTTACAAAAACTTACGTCACCGACCGGCGGCGCGTTCACCGCTCCGATCGCTTGCTACTGCTACGAGTAGTAAACTACACGCGGAAAATTGACGTTTCATATTGTCCTCCCTAATGTATATAGAGCTTCGAAGATGTGCTAGAATAGCTGTGCGTTTCGAGAGAGGTTTTCTGTCCGTTCTAAGTTTCATCATGTCAATGGCTACAGCATAAAAGCTTTTTTTTAATGTTTATAATTAAGTTATTCATTGTGCGGTATAAAATTGATAGTGACCTATAATCCTATCCTGAAATTCGTTGCACGCAGAGGGGCGAAGCGTAATTCTTATACAAATAAGGTGTTTCAACATAGCACCACGGTGACATCGTAGCCATTCGACCATTGGCCCCAGCCATGGGACGGCCCCGCTTTGGGTAGCTGGGAACATGAACTCGTCCGTGGCTTCGTTGTCTGGTATCCAATTAATTGCAGTTTCAAGGAAACCGCGAACAACAGCGTTTACACAATCCCAGTAGTTAATTAGCTCAGATGCCACGGCGCGGACTCGCCGCTCGCCGGACTCTCGTGCAGTTAGTTGTAATCAATCGATATAATAATGCATACACCTTCAGTTCAAACATAACTTTGTGTAGTTAGTCATTGTCTTGCTTTAGTTCTCAATCTATCATATGTATTACAATGTAATTTGCGATATGCATGGCATTTATTATGATCTCTTCAAACCTTCTTGCCTAGTGCCCACAGCCACACTCGTATACAGTAAGTATTTGTTATTATTTCATATTGCGGTCGTAGCGGTGATGCATTATGTATCTATACTTATAATAAAGCAATAAGTACGAAAAAGACAGTGCAAAGACAATAATTAAAAAAAAAAGGCTTAGGTTACTTAAAATAAGCTACTGAACAAGAATATAACTTTTTTTTTAAATCGTGTTTGTCTGTTTGTTTGTCTGTATGTTTGTTCGCGCATCACGTAAAAACTACTGGACCGATTGCGATGCGGTTTTCACTGTGGGATAGGTAAGGGTTAATCTTGGTATCTCAGTCCGATGATTATATGCCGAGCAATCGATAAATCTTTCTGCGAGGCCGCGGGCTAGACTAGTGCATTAAATACAGTATGCACGGCACGAGCGCAATTGCATAATCGCTGGCAAACGTATAAACGCTCAGTCGTTATATTCCAGGAAACATCCCTCAAACCGAGTGCCTACTGCCTACTGCCATTTGCACCTGACGAAAGTTTTTGAATAAGTTAATAACTTACGAAGTTTATTAAAGCCTTCAAATTTAATTAGCCGACTAATGAGCCTAATGACATGTTGCGTAACGTCCCATATTCATGCACTTCATACAAGATACTTTTTAGGGCTCTGTCATGTCTGTCTGTCCGTCCGTCTGTCTATATATAACAGTCATTTAATTTAGAAACTACAAAGTCAAAATTAGGCACATGTGTATATAAGATATTTATAATCGTTACATTAGTTGTATTAAAAATAATAAAAATCTAAATATTGTGTCACATAGGCGTTGTCGTTGAAAATTAACAAGACATAAAATTTAAAACTACGGTTGGGTAAAAAAATAGCCTATGACGTTCTATACTTACCTGAAGACGAATCGATTGACACCTCGCTTGTCAAAATCGGTTCAATAGGAGCGACGCTATGATGGAACGTCCACATACTACATATAGGGTAAAACCCGGATATATGCCCCACTTTTTGAAGGGCCTCCTATACTTAAAACTTGATTTACCATGATTAATTTATATGAATGTAGCTAGTTTGTTCTCTTACCTTATATTACGACTTTTTTTTGACGTTACAATTACATATTCTGCTGAAACTGAGTATATGCAGACCTATTTTTTTAAGATAGATGTGTACCTATATGGATAGATGCCACACCATGAAAACGCTAAGGAGGATAGACGCCTGTGTTGTAGGATAGATGCCCTATAGAATAAAATAAGTAAAATACATATGAAATTTGTAGTCTTTACAAGATAGTTTTAATAGACAGCATAACCATAATTATACTTTATCATTTGTTCAAAAAAACAAACAGCATTTGAGTTATAACACAATCAGAACTAATTTAACATAAGTAGTAATTATATAACCTAAAAAAATACAACATACAAATTCTATCCTATTTAATTTGAACTGGAAAATGCTTTATATTGGTCTTCATTTGCGCTTTTCAAGCTGTAAATAATTTGTATTTTTCGTGTTCTAATACTTTTAAATAATAATTTTGTCTTTGGTTCCTTTGTTTGTTTTCTCAAGTCCAAGAAAGTATTCGAGTTCGTACTCTTTCCTTTCTTTTGTATTTTCGTGGCATGGTTACCCTAAAAACAGGTGCATTAAAAATAAACGTATAGCACATACAGCTAGCACTATCTGGGCATAGACACCCCATTTTTTTTAAATGGTTCTTGGAATCGATTGAAAAAGCAATAAAAACTATAACAACAATTAAAAATCATTCGGGGTATAGGTGCCCACAGGGGATAGATGCCCCTATAGGCACCTATACCCCGAAAAATTGGAGCGACGACGAGCGAGTGTCACGGGTTCATGACTTGTGTTTGTTTAATTGTTTAAAAACACAAGGAAAAAATTGATTACAACTAGCCTGATTTTGAAAATTTATTCAAAGCTAAACTATTCCCGAGTTGCATACGCTACACGATTGATACTGCGTGGAATAGCTAGTGTTGTATAATTTTGGAACTCGTTCAGTGTGACCCCCCCCCCCCCCCTGACTCGAGGGCTGGATCCGCCCTTGTATTAGAGGTTTTATGTCTCCGCAAGTTATTATTGAAGATTAACTTTGACGTAGGCGTTGTATATCTCCAATCGAGGACTTTCTTTAATCAGCGAACACGGTTTAATTTAAACAGAGTAGGGGGAATGCTTACAACTGTAACATCTCTGATTGATCGTCAGTTTACCACAACAGTCAACATTATATATAAACCAGTCTATGCATTCCAACGCAGATATCAGGCACTCCAGATAAAGGCATGATTCAAGTCGGGCCAGAGGAACTTGAGCTTGGCTGGAGTAATCAGTTGGCTCTAAGGTTTCATCACATTTAAGTTGACCACGAAGAAGTGAAGCGTCGGTTTAAAGATTGCCACTTACAACCGTAACAATAATATTCAGTAATTTAATGGACCTCGGTAAAAGCCAGCCTACATTTTATTATTCGGGAGATGTAAGCTAAATTACTAAAATAGCTTATTAGCATCCTGCGAGATCTCGCGTAAGGGATAAAGAGCGCGGTGAGGCGCGCTAGCCGGTCCAAGAGAAATTCATATTTCCTGACTAATTACTAAAATAGCTTATTAGCATCCTGCGAGATCTCGCGCAAGGGATAAAGAGCGCGGTGAGGCGCGCTAGCCGGTCCAAGAGAAATTCATATTTCCTGACTAATTACTAAAATAGGTTATTAGCATCCTGCGAGATCTCGCGCAAGGGATAAAGAGCGCGGTGAGGCGCGCTAGCCGGTCCAAGAGAAATTCATATTTCCTGACTAATTACTAAAATAGCTTATTAGCATCCTGCGAGATCTCGCGCAAGGGATAAAGAGCGCGGTGAGGCGCGCTAGCCGGTCCAAGAGAAATTCATATTTCCTGACTAATTACTAAAATAGCTTATTAGCATCCTGCGAGATCTCGCGCAAGGGATAAAGAGCGCGGTGAGGCGCGCTAGCCGGTCCAAGAGAAATTCATATTTCCTGACTAATTACTAAAATAGCTTATTAGCATCCTGCGAGATCTCGCGCAAGGGATAAAGAGCGCGGTGAGGCGCGCTAGCCAGTCCAAGAGAAATTCATATTTCCTGACTAATTACTAAAATAGCTTATTAGCATCCTGCGAGATCTCGCGCAAGGGATAAAGAGCGCGGTGAGGCGCGCTAGCCGGTCCAAGAGAAATTCATATTTCCTGACTAATTACTAAAATAGCTTATTAGCATCCTGCGAGATCTCGCGCAAGGGATAAAGAGCGCGGTGAGGCGCGCTAGCCGGTCCAAGAGAAATTCATATTTCCTGACTAATTACTAAAATAGCTTATTAGCATCTTGCGAGATCTCTCGCAAGGGATAAAGAGCGCGGTGAGGCGCGCTAGCCGGTCCAAGAGAAATTCATATTTCCTGACTAATTAGTGTCACTTTTTGATTTTTTAAAGGTTGGTTTTGCGAAAAATATGCATATCTTGAACTTGGTTGATAAATTAAGTACTTAAAAAGTTTTATGTTACAAATTTTGATGCAATTCAGATTCCGGTCTACAAATAAGAACGTTTTCCCCGTATACGGCGAAGTAAGAGAAGGGTAATGAGTTTAACAATATATGTATGTATGAATGTGGATGTTACACCATAGCGTCGTCCCTATTGGTCCGATTTTGACAAAGCGAGGTATCACTCGATTACCTTACTCGAGGAGCCTTCATTGATAGAGATTAGGCTATTATATTTACCCGACTACGGTGAACATAAGGAAGGGTTATATATCAATCGATTACTTGTCTTCATCGCTAGAGTGTCATAAGCTATTCTTTACCTGACCGTAGACGGGTTTTAGTTTTTGGAACGTATATCTGGTTTCAAGAACGCGTTGAGGTATCAAGTTGAAATTAATATCTAAGTTGAAATTAATATCTCAAATAGTGAAATCCCTTGGAGCTGCGAAAAAACAAACTTCTAAGCCAAGGCAGTCAAGAGATACGGCCGATTATGCTACAGAATACTTCCCGTTGAACTAGAATCATGAAATTTGGCAACAAGCTATGTCTCATAGCACAAGTAGCACAACTAAAGGGACAAATCCGAAAACCGGTTTGTACTCAGTCATAGTCGAATACCAATCGAATGACGTCGAGTTATGGGACATTGTACAAAGCTGAAACTAACAGCCTCGCTGCAGAAGTATATATAGTTATTCTATGCTTCTGCTCGAACTGCCATTTTAATTACGGCGTATTCGATCTCCGCCGCTACAATGGCCGCCTTCATCCCGACAACAATCTCATTGGAGCTTTAGACCCACTGCGGCGTGAGTCAATTTTATGTCTTATTGTGTAGAGCGACTTTTACCATGTGGGTGTTAAGTTTTCTCAGGTCTTGTCTTATACTTCGTTTTACAATTTTGACTGTTTTTCTATATATATCTGTTCCAATTTCTAATTCTGTTCTTTCCTTAATGAGTTCAAGAGTGTGTGTTGTTAATTTGTTGCCGTTTTCTGGTCACTTTTTATCTTTTTACTGCTGTTGCGTATGCCTGAGACTATTTGGTTATATTGATCTTCTGTGTTATCTTGTTCTAATGTGAGATTCTTAAAATGATTTGTCAGTTCCATATTAAATATATCCGAATTGTTAATTAATGTGTGTTTACTTATTTACTTAATTTGGTTGGCAAATTGCTTAGCGCGATGAATTTTTAAATTTAATTTAATTTTTGTGCGCAGTGGTCTGTGGTCAGAACTGTACTTGATTCTGTTTATTACACTGACATCTTTAATTATTTGTCTATCAGAAGTGAGAACAAAGTCAATCTCATTCTTTGTGGCTCCATGGGGTGACAGCCAAGTCCATCGTCTCTGAGGTTTTTTCGGGAAAAAGCTATTTGCGATGTACATATTTTGACCAAAAGCAAATGGGATGAGACGAGTACCTCGCTCGTTGCGGATTCCCAGACCATGTTTCCAAGAATTTCGCCGCTGTCCATTTGTTGCCTTGGTCCGACTTTGGCGTTAAAGTCACCGAGGACAGGTATTCCAGGTTCCTCGGTTTTCATCGCAGGCTCTGTTAAGAAGATCGTAGAAATCTTCAATATCTTCGTCACAGTAAGCAGATGTTGGTGCAAACGTTTGAATAATAGTAAGTGTTTTCTTGGGTGTCACGCGAAATTTGAGCACTGCTATCCGTTCAGAATAGCCTAAAAACTCATCGATATTATCTGTCCACTTTTATGCTACTACGAAACCTACACCCGTGCAAACCACAGGTTTCACCGTAGTGGAAGAAGATAACATTGCCCCGTACTGTTTGCTGGCCTTGTCTTCTCACTTCTGCAAGACCTATGATATCCCAACTGATATCGTTGATGGCGTTCTCTAATTCTATTAGACGCTCATCCTTCATTAGAGTAATTATAGTAAACTAGTAATTATATATTTATGAAATGGACTTTTAAAGACCTGTATTTTGATACCTCACTCGATAGGTTTTGGTCATAGTTTTATCCGTGGGAAATACAATATGGCAGCTGTAAACCGCCAAATTAGGTTTCTTGACACTTCATATATCCTAAAGCACTCTAGTGATCAATACGAATCCAATGATACCTCATTTATATGATTTCTTGTACTTTTTTCTCCTGTATTTATTATTATCAAAATCCATCAAGCCGGTTAGGCTGTAGGACACGCGCCTAAGAAACGTACAAACAAACATACAAACAAAACACATAACCATACTCTACTACTCCTCAGTCGGGTAAAAAGCGTGTCAATAATTATTTGGAAGTATTAGTAAGTAGATAGAGATATTTCAGTATGCCTAAAGTGAAGAGGCAAGCAATGTTCAGTGCTCTGCTCTCGTTCGGAATGCCTCGGTGAAGCGGATTTTCGCTGTTGCTCGAGGAGCAGTCGGATGCAATAGCCGGCTCAATTAGCGCCGCACGCCACCGGGAATGCCCCGTACCCGCGACCCGCTTACAGTTATTGCGTTCGTGCCATTCATCAGGAAGGCCGCCTCTCGCCCCAGGCGCAACCTGACCCCTTTGCCGACGCTCTTTCAGGACATATTTTATGTCGCTTATTAGTCGAGTTTAGCTCGCGAAACGCCATTTAGAATTTAATAGGTTGGCTTTTTTCTTCATCGCAGTCGGGCCGGCTGAAGGTAAAACGCGTTTTTGTTCATTCTGTCATAACAAGAGGATAGCGACCGACCACGGCCACACAGTGCTGCGGACTAAAACTTTGTACTAACTCAGCCGCATTACTAACTGGAGTTTTGGACAGCCTTTGGTACCGCTCTACATAGTTGAGAAACTTTCTGTCATTGATCATTACAGCGGAGAGAGTTGAATTCTTCCTGAAAACTGTAAGAAACATGAAATTCTCCCGTCACGACAGACGGGCCGGCTGTAAAACGAGAACATTGCGTCCAAAAAGGCCGGTTTTTACGGTGTAAATACAAAGGCTTCATTTTATCGCCGCTTTGTTAGTTTTATGGAGTCTGTTTTCGGTCATTGCTACAGGATGAAGGCTGGCCGAGTGGGGCTGGTTATCGCTCGCTCCAGACGCTCGCTGGTTCAATTATCTGGCGGGCGGGCTGGTTGAGGCCGTGTAAAACCGATGACGGACCGCAGAAGAAACTCCACGCGCCAGTGCCAAACTTATTTATCGGTGCCCGTCTGCCGTAACTATAATATCCACCTTGCGATACGTTCGATGGATGTGGATTAATCTCTCTAATTGTAGCAGTTCTCAGTCTAGAGTGAATGTTATTGAGTCGCTGACATGTTCTGAAACATAGTTTGAGTCCGACAGAACTAGGCCGTTAACCTAGATTGTAACTAGTAAAGGATCGGTGACGAGCGGATTCCGCTGCGAGCGGACTGGCTGTAACATTAGCGTCAGCTAGGAGCCCTACGAGTCGGCACGTACGTACTCCGAGCACGGCCAGCATTCGTATGCTTCTCCTAACATGATTTATGAAACTTTCATGTTCTCGTATCGAGGCGGCTACAGAATTCTTAATATTACCTTGTCACACCGCCGACATTAGCTATCGCGGACAGTTCGCAACGGACCTTAGTATGAATCAGCAATGTTTTTTTTTGAGACATGACGTGTTATCGCTCGCCGCTCTATCCATCACACGGAAACGGCCGCCAACTTACAGCTATTACCAGATCGCATAGTAAATGTATTTAAAGAATAAACTTGGTACAGTATTAAAAGTTTAATATTCATGAAATAAAGCATTACGTTTTGTCGAAGTTCGACGTTGTTATGTAACCTGACAACATTATTAAAATTTAAACAACCCCACAGAGTTAGTTACAAATTAATAAAACGATTTGCACATTAGGATTCTGCTCGCAGACGGGGTGTCTGAGATAATGAAACCCGCCGCGTGTGCGTGGAGACAATCACTTGCGCGCAATAACGGCCCTGACGGGATTCAATTAATGTCCGCTCGACGATGCACGCTCGCTCCACACTCGACACATGTGCCCGGCCGCGGGCGAGAGATCGCGCCGAGTGTCGGTCGCGTTCCATCGCACAAAACAACCGTCAGTTATCGGTGTGGCTGTCACTTCCTACATTCACAACGGCGGCAATCTCTGTCTGGAGGGAAACCTATCGCCAAACAGGCTTTTCTATTTCAATTTTAGATGAATTTTGCTCGATGGGAACATTCAGATAGCGTTTTGATTGTCTGTGACGCGTTACTTTTTCCCGTAATGCTGGAGTTCCAAACAGTTATTGTCCAAAATAAATGTATTTGAACCGAGGTTTAACAACAAAGAGTTGGTTATTTTACATCATTTGAAAAAGGTTGCCACGCTACGGAACGCTTTCAGCTTTTCAATATTAACGTTATTCCTGTTCCATTCAATAAATACAATTCAGTTCGAATCCTATTTTCAACCCACTTCAAGAGGAGGTTCTCAATTCGGCCCGTATGTTTTTTCAACGGTTACCTACTATAAGGAGCATGGCATTAGCCATGCCCCGAAAACACACTTCAAAGTGGCGTTGAAGTCCCCCTCAACGCACGGCTGGGCATGACGAATGGCGATGAACTGAGAGTGGGGCAGTTTGGATTTGGACAGCAGAACCAAAGGGGTCAGCTATTGGTCGATTTCATGGAGAACGAGGGACTCTTTATGATGAACTACTTTTTCAAGAAGCGCCCGTCTAGAAAATGGACGTGGTTGCACCTCGGCGGTCATAAGCACGAGATAAATTTCATTTTGACGACCAATAAGCAATTCAATGATGTCTCTGTGATCAACAGGGTTAAGACCGGCAGTGATCACCGCATGGTAAGAGGCTCATTGAATATCAACGTAAAGCTGGGCCTGGATTCTGTATGACCACTCACTCAAATTCCACGCGAAATCCACGTCGATTCCAGGCTGCCTGCGTGGAATCACGAACAAATTTCACGCAGGCGGCGTGGAATTGGCGTGGAATTGGCGTCTTAAAATTAGAGAATTAGGCCCCTGAAGAGGTCTCGTTTGATGGGATTTACTCTTTGCCCAAGTCCTGCCCAAATCCAAAACCCCGAGAGCTTTCAGTTGAGAGCTCTAAAATCGCTTCCAAATCCTTACCGAATACGATAAAGTGGACGAACTAAACAACGGGCAGGTGGAAATTGTTCACGCGGTCAGGTCGGAGTTCTTTAAGACCCACCGCAAAAATAGAACACAGAAACTCTCTGAGCATACACTGAAACTTATGGCAGAACGAGGCAGAACATCTCCGGAAATTGTAGATACATTTCAAAAATACTTTATTTAATGGCTATGCTTCAGGGGTAGTCCCATTTAAATTTCATGAAAATATTTCATTTCTAAAGGTGGAAAATTAGGGGATGACTTAATTTTTTTAACTTTCATCCACTTTATGACGCGATATCTCCGTCAAAAGTGGGTCGATTTTGAAGTTTTTTTTTTAATAGAATAGGATATGTTCAATACAGAACATAATAAAATTGTTATTCTCTTTCTCATATTATTTAGATCTGTATTTTAGTTTCGTTCATCATTCAAATTTCATTCATTGTACTAGCTTCGTTCATAATGTTCGCTCTCTTCCATATTTTTCCTGTACGATACAAAAAGTGTTACATCGAAATAAATTTATATTTATTATTATAACAGTTTTCATGCCTTTCATTTACAGGATATGCTTTAGTTATGGTTCCATATACATGAATAATTTGGTGAAAATCTGATGAAGACCTTCGGAGATACAAATGAGCTCCTCAATGGATAACAGAAAGTCACTTGCGATTCCTGTAATCGCATGTTCATGTATTTATTGCTCACGCCACACAAAAAAGGGAAATAAAATAAACTTTAAAAATAAGTTAAAACCGACTTCAAAATGAAAAAAAAAACTTTTGTGGGAAACAGTTAAAGAAGTCTGTCCCGTTGATTCTTTTAGATTTAAGAAAATTGGGCACCGTCTTCCATAACTGTTTCTCACATAAAACGATTTTATTCATTTTGAAGTCGGTTTTTACTTTTTTCAAGTTTATTTTATAAAGGTCGATTTTATTGAGCTATGTATGCCAGCTGCATGTAAGCAGCGTTTTTTAAATTCCGTAACACACCCGCCGCGCCCGTGGCTGTCATAAGTCTTACGGCGATATAAATAACTGAACTTTGCCTAAGTGCGGGTAGCTACGAAGCGAGAAGGACGACAAGAATTAAGGAATTATTTTAATTAGTTCATTCTGAGAGTCTTTACAATTTCGTGCAATCATTCGTGCAATTCGAAGCAATCATTGCTCAGATAGTTCTGTGATTGGACGCCGGGCCCTACCAACTATGAAAATACGAAAATGAACAATCATTCATTCCCTTTTTAAGCCTGCGTGTTTACCACCTTCGACCGCATCGTCTCTTATCACCAGAAGAGACATTCCTCAACCGCTAGCCTTACAACAATAAAAGAGCCATCTAGATATTTTGGAAAAATATTCAATGTAATTCAACAACCCTGTAATCCAGAGTAGATATAACCTGTCCCCAGCCCAGGTACAAGATTCATTGCCCCACCTTTTAAGTAATGTTTGAACACAATTAAATAGAAACCATTTAATTTAAAGTACAATTTGTATGCCATTGGCTTTTTGTCTAGAGCGCAAAAGTGGCGCAAGCCATGTAATTATCGATCACATAGTTAGCCCTAACGTACGTTCATATGTACGGTCATGCGACCTAAATCTTTATATATTTAGTTATAACATCGCATTGGTGTGTATGCTTTAATGTTGTTATAATGTGTAAATACAAATAGAATCATCTCAGATTATCTGAACTAAGTGCCATGGTCGAAACGTTATGTTCCATAGAACAAATATTCTTCAGCACCACCGTCCTGAATCGTCCTTCTGCTGGCTGTAACTGTCGGCCTTCCTGCCACTGCTTTTATAGTCTGCTCCTATCCCATCCAGGTTTTGTTTACGTGCTTCTAACTCTAGTGTTGCAGAATCTCTCGCCACCGCTTTTAGCTGAAGACATGAAAACATGTAGGTACTCACTACTCAGGCATGGTCGGCGCTCCCTCCTCCTGCCCTGGTGCATTCACATGGTACACGCAGAAGTTCTCAAGCAAAGCGCGCATGTCCACGTAGTTGAAGAACGACTGGAAGCAGATATCTGGAACAAGCACAGGATCTGGTTAAAATATCTCACTAGCTGGTCACTTGAAATTTAGCTACCATCCTCAAGGAGAAAATCTTTCGCAGAATGCCACTCAGAATTTATCGAAGACAATAGTAAAAAAAAACACTGCTCAATTATACAGATGCGATACTTAAATAGAATAGGTTAACAATTTTATTAAAGCACTAATCTCTCAGTCAATCAAAGCCAAATTATTGAATTTTCTTACGAGTTAGCTACTGAACAATAATATAACATTTTAAAGAATCATGTCTGTCTGTTTGTCTGTATGTTTGATCGCTCAACACAAAAAAACGATTGCGATGCGGTTTTCATAGTTAAATAGCTTAGGGTTTGACTTAAAAACTGGGGTACTTGGTATCTTAGTACGATGATTAGATGCCGAGCAATCGATAAAAAACTATTTGACGGCTGAACGAATTTTGAAGAAATGGTGGTGGTATTAGGTACTGTTGGTCCTGGAATAACACGTGTGGGCTACTTTTAAATGAAATGACCACGCTGGCGCAGCTAGTGTATAATATGAAATGACCACGCTGGCGCAGCTAGTGTACACGCTGGCGCAGCTAGTGTATAATATGAAATGACCACGCTGGCGCAGCTAGTTTATAATATGAAATGACCACGCTGGCGCAGCTAGTGTATAATATGAAATGACCACGCTGGCGCAGCTAGTGTATAATATGAAATGACCACGCTGGCGCAGCTAGTGTATAATATGAAATGACCACGCTGGCGCAGCTAGTGTATAATATGAAATGACCACGCTGGCACAGCTAGTGTATAATACTCAAATTAAGATGAGAACCTATTAAAATGTAGACAGCGTTAGGAGAACACTTTCGCATTGCAGCATTCGTGAACTCGCGCCGGTAGCTTGGTATTGTACCTGCATGTATGTCGGTTTCTAGGTCGGCCTACAGAACCGACAAGAGCCACGAACGAACTAACTTGCATAATTGGTTTTGGTTATTGGTTTTTAGGACTATAGCAGCGGTGTGCGTGCACCGCACCGTACATCTTCACTATTATCTATACTTATAAAACTGTAACAGGTCCAATTCTGTATATTCATATATATACATTTTTTGGCTTTGCTCTGTATTCGATACTATAGCCAAAACTATTTATTTTTTCATTTTTGTCTGTCTTTCCGTATCTGTGCCGAAACTACTGAATGAATTCAACTGCAACTTGGTATGATTTGAGTTCATACTACGTAGTACGCGTAGTACATTAAGAGCGATGATAGCCTAGTGGTTAAATAGTGCAACGAAGAATCCATGAACTAAGGTTCATGTGATCGTTTATGTTTGTTGGCAATAAATTATTTTTATTGTTATTCTTTGTTTGTATATATTTTTTGTTTATTTTAGCATGAACGCCTGCTTAGCGACATCTTTACGTAAAGATGTTCTCGCTAGTAAAGATGTTCTCGCTAGTAAAGATGTTCTTGTTGTTTGTTGTTTCAGGCATTCATAAAGCAATAAGTACGAAAAAGTCTGTACAATGAAGATAATTAAAAAATATGGTCTAGTGTACTTAAAATAAGCTACTGAACAAGAACATAATATTTTTTAAAATAGTGTCTGTCGGTTTGCCTGTTTATCTGTCTGTTTGTTTGTTCGCGTATCACGTAAAACCGAACCGAGCTGCTGAATCGATTGCGTTACGATTTGACTGTTTGACTTAAAAACTGGTGTACTTGGTATCTCAATCCGATGAGTAGAAGCCGAGCAATCGATTAAAATATTCATAATTAGAAATAATGTTTTTTTTTATTATTTATTTATGGGCTTTGTCGCTTAGCGACCACATCGCCCTGTAAAGAAATACACAAAATCACCACATCAATTAACTTAAACCTAATTCTGCTAACCTATTCAATTTAAATGCCTGGTCAGACATCGGACACGCTAGGATACAATTACAGAACCCTACATCTAAAATTTCGCTTCGATTGAACCATAATCTTCGGTAGCTTTCATTCCGCACACATTCCATCAAAACATGTTGTACATCCTCAATAACCCCGCACTCAGCACAATTGGGAGATGGAACTTTTTTCATCAAAAATGCAAACTTCTTTGATGGAATATGTGCGGAGCGCAGTCTAAAGGCTGTCACTAGCATTTGACGAGTCAGGATGTTATTATCAATCCATCGATACCTAGTAATCTGCGGTTGGATAGTTCGGTACCAAATACCCTTCCCTTTTGATATTTCGTCAAAATACTCCTGCCATATATTTCTACATTGTTCTCTCTGTTCTTTTATCATTTTTAAATACTCAGAAAATAAAGGTACTACCCCCAATGGAACTCCATCTACCATAGCCTGTTTCGCCAGAAGATCCACCTCATCATTTTCTTGTATTTGGCTAAGTGATGGAATCCACTGCAGACATATATTTTTGTTATTTGACTGTAAACTCAAGATTGATTCTAAAATGCGATAGGCAATCGGTGCGCCTTGCACGTGTGAGGTACATCGAGCCAAATGTTGCACAGAACTCTTGGAGTCAGTCAGAATGACAATTTTATCTACATTAACTGTATGGCTGCAAGATAGAGATTCTGCGATGGCAACTAATTAAATGTGCATAATTGAAATGTCAGAATCAATCTTAAGTTTAATGTGACATCCCTGTACCGAATCCAAAAAAGCTGCACCTCCTTATTTCCCCTCTTTGGAACCATCAGTAAAAAGCTGCACCTCCTTCTTTCCCCTCTTTGGAACCAACAGTAATTTTTTTATAAAAATCTCGATAATTTTGATTAATATACCTAATACATATAGTTTATAGAGCCTGACTAGTACACAGTCTTTTAGCACGATCAATTCCCGGAATCGAATGGAATATTACTTGTGATAAATTAATATTGCTTACCCAAGTTGCCAACGAAAACATCTCAAGTCGATTACTGTGGTGAATAGGTACTGAATTTAAATCTTTGTGTATCGAAACTAGTAAGGGAAGTTTTTTATTAAACCAATAGCGAGACTGAATGTTATTGGAAAGTTCTTTTATAACATTAAGGCGAAATGGTATCCCGAATATTCAAAACTAGACCTTTGACCTTTTTATGTGTAATAAATGTTCACAAAATAGTTTATCCGGCTGTGGTCACCGAAACACGATTAAATAAATTTGGCTCGATAGAAAAAAATCGTAAAGTTTCCTAAAAAACACCCGTTTTGACGTTCCCGCCGATGGAATGAATCAACTTCATTCAGTTTCTATCGAAGATATTTTTACAAAAAAAAAAAAGAAAGAAATCCCAAAAAACATTCAAATACATCTGTGGAATCAGTTTTTTGAAAAATGGTAAGATTATTAACAAAGAAAATTAAAATTGAAAATATTTGAAAGCGCGCACGCTGATATGCAGGCAATACAAGCATTACCATGGCTCCCGACCCCAGTGTTGTCAACTTAGCTATTTCATAGCTAAATCTAGCTATTATTGGACTCTCGTCAGCTACAACTGCTAAAAAATTGTAGCTAAAAAAATTAGCTACTTTTTCTAGCAAGTTTTCGACATTTTGACTTTTTTCTAATACACACACGTCATATAGTAAAAAAGGGGGGCGCGATTCGGAACACACCCAAGAAAAATATTTTCACAAAATTATCATTTACTAGATTGCTGTATTCGTGTCAATCAGTTTGTGAACGTGTGAAAGTCAAAATCTGCTCGTGTGAGTCTCTTGTTTTGTCTCTTCTGCGTTTCGTGTTTTGTATGAGGGTGCGTCATAGACAACTGCATATTACTGCGTACGTAGATAGGTATGTATTAATTTTGTAAAGATATTAGATTTAAATGATGCCTGGGTTTGGCACCGCCTTCAAAAACTCTTTCTTATCTTATGTTGTATTTATGCATTATTATTACGTTGGTAATTTCGAAAAAGTGATACTGTTCTAGCTAAATTGTAATTATTTTATTCTTTTAGGTAGTTATTTACAAAATAACATTTTTATTATGAAGTCGATTTAATTTTTTTTGGCAAAATATTTTATTTTTTTATGTTTAGTTGCCTAAGCAAACATCGGAAAGAATATATGCCAAAGAAAATAGTAGACACTCACTCACTTTAGACTCAAAGCGTTGGTAAATTAAAACCAAGGATGAATAAAACCTACAAATATAACAACTGAATTAATTATGACCTTTTTCCATAATTTAGTTGTTGCGTTCCTGTGACTACCTTCCGGCTCCATCATCAGACCCTGAAAACCACATAGCACCAGAGAACTCATCAAGACAAACCAAATGAGCACAAACTCGAAGGGGTTCTATAATTTTGTTGTTGAGTTCCTGTGACTACCTTCCGGCTCCATCATCAGACACTGGATACCACATAAAACTAGAGAACTCATCAAAACAAACCAAATGAGCCTAAACTAGAAAAAAAACATAATTTTGGTGTTGAGTTTCTGTGACTACCTTCCGGCTCCATCATCAGACCCTGAAAACCACATAACACCAGATAACTCACCAAGATTAACCAAATGAGCACAAACTAGAAGGGGTTCCATCATTTTGTTGTTGAGTTCCTGTGAGTACCTTCCGGCTCCATCATCAGACCGTTGATACCACATAAAACCAGACATGATCTCATCAAGACAAACCAAATGAGCCCAAACTCGAAGGGATTCCATCATCCGATTGTTTAGTTCCTTTGACTACTAGTACTACTACTACTGTAGTTTTTAATTGTCATCAGAACTACACGCATGTGCAATAATTCAGCATCTTTGGACGTCCTTAAATTGTTCAAAATTGACTTCCAGTCCTAAACATTATAACACAGTGAATTAAATTAAAGCTTGTTTAAAGCTACTAAACCAATTTTGATGAAATTTATACAGTACCACACTAGAGGTCTTCTTACTCAAGTAAAAACAATCATCTAATTCGGTTCTGAAATCCCAAGATATTAGAGAACATAAACTATAAAACAAAGTGATTTTCTAACAAAACTACTGAACCAATTTTGATGTTGTTTATAAGGGACTACACGGAAAGTTTACACTTTCGAATAAAAAAACAACCATCTAAATCGGTTTGGAAATCTTAGAGATAAACACAAAATAAAGGCAATATAAACACAAAATCGAATGGATTTACTAAACAAAACTATTTATTCTCGAAACACTGCTGAACTAATTTTGATACAATTTATATGGGACCATTTGGAGACTATATACTTTAAAAAAAAAACGGTCCGTAAATGACGGAGCTATCGACCGACATACATAAAAAAAAACAAAAAACAAGAAAAAAAAACATACATACAGCCGAACATATAACCGTCTCCTTTTGTGAAGTCGATTAAAAAGGTCCCTTGGCAAGGGATTCCCCTAATGGGTTCGCTTGTCGGAACGGAAAATTGTGTTCACTCTCTTAGATATTTCTCTGTGTTTACGTCTTTTTGATAATTTTTGATAACACTATTTTCATCAATTGTGCTCTATTATCATGAAAAATGGATCTACCCAGGAAACTTAAGACTTTTTCAAAAATACAGAACTGAGACTGAGTGGGAGAATTTGTATGAATTTAAAGGGTGGTAATGATTAGTTTCATATAACTAGTATATTTTTAAACTGGCAGTACTGCCCGACCCCCGCCAGTCAGCCGGAGTGCGTTGTCGAGAGTGGACGTGTACAACTTTTTTCGAACCGCAGCGCGCCGGACGATCGAATTCATTTAGTCCGTGTCAACTTTTATGGTCGTAATAATAGATTATATGAGAAAACATTGTAATTAGGTGTAAAAATTATAGATAGTAGGTTAGGAAGCTATTACCAGTGTATTGATTAGTAAACATGGGAAATAAAGATATTAAGAAGAAAACATATTGTGCTCGGAAATACAAGAGAAACAAAATATTGAACTTGAAGAATATGTAAGTACCGACCTACATACTTGTTTTTATTCATTGTCTTTGCGTAGGTGCCTACCTACTAACACTATATATTTTTACTTTTATTTTTACAGTCCTCTGAGCATAAACAATGAATTGTCTGTAGAACAATCCCATGATAATAATGTTGAAGTATTGCTGCCACCAAATTTACCTGAATCTTCTGATATGGCATACGAAAATCTGCGACTAGTTACACCCGCTTTTTTCGAGTAAGTTACATAATAAACTTCAAAAATATACTTCTATTGGGTTCCTATTTCTAATTTCGTACTCAAGAATAAACCTGTTATATAGGGCAGACATACCGGTTTTAATAAAAACCTTTATTTTTACTAAGATATACCGGTTTTACTAATACTAATATTTGTATTTAGATATACCGGTTTTACTAAAACTTATATTTTTATTTAGAAATATCGGTTTTATTATGACTGGACTAAATATTTGTATACATTATTATTTTTCTGGTCAAAAAAAATGGCATTTGAAATAAAGGGCAGACGTACTGGTTTTACTAAAACTGGATATGGATCTATATTTTCCAGGTTTTTAATTTCGTAATAACCACGAGAAACGACGAAAACGAACTTCCATCGTAGGCATTTTTAGTTAGTAGGTATCATTGTTGACTGTTTACTATTGGTAGATACATAAAATTATGTATTGTTCATTACTAACTTATCCAATGGTTTCAGTATTCCAGCAAAAATACCAGATGCTGACAAAATAACAGAGGCGGCTTCATTGCAAGTGCCGGATACAACGGATTTTACAGTAAACTCTATACAAGCAGGGACAACAACGCCACCGACGTATATTGCTGAGTAAGTTTTCATTGTGGAAATATTGTTTTTATGTTTTGCTAACCTTATTAAATAATGTAATACCTTATAATTTTCAATTTTTTCAAATACTCTGTTTCAGCATTTCAGAAAACAATACTGATTTTTTGGAAACTTCAGAGGTGGCCTCATCACAAATGCCAGGAACATCAGGCCTGACACAAGGAAATATCCGACGAAATTCCCCTTCGTACGTTAGAGAGTAAGCATAAAATTTGCGTATGTTAGTCTACTGGGCTCCTTAGCAAGTATACCGAATTTTATATGAAAATAAATTCATAGATGGGTAATTATATTATGTACTAGCTGTACCTATGGCTTCGCATGCATGGTCATTTTTTTAGATTAAAATTAAAATATGTATATGTGCTATTCCAGCACCTAATAAACTAATATATGTACCACATTTGATCAACATTTCAGCAGGCGTCAAAAATATATGTATGTATTGTTTCAGTGAAGATATGGCTTTTCTAGTAGAACCGGAGTGTGAGACGAGCACAAAAGAAATCACAGGTCGCAGAATAGTTGATATCGTTTATTTTCTAAAACAGTTGCAGGAACAAACGCACGACTCTCTCTTTGAGTGTGATTTCACCTGCTTGAAATTGCTGACAGAAAAACGATGTGGTCTCTTTTCACAGTTTAGTTTTGAGTGTAAGATGTGCAAAAAAAAACAAACTGTGTTCGGATAATATGAATAATGATACCAGTCTGAATGTGAATACTGCAGCAGTTTCTGGGATAGTAGCCTCTGGTATCGGGTACTCTCAATTCGAGGAAACTATGGCAGCTATGGACATTCCC
The DNA here is from genome assembly GCA_946251855.1 of Alsophila aescularia. Classification (NCBI taxonomy): domain Eukaryota; kingdom Metazoa; phylum Arthropoda; class Insecta; order Lepidoptera; family Geometridae; genus Alsophila; species Alsophila aescularia. Next base: position 105,466,813 of record OX276373.1, read on the forward strand.
ATTTTTCGAGAAAAGTATTACTCAAAAATACAAGACCTTCTGTATAGTGAATGGGAGGCTAAAGCGGTGGAGTTGATGGAACGGGCTGCTGCAAAGGAACGTGAAGCAGCAATCGAAGAAGGAAATTTAATAAATGGTGTTCCCATAATGGATGTATTCGCAGACGGAGCATGGTGCAAACGCTCTTATGGCAACAATTATAAAGCACTGTCTGGTGTAGCTGCAATCGTTAATTTGGGGAAGTTCTCTTTATTGGCGTCAAAAATAAATACTGCTTCATATGTGCACGAGGAGAAAAACGTCAGGAGAAACCCAAAGACCACATTTGCTACAAAAATTATGAAGGCCCGTCAAGTGGTATGGAAGCGACAATAATATGCGAGGGTTTTAAAGAATCTATCGACATGTATGGGCTCATATATGGCAACATAGTGGCTGATGGTGATTCTGCAACGTATGCTAAAATATTGGCATCAGATCCGTATCCAGGCCACGTCGTTTGCAAAATCGAATGCCGAAACCACGTTCTGCGAAACTTGTGTAACAAGCTGCGTACGCTGGGAAAATATACAAAATACCCGAAAGCACATAGGAAGCACATCACCGATGAAAAAGTTATGAGTATTCGAAAAGTGATCACAAATTCGATCAAACATAACAAAAATATCCCAAAGAATATTGCCGTAAAACAAATATACGATGATATTACTAACTCCTTGCACCACACATATGGATACCACACACACTGCGAAGATTATTGCTGTAATAAAGATAAAAGCATATGAGCTTATTTTCTTCTTGAAAATACAACATTTTGGTTTCGGCTCAAAGTAATTTTGGATTCCGTGGCCGCCAAATCTCGGAGTTTATTAGAAGATGTTGACACTAATGCTGTTGAAAGATTCCACAGCATAGTTGCCAAATTCGTTGAAGGCAAGCGAATCAATTTAGCAACACGACGGTCATATCAGGCGAGATGCTCTGCTGCTGTTGTCAGCTATAACACTAAAAGGCCTTTACACTCTACATAAAAAAAACTTGGGGAAGAGCTTCAAGGGCAATATAAAAAAACTTGAAAGCAAAAGAGAGCAGCGGAGAAGACAAGCTAACGCGGTGAAAAGAAAAAGAAATAGAGTTAAACTTTTCGGAACTCAAAACGACTATGGAAAACGTGTGGCAGCACCAGATATTTCTGATGAAGATTACAAAGCAGAATCTTCAGAATTTGGAGAAACCACACATCAAGGGGAGAGCTCCGAATGGTTGCAAATTGGGAGATTAATGCTAGCTGCTTCCAACTTTGAAGCAGTAATAAAAAGAAAAAAAAATATGGCTGCTCTGGTGAAGACCATTTTATATAAAACAAATATTTCATCGGTTGCATCAGTGGCACATGGGCTAAAAAATGAAAAGTTTGCGTTGCAACAACTGAGTCGCAGGAAAATTTAGACATACAAGAGTGTGGGCTTTTTATGGACGAAGAATTCCCATTCGTCGGAGCTACACCAGATGGAGTTGTAGGAGACGACTCCATAGTAGAAATAAAATATCCTGTGGCAGCATTCAAAATCGGAGTAGAAAAAGCCATTCAGCAAAATAAAGTCCAAATTTTCAAATATAATAAAAAGAATGCCCAAACAGAAATAAACATAAACAGTAACTGGTACTACCAGGTCCAAGGGCAATTACGAGTTACTTGCAAACAAAGGTGCGTTTTTGGGATTTGAGAAGGAGAAAATGAAAAAATTGAAGTTTTCTACATTAAAAAGGATGACTGCTTTTGGAAATCTAAAATGGAGGCCAAACTTATACATTTCTACAAAACGCATATGCTCCCCGAGCTAGTAGATGCCAGACATAGCCACGGCATGCAATCGAGTGGTTCTGAGATTTAAGGATATGTGGTGTAGCCTGCACTAACCTCTCTTTCTCTTTCTCCCTCTCTCTCTCTCCCTTGTCACAATGTTGGAATCGTGAATTATTGACTATTATTTTTTATTCATTATTGTTTGTATTGAACAGCTGTCATTTTTTACCACGACTGCCCAAAAAAAGGAATGTATTGTTTTAAGCATTCATGTATATATGTGTTTCTTTATTCCACCATTACTTTTAAATGCCTAAACAAATTTAGAAGTATCGTTAGAATACTTATATCCCGCCGAGTAACATAGGGTACTTTTTTTTTTAAACTTTCGATTTCGCGGCAGTATGCCTCCATTTCCGAATTCGGGAACAATATTTTTTCTTCGAATTTTACAATATTGGTATCAAACTGAAGGCCTTGATAAGCACATTTCAACAGTATATAATTTATTGGCAAAAGCTCTTTTTTGGCAGGGCAGGCGTATTTTTTTAGCTGTTATTCAAGATTTCTCCAGAAGATTCATGCCACAATAAAAGTTGATATTATAATATACCGAGACTCTACTTTGATTTTTGGAAGTTAGTAAAAAGTATTTGGATATTACGTATTTTTTGACATACCGGTATTTGACAGAAATTCAGCTGGTTGTGTGTCAAATACCGGTTTTACCGTGTTCAATCCCTAGTTTTACTCGTAACACGACCAAAAAATATTCGTTTGGTAGGTGTGTCAAAAAGTATTGTCTTAAACAAAGCTGTTTTTATTTATGGTAAGTTATCTGCTCCTACCAATGCATGAGTATTATCATGAAATAATCAAATCACATGGCTTGAACTGTGACTGCGACTGCGTAAAAATTACGTTTTTTTTTTTAGAATAGCCGTTTGTTTACCTACTGTTGCCAGACTACAAAAAAATATAGCCATCCTAGTTATTCTAAGATACCCATATATTTACTTTAGAATCTATAATATAACGTGGTAGGTATGATATCGGTATTAGTAAATCTTGTCATAACATATTGCAAGAATTTACGTAACTAGCTATCAACCAACGCAGCCGAATTTGATATCATAAATCCGCATCGGCACTTGCCGCTACATAGAATAATATCAAGTAACCTGCAAGCACGCGGATGGCTGAGCTTGCGCCGCCCAGCGATCTGCGTCTACTTCACCCCCTCAAAACCTGTGCAACGTCTCTACCATTTCGCCTTAACCGATTTGTTATCAGAAAAAGATTTAGATCTAAGAAAATATTTTGCTGCGATTACTAAGAGGCGGGAGATATAAATCGCATTCCATGACATGAATTGGTGTGCTTTTAATATAGCCGCCAATTACACGTAGCGCTTGATTTTGTATTCTGTCTAATTTAAGTAAATTCGTTTTACAACTGTTATCGTACAGAAAACTGGCATAATCCAATCTACTGCGAATTATAGCTATGTATAAGCGTCTCAAATGCTTTTGATGTAGACCCCATCCAGGACCACATAATACTTTTAATATGTTTATATATTTAGATATTTTTTGTGTAGTCTCATTAATGTGTTTGCTCCACCGCAGCGAACTATCCAACCACAAACCCAAGTATTTATAACAATTAAAAATAGGTACCAAGTACCAATAAGTAAGTGGTAATAAATGAGCAAGTACCATGTTATAGATAATAAATGAGCAAGTATCATGTTATAGATAATAAATGAGCAAGTACCATGTTATAGATAATAAATGAGCAAGTACCATGTTATAGATAATAAATGAGCAACTACCATGTTCAATGATACACGACATGACATTTTGTGTTTGTTACAGTTGTCGATTTTCATTTTATTATGTTTTCACAATATGGTGTCTCGTTGTCGCCATATTGAATTTTGATTAATGTCATGTCTTTAGTAGCACTCGCAAGATTAAGACAAAACGTTTGAGTATATATCATCAAAATCGGTCCACTCGTTTGATGTATTTCATCTCATCTCATCTTCAGCCTATATTCGTCCACTGCCGGACCTAGGCCTCTCCTAATGAATGCCACTGAGCCCGATCTTCGGCTCTTCTCATCCAGTTCCTGCCAGCCATTTTTCGCAAGCCGTCACTCCACCTGGCTGACGGGCGCTCTACACTACGTTTGCCTGCACGCGGTCTCCACTCTAGAACTCAGAACATACTTGAGCAAGACAGCATATTATATTTCAAAATCAAAAATTTAAAGCTTGTTTGTCTCTTTTTAGTTTTGTTCGCAGTCGGGTTCTTGTTTTTTATAATAATTTATTTTTATTTTATACTTTTAAGTTTATGTTTGTAAGAATTAGTGAGAATGGTTGCTAACCTACTTTAAATCGTTATAGATCCTAAATGGTCAATCAAAACGAAAAATGATAAGAGAAATCTAACATTTGATTCTCAAATACCTATTCAATGAAGATTCAGTGATACCCCACTTGACATAGTTCGTCGACTTTAAAAATTTTTATTTTTTACAATATGGAGTCTGGTTGTCGCCATATCGAATTTTGCTTAATGTCATGTCTTTAGTAGCACTAGCAAGATTAAGATAAATCGATTGACGAAATCATTAATATTAGTCCACGCGTTTGGTATATATAGTGCCATGAACAGACATACATACATACATACATACATACATACATACATACATACATACATAGGCTGATAAACCCATTCCTGGCCCTATGCGTTGCGCGTGAAACAACTCAAAGAGTTTCACAGTTTCAGTTGTTGCGATTTTGCGTGGGTCCGACAGACGTCCGAGAAGAATTAGAATGTTCAATAGCTCTAGAATTAGTAGATAAATGTCTATTTATGCTTTATTTTCCGAGGAAGTTGTTATTGAAATGGAAACAAATGATCTCGCGACTTGCCTCACTGGTTACTCTGCGTGAGATCAGATGGCAACAGCGCGGGCGGCGGTGTCGCGTGTAACCGGAGCCAGCGATCTAGGCCTGTCTGCCAGTCGCCTGGAAAATGCGTAGGTGCACTGCTTGGTAAAATGATTGCTATGCTTCTCCTTCAGCGTTCTTTACTTTTCTATGTTCTTCTTTCATTTTCTACCTTATTTAACAAACTTTTTGTGTTAAAATAGGGTCAATGGTGTAAACTAATAAACAATATTATTAAACAATAATAAATATTTTTTTTTATATTATATACTTTATTTTACATATATAAATATACATGCATATAAGTTTGCATATTATGATATATATTTTGCTCCCGGTTTAAATTTTCAATATATTTTATTTTTATTACCGTCTAGTTTTCCCGCCCGTGACTTTGTCCGCGCGGACTGCTGTTTATCGCGAAAAAAGCATCCTATGTTCGTCTAGGATATTCAAAACCATTGCAAAAGTAGGTATAGCACCACTCTTGATGTTTTTTGACATACTTGTTATTCCGTTTCCATGGCAACCGTTTCTTACAGCGAGTAATCAACATTATTCCAGTTTTTCTAATATTCCCGTGGAATATAACAATTTTCCTGGATAAAAAGTATCCTACGTTTTATTCCATGGTATAGGCTATCTCCATTCCAAGTTTCATCAAAATCCGTGCAGCCGTTATCGCGTGAAATCTCCCCAAAGGAACAAACAAACAAACAATCATACAACGTTTCTCTTTTATATATTGGTATGGATGTTTGTAAATTCGACGCTTTGCGCGCTATTTCATAAGAGTTGACTGTTGTTTAAGGGTCGCAAGATACAGGCCTGGCCGAGTTTGGGGCCCGTTGCTTATTCTTTTGTCTATGTCAACTACTTATTGTATAATCATATTTTTTTGGTTATATATGTAGCCACCGGGTTGTGGGAGAATCGTTCTAATACTGCGGGACTCCACGACCTCTGTATTGAAAAAAAAAACTTGAAAATCGCCTGTGAATGCGACACTATACTTTTTTATAAAAGGAGGGATCATATTTTTTTCTTGACCTGAATCGGTATATTACATTCCCACTCGAGCCTTCTCCTCTAGGAAACTGGATGGGACATGTCCACCACGCTCTGGCCCAGTTCTGGTTTGTGGATGTTACATTCATGTCCTTGACTGTTGTCTATGTCCAATGTATTACGATGCTTTCCTTCACATTTATTATTTAAACGTTTGCAAAGAGAAAAGACTTGATATGGGTACAATGTGAGCGGTGCAAGCCGAAAGTGTATTAGGTATTTACTTTGCTTAATATCTGTTGTGTTGTGATACGATATTGGTACAAATGAAACCAGTACAGCATAATCCGTGATGACACTGCTGACCTCATTCATAAGCGCAATATTTGCAACTACCGGAGGATTTGCTTCAGCTAAGCCGTGTTTAACGATGAATCTCTGGGAGTGCTGCGGCGTGATTAACGTCTGAGGTACCGGAGATTTCAGTTTTATCTAAGCTACCTACACTATTGCTGTACAGTTGTTTAATAATCTCTGAGTATCAGATACATTGAGAAGTAAAAATTATTATAAAAAAAACAAAAAACTCGACTGCGAACAAAACTATTGAATAAAATTTTAAACAAGTCACGTGCTACGTCGGGGTTTTGCTTTTCAGCGGCGATAGCGGATGGACGCAATGCAAGCTGACCACCGCAAAAATATTATCTATACTTATAATAAAACTGTAACGGGTCCAATTCTGTACATTAAAGATGTTTAGCATATTTTTTTGGAGGTTACTGTTTATTCGATACTGCAGCCAAAACTGTTTTATTTTTATTTTTTGTCTGTCTGTCTGTATCTTAGCTAGGCATCACGCCGAAACTACTGAATGAATTTAAATGAAACGTGGTATGATTTGAGTTCCTACTACGAAGTAGGACATAGGATACTTTTAATCCTGACAAAATAAAGGGTTCCCGCAGGATAGGCGTTGAAAGTTATTTAAAAGGTCACGTATCACGCTGAAACTACTGGACGGATTTTGTTGCAACTTGGCAAAGTCAAAGTTTATATAATGGGTGAAAATTGAGGATACTTTTTATCCTAAAAAAAGGAACAGTTCCTGCGGGATAATGTCCCAAATTCTGTAAATTGAAGATATTTTTTAGTTTTTTTTGGAGGCCGTTTTCTTTTCAGTACTAAAGCCATAACTGTATTTTTTTAATTTTTGTCTGTTTCTTCTCTGTCTGTCTGTACCTTGGCAGCGCATCACGCCGCCAGAACTACTGGATGAATACAAATTAAAGTTGGTATGATTTGAGTTTACGAGGTGGGACATAGGATACTTTATATCCCGAATATTTAATGGCTTCTCGCAGGATAGGGGTTGAAACTTATTTAAAAGAACACGTACCACGCTGAAACTAATGGACGGGGTTTCATGCAACTTGGCACCGTCTTAAGTTATATGATGGGTTGAAATTGAGGAGACGTTTCATCCCGAAAAATTAAAGAATTCCAGCAGGATAGGGGTGGAAAATTATTTAAAAGTACACGTAGCATGCTGAAACTATTGGACGGATGTTGATGCAACTTGGCACAGACATAGTTTATAAGATGGATGATAATTATGGATACTATCCCGAAAAAAAAAAGGGTTTCTGCGGGATATGGCTCCAAATTCTGTTCATTAAAGATATAGTGGTTTTTTTTTGGACGTTACTCTATATTCCATATTGAAGCCTTAACTGTAAGCTTTTCATTTTTGTCTGTCTGTATCTTGGCCACGCATCACGCCACCGGAACTACTGGATGAATTCAAATGAAACTTGGTCTGATTTGAGTTCATACTACGAGGTAGGACATAGGATACTTTACATCCCGAAAAATTAATGGGTTCTCACAGGGTGGTTTTTAACTTTTTATTTTTGTCTGAAAAGAACACGTATCACGCTGAAACTACTGGACGGATTTATTGATGCATATATCTATACTTATAATAAAGCGATAGGTAAGAAATAGGCTGTACAAAGAAGATAAATAAAAAAATGCTCTTGGGTGCTTAAAAAAGGTTTGATTGAACAAGAACATAACTTTTTTATCGTGTCTTTCTGTCTGTTTGTCTATATGTTTGTTTGTTCACGCATCACGTAAAAACTACTGGACTGATTGCAATGCGGTTTTCATTGTTAGATAGCTTAGGGTTTGATTTAAACCGGTGTAATTGGTATCTCAATCCGGTGAGTTAGAACCCGAGCAATTGATAAAAGTATTTTTGACGGCTGAAAAAAATTGGTCAAATGTTGGTATATTGGTCCTGGAATAGCATATTATGGTACTTTGAACCTAAAGGGAAGACCACGCGTGCGAAGCCGCGGCTACAGCCAGTGTAGTAATATAAATTTAATGTTTCTTAGTTTCTACATTTTTAACTTTTTTTTAATAGTTGCAATTGCAACATTGAACTACAGTACTTGATCTCCAGCGTGATGAGCAGAATAGATCCTCAAAATGCAGTAAATTTCTCACGTTTACAGTGGAATCAGCCCTTTACCTACTAGGCAGGGGTTGATGTAGCACCTGGGTTATTAATGTTAGTTAACTTGAATAATCTAAAATTGAAAATGTTGTAAGAAGCTTGAAAGACTATTGCTACTGTTTAGGTAAACGAATTATATATTTTTGGAATAGCCTTTTATAGACCTTCATTTTGATACCTCACTCGATAGGTTTCGGTTATTTATTTGTTACGTCGGAGTTACAATATGGCAGCTGTAAGCCGCCATATTGTAAATATTGTACATACAACCCAAACACATAATAATACCCCTCCGAAGTCGGTTAATAAAAACAAAGTGAAGTATGGGCGCAAAATATTTTGGCATAATACATTAACAGTACATTCAATACTGCAAGACTTGCAAAGTATGCTGACCAACCTAGATGATGCTTCTCCATCGCATCGGTGCATCAGTCTCGGAATGAACATAGATAGGTAAGATCAAGATCATGTTAACGATCTTATTGACCCGGAACCGATTGCAGATAATGGTGTATCTCTTGAAGTTGTCCAACAAAACGTTTACTTTGGGCAAATATTGCAGTTAGGTAAAATCAACTTTGAGAAGGAAGCCAACAGAAGAATTCAGTTGGGTTGGAATGCTGCCCGCATTCGGCAAGCTTTGTCAAGTCTTTTCGTCGTGTATGTATACCACAGTGCCTGAAGACAAAAGTTTTGAATCAGTGCGTCCTATCATCAGAAACGTGGACACTCACGGTTAAACTAGTCCACAAATTTGAGATTGCTAAGCGAGCTATGGAGAGACCTATGCTTGGAGTTTCTCTGAAGGACAAGATTCATAGTGAAGATATCCGACGGAGAACCAAGGTGACCGACATAGCTCTTAGGATAAGCAAGCTAAAGTGCCAGTGGGCTGGTCACATTTCCAGAAGAACCGATAAAGATTGGGGTATAAGAGTTCTCGAGTAGAGACCACGTTTAGGCAAACGTAGTGTAGGACGCCCTGTGGCCAGGTGCAGGAGTGACGACCTGCTAAAAGCAGATGGAAGAGAATGGATGAGGGGAGCCGAAGACCGAGCTCAGTAACGTGCCTACGTCCGGCAGTGGACAGATATAGGCTAATAATAATCTGATAATGATGATGACATTCAGTACAATTGAATGAAAAGTAGTGTGCTGCGACGAACAGGTCGCATCGCAACACAGCGTACGACTGCAGGGCCTTATTCGCTATGACCAATCGGCCACGTAACGCGTCGCGATACGATGTCTTCGTGGAATTGTTCGTGAATGTTCATGAATTACGACTAAGATATCACGCGGCACGTTACGTGTGTGTATAGGGAATAAGGATCCAGGTGTGAAATGTGAACATCGGCAGCAATTTTCAATTAGTCCCATACATAGGTCTTTCCCGAAATCTAAAGTGTTGTACCACCAGTCTTTCCGATACGCCTTTACGAGTCTAGGTTTGTCAGGAGATGACAATTTAGATATTTATACACAATACGAGTACCTACGTTCACGTGCACGCCTACGCATTTCATGCTACGTAACCTATGTAGGTAACAATTGCGTAGATATAGATGTTTAGAAATCGTTGCCAAGTAGTGACGTAGGTTTACATTTAAGCACTAGATATTTAGTTATGATAAGGCGTTAACATGTACGGAGATTTCCAAGAATAACCAGAGCTGAGCTCACAAAATAACCTATTAGATTTGAACTATAGATATGGATGAAGTACTTTACGCCTTTTGAAAATCAAGTAGGTATTAGAATCTCAACATTTTTAAAGTCACCGAAACTGGAGGAGATTAAATATCAATCAAGGTTTATGTTCACTATGTAGATAAAATCTTAATCACCGAAAATGAAAAGTTTGATACCTCACTGATGAAGATTTTCATTGTTTGTTTCTCGCAAAATGCGCAGTTATTCATAAGAATTGATGTCAGTCTACCGCTCTATTCAGTTACAGACTCCAGAGTTGAACTTAAAAGCTAGGCTGGGCAAATGTGAAGTAAGTCGCAAATGGTTGTAAAGTACTAGTGCGATGCGAAAGGGATAGATCTGTCTAAATATATGACGGCTTTAGGGCTCCACATCTCGCTTGTTGGCGCACCGCACCGCCAGTTCGCTCATTTCAACAGAAAAATAATAAAATATGGGATATAAATGCATAGAATTTCGATACAGCCTTAGCCAGGATATGGATTATGAATTATCAAAATCCTTTCAGTACGCTATGCGAGAAAAACAAACAAACAATTGCAGGAAAAGCTAAGAAAAAAATGGTAAAGTATGTAAATGGCTATATTACATCACATAACCGCATTGGAGTTGCGGACAGGGTTGCTTAGACACAATAACAAAAGCAAATTTACAAGCCGGCAGATAGACGGTGTACGAGTAAACACAAAGCCCTCAAGAAAATTTGAATAGCCTTCCAACAAGAAGACGAGCCAAAGGGGCCTAGCGCCGCCGCCGTCCGGTTCATATTCTGACTTTGCTTCAAGAGGCTTCTTGTAAAACTCTCTTGAAGCACGTATGCTTCAAAAGTTTTGCAAGATGTCTTATTTTCCCCCATCAAAAAAGGGAAAATTTTGGCACGGCAATAGAAGTAGAGATCTATAATATAATTTTCGAGACTGGGGTAAATAATACTTCAGGTCATCTCGAATTCATTACTGGCCTTTGCGCTGCTATGCCCTCTAGCTGTTGATTGTTGGCAGCCTGGCCTGGCTGTGCGGAGAGGTACTATAATTATGCTCTTTAATTGTTTTCAGTGCCAAGCTAACAAGCGAAAGCTTTACCTGCTTTTGGGCAGAGTATTCAATGGCTTTTGATGAATGTTGAATGTATATTATTTAGCCGCAATAGCGCAAAATAAGTTAATGCAAAACATACTATTAAATATTGTCTTTAATTTTTTATATGCTAGCGTTTGAGAACCGCCACACCTGATGTTAAGTGACGTCGTGGACGAAGGTGGAAAGTATAAGTAAGTCATACTCAAACTATCAGATGAGAGACACACATTAATAAAAATATTTTCACCGATTTTCTTAATTTTCCCGTCATCATAGATTTATGCTGCTCTTAGATTAGAAAACTTATCACAGCCCCATGTGCAAGGTCATGAATATTTGAAAATAGCTGAACTAAATGCAAACCAGGTCGAGCTGCTTCAACATATTCTTGTCATAGAGCTGAGTTGAGGACCATTACTCCAAGGGTGACCGGCGTGCACCGTCTCAAAGACAAAGTAGGCCAGGGCACATACGGGCATATGAAGGTGAGCGTTTGGAATGCTTCATCACAACTATTTTAAAATTTGAACTCATTTTAATCTTAAGCGCAGGGCGATTGTGTGAACCGTAGGTCTTTCTGGTCTAGTCTGAATGTTTGTGGGACATGGTTCTCGTATCCGGTCCTGCATACAGGAAGTCTTAGTTAAGGATCTATGCAAGTGATCGTGACGTCAAAAAATAACTTGATAAGTGTTACAATTTTAAAATGTATGTACTTACAATTTCAAAATACGCGCAACAATTATGTAAATGGAGATAGATGTGGCGGCCACAAGCTTCGCATCAAAAGTTCAAAACCACAGGCACATAGAATTTGTTGGAAACTATTTAAAAGTAAGGGCTTCCACAAAGCTCTAACCATTCAGGAATCTACGACTGAACGGTGACGCCATGCCCGGTGGCTCTGGCTCGCTAACTTCTGTCAAAGTATATTGGGCACAAGTCACAACACACCAGACCAGATATAGTTCTTCCTAGATTATTGCAATATCAGCTCAGCTAGGCACGACGACGAGGTGAAGATGAACACCTACATTCTGGGACTTATTACTGAGATTGTTCCCAAAGGCATCATTTTGAAGGTACCAATAGCGGTGTGCTGAATATCTAACGCGAAGGAACATTTGAAATGCAAAACATGAGCCGTCTGCTATTTTTGGTATATCCTCGGAAGAACGACAAAAAAGCTATTATCAAATACTAGCTGATGCCCGCGGTTTCGCACGCGTGTTAATTTCTCTAGGTTAAAAGTACTATATGTGCTATAACAGGACCTACAATACCAATACACCACATTTGATCAAAATTTCTTCAGTCGTCAAAAATATTTTTATTGGTTGCTCGGCTTTTACTCATCGGATTGAGATAGCAAGTTTTTAAGTCAAACCCTAAACTATCCAACAGTGAAATAAAGCGCATTGCAATAGGTTCAGTAGTTTTTACGTGATGCACGAACAAACAGACAAACAGAAAGACACGATTATTTTATATGTTATATTCTTGTTCAGTTGCTTATTTTAAGTACCATAGACCATTTTCTATTAAAATATCTTCTTTGTACAGACTTTTTCATTCTTATTGCTTTATTATAAGTATAGAAAGTATAGATAGATTCGTATTTAATTCTCAGTGGGTTTTTGGGTAAATTTCAAACTTCATTAGAACACAAGATGACATAATCTCCTTCAACTGTAAATACATACGAATCATGAGGTTCCCAATGCACTCAAAGAAGCGCTCAGTATTCTGTGATCGTTTTAAACTCGTGAAAACTCGTCAAGGCGCGTGTTTCCTTTTCAGACGTTGTATACGCAGCGGGTGCTGAATGTGCTGAACGTATGAATCAGTGAAGAGACCCCATTCAAAGCAGGTCGCGTGAGTGGCCTACAAACTACAAATTCCGCCTGAATATCATGTGCCGCAAGCTTATCTCTCCACTTTTCTTAATCACCCGAGGAGCCTACTTTTATAAACCGTTGGAAGATCGTAAATGAAAAGACGCCGCATAAATGAATGACGACCCACCGGCGAGGGTTTAATTTATTAAGAGCCGAGCCTCGGGAGCATGAATCCGTGAAGAACAAATCAAGTGATTTGAAATTGAGATGAGTGGAACCCTCTTCACGATTAGCGAAAGTCGGCGGGAGCTCGTAGCCAGGAGTTAATAACGTTGATTGGTTCCGAGGGCCTCGACAAGGATGGTCCTGGGCCATCGCTTATCATTCGATCCGTGCATTGAACGCGTGCAACCAACGTGCCATATAACACATATTACATTTTACAACAAATTGCAAATCGATACCGAACGTGCTTCAGGGAATAACAATAGTTATTTGTTATGCAAGTCAGCAAAGTGTTTTTTTGGTGCGAGTACTTGTATTAAAACCTGAACAAGCGAAGAAGTCTAGGATTGAACCACGAGCGAAGCGAAGCGTTCAAATATAGAATCCTGAGAGTAGCGAGGGTTTCAAAAGTACGAAACGCAGAATAATTTTGCTGCCGTGCGAAACATGTAACTTTTCTCCACCCTAGAGCGAGGAAAACGCTAGGTGCAAGAAAAATAGCTTTAATAATATATTAAATAAATTAGTGTACATCATAAAACTAATAATAAAAAATGAAACGTCGCAGGACGCATGGCAGATGTGCAAACATAATGGAATCGAATAGAATAGAACACAGTCGAATAGAATCGAATAGAATCGAAATGAATCGAATAGAATCGAATAGAATCGAATAGAATCGAATAGAATCGAATAGAATAGAATCGAATAGAATCAAATAGGGTCAAATAGTCTAATAGAGTCGAATACAGTCGAGTAGAGTCGAATAGAGCAGAGTCGCAGGTCGCGAAGAGTCGAGTAGAGTCGAGTAGAGTCGAGTAGAGTCGAGTAGAGTCGAGTAGAGTCGAGTAGAGTCGAGTAGAGTCGAGTAGAGTCGAGTAGAGTCGAGTAGAGTCGAGTAGAGTCGAGTAGAGTCGAGTAGAGTCGAGTAGAGTCGAGTAGAGTCGAGTAGAGTCGAGTAGAGTCGAGTAGAGTCGAGTAGAGTCGAGTAGAGTCGAGTAGAGTCGAGTAGAGTCGAGTAGAGTCGAGTAGAGTCGAGTAGAGTCGATTAGAGTCAAATAGAGTCGAGTAGAGTCAAATAGAGTCGAGTAGAGTCAAATAGAGTCGAGTAGAGTCAAATAGAGTCGAGTAGAGTTTAGAGAGTTGAATAGAGTCAAAGTAGAGTCGATTAGAGTCGAGTGGAGTTTAGTAGAATCGAGCAGTCGATTAGAGTCGAGTAGAGTCAAATAGCAAAAAGCCGTGGCGGTCTCGGCTTAGAATAAGACCCCTCCCAATCTTCCCGTGGATGTCGTAAGAGGCGACTAAGGGATTACACATCGGCAGATGGGCAGCAGCGACCGCCGAGCACAATTTGCTACACTGCGGTCACCAATCCGCCTGCCAAGCGTGGTGACTATAGCAAACCCCCCTCCCCCCAATATGATAGACACACCAAAAAGACGGCCCCCAGTCCCCGACGGCTCCGTTATTCCTGGCACCGGTAGCAGCCATGGTAACGGCAGAGCAGGGGGTGCTAAGAATTCCCGGCAGAGACCCAGCTACCAACCCCCATGATCTCTGGACCTGGCAACTTATAACGCACGCACCGACCGATGAACCGATGACCGCGAGGACCGATGAAGAAGGTGATAGAGCTGGAAAAAGTAGTAAGTAAGTTGCGCTGAGGTATTATAGGGTTATCAGAAGTCCGAAGAAAGGGAGAGGATACGATGACCCTGAATTCCGGCAACTTACACTATTACCGGGAGGGCGACCAGCAGTCCCAACACGGTATCGGGTTTTTCATCCACAAGTCCCTCGTCAACAACATTGTGAAGATCGAAAGCGTTTCGAGCAGGGTGGTATACCTTATACTCAGTATTACCGAACGGTATTCGTTGAAGGTCATACAGGTGTACGCCCCACACTCGAAACGCCCGGACGATGAAGTGGAGGCTATGTATGACGACATTTCTAATGCCATACATGCCCCGAAAACACACTTCACCGTGGTGATGGGGGACTTCAACGCACGGCTGTGTATGAGGAATGGCGATGAACTGAAAGTAGGGTAGTTTGGATTTGGACAGCGGAACCAAAGGGGTCAGCGATAGGCCCACTTCACGGAGAAGGAGGGACTCTTTATGATGAACTCCTTTTTAAAGAAGCGCCCGTCCAGGAATTGGACGTGGCTGCACCCCGGCGGTCATAAGCACGAGATAATTTCATTTTGACGACCAATAAGCATATATTCAATTGTGTCTCTGTGATCAACAGGGTAAGAGCGGCAGTGTTCACCGCATGGTAAGAGGCTCATTGAATATCAACGTAAAGCTGGAGAGGTCTCGTTTGATGAGATCTACTCTTCGCCCAAGTCCAGCCCAAATCCAAAACCCCGAGAGCTTTCAGTTGGAGCTCCAAAATAGCTTCCAAATCCTTACCGAATGCGATACAGTGGACGAACTAAATAACGGGCTGGTGGAAATTGTCCACGCGGTCGGGTCGGAGTTTTTTAAGACCCCCCCGCAAAAATAGAACACAGAAACCCTCTGAGCATACACTCAAACTTATGGCAGAACGAGGCGAGATGAGGCTGCAGTCTTCAGTGGATATGTCGAGTTACAGCTTGCTTAATAAACAGATCTCCAATTCAATGCGACACGATTTGCATTCTTATAATACTACTTGTATTAAGAACGCAATAGAGCGGAACAAGGGCTCCAAAGTGTTCGCAAGAGATCTGTCTATTGGGCAAAGCCTGTTGACGAAGCTGAAAACCGACAGAGGAAGCATCGTTTCGTCGAAGCCAGAGATTTTGAGTGAGCTCGAGAAGTTCTACGGACAATTATACACCTCATCGCGTAGTCCTCCTAGCAGGACTAGCGATGCAAGAGCCCGTTTTACCCGACATTATACCGAAGATGTCCCGGACGTCAGCCTATACGAGATCAGAATGGCTCTCAAACAGCTTAAGAGCAACAAGGCACAAAGGGAGGACGGAATAACGACAGAGCTACTTAAAGCGGGTGGAACACCGGTACTTAAAGTCCTTCAGAAGCTGTTTAACTCCGTAATCCTCGAGGGTACTACGCCAGAGGCGTGGCACAGGAGCGTAGTGATTTTGTTCTTTAAGAAAGATGATAAAAGGTGATACTGTTGAAGTATTATAGGCCTATTTCGCTGCTGAGCCACGTCTATAAGCTGTTTTCGAGAGTAGTTACAAACCGTCTCGCTCGTAGGTTTGACGACTTTCAGCCTCCCGAACAAGCTGGATTCCAGAAAGGCTTTAGCACCGTAGACCACATCCATACGCTCCGGCAGATTATACAGAAGACCGAAGAGTATAATCGGCCACTATGTCTAGAGTTTGTGGACTACGAGAAAGCCTTTGATTCAGTCGAGACCTGGGCAGTGCTACAGTCATTACAGCGGTGCCAGATTGATTACCGGTACATCAAAGTGTTGAAGTTTTTGTACAGCAAGGCCACCATGACAGTTCGTCTTCAGGATCAGAGCACGAATTCTATCCAGCTGCAAAAAGGGGTGAGACAGGGAGACGTTATTTCTCCGAAACTGTTCACCTCTGCACTGGAAGATATATTCAAGCTTCTGAACTGGAAAGGATTTGGTGTTAACATCAATGGCGAATACATCACTCACCTTAGATTTGCTGATGATATAGTCATCATGGCTGAAACCCTGGAAGACCTAAGCATAATGCTCAGTGACCTCAAGATAGTTTCCCAACAGGTGGGTCTTAAAATGAACATGGGCAAGACGGACATCATGTCAAATGCCCAAGTCGTACCCATGCCAGTTTTAGTTGGGAACGATATAATCGAAGCTGTTGATCACTATGTCTACTAGGGTCAGACGATCCAACTGGGTAGATTCAACTTCGACAAAGAGGTCAACCGACGAATCCAACTCGGATGGGCAGCGTTCGGGAAATTACGCCATATCTTCTCGTCGCATATACCGCAGAGCCTCAAGACGAAAGTTTATAATCAGTGCGTGTTACCAGTGATGACATACGGCACTGAGACGTGATCGCTAACTATACAAAAGCTCAGAATTGCGCAGCAGAAATGAGGAAATCCGTAGAAGAACGAAGGTTACCGACATAGCTCTCAGAGTTTGCAAGTTGAAGTGGCAATGGGCAGGCCATATAGTTCGCAGTACCGACAGCCGCTGGGGAATAAAGGTTCTCGAATGGCGACCACGAATAAGCAAGCGAAGTGTGGGGAGTGTGCCATCGCAGTAAGTCGGTGGATGGAGGTGGCACAAGATCGCTCGTCATGGCGCTCTTTGGGGGAGGCCTGTGTTTAGCAGTGTACTTCTAAAGGCTGACATGATGATGATGATGAGAGTCAAATAGAGTCGAGTGGAGTCAAACAGAGTCTAGAGAGTCGAATAGAAACAATTAGAGACGAGTAGAGTCGAAAAAAGTCGAGTAGAGTCGCGTAAAGTGTTTTTTTGGCGCGAGTACTTATATTGAAATCTAAGCAAGGGTTTCAAAAGTACGAGATGTAGAATTACTTTGCAGCCGTGCGAAACACACAACTTTTCACCACACTGCAGCAAGGAAAATGTTAGGTTCAAGAAAAACAGCTGAATTAATGTATTAAATTAGTGTCGTAATCCCGCGAGGGCTCATTTTTTATTAGTGTTTATACAGTATACACTAATAAAAAATGAGCCCTCGCGGGATGCCTGGCAGATGTGTAAACATAATAGAATAGAGTCGTATAGAATCGAGTAGAATAGAATCGAAAAGAGTCAAATAGAGCCGAATTGAAACGAATAGAGTCGACTAGAGACGAGTAGAGTCGAATAGAGTAGATAAGAATCAAGTAGAGTTGAGTGTGGCCAAATAAGGTCGACCAGAGTCGAAAAGAGACGAGTAGAGTTGAATAGAGTAGAATAGAGTCGAAATGAGACGAATAGAGTCGAGTAGAGTCGAACAGAGTCTAATATAGTCGAGTAGAAATGAAAAGAGTTGAATAGAGGCGAATAGAGTCGAATAGTTTCTAGTAGAGTAGAAAAGAGCCGAATAGAGCCGAAAAGAGACAAATAGAGCCAAGTAGAGTCGAATCGAGTCGAGTAGAGTCGAATCGAATAATAATATAATAAGAATAAGTATTAATGCATTTTCAGTGGATTGGCGGTACAGAAAATTATTGAATTTGAACAAGAATCCAATTTTAAAAACTCTTTCCACGCTAGCGGGTAAAATGATCACTTAGCTGTCAGATTTTGAATGAGCTTTTTTGAGGTGAAAAATATTTTATTAACGCGATGGGCATTTTAAACCGAGAAGTTTCCCGAAACGGTCGACGCTGCCGACGAGGAAAATAGTACTACACTTCACACTGTCAATGAACTTTTGCTTTTCTTCGCAATTATTGTTGGGAATAAAGATGACTTACAAAAAGAGCAAACCATGAGGGTTCACAAAGGAATTTATGAGATGAGATGAGACAAATGGTCGGGTCTGTCAGCACCATACTGTTGCGTAATACCAAAAGTCAGATTCCGATGAAAGCGAAACTGCTATCATAGAGATATCCATATCAATATATAAAACTTAAACGTTGTCTGTTTGTTTGTTTATTTGTTTGTTTGGGGAGTTTTCACGCGATAACGACTGCACGGATTTTGATAAAATTCGGAATAGAGATAGCTTATAACTTGGAACATAGGATTCTTTTTCTCTAGGAGAATTGTAAGTTTCCGCGGGAAAACTGGAAAATTTTGATAACTCACTTTAAGGAACGGTTGCCATGGCAACGAAATAACAAGTCTGTCAAAAAACATCAAGAGCATTGGTGCTATACCTATTTTTGCATTGGTTTTTAATAAATTAGAAGAAAATAAGATGCTTTTTTCACGATAAACAGTATTCCGCGCGTACGAAGTTACGGGCGGGAAAACTAGTATTACATATACTTCAGTGACTGCTATTAGGAATATAGCTTATCGGTTCGAATTAGAGGACCAAATGGCGGTCGGTTGCAAACTAGTTTTACCACAGAATAAATAATAAAATAAATGGTTTTACCTTCATTATATATGTGCTATTAAACTGTTTCGTCGAAAACAACTAAATTTTACTTGTCTTAGGGCCATTCAAACTGTATGTGGACATCGGCTGGGTGCGACATGCCCAGGCTCGACGCTTTCCGAAATCAAACGTCGTTCTTATTGATTTTCCCCCGGGTTCAATAGACCGTTAATTTCCGAGAGTTAAGAACCATTGTTGAATATTATTTTGTTCAAACTGAACATTCTTTCAGATATACTATTTGAATGTCCTGAACAAAACAAGACGAGCAGAGTAGCTTCGGTGTCTATTCGTAACTTTACTTTGTTGTAGGTAAATAAAAACTATTTTTTCATCGTATCTATTCGAGAAGGACGACTTGGTTCGCCTTTAAGTGCACCCAAAGGTGGTGTTTTCTATAAGAAACTTATAGCGGGCAGTTATGAGTTTTTAATCCTCTTGATAAGTGCGTCGCAATTATCTTTGACGCGCACTTTTTGAATTTGGAACAGCGTTCGATTTCTTTGGCGTTGAACTTAGTGAAACCAAAGAAATCGAACGCAAATATTGTTTGAATAAAGACTGGATGGCACGACGGCCCATAGTCGCGCCGCCGGCTGAATAAAAAAACAAATTAAAAGCGTGCAGTTCGCATAGCCCGCGTTTTCGACAATTTTCACGGATTGTTAGAAATTCATGGTTTTGTTTTGAAAAATGAGTTCTTCAAGTTACAGTGAAAGTATAGAATTAACTCCTGAAAGTATTAGAACTGACGCAAGAAATTTGATGGATAATCTATTACCTCCAAAATCCTGGGAGAAATATATGAAAGTCTATGGTAATTTTATAGAATGGAGAAATGCAAGAGGCGCCAAGAATTTTTCAGAATCTGTGTTTTTGGCCTACTTCCAGCACTTAGCCAAAACTAAACAACCTTCCACTCTTTGGAGTACCTACTCAATGCTAAAATCAATAGTCAGTTCTAATAACAACGTAAAACTGGACACATATTCTAAATTAATAGCGTGTCTGAAGAGGATGTCTGATGGATTTAAACCTAAAAAAAACAAAGTGTTCTCAGTCAAAAACGTGGAGACTTTCCTTGATGAGGCACCCGACAAAGTCTTTCTTGCCGTAAAAAAACTATGTATATGGTGGATTAGTAAAGTATAACTATAGTGTTTTAAAATGCGCATTTTATTGTAACCTGTACTTCGATAGATACTTGTCTTATTCACATTCGGTTTTGTTACAGGTGGCTTTAATTTTCTCATAGTGGGTGATGAAGAGTAGAGTGTATCACTCGGGCGCAAAATATATTTTTGGCTCGGGCAACGTACTTTGAATCCCTCGCTACGTTCAGGATTCTACTAAAGAATCCCTAGCTATACTCGAGATTCTACTCTATTTCTCCTTCACTCCGTTCTGGATTCAAAATAGCACCCTCGCCGGCAAAATATAATTTTACTCCCTAGTAATACAATCTACTATTCTTCCCACTACACAGTAATATCACCCTGTTTCACCTAAAACGTAAGTAGAAAGTACCTCATTCCTGCTTAATAAAAACAGCAAAGTAAGTATGGAAATCCATTAATGCACAGTTTTAGAGTGCTGAATGTAAGTATTAAAATCCATTACTGCACTGTTTTATTAGGTTCATGATTCATCACACTAATATAATAAAGGCGAAAGTTTGTATTCGTGTATGTGTGTATGTTTTTTACTCCTTCACGCTCAAACGGCTGAATGGATTTTGATGAAATTTGAAATGGAGATAGCATATGTCCTGTAATAACACATAGGATACTTTTTTATAATTATTATCATTTTACTTCACTCTCAAACGGCTGAAAGGATTTTTATGAAATTTGTAATGGAGATTGCTTATACCCTGAAATAACACATAAGATACTTTACATCATGATCATCATTTTACTTCACTATCAAACGGCCGTACGGATTTTGTTGAAATTTGGAATAGAGATAGCTTATATCCTGAATATAAGCGTGCTTCACCTTCGACCACATCATCGCTTTCCATCAGGTGAGATCGTGGTCAAACGATTGCCTAGTCAGTAATAAAAATAAATAAAAAAGAAAATAACACATAGGATACTTTTCATCATCATCATCATCCAACACGCGGGTGAAACCACGGGGCGCAGCTAGTATTGAATGATTGCTTTAGTCCAATACAGAATTACAAACAGAATATACTATTTTTTTAAATATGAGCGCGACGTTATTGGCGCGAATTTAAGAAATTGTACTGCTTACAGTTAGGTAAAACAATAGTGATATTACTTTGTAGTGGAAAGAAAAGCAGATTACTGACACTCGCTCAAGTGACTCCTTGCTGCACTCGAGTTTTTAGAGCCCTCGCTAAAGCTCGGTCCCCAATCTAACCACTCGATGCAGCAATGAGTCACATTACGCTCGATGCAGTAATCTACAATACTTGAACAGTATTTGTAAGGATTCTTCAGTTCACTTGAATTTGGTTCTCCTCGACATTTACCATTCAGCTTTGCTGTGGGTGTTTTTTGTCTTAGGTTAATAAGTAATCACAATAGTGTACAGTCTTAGGTTCAAGGTAATCACTAAAGTGTTTGTTTTGCATCTACAACACCTTTATACTTTCTATCGTTACCTACACTGACGACCTGACACTATTACATTATTTATCATAATAATCAGAGTGGGTGCATTTTCTGAATGCTTTTACAAATTCATAATCTAAAATTAATTTACTTTTCGGTCCAAAATCACGTCCCCAAGACAAATTTAGTGAAGCGCCGAACTTTGGCAAGATAAAATACTTGTCCAGAAATACCATTTCCATGCTTTTTGTCTCGGTTGAGTTTAAATGTATTATGGGACTTTTCGAATAAGATTGGTTTTCTTAGAAATCTACCTTTTTGAGTCACTAGAGTTCATGGCAAGTTTACAAGAGTATTTATTGATCATTGAGATTTAGGTTTGAGAACACTGAAAATAAACAGAACAACTTTATAATGCGGCATTTGCTTTAATGTTACACTTATAGATAAGTTCCTGTATAATCCCTATTGATATTAGTTATAACTATTCCTGACCGATCAAAGCCGGCTCAGCGCCGGCAAATTTGCCTAAGTGGCTTACTAGACAGATAATATCTCTTGAATCACTATTATTCCTCTCCGATGGCAGCTTGTCGGCGATTTGAATGATAAAAGAGAGTAGGTAATTTGCACAGACAGAACAAACCACAACTTGATTAAGATTAACGCACAACGCTATTCCAGCTTTTCCAGCTATCGGCCGAAAGAAGCGGTGCGCCTAACTGTGCTTGATGAGATGGATTAAGCACTGATATACCCTCCGCTCCTTCGAGTTGCCCTTCGTGCGGAATGACATTGTCTCGCAGCCGCTGCTACAGTAGATATTTGATAACACTTGTCCATGTTAATTATAATTAACGGTGGGTTATGTTAGTACATCACACATGGCCAACCGCTTTTTATTCACAAAAACAATATATTTTATTTTCTTGTTACATGATTAGAATGCCAAAACCGTGTCATGGCATTTACAATACTGTTCAACTGCTTGCCGCTGAAATAAAATAACTATTGTAATAATGGAAATAGCCACCAAACCCTTTTTATTGTAAACACGCTAAGGCCTCATCACCAAGGGGATGTTTTCCTTCCGAAAGCGCATGCTCATTGATCCAATTTAATCTAAGATTACATATTTAAAAAAAAACTTCCTTTCTACTGAATCTGTTACTCACACACTATCCAAATTAAATAAATTATTTCTTTAATCAAAACATCAACTTTATATTATTATGGCTTTACTTAAAAACAACCACTCATCCAATTTTAATGACATTCATATTATTATGGGACCACACTAAGATCACACTTTCAAATTAGAAAAGAATCAACGAAATCTGTTTTTTTTTTTTTATATTTTTTGGTTTTATATATTTAGGAGTTATGAGTATAACAAACACAGAATTCGGTTAAATTAAGACAAAACCGGACCAGTTCGAGATGATCTCGCGTGGAGGGTTCCGTACAATTATTATATTATCTCACAATATTGACCGATTTATCATGTTATGTGAAGACCATAGACTTCTTATAGGTCATCCTGTAATCTAAGTATGCCCTAACTAAATCACGCCATCATCGAGTAAATATACATGTACTCCTTACACCGCGCGCTGACTCAAACCCAAACTGGGTCTAGGACTAGATAGCACTGTAATAACTTATACGAGTATAATTGCAAGTTTTTGCACGCGACTTTGTCCGCGCGGTCTTCAGTTTATCGCGTTAACACCTGTCACTTTGACACCTTTCACTTTGACATCGAAGTGGCAATTTCCTTACAAATTTAACAATATCGATGTTTTCGATTAAAAAAAAACCTATATTGGGATGAAAGTTGCCCTATGTCCTTTTCTGTGTACCCCTGACAACGAGTGTGTAAAATTTCATGATTATTGGTTGGTATTTAAGGCGTGAAAACGTAACTAACCAACAAACAAACAAACTCACTTTCGCATTTATAATATTAGTAGGATGTATAGTTTAGGCAATTAGGCACCAGAAGGGCGAAACAAACACAATTTTTACCTCTTTATAGTAATATAGTTTTAAAACCCGACTACGGTCGAGTAAAAATAGCCCATGACAATCTTGCGATGAAGACGAATTGATTGATACCTCGTTTGTCCAAATCGGACCAATAGGGGCGACGCTATGGTGGAACCACAGAACATAACAACCACATACATACATACATACATACATACATAGACTGTTAAATTTATTACCCATCCTCCTTGCCTCGCCGTAGTCAGGTAAAAATACAAGCTTATTATACAATGTAGTCTGGACACAAGACTCGGGATACTTAAACATAAACAGTGTGAAACACTTAATTTTATCGATGACAAATATAAAAGAGGGGAGATGCAACCCCAACAACGATATGTCGTGCCACGTGTGACAGTCGTCACATAAATGAATTGATTTCTATTGTTTCAAAAATTATTGAATTTTGAATGGCAGCTACTGTAATTTTCCAAGTCTAAAAATATTTGATTGTCATTAATAATTAATATCTGCGGAAGCAGAGCCTTTACAGACATAAATAAAAATAAATTAAAAAGAAATGAAAAGCATTATGACTGCATCTTATGTTTCAATCAAAAATCTATGCCATGTCTGTATAGTCCATGTAGCAATCGCAAGATGAAGACAAATCGATTAAACGTAAAAATCATCAAAATCGGACCACGCGTTTAAAGCATTAGTGCCACAAAAGAACAGACATACATACTTGCTTTTAAATCGTTATAGATCCTAAATGGACATTCAAAATTAAAACTGATAAGAGAAACCTAAGGTCGGGTAAAAGATAGCCTACCTATGAAATTCTTGCGGTGAATACGAATCGATTGTCTCGATTGATAGGTACCTCGTTTGTCAAAATCGGACAAAGTATTTAGTTTGAACATGGAGCCCACCTTTGTTTGGCCGTAGTCGGGTAAAAAATAGCCTATATGATGACACTATAAATGAAGACTAATCGATTGATACCTTGCTGGTCAAATCCGGACCAAGTTTTTAGTTTGAACACATAAACCTTCATTTTCTTCGCCTTAGTTGGGTAAAAAAAACTATGGGGTACTTTTCTAGCGTAGGTAAAGAAACCACGATGACGTAGGCTGTATTCCCCAATACCCGTACATGTATATCAACAACATTATTTATAACAGAAGCTTTGTACAATGAACCGAGTTTATCTCTCCTAACGGGCGTGTTAATCCGTTACCACGGGTTACGATAGAGATAGGCAAGCGAACTAGTGTTGCGATGCCACAAGCCTATGACGCCTATATGATACCTGAAGACGAATCCACAGAAACCTCGCTTACCCATACGTTATTCCTCTCCGTGCACGGTTGTCTGGAAGAGATCGCTCTGACCGATAAGACCACCCCTTGTGTCACTCATTGTTATACTTTATTTTTAGATATAATTTCTTGTACTAGTGGTGTACAATAAAGAATTAATATATCTATCTATCTATCTCTCTTGTAAAAATCGGACCAATAGGGGCGACGCTATGGTGGAAAATCCACATATATACCCTTCCCTTTGCTTCGCCGTACTCGAGTAAAAATCAAGGGTACATGAGCATAATTCGAATTTCCTAACTAAAATATCATGGCTATCAGTTTTATTATATTATATTATTGGATATATTCAATTTACACTAATTTATAAGCTGACCAAAATTATTTTCGCACATTACGTAAAAAAACTGTATGCGGCGGAACTCTAATCAATAAAAATCTGTATCGATTGCAATTCGAACTACTAGTCGCGTAGCTTAGATCCTGGCTACGGAGCCTGCGGAACTCTGATCAATAAAAATCTGTATCGATTGCAATGCGAATTACTAGTCCCGTAGCTTAGATCCTGGCTACGGAGCCTGCAGAAATCTAATCAATAAAAATCTGTATCGATTGCAATGCGAATTACTAGTCGCGTAGCTTAGATCCTGGCTACGGAGCCTGCGGAACTCTAATCAATAAAAATCTGTATCGATTGCAATTCGAACTACTAGTCGCGTAGCTTAGATCCTGGCTACGGAGCCTGCGGAACTCTAATCAATAAAAATCTGTATCGATTGCAATTCGAATTACTAGTCGCGTAGATTAGATCCTGGCTACGGAGCCTGCGGAACTCTAATCAATAAAAATCTGTATCGATTGCAATTCGAACTACTAGTCGCGTAGCTTAGATCCTGGCTACGGAGCCTGCGGAACTCTAATCAATAAAAATCTGTATCGATTGCAATTCGAATTACTAGTCGCGTAGATTAGATCCTGGCTACGGAGCCTGCGGAACTCTAATCAATAAAAATCTGTATCGATTGCAATTCGAACTACTAGTCGCGTAGCTTAGATCCTGGCTACGGAGCCTGCGGAACTCTAATCAATAAAAATCTGTATCGATTGCAATTCGAATTACTAGTCGCGTAGATTAGATCCTGGCTACGGAGCCTGCGGAACTCTAATCAATAAAAATCTGTATCGATTGCAATTCGAACTACTAGTCGCGTAGCTTAGATCCTGGCTACGGAGCCTGCGGAACTCTAATCAATAAAAATCTGTATCGATTGCAATGCGAATTACTAGTCGTGTAGCTTAGATCCTGGCTACGGAGCCTGCGGAACTCTAATCAATGCGTCCGAAACACACTTGGTCGGTTTTTATACATAAGCCAAAATGTGAGTATTGTTTACTTAATGTGAAAACATGTTTTCAGTTCAGTACCGGCAACTAGTTCTTATCAGTAAGTAGTCAGCATAGACGTACCTAATTCGTACATAGCTTGACTGCAGGTGACTGCAGTGCCTCGTGTTTACGTAACTTACAGCACAATGACGTGACGTCACAACCTCACTGCTGGGTACAGTGCCTCGTGTTTACGTAACTTACAGCACAATGACGTGACGTCACAACCTCACTGCTGGGTATCTACCAGGGCCACGATTTGCAACAATATATTTGCGAGTTTTGCAGTACTACAACGCATGGCGCCAGTTGAATCCTAAATCCAGGCTTCATAGCGCGGCAGTGGTCTAGTGTAAACTATATTATAGACTATCTGTGCCCGCGGCTTTGCCCGCGTGGTCGTTTCATTTATAAGTAGCCAAAACTACCTACAAAGTACAATATTATACTAAGTACATTTGTTCAAAATTCGTTCAACCGTCAAGTAATTTTTTAACGATTGCTCGGCATCTAATCATCGGCATAAGGCTAGCGCGCACTGCCTTGCGTTTTTATAACGCATATTCTGTGAAGTAAGGAGTGTCATAGAAGTGCACGTATTGCGATGAAATAAACGCATATAATACAATATGAAATAAACGGTAGAATAAACGCACGTTGTTCCACCGCAAGGTAGTGCGCGCCAGGCCCTAAGATACCAAGTTACCCAGTTTTTAATTCATTTTTAATTTCAATTTAAATTCAATCAAACCTGAATTATCTTCTTTGTACAGACTTTTTTGTTCATAATGCTTTATTATAAGTACAGATACTACGCTCTCTAGTGTAGAGGTCCTACAATAAAAATACTTACACCCGTATTAAGGAAGTAGGTGCTTCATTGTGCTATAATCGAACTCTAATATATACCCGTTTTAGACTCTTTATGCGTGATCCTTCTTGTTTACCCCAGCTTTCAAACATAAAAAGCTAAATCGGTCCATTCGTTTGGAAGCTACGATTCTCACCCCCCTTTTCTCACCTCCCCCCTCTATTCTTACATCCACCCCGTCCCCTATATATCTAAGAACCCTCTCGATCACATCAGCTTTCAAACATAAAAATCCGCAGCTAAATCGGTCCATTCGTTTAGAAGCTACGATTCTCAACCCTCTTTTCTCACCTCCCTTTTCCCTCCCAATCCCCATATATCTAAGAACCATCTAGACCACATCAGCTTTCAAACAAAAAAACCGCATCAAAATCGGTCCATTCGTTTGGGAGCTACGATGCCACAGACACACATACACACACACACACACACACGTGCACACGCACACACAAACACACACACAACACACACAACACACACACACATTAAGTGATAAACACCCTAAACTTATAACATCCGTCTCTT
Source organism: Alsophila aescularia (assembly GCA_946251855.1). Classification (NCBI taxonomy): domain Eukaryota; kingdom Metazoa; phylum Arthropoda; class Insecta; order Lepidoptera; family Geometridae; genus Alsophila; species Alsophila aescularia. The sequence continues at coordinate 105,494,699 of OX276373.1, forward strand.
TGTTCGGGGGGTTAAAAATGTGAAACAGTAAGCAGTTGGGTTACCAATAAAAACAGAGGCAAGAGGGCGCTTTTTTATGAGGGATTGTAATTTATAAACGATAATTTATTTCTTTTTTAAACATGCACTTCATGTAAAACTAACAAATTTACAAAGTAAAAAAATAAACAAAGTACTGTGAGCTGAAATCGAAAAGTTTGCAGATTTGAATTTAGCGGTACGCTTGGTTGCAGTGAATGAAATGCTTGCGTGTTTTAAGGTCAATCAGCGCCATCAAGTTAAATTGGAGGCAGAACTTTAGTTGGTTTATGCGCTGGAGTTGTTGACCATCTCAATCACATTAACTTTAAACCAAAAAAAAAAAAACGGAAACACACACACACACACAGATACAGTGATACACACCCTAAACTTATAACACCCGTCTCTTTGTTCGGGGGTTAAAAAATGTAAAAATAACGCATAAGATATGTAAATGCTTTTAATTATGGAGCAAAAAAAGCGCGTGGTCGATCCACAGACGTCTGGATTACAAATCCACGTATGTTACCGCTTGGCCACTTGTTACGTGAAGCAAACAACGAAATTTGGTAACGTTATTTAAACGGATGTTTATAACTTTAATTTAACATAAACTTTGGACCCTTATCCCTTAAAAATCCTTTATTTTTTCGGGAGTAAAAGTATTCTAAATTTTAACGGATAATATAATCTTTGACAATGCCCAGTTACATAGAAATCCGTCCAGTAGTTTCAGCGTGATACGTCTTTTAAATAGCTTTCAACCCTTATCCTGCGGGAATCCTTTATATTTTTTTTGATAAAAAGTATTCTAAATGTTAATCCATAGCATCAGCTATGATTGAGCCAAGTTGTATTAAAATCCGTCTGGTAGTTTCAGCGTGATGCGTGTTCAAAGAGACAGATGAGACAGACAAAAAATAAAAAAAAAACCTTTTTGCACTCCATAACGATATTGAAGTTTATCTCAAGTAAAATTTTCAAAAAATATTTAATGTACAGATTTAGCCCAGTTTTTTAATAGATTTTATCTACAATAATGTCATAATATTCGAAAAATTAACTCAAAAGTTGATTATATTTTAACGAATTTTATCCACAGACATCTTCTAATATCCATACCAATATTAAAAGTGAAACTTGTCTGTTTGTTTGTTTGTTTGAGGAGCTTTCACGCAATAACGGCTGGAAAGATTTTGATGAAATATACAATGGAAATAGCTTATACCCTGGAATAAAACATAGGATACTTTTTATCCGAGAAGTTTCCACAGGAAAACTGGAAAATGTTAATATCTCATTGTAAGGAACGGTTGCCATCACAGAATGGTCTGTGGTTGCCATGGAAACGAAATAACAAGTCTGTCAAAATCATCAAGAGCATTGGTGCTATACCTACTTTTGCATTGGTTTCTATTATCCTAGAAGAAAATAGGATGCTTTTTTCGCGATAAACAGTAAGTAGTCCGCGCGTACGAAGTCGCGGCCGGGAAAATTAGTTAGAAATAAAACATAATTCTAGGTATAAGTATAAAACGAATTGATCGAGTCAGAAATACCATACTACGTTCCATGACAGGTATTGCAGATGTAGGAGAAAAAACTGCAAGGCTCAAGTGGGACTGGGCGTGTCGCGTGGGCAGGATGCATCCCGAAAGATGGACAAAGATCGCCACACATTGGGTACCCAATGGCCGACAAAGGCGTCGAGGCAGACCACGGAAGCGGTGGCGTGACGATCTTGATTGAAGGAAATTGGCTTGAACTTGCACAAATAAATGGAAGGAATTGGGGGAGACCTTAGCCCAGCAGTGGGACACTACAGTTTAAAAAAAACTAAAAAAAACTGGGTTGCTAAGGGATTTGGCGCGAAGCTGTAACTTGTATCATTAAATATTTTATCTACACTCATATCGTAAAATCCGGATTATGAACTCAAAAATGGTGGCAGAATGACATACTTTACGCACGGCACATCAATAATAAGAAAAAAAAAATATTATGACACTGTTTTTTAAACTAAACAGTGTTAATATATAAAAAACATAGTTTTATATAGTGGATACGCACTCATGGCGCTCTTTGGGGGAGGCCTATGTTCAGCAGTGTACTTCTAAAGGCTGACATGATATACGCGGCGCGTGCTACACCGTATGCGCGCGAATTCGCTGTGGACTGAATTTTGGCGCCATAATGACTGTGCCAAGTTTCCTTAAAATCTGACCAGTATTTTCAGCATGATACGTGTTCTTTTAAATAACTTTCGACCCCTATCCTGCGGGAACCCTTTAATTTTTCGGGTTGTAAAGTATCCTATGTCCTACCTTGTAGTAATGTCAAGTTTCATTTGAATTCATTCAGGAGTTTCGGCGTGATGCATGGCCAAAATACAGAGAGAAAGACAAACATAAAAAAGTCTGTTTTGGCTTCAGTATCGAATATAGGGTCAAATCCAAAAAATCTTTCAAAATATCTTTAACTAGATTTCCCGCCCGCGACTTCGTCCGCGCGGACTACTGTTTATCGCGAAAAAAAGCAAAAAGCAACCAATACAATAGTAGGTAACTATAGCACAAATGCTCTTGATTATTTTTGACAGACTTGTCATTTCATTTCCATGGCAACCGTTCCTTACAGCGAGTAATCAACATTTTCCAGTTTTCCCGTGGAAACTTTAAATTTTACAAACAGTATCCTATGTTTTAATCCATGGTATAAGCTGTCACCATTCCAAATTTCATCAAAATCCGTCCTATTATCGCGTGAATGCTCCCCATACAAAAAAAAAACAAACAGACAGCGTTTCACTTTAATGTATTGGTATGAATGTACAGAATTGGACCTGTTACTGTTTTATTATAAGTATAGACTGTGGTATAGATAGATGAACACTTTCAAAATAGCTTACAAATGTGTCTAAAGGTCTACAGCCCAATAAATATCCACGAGTGCGAACCGCCCCCTCAGTCCCCCTCGTCGCGCCCTTCAGGAATTCTAACTCAGATGAGATGAGGCTTGGTGTCTTTTACGACCTACCCATGCTATTGGAAAGGTGTGTAAAACAAATGACTTGGTTACGGTTTATTGTCATTGGTTACGGCATGGGCACTGTTCATCGAGGAGGTGGGGGGTGGTCTTTAGTTAGCTATTTATACCTACTGATCTTATTAAACTTTTTCGTTTATGTATTCACAACATAATGAAAACATATTGTTTCCCCAACCTTTACTGTCTAAAGGTAACTCTATTTCCTTCCAGACATCTCGATTCAGTCACAGATCAACCCTCCTAAAGGGCATTGAGTTCACTATTGCTGCTCTACCACGGCAACGTCAGCCCTGATCAGGGACCTTAGCATGACACGGCATACGGCTAAGCTATCATGTCCCGCCCAATCCAATTTCAGCCTAATGCCTAGCAGTTTTATACCCACATCACCATAATGTAAAAATACGTTTTTTTAATAATTAAATGCTCACAAGTGGGCTACGAGAATAAAAGCGAACATCAATGGAGTTCATATAGGTTCTAAAGAAGCTGCAAGCTGTTCGTCCTTGCTGAAATTTAAAGAGAACACAAAAAACTAACAAATGATACGTGGCCACATTTTTGTAACACATGTTACATCATGAATCCGTGTAGAATGTTTCGAATTCTGGTCATCTTTAAAGAGTGAGATTAACAAGTCCGAAAACCTAAGACAATATTGATCCTTTCCTTTGTTAGCATAGGCTCATCCCCAAACGTTGAAGATTCCGAGATTCAAACCGAGGGTTTTATGGCGAGGTGGCAAACATCACCACATTGCGTCTGTCGGGACAGAGACCGAATGTTTGCTTCACAGACATCAAAGTTCTGGTATTTTCTGCTACACTGAATATCGGCGAGCGAACAATGAGTTGGATGTCGGATAATACGCGAGGGGTACTGGTTCTACCGGGTATCGTTGAATTGGTGGTAGTGAGGCTGGCAAGTTGGTTCCTCTGTAGATTCGGAAGCAGACGCGGCTCGCGCCCGCGCATCTCACGATATTGATATTATTCCTGCTCCAGCTACGAGCGCAAACTTTATATATCATGTGAATATCATATTCCAAGGAAGCTATGCTTTATGCAAGTTACAGTAGTAACAGAACGAAGACACTTACATAAATATTTGAATTATAGTTTATTTTCGCAAATCACTTCAAATTTTCAAATGGGGCTTTAGAGTACCTACTTACTGAGTGAAACCACAGTGAACGTTAAAGGGTACGAGAAAAATCAACAAGCGCGAGTAAAGTCAAACATGAAACCGTTTCTCGTGAGGCAGGGTTGATGTGAATATGCAATCACGTGACAATATTTACCCTTGTGGGTACATAGCTCGTACAATATGATGGAATGACATTGAGTCACCCGATATTAATGGTTATAATTATGATACCCACAAGTTAAATGATACCTGTTTTGCATCTCTTACCACACTGCAAGTGGATCATGATATCCATTGCGCTCCAACTAATTGCGATTAAAGCAGCATGTGTTAGCGCCACATAGTGACCGCGTTTGTGTTAACAAGAGCACGATCTCGCCCAATCTCGCCGAAGGTGCGCGGTCGGAGCCGTCATTATGCAATTATCGGAGAACTGCCACGGGTAATGAAATTAATTAACTATGATTTACGAAAACGTGGGTCAGGTCTCGGCCGCAGCTGACGGAAGCTCAGGGCGACGCTATTCATTTAACTTATTGCGTTAGGTAGAAGACGCACGATTGTGTATATTTTAAGGGGCCGTTTGTACGTTTGATTTGCGATCATTAATGGGGCTTCGTCCTGGCGTTGGCCTCAGAATAGGCAGATGTTTCCGTACGATGTTTATGTGGGCGCGGTGGCGGGGTCATAGTAACGAGGCGCGAGGGGGCATGTTTACATGTCTGTGCTGCTGGATGAGACCTTGTTACCTGAGATACAAGTTTATTCTTTGTTGGGGGATTGAAGTTCTCATCCGGTAGTGCGGTTGTGAGCGCCGCAGAGACCACTAGAGGGTGCCACAGAAATAGTTACTGAAACTGCCAGACAGGTTCATATAAGTCTGTCTACGTTTGGTAGGTAATGGCATGTAGGTAGCTTTATATTAGATCTGTGTAATAGGTTTCAAATTAAATTAAATTGCACAGGCGACTATCTTTATAATGAAAACGAGCACAAATTAAAAATGTATATAACCCCCGACTTCCCACCCCCTATTATAGCTAAGAACCATCTCGTGTGCCTCAGCTTTGAAACATGAAAAACCGCAGCTAATTTGGTCCATTCGTCTGGGAGCTACGATCATCATTTATAATGTAGCTTCATGTAAAATATTACTTTGTCGGTTAATGTACACTAATATTATAAAGAGGATAGATTTAATTGTTCGTATATTTGTTTGTTGGTTTGTAATGGATAAACTCAAAAAATATTGAACGGATTTTAAAAATTGTTTCGCTTTTAGAAAGCTACATTGTCAGCGTATAACATGGGCAATATTTTATTTTTCAAAAAATAGAGGTCCTTGCGTAAATTGCAATAATGAAACCCAAGGCACAGAATAAATAATAGTACCATGGTGTCAAAAATACAGGACAGAATGACGTTGCCACCGAAACGAAACAGTAACAAGTCGTGAGTAATAATGCAGTTGTCTGCGGTCAAATAACACCACGATCGTACTCGTAGCTGCCAAAGATTTTGAATTACGCTTACTGGTGTATTTTTAGAAGTTACGGCGGATATAAAAATGCTAAGAGTAAGAAAAATGCCGAGTAGCGAGTGAGCGTTACCCGTGCGAAGCCGGGACGAGTCACTAGCTAGTCCATACCAATATATGTATAATAGTGAAACGACTGTTTGTTAGTAGTCCGCGCGGACGAAGTCGCGGGCGGGAAAACTCGTCCATGCCAATATATAACAGTGAAATGTTGTCAGTTTGTTTGTTTGTTTGGGGAGCTTTCACGCGATATCGGCTGGAAGGATTTTCATTAAACTTGGAATGGAGATAGCTTATACCCTGGAATAAAACAAAGGATACTTTTTATCCCGGAAAATTGTAAGTTTCCACGGGAGAACAGGAAAAACTGGACAAATGTTGATTACTCGCTGTAAGAAACGGTTGTCATGGAAAGGAAATAACAAATATGTCAATAAACAACAAGAGTGGTGCCACAGAATACCTAATAATACTAAGTAGTAGTGCTATACCTACTTTTCCATTAGTTTTTAATATCCTACAAGAACATAGGATGCTTTTTTTCACGATATACAGTAGTCCGCGCGGACGAAGTCGCGGGCGGGAAAACTCGTCCATTCCAATATATAACAGTGAAATGTTGTCAGTTTGTTTGTTTGTTTGGGGAGCTTTCACGCGATAACCGCTGGATGGATTTTGATGAAATTTGGAATGGAGATAGCTTATAGGTATCCTAGAATAAAACATGGGATAATTATTATCCCGGAAAATTCCACAAATTCCGTGGAAGTTTCCACAGGAAAACTAGAACATGTTGAATTCTCGCTGTAAGGAACGGTTGGCATGGAAACGAAATAACAAGTCTGTCAAAAATCATCAATAGCGTTGGTGCCATAGAGTAAGTAGTTGATGCTATACCAAAAACAAGCCACAGAGGTCATAACCAAGAAGTTTAAGTCTACTTTTGCATTGGTTTTTAATATCGTAGAAGAACGTAGGATGCTTTTTCGCGATAAACTGTAGTCCGCGCGGACGAAGTCGCGGGCGGGTAAGCTAGTAATTAATAGTCGGTTCACTCACACCGAGTTTTGAACTGATCCTACGCCGGCGTCAGGCGTCATGAATGTTAACTCTCCCCGTGCGGCGCGCCAAGCTGGTACGTATTTAAATGAATATTCAGACATTAGTACATGTGCCTTTGAAAATATAGCTATAATTTGAAATTCAACGAAATCACCTCACATTTGCAACTCGTGTGAAATTAAGGGAATGCTGTATGAAATGTTAATAGGTCGGGCAATGGGTGGCGGGCAGCCTGGCGTTAGGTTATAACCGGATAACGTCCGGATCCGGGCTAGGCGTGTGACGCGCCCTAATTATCACCCGCGGGGGAGAACAGCGGCCGGCTCTATAATGTCCCCGAATGGCAAAGGATGGGAAGGCTGCGAACCAAACTTTGTGTGAATCCCAGTGTCGCCTGTTTGCATACTCGAACGATAGTAGGTGATTAGGTATGTCATATCTGAAGCATTCAGTGCAAATAATAATAATTCTCCACGTCACGTTCATTATTATTTTTAAAATAACAATATTATCTTATTGTATGGCAATACGAATGGTTTCTCTACGCTACGTTTTAACGAACGTTCCTTGTACAATATGTACATTGAGACATAACGCACCTTTAGAATTATAGGCACCTAATTCAAAATTTGGTAAAATCGAGTTAATAATGAAATGACTTTAAATATCATCCTCCACCGATTCATTCGACCAGAGGCTTTTTTTAGGGCAGAAGAGGTTAAACATAATACTCCGGTCTCTTTTGTTTTTTCCTCTTCCTGCTCCTCGGTTCAGTGTGAGAAACAGAAAATCTGTGTAATGCCGCAAGTGTCACGCTACTATTGTAAAGACCTACAGCTATGTAGTAGAGGCTGTGTTAGCGTGAGAGACACGCCGCGACTATATAATAATAGACCTATTCACTAAATAATTCGTTACTTCATCGTTGGACATTAGTCCATCGATCTGATTTGCTAAAGTGCTCTGGCGTCGCACCTGCTCCCGGTCATCAAGAAAACGGTTCAATTCAAACCTACGTTACTAATTTAACGTCTTTAAATCAAATAATCAGAGGATGTAACAGTCTAACTGCCTTACTCACAATCGACAATTAACGCTAATCAAGTATGAAATTTCTACATAAACTAACGTGAGCGTGATTCATTATTTAAAAATATGTTCACTAACTCGTGAGTGACAGTCGCAACGTATCTTTAAGTATTAAATTCGTCAATATCCATACTAAGCAAGCGATAAGCAGATGAACAGATAAAAGCGTTGTTACATAAATGGGGTTCCGTACGGATAGGGTCCAAATGAAACTGTGTGTGTAAACTGTGGCAACGCTACCTGTAGTCTGTTCTACCTTAAAATAAATGCGGGTCAATTAAACCCGCTTAGAACATGTCAGAGGTCCTCGGACGGCCTGACAAACTCTGACACTACCTCATACGACAAGCAAGACGTCGACCGGTTAACATCGTAACCTACCTGATACTTAAGTGATATGGAAATACACGGAAGTACACCTGATACGGAAGTACTTAACGTTATTGGCATCTAGGACTTTGCATTGCAAGGTTTCTAAGTGACTTTGAGAAACCAGGTTCTGAATTCTTCGAGTAGATATTTTCCCCCGGATTAATTAGTGTTCGCCTCTCCACCTTATTAATGTCGGAACCCACCCTTGATATTAAAGAGACTGGTCGGAATCGTACCTAGCCGTTATCGAAGATTCTGAATCGGTTATGAATCACTCTACCGAAATACTATGAATTCAAGGATTTCCATTTTACATTAGAATTTGCAGCAATTTTTCAACATATATATATAAATTTTAGCTGAAAACATACACATAAAAAATGAACAACAGTATCATATGAGTAGACTATGTGCGAGAGGGCTTTAGCACTTTAATTATGAATAACTTCATAAGACCCTGTTCTCGACCTGCGTTGTATTATAACGACGACGGTTGCTTCAAACAAAACGCTTTGTGAAAATTAATACTTTTTCTGGAGTTTCAGTCCTTTCCTTGTTTCCGTCCTCTTCAGGCATCGCCCGCTGCGAGGGAATATTTATTACACGTATCCACACTAATATGAAACGAAGCAAGTTTGTGCTGGATGTCCTTGCTCGAGTTACGGAACGTGAAGAAACTACCGATTGGGTGGTAGCTTTCCAAAGCCCGTGCTCTTTCAACATCGCACAATATAACAGCACCATACCTCAGTGTTTCTGGATTTGTTTCAGGCTCAATGCCCCACGGCAGCTGAGGTAGCCAAAACTACAAAGACCGGTTTAAGCTAAAAAAGCCTGCCCAAATGCTCATTCTCTAAATGTGGCTAAATATGACTTCGGGAATAATAATAGGAAAAGACGAACAAAATTCTGCTCTGAAAAGGCGATATAAGACATATGCGAATGTGTCTCCATTGTAGTGGCAATGGAACCAAAATAGTCTTTTGTTTGCCATCGAGCCTATTGTTGTAATACTTTGTGCGGATTGTGATGAGCTCCCGCTTTCATACACATGCATTCATTCGCCGGGACCCAAATGGAGTACAAGCAGCGAAACCTGCCAGCGTCCGCATAATATATGTCCGCAAATCGTGCGAATATACCAGAGCGGTGTACAGTACCGCGCCCAAACCCGACAATAACTCAACTTTGACTCTGCGTATATAGTCACGAAACCTCTTGGGAACCATGATAATTCAGATTCATTAGCCGTTGTCATACGAGCTGTTTCCTTACTCAGGTCCAGCACGCCACGTTACACAACCGAGATCAATAAAGACTCATTAGAATAAGGCGCAGGTTGTACGTGCTAGAGAACTTAACTGCTATGCGACAGAATGTATTTAAGCTTATTATGTCACGGTTCATGCCGGTAAATGGAAATGGACAAGGTCGTGGTTATGTAACCCTGCACGTCTTCACGTGAAGTTTTCATCCTGAACTACTGAACCAATATGAACCAGTTCATATTGGAGATTCCACGAAAGCAGTTTCGTTCAATCAGCAACAGGCGAGTTTGACAGCGCTTCTGCACGAAAGCGGCCGGAGACAGATCGCAGCGGCTGCTCTGTACGGTTACTATTCAGTGCTTGACGTGCAGTTTGATTAAAGTTCAGGCCGATTTCCTATTATGCCATAGGAAATAAGAAGAGGTTTACACAGTTCTCAAGGAATAAACCGTGTTCTTTTTTAAATGAAACTGTGCGGGCCTGCTTTTGTTCAGCCACAGCGGCAGTCAATCATGGCCTCGTCCAATCTCGTACATCAGAACCCCTCTCACAGTTTTCATTGGCTGTGAATAACAGCTCTACAGCATTCTCAAGTCAGCTGTCGCCGCGACTGCTCCCTGGGGGCGAAGTGAACAATGCTTATTGTCACTCAAACGGATGGTATGGTCCTTGAAGTACCAGCGTTTTGGTAATGGTTGTAATTGTAATGATAGTTTTGTATTCTATACATATGGAAGCAAGTGAAAGCAGCATATTTCTGTTCATTTGCGTTATTCTTGAAACTCCATAAAAGGGAGTGCCTTTATATATGCTAATTTATTTTATTTTACCGCATCTTCTACTTCCGCAAGTGGTCTTGAACAATTTATGTGGTTTTGTCAAGAATATAGGTTATCAAAGACTGTTAAATATTCAATTTCAAAAAACCAGTAGTGTACCAGTCGGACTCAAGCGCCAAGGGTTCCGTATAAAATTAACTTTGCCGTTGGAAAACTGTTTCCCCATACATCGAAATAGGTCGCGATTATTTTACCAACAGCAAAAAAATAATTGTGATGAAATAACAAATTTACGGTTTTAGGATTTTTCCCCTTACAATGTCTTCTAACACAATTAGAAGATATTGTTTCTTGCCAAATTTTATGATTTTATAGGACATAGGGAAGTAAGTAACCGGAAGTAAGTAAAAGGAAGTAAGTAAAAGGAAGTAAGTAAAAGGAAGTAAAAGGAAGTAGGTTTTGATACCTCTGCGAGTGTCAAAATATACGGCATAAACTGCCGTATCTTTAGCTTGCGTTTTTTCACAGCCCCAAGCGGGTGCAGATATAAGTATTTTATATTAATTTATCTTGATCTAAGAAATAATATCTTGACAGACAGACAGACAGACAGACGGACGGACAACGAAGGGTCATAAGGGTTCATTTTTTACGGAATCCTAAAAACGTAAAGTAATTTAAATAGAGCTAAAATTTGAACTAGTATCTTTTCCCCCGCGTTCAACATACTTCAAATGCAAATTAGTATGGTACTAACGTTCTGAACTCAATGAAGCTATGTACCTACTGCATGTTGTTTTCTATTGTCACCATTTCATACAGTTCTCGTAGGATTTGCAATGATACGCGTCAATGTAGATTGTAGCTGTAGAGGCTACATTGTAAACGACTTGTGCTATTATTTATTCTGCGCCGCGACGTCGCTCGCGGGGCTTCGGGCCGCTGTCACTGGTCTGCGGATAACTTTCAAACAATATTCCATAGTTTTCGCATAAACCTACCTTTATTAGGTATCTGTTTTCCGGAACTTTGTTAGCTTTGCATACGGGGTGTGCATTTCCCAGTTCGACTGAATCCTCTTTGTAGCACTAAACTTGTTTTAGACCCTATATTTACCTCTGCTTGCTTCACTTCTTTGCGCAAGGCCCTTGGCATCCTCGCCTCAACGGAAATCATAGTGGGTATCTACATCAAATGTTCTGATATCGGACACGACTCTAACGATACGAGTCATAAAACATTTTTTAACCCCCGAACAAAGAGAAGGGTGTAGTAAGGTTCGGGTGTGTACCACAGTGAGTTTGTGAGTGAATATATGTATGTGTGTGTGTGTGTGTGTGTGTGTGTATGTGTGTGTGTGTGTGTGTGTGTGAGAGAGAGAGAGAGGGTGTGGGTGTGGGTGGGTGTGTGTGTGTGTGTGCGTGTGTGCGTGTGTGTATGTCTGTGGAATCGTAGCTCCCAAACGAATGGACCGATTTTGATGCGTTTTTTTCTGTTCGAAAGCTGATGTGATCGAGATGGTTCTTAGATATATGGGGAGGGGGAGGGGAGGGGGAGGTGATAGAGGGGGAGGGGGAGGTGATAGAGGGGGAGGGGGAGGTGATAAAGGGGGTAGGGGGGGGGGTCTTAAGATCGTAGCTCCCAAACGAATGAACCGAATTCGATGCAGTTTTTTGTTTGTAAGCTGATGTGATCGAGATGGTTTTTAGATATATGGGATACTAGCTGCGCCCCGGGGTTTCACCCGCGTCCCCCAGGACTTCTGCATTTTTTCGGGGTAAAAAGTAGCCTATGTGTTAATCCAGGGTATAACCTACCTCCATACCATTTCATTCAAATCCGTTTTTGCGTGAAAGAGGGGGGGGGGGGTGCAAATCGTAACGAATGAACCGATTTAGCGGTAGTTCCTAAACCGATTTTGATGAGTTTTTTTCGGCTTTATTTGTCATTATCTTCGACTTACACGGTAGCACGGATAACCACCATCCCGTAAGTTTTCCTGTAATTTGTGCTTGTGTTTTTTCATAAACATGGAGTTGCCACCTCCTCATTAATTAGTGATGAGTATGGCGAGTGACGACGTATCTCGTTAACTCGTATAATTACGAGTACGTTTGACAAACAATCGTGAACGCCTGGCGGGTTCAAATTGACGACGCGCTTTGTACAAATCCTTTTGTTGTCACTATAGCTATGTATTTATATTAACTTTATACTATACCTGTCTATGCTTGTTTGTTGTAGCAAGCGAAGTGTGGGGAGAACCCCCACATGATGGACCGACGACATTGTAGCCATCGCAGGAAGTCGGTGGATGGAGGTTGCACAAGATGTCATGGCACTCTTCGGGGACCTATGTTCAGTAGTGGACTTCTAAAGGCTGACATGATGATGATGATGATGATGATGATACCTGTCTATTACCTGGGTACCATAGAGTACCAGTTATGGCGCAGAATAAATAATAGTACTACATAGTTATGGGCACGTTTTTATATATTTGTTTTACTGGCCACGACTATTACCTGAAAAGTTCTATTAAAACTGAGTGTTTGTCTTGTTTTATAGAACAGATTACGCAGGTTGATTCCAGAAAAAGCTCGAAGTACTCAGGTCCAGGTAGAACATAGTTTAGGTAATTTATCAGGATTATATGAAAACGTTTACGATTATGTTTACGTTTGGAATTACCTTCTAATTTGCGTAAAGTAATGGATTACTAAATTAGCAAGCTTTGCGATATCACCAGTCAGTCCGTAGTTCCGCGCTGCTGGTCAAGTGTCGCGATAATGTTTTGCGACTTGTGCCGCAATGAAACTAAAACAATTTTGTACACTCTTCTTTTGACACTGTCGCGTCGGATGATCGAATTTTGAACTCGTTCTTTTGACACTGTTGCGTCGGCTGATCGAATTTTGCGACTGTGACTCTGTCGAAACTGAATGCAGATTCAAATGTGATACCTACCTACTGGGACATTGAAAAACATAACAGCTATACTTTTAATAATACTTGTGTATAGTTTTTTGGTTTCACTATCGTAGACGAAAATATTCAGAATCCGTTGGATATATACGAAAATGTACATCCAACGACACTGTGGCCCTAAAATTCAAATTCGTCATTGAATATGGATTTGAAATTGCATATCGGATGAATAAAATTGATCCGATTAATATTTACCCACACAATATGACGAGTATTCTCCGCTGCGAGTAGCTGAGCCGAGTATTCTCCGCTGCGAGTAGCTGAGCCGAGTATTCTCCGCTGCGAGTAGCTGAGCCGAGTATTCTCCGCTGCGAGTAGCTGAGCCGAGTAGTTATGAAATTAGAATTCGTTATACGCGAATTCTCATTTGAAAGTCTATCAATTTCGACACCAAAGAGATGAAAAAGTTCACGAATGGTCCGCGGCTATCAGCAGCTGCCAACTGAGACCACAGAGTAAATAATCTGCTGAGGCGAGTGTCCTTTTGTGAGCGTCGCGATGGGACTTCAAACGGGAACAAAGCGCTTATAATTCCCACAGAACAACGGCTACTGCATATGATAGCTCACTTCACACTCCTCATTCAAGCCCACAGTTCCATCAAACGAATAAAAGGTATTAAGAATTGAAAGGTGTCAAAAATATTCAGCAAATGAAACGTTTGGCGCTGCCTCTTTTGGTACCCTTCGGCACAGTTCATATATTTTCCTTGCGGAACAACAACTGTAGGTCAGTGTTTTCGGTGCGCGCGAGGTAGTCACAGTTGCAACAGGGATACGATTCAATTTAATGGATTTGATAAATTACTGAATTATGAAGGTTTGAACGGTGAAGGAACACATCGCGATGAAAATGAACAGTATATGTAATGCGTAGTGCATTTATCTTAAAACTATACGATTTGATTACAAGCAAAATTTCGGAACATGGTGGGCAAACTGAAGCAAACTGAAACTGAAGTGGCAGTGGGCCGGTCACATAAGTGGAAGAACCGATAACCGTTGGGGTAGACGAGTTCTTGAGTGTAGACCACGTATAGGCAAAAGTAGTGTTGGACGCCCTCCGGCCGGATGAGTGACGATTTACGATTACGATACGATTGATTTACGATTTATTTGAAAGTATCTGGCAGCAATTACATGAGAAGAGCCGAAGATCGGGCTCAGTGACGCGCGTTAGGAGAGGCCTGTGTCCAGCAGTGGACTAATGCAGGCTGTTGATGATGTAGGTAAACAGTTAGTTAATAATGTTAGATTGGGATATAGTTTGGATAATGGAATGAAATCAGGTATAAGGTAGAAGAGTCGGTGCAGGTTTTTGTCCAAGACAATTACAAGGCTAACAAGTAAAATTATTATATAAATACAAAAATAGCCGACTGCGCACAAAAGTATTGAACACGAGCTGACCGCCCGCAAAAATAATTATACTAATATTATAAAGGCGAAAGGGTGTGTATGTTTGTTACTTATTCACGCGTAAAATGTTGAACGGATTATGATGATATGGTATTGGTACGGGGGTAGTTTATACTCTGGATTAACACATAGGCTACTTTTTATCTCGGAAAATGAATGGTTCCAGAGGGACGCGGGTGAAACCGCGGGCGCAGCTAGTATTTATATAAATGTAATGTTTGTTTTTTACTTACATGTTTTACTTTACTTTAATAGTTGCAATTGCAACATTAGACTCATTGGACATTAACTTGAATAATCTAACATTGTGTTTTCTATGTAACTTAAAAGAAAATTGCTACTGTTTATATAGAATTATATATTTTTGAAATGATCTTTTAAAGATCTGTATTTTGATACTTCACTCGATAGGTTTTGGTCATTTTTTGTTCCGTTGGTAATCAATATGGCAGCTGTAAGTCGCCATATTAGTTTTCTTGACACTTCATATATCATATAACAGTCTCGTGATCAATACGAATCCAATGATACCTCATTTATCAAAATCCATCAAGCCATTTTAGGCTGTAGGAAGCGCCTCAGAAACGTACAGACAAACAAACATACATACAACCCAAACACATAGCCTTCCTCAGTCGGGTAAAAACAACCACAATAAACCTATTATTACCACTGACATACCACCGAACGCTCACAGTAGTAGGACAGTTTCTAGATCGCCAGCGACCAATATCAATCAATCAGAAAATGTGTCGCTCTCCGGTGAATCCGCAGAAGTACTTTTGGTGACTAGGCTTAGCGCGTTGACAAGGTGAGACAGTGGGCACGTAAGGGAGTCTTGTAGTCGCCTTCGTATAAACAATAAAATAAACAAGTAGGTACTCACAGTTGAGTCCCAGGTCGTGGTAGGTGAGGATGGCAGGCTTGCTGCGGTCGCCCTGCACGGCCACGAGGATGTCTCCGCGGTCGGTCCGCACGCGCGCCTCGATGCACTGCCCCTCGCTGAAGCGCCCCCCGCTCGGGAACTGCAGCTGGATGTTCTTCAGCTCCACGTCGTCCATTCTGTGCACAACGTCCTATGTTACACTTTAAGTAGAGGCGGCGCCGGCGGGCGAGACCAGTTTCACTAGCTCGCTAAAAATGTGTGTGCCCTCGGACCATGCTAACCAGACCATACTCTAGTACACACTTTCTACGTAAATACAACACAAGGCTCCAAAAAAGCAATGCTGCTATCAATGTATTTATTTGTGATTAGCTGAGCCCGCGGCTTCGCTCGCGTTGTCATTTAATTTTAAAGTAGCCGATACGAGTATGTGTTATTCCAGGACCAAAAGAAGGTGACTATAAAGTACAATATACTACATTTCTTCAAGGTTTGTTCAGCCGGCAAATAGTTGTAATCATTGGATTAAGATACCAAGTATCCCAGTTTTTAAGTCAAACCCTAAACTATATTTGCTGCGGTTAATAGTGAAAACCGCATCGCAATCGGTCCAGTATTTTTTACGTGATACGCGAACAAACATACAGGCAAACTAACTAACAAACCAAAAAACAAAAAGAAGGGAAGGGTGGCGACACAGTGGGATTAAGGGGTAGGGGAAGTAGGAAAAGAGTGAGGAGAAGTGGAGAGAGGTAGGGAATAAATAAGGGATGGGTAGGAAGAAAGGGGGAAGGGTGGGGGAAGTGGGAGAGAGGTTGGGAAGCTGGTGAAGGACGTAATTTTTTTAAACCATGGCGGCGGGCAAGTTTATACACCTAAAGATAACGATCACGTTGCAGTGCAGGTTAGGTTTTATAGCTGAATCGCACGCTGTTGGGATCGTGATTGAATTGGAATGGTGTTCGAGAGTATCGAGGCAGACCGAAGATTAAAACGAACGACGTACGGTCGCGTCATTAGGAACCGGACGTAAGACAGAGCTGTTGACTACTATTGAGTATTGGTAAAACCTAGAAACCTACTAAGGTGGTCTAACTAAATCCTCCCGTAAAATAAGGCCAGGTCAACATAACAAGAATGGCAAGTTGCCAACGGCACGTTACGACAGCCGTCAGCCTTTCGACAGCAATCGGTGTCGGCTGCAGTCTGCAGCCAATCAACACATGCCTTTTGTCTGAAGGATGCCTGCGTCTAATAGCACATTTACGTGTATTTGCAAAGCTAGAGATCCCCGTTATTTTTACGTATTTGTGATATGTAATATTTTTCCACTCGCTTTTCTGCAATTTATGGGAATGAATTTGTGGAAAAGTGTTTACAATGTGTAACCGGAAGTGTAATAATGCCGGGGAAGCGCGAGCTATTTGATTTGACCAATGAGCGCGCGCGGTTATCGCGGTTATGCGCGGTTATAAACCATCACAAAAATATATACAATGCAAAATGTAAGCACTCAATGAATGATAAATAATAAAAAATAAAATAACACAAAATGAATCGAACTCTGGTACTTCAGACTGGCAGCCGAGCGGTCTTCCACTGAAACGTTGCTCGTTGTTTTAGATTCATCATACTAATATTATAAGGGCGAAAGTTTGTATGCATGTATGTTTGTATTGGTGTGTGTGTGTGTGCGTGATTGCGTCTCTTTCTGTGTGTGTGTGTGTGTGTGTGTGTGTGTGTGTGTGTGTGTGTGTGTGGGTGGGTGGGTGGGTGGGTTTGTGGGTAGGTGTGTGTGAAGGTGTGTGTGTGTGTGGGTTTGTGTATTACTCCTTCACGCTCAAACGGCTGAACGGATTTTAATGAAATTCGTAATGGAGATAGCTTATACCCTGGAATAACACATAGGATACTTTTCATCATCATCATCATCATCCATCACGCCGCATCTCTCAGATGTTAGATATTACATATCGTATGCGACTACTGTAAGGCTCGCTCGTTTTTTTTAATACACTTGATTTCGATCTACACTGGACATTGATGTCCCTGTCAAGTACGAGAAATACTTTATCGAAGCGGCGCCGGCGGCGTCGTCGGTCGACAGTCTCACAGATAAATTAAAGACTCCGTCTCACGATTTTCCCCCCGAGAATAAACACTGTCGCCAATTCAATTTAATCTTGTTTAGTTCCCTTTTCTGTGCTTATAACATGTGTCTCGACGTCTGATTCTCAGAATGAAATTGATGAAACGAGCTACCATAAAATAATTTCAATTAACGCACGTCTTTACGAAGAGCTATGTTTAAATTAAAAGAAAAAGAAACGATTTCATAATCCGTTCTAGACAAATCTAAGTTAGTTAGTTAAAAGTTAAACACAAACATTACTGGACTGATAAAAATTATAAGGTGTGAGACACAGATCTTAAACTTTACAGCAAATAGTGAAAGCTATTTGGGCACCCAATACATCGAGAGGTTGCTGCACTACACGATGATACTGTCTTGTATTGTGATGCAAAATTAGCCAGCCGCGAAAAGAAGCAATATGTCTCAAAGAAAAAAGGTGTCACCCCTACTACTGCCTGTTCTACAGACTTGAATGACATCCTTCACATCAATGGGACTATTGGCCGGTGCCTGCCTGTCGAGACGTCATCGTCCGGACACCTTGATTCCGCTACATAAACGCCGCTTTTTAATTGGATCAGAAAAAGTTAGCAACTTTGTTAAAATTCGTAACGAGTTTCTTGGATTAATAAACAACGTTTGTTTTGATAACTCGTTTAATGAGATCAAAGCCGTCGGCTGGACTGAGTTATTTGTGAGTCTATTTAATTTAAAGGAATAAAAAATAAGTGTCGCAGGCTTAATTCTTGGTAACATATTAATCCACCAAGTTAAGGTAACGTATATATTAAGAGAAGAATAGCTTCTTTGACTTCGACTTAGTATTTTAAGTTCATTATCTTCGATCTTAGTTAAATAGATCATAGTGTTCTCGAGTGGAGACCGCGAATTGGCAAACGTAGTGTAGGACGCCTACCGGCTAGATGCGAGCGACGATTTGCGCAACGTGTTGGCAGAAAATGAATGCGAAGAGCCGAAGATCGGGCCAAATAGCGTGCCTTGTCAGAGGCCTATTTGCAACAGTGGACGAACACAAGCCGATGATGATGATGATGATGATGATGAGAGTTACATAATTTGATTTAGTGCAAAATAAAAGACACCAAACGATTTAGCACAACTAGGCATTGCGCAAAGAGTATAATAATTTTCGAATGGTAGGTATTAAAGCACTGAGCAGTCACAACTAGAGGATTCGATCCAGGGATTCCGAAAACCGGGATCCCAGCTTCTTTTCAATCCTGAAATTTCCGGGATTAAGTTTTCCTGATCCCGAGATTTTCGGGACTGACATAATAAAAAAAGCTAATTAGACTGCGTGAAGGGAAACGCTCGGTGCGTTTTACCCGTCTATATGTCAGCCATCTCGTTTTATCCGACAATTTATCACTAACATTAGCCATCTTGTTAAGCCAGCTGATTTTATGCATATACATTAGCGCAACAAATTAAGAAGCAGGCTTGATGAGAAAATTTAATTTCCCAATTAAAATTAAAACGTTTGTTTTAGCTTTTAGATTAGTTTTCTTTATCATCATCATCAGCCCGTATTCGTCCACTGCTGGACGTAGGCCTCTCCTTTTGAACGCCACTGAGCCCGAACTTCGGCTCTCCTCTCTTTTCTTTATACTTATTTAAGAAAAAAATACTGATTAATATTTGTTTTAAATGCTTTTTGATATGAAACTTACTCGTACTACTTACTAAGTTGTTACATGAAACTCATCTATTTAATCTTATGTCTGTGATTAAGTCAATATTAAGACAGATTTTTGTAAATTTTCAATATATTTTGGCATAGTTTGTTTCATAAAGGTTTTCTCAGCTAACGTAACTTTAAAGAGAACTCACTGTTTTTTGAAAAAGAAAAACTTTAACATAGGGACAGTGATATTAAATCTAGTTAGAGTCAGACTCTAAATCTGATTAGTTCTAGTGATTAGAATAGCTAGGTGTATCTATAAACCGAAATTTAGATTCGTTGAGAGCTGATTTTTCTTATATTATTATTTGTAACCCTCAATCCCGGGATCCCGGGAATGACTAAGTGTAATCCCGAAATCCCGGGATCAGAAATAAGGTCCGGGATCGAATTCTCTAGTCACAATACAACTGTTCAAATCACATCGGGGCGGCTGCAGCGCAGTTCCCGCAGCGGAACTGCTGAGCGGCAGAGTCCTTGCCAGCTCATCGCTTAGCCTCGCTGCACTGTCTGCGACCCAGTTCCAGCATTAACATGTTCTGTGCCAGCACTCGCCTGATATGATTCAGATTATGTTTTTTGGAAAGCCGCCAACTACGGCGCGGCGGCCTCAATTAATGCAGGTAATCTAACGTAATGATTGTTGTACGATTAACTTGCTACGAAATAAAACGGTGATTTTGAAAATTTCAATGTTGTATGTTGTTATCGTAGGGTAGCCTACACCTACCCTATCTACTAATACAGGATAGACCGTCATACCATTATATAAGTCATCTATGAATTCCAACCTTTTAGACGCAATGTGGAGGTAACTTGATAAGTACCGCTCTTGGTATTTTTTAAGAATATTTCCCCACATGAAATGGCTCGAAACGTTGTGCATGCACCGCTGAGAATAATATTTATAGTCACGGACTAGTAAACTTTATGAGCGCAGTTCACGTTTGCTGGCCGCACCCCGCCCCGCACCCCGCCCCGCGCCTTCGATATGAAACCCCCTGGTGCACTGGTGTATCTCACATTCACGTGTTTCGGAACTCTTCAATAACTGAACCAACTCCGAATTTCCCAGCAGTCATTAATATTGAACAATAGGAATGTTAAAGACCGGTGAACACCTCGGCTCTTACATTCGAAGTGCGCTCATATATTATTTAAGCGGCGCGTCGTCGGCTCCAAGTCCATCGATGCAGTAATGGTAAAATATGAGAGTATTACAGGCCCTTAGAGACCTTCGGAAATACGTAACACGGACACGGGCCGCACGTGGAGATCGTTGCAGCGAGGCGATGAAGCCCTATTAAACCCGACGTTTAACACTGCTTGCGTCGATCTCTTTCATTTCATATGGGACATAATATAGCAAGGTTAACAAGCTGCCGGCGAGCGGAACAAGCTACTACTAAATTTGCTCGCTCTAAGGGATAAATTCAAGGTCAATGCATTTTCTATAACTAGACATCAGTTCAAAAAACTAAAACCCTATCGTGGAACATCCACATACGAGTATATCTAACATTCTAAACATACATAGACTGTTAAGTTCATTATCATTACCAAAAGGCAAAATAATAGGACTTTACCAACTCAAAAACTTAACTTCTCATGAATAAGGAGAAAAACATACAACTTTACAAATAGCCCAAATCAATTAAAAAATGAACTTCTCATGAATAAGGAGAAAAACATACAACTTTACAAATAGCCCAAATCAATTAAAAAATGAACTTCTCATGAATAAGGAGAAAAACATACAACTTTACAAATAGCCCAAATCAATTAAAAAAATAACTTCTCATGAATAAGGAGAAAAACATACAACTTTACAAATAGCCTAAATCAATTAAAAAATTAAGCTTAATATGCTTTGAGTTTGAAAAGGAGATCTTATCATGTGCCGAGTCAATGTTGAATCTCGCACAGGAAAAGGAAATACCCTTCTGAATCTACCGGTGCTTCGGAAATACGCTCGTTTATGAAAATAGCACCAAGAAACTCTGCGTGATGTCACTTTTTCCAATTTAGACAGTACACTTCTAAGTGTCAATCCATACCAATATGTTAAAGTGAAACGTTGAATGTTTGTTTGTTTGGGGAGCTTTCACGCGATAACGGCTCGACGGATTTGGATGAAATTTGGAATGGAGATAGCTTATACCCTAGAATAAAACATAGGATACTTTTTATCCCGGAAAATTATAAGTTTTCACGCGAAAACTGGAAAATGTTGATTACTCAAGTAACAGTTGCCATGGAAACTAAATAACAAGTCTGTGAAAAAACTTCAAGAGCATTGGTGCTATACTTACATTTTTTATTATCCTAGTAGAACATAGAATGCTTTTTTTCGCGATAAACAGTAGTCCGCGCGGACGAAATTGCGGGCGGGAACCGAAACCGGCGGGTCTACACTATTATAAAGAGGAAAAATTTGATTATTTGTTTGTTGGTTTGCTTGTTTGTTGGTTTGTTTGTTTGTAATGGATAAACTCAAAAAATACAGACCTGTTTTTAAAATTTCCCTTTGAAAATTGCAACTCGAGGTATCAAATTTTGCAAAAATCTCTATTACTTTGTTTACGGAACGTTGCCATGGAAACGAAACACAGAACATCTAATAATCATTGACGTAAGAAATGATCTATGCTAATAATACACGAAATACTAACAAATCTGTCAAGTACGTGAGGTAATTGCGGCAACCTCAACCGCCGCATTGAAATCAGCGCCATCTGGTCTCATACCAAGCGAGCTAAATTACAGCGACCACAGATGGTGCAAGAGTACACTTCAAAGCCTGCATCGCGCAAACGATATTCTCGCCGCAAATTAGAAGGTATAGAATTTCCAACAAGGAATAGTTGGACAGCTGCCCCCGGGCCAACAAAACCTGGCCACAGAATAAATAATATGACCTGGCTCAGTCGGAAGAACTTCCCGTAATGATGGAGGAGCTTCAACAGTGGATACCTAATACCTATACCTACCTACCTATCCACTCCCACACCTTTATCCTCCACATAATAATGCAGTTGTCTATGGTCAAAAGTACTGCTGCTAATGATTTTGAATTACGCTTACTGGCGTTTTTTTAGAAGTTACGACGGGTATAAAAATGATAAAAGTAAGAAAACTGCTGTGGGGTGAGCGCTACCGATAAACTCAAAAAATGATAACCGACTTTAAAAATTGTAGACGTAGCGTAGACGTTTCACGACAAACAAACGGCCGTGCGCCTCGACACAGCCCCATCCAGTTTTTTAAACCCAGGGAGGTTGAATCAAGCTTAGACATTTCTTACTGTCGTTGTTCCACCATGTTTTTTAAACAAAAGGAGGTTGAATTACGCTTACTGGGTTAAACCTTTTAACAGTAACCGTAATTTAACCTCCTTGCGTTAAACAGAATAATACTAATATAGACAAAATATACGTCGGTTAAAACCTTCATTTTATGAAGGAAGCACAAACTTATTATAGGAGATACGGGATAGGGAGTAATAGCACAGAATAGTAAGGAATTGTTGTTACTTAAAAAGGAGTAAGGAATTATTTGTGTAAGTAAATAAAGTATTTACGATACGATACGATACGAAATACTTTATTGTATACCAAAACAAAGAACAAACAATATCAAAACTTAAATAAGGTAATACAATTGGCGGTCTTATTGCTTAAAGCGATCTCTTCCAGACAACCTTTGGATGGACAGTATCAGAGGAAGCAGAAATAGACGGTGGTTTACAATTAAGAATAATTATGAATTACTTAAAAATACTTAATTATATAAAAAGTTTATATGACATAAAATATATATATATATATATATATATAATTAATAAATATATATTACATAAAATAAATATATAATTATAATAAATTAATACATATCAACATAAATAGTTAAATGAAAAAATTTAAGCAGCTGTGTTGTCAGAGGTTAGACAAATAGTGATTTTTCACCATATTTTTGAAAATTGACAAGGATTTAGCGCGTCGGATATCTAGCGGCAATGCATTCCACAGTCGGACAGCTTGTATTGTGAAGGATTTTCTGTAGAACTGGGAAGTGTGGATAGGGATTTTAAGTTGAAGGGCTCTAGAAGAGCGCATGGAGTGTGAAGGTAGTAGGAATTCAAAGCGTTCTTTGAGGTAGGGTGGAGTGAAAGGAATAAACAGGATGCTATAGAACAAAGATAGGATATGTGCATTCCGGCGAAAACGAATGGGCAACCATTTCAGCTTTTTGCGAAATTCAGAAATGTGGTCATATTTGCGTAGGCCATATGAACCTAATACAAAAAATTTGTAGGCGTTCAACCTTATTAAGCTGTTCTTCGGTTAAATCTAGGTATGTGGCGTCTGCATAATCAAGTATAGGGAGTAAGAGTGATTGTGCAAGGGCAATTTTTGGTATTTAGTGTAAGGATTCCCTGCGAAATATTTGTGCACATTAAGTATTTAATGTTAGGATTTGTTTTTACGTTATATTTGTGCAAATAAACATTTTGTGTAAGAAATTGTATTTGTACAAACAAAGTACCTTCTCATTTTATCTTTTTATATATCTACCCGTGTGGAGAGGGGGGGTAGGATCGCTAGTAATTAATATATACTTTTAAGGAATTTTATAGTGTTGTATGCTTATGCATCGCGAGAAATCTGATTTCATGCGAACAAAACTGAAAAGAGGCAAACAAGCTTTAGATTCATGATTATGAACAATAAAATGCAAGCGAAGGCATCATGATACCAGGTTCTAGCTGATCCCGTCAAGGAGAAGCAATAAAATAAAATGCAGGCGAAGGCATCATGATACCAGGTTCTAGCTGATCCCGTCAAGGAGAAGCAATAAAATAAAATGCAGGCGAATGCATCATGTTACCAGGTTCTAGCTGATCCCGTCAAGGAGAAGCAATAAAATAAAATGCAGGCGAAGGCATCATGATATCAGGTTTTAGCTGATCCCGTCAAGGAGAAGCAATAAAATAAAATGCAGGCGAAGGCATCATGATACCAGGTTCTAGCTGATCCCGTCAAGGAGAAGCAATAAAATAAAATGCAGGCGAATGCATCATGTTACCAGGTACTAGCTGAACCCGTCAAGGAGAAGCAATAAAATAAAATGCATGCGAAGGCATCATGATACCAGGTTCTAGCTGATCCCGTCAAGGAGAAGCAATAAAATAAAATGCAGGCGAATGCATCATGTTACCAGGTTCTAGCTGATCCCGTCAAGGAGAAGCAATAAAATAAAATGCAGGCGAAGGCATCATGATATCAGGTTTTAGCTGATCCCGTCAAGGAGAAGCAATAAAATAAAATGCAGGCAAAGGCATCATGATACCAGGTTCTAGCTGATCCCGTCAAGGAGAAGCAATAAAATAAAATGCAGGCAAATGCATCATGTTACCAGGTTTTAGCTGATCCCTTTAAGGAGAAGCAATAAAATAAAATGCAGGCGAAGGCATCATGATACCAGGTTCTAGCTGATCCCGTCAAGGAGAAGCAATAAAATAAAATGCAGGCGAATGCATCATGTTACCAGGTTTTAGCTGATCCCGTCAAGGAGAAGCAATAAAATAAAATGCAGGCGAAGGCATCATGATACCAGGTTCTAGCTGATCCCGTCAAGGAGAAGCAATAAAATAAAATGCAGGCGAATGCATCATGTTACCAGGTTCTAGCTGAACCCGTCAAGGAGAAGCAATAAAATAAAATGCATGCGAAGGCATCATGATACCAGGTTCTAGCTGATCCCGTCAAGGAGAAGCAATAAAATAAAATGCAGGCGAATGCATCATGTTACCAGGTTCTAGCTGATCCCGTCAAGGAGAAGCAATAAAATAAAATGCAGGCGAAGGCATCATGATATCAGGTTTTAGCTGATCCCGTCAAGGAGAAGCAATAAAATAAAATGCAGGCGAAGGCATCATGATACCAGGTTCTAGCTGATCCCGTCAAGGAGAAGCAATAAAATAAAATGCAGGCAAATGCATCATGTTACCAGGTTTTAGCTGATCCCTTTAAGGAGAAGCAATAAAATAAAATGCAGGCGAAGGCATCATGATACCAGGTTCTAGCTGATCCCGTCAAGGAGAAGCAATAAAATAAAATGCAGGCGAATGCATCATGTTACCAGGTTTTAGCTGATCCCGTCAAGGAGAAGCAATAAAATAAAATGCAGGCGAAGGCATCATGATACCAGGTTCTAGCTGATCCCGTCAAGGAGAAGCAATAAAATAAAATGCAGGCGAATGCATCATGTTACCAGGTTCTAGCTGAACCCGTCAAGGAGAAGCAATAAAATAAAATGCATGCGAAGGCATCATGATACCAGGTTCTAGCTGATCCCGTCAAGGAGAAGCAATAAAATAAAATGCAGGCGAATGCATCATGTTACCAGGTTCTAGCTGATCCCGTCAAGGAGAAGCAATAAAATAAAATGCAGGCGAAGGCATCATGATATCAGGTTTTAGCTGATCCCGTCAAGGAGAAGCAATAAAATAAAATGCAGGCGAAGGCATCATGATACCAGGTTCTAGCTGATCCCGTCAAGGAGAAGCAATAAAATAAAATGCAGGCAAATGCATCATGTTACCAGGTTTTAGCTGATCCCTTTAAGGAGAAGCAATAAAATAAAATGCAGGCGAAGGCATCATGATACCAGGTTCTAGCTGATCCCGTCAAGGAGAAGCAATAAAATAAAATGCAGGCGAATGCATCATGTTACCAGGTTCTAGCTGATCCCGTCAAGGAGAAGCAATAAAATAAAATGCAGGCGAAGGCATCATGGTACCAAAAATAAACCCGACTGCGAACAAAACTTTTAGATTTTTGATTTTGTAGTATAAGGTACAGTCAGAGGCATGAGGAGTAGCTCACTAGGTTCTAGCTGATCCCGTCATTAGAGAAATGAAATGCATTATGCCTCTAACTGTATCTTATATTACAAAATCAATAAACTAAAGCTCGTTTGCCTCTTTTTAGTTTTGTTCGAAGCCGTTTATTTAATAATAAATTATTTTTATTTTAAACTTGTTTGTTTCCATTATATATATTATATATATATTTTTGGAATAGTCTTTTAAAGACCTTTATTTTGATAACTCACTCGATAGGTTTTGGTATTTTTTTGTACTGTCGGATATACAACATAGCAGTTGTAAGTCACCATATTAGATTTCTTGACACTTCATAATTATATTCTATAGCACACTCGTGATTAGGACGAATCCAATGCCTCACTTATCAAAATCCATCAAGCAGTCTAGGCTGTAGGGTGCGCCAAAGAAACGTACAAGGAAACAATCATACACGCAATCCAAACACATAACCCTACGCAGTTGGGTAAAAAGTGATGAGACAACTCACAAAGTACTCAGTAAGTAAATATACATAGAAGAGTATAATCACTTATTGTCATGGAGCTTGGAGGCATCAGGCTATGCATTTATGTCATGAATTTAATCATTTGTTATACACATGCTTTCTTTATGTGCTTTACGTGCACAAATGTTTCAAATAAAATAAATAAATTTAAAAAAAAAACACACACTAATGTTTGTTTTATTGATAAATTGATCAATGCCGTAAGGTACTTATTATAAAAAGTTATACAGCATGCTGAAATTATACATGGGTACAATGGAAGACCTGGAATAAACATTATTCGCAAATCGCAATATGGTTTCAGTTTAAACTCAAGCTTTTAATGAACACAATAACATGATGTCATTAAAAAGCCCCAAGTTTTGTTGGCTGTGACATCTACAAGTTAACTATGTACGTTTATTTTGCATCATCGGACGCTCTGAGCGGAGCAGGTAATCGAGGTTCTCAGGACCTCATAAACAGGGCAACAGGGTCGGGGCGGAGCGTCAACAAGTCGAGAGCGCAGTCCCGGGCGCCAGCCGCCTGAGGGCCCTCCAGATCTCGTTGCTCGAGCTCATCGACGCGGCGACGGTTCAATTAATTTTCAATGGGTCAGACAGCATTGAAAACCAATTTTAAATTTTATTGGATTTTTTCTGCCTCAGTTTAGATTGTTCTTGATTTTTTCATGAACCATCGAGTTTTTCGTATTTACGTTTGTAATGTCTCATATACTCTGCGGTATTTATATCTAAGAATAGCTTTTTAGCAGACAGTTTGAGAGATATGGTCTAACAAATTATTTATATAACTAGCAGAACCCGCGGCTTTACCCACATTTAAAAATAACAATAATAAAAATAAAAAAGCAGATAAAGGTCTAAATCTATAAAGTACAAAATATTAGTCTAGCAGTAAAAAATATTGTTGTTCGCCTTCTACTCATCGCACCGAAATTATAAGTTAATCAGATTTTATGTCAAATCTTAAGCAATCCGACAGTGAACCGTATTTCAATCGATCCTATAGTTTTATTTTACTTAATGCGCATCCAAATATCCTCTTTTATTTTTTACCAGACTACAGCAAAGCAAGGGAAGGGTAATGACTTTAACAGTCTATGTATGTATTTATGTATGTGGTTATGTGGATAAAGATAATTTATTCATTAAAACATGGTCTACATACGAATCAGCATGCAAGATCTTATTATAATATGTTGTTCACATGTTTTTGCCTTTAGGGCAGCCATGTCAAACTCGAAGTCACTGGTGGGCCAAAAGCATGGATACCGTATACTAGGTGGGCCGCAAACTTAAACTTAAAGAAGACAAACTACTGAAAATCTTAAAAAATAAAAGTACTATTAAAGGACAAGTAGGTATATTTATTAAATTTCCAATATAAAGGACTTACAAAAAAGTACAAACGTTAACTTATTCTTCCATGTTTGTCTTTAATTAAGTTGCATATTTGTGGCGTTTATTTGCCGGCGGAAATAACTGTTAAAACAGCGTCCAAGTGTGCGTCCGTCAATCGCGATCTTGCGGTAGACTTGTTTCCTTTCATCAAATAAAATAATTGAAGTGTTAAAATTTTGCACAATAAACATTTTATGTGATGGCTTCTAGCTTGATAGCACCGTGCGCGCTCATTGGTAAAACTTGATAGCACCGTGCGCGCTCATTGCTCAAATCAAACAGCGCGCGCTTTCCCGGCTTCCGTTTACACATTTCCGGTTACACTCATACACATGGTCTTTCCTTATAGTAGTTTCTTTATAGAAGTGATAGATCTCGTTAATCTATCACTTCTGTAAAGAAACTACTAGTCCAGGATCGTTAGTTTCAGAGTTATAGCTCTTTTAAGTTTGACAGCTGTCATCCAACACGAAGATATCGATGAGAACTATCACTTCTGTAAAGAAACTACTAGTCCAGGATCGTTAGTTTCAAAGTTATAGCCATTTTAAGTTTGACAGCTGTCATCCAAAACGAAGATATCGATTAAATCTTGTCAGGTGTTGACGTATGACTTTGAAGTTTGACATGTCACTTTGACATCTGTCACTTTAAAAATGTCTTACTACCTAGTTATACTACTTGGTGTTTTTTTTTCTTCATAATTGTCGATTATTTAGACAACTGTCACTTTAAAATGTCTTGTTACCTAATTACAAAAATGTTGTTTTTTTTCTTCATAAATGTCGATTATTTCTTCATTACTTTCCAACTATAGTGCAGTGGGTGGACGGTTAAATGCGAATTTCCCGTGCACCCACCAGTGGGAGAAGCCAATGGGTGCACGGGGCATGCCCCATTTTCGTACGTAACCTGACAGATTCCACACGACGCAGTGACTAAACAATAGCATTAATCCTAATACTTTCAACTGTTTGGAGATTCAAAATTTAAACACATTCGAATAAAGAACAGTAATTTCAAATTCAAAATTGCCGGGAAATATAGAAACGACAGAACTTAAAAGGCATGCCTCGTATTGAGTAGGTACAATCCGGAAAAAATATATTACTTCATGCTTTACATAACTTTGCACCCATATCCCGCAGGACACCTTTATTTTTCGGGATAAAAAGTATCCTCAATTTAAACCCATCATATAAACTATGACTGTATGATGTGCCAAGTTGCATCAAAATCCGTTCAGTAGTTTCAGAGTAAGTGTTTTTTTAAATAACTTTCAAGCCTTATTCTGCGGGAGCTCTTTAATTTTTCGGGATGAAAAGTATCCTATGTTCTATCTCGTAGCAGGGCGGTCGCACTCCGCAACAAGTACAAATAAATTCAAGGACCCAATATTCGGGTCCGTTCAGTCGAGTGTCAAGCGTGCGCTCGATGAGTCGCGCGCCTTGTACTTAGCGACAGAGCACCTACTTACGTAAAGTTATTGACAAACTTTATTCGTGTTTTAATTATGAGTACCAAGAAGAAAGCTAGAAAGTACTGCATAGCATTCGACTGTTTGAATAGTGATAAAAAAGACGAATTGTCATTCTTTACGTTTCCAAAGGATATTGAAAGGTAATAAATTGAAATACCTATAATAGGTCCTAGTTATGTAGTTAGATATTGATATTTTTTTATTACGTAGGTTCCTGTAGTTTTATGTTATTTCATTTGTGTTCCATACCGAAGCTACGCATATTTAAGGTTTTTCCGCGCAGAAATAAAGTCGTTTATTAAATCGATCAACGTAATTTTATAATTGATTATAGTAGGTATTGTTGATCGGAAAATGAATTACTGTGCAGACTTAGTAAGTAGCCTACAACTAATTAGGAATTTATATAATATATGTCTCGTATAATACCTACCTACTTTTAATACCTTTTATTACGTAGGTTGCAATTTATTTTTCACTCATTAAAAAGCATGGAATTCAGGCAGGCACCTTTATTCATCAAAGTGCAATAAAAATCAAAGTCCTATAGGATAAAATGATAATCAACCAACGAACAATTAATTACAATAAGTAATAACATAATACATTATTACTTATTTATTCTGTTACAATATCTAAGTCATAACATATCACAGAATAATTAGTAGTACAAGTACCTAGTCATATCTTAATACAACCCTACCGAGCGAAAAAGGGACAGAGCGGTTCTGAAACGGTTAGAGCAATGGAAGTTCTCGCGCGTTGTGATACGGTGCATTCTAGCCTGCACGCGGTGGGCGAGCGCCTTCTAGGTAAATATAATTGAAAGCTCGCAGCACCGTGCGAGTTAAATTGCACTTTATTGCGTTGTAGCGAGAGTCGCTATTTATTTAAATGACTTTACTCAGTTAGCCTTCTGTAATTGTAATATTATTTATTCTGTGCTCGTAGTATGAAATCAAATAATACCAAGTTTCATTTAAATTCATTCAGTACCTAGTTTCGGCGTGATGCCTAGCCAAGATACAGACAGACAAAAATGAGAAATAAAAGAGTTTTGGCTTCAGTATCGAATAATGAGTAACCTACAAAAAAAACTGCAATGTACAGAATTGTACCCGTTACATTTTTATTATATGTATAGATAGTAGGAGCCATGCCTAAGACACTTTTCCGCACAATGTCGTCTTAGATCTTAGATCACAAAGTCTGGTTTTATCGCGGCTGTTACGTACAACAACATCAAACAGACGACGAAAAAGTTCTGGATTTGTTGATGTTCCACCACAGCGGATTCCATTCCACTCTATTGGTCCGATTTTGTTAAGCGAGGTGTTAATCTATTCGTCTTCAGGTATAGAGTGTCATAGGCTATTTTGTTTACCCGACCACGACGATCCAGAGGAAGGGTTATGTGTTGAAACTAAAAACTTGGTCCTATTTTGACAAGCGAGGTATCAATCGATTCGTCTTCATCGCTAGTGTGTGAAAAATATGCATATCTTGAACCTGGTTGATAATTTAAGTACTTAATAACTTTAAGTTACAAATTTTGATGCAATTCAGATTCCGGTCTACAAATAAGAACGTTTTCCCCGTATACGGCGAAGTAAGAGAAGGATAATGAGTTTAACAATATATGTATGTATGTATGTGGATGTTACACCATAGCGTCGTCCCTATTGGTCCGATTTTGACAAAACGAGGAATCACTCGATTCGCCTTCATTGATAGAGATTAGGCTATTATATTTTCCCGACTACGATGAACACAAGGAAGGGTTATGTATCAATCGATTACTCGTCTTCATCGCTAGAGTGTCATAAGCTATTCTTTACCTGACCGTAGACGGGTTTTAGTTTTTGGAACGTATATCTAGTTTCAAGAACGCGTTGAAGTATCAAGTTGAAATTAATATCTAAGTTGAAATAACTAAGTTGAAATTAATATCTCAAATAGTGAAATCCCTTGGAGCTGAGAAAAAAACAAACTTCTAAGTCAAGGCAGTCAAAAGATACGGCCGATTATGCTACAGAATACTTCCCGTTGAACTAGAATCATGAAACTTGGCAACAAGCTATGTCTCATAGCACAAGTAGCACAACTAAAGGGACAAATCCGAAAACCGGTTTGTACTCAGTCATAATCGAATACCAATCGAATGACGTCGAGTTATGTGACATTGTACACAGCTGAAACTAACAGAAGTATATATAGTTATTCTATGCTTCTGCTCGAACTGCCATTTTAATTACGGCGTATTCGATCTCCGCCGCTACAATGGCCGCCTTCATCCCGACAACAATCTCATTGGAGCTTTAGATTCACTGCGGCGTGAGTCAATCTCGAACACAGATGTAGTGCGCTGCTAGCCGGCCTCGCCATTAGGCCTAGATTAGGCCCCCATTCATTCGAACTAGATACGAGTGATTTGCTCCTGGGGATGATCCGATGTATCCGTATCGTAAAACGCCAGCGTCATCGCATATCTATACGCCTGATACGGACGCCTTTTCCCGATCCAGGCCAGTGACTCACTATCATAAAATTTAGATCGCAACGCGAAATGTTTGGTAGCGTGTATAAACAAAATCATGAGATACATTTTGAACCGATCAGATGCGCATCTGTCTATGCTTTAATTGATATTGCGTTAATGTGATTGTACATTAAATTCTCAAACTCGGAGCCACATGTACAACCGCGCAAGCACTCCGAAGTAAATTAATTGTCAAAATGTATCTGAAGATGACGTCAACTAAATTATTAAGGAGCGAGTCGATAGTATAACTGCGTTTATCGTTAGTTCTAACTCGCTCGATCTAGTTATCTGTATCTTTTAATTCGATTAGTGGCAATAAGTCAACCTTCAGGGGGGGCGCCGGATCCCAGAACGGCCACGCCACCGCGTCGTTGTTCGATATCTGAGTTCCCCACCATCGATGGAGCGCCCAGAGGGAAGGAGTAACGAAAAACAAATGTCTATAAGCAGCATGGTAGCAACATTTTCAGCGACTTGGTTAGGACATCTATTAGCAAATAAATCCGCAGACGACCGAATAAGTAATCGAAAATCACGCCTTGTGAAAACGAAACTTGAATAAGGCTAGATATTATTCGCAAGAAAGCATCCACATAAATATCGAAGTTTATCGATTGAAACGAAGCGCGAGACGCGACGTGTTGTGAAAGCTGATATAAACTTGATTAGGAATACTGGCAAACGTGCAGAGAAAAGTAGCACATTTCAATGAAGATTTTCAAAACACGGCAGTAAGTATAGTTAGAAAAGCTCAAATGTCCGTGGCACCCAGAGGCTGACGCGGCCTGCATGAGCAGTCGCGAGCGCGCTGAAGGACAACTAGATCGCATGATGGGGCACAAGTCCGCGGTTGTATTGCACCGTGCCTGTTCCGGAATCGAGTTTAAAAACAATAGAAATAAGTTCGAGACGGTGGAGCCGTAGCAGCTACCCTGGGCGCGTCGCGCGGGGGTGCGGCATCGACCGCGCGCGTTGGCGCGGGGCCAGAACGAGCGACCGCGCGGCGCTACGCCGCAGCCGAACCACCTTCACGTTTTACACTAATTACTTTCCTATTAATTTGGACCTATTGTGACGAAGCCGTCCGCCGAATATTGCCACGGCCGGCTTTGGTTTGTTATTATAAAAAGGCGCTTTAAAAAATAATTTATTCTTGAAAAATAATAAAGTTCACTAATCCTGTAAACATATTCGCCTCACAAAAGTTCCTGTGCCAAGGGAGTGATTGCAGACAGCACCGTGCAACGTGCAAAGCGCCCGCGACACTCTGTCAAGCAGCCGGAGCCGAGTGCGCACCGGTGGTCGAGGACCGACTTCAATTACGAATACACAGTGACCCAAATACCAAGCTCCATTGTTGACGCAACTACCCACGTGAGCACCACATTTCCTTCGAGGGTAATTGCAAAGTTCCTCATAAAGATGCCATCTCGTAAATTATCGGAACTGCACTGCATATAGAGAGATAGAACGAACGACCGCTGGATCCCTGTGAGATCATGCAGGCTAGGTTAGGTTTAGTTTAAATTAGACAAGAGTTCAACATACAAGAGCTACTACTGAGAGAGTGTAGGTCGACCACGGGCAGGGCGTGGATAAGCAGACGATAGAAATACCAGCAAATCAAAAAGACGCAAGTCAGACCACGAAGTACGCGACACCTGACGGTACCATCCGGCGCAGCTTCCCGGATTTGCCTGAAAAGTTTCAAACTGTCCAACAGACACCAGCAGCCTGCCAAATCATGAAGTCTCAAAAAGTCCAACACTTGGTTGAGACCAGTTAAACAACAGCCAGGCTTTCATATCGAAATGTTTTTCAAGATAAAACGTAGCATCTTTCAATTTTCGTGAGTGGAATATTAAAACTGTTTATTTTGCGTCCTTTCTCCTAATAAATACTTATCATTAACGCTAGAGCATCATGTTTCCGCAATAGACTATAAACACCTATTTTACAAGTAACCACAAAAAATAACTTAGTATAAGAGTTGGGTTTATTTTCACATCAACTTGGTACTTCTACGACCCATGGTCACGGGACTGTTCGTCAAATAAACAATTATTACTTTCGGTGTAAGCACAGTGTAAATGCCTAGTAAATCAAATTAAGCGAGACCTTCAGTGTTGCTCCATACCGTACGTAAATTCCAACGACCATATTGGTTGTAAATAATTATTTGTCACTCTCTGCAGAAATACACGAATGATGTATCGGTAGTCGTGGTTCAGAGAACATATCTATTTGTATTGTGTAGGGGTGACAGGTGAAGAAATACGAACACTCTGCGAACATAATGTTATTCCTTTTGTGACACGACCTTCACGGTTCCTTCGCATTGCGAGAGCATTATTTTATCTACCTACGTGATCCTTCGATCGCTACATCAACGTACACGTACCTACCTATTAAGTACCTACATAATAATACATTATTATACGCGATCGACTTGTATAATATTTATACACTGTGATCCCCTTGACGATGGTTTCGAGGCGGAAATTACGTCGATAAACATCAAACAACTTTGCTTATCGCAGAATAATACATTGCAATTATCGGTTAAAACAATGAACATGTGTTTTTAGACTTCCGCACCCACAGGATCTAAACGGACCTCTACTGCTGTGAAAACGAAACGAAATATGATAGACTAGCTTTCTCGCCCGCGACCACGTCCGCGCGGACTACTGTTTATCGCGAAAAAAAGCATCCTATGTTCTTCTAGTATATTAAAAACCAATGCAAAAGTAGGTATAGCACCAATGCTCGTAATGTTTTTAGACAGAATTGTTATTTCGTTTCCATGGCAACCGTTCCTTACAGCGAAAAATCAACATTTTCCAGTTTTCCTATGGAAACTTTAAATTTTCCGGGATAAAAGGTATCTTATGTTTTATTCCAGGGTAAAAGCTACCTCCTTTCCAAATTTAATCAAAATCCATCTAGCCGTTATCGCGTGAAAGCTCCCCAAACAAACAAACAAACAGACAACGTTTCACTTTTATATATTGGTATGGATATACCTACTTGAAATTTACACGTAATAATTTATGAAGTGTGCCGTAATCGTATTTTAAAACAGCTAGACAAGCGTGCTACAGCCTTCGACCACATCATTGCTTTACATCTGGTGAGATCGTGGTCAAACGACTGCCTAATACGAAATTAAAAAATAAATAAGGGGATACTTGGAAAAGGGGTATTGAAAAAATATCTCTGTTATTTTCATATGCTTGAGTAGTAGGTACTGTTGAAAATAGCTATTTGAGTAGCGCTCATTTATTATTATTACATGTACAGCCTAATGTACTGTCATACCATTTTTTCCAGCCATTGTTCGTAGGGCGTCACTCCACCTGGCCACAGCGCGACCTACACTACGTTTGCCTAAATTCAAATTAATGAATTGCTTTACAGGGTGATCTCTACCTGGCCACAGCGCGTCCTACACTACGTTTGCCTAAATTCAAATTAATGAATTGCTTTACAGGGTGATAGTATGCAGGTCTTAATACTAAACATGTTGTACTTATGTCTGTAAATACCAATGTGGCAAAAAATAGTATTTTCAATGACTAGCCTAATATATTTTGATTACAAAATGAAATAAAACTAGAATTGTATTGTGCTTATACATATAAGAGTAACAGGAAAACGTTTACTCCACTCGAGAACTCGTCTACCTCGACGGTTATCGGTCTTCGGGAAATGTGACCAGCCAACTCCACTTCAGCTTGCTTATCCTTAGAGCTATTTCGGTTACCTTGGTTCTCTGTATCTATCTATACTTATAAAAAAACGAGTCCAATTCTGTACAATGAAGATATTTCGATATATTTTTTTGGAGGATACTCTGTTTTCGATACTGAAGCCAAAACTTTATATGTTTTCATTTTTGTCTGTCTTTCTGTCCGTATCTTGATTAAAGTTCATAATTTAAGGCATGATTTAAGTTCATACTACGAAGTAGGACATTGGATACTTTGATCCTGAAATTTAGCACGGTTCCCTTATGAGAGGGGATGAAAGTCAAAATGTGTACCTACTTAGTTGCAATTCATTAACGCATAGTCCAATTTCATTCATTATTTTTTTGTTAGAAAGGAGGTACTTTAAAGATTGTAGGTACCGTAAATATTTCAAGGTCATCGGTTTAGTAGTTCAGAAAGTACAGACGTCACAACCCTCACTGTTAATAACTTGAAACCTGGAATGTACAGCAACCAACGGACGTACGGCTCATCTTAAGCTAGCGTGCACTTTATTGTAAAGGCTTAATGCATCGGCCCAGAGATGGGCTCACTCAGTATTTACTCACCCGAATAGTAAAATTTAGTTTTTACTCAAGCGTGCGTTTTAACACGAAGTTATATAATAATATACTTCCTATACTAGTAATCTATCTATCTATATATCTATATTTATAACTAGCTGTGCCCGCAGCCTCGCACGCGTGGTCATTTCTCTTGGTTAAAAGTACTATAATAGACTAGACTAAAAATACCAACATACCAGCATTTGATCAAAATTCCTTCAGCCGTCAAATAGATTTTTATTGATTGCTCGGCTTCTACTCACCGGATTGAGATACGAGTACCAAGTACCCCAGTTTTTAAGTCTTACCCTAAGAAATCTAACAGTGAAAACCGCATCGCAATCAGTCCATTAGTATTTATGTGATGTGCGAACAAACAAACAAATAAACAAACAAACAAACAGACAGACACGCTTAAAAAACAAAATATATTCTTGTTTATTTTAAGTACCCTAGACCATTTTTTATTATCGTTTTTATACAGACTTTTTCGTTCTTATTGCTTTATTACAAGTATAGATAAAGTATAGATATATGTATACGAAAAAGTCTGTACAATGAAGATCATAAAATAATAATAAAAAAAACCTTTTCTGTCTGTATATTTGTTCGCGCATCACGTAAAAGCTACTGGACTGATTGCGATGCGGTTTTCACTGTTGGATAACTTAGGGTTTGACTTTAAAACTGGGGTACATTTTAACTTTATTGTCGCAAACAATGATGTTATATATAATAGAAACATGATTGAGGCACGGTCACAATTGCACTTGATAGTTTTGGTCAAGTTGGATTATCGATGCTATAATTACTACATTATTAATTAATTAATGCCGCCCGCGCCTGCATGCTACAAGTCGAAACAAGTCCAACGAACGTCCATTTTGTTTGAGTTGTGGACCTCACACGCATTCAATTTCAATAAAATGTAATATAAAGGTAGTCTTGAAGAGATCGCTTTAAGCTATAAGACCACCCATTGTGTTCCCTTACTTAAGTTTTTATATTATTTGTTCTTTGTTTTTTGGCATACAGTACCTAAAAGTATTTCGTATGTATCGTATAACAATGAGATTTTACCAATATTATATAACATCATTGTCGTATAATAAGACTTCTTACTGTTCTGTGCCTCTCATGGTTTTCGATTTTCTGACAGCCTCTTTTCGCATGTCGTCACTCCACTGTTTGGTTGACTTGTCGATAATATTACATATTAAAGTGTGAGTTTGTCAGGCCGCCCGAGGGCCTTGTCTATTCTATTCTAAAGGGGGTTTCAGCCGATGGCGGCCATGTTAGATAGTTTTTGGACATATGAGTATTTAAATGTTTGGCATTTATCAAGATGAGTCACTCTATGGTTGATTGTGAGTTTGTCAGGCCGCCCGAGGGCCTTATTTATTCTATTCTAAAGGGGGTTTCAGCCGATGGCGGCCATGTTAGATAGTTTTTAAACATATGAGTATTTAAATGTTTGGCATTTATCAAGATGAGTCGCTCTATAGTTGAGGTGAGTTTGTCAGGCCGCCCGAGGGCCTTATCTATTCTATTCTAAAGGGGGTTTCAGCCGATGGCGGCCATGTTAGATAGTTTTTGGACATATGAGTATTTAAATGTTTGGCATTTATCAAGATGAGTCGCTCTATAGTTGAATGGAATAAACCTTTGGACAGCGCGCTGAAATGATTAAAGTGTATTATAAAACCGGCAGTTCTATTCGTCAAACGTTTCATGCGTTACGAGAAATGTATGGTCAACATAATCGTCATAAGGAGGACACTATTCGTCACATAGTGAAACAACTGGCTCGGTGATGGATCATCCACCTCCTACCCGTAATCGAAATGTGCGGAACACCGAGAATATCGAATTGGTGTCTAAAAGCGCAGTACTTTACCCGGTAGTACCACTGGGTTTTTTTTGTCCGTGGTCTTACCAGACAAATTTATTTATTTATTTAAAGGCACACAAAACAGAACACTCTCTAAACACACACTCAACACTCTCAACATAAACATGATAGGTAGGAACAAAATAATTTTGGAGTAGACAGTGTCCCTAAAAATGTGCACTCAGCTTGGAACAATTTTTGTTAACAAGCAGTTACCTAAAGTCTAATGGTAACAAATATAAATAACTAGCTGTACCCGCGGCTTCGCACGCGTGTTCTTTTCTTTAGGTTCAAAGTACCATAATGTGCTATTCCAGGACAAATATACCAACATTTGAACAAAATTTCTTCAGCCGTCAAAAATACTTTATCAATTGCTCGGCTTCTAACTCACCGGATTGAGATACCAATTACACCAGATTTAAATCAAACCCTAAGCTATCTAACAATGAAAACCACATCGCAATCGGTTCAGTAGTTTTTACGTGATGTGTGAACAAACAAACATACAGAAATAAAGAAAAGATTAACAAAAAAAAGTTCAATAACTTTCTTAAGCACCCAAGAGCATTTTTTCATTTGAATTCATTTAGTAGTTTGGGTGCGATGCGCGGTCAAGATACGGACAAACAGACAGACAAAATTAAAAAGTAAAACAGTTTGGGTTCAGCATCGAATATAGAGAACCATCCAAAAAATATTTTTATTACTTAATTATTAACATAACTTTGGACCCATATCCCACAGGAACCCTTTATTTTTTCGGAACCACAACAATGGAAATACACAACAACAATTGTGGAATACACAATGTATCCATAATTTTTACCTATCTTATAAACTATGTCTGTGCCAAGTTGCATCAACATCCGTCCAATAGTTTCAGCGTGCTAAGTGTTTTTTAAACAATTTTCCACCCCTATCCTGCATAAACTCCTGAATTTTGTCAAATGTCGTAGGACAGAAGTTTGAACTCAAATCGTATCAAATTTAATTTGAATTCATTAAGTATTTTCGGCGTGGTGCGCTGCTAAGGTACAGACAGACAGACGGACAGATAGACAGACAAAAATAAAAAGAATACAGTGTTAGCTTTAGTATTTAATATAGAACGGCCTCCAAAAAAAATTACATAATATATTCAATTTACAGAATTTTGGACATTATCTCGAAGGAACACAACAGGGATGGTAAGTATCCTATGTCCTACCTCAAAGTATGAACTCAAACCATACCAAATTTCATTTGAATTCATAGAGTATTTTCGGCGTTATGCATTTCCAAGGTACAGGCAGACAGATGGACAGACAGACAGAAAGACAAAAATAATAAATAAATAGTTTTGGCTTTAGTATTGAATATAGAACGGCCCCAAAAAAAATTTACAAAATATCTTTAATTTACAGAATTTACGACATTGTCCCGCAGGAACTCTTTATTTTTCGGGATAAAAAGTATCCTCAATTTTAACCCATCATATAAACTATGACTGTGCCAAGTTGCATCAAAATCCGTCCAGTAGTTTCAGAGTGGTAGTGTTTTTTGAAATAACTTTCAACACCAATCCTGCGGGAACGCTTTCATTTTTCGGGATTAAAAGTAGCCTATGTCCTACCTCGTAGTATGAACTCAAATCATACCAAGTTTCATTTAAATTCATTCGGTAGTTTCGGCGTGATGTCTAGCCAAGATACAGACAGACCGACAGACAGACAAAAATGAAAAAAATACAGTTTTGGCTTTAGTATCGAATCTAGAGTAAGGTCCAAAAAAAATTTCTAAATATCTTCAATGTACAGAATTGGACCCGTTACAGTTTTATTATAAGTATGGATATACTTGAAAATAGAAAATCATCAAATAAAATAAGAGTATTAATACTTTTCTAGCAACAAGCATTGCAGCGAGAGTTTGCGCTAAAATATGATCTAACAAATTGGTAGTACCACCGTAAATATATTTTTCCCGTGGTACTACTTATAAATTGTACATAATTTACCGCAGTTATAGAAATATATTCTTTGTTGGTTAAGTATATAACCAACCTCAGCCTGCGAAAAACATTTACAATCGCACTCGACGAAGGCTACTCGATAACTACTAAACACACATCAATAATAAAAGTTGTTAGAATGACAGCACAAATATTATAATATATTTCGTGACTTGCTATTATGTAAACGTCAATGTGATCTGTGCTGTGCTACATAGCTGCCAATTGCCTAGGACATTAGATTATCCGCGATCACAGATATCTATCTGTCTATCTAGCTTCTATTCTATCTATAACTTGCTGTGTTTTATTTCATTTATATGTAGCCCTTACTTGTTATTCCAGAACAAAATTACAAAGTACAATATACTACATTTTTTCAAAATTCATCCATCCGTGAAATAGTTCTTTATCGATTGCTCAGCATATCATCAGATTTAGATACCAAGTACCCCAGTTTTTAAGTCGAACCCTAAGCTATCCAACAGTGAAAACCGCGTCGCAATCGGTCCAGTAGTTATTACGTGATGCGCGAACAAACATTCAGACAGACAGACAGACACGATTTAAAAAAATGTTTTAGTCTTATTCAGTACTTAGCCAATTTTAAGTACAATAAACATTTTTTTGTATTATCCACTTGTACAGACTTGCTAGCACAGCTAGTATACAATACAATACACAGGTAACTGCTGCTGATAAACCTTTCATGAAGTTCGCTATAACTGGACAAATATTGTTCCAAGCTTACCGAAAACCAGTTGTAGTTTCAATGCAATCACATGATACCGCTACATTGTTTATTATTTTATACAGAAGCGGGTTCATACGAGTACAACTGCAGTATTCCTTAAGTGTTTAGTTAACCCCAGTACGAAGTCCATTGCGAGTGTGTCCCTCATCCTAGCGTACACACTAAAGAAATAATCAATCTGAACTATGCCAAAAAATAGTGATGAAATAGAGTTAAATACTGACCTAGATAAAATAATTAGAAACGTTATACAAAAGAAGTTATAGCTATAGTTTGGTGAGTACGCTGCATTGATATCATCCTAGCGTGTTCACTTCTCATACATGAAAACGGCTAACGCTACAACGATGGTTTATATCTCAAAACATAGTGATGAAATAGAGTTAAATAGTGACCTAGATAAAATAAATAGAAACGTTATACAAATGAAGTTATAGCTATAGTTTGGTGAGTTCGCTGGGGTGATATCATCCTAGCGTACTCACCTCACATACGTGAAAACGGCTAACGCTGCAACGATGGTTTACGCGTATATCTCAATAATAGCTCCTATACCTTCGCTCCCACTCGCCCCGGTCTGCCCGGGCGGGAAACTGTTCTCGCTCGGAGACAGAGGCTTGTCCCGGGCGGGATTACGTCACTAAACGGCCTACACTAGTAACTACTACTGACTACTAGTGACCTAGTCACCCTCAAACCTTTAAGTTTTTTTTTTTAAGTTGAAAGCACTAATAAAATACAGAATTAGACTAGCTTTTGCCCACGACTCCATCCGCGTTATTCGTGGTAATTTCGAAAAGCCGGGCTTATTGCTTGTTTACATCATAAAGAGAAAAACTGTGTAAAATTTCTACTTTCTAGGTCTATGAGTTTTGGAGTCAGTAAGTTGTAAAATTATAATATTATATTGATTTGGGCTACACCTAATCCTAATCCTTTAGTTTAGCCTAA
The DNA here is from genome assembly GCA_946251855.1 of Alsophila aescularia. NCBI lineage: Eukaryota > Metazoa > Arthropoda > Insecta > Lepidoptera > Geometridae > Alsophila > Alsophila aescularia. The sequence continues at coordinate 105,536,875 of OX276373.1, forward strand.
AAATAAAATAACTAGAACAACTTTACAAAAAATACATCAAAATATCTCGGAACCGGTTCATGGGTACTGAGTTATTTGGAATCTGGAACAATAACGAATAACCCTGCATAGAGACTATTTACAACTTAAGGCGGGGTCAGTCCCGAAATCAGCAAAAAGACGAATAGCAAAACGTCAAGAACGACGTAATGAAACAACTTTATGCGAACCAAAAAATACTGTGGATAGAAAAGTATACTGCCTAAAAAACAGAACAGGACTTTCTGAAATGGCATAGTATCCTTGAAAAAATAAACACGAACTTCCACATAGAAATAACTTTTTTTTTACTATTTGGCTACCCTACTTTTTTACTATTTGGCTACCCTACTTTTTTACTATTTGGCTACCCTACTTTTTTACTATTTGGCTACCCTACTTTTTTACTATTTGGCTACCCTACTTTTTTATTATTTGGCTACCCTACTAAACTAAACAAATAACCGAACACTTTTTTAATTGAGTTTTATATGTAGAAAATCACAAAAATTATCTAAAATTGACTCCCAAGCTGCATCATTTCTCCCGCTCACACTGCACCTGGACGAGCAGGACAAACATTTGAGAGCGTAATCCACCTTAATTAGTTTTATATAATTGTGTTAGTGACTAAAAAACATAAAATAATCCATACTAATATATAAAAGTGAAACGTTGTGTGTTTTTTTGTTTGGGGAGCTTTCACACGATAACAGCTAGACGGATTTTGAATAAAACATTGGATCATTTTTATCCCGAAAAATTGAAAGTTTCCACGGAAAAACTGGAAAATGTAGATTACTCACTGTAAGGAACGGTTGCCATGGAAACGAAATAACAAGTCTATCAAAAAACATCAAGTGCATTGGTGCTATACCTACTTTTGCATTGGTTTTTAATATATTAGAAGAAAATAGGATGCTTTTTTCGCGATGAACACACGTTTTCATGATGTCAGTCCGCGCGGACGAAGTCACGGGCGGGTAAGCTAGTAATTAATAATACCTAATTAGGTATTTATTAAATCCTACATAGTCATTAGTCATTAGTTATTAGTTTGGTGCTCTCTTGGTTTTATTATAACCAAGAACTTTTAATTATAAAAAAACAAATAGTATCATATCAACGAAATGTTTAAGATAAAAAAGTGTCCTACGTAAATCATCATCATCATCATCATGTCAGCCTTTAGAAGTCCACTGCTGAACATAGGCCTCCCCCAAAGAGAGCCATGACGAGCGATCTTGTGCCACCTCCATCCACCGACTTCCTGCGATGGCTACAATGTCGTCGGTCCATTGTGTGGCCCCCCACACTTCGCTTGCTTGTTCGTGGTCGCCATTCGAGAACCTTTATTTCCCAACAGTTGTCAGTTCTGCGAACTATATGGCCTGCCCATTGCCACTTCAACTTGCAAACTCTGAGAGCTATGTCGGTAACCTTCGTTCTTCTACGGATTTCCTCATTTCAGATTCTATCACGTAGTGAAAAACCGAGCATAGCTTTCTCCAATGCATGCTGCGCAACTCTGAGCTTGTTATGAGACCAATAGTTAACGACCACGTCTCATACAAATATATAAAAGTGAAACGTTGTCTGTTTGTTTAGGGAGCTTTCAGCCTTTCATGCGATAACGGCTGGACGGATTTTGATGAAATTTAGAATGAAGATAGCTTATACCCTGGAATTAAACATAGGATACTTTTTATCCCAGATTTAATTGTAAGTTTCTACGAGGAAACTGGAAAATGTTGATTACTCACTGTAAGGAACGATTGCCATCACAGAATGGTCTGTGGTTGCCATGGAAACGAAATAACAAGTCTGTCAAAGAACGTCAAGAGAGTTTGGTGCTATACCTACTTTTGCATTGGCTTTTAATACCCTAGAAGACAATTGGATGATTTTTTTCACGATAAACATTAGTCCGCGAGGACGAAGTCGCGGGGGGAAAACTATTTATATATATATATACATAATGTCCAAAATCCGTGAATGCAGTTCATAATATCTCAAAAGTTATGGATGGTCTCTTAGGAACGTTCTTCCTTCCTGTAACTATAACGAATAAGGTACCTGCCCTCACTGTCCCGTCTCAAAAATCCAACCTGTATATCAACAATTGAATGCATGTATTTTTATTAAATAGCATTCTCCAAAATAATATTTAGGTGCTGTAGTATCGCCCTTTGTAGTTCGCTCCTTGTTGTACTTTTATCATCCGGACGGCCAAGGAGTGGAATTCTCTGCCTGCGTTTATGCTTCCAGATACGTTTAATTTGAGAGTCATAAAGACGAGAGTGAATAAATGTATCTTCTAGGCAAGCGGGATTCATCGTCGTCCTCATCACCGCCTAACATCAGGTGAAATAGCGGTCAAACGCGAGACAATTTATCATAAAAATGTATGAAATCAAAGCTGTTTATTGACATGAGTCCCAAGAGGCAGTCATAATTGTCTTATTTATTCCACCGGAAAACCAATAAGCCAAGGTGTGCATGACTGTACTTGACCAAAAAAGAATATGTGGAAGTTTCATCGTGTTTTAGCCACCACGGAGCCGGAATCCCACAGTGCCACCGTTGAATCTTCCCAGACCGTCAGCAAACACGTTACAATATCTGGAACTGAATTCATGTAGGTTAAATTTCACATCTTTATTTGCCATCTGATTACAATCAGCTATTGGGAAACTAAAGTTCAGTTCCTTCAACCACTGCCTTCCCATCAAACTAGTTTTTCCTTTTTCTACAACATATAATTCAAGCTGTTTACTCACATTGTTAAAATTTACTGAAACTAACATTTTCCCTTTGGGTACCACTAATTCACCTGTATAATATTTTAAGGTTAAGTTAGTTTTTTCTAATGAACAATTTGTGAATAATTTGTTGAAACAATCACTGCTAATACATGAGATGACAGATCCTGTGTCGATCTCCATGGGTAACATAACATTATTGACCTTAACATCAACTCTATATGGTCCATATTGCTGCAAAGTATTGATTATCAATGAAAAGTTATTTACCTCATCACTGCTGCTGCTACCGTCTTCATACAAGACCTTATCTTCTATATTGTGCACAGCTACACCACCACTGCCCCAATTAGGGCAAATCTTCCTCAAATGGCCCTGCTGATTACAAGCTCTGCATACATATGACTTGAATCTGCAAAAATTCGCTTCATGACGGCCACCACACACTCTACATACAGTAGAACTTATTGGCATCATTTTCTGGCCCTTTTTTACATTCCAACTAGCTCCAACATTCCTTCTAAATGCAGCTTCTCTGCGAGTCTTGCTTACAGTCGCTCCGTTAGCGATTTTATACACTTGAGTAGCTCTGGTATCGCCCCTTCTGCTTTCCACGAAAGCAGCATCTAGTTCTGCCGCCTCTATCGTGATCGCTAATTTGAAAGCAGATTCCAGTGTCAGATTTTCTTCGGCAAACAACCTCTGACGGATACTGTCGCTCACTAAACCGCACACAAACTGATCGCGTATATTTTCTTGTATACCATCCGCACTGAATTTGCAGTGTTTAGTCATCTTTTTTAGCTCTGCAATATATTCCGCCACCTTCTCTCCCGTAGATTGGATCCGTTGCCTAAACTTGAATCTTTCCGCTAGTTCACTGGGTTAAGGTTGTAAGTGATTACTCATGATTTCCACGATCTCATCATAGGTCTTGCTTGCGGGCTTCGTCGGAGTACACAAGTTGACCATTAACTCTTACGCGTCGCTTCCGACGACCGTAATTAAAGTGGCCACTTTCACCGCCGCTTTCACGTCGTTTGCAATACAATATTGTTCCAGGCGATCTACGTACAGCGCCCAATTGTCCTTTCCCAACTCGACTGTCCCACCTTGCCGACCGACATCTTGTTTTCGGTCAAACCAACTGCGTGGCGTGGCTGGTGTCTCGTCTTGTCGAAATTTTTTTTTTTTACGACACTACTCACGCGCCATACGCCGATTCTTGCTTTTTTTTTCACGCGTTGTTTATTTTCCTCGTCGCCAGACTGAAGTATACCTGGATAATCTAGATTCTAATCAGGATTCGAAACCGCGACCGTTTGGTTTCGTACCTAGGGTCTCTAGCCACTAGCTAGACCAACCAGTCGTCGAAGTTATTAGCTATAGTTTGGTAAGTACGCTGGAGTGATATCATCTTAGCGTGCTCACTTCTCGCACGTGAAAACGACTAACGCTACTAACGATGGTTTATATCTCAAAAAATAGTGGTGAAATAGTGATAACGCTTATAACAAATCTCAATAATATTATTTCAAAAAATCAAAGTGATAGGGTCGATTGGCGAGTACGCTGGGGGTATATCTCAAAATTGGCTGTGAATTTCAATTTGATATTGGTCTCAAAAAAATGTTATGAAATAGTGATGGAAAATGGTATAAACATCAACTTGCTTAGAGTGATGTACAGCCCAAGTTTCTGTGAGTCCGCCCCCTCGCCTACTCGTTACGAGAGCCAGATGATACATGACGGCATAATTACACCGGTGAGCACGTCGGACTGGGCTACCCTTATTGTGCCTGTTATGAAAAAGGACGGCAGCATTCGGGTATGTGCTGATTTCAAAGTAACATTGAACAAATGCATAGAAGTGGATCGTTTCCCATTACCTAGGGTAGAAGACTTGTTAGTAAAGCTACAAGGTGGAGAAAAGTATTCCAAAATTGATCTTTCTCAAGCGTATTTTCAATTTGAACTAGATGAATCAAAAAAATATGCTGTAATTAATACGCATAAGGGTCTATTTCAATACAACAGACTGATATTTGGATTAGCATCAAGTCCAGGCATTTTTCAAAGGAAATTAGAGCAACTATTTGGAGGTATGCCTTATGTAGGTATATTTTTAGACGATGTGATTATTTCAGGGTTAAATGCTCAATCCCATATAGAAACTCTTCATGAAGTTTTCTCTAGACTGCAAAAGTATACGTAAAGAGAAATGTACTTTTTTTGCTGACTCTGTGACTTACCTGGGCCTTGTTATCAGTAAAAAAGGAGTGCATACTTGCCCAGAGAAAGTTATGGCTATTAAGCAGGTGCCTGCTCCCAGTAATGTGTCCGAGCTGCGTTCTTTCCTGGGGTTGGTTATGTATTATGCTAAATTTGTACCAAATATTAGCACTCTTCTAGCACCCTTGTATAATTTATTGCGGAAAGGAGTTGGGTTTGAGTGGGATGATCATTGCGCAGCATCATTTGATGGTGTTAAAAAACTACTGATGTCTAGTAAAATCTTGGCACACTATGCACCTGATATGCCTGTTGTGTTAACAACAGATGCCAGTAGCGTAGGGGTAGGTGCCGTCATATCCCACTTGACATCTGAAGGTGAGAGACCCATTGCTTACGCATCAAGAGTGTTAAATAGTGCTGAAAGATCATACTCTCAGATAGACCGAGAATCATTGGCTATTGTGTTTGGCATAAGGAAATTTCACCAATATTTATATGGTAGGAAATTCAAGTTGAGGGCAGATCACAAACCATTAGTCAGTATATTTGGGGACAAGATGGGTATACCTATCATGGCAGCATGTAGACTTCAAAGATGGGCCGTATTGCTTTCTGGGTATCATTATGATATAGAATATGTGCGAAGTGAACAAAATTCAGCAGATGCTTTGTCCCGTTTACCAATTGGACAGGCAAAGAAAGAGAGCAAGGAACATACATATATGAATTTCATACAAAACTATCTATCAATCACTAGGAAAACTGTATGTGAAGAGCAGGGCAAAGATGATATCTTAAAGAAGGTTGTATTTTATTTGCAAACTGGTTGGCCTGCTAACTGTTCCGAGGAATTAAAGGCATATTTCATTAGAAAAAACGAGTTATACTTAGATCGGGGGTGCATAGTGTGGGGTTATAGGGTGGTTATTCCGAGTAGTTTGAAATCTTATTTACTCAAAGAGCTACATAATATAGGCCACCAAGGCATGGTGAAAATGAAAAGTATGGCACGGAGTTTCATGTGGTAGCCAGGTATAGATGCTGAGGTTGAGAATGCTTGCCGGAATTGTGGCACCTGTGTAGCAGAGTGCGGCGCCGCCTCGTGCGCCTCCGCAGCCATGGCCATATGAACCTGCACCATGGTCGCGAGTCCACGTGGACTTTTTAGGTCCGTTGAATGGTAATATGTTTTTGATTCTAATTGATTCCACAAGTAAATGGTTGGAGATATTTCGAATGTCTAGAACGACAGCCAATGCTGTAATTAAGGTTTTAAGGGAAGTCTTTGCACGGTTTGGCCTACCCCGGGAAATTGTATCCGATAATGGACCGCCCTATTCCAGTTTAGAATATGCCAATAATGGAATAAAAGTCACTTTTGCAGCGGCTTATCATCCGTCGTCAAATGGAGCAGCTGAAAGCGCTGTAAAACTTTGTAAGCGTGCAATTAAAAAGTCTTTACGTGATCGGGTCGATTTGGATGCAGCTTTACAAACCTATTTAATGGCGCATAGAAACACTAGTCACCGCACAACAGGCATTTCACCTGCGATGCTGTTGCAACGCAGAAACTTACGATCTAGGTTGGACTTACTCAAGGAGGACAGGCAGGTTGAAGAGCGAGTTTTTAGAGCTCAACGTAAGCAAATAGAATATGCCGGAGGTACTTTTAGAGAATTTAAAGTTGGAGACCCTGTATGGGCTAGAATTTATAGAGGAGAGAAGAAATGGTTAGAAGGCCGGGTGACTGCAAAGGTAGGGTCTCGAAATTATATCGTAGGTACGGGAAACGGTCCACCACTGAAAAGACATATTGACCAAATCAAGGGTAGGTGCAAACATGCACATTGCCTAGTCCTAGTCCGATAGTGTTGGCTGACGGTTATGAGTCTTGTGAAGAAGTTCCACCGGTTCTAGAGAAGCTTTCTCCTGAAACTGACGATGGGGATGGGGTGGACACACGAGAAGGGATAAGTGTGTTGCCACAAGATGCGGAGGGTGCAGTGACACCGAGGCATCTTCTCAGACCGACACTGCGGAACAGAGACATGATTCGACCACCTAGACGGTTGGGTTATGAGTTTAACTAATTATGAAAAACTAGGTATATGTACTTAAAATATTATAAAGGTTTATAGTTGACCCCTGGTGTATGTATGACCTAGACTAGTAGGCCTAGTATATTCTTATTACTGTTATTTGTTGAAACTATTATGTCTGTAATAAGTCAGTAGTAGCAGAGGTATTATCATGTAAGTATATTATTGTATTCCTCCTTGCATTCTCATATAACATGTTGTCAGTTGCAAAATATAATATACCTTGCTACCTAGCTTATAATAAGTGTGAGGGTGTGACATATGCATGTAAATGTCAGTGTCAATTGGATTGTCAAGCGCTCTTCTCAATATATGGCTTCTCGGAAATGGCTGCGTGTTTTATTCTACGATCCAGAATCTAGATTATCCAGGTATACTTCGCATAGCTTCATTAGCCGCTCATACTTGAGATGGCTAAGTTAGGAGACACGATGAGTTAAGTTTGGTGCTAATTAGACACGTGGTTGAGCTCAGCTTAACTTGCGAGATTGTGCCATAATTTAATTGATTCTGAAGGACGCTGCCAGGTTACTACCAATGAAAGTACAAAGGACGCCTAGTCCAATAGCTTGGTCGATGGCTAAAATAATAATGCGTTTGAGTAAAAATTAATTTGTCTGTTTAGAAAGCAAGGAATGAAAGGATTGACACGAGCAAACCATGTCCTGTCCATTGTTAAATTAAAATTGAACTGAAAATGTACAGGAGTTGTTCAATGTTTAATTTTAATTCCAACCAGATGCCAAATACTTTATGCGAAACGTTTCGCTGATGTGGACCGTAATGCAATAATGTGATATTTAATTTTAGACGAAGACTTAAGGGCGTCACAGACGATTTAGATACTATAATATTTGATGTTACGATATCTGCATATAAAATATTATAGCATCTTAGTGTATCACACACGGCTAAGATACGATAATATATTGAAATTATTCATTCGCTCGGAGGCCGCTCTAGGTGCCACACGTATTTCTTCACTGCTTTCTATATACAGAATGTTAAAATATGAGTAATACGGTTTCACTATTAGATTTATTAGATAGCTCATTAGACGACGATTCAGATTTTGAATTTGGTATGCAAATTGCATTAGCGCACTGTAAAATGTGATCAATTTGGATAGAAAATCACATTAAATTTAGAAAAAGCCGCGGTGAATTTAATCTTTACGCAGATGTTTGTACAAAAAAATATCAAACTTATAAGTCGAAGGAAACTTTTCTCGAAATTCATAATTTTATTAAGGAAGATTTAGTGAAACAAAATACGAACATGCGCGAGAGTATTTGTACAGAACAACGACTTGCAGTATGCTAAGAACCATCTCGTTTACCTCAGCTTTCAAACAAAAAAACCACAGCTAAATAGGTCAATTTGTTTGGAAGCTACGATTTTCACCCCCTTTTCTTTCTCAACTGCCCCCTTCCACTCCGCATATATCTAAGAACCATTTCGATCATATCAGCTTTCGAACAGAAAAAACCGCATCAAAATTGGTTCATTCGTTTGGGAGCTACGATGCCATACACACACACACACACCAACTTACAAATACACACACATACACAGTGATACACACCCTAAACTTATAACACCTGTCTCTTTGTTCAGGGGTTAAAAAAACCGTCACGAATACAAAACAGAGCAACCTGTAGAGCATATTACGATATATTTTGTATCTTAAGATAGTATTTTAATATATATTTTGTATCTTTTACGATATATTTCGTATCTTAAGATGACATCTTTTCAAAAATTCCATATCGCTCGATATCTTAAGATACTGAAAGATGCAAATATATATTATCTTCGCCGTTTGTGATGGTTCATATAAATTGTATGGCGAGCGATATTTTATCTTATAAAATATTATAGTATCTTAGTCGTCTGTGACGCGCTTTATTAGTTCAAAATGCTACGTATATGGCGAGAGTTTATTTCAAGTTTCAGCAGAGACACTGCGGTGTGGGTGCTCAAGAGACGGGGCAATCACATTACTTTGCAGACATAAGGAACAGGCACGCTCCGCAAACTCTACAATACTGTCCTCCGTAATATTCTAGATGCTGTGGCTCTATTGTTTCTAGGGCAAACGTTATCTTCTTACAAAAGAGAAAAATGTATAACGATAGACAAAGTTCAGACATGCCTCTTTGGTATATTTTAAGATTCGTGGAATAAAGAACTACCTGCATTGCCTAGTCTAATTCAAGTACTGGTAGAAACACAGAACCTGTGGGTGAATCTATCCAACAGTGAAAACCGCATCACAATCGGTCGGATCAAATATTGCTTTATAATAAGTATAGATTACCTACGCAAGTTTGTTTTTTTAACATTCTTGTTATTATTTTCAAAATTCAGTGAGGTTATTACGGTAATGTGGTATTCAGTGAGGTTATTACGGTAATGTGGTATTCAGTGAGGTTATTACGGTAATGTGGTATTCCAAAGTGTCTTGATAGAAGTTTGAAGATTCTTCGAACATCTGAACTAAATGCGTGGAAGTTCCGCTGGATCTAATTGAACCGTTATTCTTTTGACCTTATCTTCTGACAACAGCTCAATCTACTAAGGTAAGAAATACCGTGCTTTCAATTTAATGAACCTTTATTCCCGGCTTATCCGTTATATTAAGACTAAAGTTATTATTTTAACATTAAATTATATTCTCAAAATGAGTTATTTGGCGGGGTAAAATTTATGTGAGAGGTTTTAGAGTTTAGATGATATTCGCTTTCGTGCCCGCCTGTTTTGTTTTATTATGACATATTTAACCATTCGTTAAGTCAGTTACTAAACGGATATTGATCAATATCGCAAAAATATCGTGATGAAGCAAAGTGAAGGCGGAACGAGTACAAAAAAAGGGTTGAGTAAGGACGCGGAAATTCGTCTTTCCATACAAACGCAGTTTCATTTTCGTCAAAACTTCCAATGGATCGAAACATGTTTAAACTCATTTTAGTTGGGAGTCTCAATTAGAACAAGTTAAATGATTATAAAAATACAAAAACCCCGACTGTGAACACAAATCACACTATCTATACTTATAATAAATCAATATGTACTAAAAAGTCTGTACAAAGGAGATAATTAAAAAATGTATGGTCTAGGTCTAGGGTACTTAAAATAAGCTAATGAACAAGAATGTAACATAAAAAAAGAAGTGACTGTCTGTCTTTATGTCTGTATGTTTGTTACGTAAAAACTACTGAACCAATCGCGATGCGGTTTTCCCTGTTGGATAGCTTAGGGTTTGACTTAATACTGGTGTACTTGGTGACTCTAACCGATGAATAGAAGCCGAGCAATCGATAAAAACTATTTGACTGCCGAAGAAATTTTGATCAAATGTTGGTTTATTGGTATTTTAGGTCTTGGAATAACATAATTATGGAGTACTTTTATGTATGGGTATGTTTGCAAATTCTTCACGCTTAAAACGGATTTGAATGAAATTTGGCATTGAGGTGGCTTTTATACCCTTGATTAACATATATTATGCTACTTTTTATCCCGGAAAACGCACGGTTCCGGAGGGACGCGGGTGAAACCGCGGGGCGCAGCTAGTATTTATAAAAACTTAATATTCCTCTTTTTTATATAATAGTTGCAATTGCAAGAATAGACTATTTATAGTATTTACTATTTACATTAACATGAATAAACTAAAATTGAAAATGTTGTAAGAAGCTTCAAAGACAATAATTGCTACTGTTTAGATATAAGAATAATAAATATAATATTTTTAACTGGTCTCTTTATTATGACCTTCATTTTGGTATCTCACTCCTACGAATAAATATTAAGTCAGGAACTCTAATTCAGAACAAATGCCACATTAAAAGTGCCCCTACTTCAAACCAAAACGACGTAAGATTCAAAGTACGAATCACTTCCGAGGTTACAAATAGACATGCTTGGTGATTGGTTTAAATTCAGAACGAAAGCAGGGATTGGTTCACGCGCGTGCTGCAATGTCTGCTATGACAGCTGAGTCATAGCGACGTGGACGATGTTATGCAATAAGTGGACCGGACCAAGTCAGTAATAAAACAATATTATTGTACAATGTTTTTCTTTGGCTCACTTTTTACAATTCATTGAATTCTTTGTCCCGCGAAATATAATGAATTTATTAAGTTTCTGTAGAGACATTAAAAGAGAATCTTTCTTCACAATGTAGTGAAGACGGATTCTGAGAAACTTAAAACGGAATGTCCTCCAATGGTATGGCTGTTGCCTGTGAATTTAGAGCTGAGGTTCAAGTTCAGTAAATTATTTTTATATATTTCCATAAACTGTCAGGCGTTTGGGTTATTGTTGCAACGGCCGTGGTTGCGGATCACTCCAAAAACAACTCAATATGATCTTGGCTTAATATGGTCAAATAAATTTCTATATTTGTACCTCTACTAGCCGTGCAAAAAGTAATTTAAAACTTGAAATACATATGAGGAGTCCTAGAAGTCCAGTTTTGGACTGAGTTTTGGTCACTGGTTTCAAGGAGTTAGTATATACTGTTACTCTTTGTCCATTTACTGTTCGAGTTTTTTTTTTGACTGCACATTGATTTAGAGACCTTTAATATATTTTTCGCTTTGATCCAAAACGTCATGTAGTTTTTCTTTTTCTACCATTGAAAAAGGGTGTTTAAACCCGTGTCCAGAAAGTGGTCTTGAATTTAGTATGTCGAAAAGGTTGTTAAACGTTTCTAAAAAGCTAACAGTTGCATCTTTTTCTTGAAAAACAGGCATGTTTAACTGTTGCGAACGAAACTTAATCGCATCAGCTACACTTTGACTTAAGGTTTGAATCGCTAGTTTCACGTTCATGATATTATTTCGGAAGTCTATATGCCGATTTGACAACTTATTCCCAAAATGCAATCCAATGATATCTTGAACATTTTTCAGTTTCTGCAAATGTCCCAAAAAAAAGCCCACTCATATTTTTTCTTGTTTTTATCTACCAGTGTCTTTTTTGCCTCTAATGTGTTACGCACAAGTTTCACCATATGAAATGGATCCGGTAGATGGGTGGTCAATAAACGATTTTAAATTGTTTGTGTCTTCAAAATTGCAACCCAACAAACTACCAAACTATGAACTGTTTTGTTATTACCATGAGTCGAAAAAGCCGAACCTATATTACATACCAACTGTAATCGTTAATTATTGTTTATTTTCTCATTTTGTTTAGTATCTCCTAAATATGTTGACGTTTCTTCGGTATGAATAATCTGCGTGAAAAAATAACAGCTTAATTTTAAAATTTCATCGAGAAGAAAAAAACTTTAGTGCAAAAATTGACTGACTTCATTTTGCATAGTATTGACCATCTCGGTTTGATAATGTATTTGAACGCCTTTGAATATAATTATAATTTTGCAATTATTTCTAGTGAAAAGTGATCCCTGGACATTTTAATCTTGTATGGCTCCTGCACCACTTCACAACACATGCTGGCATGATGATTCACAGCTGTAGTTCACAATGATAAAATTAAAACGTACGCGAAGATATGACGTGTGCTCGCTTGCATGAAACATGTCCGACTGATGACGCGCTGGACACGACTTTTAAGCCCCACCTACTTGGGCACGACTTTTGTTGGGTCATTTTATTAACGCTGTTACGGTTCCTGACTTATTATTTATTCGTAGTCTCACTCGATAAGTTTTGGCCCGTCGGAAATACAATATGGCAGCTGTGAGCCGCCATTATACTTTTCTTGACACTTCACATATCCTATAGCACTCTCATGATCAAGACGAATACAATGATACTTCATTTATCTAAATCCATCAAGCCGTTTAAGAAACGTACAAACATACAAACAACCCAAACACATAACCCTCTGTGCAGTCGGGAAATGGTCAACTAATAATAATAATCATCCTTCAATCAAGGGAGCTCAGGGTAAGCTAGTACTTACCCGAGCAGTGCGGTCTCTTCCATGTTCATGGTGGGCATCTTACTCGTACTTGGCACTGGCTCCTGGAGCTGTCTGAAAATGTGGCGGGTGTTGTAGCGAATCAATGAGGTGCCGTGTCATGTATAGTGGACCAGGGTCGGTTCAATGGGAGTACGCTAAGTGCACTTTGCAAAGCCCTGCTAACCTTTGTGGCACATCTAATAACAAGTGGACAACAACAAGAAACATCGCGGCCACTGATTGATAAATAATAAATCACTAGAGGACTTCAATATAAACAAAAAACTGTTAAAGTGTTGCGATTCTGATATATTGGAGCTCAAAGATAGCATAGTAATACGCTTCTTGGTGGTCGGGCTTCTTTTCCGCAACTAGGCCGATCATCGGCCCTTTTTGCGTGAAACGGGCGACGACAGCTAATTCAGTCACCCGAATAGTAATACGCTATCCTACTATCAATACATAATAAAAACAAAGTCGCTTTCCGCCGTCTGTCTGTAATGCTTCATCTTTTAAAGTTTATTTTTTACGCAAGTTTTATATAATATATTATGCTGTTTTATATAGACAAAATTCATGGTTTTGCGCAGATCTCCAATTCTTTTCAAAAATAAAAGTAGCCAACGTTATTTCTTATAATATCAGCTATCGCCAGTGAGTCAAAAATTGGTCCAGCCATTTCGAAGATTTTTAATATTATGGATATGGATAATACAAGCAAACGAGACCTGAACGTTGCGAGGGAGGAGGCGGAGAGTGAAGTGAGCCGCTGATCCCCAAAGTGGAGTGAAGGTCAATTGTGCGAGAACTACATATTTCACCTCCTTTTTTTTTTTAATTTACACCTGTGCGAAGACGGGCGGGTCGCTAGTAATATTATAAATGCGAAAGTGAGTTTGTTTGTTTGTTCGTTACGCTTTCACGCCTTAACTACTGAACCGATCATCATGAAATTTTGCAAACACGGTGTTAGGGTATAGAAAAGGACATAGGATACCTTTCATACCGATTAAGGAAAAATATAAATGAAAAAATCTAAATTGTTAATTTTGTGTGAGAAATTGTCAAAGTGATATGGTGTAAATGTGACAGGGTGTTAAAGTGACAGGTGTCACTGAATTGTGACAAAGTTACAGTGTCAAAGTAGTAACAGATGTCAAACTAGGGCACACCAAGGAAGGATTTTTTGAAATATCATTCCTTAAGGGGGTGACGAGGGTGGCAAAGATAGCATGCGAGCAAAGCTGCGGGCCCAGCTAGTATAAGTATAAAATATATAAGTCCTCTGTCGATATATATTTTTACTTGAAGGTATGCCAGGCTACAAAGTAAAAAGTAAGGTCCTCCCCTTTAAACAAAATAAACAACCAGTTTCTCATGACTGAAAGTAGCTAACTTCATAGTCGGTATGTATATCAAACTGCTTGAAGCAAGTTTGTACAAGCGAGTCATCAGTACAAGTTAAAACCATTTTATAGATTTTTGTAAATTTAAACTGAACATAAAGCAAATGGAGGGTAGGAACATAAGTTACTTCTTAGTAAGTTCACTCATGTGCAGCGATCTGTCTGTCACAGTCCTAATGAACAGAATGAACACAGCCCCTGAAGAGTGAAGATGTGAAAAGCAAAAGAAGGAATTCAGGCGTGTGTGCAGGGCACAACTTTATTGTCATTTGCAATCGCAGCGCGGCAGAGCTGTGGTTGCTGTATTCTGCTTTGCTTTTCGTTGTGTATGTGTAAGTTGTATGTTGTAAGTTGTTGTAAGTTGTTGTGTTATAGTCTAACGATGTTCAACCAGCAAAGAACATGAGGTCCATGGTGTAGGAAAATCATAAAACTGAGCCATTTCCATTTGTTTGTGTTATGATACTAATTTACAGATTTTTATTGTTAATTGTATAATTATATATGAATAAGTATTGAAAAATTACAGTAATCTATCAAATAACAAAAGTTGTAGTATGAAATTCTTGCTACGAACAAGTAATGAATACAAAAATTAAAAAACTGAACCAATTTTGATGAAATTTACCACTGAACCTCACTGGAGAAAAAAAGGATCATCTAAATCGGTTCAGTAATTTGGAATGTATGAGTTTTGTGTATGTTAAAAATAGAATAGAGAACCTACTCTTTTAAGAATTGCAATAAAAAAGTGCATTATTTTTTATCTTCATCTTCCTATGATTTCTGTTAAAAACAAACAAACCAGTTCTTTTAAAAAAAAATAACTCAAAAAGGTGCTTGTCAGAAATAAGTCAAATATTAATTAACCAAGACTGGGAAGAAAGTGAAATTAATGAAACTTATGATTTGAGTATAACAATACTCAAATCATAACTTTTGACTTATTCCTAAACTTTGTCTTAATAACACTACATAATACTTTACTACTAAAATTGACTACAATATTTTGTGATACTTACTAACTACAATTTATGTACCTAAGTTCTGCAAGTTATAACAATTACATACCACTGACAGGCACTTATGTAATACACCTTACTGTTTTACCCTAGAACCTATGAAGTGCTCATGGAGTTCAAATACTTATTAGCTGTTAATATAACTAAATGCAAAGGTGTTACCCATTACATACCCAGAATCTACTAATAAACACAACGGACTGTTCACAAAGGTTTGCTCATAGGCTCAACTCACTGGAGAAAATGTAGGTAAACAATTCTTATTTTAGAACCCCAATAGAAGTACATACACTCTCCTTATTCTCTTTGTGTTTTTTAAGGCAGCAACCCCTCTGTGCAAATTTAGGGACTTGAATAACCCCTTCATTTGCAACTCTCTCCATAACTAAACAAAAGTAACTAATTGATGATTGATATCATATAACTGTAACTTATTAAACAAACGAAAAGTAGATCACTTGCATTTCCAATGTTTCATCTACTTTCGAACTACAAAACTTTCGTGGTATGTTTAAAAAGTGTTATGGTTACGAAAAACTAAGTTAAAGCTTCTTGAGGCTGAGCTGAGGTGATATTTCTAGTGTTCGTTAATTTAATTAGGAAGTTCGCGCTGCTCACCTGATATGCAAAATGATGGTAAGTGGAAGCGAGAAGTCGCGAGAACGGTTGTGAAGGAAGGCGAGCGCGGACGGGCGGCCTCTGGCACTAAACTCACGGAGTGCCGGTTCGCAGCGAAAGACGGACGATCGGCGTTGGAACTTCTACGCTAGCGCCGGAAACTATTTTTTTCTCCAGAGCGCATGCGTAGCTGAACTTACTAAATCCGGGAAGCGGGAACTTCTTCATACAGAGTGGACTCGCATCTCTTCTCAACGTTTTCAATGTTTGGAAAAGTAAGATGATTTAGATCACAATAATTATATTATATTTTAAACTTACAAAGACCAGAAATCTCTCAAATTTTTTAATAATCTAGTAGCGAGCCTCTCCTTTCACTTTAATATAATTAAATAAATGTTTGAAGGTAAACCATTCATAATCTTCAAGATTTAAATTTAATTAATTTATTGCAATCTGCAAATTTTAAATGCAAAACAAAATAAACTTTTTGATATTGACGAAAGTAAGATATCTTTTCTGACAGTGACAATGACATCTTACCCTGCGTTCGAGATGATGAGATGGCGTAGTGGCCAGTTTCGAAATATACATTTTTTGCAACTTTTACACTACCGATCCTTTCCAAACTGAATGAAAAACGACCCTAACTTTCACGGAATAAAGTCGATTTTCCTATGTTAACATGTCATCGAAACTTGCAAAACGAACGGTGATCAAAAACGTTCAGAACGCTAATTTCGCCCACAAATGGCCAAAGGTTATTTATCGTTTTTAACAGTTATTTTCGCCAATTGTAGTAAAACGAACGCCCCCCTTATAGAGATCGACCGATAAATAGGGCGTTCGTTTTGAATCATATGGCAAAAAGAACAGATAAGATGTAATGTTTTGATCACCGTTCATTTTGCTTAAAAAATACATTCTTCTTCTTTTTTTTATTGGATGGCTTCTGCGGAGGCACTGGCCTACTAGCAATTTCGCCAATGTCAAGTGTATTATAGTTTAAAGTAATGTCACTTCACAGTCAATTATTGTCAAAGTCACGAATCAGTAAAATGGTGGACATTTACTGAAACTTCCGAGGGAGATTTGGAAAAATCACAAAATGCCATTTATTTCTGCGTTTGATTCTTTTGCCCGCACTCGTGCACGTTAACGAACACCTAATGGTTAATATTCCACCAATATTACACATTAACACTCGAAGATACACAAGATTGAGAATAAAATCTAACTCTACATCACAACATTTTGTTTTTTTTTTTCAAAAAACCCTAAAAAATATATTAAGTACATTAATGCCAATTTACGTCATAAGGAATAGGGTCCTTTCTCGTTCAATCGTCAGTGGCAAAATATGCAAAAGTGTTAAAAATGTACCTACATTTCGAAACTGCCCAAAACGCCCTCATACCAATATCATCATCATCATCATCAAATGCTAACACGTAGACAGAGAAGATGGCTAATTCTCATCGCCACGATTCTCATCGTCGCCTTCGTGGCAAATTTTATTTATTGCATTTTGAATTATTTTTGTAAAATACTTATAGCGCTTGATAAGACGAATAAATTCATATATAAATTAATCAAATCATTAAGTCTCGTTTGGAAGAATTATAGATTGGAAGTTTTAAATGCCACGAAAGTGACGCGATGATCCACGAAAGTGACTCAGTAACTTTACAGCCATTATTTTATCACAGTTTACTACTTTTTATGGGACTAAATTTTCATGAAATAACAACTTAGTCTTATATTCATTATTATACATGATATCAATGAACAAAAGGGACAATTATCAGTTCGGTCCTAAGTTCGATAATTCTACGAAGGTACACTTATATGCTACGTCAATTAAAACTACACCATTTTAGTGTTTTTTTATTTTTTATAAACTGTATTCATGTAGGTGATAAATAGTAACTTTACTGTGATGTTATTAAACAGGTACTTATATTTCAGAGTATATTTTTAAACTAAAAAATCCTCTGAAATGAAATATTATCACATACTAACATAATAACATCAACGGACGGACAGCAGATGGGGACGGACGAACGGATGGACAGATGAACAAACTTACGTACGGTCAGATATAGTAGCCAGACTATGAGGGTTCCATTTTACCATCTTGGCTCGATGAAAACAACGTTAATTTAAATTCAAAACACGTCTTACACCATCTGTCTTCTTCCAACTAGATGATTCTGTAAATGCATTCACACCAGTCGCTATATGTGAAATATAACGCCTGTCGCTATATTTCTAAATAAAACAACGCAAAAAAACACTTTTGTGGCATAAAATCACCTTCACGGATAAAACGCCACGAAAGTGATGCCACGAAGGTGACGAAAATATCCCTTTTTTATGAATAACAATTCGCGAGTGCTCTTGACGAAAATTTGCGCGATCAGTTCGTGTGCGGGGTGAGCAGCGAATTAACACGCCAGAGACTTTTACCGAGTCAAGGCTAACGTACGCGAGGGCAATATCGCTAGCTACAGCCCTGGAGGCTGCGGAAAAGGACGCGGCAGCCGTGAACTCATCGGCAGCGTCGAGCAGCGAGACAGCGGCTGTCACGAGCGCGGTGCATGCGTTCCGAGTGACGTCGTCGCGTGGCCGCGCGCACCATGCGTGGCGTGGAGCTACGACGGCGGAAAGGAAACAAGGCTCTAAATGTGGAGCATGTGGCGGGCAGCATTACACAGACGGCTGCAGATACACAAATTTCGTCTGTAGCAACTGTAGGAACAAAAGGCACCTAAGGAGGGTGTGCCCTCACAAGGGCTCAGATGGAGCGAAGCGGGAGGCGGGGTCGTGGCGCGGTGCCAGCGGCAGAGCGCGCGATCACAACGCGCATTATGTGCAGCCAGTGACGGCGGCGGCAGACGAAGGCGAAAAAGCATCAGAAGAAGAGGATATTGAACCACTTTTTCAAATGGTGCTAGGTGACTACACACCGGTGAGTCTCGATGTAACTGTAAATGGGTCCAGGTTAAAGATGGAGATAGACACGGGAATTCCGTGTTCATGTCTTAGCAAGGCTACGTATCAAAATTAGTTCAGTGATATGAAGTTAGAAACATCCAAATATGTATTTCTTTTTTATGATGGAAAATCTAAAGTGAAACCGATCGGATGTATTAAGGTCAACGTACAATATAAAAGTGTTAAAAAGGAACTAGATCTTTTTGTAATCGATACTGGGGTGACGTCATTGATAGGTCGGTAATGGCTCGCCGAATTACAAGTACATATTCCTGTTTTGAAATACTCTTCAGATGTCGATAATAATTTTAAAATTGACCCTATTAATGACAAACTCCGTGTTATTCTCGACAGACATAAAGATGTATTAAGCGGTGGGGGAAATGCCACGCTGCGGGTGCGTGAGGGCGCCGCGCCGGTGTTTCACCGCGCGCGGACCGTGCCGTTCGCGCTGCGAGAACGCGTTGACGCCGAGCTCGACCGCGCCATGCTGCGGGACCGCATCATCGAGCCCGTCGAGTGCTCGGACTGGGCTACGCCGCTCGTGTTGGTACCCAAAAGTGACGGCGCGCTGCGCATATGCGCTGACTTCAAAGTAACCCTCAATCCCGTACTTCAGCATCCCAATTCCATAACTTGGCTACAATCGGATTATCACTTTTTTCATAGCAAATTCGACTCTATCGCAAGGCATTAGTGGCTGCTATACTGAGAATTCGATTGAAGCCAAGTTATGGAATCGGGCTGCTGGTCGATAGATATCCGCTGCCGAGGGTAGACGAGTTGCTCGCGAACCTCGCGGGTGGGATTTTTTTTACAAAAAATTATTTATTACAGGCCTATGCACAAATATGTCTCTCTGAGGACTCTAAAAATTTCACCGTTATCAATACGCACCGCGGTCTGTTTATATACAATCGGTTAGGGCTTGCGTCCAGTAGCGGTATTTTCCAGCGAATCATTAGTAACGTAGTCAAAGACGTGCCTGGGGTGCAATGTCTCGCTGATGACATAATTTTGACTGCCAATAATAGGACCACCCATTTGCAGTCCTTAGAAATTCTATTCCAAAAATTAGAGGCAGCGGGCTTGAAAATTAAGCGAAGTAAATGCTCATTTTTTGAGGAGATTAAATATTTAGGTTTCATCGTAGACGAATCTGGCATCAGACCGGACTCGGGAAAACTTCACGCAATAAAGAGAATGCCTAGTCCACATAACGTATCGGAATGATGTGCGATGGGAGTGGATGGTGAGGCATGCGAGGATATTCTACCGCGTGAAGGAACTGTTGGTGAGCAGCCGCGTGCTTGTACACTACGAAGTACGACCCAGCGCTCGATCTGGTACTCACGTGTGACGCCAGCGCCGTCGGCGTCGGCGTCGCGAGCGAGCGAGCGAGCGGTCGCATATGTATCGAGGAAACTTACCAAGGCTGAACAAGCGTATGCGCAGATACATAGGGAGGCCCTCGCAATCGTTTATTGCGTCAAAAAGTTCTATCAATACCTATACGGTAGCAAGTTTAAACTCGAAACCGATCATAAACCTCTAGTCAGTATTTTTGGACCACAAAAAGGTATTCCCACGATGGCCGCGAGTCGAATGCAGAGGTGGGCCCTTATCAGCTTACGATTTCGAAATCGTATATGTAAGTACGAGTAGTAACGGCGCAGATATTTTGTCCCGATTGCCGGTTGTCGAGAAGAGCGGATACGAGCCACCCGAGCAGACATACCTACATTTTGCGACGGACGCTATGTTACTAGATAATGATAAAATAAAAAAAGAAACGGCGCGCGATCCTTTACTTAGCCGTGTATACGGATATGCTGAGACGGTTGGCCCGGACAAATTGTCAAAAAGCAACTTGAGCCATATGTAGCTAGGAAGAACGAACTATATATAGAAGTCGGGTGTGTCATGTGGGGCCACCGGCTAGTGGTCCCGGAGTCGTGTAGACCGTGGATTTTGCGGGAGTTGCACGGAGCCCACATGGGAATTGTTAAGACAAAGGCCTATGCCCGCTCGTATGTGTGGTGGCCTGGAATCGACGAGGCAGTGGAGGCGCAGTGCAGGGCGTGCAGCACCTGCGCCGTGGTGGCACACGCGCCTCCTGCGGCGCCATCCGCCCCCTGGCGTTGGCCAAACTCCCCGTATGAGAGGGTTCACCTAGATTTTCTTGGGCCGATTGACGGTCAGACATACCTAGTCACGGTTGATGCCAGGTCTAAGTGGGTCGAAGCTTTAAAGATGACGCGAACTATAACGGATGCCACAATTTCCAAATTACGGGAGTCGTGGTCAAGATTTGGTATTCCTCGGCAGGAAGTCCCTGATAACGGGGGCGCTTTCTCCAGTCAGCGGTACCGAGATTTTTTGAAAAACAATGGAGTGTTTCAGACGTTTTCCGTTCCTTACCATCCCGCCTCTAATGGAGCGGCGGAGAATGCGGTGAAGCTAATCAAAACGGTAATCAAAAAGGCGCGTCTTGATGGTGTAGATCCCGAAATAGCGATACAGAGGTTTTTACTGGTATACCATAACACACCGCACTGTGCGACTAGCGAGACTCCCGCCCAAATGTTACAAGGTAGGCGGTTAAGAACCAGGTTAGACATAGTTAAGCCTAGTCACGGAAGTGAGCTACGGAACAAGGAGCTTGTGACAATAGAAGGTGCAAACAATGCAAGGCAGCTAAGTCCCGGTGATTCCGTATGGTATAGGAGTTTTGGAACGAGTACCAAGTGGTCGGAGGGTCGGGTCGTAGACAGTTTAGGTAGAAGTAATTACACGGTTGAAACTCGTGATGGCTCAGCAGCGCATAGGCATATCGGCCAGATAAAACGGAGGAGCACATACGTATTTCCGTCTGAGGGTGCTGACACGGGCGATGTGGCCGGGTCCGGGCGCTCGCCGCTCCAGGCACGGCCCGTGGCTGGTGAGAGCAAGGGGAGCACCCCAGGAGCGTCTTAGATTTTGGCAGGGGCGGAAGGATGTTATCCTTTTCCGGAAGCAAGGGCAGATAGTGGCGAAATAGGCCGTTGTTCGCAGACGCCACTTGAGGAATCTCCCGTTACCGTACCAGGCGTAGGCCCAAATGCAGAAGTTAATAGTCCTAAGACTCCTAAGCGAGTTCGGAAGCCTGTAGCCAGGTTTTGCATTGAAAATGTTTGTTTATAGTAAATAGTATTACTTAATGTAGGTACCTACTATCTGATGGCGTTGTTCCCTAAATAATGTGTTAATATACTAAGTCACAATGTAGGCATTCTTTCAATATTTGTTGAACTTGTAATTTATTTTATAAGTATCTATTTAGTCTAGCATATTCTTGTGTAAATAAACACAGCGAAATATGAAGTTAATTTTGTATAAATAGTTATTTGTTTTTTTTTTGTATTTAGAATTTAATGGTGAAGGATTGTGGTATTTGTGCATTGTATATTATGAGGGTAACATACAGAAAAGAAATGTAGGTGTACCGCCGCTAATAATAAAATCACTTTGCTGCTAGCCATTGAGTTTCTTTGTGCGCCCGATATCCCAATTAAGTATTCCCGTATTCACCAGTTAAACCACAATTTAGTTTATTTTCCTTTAAACGCTATAAGTTTGGTGACTTTCAGACAAATATTCATTGTTGACTCTGGCTTCATGATTTAAACGAATTTTTGTAAGCATGATAAATTAAACAAGTAAATACTTCATTCAAATGAATAATTTCAATGTGTTAACTTTATATAAGTGGATGTATACTTATATACAACTTAATTTTTTATCAAATGACGTATTACCATCTCTTTGGAAAGGCATATTTTATAAACATCTTCTTAAAAATAACACAATCCAGCCATATCTTTTATTGTTATTAATTTGTGATGCGAGAGTTTATTCGTTGTGGTTAAGCTGTCAACACATTACTCACATTTCAAAGTTTTTGTTAGAAAGCGGGATACATGTCCTGATGTATACCCTACTATGAGTTGTGAAGCTTGTGTTGCATTTTCATGACACAGAACATTTGAAAAAAAAAACACAGTGTCTATCAGCTTCCAAACCAGATTCAAGTGCTCAAATTGACTGCGAAACTTCGAATGCTTCTTGATTATGTCTGCTTAAGTTGGATGTGCTATTGATGCATTTACAGACGCTGAATTTAAAATACAGAAATTGTCTAATTGGATACAATTAGCCACTAAACGATGATCGTTAGTAGTTTCAGATGATCCAACATTTTTTTATTTGCGGCTCTAAACTGTAGAACATTAGGGTTTGTTGTAGCCGCCATGTTTTCTAATCAATC
Organism: Alsophila aescularia; assembly: GCA_946251855.1. NCBI lineage: Eukaryota > Metazoa > Arthropoda > Insecta > Lepidoptera > Geometridae > Alsophila > Alsophila aescularia. Next base: position 105,560,284 of record OX276373.1, read on the forward strand.
CCAAAAAAGTTCTAAGTGATACATAGTTATATAGTTTCTCTTTCTATTTCACCCTATAATAATTTGTACGTGTTTTTAAAACACAAGATGACATTGGTTTGATTATTTTTTTGTTATTAGGAAACGTTGGCGTCACGTTGAGCGTGGAGGCCGACTGAGACAGCTGCGGTCCATGGACCGCAAAGCGTGCCGCAATAATTGTCATTGCGGTGTCAGCTCTATACGTAGTAATAATACCTCAATGTTGTGAGCATTAATTTTGAGCTCCGATGAGAATTACCCATCTACGAGTCTACGACGCTTAAAACACTTACGAATAAATGAGTGCGGTGTTCAGATATATGTGAACCTAGGAGGATACTTTACTTATATTTGTCTGAGATGTGAACGTTTCTCGCTCCGCGTATACATGTGTTTTCTCTCACGTCCACGTCAAAGCGCTTTGTCTTAAGCTACTTTCACGGCACTGCGGACGTTCAGATCCGGATCGTCCGTGCACTGCAGGCCGTCATACAAATATCAACATAGTATTTTTTTATATACTCTGATAGTATTTACATTCTCTTTGACATGCTTCACATCATTTATATACTCTTTGATAGCGGTGACCGATCGACCATAGCATAGACTAAAAAGTTAAGGATTTTCAGCGTCATTCCTAAAACTAACTGTACCCGGCAATGATGTTATATATAAACTGAGGAAGATACGTTGTACTCCGCTCTGCGTGGCGAAGCAATCACAAGCTAATCAGCTTGTGTCGACTTAGTCCCAAACAGAGTGGTAACGACGCAACACGTAAATATACGCGACTTCCGAAACATGAAAAATTAATCAAAAATGCCATCTTGTGTGTTTAGAAAGCGCACTACATACACTGGGACGACTGTGAAAGGCAGGAAGGATGTGTCTTTTCATTTTTATGTACTGTTTAAGGAATTGAAAATGGAAAATTATTAAATTTCATTTTACTCTAAATAAACTGTTGCGATGCTGCCGCTTCGCCATTTCCACGAACGAGACAAGTAGCGGGTTACGTGTATGAGCGACAGAGAGAACGCGAAATTGGCGCGCAGCGTTGTTACCAACGGCTGACGATCGTCAGTCTGCGCTCCGACCCGTAAAGGCCACGGCTGACGATCTCCAGTCGAGGAGTCTACTCAATACTCAATCTTTTATTGCCATAATATTTTTACAAAAGATCTTAATAATTAATAGGTAGAATGACACATTACCGTCACAGGGTGTAGCAATGTAAAAAAAGGAGTGGACCGAACCATTTAAAAACTCATTCCTGTTGAATAATGTAAAGGCTGTTTTTTTAGAGGTATAGAACTTTGAAATGGAATAAAACAAAGATGATTTTTTAAATTGACATGAAATTTACTGTATTCGAAAGATAATCTTCTGGCATTGTAATTTAAATATGACTTCTGGCATATGACCGGTACGGCTGGCTCGGACGTAGTCCAATCTGGAGGTACAATTTTCGATGACCTTTTCCAACATTTGTGGCCGTATATCGGCAATAACGCGGCAAATGTTGTCCTCCAAGTGGTCAATCGTTTCGGGCTTATCGGCGTAGACTAGCGACTTCACATATCCCCACAGAAAATAGTCAAGCGGCGTTAAATCGCAGGATCTTGGAGGCCAATTCACAGGTCCGAAACGTGAAACTATGCGGTTAACAACCGTTTCCTTCAATAAATCAATTGTAGCACGAGCTGTATGACATTTTGCCCCGTCTTGTTGAAACCACAGCTCCTGCACATCATGATTGTTCCATTGATGAACGAAAAAGTCAGTAATCATGGCTCTATAGCGATCACCATTAACTGTCACGTTCTGGCCAGCATCGTTTTTAAAGAAATACGGGACAATTATTCCACCAGCCCATAAAGCACACCAAACAGTCAGTTTTTCAGGATGTAACGGTGTCTCAACATAAGCTTGAGGATTATCATCACTCCAAATACGGAAGTTTTGTTTATTGACGTATCCATTTAACCAAAAGTGAGCTTCATCACTAAACATCATTTAATTGTAAGAATGTAAAACGCAATTCATCGTTTAACTGTAAGAATGTAAAACGCTCCGTGGAGAACATTAGGGAGCTGTGTCGTACATGTGACTTGGTCGCTCTAGAGGAATTATGGGTAATTGCCTGAAGAAATACCATTTTTGAGTACAATTGACCCTGGTTTTGGATTCACCGGAACATCGGCGGTAGACACGTCTGTAGGTATATTGCGCGGTCGGCCTTACGGCGGCGTCGCTTTGCTGTGGAGAAGTAGTGTATTCCAGCAGGTATCAGTGTTGCGGTATGACAATGCGCGTATCTGTGCTATTAAAATAACTACAAGTGATCGATCGGTAATTGTGATGAGTATGTACATGCCAACGAACTCAGTGGAAAACTTGGCTGATTTTACAGATTGTTTGAGTACTGTTAGCGCAATTGTGGACGAGTACGGTATTGATTCAGTTTTTATGTTGGGTGATTATAATGCCAATCCTTATGGATTATTTTTATGATGAACTAACAGATTTCTGTGACGAACAGTTCTGGTCATGTATCGATGTAGATAAGCTAGGTATTGACTCGGGTACATACACATTCATTAGTGATGTGAGCGGTTCTTGTAGTTGGCTAGATCATTGTGTTGTGTCCGAGGCCGCAAAACAATCTATAGTAAATGTACATGTAAAATATGATACGATGTGGTCTGACCATTTTCCTCTTCTCATTAAGTGTAATTTGTGTTTACTAAAACCTATCCTGTCTCCTAAATTAACATTAAATGCAAATGTAGTTTGGGGCGTCAGAAGTGAGGAACAGATCGCTTTGTATAATAATGAGTGCCACATGAGCCTCAAACTGATTGATTTTCCCATAGAGTGTACAGGTTGTGCTGATTCATATTGTAACGATACATGTCACTGGCGTGCTCTTAACAGGCTTTACTCCGATATAGTAGCCGCCCTTCGTGAGGCGGCGGTTGCGAGTCAGGGAAGCATACGGAAAGGTGGCAGTGGGCCACGTATTATAGGATGGAACAAACACGTCAGCGAGGCTCACATGGCGGCAAGGTCGAGATTTAAAGAATGGGTATCGTGTGGTAAGCCTAAATCTGGTTGTATGTACAAAGATATGAGTGAGAGCAGAAGGGTGTTCAAATCTTGACTAAAGTGGTGCCAAGATCATCAGGACCAGATAAGAATGGACACCCTTGCCAAGCAGCATATAAAAGGTGACTTCCTTGGTTTTTGGAAGAATACCAATAAGGTAAATGTACGACCTGGTCTCCCTGTGAGCGTCGATGGAGTGAGTGAGTCTAAGAGCATTGCAGATGTATTTAAGGACTATTTCTCCGTGCAGTCTCCGTTAGGTAAGGCGAAAGGTCTGCCCTATGCGGATATGCCAAATAAGGCGATGGGGATAAGCTACTCGGGCAAAAACGTGGCCTAAACTATTAGATGTATGACAAAAGGTAAATCCCCAGGCCACGATGGACTCAGCATTGAGCATCTTCAGCATGCCGGCCCTCATATATCGAGACTGTTAGCAATGTTCTATTCGTTGTGCGTGAGTCATTCCTACCTACCCTTCGATTTCATGAAAACTGTTGTAGTGCCTGTAGTGAAAAATAAAACGGGTGATCTTTCTGATAAAAATAACTACAGGCCTATTTCCCTTGCAACGATTATAGCTAAAGTGTTTGACGGTTTGCTTAATACACAGTTGAATGATTATGTTTCCCTACATGATAATCAGTTTGGGTTTAGACCCCAATTATCTACAGAGTGTGCCATACTGTGTGTTAAGCTTACCGTCAGATATTATACGGATCGAAAGACGCCGGTATATGCGTGTTTCCTTGATCTGTCAAGGGCATTTGACCTGGTGTCGTATGACCTTTTATGGGAAAAGCTTGTAAGCATTAATTTACCCTCTGAGCTTGTTAACATCTTTAAATATTGGTATACACATCAGGTCAATAGCGTTAGATGGGCGGGTGCAATGTAGGAGCCGTATCTGCTGGAATGTGGTGTGAGGCAGGGGGGGGGGGGGCTGACCTCACCCACACTTTTCAACCTTTACATGAACGCGCTGATCTTCGCGCTCAGCAGTAAGCATGTTGGATGTCACATTGATGGGGTTTGCGTTAATAACTTAAGTTACGCTGATGACATGGTGCTCCTGAGTACGTCGATCTGAGCCTTGCGTAAGTTGGTCTGTGAGGAGTATGCAGTTAAGCAAGGACTAAGGTATAATGTCGCCAAAAGTCAATACATGGTCTTTGGGGCGGGTGTCAAGTGCACTAGAGATATACCGCCTGTTCATCTCAATGGTGTTCCCTTGGACTGGGTGGATCGGTTCAAGTATTTGGGACATTTGGTCACATTTGACCTTGAGGATCATGATGAGGGAGCGGAGGGCACCGTCAAAAAGTGCAAATATGTTGGCCCGCAGATTTGCAAGGTGTACAATGGTTGTGAAAATAACGCTGTTTAGAGCTTATTGCACATCATTTTACACGTGCAGCCTGTGGGCTAACTACACGTAAAGGACCTACAGCGTCCTCCGCGTCCAATACAATAACGCATTCAGAGCGGTGATGGGGCTGCCCCGCTTCTGCAGCGCCTCTGGCGCGGAGGCGCGCACCAGCTGCTTCCACGCGACCATGCGCAAGCGAGCCGCGTCATTGGTGCGCAGGGTGCAGGCCAGCTCCAATACCGTTTTGGCTATGATAGCGGGGAGGTTGGATTGTCCTTATATTCGACATTGTAGCGACAGACATATCACTGCAATGACGGTTTATGTTTAAGTAGTTTTAATTTATTTTTGTTTATGGGTCTTGTGTAATACCTGAAATAAATGCATTTTATTTTATTTATTTAAACAAAATTCACTTATGAAAATCGAATTTTGTTTTCATGACTTTCAAAATAAATTTACAGAATTTGGAAGCATTGTTCAGGCGTCAGTCTATTCATGTTGAAATGCCAAACCAAACTAAACATAAATCACTTGACTGCTGACAAAATGGCCGCCAGTTAAAAAAGCGTTGCCAACTTAAAGTTCTATACCTTTAAAAAAAACACTTGTTATTAGACTAATTTAGTCATTCATAAAATCATTTTAATTATAATATTTTTTTTTTATTAAAAGCATTTTTAATTTATTTATAGAAACGAAGTTAACTAGCGGGGTTGCATCGCTATTTGTATTGAACTAGCGAACTAGCGGAGTTGCAACCCAATTTGTATTAAATTAGGATAGAGTATTGTATTTGTGTTACATATATTTGTAAATAGCTTGAAACGAGCAATTTTATTGGATAATAAAGTGGTTTGGCACTAATCGTTTTTTTTTGTGAGTGTCCTAGTGGGATCATCAGCCGCGTAGTGATTGTGATTTTTTATTTGTGTTGTTTTCAGTGATTTATAGCTTATATTTTGTGTTATTACGTCTAATAATACTGTAAGGAAGATGTGTTTAGTGTCCCGCGAGTGACGATTCTCACAAAGTGCTTCAAAGTGCCTTTCGTCACTTTTGGCGGGAAAATGTTAACGTGAGTAATTTTTTGTTTGTTTAATAGTATTATTTCGATGTTCTTTATTGTTTTAGCTTTAAAATGGTATATAACATTATGTAATTTATACCATAAGCAAATCACAAAAAAAGAAGTTTTACGCGCGTGTCTCAAGTGTCCGGCGAACATACGGGTGTTCTGCGGAATATATAGAACTATAATTATGAAAGTATTTGTTTATCAAAAAAAAATAAAAAAATCGGCTTGAATAAACCCTTCTATCTATTTTGCCCCAGTTTACACTAGCTGCTAGCCGACGCACGTGTCGTGACTTCATCGGCGGCCCCACTACTTCCTGGGACAGCCTGTATAATGTCTATGCTATCCACACTGTTTAGGTACCTACCCAAGTTCTTAGTGCTACTGGAAGAAGCCGAAACGTTATGTTGAAAAGAAGCCGCCAAAACGGCATCGTGTACCGATATGGTGAAAAACTTGAAAAGTTTGGTGCAAGCTGTTGTGAGACCGAGTCTCTGCCTCCGACGAGCAATGTAAGGCTGTTGAGATAAAGAAACCTATCCGGAGTCTGTATCCAAGTCGTAATCGTAACTTTCCTCCAGTTCCTGTACCTACAACCTACATACATTGTGTGCTTGGAGACCTTGGAGTCACCTCGAGAGGGTGGGACACACCCTAGGGGGAGCTCCGGTCACAGCACTAGACCTTCTGTACTCGACATTCTGGCTCTACTATGACCACCTCATCTAGAACATTATATTTGTGATTTTAAACCTGTCAGAACACCTAATAATACTATACCCTACCCTGAGTCACGCGTGACTCGACAGGAGTAATTATACCCAAAGAGTATATAAATACTACGTATTATACCTTGGGTTTCTGAAACGTTTGTTAACTCTGACAACAGATTATGTCTATTGCAGTTTTTGTCATTTAGTGCCAGACAAAGTGTGCGCGTTTTAGTTCAAACTCATTTCTTATAAATGAGGAAATTACATTGAGCAGATGGCGCTAGAGTTAATTTATACCAAGAAAGTATTAGTTCCGTGCGTCTAGTCTTACAGAACCACAGCTTGACCACAGCTCTCCGCGTGTTTCCGCTAGGAGTATTAACTATTGGTGTTCTGTGTCCACAGCACAGAACTAATACTTTTTTGGTATAAATTCACTCTAGCGCCATCTGCTCAATGTAATTTCAACATTTATAAGAAATTAGTTCGAACTAAAACGCGCACACTATTTGGATACCATTACTCTGAACATAGTATTGACATTTTCCAATAGATGTCGCTGATACAATTTCATTCCAATTGTCCTAAAAATCAACATTACAGTTTATGCATGATTGTAGTGATGACTAGCTGTACCCGCGGCTTCGCACGCGTGGCCATTTCTCTAGGTTAAAAGAACTCTTATTACTATTCCAAGACCTAAAATACCAATATACCAAAGTTTAAACAAAAATCCTTCAGCTGACAAAAAGTTTTTATCGTTTGCTCGGCTTCTATTCATCGGATTGAGATAATAAGTACACCAGTTTTTAAGTCAAACTCTAAGCTATCCAACAGTAAAAACCGCATCGAAATCGGTGCAGTAGTTTTTACGTGATGCGTGAACAGACTAGCAGACAAACAGACAGACACGAATTTTAAAAATGTGTTATTCTTTTTCAGTAGCTTATTTTTAGTAACCAAGTTTTTTGTTTTAAATATCTTCCTTTTACAGATTTTTTGGTACCTACTGCTTTATTATAATTATAGATACCCCTTAACTTTTGGCCAGAATAATAAACATGTGTTTTATTACATTACTAGCTGTGCCCGTGGCTTTGCCCGCGTGGTCATTTCATTTAAAAGTAGCCCACACGTGTTATTCCAGGACCAAAAGTACCTACAAAGTACAATATACTACATTTCTTCAAAATTCGTTCAGCCGTCAAATAGTTTTTATTGATTGTTCGGCATCTAATCATCGGAATAAGGCTAGCACGCACTGCCTTGCGTTTTTATAACGCATATTCTGTGAAGTACGGAGTGTCATAGAAGTGCACGTATTGCGGTGAAATAAACGCATATAATAAAATATGAAATAAACGGTTCTACCGTTTATTTCGTTTAAACGCACCGCGTTCCACCGCAAGGCAGTGCGCGCAAGGCCCTAAGATACCAAGTACCCCAGTTTTTAAAACAAACCCTAATTATTTTCTTTGTACAGACTTTTTTGATCATAATGCTTTATTATAAGTACAGATACTACGCTCTCTAGTGTAGAGGTCCTAAAATAAAAATACTTACGCCCGTGTTAAGGAAGTAGGATACTCCATTGTGCTATACTGGTACTCTAATATATACCCATTTTAGGCTCTTTATGCGCGATGCCTTGAAAATCTATCTGACCGATCCCAGCTCGCGTTGCTCGCCCTCTCGCACGGCTGTGACATTTCTGTTAGTACAAAATGTAAAACAGTAAGCAGTTTGGTTACCAATAATAACAGCCTCAACAGGGCGCTTTTTTATGAGGGATTGTAAATTATAAATGATAATTTATTTCTTTTTTAAACATGCACTTTAGGTAAAACTAACAAATTTACAAAGTAAAAAAACAAAGTAAATTGACAGAAGTCTTTTCTGTTTTTGAGTTTATTCTAAATTATACGAATTGGAATTATTGTGACCTAATTTGTTGAAACGATTTGACGGTTTAGTTCAGGAAATGACAGGAGCCTTAAAAATATCAAGGAATTTGCAAAAATAACGCATCAAATATGTAAATGCTTAAAAATATGGAGTAAAACATTTTAAGAAGCGCGTGATTTCGGTCCACGCACCTCTGGGTTGGAAGGCTGACATGCTACCACTGAGCCACACAGCATCGTGCCAAGAAGGTCGAAATATGTACCGTTTAAATGTATTATTTTGATTACATTCAAATTAACATAACTTTGAATACCTATCCCGCAGGACCCCTATATTTTTGGGGATTAAAATTAGTCCGTAATTTTAATACATAATATGAACTTTGACTGTGCCAAGTTACATCAAACTCCGTCCAGTAGTTTCAGCGTGACATGTGTTCTTTTAAATAACTTTCAACCCCCTACCCTGCGGGTACTCATGGCTTTTTTCGGGATAAAAAGTATTCTAAATGTTAATCCATAACATAAGCTAGATTGTGCCAAGTTGCTTCAAAATCCGTCTGGTAGTTTCAGGGTAGTGCGTGTTCAAAGAGACAGACAGACAGACAGACTGCCAAAAAATGTAATAAAAACGTTTTTGCACTGTATATTGATTTTGAAGTTTATCTCAATTATAATATTCAAAAAATATTTAATGTACTGATTTAGCCCAGTTACAGTTTTATTATAGAAATAGATTTTAATTATGCCTATAAAACAGTACTGTGACATACCTACTGACTGTCTGACTGACAGACAACGCCCAGCCTAAGCCAGTGGACCTAGGTATTTGAAATTTGGAGGAATATTCCTTAAGTATCCTAGAGGTGAACTACGGCAGTTACTATTAAACCGTAAAACATGAATAACAACTCCAAATAAAATGCCTCTATGCTGCGGGGATCCTTTAATTTACCGGTATGAAAAGTATCCAATGTCCAATAGTAGTCCAATGTCCTACCTCGTAGTATGAACTCAAATCATGCCAAGTTTCACTTGAATTCATTCAGTAGGTAGCTTCAGTACAAATATTAGAACCATCTAAAAAAAAAACGATATTTCTTCTATGTACAGAATTTGGACCCATATCCCGCAGGAACCCTTTATTTTTTCGGTATAAAAAGTATCCTCAATTTTTACTCATCATATAAACTATGACTATGCCAAGTTGCATCAAAATCCATATAGTAGTTTCAGCGTGATACGTCTTCTTTTAAATAACTTTCAATCAGTATCCTGCGGGAACCCTTTAATTTATCAGGATGAAAAGTATCCATTGTTCTATCTCGTAGTATGAAATCAAATCATGCCAAGTTTCATTTTGAATTTATTCAGTAGTGTCGGCGTGATGCGCGGCCAGGATACAGACAGATAGACAGAAAGACAAAAAAATACAGTTTTAGCTTCGGTATTGGCTAGCTCCGCCTCTACAATCTGTGAACCACTACCCGCAACAAGCACTGAGGTGCCTGCGTAACAAGGTTGAATATCGCGAGCGCTGTTTGAAAAAACAATTTAGCTCGGAACTAAATGACGTAAGTCTCAAAAGTTATTTATTTTATTGGCAGGCTAATAATTTAGTAAGGTAAATCTTGTCTAGACGGTGGATAATAAACTATATTTTCTTGCTGTGAGATTTAAACAGATAAAACTTAAGCCGTTGAGTAGAAAAAATAAAATATTGCTGAAAATAATGGAATATCTGATAAGAAAATGTATCGAATTAAATTCAGTTAATCACGTTTTTATCTTGATCACAGAGAGATAAAGATCTCAAAAACATATATTTTAAGTTTCACATTTATCAGGTTTGTATTTTACCTAGCATATTTATGGAAAAGCCCCTACTATATTGGAGCCTGGGTCTTATTTATTTATTACTAGCTGTACCCGCGGCTTCGCACGCGTGGTCTTTTCTTTAGGACCAATAGACCAACATTTGATAAAAAAACTTTAGCCATCAAAAATACTTTTATCAATTGTTCGGCTTTTAACCCACCAGATTGAGATACCAATTACACCAAACCCTAAGCTATCGAAAAATGAAAACCGCATTGCAATCGGTCCAATAGTTTTTACGTGATGCGTGAACAAACAAACATACAGACAAACAGACAGAGCGACACGATTAAAAAAATGATATAATCATTTTCAATACCCTTTTTAAGCACCCAAGAGCATTTTTTTATTTACCATCTTTTTACAGCCTTTTTCGTACTTATTGCTTTATTATAAGTATAGATATATGACTGTGTCAATTTGCATCAAAAGATTCGTCTATTAGTTTTAGCGTGATACGTGTTCTTTTTAATAACTTTCAACCCATATATTGCGGAAACCCTTTTAATAAATAATAGATGTGGAATTGTCCCATATATAAAAAAAAAATAAAAAAATATGCCAAGTTTCATTTGAATTCATTCAGTAGTTTCTGTGCTATGCGCGTTCAAGATACGGACAAACAGACAGACAGTCAGACAAAAAAAAAGTAAAACAGTTTTGGAATCAGTATCGAATATAGAGAACCATTTTACAACCGCTTTAATTTTTCGGGATAAAACGTGTCCTCAATTTTAACCCATCATATAAATTAAGACGGTGCCAAGTTGCATCAAAACCCATTAGTTTCAGCGTGGTACGTGTTCTTCTAAATAAGTTTCAACCCCTATCCTGCGAGAAACCATAAATTTTTCGGGATGTAAAGTATCCTATGTCCTACCTCGTAGTATGAACTCAAATCATACCAAGTTTCATCTTAATTCATCCAGTAGTTCCGGTAGCGTGATGTGCGTCCAAGATACAGACAGACAGACATACAGACAAAAATGGAAAAACATACAGTTTAGGCTTCAGTATCGAACATATATTAAACTCCAAAAAATTTTTTCACAATATCTTTAATGTACAGAATTTGGACCCATATCCCGCAGGAACCCATTATTTTTTCGGGTAAAAAGTATCCATAATTTTCACCCATCTTATATACTATGTCTGTGCCAAGTTGCATCAACATCCGTCCAATATATTCAGCGTGCTACGTGTTCTTTTAAATAATTTCCACACCTATCCTGCATAAACTCCTGAATTTTTCGGGATGAAAAGTATCCAATGTCCTACCTCGAAGTATGAACTCAAATCATACCAAATTTCATTTGAATTCAGTGAGTATTTTCGGCATGATGCGCTCCCAAGGTACAGACAGACAGACGGACAGACAGAAAGACAGACACACAAACATTACAAAAATACAGTTTTGGCTTTAGTATTGAAAAAAGAACGGCCTCCAAAAAAAATTACAAAATGTCTTCTAGTTACAGAATTTGGGACATTATCCCGCAGGAACTCTTTATTTTTTCGGGATAAAAATTATCCTCAATTTTTACCCATTATATAAACTATGACTGTGCCAAGTTGCAAAATCCGTCCAGTAGTTTCAGCGTGATACGTGTTCTTTTAAATAACTTTCAACGCCTATCCTGCGGGAACCCTGTAATTTTTCGGGATTAAAAGTATCCTATGTCCTACCTCGTAGTATGAACTCAAATCACACCAAGTTTCATTTAAATTCATTCAGTAGTTTCGGCGTGATGCCTAGCCAAGATACAGGCAGACAGACAAAAATGAAAAAAAAATACAGTTTTGGCTTCAGTATCGAATATAGAGTACCCTCCAAAAGAAAATTTTAAAATATCTTCAGTGTACAGAATTGGACCCGTTACAGTTTTATTATAAGTATAGATAGATAGATGGCTTAAAAAAACGAAAACTATTTTTTTAGGCTTCATCCCAATTCGGTAACTATAAAACATACCTACCTACTCAAAAGTGGCGTTTCCGCAACTTTTTGTCATTTTCATACATTCAATCCCATTTGGGAACTATCATTTCACTATTCATAATTTTATACGGTGCAGTCAGGTTAGGAAAGTAGCGAACGAACCAAAGTGTCGAATTAGGGGAAGTGTAGAAACTTTGCCCATTTTTGACCACCAAAAAATGGGCCGTCGCGGTACGTCTGGCAAATGTGTAAACATCGAATATGGGCGTGCTGAGGCGGAAAGAGCCCACGAGCCACGAGTCGGTGTTACCCCCGTACCACGCCATTAGATGTTTCATCATCATCATCATTTAAGCCTTTAGCAGTCCACAGCTAAACATAGGGGAGGCCCCGAAGAGTGCCATGATGAACGGTCTTGTGCCGCCTCCATCCACCGACTCCCCGCGATGGCTACAATGTCGTCCGTCCATCGTGTGGGGGGACTCCCAAACTTCGCTTGCTTGTTCGTGGTCGCCATTCCAGAACCTTTATTCCCCAGCAGTTGTCGGCTCTCCGAACTATATGGCCTGCCAATTGCCACTTCAACTTGCAAATTCTGAGAGCTATATCGATAACCTTGGTTCTTCTACGGATTTCCTCGCTACGGATCTTATCACGTAGTGAAACTCCAAGCATAGCTCGCATTATAGCTCCATTGCACGCTGCGTGCCTTTGAGCTTGTGTATGAGAATAATAGTTAGCGACCACGTCTCAGGGCCGTATGTCATCACTGGTACCACGAACTGATTATAAACTTTCATCTTGAGGCACTGCGGTAGGTATCTGTGACGAGAAGATGTGGCGTAATTTCCCGAACGCTGCCCATCAAAGTTGGATTTGTCGGTTGACCTCTTTGTCACTGAGCAGTCTGCCTAGGTCTTCCAGGGTTTCTGCCATGATGACTATATCATCCGCAAATCGAAGGTGAGTGATGCATTCGCCATTGATGTTAATACCATATTCGTTCGAGTTACAGCTTGCTTAATAAACAGATCTCCAAGTAGATGCGATACGATTTGCGTTCCTATAATACTTACTTTAGACTTTTACTAGGTTTGACGACTTTCAGCCTCCCGAACAAGCTGGATTCTGGAAAATTCTCAATTTTTCTTCTCATTCTCATCAAACGAGACCTACTCAGTCTCGTTTAATGAGATCTAAAAAAAAAAACATTGAATATCAACGTAAAACTGGAGACAGCTTTACGTTGATATTCAATGAGCCTCTTACCATATGGTGATCACTGCCGGTCTTAACCCTGTTGATCACAGAGACAACATTGAATATATGCCGATTGGTCGTCAAAATTAAATCTATCTCGTGCTTATGACCGCCGGGTGCAGCCATGTCCATTACCTGCTTGCGCGCGCTTTTTGAAAAAGGAGTTCATCATAAAGAGTCCCTCCTTCTCCATAAAGTCGGTCAATCACTGACCCCTTTGGTTCCGCTGTCCAAATCCAAACTGCCCCACTTTCAATTCATCGCCATTCCTCATGCCCAGCCGTGCCGAAGTCCCCCATCACCACTGTGAATTGTGTTTTCGGGTCATGGCATTGGAAATGTCGTCATACATAGCCTCCACTTCATCGTCCGGGCGTTTTGAGTGTGGGGCGTACACCTGTATGACCTTCAACGAATGCCGTTTGGTTATTCTCAGTATAAGGTATGCCACCTGCTCGAAACGCTTTCGATCTTCACAACGTTGTTGACGAGGGACTTGTGGACGAGAAACCGGATACCGTGTTGGGAATGCTGGTCGCCCTCCCGGTAATAAAGTAAGTTGCCGGGATTGAGGTCATCGTATCCTTTCCCTCTCTTCGGACTTCTTATAACTCTATAGTACCCCAGCGCAACTTACTACTTCTTCCAGCTCTATCAACTTGTCATCGGTCCTCAAGGTGCGTGCGTTGTATGTTGCCAGGTCCAGAGATCGTGGGGGTTGGTAGCCGAGTCTCTGCCGGGGATTCTTAGCACCCCCTGCTCCGCCGTACCCATAGCTGCTACCGGAGCCAGGAATAACGGAGCCGCCGGGGACTGGGGGCCGTCTTTGCAGTGTGTCTATCATATATGGGGGGGAGGAGAGGGGGGTTTGCCATAGTTACCACGCTTCGCAGGCAGATTGGTGACCGCAGTGTAACAAATATGTACTCGGAGGATGTGCTGCCCATCTTCCGGTGTGTATTCCCTGAGTCGCCTGTGACTACATCCACGGGAGGGTTGGGAGGGGTCTTATTTTAAACCGAGACCGCTACGGCAAGATTAGATGTACACTCATCAACATTATTAGATTAAAGCTCGCTATTCCTAGCCATTCAACACAATTAATGAAAATGTTGTTTAAAACATCGACCTAGGTTTCAAGCGTATCCGACGACCTAGGTCGATGTTTTCGACTATATACACGTGAGTGAAATTCTTAGTAGTGAAATTTTAAATTATGTATCAGACTCACGAAAACTTTGTTGTTGTTGTTCACTAATAGAAAGACAATAATTATTAGTTATATTTAAAATGATTAAAAGTGTTTAATGATTCAAACAATTCATTGAGCAGATCACCTCAATTGTTATGTAAGTAGGTGTATGAAATAGCGAAGGTGTTTTATTTTCAAGTTTCATCATTCACAAACAACAGATTTCCTAAGCCAATGCGATTTGTTGCTATCAGATTTTCAAATCAATATCATGCTCTTTAAATGCACGTGACAATGAAAATCTGATTGCAACTAGATAGGTACGTGCCCTGCTGATAGTCATAGCCTGGCCCAAAGATATCACACATATTTTATTACCATTTTTCCACATTATAAAATTTATCGTGCGTTTTGGGGTAAATCTAACGACGAGTTTTCAAAACTGTCTTGACATCATATAAAAATGAATAAGATTTTTTGTTCAGAGGTAATACTACCTATTTTGAAGGTAAACCTATGTAACTTATCCTTACCAGTTGAGCATCTTATCTATTAAGATATAATTTACTTTAGACGATACTTTTAGTATTTTTCGATGGTTATTTATTTCGAAGTATTCTCCTCACAAATGGCGTAGCTTGTTTTATTTTGACATTTGTGTACATCTCGCTCTATCTTGATGTGGTTTGAGTGAGCTGTAACGAGTAAGGACATAAACGACGGATCTATTACATTTCGTACGTTAATCTGATTTTAGGGATACCATATATTTTATTTATTTTACTTTCAAATACTGGGTAATTTTAAGTATCTAATGTAAAATAATAATTGTTGTTTATTCTGTATGGTGGGTATAATTATATTTTGATGCATAATAAGTATGTATTTACAGAATAAAAAGTATAGCTCACTGATAGCAGTTATCTAGTTCCCATAGTAAAGGCATTGCTTTAGTAGTCTGGGGATAAATGGCGCTGTGTGTGAAAAAATCTACCAAAATATAAAATTTTACAAAACAAAATGGAATTAAATTAATAATTTCTGTCAATTTCCTAATTTAATGCCCTTAGTTTTTGCAGATTACCGAAAAATCTGACCATAAGAATGTTACGGAACAGTATAACAGGTCAAATTAACTTTCTTCCAACAATTTCCTCATGTATATGCACAAAACATTTTTGAATCAAAATATTTCAGAAAAACAGAAAAGAATATGTTCTTACGAATCGGTTCTGTACCTACAATTGAGTAAGTTAATTCTATACTGTGTAGTCAGTCCTTCATGATTACACTAGCAGCGCCCCGTGGTTTATCGATTTCCTACATGAACTGTTTTTTTTGTTGGGATAAGAAGTAGGCTATGTGTTAGTCCAGGGTACCTTCATACCAAATTTTATCCAAATCCTTTCAGCTTGATGGTGTATCAAACATACTATAACTCTCTCTCTGTCACAGACACACCGACAAACTTTCACATTTATAATATTAGTGTGATCTATATTTTTTGTGTACTTTGTACTATTCCAATTTTGGTCTAGTGGCTAGAGTCTCTAGATACGAAATCAAACAGTCGCGGGGTTAGAAACCGGCAAGATGCAATCATTTGTGTGATGAGAAATGTTTGTTTCCGAGTTATGGATGTTTATATTCGTATCTATGTATGTATATTCGTTATCTAGTGCACATAGTACTGGGTATCCTAGTTTGGGGCTAGGTAATTGGTGCGGAATTGTACCGAATATATTATATATTTTATTTTATAAACTTTTTTTTTACCCGGCAAATTATTTAGTCCTATCAATCAAAACCTAAAAAATCGAATATCCTTTTATTCTTGTACACTAACTTTATAATTTGGACCTAATATAAATTTGCAGTTAAATATTCTTGCTCGCCAGGGTATTTATTTTGCAAAGCACTAACAAGAGTATAAAGTACTAACAATTTTAGGGTTACCCCCTAAAATTGTTAGTACTTTATACTCGTATTTTTTCAGTATAAGTTTAGCCATTACAAACAAACATACAAACAATCAAATCTATCCTCATTATAATATTAGTGTAGTAAAATAATTTTATTTCTGCATTGAACCAGTTACCGTAATGCCACTTTTGAGTGGGTATTTTTTAAATGGGATGCAGCCATATTTTAAGCTGGCCAATAGGCATTGCAGGATGCAGGGACTACTACTACGACTACTTCTATACCGTTACTGCAAAAACCTTATTGTTATAGCTCTAATTTTAATGAACAGAAAAACATAGTTGATTTGTACTTTGGTAGGAACGTATAGAAAAAAACCCAAATAGATTTTAAAACAAACATTATGACAAGTTTTTATAGTAGTTTTGCAAAAGTTTCCAAGTCTAATCGTTTCTATTAGAGAGAGCCGTAACAAAGGTTTCCAAGTCTAATCGTTTCTATTAGAGAGAGCCGTAACAAAAGTTTCCAAGTCTAATCGTTTCTATTAGAGAGAGCCGTAACAAAAGTTTCCAAGTCTAATTGTTTCTAATAGAGAGAGCCGTAACAAAAGTTTCCAAGTCTAATCGTTTCTAAAGAGAGCCGTAACAAAAGTTTCCAACCCTAATCGTTTCTAAAGAGAGCCGTAACAAAAGTTTCCAAGTCTAATCGTTTCTACTAGAGAGAGCCGTAACAAAAGTTTCCAAGTCTAATCGTTTCTATTAGAGAGAGCCGTAACATAAGTTTCCAAGTCTAATCGTTTCTATTAGAGAGAGCCGTAACAAAAGTTTCCAAGTCTAATCGTTTCTATTAGAGAGAGCCGTAACAAAAGTTTCCAAGTCTAATCGTTTCTATTAGAGAAAGCCGTAACAAAAGTTTCCAAGTCTAATCGTTTCTATTAGAGAGAGCCGTAACAAAAGTTTCCAAGTCTAATCGTTTCTATTAGAGAGAGCCGTAACAAAAGTTTCCAAGTCTAATCGTTTCTATTAGAGAGAGCCGTAACAAAAGTTTCCAAGTCTAATCGTTTCTATTAGAGAGAGCCGTAACAAAAGTTTCCAAGTCTAATCGTTTCTATTAGAGAGAGCCGTAACAAAAGTTTCCAAGTCTAATCGTTTCTATTAGAGAGAGCCGTAACAAAAGTTTCCAAGTCTAATCGTTTCTATTAGAGAGAGCCGTAACAAAAGTTTCCAAGTCTAATCGTTTCTTTAGAGAGAGCCGTAACAAAAGTTTCCAAGTCTAATCGTTTCTATTAGAGAGAGCCGTAACAAAAGTTTCCAAGTCTAATCGTTTCTTTAGAGAGAGCCGTAACAAAAATTTCCAAGTCTAATCGTTTCTATTAGAGAGAGCCGTAACAAAAGTTTCCAAGTCTAATCGTTTCTTTAGAGAGAGCCGTAACAAAAGTTTCCAAGTCTAATCGTTTCTATTAGAGAAAGCCGTAACAAAAGTTTCCAAGTCTAATCGTTTCTATTAGAGAGAGCCGTAACAAAAGTTTCCAAGTCTAATCGTTTCTATTAGAGAGAGCCGTAACAAAAGTTTCCAAGTCTAATCGTTTCTATTAGAGAGAGCCGTAACAAAAGTTTCCAAGTCTAATCGTTTCTATTAGAGAGAGCCGTAACAAAAGTTTCCAAGTCTAATTGTGTCTATTAGAGAGAGCCGTAACAAAAGTTTCCAAGTCTAATCGTTTCTAAAGAGAGCCGTAACAAAAGTTTCCAAGTCTAATCGTTTCTAAAGAGAGCCGTAACAAAAGTTTCCAAGTCTAATCGTTTCTAAAGAGAGCCGTAACAAAAGTTTCCAAGTTAATCGTTTCTAAAGAGAGCCGTAACAAAAGTTTCCAAGTCTAATCGTTTCTACTAGAGAGAGCCGTAACAAAAGTTTCCAAGTCTAATCGTTTCTATTAGAGAGAGCCGTAACATAAGTTTCCAAGTCTAATCGTTTCTATTAGAGAGAGCCGTAACAAAAGTTTCCAAGTCTAATCGTTTCTATTAGAGAGAGCCGTAACAAAAGTTTCCAAGTCTAATCGTTTCTATTAGAGAGAGCCGTAACAAAATTCGACAAATAGTGCTGAGCCCTCACTTCTTTTTTATTGAATTAAAAATAAATACAGCCCCAGGAATAGCGTTCTGTTTGGGTACGGAGCCCTAAAAACATGGCCCCATGCGGCTCCATCAGACATTTATGATTAAATGAATAGGTAATAGGACCCATACCCCATTCAATTTTTCCTTTCCTATTACCACCGGAACTGTTCATTGGTTTACCTACCTTCCTGCTCCATCATTAGAACAGCTTGACGGTACAATATGTTATATTGCCATCAGAATTGCATGAATTTGTGAGTTAACTAGGTATATACTTTTGCCCGTTTTCGCTACCCACGAACAAGGCGACGCTTAACTAAGGAACTCCTAATCTAAGCAATCTATTGTTTTACCAATCCACATTTTAGACGCCTAACGTCACTAGTTATCACCTAAAGTGTAGTGAAACGTTTTTTTGCCCTTGGCGACTCATATATATTTAGGCATCTGATTTAGGCGACTCTTAGGGTTAGTGAAAACGGGCATTAGATACCTATAATGTTACAGCACTGCAGTCAAGCAAATGAAAGCGTATTTGTAATGTAACCGGCTTGTGCATGGTATGTATGGGGAATCAAAATATAAGTAGGTAAGTATGTAGATAATGTTCCTTACTCACCTTTTAAGTAGTTTATAATGTTTGTGTAATTTTAAAATACCGCAAGTTGTGTAGCAACATTATTTGTTATTTTTAGACAACTGGTTTTGAAACTCAGTTGCTTAGGCGGCCGGAGAGGTTATATCTATGGGAAATTTATTTAATCTACACTAATATTACAAAGAAGTACGGTTTGTTGTTTATTTGTTACGGATATAATCTCTGAAACTACCTACTGATACTATTATAGAAATTATTTAACTGATAGAAAGCTGCACTATACCAGTTGGATATAGGCTACATTTCCCCCGGGAAAGTTTCCGTGTGATAACGGGAAAACTACGGGCAAAATAGGGTAGAGAAGCCAGTTCACACAAAGTAAACTAGTGGCTTTGTGAGCTGTAGACCTCACGCGTACAAACTTTTTTGCAAACAAGTTAGCGATGGACAGTAGCGCCGTCTAGTTACCTTATTGTACAACTAACTTTAATAAACAAACTGCTCCATCAATTCCTACCTAGTAGGTAAAGGGCTGATTCAACTGGTAGAAACCTAAAAGTGAGAAATTGACTGCATTTTGAGGAGCTATTCTATGCTCATCATACTGAAGATCAGAAAATCCTCATCAGATCTTCACCATTTTTTATGAGACTAACTTAAAGTTACTACCATTATAATATAAAAAGAACCATCGAAATTGGATATAATAAGGCGGAGATATTCAGTAGCCGCTTTTTTGAACATTTTTAGGGGAAGTACCCCCCCAATCAAACATCCCCGACGACAAAAAATAACTAGAAATTCGCTTAACCTGTATACCAAGTATCGCCTAAAACGGTAAATGGAGAAATGCGACCTGCAGAGGAGAACAGCCGGAAAGACATCCAGACATACGAAATAATTTTTACCGAAGCTGAAACAGAGAGGCTTCGCTCGCGCTCGCTCGGTCAATTATACTTATTACATACCTAGGCAAAGACAATCTTTCAGATGAGGCCGCTGCAACGGATTTTTTTCAGAGTACCTCCGAGCTCCGGATGACGGCAAGAGACCGTTGAGAATAATCCCCTTTACCTTTCACATCTATGAAATCACAAAATTGTTCCAACTCAAAGGTAGTAATACTCACACTCCGTAGACGGGCACTTCGGAGCACCCTTTTTTTCCATCCGCCAGGTTCAGACAAACGCGGGCCACCCCACTGCCACCACTCCGGTAAACCGCAACACACTCCACGTCATGTCCCTTCGCGCGTCCCACCACTGGCAGCGTCTCATCCACCACAAACCCAATGTTGTCCATTGCAAAAAATAATAAAAAAATAATGTGCTAGGTAAGCCTGACGCCGAAGGACGAGGATCGACTGAACGTACCTATCGATACAGATGGTCGGGCGAGGCGAGTAGCATTGTTAATACACAATCAAGCAGTCAAGTGGAAAATGAAAAACCGTGCCTAATACCAGCCATTACGCATCCACGTTCATAATTAGCACTGCTCTGCTCTGTGCGAATTTCCAATTAAGTTTTTATTCATAACAGCAATCATTTATTTGTAGAACTTATCATAAGTGCGTGAAACCACTTCCTTGTACAAAAACGTATGCACGACTGACAGAAAATAAAATACTAGGAATCATTTGTATTGATAATATGCGCCTCGATACAGTCGAGACTAAGGCTTTCGTCTCAAGATAGAATAAATGTTGATAAACTTTGTCTCCTGCCTCAGCTTCTGCTCAGTCTGCTTACTGTTACTGGTGTCAGGTTATATTATGCGCAGGTACGAGTACATCAGGTATATCAGAAACTAACTAGGAGATACAGGCTGTATAATTATGTCACTCAAAGTCTGATGAAAATATGTATGTAAATAAATAATTTTTACTCGTACATCTATTGTCATACTTAAGTAATCTATCTATCTATATATAAAAATACTTATAATCTATACTTATAATAAAGCAATAAGAAATAAGAACGAAAAAGTCTGTATAATAAAGATAATTTAAAAAAATATGGTCTATGGTAATTAAAATAAGCTATTGAACAAGTTTTTTTTTAAATCGTGTCTGTCTGTTAGTTTGTTTGTCTGTATGTTTGTTCGCGCATCGCGTAAAAACAGAGTTTTTTTTTAAATATCTTCTTTGTACAGTTGGTACTTACTGCTTTTTTATAAGTATAGATAGATATAGATAGATCCTCATCACCTGCCCAGCAGGCGTGCTGCATTGTTTTGTTGCTGTACTGATTCGATCAGCCAGATAAGGTTTATTTAGCGTTCCTGGTCTCCAACAGACACGATGACGACCGAAGCAAGCCCCTCACACCTTTGTTATAGAATACTGCAGGGTGTTTCGTGGCAGATTTATGATTTGTAAATTAAACATATTTTATGTAGAAAATAGTTATGTATTGCAAATCAAATCAAACTTTAAGCATGCGATTTTAGTTTTTAAAGATTACTAGCTTTTGCCCTGACTTGACTTCATCAGTTCATCAGTTTATTGTGAAAAAAACATCCTATGTTCTTATAAGATATTAAAAACCAATTCAAACATATAACACCAACGCTCTTGATGTTTTTTGACACACTTGTTATTATTTCGTTTCCATGGCAACCATACCTTACAGCGAGTATTCAACATATTCCAGTTTTCCCAGGGAAACTTTCCATTATCCGGGATAAAAAATATCCTATGTTTTATTTCAGGGTATAAGCTATCTCCATTTCAAATTTCATCAAAATCCGTCAAGCCGTTATCGCGTGAAAGCTCCCCAAACAAACAATCAGACTACGACAAAAGGAGAAGGTATACGAGTATATTCGATTATATGTATGTTTCTTTAAGTATGTCGGTCGATTTCTCCGTCAATTGCAGAGTGATTTTGAAAATTATTTTTTTGTTTGGAAGGGTATACTTTCCAGGTGCTCCCATATACATTGTATCAAAGTTGGTTAAGCAGTTTTTTAAGAATAAATAGTTATTTGAGTAAATCCATTCAATTTTGTGTTTATCTGTTAGATTTATTAACTGATTTAGATGGGGTTTTTTTATTCAAAAGGGTAAACTTTCTGTGTAGTCCCATGTAAACTTCATCAAAATTGGTTCAGTAGTTTTATAAAAAACTATATTTGTTTTATAGTTTATGTTCTCTAATATCTTGGGATTTCTGAACCGAATTAGATGATTGTTTTTACTTAAGTAAGAAGACCTAGACATTGTTTTATAGTTTATGTTCTCTAATATCTTGGGATTTCTGAACCGAATTAGATGATTGTTTTTACTTAAGTAAGAAGACCTAGACATCAAAATTAAATCATTTTCATATTATTTTTATTTTTTGGAAAATATTTTATTTATTGATTTCGAGTGGCATACGCAAACATAGGAAATAATATTTATACCAAAAAAATAGTAGACACTCACTCAATTTAGACTCAAAGCGTTGGTACATTAAAACCAAGGATGAATAAACCTATTTTTTTTTAATCAACCACTAGAAATAATAAAATAATTACAATTAAACCAGAACAGTATCACTTTTCGAAATTACCAACGTAATAATAATTCAAAAATACAATATAAGATAAGAAAGAGTTTTTTGAAGGCGGCGCCAAACCCTGGCATCATTTAAATCTAATATCTTTACAAAATTAATGCATACCTATCTACGTACGCAGTAATATGCAGTTGTCTATGACGCACCCTCATACAAAACACGAAACGCAGAAGAGACAAAACAAGAGACTCACACGAGCAGATTTTCACACGTTCACAAACCGATTGGCACGAATACAGCAATCTAGTAAATGATAAAGTTTTTGTAGATAATTACTTTAAAGGCTTATTATTTTATATAGCACGTCAAGCCGTTTAAGACATTATCATCTATATATACTTCTAATAAAACTGTAACAGGTCCAAATCTGTACATTAAAAATATTTTGTAAATTTTTATTGGAGGCTGTTCTGTGTTCCATACTGAAGCCAAGTCTGTATCTTTTTTCATGTTTGTCTGTCCGTCTGTATCTTGGCTAGGCATCACGCTGAAATTACTGAATGAATTTAAATGAAACTTGGTATGATTTGAGTTCATACTACGAGGTAGGACATAAAATAATTTTCGTCCCGAAAAATTTAATAGTTCCCGCAGAATAGGGGTTGAAAGTTATTTAAAAAACACTTACCACCACTCTGAAACTACTGGACAGATTTTGATGCACCTTGGCACTGTCATAGTTTATACAATACCAGCTCCAAAGAAAATATCCCCTATCCTGCGGGGACCTTTTAATTTAGCGGAATAAAAGTTTCCAATGTCCTACCTCGTAGTATGAACTCAAATCATGCCAAGTTTCATTTGAATTCATTTAGTAGTTTTGGCGTGATGCGCGTCCAAGATACAGACAGATAGACAAAAAAAAGAAAAAAAACAGTTTTAGCTTAGTACGAATAAATAACAGCCTCCAAAATATCTTCAATGTACAGAATTTGGACCCCTATCCCGCAGAAACCCTATTTTTTTCGGGATAAAAGTATCCTCAATTTTCACCCAAAATTATGTAGTGTTACAACCTTAATTATCTTCTTTGTACAGTATTTTTTGTTCTTATTGCTTTATTATAAGTACAGATACTACGGTCTCTAGTGTAGAGGTCCTACAATAAAAAGACTTAACGCCCGGGTTAGGGAAGTAGGTAGTACTCTATTGTGCTATACTCGTAACACACACAGTGATACACACCTTAAACTTATAACACCCGTCTCTTTGTTCGGGGGTTATAAAACTAAAACAGTAAGCAAGTAACAGCAAGATACCAGTAAAAACAGCCGCAAGAGGGCGCTTTTTTTATGACGGATTGTATATTATAAAATAATGATTATTTATTTATTTTTTAAACATGCACTTCAGGGCAGGTAAAACTAACATATTTACAAATTAAAAAAAAAACAAAGTTTATTGACAGAATTCTTTACTGTTTTTGAGTTTTTTCTAAATTATCTGAATTCGAATTATTCTGACCTATTTTGTTAAAACAATTTGACGGTTTACTTCAGGAAATGACAGGAGCCTTAAAAATATCAAGGAATATGTAAAAATAACGTATAAAATATGTAAATGCTTAAAAATATGGAGCAAAACATTTAAAAAAGCGCGTGATGTCGAACCACGCATGTCTGGGTTGGAAGAATGGCACGTTCCCACTGTGCCACACAACATCGTGGCGGGAAGATCGAAATTATGATATAGTTTTAATGATTTATCTATATTGCATTTAAATTATCATAACTTAGAATACCTCCTATCCCGCAGGAATCATATATATTTTTGGGGATAAAAAGAATCCGTAGTAGTTGCATCAAAATCTGTCTGGTAGTTTCAGCGTGATGCGTGTTCAAAGAGCCAGACAGACAGACAGACAAAAAAAACCTTTTTGTACTCTAAATCGATTTTGAAATTTAACTCAATTATAATTTTCAAAAAATATTTAATGTACAGATTTAGTCCATTTACAGATACACCACAGAAACAACACAGACAATAAACGCAGTTATAGGTAAAGCCATGTATTCAATTGGAAATATTACGGATACACCGATTTTTCGTATACAAGTTTTCAGAAACATGACTGTCCTCTACATCAGCCAGTTGTTACAATTATTTTGCATCAAATTATAATTATTGAGATATAATTATGTATAATTAAAATTGTTTTTTTCTCCCTCGCGTACTGCGACTGCAGTTAGCATTTTGGGTATATTCCCAACGGCCTCATTAATGTTCCCATCAATGGGGCAGATGGGAATTTATTTTCCCACCTGTTTGAACACAATAAATCAGTATTTAATTTTCGAAATAGTTGGATTTTTATTTCTCACGCCAATGGGGCAGATGGGAATTTGAATTCCTACCTGCCCCATTGGTGTAAACAATGGGGACGTTAATGGGGCCGTTGGAAATATATCGCATTTCGCATTCAACACGGCGTCTTGTTTCGGGATTTCTAAAGCTATACAAATGTCTTCGTCACTTTTCTTTATGTGTGATCTTTAGTTGAGCAATCCCATTCGCTTTGTTTCAATGATTTCTATTAGTTCATTCTCTAGCTGTTCCCGTGGCTTCACTCACGTGGTCGTTACTTACGTCAAAAGTACTCCATGTGCTATTCCAACATTTGATCAAAATTCCTTTAGACGTTTTTTATCGATTTAAAAAGTTTTTTATCGATTGCTCGGCTTCTTCTCATCGGATTTAGATATCAAGCAATTTTTAAGTCTAACCCTAAGCTATCTAACTGTGAAAACCGCATGCAAACGGTCCAGTAGTTTTTACGTGATGCGCGAACAAACTTACAGACATATAAACAAACAGACAGACAGGCACGAATTTAAAAAATGTTATATTCTTGTTCAGTTGCTTATTTTAAGTATCCTAGACCATATATTTTTTTTATTATTCTCTTTGTACAGTATTTTTCGTTCTTATTGTTTTATTATCCATACCAATATCTGAAAGTGAAACTTTGTATGTTTGTTTGTTTGTTTGGGGAGCTTTCACACGATAACGGCTGGACGGATTATGATGAAATTTGGAATGGAGATAGCTTATAATACCCTGGATAAAACATAGGATACTTTATATCCCGGAAAATTGTAAGATTCCACGGGCAAAACTGGAAAATATTGATTACTCGCTGTAAGGAACGGTTGCCATAGAAACGAAATAACAAGTCTGTCAAAAAACATTGAGAGCGTTAGTGCTATACCTACTTTTGCATTGGTTTTTAATATCCTAAAAGAACATAGGATGCTTTTTTTCGCTATAAACTGTAGTCCGCGCGGACAAAGTCGCGGGCGGGAAAGGTAGTAAAATATATTTACGCCATGTTTCCTAAAAAGTTTATCACACCCACACTTATCAACATTCGTTACCAAACAGATTTCTTCTCCGAACGCCAGCGGCTACGGCTGCGGGGAGCATCGAAACAAATCAATAGTTTCGTCCATTTCAGAAACACATAGGTATATATTTTTCAGAAACACGTAGAAAAGATACAGTGCTCAGAAACAATGTGCCAAGTGCAGTGCAGTGGCGAGCAAGATTTTATAAATTAAGTTCAGGATCGCACTGTAAATTATTATGGGCAGGCATGACGCTTACCATAACCCAAACGAATAAAAATATATGTTTCTTATTTATTACGTGGAAATCGAGTCTGATAATATCTACATAGCAACGTCGTATTCCAAGGCGCCTCTTACTTACGCTTGCTGATAATTGTGGGGCAACTTATGCGCCTCAAAGCCGCCTCGACGCAAAAGGATGGAAATCTGCTCTACCACAGAATAACGAATAGTACAAGGCAAAACCTCTTGTGCCTGGATAACGCGCAATTCGTGTGTCATGTCATGTTGCAGGTTGCAGGGTATAAATACATGCAGTCGTTATCGGTACGACCAGTGAGGTAAGTATAACTTTTGTAGACTTTTGTAACGCCTCACTACCTTCATCTGTGCTACCGCAAGTCATCCGCCAAGCCAGCCCTCCGATTCAAAACCTTTCGATAACGAACCGAATCGATTCGATTCGGTTCGTTATCGAATCGAATGAATATTTTCGAGCTATTCAGAACAATCGATTGAGGGTTCGATTCGTTTTCTACTAACTAATCGAATTAGACTGCATCCACGGAGTAATGTGCAGTTGTCTATGACTGCTTCTCATTTTGCGTTAACGAAGCTCATTATGTTCACTAATTCTCAAATTGGAATTCTTCATTATAGAATATATTCAAATATAATTTAAGATAATTCTAGTTATATCACATGAAACATTTAGGAAATAAATTTATATAACAGAAAAATATCAGATATTAAATTAAAAATATAGAAGTATTGTTAGGCTTTGTTAACATGTAGGTAGGTACTAACTTTCAAACAAAGGGTAATGTCACGGTAATGTTATCTATACAGTATTCTATCTTCATACAAGCGGCAGGAAAGTGAGTTATACCTACGCGCCTCGTGTCGGTACCCACTCGGTACACGGCCAGTCGCGAATGCGCCGCAGCTCGGTGTGGCTCGGTAATGTCGTGGCCGCAGGGACGAATAAACGGTGTGTTTTTTTGTAAGCAGTAAGCGTGCGATTTGTGAATATTTTACTGAAATAAGTACAAGTACTAACTTAATATGGCAAAGCGCACGAATAGACTATATTGTGCTGTTTTTGGTTGTTTGAATTCTTCAATAAGGCATCCAGAGATAAAAAAAATTAAATTACCTGCAAACGGGACGGTTCTGCCAAGTATCAGCTCGAGTCTTTGTATTCAATTGAGAGACGTGCTATCAGGCTCATTGGGGATGACACTCTGGTAAAAAGTAAGCTTCAAAGTATGGCGCATCGACGTGAGGTAGCAAGCCTGGCGGTATTCTACAGATTGCACTATGGAGAGTGTGCACAAGAACTGCACAACCTGATTCCCCCATCACCTTTCCATCACCGTACGACTAGACGATCAGCAAAGCGCCACCCTTTCATGGTTGAAATACCTCGCACAAGAACGAAGCGTTACGCTTCTTCATTTATTATAAGAACTGCAAAGGAGTGGAATGCCCTGCCCTCGTCAGTGTTTCCGGTAAATTATAACCCCGGTGTGTTCAAGTCAAGAGTGAATAGGTATCTACTAGGCAAGCGTGCTACACCTTCGACCACATCATCGCTTTCCATCAGGTGAGATCGTGGTCAAACGATTGCCTAGTCCGTAACAAAAAAAAAAAAAAACTGAAAGGTCAGACTATAAAAAAATATTATAACCTATTACGTAATTTGTTTCTTTTTTTAATAGGTAGGTATTTCGCTTTTGGGGTGATACGTTGCGAGTACGGTATCCTCCTTGTCCATGTTTCCCAAAACTATTTTTAATTAAAGTATTTATCCGAATGCGGAATTTTTATACTATTAAATTTAACAATAAAACTTTTCGTACGTCTCAGTCGAGGCGCAAATACTTTTCTGTATCAAATTTATAATGTTTTTTTTTTATTAAATCTATTAATTAAAAAAACACCCATGTATTTTTATTGAACACTTCCTATTTCATTCACAACGAATTTCTTTCTTTTTTATATATTAAAATATACAACCACAAAACTAGAAATAAATTCAAGTAGGTAGATGAAATTAAAATACTGCAGGTGGGCAGCCCTATCGCGTGTTTACGTACCACGCGGCTGTAGGTAGTTATTTCAGGGACAGAGCCGAGTCACAATACTGATAGATAACATTACCGTGGTAATGTTTTGTTTATACCGCATCGCAAGTGTAGGTATGCTGTGTCGCGAGATTGAATACGCTGAGTCCCTGTATTGTACGGTCAATAATTCGCAATCAAATAATGTACAGCCAATAATTTGCTGAGGCTGGGCTGGCTCAGGGCAATATCATATTCACCGGCAATAGATTTTTGATCACTAAAATGAGCATAAAAATGAAGAGCACTCATAACCTATAAATATTGATGTAATGATAAATTGCAGCTAAAAATTCAAAATTAGATATAAATTTAGAGGTTACCTAGGTATTTTTTATTCAAGACGAAACATGGTTATACGAAGTACGCTCATTAAGTTAATCTTTGGCCTCTCTCAGTGACATCAATTAACTTTTAACTTTCAAATCGGTATTTTTGTATGGACACTGACATAGGTACATAATATAATACAAATAAAATATAAAATTGACGTCTCTTGCTTCAGTGCCTAATAGTATAGTAGGTACCTAACTATACATATTAATCAGGTTACCAAGTTGATTGTTTTACCTAACTTTCTGATAAATATATACCTAAGTATACCTACCTAAGTATAAGTAGTAGTAGTATGTACCTACTTTCCTTAATTTCTGCAGGTATGGTGAAACATTTGTCCATTCAAAAAACTTATTAAACCAGAGCTAAGCTCGCCGTTCGAATAGGCATATGTACATATGTACTTAGGTGAGGTGAGGGGGTGAAATAGGAAGGAGGGATAACCCTCCCCCCGTAAGGGGTGGTGGAAACCCATAATTTTTGAGAAAAAGCAAAAGATAAATTTGAGGTTAAGTATGAAAAAGCGTACGTAATGAATCATTAATGTAGGGAAAAATCGCTCTTCGCTACGTGTTTTGGCAGCTGAAGATAGCTGTTTGTTGCAGTGCTTCATTTTTACAAGTATATTTCGCCAAAAAATCAAAGAATAATGCACTTTTTCTTTGTATAATTTCAGTTCGTATAAAATCATTATCCACCGCGTAGGCGTAGGCGTTAGGTGGAAGCCCGATTTGGCCGTGATAGGTTGAAAGACGAAGGCATGAAGCGAAGCGTAGTGAAATTTTTTATTTTTGATACTTTACGTTTTTTCATACTTAACCCCAAATATAAATTTTGCTGTTTCTTTAAAAATAAGGGTTTCCGCCACCCTCCATTACAGAAGGAGGGTCATCCCCCCACCCCTCCCACCCATCCTCTCCGCTAAGTCCATATAGACATATACCGATTCTAAAGTCCTTCCCAGACTAAAGGCCTCTACCAATGGGCCAATGTAAGATCTTGCCTTAGTTGATACTTCTAGATAAATACTTGGGTAGAGGATGTGAACGCGTTCGATGCATCCCGTAGTGAATGTAACATATGTCTACTCTACGTCACAAAGCGAGATGATCACGCTCGTCAATTTCTTCTTGATGACGTCTTCGTCTCCAAGCTATAATACCACTTTGCATCGTATTAAATCACCTAAATACAAATGATACAATAGTTTTGAACCAAACAAGCTACTTAGGACGTTATACTTCTAAATTTACAACACAAAATTATTAAATGACAATAATATTGAGGCTATCGAATGCTCTGTTGCTCTCGTTAAGTTACCGAAGTTGTCCGTGCACCGCGCGCGTTTTTGTCTGAGTTTTGGCGGGGCGTAAAGTTTGTATATTATCTCTATTTAGTTAGTGGTTACCGAAAAAAAACGAACGTTCGGTAACTCGGCTTCGATAAACTATGTTCTGAATAGCGTTTTATAGCGTTGCCATAGTTTTAATCGTATGCTATGACGTCAATTCGATTCGATTTCGATTTCGACAAGTTCATCTTCGATTCTACTAAATCGAACGATAACAAACCGAATCATTCGACAACTGAGTTATCGAAAAAGTCTAATTCTGGGGGCTGGTCACTTCTCCCCCAGCAGCCACGCTATCTTGCCAAGCCTTGTGGTGGAGTCATGACAGCCAGCCGTTTAAAAGTTTATATGCAGTGCCAACCTATTTTTAAGTACACTTGTAATTGATACGCCATCGCGCCAACAAGGGTAATCTATGTGCTAGCAGATTAAACATATTCATTGAAATTTAACTTCGTGTATTATTTTACTGTGCCACACTTCTGACTACCCCCATACTTTCTTCTATGTTTTACATGACTGTATTTTTAAAAGATTTTATTTAACTTCACTTGTGTGTTTTATGTATGTATCTATCTATGTATTTCTGTCTGTCCTGGAATCTTGCAACTCCAATTTTGAGCACTTCCCGATTAGCTATCCGGCTGAAATTTTCAGGGTAGTACACAAGTCGACGAAAAAGTATTAAAAAAGATAATGTAGGACACTTTTTTATTTATGCTTTTTCCATCCACATCTAAACACTTCAGCTTCAATGATCCATATTTTCTTGTTTTTTTTTTATACCATCGCATCGAGATGCATGGAACGCAACGATTTTGTGTTACAATTAGGTCACAATACATATTTAAAGACCCTGCTATGTTAGAGCAGTTGGTTTTCCTTATGTTAATAGAGTTTAGAATCTCTCTTGTTCAACATGAGATTAGAAAAACATGTGAGAGAAACAGGTCCTTGTAGCTCCAAGTATTTGCTATTTTATGAATACAACAAAGATGTATCAAAGAGCAAATACTTACACGTGTTTGAATAATACAGAAGCAGGTCTCTGAGATGGCACGACCACCGACACTGCTGCAGGGAGAGGGCTTAGTAAAAGACTGGTTAACTCGCGTGCTCGCAGGAGAGCGTGGGTCAATGACGTAAGTCTATACATAGCTTTAGAATATTTACAGCGCCTAGGTAGGGACGCGCCGTACAGTCGTTATAACATAAAACTATACATACTGCTTCAGATACAGACAGGTATATACGAGATGGGAGCTATTATAAAATTACGCTAACATTACTTACAACACAATCAAAAAATCAACGCAATAATTATAAGAATGAAACGTAATCAATATTTAAATTAAAAAACAAGGTGCTTCAAATCCATGGATGTGCTGAAGCAATTTCTATAAAATGGGACCAAACTTAAGGTCTACGCTAACAAAAAATGTTCTAAACTTGTTCAGAAATCAAGATAATAATATGAAAAAACATACATAAAAAAGTACCTACAGTCGAACTGAGAATTTCCTCCTTGACTACTACAAAAGAGTAAAAAATCTGAAATCGCTCCGCCTGTATCTCAATCTCTACCTGCAATGCCTGTGTACCGCACCCGGTTCTAAAAGCTCTCCAAGAAATTATAGCCGCTGCTCCTCAACCGCTTGTAAAACGAACTTTTATAGAAGTAACTCTAAATTGTTTAGAACCTCTGCCGGAGTCTGCGGGAGGCGTTATATGATAACTACTCTAGTGCTAAGAGGTTAGGCTTGAATTTGTGCTTTACAAGTATACTAGCTGTGCCCACGGCTTTGCTCGCGAGAACATTTTTCTGAGATACAAATGTCCTAAGCAATATTATTAGGACCAAAAGTGCAAAGTACAATATAACAACATCAAAATTCGTTTAGCTGGCAAATAGTTTTTTAACGGTTTCTCGGCTTCTACTCATCGCATTGAGATGCATAGTACCAATCCTAAGCTATCCAACAGAGAAACCGCATTTCAATCAGTTCAGTAGTTTTCACTTGATGCGCGCACAAACATCCAGACAAAAAAACAATATTAAAAAAAAACGGCTCAGTGCGACTCGGACTCGCGCGCCGAGGGTTCCGTACGAACTTAACTTTCCCGTTGGAAAACTGTTGTCCCTATACATCGACATAGGTCGCGGTCAGTTTGTTATGTATGGCAGCTACCCTGCATTATACTTCCACTGAACCAGTGACCTCAATGCAGACCACGAGGCGCTGATGCAGCACGCGCTGCTCCGCGGCGCATCTTTCAATTCTGCCACTTCGGTACCTAGCATTGGGCCGCAAGTACATATTATTATAGGTTAGACTTAAAATGTAGTTTAAATATATTAATGAACCTAGTTATAGCACATTTGGGTTTCTTTGCATCCTCCAGCTGCGGCCTCCGTAATTAGATTACCAACTGTAAATAAAACAACATATTTTTTTGTTATGTAATTACAAATTTACGGATTCAGATTTTTGCGAGTGTTAAAATATACGGCATAAGGGGTCGCATCTTTTGATTGCGTTGACTTAGATGTTTAATTTTTTTACAGCTCCAAAGGATTGCAGACCTGAATATTTGATATTAATTTCAACCTGATACCTCGACGCATTCGTGAGAAAAAGGGTCTTGATAGACAGACAGACAGACGGAGGATAACGAAGTAAGGGTTCCTTTTATACTTTTGAGGTGTGGAACCTTAAAAATATGTATATATTCCAGTTCATTCGCTCATTTTAAGTAACTTACAATGTATATATGTGATATATATATCACATATATACATTGCATGTATGTTTACGTCAAATCTTGCAAGCTGAATTAGAACCACGGATGGACGGAGTTAAATTTTTAATCGACTTCAGAACGGTTATATGTTCGGCTGTATCAATTATTATTAATGTTTTTATTTGTCGATATCTCCGCCAATTGCGGACCGATTATAACAATTATATTTTTGTTTGAAAGGCTATACTCTCTCATAAGTAGTCCCATATAAATTGTATTAAAATTGGTACAGCAGTTTTTCGAGAATAAATAGTTTTGTTGAGTAAATCTATTCGATTTTGTGTTTATATTGCCATTATTAATCGACTTCAATTTATGTTTATCTCTAAGATTTCTGAACCGGATTAGATGATTGTTTTTACTTGAGCAGGAAGACTTCTAGTGTGGTACTGTATAAATTTCAACAAAATAGGTTTTGTAGCTTTAAACAGCCTTTATTTAATTCACTGTGTTATAATGTTTAGGACTAGATTGCAAGTCAATTTTGAACAATTTAAGGACGTCCGAAGATGCTGAAGTTTTGCACATGGGTGTAGTTCTGATGACTACAGTAGAAGTAGTAGTAGTCAAAGGAACTAAACAATCGGATGATGGAATCCCTTGAGTTTAGGCTCATTTGGTTTGTCTTCATGAGATCTCTGGTTTTATGTGGTATCCAGGGTCTGATGATGGAGCCGGAAGGTAGGCACAGGAACTCAACAACGAAATGATGGAACCCCTTCGAGTTTGAGCTCATTTGGTTCGTTTTGATGAGTTCTCTGGTGTTATGTAGTATCCAAGGTCTGATGATGGAGCCGGAAGGTAGTCATAGGAACTCAACAACGAAATGATGGAACCCCTTCGAGTTTGGGATCATTTGGTTTGTCTTGATGAGTTCTCTAGTTTAGTGTGGTATCCAGGGTCTGATGATGGAGCCGGAAGGTAGTCACAGGGACTCAACAACAAAATGATGGAACCCCTTCGAGTTTGGGCTCATTTGGTTCGTTTTGATGAGTTCTCTGGTGTTATGTAGTATCCAAGGTCTGATGATGGAGCCGGAAGGTAGTCACAGGGACTCAACAACAAAATGATGGAACCCCTTCGAGTTTGGGCTCATTTGGTTCGTTTTGACGAGTTCTCTGGTGTTATGTAGTATCCAAGGTCTGATGATGGAGCCGGAAGGTAGTCATAGGAACTCAACAACGAAATAATGGAACCCCTTCGAGTTTGGGATCATTTGGTTTGTCTTGATGAGTTCTCTAGTTTAGTGTGGTATCCAGGGTCTGATGATGGAGCCGGAAGGTAGTCACAGGGACTCAACAACAAAATGATCGAACCCTTTCGAGTTTGGGCGCATTTCGTTAGTTTTTATGAATTTTCTGGTGTATAATAGTTATTGTTTTATTGTATTTTACAAAAGTATCTATGTAATAGAATGTTATTTTAATGCACCGCCGTCTACTCCTTGTTCTTCCATTGCTGTCCGTCCTAAGGTTGTCTGGAAGAGATCGCTCTTAGCGATAAGACCACCCATTGTACTTATTTTTAAGAAATATTTTATGTGTAATAATATATTTTTAGGTGCAATAAAGTATTATCTATATGGTATCCAGGTTCTGATGATGGAGCCGGAAGGTACTCACAGGTACTCAACAACAAAATGATGGAACCCTTTCGAGTTTGTGCTCATTTGGTTTGTCATGGTGAGTTCTCTAGTGTTATGTGGTTTTCAGGGTCTGATGATGGAGCCGCAAGGTAGTCACAGGAACGCAACATCAAAATGATGGAAAATGGTCAAAACTAATTGAGTTGTTATATATTTAGGTTTTAATAATCCTTGGTTTTAATTTACCAACGCTTTGAGTCTAAGTGGGTGTCTACTATTTACTTTGGCATATATTCTTTCTGATGTTTGCTTAGGCAACTAAACTTCTATAAATATTTTTTTCAAAGAAATAAAAAACTACTTCATAATAAAGCAGTCATTTTGTAAACAACCGCTAAAAAGACTAAAATAATTACAATTGAGCCAGAACAGTATCACTTTTTCGAAATTACCAACTTAATAATAATGCGTAGATACAGCATAAGATTAGAAAGATTTTTTAGATGGTGGTGCCGAATCCAGGCATCATTTAAATCTAATATCATTACAAAATTAATGCATACCTCTCTACGTACGAAGTAATATGCAGTTGTCTATGACGCACCCTAAAAAAACACGAAACGCAGAAGAGACAAAACAAGAGACTCACACGAGCAGATTTTGACTTCACTCGTTCACAAACCGATTGACACGAATACAGCAATCTAGTAAATGATAAAGTTTTTGTAAGTAGATAATTACTTTAAAAGCCTTATTATTTCATATAGCACGTCACGCCGTTTAAGACATTGGTACCAATTCGGTTGGCACGAACTATACTAAACTACACTAAAATTAAGTTTAGTCCTGTTCCAAGCCGATAACAATTCACTAAACAAAATTTTTGTTTGACACACCTAAATAGATTTTAATTTCTCAGTTTAGTCAGTTAGTGTTATTTTTCTATTCTGTTGTACGTTAGTTTATGTCTAAAAGTGCCTCCACACAACACTCGAGCCGAAAACTCTCAGCAAGAAATGAAAACCATAGACAAAAAGCGTGGTCTGTGACGGGGCGCACGGCCATTTGTTTGTCAGGAAACGTCTACTTCACGTACAAATCGCTAGTTATACTGAATTAAAGATCACAAACACATAAATTTCGCTAATTATGAGCGGAACACCCGGGGCTTTACCCGCGTGGTCATTTCTCGGATTAAAAGTAACCTATGTGTATGTATTTTACCAAAAGTACCTATAAGGTATAAAATATCAAATTTCACTCATCCGTCAAATACGGCTTCTATTCACCGGATTGAGATACCAAGTAACCAAAACCTTTTTTAATTCAAAACCTTGATTTTGATAAATAAGTATATAAGCTTAATTAAAGTTCATTCGCTTATTTAAACGCCACTAGACCATTTTTTATTATTAGCTTATTTGTATGGACCTTTTGTTACTTACTGCATTATTATAAAATCTTTATTATCCCCGACCTTGAAAAGAGGTAAGGTAAGGGTGAGTGTGTGTGTATGTGTGTATGTATGTATCCGTGTGTCAGGCTATGGCATCGTATCTCACAAACGAATGGACCGATTTTGATGTGATTGTTCTGTTTGAAAGCTGATGTGATCGGATGCATGAAGTTTATTTATAGAAAGAGATAGAAAAATTAAGAAGCCTACCAACTAGTGAAGTGGCGGTAGATATAGAAAAAAAAATTAGTTAAAATAGTAAACTACCAGTGTAATCAGAGAGATAGAAAAAATACTCAGGGAGTGAGTTAAAGGAGGTGGCGTAGGTTTGATATTGTCCTTCGGCTTGGGACTTAGCTTAGAGGCACGCGTGCGAAGACGTTCCACGGAGAGAT
This sequence comes from Alsophila aescularia, assembly GCA_946251855.1. NCBI lineage: Eukaryota > Metazoa > Arthropoda > Insecta > Lepidoptera > Geometridae > Alsophila > Alsophila aescularia. The sequence continues at coordinate 105,596,561 of OX276373.1, forward strand.
GGTGCAGAAGCTGTGCAGCAGCCAGTAGTAACGCCGTAGTGCACAGAGCAGCTCCCGGGGGACAGGTGTCCCGGGGGCGATCGTACCTCTAGATACCAGGAAGAAAAAAAACCCTGGAATGGCCAAAAAAGACGCCTTAGTCCAGTTTCAGTAGGTCTGGCTGCGTACATCACCAGGTCTTCGTTCCTTGGGGTCACCATGCCGAACGAGGCCTCTTTCAGTTAAGCCCCAAGGATGTAGATATGGCAGCCAGTATGGTAAATAAAGTTGACATTAAAGTAATAAATAAAAAGATAAAAGTAAAGTACAAGTGTGAAAGACCAGAAGGGTCGGACATAAGTTTATAATTATAGAAATACAGCTCGTAACAAGCATAGTTTTAAAAGAATTTAACCAGTTGGGAGTAAATTATCACGAAATACAGGGAATACAAAAGCGGTATAAAACCGGTACATACTAAAAAGTCAAGTCATTGCGAAAGCGTTTGCTGGTATGACTAAATGCAACCTACAAGCATAGTTTGACGGTATTAACTTTTGCAATGAATTGCTAACTAAATAAACTAAAAGGAAAGTAAAAAAAATATGAACAAAATCAGTAAAATTTTCCGTTACTAAATTTAACATATGTAATTTGTGATATTGCAATCCAGGTCTGCAATATCAAAAGCCTGGCACGTAAGATGCACAGTAAAGTTATACACAAGATTACAGATAAATGTAAAACAATCAGTTTGTGGATTCACAAGCGTTACATACAAATTTTTTACCAAAATGTTACGGTCGGATAGCCAGTAGTTTAGAGCAAGAAGCAATTTAGAGGTCACACGATATATGAAACACTTACCCAATATTGGGGTTTTTTCACTAGTTAAACAGGTAATTACAGACAAAGGTTTGTCTACAATTATTTGTAAAATAAATAAGAAATACTTTCTCTAAGCCAGCACAAAATGACGAGGCTAAAAAAGAACCACAGAACGTCACCACAGGATAGTTATCGCTTCTGTCGGTGCGTTCTGTTATGGTCACGTTCGTAATTTTAGTGTAGCAACCACCCATTCTGTTTCAATCAGAACCTATATTACGGTCATTCAATACGGTGCGTTGGAGTAGATATTGCAGTGAAAATTTGTTTGCAACAAGTCGTATTGGCTTAGGTAAACTTCTGTTTACGTAGTTACTTAAAACATAGACATTTTAAGGTTACGTATTTCTTTGTTTACTATCGACTGTTTATTTTATTGTGAAAGTGGACTTATTTTGTTGATACTAAGTGAAAACTCGACTAAACGGAATAAAAACAACGTGAGATGAAGTGTGACGTTACAATGTATGTCACACTCCAAAGATTAAAATAGACCTTTTCAACTGCCTTTATTTATACCGAATTAATAATCACAAAAACATCAATTTCGCTGATTTTGCTTTGTGCTGCCACCCATGTAAAGTTTAATTTTTGTCTTTTAACAAAAATAAACATTACATCATCGAGCTGAATATGAAGGGTAAATTTTTTTTTTCTTATTTTTAAGTACTTTTAGTGACGAGACAGATGTCACTGGCCTGATGGTAAGCGTCACGCCAGCCCATAACAGTTGCAGTGCTACCAAGAAAAATGACACCTACATTAGATCTCTGGGGCTTATATATTTACAGAGTTATAAAGGCAAGACGATATATATCCTTTTCGTGATGGTCCACTTTTAAAACCTGGTACCCCTATGTTTCGGAGTGATTTTAAAGATGTTTCATTTCAAAACTCCTACACTGTTCGAAACCATCGACCGCGCATGCGCATAGCGGCTTCATTAAAAAACTATCCAACGGCCCACAAACACAGATAATAAACAACGATTTATGATTACATTCGTTCATTATTGAAATGTGGGCAACACTAGCAATTAAATTTAGTCGTTTTCAAAACCAAATTAGTCCTGTCACAATGATTTCATAATTTAGTTGAAATCAACAACTGATAAAATTTTAGGAATTACTAAAATAAATAAAAATTTAGCTTTAGTTTAGTTTAGAGAGTTGCTCAACAGAATTGGCGTTATTGTCTTTTTGAATAAGCTCAACCATATTAATAACTAGCTGTACCCGCGGCTTCGCACGCGTGGTCTTTTCTTTAGGTTCAAAGTACCATAATGTGTTATTCCAGGACCAATATACCAACATTTCTTCAGCCGTCAAAAATAAATTTATCAATTGCTCGGCTTCTAACTCACCGGATTGAGATACCAGTGACACCAGATTTAAATCAAGCCCTAGGCTATCTAACAATGAAAACCGCATTGCAATTGATCCAGTAGTTTTTACGTGATGCGTAAAGAAACAAACATACAGACAAACAGAAAGAAAGAAACGATTAACAAAAAAAAATTGTTCAATACCTTTTTTAAGCACCCAAGAGCATTTTTTTCATTTGTATTCATTTAGTAGTTTGGATGCAATGCGCGGTCAAGATACGGACAAAATTAAAAAGTAAAATAGTTTAGCTACAGTATCGAATATAGAGAACCATTCAAAAATATTTTTTATTAGTTAAATATTAACATAGCTTTGGACCCATATCCCGCAGAAACCCTTTACTTTTTCGGGATAAAACGTGTCCTCAATTTTAACCCATCATATAACTTAAGACAGTGTCAAGTTGCATCAAAACCAGTCCATGAGTTTCAGCGTGGTATGTGTTCTTATAAATAAGTTTCAACCCCTATACTGCGAGAACCCTTTATTTTTTCGGGATGAAAGTATCCAATATCCTACATCGAAGTATGAACTCACTTCTTACCAAATTTCATTTGAATTCATTGAGTATTTTCGGCGTGATGCACTTCCAAGGTACAGACAGACAGACGGACAGACAGACAGAAGACCAAAATTTAAAAACATACAGTTTTGACTTTAGTATTGAAAATAGAACAGCACCATAAAAAAAACAAAGTTTGGGACATTATCCCACAGGAACTCTTTATTTTTTCGGAATAAAAAGTATTTTGAATTTTAATCCATCATATAAACTATAACTGTGCAAATTGCATCAAAATCCGTCTAGTAGTTTCAAAGTGGTAAATGTTTTTTGAAATAACTTTAAACCTCAATCCTGCGGGAACCCTTTCATTTTTCGGGATGAAAAGTAGCCTATGTCCTACTCGTACCTCGTAGTATGAACTCAAATCATACCAAGTTTCATATAAATTCATTCAGTAGTTTCGGCGTGATGCCTAGCCAAGATACAGACAGACAGACAGAGACAAAAATGAAAAAAAAATACAGTTTTTGCTTCAGTATCGAGTCAAGAGAACGTTCCAAATTTTTTTTTCAAAATATCTTCAATGTACAGAATTGGACCCGTTACAGTTTTATTATTATAAGTATATATAGATATATAGATTATGGCTCGGCTTGGCACCGCCTTCAAAAAACTCTTTCATATTTTAAGTTGTATTGATGCATTATTATTAAGTTGGTGATTTCGATAAAGTGCTATTGTTCTGGCTCAATTGTAATTATTTTATTCCTTTCAGTGGTTGTTTACAAAATAACATTTTGATTATGAAGTCGATATAATTTTTTTGGAATAATATTTTATTACATGTTGGTTCTGTTCTGATGACAATTCGTTTTTATGGTAAGCATGACCTGAATCCACATCAAAGATAAGCTCCAGATAATGGAACTCTTCAACGGTCACAGGACAGACACGAAAATTTATGTACGCATTTTATTATGATTGCTGGTTTTAAGTTTCGCCATGACACGGTTGCTGCACTCAGGGTTAGGTCCTTAGGACTAGGGAATTCCTCAACGGTTAACAGCAGGGTCTGGGAAAGTGGGAGAAAGGTTGGGAAGTGGGGTAAGGACGTTTTTTTTTAACCAATATGGCGGAATGTTGCCACACCGAAAGGTAACGATCACGTTGCAGTGCCGGTTAGGTTTTCTAGCTGAATCGCACTGTTGGGATCGTGATTGAAACGGAATGGTGTTCGAGAGTAAGGGGGCAGGTCTGTCTGTATGTTTGTTTGTTCGCGCATCACCTAAAAACTAAAAGGCTGATTGTGATGCGGTTTTCACTGATGGATAGGTAAGGGTTTAACCTGAAATCTGGTGTAATTGGTATTTCAATCAGATGAGTAGAAGCCGACCAGTCAATAAAAATCTTTTTGACGGCTGAAGAAATTTTGATCAATTGTTGGTATATTGGTATTTTAGGTCTTGGAATAGCACTAGAGTACTTTTATAAAATAGACCGATTGCTAAAAATAACTCGTGTTTTAGATAACCCGAGGAACTACAGACCGATTGCAGTCTTGCCCACCATATTGAAAATATTGAGCAGACAATGGCAAATCTCGAATAAAGATTTTAAAAAAAAGACCGTTACTATGAATAGTTTGGATCCCGATGAAATGGTTCTACCACCCGCGCAGCTTACAACTACGTACAGGAAATATTATTTATGAACCACAGAAAATATGCCATTTGGCAGTTTTTGGATATGACTAAATCCTATGATCGAGTATCTCACGATATCATGTTACATAAAATATGCAGTTCATACTTAAATTACAGAACACTACTCGTCGAATTAGAGTACTATGATGAAAGTGCGCAAAAAACACTTAACGCAGGATCTGAAACAGACAAAATTTCATGTGACAGCGGTTGAGCTGCGATCAGTATAGAAAGTACAGTAGGATTTTATCAACTGAGTTCTTTTTATCTTGAAATCTTCATCATCATCAGCCTATATCTGTCCACTGCTGGACGTAGGCCTCTCCTAGTGCACTCCACTGAACTCGGTCTTCAGCTCTCCTCATCCATTTTCTTCCGGCTGCTTTTCGCAGGTCGTCACTCCCACTTGGCCCCAGGGCGGAAATGCGGCTCATATCGGTTCCGCAACGCGAGCGCTCGTGGCTCGTCGGCTCTTTCCGCCTCAACTCGGCCATATTCAAGTTATAAGTCATCACTTAACTTTTTTAATGTGAAAATGTTAACACTCCTGTTAAGAATTGAACTCCACTAAGTACTTAAGATCGGGAGTCGAACGATGTTCAATCGCGTAATGCAGACTTATGGTATTAGGCCGAACATTTAGTAATAGAGATCAGATGAAATTCGCTGATTCACAATTGACCAATGAGCTCATTGTTTTATTCATTGGGTCGCGTGGCGCGCTGTCTGTATTTAAAAAAAACATGTAAATGTATGGAGAAGAGGAGAAAATTAAAGGAGCGAGAATTAAGGTATCATCGTCAAGGAAACAAGGAATATTGATAGTGCAAAAACTAAATAATTTTACGAAAATCCAAGTTTAGCGAAAGTATTATACTACCTACTTACACTTAAAAATACTACGCAATAAATGTGGTACAGAATTTATGACAAACTAAATCCCTGCAAAATATTTGAAAGCTAATAGGTAACAATTTTATCGAGTGGGAAAATGCAAAAGCAGCGAAGTCTTTTTCGGAAACCTGTACCTATTTTCAAGAATTAACCAAATGTAAGCAACCTTCACACGTTGGCGGCCAGTACCAATAATGACTTTCAAATCGAAGTCTACACAAAATTTAGAACACAATATCTGAAGGGACTGTCTGAAGGGCGTATAAATCAAAGAAGTACAACGTAAATATATTTTTTTAGTAAAGTGTTAGTAGATATATACCTAGTTTATTTATTTTTAGTCTATATCCTTTTAAAAAACTAATATGAGTTGTTAAGTATCTAAAAGCGCCTTTTATTTATTTTTCTCATTGAGGGGGATGAAAAGTAGAGTGTATCACTGAGAGGCAAAATTATTTTTCCTTGGGCGAAATATATTGAATCTCTCGCTACGTTCAGGATTCTACTTAAGAATCCTTCACTCCGCTCTGGATTAAAAATAGCGCCTTCACCGGCAAAATATTATTTTGTTTCATAATAATACAATCTACAATACCATCCTTTTTCTAGTAACTAGTTGCAACAGTTCTCTATAGATATTTAAAAGAATACATGTCAATCGATTGACATAAACAAATAAAGTCCCTAGAGTGCAGTAGTTACTTATTTGATATGAAATGATTCAAATGACACTTAATAAATACGGTGATTAATGGACGGTCGTCAGTGTTCGGAAATCGTCGTAAACAGCTAATTGTCTCTTTCCAAAGGCCAATGTGCATTATTAATCGCCGGTTACTGTACGGAGTTGTAAGCTGCGAGGGTGGTTTAGACTTTAACTACTCGTAGTTCCAGTATATTTTTTTTCGTAAATCTGTGTTCTCTATTTGCCATTGCTTTCTCAAATATTTTCGATATGGCAGGCAGGACTGCAATCGGTCTGTAGTTGCTCGGGTTATCTAAATCACTAGTTATTTTAGCAATCGGTTTAATTTTCGCTATCTGCAATTTGTCAGTAATACATCCTTTATTAAAACATTTATTTATTAATGGTAATTCAGTTGCACATTTATTTATTAGTGTAGGGGGAATTATCGTCCACTCGAAACTTCGTTTATCCACACCAATATATAAAAGTGAAACGTTGTCTGTTTTGGGGAGACTTTACGTCAAAACGGATCCAATTTTGATGAAATATTGTAAATAGGTGCTGTACATTATAGAGACCAACATAGGATACTTTTCATCCCAGAAAATGGTAAGTTTCCACGGAAAAACTGGAAAACGACGATTACTCGCTGTATTCCTTACGTTTTCAATGGACACGAAATAATAACAAGTCTGTCAAAAAGCATCAAGAGCGTTGGTGCTATCTATACCTATGCATTGGTTTTTAGTATCCTAGAAAAACATAGGATGCTTTTTTCGCGATAAACTGTTATAGTCCGCGCGGACGAATTCTCGGGCGAAAACTGGTTAGTTATTCATACTACGAATGATGTTGTAGACTCCACGCTTACCGGTTCTAGTACACTAGGTTATGTTCATAATATTGTCACGTGTGCAATAAATCTCTGAGTTGGTTTCATTCACCTATTTTGGCAGATTTTATTACAATTGTAATTATAGCTATCGAATTTTGTATTTTTTGTCTCCATGACAATTTCAGGCGCAAATTTATTTCACAATAATTTTAAATCTGATCCAAGTTGTTTAAAGTTTTATTGTCTGAATAATACAGAAAAAAAATACGAAACCTTGAACCACTGGTTTTGTTTTAGTGGTCCTCAAACAAAACCAGTGAAGAGCGAGCGCGAAGCGCGAGCGAAGTGTCTCCGTATACAAAATGGACAAAATTGGACAAAAATGCTCTCGTATTTCCGGATGTCTGTATGGTTGGATCTCTGTTCTCCTATTTATCTAATAGAAAACAAATTATGTAAATATGTAGAGTAAACATTAGTACAAAAAAGGAAGTATCCCGTAAGTCCGAAGGGCGTGATGTAATGTATGGAGTACCGCAAGGCAGTGTATTGGGGCTTCTTTTGTTTATAATCTATATAAATGATTTGCCTAAATTCACCGATCACCCTATGTCACTTTTCGCGGATGATTGTACTATAACCATTGCACGCAGAACCAAAGAGCTGTATGAAACTGATATTAATACTTCTTTGGCTTCAATCATTTTATGGCTAGATAACAATAATTTAAAGATAAACTTAAATAAAACTCAAGTTATGCATTTCAGTCAAAGACCGCCAAAAACACGCGGCATTAAAGTTCATTATCAAAATTACTCCATATTTGAGGTAGATACTGCTAAATTCTTAGGTATAGTAATTGATAAACAGTTAAACTGGAAATTATATATCACGGAACTGTGCAAAAAAATAAGTAGTTCTGATGAACTGTATAGACTAGCCCCATTTGTGAATATGGATGCACTACTTACAGCCTATCATGAGCTAGTAGCTTCAGTTTTGAGTTATGGCATTATGTTTTGGGGAAACTCAACAGATAATGAAATGGCTTTTAAATCACGGAAAAAATGCATAAGATCTATGTTTGGACTACAAACAACAGTAGGACTATTCTTACGAAGTGATATAAATATCACAGTAGAAAAATAAATGAAAGTAAATGTCGAAAAATCCATACATTTTTCGATATATTATATCTGTTGTGATATTTATATCACTTCGTGAGAATTGCCTCCCAGAGAGCTATAAGACATATTTCTGCAAGTACAACATTTTATCACTTCCGTCCCTCTACATTTTTGAAGTATCCTTGTTTGTACGTACAAATCCAGATCTGTTCAAACGCATGTCAGAAGTTGTCAAGAGAAACAGACGTGATAAGGACAGGTTATGTTTACATGCCACCAAAACAGCACTGATGCATAAAAGTGTGTTATGTATGGCCCGAATATTTATAATAAAATACCTAGTCAAATTAAAAATCTAAATACTATATTATTTAAAAGACATTGAAAAAAATATTGACTGAGAAATGTTATTATACCATAAATGACTTTTTAACCGATAAATTTAGATGGTAAATATTATTATACGATATATGACTTTTTAACTGATAAATTTTAATAATATTTTGACCCAAATTGACAATCTTTTTATTTTTATTTTAGTTACTATTTATTTTCTTTTATATAATTTTTATTTTTTCATTTTTTGGACGCGCTGACATTTTAATTTATTTTTAGGTATAATTATTATTGTTCACATGACTATCACTATGATTAATTTTTATTGTACTAAGTTAATAGGTACGTTAAATATATTTTTGACATATTTCATTACATTCAATACATATCATTCAATTATTACTAATTTTATTTTATGGCACTGTGTTGTATTTTTTTTATTGCTTGTGTTTATCTGCATGTCATTTGACCTATGCTATTATTTAATTTTATTTCTATTTTTTAAAACGTGGCGTAAAAAACGGCAAAGCATGAGATCTGAATACAGACTATTACTATCATGTGTGCATTCTTGTGATGTATTACTCGTGTTTTATGCAAATAAATAATGTTTATCTATCTTTATCCTCTACAGAACGTATTTCTCAACCGATCTAGGCTAAACTTGGTCTACAGGTTAAGCAAATTTTTAGATGTTTTTAGTCGTCGGGGATTTTTGATTGGGGAGGTCCTTCCCCCAAAAAATGGCAAAAAGGGGGCTACGGAATATCTCCACTTTATTAAATCCGATTTCGATGGTCTGTTTTATTTGAAAGGTCTTAACTTTACGTTAGTCTCATAAAAATTTGGTGAAGATCTGATGAGGATCTTCGCCATCATGAGCAGAATAGCAATAGCTCCTCAAAATGCAGTCAATTTCTCACTTTTAGGTTTTTAACTTTCTACCAGTGGAATCAGCCCTCTACAATACAATACAATACAATACAATACAACAACACTTTATTGCATACCAAGAAGAAGGTAATATATAGGATAAACTCATGAAATGAAAGGTACAATGGGCGGTACAATATTGCTATGTAGCAATCTCTTCCAGGCAACCTTTGGATGGAAAAGATTACTTAGATATCAAAGTCATCGGTCGATGGTGCGTAATAAATAAAATAAAATACAAAACATTAATAAACAAGAAATTATACCTACTAAATAAAAATACATACCTACACACAAGAAATATACTATTTTTTTTTTTTTTTTTTTTTACTACTGTGCACCGCTAGATTGTGTGCAAAAAAGTTTGTACGCGCGAGGTCTACAGCTCACAGAGGCACTAGTATACAGACTGGATTTTTATAAGGAACAGGATAGTTTGACATGAAAAATAAAGTTTTGGGTAAATTTACTATTTTCTCGATGACTGAACATTTTTAACAATATGTGTGGATGCAGGCCAAAACATCTCCAAAAGTTAAGGTGAGTCTCTTAAGACTGTTTTCCTGTAGCTATTATGGATAAGGTAATTTCGTACAAAATTTATGGGAAAAGATTTTCGCAATATCTAACATTTCTAGTACTCAAACCTCAGTCAGTTCAATTGAGACTTTTGATCCTTTTAAGAAACAGGATCGATTGGCGTGTAAAATTACCAGTTTCTTGCTGACTGTACATTTTTTCCAAAATCTGTGAATGCAGTTCAGAATATCTTAAAAAGTTAAGGAAGGTCTCCAAGGAACGTTTTCATTTAACTATAACGGTTAAGGACTTTACTGCCCGTCTCAAAAAAAAAACACCCTAATCCACCTAATTATTATTTACATATTTATATATATATTTATGAATTCCAACTGTAGGCTGGTAGATCATTTGTCAATGTAGATAGATTTTAAATATTAGGCTGTACATCCCTATTCCATCCCCTAAGTTGGTAGAACTGATTATTAAATTTTACTACGTCAGGTTGACTTTTTAGACATTTATTAGTTTTTCTTGCTCTATGGTGTCCCGTCTTTTCTTACGTAGTATTTTATTCTTTGCTCTATGGTTTGTAGGTACCCCAGAAAGGGCGGGCTTGTTCGCAAATAATATAGGAAATGCGGCTCATATTTTGTTTATTTTGATAATCATCCGTAATCGCGTTATATAGGAGTGACGGCGACGTGACCGCGGGGAGCTGGTAATTCGCGTTCGGAAGGACGTCCGCGGCAACCACGGGTTGCAGAGAGCGGAAAAACTTACTGAATTGGAGACTTCCTCGAATACGGCATTTTTCCATGACTTAATTGAATTAGAACTGTACCTCAATGACATCTCAAGTCGAGAAACACGCCAGTAAGCGTCATTCTACCTCTTTGTATCAAGTAGTTACATCACATAGGTACCTGGCTAATTCTACACTCGTCGCGATTCTCATCGTCACCTTCGTGGCAAATTTTGTTTTTTGCTTATGTTAACTATTTTTGTAAAACAAACTTATAGCGCTTGATAAGACGAGTAAATTCATATGTAAATTTATCGAATTGTGAATAAATGCCACGAAAGTGACGCGATGTTCCACGAAAATGACTCAGTACAGAGTACAGACATTATTTTATCACAATTTACTAATGTTTATGAGACTAAATATTCATGAAATAACAACTTAATCCGTTTTTCATTATTAAACAGGCAAATATATGATAGGTATCAGTAATCAAAAGAGATAATTTATTATCAGGTCGGTCCTAAGTTCGGTCATCCAACGAAATAGGTATACTGATATGTTACGTCAATTAAAACTACACAATTTTAGTGAAAGCTTTTTATTATAAACATTATTAATGTAGGTGACAAATAGGAACTTTACTGTGATTTTATTAACCAGGTACTTATATTTCAGAGTATATTTTTACTCTAAAATAAAATATTATCACATACTTATGTAAGTATGTGTTTTTTTTTACTATGTAGTAACAACAAACCGAAAGGATGTACCTATCTAAAATTAATATATAATGATTTCATTTCATTTCACTTTTATTTGAGTACTTATTAAATTTTAATGTCACAAGTTATTTATTACATTTACAAATAATCAGTCTACAGAGATAAAAATTTAAAAAATACATCATAAATATACGCTAATTCGTCGTAATATGAAATTTTTCCTAACTAAGAAGCATTATGAGTCTTTAAAAAGTCTTGCAAAAGTTTGTAAATACACCACCAGTCGCTATATATCTGAAAAAAAATATGCAATAAATCGCTTTCGTGGCATAAAATCACCTTCATGGATAAAACGCCATAAAGGTGATGCCACGAAGGTGACAAAAACATCCCTTTTTTTGTAAATTGCTGCAATGCTTTGATGTAACGTTTTGAATCAAATACTACATAAATATCTCGCACATTTTGGGGTTTCTAAGAGCAAACTTTGATTCCAATTGCTAAAATACAATGCACAAAAATATTGTCCACGCAAGTGATCGGTACACCTATGAATAGATATAAAAATACCAATATATTTTTCTCACGGCACGATTAGCCGCATTTCTCACTTCTGCGATGCCGGAACACGACTGACGTTCGACTAAGTCGAACTCTGTGTTTGATTGCTAATGTTATGTTCAACTGCCATCCGTTATACTAAGCAAATCTAAAGCATCTAAAATCGTGTGACCGACGCATATGGAGTTATAAATTCAAAATTATAATTAAATGATTTTTCTTAGAGTATTGGGTGTAAAGTGTATTTAATTACGATGACTTTAGTATATGTATCATACAATTACACTGAAATTTGGAGAAGCAGTAACCAAATGTTTTACTACAACGGAAGTGTGACTTGATGAGAATGCGAAAAATGGCCCCGTTTTTGACCATTCGTGACAATTTTTGGTATTATTTTTACTTCTATTCTGACAAACTTTATTTATTTTGTAGCCTAATAAATGTTTAATCCTTCAATTCAAAAAATCTGTTTCTATGTTATACCGTTAAGGAAATATACCAAAAAAATAAATAAATATATCAATTTTGATGGTTACACAGTTGTGTAACCATCAAAATTGAGCTTCGATGAGAATTACCCACCTACATCAGAATAATTTAAATGTCTTAATTTAAGTGTCTTATTACCGCGATACGAGTAGGTATTAAACTAAAAATGATGTCAATTTAATTCGGTTAGCTTTCTTGTTGCTTATATTTTTCATTGTATCTTTTTAGGTGAGACGTGGTGAGACCTCGAACCTCCACCTATAAAAGTATTACAGATTCATGGGTGAGAGTCACTCACCTCACCGCTACCTATCCGATGACGTTGTGGTCGTTAGTAGCACCTTTGTTCTGCAAGAAGCATGGAAGTAATAAGTACGTGGGTACTTATTACTTCCATGTCTAGAAGTGACGTTGTGGTCGTTAGTAGCACCTTTGTTCTGCAAGAAGCATGGAAGTAATAAGTACGTGGGTACTTATTACTTCCATGTCTAGAAGACACTGCATAGTAAGTTAGTATGCTTAATCAATATGAACCAATCAATTACCTATGTCAAGATGAATGTCACGAGCAAGGAGGTTGGATACACACTGTTATCCGGAGGCCAAATTTCAATACTGAGCTCATTTCAATTTATGAAGCAGGATCTTGGCACTTTTTGACGCGAGTTATACCAGTACATAGAGATTATGCAAAACAATAGCCTTTTTATAGTTTGGGAGTTCAAAAATATAAGATGAAATTACAAAATAGAAATCTATGGGAAAAGTAATTTGTTTATTAACTAATAAAAAATACAACTAGTACACAGAATAAATAATAGCACTCTAATAAGTAATAGCGTACCTACCTACAGGTACGAAACATGAAACAGTGGGACAACCCGCATGCCATGGACGTCCAATTGTTCTTGCCCAATACCGGTTGGCAGCGTAACTAACCATGCTGGTGGCATTGCCCCGTTGAACTGCAATGCTAATTTGATGAGCCAATTTCGATTTCTCGGTGTGCTTAAAAATATCTATTTTCCAATCCAAGATGGCGGACATGTTTTTTATTAGTAAATTGATGTGGTTGTCGTTTTCGAGGTTTCTCGGGGTGCATATTACGAAAATTTCAAATCCAAGATGGCGGACATGTTTTTTATTAGTAAATTGATGTGGTTGTCGTTTTCGAGGTTTCTCGGGGTGCATATTACGAAAAATTCAAATCCAAGATGGCGGACATGTTTTTTATTAGTAAATTGATGTGGTTGTCGTTTTCGAGGTTTCTCGGGGTGCATATTACGAAAATGTCATCCATTTTCAAATCCAAGATGGCGGACATGCTTTTTTTGGTAAAGTTATATGGGTGTCATTCTCAAGGTTTATCTTTGTGCTTATAACGAAATTGACATCGATTTTCAAATTGAAGATAGCGGACATGATATAATTTTAATAAACAAAAAAAAGTAAACGCTCCCCAGAAATCTTGATAATTAAGTAACACCCATATCAAAGTTACTGAAATAAAACATGTCCGCCATTTTGGGTTCCAAACCAAAATTGATGTAGTATTTGTTTTGTATTTTTAGCGATCTTGCGATGTCAGGTTTAACGCGAATATCAAACATTATGACTGTCTGTGTTCACCATCCCTAGCGCTCTAAAGCATTATACTAACTGCGTGCATACATAAATTCACTAGTGTGTAGTAGTAGACATCACGAATCTGATTTTTGTATGGGAAGCATCCGAGTGTCCATCCTGTGTTTGTGGGACATCCTATATACAGGTTGTTTTAACACTGTTGGATCAAAAAGAGACAAATTACGCCGGCCGCAGACCACAATTTTGGGATAAATAGGATGTATGCTTTATAAAGAAAATAGTGGATTACTGGCTATGTCAAATTCCATGCCACTACCTTTAATCAGCTCGGAGATGGAAGCAAATGCAGTGAAACCTAACCCGAGCCTGAGCGAGTACTCTCCCTGGTGACATGACACCTGACCTGTGCTATCATACGGAATGCTGATATTTCAGCCACGACATTGTTGCTACCGCCGCCACAGTTAGCGACAGAACTTTGTATACTTGTATTACCTATATCTTTTGATTGCAAAGTGGATAGGTCAGAAATGTCAGAATCAGTGAAATAGGTACATTGACAGATAAGAATATGCACTGTTGTTAAACACAGATAGGTACTGGCTTACTACTAAATTACTGATATCACGTGCAAATTAAGATATTTTGTATTTGTTCCACGATCCACTACGCTACATGCTGCAACCGAGCGGATTTTCGGATACATGTAGAAAAACAAAAAAAATATTAAATTTAAGTATAAAAAAAGCCTTCGCTATACCACAGTATAATATAGACATAGTATTTACAGACAGTTGTGTATCGAGGAGTAAACGGCCGATTTGACGCACGAGGTGTGGGGGCCGGGAGGCAGGGGTCTCAGCGTGGTTTTGAAAAGAACGCTGCGAGCAAGTTTCGCGCAAGAAGTATCTTCACGTAAAAATACGAGAAAGAGGGATTGTGTTCTGTAAGTACAAGGCCAGTACCACAAATAGATTGGACCAAAGAGTATAGTAATATAAGTATATACATCAAGATAAGACTCTTTAGTCCATCTTTTTGACCAACAAGTGGGTCCAAAAAAAAAACTTCATTTATTATCCGACTGCGGGAGGGTTATGTGTTTGAGTTGTATGTATGTATGTTTGTTTGTTTTTAGTTTACGTTTCTTTGGCACGTCCTACAGACTAAACGGCTAAATAGATTTTGATAAATGAGGTATTATTGGATTCGCCATGCTATTGGAAATGTGAAGTGTCAAGTGGCTTACAACTGCCATATTTTATTTCCGACGTTTCCGACGGAAAGAAAAATGTTTAAAAAACTCACAAAGTATATCGTTGATAAATATATATTATACAGATTAGAATAGAATAAACATATTTATTAGCACAAGACACTATAAAAACAATAATGATAAAAACAAAATAAAAAAACTAAGTACCTACTAAAAGTAAATGAATGATTTTGTAGCTTGTGCCACAGGGGCCTGCACTCGGCAAAAATGGCTAGTGGCCACTGGACGCTGATTTTCAGACAAACCCCGCAGGTGATGTTAATGGTGCGAATTATTGTATCAATACATAGGTAAATATAACATACATACATACATAATAATAACATAAAAACATATAAACAAATTTACATATATTTATATACATACATAATGACTACTAAAATACATAATATATTAATATACATAAGAAATAGTATACAGAAACAATAACCATAATTCCAACAATACAACACTAGAATTGATTTCCCCGTGGCAATCGTTTTATCAAACAGAAGAAAATAGGTAAGTACGTTACATCACGTCAACACCACGGCAAGGCAGACTAGCCCACTTGTTTAACATAATCTATTTATAATATGGATAGAATCGATCTATAAAATGATGGACCTATATAATAATATTTTATAAGCATCCTGAAGAATAAATTTGAATGCACCAGTATATATATATATATATATATATATATATATATATACTGGTGCATTCAAATTTATTTTATTATTTTATTTATTTATTTTTTTTAAATTTATTTGCCTATATAATAATATTTTATAAGCATCCTGAAGAATAAATTTGAATGCACCAGTATATATATATATATATATATATATAAATAAAGAATAGAATAAATTTGAATGCACCAGTATATATATATATATATATATATATACTGGTGCATTCAAATTTATTCTTCAGGATGCTTATAAAATATTATATATAAATTTATTTACCTATATACTAAAATAAAAGCTACATTATCAGCGAGTAACTATTTTCTTTTTTTTTTTTAGTTACTCGCTGATAATGTAGCTTTTTAATACGTGAAATATTTTTTTAAAACGGTTATTTTTTTGCGTTTTTCCATTACAGACAAAAATACAAATATACAAGCATCAAATCTTTCCTCTTTATAATATTAGTGTAGAAATACGCGTGAAATCGATAGCCTCCTTTTTTTGTAAGTAGCTTTAAATCTCTGGTTTTACTAATAGAAGATTCCTACAAATTTAAAAGGTTGGCTGTTAATTGTGGTCATGTACAAACAGACGAACATACATACATACATTCATTCATGCATTCATAGGTATTCTGATAAAATCATAACCCTCCTTTTTTGTAGCCGTGTAAAGACCCACAGGTGGCAACCCTCGGTCTCCGACTGACAGTAGACATCAAACTCGAAAACAATGCTTCGATCAATGGGGGCATGCCCCGTGCACCCACTGGCTTCACCCACTGGTGGGTGGGTGCACGCGGGTAATTCGCATTTACCCCTCCACCCACTGCAGTTGGAAACTAATGAAGAAATAATCGACATATTATATGAAAAAAAAAAACAACATATGGCGAAGGAAATGTCTAATAGGAAAATTCCTTACCTATGGCTTCGATACACTACTGTCCGTAAGGACATATAGACATTTCCTACGTACAACGGTAAGGACTATACATATATTATTTTACTGTGGCTATACGTCTGGCAGGTGTGAAACTTCCATAGATTCTAGAATTTTGGTACTATATTCTAGATCTTTGGAAACTTCGAATATGGCCGAGCTGAGGCGGAAAGAGCCGACGAGCCACGAGCAGCGCATCGCACACAGGCGAAAAAATGAAAAATCCTGGCCAAAATTAAAACTATTCAAATATCGCTATTATTCAAACAATATTTACATTTTAGATATGTTAGAATAAAATGAAAGTATCATTATTTACAAATACTTAACAACAACAAAAAACAACAAAAAATTAAAGAACAACAATAAGTTTTTTATTGACAACAAAATATATTATGTACTAGCTGTGCCCGCGGCTTCGCACGCGTGGTCATTTCTCGAAGACAAAAGTACTATATGTGCTATTTCAAGACCTTCAACATTTGATCAAAATTTCTTCAGCCATCAATAAGTTTTTTTGATTTCTCGGCTTCTTCTCATCTGATTGAGATGCCAATTACACCAATTTTTAAGTTAAACCCTCAGCTATTGTACAATGAAAATCGCATCACAATAGCTTCATTCTTTTTTACGTGATGTGCGATCTAACAAACATACAGACAGACAGACCTGCCCCCTTACTCTCGAACACTATTCCCATTCAATCACAATCCCAACAGTACGATTCATCTAGAAAATCTAACCTACACTCCAACGTGATCGTGTGGCAGACGGACATCTTAGTTAAAAAAAATTACGTCCTTCCCCCACTTCCCAACCTCTCTCAAACTTCCTCCCAGCCTTTTCCCCCTTTCTTCCTACCTTTCACTTATTTCTTCCCTACCTTCCTCCACTTCCCCTCACTCTTTCCCCACTTCCCCTCACTTTTTCCCCACTTCCCCTACCCCTTTTCAATTGCACCCCTCTCTTCACTCTGCCCCCACCCTTCCCTTCAGTTTTCCCCCACTTCGCACCACCTGCCCCACTTCCCGCACCCTTCCCCGATATTCACCATATAACGTCTCACTTCATCTCACGTTGTTTTTATTCCGTTTAGTCGAGTTTTCACGTAGTATCAACAAAATAAGTCCACCTTCACAATAAAATAAACAGTCGATATTAAACAAAGAAATACGTAACCTTAAAATGTCTATGTGTTGTCAAGATTTTCAGTAATTCTTGTCTTTGAGTTAGTATGACCATTCTACACGTTATGTTCATAAACAGAAGTTTAACTAAGCCAATACGACTTGTTGCAAACAAATTTTCACCGCAATATCTACTCCAACGCACCGTATTGAATGACCGTAATACACGTTCTGATTGAAACAGAATGGGTGGTTGCTACACTAAAATTACGAACGCGACCATAACAGAACACACCAATAAAAGCGACTAACTATCCTGTGGTGACGAATGGTTTTTTAGCCTCGTCATTTTGTGCTGGCTTAGAGAAAGTTTTTCTAAATCATTTTGCAAATAATATTGGACAAACCTTTGTCTTTAATTACCTGTTTGCCTAGGTTTTTTTTGATACCCTGGGGGTACGATCGCCGATCAGCACGCTGCCACGGGTCTGTGGACACCTGTCCCCCGGGAGCTGCTCTGCGCACTGCTGCGTTACTTCTGTCTGCTGCACTACTTCTGCACCAGTGCGGAGAGCCGCGGAACGTCTTCCCACGCGCGCCTCCAAGCTAAGTCTCAAGCCGGAGGACAATATCATACCCTCGCCACCTCCTGTAACTCACTCCCTGAGTTTTTGTATTTCTCTGATTACACTAGTAGTTCACTATTTTATATCTTTTTTTCTACACCTAGGCTTCTCTTTATTATGTCTTAACCTAAACTGCCAGGTGACAACCACCATTCGCCTACTTCCCTCTACCCTCCCCTCACTTTCCTTACTTTCCCAAACCTTCCTCTAATCCCCCACGTTGCAGTACAGTTAGGTTTTCTAACAAAATCGCACTGTTTGGATCGTGATTGAATCGGAATGGTGTTCGAGAGTAAGCCATATGATTAATAAAAAAAACCTGTTCAGTAGCTTATAATAAGTACCAGACCATTTTTTTAAATTATCTTCTTTGTACAGACTTTTTCATACTTATTGCTTTATACATAGATATTTATTACTTCAAAATTAATAGAACTTTGGATTTCGCAGGAACCTTTTTTTCCCGGGATAAAATGGATCCTCAATTTTAACCCATCATTTATGAACTATGATTGTGTCAAGTTGCATCAAAATCTGGCACTGGCCAGATTTTGATGCAACTTGACAAAAGTTATTTAAAAGAATCACGCTGAAACCACTGGGTTTCAGCGTGATTCTTTTAAATAACTTTTAACCAATCCAATGTCCTACCTCGTGGTATGAACTCCAATCATGCCAAGTTTCAGTTGAATTCCTTGAGTAGTTCGTTCGTTCGTTAGTTTCGGCGTGATGCGCGGTCAAGTTACAGACAGACAGACGGACAAAAATGAAAAAAAAAACAGTTTTCAAATATCAAATATATTGGAGTACCCTCCAAAAAATGTTATTGATTACTTCAAAATAAAACAGTCTGAAGATAAAATCAAAACAACATGAAAATAATAAATACCAAAACGGAAAAAATTAAACCTTGAGACCGAAATTTTATCCTAAACATCGGTAAGTAAGAAATTAATTTCCAAAGATCACGAAGTTGCCAATGCATTTGAAGATTTCTTTTTAAAAATACCAATTGTATCTACCCAGTCTTTAAAATCATCCTCAGTTGAGGCTTCTTGTATGCTCTCAAGTAACGTTGAGAAGTGTGATGTTATATTTAAAAAAATTAAACACATTAATGTTAATTCGATTGTTAAGACATTTAAATTGCTTAACATAAAAAATACAGAGGATCTCTGGGGAATATCTACTAAAATTTTAAGTTCGATTATCGGTATAATTGCTCCATATTTAGTAATTATTTTTAATAATTGTGTTGATGAAGAAGTTTTTCCCAACATAATGAAAAATACTAAACTTATTTCCTTATTCAAGTCTGGCAGTAAAAATGGTCCGACTAACTACAGACCCATTTCTATACTTCCCGCTCTAAGTAAATTTTTTGAGAAAGTAATATTAAACCAGTTATTAATACATTTCAATCTCAACGGTATGTTTCATAATGAACAATATGGCTTCATTAAAGGCCGTTCAACTACAGACGCAGGCACAGGGCTCTTAAAACATATATTCGATGCTTGGGAGGAGTCACAGGACGCAATTGGCGTTTTCTGTGATTTATCCAAAGCATTTGGCTGCGTTTGCCACGAAACATTAATTTTTAAATTGAAGCATTATGGAGTTCATGGGAAAGCTCTCGATCTTTTATCGTCATATCTTAGCAATAGAATCCAAAAAGTGGATGTAAACGGTGCGAGTGAGGTCATCTCCTGGATCTCTCATTACAATGGGAGGGTACAGGGTTTCATAATGGGTCCATTCTTGTTCTTGGTTTATATTAACGAAATGAGGAAATCCGTAGAAGAACGAAGGTTACCGACATAGCTCTCAGAGTTTGCAAGTTGAAGTGGCAATGGGCAGGCCATATAGCTCGCATAACCGACAACCGCTGGGGAATAAAGGTTCTCGAATGGCGACCATGAACAAGCAAGCGAAGTGTGGGAAGACCCCCCATACGATGGTCCGACGACATTGTAGCCATCGCAGGAAGTCGGTGGATGGAGGTGGCACAAGATCGCTCGTCATGGTGCTCTTTGGGGGAGGCCTATGTTCAGCAGTGGACTTCTAAAGGCTGACACGATGATGATGATGATGAAATAGTTAGTTTATTTATTTACAAAAACATTAAATGTTCTTAGACATAAAAGCTCATTGCTGAGATAGAAAAAAAATGTTAAGTAAAAAGTAAAAAGCACTAGTGTGGTAATGTAAAGTAAAAAACACTAGTGTGTGAAATAGCTGAATTATAAACCTAAATGCGTTGCTATAAGAGTCACTTTACAAGCAAGTGTGTTGTTATAGTAGTTTATGAAACGGTTTGCATAACGGGTTGCATAACAGTTGCTTAATGGTTACATATAAAATACGGGAGTGAGTTTAAAAAACGAGCCGTATGCGGTTTTTTTAATAGTATCACTCGAGTGTTTTAATACCTAGTTATGTGCCGTTTCATACACTACTTTGTCTACACTCATGCAGTTCCTATTGCATTTATTTACTTGTTTGAGAAGAAAAATGTAAAGTTTTCTTGTATTTGCTGGTAAAAGCTCGTTCGCCATGTGCGTTGCTGTTTCCGTGATGACAGGTGGAGTCAAATTCTCCTCACTAATACTGCTGTCGGACATTTTTAATCAGGAGGATCACTTTTGATCAACAAATACACATTATATTAGTTAGGTAATAGCTGATTATGCACCGAGGGGATAAAGCAGTTTCTTACGTCACGGGCGGCATATTGGACCCTGAGCGCAACGAGGGAACCTAGTTAACCCAGATCTGCACCAGCATGATGCTTTCATCATTCAATTTGCTTTCCATCAGGTGAGATCGTGGTCAAACGATTGATTGCCTAGTCCGTAACAAAAAATAAATAAATTAAGTGTTGGAAATAAATTTAAAAGACGGATTCCTTTTGTTGTTCTCTAATGGTTAAAATCGTTATAGGCTTTTTCGTATTCATCTTTTGATTTTTCCGGTAGTTGATTATTAATTATCCCTAAAGCGTCGATTTAATAAACTCCGGAGTCAAATAACTAACGCTCGACGACTTGAAAATTATAAAATACGAAATTGTTAAAATAACACCAAATGTCGTCTTGTTTCACATTCTTTACAATCGCGCCTTTTCTTCTGTCTGCTTATGGTGGCAAGTTCAATTTTCGAATAAATTCTCTTTACAATGCCCGTATGTATCTATGCTAAGAGTCATACGAATTTTAACGTTCCAAATTCAAATCACATTATATCCCATAAAATCATATTATATCACATTATATCGTTTCATATAACTTTATCTCCCTCAGGATATAATTACTTGCTCTACGTTGAGTTTGCGTGATAAGTATTAATTGGACATTGTCGAGCTGCTGGTGTGAAAAGCACGTTAAACCACATTTCATAAAAAAAAACATCAGTCAAATAGTTTTTATCGATTGTTCGGCTTCTTCTCATTGTATTGAGATACCAAGTACATATCTACACCAGTATTTCAATCAAAACTTAAGCTATACAACAGAAAAGCGCATTTCATTCGGTCCAGCAGTTTTAACGTGATGCGGGAACAGACAAACAGACACAAAATATTTGAGAATGTATAGCTGATTTTAGGTCCTCTAGACATTTTATTTAGTTATCTCTTTCGCTGTTACTTATACTGCTTTATTATTAGTATAGATATATATAAGATTATAATCCTAATTAAATTCTAAGGATACATTGCAAGTGAAACAAAAAGTGCACATTTTAATACTACTTATCAGGTAGGTAGTCATTATAAGAAAAATATGTAAGTAGTTGGTATGCCTTTTTTTATTAGTAGATAGCAATTTCCAGTCAAGTACGAGTACGTCGCGACTTACCCGTGGTACTAGCATACGTATTTTGAATGAATAACGGTTACTTGTTAATTTGTTTCGATAAACATACATTTTATACCTATATCAAAACAGAATGCTCTAAACTCTGACACTTCGCATTGCTTATATGTCTATTATATCCTATTATACTTTCTTGTCTCTACTTTTTATAGAGCAAACGAATCCTTGCGCATTTCAGCGCAATCGAACATCGGAAATTGGATCTAAAACGATTTCCAGGCTGCAGGATATCACAAAAAGACAGAAATTTAGTACAAACTCAATACCAGGTAAATTTATTTTCTATTTACGTGGAATCTAGTTTATATTAGCTATTTTTATATACATACCTCTAACTTTGTCCAAAATCGCTTTGATTGAATTGCGGTTTGCTTTCGGTTTTGCAGACGCAAAGCGGAAAATGGTGATCCATTGTTTTTATGGCAAACGTGGGGTCTATCAAGCTGCACACGATATATTACCGTCTGCCCCCATGAACTGCCACTGCGTGGGGGGCAGACCGTAATACTTATGGCTATTGAATGGTGTTCTGGACAGACGTCAGTTTGATTACCAAAAATGTATAGGAACTGTTGATGCCATTGATTCACTTGTCAATGATATAGTGGATAGTCATAGCTTAATTCGAAATTGAAAGTTGCAGGGGTGTTCCTCACTTTGAGCGCAGCTTTTGACACAGTAGATCATTGTATTCTTATCTCAAAGTTGAAACACTATGGTTTCAGAAATAAAGCTATAGAGATGTTTACGTCATATCTGAACAACAGAAAATATTTCATGGAAATAAAAAGTATGGTTGACAGATGCGAAGTGGCTACGAGGTCCCGTTTAGTAGAAATAAAGCGAGGAGTTACGAGTGCGATCGTATCATCTAAACACATGCAGGACTTACAAACTAATGTAAATTACGCTCTTGTAGCTTTTAGTAACTGGTCTGACGCAAATAATTTCAAACTCAATACGAAAAAAACAAACACGATACTCTTTAAATCAACTACAAGAAATGATCAAAGTATGAGAACAATGCACAATGGGGAAGAGATTGACATAGTTGACAGCGTAAAGTTTCTTGGTGTACACATAGACCAATTCTTAAATTGGAAGAATGAATTAGAATCTATCGAAAACCAAATTAGCTCTGCTTGCTATGCCTTGAGAAGCTTACGTGATGAAGTGATCCTCAATAAGCTTAAATTAGTTTACTTCGCACTTGTGGAATCGAAGTTGAGGTACAGCATTCGATGTTGGGGCTTTTAGTTTGCAAAACCGTGCTGTTCGAACCATGGTACGGATACCACCGTGGGAATCATGCAGCGACCACTCACCTACGGCTAAACATCCTAACGGTTCCTAGTCTATACATAATGGTCCTCCTTACAGATGTACTGAAGTTTAGGAACAAATATGAGACAGCAGAACAGAAAGCTATTAGACTGGGAACTAGAAGGAAAGATATGACTGCTGATCTCTCGCCAAAACTTAATATAGCAAAGCATTGCTCGAGGTACCAGTTGTTCAGGTTATTTAATTGTTTGCTGGTGGAAATAAAGGCAATTGACAGTCTCAACATTATTTTCACTTTTAATTTAATATATAATATTAGAAGTGGGGGCCGATAGCCATAAGTGTATTACCGTCTGTCACCATTTCTCTTAGGTGGGGGCAGATAGCTATAAGTGTATTACCGTCTGCTACCATTTCTCTTACTTGGGGGCAGATAGCTAGAAGTGTATTACCGTCTGCCACCATTTCTATTACTTGGGGGCAGATAGCCATACGTGTATTACCGCCTGTCACCATTTCTTATACGTGGTGGCCGATAGCCATAACTATTGCTGTCTGCCCCACACGGTAGCAGTTCGTTGGAACAGCCGGTAACATATCCTGCACGATAACTGGTAGGTGGCATACCTTCCTATGTATAACAGATACCTGCTGCTACCGTGAAATCCTCCAACTTTACCCACCCTTCCTATTTTTACCCACGGACAAAAAATAACTTAAAATCGATGTTTCATAATAAATATTGGTAGCGATTTGGACATCCCCTAACCTAAACTTAATTTCTTCAAATGTAATTTAAACCTTGTTGGCTTCGTAACAAGGTAATTTTTGGCAAAAACTATCACTAAAGCCTCACTCACTAAACTATCACTAAAGCCTGTCAGCGTAAAATCAACTTTGTTTCCACGCGGCGAGAGTCCCGATTTGTCCAACGCTGTTAGACAGCGTGTTAAAAACCTGTTTTAAATACGTTATTTTAAGTGGTGCAGCTTACATTTACGTAAGTTTAGAATAAATGCCAGGGACAAAAAGATCTTGTTACAAAGTCAACAAGGTTTAACTTACATTTGAAGAAATTTAGTCTAGTTTAGTTTAAGGAGCAAAATGACTGAATTCCTGGCATTATGTCTATTGACTTTTTTTTCCTTTTGGTAGGAATCTACGTTATTTATACTGGCCAACACTGGTACAGCAGAAATTTCTAACCCCTTTCATTGAGTCAACAGGTTATGTCAAAGTAGTGTGTGTGAAAGTGGTGCAAATTTCGTTACCATAAACTTTTCCATGAGCGCCAAAACTACTTAAGGTACGTAGGCAGGCAGCATAGGAAAAACCTATTGAAATAAAGAAGATTTGTTGATTTTGGTCTAAAAAATGTCATTTATTATTCAAGTTATGGTCTTGGGCAATTTTAGGCAGTGTGGAACAGAATCAAACAGTGCCAACATTGCCCAACGGTATTTCAATACGTTTGATGGTGCAGCCCTGACTCCTATGACATACTTATATACGTATGAAAGTTGAAATAAAAGCCAGTACATTGCCCACTGCACTAATGAACAAACTAATGACTATTATTTTACTTTTTTGTTCTGGATCGCATCTTTGCTCCTTTTTCATGCTTGATTCTTAAAACCAGCCTCCTAAGTCTTAAAATGGCTTCACAAATGAAGGGTGGTAGAGTTGGGCATATGACCAAAAAAAGAGGCGTGTAAAGTTATGCGGATATTACACGCCTCTTTTTCTTTTTTTTTTTAGAGAATCTACGCAAAAATCTAGTTTTTTTACCAGTCTAATCGATCGATTTTAAAACGGTTAAAAAACCTTAAGACACATGCGGCTTAATACATCGTATTTATTAGACAGTGGCCAAAACAGTGTAAAAAGAAAACTTGTACCGTGAAATCCTCCAACATTGCCCATGTTGGAGGATTTCACGGTACAAGTTTTATCACAAATAGTACAGTAGTCATGTACAGTTAGCTTTGAGCAGGTATAGTGATTACGTGGTGCTGGCTGAGTGATAGTTCGAATAACAATCAGATGACACGACCAGTCAAACTGGAAACTGGGAGTGAGCCAGTGCGTTGAGTTCAGAATCGGCACGTACAAGGACCCCTAGAGGCAGATCAGCGATAACATTAACGTGAGAACAGTTCCGTCCGCCAACTTCAATTGACAGCATCCTATCGCCTCTCAAACTTAAATCGCTTAACTCATCTCAAAGTTTGCCGGCGGTGTAATATTGTTCTCTCTCATGAAATAATAAACAGTCGCCAAATGAGTGGCTTCGTCTAGGGAGAATGTGGCTGAGCAAAATATTATAAAATTCGGTACCGGTCGCGGTCCTTTTTAATGAAATAATTTATTAAAAGATTATTTGTTAAGTTGGCAAGTTTTGGTAAAAGTGGAACGCGATGAGCTGGTCATAGCCGGGTGTCGCGTGCGTGGCGCTCGCGAGCAGACCCGCGTCACTACGGCGAGGTGCGGCGGGGCGGAGCCCCGGCAGCCGTCTCTGTCGCGCCAGGAAGGCGCCGCGGCGCGGCGACAGAGACGACCGCCGGGCCGAGCTCCGCTCCGCCGGCTGCCCGCAAACTTTATCCGAGTCCGAGCTCCAAGTTGGCACGCGGCTCTGGCCAGTTCAGCCAGTCGTTCCTCGCCCGCACTTGGTAGCGCACGCACCCGTTTCTTCTCCAACCAACTTTTCGTAAGTTCGCCATGACGTTGCGCTGCGTGCTGGCGGTGCTGGCCCTCGCCGGTGCCACGATCGCGGGCTCCGAGGATGCCGAACTCAAGATCGACGTGGAGAGCGTACCCGAGGGCTGCACCAACAAGTCCAAGCACGGGGACATGCTGACCATGCACTACACTGGCACGCTGGACGACGGCAACAAGTTCGACTCCAGGTGAGTCCCGCGCTTGCACGCGCCGCGACCTGCTCCGCGACGCGCTCCACTCACGCGACGCTAACGGCACATCATTCAATGAGTAGTTTCTCAAGTTTACGCGGAGTTGATCGTGACCATGACTTCTATTATGTATTGTGTGCCATGACACTGGTTGTCTTAGCGCGCCTTTTCTATAATGTACCTACGGCTTGTATCCACCTACTGATAATAATAATAATAATATAAAATAATTTAATTTGCTGATGCTTTAGTCAGGATACCTAGGTACCGATATTTTAAAATATTTATACGCCTTATTCTATGGATATACCTACCTTCCTTTTCTGTTAGCCGCGATTCCGGCTGTCCCGACGTGCTGCTCATAGAGTAGAGTACCTACCTACGAACGAACACGTGAAGTAAACTTGTAGGTAGTAGAAGGCCGATAAAAACGTCATCAGAGCGACAACCGAAACCACTGACCACGTTATACCTACAAAGACGCATGCCGCATTTACCTAGTCCCTACGAGGAAAACACTGTTTAATTAGTAATTATTTAAAAACCTACTGAAATACCAAAATCCAAAGATAAAACTAAATTAAGAGTCTACTAAAAACCAAAAAAGTTTGTCAAAAATAAACACACACACACACGGTGAGATATTGGTCAAATGTTGTAATACTACTCAACAGTGGAAACTGCAAACTTTGTTCCACCACATAATAAATAATAGTACAATTGATTTGCATTATTCACGAATAGAGTCCGCTATACCTAGATCGTAGAAAATCAAATGTACTTGGCTTAGATTGGAACCTGTTGTAAAAATACATCACATAATAACCTAATTAAAAAATGAATGAAAAAGTAACAATAAAAAATAAGAGAAATGAACAATAATGTTAGTTTTACGTACCTAAGCTTGCACACAAGAAGTATATAATAATTTATTACTTATTCACAATTATAATTATAATACGATATAATTATAAGAATAATTTCCTAGTACCTACCTAGTAATAACTATACCTAGTTAAATAATTAGTACCTACCTTTATATAATTTAGTGTAAATACTTACCAAGTATCTAAGTAATAAGAATTGTTCCCTCAAATCTATATATTTGCGACACCCTAGCAGTGTCTTTGTACTTACAAATAGTTTGTCTTATTCATAAGTATAGCTACGAATGTTTGTATATTTTGCAATTTAAATAAATAAATAAATAAAAACTAAAATTCTCATTTCTCAACACATCAGAGCATGGATGGCGATTTAAAGAAAATATTTCAATTATAATTTAAATGGTACTCGAAATATACCGAACCATTACGAAAACTGGCGATAACGCGATAATTGTGTTATCTTCTATAGCCGGTTCACATTACTTCTTTCATTGACTTCTGATTACAGCCTTGTACTATTATTTATTCTGCGTTACAGCTGAAGTTACACAGGTCGATAACATTCGAACGTGCTCCGCCTTCAGCCGAATAACTGAAAACCGCTGATTCAGCGTGCTAATTGCTGTATTATGTTTACTTTGACCATTGACCAATTGGCATACGAATTCGTGAAGTTACAGACTTTCTAACAACTGCTCAATTTCATATAGCAAGTGCTGAGAACAAACTCAAATGGATTATTTCTACTAGAACGTTTAAATACAAAACAATATAATTACTCGTCTACATTGACTTGGTGAACATTGTCAAACCGAAAAAACTGTCTGGTGTTGTCGCGGGCCCGCAGCAAGTTGACCAAACTTCACCAAGTCAAGCTTTAATTAAACCCTTGATTAGGTATATCATCACAAATGTCTCCCAGCCCTTTTGTAAACATCCTTCCATGGTTGTGATTTGATTTGTAAGTCAGCAAGCCTGTTTTTGTAGGCAGGAAGTAAACTCTAGTAACATTGAAGATATTTTTGACAACTTACTGGGTATTGAGAAGTACGGTAATCTTGATATTAATCATTTTTGGGCATTGAATGTCAATTTCCAAATTAAATTCTACTTATATTTTACCGCACTGTAACATCGAAGTGCTCTGATATTCCAAATGGTGCACGAAGTCTGACGGGAAACGGTATAGTAGTTCCATAAAATCGAAAGTAACAGAGAAACCGTCACAGGGGTTCCGAGCGATGCTTTTCCCAAAGTAGGTAGGTCATAAAAGCGGGTTGTGAAAATTTATTGCTTGACACACGGCGTCAACCTGCCAAGTACCCTGGCTCTCCGTAAACGCACAACAGGACCTATAAATAGTAATGAAGTTGGTACGGAGTTATGAATTCTGTATTCGTCACCTAGTAGTTGTTATGTCTGCTGACAGCTGTGTCTACATGCTGACGTGTTGTGTTGTGACACCTTAAAGGTGCACTTTTTTATAAATTCTGACGATGTAACATTAGTTATATTATATATATACAAATAAAGAGAATATATATTATGTACAATGTGAACAAGCTACGAAGTTGGCTGCAGTAGCTGGAGGGTGCAAAGTAATCCAAAATCAGTGTACCTACCTATCGAGTCACTTCTAAAACCTAACCTAAAAATGCGTATTCGCACAGAATAAATAACAGTACTACTAATTCGGTCAGTCCAATCGAGATGTGACTAAGTCACACTTTATTAAACAACTTGCTTCGTCGGCGATTAGCTTATTGACCGCTGGTCGCGAGGCGCATTGTGAAATTTGTGAACGCTTCGTCATTAGTGCAAAAACTCGTGTTGACCTGCAAATAATCATCAATATAACACAATGATTCAGTTGTCAGGAGTTTTTCACGCTCTACTGACACTTTTTAGATCGTCTGTACTGTAATGTAACACTTGTTTTTAAATCTAAGTTACCATACGACAGTTGTATGGCCAGTGGTAGGTATGGTCACAGAATAAATAATAGTACAAGTATGGTGGTATGGTGGTCCGTGTCCGTAGCGAAATCTTATAGCTACCTCTTTCTAGGCCTGCCTCGCCTTCCATCATCACGCTCCACTCCCGTTTTTGCTTGCCCGTCTCGTTGCCCACGTCCACGTGGTATATTGTGTCGATGATTCCCGTTCTTAGAGCGTAGTATTTATACATAACAATAAACTTACTTTTGGACTTCGGTATAGTATGATTTAAAAAAATGTAATGAGAGAGAGATGGAGTAGGTAGTTGTAAATGTATGTACAGATTTCGATAGAAAGTACGTACCTTCACTACGTTCCTTATATTGAACAAATTGTATACTACGCTATTGCATCCGGTGGTGTTCGCTTTTCTTCTGGTGCTATTGTATTGAGCCCTGGGAACGATTAACAGATTGACTGACTAGCTGGTATGTGGAACCAGCTGGTCGGCTGCTTCTGTTTTCCTTGTGTTGTGAAACTCCGCAAAATGAAGACCGCACAGAAATTACTTGAATATAAGTTCATCCATTTGGAATGAGAGATAGTAGGCATGCACCTTGGAAACCAACAACACTGGGTTCTATGTGGGGATTTGCATTCACTCCATACTATCCATTGGTTTTGGTTGCTAGCGATTGATAAAAGAGCAGGATAAAGTAGGGAAAATTGCTACTCTGAAAGAACTTGCACGTGCACTTAGCAAACTTAGTTCAACTTGAACTCGTAACAGAAACTAGAGAAGCTTCTCTATTTAGCGAGTCAAAAACGTATCTAGTTTCTCAAGAGTTTTAGCGCATGTTGCTGGGGTTTTGAAGCGTGCTTTGGTAGAAGGTGCGTAGAGGAGAAACGGGCGCGTTGATGTCTTTCGTAAGGGCGAACCTGGCCATACAGCTTAGGAAACATTCGAACATTGCGTACATATACAACTCCGGGTTTTAATATCTTTATCATGAGAACCATTGACTACTTATCCTGGGATGAGAACGTTCAATGTTATCATTTAACACTATTCGGGAACAGTAATCAAAACTCACTATGTGAAATTGGTTTGGCGTGTCAGTTATCAGTGCAGTGTTTGACTATAAAGTTATCATGAAACATTTATGAGGATTCACATGCCAAAATTATATTCTAAAAGGTGGTTTAGTATCCTGAAGAGACGGCTGGGTCACGATCACGTGTCACGACCCGGCACGAGAGCGAGTGAGGTACCGTTACTGAAGTTCGGTTCGAGGATAGGATTGTTAATTCAATGAGTTTGTTACTGTGTCTTCCCACAACTGTACACATTACCACTTTATCCGTGCAGAACAGGTTTGTGTGATTCGAATTATAATATTTTCTTCGGAGGAGATTGCTGTCAATGTTACAATGTCAAATTGATGCTCTATTTGTTTATTTGTAAGTAACAGAGTAGTGTAATGTAAACAGTGTAACCAGACAGCTGCTAGGTGTATGTTGTCTCTGCGTGTGTACTTCCCATCGGATATCGATATCAGAATTTATAATTGACTGATCTTGCTCGGCGTTCCCATCGTATCTTGAGATCCGTTGCAACTCCTGAATGTTAGTTTTTCTTCCCATTGGATCTCGAGATCCGTGGCAACGTAAATAAATATTATATTTGCGTTCACAACGCATCATTTTTTGATGAACAATATTTTTTTAGTTTCAGCAACTTATACAAAATCATAACATTATGTACAAAATAGGTGTATGTACGGATAGAGAAAAGTAGTAAGATTTGAGGGCGCGTTTTAGTAATTGTCGTACAAAAATCTCAAATTTACTTCTATCTATCTTATTACGCTGCGAAGTTTCTCTTTCCAGTTTCCATACGCATGACTCGCGCAGAGAATCGCGGGATTTCTCATTGTTTATGGAACGAGTTGCTCTCTTCTGTAGCACAAATACAGATTGAATTTCTGCAGTAAAATGCCATGTGACATAATACTGTTAAACTAACTAAAATATACTAATCTTGCAGTAGCTATTTCAGTTAATTGTCTTATTTTACGTACTGCGGGCTGCAGAGGTAGTAGGGTAACTTGTATTTACCTGTTTTGCACGACGCTATTGTTTGGAACAGGTAGTCATGCTTGCGGAAAGAGAAAATATGCAGCGTAATTAGATAGGAGTTAATTTGAGATTTTAGTACGACAATTACAGAGAAGTGCCCTAAAATCTTACGACTTTTCTCTATCCGCTCATACATAATTTTTTGTACATTTTTTTATTTGATTCTTTGTAAGTTGCTAAATCTAAAAGAAAAGTTCGTCAAATAAGTTAGCTATCACATTCTAAGAACATGACATCGAAATACGGATCATAGAGTTTATTGCACTGAATCAAATAAAAAATTATATCAGACTAAAAAACAACTAAAAAAGAAACATGTTCAAATTATCCGTTGAGAACGCAAATATAATATTTATTTGGGTTGCAATGATACCGAGCTCCGATGGGAAAAAACAATAATATTCATTTGAGTTCAACGGATCTCGAGATCCGATGGGAAAAAACAATAATATTCATTAGAGTTGCAACGGAGCTCAAGCTCTGATGGGAACGCCGAGCGAGATCAGTTAATTAGAAACTCGTATTGAGATCCGATCGGAAGTACCCGGATATATCAATGAAGTTTATTTGTATTGTTTTGTGTAGTAAAATGTTTATCAGTCGTAGCAGAATCAGAAGCGTCTGTCAGGTAAGGCGGCAGGCAGACGAGCTGGATATTAGACGAGTTTGTTTTAGAGCCTCGGAAAAGGGCCATATGATTAACCAACAAAAGTTTTGCTTCCCAAACGCACGCCTAACTTTTGTTATTACCGCTTATGAGTGCCTCACAAAATTTACCGTTTAATTATCTACATTCTTAGCTTTTACGCTGCTTGTTTTAAAGATTCTACTCGTTTCAATTATCGTCTGAAGTAATGACTTTTCCCCCGGCCCCTCTTGCGGTTTCTCCCCTCGCTCCCGTATACGGTTGCGTACCTAACGCGCGATGATCGCTGGCGGCGCACCCGACCAAGGTTGCTTTGAAAAATTAATCGGTTTCCAGTTAACCCAAGTGCCAGTCACTTGATGTTAACTTGGAGCTTTGAAACGGAAGTTTAGAAAAACAGTTTTAAACGATACATCGCGCGTCATGATCGGTGAAGAGACTGAGTGCTGCATATTAGTGAGTTATCATCAAAGCGACCGTAGCGTCGGTGACTAGAGTGACATGTTTATCGTTCTACGAAACGACAGATGCAGTTTCAATAGTAATCAGATATCGGTACTCTTTGATAGCATCGTTATTTAACTATACTCTCGTTTCTGGAGAGTTTATTAACAAACAGTAAGTATATTTTTACTATATTGGCATTCCGCTCTAAGTAACGAACGGATCCCGACTGCTATTAGATTTGAGTAAAATATTCACACGTTCCATTTCCGAGTTGTCTCACATTCTGCTCCGAGATTCGATTCACGGAGATAAGATTCAAGAAAAATACGTTGTTGCTCGTAATTGTGTGACGCGGTACAACCATTTGAATTGAATAGCACACTAATAATACATCGGCCTTCAAAACTTAGTACCTACCACACTTTTAATGTCTGTTGCGCATCACGTTAAACTACTGGACCGATTGCGATGCGATTTTCACTGATATGCCAAGTACACCTGTTTTTTGACTTAAAAACTGGTGTACCTACTTGGTATCTCAATCCGCCGAGTAGGGGCCAAGAAAATTAATTAAAAAAAATAAGTGTGTTACTACACGAATAGCGATGTGAAGTGCCATCATCATAATATCTCCGGGATTGCTAAACCTATTTGGATGTTTTTTGTTAAAAAACATGTTTTGATGTTTTTTAAAGGGTGACTTCCAGTGAAGTAAATTCATAAAAAAACAGTAGTTTTTAAGTAAAACAGTTATTCAGTAGTTTCTTTTTTCGAAAAAGTCTGTTGCCTGCCTTTTTGTGTACGACCTCTAAAACTTATATGTGATGCATTGTATACTGATAGGTACAGATATTGTTCAAAAGATTTTTCCCATACAGAGCGCCGACAGACGCGCCGCGCGCGCCGTCGCCACATTATGCCGCTCAGGCTATCTCAGCGGACAGCGGCGCGTCGCAACAGAATAAAATATAGTACAAGTGCGTCCCTCCTGTCATCGCTGCCTTTGGTGGCCAACAGCCAACTTTCTTTTCCGCGATCGTAGTTACCAGATTACTCGTTACGAGTGCGTTTGCGTAACGTTATCGCAGCATTGTTAGTCGCCGTCGGTACCGCTTGACATCGTTTACGGAGAAAGTGGAGTGCATTTGATTTTCTAAAACAATGGTGTGACGCGCTCCAACCGCGGCAAATACGAGTAATTGTACTTCGCTGCCTTTGCTCGTTAGAGACGCGAGCTAACTACTCTAATACGGTGCAATTACTCTCACACCTTACGTTTTCAGCATTGTTTGAGTTTAGACAGTCGTATTCAAATTCCAAGAAACCGAAAAGCGCCTGGGTCCTTATACGCTATGATTATGATCATTCAAACACGTAGCGCGTTACGATATCTTCGTGGAATTGTTCGTGAATTGTCGTAATAATGTCAAACGTTTTCTGCAAGGAATTTCGAGTGGTCTAACGAATACTGAGAACGCGTTGTCGCGCTGTTTCGCGATGTCATCCGAGCCGAGCGCCCTTGCGCAAGATCCGAGCATCTGTGCTGCGGTGTGCAGCGATACAGTTCGGCTGGAGCTCCAGTATACGCCATAGCAAACTTGTTCTGGGATAGACTTTATGAAACAGGTAGAACTTACTAATACACCTGTCAGATGTCAAGACAAATAGCATTCATCTACGCTACTGACAAGGCCACTTTTATTACACGCCACTTTTAATAGCATTCATCTACGCTACTGACAAGGCCACTTTTATTACACGCCACTTTTAATAGCATTCATCTACGCTACTGACAAGGCCACTTTTATTACACGCCACTTTTAATAGCATTCATCTACGCTACTGACAAGGCCACTTTTATTACACGCCACTTTTATTTCGTCCAAGCACGCCACGCTTGCAACAGCAAAAAAGCTGCAGTACTTACTAGTGTTGGTACCAAACAACCCCGAGTAAAAAAAAAAAAAAGTTTCTATTATCAAACAGGAATTGCAACTTAGTACTAGTAGCTGTACTCAAGCGATCATATAATCTATAGATTTTAAAAGCAATCTCAATAACGACTTAGATTACTTTTGTGTTTGTGTTTCTGAGATCGCTGCCGATATAACACGCGACACAAAACGCGACACCCCGGCGAAGCGGACGGAAAATGTAGTTCACCTCTCGATGGGCGCCGTTTCCGAGAACGATCTAACTAATTAATTGAATAAACACGAATAGTCCAGCATTTAATCCCTCTTTCGATAAATGAAAATGTTCGGCTATGATTAAGTTCGTGGTGGGAATCGACGACGGCACACTGTAATGCAATCGCCCTGTTACACTCCGCAGACAATATTAATTACTGAGCTTATTATAATTTGTTCGTCGGCCTGCAATGCAATATTTATTGCTGTCCGGTAAATGGAGCCTATGTACCAGCGCCTAGTGCCGAGTGTGTAAAACTTTCCTGAAATGAACATCGCGGCTTGTTACTGAATACTCCCATTATGTGAATTACATTTGAGCTGCTTCGGCGCCGCGGCCGTTCGGATGCATTGTGTTGTGCCCCACTGCTATTATTTTCGCTATTGTTGTGTAGAAACAAAAGCCTCTCTGTTCTCAAGGTTCTGATTAATGCAATTATGATTCTGCAAATTATTATTTATCTGATCTGAAAATATCCATTCACTAAGTGTACGTCGGGCAACGTTCATATCCATGAGTGAGTGGGGTCGCTCATTTGCCAAGTGGCTGCGAGACCGCTGCGAGCCGGTGAGGTATCCTCGTTCCCCAATTCATATTGGTCGTAGTCGGTGACATGACCTCATCTCATTCTGCGGGTTGCCATTTAGTAACACGTGGGAAGATCGGGCCACTTCAACAGATGTGCTCTGCATCGGATCGCGCAGCGGACTTGTTTACCTAATGGAAAATAAACGGCGTCCGCTACGTGTAATGAGGCGATGTGATTTAGAATTATATTTAAAAGTAAAATTGTGCAAGAATATCGCATTAGAGGCATACCTGTGAGTTTGTAGGTGGGAGCATGTCATCGATTGGTCGCGGGCGGCCCGATTGGCGCGATAAGTGGCACCGTGGCCGAGCGATAGCGCGCCTGCCAGCGAGGCTGACGTGGCTTGCGTCCGCGCATCTCTATGAACCGACCAGTTCACGTGGAACTTGTGAAAGGCGATGTCTTTCTCTATCCTGCCATACATCAAAGTTTCAAAATGATGACGCGGAGAGGTTTTGCTCGTAGTAGCACAGAATAAATAATAGTACAAGTAGGTCATACGAGTATTCAATGTAATAGGCACTGTTCACTGTAGAGTGGTTCGTTCATGCCTAGACACAAGAGGCTCCGTTAGGTATCATAAATGATGTCCAATGACATGTGTGGAGTATTTTACATCTGAGTAAAGATTAGAGCAGGTCGTTCACTTGATGGTATGAGTGATGGTAGTCAAGCGGTTTACTACTGTGACCTAGATTCCAACGATACCGGGTTCGGTCCAGGCTCCGCACCAATGACTTTTCTGAGTTAGGTGAGGTTTTCCATCGTTATATTTTTCGAGGGCATGTAAGTTGTCGGTCTTGGCTGATATTAATTAATAGCATAGCAGTCGTTATGCCATGTCAGACCATGCCCCCAGGCGGCCTGATAAACTCTGACACCAGAGGCCAGCACTGCCTCATACGATATGCAAGCAACTTTATGGTAAGCGCTACGACTCCTTATAGGTATATACAACTTTTCATACACACATTGCTACAAAATCCAGGACTAGACCTACAAAATCAGTTGATTTATACAATACCCTGAGGTTAACTGGAAGATAATGTAAATAAATAATGTATATTAAAACTAGCTGTGCCCGCGGCTTCGCACGCGTGTTCATTTCTTGAGGTTAAAAGTACTCTATGTGCTATTCCAGGACCTTAAATGCAAATATACCAACATGTCATCAAATTTTCTTCAGTCGTCAAAGAGTTTTTTATTATTGCTCGGCTTCTACACATTATTTTGAGATACCATGTACACCAGTTAATAAGTCAAACCCTAAGCTATCCATTAGTGAAAACTGCATCACAATCGGTGTAGTAGTTTTTACGTGATGCGCGAACAAACAGCTATTTTTGTGTCTTAATAGTCATCATCATCATCATCATCAGCCTATAAGCTGACCATTTAGACTGGTATATATACCAGTCCACTGTTGGAAGTAGGCCTCTCCTAATGAACGCCACTGAGCCCGATCTTCCACTCTTCTCAACCAGTCGCTGCCAGCTGTCTTTCGCAAGTCGTCTCTCTCCCTTGCTGGCGGGCGTTCCACACTACCTTGTGTTTGTGTCTACGGTGACCGTTAATCCTTTATGATAAAGTGCGAAGGCCAGCTGAAGATGAGCCGTACATTGAAATGTTTCTGAACATTTCGGGTTACAAGTTATTTGGACATAGGTAATACTGAGGGTTGAGCTGTCTGTAATTTCTGAACTGTAAACCCGATAACCTTCAAATATTTATATGACAATATTTAAAGTAGGTACATCCTTTCTAACAAAAAATAATGAATGAAATCGGACTACGCGTTCATGAATTACAATTAAGTACACATATTGACTTTCACCCCTCTCCCAAGGTAACCATGCCAAATATCGGTATGAAAGTATCCAATGTCATACCTCGTAGTATGAACTCAAATCAAACCAAGTTTCATTTAAATTCACTCAGTAGTTTTGGTGTGATGCGCGGTCATGATACAGACAGACAGACAAAAATGAAAAAATATATATTTTGTCTTCAGATTCGAATATAGAAAACCCTCCGAAAAAAAAACATTACTTCATGCTTAACATAACTTTTAACCCGTATCCCGCAGGAACCTCCTTATTCTCAATTTAAACCCATCATATAAACTATGACTGTGCCAAGTTACATCAAAATCCGTCCAGTAGTAAGTGTTTTTTTTAATAACTTTCAACCCCTATCCTGCAGGAACCCTTTAATTTTTCGGGATGAAAGTATCCTATGTCCTACCTCGTAGTATAATCTCAAATCATACCAAGTTTCATTGGAATTCATCCAGTTGTTCCGGCGGCGTGATGCGCGGCCAAGATACAGACAGACAGATATACAGACAAAAATGAATAAAATACAGTTTTGGCTTCATTCTCAAATGTAGAGTACCTGCAAAAAAAAACACAATATCTTTAATGTACAGAATTTGGACCCCGCAGAAACCCTTTATATTTTCAGGATAAAAAGTATCCTTAATTTCACCCATCTTATAAACTATGACTATTCCAAGTTGCATCAACATCCGTCCAAGAGTTTCAGCATGCTACTTTTAAATATTTTTCCACCCCATCTTGCATTCCCGCAGGATTTCCTGTTTAATTTTTCGGGATGAAAAGTATCCAATGTCCTACCTCGAAGTATGAACTCAAATCATATCAAGTTTCATTTGAAGTCATTGAGTATTTTCGGCGTGATTCGCTGCCAAGATAAAGACAGACAGACGGACAGACAGACAAAAATGAAAAAAAAACCGTTTTGGCTTCGTTACTGAACATAGAACAACCTTAAAAAAAATATTACAAAATATCTTCAATGAACAGAATTTGGGACATTATTCCGCAGGAACTCTTTATTTTTTTCGGGATAAAAATATTCTCAATTTAACCCATCATATAAACTATGATTTTGCCAAGTTGCATCAAAATCAGTCCAGTATTTTCAGCGTGGTAAGTGGTCTTTTAAATAACTTTCAACCGCTCTACTGCGGGAACCCTTTATTTTTTCGGGATGAAAAGTATCATATGCCCTACCTCATAGTATGAACTAAAATCATACCAAGTTTCATTTAAATTCATTGAGTAGTTTCGGCGTGATGCTTAGCCAAGATACAGACAGACAAAAATGAAAAAAATACAGTTTTGGCTTCAGTATCGAAAATAGATTAAGCTCCAAAAAAAGTTCTAAATATCTTCAATGTACAGAATTGGACCCGCTACAGTTATATTATAAGTATAGATTTCCCTCGCAATCCAAAATACATATATATTGTACCTAGATGCAAATAAAAACGTTTCGGTAATCGACCTCGCATCTCTTACGTCCCGCTATTCCAATCGGGAATGCTTAAAATGTTAGACTGAACTTCATGAACTAAATATACTACTTTTACCATTCGATCGCCGATGAATCTTAACAGTGTCACTATTATTTATTCTGTGACAGGGTGTTGTTTTTCTTTGAGAGATCGTTGTTGAGCGTAAAGGTGAATTGAAACAATAACAGTCCGCTGTTTGTTCAAACTGCACTTCCTGCTCATACCGTCGAACGCCCAACGAGTTGTAATTGAGTTTCAGATGGTTCGAGCATCTTTTACGGGAACCTGTCACTCATCTCAAATATGTTTTCATTACCTTATTTTAATGTTCGCGCTGTATTTTATCAGACAAACCAGATTCATCTATATCTTGCTTTAGTCGTTGTAATTTCGAAAGATGTATTCTTCGTCTTCTCAATGACTGGACCGCAAAAACATATTAAGATTAAAAAGACATTATAGTTATTCTAAGGCAAGACTTGTTTCCTTTTTTATGTAAGTGTCCTTGCTTGCTGCTTACTCAGACTGCAACTAGCGCGCGTGGGATACGCTTTTGGCACAGAATAAATAATAGCTTTTGGTGCGATAGTATAGCTGTTATCGGACGCATTTTACTTTTTACCGATATTGTTAGGGTCAGCAGCTGTCGATACACTCCCGTCATTGAGTCGTGCCCTTGTAGATAACATGAGTTTTTTTCGATACTAGTACGCTTCGTCGACTCTTGGCATGTACTGAGGTCATGTATGAAATATGACGACTATATTAAATCAAATGCAAATGAACCAACGCTGACCGCCTTAATAATTTTGAAATGATAACTCTAGAACTACTGGACTACTGGATGTCCAGAACTTGTCGCTAAAATTAAGTTACCGGGAACACCACACACACTTTATAAGACTGTGCAGATCGGTATACTCAATTGTTCCTTGCTCAGCTTTTTTTATGTATAAGTTTAAACGGTTGTAGTGTAGGGATCACCATTTTGTGTGATCCTTGTGCTATTTTTATTTTCAAGTATAATAGATTTTCCCTTGCTACTTAGTATCTATAAAATACTTAACCGTTTATATCCTAGCCCCATACTTACTTTGAATTATGATTAGCGGATATGCATGGACACGTTCCTGTTGTGGCGTTTCCCAGCATGCTCCACGTTATAATGCTTGACTTTTCAGGTTGTATTTCCCTTTTAGTGGACTTTCACCATGTTATGTATTTCAGTTATTTTTTTATTTTTTATTTACTGAGTTAAGTGTGTTGGAAAACTTAATGAATAAATGCAGTTAAAACAAGTAGATGCGACAATATTGGATCATGCATGGCAGCTTCAGTGACCTCGCTGGACACTTCGTTGTTGTTCCCGGAACAATTTCTGAGAGCCCGATTGCTTTTAGCACCCCATTCCAGTCACGTGAATTATGATCGAAGTTGAAGCACACTTATCTTCAAAATATAACGCTGAGCGATTGTTCTCTTTCAATGATCAGCAGGTTTTAGATTTTCCTGTACCGTCGAATCGACAGTTTGAAAGTTCGAAAGCAGTGTTTACAGAATTACAGAAGCCCATTACGCCTTCAGTGTCAGAAATTGTGAAATTGTTAGTACCCTCGGCCGACGTCTCTAGCAAAAAGCATACATACTCGTCCGTGTAGTTTCTGCGCAATGCGAACTGATGCAACTGCGAATTGAATGGCATGCTTTTGATTGAATTAACACAGTGAGATGTGTGCTTTTTGATAGATGGCGTCGGAGCCAGCGTGTGGTATAGCAGACCGCAACCGGTGCTGCTGCCGCGAGCCGTCCCGCCCTACAGGTACTAATTCAGACGAGTCTAGCAACCGTGTCTTGAAGTGTGCTCGTTGTTACATCTGGTAATAACGTACGAGCTGTTGACGTGACGGTCTTGGTACAAGGGCCACTTTCCCGTCGACCTCGCTCCTCGTGCGATGCAAGCGGCGTTTATGTCATTGATCCCCAGTGCCGGCTCAGGGTCCCTGGGCAGCTATTATTTATTCTGTGCCCTGGGCGAGAATCCGAGCGCGGAGTGATGCGATTGGGTCCGATTTATGAGCGTAGTTTGACGATACGAGCCGCGGCGAGCTCACCTCGCTCCGTAAATAGTCTTTCCGAGGATTGCACGCACTCTGGATTGCCGGGAATGGGCGCGGAACGTATTGCCGCCGCCATCCCGCGTACCGAGCTAGAGCAGCCGCCCCACTCTAAATATCCGGCCGAAGTGTGTGGCCCGTTCTTATAGGATATCTCAGTAAAATAATAATAAGCAAAAAAATAAATAATAAGCAAATAAATAATAGTAAAAATAAGCTGGAATAGCAGCTGTATATGCGCTTGTCTGCTATGTTCAATTACAACCGAGAATGCTTCGCTGTTTTAGAGATTGACATCCTCGCTTTGCTGTTAACTTTAGAAGTATATAATAATATAATATAATGGTAATAGCTATTATTAACTCTGTGAATAGGTATGTCAAATATGGTTTTGCTTTTCGTAACTTGATAGTTTTGATGTGAAATGTAATGTTTGCGACGTGGATGTTATGTCAACACGTGTCGAACCGTATCGGTGCGGTCATAAAACTTTAATTATTTATCGGTTCATTGGTAGCTAATGATATTTGCATCGATCTATGGTAAAAACGAGTGTATTTTCGGCTGCTATAACCCAGCGCCTATACAGTTTCAGCTTACAAGAAACATAAAAGTAATAGATTCAAACACAGCCTAAAGGTTTGCTCCGGCTAGAGCAGAGAGAAGAGGTCCGCTCCCGACACTAGTCAATAAAATAAGATTGTCGGTTGCGGGAGGATGCGAGGCCCAGGTGATACATGTGGGCCGAACTTTATAGCTCGGGCGAGGTTTGCCGCCCTTAAATATTTAATATTTAAAAAATATATATATAGTAAGCCATCCATCGCGCGTCCATCGAACATGTTTATTGAGCTCGTGCTCGGTACTACATCCAGCTTTGTAGAGCTAAAGTGATTGGAGCAAACCGTTTAAATATTATTAGCCGACTACAAGAAGGACGAGGTTCTTAATGCGTCTTTTTTGTGTATGTAAGGGTAATTCAACATGTTTGATGTTGCCTCACTCACAACATTATATCTTTTGATTACTTCTCCAGGATTTAGAACAGAAAAGGACCTCTTTTGAAAGGGACCTCTATATGGTGGCGTTAAATTGCCCTATTATTATTATACATAAACTGGGCCTGCGGCTTTGCCCGCTTGGTCATTTTTCTAGGTTATTTAAAAGTAACATTTATGTATTATTCCAGGACCAAAAGTACAATGTTATATTACATTTCATCATAATTCGTTCAGCCGTCAAATAGATTATCTTCATCGCAGACTTTTTGTTGTAATCTATTTTCATGTTTTTGGTGGAAATAATTATACTATTTGGCATTTCTCGATAAGTGACGACTGAGAAAGGTTGATCATTGTATTTATTGCTCCGACGACTGAGAAAGGTTGATCATTGTATTTATTGCTCCGACGACTGAGAAAGGTTTATCATTGTATTTATTGCTCCGACGACTGAGAAAGGTTGATCATTGTATTTATTGCTCCGACGACTGAGAAAGGTTGATCATTGTATTTATTGCTCCGACGACTGAGAAAGGTTGATCATTGTATTTATTGCTCCACTTCTATTATATGATAGGGATAATGCAATGGTGTTTATTATATATAATTCATAAAGCATTTTCTAGACATCGTGTTTCTAGTTACCGATGTCTCTAAATATGGTATCTAAACTAATCAGAGTGAAAGAAAGTCGATTAGCTAATTCGATACCATTATTTGAAAGAGACCTAATAATTATACACGAGTACGTCACCTGGTACTGGCACCTACACCGAGCTTCTTAACTTTTCTCGATTGAAGTGTGACTATTACCCATTCAGGAAACGTAGAGCACACAGATAGAGTCGCGTTTGAGAAAGCCCTTAGAAACAAACTGTATTAATTATAGTAGAGTTGATGGCTGGATCAGCTCTGGCTGACTGCAGCGATCGCATCGCGAGAGAGTTCTGTTGCGACGAGCCTCGCAAACTCACAGCCGCCGCCGCAACCGAGCCGGATACCAACGCACTAGAAGTGACACAAAAATTAATAGATATATATTTACACTCTTTGTTGTGCACCAACAGAAACATTACAACTGTACGAATGACGATATCATAGCTATGGATACGGAAGTTATTTCGTGTGATACTAATATACATGAAAAAAAACTGTAGAAAAGTAGTATATCTTGATGAGCAGGTGTGCCGTGTGTCGCGCATGGAAGTTATCATAAACTGATAATTTTAAAGGAGCGATAATTTTTAGAGGTAAAGGAAAATGTAAATAGAATCATATCGTTTTTTTCTGTGTAGTGTATTGAAATGATCAGTTAATTAATCGCTTCAACGTCAGAGATAAGAACATAATTAGGTACAATAATATTCATCTAGTAACCATCTAGTGATAAGCATTTAGTTTATCTGTGACCGGACTAAGGCCTGTTAATATCTTGCACAAACAAAATAGTAGCCAAGTACTAGTTTTTGTCTCAAATTGTTACCTCGAAAACTCGCGTTGCAACGTTTTTTTACTCTATGAATAAAATAATATAAAGTTTTAAAATGTGCATAAACACCCTTTCATATTTTCACCCTTTAAAATGTTTAAACCTCTCTAGGGGTCTCAACTATGAGCAAACAAACAACAAAGCGCATGGCTTCGCTAGGTTCGGGGCCTTCCAGCGCTAACTATGTCGGC
Organism: Alsophila aescularia; assembly: GCA_946251855.1. Lineage (NCBI taxonomy): Eukaryota > Metazoa > Arthropoda > Insecta > Lepidoptera > Geometridae > Alsophila > Alsophila aescularia. Next base: position 105,640,125 of record OX276373.1, read on the forward strand.
GTTGGCCTGGAGCAGCGCGGTTACGATGCGGTCTCCCTCCGCCTCTGAATTATTAACACGAGCCATCCGACGACTTGAATCGCCAGAATTAAAACTTACCGACCTGTTTCATATTTCATCAGCCTTCGCTTTCCCACAACACGCATCGCTTCGGGAATGGCACATCGAGCCGCTTCTAGCAGTTTCAATTGTGGATATAATGTTGTGTCCTGCCTGACGCGGAGTGTCTTGCAACTGTTGCAAGTTCCGCATGTCGCAGTACGCCCGCGGGCGGCTGCGGCGTGTCGCGCGGCTCCCGGCACTCATGTTCTGCGGCGAGTTCGTTTCACAACACGCTCCTAATAATTCATACTTTTCCGACTAAAGTTTTTCCCAACATATTACAACATAGGATTCCTCCCTGCGGGGCCGTAAATAAAACATTTGCATGTCTATGGAGCCGGCTTGTTATCCGAATGCGTAGGCGTAATATTTCACACTTCGATATCTTAATGCAGCGTGTTTTACGTGCCTCACTCTCGCGAACTTGCGGCGCGAGCGGCACCAAAACGTAACATTTCAAACTTTGCGGAATATACTGGAACGTCTCGCCTCAACCGCATCGAGGGTACTTCAGCTTCTGCAAACGTAATGTTATCTTCGAAGGTGGTAATAAATAACGCAGTCGGTTAAACCGAACGTGTAATTTGAGGCATTGATTATGCAGTGCGCATTACCAGGCGGCTCTGCGTTCTCTGAGGCGCGGGCGGCATCGGCAGCGACGCGGCTCGGACACATGTGCCGTCCTATCCGAATCCGACTGAATAATACAACAGCGTCGTTCGGGTGCGATCTTCGTCTTGTTTATTGCGGCCGATTGGCCACCAACGCCGCATGGCTACGGGCCCTTGATTTAAAAAGTGGTACATTACGAAGGATACAATACAATTAAACGTAAAAAGGCTGAGACACGTCTCACCGAGGGCCGAGGGCTCCGCTCTCAGTGAGAAGCGGCGGCGTCTCGTTTCGGCGCGGATGTGTAGCGTTAATAATTAAGAGCACTTTTCCGCGCGACGACGCGCGACACGAATCCCGCGGGCTTCAACTGCGGCGACGCACTTCGGCAAAGGCGAAAGGATCAATGATCGTTTGTTTTTTTAAACGCCTTAAAAACTTCTAGACGATTTCATTTTCAGTTCCAGAACGGTTCAATTTCAGTTCAACTTCAAGTTTTCGTCAATTAGTTAGCTAGTTGAAAAATGCTAGCTAGCGAATGGGCGAATAAATTATCTAAGTTGTTCTCTCAATTGTTTGCCCGAACCGTGAACAAAGCATACCCGAGATTGAACTCTTTTGTAGCCTAGAAACAAATCTGAGCAAAAAATCATGAAAAAAAAAACGCCGTAAATTCCTGAAAACACAGTTACAGAGAGCCGTGTGACTCGTGTGTCGTGTGCAATTACTGCTATGCGGACAGCAGCTGTAGGTGATACTTTAGGTGCAGGTCAGCTGTAACTGTTACGCACACAGCTATTGAAAGCTTTCATGATTTCAATGTACTTATACCACTTTGTCTCTTCCAACGGCTCGTGTCCATTCGTGCAATGAATCTTCTTTGTTATTGAAGTCATTACGTTATTCACCCTTCGTCTTGCTCTGAATCCATTCGTTTCGTTTAGGTCACGCTGTGATACCAGCACAGCTCTCTCCATTCCTCTTTGTGCGACTCTTGAACTTCTCGTCTGACTTCTTGGTGAGTGCCATGGTTTCCGTGCCTTATGTGAGCACGGGTATGATGCATTGATCAAAAACTTTGACATTGAGTCCTTGAGTCCTTGAGTCGGCTCTGGGTCTGGAGACCCAAAGCCGAAACCAGAGGGCGAGGGCGACCGCCTCACCTAGATGACATAGAGGTCAGGATTGGATGCACCGCGCACAAGATCGCCGGGAGTGGAGACGAAGGAGAGAGGCCTATATCCAAGAATGGATAATGAGAAGGCCTCCACGATGATGATGATGATACCACTTTGTCATTATAAGTGGAAGTGAAGTAAAAAAATGAGAATGTCCCTCAAAAGAGCTAATCACGTCCTCTTGCCACGCAATATTGTGAGTACTTTCCTTATGAAAAAAAAATAAAGAATTCAGGTCAAGTCAAAGACATTCATGAATAACAGGTACCCTCTCAGATACCCATCTGAAAAAGTACGTTATTCAAATAATCGTCTCTCGTGAACGTCAGACGGTTTTTAGTTGTAGAAGAGTACACGCCTATGAATATGAAACATTATTGTGCGCGGCGGAACACGCGTGTTCGCGGGCAGGTAAATATCTCACCCGCACGCCGCCGCTCCAAAACCAGTATGAATCCTTCGAATTAACGGCGTCATTCCAGTATCCATGCATTTTCTTATCATTCCGCCAGGCAGAGGTGTCGCACGTCCTGTTTACCATTCAATTACTATTTCATTCAAACAACGATCGCTTGACCTTGACGGCGAGGGTCTAAAACGGCCACGGCAAAGCGAATTAATCTGTTAAGACATACGTAGAGCACTTCAAAGCTTGTAAGTTTAAAGCTTGTTTAAACAATTTTTCGTGATAAACGTTGGCCCAGCTACCTATTTCTAAACAAAATGATGATGTTTGATGGGAACGTACCGTATATCCTGTAATTTCATCTAAGTACATACATATTGTTTTTGTTATATTTTTCTGCTAAGACGCGTGGCGTTACTGCTCAAATCAGGTTCTTCAGATTCCAAACTAATGTATCTTTACAAATGAATGTTGATAGAGTTGACTATCCTGGATATAGCTGTCGTAGAGTGCTGACGGGACGGTTTCTAGAGCCCTTACTGAAGTAGAGTTTACCGAAGCGCGTAACGCGAGGGTTACGTACATCCAGCGGCACGCATTTCCCTACTAAGTTAACGTAAGCCTCTCTTGACAAATGTTTAAGATGAACGGTTATTTTGCACTCTGTTTATGTTTTTTTCCACTAAAAATGTTCTTCCCTGAACGAAGGCTTCAAGAAAGATAAAAATATGGCATTTAACACCGCCGTTCTTGTTTCTAACGACAGGGTTGTGTAACCGGAGTTTATGCTGGAATTCCCCTTTTACATTTTTCAGCTCCATGTGATAGTCTATCAATTTTAAATTACTTTTCGAGTCCTAGAGTATTGAGTTCATAGATGCAGTGAATATTGGATGCAGTGGAGGCAACAGTGGGCCCGTTTGTTGGTTAGTTTGTAGCGAGCTCTTTGTGCCGCGGAATGGACCACTCTGCTACTGAAATCTGATTTATCGGATGTAAACAACTATTGTTGGCGCGTTAGTTAACGTCGTTATTGTTAGAATACTCTATTATTTCGCAAAATAATGTATTAGTTCTTTTGGTGCGGCTCAATCATAATTGACTCTTATTAAGCAATTGATTAAGAAAGGAAGGCGTTTCTTTAAGCAGTCCATGGTGAGTATCATTGATTGGGTTTTCTTGTACTGAATACCACGAGACACATACACTGCCGTACAATCTATCTATACAAATATTCTACATTTATGCATTTTGAAAAAAAAATGAAGCATTTTGTATAGAACGCTTTTTAAGCTTTTAAAAAGCCGTTCTATACAAAATATATGTATATTATTTAACATACAATGTACGAGTCTGAATGTATTCAGAGAACTCCTCAACAGCACAGACACGAAATGCTGTATACACATTAAATTGTGATAGCCCGTTCTCTATGTTACACCATGCCATGGCTACTACAAAAAAACTTGTATTTAAATTAACTTGTTTGATGATATCTCAAGAACGGATTGACTGATTTCGATGAATTTTTTTTTGGTCATCTCCTTCTCGAGATGGTTCCGCGCGTTGGAAAAGAAAGTAAATCCCAAAAAAAATTGCTGTTTGTGGGGTGGGGTCGGAGGTTGTTGGTAGGGGCGGACGTGGTGGGAAAGAGTAGGGGAAAGGGGGGAACGAGAATGGTGGAGGGGAACGAATAAAAGCGTGTTTCAAGAATTTAATTTGAAAATAGAGGTAATAGCGGAAAACGGATCGCATAAGCTCTCCCGGCTGATTGATCGGGCACCCTTCTGCGCAATAAATAATAAATAGAGCAAGTAGTTTGTCCGTCCCGCTTAGCTGCGAGAAATGATATATTAATAGAGAGGAAGATGCATCACCGCCGGAGCGGGTTATGGTCGCACGTGCCTGGCGGCGCCCGTAGCGCTGCACTACCCACGTTAGCCAGTATACCTCTCGCGGACGATAACCTCGTCAACTCTATTTATTTATTTTTTACCCAACAAGGTGAGTGGAAAAAATGTCTCATCTTTCGATCAAAGTTGTCTCGATAAAATTAACTAGCTTAAAAGCTAAAAAACACGCCTGCCCTGCCAAAAACAAACGTAAGCACTCAATTACTACTGTTGGAATGTGCTTATCAAGGCCTTCAATTTGATACCCATATTATAAAAATTCGAAGAAAATTGTTTGCAATTGAAAATGGAGCCTTACTGCCAACATACAGAATTAAAAATAAAAGAATTGCCTATGTTACTCGGGGGAATGTAAGGATTCTAACGATACCCCATACGTCTAAATCTGTTTAGGCATTTAAAAGTTATGGTGGAATAAATAAACTCACATACATACAAACATACATGAATCCTAAAAACATTACACTACTTTTTGTGGGCAGTCGTGTAGTTATGGTATGAGTGCCGCCTGGGCCTGCAATCTCGAAATCGGCAGCGATTTTTTTACAACTGAAATCGGTTACAAAGTCAGATTATAACGATATTTGGTAGTCTCTACTCTCTACCATGTATAGATGGCAGTCATGATCAATGTCAGTACAGACACCGATGACAATCGATAGCTTTTGACAACAACTGTCAAAGCTTACGATTGTCATCGGTATGTACCGATTTCGATTGTAAAGCAATCACTATCTATATGTCGAGACTGCAGCCCCTGGTAGACTGTAGGTAAGCATCCTTTCGTGACCATTCAACTTCACGGTTCCGTCTTCTTATCTCTCATTTTTCTACACAATGTAAAAGTTTTGAGTACTATTCATGTAGTAGCACACCAAGTGTAAACTCGCTCGCTACTAATTATGTTCAGGAAGTATTATTATTGCGCTTGCAACTGCATTCTGTTTGCTGAAATTTTAAATTTGATCTCTCTTTTTACCTTTTCCGTTTTGCTCTGGCCTCTTATTCCCAGTAGGCAGGTATTCGCTCGCGTCCAAAGCCACCCTTTTCTATATTCTGTGTTATTCTGTGTATTGACTAGTTTCGAGAGTATCGTCGGTACATGAATCTGTAATACTTCGTCGTCGGTTATGATGTCACATTTTGCATTTTGATAACGCCTTCGAAAATGCATTTACGGTCATTTTGCATACATTCAATACTAAAATAGCATTGGAGAAACATCGTGTGTAGAGAAAGTTGCGGGTAGATCGCTCGCGGACTGAAGCAGATGCATATAGAGGCGCGCTCTACCGGACATCGGCAAAGTTATTTCGCAGCCGCGATCGCCGCGCGCTTCCCGCATCTTGCTTTGTCATCTTCAAAGCTTTGTCGTGTACCTACTGTAATTCTGTTACTGACTACAGGATAACGATGAAATAACCTTCAAAGGCGGCTGCTCTGACGGCAAAATAAAAATACCGATTTGATTTTATCTCCACTACAAACTGAAAATAGGAGCGCTATTGTACACAATAGAAGAATGCAGCCATTGAGCGAGTGCATCCATTGAGCTACTATATGTAGTACTACTATTGTTTATTCTGTGATAGTCTTCATCAATAAATTTTTAACAAAGGTTGGTTGTTACGGCAGTGTCAGTCATGCGCTATTTTTGAATACTGAGATACTTGCCTGTACCTGTACTTACTGTTAGTTATTCTGCGATCACACGTAGGTACTTTAAAACACTTTCCATGCCTACTTTCTATACCTACTTGTCGCTTTGAGTTTGCAATGACATAGGTCTACTAGTGGCAAGCTTAGTTTTGTTACTGAAAAGAAGGCATTTTGACAATAGAATGCAGCCTGTCCGGCAGTCAAGTACTGGTGGCAATGGTCCATTAATGGTCACATTGGTGTGTTAATAACTTGTATAATAAATTCAAGTGACCAGATCTAACGGAACATCATCCCAGACGCAGCTCTAAAGAGAACTGATTTCAATTCAAATTTTCTATAGAAGTTTTCATTTCTCGCCTGTTTGCGCGTCGAAATATAGCGCAGGCTATCCTGATGATGCAATTCCATTCGCAGGGTACTGGGCACAACACAAACATTATTTTATATAGCTTTCAGAGCGCTTTATGTGAGCGAGGTTTTGGTGTTTCATTCAACGCTGATAATACTCCCTGCCTGGACAGACGCAGCCTGCGAGCTGTAAACACTGCGATGCGAAACTGTGGATGCGTACAATATTAGCTTCCGGCTCGTCACCGCGTCGGTTGACAACAGCTGGCAGATTGGATGTGTCCGCCTCTGTGTCGTTCGGCTCATGTTTGATGATGTATGTGCCTGGCTGGCCTGATAGCCCGCGCGACGCGTTCTTCGAACTATTCGACGATGATCAGCGCCGCCGTCATAACGTTGCAAACAAGGTGCCGTCACTATAAATATTAAATTCGCGTATTCTGCGAGTTTGTCCACCGCATCTGGCTCTCACTAACCGGGCCGTTAAAAATTCAGGAGAACGTTATCGCCGCGCAGGCTTTGTCCTGAGACAGCATGCGATCGGAATATACCTAAACGTGCCTTCTTCAACCCTTGCATATTTACAGCGCGACGCGAGCGTTCGATCCCCTATGACTTTCCAGGAAACTTGCTTACATAGCTACCATGTTTATTTACTCGGTGCCTTCTATTAACGTGGTGCAAGCTACTAAAACCCATTTTCACTGAGCTTTACACCACAAATACCTACACAACAACATCTGCAAACCTTCAAACATTTCGTATCGACCCACGCTTGCACCCTACCACGAAAGTATAACGCTGTGTTTTGTTTTGCAACGGATTTCCATATCAATGCAAGCTAGCGCAGTGTCAGTATAATTATAATCAAAGTTCAACATTTATTATCAAAACGAATGAAACTCTGCGGAGTTAAGTCTATACGTGTCTCTTCTTTTAAGAATCTGTAGATAATCCTTTTTGTTTTTGCAATTTTTGAGTTTCATTTAATCATTTATGATCTACTAGCTGCGCCCGCGGCTTCGCACGCCTTGTCATTTCTCTAGATTAATAGTACTTTAAGTACTATTCCAAGACATATACCATTATACCAACATTTGATCTAAATTCCTTCAGCTGTCAAAAAGTTTTTATCGATTGCTCGGCTTCTACTCATCGGATTGAGATACTTGGGCTAACGCGAATACAAGTGAAACGTGTTGCTGCTCAACACAACTGTGGCCGTATTACAGAACTTGGTTTCAATCAGATTGTCACTTTCTTCATAGCAATTTCTACACTATCGCAACGCATTAGTGATAGTGATATTGAAAATCGGATTGAAACCAAGATAGATATCGCATTACTGTTCTATTTACTTTTGTAGCACCATTCCTTCATCCCAATTAATTTAAAACTAGGAAATGAAAATAATTATCGAAAATCTTACACTTATACCGCAAGACCAAGCAAAACAATGTTTTTTTATTTAAAATTACATGCTCTGCCGCTAAATTTTGACACTTTCAAAAAGTAGCATTTCGAACCCACAAAACAACATGGGTCTGACGATGCTATTTTCCGAAGCTACAAATGTTAACATTTTGCATAGTGGAACGTTTGATGTTTGTTATTAGTGCTAGCATCGGAGGGCTTGTGGAACGACATTGGGGCTAAAAAAGTTAACATTGCTAGCATTTTGTTCGTGGAACGTGTCTATAGTGCACCAGTTTTTAAGTCCTCTAAGCTATCCAACAGTGAAAACCGCATTGCAATCGGTCCAGTAGTTTTTACGTGATGCGCGAACAAACAAACATACAGACAGACAGATACGATTTAAAAACATGTTATATTCTTGTTCTGTAGCTTATTTTATGAACAGCCAACCCGGTTTATTTTTCAAACAAACGCTCGTACGTGGTTATAGCGTTGTAACACATCTTTGTTTTTTTTTAAATAATTGGAGTTACCTTGTGCATTGTTTCTAGGTTTCAACGAGAGAAAAAAATAAAAATTTGGGGAAACAAATTCAGTATAAGCCTCCAAAAATCTGCTTTTTCGCATGAATTTCACGTGAACTTTGGCCGTTTACTTATAAATTATGAAAGTAAAAAAACATCTTTGTAGAAACCTCGCACATGTGATGGAGATTCTAAATGAAAAACATTTATTTCACAAACTAACAAGGATTAGGTACCTAAAAACACGTATTTCCTGGAACACGATTTATACAATTTCCGCACACTATTTTTCGTTCAATATTATTATTATTGTTATAATGCGGAAATTACCGAATGCCAACCGAGCGTTCAGACGCTGTCTCTCTTTTCGCTTTGCCTCTTTTTCAAACATTGCGCTGGATGAAACAACAAGCTTTTCGAACATTTTCGCGTTAACGATAGACGGACCGGGAAGGGCCCTCTTAAGTACCCCAGACCATTTTTTTTATCTATCTTCTTTGTACAGACTTTTTCGTACGTATTAATTTATTATAAGTATAGATGGAAGATAATTTTCTAATGGAAAAATTTGGATCACAGAAGAGATCCGAACTCGTGCCTCTGCGCGGCACCAGCCTCTAATCAATTCGGCTACCGTGACCTATGTTTGCATCATCACCCAAATTTTCCTCTTAGCTTCTGAACCCATCTGTAATGCCATCTATTGGTAGTATTTTGAACTGACCAACCAAACACGGCTAACAGTTCGTTTAACAAAGTTAATCTATGTCGAATATTCCAATCTCTTCCGTGATTCAAATATTTCCTTTAGACAATTATCATATGTTTACGTTAAGCAGGCGTTAACTGCTAAAATCCTTTACAAAATGATGTATCAAAGCGCTGCGTTTTGCACTATTATTTATTCTGTGGCTGCGTTTCATTAAATTTGCTTTCTTGCAATGCGCAGGTTTTAAAATAGGAGGTTTAACAAAAAACACACATTATTGCTTAAAATATTTTTCCTATAGTTTTCATTTTTTCTTGACTGTACAAAGCGTTATTGACTAATAGCTAATTTGACTAACTAAGGATTTGACGATTTATGAATATGATGAATCATTTATTTGACTATTTTAGGATTTACCAGTTTCTAATTTGACTAACTAATTTTTTGGCTTGTATAGGATTTGACCAATCAAGTATTTGACAAGTCTCTGCGAAATCGATTTTAGACTGTGCCTTGGATATGACTAAGCAGTTGTTATGTATATGACGGCGAAACAAATAATTTAAAAACACTGGTCTAGTTTTCAAGTAGGATTGGAGCTCATTACATGATTTGTTTATGTTAGTCTTGGAAATCAAAATGGCTTTCAATACTTGCGACACTTAACTGTGTTTTGTCACTTGTCCATATTTTATTCATTATAGAAAATACTGTCTCATCAGGCGCCGGGCAGACACACATCGTACCTAATAATTAATTATATATATGCAATTGTAACTTTTAAACTTTCGCGATTCGAACACGTAGTTCAACGATTAAGTCCAGTTTAAATATTTAACTATATATATATATATATGCAAGTTCGTACAGTTAAGTTGTTAGCACTGAAGTGTTGGAATAATTCAGAACTGCGAATGCAAATAATAATAGGTACCTAAATTAAATTTACGTTATGGCCTGTACTATTTTTTATTCTGTGGTTATGGTCTGTTTGCGAAAGCGGGACGTTTTTTTCCCTCGCTGGGGACAACGGGACATACTGCCTAAAATCAGGACGTATGGTCACGTTATCCATGACCGCAGACTGAGTCCGTGTGAATCTATCTACAGCCAACTCCACTATTAATTAATATATGGCTCTAATCAAAGCTTTTTTTGTTGTTCATAATTTAGATTATACAATAAAAAAGGCATAATGACTAATTTCGGTACGCACCGCCCTGCCCGCAGTTACGAAGCGTACCAATATATAAAACTTGACGTTTTTCTAATAAACTTCTCCTCCAATGGCAGTTTTTTTTTGGAGTGTTTGAAATTATATTTTATTTATTTCAATTTTATTCCGTAGTTGTAGCGTACTTAAAGTGGAACTATTGATCCACTTACATGACATGAGATCTCGCGCGTCCGCCGCCAGCACTGAGCAACATGCGAACCTGCCCTCCACAGACCACGGCTATATTGCGTACATTAGCGCACCTACATAGCGTCTTACTTTCTATCAAATGCCAGCGTTTCGTGCGACCTCTTTCAATCAGTTTGATTTACAACATACACCGTTGTGCAGTTATTATTTTATAATCGAGGCTCATTCTCATTAAGTTTTAGGCAGGCTACTTAATATTCGAAATCATGTGATACAATGAGTTGATCGTTATTTTTACCCGACTGAGAGGAGGGTATTGTGATTATCAGCCTATGTAGTATGTTTGTTTGTTTGTGGCACTATATCGATAGACCAAACACGCAGTGTGCCGTCACCGTTACACACCTAGAAAAAGTGGAGTTTATATTTTTGAGATGTGACGAAGTCTGCCCTGATATTTTATTAAGTACGGGGGGTCGGTGCGGAGCTGGCGAGGGGTGTGAAAAATTCAGCATCGAGCCCGCCTGGGGTCCTTCGAGTCAGATGCGGTGTACTCTTCTTTTAATGTGTATTTTTATGTCACAACCCACTTAATACATTTAAGGTTATATAGGCCTTCTAAATCTATAACCTAACGTTTCTAGTAGCTTATATAGTGTAAGGTGCGTTCGTGCAGAATCAAGGGGGGTCGCGAATGCTTTTCGTGTTCGATACAATGTCCGAAAGCTTTCGATGGAAGACTAAAAATAGAAAAACTGACGAGATGAGTTAGACATTTTATTTAGACAACCTTTTTGAAATGGCGAGGCTCTAGCAAACCACACCATCGTGGAGAACCGTGCGGTTCTCCACGATGGTGTTCATTCAAAGAATAATATGTATAGTGGTTATTTACGCCACTAACATATTATTCTGGCCATGTGCGCCCGATTTAATAACATGTCCACAGCTTCTCAACCGCGGGTGTTGTGAGGACCGGCAGAGGGAGTTCAGAATATGGTCACCAGCATTTGCCAGCCTGATGGCAGTGATGGCAAAACGGCCCTAAATCGGGGAAGCCCCTGTCAGCAGTGGACATCTTCGGCTGATGGTAATATGATGAGACACAATATATTCTCGCTGAAACAACATCAGCTTGGAGAACACTGGCTACCTACTCATCATTTACATTTGTCTGATGTTCAGCATACGACCCCGAGTGACAGTGTCACGCCCCGCACGTGTTAGTCCGTCGCGCGACATCCCCCTCCACTGCAGCCTGGCTGGAGGGGTTATGGTCCCGTTACTTGATCTGCGACATCGGAGGATTTACTGGTGCACGTAGATAGATACCTGCAGCTCGGGTTCTTTGAAACCTATACATGGTTTGCGACGTAGGTAACCTAATATTGCAATTTGTTTAAATCATCGTTAATTTTTATTTACAGTTATTATAGGCTGTGTAGTACAATCATGAGGGAATCCTTGTAGTGTAGGGTCATATGCATCAACGCCTCTATGCCCGTTCAACGGTGAGCCGTGCTTTCTTTGTACAATTGTATCGTTCAAGGGTAATTCTATGATGATGATGATGATGATGTTCTCCTTGGCGTATCCGTCAACGGCGAACCTTGTTAGCTCCGGAGGTGAGAGCGTAAATGGCTTGCAAAGCCAAATTTTGTTTTAAAGGTCCTGTTGCAGGCGCACAATACAACTGACCAGTAGAGATGTACGTGTAGGTGTGGGAAGGCTTGGGACGGTTCTTTTTGTGAAGGCGTTTAGCATCGAAATCTATTAATCGATTTTGTTCGTAATAAGTCACGGCCTTGTTAACAGAATTGCGCCACTCTTGTCTCTGTTGCGCCAGCTCTTCCCATTCCTCTGGTGGAATGTTACAAACGGTAAGATGGCGCTTAATCACATCTCTGTAGCGTAGGAACTGGCCTCCTCGCCTGCGCTTTCCCTCCCTCAGCTGTATGTTCAAGGGTAATTCTATAAACCGTGCGGGACTCCGTTATATTATGTCTTCGTATTATTGTCATCTGAGAGCTGTACCTATGTACGTGGAATGAGGTGATGCCGATCTTTCTTTTCGAGTTTGTCAGGCCACCCAATGCCTCTGCGGCTAACAAAGCAATCAGTACCAAAGGCTTACTTGTCCTCCAAAGCATGGAGCGAAGTAATCACACGTTACTTTTTAAAAGTCATTGGTCTGGGATCGAACCGCATGTACGCCGGCAGGCCTGGTCACCAACACCTCCTGCATGTAGATTCTTCCATTTTATGCTAGACCCTAGAAATCTATCTTATAAAATTGTTTGTGTGTACCTGTCTAATAACGGCATTCTAGTCAGTCTCATAATTAATTAGCGGTTCACCTAATATTTCTACTCGTATTTCCTAATGTACACGCAAATATGTACTTTAGTGTAAATAATTATTCTTATTTCGACCACAGAATCCTTGACTTTTTGAACACTGTGACCGGACATACAGTAACAAAACATGCCTTCCACGGCAAGGTACGAAATCTACAAACAAGAAGCTCATTAATGTTGTATCGGTTGGAGCATTTATTAACATTTTAAACGCCATAAACGACAAGTAAAGAAGCACTCTGATGGGAGCTTCAGCATTAGAGGGCTAATGGATGCTTCACGTTACGCAGTGCCAGGGCCCCAATTCTACTAAAACAATAAAATTGTAATGACAATTGTCTACAATTTTCGCTTTTCCCTCTTAAAAGTGGTTGTTTTAGTAGAAATTGGGCCCACGACCGTTGCGTGCACGTGCCGTTTCATTAATTCCCACCCACGGCCGGGCTCCGGTCGGAGCACGGGCTTAGTCCACTCTAACATGGATTAGTTCATACAAATGTATACTATAGATGTTTGGCCATGTCCCGTCCGTGGCACGGCCCGTTTCCGCTACGGTGTTACGTGGATAATCCATTAGACCCCTAATGCCGAAGCTCTGGAGCAGAGCTCTTGTTTATATACTCATCGTTTATGGACAACCTATGGCGTTTAAAATAAAATGTTAAGAATGACGTAGGAATGAATCAGCGCAGAGCGGTTAGAGAACTCGTTTCGCAAGACTCGTTCCTCCGGCTCGGCCACTTTCTCCCAGAGGAGGAATCCGGAAGCAGGGACTTTGAATAACCAAGTCGATATGTAGAGAAACCTAAATAACTATTTGTATTCTTTAGATACAGAATACTATTACTACGTCTTTACGTGGGTGTTTAGAAAGTGGAATGGAATCAATACTTCTTTACCTTCTCCCAAAAACCAGTGCTTAGATTATCAAATGGTCGGACTTATCGACTCTGAGCTGTTCATCCTTACATAAACAAGCGGCGGGCGCGACAAGTGGCGCATGGCGGCTGCTTACTATTTGGTTGTTGACAGAAATGACTGAGTGACAGTCGGTTTTTAAAGGAAATTTATGCTTGTAGCGTTATGTAGGCCAAAACGTAATATTTCATAACTCAATTATTAAACTTGTAGGGCATCCAACCCCGCTTCGATGCAGTAGAGGTCTTTAATATCGGCTTAGATAAAGTTTCATTGATACTTATTGTTATACGTAGTAATGCATGAAGTTTTATGAAATGCATACCCTTCAAGTAGGTACCTAAAATAAAACAAGTTGAGATGGAATGTCATAGGCTTATGCACTAAAATGACTCTAGACTTCATAAGCTCGTAGCTGTCATGACAGAGTTATATACGAACGATACAAATGCCTCGCTTTGCCATTCCTCGCTCGAATGCTTCACATAATTTCGTGAGCCGTGAAGCGCACACTAGTTTTGTCGCTTCAATTTGCCTGCACCTGTAATGTACGTCAGGCTGGCAGAGAGCTGGCGGTCATCCCGAGTACGGCGCTGGAAGGTAAACTGACACTGAGCGAGAGCTTGGGAGATTGGAAAAGGTACATCCGTAAGCTATTAGTTTACACGTTTAGTTGTAATACCATGTCAATAAATACTTCTGCTAATATTGAACAGCTACCTGAAACCAGCAACAGCAGCAAGTTAAAGTGGCAGTGGGCTGACCACATTTCCCTAAAAAACGATAACTGTTGGGGTAGACGATTTCTCGAACGAAGACCACGTTTAGGCAAACGTAGCGTAGGACGCCCTGATGCAAGATGGCACTCCACCCAAGCGAAAAGCGGCTGGAAGAAATAGGATGTGGAAAGCAGAAGACCGAGCTTAATGGCGTGCATTAGGAGAGGCCTACGCCATATGTGTAATGCAGTGGACAAAATATATACTGATGATGATGATGAAGTAAAGATAAAATTGCTATCAGGAAGTAGCTCTTAATATTATATTTTAATCGAATGACATTTTTACTTCAGTGAAGTAATTATATAGAAATAAAGAAAATAGTAGTTTTATTGATGGACGACCTTGTCACTAGTCAGTGTCAGTATTGTCAGTATTGGTAAAACTTAAAAATAAACAAAGGGGTAAGGAAATGGTCCACGACGGGTTTAGGAAAAACAATATTCGAACTGATAAGAGTTGATACATAAAAACACACGGACATTTCAATTTCGTTACTAATCTCTCTCAATTTCACTATCAAACTATAGACTTAAACCAATAAAAACCAGCCAAGTGCGTGTTGGACACGCATGAACTCCTGGTTACGTAACCAGATTCACGAGCTAGTACTACTCCAATTTGAGACTTACGTGCATTTCAAGCATAAAGCTGATTTGCTTTAGATGCTGAGCTGTGATACCAGCTCAGCATGTAAAGCAAAGCAACTTACGAGATTCAACCGGTGGTGGCGGTCTCGCGAGCTTACGCCGCAAAGCGCCAGCGGCAGAATTGAGCACACAAAGTACAGGCGCCACAGGTGCCACGGGCGCGACGGTCGCGGGGATGTTTCATGGAAATTGGTAGTGTGTCGCAACTTTAGTGAAGTCGGACTCCCGGTTTATAATAACAACTATTTACGTGAACAACGAGCCACAATAGCTTTGTCTAGGCGCGCCGATACCATATGCTTACGTAGCGCTATCAAAGCCTAATTCAATTTACTTACGAGTATATTTTTTTTAAAACATGCTGTTTGTGTCGCAGTCGCAGCCCCCGATCGACCGATACCTATTGAATGCCTAGTTCAAGTGCTACTCTTTTCCAACGTAGAACCAATGTTATAAACATAATATATAGAAACACTTCGTGACTAATAAGAAAAATGTAGGTAAAAATTAATCCCCACAGAGTTTCTTGGTGCTGTCCTGTGGTGCCGTCTTCTCTAACGGGCGTATTTCCGAAGTACGCCGGTCAATAAAACCATCAAACATCGAAAGCTCGCATGTATCTATATACGATTTTTTTATATGTTGTTAGGACCCCTGACAGTAGATACCCAAATTTACGTGAACTTCTGACACTGCGTTTCAGTTTAACAAATAAGCTTTTTCGATTATCTTCATGCATACAAACTAAATTTGCTACAATTTAAATCCGAGCTCTCTAGGTTGATATCCGCAATACAGCCAGTTAAAGAAGTTCATTTTTTCCAAAAAGTTATAAAGTTTATCGGTAGGGTGTCATTTCCAAGACACGTACCACCGCGGCTAAACTAAACTAACGATACTAAAATGTATTGATACTAAAACCGCAGCTATTGAGTTTATGATCTAATTATATCGCAACTTCATAATGTTAATTTGGGTTTCCCGCAAACTATTGGAAATTATATAATGTGGAATGTGTTACCGCGAGCCAACATTAGTACATAAAGCCTACGTCAGTAATCCCAGCTATCTCATAGTCGCTCATTGTTGACTAATGGCAACTCTAAGTAGTTATTAGTGCTAATAGGGTTGTTTCCTCGAACACGGCTTGCATGCCGCGAGGCGTGTCCCTGGGTATCGTAAACGATGTTGACAGGTTATTAGCAGGTCAGATAGCCGTTATAGTACAAGTGTTTTGCCCATTATTTTAAGATACTACAGCTCAAATTACACAGCACATAGAAGTATTGTACAGTAAATGTGTCCTAGGCCCAGTTTGTTGCATTGTCTCATAATAATTACACAATAATAAAGCTTTGATTGAGGCTGTAATTAAGACCTTTTGACAGTTTCCTTTGTCTAATAACAGTGTCACACCTGCAAAATGTGACTTTCTAAAGAACTCGTGCACTTTTGAACCAGTAACTATAGCCCTGATCGGATCAAGCGGGCCCCAATATCTGTCAAATTAATAAATATCCTTCTAAAAAATGTGTTATCCGTAATTGACATTTTTTTCCATAATGTTCATGATCAACTGCAAACATGTGGAATAGGTTTTTGGGACTCACCTGGCAATACAATCAGATGAATTTATCCGCATGGACGATCAAATATTTTATTATCATGAGAAACAGGTTTTGGGCAACAATCGTAGCCAGCTGCGCGCAAGCACTTGTTCTTTTTAAAGGAGTGTAATGTTTTTAGGATTCGTGTATGTTTGTTTGTATGTATGTATGTGAGTTTATAGATAGATAACTCTTTATTGTACACCACATAGAACAAAAAAATACAATAATAACTAAAACATTTATACAAAATAAATGGGACAATGGGCGGTCTATCGCTAAAAAGCGATCTCTTCCAGACAACCTTTGGATGGAAAGGAATTAATATACGGCAAAGACGGTGGTGCATTATAATCTAACAAATAAATAATAAAAACTGAATACAATGAATAAGCATATATACACATATATTCCAATATACCTACACATAAATATGTAAATATATAGTACAGTATATATATATATATATATATATATATACATATATAAATATATATCCATATACATAGTATATACATTATAATAAATTACATTTACTACATATACATTTACAAAATATATACAAACATAATAAAAATAATATACAGTGAAACCACAACAGAATAACAACAAAATAGCAAGAAGTGATATTAATTAGAGAGATAAAACTTCTTTACTTGAAGTTTAAAAACAGGGAGTGACTGGGCTCGCCTTATAGTAACTGGCAGAGCGTTCCATAGGCGAACTGCTTGGATGGTAAATGAACTGCCATAAAAAGAGCTTCTATGTAGAGGGATCAACAAAGCTAAATTTTCTGATGACCTGAGTGACAACTTGTTAGAATCATTGTTGTTGTCTGAGTGACAACTTGTTTATTTATTCCACCATAACTTTAAAATGGCTGAATAGATTTAGACGTATGGGGCATCGTTAGAATCCTTACATCCCCCGAGAAACAGGCATTCTTTTTTGCAAAATCGAATTTGGCGTAGTTATGACTCCAACATAAAATGCGGTTTTTTTTAAACGTATTTTACAATATGGGTTTCAAATTAAAGGCCTTGATTTGCGTATTCCAACAGTATATAATTTATTAGCATAGATGTTTTTTTTAGCAGGGCAGGCGTGTTTTTTTTTAGCAGGGCAGGTGTGCTTTTAACCTTTATGCCAGCTATTTATTGTTAAATGCCACTATCTCAAATGGTGTTTGTTTTGTAACGATGAGGTTGTAGGTAGTAAAAACGCGGCGCCGGAACTCCTTGGAAGAGTCTTGGTGTTATAATTATAACAGTAGCTAACTTTTGATACTATTACGATCTAACTGAATAGTTTTATTAACATTGAATCCATTGACCATAAGTGCAACGTACCGCAGCCATGTAGGTATTCTAGGTATACGTTATACCTTTCATGCACATATTTCGCAGGCATGGCACATGTTATGATGTGATACACATTGTTTGCGATTTGCAATACATCGCTCCCCACAGCTTTCGCCTGCATTGTCTCGTGCGTCACTGTTATAACTACATTTTGTAGTGCGTAGTGCGTGTAGCAATATGATAAAGGTGTTGTGTTATGTTTGATCCTGAGTGTGTATGTAAAACTCACTGTCAAAGTGAAAAAATGAAAAATATATTATTAGGGAGGCCTATCCAGTAGATCATCGGGTGGCGATATGACCCCCTTTACTATAACTTTGCATAGCCGTGGTCTCTCTCTAAACGGCCCCAAACAGGTTCAGACATGGTTTTCACAGTGTCTGCTTAGGTACTTTACTTCTGGATAATGAAATGCTGACTACGCTAATAGCTGACTGTCTTTGGAGGAGTAGGTCTTAACAATCTGACTGTACATAGGTAGAGAAAGAATTACTGGACCAGCCTTGTTTTAAATCCTCACAGTATTACTCAAATCCGTACATTTTTGATTTGGTAAAATTTCATATTCGAAAGGTCATGTTAATAAAACTGGCCTTTTCAAAAGGTCTTCTAACCTTTGTGGCATAGGCTTAGCCACTAAACCAATGCTACAGAACCCGTTAAGTGGCGGCCACTGATCCAACCTTATCCAATCGATAGAGGACTTCAGTGCAAACAAAACATGTTAAAACAGTAGTATAGTAGTAGTAGTAGTAGTACGTGTCGCGCTTCTGAACTTTGAGCTCCGATATCTAGAAACGATACAGTGCAACAAAAACTGGTGGTAAATTTTCATTTTTGCGTCGAGAGCTTGCGCGAGTAGAGTAATCTATATACATATAATAAACTGTAACGGGTCCAATTCTGTACATTGAAGATATATAGATAATTTTTTTGGAGGGCACTCTCTAATTCGATACTGAAGCTAAAACTGTTTCTCTTTCATTTTTGTCTGTGTGTATCTTGGCTAGACATCACGCCGAAACTACTGAATGAATTTAAATTAAACTTGGTATGATTTGAGTTCATACTACGAGGTAAGACATTGGATACTTTTCATCCCGAAAAATTGAAGGGTTCTCGCAGGATAGGGGTTGAAAGTTATTAAAAAGACAATGTATCACGCTGAAACTACTGGACGGATTTTTTGATGCAAATTGACACAGTCATATATCTATACTTATTATGAAGCAATAGTTACGAAAAAGATATATAAAAAAAACCTCTTGGGTGCTTAATAAAGCTATTGAACAAGAATATAACAACTTTTTGAATCGTGTCTTTCTGTCTGTATGTTTGTTTGTTCACGCATAACATAAAAACTACTAGACCGATTGCGATGCGGTTTTCGTTGTTAGATAGGTTAGAGTTTGATTTAAAAATTGGTGTAATTGGTATCTCAATCCGATGAGTTAGAAGCCGAGCAATTGATAAAAGTATCTTTGAACCTAAAGAAAACACCACGCGTGCGAAGCCGCGGGTACAGCTAGTGCTTTCAATAAAATCATATTTCAAATTGGCGGTCCAACAGGAATTAAAAACAAATACAAAATTGTTTATTGACATAGTAAGTTTAACACAGAACATTGTGAATCCAGAGGCTCCCAAACTAGTGAAAACTGTGTTGCAGATCTACAGAAATTCACGTCGACAGAAAGATAAAAGGACTTGTTCAAAAAATATGGTCCTCGTGGTGCGATTGTCTAATCAGACCATCAGGAAAAAAGTTCACGTCGTCCGATCGAGTGGACTAAGCTGTCGGACCATTTGTTCAGAGGGCCTAAAGCAGTATTACGAGACATCATAATTATGTACAATCTCGAGATCCGAATCAGTCAGGGAAGAATGTTTATCTAGCGACTCTCGCACACCTTGTCCACAGTGCATACATAGTCCCTATGTACTGTGCCTTGATGGTCATTGAAGCATACCGAAAACGTCCGATTTCATCTCGGGGAATATCAAACAATGACTGTTATTTGTAATTAGCGGGAAACCGGTGAAATAGTTTCAGTGGCGTGCGACGTCAAAGTGATTTGCTTATTGCTAAGCGTAGCTACCAATCGAAATATTTTCTTCAGTAGCTTATTGCGAGCGCTGACTACCCCGTTCTTCTTTATTGCAAGCGCTGACTACCCCGTTCTTCTTTATTGCGAGCGCTGACTACCCCGTTCTTCTTTATTGCGAGCGCTGACTACCCCGTTCTTCTTTATTGAGCGCGTTTCCACTAGGTACTAACTACGTCGGATATCGATACGAGCAGATGACACGTAACTGTTGTGTTTGTGACGGCTCAAACAAGTACTATGGTACATACTGTACTGTAGCTAAATAACGCTACAAAATTAAATACAGATTTTTCTGATCGCTATCTATTGTTTGTCGTATGAGCACTCTTGTGTCAGAGTTTACCAGATCGACCAAGGGCCTCTGACATGGCTTAACGACTGCTATTAATCAATAACAGTCGGGACACCCAGCTTAGCGTGCCATCCGAAGCACGGAGCGATGGACACAAATAACTTGAAAAGTCATTGGTGCGGAGCGTAGGACCGAACCCGGTATCGTTGGATTCGAAGTTGCACTATGGAACCGTTAGGCCATCATGGCTCGATAGTATGGAATATGGATGACCCAGAGCAAAAGAAGCCGGATCAAAGCGGCCATGCATCTAACTAGAAATACTATGGAACCAGCTTTCTAAAACTAAAAATACACTGCGAGGTCTACAACATGCATAAGTGTTGTTATATCCTCGGCTGATTGCCACTTCACGAGTTTCTTTGATGTTTTAGGTCGAATAACTTTCAAATCAAGTCATGACAACTTGTCATACATGGCACAATATGTTGGCGAAATAAGTGATTCCTCGTCGGTAAAATGCTAGTACTAGATATACCGTGCTTGTGTTCGCCTTTAATGATAACCATCTCAACGAATATACATTAGCTCAGTGGAGTATACTCGTATATACCTAGGTAGGTTCTCTTTGTACAGAACAAGCTCTCGAGTCCGGTGGACGGTTACGTGAAGGTTGCATCACGGCGCGGCACGCGTCTTGGCTCTCAAGATAATTGTGCAACGAGGATATTATGCTAATGTCACCTCTTGAACTTATACGAGTGAAAGTGTCGGTGCGTGTCCGTCTGCGCCTAATTGGTGCTTACGTGTTTGACCTGAGCTGCGCCTGCGCTGCAAATAGCCGAGCAACTTCCGCGCGGGCTTGTCGCTTCACTTAGGTATGCATTCACTGGAGTCCTCGAGCAATGAATAATAATTATTGTCTGCTATTCTGGTGATAAGGCAAAATTATTAGCAGCTGTTAGCAGCAACAAACACAAGATGTCCAAAGAATTATCTGTGTTAATTATATTTGGTTTTCATCTCGCAAAGAAAATATTTATTTATTTATTTCGATTCAAAAGCTTACTGCACTTACAGTATTGCGACCAAAGTGCACAGTAATCCAACAAGCATATAAACAAACATAACGTTAAATACATTGATAATTAATTTTAAAAATATTAAGCTGTATACTTAAGAAAATGATACATGCGTTGACAAAGATATCAAATGTTGTGCAAAATATATGAATGGTTGGTTCCTGAGCAATCAGAGTGATGAGCAAATTAATGGGCGCATAGCGAGCGGTCTGCGAGCGCATAGACGGTGCTACGAGCAAGCGCCGCATGTTATCGATTTTCCCGTTGATTAGTAAATAAAAATGAATCAATACCGCGCATTTACGCCTCAACTCTAAGGTACGAACAGAGATGGATACAAATATGGATAAATATATTTTTTATTACAAATAACGGGCATATTTCCTTTAGACTCGTTGCAACATTATTTTGTACATTTGCTCATGTGGGTCCCATACTAAGGAGTCATATTCCAATTTACTACGCACAAATGCATAGTACAATGTTATAATAGCGTTTCTGTCATTGAACCTAGCTGTCTGTCTCATAACGAACCCTATACAAATTTCCGCTATATGGTTTTTAAAGGTGAGTTCCATGTCTAGGGTCATTCCTAAGTCTCGGATTTGTTGTGACGCGCTCCAAGCGGACATCGGAAATATAATAATTATAGTGGAACGGCGCACGCGAATCAGTAGGTATATGTGATAGTTTTGCACTTTGAGCTGTTGAATTCTAAAAGGTTAGATTCAGTCCAATTTACCACATTGTCAATGTCCGTCTGCAGCGCCTCACAGTCATCCATACAACCTATACCCAAGTATAGCTTCAGATTGTAACTTTTAAACTTTCGCGATTCGAACACATAGTTAAATATTTAAACGGGACTTAATCGCGCTGAAAACTTAATATTTATTTACCTCGACGTTTCGATCAAGTTGCATTGATCGTGGTTACGAGAAGACTGAAGTAGCGGGTGTCAGCGTCGAGAAGTGCGAGCGTTGTCTCCAACTACCCGCATTTGGTTTTGTACAAATTCAGAATTGTCATGACACACGACACTAACGACATCTGCAGATATAACTTCTGACATAAACCGCGACGCGAACACTTGCTTATCGCGGGATTCCAGGACGCAGCCAACTTGAAACCAATAGCTTCAGATTATCAGCAAACAGTAGGCATTCAGCTGTCCTGACGATCTTCAGTAGGTCATTGATCATAATAAGAAACTGGGTAGGACCCAGCGTGCTACCTTGACTCATACCAGAACAAGTCACATATGAATCAATCGGTATCCAGAAAGCTGCACATACTGCAGATGATAAGCAAAATAACTCGCAAACAGCTGGAGAAGTTTAGGTGCAAATCCTATGGCAAATAATTTGTTAAGCTTGAAATTATTGTGGACACGAGCGAATGCTTTTTTAAAGTCGAGACCCGCGTCGACATGCTTTTTCTAAACCATCTCTATTACAGCATAATCTAAAAAGTTAATTTGATTAGTAGACGTGGACTTACCGGCTCTGAAGCCGTGCTGGCTCAGGATACGAGTATCTTCTTGCTAAACAAACTGCTTCATGATCGACTACTCATATCTTTTGAGAATGCCCGCCTGCGACAATCACTACCACATACTGCTATGTATCTACATCCTATAGTGTTCCACTGCTAGACAAAAGCTTGCCCCCTGACTTCCTTGTATCTTGAGCTGTAATAAAGCGCAATTAACAATTTTAACAACGGTTAGATTAAAGTTTGCAGCGTAGGTCTCCTACCTACGCCATGTACCTCGGTTCTATACATTTTAAGCCACCTATAACTCAATGGTGAGCAAACGAGCTATTTCGTTGCAACTCTCACTAGCATCGTACAATTTATAACTCAATCAATTTCGGGTATATGCGGAACCAGCGCTCCCGTGCGTCTTTGTGCGCAGAAATTACAGACTGCACCGACTTCATGTTTCCTATATTACGTGAACGTGACGCTCGATGCGAAGCCGCTGTTGATCAATGCGGAATAGGATTTAGGAGATTTAGCTCATCAATTTTCCACCTAAATGCAGGAAGTTGAAAATCTAAGAGCTGCCGTCCTCAAAAATACCTCTAGATATTGACAAGTTATTCGGGATTACGATGTCGTCGTAATCAGGGAAATACATTTTCGCCAGCTAGCGAACCATCACCTGCTTCTATATTTATGCAATAAGACAAGCTCAGGCCCTGTCCGAAAGTTTTAGCCATCGCATATCGTTAGTCAATTTTACGGTAGAAGGGTAGAAATAAACGGTATAGTGCAGCCCAACTAATAAGCCCGAACTCGGGCCGCTAAATCGGTTTTCGCTAGCGGAGTATCAAACATTATTTATATTAGCCGGGCTTTATTGCCGCCGATGACATTAAAAGCTGCTCCGAAATTGGTTCTGATGCATTTTCACCAAAATCCGGGCGCGAGCGGCTCCACGCTGGAATTTGTATACAGCCATAAGCGTCAGCGAGATAGTATCACACCGCTCTCATTTCTCCACCCAATAAACAGTATATAATTATTATTACATGGCTAATGATGGTTATGTATGAGTATTCAATAAAGGCTTTGCGTATCCACCATTCACAGAATGCGCCTGTCCCTGACAGCTCCGCGACAATACGCCTTAATTATTCCTATACGTAATAAACGTTTGCACAATATAGCCGTATCGAATGAAGGAGTACCTATAAGAATGGATTCATTTGGCTCTAGTGATGCCCAATGCAAGGTGAAGCGAGCACAGAAGGAGATAGAACTGTCGACGCTTCCATTGTCGATTATATATAAGCCTATAAGGATATCTTCAAATATAGGTATGTTTGTATGTATGTGAATTTCTTTCTTCCACCATAACTTTGAAATGCCTGAACAGATTTAGACGTATGGGGTATCGTTAGAATCCTTAGGTACATCCCCCCGAGTAACATAGGCAACATTTAAAAAAAACAATATGTCGTCAGTATGGCTCCATTCACACACTTTTTATTTATTTTCAAATTTTACAATATGGGTATTAAATTGAAGGCCTTGATAAGCACATTCCATTAGTACATTGGCATACATTTTTCGCAGGGCAGACGTGTTTGTTTAGCTTCTAAGTTAGTCCTCTCTTTCTTCACACACTTTTGTGCACCCTTCCCTCTAAAATGGTAGAGGGGATGATGGCTGGTAAACAAGTCTTACTCGTGAACGGGTGCTGCTTGTGGGGACTGGTCCAATCTGTTTTGTTATTAGTTATTTGTATGATAGTTTTTGTAATGGAAAAATTTAGATCGCGGAGGATATTCGAACTCGCATACATCCATGCCTCTGCGCGGCACATGCCTCTAATTGGGCTACCGTGACCTATGTATGCATCGTCACCCAAATTTTTCCGAACCCGTCTTATGGGGACGGTATGGAAAAATTTGGATCACGAACGAGATTCGAACTCGCATCATCATCACTCGAACATCTCTGCGCGGCACATATTGCCTCTAACCAATTCGGTTTTATTATTTTTATCAGTTTGATGAATGTGGGACGTCCTACGAATAAAAAATAAGTCGGGACGTCTCATTGGCACTTATTTACTTATTTGACATTTACACGTGTATTATTATAATTTCTGTCATTTAATACATATATAAGGAATTAATAACAATAGCGAAAATTACATGCCCACTCTCTTCTCTAACGGGCGTATTTCCGAAGCACCGGCACAGAATAATATATAATAGTACAAGGCACCGGTAGATTCAGAAAGGTATTTCTTTTTCCTGTGCGTGATTCAACTCTGAGTCGGCACATGAAAAGGAAATTTCCTTTTCAAACTCAAACCATACTTAGTTTACCTAATTTTATTGATATCCTGATCCTTGTTTGCGAGATGTTAATTTTGGCTTGTAAATGTGCTATTATTTTTTGTCGTTTAGATATTTCGAGATACCTGCACAAGACTCCAAGGAGTTCAGTTCAGCAAACAGCATCAAAATCCTTCCAGTGGTTTTTGCGTGATGAAGTCACATGCAGACAGACAGACAAAAATTCTAAAAACGATATTTTTGGATTCTACTACTTTCATATACTCAAATAAAAATGTTTTTTTGGAAATTCTCTTCCATGTACAGATTGTACCTTGGTTGTTTGTTGTATGTCGTATGAGGTAGTGCTGGCCTCTGATGTCAGAGCTTGTCAGGCCGCCCAAAGGGCCTCTGACATGGCTGAACGACTGCTATTAATCAATAACAGCCGGGACCGACAGCTTAACGTGTCCTCCGAAGCACGGAGCGATGGAAAACCGCACATAACTCAAAAGAGTCATTGGTGCGTAGCCTAGGTTTTGAACCCGGTATCGTTGGATTCCAAATTGCACTATAGAACCGTTAGGCCACCATCGCTCGTTAGGCCACATCTACCTTGGTTACAGTTTTATTATATGGTCCTACATAGGTATATAATATAGATTGATGTTTACTCCATAACTTATTTATTTTATAGTTCACTCATATCTCCAGGATTAAGTGTTTCTTCTTTTATTTGAACCAGTCTCCATTGTTGCGTATATTTTTGGCCACTCCGGGATTGGGTATAGGACTGTAGGTACTAAAGAGTATCTATAAAAAAAGTAAAATGTTTTTTATTTCAAAGTACTTTGCAGAGGTCTGATGTAGGACGTGTGCTTGTTGCAGCTACGACCGCGACCAGCCCTTCACATTCCAGATCGGCGTCGGCCAGGTCATCAAGGGATGGGACCAGGGGCTGCTCGACATGTGTGTCGGTGAGTTCACAGCATGACCACACCAGTGTATCATTACAGCTTCCTGGAGAGAAAAGGGCACGGGCTGGGATAAACTTTACTTAGAGGGCATTCAAATCCCGAACCTACCCGACTCTCCCTGTCTACAAACACGGCCATCATGGCGGACAGATTTCACTGTACAAATGTCAAAATGTCATGTACTGACATTTGAAGCTAACTAACACATGAGCAATGATTGGGTTTATCTACTTATTAATTATTAATGGTGGGATAACCATCCTGACTGAGAAGGAAATGTCTTGCCGGACCGGAACATGTAGATTGTCAGGTACCTAATGTTATAGGTACAACTCAGATACATACTAGGTAGGGTGTCAAATTAAATTCTGTTCGTTTAATCGGTTAGAGTGGACTCTCTCGGTGGAGAGTATGTTCCTCACGTAAGATGAAACCGGCCGGCACAGCTTTTCATGAGATAACAATATCTTCTTCTATCTATTATTACTAGCTATGATGATGGATGATGATGAAAAGTAGCCTTAGTGTTAATCCAGGATATATGCTATCCTGTTACCAAATTTCATCCAAATCCGTTCAGCCGTTTGAGCGTGAAGTAGTAACAAACGTACACACACTTCTAAAGATAAAAGATAGATGGCGCTAATCAGTTATATGCATTTAAATTATTTATTGCTAAATAATTCTAATACATGGAGTTCTGCATCGCGCATACAAAGTTTTCCGCTCGTTAAGAGAGTATTAATTATTTTAAATTTTCTGATTGGCCTGTTTAAAACAGTGGTTACACTTCTTTGATTTATAATATTACTAGCTGTACCCGTGGCTTTGCGTGCGTGGTCATTTCATTTAAAAGTAGCCCATACGGGGTATTCCATATTAAAATAATCTGTCTATAAAGTACAATATACTACATTTCTTCCAAATTCGTTCACCCGCCAAATAGTTTTATAACGATTGCTCGGCATCTAATCATCGATTAAGATACCAAGTACCCCAGTTGTTAAGTCTAGCCCTAAGCTATCCAACAGTCAAATTGCATCGCAATTAGTCCAGTAGTTTTTACGTGATACGCGAACAAACATACAGACAATTTGACAAACAGACAGACACGAAATAAAAAAATGATATATTTTTGTTCAGTAGCTTAGTTTAAGTAGACCTTTTCTTTTTTAATTATCTATTTTTCGTTCTTATTGCTTTATTATAAGTTATAAGTATAGATTAGTGTGACATTTGTGATTATAAAATAAAATATTTAAAAAAATCTGTTCGTTGGTTGGCGCATCATTTGAGAACGGCTGGACCGATTCGGCCCTTTTTTTGTAATTGTTCTTTATAATCCAAATAAAGGTTTTAGGGAAAGAAAAATTTAAAAAGTTGTTTGGAAAATTGGAAATTTCGGGAAAATTTAAAATGTTTTTTGTCTATTGGATTTTTGCATGAACTCTAGACCATAATAGTTCAGGATTAGAATGATGGACACCAATGCGTATTTTTTTGAATCTCCGCCTTTATAGCGGAGAATGGGGCTGGCCAAATTTGCATGCGGGCAAAGCCGCGGAGCGCATGTAGTAGGTACCTAATAAATATGTGCATATTACATACCTAACTAAAACATACAAGAGAATTGTCAATTGGCATTTTAGGAAATATAAACTAATTGAGGTGGTTTATGTTCGACTAAAATATTTGGTATGCATTTACAGGTGAAAAGCGAAAGCTGACCATCCCGTCGTCACTAGGCTACGGCGACCGCGGCGCCGGCAATGTGATCCCCCCGCACGCGACGCTGCACTTCGAGGTGGAGCTGATCAACATCGGCGACTCGCCACCTTCCACCAACGTGTTCAAGGAGATCGACGCCGACGCCGACCACATGCTGTCGCGCGAGGAAGTGAGTATCGCCTTAGCGTTCCGCGCCATGGACGCAGATGGAGACCAGGAGCTGTCGCGCGAGGAGGTCAGTGCTGCCGCCTGCTGCCCGCCGCCGCTGCCGGGGCTACGGTGGAGGCATGCTTCCCAGGTGGAGGCCTAACTTCTCCGATCAAACTAGTTTATGCATGCGAATCCCCTTGACCCCTTATGTCCGCTTGCATGCTCGTCACTTTGAACTTGAACAGACTTTATTAATCGGACCTTATATTTAAATAGTGATATAGGTTGGTACAATACAGACGCAATGGTATCGCAAAATGACATTAGTCTATTCACTTTTAATTTTTAGGTTTTACCCGACCGCGGAGGGTTATGTGTTTGGGATGTATGTATGTTTATCTGTACGTTTCTTTGGCGCGTCCTACAGCCTAAACGGCTTGATGGATTTTGATAAATGAGGTGTCATTGGATTCGTCCTAATCACGAGAGTGCTAAAGAATATGAAACGTCAAGAAAACTAATATGACGGCTTACAGCCTTTGTATTTCCGACGGAACAAAAATAAATCGAAAACCAATCGAGTCAGGTATCAAAATGAAAGTCTTTAAAAGAACATTCCAAAAATAGTTAAGGAATAAATATATATATAAAAACAAAATACCAAACTGCGAACAAAACTATAAAGGGGCAAACTAGCTTTAGATTCATGACTTTAGCACTCGTTTTAGTTTTGTAATCAGTTTTATTTTTAATTTTAAAGTAATTTACTTTTCGGTCTTTAGTTTCCAAGGTACCAAACCACTTGAGTGTTTAGTTTACTCTCACAAATAAATACTACAGTAGGTACTGTCACAAAGATAATACTTGTTTTGCGATACATTGAAACTTGAACGATTTGTCCAGGTGAGCGAGTACCTGAAGAAGCAGATGGTGCCCCCCGACGGCGCGGAGATGAGCGACGACATCAAGCAGATGCTGGAGGGCCACGACAAGCTGGTGGAGGAGATCTTCCAGCACGAGGACAAAGACAAGAACGGCTTCATCAGCCACGAGGAGTTTTCCGGCCCCAAGCACGACGAGCTCTGAGCCTGTCGCACTCATTTATTACTACCCACAATATAATTATAAGTGCTCCAACGTATGTTCATAATACCTACGTACTCCGTTGTGAAGTTTTTGATGTCAAATATAGTCAGTTTAAATTGCGAGATGTGTGAGTTGTTAACTTTTGTTGAGTCTTTTGTACTTAGTTTATTGAATTGTTGGTGAGCTTGTTATAATTGAAGCTAAGGCGTATAGTAGGTTTATTTACAAATGAAGGTTTTCTACGTTGCATAATACTTATTACATTTTTCTTACTTCAATCTGTTTTTCAATTACGTATGGTTACATTTTGTTTATATAATGTCAGGACTCTATCATTATTTGCGTCATAGTCAGCATCATTCGTTATTCTATTATTTTGTTTTACTTAGCTACAGTTATTGTAGAAATGTATCATAACATTCCCTAGGTGAATCATTCCGTTCTGATTGTCTATATTTACAGGTATAGTTTACGTTTTACAGGGACATCGTGTGAATGATACTATGTTATTGTGCTAGGCACGTATTTTATGTAGGTATTTCAATGCTTTATCCTAGGTGTACTTATTTATATCTTCGACATAAGCAGCCAGGGTTTTCTGACTGGTTTCCATTCCACTATGTTTCAATAAAACGTATTAATTACCGAATTGTGTATGTTAATTTTATGCCTCTCCTTTTTATATACAATACAAATCCTATGTACATAGGTACTCAGGAGTATACTTACTTGTACCTACTAAAGCTGTTAATTAGTAAATGTATACCTCAAAACTGACAGGGATGGGGGATCTATTTTTATAAAACTCTAAAACTATTTCAAAATTATAAAGAAAACATATTGAGACCCTCACAACGAGCCCTTTCATACAGCACATTCGGTACAGTATGTAAAATTATAAAGAAAACATATTGAGACCCTCACAACGAGCCCTTTCATACAGCACATTCGGTACAGTATGTAAAATTATAAAGAAAACATATTGAGACCCTCACAACGAGCCCTTTCATACAGCACATTCGGTACAGTATGTAAAATTATAAAGAAAACATATTGAGACCCTCACAACGAGCCCTTTCATACAGCACATTCGGTACAGTATGTAAAATTATAATGAAAACATATTGAGACCCTCACAACGAGCCCTTTCATACAGCACATTCGGTACAGTATGTAAAATTATAAAGAAAACATATTGAGACCCTCACAACGAGCCCTTTCATACAGCACATTCGGTACAGTATGTAAAATTATAATGAAAACATATTGAGACCCTCACAACGAGCCCTTTCATACAGCACATTCGGTACAGTATGTAAAATTATAAAGAAAACATATTGAGACCCTCACAACGAGCCCTTTCATACAGCACATTCGGTACAGTATGTAAAATTATAAAGAAAACATATTGAGACCCTCACAACGAGCCCTTTCATACAGCACATTCGGTACAGTATGTAAAATTATAATGAAAACATATTGAGACCCTCACAACGAGCCCTTTCATACAGCACATTCGGTACAGTATGTAAAATTATAAAGAAAACATATTGAGACCCTCACAACGAGCCCTTTCATACAGCACATTCGGTACAGTATGTAAAATTATAAAGAAAACATATTGAGACCCTCACAACGAGCTCTTTCATACAGCACATTCGGTACAGTATGTAAAATTATAAAGAAAACATATTGAGACCCTCACAACGAGCCCTTTCATACAGCTCATTCGGTACAGTATGTAAAATTATAAAGAAAACATATTGAGACCCTCACAACGAGCCCTTTCATACAGCACATTCGGTACAGTATGTAAAATTTGGGTCACAGTAATTCATATTTGTTCCAAATTTCAACATAATCGGTACAGTGCATTCAGATCAAATTGGCTGTGACTTGTGACAGACACACACGAGTGATCCTATCCACTACCTTGCTACACGTGCGCACGCGCAGTATGCGCGTGGTAGCTTTTTCGCGCGCGAGCAAGGTTCTTTTTCATGCGAACGTACGGAACCCTAAAAACATTAATAAATTCCACAGATCTAATTAAGTGTGGGAAGATCAGATACGTGGCGTTAGTGTAGCAAGTGTTTGTTATGTTAGCAGTGAGGCAGTGTTCATTGTTGTTGATGGGCATCATAGAGTAAGGAGAATATGTGGTACCCATGGTACGACCCCGAGCATAGACGCTTAGTCTATGCGATTTTTCAGTTTTAAGTTT
The DNA here is from genome assembly GCA_946251855.1 of Alsophila aescularia. Classification (NCBI taxonomy): domain Eukaryota; kingdom Metazoa; phylum Arthropoda; class Insecta; order Lepidoptera; family Geometridae; genus Alsophila; species Alsophila aescularia. The sequence continues at coordinate 105,671,474 of OX276373.1, forward strand.
ACTAAAAATCAACAAACAGTTTATTATAAATCGTCCGTCTGGTCGCCAACTGCCGCTAATTCAAGTTGGCGCTTGCCAGCAGGTGCCGCGGCACGCTCGCTTCGCTCGCTCGGTTCGCGCGATGTGTAGTCATGTTCTAGCATAACCTACCTACCTACCTTTTTGAGTGGCTTGCCCCATACCAAAAAACCGACTACGCTGGTAGAGAGACGCGGAAGCTTGCTCTGGCGTTAGATCTCTCTCAGCTGGTGCAGGAGCCGACACGGGTACCTGACCGTGACGATGACACTGCCAACTGTCTCGACTGTACAACCAGTACCAAAAAAGGGTAGTCGTGCTGATCCGGCCAAATATCGTCCCATCTCGATAACCTCCTTACTCTGTAAGTGTATGGAGCGTGTCATAAACATTAGGCTCTTGGCATACCTTGAAGACAATGATCTCCTCAGTGACCGGCAATACAAATTTCGCCGAAACCGGTCTACTGGGGATCTTCTCACTCACGTACTGAGCGAAGCTATAGAGATACATGGTGAGGCGCTTGCCGTCTTCCTTGACATATCGAAGGCATTTGATCGGGTCTGGCACGATGGCCTTTTAAACAAGCTTCCCTCATATGGTTTACCTGTTGGCTTATGCAATTGGATAGTTGATTTTTTGAAGGAACGATCAATTCGAGTAGTCTTAGAGGGCTGCTCGTCTGATCAAATGGCTATCAATGCCGGTGTACCTCAGGGATCGGTCCTCTCGGCTACACTGTTTTTACTGCACATTAATGACCTTCTGAAGCCCGGTACCTTTGAGTATGCTGATGACAGTACTGTAGTTGAGAGATACACTTCCAATGCTCAAGCCAGCTGTGACGCTGTCCAGTTTCAGAGAGAGGCTATGGTAGACCGTTTAAATTTATCCTTAGAATCCGTGTCCGATTAGGGCAATGCTAACCTGGTTAAGATTAATGTTACTAAAACGCAGGCGTGTTTAATTTCTGCTTAAAAGAATCCTCTAAACCTATCTCCATATTTCCAAAGTGTAACAATACCAATAGGCGACCATTTGGAGCTTTTGGGTGTCGAACTCACATCAAACCTGAATTTTGGGTCTTAGGTATATTGAATCCAAAGCCAAGGTAGCTGCAAAAAACTTGGTATTTTGTCTAAGGTTAGGCGGTACTTCACACCGGGACAGCTTTTGAATCTTTATCAAGCACAGGTCCGATCTTGTATGGAGTACTGCTGCCACCTCTGGGACGATTCTGCCAAGTATCAGCTAGTTCGCTCCCGTACAAATTAAATAAATGTTCAAATGTTCTCGAAACCTACGCCTTGACTTCCTTTCTGCAGACAGACGTACATTGCGGAGCCATTTTGCAATGTGTTATATATCAATGGTTCCGTAGTTAATTATTATATTATTGTTTAGTTGTTAAGTATTTTGTTTGATAGATTTATTATTTTAGTATGATTATAGGGTTATAAGAGTTTGGAACTAGTTTTGGTTAGCGTAGTACATATAAATGTTATAATTTTGATCGTTTATATTTTAGATTTAAGTTTTACTTATTAAGGTTTTAGTACTAAGATCTTATTATTTGTTAGAAAGATAAACGCAACGTTACAAGTCTTTGGATTCAATTGAGAGACGTGCTATCAGGCTCATTGGGGATGACACTGTGGTAAAGAGTAAGCTTCAAAGTCAAGCGCATCGACGTGAGGTCGCAAGCCTGGCGGTATTCTACAGATTGCACTATGGAGGGTGTGCACAAGAACTGCACAACCTGATTCCCCCATCACCTTTCCATCACCGTACGACTAGACGATCAGCAAAGCGCCACCCTTTCATGGTTAAAATACCTCGCACAAGAACGAAGCGTTACGCTTCTTCATTTATTATAAGAACTGCAAAGGAGTGCAATGCCCTACCCTCGTCAGTGTTTCCGGTAAATTATAACCCCGGTGTGTTCAAGTCAAGAGTGAATAGGTATATACTAGGCAAGCGTGCTACACCTTCGACCACATCATCGCTTTCCATCAGGTGAGATGGTGGTCAAACGATTGCCTAGTCCGTAATAAAAAAACCCTAGTCTTTGGGGCCATACATAACATCTTCAATTTATATTTTACAGAAAACAAAATAAAAACAGTCCCTAATAAAAGGGCAAAGAAACGAAAAAAAATTGCATAAATTATAAAAAAAACATATCTCAGAGGGGGGTGAGATCTATCCGGCCCACTCTCAGGGAGGGTTGAACTCTCTCACCCCTAAACGTTCCCCCCCTCCCCCCGCGTCAAGCTTCCGAAGTTGTGCCTCCTCTTTCAACATGTGACAATGAGGTGATAAAAAGGTATATCATCTAAGATAGAAAGCGAGTAACCAACTGCCATCAAGTCAAGTCAGTCACTGAAACCCAAGGAAATTATATGTACTTACAGTAGTCGCAGCGGAAGTATGTGTCTCGGAAGTTATCTGGTAGTCGCTGCGCAAACTGCTATTTTTCAGACGCAATCCCAATGTTGAAATGTGAAATGGTGAAGACAGCATTGTATATCTGCCTCGCTCACTCGTTTACGTTTTTCGCATGTTCTATCTCGCTCTTACTTTATGCTGTTTTATCCTCACGGCCGTACCTGCGCAATTGTTCACAGACCCTAACTTCACAAACATATAGATTGGCTGCGACTACTATACGTACAACTGGAACGATATCTTCAAAGAAAAAGCGGGGTATCGATTATTTGACCTTGAAAACGATTTATAAATAAAATAAAAGACAAGGACGTGAGCGGAAGCCCTTGTTGTCTCTTTCTTATTTATAGTGCCAATCTCAGATGACAGCAAATACTTCGAAAAACAAACAGGACAAGAACTTCTTTATTTTCCAGAATCTATATCTATCTGTATACTATAATAAAACTGTAACTACATCTAAATCTGTACATCAAATATTTTTTGAAAATTATAATTGAGATTAACTTCAAAATCGATATGGAGGGCAAAAAGGACTTTTTTTGTTTTTTGTCTGTATGTCTGTCTGTCTGTCTCTTTGAACACGCATCACGCTGTAACTACCAGACAGATTTTGATGCAACTTGCCACAATCACAGCTGATGTTATGGATTAACATTTAGAATACTTTTTATCCCGAAAAAATAAAGGGTTCCTGCAGGATAAGGGTTGCAAGTTATTTAAAAGAACACGTATCACACTGAAACTACTATACGGATTTTGATGTAACTGGACATAGTCAAAGTTTATATTATCTGTTAAAATTTAGAATACTTATAACCCCAAAATATAAAATATTTTTAAGGGATAGGGGTCCAAAGTTTATGTTAAATTAAAGTAATAATACATCCGTTTATAGAACGGTACCGAATTCCATTCTTTGCTCCACTAAGCAGAGTGGCGAAGCGGTAACATGCGTGGAAATGTAATCCAGATATCCGTGGATCGAAGCCACGAGCTTCTTCTTTTTTGCTATAAAATGGAATGTGATATAAATTGGATGGTGAAATAAATAGTAAGAAGTTTGTGCTGTATGGATTTCCGGAATATCGAGGAGAACATCCCTATGAAACTATGCAGCATGTGAGTAGCATATTTTGTGATCTATTGGACACAGACATAAACGGCTACATTGATGAGGTCACACGTCTAGGTAGATTTAACCAAAACTACCAAAGACCACTCGCAATAGAATTAATAAGCAAGCGAATGACTAGATATGTATTGAGCAATGGTCAATTCCTATATAGCCGTGGGGTGCGAATTACAGCGTACATGAATGAGGCCTAACAACAACAACTGCGTGTTCTAAAAGATAAGCAGCGTGAGGAGCGTGGTTTGGGCCGTCATGCAATAATCCGCAATATGACTCTGATTGTAGACGGATCAGAGCAAAAATATGATTTCCCTGCGGTGCTAAGTACCATAAAAGATCTAAAATATAACAATGTCGAAGAACACTCGCAACATTTAAAGTTGACACCAAGTTCGAGCTGTAATTCAACGCCAAACTTGGAAAAGACTATACAAGTTACAGAATTGCAAAAAATTGAATTAGACGTCCACTTACCTCATAAATCCAGCTCTAAAGTAATGAACAATGATCCACAAAAACAGAAACAAAGTGCACGAATCACAAAGCCAACAATAACATTTCGTCAATAACTTCACTGTGCTATACATAAACATTTGCAGCTTAAACCATAAATTACACTTAGTCGAAGATTTAGTCGAAGTAGAGACCGATTTGCAAGCACTTTGTGTCTCAGAAACGTGGCAATCAAAAGGAAAAATAGAATTACTGCAATTAACGGGATATAACCTCGGCTCATCATACTGCCGGCAGAACTACGAGGGAGACGGCGTGTGCATCTTGTTAAAGGATGGCTTGGAATATACTGAGCGTAAAGATATAGTGGACATGTCTGTTGAATATATTGTGGAAATGTGTGCTGTTGATATACCTGCTTTAAATACACTTTTAATATTATTGTACTGGCCAAACAGTACTGAGAAACTACATTATTTTATACTACTTTGGAGAGAGTAATGCAAACAATAATTTTAAAAGATAAACAAAAGAATGTTATTTACGGTGGTGATTTTAATGTAGACTTTTTAGTAAATTCCAAAAAGTTAAAGATTCTTTCAGATTTTATGTTAGGTTTTAACTTTAGACAATTAGTTAAACAACCAACAAGAATAACAAAAACAAGTTCTACTTGTTTGGATCTAATTTTCATAAATTTTTCCCTCCGTAACCAAATTAAAGTCCGTGATTACGGATTCTCGGACCACCATAGTGTTAAGTTCACTATGCCAGGATTTATATTACAAGAGAGATCAGTATGGTACGTTGAAAAGAGAATATTCAACGAACAGAATATTAAAAACTTCAAGTTAAGAATCCAAACCATTGATTGGTCTGCTATCATAAAACTAGAAAATAATATAAACCAAAATATGAATTCTTTTAATTCTGCATTAATTAAAGTACTTAATAACTGCATACCAAAAAAGCGAATGATAGTTAAGAACGTTTATCGAAAGTTATGGTTAACACCTGGTATAAAAAAATAATGTAAAAATAAACGTCTGATAAAAAAAATTACATCGCAAATAGATAACAACATATTAAAAAACTACTATAAATCTTATGAAAAATTCTTAAAAAAACAATCTATACATCAAAAAAATAACAATATATACATAAAATTAAAAAATCAAATAACTTCGTTAAAACCATGTGGCAAATAATAAAAGAACGTACTAATAAAATCATTGAAAAACCTAAACAAAACGTAAAGCTTAAAATCCACGATAATATTACGGAAGACCCAACTCAAGTGGCTAATTCATTCAATGAGTTTTTTGCTTTAGTTGGGGGACCAGTACGGACGGAGACGGTAATAAGGTGCAGCCGCGCGGCCGGCCTGTGCTAAACCCAACAGATAACACTTTTTACCTACGCCCCGTTGACCAGCGCGAAGTGTATCACATCATTAAAAATCTTTAGAATAAGCGAAGCTTCGGATTTGATGAGCTACCGCCGTCGCTAATTAAAAACTGTGTGGAGGAGTTAAATTTACCTTACACATTATTAATTAATCAATCGTTTGATGAGGGTGTTTCCCGATGTACTTAAAAAAACTATAATAAACCCGATTTTCAAAAAAGGCGATAAGACTGACCCAGGTCAGTATAGGCCAATTGCGCTACTTCCAACATCTTCCAAAATATTTGAAACTGCGATGAGTAAACGGGTATATTCTTTTTGTGAAAAATATTCAATTTTTGATGAGAGCCAAAACGGGTTTCGTAAGAAGCGATCTACAACACTTGCAGTGTATAAGTACATGCAAGAAGTTCTTAATATTCTCAATACAAAAAACTACGCGATCGGTGTATTACTCGATATGAGCAAAGCCTATGACAAATTTTCATATCAGATATTGTGGAACAAATTGTACGGTATAGTTGTGAGGGGCCCTGCTCATAAATGGTTTTCTTCATACCTAAAAGATCGTGAACAATATGTTGAAATTGAAAATTACGATTATCAAAGCGACATTATAAAAAATAATGTGAATAGCTCAATTCCTCAAGGAAGTGTCCTGGGATGTTTATTATTTATTGTATATATAAATGACTTACCAAAAACGTTAAATGAATTATGTGTCTTATTCGCTGATGACATCTCAATTTTGCTACCATGGCCTGACAATTTAACTGAATTAAATAATGAGTTAAATAGTATTTTGATTAAAGTTTTGAACTGGCTTGACGACCATAACTTAAAAATAAGTTTTTCAAAAACAAAAATTATGCAATTTCGACCATACCAAAGAAAACAATTAGATATAAATTTCGACTTCCAAAACAATAACTTAGAATGCGTAAGTTCTTTTACATTACTTGGACTGGACATAGATACATATGTTAATTGGAAAGCACATATACAAAGAGTTAAATCAAAGCTTAGTAGCTTTACATATGCTTTAAGAGAATTGAAAAAAACTACAGACCTTGCGACAGCTCTTTCTGCATACTATGCCTATGCTCATGCCTGGCTACAGTATGGCATTATACTGTGGGGAAATAGCACAGACATAGACGATCTTTTTATGCTGCAAAAAAATGCGTTAGGATTTTGGTGAATATTGTTACGACTGATAGCTGCAGACCATACTTTATTGAGCACAATTTTTTGACAATTAGTTCGATATACATCTTAGAACTTTGTAAATTTGTAAAAAACACCCACACTTTTTTACAAAACTGAAAGACATATCTACTTGCCCATTTAATTTGAGGCACAAGGAAAGATTAGCGCTTCCAAACTCCAAACTAAAAATGCACAGCTCAAGCACATATGTTATGTCGATTCAAATTTATTTGTGAAAAATGAATTTGTCGCTAAATTAAAACTTTTTCTAATTAAAAAATGTTATTATTCTTTGCACGATTACTTCAAAGATAACAAACAATATTAAACATATACTTAATTAAAGTAGGAATCTAAATTTATTTTAATTTTAATTGAACTGTTATAGGTAAAGAAACTAATGTAGGTTTGTAACTCCTGCTCTCTTCTGGTTGCTGTGCCCAACAGGGTCCATAATGATCTGTTACTTTATTAGTTATGTTTACCACCTTATTTGTACATTATGGAATGCAATAAACAATTTGAATTTGAATAAAACGTCCTAACATATCACCTAGTGAGCTCCAGCGAGTTTTGCAATCATGTTTTAGATTTAGACGATGTCCTTTTTCTTGGTTTACGTTGTTCTGCAGTATATCGTTTTTACTTGGGGATTTGAGAAACATCCGGGTAATTTTTCAAACTTTTTCAATTACATATTTATAGTTTATTGAACAAACGAGAGCGAAGCTTCTCCGTTTCAGTTTGCGCACATATGCTTTCGTATGTCCAGCTGTTCGGATCTCTGTTCTCCTCTACAAGTAGCATTTCTAAACCGACCTAGACGAAACTTGGTATTCAGGTTACACAAAGTTTTTAATCATCGGAGATATTTAATTACATCCCCCCCCCCCCCCCCCCCGCCGCAATATAATCAATATAATGTCACATAAAAGTAATGTCAGTCATCGACCCTATTTGATAATGTCAGTACGTAAATTTTGAAAAGCACGTACTTAATTATAGGGACAGAATCTTATGCAATTCACTGCAAAGTTTTAAAGTAGGCAGTCAATCAGAGTTACTGATAATAATATGATAATCAACGTCATACCATATGTGTAATAAATCCTAATAGTGAGTCAACTCCGTTGTCGCGGTGCAAAATGCCGACAAGCGACTAGTAGCTAAAAATACGCTAGGATTGACAAAAAAATAATTGAATATCTTTTTGACAAAATAATATTATACTACCTATGTAATAAATTGTATTCCTCTTAATATATTATTCTATACTTACTGCTCCCCGCGGTTTCACCCGATTCACTGTGATTGCATAACAAAGGAACATCTAAAGTTTGGCATTTCAAATATCAGGATCCGAAACGTATCGATATGTTATGTACCTATTTTATTGAAAACTAGGTAGGTACCTACGTTTATCGAATAATATCTTTACTAACTAATTTACTTAGAAAATTTTACTGATTGATTTTTCCCTAGTCGAGATCCCACGGTCTTATATTTATATGTGTACCTAACTAGATAGGTACTATTCACTAAGGGTGTTGGGCCCGTGTGTGCAGTGGGAAGTTTAATTTTTTTCATAAATGAGATAGCTAATGCAAAAAATAATCTGCAAGTGTGGCAAAAGTAATATCATTAATAATAGTTAGGTACCTGAACCAGCTACAAAATCAAAAAACCTGTAAAAATATTGAATTTCCCGCTGCAGGCGTACCCAATTAAACAGAAATGAACTTTCTATAGGTATGATTATATTGTTCAACTTCTAGAAGGTAAGTAGGTAGGACCTACCTACATAATTATTGATAACAACATAGGTAGGTACTTCGATTATAATAGCTACCTAATGTTGTGGATAATGATAAGAAATCATTTCATTTAGGTATCTAATCATATTTCCTCATCCTTTGGAAATTTATGTATTCGCAATTCTCGACTATTATTATATGACGTTGACGCTCAACCATTTACCACACAGATGATAAGCATATTTAAAACAAAGAATTAAATCGCCTCGTTGCGTGAACACCACACATAAGCACGATATAATTATTATGAACTTTGGCAAACACGTGAGGGCAATTTCGTGTAGCTGACACATCTAATACGCTGTACCGATTTGCAATAGACGCCCGCCGGTAAGCCCCTCAGGCGTCGCGGGCAGGAGGGGGACTCCGCTCTCCTTCACACCGCACCTCATCGTTGCTCTGTCAAGCGGCCGAGTTGACTCACTATGATTTATTACACATATGATCATACCTTGTCGTAAAACACAAGATTAATTTGATTTCCTTGTCATTACATAATTTACATACTCAAATGGTTCAGAGACATGGACTGGGCCCCCTCAACAGAACTTGGTTTCAATCGGATTGTCAATATCGCTATCATTATTGCATTGCGATAGAGTCGAAATTGCTATGAAGAAAGTGCTATTCAGATTGTAACAATGTTGTGTGTTGTGTTCTGTGGCCCAATTACATAACTTGGCTTCAATCGAATTCTCAATATCGCAACCACTAATGCCTTGCGATAGAGTCGAATTTGCTATGAAAAAAGTGATAATCCGATTGTAGCCAAGTTCTGTAATTGGGCCACTGTAATACGGCCACTGATCTACCTATGACACTTCTTCACTTCTTCTACTTACACTCGACAATTCTGTTTAAATCGATAATAGATTAATCTTCAAACAAAATCGATTTATTTCCAGGGGTGCGTTTAGGTAAGACGACGAAATTTTCACCGGATAAAAATTAATTAACGAGGGTTCGCTAAACGGAGTCTGTCTGGCATTGTGGTTTAAATTGCACTCACAGTGCTGAGACTGCAAACACTGCTAACGATCGGTTTATATTGTTGGTCAGCATATGCACGCTAACAAATTAAACCGACGATTGCATGCTTATGTCATTTGAGTCAGCTGTTCTACCTACTGTTGTTTTGTTTTGTTTTTAGTTTTCTCATTTCTCTCTTAGTTCTGTTTAATTCGTTTGCTTCTGCTAAAAGAATATAATCATTATTATATGTACTGGCAGTCTGGCGGGAGTTCCAACAATATATCAACACAGAATGACATATGTCAATTGAATTTGACGTTACCGCATACGCTGCTCTACCTCTTTTTTGTGAGCGTTGTGTGCACACCAAAATGACGTCACTCCTGACGTCATGTGTCCGACGTGGAGAATAAATGCGCATTTTAATCCGACTTTGTGCGCGCTGATAGTACACATAGCGTACATTGGTGCAATTTAAACCACAGTATGGATAGGTTTAGCTGTCAAATCTAGACTACAGATGGCTTAGAAACCATAGAGCGCTTACGTAATTTATGTATACTCTTTGCTTATAGCCCCTCTAGTTACTCTGTGGTCTCTTTGGACTAGACGAGGAGAGCGTTTACTTACTACGCTCGAATCACCCGTGCGAATATCGCTCGATCATCCGGAGGTAGTGAACGACTTTGGACGTCCACATCATTCAGATAGGAAAAAACGTAATTGGTCCAGATAGAACTGACAACTGTCAAGTGTCAGTTTCATATATTTTTATTATTTTTTTTTTTTTTATTCAACCAACTAGGGTCAATACAAAAATACAATAAAATCATCATAAATAAAAATAAAACACACAAAAAATATAAATTAAATTTAAAGTGAATTGAAAAAAAATAATTACATAATAGTGGAAAAAATAATAATAATAATACTTAGAACAATAAGTTGACTTTATTCAGGTGCACCATATCACAGTGGTACACATACTGACAGTCAAAACGTTCCGAAAATGCCCGTTGAATACTGTATATTATTCTTACCCTCCCCTCGTAGACGCGAGTATATACCTACTACGTCCCCTACTATTTTCGGATGACTCGTGCGTACACCCGACGATGCCGTGAACGATTTCGAGTGATCGCGTGGTCGGATGATCCGTGCGTCCTCGAGCGTAGTAAGTTAACGCACCCAAGACACATGTTATGCCCTGCATTCGAGATGATGAAGTGACGTGTTGGGCTGTTGCCATCAAGTTTCCATTGCCATTTTTGACATTACTAATCCTTTCCAAATCGAATGAAAAACGACCATAAAGCATAGTACCTACTTGGTACCTACATAAAGTCGCTTTTCCGATGTCATATTTAACTGTCATGTCCAAAGCGAACGCTGATCGAAACATATTTAGTTAGTGTTTTTAGGTTATTTTTTCGATCATTTACGGCGCGATCCGAATCAGGCCATAATCAATATTATCGCGCTCATAAGCGGTCCGATTCAGCGTAAGCGCGCCAACGACAGACTGACGATATCGCGTGTGATGTCATAGATGACGTCATTATTGCCGCCATATTGAAGTTACGGTGAGCTCCTGCGTGAAATCACTGTGAGCCTTATGTCAAATTTGACGTTTCTGCCATACATCGCCGGTTTTGTGGACTAATGCAAAGAGAAAATAACTCTTACAAGCTAAGTTGAGTTAAGATTAAAGAATATAATCACTACGTACATCCCCATATCTTCCTACATGGTCATTGCTGCCTGTGTTTAAAATTTTGGAGAAAATTGGAGAGTCTCTATTAGTGACGAAGGGGAGCACCGGGAGAACCGGGAAGCAGTTCACCCTCCGTTTGACACTGCAAGAGGTCAAACGAGCTAAATTGAGTGATTCCACGTCAAAGAGTAAAATTATCCGCGATCAAAGGAAGGTCCGATACAAAATCACGCTGACAGTCGCTGACAGCACTGTTAGCAGCCAAAACAGCAATTTTTGATTCGGACCGCAGTATTTTCCGTCAACGCTTTTGAGCAATGAAAGTCGATTCAGACCGCGGCCTTAGTTAGCATCAAAACGAACGGCCCCATGCAGTGTGACCATATTTAGCAGGTTCCTGCGATTTCAGCAGGATTTGACTCTCATTTTAGCTCCCAGCAGGTTTTTTAGCATTTTATTGAAATCTAGCATTATTTAGCAGAATCCAATGATGCATCCAATAATAGCATCCAATAATAGCAATAATCTGGCAGGATTTATTGAACGCGTTTCAAAATGCCCCAAAAGTGAACACAGTACGCTCAAGCATTTATATTTGAGTTTATTAGCTTCTAGAAGCAGCTCTGATGCCAAACCAACAGATACCGAAAATGTCTGAAGACAAATTGAAACGATGAATTTTATTCAATTTAAATGGTAATGGTAATGGTGTTGGTAAACCCAACATTGTGAATCTTGCGGGGGCTATTATGATTTTACTAATGCCACACACTTATTGTGAACGAATCATTTCACTTATTAACAATTTAAAAATCCAGCTTAGAAATCGCTTCAAAAATAAACATGACGATTCTGTAATTTTGCATGGCAAAAAGGCAAAAAGGAAATATATGAGAAAATGGGTGTGTGAATTTCGAGCCGACAAAAATATGTTAACATTATCTCTTAACTCATCATCATTATATAAAGAAATTGCTAAGGACAGTGATAGTGATGAGTGAATTGTGTTGTAAATAGAAATGAACTGGCCAAGTGCGAGTTGGGCCGCGCACTGAGGGTTCCTTACCACACCACTTTTATTTTTCTTATTATAGTTTTACTTTAGAGTGTGTAATCATGCCAAGTTTGACTTTTACGCTTGTACTTATCACCGCTTAGAGCAAAGACAAAATACGTAATAAGTACTTTTGTTGTATAGGGATCCCCCTTTTTTATTATTATTATTTCTTAATTAATCCGCCATAACATTACAGTAATATTCTATAAACTTTTTAATATCTATTACAGTTCAAAAGATCATCGTTATCAGTTCCCGCTGGTGGGACACGGGCCTTGAGAGAGAGAGAATGGGCCATAATCCGTCAGATTGTAAAGCGCAACATGATACCATTCGGATACTATTTTCTCCAAAGATACAGTATCGGTTCAAAAGATACAGTCGTTAAAAGGTAGGACGGACAAACAGACAGACAGCGTACGCTTAAAAATATTATAGTTGACCGTTGACACTCTTTGGCATTATATGAAAAATGTCTAGCATGTTTTAGCAGTTTTTGTCATTCAGGCTAGCAGCATTTGACATTTGAATCTGGTCACACTGGCCCCATGGTTGATATACCTATATGATGTGTTGGGTATTTAAATGGGAAATGAAAAGTTGTCTCGGTACAGAGTACTTAATAGGTATATTCCTTGGAAAAGTTAATAAGTATTTTGTATCTCGCATCGCGTGCGGTCCTCAGTGTGGTCCTTAGCAGCGGTGTTCTAGTCTAGTGCAACCGAGGTTGGCTAAAGTACCTAAATACTGTGTATAGTGGTCAAGTACACTCGTTAGGTATTACCAAGAAAAAATATGTTCATGTAAGTTACTTACTAAACATTCAAAATGCTTTCAAACAAGCAGCTGGTGGCTTCCTGCGCTATAGTTTTCTTCTGTAACCTGGCTCTCCTGGTCCTGTTCGTGAAGTACCAAGCTGGCAAAAAATGCCATATCATAATCAACGAGCACCAGAAGGTAACAACCGTCCTTCCGGACAACTTCCTTAGTATCGGAATAGACGCATCAGAAATTGAAGATTACGACAAACTTGACTTCACGAGCGTCAGATTGCGCGAGCTGGCGGCAGCTCTGGCGCCGGCGCGGTTGCGGCTGGGCGGCACCATGTCAGATAGACTCGTGTTCAGCCTCGAGGAGCCACTCGAGCCGCTTGCCTGTGTCCGCGGCTGCCACAAGGACTCTCACCCTAAACATTTCTGTTCCTACTTTAAAAAACTATGCAAGCACAAAAACTTACCGTTTTTTGTGATGACTGCGCGAATGTGGACTGATATTAATGAATTCTGTAAGGCTACAAATCTTAAACTCTTATTCACTTTGAATGTTTTGCTGCGAGATGAGCATGGCTGGAATAACCACAATGCTAAGGAGCTTGTGGAATACTCAAAGCACAAACACTTCAATGTAGACTGGCAACTGGGGAATGAACCTAATTCTTTTCACCATGTATTCAATGAAACTGTTTCTCCTGCCCTGCTCGCTCATGACTTCGAGAAGCTGCATGAACTGTTAAACCATTCTGGTTATAAAACTTCATTAGTTGTCGGGCCTGACACTACTAGACCTCAACGGGAACGCCCAGAATGTCTCAAGTATATGGAAGAATTCTTAGGAAACGGCTCACACTCTATCAATGCAAGGTCATGGCATCAATATTATCTAAACAGCAGAACTGCAACCCTGGAAGATTTTTGGAATCCTGATACATTTGATTTATTGAAGGAACAAATTGAAACCATGAGATCTCACACAGTGAAATACAAGCACATACCGATGTGGCTTACTGAAACTAGTACTTCCTATGGAGGAGGAGCACCAGGCCTCTCAAATAGCTATGCAGGCAGTCCACTGTGGATCGACAAACTGGGGCTCGCTGCGAAAAATAACATCACCACGGTGGTGAGGCAGAGTTTTACTGGAAAAAATTATGGACTGATTGATGAACATTTAGAGCCACTGCCCGACTGGTGGCTAAGCCTCCTTTACAAAAAAGTGGTAGGCAACTCAGTTCTGAATGTTAAATGCAATTGTACACGTTTTCAGAGATTGTATGCTCATTGTGCCAATAAAAAATACACCAACGATACTTCTGCTATAACAATTTATGCCATTAATTTAAAGATGAGTAAAGCACGTTTTGATCTGGGTGGAACGGCCTTGCACGGTGACAATTTGGATATTGATGAGTTTATTATTAGTGCTCCTTCAAACAACAGGAAAACTAAGACAGTGTTATTGAACGGCTGGCCACTATATTATGAACAACCCTTGCCCAATTTACAAGCTCGGCACATCAAGTTTGGAAACAGTATTTCTATGCCTCCATACTCTATTGGATTTTGGGTGATCAAGAACACATCAATCAAGGTGTGCAAGTAATCAAAGCTATGACATTCCAGTGAATTTACCAAACAGTCAAACTTGTCTCAAATCCACTTACATCTTAAAAACTATGATCATATATATACACGGCTCAAATGATGTTATTTCAACACTCGCAGATGAAAATAATACACTAAGAATATTGAGCAGAAATAAATAATGAAAAATAAACTGAACATGTTATAAGAGATTATTAAAAAATTGTGATTTATCTATGAATCTTGATTAAATGGATCTCAGCTCAGGTGCGTATAATAGTGAAGTTTGAAAATAAACAGTGATCAGCGTATTGTATCCCCAGTGACGCGGAAATGATAATGATTCGGTAATGATGATCCACTGTGTGCTATAGTGACGTCATCACCAAATTTTAAAGGGAAAGACTTGCAGATTTCTTCATATTGTTTTCCTTTACTGGTGATTGTATATCCGCACAGCTTAGTATTTACGTTTTTGTATACATATTTCTGAGGATCTGTATTTTAGTTTACTGGTTCACCTTGAAACACCTTAGTAAGTGAATTTATGAAAGGAAGTATCTCAGTGTCTGTACCTAATACTGTACCTAATAATCACAACACATAAAAGTTTACTGTATAGATAACATTTTAACACTATTTACTATAGCATTGTAAAAATAGTCAAAGAGGCCATTGAGACTAAGAATATGATGTGCGCAAACAACTATCTGTTATTAAGGTAATCTGTACAGTTGAATACACAAGCCGTTACATTTTCAGTAAAAGGCAACAACAATAATAATAACAATATAAGTATTAAACTAGGTAACAATAATTTTATTTCTTCATGTTATTATGTGTTGTGAATCAGTGATAGGTTGTAGTATACATTGTTTATCTTTAGTTATTGAGACATTAGTGTTATTTATTAATAATGAAGACCGAGTATGATGCTTTTTGTAAAATAATATACTATTATTAGAACCATTTCACCAAAAGAATAATAAAATCATTCTCTGCTCTTAATAAAAGCTCAGTGTGGTACACAAGACATTTGATCACTCAAAGAGTAACATTACTGTTTCTTGTAGGAAAGGCTGAGTTATTATCAGGGATCTGTATGACAGCTGATAACCATTAAAGAGGTATTCTTAGAAATGTATCCAGACGCATTCAAACATATTAAAACTCCATTTAAGGTTTTGTGACAAATGCTTTTTTCTTCCTTAAATCGATTAAATGTGTTTTATAATTGAATTTTCTGTAATCCTTATGAACAAATCTTCCTATCATTAGGGGTTATCATAACTGTCATGTAGATCCCTGTTAAAAACTCATCCTGTATAGCTACTCTATTATCTTACTGCATAAGCCAGTCTCGCTCTGCAGTCAAGGACAAGTCCACTTGACTTTGAACCACTTGCAGTCACATGATAACAAATATTGATGTGTACTTTGTCCATACACACGTCTTAGAATTGTTAGCATATAATTTAATTTGCATTTTAGATGAAAATATTACATAATTATCAATCGCTCTGCCTCTGTAAGTGCGGAAACATCTCAGAAATTATTGCACTAATTTTGTTCCTTCGATTTGTCATAAATACATTAGCGTTTTTTATGATTCAAAAAGAACTTTACTTTCTGTGCTCAGTAGCGGTAGGTCGATAGTTCTTTATAATCTATGTAAGCCTATATAGCAAAGCAAGCCCTCTATGCCAAACTCTTACGAAATCTATATAGCAAAGCAAGCCCTCCATGCGAAACTCTTACAAAATCTATATAGCAAAGCAAGCCCTCCATGCCAAACTCTTACGAAATCTATATAGCAAAGCAAGCCCTCCATGCCAAACTCTTACGAAATCTATATAGCAAAGCAAGCCCTCCATGCCAAACTCTTACAAAATCTATATAGCAAAGCAAGCCCTCCATGCCAAACTCTTACAAAATCTATATAGCAAAGCAAGCCCTCCATGCCAAACTCTTACGAAATCTATATAGCAAAGCAAGCCCTCCATGCCAAACTCTTACGAAATCTATATAGCAAAGCATGCCCTCCATGCCAAACTCTTACGAAATCTATATAGCAAAGCAAGCCCTCCATTCCAAACTCTTACGAAATCTATATAGCAAAGCAAGCCCTCCATGCCAAACTCTTACGAAATCTATATAGCAAAGCAAGCCCTCCATGCCAAACTCTTACGAAATCTATATAGCAAAGCAAGCCCTCCATGCCAAACTCTTACGAAATCTATATAGCAAAGCAAGCCCTCCATTCCAAACTCTTACGAAATCTATATAGCAAAGCAAGCCCTCCATGCCAAACTCTTACGAAATCTACGAATTTAAGAATATACAAACAAATAGAAAGGTTATTTGATATAAGTACTGTAGCTTGTACTATTTAGTTATTTTATCTATTCTGTGCTTACAAATATAAAACTATCTGTAGGTAGAGTGCTCCAACAAACCATCAAAGTAGTAACGAGGTGATACGGCAGAGAACGAAGGTCGCCGATATAGCTCAAAGAATGAGCAAACTGAAGTGGCAATGGGCCGGTCACATATTATATGTCGAAGAACCGATAGCCGATGGGGCAGTCGAGCTCTTGAGTGGAGACCAAGACCACGTATAGGCAAACGTAGGGTAGAGTGCTCCAACAAACCATCAAAGTAGAAAGTTACAAATTGCCTATGTTATATTAAGTAGGTACCTAAGTACTTGTATTGTTTACTTTTCCTTTTTAATGCCCCAGTTAAATTCCAATGTTCTCATTCGACAGTAACGCCGCGCCGTACGTTAACACAGATAAGAGATAATAAAATACAAAAGTATAACATGGTGAAGATACATACATTCTTGCTACGGTTATTGTTTCGCTAGAGAATCGTGTGGTCATGCGGTATGCATGCCTAAATGTTATTGCCACTTATTCCCGACTGAGTACATCTATACATTAAGCGCTTGATAGGTATCATTATGAACAGTGAACACAATTTTATGAAGCCTAAAATCAATGAGAATTTTTGACAATTCTTTCTCTTGTTTGTACTTTTTTGTTAAATTTACCTTAGTGTTATGCACTTACGAGTATTTAACCTAAAAATATTGTCGTTTAGTAAAACAACTCAATCCTAATCAATATTAAGGGTGTCATAGTAAGGATAGCATAAAACAAAAAACTTTTGTGACATTTTTGATCATTTTTCGAAATGGCTGAAATATGTTTTTTTTTTACGTTTTACCTCCGCCATTTTGAAAAATTCAGAAATACTATATTGACAAAAAACATATACAATTATCGAACCTGCTCACAAAATTTCACGAGAATCGGTTGAAATGCGACATGTAGAGGAGCAGGACATCCGCCGGACATACGAAAGCATTTTTGCCCAAGCTGAGACACTTCGCTCGCCCTTCGCCCTCGTTCGGTCAAAAATACAGGTTGTCCTATCCAGCCAAACTTTTCCAACAAGCCTCTGGTCTATTGATTTGTCAAAATTCAATTCTAAACTATCCAAAAGCGTCATGATTAGATTGATATCCATTCCTAAACCTTCACCCCCACTATGAAGTATGGGAGAGAAACTTATCTTTTATAGTTCACTAGCTGTAGCCGCGGCTTCGCATGCGTGGTCATTTCTCTAGGTTAAAATTACTCTACGAGTATGTACTATTCCAAGACCATTATACCAAAATTTGGTCAAAATACCTTCAGCCGTAATTTTTTTTTTCGTTTGCTTGACTTCTACTAATTGGATTGAGATAACAAGTACACCAGTTTTTTAAGTCAAACCCTAAGCTATCCAACAGTGAACCGCATCGCAATCGGTCCAGTAGTTTTTACGTGATGCGCGAACAGACAGACACGAATGTTCTATACTTGTTCAGTAGCTTATTAATAAAAATAATAATAATAAATATATTTGGGACAAGTCCACACCATTATTTTGAGTACCCTAGACCATTTTTTAAAATTTTGTTCTTTGTACAGACTATTTCGTTTCTATTGCTTTATTATAAGTATAGATATAGATGATCCCAACCCACCTTAAAGACTAACTAACTCTTGATTGAACATTGTGTATTCAATATAGGTAAGGTATGGTTGTTTGAATGCCCTGCTGTTCTCGGCAGAAGCAAGTGAACTGAGGAAGTGAATGTACTCGTAGTATTTATCAAGTTTATATCTCTTTACTATGCATTCTGTGGAATTTTCTGACTACTTACTTAAGCTATAAAAAAATATCAACTCTTACTTTATTGCCAATTATTTCTGTATTACATTAAATTTGATACTATTTATATTATTGTAGTTGTTATATCTTATATTTAAAAATAAACTAATTGTCTATGTACTAAAGTCTACAATGTAATGTTGTATTCTAGAGTTCTTAATAATATTTCATGTACGGGTAGCGTCTTCTTGTAGAACACAGTAAAGCGTGCGAGCGTGACCCGTCACCTGACAGAGAAGCGCATCTCGACCGTGACCCGTCACCTGACAGAGAAGCGCATCTCGACCGTGACCCGACACCTGACAGAGAAGCGCATCTCGACCTCTGCACAAAAGAAGATAGGCTTTTGAGATAATTATGAGAACACACTATTCTTTAGATGCCATACTCGACTTTAAGAGACAAGATGATAGGCGGATTCGGCTGCGCTGGGTAGCATTTGGAAAACTTCGTCAATGTCTTCTAGTCGCCCATCCCGCAAAGTCTTAAGACAAAAGTCTTTAACCAGTGCGCCCTACCCTTTATGACAAACGGAGCCGAAACGTGGACACTGACTGTGAGACTAGTCCACAAATTTAAAGTCTCGGCTATGCTCGGGGTTTCTCTGAGGGATCGCATCCGTAACGAGGTGATACGACAGAGAACGAAAGTCGCCGATATAGCTCAAAGAATGAGCAAACTAAAGTGGCGCGCATTAGGAGAGGCCTATGTCCAGCAGTGGACTAATGCAGGCTGTTGATGATGATGATACCTAACTACAAAAGCTCAGTACCTACTGTCAGAATTACTGGTACTGCGCTGCTTCATATTTTCGAATAACTTTTATAAACTTGTCCTATTAGGTATATTACGAATTAATATAGTTTCCTCATACTCAGGAAATCGGTGTCCAAGCGTTGTGAGTATTTTACCGTTGGTAAAATAAATTGGAAATAAACAGTGTTTTATTTTAACAGGGCCAGTAAAATATCCGAATCCAAGAAAAACCCTGTAATATTTGGTGAATATTACACATTTGAACTCACACTTGGCTAAAAAGATAAGTATTCAGTCTACTCGTGACCACGATCAATGCTTGATCGTGGTGGTCGAGATAAATAAAATAACGTTTTCAGCGCGATTAATTCCCATTTAAATAAATAACTAAGATAAGTATGTAAAAAATGTTTCTATGAAAACATACCCAATGGTTGGCGGTGTCCCCGTATCTCCTATGGATTCGGATTACCCCATACTAACCCAATTAAAAAATGTTTACATGAAAAAATACCCAATGGTTGGCGGTGTCCTCGTATCTCCTATAGATTCGGATTACCCCATACTGACCCGATTAAAAATGTTTCCATGAAAAAATACCGAATGGTTGGCGGTGTCCCCGTATCTCCTATGGATTCGGATTACCCCATACTAACCCAGTTAAAAAATGTTTACTTCAAAAAATACCCAATGGTTGGCGGTGTCCTCGTATCTCCTATAGATTCGGATTACCCCATACTGACCCGGTTAAAAATGTTTCCATGAAAAAATACCGAATGGTTGGCGGTGTCCCCGTATCTCCTATGGATTCGGATTACCCCATACTAACCCAGTTAAAAATGTTTACATGAAAAAATACCCAATGGTTGGCGGTGTCCTCGTATCTCCTATAGATTCGGATTACCCCATACTGACCCGGTTAAAAATGTTTTCATGAAAAAATACCGAATGGTTGGCGGTGTCCCCGTATCTCCTATGGATTCGGATTACCCCATACTAACCCAGTTAAAAATGTTTACATGAAAAAATACCGAATGGTTGGTGGTGTCCCCGTATCTCCTATAGATTCGGATTACCCCATACTAACCCGGTAAAAAAATGTTTACATGAAAAAATACCGAATGGTTGGCGGTGTCCCCGTATCTCCTATAGATTCGGATTACCCCATACTGACCCGGTTAAAAATGTTTCCATGAAAAAATACCGAATGGTTGGCGGTGCCCCCGTATCGCCTTTGGATTCGGATTACCCCATACTGACCCGGTTAAAAATATCTCTGTTAACATTGTTGTTGTGAATTTAGGTGCCTAAATATGTAAGACTGATTAGATTACAATATTATGTTTACCTTCACATTTGCCTGATATGTGTATTTTCATTAACATATTACTAAACATTTATACCTACATGTTATTTACTTACTTAGGTATATGTATATTCTGGGCTTCGGTAGGTACTCCACTGCGGCTGGTAGTGACGTTGCCAATAAACGCTCCACTGGCGCAGCAACCAGAGCCCCGCTTCTTAGGGTATAAACCCTATTTTTTAGAACCAAGAACTCAGAAAAGATCTAAGTTTGTTAATGAAGACTAAAATAATTTAAACTTGTTCTAATTTTTAGGTATATTTCGAGCCTTGGAAAATAATCTTAAACATAAGAACTTATTGTAAGCATTTTGTTTTCTATCTACGAAATTTGATTTTGTTCAAGCTTGTGTTTATTGAATGGAAAATAAACTACAAATGTGGGGAATTTTACCGTTCCAAAATGACATCATTAACCCTATTAAATGGATGGCCTACGATTAATTACTGATGGCCTAACCTTGTGACTACCTTTAGAATTTAATTCAACTACTTAGATATAAAATGATAATAATATTATGACTTTGATTTAAAATGTTTTATATAGTCTTTTCTAATGCATTATATTTATATGCCATATATTACGCGTCTCTACCTAGACAAAACATAACACCTATTAGGTACTTATAATAAAATGTGTCTCAGGTACTGGTTTTTTAATTAGTTTCATATACTTACCTACCTGACTAAATCTAATTGACTGCATAGTCAAGTGCCTTGAATAAGCCTTGCAGAATTCGCAGATTTAACCTTATTCGGTGCCTTTGTGCTTGTTTATTTTATTAATTAACATTTTGGTTGTGTACATTCATTGCAAAGGGATTACTATTATTTATTCTGTGACGCGGTGTTCGCGTGTAAAACCTGCACTACCTACCTATATCTATGAATTTATTCTGTGACGCGGTGTTCGCGTGTAAAACCTGCACTACCTACCTATATCTATGAATTTATTCTGTGACGCGGTGTTCGCGTGCAAAACCTGCACTACCTACCTATATCTATGAATTTATTCTGTGACGCGGTGTTCGCGTGTAAAACCTGCACTACCTACCTATATCTATGAATTTATTCTGTGACGCGGTGTTCGCGTGTAAAACCTGCACTACCTACCTATATCTATGAATTTATTCTGTGACGCGGTGTACGCGTGTAAAACCTGCACTACCTACCTATATCTATGAATTTATTCTGTGACGCGGTGTTCGCGTGTAAAACCTGCACTACCTACCTATATCTATGAATTTATTCTGTGACGCGGTGTTCGCGTGTAAAACCTGCACTACCTACCTATATCTATGAATTTAATCTGTGACGCGGTGTTCGCGTGTAAAACCTGCACTACCTACCTATATCTATGAATTTATTCTGTGACGCGGTGTTCGCGTGTAAAACCTGCACTACCTACCTATATCTATGAATTTATTCTGTGACGCGGTGTTCGCGTGTAAAACCTGCGCTACCTACCTATATCTATGAATTTATTCTGTGACGCGGTGTTCGCGTGTAAAACCTGCACTACCTACCTATATCTATGAATTTATTCTGTGACGCGGTGTTCGCGTGTAAAACCTGCACTACCTACCTATATCTATGAATTCTATAGGTACTTTTATTTAAGCAATAAATAACAATAAATGTGTATCTGTGATGGTTTATACCTACTATTGTTTAATCGGTGGTAATGGCCCCAAGTTAATGCAGTGAACCTATTGCAAATATTACAATCCTTAGTACTCTGCCATTTCATACATTGTAGGTACCTACCTAAATCTCAATAATATACTTATACAAAACATTAGGAATAACCATAAATAACATAATCTGAGGAATAGGTTGGTACCCATATTCAATTAATCAATAATCACAATTTTATCCACTAGTAGGTAGGTAAAACTTAAAATAAAATATCCTCAATGTTCTTGTCGTCATAATTATAGCACCTCAAATAAACGCTATTGTTGTTCTTTAGCAATTTGCTTTTTGTATCTACCTGTATATGGACGATATATTCCCAACTGCCCCATTAACGTCCCATCAATGGGGCCAATGGGTATTTAAATTCCCATCTGCCCCATTATTCCCGCCAACGGGGCAGGTGGGAATTTAAATTCACCTCGGCCCCATTGAATAATGGGGATGTTACGTATGAAATACTTTTGAAACACTTGACATACATTTGACGTATTTTATAAAGTATGTCAAATACTTTTCACTTTTTTAAAAATACTTTTGACAGTATTTTGTAATTCTTTTCACATACTTTCAGCATACTTTTGACATGTTTTTTTGGGTTACTTTTGACGTTCATACATTGGACGTACTTTTGACATTATTTTGACATACTTTTCACATAATTTAGATATATTTTTGACATACTTTTGATATACATTTGACGTACTTTTGACATACCTTTGACGTACTTTTGACATACTTTTCACATGTATGTCAAAAGCATGTCAAAGGTATGTCCAAAGTACGTGAAAAGTCGTAATAACATAATGTATGCCAAAAGCATGTCAAAAGTATGTCCAAAGTACGTCAAATGTATATCAAAAGAGTCTGAAAAGAACATAGACATACATATGTACTTCGTAAACACAGGGCGGAAGACGATTTACAAGGTCGCCAATTCGTAGGTGTCAAACTCACTGTCGTGACACCAACGTGACCTAGACAGTCTGCGACTGTGACGGAGGGCGGCCACGGTTGCTATTGTGACAAAATGCCAAATTATGTGGTGAAAGGGTGCACCAAACACTTCATAAAATGCAATAAAAAAAAGATGGCATTTCTTATCATCGGGAAGCTAACATTTTGAATATTTATCTAACCTTTGCAATTTTTTAATTCTTATTATTAAATTGCTTACCGTAATGTATGAACATCATGGGCGTTGAACGCTATAACTTTGTGAAGTCGTTTCAATATTTAAATTTTATTAGGTAAGTAATTTAATGCTTTTATCATCACATTCAAAAGTAGAATTATGATTCAGCAGTCTATATTAGTTTATTCATGAGTTCTCTCATATCTCCTAAACTCATATAATATTTTAAGTTTCTCATTTGTAGATTTCCTTCTGAGCCTGTGTTTAATAAAGTGTGGAGTCGTATCATCCGATAACAGCGTGATGAAACATACTATAAGAGCAAAGCTATAAGTTTGATCAGATCACGCTTAGTATTCACATAAGCTCTAGACGGCATCATCATCAGTCCGTCGTAAATAAAAATAATCTCTGATGGTTTACGTACCAAGCACTACTTAGCAAGTTTTAAATACCTGCTTTCCAGCTTTTATCATTACTTAGGCTCGATGGTACTATTATTATTGTATTTACCTACTGTCATCAAATTGTATATACTTTTTTATTTTTACTTCTATACGACAATTTAGAAGTACTATTTAAGAAAATCGACGTCTCAAAAGACAATGTCAATTTTCCTAGGACAGGTGGTGCAATTCTTTTTTCGCGCGTCCTTCTACGAAACATGGAATTATCAATTCTTTAAAGTGTAAAAACAAAACATATTATGACAATTTTATCTCTAAACTCAGTCGAAACCGCGATAAAGAGGTTTACATAGCTAAAAATGCACCACCTGCCCTTCAAATATGTAAACCTCATTATCTCGGTTCAGACTGAGTTTAGAGGTATACTATGTTTTGTTTGTTACACTGTCAAGAATTGATAATTCCATGTGTCATTGATGGCCGCGCGAAAATAGAAATGTGCCACCTGCCCTACAAATATGTAAACTTCATTATCTTGGTTCAGACTGAGTTTACAGGTATACTTGTCATAGTATGTTTTATTTATTTCATTGTATAGAATTGATAATTCCATGTTTCATAAAGTGGCCGCGTGAAAATAGAAATGCGCCACCTGCACTTCAAATAATATGTAAACCTCATATCTCGGTTCAGACTGAGTTTAGAGGTAATATGTTTTGTTTTTTTACACTGTTTAGAATTGATATTTCCATGTTTTTTGATGGCCGCGCGAAAATAGAAATGCGCCACCTGCCTTACAAATATGTAAAACTCATTATCTCGGTTCGGACTGAGTCAAAAGATGTACTTGTCATAATAATATGTTTTGTTTGTTAAAAAAGTGTGTTAAAATAGTCCTAAGATTACTCTCAACTGGTGATTCTTTACACTATTTGATGCGTGTGTATACTCTACAACGAACGAAAGAACTTACTAAATATATTGCGTCTCTTGATTCACTTAATTAGTATGAAAAGATCAAAATTAGATTTTCTATTCATAATCATCAGTTGTTTGATCTCCGAAAATAAAACACAAATTTATTACAACATTGTATATTTTTAGTGTATACATTATCTTTGGTCCCAGTTCCAACAAGCCGCTACTCAAAGGTCGTCTGGTTTTTTTCGCATTAACAACCACGCGTTGCTGATTATTATCGTAGTTAACATGGAATCCAAGAGATGCGCTGACTTTTCTCTAAGGGGAATTTGCAAAAAAGTTTGTTAGGTCAACCGCTTCTTGATATGTAATTCTATGGAAAAGAATTACAAAAATGTATGTTAAAAGTATGTCAAAAGTACGTCAAATGTAGTTAAAAAATAACAGCCCCATTATTCACGCTAATGGGGCAGTTGGGAATATATCCCTATGTACCGAACCGAGTCTGTAATTTACAAGTTCATAGGTGTCCGATTAAAATCAAAATCAAATAAACACTGACTTCTGGATCTGATCGTTTTATTTGTATACCTCGCGCCTTGTACCTAGTACATACACCTACTTGCTTCAAGTTTGCTTACTTCGATTCAACGCTTTAAAAATCAATAATTTGAATCATATAATATATTACGTGGTAGTACTTACTACCTATGTATTTTTAATCGACTTCAAAGTAGTTCAATGGTAGATATGTTTGTAATATTGATAAAAATACGTTAAAATAATATAGGGGCACAGTGGAATGAAAAACGCTTTTAGATTTTTATAATAATCAACTTCTATTTAGTTATCATGGTGTGAGAACTAAAATCTTAAGCAGTCTTTGCTTTATCATCTTACAACAAAAAATATCAAAAAAATCTTCATAGTATAATACTGCCCCCTATAGTTGAAAAGGCGCAACTAACATTTTTTCCGGATTTGAATTACATATATTGCCGGAATCAGGAAATTGAGGCGCATCTGCCTATATTTTTAATATTTTTCTACCTCGATTTTAGGACTACAAATAAGCAGCTTCTGATCACATATTTACACCTTATTGAAGATAAAAAGACGAATTTTGCTACAACTTAATTGAAGAGTCGCAGTTATGTAGATATGTCCTTGTGCTTTGCATATTTAATTTCAGTTAAGTAATTTAAAAGACGCATGTTGACCCTATTTATAAGAGGAAATTAATAAGGAACCATTGGTGCCTAATGCACTAATTGAAAACTGCTTTGCACACTAAGAAAAAAAGTCTACATCTGCCCACTTGCGCCCTTTCTACTTTGTAAAGTTTGTTATGGCCCAGGCGCATTTGTCATATACGTCTTAATACCTTATTTT
The DNA here is from genome assembly GCA_946251855.1 of Alsophila aescularia. Taxonomy (NCBI): domain Eukaryota; kingdom Metazoa; phylum Arthropoda; class Insecta; order Lepidoptera; family Geometridae; genus Alsophila; species Alsophila aescularia. The sequence continues at coordinate 105,697,956 of OX276373.1, forward strand.
GCGAAAAAAATGTATCGATGGTACTTAATTAAAAGGCACAAGTAAGCAGATACGTCCTTTTCATTTATTATTGTGAATCCAGCTTGGAGATACGCGGGGTTTGATTAGTACGGCGGCTGACCATTGTGTCAGTTGCGCCCGAGTAACAGAGGGAGTAAGGACGTGTCGCGCGGGTGCGCAATTTTTCGTTGCGTGATTTATCAGAAGGTGATTTATCAGTTTTAATTGCACTATGATTTATCGTCATCTTTAGTTTTTGTTTAAGATGAGTAAAATAAAATATCATGTCTTGAATGATTTATTGTTAGCAAAGAAAAGTTTATAAAACGACTTGCAGTTAAACTGAAATATATCGCTTGCAATTCGGGTATTTAATGATGTGTTTAATGTTTTGCAGACAAATCTAACAGGAAGAAAGGTCGAAGCTTTGACTTACTTACCAAAGCTTTAGCTTCTACAAATACGCAAAGTACAAATAGTACTACTGTACAGTAGAAAATACAGAGAACATTTTGCTATGCCGCGCAAATAACGACAACAGTCACGCAGACAAAACAAGCTACGCTAACAAAAATAATCAATGTAATTGCCTTCAAGTCTCTACAACTGACAGTAATAATAGTGTTCTTTCTGGTAAAGACCTCGACCTTACCACCACCAAAGCCAACAGCAGTACTGCTGCTACTGCAGTAGCAGTGTTCTGTCTATAAACTTTCAAATACTATACCATGATTCTACCTGAAAAACATGTGTGAAGTCACTTTTCAAAGAGTACCTAATACCACAGAATAAATAATAGTACAAGTGCTAATACGTTCAAAACTGATTTTGATGGAACACATGAAGTAATAGACTTCGAAATAATTAAAAACATTAAAACAAGAATTCCAAAACCAGTTATCAAAACCAAATATACCTCTGTATTTGGTAATTATTCAAAAGCGTAAATCTGAGATAGTTAATCAGTTACTTTCTCTAATGCCAGAGAAGCGAAGGGCGTTTTATTTGCCATGTGATGATACCTGTTGATATAACGAATATGAGAATTAAGGTGACAAATATACCATAATTTACAAAAAGAAGATACAGCTCTTTATGTCGGTATTGATAACATCTACTTATACTTCGTTAGTTATGCTGTTTGTTTAGGATTTTTGATACTACTCGTTATACGATATTTGTTACTAAAAAGTATTTCTTGTACCTAGTTTTTAAGATTTGTCCAAAGGTTGATAATTTTCTGTGATCCAACCGTGAAAGTTAGATTTTATTTTTCAATGTTATTACTTTCCTAACTATTTTTAAACTCCGTTCTTGCATCTATTTTCTTTGATTTAATGAGAGAATACAATTTTTCATACACACGTAATCTGCCAGCTCGATAAATATTGAAACTCACATTAGTCCCGATATTTTTTGAGGCGATAGATTCGCATCACTTTTCTTAAAAAGAAGCACAGTCTATGAAACATTACATTGTTTCATTCAGTCAAAGAAAATAAATGCGTGGATAGACCAATAATGCTGAGTTGTGAGTTTATAATGTTTTTATTTTGTTATTTTAGTCACTGACGAAATGTACTATGTTATTTCTAGAGGGGGTATTCAACCACCAGATTATATTAGAAATATTATTAGTAGTCGATTGTTATTTTTTCTAGACTTGTTTTTTGTCATATAAAAGTAGCATTCTTATATAAGTATGTGGCCAGACTGAATTCGCTAAGTTTTGCTTTAGTTATATTACTTTTTACTACGTAAGTTCAAAGTTTAATATTGTAGCTGTATAATTATTATCCTACTTAACTGATAGAAGTAGGATCAAGTGATTCTAGAGTGAAAATCATTACTAAATAATAATTTGACATTTATTTTGATTTTGTGCCATAGATAATCAGTTTTCTTAAATAAATGACTCTGTCGATTGTGTTTTCTTTTCTGATAAAATTAAATAAGAGTGCCTACATAATACTAAGAAGTAAAACACATTTACTGTACATTTTTAGGTTATAGCCCCAGATGAAAGGATTAATTAGATAACTGTATATCTTACCCAAGGATTATCTACATAGTTTAGAATACTTATGCAAAAAGGCGGATATAACCAAAAGTGCCTATTTTTTTAGAACCGTAAGTATAGAGATCCCTAGATACTTAGAATAAAAGTAATGCAATAAGCGTTTTAGATATAAAGGGCGCATTTGGCTATTTACGTCTATTCAATTAAGGACTTTATCCCTATTTTTAAACTGAGAAGAAACAGTTTTTTGCTTTTTTTAGTTAAATAATTTAAAAATATTCATATGTTTAAAAGACGAATTCAAAGTCTATTCTTGTCGCCATTATTTCCAATTTTTAATATGTAATTATTTTAATTTACTCAAAGACAGCGAATGCTTCCCCGTTTTATAAATAAAAATATTTTTTCTCCGTTTTGACTTGTTGTTACAATCGGGGGCAGAATAATTATTGGCACTTTTCCGAGATCAGTTTTTTTCCACTGTACCCCAGGTCTCGGGTTGAGTGGAACACCCCTGGGGGAACGGCGGAACATCTATACTTATAATAAAACTGTAACAGGTCCAATTCTGTACATTGAAGATATTTAGTATTTTTTATTGGAGAATACTCTGTATTCGATACTGAAGCCAAAACCGTAATATTTTTAATTTTTGTCTGTCTGTCTATATCTTGGCTAGGCCTCACGCCGAAACTACTGAATGAATTTAAATGAAAACTAGCTGTACACACGTGGTCTTTTCTTTAGGTTCAAAGTACCATAGAGCATCGGTAGAGTCAGAAGGGTATTTCCTTTTCCATTGTGAGATTTAACTCTGTTGGCACATGAAAGGGAAATTTCCTTTTTAAACTCAAAGAATACTTAGTTTATCTAAATTTGGATTGATTTGATCTTTTTATAATATTTTATGTATATCTCTTTGTTCAGGAGATGTTAATTTTGACTTGTAAAAGTGCTATTATTTTTGCCTATTTACAATAAAATACTTTGACTTTGACCATAATGTGCTATTCCAGGACCAATATACCAACATTTGATCAAAATTTCTTCAGCCATCTAACAATGAAAACCGCATTGCACAATACAGAAAGACACGATAAAAATATTGTTATATTCTTGTTCAATACCTTTTTTAAGCACTCAAGAGCATATTTTTATTTATCTTCTTTGTACAGCCTTTTTCGTACCTATTGCTTTATTATATGTATAGATATGACTGTGTCAATTTGCATAAAAAATCGTCCAGTAGTTTCAGTGTGATACGTGTTCTTTTGTTTTTTATATATATCCTAGTCCAAATTAATCCCACAGGGGATCAATGTTAGGGGAGCCAAGTGCACGAAGGCGTACATTGTATTGTATTGTTCGGCGGCGTGATGCGCGGCCAAGATACAGACAGACATTATCGAATATGGAGTAACCTCCAAATAAATTTTTTCCACAATATCTTTAATGTACAGAATTTGGACACATATCCCGCAGGAACTCTTTTATTTGTTCGGGATAAAAAGTATCCATATTTTTCACCCATCTTATAAACTATGTCTGTGCCAAGTTGCTTCAACATCCTTCCAATAGTTTTAGCATTCTACATGTTCTTTTAAATAATTTTCCACCCCTATCCTGCAGGAACCCTTTAATTTTTCGGGATGAATCGTATCCTCAATTTTAACCCGAAAATTCCCGAAAAAATAAATTTTCGGGAAGAAGAGGATTTGGAAATGTATCCAATGTCCTACCTCGAAGTATGAACTCGAATCTTACCAGATTTCATTTGAATTCATTGAAAATTTTCGGTATGATGCGCTGCCAAGATACAGACAGACAGACGGATAGACAGACAGACACAGAAATAAAAAAAAAACGTTTTGGCTTTAGTATTAAACATAAAACAGCCTCCAAAAAAAAATATATTCAATTCACAGAATTTGGGATATTATCCCCAGGAACTCTTAATTTTTTCGAGATAAAAAGTATCCTCAATTTTTACCCACTATATAAACTATAACTGTGCCAAGTTGCAACAAAATCCGTTCAGCAGTTTCAGCGTGATACGTGTTCTTTTAAATAACTTTCAACGCCTATCCTGCGGGAACCCTCTAATTTTTCGGGATTAAAAGTATCCTATGTCCTATCTTGTAGTATGAACTCAAATCATATCAAGTTACATTTAAATTCATTCAGTAGTTTCGCGAGATGCCTAGCCAAGATACAGACAGACAGACAGACAAGAATGAAAAAAAATACAGTTTTGGTTTTACTTAAAAACTGGTGTACTTGGTATCTCAAAAAATGTGTAGAAGTCGAGCAATCGATAACAAACTTTTTGACGGCTGAAGGAATTTTGATTAAATGATGGTATATTTTAGGTCCTGGAATAGCACATAGAGTACTTTTAACCTCGAGAAATGAACATGCGTGCAAAGCCGCGGGCACAGGTAGTACGTAATAAATCTAAAAACTATGTAGTAAATGAATGCAAATTATACATCTATACTTATAATAAAACTGTAACAGGTCCTGTTTTCCTTACCAAAACGGTTTTTTTTTCATTCCTGTTTGTCAGTCTGTCTGTATCTTGACATCACGCTGAAACTACTGAATGAATTAAATTTAAACTTAGTAAGATTTGAGTTCATACTACGAGGCAGGACATAGGATATTTTTCATCCCGAAAAATTGAACGGTTCCCGCAGGATAGAGGTTGAAAGTTATTTAAAAAAACACTTAACACTGAAACTACTGGACGGATTTTGATGCACCTTGGCACAGTCATAGTTTGTATAAAATTGAGAATACATTTTATACCGAAAAAAAAGGGTTCCTGCGGGATATGGGTCAAAACTCTACATTGAATATATTTTGTAATTTTTTTTTTGGGGCTTTTGTGTTTTTGTACTGAAGCCATATTTTTTTTTGTCTTTTGTCTGTCTGTCTGTATGTACCTTGGACGCGAATCACGCTGAAGTTACTGAATGAATTCAAATGAAACTTGGCTTGATTTGAGTTCATACTACGAGGTAGGACAATGGATACTTTTCATACCGGTAAATTAAAGAGTCCCCACAGGAAAAATTAAAAGGTCCCCGCAGGATAGGGGTAAATATAGGCATACTTATTTGGAGTTGGTATTCATGTTTTGCGGTTTATAGTTACTTCCGTAGTTCATCTCTAGGATACTCAAGTAATATTCCTGCAAATATCAAATATCTAGGTCCACCGGTTTAGGCTGGGCGTTGTCTTTCAGTCAGTGAGTAATAAATAATACACATATTTTTATTATTCTGCCCAACAGTAAAAAGCATTTTTTAAGAAGTTTTCAAAGTCAGTAAGTACCAAAAAACTGTAAAAGAAAGATCAAAGAGACAGACAGACAGACAAAAAATAAAAACATATCCGTTTTGCACTCCATATCGATTTTGAAGTTTATTTCAATTATAATTTTCAAAAAATATTTAATGTACAGATTTAGCCCAGTTACAGTTTTATTATAGTACTAGCTGTACCCGCGGCTTCGCACGCGTGGTCTTTTCTTTAGGTTCAAGGTACCATAATGTGCTATTACAGGACCAATATACCAACATTTGAACAAAATTTCTTCAGCCGTTAAAATACTTTTATCAATTGCTCGGCTTCTAACTCACCGGATTGAGATACCAATTACACCAGATTTAGATCAAACCCTAAGCTATCTACCAATGAAAACCGCATTGCAATCGTGCCAGTAGTTTTTAAGTGATGCGTGAACAAACAAACATGCAGACAAACAGAATGAAAGGCACGAAAACAAAAAAAAATGTTGTTCAATACCTTTTTGAAGCACCCATGAGCATGTTTTTCATTTGAATTCATTTAGTAGTTTGGGTGCGATGCGCGGTCAAGATACGTGTTTTTTGATAGAATAAGTCGACTTCAGTTGTAAAACGCGCAGCGAAATTAAGCTAATTATTTATAGTAAAATAGTAATTTAATAATAAAATAAAAAAACTGTTATTACGCATATTCTGTGAAGTACGGAGTACCGTACTTCACAGAATATGCGTTATAAAAAGGCAAGGCAGTGCCTTATTCCGATGATTAGATGCCGAGCAATCGATAAAAAACTATTTGACGGCTAAACGAATTTTGAAGAAATGTAGTATAATATTGTACTTTGTAGGTTTGGTCCTGGTCCTCCTGGTCCTCTGGACCTGGACCAAACCTGCAACTGGTCTGGTGGTGGTTTGGCTTTTGATCCTGGAATAAAACGTGTGGGCTACTTTTAAATGAAATGACCACGCGGGCAAAGCCGCGGGCACAGCTAGTTTTAATAATAATAATAATAAACACTTTATTACACCATATAAGGAACAAACACAATAACTTTTTTTTTTAAACTGCACAATAGGTGGTCTTATCGCTAAGAGCGATCTCTTCCAGACAACCTTTGGATGGACAGAAATTACGAATTAAAAAAAGGACGGTGGTGCAAAACAATACAATAAATCATGCAAAAATTATACCTACATATTTAATAAACTACATAAACCATACTTACTTACAATACTTTAAAGAACTATACATACATATACTTAAATATACTCACTTATATTACTTAAATATTAACATAACTTTGGACCCATATCCCGCAGAAACCCTTTACTTTTTCGGGATAAAACCTGTCATCAATTGTAACCCATCATATAACTTAAGACAGTGCCAAGTTGTATCAAAACCCGTCCATTAGTTTCAGCGTGGTACGTGTTCTTTTAAATAAGTTTCAACCCCTATCCTCCACCCATAATTTTTTCGAGATGTAAAGTATCCTATGTCCTTCCTCGTAGCATAAACTATACCAAGTTTCATTTGAATTCATCCAGTAGTTCCGGCGGCGTGATGCGCGGCTGAGATACAGACATAAATTAAAAATCATACAGTTTAGGCTTCATTATCGAATATAGAGTAATTTCCCAAAAATTATGGTAAATAAACTACCAATAATAATAATAAATAATATAATAATAAACTACCAATAATAATAATTTACCATAATACGTCTTACACTACGTTTACTTAAACGTAGTCTCCGCTCGAGGACTCGTCTACCCCAAAGGTTATTGGTTCTTTGGGAAATGTGACCAGCCCACTGCCACTTTAGTTTGCTTATCCTTAGAGCTATGTCAGTTACCTTGGTTCTCCGTTGGATATCTTCATTGCGAAGCTTGTCTAGAGAATCTCCAAGCATAGCTTTCTCCATAGCTTGCTGATTGACCTTGAGTTTGTGGACTAGTTTGACCGTGAGTGTCCACGTTTCGGCTCCGTAGGTTATGACTGGTAGGATGCACTGATTAAAGACTTTTGTCTTCAGGCACTGTGGTATGGACGACGAGAAGACTTGATGGAGCTTGCCGCATGCTGCCCAACCTGGCTGAGTTTTTCTGTTGGATTTCTTCTCAGAGTTGTTTTTTTTGGGAAATTATTGCAATTAATTACCTTGGTAAACATATTGTCAATAGATACACCATTGACTGCAATCGGTTCCGGGTCAACAAGATAGGATAAACATGATCTTGGTCTTGTCTGTGTTCATTCCAAGACCGATGCGTTGAGAAGCGTCTGCTGGGTTGGACAGCATACTTTGCGAGTCTTGCAGCGACTCCGCCATTAGGACGATATCATCGGCAAATTGTAAGTGTGAGATATTCTCCCAATTGATATTAATAAGATATGTTTAAGATGCTGGATTAAAAAGGAATGGGCTTTCCATTCCAATCCAGCATCTTAAACATATCTTCCAGGGCATTAGTGAACAGTTTTAGGGATATAACATCCCCCTGTCTCACTCCCCTGCGTAGTTGGATATGCTAAGGCTGCTGGTTTTGCACTTGGACACTCATAACTTTGGCGTCATACAGAAACCGCAGCATTTCGATGTATCTTTGCAGCGGTGTCCACTTGACACCGCTACAAAGACTCCAGAACCGCCCAGGTTTCAATGGAGTCAAAGGCCTTCTCATAGTCCACAAAAGCAAGACACAGGGGCTGGTTATACTCTTCAGACTTCTATAAAACCTGCCTCACTGTGTGTATGTGGTCTATGGTGCTAAATCCTCCGCAAAACCCGGCCTATTCAGGAGATCTGGATCAAGTCTTCCTATCACTGGATCAAGTCTTCTAGCGAGACGATTTGAAATGTCCCTCGAAAACAACTCATAGACGTGGCTCAAGAGTGAAGCAGGTCATTAAAAGGTCATTATTAGTTCTTTAAAAGAGTTTTATACCCTGTTTTAAATAATAGTACTACCAAACTCCTGCTCCACAACTCTGGAGTTCTCCCACTGTTAAGAACGGTGCTAAATAACCCCAGAAGCTCCCAAAGAACGGGCTTCCGCCCTGCTTTTAAAAGCTCCTAAGTTATACCATCCTCACCGTGGGGGCCTTTCGATTCTTAAGTTGTTTGAGCGCCATCTCAATCTCGTCTAGGCTGACGTTGGGCAGTTTGTCAGTGTAGTGGCGGGTAAGTATTGCGATGCCATAATAAGTAAATGTATTTAGAAAATTTCTAGCCATAAGTAGGAGAGATGTATTGATATGAATTTTTGTTGTTGGCAATGATATTGCCTATCATGTGCTACAACAAAAATCTCAGCAATTTATGTCTAGAAATTTTGAAATAAAAAAAATTATCTCCTTTTTATAATTTTACTTATTATTGCATCGGGATAGAATATTGAGGACTGTTGCTGCATTCACGGAAATGAGCCATCAAAATATTCTTCGAGATCGACTTGTTTTTGTTAATGTCTTCTTTCTTCCACGATTTAAAATTATTGTACTATAGCTAGAGAAACAAAGAACGATTTGCGCCTTATTAAAAATGATGGGTGATGTTAATTTTGAATTCACTACTTATTTCAACCCGTGAAGTATCTACTCACTGCTTTATTATAAGTATAGATACTACGAATATAGATATAAACCTCCTTGCAAGTAAAGTTGGTTGGACATGCAGAAATTAAAAAAAAAACTGTAAATAAATCGCACTAGCAAGGTAAGATAAAGTTTCAAGACCACAACGCCTTAGCAGTACACATTTCAAGCAACTTTATTGAAAATTTACTTTTCATATTTCGTGGAAATGCAAAAAGAAAATTTCGTGGACTTAAAGGCTCGCGCGTTACATGGGGCGAGACACTTGCGCTGTGCGCCTCTCTACTGGCATCATTCGCCTACTGTACTCTTTCGCTCACACTTATGAAAAGTAGGTACTACGGGAACCGGTTTTAGAACCTATATAAGATACCACTTTATTAAGTAATACCTATATGTTAGTTTAAATACCAACACAGTACCGGTACCGTCCTAAAGTCAGTGGAACGGATTTAAAAAATAGCGGTATTTCAAGCCCTGATTCCAAGTTGACTAAAATAATTTATATCCAAGTCCATAAGTCTCAGGAATAGTGGTATGTAATAGTAGTAGATATAGTAAAAACTTATTGAGTATAAGCCAGTAATGTAAGAGAATGCGTGTTTTAAATGTGTTTAGGCATAGGTATGTACGAAAGCATGATTCATATGTGTAAAAGAAATACTACAAAACGCTATATATCGTAAACATAATAATTAGGTAAGTAGGTACTATTCGATAGAGTATACTATCTACAAAAGCTATGGAAGAGAGCGCGCGGCTGGCGTAACTTTTGTCAGGGGGCGCGGGGGTCTCATTTTTTAGCTATTGCGGGGGCAATAGCTAAAAAATGAGACAATAGCTTAAGCGGCTTGAAAAGTGCGCTGGGATCGCTCTCATAAAAAAAGAAGATAAAAGCGTAAGCGGCTTGAAAAGTGCGCTGGGATCGCTCTCATAAAAAAAGAAGATAAAAGCGTAAGCGGCTTGAAAAGTGCGCTGGGATCGCTCTCATAAAAAAAGGAGATAAAAGCGTAAGCGGCTTGAAAAGTGCGCTGGGATCGCTCTCATAAAAAAAGGAGGTAAAAGCGTAAGCGGCTTGAAAAGTGCGCTGGGATCGCTCTCATAAAAAAAGGAGATAAAAGCGTAAGTGGCTTGAAAAGTGCGCTGGGATCGCTCTCATAAAAAAACAAAAATGAGACAAAAGCGTAACTTTGAAAGGGACCGTTTGCCCGGCTAAGGAAACGGACCTCCTTCTCAGGTAAAGGCGAGGAATTAAAACAAGATGGTAAATTCAATAACAAAGGGCTTTATTACAAAAAATAGAAAAAAGACACACATGAGTTATCAAATATTGGTACTCTCCCCTTTACTGAGGAATTCAAAAATAAATATTTTACACTTAATTTAGTTTGTTCTGCATCAAAATAATTCTAAACAGCAAGATCTTATAATAGGAAATACTACTAACTTAATACTCAAAACTCAAAATTCTCAAATATGATTACAATTTCCTCAAACATATAAATTATAGTACATAACTTCGGCCTGTATGATATGAATTTACAATAGAACTGCAGTATCCTAGGCTAGTAATACTTAGAGTGTCTGTGCTCAGCAGTTGATCATATATTTGTCACAACGCAACGGAATAATCTTGTCTTTGCCTTAGAATGTTCTAAATTAAAAGAGAACTTGTGCAAACAGAGTGTGTGTGTGTGTGTGTGTAAGATTGTGTTTCCCAGAGGGATATTAAACTCTAGAACAGAAAGTAAAACAGAAAGTATCTTTCAACAGTATATTAACACGTAAGAAGGCGAAGGCTTCCCTCACTACCGTAGCTCGCTGACTCAAAATGATTTGGAGTGGACCAACCTGGAAGCTTCACGGGACGCCGTACCGTCGTCTCGCGTGCCGCCGCGGAACGCCTCCTTACTCCACTCGATCAGCTCCTACTGCTTCTCAACAAACGGTGCCTTCCGCTGCTCTCGAACGGTTTCAGTGTCTCCCACGATCGGTGCCTGGTGTCTTCTACTGGACAGGTGGTGCGTTGGAGTCCTTCTGGAATCCCTCGTAGACCGGCTTCTTCCACGAACGGTGGTGAGCCCCGGGTGATCGCGCACAGCAGCTCGCAGTGGTGACGACAACAGCCGTCTGTAGATGCACGATTTTAACCTGAAACCCACGTTCATTTGTGTTCAAATGTGTCTCGAGATGCCCGCCTTAGATAGACGCGGTGCAAAATTAAAACAGATATTTCGTTAGTACAATACTGAAATCACGGGAAATCACACTAACCTAGCTTTTGCACTCGTATACTTATTTCGCCTGTAACAGAGCCGCTTCGTTCTGGACTGCGTGCCTCGGTCGTTTTGTCCACACAAGAGAACTGCGTGTTCTTCTGCTGCCTGCGCCGATCTCAATCACGTGCCAACTATGTAAACTAAACTAAGTTTACGTCAGAATTCAAAATGAAATCCACAGGCTTCTCTCTTGTATATATACGAACTTTGGCTTTTCACGTCGAGTAGCATTCTACTCCGAAATCGAACTTCCGCTTATCCAGAAAACTCTAGAAACAACTCTGCAACTTGCATCGTAAAGCAGACCTGGTCGGCCTAGCTATACTGGTCACTGTCCTCCAGCCAGTTCTGGTACATTCCAATCAGCTTCCGTTGTTTACTTGTAAAAAGTTCATACAAAAAAAAAGGGTCTCTCTGGAACTTTGATGTGATTTAGACATTACGTCAAAACATTCCATGGTGTGACCATCGCAAGCGATTTGTAGATGTAAATTATTTTCGATATATGAATCGCTGCCCTCTGAATTTGCGATTTGTTAGCCAACTTAAAGATGAGACCTATTCCGGATTTTTAAATATACCCCTCCTCGTCCAAAGCTATCCAGAGCCCGAAATATTCCTGTAACGCCAATTATAATAGCAACACTCCAAAAGCCCCGCTACCTCCCGTCAGAGTCATTTTATCTATTTTGAGACATGAGATGAAAACTTTTCCCTTCCACTCGCAGAAGCAAATTCAACCATTATTTATTGATTCTTTGATAGGCGAAATCATCAATCTGTCTTCAACAAAGAAATGCTTTCATTATTCCTTCAACGAAGAAAGTGGCGCGCGCGTGGTGGAGTTCGGCGTTTTTTCCAAACTTGGCGTCTGCCTTTCAGATACGGAGAAAACACATCCTGATCTAATAGAGAAGACGCTGCTCCTCGCCAGATGGCGTTGTACCCAATACATTCTATTTAATCGGGATCTATAACAAAAATTTAACTTGGAGTCATGATTTAACATGTTACAACTTGATAAGTGCACTGGGATCGCACTCATAAAATAATAAAAATAAAATGAAACCGAAAAGCGTAGGCGAATGCGAGCCACTTAAAGGAAGTGTGCAATGATCGCATTGACAAATAAAAACTGTTACTGACCGCGCTACAAATGTCAAATGGTAGTGCAGTTAGGCACAGGCCATATGTAGAAAGTGCCCCACATAATAATATAATAATGCCAATTAACACACCAAAGAAGGCATGAATAAAGGCACTAAATGAATATATGCTATTGTTATAGTTATCCTATAATATTTTTCTAATTTCAGATAATATAATGTGAGAGGGATGAGAGGCTTCGAGACCGAACCTGGGCAGGAAGGCCGTGACAGCGCTGTACCTGGAATATCTAGTAGTACAGGCGTTAATGTAAACAAAGCTCTAGTTATTTAGCATGATATGTTTTGTAAGTTAGTCTAGTCTAGCCATATCCTGGAACTCGAATAGACGTTGTGAAACTAATAAATTCGTTAAATTATTTACTACCCCTTCTGTCACGCATTAAACTCTTCTGTTAATTAATTTTTGCTGAATTCTTTCTTTCTGCCTGGATTTCACTTTTCCATTGTTCCTGAAATAAATAAAATAACTCCTTGCTACAATTAGCGATGTATATGATAAATTTTAATTGAAATATAACAGTACGAATTGCGCAAATAGGTTAAAGTTTCACGTTGACAAAATGTAGTGGAAAGGTGAAATCAACAAAAGACTTCTAAATGCATTCCATCAAATGATACTGCCAAAACCATGATTGTACTTTTAAATTACAATATAAATTAATTTGAGATAGACAAGTAACTACTTAGCTATATTTTACTTCACTATTTTGTAATATTAGCACTACTGGCAGCCCTAATGCATAATTGACAGCGCGGCCAATTTTTGCACGGAGCCTCGAATCAATTTCTACGTACGGCCTCGGTACGGAGAAATTGGTCGCTCACATTTCTCAAACACAAACACCAATCGTAAGTTTTCTTGAACACATCGACCCTATTAAACAAAGGAGGACTAGGGACCAACTACTCAGCATGGACCGCGTATATTAGGTGCAACGCACACAATTGGCCTCAGTCGTAATCAGAGTTGCGTTGGTGTAACACGTGCGTGTACTTTACCACATATTATTCGGAATTCGCAGCAAAAATGCCTTCCTGTTCTTTTATAAGGTGCACAAATAGCTCAAGAACCAAAAATAAGTTGCACTGCATTACTTTTCACTCGAAAGTACTATAAATCATAATTTTCTTTAAAATTCTACTGATTGATATTGTTTGAAAATTGCCATTTGCAGAAAGGGACAGAAATATACGATTCCTAAGAGTGCGACAAGACAAACGGCGTATAAAAGTTTGATCAAGGCCCTATTTCGTAAAACTATAGTACACTGACAAATGTTAATCAAACCGACAATTGTCAGTCAAACTATAGAAATGTCGTACATTTTTGTTATATGAAACGCCGGTTTTGCGTATTCGTCTGACATTTGTAGGTTTATTATGATTTGCCGCTTTATGAAATAGGGCCCAGATCTCTTTGTACCGTCAGGAAGAAAAAAATTACATAGATTTTAGAATTGATTTTATTCACTTAAAAATTGCATATTTTATTTTAATCTACCTACCTTTAGGTATTTGTCCCTTGTTTATATTAGAAGCGTCAACATAGTAGGTACTTTCTAACATGTTCCTGATATTTCTTCACATGTTTATTTTGTCTACTCTACACCCACTAATATGTAAATTGTTATTAATAGGTTTCTTAGAGATGGACTGTGGAAACATAAGTGGCTACGAGTTGTCAGAAGACAGAGGGAAAAGCACTGATCTCTATGGATAGGTTCTGACGTACTTTCATTTGTACCGATTCAAAGCACCCCACTGAGCGTAGGTACAATAGTACAAAAAATGTAAATACGTTATCTACTTACATACGTAGTAAATACATTAGTTCCGTGGACGCTCACGACTGCCAAAGTACTGCTTTCAGCGCCAACAGCGCCAAAGTGGCGATAGTCAAATGAGCTACTTGCAACGTTCGTCAATAGTCTGTCTAGAGTACTAGTAATATGCAGTTGTCTATGGGGAAGAGCCAGATTGTCTACCCAACAATAACAGTTTATTACATTCAATACACTTCAAATCAGAACATATGTATACAACTCACAAAGGATATAGGAAGATATTAAAAAGCGCAGGTCCATATTTTTGGGTAGGTGATATGTACTTACCTATATTAAAGAGCATATTACCTTATTGGCATACCTAAACTGCCGCGAATTTGAATAAATAGACGATCTTGGCCATTAATGAAACTAGTCGTGTCAATCGACACGAAAAAATATAATAAACATAAAATGTATTAAAAAACTGCCTAAGTGATATTGGCAGATATGAGATATTTGGGTACAAGCATATGTTTCGTCTTTTACGTGCGTTAGGAACATAAAGTTGCAATATTGATTTTCAGTCTTGGCCAGGGAGGGCTGAGGGGGTCTGATGACATTAATGTCACAAACAACTAATCTAACTTGCGCTATCCCATAATTGCACGTCAAATTAATATTGTTGTGAAGTTGGACGAAAAATAAACCCAAATAATAATATGTCTTAAAGTATATTACGACTTTTTCATAGAACACTTTTTGTTTCATATAATTTTCCCTATCGATTGACACTAGTTTCATTTATGGCCAAGCAATCGAGTATTTTTATTCAAATATTCATCGTAGTCTTATCAGCGGTCCGAGCGTGATTGAGTAACATATGAACAAACTTTCGTAAAAGGTATTATTGGACGATAAAATGTTCAAATGTTGTTACTCAAGCACACACTAACAGCGGATATGTATTAGGTACTTACTACAAAAAAAATACGAAACTTCACAAATAGAATGGTTTTTTACATTGGTGATCACAACCGCGGTAGAAGCTAATATTATTTTATTTTATTGAAATTTATTTGCTAACGGTTCCTTACATTACTTTTTGTTTACGGACTAAGACGAACCTACCCGATACCCGAATCGTATTTGTTTCGAGAATTAATGTTGTTATCTCTTTTGCGCTACTGTCTGCGTATGTCTCTCTATCTTTGTTGTTGGTGCATGAAGTTGAAGTGTACGGCAGTGCAAATTTAGCTGTGTGGGTGTGTTTGCCTGTAGTTGTATCTAGTCCGGGTGTAGTTTACATGAAGTTCTATGTTGCCCCGTCCTCCTTTGTTTAATAGGGTCGATGATTGAATATCAAAATGTTCTTCTGACATCATTCTATAACTTATTCAGAAACTACTTACCACAGACTAGGTAGTGATACTATGTATCTAGTTACCGCGTAGAGGGACTATCAATAGATATGCTCCAAGAATAATAATATTTGTACAAGCGAGCTAAACTTATACACCGTTACCTGATAGTAAAAGAGAAGACGATACCTAATATTTTTGTCCCTTACTGCGTATGCTGTATTGGTTGTTTGCCCAAAAGCTCATTCCAGTCAAACAAACCGTTCAAGACATTTTGGTCATCGATATTTTAGTGATTTGTGCTATTTTGACTGCATTTGAACGTTTCTGAGTGGTGATTTTTGTGAATCACTTTAATTTAACCTACAATAATGGTGAGTTGTTGCATTGTTAAAACCGTACGGAACGGATATATGAAATATATCCTTTCATACGTAAGTTTTGATTTTCGAGTACATTATTGAATGGTCTTGCATACATAATTGCTATTAGGTTCTCCTTCGCATTAGGTATAGTAAGATTTAATTGAATTTAGACGATATTTTTAATATTTTTCTATTTATAAAGGTTATGTTTTCCTAGTATTATTCTCACAAATTGCGTGGCTTGTTTTATTTTGACATTTGTGTCCATCTCGCTCTATCTTGATGTGGTTTGAGTGAGCTGGAACGAGTGAGGACATAAACGACGGATCTACTACATTTCGTAGGGTTAAATGGTAATCTGATTTTAGAGATACCATACTTTATTAAAAAATGTAACCCTCAAATACTGGGTAATTTTAAGTATCTAACGTAAAATAATAATTGTTGTTTGTTCTCTGTGGGGCTATTTTGATGATAATAAGTATGTGAGGCATTGCTTACTCTGGAGTTAAATAGCGCTGTGTGTAAAAAATCTACCAAAATATAAAATTTTACTTAACAAAATGGATTTAAATTGTATCAAATTAATTATTTTTGTCAATTTTCTCATTTAATCCCCTTAGTTTTTCCAGATTTCCTAAAATTCTGACTATAAGAAAGTTATGGGACAGTGTAACAGGACGCACTAATTGGCTTCCAACAATTTCCTCATGTATATACTCACAACATTTTTGAACTAAAATATTTCAGAAAAACAGAAAAGGAGATGTTCTTACGAATCGTTTCTGTACCTACAATTGAGTAAGTTAATTCTATACTGTGTAGTCAGCCTATCATGATTACACTAGCTGTGCTCCGCGGTTTCCCGATTTCCTACATGTACTGTTTTTTTTTTGGGATACAAAATAGCCTATGTGTTAATCCAGGGTATGAGGTACCTTCATACCAAATTTCATCCAAATCCTTTTAGCGTGAATGAGTATCAAACATACTATAACTCTCTCTGTCTCTCACACACACACCGACAAACTTTCACATTTATAATATTAGTGTGATCTATATTTTTAGTGTACTTTGCACCATTCCATTTTTGGTCTAGTGGCTAGAAAACTAGTGGCTAGGTACGAAAAAATGGTCGCGGGTTCGAACCCTGCAAGATGCAATCGTTTGTGTGATGAGCAGAAATGTTTGTTTCCAAGTTATGGATGTTAATATTCGTATATACTTTTTTTGTTATTACTTTGGATGACGCAGGTCGCTTACCTGATGGTAAGCGTCACGCCTGTCCATAACAGTTGCAGTGCCACTCAGAACTTTGGTTGCAAAGTCTTGCGCGTCTCTGTACTGCGCTCGTCACCCTGAGACATTGGTTGTTAAGTCTCATTGCCCAGTAATTTCGCTGGAAATATTGCCCTTCAAACCGAAACACAGAAATGTTTACACACTACTGCTCCGCGGCTGAATATCTGACAAAGTTACTTCCCCAGGCGGACTCTTGCGTAAGAGGCCTACCACTACAAAACTCGTATGTATGGTTGTCCGTTATCTAGTGCCATACATACCGGGTATCCTAGTTTGAGGCTAGGTAATTGGAGCGGAATTGTACCGAGTATATGATATATTTTATTTTATTAACATCTATTTTTTTATCAGGAAAATTATTTAGTCCTATCAATCAAAACCTACAAAATCGACTATCTTTTTATTCTAGTACACTAACTTTATAATTTGGGCTGAATATAAATTTGCAGTCAAATATTCTTGCTTGCCAGGGTATTTATTTTGCAAAGCGGGTAACCCTTAAATGTTTGGTACATTATACCCGTCTTTTTTCAGTATACGCGTGGAGCTCCTCTATATTGATACTATTTTTGGTGTAAATATTTTAGGTGTAGGTACTTCATAATCTTTATTAATTTATGGTTGTCAATCAAAAATTCAAAAGTAGAAATTGGTCCACACTTCAATGGTGTCACTTTGACCATGGACACAGTACATATATAGTTAAAGACTATATATGTACTGTGCCATGGCTGATAGACAACGTGTACTGCTATTAGCTAAGGCAGCGTAAATATTTTAGGGCTATTAGCGATCTTTGTTGAATACTGATTTTCATATTTTCATAACAATTTCGGCTCTGCATTATGTGCACGTGATAGTGACAATCTGATTGAAACCAAGTCAATCAGATTGTCATTATCATCTCAATTATCACTATCACTAATGCCTTGCGGTAGAGTCGAAATTACTATGAAAATATGAAAATCTGATTGAAACCAAGATAGATCAATGAGGATATAGGATCAATGCAATCAATGATCAATCAATGTTTTTATTGAAGTTTGTCTTGTATATTTTTTTGTAAATATCCATAAAATAACTAGTAGCATTGTAACGCAATGGATGTTTCTGTAACGTTGCAATTGTGTTATTTTTTATAAAAACAGTTTTATTGTATTCTGTCTTGATGATTAGCTTAACTCTCTCTAGAAAAAAAAAGCGCTGGAAATCTTTAAATAGGTGGGCTTGGATTTCTTTTGGGAAATATTTTTTAATTGTAATATAGTGGTCAGGAGAGTTTAAATCTGTAAATAATATTCACTTAAATTATATTTTTCTTATTTATTATTACATACCTTTTTGTAAGTCTCTTTGCTGTTTTTTGCCAGAATGGATGAACCCCCCGTAAAACGTAATCGTAAGTGCTAGACATGCAGGAATTGCAATAAGCGTAGGCGTAAACGCAACTCATCAGGGCAGAGAGACACTGATTGCATCTGTGATTCAATCGTTACTATTAGTGAGAAAAGTACTGCCTCTGTGGTTACCAATACTAACCCACTTCCTGAAATAGCCCCCACTAGTATTAATGACACCACTCCATAACAACCTCTTCCCACTCCCACACCGGTAGGCAGAACATCTTATGAAGCTACGGATGTGGCTCCTTACATTGTACATGCACAGAAAGTGCTTGCCAGTCCAGAGCACAATATAACCCTGCACCCTATTGCCTTCGGTAAATTCCTCCAAAAACAAGGATTTAGGAATATTGTAATTGGCAGTCTAAAAAGAATAGAAAGAAACAGGATTTCCCTTGCATTTACTCATGCTGAAAATGCGAATGCATTTATAAGCCATGACAGTTTAAATAAACAAAAAATGAAAGCATTCATTCCGACTTTCCATGTAACCCGTATGGGCCTTGTACGAGGAGTCCCAGCTGAATGGTCCCCTGAGGAAGTAACGAAAAACATTAATGTACCCATAGGCTGTGGACAGATCCTTAAAATCAGGCGTTTAAACTACAAAACAAATGAAGGAAGAACCCCTACATGGAAGCCCTCACAAACAGTAGTTATCACTTTTGATGGACAAGTCCTACCAAAAAGAATATATGTATGTTACAATGCACTATCAGTTGAGCTCTACAGTTATCCAACAAATCAGTGTTACAATTGTTGTCCTTTTGGTCACACCAAAGTACAGTGCAGGTCCAAACCTCGCTGCTATAAGTGTGGCCAAGCACACATTGCTGACAGTTGTAATATTGAAGAAGATTGTGCATCCTGTTGCCTTTGTTCTGAATCTCATTTTGCAACTAGCAAATGTTGCCCGGAGCTTGATAGACAAAAGCGAATTAAACAATCCATGGCTGACCGTTGTGTATCGTATTCTGAAGCAAGTAAACTCCATCCACCTGTTTCCAAATCATATGCAGATGTAACTGCAGCCAGCTGACCAACCCCTATAATAGGTAAAATGCCCCCTCCATCTTCATCCAATATGTCTTATAAAAAAAGAATAATGTTGAAACCACGTTCACCGCGTCAGTCCTCCAATGGATATGACCGAGTGGCCCATCAAGAACTTATAAAATAATACGATATGTCACCTCCAGTCAACGGATGTGCATTACAATCAAGTTCCTCTAGCAATGAGGAACAGTCTTTGACTGAAATCATAATGTTGTTAATTAGTATTCTTTCTCAGTACAACATCATAAAACCGAACCACGCTTCCCCTATGATTGAAATGTTGAACAAAATAATGCAAATCCATAATGGATTTACACCATCAAATAGTGAATCACAATAATCACGCTTTGGCGGTTCCACTGCACCACCCTCACGTGGTGGTGCAGTGGAACTGCCGAAGTGTGGTTAGTAAAAAACATGAAGTTAGTTACTTAGCCAATAAATATGAGCCATCCGTAATTTCTCTGACGGAGACCTGGCTTAAACCAGGCTCCGTCTTTAAATTAGGTGGTTACACCTGTCTTCGTGAAGACAGAAGTGACGGGTATAGTGGAGCAGCTCTACTCGTCAAAAAAACTACATAAAACCTATTCCTCTTCCATAACATTCTGAATTTTGTATTGTAACAGCTCTTATTGTAGATATTTGTTTTACTACCCATCTTCTCAAATATTTCAACAGTTAAATCAGATACTTAACTTACTCTTAAAACCATTCCATATATTAGGTGACTTCAATAGTCACCATAGATTGTGGGGTAGTATAGAGTCCAATTATAATAGAGAACAAATAGTAGATCTATTAGATCAGCACAATCTTTGCATATTAAATACAGGTGTTCCAACACGTCGTACAGGTTCTACTGAAAAACCTAGTGCCGTTGACCTGTCTATAGTCACTTCAACATTAGCATCATCACTTTCTTGGCATACCCTTCCATCTACTTTTGGTAGTGATCATTTTCCTATCCTTATAATCTTCCCTGGAAATAAAATAAAAAAAAGTATCCTAAACATATGAAAACTAGAATAATCACTGATAATTGAGCTAAATATAGGGAACATGTTGAAAATAATCTTCATAACCTACCAGACACAACAAGCAATAACCAACAACGGTCTTCAGCGGTAATTTGCTTAACTGACATTAACCCGCTTGGCCAATCTGTCATTTTCCTTTCCTCAAATATTTATTGTATACTGTAACATCGAGTTATTAACTACGGTAGTAACTTTACTGGGTAAATTTGATACATAGGACTCCCAAAAACGTCAATCACTAAAAATGTATAATACCGTCAAACTTTTATGTGAAATTAAATACTAAAACTTCGATTAGAGAATTTATAGAATCCTGCATCAGATCCAGATTTTTTCTATTGTCTAGTATAAAATAAAACATGATCCGATTCATAGATTGTTTTCTTTGACACAAAAGGTATATATTATGAAAAGATCCGTCAATGGACTCAACTTATTTTTATTATTTACTCAGATTATTAAGTTTATTTTCAATTTATTGGATTATCTATGTACAATTTAATATCAATATATAAAAATACCAAAAGGAAGGAAACAATATAATACTCTTACTAGTTCCTTCATCTTAAAGAATTATTTATTTTCATCAACAACCTGTACGTAGAGCAAAACAAGTTATGGACTTGGCTAAATCTTTATTCTTAACAGAGACCGACAAATTGAGTAATCTAACGACTTAATTTTTTTTTAGATAAGTTTTATAGCTATCATAGTATATAATAATTTGCCTTTGGAAGCAAAAATAAATATTCGCTTGGTTATTATTGAGATGTGTTTACAATATGAATGAGTACTTTGCTTAATTGTTTCACATGATTTTGTTTTGACTGAAAGGATTTCGTCAATACCTTAATTTTCTCGATTATGTTCGTGACAAACAACTCAAATCAACAGATTCCTTTATGCCATTATTCAAACGAAGAACATTTTCCCGCTAGTTTATATGTATATTAAGGAATTGTCTGTATGTGCAACAGCACCAAGAGTACCTTACTAAACATACAAACGTAGTTAATCGAAATGTTATCCATAGGGACAAATTTAATGTTTATATACCACAATGCAAACTAGTACTGTATACAAGAATTGTTTTTTTCTAAATGCTATTGTTAACAATAAATTTACCAATGATTTTCCTTTTCCTACATTGAAAATGACTATGCCATTTCGAATGGAAACATTGTAATGATTTAATTTAGTAATTGTGAATTATTATTAAACCTTATTTTATTATTATAATGCTTGAATTTTACTTTTTGACATTAATTAGTAGTTAAAGGTAAATATTTTTTATCATTTATTTGTAACCATACTATGTTATATTATTACATTTATATATGCACACCATTTGTTATGATAGAATGTACCCGGTTCCTATTTATGTGAATTCTTACCATCATATTTTGTACTATCTACATACTAGTAATTTGAGTTTGTCTACTCATGTCATTGTATGACCCGAATGAACAAATCTAAGAGCACTAATACCATAACTATTATAGCAGCTTCAACAACATTAATGTATTCAGATACCAGGAAGCTAAGCGCAAGTGCTTTTGTATTTACTGTAAAAAATGTAGGGGCTAACACACGCGTACCTTTTTTGATGAACTCCTCCTCTGTCCAAGTCTCCGATGTTGTTGAGAAGGCCTGCTACAGGCCTGCTTCGGTGTGAAATCCTGTCCTTGAAGAGCACAGCTGGCACACCGGTATGGAGCGACACACTTGTTCTAATAATGACACTAAAACACTGTTTTATGCTCTATTAAACACTACTATTTTGTGCGTTCGTTTTATAGTCTTTTTTGGTACCCGGATAACCAATACACATATTTAATAAGTCATGGTCATTATTATACCGTCAGAAATCTTTGATATATAAGCGGCAGGCTGCAGCGTGCAGCGTTCTCGTAGTTTTAGACTATCGGTTGGAGCCTCACTGGTATGCGTTTTCTCTTTAACGTCTCTCACGCGACATATTGCACGCGTGAGACACATATACATCGTAGGCGTGCGTGCAAAGGAGGGGGAAAGGCGAAGGATATGAAATAAAAAGGTATATGGCTGTCAAACTAAACACCAAAATCACCAATCATTCTACGTAGATTATAGCACGTGTTTTTAAAATAGCGAAGGTATTATAACACCCATAATAGTTACTGAAATAAAACGTGTCCGCCATTTTGGATTCCAAACCAAAATGGATGTAATATTTCTTTCGTAATTTTATCGATCTTGCGATGTCAGGTTTTAAGCAAATATAAAATACTATGACTGTTTGTACTTGCCGTCCCTAGCGCTCTATAGTATATACAAACTGCGTGCATACATATTTTCGCTCGTGTGTAGTAGTAGAAATCATGAATCTGATTTTTGTATGGAAAACCTCAGAGTGTTCAACTTGTGTTTTTGGGACATCCTCTATACAGGATGGTTTAACTCTGTTGGATCCAAATGGGGTGTGAGCTAGAACACCACCAGACCTACGATCTTATCCCATGTATGTTCAGTGATTTGGAATAGTTTAGGAGTTACGGGATATTTTAGTTTTTTTTAGCCCAACTCCAGATTTCATTAGAAATTTAGTAATTATGACCAAACTGTTAATACTGTTTGTGCTTTTTTGTGTAGGTAGTATAATAATGGACCCTTTAAAATACATTAATACTACTGCATAATATTTTTTAGATTCTGTGAAAAAAACATAACAATTGAAATGTGTATCTCATACAAAAACTGTCTTCATTGTTTGCATGGCTATAATTTTGAATAATAACAATATATTGATTTAGTTAATGTCTTAAAAAACTTTTCCAATTCAATAGCTATAAGTCACCAATACATTTAGTTGTCCTAAACTTAAGGCAACATAGAAAAAAATTACTTCATAAGTGGCAAAGACATTTTTGTTTGAGGTAAAAATTTCAATGGTTTAATTTTTCACAAAATTTAAAAATTTTAACATGGTGCTATTAATTTATTTTAAAAGACCCATTATTATACTACCTACACAAAAAAAAACATAACGTTAGTGCTCTTAGTTTGGTCACAATTTCTAAATTTCTAATGCAATCTGGAAAGGGCTAAAAAACCCTGTAACTCCTTAACTATTGCAAATCACTGAACATACGCAACATTAAATTGATAAGCCTGAAGGTTACCCTCTTTTTTGACCCATAAGTGGTAAGACACTATCTATCATATAATATTACTACCGGCGTGGCCAATGATGAAAAGTATTATATGTGCTATTCTAGGATCTCAAGTATCTATTCACAAAATTTCATTAAAATCCGTTCAGCCGATAACATTTAAACAGATCTTTGGACCACCTTTATCCGTCCCTGTCGAAAAAGCTTATCAAGGTATTTATTTATTTTACATTGTTAAACTAAATATCACATTTCATGCCAGTATCAGCAAAAAAAATAGATTTTTCATGTAAACATTCAATTGCCATTAGAACCCCTTAATTCGTCGCTGACGCAAAATCCCTACGTTGTACCTACCTGCCTAATTTCAGTTTCATAGGTTAAGTAGTTTTTTTAAGATTTCGTGTAAAATCAGTGTGTAGTATTTCACTTTTATATTGTACTAGCTGCACCCCGCAGCTTTGCCCGCAAGTACAATTTTCGGGGACAAAAAGGATCCTATGGTCTCTATGGTTTACATCATCTACACAAAAATGCTCATTAAATTTGGCCAAGCCGTAATCGCGTGAAAGCTTCTTAGACAAACAAACAACTTTTCTCTTTTTTTATATTAGTGTAGGTAGAACATTATATTTCTAAGATTTAATAGAATTAGACGTTACTTTGTAGAAATCTAAGTGGTAGTGGTAGTTTCACTAAGAAACTCTTTTTATCAACCCTCATTTTTTCGTAGCTAAAAACATGTGTATAATAGCACTTAATAGCATTCATGACCTTTGCAAACCCGAAACAGCTGTAATGGCAGCACAAAAAATATATTTCATTTTTATCTTTTTTTCAAGAAATGGACGGGAAAGTTGACTACTTTTTTAGGAAATGTGTTTTTGGTGCACTTTTCTTTCATTGTATAATATTTTTTATGTGATTTTACTGCATAAACAGTTTTTTTTCTAAATTAAATCGCCCTGACTCTCCCAGTAAATGTTCATTGGCTGCTGGCGGGAGGATCGAGCAACGAGTGAAATTTTTCACTCATTTAAGTGGAAGTATGTAGGAAGCACCTACTAGGCATCTTGTTGTACTTATAAAATCTATGACCATACCCGTGTAATTGTAAAAATACGCATGAGGCAACATCTAAATAGTAAATACTTAGAGCCATGGCTAGTGCGATCTACACACGTTTGTGTGGCCAGCACTGCGATTACGTAATGTTGATCATGACGGTTTCAAGCCGTGAAATTCAATAATGCTTTGCGATAGAGTCGATTTTGCTATGAAAAAAGTGACAATCTGATTGATACCAAGTTCTGTAATACGGCCACTGAGAATAGAATGTTTTTTCTTGAAAAAGATTACGATCTGTTTTTTATACATTAGGTATAGTTTTGTTTGTATTTGGGTAATAAAGGTGCCCAAAAATCACAGTAAAAATAAAATTCTACAAATATAATTGCAGCACTCGTCGATATCCCGCCAAAAAGCTTAGGTTTTTCTGGCAATATACCACAAATTATACCATTATTTTGTCGTCAAAACCATGTCAAAAACATAATTTCAACATGGAAATGCGATTATTTGAACTTTTGGTCAAAGACTACTAAGTATATAGGTACTCTTGGTTGTGGAGTTGGCAACTTACGTAGTATTTGTATCGTAGACGCGAGTATATACCACGATTTGTATACTCTTTGTTGGCAACACTGCCTGAAAGTTTTTGTTCCTACGTAGTAGACATGTGCTAAACAGTGCACTAAAAGTAGATATCATAAGACATATTATAGCTACATAGTACATATTATCTTATAATATTATCTAATAATATGTACTATAGACCGGATGGCAATGCATAGGCTATATCAAATTATAATATTTAATTTGCTCGTATCATTTG
Organism: Alsophila aescularia; assembly: GCA_946251855.1. Taxonomy (NCBI): domain Eukaryota; kingdom Metazoa; phylum Arthropoda; class Insecta; order Lepidoptera; family Geometridae; genus Alsophila; species Alsophila aescularia. The sequence continues at coordinate 105,723,669 of OX276373.1, forward strand.
CTCCAATCAAACATTAACTAGGTACTGATTCTGGGAGATGCAATTCTTATAGACATGGGTATGTGTACTATATATCGCGGGTGGATATTAAAATACAAAACAAAACCAACATTAGAAAATATACATACTTACGTCGTGCATTATTTTGATTTGCGCGCGTGTTTAATGGAGAAATAATATTATTAGGTAGGTACTAACTTATTTTTATTACTGTAGTATAGGTAAATAAATCATTTCAAATTTCTTATAGGCACATATATAAATTGATAGAAAATTAATTATTTCACAATTAAAATTGTAGATAAGCGTATTTGATGTTAGAAAGAAAGCATTATTTGCCAGAATTTCCGGATAAAATCTACTTTTTATTTTTTCAAATGTCACAGATAGCGAACCTCAGTTGATTTCCATTCATACTGCCGTGTAATAAATGTTGTATAGTATAAAATAAACATGTTCTGTAAAATGATGTATTGTAGATAGGGCAATCCCAGCTAGTACTGGCAAACTTGCTGTTTAGTCTTTATAATGCAAGAAAAACGCAACAACACATACCTACTTGCTGTTACATTCACTCTCGTCGTAATATGTATTATCTATCGCACACAATGTCAGTCGAAATACGAAACATCAACTGGAGTGCCGCAGCTCTCGGTAGATGTTTGGGAGTATAGTACATGTATAAATTGCTCGGTGCATACTAGGCCATGTATTGCCCGTTTGGATAATATGGCTTTTATAATATGTACCGCGGTACATACCCATCTCTACTACGTAGTATTTTATCTATATACCTACTCTTTGGTTTTTGTTTTGATTTGATTCCTCTTCTTTAAAATTTGTAGTTTGTGAGCGCTACGTAGTATGTAAATACTCTTTGATAGCGCTTAGCCAATAGCCATCATTCCATAATTCCATTTCTATCCACATTACAAATTATGAAGATGATACGGGTATTCCATGAATTCCATCCATCCAAGATCCTGTATCTCAATTAGTATGTGCAATTGTGTTGTGCATCCAAGGAATATATTGCTAACATCTTCCAACACAAATCCCATTCCGTATCTCATTAATTTGTGTTCCTCCAGGAGTAAAAGATTTGTGAAATACTAAAACATCAAGAGTAAATCTGAAAAGATAATTTGGAAACACTAATGTGCGGTACATATAAGAAAAGTGATTGAAAATGGTGCGCTCAGCGTTAATAGTGATTTTCACTTTGTTTTTACGTTTAATTGTGTGTGAAGAGCAAGAAACTGTTACGTATTCACAAGGTAAGTTTAAATTGACTAACAGAAAACCCGTGCATTGGGTACTTCTACGTATCTCCAATCTGTAGTGTTCCTTCGGCTTCGTTCTAGATAATGGTTTCACAGTATTTCTCGAAGAATATATTCTCGCCGCTGCTGATAGAAATACGGTCGGTATTTCCATCAGCGGCGAGAAAATATTCTTAGCTGTACCCACAGCTTTAGTTTCGTGGTCATTTTACTCGGTTAAAAGTAACCTATGTGTTTATGGTACAATATACCTACTACAGGTCATTAAAATTTGTTCATCCGTCAAATATTTATTTATCAATTGGTCGGCTTCTACTCATCGGATTGTGATACCAAGTACACCAGTTTTAAGTCAATACCTAAGTTATCTAATCTTGAAGACCGCATCGCAATCGGTCCAGTAGTTTTAACATAATGCTTGAACAGAAAGAAAATCGATTTAATTAAAAAAAAAACTTAGTAGCATATTTCTATTTTTTTCAATTATCTTTGTACAGACTTTGTTACATAGTGCTTTATTATAAGTATAAATAGAGGCCCAGGTAGTTTAAGAAATGCCCAATATGAAAGGGCAATGTAATAAAATCACCTTTCCAAAAATTACAAGTAGTAAAAGGGATAGGGAAAGGGGGGGGGGGGGTAGAGGCTGGGGGGTGGGTTAGGGGTACTCCCCCTAGAAGGGGATGTCGTTTTTTCTTTTAGTTTTAAAGATAAAATGTAAAGAAAAATACTCAGGGAGGGGTACAAGCTGCTAGCTCCGCACTTTTTATATGCACTCTAGGGGTAGGGACCACAAGACCAGGTGGCTCCGGGTGCTCTGTGTTGGTTCTGTGACTCATTTCGCACCTAACCTACTCATGTTGGAGTGCTCTGTATTGGTTCTGTGAAAATCACGTAATTACTGTCACCTAAAAGCCAAATCTGTCAAAAAAGTGACATTACCTTCAATGTCAATAAACTGATAAAGTCGTGAAAATTACTGTCTTTTATTGATTCTAAAGTGATTTTTACATATTGCTATTTATGGAATATTCAATTTTTTTTTTCTCAAAAACTATTAGAAATCGTAATACGCCATTTCAGATTTAAGCTTTCTATGAGTAGGCCTACTTTAGAAAAAAATACTGCCTGTAATTTTTGAAAAGTTGAGCCATTCTTTGTAACAAATAGAAAGTGTTACGAAAGTGGAAGTGAACTGAGGGTACTTCAATAACATTTTATTATAAACTACCTTCAGATCAAAATCAGTTGTCAATTTGTAAATGTAAAATAAAGACCAGCTCTGTACATTAAATGGTGTATTTAATTAGTATTTCTTAGTTATTTAGGGATATAATAGAAAGGAAGAGAAAAAATAACTCTTGGTACTTACTTGGTACTTGGTGGTTGGGCTTCTTTTCCGCAACTAGGCCGATCATCGGCCCCTTTTCGATGATACAGTCGGCAACAGTTAGTTCAGCCACCCGATGTCCCTCAGGATTGCTTTATTATAAGTATAGATATATGTCTGTGCCAAGTTGCATCAACATCCGTTCAATAGTTTCAGCGTGATACGTTTACTTTTAAATAATTTTCCACCCCTATCCTGCAGAAACCCATTAATTTTTCGGAACGAAACGTATCCTCAATTTTAACCCATTATATATCTTAAGAAGGTGCCAAGTTGCATCAAAACCCGTCCATTAGTTTCAGCGTGGTACGTGTTCTTTTAAATAATTTTCAACCCATATCCTGCGAGAACCCATTAATTTTATGGGATGTAAAGTATCCTATGTCCTACCTCATGGTATGAACTCAAATCATACCAAGTTTCATTTGAATTCATCCAGTAGTCCCAGTGGCGTGTTGCGCAGTCAAGATACAGACAGAAATGGAAAACATACAGTTTAGGCTTTATTAACGAATGAAGAGAAACCTCAAAAAAAAAACAATATCTTTAATGAACAGAGTTTGGACCCATATCACGCAGGAACCCTTTATTTTTTCGGGACAAAAAGTATCCATAAATTTCACCTATGTTATAAACTTTGTCTGTGCCAAGTTGATTAACATCCGTCCAATAGTTTCAGCGTGCTGTGTGTTCTTTTAAATAATTTTCCACCCCTATCCTGCAAGAACACTTAAATTTTTCGGGATGAAAAGTATCCAATGTCCTACCTCGAATAACGAACTGAAATTATACCAAATTTCATTTGAATTCAGTGAGTATTTTCGGCATGATGCGCTGCCAAGGTAATATAGACAGACGGACAGACAGACAGACAGACCAAAATTACAAAAATAAAGTTTTGGCTTTAGTATTGAATATAGAAAGGCCTCCAAAAAAAATTACATAATATCTTCAATTTACAGGATTTGGGACATTATCCCGCAGGAACTCTTCATTTTTTCGGGATCAAAATTATTCTCAAATTTTATCCATTATATAAACTATGACTGTGCCAAGTTGCAATAAAATCCGTCCAGTAGTTTCAGCTTGATACGTGTTCTTTTAAATAACTTTCAACGCCTATCCTGCAGGAACTCTTTAATTTTTCGGGATGAAAAGTATCCAATGTCCTACCTCGAAGTATGAACTCAAATAATACCAAACTTCATTTGAATTCAGTGAGTATTTTTGGCGTGATGCGCTGCCAAGGTACAGACAGACAGACGGTCAGACAGACAAAAATACAGTTTTTGCTTTAGTATTCAATATAGAACGGACTCTGAAAAAAATTACAATATATCTTCAATTTACAGAATTTGGAACATTATCCCGCAGGAACTCTTTATTTTTTCGGGATAAAAATTATCCTCAATTTTAACCCATCATAATTATACACTATGAGTGTGCCAAGTTGGGGGACATCCATAAATAACGTCACACGAATTTCATGATTTTTTTACCCCTCCCCCCGTCCTTGTCACAGCTGTCACAGTGTTGAACAAGTAAGTAAAAGATTTATTTCCTATAACTTGTTTAACTTAGATTTATACTTTTTACAAGAATGAATTATGTATTCTTTATTTACGACAAGTTCAAGAGTCAAGCTGTCATTGATAATAAATTTGTTGCCAGTTGCAAACAAATTATCATTTAATAATTTCGTTTTTGGTACATATTTACACTCATTTTAATGGCTATTAATATATAATAATACAAAATACATTTTTCTTACACAATTTCTTAAAGATAACCTTATTGAAGTATTAAAATAATAAATATACCGGTAAGTTGCGTTTTCTATATTTTTCGTGTGGCAACATCAATACCAAATATGAATCTGCTAATTCAATTCATGAATTGAGTATGATTCACCTAAATGCGGGACCATTTTACGAAAATTAGAGGAATTGCTAAGGATCTGCTGGGAATTCAGGAAATTAATTCCATTTAGATGAATTGCTCAATGTGACCTTTTTAGACCAGCTGGTCACATTTGTGAGACCCCCCGTACCTAGTGTGATGTCACATATTTTGCAATTTTACATTTAGAAATGATTATTAGATTTATGAAATTAAAACAGCGTTCCAAAATTATTTTTATTTCCATTTAAATTATTTTTCAATAAAATCAACATCAAATCAAATATAGGCATGAAAATTAACAAAATATAAAAAAAAAAACTATTAATGAAAGATAAAAACTTAACCATCTTGAATCCATGGACTTTGAACACATTCCTTTATATCATTTACAACTGCCTACTAACGTTCTATTTGTAAACATAATTTTAGTTTTGTTTTATTTTATTGCTCTTGTCATCGTTGTTAATTTCTATTCTGTTAACTTGGCTTTAAGGCCCCCATGAGACAGGCTTGACCTAGTGTGGGGACCACCAGTAATTGTTTATGCTACTGTGTTTACCTTATGAAATAAATAATCTAATCTAATATAATCATAAAGCATCATTGTCATCATTCAAACAAACAATTTCTCTGGCACGTCTAGCAGCAATTCTTTGAGGCCGAATGTTCGCGATGGGCAATACTTCTTCTTGCGTTTTATGTGTTTTTTTCTTGTAGGTTAGTGGCCTTGTATGATGCAAAATATTGACCACAGATGCCACACGATCGCTAAAATAAGTATGCCTCGACACTGGAGCAATAGCTATCATATGGATCTTTCTTCAAATATGATGAAGCTCGGAGAACCAAAGATAACTGAAGTAATAGTGGAGCGAATTTTCCTTCGCAGTAATCTTTTTCTATGGTTACATACCCGTTAGACGTCTCGTTTCATCAAAACAGGTGGTGGTAAAAACCCCTCTCGTAATAGTCGCCAAAGGCTAGATCGTCGCTCACTACAACATATTACACACTTTAATTTATTAACATCCTCGCATTTTTTACTATCTATCTGTCTTCTATACTATAATAAAACTGTAACTGGGCTAAATCTGTACATTAAATATTTTTTGAAAATTTTAATTGAGATAAGATATTTGCAACATTTTTCGCATTCAGCAAGTCTCATAGGTAAAAAGTTAGAAGAAGCGAAAAACACATACTCGTATTTACTAACACTGCTGTCGGACATTTTGAATCAGGAGAAAAGAAATGAAATCAATTTATTTGCATAAATACAGGTAGGTACATTTCAGTTGTTAATATAGTTCAGGGATCTCTGTATTCCACTAGTGTGTCGTGCAAATGTTTTAAAATTTACAAGATACTAAATTATTAACATGTTAAAGGAACAATAGATTTCATGCAATAAAAATTCTAATTTATTAATTGTTTATCAAATTTTTTATCAATAAAAACACATTAAATTTGTTAGGTAGTAATATAATAGATAGTATTACTAGGGAGCGAAATAATATTTTGCCGTCGAGGGTGCTATTTTGAATCCAGAGTGGAGTGAAGGATTCTTAAGTAGTATCCTGAACGTAGCGCCCTCGCTACGTTTAGTATATTATATTAGTTTCGTATACAGTATTCAATATACTTGGCCCGAGGAAAAATAATTTGGCATCCGAGTGATACACTCTACTTTTCATCCCCCTCTATGAGCAAAATAAATAAAAGGCGCTTTTAGATACTTTACAACTCATATTACTTAGTAATTTAAAAAGATATTAAATGAACTAAAAATAAACAATCTTCTATACTCTAATAAAACTGTAAATGGGCTAAATCTGTACATTAAACATTTTTTGAAAATTATAATTGAGATATACTTAGACGGATTTTGATGTGACTGGGCATAGTTAAAGTTTATATTATCTGTAAATTTAGAATACTTTTACTCCCGAAAAAATAAAGGATTTTTAAGGGATAAGGGTCCAAAGTTTATGTTAAATTAAAGTAATAATACATCCGTTTAAAGAACGGTACCAAATTTCGTTGTCCGCTCCACTAAGCAGAGTGGCGAAGCGGTAACATGCGTGTAAATGTAATCCAGAAGTCCGTGGATCGAAACCACGTGCTTCTAGATTTATTTTGCTCCATAATTAAAAGCTTTTACATATTTTATGCGTTATTTTTACATTTTTTAACCCCCGAACAAAGAGACGGGTGTTATAAGTTTAGGTTATGTATCACTGTATGTGTGTGTGTGTGTGTGTGTGTGTGTGTGTGTGTGTGTTGTGTGTGTGTGTGTGTATGTGTTTGTCTGTGGCATTATAGCTCCCAAACGAATGGACCGATTTTGATGCGTTTTTTTCTGTTTGAAAGCTTATGTGATCGAGATGGTTCTTAGATATAGTGGGGAGAGGGGGGAGGTGAGAATCGTAGCTTCTAAACGAAAGGACCGATTTAGCTGCGGTTTTTTGTTTGAAAGCTGATGTGATCGAGATGCTTCTTAGCTATACAGGGGGGTGGGGAGCCGAGAGTTTTTTTATTCTTTATTTGTGCTTTTCCTTGAATTTTTTAAGGATGCTGTAATTTTCTGAAGTGAACCTTCAAGTTTTATTTTAAAACAAGCAGATAAACATATACAGACGACTGCGCGTTTATTATATCTTGGGATATTGATAATATATTATAACACAGAGACCGGGTTGGCGTCGGGCATGTTTAAAAAAAACGAAAACCCAACGTTTATGGCCGAGCTGACATCGGGTATACTTTCGAAATTAGGATTTCATGTAGCGTATTTCGAAAATATATCTCCATACGAGTACAACGCTATAGTAACACAGATTTCTGTCAACAACCTTCAGTAGCGATCTGACATGGTCGTGATAGGTTAGAAGACGAAGGCGGGAGCGAAGCGTAGCGAGTACCCGCCTTTGAAGGTTCGAAGGTTCTTAACACAGGTACGTAGGTACCTATATTGGTACTTTTGGTACTGGAATAACTCATAGGATCCTTATATCCCAGAAAAACAACCACGCGAGCAACGCCGCGGGCACAGCTAGTACTTATAATAAAGCAATAGGTTGATAGATTCAGGCGCTACTTCGCGGAAATCCATATTTAAAATGAACAAAATAAAAATATGTAGCTTACTTCCGCCAAAACTGTAAGTCTGACAAATGATAAATGGTAAAATAAACAAAAGTAAAACCCCACGCTAAATAAACCCTACCAAAATTGAACTATTGTAAAATATAAATGAAATGAAAACTGAGGCCTGGAGGCCAGAAAAAACACTTATATATTTATATACAACAATATATACATAATATATACACAATAAAAAACCCCACGCCAAACAAACCCTACCCAAATACAAGTATCGTAACACTTATATATTTATATACATATAATATAAATACACAATAAAAAACATATACCTCGATCTAAATACCAAACGTTTGATATCAATACGACACGTGTTTCGCCTCTGCACGACGCATATTCGGGTGATGTTGACTAGTCGAGTGCTGGACTGAGTCCATATTATCTATCTATACTTCTAATAAAACTGCAACGGGTCCAATTTTGTACATTGAAGATATTTTGAAATTTTCTTTTGGAGGGTACTCTATACTATATATAGTAAGTAAACAAAAAAAATTTTTTTTTTATAGTAATGTATGTAAATTTTTTGTTGTTATTGGTATCCTAAAACATAAGGTTTATTTAAAAAAAAGAAGAGAAAAAAAAGCTAAGGACAAAAGAAAAAAATAATAGTAGAAATAGTAAAATAATTAAAGCATTTCCTTATTTTAATAATGGAAATGCTGAGAAGTCTTTTTAATTTTTAGGTGAACATGTTTATTTACAATGTCAATATACAATTGATTGGATTCCTAGATGCATTCAAATTCATAAATCACACATTCATTCATCATCATTCATAGTCTTAAACCCATTCCTTGGAAATAAAACTCATAAGAAAGAGGAACCTTATAATTATAATATAAAGGTTACTTGTGGAACCAATACAGAATAGTGTAGGCCTATTTATACAGTCACTATCCGCTGATCAGGGTGATTATGTGAGTGTATGTGTGTATATGTATGTGTGGTGAATGTGTGGTGTGTGATGTGTAAATGTATGTATGTGTATATTTATATACAATTAGTTTGCCAAAATGGCTAAAGGTACCTTAGGGTACGACGTGCCTGTAGCATGTGTATGTACATAGTAAACGTTGTGTTAGAACGTTAAAATAATTAAGTAGGTAGGTAATAGTATATTAACTATAAGATAATACTGGTTTTGTGACCTAGGCTTGGTTTATAGAGTAATCACATTTGCCGCTCTTTTCAGTGTTAGAAGTTTTGTGTGTAGGTGTAGTAAATAATAATATATAGAACTTGTTTTCGCTTTAAAGTGAATATTATGTTTGTAAAATAAAAAAAAAATACATAGCTAACAAGTAGGGTATTAGCTACTATTAGTACCAAATAATTAAAGTATGTAGTAAGTAAAATAGCACTGAAAAGCAATACGTAGGGACTTGAAGTCAATATTCATAATGAATCCGAAAAGTTAATGAAGTGAATAAAAAAAATTAGGCTAAAAATGTGGACATTACTCCGTAAAGGGAAATTATATTAAAATTACATTATTTACAACTTAAATACAAGGTTATTTGTAAGTAGGAAACCTACAATGGTAATAAGTAGGTATTTAAATATATGGTAAGGTACAGGAATATGAAAGCAATGTAACTTTCATAGTACATAATTATAATAAAGTATGTAAGTAGACAAGTGATGGTTAAGGTTAAGACGTACGTGGTATAGGTTTAATGTCTTTGACATGCCAGCGGCCTAAGGCGTAAATTAGTGGTGAAATTTTAGCTGCTATGATGCATTTTACAAATTTAGGAGCTAATTTAGCTGGAAAATACTTGCCTGCCGAACTTATGGGATAATTACGTTTCCATATAATGTCGCCTTGGTTAAATTCAAGGTGTTGATGATGTTTATTATAATATTTTGCGTTAGTTTCATGAGCGCGGAATGAACGTGCTTGAACTTCAGCAAATTAAGAGCTTAACTGACCTATGTTGTCAGCATACTCATCGCGTGGAGCAAAAATCAATTATTCAGTTAGATCCGAAGCATTATATACAGAACCACACGTTACAAGTTCGCGACCAAATACTAAGAAAGCTGGTGTGAATTTAGTAGTTTCATTAACAGCTGAATTTATGGCAAATTGGATTTGATTTAAATATAAATCCCAAGTACGATGGTAATTATCAACAAAAGAAGCAACTGCTGTTATAATTGTTTTGTTATAACGTTCAACAGTATTGACTTGCGGACAGTAACGGGGGGTGTAATGAATTTTTGGTATGTTGTAAAATTGAAATAAATCCTGGAGTTCATGACTATCTTATCTTACTTATCTAGGATGATGGTCTCTGGAATACCATAAACCATAAAAACTAAGTTCTCAAGTATATGTTTGATTACAGAAGAGGTAGCTCGCTTCATGGGGAATATAAGACAATATTTGGAAAAACAACATGTGACTACAAAAATAAATCTATTATTTTCAACAATATCAATAGATATGCATTGGAAAGGACGAGAACAGTTCTTGGGTTTACCCATCAGACCAATGGTATTTTGATTCTGATGCTTATAAGCGAGGCATGTTTCACATTTAGAAATATGGCTGGCAATGTCTTTGTACATTCCTGGCCAGAAGTATTTTTATTTAATACGATGGTATGTTTTGAAAGTGCCAAAATGAGCTGCTGTTGGTAACGAATGGTTTTCGTCGATAATAGCTGTACGAAATTCAGATGGGATTACTTCTTTCCAACTTAATTCTGAGTTTATGAGGGTATTAGAACGGGTGTACCTGTAGAGTTTATTGTGTCGTATCATATAATCAGGAGTTGCTGTGAGATTTGTGCTACACTTGGAGTAAACAGAAGTGTACCACGAATCAGAAGTCTGTATTGGATCATAATTAATCACATTAATTGGTTTAATACGAGACAATGTATCTGGGACCAAATGATCCTTGCCACGTTTATATTTAATGTCAAAATTAAACATTGATAAGCGTATGCTCCAACGGGCAAGTCTACCTGTAGGATTATCTAAGGGTAAGAACCATTGAAGTGCATAATGATCGGTATAGATAGTAAACTTTTGATCATTGTCTAGAACGCCAATACTCTAATGCTGTTATAACGCTTAAGAGTTCACGTTCAGTGATAGAATAGTTTCTTTGGGGACCTGTAAGTAATTTGCTCATGTAAGCTATGGGTTTTTCAACTCCATCGAAGTCTTGAGTAAGCATTGCTCCAAGTCCAAAAGCGGATGCGTCGCAATGAACAGCAAAGGTTTTAGAAAAGTCAGGGCAAGTTAGAATAGGAGTTGATATTAAAGCTTGTTTGATTTTGTTATCAGCTTCAGAAGTCCACTTGAAAGCGGGAGCTTTCTTACTGGTAGACGTAAGTTTAGTGAGGGGAGCAGCTAATGTGCTAAGATTGGGTACAAAGCGTCTATACCAACTAGCTGTACCGAGAAACTTTTTCACTTCGCGAGCAGACCTGGGTGCTGGTATTTCTAAGATTGCTTTGACTTTATCAGGGTCTGTGTGGAGACCTTGATCATCAATTACGTAGCCTAGGTATTTAAGTTCATTTCGGAAAAATTTACATTTTGGAAAATTTACTGTTATACCTGCTTTTGAAAGTTTTGCATGTAATTTGTTAAGTAAACGTACGTATTCCTCGTACGTTTTTGTGGCTATTATTATATCATCCAAATAATAAAAAAGAGAGTCGTTATTAGACTCATCAGAAAGAAGATTATCAATGAATCTTTGTTGCGTAGCTGGTGCGTTAGTAAGACCAAAAGGCATAACCTTAAATTGAAAAGATCCACGACCTGGAACGTGAAAAGCAGTCTTAGGTCTGTCTTCTAAACGTAAAGGCACTTCCCAAAAAGCTTTAGCAATGTCAATTGAACTCAGATATTTAGAATCTTTAAGGTTATCTATAATGTCTGAAATGAATGGTAATTTATAAGCATCTTTTCTAGTTATGTCGTTAAGCTTACGACTGTCGACGCAAAATCTCCAAGTACCATCTTTCTTAGGGGTAATAATTACAGGATTTAGCCATGGGCTTTCACAAGGCTCTATAACATCAAGTTCTAGCATTTTATCAACTTCTGCTCGAAGAGCTTTCTGATTTTCAGGGGATAATCGATAGCAACGTTGACGAATAGGTGGGTGGTCACCTGTATCAATACAGTGTTCAATAAGGTTGGTCTTCCTAAAGGAAGTACGTCGGTAGAAATATTACGAAATTGTTCTACGACTGCATTAGCAAAAATCAATTGTGTCTGTAAGTCTGTCATAAGACTGTAAGTAAGTATCATTATTATTGATGATAAACATGGGAGTATCTGAACTCTTGAGCATACTGACCGTATTAAGTATGTCTGGAGCCAGCTTAAAAGTTTTCCAGAAGTCGATACCTAATATGAAAGGTTGAGTAACAGCGGGTATTACATAGGCAGTAATTATAGCAAACTTATTTTTAAATAAAGTTTGAAGCTTAATAGTACCAATTGAATTGATTGTTTGACCATTAGCAACAGAACCTTTGATAATTTGGTCACGTTGTAGTTCCAAACCTTGTTCAAGTAATAATTTATGTGAGTTATTACCTAAAATTGTAATGGCACTACCACTATCCAGCAAACTGTTAAGGGTTAAATCTCCAACATTTAGTCTAAGGTATGGACGTTCAGTGTCCGATGTATTATCAAAGAGGAGCGTAGAAACGTTGTATGTTTTGAAAAATATTGAAATAGATTTAAGCCAATTGTTCCAATCATTTTGATCAAAGTTATTGTTAGTATTACAATTTTGTGTTTCTAGTTCCTCTCTAATTAGTTTTTGAATTTTTTGTACATACAGGGCAATTGGTAAAAATTACGTCATTTTTACCGCAACGAAAACAAACTTTATGTCTGTAGGGACATTGACATAAAGCATGACTGTCGTTTTGACAGCGAGGGCAAAATATAGGTAGTGCAGGTTTCTTAGAATCTGCAGCAATTGAATGTACAGGGTAAGGTTGAGGATAAGGGTGTGTTTGAACAAGTGGTTGTTGCAAGGTATTGTACGGATAATGTCGTTGAAGAAGTCGAAGGCTTCGCTAAGTCTTGTAATGTAGAAGGAGTATCAGAGTTGGACATTTCAATGCAACTTTCATACCATTTGCACGATTTCAATAATGTTGCGACCGAGTCGATATCGTCTGGTGATAACCTTTGACCGAATTCGGGTCGCAAGTTACGCCTAAGAATATCAATCTTGGCTTTTTCTGAAATAGGCTCACGTAATTTCGCAAATAATGATTCTAATTCGGAAAAATAACAAATCACACGCTCATTTGTTTTTTGTATGCGAGCATCTAGGATTTTACGCAGTTTATAGTCGTAGTCTGTAATTGCAAATTCTTTTTGTAATGTAATTTTTAAAGATTCCCATCCGAGATCACAAACAAACATGTTTGTGAGCTCGAAACCAATCCAAATGAGTTCCTTTAAGAATGTCGTATATGTGGTTGTATAGTTCAGTATGTGAAATATTTCGAGCAACTGCGAATTCCTCTACTTTTTCAACAAAATCTTTTGGACAACTATCCCCCTTGTAAATTAACCGTTTAATTTCGTGACTTGATCTGTTGATCGAAATATTTTGTAGCTTTTTGTCAGTAGGTCAAAATATGGTAATTGAGTTTGTTGTTCTGGAAAATGATCGTGTGTATTTTCTGTAGAAGAGCAGCTAGGATTTTCTGTTTCGAAACGTTTTTGTAAATCGAAGAAACTTTCTGAAACATTTTTAAATGTTTCTAGTTGTACTGTCGTAAGTTCTGTGGTAATATCCATGTTATTTAATCTATTTTTAACATGCAGAATATAGGACGCATTCTTCTCCTTTCGTACCGGGTAAGCTATTAAACGTGCAGAAATAACGGTTAAACATTTTTGAATTTCAGCTATATCCTGTTCAAATGTATACGGGCTTTGAAAATCCTGTGTATTCGAGCTGTCAAGTAAGGTCGATAACCTTGAACGTAAATTTTCTGCAGTATCTGTTGTATGAACTTCAGCATTTCTACATTTTAATTCATAGATCAATTCTGGTTTATTTAGATGCGCAGGGTCCATTTTTATTTAATATGAGACCAGCAAATAAAACTAAGTGTTTACTTTGTAGGTAACGTTACGTTAAGTGCGATAGTAACGCTTTAAAAATATATATAAAAAAATAGCGTTAATGTAACTACGCGTTAACGCGTCACGCATAATAACGCGCCAAAGTTTAGCGTAATTCGGAACTAGGTAGGCCGATAGTAAACTTCGGAACAAAGTACGTATTAATGAAAATGTCTTACTTAAATGAATGACTGGAATGCAAATATAAAATACACTTGCGTATAAAAAAACTGTTCTGGGTTTGCCAAATAATCCAATCCAAATTTAAATCAAGATGGCCTAGTGCCTTTTAGAATTTTGTGGGGCGACTTAAAAATTGAACACTGATTAACAAATTAAAACACACTGATTAAAAAAACACGAAATCAGGAACTTGTAGGCAGGTTGAGCAGGGCTGGGTACGGGACGTTGAGGGCGCCAGTGTCACGAGGCGGTCCCAGGGTTTGGGTTGCTCCCACTAGCCCAGGACCCAAACCTCAGTGACACAGAATTACAGGAACTATTGGAAGCACAGGAACAGGAGATGATCAGACTTTTGTACTTTGACGATGCGGATTAAAATAACCTCTTATGTAGGTATTATCGTTTATATATTTACAAGTGTAATTCAACTGGTTATAAACTTATTTATGTATTTTATATCATATTTCGCTTTTGCTCCAAAAATCAATGTAAAAAATGACAGGATATTTGTATTTAGAATGAATAATGGCCAACTATCAAAATGAAAAGAAATGGATTATGAAAGAATTAAGAGATCAAAAGAGTATTATTATGAAAGAGGTTTTGACCTCGTCACAATTGTATATTTTTTCATTTTTGTCTGTCTGTCTGTATCTTGGCTAGGCATCACGCCGAAACTACTGAATGAATTTGAATGAAACTTGGTATGATTTGAGTTCATACTACGAGGTAGGACATAGGATACTTTTAATCCCGATAAATTAAAGGATTCCCGCAGGATAGGCGTTGAAAGTTATTTAAAAGAACACGTATCACGCTAAAACTACTGGACGGATTTTGTTGCAACTAGGCACAGTCATAGTTTATATAATGGGTAAAAATTGAGGATAACTTTATCCCGAAAATATAAAGAGTTCCTGCGGGATAATGACCCAAATTCTGTGAATTGAAGATGTGTCGTAATTTTTTTTGGAGGCCGTTTTATGTTCTATACTAAAGCCAAAACTGTATTTTTGTAATTTTTGTCTGTCTATCTGTCTGTCTGTACCTTGGCAACGCATCACTCCGAAAATACTCACTGAATTCAAATGAAATTTGGTATGATTTGAGTTCATACTTTGAGGTAGGACACTGGATACTTTTCATCCCGAAAAATTAAAGGGTTTCTGCAATATAGGGGTTGAAAGTAATTAAAAAGAAAATGTATCACGCTGAAACTACTAGATGGAGTTTTTTAATGCAAATTGACACAGTCATATATCTATACGAGGGATGTTTGATCGTTTCGAGAGTCGTTTTAAAAAGTAAAAAAAAAATTTTTTTTTTTAAACAATTTTCATTTATTTCTATTAACATATTCTCCTTTATGGGCCAAACACTTGTTCCAGCGACTTTCCAAATTTTTAATCCCCTCCAAAAAATACGTTTTGTAGAGGTCTTCAAAATAGCCTTTTAAACCTGCGATGCAGTCCTCATTTGTCAAAAAAATGCCCCTCCAAGCCATCTTTTCAGATTTGGGAATAGGTAATAATCGCACGGAACTAGGTCCGGCGAATACGGAGTATGCGGAACCAGCTCGAAGCCCAACTCGTGGATTTTGGCCATTGCAATAGCTGACGTGTGCACTGGGGAATTGTCTTGATTGTCAACAAACGTGGCACCCATCGTGCAGACAGCTTTGTCATACCCAAATCTTCATGCAGGATTGTACGTACTCGCTCAGTGGAGATGCCTGTGTTCTCAGCTATTTGACGCACCTTCACTCGGCGGTCGTCGAGTACAATATTATGGACTTCTTCAACAACACTCTCAGTAGTGACTTCGATTGGGCGACCAGAGCGTGGAGCATCAGATGTGCTTGACCGACCACGTTTAAAATCATTTATCCAGTTATAAACAGTCTGCAACGTCGGTGCGTTAGTGCCATGAACAGAATCAGTTTCAGTTTTTATTGTGGCAGCACTGCAACCCTTCATAAAAAAATGTTTTATAACGGCACGCAATTCAGATTTTTCCATTGTTGTTGAAAATTTAAGAGTGATCACAGTTAAACAATGGTTAAACTGACAAAAACTTGTTTTTTTTTTGCTGAATTATAGACAGTCTTCATTTGAAAGATTGTGGCTGCCAGTGTTAATGCCATTTACCAGAAAAAAGGTTTTATAAATAGTTTTTAAAAGGACTTATCAAACAGCCCTCATACTTATAGTAAAGCAATAGGTACGAAAAAGGCTGTAATAAGAACATCAATAAAAATGCTCTTGGGTGCTTAAAAAGAGCATTGAACACGAATATAAATATTTTTTAATCGTGTCGCTCTGTCTGTTTGTTTGTTCACGCATCACGTAAAAACTACGGGACCGATTGCAATGCGGTTTTCATTGTTAGATAGCGGTTTGATTTAAATCTGGTGTAATTGGTATCTCAATATGGTGAGTTAGAAGTCGAGCAATTGATAAAAGTATTTATGACGGCTAAAGGAATTTTGATGAAATGTTGGTATATTGGTCCTGGAATAGCACATTATATGTATGTTTGTTCGCTCATCACGTAAAAACTACTGTAACGATCGCGATGCGGTTTTCACTGTTGGCTAGCTTATGTTTTGAATTAAAAACGGATACTTAATATCTCAATCCGATGAGTAGAAGCCGAGCAATCGATTAAAATATTTTTGACGGCTGAAGGAATTTTGATCAAATGTTGGTATATTGGTATTTTAGGTCCTGGAAAAGCACAAATAGTACTTTTAACCTACAGAAATGACCACGCGTGAGTTAAGGAACCCCAATACGCACAAATCAGCTTCGTCAACAATACCACACCACGAGATCAGCACTAATTAAGTAGGACATGTGTCACTGGTGGAGAAATGCTGAATTTACATTAAACTAATATATAAGATCCAAATTTTGTAAAATAGATTTAATTATTATTTGCTAAGGCTATGTTGCCACTCTGTTCGTTTAAATAAAGTTATTTTTTTAACTAAACCAGTAGTACGTTACTTAATTGGCGCTGAGGACAGGATCCTTGCAGCAATTCGTTGCGGTTTCAACATTAACTGAAGCAATTGACGTCCGTTTCTACGGTTTGGCAAGGATCAACGAACAAACAAATTTATTAAGGACCCACACTGGACAATAACGGAGGACCAACAAAGGCTAAATAGTAATTCAAAGGACATGAGAAGTATAATGGAATTGTGAGTAAATCTTTTCACCTTCCTCTGAACTCTCTTTTCATATCCACCTTGTATTGATTTTATGTTGTGTGTATTAGTTAGGATTGGAAAACGCCTAATATAGCACAGTGATAAGATCATAGATATAGTTGTTATTACATATAACGTCTTTTAGTTAATAATTTGTAGTTTTTTTTTTCTCTCTCTTTATCTTTAATTACGTATAGTTACAATGGAAGGCATTAACCGGGTACCACAGGAAATAGTTAGCTTAATCCCGATATTTAACGGCGATGCTAGGGTACTACCATTATTTATAAAAAAGAGTAAATATGTGTTAACAAAGTATAAAGGGGACGCAGCGCAAAACGAATATTTGTTCCACGTAATAACAAGTAGACTAGCCGGGGAAGCAGCTAGCTTAATAGGTGAAAGGGATACGATAGAATCATGGGACGATTTAGAAACATTATTGAACCAGCACTTTGGTGACCCGCGCACCGAAGACTGTTTAGCAATGGAACTGGAATCCGCGAAAATGAACAGGGGCGAAAGTTATTTAGAATTTTGTCATAAATTACAGCATATGAGAAGTGTATTATTTTCCAAGATATCAGGGAATATTTCTGATGAAGCCTTACGCCTGGCAAAACAACACATTTACAACAACAGCGCTTTTAAAGTCTTTCTTTATAATCTACCGCAATATTTAGTAAGATTAGTGCGTTTACGTAACGTGTCCACCTTAGAAGACGCTCTAAAGGTAGTGTTAGAAGAACAGAACTTCCAGTTAGTGTATGATTCGAAAAGTAGTTTCGAACGCCGTAATTTTAATAAGTTCCCTAGACCCAACTTCTCAGGTAATTTCGTTAACCAAAGACAACATTATCAAAGTACTACGAATACACCTGTACCTAATAACACGACAAATCATTCATTTACGCCAAACAGTTCGTTTCAATCCAGAAATTCGAGGCAATTTAATAACTATAGCAATCAAAACAATAGTCCGCGGCAGCCAGTAACTAGGTCACAGTTTCCGTCACAACGCAGTCAGCATTACGCGGCTAATGAACCGCACGTGGCACATTCTGCTGCGCCAGCAACTTCAGGTTCGAATACTGATGTCACAATGCGCACGGCCAGCTCACGACGTATTAATTATACCGATCAATTTAATGACGATTTAAATAACGTGGATAATAACGTACAATTTTGTGATAATGATCAGAGGGCGGAAAATTTTTTCATGATGGCCTCCATCCTAGAGAAAAAATAAAAATTAATCTGAGTAAGCGTTTGAATCTGCCTCACATTATTATACCAGAGTTAAATGCAGTTTTCATGATAGATACAGGTAGTGTCAGATCGTTTATCAGTCCGCATATTGCAAATAAGTATTTTAAAAGTTATATACGGCATGAACCATTTGAAGTTGTTAGCACTCACGCATCAAGTGTTCATAACGAAACGGCATCAATTCCTTTACCGATATCTTTTAAGAGTAACCATTTTCATAAATTTTATGTTTATAATGTGGATGATAGGTACGATGGGTTGATAGGTAGTGATTTGCTTAAGCAGTTACAGGCAAAAATTAATATGGAACATCAAGTATTACATTTAAAACATACAAATATTCCAATAATATATTCACCACCCACGAGAGAAGTATACAGTTTACCTCCTCGTAGCGAACTTAGAGTGAAACTTCCAGTTAATTTATTAGATGGAATAGCTATATTAGAATTTAAGGAATTTACGGAAGGGATTAGAATGCCCGCCGCAATAGTTTCATGTATAAATGGTTATGCTTGCACAGTTATTCAAAATTATACGAACGAGCATAGACATTTAGTAGTAACATCACCTTTTAGAGTAGAACCGTACTCTCAGAACCAATCTGTTAATGTCAATTTTACGGAAAGCGATAGAGAATTAGATAGTTTACTCACACAAAATTTATCAAAATTAAGATTTGATCACATGAACCAGGAAGAGCGTAAAGCTATCGAAGAGATTTGTAAGGAGTATAAGGATATATTTTACTGCGAAAATATTCCATTGTCATTTACTAATCAGGTAAAACACGTTATCAGAACAAAAAATGAGGATCCTATAAATATTAAACCGTATAGATTACCTCCCGTACAAGCGAAAGAAATCAGGAATCAAGTAGAAAATATGCTAAAAGATAACATCATCCAAGAATCACATTCTCCATGGAGTGCCCCCATGCATTTAGTTCCAAAAAAAATGGACGCATCAGGACAACAAAAATGGAGAATGGTCGTAGATTATAGACGGTTAAATGACATCACCACCGACGATAAGTACCCGTTACCTAACATAAACGATTTATTTGATATGCAAGGGAAAAGTACCTACTTTACAACCCTTGATTTAGCTAGTGGGTACCATCAAATCGAGGTACAAGAAGCAGACAGAGCTAAAACAGCCTTCTGTACTCCAGCAGGACATTATCAATTTAATAGGATGCCATTTGGATTGAAAACGGCACCTGCCACCTTTCAACGAGCAATGGATAACGTCCTGAGAGGTCTACAAGGCTTGCATTGCCTTATTTAGCTTGATGACGTCATCATCTTCTCAAAAAGCTTGCCTGAACACATAGAAAAACTCAAATCAGTTTTTGACCGGTTTCGACAAACTAATTTAAAAGTGCAATTAGCTAAATCACATTTTCTCAGAAAAGAGATACTTTACTTAGGTCACACAATTACCAGCGAGGGTTTGAAACCAAACGATGATAAAATAGATGGAGTTTTAAGATACCCCATTTCAGAAACGGCAACACAAATCAAAAGCTTTTTAGGTCTCATAGGCTACTATAGGAAGTTCATTAAGGACTTTGCCAAAATTACTAAACCCTTAACAATGTGTTTAAAAAAGGGCCGAAAAATTGTTATTAATGAAGAATTTAAGCAGAGCTTCGAAACATGTAAAAAACTCTTAACAAATGCACCCTTGTTGCTATTTCCCGATTTGAGTAAAAGTTTTATATTAACTACTGATGCATCTAACTTTGCTGTCGGGGCCGTGCTCTCACAGGGTAGTATAGGTTCAGATAATCCAGTTGCATACGCTAGTAGAACTTTAAGCGATACCGAAGCTAAATACAGCACAATTGAAAAAGAACTGCTGGCAGTTATATGGGCTGTAAAACATTTTAGGCCATATCTCTACGGTAATAAATTCATTATTTATACAGACTACAGACCATTAGCTTGGTTGTATTCATTAAAAGAACCGAACAGTAAATTAACACGATGGAGACTAAGATTGGAAGAATACGATTTTGAGATCCGTTATAAGAAAGGACAACAAAATACTAACGCCGAAGCCCTGTCTAGAATAAAAATTAACGCAATAGACGACGATATGGATTCAATATTTGTGAATGTAGATGACAGCGACAAGCATATTCAGGAAATAATAGAAGAGTTAGAAAATGGAAACAGAGTTACTGAACCCCTAATAGAAACGATAGAACTTTCGGATTCTGACGATGGAGCGACAGCTAACTCAGTCTCAAATAGGGAACACGATGGTATTTCTATTTTAAAGGAAGCAATCGATACAAAACCCAAACAGATACTGGTTCATTCATGGTTCAAGGATCAGTTAACTGTTAAAGATATATCTAATAAAAAACAAAAGATTTTAGAAGTTCATATACCAACAAATAACGAAAAGTTAGTCAAACAATTTTTAAAGGAATATATTGACCCGAAATATAAATACTTTATTTATTTTGAGGACCCAATATTTAGAAAAATGTTCTCGAAAGTCATTATAACATTATTTAAAAAGGGTTCTGTAAACTTAATGGAATGCACAGAAAGAATAGTTAATTTAAGTGAGTTAGAAGAAGATCAAAGAGATTCGATTATGAAATATCACGATGGCAAAACATGTCATAGGGGTATTAGGGAAACCTTGGCCAAACTTAAAAGACATTATTGGTGGCCCAACATGAAAGAGACAGTTACCGCAGTGTTAAACGCTTGCGAACCATGCAAAAAAATGAAATATGATAGGAAACCAATAAAACCACATATTCAATTAACACAAAATCAAGACGCTCCATTTCAGGAAGCTTATATGGACTTGTTATTTATTGAAGGGAAGTATTACTTAACTGTTGTAGATACCTTTAGTAAGTTAGGACAAGCTATTGAGATACCTAATAGAAGTACACCAGAGATAGTTAGAGCATTGATTAAATATTTTAGTATGTATGGTTTACCTAGGAGAATTAATTGCGATTCAGGTACGGAATTCAACAACGCATTAATCAAGGAAATGTTAAGCTTATATAAAATTGACTTACACATAGGGACCCCTAATAATCCTAGTTCAATGGCGATAGTTGAAAGGTTTCATTCCACCATTATCGAGATATATCGCTTAGCCAAGTATGATAAAAATAATTTGGACGCAGCTTCCGTTATGATATACTCCATTATGGCATATAATAATACAATACATTCTGCAACTGAATTCACCCCGTTTGAAATAGTTTTTGGTCAAACCGATTCGGGTAGCGTCTTTGATTTAGATAGAGAGAAAAATTTGATGCAAAAGCTGTTAATAGATCATAGGAAACGTTTAAAAGTCCTCTACGAATATATAACAGAAAAGCTAGAATCAGATAAGATTAAGGTTAGAGAGAAGAGAGGTGGGGAAGAACCACCAATGATTAAAACGGGCGATGAAATTTTTATGAAAACAACTAGAACTAGGAAAGCTAAGGAAAAGCCTAGGTTCGAAAAAGCTAAGGTAATTGGTGAAGTCCAACGCAACATAGTGCCCGTAGAACTAAACAAAAGGGCAACTAAAGTAGCAATAAAAAACGTAAAACGTCCTTCACAGATCATGCCTAGTATTCCTGGTACTAGTGAACCAAGCGACCATGCTGGACCTTCAAAACCTCGGTCGGAACCCGGAGATAGCCTCACTGAAGATGGGAGTAGCAGCGAAGAAGAATAGCTATTGGACTATATTTAAAACGTTAGATTTAGGATCAATAGAATTACAGATAAATAATAACATAGTAGACTTTAATAAATTAAGAAAAATAATTAAGGATAATAAACTAAATAAAGAATTATTAGGTATAGAAAATCAAATAGAATACTTAATTAAAATAACTTCTGAAAGGTTATTTCAAATTCTACCCATAAATTCTCGTAGTAAGAGAGCAATTTTTAGTCCCCTAGGATCATTAGTGAAAGCTATATCAGGTAATTTAGATGAACAAGATGCAATTAGGTATAATAATCAGATTATGATGCTACAAAATAAAGAATACCTTGCCGAACGTAAGATTTCATCAATGCAAAAAGCTTTTGATAAACTAGTAAATACCTCTGAAATAATAAATTCAAATATGAAAGACTTAGGTTTAAAGACTAGCGAAATGGAAGCGGTAATACAAAATGAATCCAAATTTAACCAAATAATACACTTCATGAATTCCTTATATCAAATCCTAAGTAACTTTCGAACTTGTTACGAAAATATTCAAGAGATAGAGACAGCAATAGCATTTAGTAAGCTACATATACTACACCAATCGATTCTAAATAGCACTGAGTTATTTAATGCCTTATTAGTCATAAGTAAACATGCAAGAACAATATACCTAGTAAGCAAAGAAAATTTATTGAAACTAGAACGTAATATAATATTAAAATCATATATAGATATTACTAAATTAGTTTTTGTGTTAGAAATTCCTCTAATAGACACCGAGACATATAATTATTACAAGGTTATTCCCATTCCTATTTCCAATTCCTTTAATACCCATGTAATTATTCCCAAATACCCTTATTTACTGGTGAATAGATTGAAATACATGCCCATAGCGAGACCCTGCGAAGAAATAGAAAACAACAGATTCCTGTGCGAGGAGAACAACTTGATCCAATACCCCATGGAAACCTGTATTGAGCAGATAATGCTTTTGAAAAATAATTATAGTCAATGCCTGCAAAACCATATAAAAATAGAGAAAACGAAAATACAGAAGGTGAACGACAACAATTGGTTAATCTATTCCGAAGAAAACCTAGTACTAACGGAAAATTGCAACAACGAAGTTCACAAACATAACATTCAAGGAACGTACATTTTAACACCGAGTCTACAGTGTGAAATACAAATAGAAGATATAATTATAAATGCCAGTACAAACACGACGGACTCCGGTCTTCAACTTCCTGTTATTCAGATACCAGAGCTACAGTTCCACATCGAAACCAGGACCAAGAAAATGGACTTACGAAACGTGGACTTTACTGATATAAAAGAAGTACTACAAAGTGCAAAACTAAGTTATAGTGATAGTGAAAATTTAGAACAAAACATAGTAACTTTTAAAATTAGCGTATGGACTGTGTGCCTTTATATTTTTGTGTCAATTGTAGGAACTGTTATAATAATGCACAAATTTCAGCATAAGTTAATTTGTCGAAATTCTCCGAAGTCGTCTCTGTCACCTTCGGATAATTTCTCTCTTGGGGAGGGAGGAGTTAAGGAACCCCAATACGCACAAATCAGCTTCGTCAACAATACCACACCACGAGATCAGCACTAATTAAGTAGGACATGTGGCACTGGTGGGGAAATGCTGAATTTACATTAAACTAGTATATAAGATCCAAATTTTGTAAAATAGATTTAATTATTATTTGCTAAGGCTATGTTGCCACTCTGTTCGTTTAAATAAAGTTATTTTTTTAACTAAACCAGTAGTACGTTACTTAATTCGTGCGAAGCCGCGGGCATCAGATAGTTATAAGTATAAATAGATAGATATAATGTACCTACCTGCATGATACCAAAATTATACAATACTATAAAAATGCGTTTTTTTTAGACTTTTAAGACTACAGAATTAATATTTTTTAGATGATTTCAAGTGCTCACTGCCTGATGTCACCAGCATTGATAATAATTTGGACATCACGCGGTTCCGCTCCGACTTTACCAAGATATCCGAAGTAAGTGTTGCAGTGATACATATTTTATGTTTGATTGCGTTAATATTTACTCGCCAATTGTCCATCAAATTACTAAGTAGCCGAGACAGCAGGCAATGGCCTTGATGTGACACTGCTTTCCATTAACCGTCACCTGATCTTAGCCTGTTGAATAAAATATATTTGAAAATGTTTTCATTTGTCAACGTTGTAGGTAAAGTTCCCCGGACTCATTGGGCCCTTAGACGAGCGGCTCATCTGCAAAATAAAGTGCATCGACGGCAACTGGGTCGGACCATTGTGTTCCAGCACTCCAGGTTGGTACACCACTGATTCAGTTTGAAACGAGTACCACAGTTACTCTCATTCAATGTGCAGGTAGAGTAAAGAGAGCTCTATACCTGTGACGCTATGCAATTATGTTCTAATTTAAAAACTATGTTTTAAATCAAAACCGGTACATTTATAGAATCAAACCAATGGTCAACATTATCTTTCAAGGTTGAAACCTTTAGCTGGCTGTTGGAGATGTACCTAAAGCATACAATTTTAGTAATTTGTGTCAACCCTTTCTAATGCATTATGTATGCATAGGCAATGTGACCTTGTTGCATCTGTTCCATCACATTTGTCCACCTCTAATAAGTACTTATTGTTGTTTATTGTTCTATGTAATATTTGCAGACGGCAGGTTCCAGCCCATCCTCCGTGAGTGCCAGTACCGTCATGATCATCCGCTGCTGGCTATAACTTTCAAAAACTCCTCCATTGAGGTAATCATAATAAATTGAAAATTTAAGTCAGGAGATATAAAGATCATTCATAAAAATGTACCGACATTGGAATGATTAACTAGCTTTCTGAGTAACAAGAGGTTGGCTCAAGCCTGGGTGCCAACTTTGGAAGCCAACAATACAGTGGTCTGTGGTTCAACTGTTGCTTGAACTTAAATGGTTTCATTATACAATAGCACTTGAACAAATTCTATCTATAAGTAGGTACTTATAATAAAGCAGGAAGTACCAAAAAGTCAGAACAATGAAAATACTAAAAAAATATTCGTCTAGGGTTCTTAAAATAAGCCATTAAACGAGGATATAACTTTTTTTTTAATCGCGTCTCTTTCTGTCCGTCTGTTTGATCGCGCATCACGTAAAAACTACTGTACCGATTGCGATGCGGTTTCCACTGTGGGATAGCTTAGGTTTTGAGTTAAAAACTCCTATACTCGGTATCTCTATCGATAAGCAGAAGCTGAGTAGTCTATAAAAAACTATTTGAAGGTGAAACTAAATTTAGTATTTTGTACTTTATAGGTACAATGGTAGCGATTTAGACATCCCCTATACTAAACTTAATTTCTTCATATGTAATTTAAACTTTGTTAGCTTCGCAACAAGGTATTTTTTCCCCCCTGGCATCTAATCCTCACTCACTAAACTATCACTAAAGCCTGTCAGCGTAAAATCAACTTTGTTTCCACGCGGCGAGAGTCCCTATTTGTCCAAACGCTGTCTCAGAACGTGTCCGAATTTATCCAAACGCTCTTAGACAGCGTGCTAAAAACCTGTTTTTATTACGATATTTTAAGCGGTGCAGCTTAAATTGACGTAAGTTTAGAATAGATGCCAGGGGCAAAAATACCTTGTTACAAAGTCGACAAAGTTTAAATTACATTTGAAGAAATTTAGTCTAGTTTAGTTTAAAGAGTTAAATGACCAAATTGCTGCCACTATTACATTACTATTTCAACACCTAAAATACCAATACACCATCAGCCGTCAAAAAGTTGTTATCGATTGCTCGGCTTCTACTCATCGGATTGACATAATAATTACATCAGTTTCAAACCCTAAGTTATCCAACTGTGATCCGCATCGCAATCGGTCCAGTAGTTTTTACGTGATGCGTGAACAGACTTACAGATAAACAGACGGACACGAATTTTAAATTGTTTTATTCTTTTTCAGTAGCTTATTTTTAGTACCCTAGACTTGTTTTTTAAATATCTTCCTTTTA
The DNA here is from genome assembly GCA_946251855.1 of Alsophila aescularia. Classification (NCBI taxonomy): domain Eukaryota; kingdom Metazoa; phylum Arthropoda; class Insecta; order Lepidoptera; family Geometridae; genus Alsophila; species Alsophila aescularia. Next base: position 105,749,934 of record OX276373.1, read on the forward strand.
CAGATTTTTTGGTAATTACTGCTTTATTATAAGTATAGATGCCCTTCACTTTTGGGCAGAATAATACAAATATGTGTTTTATTACATTTTTTAATCATGCCTATAAAGCAGTACCGTGACATACCTACTGACTGACTGACAGACAACGCCCAGCCTAAACCGGTGGACCTAGGTATTTGAAATTTGGAGGAATATTCCTTGAGTATCCTAGAGGTGAACCGTAAAAAAAACATTAATACCAACTCCAAATAAAATACCCCTATCCTCGTAGTATGAATTCAAATCATGCCAAGTATCATTTGAATTCATTCAGTAGTTTCGGCGTGATGCGCGTCCAAGATACAGATAGACAGACAAAGAGACAGAAAGACGAAAAATAAAACAGTTTTAGCTTAAGTATTGAATATATAACAGCCTCAAAAATATCTTCAATGTACAGAAATGTACCTATCCTGCAGGAACCCTTTAGTTTTTCGGAATGAAAACTATTTTAAATTTTCACCCACCATATAAACTATGACTTCCAAGGTGCATCCAAATCCGTCCAGTAGTTTCAGCGTGATAAGTATTCGTTGAAATAACTTTCAACCCCTATCGTGCAGGAACCCTTTAATTTTTCGGGATGAAAAGTATCATATGCCCTACCTCGTAGTATGAACTCAAATCATGCCAAGTTTCATTTAAATTCATTCAGTAGTTTCGGCGTGATGCCTAGCCAAGATACAGACAGCCAGACAAAAATGAAAAAATATACAATTGTGACGAGGTCAAAACCTCTTTCATAATAATACTCTTTTGATCTCTTAATTCTTTCATAATCCATTTCTTTTCATTTTGATAGTTGGCCATTGTTATCTCAGTTCAAAGTTGAACTTGTTCAAAATCGGATGTGTTTACGACAATTTAAAGTCTTGCGTTTACTAATTTCTTACTCGGACGTTTTAGTGGAAGTTTTTGTGATGGATTCTGTTCCAGGAGGTATTTACCCATTTTTTATTGACTGTTTTAGATACTCAATTACTTTTTATAAAACATTAATAATACTAAAACGACGAGAAAATATTTTTATTTTGGTTAGAAAATGTCATGGAATGAAAAAGTTTCCTGTTAGATCCGGCTTTAATGTTAACATTGTTACAAAGAGTAATCATTACACTTGATAAATCCATTAAAAAAATGTTTGTTAATTTTTGTTAAATGAAAATGAAATGATTGACCAGTATGAAATTACAGGAGAAGAGACTTAGTAGAAGAAAAAAAGGGGATATATATTTTTTAACACTAGCTTGTATATTTTTAGACCCATATGAAAAACAAACATATTTTTTACCCGTTTTAGCAGAGGTACAAGAATATTTGGCAGTTACCTCCGTCCCCACTATCCCTCTATCCCTAAACCTGGACCAGGAACAATCCTTCACCCAATCTGACAAATTTGAAACAAAAAGGTTTTGGCCAACTTTTTTGGATATTTTTAATCACGGCGCGCGAGGCGAAGTTTGTACGTCTGCATAAAGTTGAACAATACTTGCCTACCAATATTATGAAAGCGAAAGTTAGATATGAAGTTTAGATATGATGGGCACAAGAACGTAGAACTGACGTAAGCAGGAGGACTGTTCCAGCAGCATTACGAACCCGTTGATGATGATGAACGGGTTTGGTTCTCAGAGGGAGGCGCAGTTCCCACACGGCGCGCTGGTCGAGGCGCGCTGTCGACACTTCGGCCTGTACAAGTTGAAGGGCGAGCGGCGCCTGCGCTGTGAGAACGGCGCCTGGGCGCCGCCCTTCCCTGAGTGCGTGCCAACCACGGTCGTCACCAACTTCACAGGTAAAATCTAAATCAAGCAACATACTAATGGACGCTTGATCTGATTCGTGATACCTAGCTACTATTACGCACAAGCTAAGATGTGTTTGCACGCAGTATTGTGAATGTGTTAGCGAGCGCTAGGGTCGCTTATGAGCGGCTATATTGGCCAAATGTCTGGCGTTGTGGGGTCAATCAAGTGACCTGCGATGCTATTGGTCAATTTCTCTTGACAGCAGCACGGACCAGACTGCAGATTCGGCGCCCTCGAGAGAACTAAGGACCATAGTCATCGACGAAGACGGCTTTGTTCATACAAAACTGTTCCGCGACGACTAACAGACAATCATCACAGAGCCTAAACCATATGACTATGACTTCGATATGTAAAACTTATTTGTGTAGAAGTGCACTTACTTATTGTTTATCCAAATTCAACCCGGGCTGGCTACGAAGTAATATGCGAACAAATTTCAATGTGACTGTACGCCGCTCGCTCTACTTATAATAAAGCAGCATGTACCAAAAAATATGAACAAAGAAAGTCATTTAAAAATGTGGTCTAGGGTACTTAATACTTAGCGTGAATAGATCATTTTTTTAAATCGCGTCTGTATGTTTGTCCGCGCATCAAGTAAAAACTACTGAGCAGATTGCGATGCAATTTTCACTATACGATAGCTTAAGGTTCGACTTAAATCTGGAGTACTGGAATTAAACTTAATCCGATGGTTAGATGAGAGCAATCGATAAAAAAACTATTTGACGTCTTAAAGAATTTTGAAGAAATGTAACATATTGTACTTTATAATAACACGTGTGGGCTACTTTTAAATGAAATGACCACGCGGGCAAGGCCGCGGGCACAGCGCGTTGCAAGTCGCTGCGCAAAGTGCTATTTTTCAGGCGCAATCCCAATGTTAAAGGTGAAGACAGTATTGTATAACTGCCTCGCTCACTCGCTTACGTTTTTCGCATTTTCTATCTCGCTCTTACTTTATGCTGTTTTATCCTCACAGCAGTACCTGCGGAATCATTAACAGAGCATAACTTCACAACCACAAAGATCCGCTGCGACTACTGTACTCAATGCCTCAGCTCTGTCGTATTTTTTTTCCAACACTTTTTATAGGATTAAAAAAGTATGTTTGACATTAAAAAAGTATGTCGTGTTGTCGCAGGTGATGCGCCGCCGACTATCCAGTACACAGTGGCGAGCGGATCGGGCGTGGTAGGTCCCACGGGCGAGCTGCTACTGTACCCCGAGTCGACGCTGCGGCTCGACTGCATTACCCCGCGTGCGCTCGGTGACCCTGACTGGACCTGGCACGCGCCAGGACACCACATCGCTGGTACTGTCCTTTACCACTGTACAGTCTACTGTCCAGTAAACAGTGGCGAGCAGATCGGCCGAGGTGGGTCTCACGGGCGAGCTGCTACTGTACCCTGAGTCGACGCTGCGGCTCGATTGCATCACCCCGCGTGCGCTCGGTGACCCTGACTGGACCTGGCACGCGGCAGCACACCACATCGGTGGTACTGTCCGTTACCACTGTACCGTCTACTGTTCAGTAAACAGTGGCGAGCAGATCGGGCGAGCTGCTACTGTACCTCGAGTCAACGCTGCAGCTCGACTGCATCACCCCGCGCGCGCTCGTTGACCCTGACTGGACCTGGCACGTGCCAGGACACCACATCGCTGGTACTGTCCTTTACCACTGTACCGCTGTACCCACTGTACTGGCCAGAACACAGCGACGGTAGAGCGTGCATCGTAATTACAGGTGAAGACTGTGTGCATGAAAAAAAAAGTAAACGCTAGTATTAGTTGCGAATCGGATAATTATTTAAAAAATAAAAATCACGAACAAACATATCACAGTGTAGAAGGAATTTACGGAAGCACGATGGTTGTGGCGCTTACCATTTGGTGAGTGTCATGCTTTAAATTATTATGAATGTCTCAATGCTATGAAAAATATAATTATTATAATGATATAATATATGTTTAGTATATATATATATATATATATATATATATATATATATATATATATATACATATATATGTCGAGTCGCTTGTTCTCCAGTAAGTACTATGCCTAAATCTTCAATTTTATACTGTGCTGGACTTCGATCAAATAAACTATAGATACACAGTCTCTATGAAAATCAAACCTCAAAAGTATCCGCGCGCCAATCCTTACTTGTACTTAATTATTCTGTACTTGTACAGATATATACCTCTCCAGCTAATAAAAAATAGTCCACAAGCGGAGAGAGAAAGAGAGAGTTCTATAGCTAATATAAAAATAGTCCACAAGCGGAGAGAGAGAGAGAAAGAGTTCTATTGCGACTGAGAGCAAAACAAGGCAGACGCCTTGTTTTGACGGTGCCGTTTTTCGAGCGGCGATCGGGGATCTACCCTATATGTCATCGCAGGTGCTGGATGATATAACTTTTCCAAGAAAATTGTATTGCACCAAACATAATTATAGGTGAATTCTCAGGTTTATCAACACCTTTATGTGTAACGTGAGTTAAATGTAATTACAGCGTGGTCAACGGAGGACGGCGATAAGAATACGGTGTACCGTCTCACTCTCAACAAGCTGCCGGCGCGTCACAGCGACCAGCTGACGTGCACGGCGCCCGGCGGGCACACGCACACCGTCCTCGTCAGAGTTGTTAGTGAGTTTTTACACACCCTCAGACACACAACCATACACACGCACACTCCAGCCCCTCCACACTTATACTCAAACAAGCTACCGGCGCGGCACAATAACCAGCTGACGTGCTCGGGCGCCCGCCGGGCACAAGTACACTAGTCATCGTCACTAATCTCACAACCTGCCGGTGCGAAACAACGGCTATGGATGACCATTCGTCACATTACCTATTCTATCCCATATAGGTGACATTCACAATACGTCACTTTGCGCATCTAGTCAGTTTCCTTTCCTCGTTTCAGGCTGAATTTCGATTCTATCCCAACTCGACGCATTTTTTCATTATATTTTTTTTACAGTAAAAGACTAAAGTGTGTCGCAGGTGGCACCGTTGAAAAAATGCCATTGACATATCAGAATGCCTAAACAGGTTACGAAATTTTAACTATTAAAAGCTTAACCAAAGAAAGCGAAAGTAAATTTTTTTTTTAATTAAATTGCTTTTATGTTAGGAGATGTTCCATATATTTTTTTCAAAGTTCTCTTGATATTATTTTGTTTCATTGTCGCCATCTTAGTGTGACAAACGGTTAACAGATCATTATTTTCTAGTAATAACAAGTTTTTACTAATGAATATAAAAAAAACTGTAAAAAATGTAAATATTAAAATGTTGTGGTACTGACAATTTTATTTTGTTATTCATTGTACACATGCATCGGACGAGTTGCGAAAGAGTCGAAAACGAGCATGCAACATGAAACGAGTAAAGGAAACTGAATAGATGCACGTACTGACTGAAGTGACGTATTATGAATCTGACCTATCAGGGATAGCGACGAAACAGCTCCTGTGACGAATGGTCATCCATACCGCACAATGACCAGCTGATTATCACATGCTTATTTTTCACTAAACATTATATTTTTGTGTGTCTTCCCAAAAATGGTGAATCAAGGAGATCCTCTCATTGTTAGGGAATATAGTATAACCATAGATAAATTATAGAAGGTCCTTCTATGATCTTTGGTATAACTAACAGGGTTACGTAAGATGTGGGTGGTTCACATAGAGTAGCTGCTCTCCGGTCTTCGGGAGGCTGCTTGCAGAAACTGGATGAGAACAGCCGAAGACAGCGCTCTGTGGCATTCATTGGGAGACCTATGTCCAGCAGTGGACGAATACAGGCTGAGGATGATGATGAGTTTAGTGGTGAGATGGTCATTATGTGTTTGTGTGTGTTGCAGACGTGACGTGTCCGCCTCTAGAGGGCGGGTCGCCGCGCGTGCTAGTGCACAGTCAGGGCGCGCGGCTCGGCCACACGCAGCACTTCTCGTGCCAGCCCGGCTACCACCTGGAGGGCGACAGCGTGCTCACCTGCATGCCCGACGGTAACCGTACTTGTGTGATATGCGGTAACCTCAACTATGCCCAGCGCTACCTGCAAAGTTATGGTTGCAGTTGCCACACTGTTTTTCTATAAGATAACTGTAATATGTTATGTTATAACTATGTATGTGTGTGTGTGTATAGTATTGTGGGATATTTTTGATAAACAGCAAATAGTTACTTAAATTAGATTTAAATTTACCTATACCTTTGTTCCTCCTCATACCTTTGTATATGTGTTACGTAAGAGTGTGTGTGTAACGACAGGCCGGTGGTCGGGCGCGACGCCCGTGTGCGCGGCGACGCGCTGCCCCGCGCTCGAGGCGCTCGACCCGCGCCTCAGCGTGGTGGAGTACAACGCCTCGTGGGGCGGGCGAGCCGTGTTCCGCTGCGCGTGGGGCTACCGGCTGGCGGGGGCCCCCGGCCTCGAGTGCGAGCGCGATGGGGCTTGGTCCGGCGCTGCGCCGCGCTGCACGCGTCAGTACATGCACTCTATTACGCACACATTCATACACCCCCTTCGCCATTGCTCATACCCACATAGCCCCCAAACTCACATACACTCATACCCACATTCCCTCACACTCACTCACTCACACTAACTCACCATTTCGTCTGCAAACAGGCAACACTATTTTTATTGATACATGATAAAAATATTATTACAAGCATGTAAACGAGACCAACAATAATAATAATGAAAAGCTTGTTGACACCGTCCCACTGTAGAACAAAATACTTTGCATCTATTCTCGCATGCACAGGAAACAAGACATATGTTCAAAAACTAAAACTCGACCACGGTCGGTTAAAAATTTGCCTGTTACACTCTTGCAGTGAAGACGATTAGATTGATACCTCGCTTGACAAAATCGGACCAAGTTTTTAGTTTGAAAACATAAAAGCCTTCTTTTGCTTCGCCGTTGTCAGGTAAAAATAACTCTCTCTACGCCCAGGACACTCCTGAAGACGAATTGATTGATACCTCGCCTGTCAAAACCGAACCAATAGGGGTGAAGCTATGGTGGAACATCCACATACTACAGTAACCGGCGATAAATAATGCACATCGGTCTTTGGAAAGAGACTCGGCTAATTTCGGCTTCGTAGAGCGTTGGCACAGCCTACCTGACGTTTGTCAGTTATATTATTTGCTTGTCAGTCGTTATACAGGTGCAATAGAGTACAGTCGCATTTTCTGAAAATATATTATATAGAGTTGTTTAAACCCCTCAAATATTTTTCATTTACAAAGTAGTGCATAATTGTTTTTTCATCTCATATTTTCGAAAAACACTGATTCGTTCCTCCTGAAAGAGGGAGCAAAGTAGGTCTTTTCTATTCAAGACTTTAAAGAGGGCAGAAATGAGTTTTGAATTTGTAACGTGAATTTTTCGAGCGTTTGTGGCTCGTCGGCTCTTTCCGCCTCAACTCAGCCATATTCAAGTTATAAGCCATCACATATTTTTTTATGTGCAAAATGTAAACACTCCAGTTGGGAATTGAGGTCCGCTTGAAGATCGAGAGTCGAACGATATTCCGTCGAGCCTTGCAGACTTATGGTATTAGGCTGAAAATGTAGTATAATCAGTTGAAGGGTTGCTGATTCAAAGTTGACCAATGAGCTAATTTGTTTCATTTATCGGGTCTCGTGGCGCGCTGTCTATATTTAACGAAAGAATCATGTATGTATGTATAAAATTAAAAGCGCGCAAATAACGATATCATCGTCACGGAAACAAGGAATATTGACAGTGCAAAAACTAAATAATTTCAATAACATGCAAGTGTCCTTCTTACACCCGAACATACTACGCATTATATGTGATACAGAATCTATGACCAACTAAATCCCTGGAAAATATTTGAAAGCTTATAGAGGTAACAATTTTATCGAGTGGGAAAATGCAAAAGAAGCGAAGTCTTTTTCGGAAACCTGTACCTATTTTCATGAATTAACCAAATATTAGCAACCTTCACACGTTGGCGTCCAGTACCAATTATGACTTTCTAATCGAGATCTACACAAAATTTAGAAACACAATATCTGAATAGACTGTCTGAAGGACGTATAAGTCAAAGAAAGAAGTACAAAGTCAATATAAATGTCTAAGTTAAAGTGTTAGTAATTCTAATTACCTAGTTGATTTTAAGTTGTTTATTTTTAGTCTATTTAATATCCTTTTAAATAACTAATATGAGTTGTAAATGATCTAAAAGCGCCTTTTATTTATTTTTCTAATATAGGGGGATGAAAAGTAGAGTGTATCACTCGGACGCAAAAATATTTTTCCTCGGGCGAAGTATATTGAATCCCTCGCTACGTTCAGGATTCTACACTAAAATCCTTCACTCCGCTCTGGATTCAAAATAGCGCCATCGCCGTCGAAATATTATTTTGCTGCCTAGTAATACAAACTACAATACTATTATTTTTCTAGTAGTTACAACAGCACTCTATAGATATTTAAAGTTTACATGTTAACTCTCAGAGAAATTATAACGGGAGTTCCCAAACGCAAATTCTAGTACTAACATTTTTCTGCCAGTTTTCGTGGGAGGCGAGGTAAACATGTACAGCACACATTTACTTACTCACGCACTCTCTTGCGGAAAGTTGAGGCGTCTTTATAAATGCACACGCACATATAAGCTGCACACAAACACAAGAACAAGCACACAATTAACAAATTACTGTTGTCACAGTATTGTTTAGTTACACACTAGCGCAAAATCTAGAGATGGGGTGTAAAAGAATGATAAAAGGAATGATACATAATAATCGAAATTTGGATTGTTCAATGTTATTATTTTATCTACTAGCTGTGCCCGTGACTTCTCCCGTGTGATTATTACTCTGGCTTGAAAGTAATTAATATGTTATTCCAGGAACAAACGGTACCTTTAATGTACATTACACTATATTTCTTCAAAGTGCGTTCAAACGTTAAGTCGTTTTTTATTGATTGCTTGGCTTCTACTCATCAGACCGTGATATACCAAGTTCAGCCGTTCTTAAGGTGGATGGTTCATGACATGAGTTTCACTAGATGGCGCTAATTACACTATTAGCTTCATTTATTTCTTTGAGCCTTAAATTGCAGTCAGGTTAGATTTAAAACTTTATTCGCGGTTAAAACACTGTACGATGTCTTATCTATAGTGTTCATTGCCAAATTAATATTTTAACAGTATTCGTTCCCTAAAAATTTGGAATAAATTTTAAACAAAATTAGAGACATTTTGATATTTAAATAATTATATATTAGAACTATTGATTTTTTTAATGAACCAATTTATTGTATATATGACGAACACATTTTCGTGGATCTGTTTTTTTCATAAGAAATGAGATTCGAGTGTCTGTATACTTTTGCATAACCAATCTTCCTAATTTCATGTTGTTATTGACGAAATCATTATCATAGACATCCCATTCAATATTTGGAAATATGTTGTCCAAATTTCTTCGTATGAACATTTCGCACCGTCTACACAAATCTATGACATCTTTTGATGCATAATCAAGTCGTCGTCTGCTTTTTTGGTTGGTGTGAATTTGTAGATTATGAGGTCCTAGTAAACCTTTAATGCAAGTGTTGCATTTCACCTTCTTACATAATGAAAACACGACAAATCCAGCTATGTATTCCAGAACTTTTTCTCTAAATGGTGAAAGATACATCTGATTTTCTATGTCTTGTAGGACATAGAAACTTTGTTCTTGTAGGAATCCAACCATCGCGTCTGTGGCAAAAAGTGATCCATATTTTTTTTTAAGATAGGGTCTTTTGGAAATCTGTAGAACAGGTAATAGTTTCATATTCAAATGTTATTATATAAAAGCTAATACCTATCCTTATAATTAAGTTTACGCAATGTAAAACTAGTGGCTCTGAGAGCTGTAGACCACGCGAGCACAATCTTTTTGCAAGCAATCTAGCGATGCACAGTAGCGCCATCTAGTTACATTATTGTAAAACTATCATTAATAACCAAGGTGCTCCATCAATCCCTACCTAGTAAGTAAAGGGCTGATTCCACTTGTAGAAACCTACAAGTGATAAATTTTCTGGATTTTGAGGAGCTATTCTGCTCATCACGCCGAATATCCTCATCAGATCTTCAGCAAATTTTTATGAGACCATTCATTCATTACTCATATTCACGTAAAAAAAACATTGAAATCGGATTTTAATAAGGCGGAGATATTCAGTAGCCCTCTTTTTGCAAAAATTCCCCCCACCCCCCAATCTAAATAATAAATCGTTCCAGCTGCGTGAGTGATGATGACGATGAAAGTATTCTATGTGTTATTCCAGGGTATAAGCTACCTCCATTCCAAATTCATCAAAATCCATTTTGCGGTATAAGCGTGAAAGCGTAACAAACAAACAAACAACCTCACTTTCACATTTTTAATAGTAGGGAATAATTTGCTTGAGCTACTTGTTCAATTCAACACTGAAATTAAAGTACTGTAATCAATAGTCTATTAAAATAGAATTATTATTATTCGTTAGTATAATTAATCAATTAAATAAAAAGAATTAATATCATGCGTTCATTCGTTCCTTGTTGTCACATCACTAGCCCCCGTACTAAGAAATTACGTATCATTATTCTATCATAAGCTTGTTGTAACAAAATACATTTTACGGTGAAATTAATTCCTTATTTGTGTAGTAAATTACTTACGTGTGATAAGAAACTCTGTGTTTACTTAAATTACTTAAGTGTGATAAGAAACTCCGTGTTTACTTAAATTACTTACGTGTGATAAGAAACTCCGTGTTTACTTAAATTACTTACGTGTGATAAGAAACTCCGTGTTTACTTAAATTACTTACGTGTGATAAGAAACTCCGTGTTTACTTAAATTACTTACGTGTGATAAGAAACTCCGTGTTTACTTAAATTACTTACGTGTGATAAGAAACTCCGTGTTTACTTAAATTAGATGTTTCCGATCGTCTTTTACAAGAAAACACAGTACAAAAAACCATTTTTAGTGAGCTCTGTATAGCGACAGATGTGAAGAATGATGAATGTGTGATGTGAAGGCGAACGATCGTGAAAACTAGTTTTTATAAACGGACACGATCAAAACGGTCATGTACCTCGGCAGAGGGAACGCGTACGCTTGGCCTCTCCGGTTATAGTTTCTTTGAGCGTAAACTAATAGAGTCCATAAAGTGCAGTATTTATTTGATATGAAATTACACTTTAAATACGGTGATTAATGGACGGTCGTCAGTGTTCGGAAATCGTCGTAAACAGCTAATCGTGCCTTTCCAAAGGCTGATGTGCATTATTTATCGCCGGTTACTGTACCCCTCTGTAACCACATACTTACATAGACTGTTAAACTTATTACTCTTCCCTTGTTTCGCCGTACTCGGGTAAAAATATACTCTTATTGCGATGTCGATTTTGATATATTATTTAAATGTGGACGATGATGTGTGATTTAAATGTGAAATGTGGACATCCAAAGTTGTATCGCATGATCGTGTAAACATAATGATAATGTAAGTGTTGGTTGCAGCTATCTACTGCCCGGAGCCGCTGGTGCCAGAGAACGGGCGGCTGGAGACGGAGGCGGGCGGGGGAGGGCGCTACGCCGTCGGCGCCCTCATGCTGTACTCCTGCAGCCAGGGGTTCCATGCCCTCGGCGAGCGCTCCATCGTCTGCACCGAGGCAGGGTTCTGGTCGCACCCGCCGCCCTTCTGCCGCCCGCCCAACGACACCATGCATACCAAGGACACCATCTATGTGGAAAATACTACCTTGGTCCACGTGGAAGACTGAACTGCCTCCGAGAGATAAACAAAATTCCGAAAACGTTAATAAGTTTATCGATTAACCAAAATATTATAATTAAAACTTAATACTAAAGTATAGGTACGTCAAATGTGTCTCCACTTATTATACGACACATTACATTTTCATTAGAAACTCGCTGATCCCGCGGCTTTGCCCGCAAGGTCATTTCTCTGGGTTAGTAATCTTTGTGTTATTACAAAGCTAAAAAAAAATACAATGTATTAAAAGAAACGTTCAGACGACAGATAGTTTTGGCTTCTATTCATCGGATTGGGATTTGACTTAAAAACTGGTATCTTAGGTATACCTACCCCAGTTTTTAAGTCAAATCCTTAGCTTAGTTTTACAAAAACAAAGAAAACAGACGAAGACAGACACCAGTCTAAATATTGTATATTATTTCTTGTTCAGTTGATGATATTAAGTCCCCAGCCTCTATTTTTTTATCTTAGTACAGACTTGTTGCTGCACAGGACGCAGGCAGCGGCCCCTCACCAGGCTCCAAGCCGGTGTCGTGGAAACCTGCTATTATTTCCATGACACCATTTTCTGTGGGCATCCATTTTCTTGATTTAAGTTAATAAAATTATGATGTTAAGTTTAAGTATGTGTATGGATGTTTATTTATGAGTGAGTTTGTGTGTGTGTATACTCTAAGATAAGTTATGTCCTCTGTGTTAGAGTAACTTCGCTTAAGTAGCCATTTTTGGACCAATAATCTCACTTATTTTCTCACTTAGGATCATACATCTTTATAGATATGTGAAATGTATGAAAACTTAAATGAAATAAAAAGTCAAAAGAAGAATGTTGAAAATGAAATGGCATGTTTCGCGTTTGTACGCGGTCTATACCATTTCAATTTTCAAAGATATCGGCCGCGGTACGGGAGCGCCGCGAGCTGCGGTCAGGCGTGCCACAGCTTGATGAAATGGTAATACAGTAGTGACATAGTAGTGTTCACAGTTGTTATATAGTAATAACTTGCGTTAAATTGGCATATGCTTTATTTTTCGAGCAAGTTTTCTTACGTGCTTTTTGATGTGACATCTTTCCTCTCGCTTTCCTTAAATCTATGGGAGTGATATCGTGAAAAGCGTAACAATGTGTAACAGGAAACCGGGGTAGCGCGCGCTATTAAGGAAGCGATGTCGGAAAAAGTGTAATAATGTAACAGTGTAGAAGAGATAAGGGCGTAGGGTAAAGAGCGATTGGTGAAGGGTGAAGGGCAAGTCAAAATTTCTACGTTCAAGATCCAATGGTCCAGAAGGCCGGGGCCGGCCTGCCCGTAGCTGTACATAGCAGTTTCACCGCCCTCTGGCTCGCGACTTGCGTTGCGATGCGATTTGACGACGGCCGACGGACAGCTGATAGAGAGAGAGAGAGCGCGATATAAAGCAACAAATGAGAGCTACCATATCATTTGCTATATAATACCTATCCATACCAATATATAAAAGTGAAACGTTGTCTGTTTGTTTGTTTGTATGTTTGTTTGTTTAGGGAGCTTTCACGCGATAACGGATGGGCGGATTTTTATGAAATTTGAATAGAGATAGCTTATACCCTGGAATAAAACATAGAATACTTATTATCCCGGAAAATTGTAAGTTTTCACGGGGAAACTGGAAAATGTTGATAACTCGCTGTAAGGAACGGTTGCCATGGAAACGAAATAACAAATCTGTCAAAAAACTTCAGGAGCATTGGTGCTATACCTACTTTTACATGATGTTTTTTCGCGAAAACAATAGTCCGCGCGAACGAAGTCGCGGGCGAAAGCTAGAATATAATAGAAAACATAGATCTCAAATTTTGTTAAAAATGAAATGTTTCTATTATGTTAAGAGGCACGGCGCGGTAATAACTAGCTTTAAAGCCAAAACAAACACAAGCTAAATAAATATATAACTCTCGACTTCCCACCCTCCATTATAGCTAAGCTAGGAAGCATCTCGATCACATCAGTTTTCTAAAATAAAAATATACGGTCGTCACGCCCATCCCCCCCCCCCCCCCCTTATAGCTAAGAACCATGTCGTTTACCTCAGCTTTCAAATATAAAAAACCGCAGCTAAATCGGTCCGTTCGTTTGAAAGATACGATTCTCACCCCTCTTTTCTCAACCCCGCAAATCAAAATCCTATCTGATTCTGAGGACCTTTATGCCTTAACTATTCAAATTTCAAATTTAATTTATTGTAATAAAAAATGACATTAATTACACCAATTACACAATATTACACACAAAAAATAAATAAAATATAATGAACAAAATTTTATGGCAAAGCAAATGTCAATTAATTAATTAAAAATGTCAACTATACCACATACATGGCAAGTCAAATAAATCATAAAACCAGATACCTTATCTACAATAAAATAATACACAGAAACAATCACAAAACAATGTCAAATTAAATACCTTCACAATATGTCAAACAAATGGACAAAATGGTTTTCCAGTTGTCAATAAATAGGACAATATCAGGGTTAGCGTCAAGGAGTGCATTGAGGTTGTGCAGACACCGACACAGGGGGGACTTGGTCCGGGCAATAGTGCGACTACCAGGAACACAGAATACCTTATGTCTTCTGTTGGGTCTGTGCCGCACATAGTTGTCCGGGACAAATAACCTGCACAGTCATTCATGTAATTTTGAAGAGTCAACGGACCCTCTCAGTACTTTACAACAGATAGTGAGCTGGTCTAGCAACCTTCTCACTTCCAGAGAATTGAAGCCAAGCTGTCCAAGCAAGAACCTAGTGGGATAGAGGTAGGGATAGAAACCATAAAGCCTCTTGTAAAAAGATCTTAAAAATGCCTTCTGCACCTTTTCAAGCATCAGTGTGTAGGTAACATGATGCGGGTTCCAAACACATGCGCACATGCACTCCATTCGAAGATAGAATTTATGTCCTTTTGCAAATTAAGGCAGTCATTGTATGATTGAATCTCTAGTATGAGCTTCAGATCGTCAGCGTACAAGAAACTTTTAACTTTTGGTAGACTCTAGTGCCAACTTATGCAATAAGCCGTGTAGGCAGGGTTCACTACGCTACTTTGAAACACGTTTCAACTAATTCATTTAATCTGTGATTACTCATCGAATACTAACTTTATCTATAGGTACATCAATTAGCACAATGTTTGTGATACATCATAGTACGTTTATTTTGTTACATGCTTCATTGCACTTAAACCATATTTAAAATCCAAAGAAATTTTCACCTAACAAGGACCTTTGTAATTTTATTTTATCAGTATTAATAGCTTTATTGTGAATTTTATTGATAAGTTGATGTGATGTTGTTAAATTGTTGCAATAAATAGAATTTAGCAGCATATAATATGATTGTTTCATTTCTGTAGGTAGGTACTTGACATGCTTAGGGTGAGCAAGTAGGTATTATTTATTTATCTAGTACACAATAGAAAGCTTACAGTAATAAACCAAAACGCTAACTACCTTAAATTATAGCTTAAAAACAAATTTAAGTACACAGATATGGTATTCAAGTGATCATTAAAGATGTCAACTTGGTATATTTAAGTAGGTAACGGCCTCAGAGACGGAGAGTAGGACGGCCTCCCACGCGTCTATTCCCGTTGTCCCCAGTGGCGGACAACGCTACTAAATTATTCGCGTTGTCCCCCAGTGATGGATATAGAAACTAACCATGTGGCATTCTGTAAAGAATTTACCAGTCTAGTATCAATAGTTTCAGAGTTATAGCCCTTTTAAATATGACAGCTGTCATCCAAAACGAAGATATCGATGAGATCTATCACTTCTGTAAAGAAACTACTAGTCTGATCAATAATTTCAGAATTATAGTCCTTTTAAGTTTGACATAATTATGTCATCCAAAACGAAGATATCGATGAGATCTACTACTTCTGTAAATAAACTACTAGTCTAGGATCAATAGTTTCAGAGTTATAGACCTTTTAAGTTTAACAGCTGTCATTCAAAATGAAGATATTGATGAGATCTACTACTTCTGTAAATAAACTACTAGTCTAGGATCAATAGTTTTAGAGTTATAGCTCTTTTATGAAGATATCGATGAGATCTATCACTTCTGTAAAGAAACTACTAGTCTGATCAATAATTTCAGAATTATAGTCCTTTTAAGTTTGACATAATTATGTCATCCAAAACGAAGATATCGATGAGATCTACTACTTCTGTAAATAAACTAATAGTCTAGGATCTGAATTTGGTCTCAGTATAAACCACGGAATAACGGAGTATCTTCACATGCGTCGTTATAAAAACAGAAGACAAAAACAAGTTGATCTAGCTGTGGGGAATACTACCTACAAAGGCTTTCTTAATTTCAGGTACCTTGGCTGTACTGTAACAGACACAATAGAGAGGATGAAGTAGAAATACGCGCTCAAAATACCCTCCGTTGCAGTGCGGCCCTTCATAGTATCCTGACATCAAAATTGCTAAGCAGACGTACAAAGATCAGAAATTATAAGACCGTTATTAGGCCGATCCTAATGTACGGATGTGAAGCATGGACGCTCACTCAGAAAGAAAAGAGGAAACTCCTAGTTACTGAGAGAAAGGTACTCCGGAAAATACTAGGACCATTACGCAGAGATGACAGCAGTTCGAGAGTGCGGAAGAACAGGGAAGTGGAGGAGCTGTTCGCCGAGCCAAACATCATCGGCGAAACGAAAGCACATAGGCTCGTGACTTACCCGTGGCACAACTGCTTGGCGTGGTTCCTCGTGGTCACACTAGTGTGACCACGAGGAATTATTTTTACTCGTGGTCACACCAGTGTGGGAAACCAAATGACCAATTACTTAACGGCATAATTCTATGCAATAATTAATTAATTCGTGTCAAAGTCACAGGTGTCATCAAAGTGTCAGTTGTTATCAAAATGAAAGTGACAGGTGTCAAAGTGACAGCTGTGAAACTTAAAAGGGCTATAACTCTGAAACTAACGATCCCAGATTAGTAGTTTCTTTACAGAAGTGATAGATCTCAACAATATATTCGTTTCGGATGACAGCTGTCAAACTTAAAAGGGCTATAACTCTGAAACCAACGATCCCAGACTAGTAGTTTCCTTACAGAAGTGATAGATCTCATCAATATCTTTGTTTCGGATGACAGCTGTCAAAATTAAAAGGGCTATAACTCTGAAACCAACGATCCCAGACTAGTAGTTTCCTTACAGAAGTGATAGATCTCATCTATATCTTTGTAACATATGACAGCTGACAAATTTACAGGTGAGAGCTGTCAACGTCACAATACAGTGTATTAACGGCCGATGTCAGAAATGACAAGCAATGTAAAACGAGTTATAGCCCTTTAAAGTTGGACAACTGCCACCCTAAACGAAGATATCGATGAGATCTATCACTTTTGTAAGGAAACTACTAGTCTAGGATCATTAGTTTCAGAGTTATAACGATTTAAAGTTAGACAGCTGTCATCCAAAACGAAGATATCGATAAAATCTATCAGTTCTGTAAAGAAACTACTACTCCAGGATTGTTAGTTTCAGAGTAATAGCCCTTGTAAGTTTGACAGCTGTCATCCAAAACGAAGATATCGACGAGATCTACCACTTCTGTAAAGAAACTACTAGTCTAGGATCATTAGTTACAGAGTTATAGCCCTTGTAAGTTTGACAGCTGTCATCCAAAACGAAGATATCGACGAGATCTACCACTTCTGTAAAGAAACTACTAGTCTAGGATCATTAGAGTTATAGCCCTTGTAAGTTTGACAGCTGTCATCCAAAACGAAGATATCGATGAGATCTATCACTTCTATAAAGAAACTACTAGTGAATGATCAATAGTTTCCGAGTAATAGCTGTTTTAGGTTTGACAGCTGTCACTTTGACACCTAACACTTTGACGACACCCTGTCACTTTGATAACACCTGACACTTTGATGACACCTGTCACTTTGACACGAATTAATTAATTATTGCATAGAATTATGTCATTAAGTAATTGGTCATTTGGTTTCCCACACTAGTGTGACCACGAGTAAAAATAATTTCTCGTAGTCACACTAGTGTGACAAAACGGTGTGACCACGAGTCCATAGCCACAGTTAGTGCTTAAAGAAACAACAGTTCCCCATGGCACTACTGGCATCGTTTGGTTGTGTCATTGGTAAAATATATTTCCCTTTGGCACAATTGGTAGTGTCTAAGGGAATAGCAATTCTCCATGGCACTACTGGCATTGTTTGGTTGTGTCATTGGTAAAATATATTTCCCTTTGGCACACCTGGTAGTGTCTAAGCGAATAGCAATTCCCCATAGCACAACTGTTAGTGCCAAGCAGTTGTGCCATGGGTAAGTCACGACATAGGCTTCGATGGCACGCACACGTCGCGCGGATGGCAGACGATCGTGCTGTGAAGCGAGCGTACTTGGGACGACCGACAGGACGTCGCCCGGTTGGATGTCCCAGGTACCGTTGGTCAGATGAGGTGGAGAAGGATCTGCGCGAACTCCAGCTGCCTGATTGGCAACAGGCCGCGCAAAACAGAGAGCGATGGCGTCTTTTGTTGTCGGAGGCCAATACTCACTTTGGGGTCATCGCGCCATCATAGTAGTAGTAGTCTAGGATCAATAGTTTCAGAGTTATAGCTCTTTTAAGTTTGACAGCTGTCATCCAAAACGTAGAAATCGGTGAGATCTACTACTTCTGTAAAGAAACTGCTAGTCTATGATCAATAGTTTCAGAGTTATAGCCCTTTTATGTTTGACAGCTGTCATCCAAAACGAAGATATCGATGAGATCTTGACAGGTGTTGACATATGACTTTGACGTGTGACATGTCACTTTGACATGTTACTTGTCACTTTGACACCTGTCACTATAGAAATGAAACAGTAATATTATAATAGTTATGTAGTGAGGGACAATGCCACATGCTTAGTTTCGATATCCACCACTGGGGGACAACGGGAATAATTTAGTAGCGTTGTCCGTCACTGGGGGACAATGCAACTATTTTTCCCATTATCTCCCAGTGGTGGACAAAAAGTGGGGGACAACGGGAATAGACGCTCACACGCGGAGGGCCGACGACCTGTGGCCCAATTACAGAACTTGGTTACAATCGGATTATCACAATTTCGACTCTATCGCATCGCATTAGTGGTTGCGATATTGAGATTTCGATTGAAGCCAAGTGATGTGGTCGGGCCGCTGGTGACAGTCACGGGGAGCTGGATGCTTAGAGGTAGCGTTCCTTTAGGGTTTTAATTATTTTGACTCGATCATTATACGTATTTCTACATACTTATGTGTATATTTAAGAATGTCAGAAGTCGGATAATTTTTGTGTTTTGCAATAATTTGTTGAAATAGGTAGTGTCAAAAAAGGTGGCATTGCCTAATATAAAAAAGACACCTTGCGTAAACAGTTTTGTCTCGATAGAACTGGCCGAAAGAAAATAAATGTATGCTCAGAAATTTCAAAACGACAAGCGTCAGTGCCCGTCGTTGTCATTTGTCTCGAAACACCATCTATTAATAAATAAAATAATTAAAGAGGTGTTTTTTGAAAGTATTCAAGCTGTCATGTTGTTAATTTTTATTTTTTCTTCATATCAAACTTCATATTAGTGTTTTTTCGAGTGTTAATGAGTAATATTGGTGTAATATTAATCATTAGGTGTTTGTTAACATGCACCAATGTGGGCAAAGGATAAACAATAAAAAAAACGTGACTATTTGTGATATTTTCAAAACTATCCAGGGGCCCGTTCAGTTACACGTTCGAGGACGCACGGATCACCCGCGCGAACACTCGAAATCGTTCACGGCGTCGGTTCGCCTGGGTCATCCGAAAAATAGTAGTGGAGGGGAGGAATAGTATGAAACTGACACTGAAAGTTGTCAGTTGTATGTGGACGTCCAAAGTCGTTCACTAACTCCGGATGATCGAGCAATAATCGCACGGATGATTCGAGCGTGTAAGTGAACACAGCCCAGGAAGTTTCAGTACAACGTACACCATTTTACTGATTCGTGACTTTGACAATTATTGACTGTGACTTGACAATACTAACAATAAAGACAATACATGATAATACTAAAAAAAATTGAGCGTTGCTCTTAGGGAATAAGCATTAATTACTTGTTCTATGTAAATCAATGGATCTGTGCGATTGGTACTGAAAGAGTTTTTGGAAACGATTCAAATAAATTCCCTATCGTACCTAATTGGAAAACTCGTACTCAATTTTGAATTGTTCCAAGTTATAATATTGTGTAGTTATTCCACAGATTACCCCCATAATCTGTGAGTTATTCTTTGCTCCCTACTATAACCTCCATACTGTTAGGTAAGTATTTATTCTTTGCCTGAACTATAACCCTAATCAATCCAGGTCAGGACAAAATAAAAGTTCCACGAGAATTACTTTTATTAGGATGGGAACTGGTGCAGTTCCAAACCAGTTAAGGTCATTAATGCGTTCCAATAAATTACAATTTTTGCACCAATAGTTGACCGCTGTAAAACTAATTAAAAAAAGGTAGCTAATTGAAAATAAAACACTTTATTGTTACAATTTTGACTTTCTTAAACAAAACAGTATTGACTGAAAGTTTATTTTGAATTTCAATTTAAAAAAAAGCACATATAAAGTAAGATAGAAAAATAACTTTGCACTTAAATTAGCTGGCACATTTATTTTTTATCCATTCACTGCACGAGACAAATTTTTATTTTTCTTCCTTGTCTTTTTTCTAATTCCAATACGTCACCCACTGAACCGAACCAATAGCATCCGGTAAACGCTTCTTTGATTACTTTTTCTTACCATTATTTATTTGCATTTCGTCCAAACTTCAGCAGATCATCATCAAAATATTAAAAAAATATGTTTTTTTGGGGTCATCTCAATTTAAAACAACGAGAAACAAAGTTAAAACTCTAATCTGGTCATCTATAGGAACGCTTTTTTACAACTGTGTACCAATAATAACCAGTGGTCAATTACTGGGTCACACTGCATAAAACTATTTTGAAGATAGGCTTAAAGCTCTAAATTGTCAAACAAAAACACCGCTTGGAAAATATATATAAAAAAAGAATTTACCTTTGACAACCAATGGCAAACCAGTTGGTCAACAATAGGAACCCAGAACAAGGTGTGTTCCCATAGTTAACCATCTTTCAAAATACTTGACTATATTATTATTTATTAAAAATAATAGGTCGTAGCACTTAAATAAACACCTTTTTCTAAATAATACAACTTTATGACACTAATTAGGAAATAATAGAGGATTTTAAAAGATTTAACTTACCACGTCGACGTGTACCACTAACTGTCATGGTGGCCGGAAGGCAAGTGAACGAGACACTAGTCTGACAAAAAGAGCAAGGTAGCAATATTTTTCGTATAATTTCGCAATAATTATGTTTGGAAGATTGGTAACAGTCTAAGCAACATAACAAAATAATTGAATTCTCCAATAATGTCCGCCATTTCTTAATTTATTCACTTGATTATGAGAGTGGTCAACCACTGGTACCTGGTTTGGGACTGGTACACCCATCCTACATACTTTTGTATTTTAGTAAACAGTGGGTGTACATTTTCACACTGATCAGAGATTCGATAGCTTCAAGCCATTCATAACACAGATGGATCACGGAGAGAAAAAAATTGCCCCTAGTACAGCAGGTGAACTAAGGATGACCACGGAAAGAAATACCCCGTACCCCTGGTACACCCAGTTAGCTTGAGTGGACTACGGGAAAAAAATACTTCTGGGACAGACAATTGAATTAGGTAGGTGAACCACGGGTAGGGAAACTAGGGAACGATTTCGGATCACTGCGACATCCTAGGTACTTGTAGTATTATTTATTCTGTGGTTATAGTGAAGTTAATATAGGATACTTTTTATCCCGGAAAATTGCACACGCGGGTAAAGCCGCGGGGCGTAGCTAGATATGAATTAGGGAAAGTGTCGACCCGTTGCTGGACCCATACATATAATCCCACTAATCACACTAATATTATAAATCAGAAAAGTGTAACCCACTGTCTTAAACAGGCCAATCAGAGCTTAGTTTTAAAAATGAATATCTACTCTTAACGAGTGGAAAACTTCGTATGCGTGATACAGAACACTGCATACTCGTACATTAGAACTGTCAGTCCATATAAACAGTCATAAAATGCATAAAACCGATTTAGTGCCATCTATCTTTTATCTTTAGAAGTGTGTGTGTATATTTGGCGACGGACTCGTGGTCACACCGTTTTGTCACACTAGATTTGTTACTCCTTCACGCTCAAACGGCTGAACGGATTTGAATAAAATTTTCGTATCAGGATAGCTTATATCCTGGATTAACACCAATGCTCTTTTCATCATCATCATAATCCACGCGGGTGAAGCCGCGGGGCGCAGCTAGTATTTCATACGAGTATAATAGTTTATTTTTTCAAGACACACAAAAGTTCTTTAAATCTAGGGGGGTAGGTATCTATTCCCATATTGACATTCTACCAATTCATGTGTATTCCACAAATCAGCATTGCGTTGGCCCGTCAATGGGGATTAATGGACTTTTAAACTATGAATCTACCTCTAATGTAAATCTGTTTTGTGTGACATGGTGCCTGAACTGGTTTGATGGCTGAATGCCTACTTTCTGCCCTTCCGTCCACTTGGCTCCCCTAACAAAGATCCCCTGGGGGATTCATTTGCATTTTTTGTCCTCACGGATCCCCTGGGGGAATTATTTGGATTTATTTTTCAACATGGATCCCCTGGATTCATTGTTTTTTCTCCAAACATCCCCTAGGACCTATTCCACTAAGTTCAATGAGTTGAACTTTGGACAAAAGTGTTTCACTTAAACGACTTCGAAAAAGGAGTCGGCTCTATGTTCGACGCCTATGTTTTTTTTCTTCAACTTTATAATTATACATGTGTTGAAATAAGTGGAATATTTTTGTCAACATAATTCAACTAAAACTAACTAGAACATCACTATTATTTTAATACTCAAGTTTATTTATAGAAAATTAAAGGAATCTCTCAAAAAAAATATTTTTCAAACCAATAATGTTTGTAATATGGGCGACGGACTCGTGGTCACGGCGACGAACTCGTGGTCACACCTTTTTGTCATACTAGTATGACCACGAGGAAAAGTTATTACTCGTGGTCACACCAAGACACGAGGCTAAGGCATTTTTTTTTATATCTTCCTTTTACAGTTTTTTTGTACTTACTGCTTTATAAGTATAGAAGCCCTTCACTTTTGGGCAGAATTATTTATATATGTGTTTAATTACATTATTTTAATCATGCCTATAAAACAGTACAGTGACATACCTACTGACTGGCAGACAACGCCCAACCTAAACCGGTGGACCTAGGTATTTGAAATTTGGAGGACTATTCCTTGAGTATCCTAGAGCGCTATTATATTGAGTATCCTATCCTGATGCGCGTTCAAGATACAGACAGACAGACAGACAACAATCAAAAATTAAAAAAACAGTTTGGCTTCAGTACAAATTTATATAGAACAGCCTACAAAAAAATTTGCTAAATATCTTCAATGTACAAAATTTGGACCCATGTCCCGCAGGAACCCTTTATTTTTCGGTATAAAAGTATCCTCAATTTTTACTCATCATATAAACTATGACTGTGCCAAGTTTCATCAAAATCATAGTTTCAGCGGGATACGTGTTCTTTTAAATAACTTTCAATTCCTATCCTGCTGCAACCCTTTAATTTATCGGGATAAAAAGTATCCAATGTCCTACTTCGTAGTATGAACTCAAATCATGCCAAGCTTCATTTGAATTTATTCAGTAGTTTCGGCGTGAGGCGTGGGTAGGATACAGACAGACAGACAGGCAGAAAGACAAAATAAAAAACTTTTGCAGTTTTGGCTTCAGTATTAAAAATATAACAGCCTCCAAAAAAATATACAAAATATCTTCAATGTACAGAAGTTCTGCTGGAACCCTTTATTTTTTCGAGATGAAAAGTACCCTCAATTTTCACCCATCATATAAAGTATGACTGCCAAGTTGCATCAAAATCCGTATAGTAGTTTCAGCATGATAAGTATTCGTTGAAATAACTTTCAACCCCTATCCTGCGGGAACCCTTTAATTTTTCGGGATAAAAAGTATCCTATGTCCTACCTCGTAGTATGAACTCGAATCATGCTAAGTTTTATTTGAATTCATTCAAATAAACACTTTTTAACTTCAGTACGATTATAGAACAGCCTCAAAAAAAAGAACTAAATAGCTTCAATGTACAGAATTTGAACCCCTATCCCACAGGAACCCTTTATTGTTTCGGGGTAAATATATATCCCCAAGTTTTACCCATCATATACTATGATTGTGCCAAGGTGCATCAAAATCCGTCCAATAGTTTCAAGAGTGGTAAGTGTTTTTTTAAATAACTTTCAACTCCTATCCTGCGGGAACCGTTTAATTATTGGGGATGAAAAGTATCAAAATCAAAGTCACCTAAATGGTCAAAGTCAACGTATTTTATTGTCAATAGGCTAAAACAATAGCACTTTTATAAGTCAAAATTAACATCTCATGAACAAGGAGAAATACATAAAATTTTATAAAATGATCAATTATATTAAATTTAAATTAAAAAAAAATATTAAATATATTTGTGAAAACTTGTAATTGGCCTTCTTTAAGCTTATATTGTATCTTTATTATACCTACGTAGCCGTTAGTTTTCCTATGATCATAAAGTAAAACAAAATAAGTAATTAAATCATTCAAAATTTAGATAAACTAAGTATTCTTTGAGTTTGAAAAGGAAATTTCCCTTTCATGTGCCAACAGAGTTAAATCTCACACTGGAAAAGGAAATACCCTTCTGACTCTACCCGTGCATAGGAAGTACGCTCGTTAGAGAAGAGAGCACCAAGAAACTCTACGGGGATGTATTTTTTCTCATATTTGTTAATTCTTTATATTTTTTTCAAATGTTACAATTATATCAAAATATGTAAACTACAAATATAAAAGATAAAAGTGACAATGACATGTCCCACAAACATCAAACAATCATACTGGAAAAAATAAGGTTAAAAAAAACTAACTAGATAATTATGTTGTTTAAAACAACGCGATCTCTGTTGTTTAAAACAATGAGATGTCTCAAACATAACATACCATCTGTTTGAGACATCTCATAAAATACTTTATTCAGTTAACGTTAACATCGAAGCTATCACTTATTATTATCATGGAGCTTGGAGACATCAGGCCATGCATTTCTGTCAGTAATATAATCATTTACATTGTAATACGCTTTCTTTATGAGATTTACTTTAACAAAATTTTAAAGCTATGCATTGGTAATTGATCAATGCCGTCAGGTAACTTATTAAAAAAACGTATACAGTTCCCTATATATGAACCACTAACTTTCTTTAACCGAAATCCAGACGTTTTTAGTTTATTTTTATTTCTAGTATTAAAATTATGAACATCCCTATTTTTAACAAAGGTATTCCGATCATACATTATATTTTCATATATGTATATTGACAAGCCACTGTAAGAATATTGATCTCTTTAAACCGTTCCCTAAGAGAACCGCGGGATTTCATATTGTAAATGAAACGAATTGCTCTCTTCTGCAGCACAAATATTGATTGAATTCCCGCGGCCTTACCCCACAGCAAAATGCCATATGACATAATACTGTGAAAGTAACAAAGGTATACTAATCTTGCAATGGCTATATCGGTAAACTGACTATTTTTACGTACTGCATAGGCTGCAGAGCTCAATCTACCAGCTATCAACGATATGTGAGGACCCACTGTAATTTTGAATCTACAGTAATACCCAAGAATTTGGTTGACTGCACAAGGTTCACACAGGCTCACTATTTGTTAAAATACTTGAATTCGTAGGAACCCCCTTGACATTGGGTAGTGAGAATTTGATACATTCAGTTTTCTTAGGATTCAACATTAAATTGTTAGTTGTAAACCAACTAAGAACTAGCGCGATTGCCTTGTTAACATCGTCAAAATTGTTCAAAGTTCTGACAATTTTAAAAATTAGAGAAGTATCATCTGCAAACAATACAATATCACATAAGTTCTCTATAAAAAAGGGAAGATCGTTAATGTAAACCAAGAACAAGAATGGCCCAAGTATTCAACCCCGTGGAACTCCCATTGTAATGACAGATCCTGATGACCTCGCACCGTCCACTTTTTGGATTCTATTGCTAAGATAAGAGGAAAAAAGATCGAGAGCTTTCCCATTAACTACGTAATGATTCAATTTAAAAATTAATGTTTTGTGGCAAACGCAGTCAAATGCTTTGGATAAATCACAGAAAACGCCAATTGCGTCCTGTGACTCCTCCCAAGCATCGAATATATGCTTTAAGAGCCCTGTGCCTGCGTCTGTAGTTGAACGGCCTTTAGTGAAGCCATATGGTTCATTAGGAAACAGACCGTTGAGATTGAAGTGTGTTAGTTTATCTCTGACCACCGGAAGATTGACATTATGACAATGTCAATCTTCCGGTGCTAAAATGAATAGACATCAGAGATAAATTGAATACTTTATCCAATAGAATGAAACTATATCCAAAAAAGCTCCCACAAGAATTTATTTATTTCTGAAGGAAATATTATTATCAGTGGATAAAATTTCTAAGCTGTCGAAAGTACTCATGCCTTTCCTAAAACCATACTGTGTTTGAGAGAGAATATTTTTGCTCTCTACTATCCACTCAAGTCTATGCTTAATCATATGTTCCGTTACCTTTACCAATACAGATGATAAAGCAATAGGCCTCCTGCTATCGGTCTGATGGTTTTTGCTTGGTTTTAAAATAGAGATAATAATTTGTGTTTACCATTGTTCTGGAATAATTCCGTAATTATAAAATGAATTAACAAGAATAACAAGACACCTTATTTAAAACTTTTTAGTATCATAAGAAGAGTTTATAATGAAAGAGTAGGGTATACCATCAACGCCTGGGGATGAATCAGCTAGGCCATCTAAAGCAAGTTGTAATTCAATATAAGAAAACTCAGAATCTAATACGGGGTAAGAAGGACGAAGTTGAGGAAGAGAAGGGAAAGAATCTGCAGAGGGATCACTAAGTAGAACTTTCCAAAAAATAAGAGAATACAGAGCAGGAGAGCATATAGTTAAGTCAACAGCACTTTTAAGATCTTGGTTAGGTCGAACTCTACGAGTAGGAGAGCCATCATTCACAATACAAAGGTTAGCCTCATCAAAGATCTCTAATAATAAAAGTGAAAATGAATCACAGTGGCTAGAGCCCCATGAAGTATTGTGGGTATTAAAATCACCTAGAATAATTACTGGGGAGGGAACTGAGGAAATAACTAACATGATGTCAGATATTAAAGATGGATTGGGATGAGGAACATAAATGGATAAAAAGGAAATGTCAAAAACTCTTACGGCAACAATGTTGATATCAGGATTAAAAGGAGGGAGAGGAAGTAGAGAAAACGGGAGGGTACGCCTTATGAGTAGGGCACTACCTGCATACCCGTCAACCCTGTCGTCCCGGAGGCATGAGTAACCAGAGACTCGAAAACGAGACCCCGGTACCAACCATGTCTCGGACACGCCAATGATTGACGGGAAAAATTTAGAAATTAGAAATAATATTTCATGTTTCTTGGGACGAAGACTTTGACTGTTCCACTGTAGAACAGTGACTTGATCCATATTGACCGAGTAAAGTGATTGATGAAAGTTTAGAGGCAACGTCAGACGGTAAAGAGGAATTATTTTGGGATATAATACTAATAATGAGAGAGATAAAATCTCTAGAAGATTGTTATTGATAGAGGGTGGAGAATTTTGTAAAGCGCACAGTTAGGTATTGTTGAAGGCTCAGGGGCAATCATTGCCTGATGAGCTGTTTTGTCGTAAGATTTTCCTAAAGTAGCTTTAGGACGGGGAGAGGAATACACTGTTTTGGTATAGGAATGAGTGGCTGAAGAGATTCCTAGGGAGTTAGAATGCTGAGTAATGGGGGGTTGGGAAGGCTCTTGAGTGACCTCAGTGTAACGTTTATAAACTTGTGAGAATCTATACGAGGCTTCTTCATATGAAATACCATCCTGAGCCATAACCATTTTGACTAACTTTTGTCTGTCCTGCTCCGGGCAGCACTTATCTGTGGAAAAATGTTAAGGCAGCAGATAGGTTCAGTTCCTTCACAAACATCACCTGAGTGAGGGTGAGTATATTTAAAGCACCGGGGCTTCGATCTACACTGAGCTTATATATGTCCGAACCTGCAACAGTTTAGACATTGTATATTGGGATATTGATATGTTTCAACAAATTGTTGTTGATGTAAAAAAATATCCTCTCAGGCAACAATTGTCCGTGGAAAGTTAAAACTACGGTCTGAGTGGGTAACCAAGTAATTTTCCCATCATCATTTATAGATTTTCGGTTCAGTCGTTGAACTTTTAAAACTTCCCCACATCCGCGAGGAAGATCCAAACTCTCAACGAATTCATCCATTGAGAAGTCGACTGGGACATCTCGAACCAATCCCATTCGAGTAATGTTATATGTCGGTATCACAGCATTATATTTGTGCTGTTCTAGAACAGGGTTTTCCAAAAATTTATTGGCGTCATGAGCTGTTTTAAATTCAATTAAAATTTTATTTCGCTCTACCCGCTTGACTCCGTCTACACATATGTTAGATATTTTATTTTGGTGTAAAAATTGACCAAACTTAATCGGTCGGATCGAAGTACCCGCTGCCGGGTCAGGTTCAGATCGAGATATTTGGACCACGAACGGCCCTTTATCAGAGGCATTGTAGGCATGAATACCAACAACCAACAAAGGGTGGGTATATAAAGTTTGGATGGAAGCTGCGGCCACCTCAGTATTAGTTAGATCAGCAAAGCGCCACCCTTTTATGGTTGAAATACCTCGAACAAGAACGAAGCGTTACGCTTCTTCATTTATTATAAGAACTGCAAAGGAGTGGAATGCCCTGCCCTCGTCAGTGTTTCCGGTAAATTATAACCCAGGTGTGTTCAAGTCAAGAGTGAATAGGTATCTACTAGGCAAGCATGCTACACCTTCGACCACATCATCGCTTTCCATCACGTGAGATCGTGGTTAAACGATTGCCTAGTCCGTAACAACAAAAAAAAAGTTATAGTTTTTTTCCGGGTTTGTATCATTAGAGTCATCTAAGCGCCGTTTAGTGGCAGATTGTTGTTAATTGTTAGGTGGATCCGGGGGAACCGGAGGAATTACCTCCATCTCCATTCTCCAAATAAATTGAGGGTTAGTGAATTCAATGAATAAATAAGTGTTGTAAAATATTACAAATCTACTTGGAGAGACAATCAACCCACAACCATACAAAATAAAAGGTTTTTCTCAATGACAGATGTTTCGGCTACGACAGGCGACGGCAGAATCAGTAGTGCTATTACGCAATGTTGATCATATCGGTTTCAAGCTGTCAAATTCAACTTGGCTTCTATCCTACGAATAAATAATAAGTCAGGAACTCTAATTCAGAACAAATGTCACAATAAAAGTGCCCAAACTTCAAACCAAAACGACGTAAGATTCAAAGTACGAATCACTTCCGAGGTTACAAATAGACATGCTTGGTGATTGGTTTAAATTCAGAACGAAAGCAGGGATTGGTTCACGCGCGTAATGCAATGTCTGCTATGACAACTGAGTCATAGCGGCGTGGACGATGTTATGCAATAAGTGGACCGGACCAAGTCAGTAATAAAACAATATTACTGTACAATGTTTTTTTTTTGGCTCACTTTTTACAATTCATTAAATTCTTTGTCCCACGAAATATAATTAATTTATTAAGTTTTTGTCCAGAAGACATTAAAAGAGAATCTTTCTTCGCAATGTAGTGAAGACGGATTCTGAGAAATTTAAAACGGAATGTCCTCCTGTCAGCCTGTGAATTTAGAGCTGAGGTTCAAGTTCAGTAAATTATTTTTATATATTTCCATAAACTGTCAGGCGTTTGGGTTATTGTTGCAATGGCCGTGGTTGCGGATCACTCCAAAAACAACTCAATATGATCTTGGCTTAATATGGTTAAATAAATTTATATATTTGTAACTCTACTAGCCGTGCAAAAAGTAATTTAAAACTTGAAATACATATGAAGAGTCCTAGAAGTCCAGTTTTGGACTGAGTTTTGGTCACTGGTTTCAAAGAGTTAGTATAGTATAGTCTGTTACTCTTTGTCCATTTACTGTTCGAGTTTTTTTTGACTGCACATTGATTTAGAGACCTTTAATATATTTTTCGCTTTGATCCAAAACGTTATTGTAGTTTTTCTTTTTCTACCACTGAAAAAGGGTGTTTAAACCCGTATCGGTCGGTCTTGAATTTAGTATGTCGAAAAGGTTGTTAAACGTTTCTAAAAAG
Source organism: Alsophila aescularia (assembly GCA_946251855.1). Lineage (NCBI taxonomy): Eukaryota > Metazoa > Arthropoda > Insecta > Lepidoptera > Geometridae > Alsophila > Alsophila aescularia. The sequence goes on from OX276373.1 coordinate 105,780,123, forward strand.
CTAACAGTTGCATCTGTTTCTTGAAAATCAGGCATGTTTAACTGTTGCGAACCAAACTTATTCGCATCAGCTACACTTTGACTTAAGGTTTGAATCGCTAGTTTCACGTTCATGATATTATTTCGGAAGTATAGATGCCGATTTGACAATTTATTCCCAAAATGCAATCCAACGATATCTTGAACATTTTTCAGTTTCTGCAAATGTGCCCACTCAATTTTTTTTCTTGTTTTTATCTACGAGTGTCTTTTTCCTCTAATGTGTTACGCACAAGTTTCACCATATGAAACGGATCTAATATTACAACTACTGGGTCTCCGGTAGATGGGTGGTCAAAAAACGATTTTGAATTGTTTGTGTCTTCAAAATTGCAAACCAACATCTTAGCCGTAGCGATGTTAGATGCACAGCCATCAAAGATCAAAGTAACTTTTGACTTTTTCCTTTTAATTAAGGGCTAAAACTATATCGTCCGAAAAATCATTCAATGCATTATTTTCTGTAGTATCGCCAAATCCATTTTTCTTCAATTGGGATAAAATATTTTAAGTGAAATATTCTTCATAGTTAATTTTTTATTTGGGCGTTGTAGATTTCTGATCTGTGATAGTCGTTATACTGCCAAAATAGTTTTTTTCTTAGTTTTTGCTTTAAAATGTGTGTTTTAGGAGTATTCAGAGCAGATTCAATATCTGACGATGATATATTTATCGGCGTAACGCATGATCCTCTTTCTTCAAAACTAAAGACTTCGGTTGAAATAAGATTATTTTTTAATTTTGTTTTTCTTGGTTCTTTTTCTTGGTTGGTAAGGTTATTTTCAGGAGAATAATATCAACACTGAATGTAATGACGGTGTTGTCTTTTATTCTCCTGAAAATAACCTTATTGAAGATCAGTTTCAAATCTATGAAAGACTATCTCTATTTGAAATAGATACACATATACAGCTAAAATAAAAATTCCTATCAAACCTAAATGTTAAGTGCAAAAAATAATACTGAAATCTTACAAGTTCTTGTGCCTTATTCCTTGAGGGTTTGCATCATTTGTTTTTTTGAGCAACTCAGGTAAATCAAACACTTCAAAATTTCCAGAAGGTGAACTTTCAGTAGCCTGAAAAATTAAATGTGCTTTAATTCGATCAAACTATGAACTGTTTTTTTAATGCTATTGTTATTCCCATGAGTCGAAAAAGCCGAACCTATATTACATACCAACTGTAATCGTTCATTATTGTTTATTTGCTCATTTTGTTTAGTATTCTCCTAAATATGTTGACGTTTCTTAGGTATGAATCATCTGCGTGAAAAAAATAACAGCTTAATTTCAAAATTTCATCGAGTAGAAATTAAACTTTAGTGCAAAAATTGACTGACTTCATTTTGCATTGTATTGACCATCGCGGTTTGATAATGTATTTGAACGTCTTTGAATATAATTATAATTTTGCAACTACTACTAGTGAAAAGTGATCCCTGGACATTTTAATCTTGTATGGCTCCTGCACCACTTCACAACACATGCTGGCATGATGATTCACAGCTGTAGTTCACAATGATAAAATTAAAACGTACGCGAAGATATGACGTGTGCTCGCTTGCATGAAAAATGTACGACTGATGACGCGCTGGACACGACTTTTAAGCCCCACCTACTTGGGCACGACTTTTGTTGGGTCATTTTATTAACGCTGTTACGTTTCCTGACTTATAACTTATTCGTAGCTTCTATCAGATTGTCACTTTTTTCATAGCAATTTCGACTCTATCGCAAGACACTAATGAATTTGACAGCTTGAAACCGATATGATCAACATTGCGTAATAGCCCTGCTGATCTTATAGACATTTCTTACTGTCGATGGTTGTCTGAAACCAATGACGTAGGAATTAAAACATGTCTAATTCAAATGTCAAGTCAATCGTCAACAAACAAATCCTACTCTCATCTATTTTGTGCTTTGCTTTTATCGTATCGTTGCGGTCGACGCGACGTTCGTTGGTCGCTGGCCGGCCGTTCAATCAATGCGATGCGGGTTCAATGAAATTACTCGAAAGGTCATCGGTCAGGCTCTGTATTTGACGAGATTGCTCTATCTGAATCTGATAGCGGCACGCGTTTAGTTAAAAAGGATGGTAGAACACGCCACCAAGAAAATGAGGTTCTTCGTGAGAATTCTATCGATAGTCGTGACGACGATGTGCCTGTATTCGTCTTGTTGCGGTGAGGAGTTCGAGGAGGATCTGGAGGATGACGAGCACAAATGGCCAGCAATCGGCATCTCGATTCTTGTGAGAAACAAACAACATTCATTGCCATCAGTCTTATCATCTCTGGAACGGCAGGAATATCCGAAAGAGCGGCTTTACGTCTGGTAAGTTACCATGCAATACCTATTGATATCTCGACGAATGCGACATTTGGTTTCATGAAGTAAAAGAACGGTTGGTTAGGAAGAACAGGAGCGATGGGATACATTATCGAAATTTCTGTTGAAGACTCAACTATAGCTAAGTACATGAACTGCTGGACAATCTATGTGCTAATTGTTGATGTGTGTTTTAGTTTAATTATATTGAGTATATACCATAAAGTAAGGCTATTTGGGAAACATTTTGACGTACTTTAGCTAATATCTTGTTTAAATTGAGGTGCATCTCTAGCCTGGACCACATCCCCGTGTATGTTGCCTCACTCCACTATTCCATTCCTAAAAATTCTCATTGCGCAGCCATATGCACGAAGTACAGAGTGGCTACGAGTCATCGGCCGTACTGTACAAAAGTATATAATTTACGTCTATAGTAGCTACATCAAAAAAGAACAAAAAAAATAAAAAAAATTGTCTGTCCCAAATATCGCTTATTTGGTGCTATTAGGAACAGCATGGAAAAATGTATGTTTTATCCATATTTTGAATCAAAATACTAGAGATGCGCCAAATATTCGTTAAATAATCGTATTTGGTATATACAGCGTGGTTTTATATGTTCGGTATTCGGCCGAATATTCGGTTGATGTGCTGAATATTAAACTTATGTAATTTCAAGGCCTACCTACAGCTTGGATTGACTTTAAATTATTTAGCATACATATCAAATATTAACAATTAATTAATACTAGCTGCACCCGCACGCACGCACGCATGCACACACTCTCGTGGTTATTTCTCTAGGTTAAAAGTACTATTCCAAGACCTAAAACACCAATTTACCAACAATTGATCAAAAGTCCTTCAACCGTCAAAAAGATGGTGGTGATTGGTTCTGTAATCATATGAAAAGCTATTATTTTTTGCAAAAATGTAAAGACCGCGCGTGATGATGCCCATCTTAAAAAGATATCGGTTTTCAAATGATTAGCTAGCCGGGCGCCTCGCTGTCCTGTACTGTACAAACGTGTTTAGTGCGGCAAAGCGCCCATAAATGGAACCAAATTGTTTGGTCGAACATTTGGTTCGGTAATCGCTGAACCGAACAATGTTTGTTATTCAGTTCGGTTTAGAAATCCATGTTCGGCGCATCTATACAAAATACCATACTTTCCACCATAATTTTAAATGCCTGAACAGATTTAGACGTATCGGTATCGTTAGGATCCTTACATCCCCCGAGTAACATAGGATATATAGTTTTTGATAACTTTCAATAAGGCGGCAGTATGGCACCATTTTCAAACCCGAAAGAAAAAAAAAACTTGTTAATTTACTATATGGGTATCAATTTGAAGGCCTTGATAAGCACATTCCAACAGTATATAATTTATTGGCAAAAACTCTTTTTTGGCAGGGCAGGCGTGTTTTTTAGCTTTTAACATTTTATCTGTCCAATGTACTGAATACAGTACACGCCACGTGGGTCCATCACGTCCGTGTACCGTAAATGGTACACTCACTCCTGTCTCTTTCTATGCGCTCTAACTTCATGGACTTGTGTGTTATGTTGATCTATTTATCAGGACTTGTCAACAGGACACCAATGAATAGAAAAAACGGAAAACATGTCATTAGTAAAAAGGCTCTATTTATGCAAAGCAACTTCAGAAAAACATTGAAGACAGTACGCCTTTTTACATTTATTACAGTGCGTTGCTTTTAGCTTTAGCTCTCGCATTATTTGGAAGACATCCCAGGTCAATAAGTTTTTATAACACTCTTCAACTCGACAAGTCCGTGTACCGTATTCGGTACACGGGTAAAAGGTGTGATAAACCGAGTGATTTGCTATTAATTATGCATATCTATCCAAAACCAGTTATTTTGTATTGATTTGAGACAGAATATTTCAAAAATTGATTTGGACATTTGGGGTTATCGAAAAATTATGTATGGGGACAGTTAACGTGTTAAGCTAGTTATTTTTCAAAATCTTTGATATAATTTGATAGTTAACTTCTAAATGGGTAAAATAGTGTTAAAGCCTTACGGATACCTTACGAACTGTATCTTGAGCAATATTACATTAAATGTAAAACATCTTCTAATAAAAAACACACAATTAAACAAAATTTCAACCTATTCAGTCCAAAAATCATATTTGGGACTTGTTTGCGACCCTTTTTGGGACAGTGTTATGTTTGGGGGGCTTTTTAGGACACCAATGCGGGAATTGGTGTCCTAAAAAGCCCCCCAAACATAACAGCATTAATTCATTAAAAGAAAACATTGTGACTGCAATTGTGGCAAGAAATTTCGCACTGCGGGAGAAGCTTTGACACCTAACTTTTGAGGCAAAAGACAGTCTCTGATTTTTTTCATTAAAATGCGACGCACATTTCACGCACATTTCATTGTCACAGTTTGTAAAATAAAGCCTACCTTAAACGGACCGGAAGTTATCGATATTTATGTTAGAAATTCTGGATTGTCCCAAATAACGTCCAAAAACTCAAATAGCCCTGATTTACGGTAGTCATTTGGAAATAAAGTTGTTTGGCCTAGCAAACTAAGTGCAAGCTAGCGTGTGATTTCGATTAGTCAGTTACTATGCTGGTTGCTCCCCAGTTGGAACAATCCAGAACCAACACGGTATGGTTGCAAAGGCAATTCCTGTATATTATTAATTATAGGATAATAGATACTGAAGACGTTGGTTTTTATATATGCGAGTTCTGAGTATTTATTACATACATGTCTCTGCAATATGAAAAATATTGAAAAAGTAGTGATCTGTTAAAACTGGTGTTATCTTGTTGACCTCATTGGAGCGTACCATACCAGTGAGGTGAAGTGAACAAACGGGTCATATTAATTTGCAAGTTTTAAGTGCGAGTTTGTGTTTTCTGATGGGTTGGCAGATAATTTCATTTCAATTTTTTAATTGATGTAGTTAATTTCATGAGCATATTTTATAGCTGAGTATATAGTCTATTAAAATATTATTTATAGGTAGGTAGTCAAAATATCACGCGGCATGGTGTGGGATAAACATTGTTTCAATCATTCCATTTATATTGCCTGTCATACTTTTATTTTCGTACTAGCGACCCGCCCCGGCTTCGCACGGGTAGATATATAGAAAGATAAAATTAGTCGTTTGGACAAAAATAAGTTACAAAGTTAGTTGTTGTTCGTCGTATGAGGTAGTGCTGGCCTCTGGTGGCTTAACGACTGCTATTAATCAATAACAGCCGGGACCGACAGCTTAACGTGCCCTCCGAAGCACGGAGCGATGGAAAAGCGCACATAACTCAGAAAAGTAATTGGTGCGGAGCCTAGGTTTTGAACCCGGTATCGTTGGATTCTAAATTGCACTATAGAACCGTTAGGCCACCATCGCTCTTACAAAGTTAGTAAAAAGTTAGAAGTTAGTTTAAATGGGTTTACTACTACCAGTAAGCGTAATTCTACCTCCTTTGGTTTATCCTAGATACAGGCTGTTTATCATATCAATAGTTCTCCGATATCCGAAGTTACTAGTATGCGAGACTTGGGTGTTACATTCGACTCTAAGATTGACTTCAGAGAACATATTGGTACTATCATTAAAAAAGGTGCTCGTTTGGCAGGTGTTTTATGAAACGTAGGTTTTGCGTATTCGACTGACATTTGTAGTTTTATTAGGATTTGTCGCTTTATGAAATAGGGCCCAGTTTGGTGGACCAAATAAAAAATAAAAAAGAGTGTAAGCGTAATTCAACCTCCTTGGGTTTAAAAAAACTGGATGGGGCTGTGTCGAGGCACACGGCCGTTTGTCGTGAAACGTCTACGCCACGTACAATGCGTGAGTTACACCGAATTAAAGATTACAAAAACATCAATTTGTCTGATTTTGCTCTGTGCGTCCTGTTACCACAGAACACCTAATAATACTACGCTGTTACTACAAACAAACAAACATACGATAATCAAATCTTTTCTCATTATAAGGTTTAACGCCAGTAAGCCTATTCAAACCTTTGGTTTAAAAAACCGATTGGGACTGCGTCACGGAGCACGGCCGTTTGTTTGTCGTGAAACGTCTACGCTACGTCTAGATTTTTTGAAATCGGTTAGTATTTTTTGAGTTTATCGGTAGCGCTCACCCCACGGCAGTTTTCTTACTTTTAGCATTTTTGTGCCCGTCGTAACTTCTAAAAAAAAAAGCCCGTAAGCATAATTTAAAATCATTGGCAATTGCATTATTACTCACATACTTGACAGACTTGTTATTATTTCGTGTATTTGTAGCATAGAGCATTTCCTACGTCAATGATTATTAGATGTTCTGTGATTTCGTTTCCATGGCAACGTTCCGTAAACAAAGTAATCGAGATTTTTGCAAGTTTGATTCCTCGGGGGGAAAATTGCAATAATGTATATTGCAATTTTCGAAGGGAACTCTAATATTTTGAAAATAAAATACTCCTAGTGTTACTCGCTGATAATTTAGATTTCTTTATGTGAAATAATTTTTAAAATCAGGTCAGTATTTTTTTTATTTATCCATTACAGACAAACAAACACAATAAAATCTTTCCTCATTATAATATTAGTGTAGACAAACAAACAAACCAACAAACAAACAATCAAATCCTATAATATTAGTGTAGAAAAAGCTGTGAACTACATACTCGTAATATTGTAAATGAAAGATATTATGGGGTCATAAAATTTTATTCAATAGCACCTACATTACAATGTGTTACTGATTGTCACAAAACACCTGAACCATAGAAATATAGAAAGACCACTTACATACATGTGTTTTACTTTCTTCTCTGGCCTGTGATAAAAAGCCAATTTATTCGGACAACCTTTTCTTTACTAGATGCTCAGGTAAGTCTCCACGGCGCCCGGACTTTAATTTTTAAATCTAAGGCTATGTTTTATAGGTAGATCCCTCGGCCTTAACTGAGGGAAAATTATCATATATTTGTGACGCTGCACTCTATAGTGGCCCAGAAATTTGTAACAATCTTTTACAAATTCTTAACAAATTAGTAAAGAGAAAATGTTGTGTACAAATATATAATGTTCTGTGACTCCATTTTTCAGGCACCTGAATTGAGGGATCCGGTCATTCGGCTATAGTTTTTTGACTCACCTTTTACTAATTTTTGGGCAACTCCATCAAATTTTTACAATTTTTTACTAAACCTGCCTTTTTGTGTCTCAAGGATTTAAGGATGTGATACCTCAGTCCAGATGCACATAAATATACCTTAACTTTTTCTTATATTGATTGTCATAGACGATCAGTGTTTTTTTTATTCATTCTTACAAGTGAACTATTAAAGTAAAGTAAAATACCTATGTAAGTAAAAAATAAACATTAAATGTATTTAAATTTCCGGGATAAATAGTAAGTACGAGTAGCCTATGTGTTAATCCAGGTTATAAGCTACCCCTGTACCTAGGTCAGTCGCACTCCGCAACAAGTACAAATATTATACCTACACTTTGCGGCCGCAATATTGGGGTTCATTCAGTAGAGTGCCAAGCATGCGCTCGATGAGTCGTGCGCCGTGTGCTTACGATAAAGAATAAAATTTGACAAAAACCTTAGGTAAGTAGGTACTTACCTAAGGTTTTTGTCATATTTTTTTTTTTTCTTAATTATGAGTACCAATAAGAAACCTAGAATGTACTGCATAGCATTCGGCCTGACAAGTCTCGTAAAATACCTACTTACTGACATTTTATTATTTGGGTAGCCATTTCTTTTTCATTCATTATTATTTCCGAAAAAGACTTCGCTTCTTTTGCATTTTCCCACTCAATAAAATTGTTACCTATAAGTTGGTCACAGATTCTGTATCACATTTATTGCGTAGTATTTTCAGGTAGGTAGTATAACACTTAGTAGGTACTTTTGCGGAAAGGGCTAAAGAACACATTGCAGCTGTAAAGAACCGCCAGATAAATAAATCTGCAATTGCTGAGCATTTGCTCGAATCGGGCCCTAATCACTGGATTGAACTCCATGACCCGAAGATCCTCTCCACGGAACGTCACTACTACTCCAGGATTGTACGTGAAGCGGTTGAAATTAAAAAGTATCCCAATTTCAACCGAGAGGATGGTTTCAAGTTGTCTGCGTCCTGGAATCCCGTGATAAGCAAGTGTTCGCGTCGCTCAATACTGAATTCGTGTCGTGACAATTCTGAATTTTTACAAAACCAAATGCGGGTAGTTGGAGACAACGCTCGCCCTTCTCGACGCTGACACCCGCTACTTCAGTCTTCTCGTGACCACGATCAATGCAACTTGATCGAAACGTCGAGGTAAATAAATATTAAGTTTTCAGCGCGATTAAGTCCCGTTTAAATATATACCTAAGTATAATACTTTCTCTATTCTGTCATTTTCGTGAAATTATTTAGTTTTTGCACTATCAATATTCTCTGTTTCCGTGACTATAATATTGTAATTAGATTTTAATTTTTTTCTTCTTTGCCTTACATTTACATGATTCTTTTTTTTAAATACAGACAGAGCGCAACGCTATCCAATGAACAAAAAATAATTAGCTCATTGCTCAACTGTGAATCAGCAACCCTTTATCTGATCTATACTAATTTTTGGGCCTAGTACTATAAGTTTGCATGGCTCGACGGAACATTGTTCGACTCCCGATCTTTAGTAGCGGAGTTCAATTCCCAACTCTCCAGTTGTTTAAATTTTACACATAAAAAATATGTGATGGCTTATAACTTGAATATGGCCGAGTTGAGTCGGAAAGAGGCGACGAGCCACGAGAGCTCGCGTCGTGGAACCGATCGATCGCCAACATCAAAAATTCACGTTCCAAATTCAAAACTCATTAATGCCCTCTTTGAAAGTCTTGAACTGACCACCCTGACTGACCTACTGTCTGTTTTCTCTTTTCGAGGAACCAATAAGCGTTTTTCGAATAGATGGGATGAAAAAAACAATTATGTATTATTTTGGAAATGAATAGATTTAATGTTGGGGGGTTTAAACAACTCTATGTTATATATTTTCAGCTAAATGCGTCCGTACTCTATTGCACCTTAGACATTTATTTCCTTCGCCATTGATTGGACCTGTATAACGACTGACAAACAAAGAATATAACAGACAAACGTCACACACGTCACAACGCTCTACGAAGCCGAAATATGCCGAGTCTCTTTCCAAAGACCGATGTGCATTATTTATCGCCGGGTACTCTACATACATACAAATGTTTGCCTTTATAATATTAGTGTGATTATTTTTGTAAGCTCGTATTCAATAATGTTGTTTGCAGTCTGGTTTTTTGTATTATGACAATAATTTTACTTGTTGAAGCATGTACGAGTAATTGTAAGGTTATCAATTTTATACTAGTAGAGGTCTAGGAAGATTATCTATCCAATCTAACTAAAAAACTTAAGATTTTAGTAATAGCACATACTTACACATAAAATGAAAAAGTAAAGTAAAGCATTTTCATTTATTAGTTTATTGGTGAGCCTGTTGGTGTGGTAAAGTAAAGCATTTCCATTTATTTTTCTATTACTTACATTTGACCCCACTGAGGCCACAAAATGTTTGGATCAAATAAATAATTTAAATAGGTAATAATACGAATAAATCAAAATATTGTAATTTAATCACACAAAACTTAAGATTGCAGTATTACTAAAATTTCAACTTTTGTTATTTAACTCTTAGGACCTATTTCACGACCTTCAAGTAATGTTTCAAGCAGGCTGATCGCCAGTTAAACTCACCAGTAACTGTACGTATGAATTTCACCACGCCTGAGCAATAATAACCAAGCATGAAAGGTAAGGGATACTCGTTGCTTTTACTTGCAAGTAAGTATAATCACTTTACATATAGGTCGTTAAATAGGCTCTTATAGTTACTTGTAATTATTCAGGCAAATGCTAATAAACAATTTCACTTGTATGTTGTATATTGATGTTCCACCATCACAATAGTGATCCAGCATACTTGTAGGTACACCACTACGCTCTACTTGTAGGTCGTGAAATAGGCCCTAAGAGTTAATAACAAAAGTTGATATTTTAGTAATACTGCAATCTCAAGTTTAGTTAAAGTCAGGCATTAATTAACTCTTGTTACTGACCTAGTTGCTAGTTGAGTAATGTAGAAGAAGTACCAGGCTATGGGTATTATCAGTGACCTCATAACTTATCAACAGTGCTGGTACTATGGCACAAACTACAGTTGCGTTATAGTTTGTGAAACTTTAAAAATGAGGTGCACCTCAAAGAGGGTATATTACCAACTGCCCCATTAAAGTCCCCATTGGCATGAATTAAGTGTAGTCTCGCTGTCCCCGTAAACAACAGGACGTCATTAAATTTCCGTACCTTTGTTCCCTTTGTGTCTACGTCACGGGGGATACTATACTGTGACAGTAGGTTAAGGTGCGGCAGGGTGGCTTTTGGGCCACCCGTAAGCCGAGAACATGTTTGTTTTACATAAGTAGGCCGCTTTTGTCTTCGTGTTTTTTTTTTAGCCTTGTTTACCTATCTGACCTAATTGATCACAATAAATCAGTATTTGATGTGTTCGAATTAGTTGGCCTTTATTTCTTACGCCAATGGGGCAGATGATAATTTAAATTCCCACCTGCCCCATTGATCATACTAATGGGGCAGGTGAGAATTTAAACTCCCTTCTGACCCATTGATGGGGACGTTAATGGGGCAGTTGAGAATATTTCACAAAGAGAGGTGAATGCGTGTCAACAATCATATATCAGTGTCAACCTCACTGACATTTTTTTTTTTTTTCTCCTTGTAATGGGCCCATGGGGGCGGATTATTTCTTGTAATCCCATTGCTTCGTTGTCCTCTGTTGGTGTCTATATGCTATGATATATATTGTTCTAGTTAAATGGGATCACTTTGGAGACCTGTGTTTCCTTGTCTCAGTGTTCTTGCATGTGTAAATGAGGAATCTTTAAAATATTTTTCCTTGTCTACTCAAATTAAAAATAATGAGTATACATACCTATTATGTTGATATGTAACCACAAGTCCGTCGCCTGATATCAGTTTTCCCATTTTCTGATTCAAAATAATTTCATCCTTCTAATTTTTCCTGGATAAAAAAGTGTGTTTTTCTTATGATTATATTATTTACTGTGACGAGATCCAAACCTCTTTCATAATAATACTCATTTGATCTCTTAATTCTTTCATAATCCATTTCTTTTCATTTTTGATAGTTGGTCATCATTGATTGATTTCTAAATACAAATAACCTGTCATTCGAATATTGATTTTTGGAAAAACCGAAATAATATTATAAAATTCATAAATAAGTTTATAACAACTTGAATTACTGTTTTAAATATATATATGATAATACCTAGATAATACCTACATAAGAGATTATTTTCATCCGTATTGTATCAAGACGAAATTGTCCAAGTGCACCCTATTGTTCCTGTTCCTGTAATTCTGTGTTGTCCACTGAGGCTTGGTCCCTGGGCTAGTGGGATAAGCCCAAAGCCTGGGACCGCCTCGTGACAATACTAGCTGTGCCCGTGGCTTCGCACACGTTCTCTAGATTAAAGTACTCATGTGCTATTCCAGGACCTAATCTATACTTATAATAAAACTGTAACGGGTCCAATTCGATAGATATTTTGAATTATTTTTTTGGAGGGTGCTCTGTGTTTGATACTGAAGCCAAAACTGTTTTTTATGTCTGTCTGTCTGTCTGTCTGTATCTTGGTTAGGCATCACGCCGAAACTACTGAATGAATAAAAATGAAAATTTGTATGATTTGAGTTCATACTACGAGGTAGGACATAGGATAGTTTTCATCCCGAAAAACTAAACGATTTCCGCAGGATAGAGAATCAAACTTATTAAAAAAAAAAAACACTATTTATTGTACTATTTACACACTGTATTTTTTATTTTTTGTCTTTCTGTCTTTCTGTGTACCTTGGCAGCGCATCTCGCCAAAAATAATCAATGAATTCAAATGAAATTTGGTATGATTTGAGTTCATACTTCAAGGTAGGACATTGGATACTTTTCAGCTCGAAAAATTTAAGTGTTCCTGCAGGATAGGGGTGGAAAACTATTTAAAAGAATACGCAGCATGCTGAAACTATTGGATGTTGATGCAACTTGGCACATACATAGTTTATAAGATGGGTGAAAATTATGAATACCTTTTGTCCCGAAAAAATAAAGGATTTCTGTGGGAGATGGGTCCAAATTCTATACATAAAAGATATTGTGAAAAATATTTTTTGTAGGTTACTATATTCGATAATGAAGCCTTAAGTGTATGTTTTTTCACTTCTGTCTGTATGTCTGTCTGTCTGTATCTTGGCCGCGCATCACGCCGCCGGAACTACTGGATGAATTCAAATGAAACTTGGTATGATTTGAGTTCATACTACGAGGACATAGGACACTTTAAATCCCGAAAAAATAATGGGTTCTCGCAGGATAGGGGTCTAAACTTATTTAAAAAAACATGTACCACGCTGAAACTAATAGACGGGTTTTGATGCAACTTGGTATCGTCTTAAGTTATATAATGGGTTAAAATTGATGACACGTTTCATCCCGAAAAATTGAAGGGTTCCTGCAGGATAGGGTTGGAAAATTATTTAAAAGAAAACGTAGCATGTTAACACTATTGGACGGATGTTGATGCAACTTGCACAGACATAGTTTATAAGGTGGGTGAAAATTATGGATACTTTTTAAAAAATAAAGGGTTCCTGCGGTATATGGGTCCAAATTCTGTACATTAAAGATATTGTGTTTTTTTTACTTTACTATGTGTTCGATAATGAAGCCTAAACTTTATGTTTTTCATTTTCGTCTGCATGTCTGTCTGTCCGTATCTTTGCCGCGCATCACGCCGCCGGAACTACTGGATGAATTCAAATGAAACTTGGTATGATTTGAGTTTATACTACGAGGTAGGTCATAGGATGCTTTACATCCCGAAAAATTAATGGGTTCTCGCAGGATAGGGGTTGAAACTTATTTAAAAGAACACTTACCACGCTGAAACTAATGGACGGGTTTTGATGCAACTTATCACCGTTTCAAGTTATATGATAGGTTAAAATCGAGGACACGTTTTATACCGAAAAAGTAAAAGGGGTTTTGCGGGATCCATATCCCGCAAAACTTTAAAAAAAGTCCAAAGTTATGTTAATATTGAAGTAATAAATAATATTTGTTGTATTGTTCTCTATATTCTATACTGAAGCCAAAACTGAATTACTTTTTATTTTTGTCTGTCTGTCTGTTTGTCCGTATCTTGACCGCACGGTCAAGATACGGACATCGCACCGAAACTACTAAATGAACTCATATGAAACTTAGTTTGATTTGAGTTCATACTACGAGGAAGGACATTAAATACTATTCATCCCGAAAAATTTAAGGGTTTCCGCAAGATAGGGGTTGAAAGTTATTAAAAAGAACGCGTATCACGCTTAAAGTACTGGACGGTTTTTTTTAATGCAAATTGACACAGTCATATATCTATCTATACTTATAATAAAGCAATATGTACGAAAAAGCCTGTAGCAATATTTACGAAAAAGCCTGTACAAATAAGATAAACAAATAAATGCTCTTGGGTGCTTAACAAAGGTACTGAACAAGAATGTAACATATTTTTTTATCGTGTCTTTCTGTGTATGTTAGATTGTTCGCGCATCACGTAAAAACTACTGGACCGATTGCAATGCGGTTTTCATTGTTAGATAGCTTAGGGTTTGATTTCAAAACTGGTGTAATTGGTACCTCAATCTGGTGAGTGAGAAGCCGAGCAATTGATAAAGTATTTTTGACGGCTGAACAAATTTTTAAAAAATGTTGGTAAATTGGCACCCCGGTTTTTAAGTCAAACCCTAAGCTATCAAACCGCAACGCAATTGGTCCAGAAGTTTTTACGTGATGCGTGAACAAACATACAGACAAACATACAGAAAGACACGATTTAAAAAAAAAAAAAATCTTTCAGAAGCTTATTTTAAGTATCCTAGACTTTTTTTTAAATTATCTTGGCACCGATTTCTATGATCTTATTGCTTTATCAAAAATATTTTTATCAATTGCTCGGCTTCTTCTCATCGGATTTTGATGCCAATTACACCTTGAGCTATCTCGTAAATATTGCTTTACTAGTTTTCCCGCCCGCGACTTCGTCCGCGCGGACTACTGTTTATCGCGAAAAAATAGCATCCTATTTTCTTCTAGGATATTAAAAACCAATGCAAAAGTAAGTGCTCCAATGCTCTTGATGCTTTTTGACAGACTTGTTATTTCGTTTTCATGGCAACCACATACCATTCTGTGATGGTAATTGTTCCTTACAGTTTTCCCGCGGAAACTTTCAATTTTCCGGGATAAAAAGTATCCTATGTTTTATTCTAGCTGTCACAATACTAAATTTAATCAAAATAAAAAAAAATAACAAAAACAAACAAACAAATTAACAAACAGACAACGTTTCACTCTTATATATTGGTATGGATTATAAGTATAGATATTTTTTAATTTAAAATTAACATAACTTGGACCCGAACCCCGCAGGAACCCTTTATTTTTTCTAGATAAAAAGTATTCTCAATTTGAAACCACTATTTAAAGTACTAGCTGATGCCGCGGCCGCAGCTTCGCACGCGTGGTCATTTTAATATATAGCCTGTGACACTCACAAATAACGTGGCTTTCTATTGGTAAAATCGAATGGTAAATTCGAAATCGGTTCATTAGATCCAGAGATTACCCTCTACAACCTCATAAACTCCTCTTTATAATATTTGTATAGATGACTGTGTTAAGTAGCATCAACATCCGTCGAGTAGTTTCAGCGTGATACGAGTTCTTTTAAATAACTTTCAGCCAAAATTTTGCGGGAACCCTTTAATTTTTCGGGATGAATAGTATCCAATGTCCAACCTCGTAGTATGAACTCAAATCATATCAAATTTCAGTTGAATTCATTCAGTAGATACGGCGTGATGCGCGGTCAAGATACAGACAGACATACAAAATTGAAAAAAAAAAACTGTTGTGGCTTCAGTATCAACCATAGAGTATGATCCAAAAAGAAACCTAAATTAACATAAATTTAGACCCCTATCCCGCAGGAACCTTCAGGATATTTTCGGGATAAATAGTATTCTCAATTTTAACCCATCATATATACTATAACTGTGCCAAGTTGCATCAAAATCAATCCAGTAGTTTCAGCATAGTAGGTGTTCTTTTAAATAACTTACAACCCCTATCCTGTGGGATCCCTTTAATTAATAAATGTTTTTCGACAGACTTGTTCTTTCGTTTCCATGGCAACCACAGACCATTCTGTAATGGCAACCGTTATTTACTGTGAGTAATCAACATTTTCCAGATTTCCCATAGAAACTTACAATTTTCCGGGATAAGAAGTATCCTATGTTTTATTCTAGGGTATAAGCTCCATTCTAAATTTCATCAAAATCAGTCCAGCCGTTATGGCGTGAAGGCTCCCCAAACAAACAAACAAATAAATAAACAAACAGACAACGTTGCACTTTTATATATTGGTATGGATCTATGTTTCTGTCTGTGACATCGTAGCTTCCAACCGAATGGACCGAATTTGATGCGTTTTTTTACCTGACTGTACGGAGGGTTATGTGTTTGGGTTGTTTATACATGTTTGTTTGTATGTATGTTTCTCAGGCGCTTCCTACAGCTTAAATGGCTTGATGGATTTTGATAAATGAAGTATCATTGGATTCGTCTTGATCACGAGAGTGCTATCTATACTTATAATAAAGCAATAGGAACGAAAAAGTCTGTACAAAGAAGATAATTAAAAAAGAAATGGTCTAGGGTACTTATAATAAGCTACTAAACAAGCATATACTTAACATTTAAAAAAAAACGTTTCTGTCTGTATGTCTGTCTGTAAGTTTGTTCGCGCATCACGTAGAAACTACTGGACCGATTGCGGTTTTCACTGTTGGATAGCTTATGTTTTGAATTAAAAACTAGGGTACTTTATATCTCAATCCGATGAGTAGAAGCCGAGCAATCGATTAAAATATTTTTGACGGCTGAAGAAATTTTGATCAAATGTTGGTATATTGGTATTTTAGGTCCTGGAATAGCACACAGAGTACTTATAACCTATAGAAATGACCACGCGTCTAGTAGAATATATGAAGAGTCAAGAAAACTAATATGGCGGCTTACAGCTGCCATATTGAATTTCCGAGGGAACAAAAAAAAAAAAAACATTTCGAGTGAAATATCAATATGAACGTATATAAAAGACAATTTATAAAATATATAATTCTTATAGCCAAACAGTAGCAAGTGTCTTTTAGGATACCTACTCGTAATTGAAAATTTTTGAGTACGAGTAAGTAAATGAAAAACATTCCTATATTAGCTGCGCCCCGCGGTTACACCCACGTCCCTCTGGAACTGTGTATTTTTCCGGGATAATAAGTAGCCTATGTGTTAATCCAGGGTATAAGCTACTTCCACACCAAGTTCATCCGAACCCGTCCAGGCGTATATGCGTGAAGAAGTGTGTAGTGAATGTATGTGTATGTTTGTTATACACATACACCCTTGCATACCTACAAACTTTCGAATTGATAATATTATTTACGCACATCAAAGTAAAAATACAAAATCCCGACTGCGAACAAAATTACTAAATACGAACTGACCGCCCACGCCCGCGTCCCGCGCCCCGCGACCTCGCCCCGCGCCTTCGCCCCGCGCCCCGCGACCTCGCCCTGCGCCCGCGCCCCGCGCTCGCGCCCCGCGCTCGCGCCCCGCGCCCGCGCCCCGCGCCCGCGCCCGCGCCCCGCGACCGAGCCCCGCGCCCGTGCCCCGCGCCCTCGTCCCGCACCCCGCGCCACAGAAGAAATAATAGCCCGCGCCCCGCGCCCCTCGCCCGCGCCCCGCGCCCGCTAACATAGTCACACTAATATCGCAGTCGGGATTTTGTATTTTTATAATAATTTTACTTGTTTCTGTTTGAAAGCTGATCGAGATGGTTCATAGCTATAATGGGGTAGTCGGGATCGCAGCTCACAAATTTTGATGCGGTATTTTATGTTTTTGAGTTATTTAAACCAAAATGATAAAAAAATACAGAGCGGAACATTGGGCTCAGTGGTGTACATTGGAAAAAGGCTTTGAATAGAATAGAATATTTTATTGGCCTTATAACAGATAGTGTCACACTAGGCAAGTCCATTTTTACATCAAATGAAATCACATTACAATTAGTTATATATTAAAAAACAAAACAAATAACTTATGACTTCTGAATAAGTTTTTCTCTGAAACGTACAAGAATGAAGATTCCGTCAGACGCATATCGTTGTATTCTTTTAAAGAATAGAACGGGTTGAATTCGAAGAATTGTTTCAGTTTCCTTTTGAAATCGTTTGTATGCAAGCTTGTAACACGTAAGGGCAATTTATTGTACATACATATTTTCGTATAAATTCCCTGTTTTTGAACTTTGGTTAATCTCATCTTAGGCTTAAATAATTTATCTTTATTGCGTAGATTGTATTTATGTACATCTTTGTTTTTAGTTATATTTCCCTTTTCGTCATGAATCTCTAAGAGACTGTTATAAATGTATGTGGATATAACTGTCATTATTTTATGCTTCTTGAAATAATTCCTGACTGAAGTGCATTTCCGTAATCCAAACATTATTCTTATTGCCCTCTTTTGGCTCGTCAGTACCTTTTTTTATGTCAGCAGCGTTTCCCCAAACAGTAATAGCTTACCTAACTACTGAATTAATGTAAGCGTAGTAGACTGATATAAGTGACTTATTATGGCTCTTGACATTTTTTACAAAGTTTTTCTATGTGTGTTGAATGACTTAATGTATAATCTACTGTATATCCTCAAAATAAATTATCCTTCAAGCCCATATTGCTTTTGTTATTTTTCCTTGTTTGATATTGCATTACAACACTTTTATCAGCATTAAGAATGATTCCGTTAGCATTAAACCATTCTCTTAGAATACACATAGTTTCACTGATTTTTAATTGTAATTTATCTTTACATTTATCACTAATTCCTATATGAGTATCGTCAGCAAATAAACTAGTATAGGTCCAATCTGGCATAAATTTACGAGGTCATTCACATATATTAGAAATAATACTGGCCCCAGTATTGAGCCCTGAGGTACACCAATATCTACAGTTCCAACAACCGAATTTATTCCATTTACAGACACAACTTGGCTCCGATTCTGCAGATATGAACACATTAAATTAAGTTCAGATCCTTCAAAACCATAATATCTTAGTTTTAAAATTAATATGTCATGTCGCAAACAGTCAAACGCTTTGGACAAATCGCAGTAAATACTTGCGTATTTCTGCGACTTGTCCAATGAGTCAAGAATAAAATATGTAACTTTTCTTATGGCCATTTCTGTCGATCGCCCTTTGCGAAATCCAAATTGTGACCGAGTGAAAAGGTCATTTTCTTCAAAATATTTAACAATTCTATGCTTTATGATTGATTCTAGTATTTTCGAGATTGTAGGTAATATATGCACACTGGCCGATAATTACCAAGTTCGGAACAGTCTCCTTTTTTATACAGGTTGTTGTTTTACATCCCCGCCATATTTGTAGAGTCGATTCTAATATGTATACTTTATTCACCTAACAATACTATTTAATTCCTACATATAACTGGAGGTTTCGTGTTAGTTTTTTTAAAACGTTCACATTGCGTCTAACACGGTCAAATGCTGTGATGATTTTGTCTTTTAATTGCACAACACTTGTAATTTCGTCCGTGTATACAAGTCGCTTTATTTCACCCCATAAATAAAAATCACACGGGGTCATGTCAGGTGATCTTGGTGGCCAGGGTACTGGCCCACCACGACCAATCCACTGGCTTCCAAACACTTCACCCAGATACTCGCGCACTTGACGTCCATAATGACGTGGAGCTCCGTCCTGCTGGTAAAATAGGTTTCTTTGGAATGCCAGTGGCACGTCTTCAAGCATCTCATCAATGACATGATGCAGAAGCTCCAGGTAACTCATCCTGGTGAGGTGGCCTTCAATCATGTACGGACCTAGCACGTGTTCTCCAATAATGCCACCCCAGACATTCACACTAAATCGATTCTGGAACGAATCGTTTTTTGTCTTATGCGGGTTATGGTCTCGATGTGGCCACCAGTGTACGTTGTGAATATTGAAGATTCCCACACGTGAGAACATGCATTCGTCCGTCCACCAAATGTTCACTGCCCTATTTTGTAAAATCCAGTGGGAAAAAGCTAAGCGCGCGGCATTGTCGTGTGTATGATGGTCCTGTACCCGTTGAAAATGGAAAGGATGCTGAAGCTCCCGTTTCAGCAGTCGCCAGACGGTGGTGTGGTGAATGTTGAAGCCCCGCCCAGCATCGCGAGTGCTGGCTCGAAGGCTCCCTCTCAAAAAATTGGAGGATTTCTTCTTGGATTTCGACTGAGAGTCCTACGCTACCGCGAGCGCGAGCGTGACGTGGGACCTGGAATTGACCATAATCCCTCAGTCTCTGTGTGGCACCCAGCATCACGTCGCGTGTTGGAATCCGGCTATTTGGAAACTTGTCGCGAAACATTTGCACGGCCTGGGTTAAACTGTTCCCGCTTATGGCGTACAAACGTACCATCTCCACAAGTTCGACATTCGAAAATTGCTCCATTTTTGCATCGAGCACTAAACGCGTATCGCGGCGAACTTGTGACGACTGATCACTGTTCGTACAGTACAGCTGATCGCTCGGTGCGCTGTGCGGGTGAAGGGGCGGGTGTCCCGCGCGCATTTCGCCTTTGTCGCCGCCGCCAGTGCCACCGCCGCGCCTGCGGCTAGCCTTTGAGTCCTTTGACCTGACGCCGCCAGCCGCCGCGGCCGGCCACGTGTGTGCGTTTGCGCGTACGCTCTACACGCGACGACGCTTCGTTAGAGTGCAGGCTCTTACCACCCGTGGTGATTTCAAAGTAGGATCGCGTACACATGCCGATTTTTATAAACTTTTTTTATTTATTTTTAATTTAATATTTTTTAGTACTTTTTTAATAATAATTCGTGTTCTATAAGTGGAGTATACCTACCTCTGTAAATATGGAGGGGATGCAAACCTACAACCTGTATAAAAGTATTATCCTACCAGGCTTAAGACAATCGGGGAATATTCCTTCCTCTAGGCACTCATTGATAACAATATACAACAATTCTATAAAATTGCAATTTTTCAAAATTAAATCTTTCAATGTCATAAGTGTTCATGTCATATATATCTGGTGTTGTTTTTTGTTTCATGTTATTAACAATCGTTCGCAATTCTTTGTAATCTACTGCGTAAAATTTAATTAATGTTTTTGGTTTGTTCTCCATTTCTTAATATTCTAAGCATTTATCAGTCTCAATCTGGGTTTTACACGTAAGATTGTGTGCTATGTTCCTAAAAAATGGTTAAATAAGTCTGCTATCACTTTGCAGTCTGTGAATTCTACACCATCTTCTTTTTAATCGAATGTATACATTTTTTCTCATTATGTTTTTATTGCGTCTCACTCGTTCGTTTATGATTTTCTATGTTTCTTTTATCCTGTTTTTGGAAACTTTTATTTTATGCGCATATTGCATTTTTTTAGCTGTAGTCAATACTTTTCTTAGCACTTTTTTATACTGTCGTATCTGTAATTTTCTCTGCTCATTTGGTTGATACTCTTGCAACATCTCCATTTTGGCCAATTAATTTTTTGATATTTCTATACCTTCCGATGTCAACTTGTTAGCTACTTTACATGCACGATATCTATATTATGATTATATAATAAAAATTTATAGCGTCGTGTCTTGCTTTACAGGTTCATTCTTGTATTTGAGTTCAAGAATGAACCTTTAAAAATCAAAATTATTGAGGATCATTGACAACTTTTTTATATTTTTGACAATTTTTAAAACATTTATATTAAAATCTCCAGCAAGTACTACTTGTTTCCCTTCTCGACATAGTTTATGTAACAGTTTTGTCAGTAAATAAAAAAAGGTAAATGTCTTTGTCTGGTCTATAATCTACTACAATAATAATTTTCGTGCTCTTAATTCTATTGCTGTAATTTCAAAATTAATTTCAAATGATAATTTATTTATGTCGTTTCTAATTTTAAATTCTAAATTATTTCTAACATAAATAGCTGTTCCGCCATGTTCAATAAATGATCTATTAAAATAAGATGCAAGTTCGAATTCTTCAATATGCATAGACTGTACTTGGTGATTTTGCCCCCATGTTTCCGATAAACATAGAATGTCGCATTTGTACTCGTTTAGTAAATCTTCAATCACTATATATTTGTTGTGGATGCTTTGTACGTTGGCGTGCAATATTATCTTTTCTTGATTGGTCGCAGATCTTTTGGAAAATTTATACCATTATTTTCGGGCAGGCACTCAATAAATAGAAGTGTGGATGATCCTTGAAATCTTTGTGTACAAGAAGATATTATTGTTTGTAACAAAAGTCGCTTAATTCCATTAAAGCTGCGGGTTTTACCGATCTACCTTATATTTGGGTCGACGTATTTAACATTTTCAGTCATATTTGCTAGGTGTGCTAGTCCTCTGTTAATTTGGTATATAACATTGTCATTGTATGAATTATTCGTATATCGAATACCACTTATTATTACATTGAAGGCTCTACTTTCTTTATTTAATATTCACATAACGTTCACATAGATTTTGCTGCTTTGTCAAAGGATTATATGTTTCTTCATACCTGCATATAAGTATAGCTACTGTATCTTCCTTTGTCAGAACTTTCGTCTTTTCATTGAAGTTTTCCAATACTTTATTGCAACTAGCTCCTGGTTTGCAGTAATTTATGACTCTAGTATTACCTTGTTCCAGCAGTGGACTGTCACGACCTGATGATACTGATGATTATATTAAACAAACCTGTGCATCACGTCGTTTGGTTTCAGTTCGGATGAAATACAAGTTGTTATTAGTTCGCCGATTGTACCTTTCAGTTTTTAAGTTTCTTATCTGCTCTTTTTTTTGCTTGGTATGCAATAAAGAGTTGTTGTATTGTATTGTAACTTATCAGTACTTTTTCATTAAGTTTGTATTAGGTGAATCATAGCATGCCCTGCATACATGATCTAGATGCGTTTCCTATTTATTAACAACGCACATCAAAGTAAAGTGCACACACGCATGGATGTCCCCTCAGTCACTCAGCTTAATTTCCATGTGAGCAGAGCATGTTCCGAGCGAGAGGGCGTGGTGTTGGTTGAGGCCCCCTACCGGCCCGCGCAACTTTTCTGGCTTCCGGACACAAGTGATCCATTAAAAAAAAACTATATGCTAGTCATCCTACATGGTCCTGCTCTCACTCAACAGACCAATTACTGAGACTTTGGGATTTGGAACCATTGAAACCATGACCAAATGCCATCGATCTCAATGTCATCTTAAAATTCTTGATCCTAAAAAGATGGCGAAAGATTTCATTGATCACCCTTCGTTGAGCGCTGTGCTGTGGCGCCCGCGCCGTGCGTAGTAATATAAACCATCCCTTCTCATCTCGCGAATGATGTGAGTTGTTGCTGTATTTTTTTATGTCTCCTTCCTTGTGGATTATAGTTACAGTGGCTTTTGCCAAGAATCTGGAGTGTGAGCATTAATCATGAAGTCATTGAAGTGTTTTACGAGAACATTGAGAACTGGTTGTCCGCCTGCACTGAGCAACTTGTACTGCCTCGGAGGCTTCCCACTTTTCATCTGAAGCAACGCCTTTTCTACTTCACAAGTTAATATAAGAGGTAGGTCTTCGTTACTTTGGTTTTCTAAAACCAGTTCACTAGAGACATCTACTGGTAATTCGGGTTGCAGATGGTGATGCATATAAGTTTTCGTAATACTCGTCAACCATTGTCAATAATTTCTATATCCCCTTTACAACATCTATTGGTAAATTGCATGCCAAAGGCACCTGAATTGCCTATAACCTTCGACAACGCATCCAACTTTGAAGTCTACAGCAGTAGTATCTAATTGCGCTCAGATTCTGTGCCAATTCAAATTTTAGTTTCTTTACATGTTTTAAAACAAAATGCTTCTTGCATAGTGTAAATACTTCCTTTTGCAGCAACGCTTTTAAAGATGTACCGAAAGATCGAGAAGTTTTGTGCTTGTGTTTCGGTAGTTTTAACAGACTTAAATTATGTTTGTGTGAACATTCGAGCTATGCTACATGGTGCTTCACAGCCAGCCACCAGAACAGCAGTGGCCTGCTGTGGTACTATTGATTGCTTAGTGTCAGTGATCATAATCCATGAGAGTTCAATTGGCTATAATTCAGTGTCATTGCTTTAAAAAAAACGGTTAGCGATCCCGCGATATAGGTAGGTAACTTTACGTATTTGTATAC
This sequence comes from Alsophila aescularia, assembly GCA_946251855.1. Taxonomy (NCBI): domain Eukaryota; kingdom Metazoa; phylum Arthropoda; class Insecta; order Lepidoptera; family Geometridae; genus Alsophila; species Alsophila aescularia. Next base: position 105,804,009 of record OX276373.1, read on the forward strand.
TCTGTGGGAGTTTGGGTAACTACGCAGTCACACGTCGGTCGGTCATCCCTCTACCAGTCGTGGAATGCAATAAGGCTGGACTTCAACAACATTAGAACTCAGTTAAATCACAGTTAGACTACATGTGCATTATCTTCCATACATTTAAAACGCGCCAAGCGGCCAGCGAGGAAATACTGGCCGCCGTGATCAGATCGCCGCGGCCAGGCAGTCTAATGCGCACGCAGCCTTAACTTAATAATGTCCAAAAATAAGAAGTTTACTACAAGGTGGTATAACTATAGGTAATAATGTTTATGTTTCCAATGTTGGTGAAATCCAGTCAGGAGAAGTGTGCTGCGTTAATTTCAGATGCAGCTTTTGCCGTCGGAAGGTGTTAGGTATGTTTGTTTTGCAAGAGACTAACTAAACAGTAGTCTGATGCCCGTATACCTACCGCTATCACACGCGGTGAGCCCAATACAATGCTCTTAATGTAACTGGTAGTTAGGGGGTGACCATGACCTGCAGTAGGGAGGAGCTGGGGCCGGGACGAGTGCGAAAATGCACCTATCAGCTCGCTTTCTATCAAATCAATAAAGTTCATGGTGTCGTGCCTGCGCGAAGCTGCTGCACCGGGCGGCTCGCTTAATCCAGTCTTCGCTCAGTCCCTGTTGGACACGTATAACAATCGTTATGCGACCAACCCGTCTGATCATTTTTGTTGTGGCTGGCCTGATCATAACAGGCCTTTGCGAAAAACGAATGTCTAATATGAAACATGACAGTGTTGGGATCACCATTGTGTTAAAAAGGCAGGTGCCATGCCTCCCGATGTTCCTGACGTGTTTGTATAACCTACGCTATCCCAAGGATAGGATTCTTATATCGTAAGTCGTGATTTTAAGCCATATAAATTGATAACAAGCGGCGACCTAGTTTTTCAGGCGAGAGCGTGATCTCCAGACTTTACTTTATACCTTAGAGTATAAAGTATAACGTTAAGTTTATTACTTTACTAGCTGTGCCCGCGGCGTTGCCCGCGTTTTAATTTTTCTGTAATTTCTAAGGATCTTATTTCTTAGGATTAGTTACTCTAGAACCAAAAGTACCAATATACCAAATTTCAACAAACTTCGTTCAGACGTCAAAACGTTTTTTTCAATTGCTCGGCTTCTACTCGTCGGATTGAGATAAACAAACAGACAAACTGACAGACACGGTTTAAAATTGTTATATTCTTGTTCAGTACCCAAATTACATTTTAGTCAATCCATATCAATATATACTAGTGGTTCTGTGAGCTGTAGACCTCGCGAGTGCAAACTTTTTTGCAAACAATCTATCAGTGCACAGTAGCGCCATCTAGTTACCTTATTGTAAAACTAACATTAATAACCAAGGTGCTTCATCATTCCCTACCTAGTAGGTTAAGGGCTGAATCCACTGGTAGAAACCTAAAAGTGAGCAATTTACTGCATTTTGAGGAGCTATTCATCAAGCTGAAGATCCTTATCAGATCTTCACCAAATTTTTATGAGACCAAATTAAAGTATTAAAAAATAAAATAGAACCATCAAAATCGAATCTAATAAGGAGGAGATATTCAGTAGCACCCCTTTTGTCCCTTATTGGGGGAAGTAAAAAAAAACCCCCCAACGACTATAAAAAATAGTTTAACCTGTGTACCAAGACTCATCTAGATTGGTTGAAAAATACGACCTTTAGAGAAGAACAGAGATCCGGACATACGAAAGCATTTTTGCCCAAGCTGAAACGGAGAAGCTTCGCTCGCGCTTCGCGCTTGCTCGGTCACATAAACAAGATAACATTTAAACTTATTTATCGACAATCACAATAACAGTTAGCTTTTAATCAACATAACTGTAGTAAATATAAAACAAAATTATTATTAAGTCAGTTCCATAAATATATTCTTAATTAAATTAATCAACAAAACAAAAAACATATTTATTCGATAATAGTAATTCTAATCAAATGACAGTTAGCTTCTAAACACAGACATATATATTTACTTCGTAAAGACAGGGCGGAAGACGATTTACAAGGTCGCCAATTCGTCGGTGTCAAACTCACTGCCGTGACACCAACGTGAGCTAGTCAGTATGCGACTGTGACGGAGGGCGACCGTGGTAGCTATTGTGACAAAATGCCAAATTGTGTGGTGAAAGGGTGCACCAAACAGTTCATAAAATGCAACAACAACAATTTATAATTTTATAGTCGTTATGGAATTTCTTACCATCGGGAAGCTAACATTTTGAAAATTTATCTTGCCTTTTTTTTATTTATCTTTCTTTTTTTTCTTGTTAAATCGCTTACCGTAATGTATGAACATCATGGGCGTTGAACGCTATAACTTTGTGAAGGCGTTTCAAAATTGTTATATGGTTAGATAATTAATTTAATGTTTATCATCAGATTAAAAACAAGAACAACGATTCAGCTGTCTATATAAGTTTATTCATTAGTTCCCACATATCTCCTACACTCATAAAATATTTTAAATTTCTCGTTTGTAGATTTCCTTCTGAGCCTGTGTGTAATAAAGTGTGGAGTCGTGTCATCCGACAGCAGCGTGATGAAACATACTACAAAAGCAATGAATATTTACGAGTTTGATCAGACCACAATACAATACAATACAAATACACTTTATTGCACACCAAAAAATAATACAAATAAAGATACAACTTATAAATGACCACTAAGCTCCATAAGGCTTCATTATTAGTTCGTCGTAAAAAAATAGCCCAATCTCTGTAGGTTTACTTACCAAGCACTACTTAGCAAGGTCTTTGTACCTGCTTTCCAACTCCATCATCACATAGGCTCGATGGTACTATTATTATTATTATTGTACTTACCTACTGTCATCAAATTGTATATACTTTTATTTTTATTTTAACTTCTATATGACAATTTAGAAATACTATATATAAAAATCGACATCTCAAAAGACAATGTCAATTTTCCTATGGCAGGTGGAGCTATTTTTTTTCATGCGGCCATCAACGAGACATGGAATTATCAGTTCTATACAATTTAACAAACACAACATATTATGACACGTGTATACTTCTAAACTCAGTCTGAACCAAGATAAAGAAGATAGAAAATTGAAGTTAAGATATTTTGTATGGAAATTGGTTTCATTTTTTCGCGTCCATCAATGATACGTGATATTATCAATTTTAAACAGTGTGAAAACAAAACAAATTAAGACAAGTGTATCTCTGAACTCGGCCCAAACCGAGATAAAGAGGTTAACATATCTGTAGGGCAGGTGCCACATTTATTTTTTCACGCAACCGTCAATGATACATGGAATTATCAATTTTAGACAGTGTAACAAACAAAAAATACTGTAACAAGTATACTTCTAAGCTGAGTCCAAACCGAGCTAATGTGGTTTGCATATTTGAAGGGCAGGTAGCGTGGTTTTTAGATATGTAAACCTCTTTAACTCGGTTCGGCCTGAGTTTACGGGTATACAGGTGGTAATATGTTTTGTTTGTTGCACTGTCTGGAACTAACAATTTCAAGCTAATTTGAAGGCCGCGCGAAAAAAAGTTTACGAAAATTTGCGCCAGTTTTTGGTCATGGTCTTTTGTTTAAAAGCTAACAAACCTATTATGTTAAATCATAAAAGTGTGTTAAAATATTCCTAAGACTATTCTTAACTAGTGATTCTTTACACTATTTGATGCGTGTGTATACTCTACAAAAATAGCATGCGCCTCTTGATTCACTTGTATGAAAAGGTTTAAATTAGATTTTCAATTACTATTGTATTCATAATCATCAGCTGTTTGATTTCCGTTTTTTTTTAAATAAATAAATAAAAGTTCAAAGTAATAAGTTACAAAATTGTATATTTTTAGTGTATAAATTATTTTTGATCCCAGTTCCAATAAGCCTCTTCTCAAAGGTTACGTCGTCCGTTTTTTTTTCGCATTATCAACCACGCGTTCCTGATGATTATCGTAGTTAACATGAAATCCAAGAGATGGCGCTGAATTTTCTCTAAAGGTTTTTACAAAAAAGTTTGTTAGGTCAACCGCTTCTTGATATTTAATTCTATGCTTCTAAAGTATAATGTGAAGATTCCTAAGCGACCAAGCTTATTATTTTTACATAGACACTTCGAAAATAAGCTAAACATTTTGACATCAAAATAAAAAACAGCCAGTTTCAAAAACAAAAAAAAATGAGATAAAATATACAAAAAAGTTTTGGAATTATTGGCAAAAATTACCTACTATCAGCTTCATATATAAAAATGTACCTATGAATTATGTATCTACAAGCTAATATTTTTTTATACTTTAGGAGCTAACTGATATAATTTTGACTCAAATTACGATTGTCGAATAAATATGTTTTTTGTTTTGTTGATTAATTTAATTAGGAAGATATATGGAACTGCAGTAACTTTAATTTAATTAGGAAGATATATGGAACTGCAGTAACTTTAATTGAATTAGGAAGATATATGGAACTGCAGTAACTTTAATTTAATTAGGAAGATATATGGAACTGCCGTAACTTTAATTTAATTAGGAAGATATGGAACTGCCGTAACTTTAATTTAATTAGGAAGATATATGGAACTGCAGTAACTTTAATTTAATTAGGAAGATATATGGAACTGCAGTAACTTTAATTTAATTAGGAAGATATATGGAACTGGCGTAACTTTAATTTAATTAGGAAGATATATGGAACTGCCGTAACTTTAATTTCGATTTATATTTTCTACAGTTCCCTGTTGATTTGAAAAACTAACTGTTATTACTCAAATTGTGATTGTCGATAAATATGTTTTATTTTTTTCTTGTTTTCTTTTAATTAAGGTAATAATATGGAAGTGACACATATTTCATCTAGTTTGATATTTTTTATAATTAACTGTTGATTCAAAATAAGATACATGTTTTTCTTAATTTTGTATTATTTTGCCGTTTTAAGAATAAGGCATTTGTAGAATTTGTCATTGTGAGAATTAGGCTTTTGTAGAATTTGCCATTTTGAGAACTTGCCGTTTGTAGAATTTGCCATTATGAGAACATGCCATTTATTTTGTAGAATTAGTCCTTTTAAGACTCATATGCCATTTTGAGAATTGGTCATTCTGCGCCTAAACTATCCGGACAGACATCCGGACATACGAAAGCATTTTTGCCCAAGCAGAAACGGAGACGGTTCGCTCGCGCTTCGCTCTCTCTTGTTCAAAAGTGAAACGTTGTCTGTTTGTTTGTTTGGGGAGATTTAACGCGATAACGGATCAATGGATTTTTATGAATTTAAAATGGAGATAGCTTATACCTAGGAATAACACTTATTTTCATCAATTCTTCAATCAAGGATTCTTTTCATCATCATCATCATCATCATCATCATACTTCACTCTCAAACAGCTTAACGGATTTTGATAAAATTTGGAATGGATACCCTGGAATAACACATATGATACTTTTTATCATTATCATACTTCATGCTCAAACGGCTGAACGGATATTGATTAAATTTGGATTAGAGATAGCATAATGGAAATAATAAATAATAATACATACAATAAATATACATACAATACTTTTACCCTGGAATAATACATACAATACTTTTCTTCATCATCATCATCATCATCATCATTATCATAATCATACTTTACTCTCAAACGGGTGAACGGATTTTGATAAAATTTGGAATGGAGATAGCTTATACCCTGCAATAACATATAGGATACTTTTCATCATCATCGTCATCGTCGTCAGGACCAATTTTGATGCGGTTTTTTTAGGTTTGAAAGCTGATGTGATCGAGAAGCTTCTTAGCTATAATGGGGGCAGGGGGATCAGGGGTTATATACATTTTTAATTATTGTCTGTCTATTTCTTTGAACACGTATCACGCTGGAACTACTGGATGGATTTTGATGAAACTTGGCATAATTATAGTTCATATTATGGATTAACATTTAGGATACATTTTATCCCAATAAACTAAAGGGTACCCGCAGGACAGGGGATGAAAATTATATCAAAAGACACTTAACACGCTGATATTACTTGACGGAATTTGATGCAATTTGGCACAGTCATAGCTTATATTATGGGTTAATATTTGGAATAATTTATATCGCGAAAAACTCAAGGGTTCCAGCGAGCTAGGGGTTGAAAATAATGTAAAAATATTATTTCACCAATCTACTAATATAGTGTTGGTGAAACGGATGAAATCTTGTAAATAAATGTTTTAATGGTTAAACAAAAATACAAGTAAGCTGCTTTTTATCCCGAAAAAATAAAGTGTTCCTGCGGAATAGGGGTTCAAAGTTAAGTATAGTAGGAACCAATCTTTATGGCGGCTGTGAAACGCGCTGCGAGTGCGACTTCGCGCTGGTACAGTAAGGTTCGCAAATTATTAGAGTAATTTTTTTACTACCTACTTGTAGAACATAATAATAATAATAAACACCTTATTGCACTAGAATTATGAAACATATACAAGAATTTATTTTAAAAATAGGCACAACGGGTGGTCTTGTCGCTAAAACCGATCTCTTCCAGACAACCTTTTGATGGATAGAAATAACGAATTAAAAAAGGACGGTGGTGCAAAACAATACAATAAATCATGCAAAATAAAAATGACTATTAGATATATAATAAACTACATAAAACATACTTACTTACATGTCACATGCAAATAATGTAATGATTGAATAAACATATGTAGTAAGTACCTACATACAAAATAAGGGAAAGATAAAAAATAGAATACCTATAGTTATGTTTTTAGTAGCAAAATTAGCGTCGACGCTTAATGCTTAACATTATTTTTTAACCAATCATGATTTTATGTTAACATACGTTAACACACAATAATATTGATATCGGAATATGCTGATATTGTGTAGGTTAATTATATTGGTTTGTAACAAACAACTTTAATAAAATAACTAAGTAGACTGTACTTGAACAGAATCACACGCATGTGTGCAGCGTTCGGATGTAGCGTGCACACAAGCACAACCACGGCGGGAGTGCGCGGGATGCGGCGGGATAGCGGGAGGGTGTGCCCCGGCCTCTCACCTCTTCAAAGCCCACTTACATCTAAAATTAGCTATTGCGCAGCGCCTTGCGCCTAACTTCACAGCCGCCATAAAGATTGGTTCCTACTCTAACAGTAATAATGCACCAATCGATTGTGTTGGCGACACGGATCAAATCTTAACACGAAATATCATATAAACAAAAGTATATCTAGGTAATTTTAAGGGTTCCGTACCTAAAGAGTCAAAACAAAGCCATATTATTAATAGTCCAGTCTATAAAGAAGTTGTAGAGTGCGTGAGCCGGTACCTAAGCGATTCCTTCAGAAACTTGACCTGGGTGCTTCCCTAAGCCACAGAATAAGTAATAGTACAACCTAAGCATTGAACATGGATTGGGGTTTTCACTTATATCTCAAAAACGGTGCGTCGTAGGGAAATGGTTTATGAGACTAATTGACAGCTCATAAAATTTTCCACTACTTTTATTCTGTACACTTTTTCCCGATTCTAGTTAACTTATTGTAAAACTAACATTAATAACTAAGGTGCTCCACCAATCCCTACCTAGAAGGTAAAGGGCTGATTCCACTTGTAGAAACCTAAAAGTGAGCGATATACTGCATTTTGAGAAGCTATTCTGCTCATATGCCGAAGATCCTCATCAGATCTTCACCAAATTGTTATGAGACCAACTTAAAGTTACTTAAAGTTAAGTTTCGGTCGCGTCATGTAAAAAGAACGCTGGAAGAGAGTGGAGGGGGTGTGTTTGCGCATGGGTACACTCGCGCACAAAAGTACTAGGCCTTGTTTTAAATAATTATTAACTAGCCTTTCGCTCGCAGCTTCGTATACCCGCCCGCCCGGCGCCGCTCCTCATACCACCAAATAGACCGATAAATCGCCTAATGCGCAGCCTAACCGCCAGCGTTCTTTTTACATGACGCGACCTATGCCTTTGAACTCGGACCTAATAAGGCGGAGATATTCAGTAGCCCCGTTTTTGCCGCTTTTTGGGGGAAGTACCCCCCAATCAAAAATCCGCGACGATTAATAAATTCGTTTAACCTGTATACCAAGTTTCGTCTAGATCGGTTGAGAAATGTAGAGGAGAACAGAGATCCGGACGGACATACGAAAGCATTTTTGCCCAAGCTGAAACAGTGACGCTTCGCTCGCGCTTCGCGCTCGCTCGGTCAATCTATATCTATCTATATATATATACTTATAATAAAGCAATAGGAACAAAAAAGTCTGTACAAAGAAGATAATTTAAAAAAATGGTCTAGGGTACTAAAATAAGCTACTAAACAAGCATATAACATTTTAAACATTATTTTCTGTCTATATGTCTGTATGTTTGTTCGCGTATCACGTAAAAACTACTGGACCGATTGCAATGCGTTTTCACTGTTGTACTTGGTATACTTGGAAATCAAAGCTTGGGGTTTGACTTAAACTCTGGTGTACTTGGTATCTCAATCCGATGAGTAGAAGCCGAACAATTGATAAAAAAAAATTGACGGCTGAAGGGATTTTAATCAAATGTTGGTATTTTAGGTCTTGGAATAGTACATAGAGTACATTTAACCTAGAGAAATGGCCACGCGTGCGAAGCCGCGTTTATATAGCAATAAGAACTAAAAACTCTGTACAATGAAGATAATTTAAAAAATAGTCTAAGGTACTTAAAATAAGTTACTGAACAAGAATAGGATTTTAAAAATCGTGTCTGTCTGTTTGTTAGTGTGTATGTTTGTTCGCGCATCACGTAAAAACTACTGGACCCATTGCTATGCGGTTCATTGTTGGATAGCTTAGGGTTTGACTTAAAAACTGGCGTATTTGGTATCTCAATCCAATGAGTAGAAGCTGAGCAATCGATTAAAATATTGTTGACGGCTGAAGGAATTCTGATCAAAAGTTGGTATATTGGTATTTCAGGTCCTGGACTAACACAGATTAAACTAGAGAAATTACCATGCGCGTGAAGCAGCGGGCATCAGCTAGTGATAAATAACAAAGTAGCCAATAAGCCAACTAATGATATGTATGATATATCTACAGAAATTATGAGCATCATCTCAATCCCAACAGTGGAACCCCTTGCAGTCAGGGAACATATCCGAAAATTCTAAAGAAGGTCCGAATATGTTCTCTATATAAAGGCAAAGACAAAAAAGAAGATCCATACTATTACCGACCTATCGCAATAACCCAGGCAATAGCAAAAAAAAATGAAAACGGCCATACCATGCGTTTAACTGACTTCCTAAAGTCTACTGAAGCGTTCTCAGATCGTCTGTTCGCTTATCGTTAGGGACGAAAGACAACAAGCTGGTAAGAAATGTCACCCGTAGAATCCTGCAAGCAAGAAAGCAAAAACAGGAGGTCGCTGAACGAGACCTTTCTAAGGCTTTCGACGTTGTGGACTACTACATGCTAGCCTTGAAGCTAACGTATTACGGCATAATGGGTCCAGCACTCAATCTGATCTCAATCAATCTCAATCACTCGAGCTGTGGGGACGCGCTGCTGATTGTGAGCGCGTCTACCGCATGCAAAAACAGGACGTGATGTGATAAGTCTGCAAGACCTCATTTTTCTGAATTAGGGATCTTAACCCTTCCATGCCTTCTTATTTTACTAGTTGCGTTATATACTCGGGAAAACTTGAGCTCATATAACAGACTGGGAGACAATCATAAATATGATACACGCAATAAAAACAAGCTTGCTGGCGTGCCACGTCGTTTAACGAAAACTGCTAAGACAGTCCACGTAATGGGGCCAGAGATTTATAATAAGCTACCAGCTGGCATTGTGAAAGCATCTAGTACAATAACTTTCAAATAAAAATAAACTGGCTTATAAAGAAGGCTATCAAAAGTTTATGGACCAAACATTTGTAAGTAAATAAAATTATGTCATAATCAGTTAATGTATATTTATTAAATATTGTAATTTAATTTATAATGATATCACGTACTTGTTACACGTACTACGGTATTTCATAATGAACTAAATTATAATCATATTTTGTACTTAATGACTTGTAATTAATAGTTATCAATAAAAATATGACTGTGACTAATTAAAAACTGGGAGATAAGGTACCGACTCCTCGGGCGTGGACCGCATACATTAGGTTTGACGCAAACAATTGTCCTTCTTTGGCCTTAGTCACAAATGTCACAATAGGAATGGCTGGAAAGTGTTAGCAGCGATTCTCATTTGCGCTATAGTCTGCGTATGTTTCTTCAACTTGGTTGATGCACATCAACCACGACCGCGTCTGTACCCACACAGGTACACTTCCACACATAGTTGTATCCAGTTTTTGTTAACGTGTTTTTAACGCGTGCCATATCTTCCCCCTTAACTAGATCTATGGATGGAAGTTATATTGTAGGACATGATGACGACGCTCTAGGCTCCTACAAAAAGGGCTACAAAACGTCCTTCAAAGATCACAGTCTATTTTGGGGTCATTTCATTACAATTTTTTAAAACTGCGTGTAGTTAATGCCTCAGCCAACTCGAGACAAATTGTTAATTTTCATGAGGCAGACGGATAGGCAGGTACCGATGCCAATTATTAGTATTGGCATATAATTGAAAGATCACAGCGCTGTGCGAGTTAAATTGAACTTTATTGCGTTGTAGCGAGAGTCGCTATGTATTTAAATGACTTTACTCAGTTATCCTTCTGTACTTGTACTATTATTTATTCTGTGGTATAGGGCATATATGCTCTTTCTGCACTTACTTGAAATAAGAATAATTTTGATCGCTAGTTTTGATATTACCTTGTGGCGCTCCAAATTAGAAAATCTTCCTATTGTATTGTCATAATTTCTAGGAATGTTTCGCGTTTTATTATGGTGGGCTAAAAACATTCATCAGTCGTACAGACCCCTTTTTTCTGGGATATATTGAAAATAATATCATTTTTACCTGTGGAAGTTCTACAAGCCGGCCCGGCGCCATGACAGTCTGCCACGGCAGTTTGAGACGGAAGGACCATGCTTGCGTTACGGATGAAAATATTTTGTTCTTTTCTAGCTTTTAGAATATTTTTTGAATTAATAAGATAACAAATAATGATAATTAATAATTTCAATGTATTTCTGGACCCGTATGTAGAGATATTGTTGATTTTTGTATTAGTTTTATTATTTTTGAGGTCATAGAATCTAATGTTATATTTTGTGCAGAAGTGATTTACCGAAAATAGGAAATAAAATCTTCAAATAACGTGGACATCGATTAGCTTTGTGGTAAGTACCTACCTATTTTACATTATATATATACCTACTTTATTTTTATATCACTGAGTGACAAGACGAGCAGGTCACCCGCCTGATGGTAAGCGCTGCGCCTGCTCATAACAGTAATACTTATTATTTTACTTTTAACAATTTATTATTTACATTATTTTCAATTCAAAGACTATTTTACTTAGTAGGTAGGTAGGTAGGTCAGTACCTCTTACACGCGCGATCAGAATTATTGTGAACTAGTGACTCGCCTTGGCTTCGCACGAGTAGCTAAGGGTTTCTCATTATTTGTACACGATTCTACCCGTATTTTGATTGACTAATTTGAACAAAAAACGGAGTAAGCGAAGGTAATTCAAAACCTTTGGCAGCCGCGGTGCTATTTGACAGACTTGTTATTATTTCGTATCATTTTTATTTTATTTTATTAAAAGTTCGCTAAACTGGACGTCACAATATATACAAGTATGTTAAAAATAATAAGGCATAGTTAAACATGAAACGTAACGACCTTCTTGAAGCGAACTGCAAATAAATAAAAGTAGGTTTTTTATAAGACAATCACAGCCCAATAAATTGTCCTACAGCAGTTTATTATAACGGGATACCGAGAACAACACTTAAAAAAGGAAGGAAGTATTTACCATTGCTAAATTTTATAATTATGTAAGCTACACATATTTTATTTTCAGAAAGGAAATCCAACGAAATGTTTAAAATGAAACGAGTAAACTACAATCTGCGGAGGCTAAAATTGCAAAGTGGGGGTTCTTTTCAAAACTTGTCTTAGGTATATACATTACACGAAGCGATTTGCTTCGCCTATATTAGGCTGGATATAGGAGATTTAAAGAACTATAAAAGGCTTATTATGTATTGCTTGATTACTACAGGTTTATAATAATCTTGAATTTTCCACAGATGCCATGAAGAACTGGAAATGGAAACACTACAATCAGAAATAAATGTTGCCAGCAAATGAACTGGTATTCATAATAAGAAAAAACCGCCTCTGTCTTCGTGGTTATTTTGTTTATATATGAAAAATAAGATTTTAATAATTTTTCTTTATATTAAATGCTGTTATGTTTACTAAATGTCTAACCGCGAATCGTCAAACTTCAGATTTCCTCTCCACAAACGTAAAAACAATAACACTAGCCTCCGCCTGCGGCTGCGTGGGTGAAGCCGAGCTTGGAGGATAGTCTACACTAGTATTATAAAGAAGAAAGATTTGATTGTTTGCTTGTTTGTAATGGATAAAACTAAAAATTACTGAACCGATTTAAAAAAATATTTTATTGTAGGTAGCTACATTATCAGCGAGTAACAGTTTTGGAGCAGCTTTTTGTTTCAAAAAGTTTGCAATCCCTTCGGAAATTGCAATAATGTAATCCAAGGTGTCAAAAATAAAGAACGGAATGACGTTATAATAACAAGTCTGTCAAGTAGATAAGTAATAATGCAGTTGCTGATGGTCAAAAAACACTGCTGCCAATGATTTTGAATTACGCTTACTAGCGTTTCTTTTTTTTAGATGTTACGTCGGTTATTTGAAAGTCCACACTAATATATGACAGTGAAACGTTGTCTGTTTGTTTGTTTGGGGAGTTTTACCGCGATACGGGCTCGACGGATTTTGATGAAATTTGGAATGTTGATAGCTACCCTGGAATAACACATAACATAATTTTCATCATCATAATCATCATCATCATCATGCGAGGGGTACACAGTTACATATAAAATTAAATCCGTTATTAACATCCAATCACTTCTGGTCATCATCAAAAGTGTCATTATGGAACCGTTGGTATGATTTAGGACAACTGAATGAAAACTACCAACTAAATTCTGGTTGGCAAATTAATTCTAGCACTCGTAGAAAATAAAACAATTGGTGAAAACTGGAACTTCCTAGCTATTTCCATTGCTGAGATTCAGTAAGTTTTTTCTGGTCATCGTCAAATCTTCATGGTTCATCAGTTAGTAAAATCCGTGAAATAATTAATGAAAATTAGAACTTCCTAGTTATTTCCAGTACCTACTGATCTATTTTTGGTCAGTCATACCCTCCAAAATGTCTAGGCAAAAAAGCAAACATTATAAAAAACACTTCTGTATACTCGTTACTCTTTATTTGATTTTAAACTGCCATCACTGTAATCACTATGTATCACTGCCATCTGCAGATAGATAGCACCACTACTAGTATTAGAGGTCGAATCGTGCAGGTCATTGGCAAATGTTACCACTTTAAGTCAAAAGCTTAATTTGACCATTTCGCGATTCGTCAAAACAGTTATTCGACCAAAACCTTAATTCGTTAAATACGTGATTCGTCAAGTCATTGTACATCGGACACAACCTGCATCCCTAAATTCCATCGACAGAATAACCTACTAGTCCAAGAGCCCGCGACGATCAGACCTTAGTTATTTTATAAAACCTGAAACATTCTCTTTGTGACATACAAAGAGCCTATATACTACAGGTAAAAACGATCCCCGACTATGTGGCCTCATCATGTGGTTTTAAAAGATAACAGGTAGCTAAGGTAAATAAAAAATTGCATCTCAAATTCGTTAAAGTATAAAGCTCAGTTTTTATATATTTTATTTGGAATAATATTAGAAATCACGTCGTCCATTGTCAGACACTTGGTACAGTGGCAACCCCCTGTCAGACACCCTTTGAATTTTATATCTGTTACATGAGGAACTTTCAAAACATGTTTTGTCAGTAATCATACAGTTTCGATGGTTCTTACTCCTTGTCAGAAACTTTAAAAGTCTACCGTATGTCATTATGCCACCATTTTTGAGTTAATAATCCGGATTTTACGATAAGAGTGTAGATACAATTATTTTAATCATGCCTATAAAACAGTACCGTGACATACCTACTGACTGACTGACCGAATGACAGACAAGGCCCAGCCTAAACCGGTGGATCTAGGTATTTGAAATTTGGAGGAATATTCCTTGAGTATCCTAGTGGTGAACTACGGAAGTAACTATAAACCGTAAAACATGAATACCAACTCCAAATAAAATACCCCCCTATCCTTCGGGAACCCTTTCATTTACCGGGATGAAAATAATCCAATGTCCTACCTCATAGTACGAACTCAAATCATGCCAAGTTTCATTTGAATTCAGTCAGTAGTTTCGGCGTGGTGCGTGCCAAGATACAGACACAGACAACAGACAAAAATAAAAATAAATACAGTTTTTTGCTTCATTATGAATATAATGAAGCAAAAACTGATGATGACCCCCAAAAAAGATTTAGGAAATATCTTCAATTTACAGAATTTGGACCCGTTTCCCCCAGGAACCCTTTATTTTTTTGGGATAAAAAGTATCCTCAATTTTTACCCATCATATAAACTATGACTGTGCTAATTTGCATGCAATATCCATCCAGTATTTTCAGCGTGATACGTGTTCGTTGAAATAACTTTTAAACCCTATCATGCGGGAACTATTTAGTTTTTCGGGATGAAAAGTATACTACGTCCTACCTCGTAGTATGAACTCAAATCCTACCAAGTTTCATTTGAATTCATCCAGTAGTTTAGGCGTGATGCGCGGCCCAGATACAGAGACAAAAGCAAAAAAAAAGAGAAAAAAATAAACAAGTTTTCGCTTCACTATGGAATACTGAACAGATTCCAAAAAGAAATTTAAAAATATCTTCAATGTACAGAATTAGACCCGTTACAGTTTTATTATCAGTATAGATAGATAGGCAAAATAATAGCAAATTTGCAAATCAAAATTAGCATTTCAAGAACAAGGAGAAATACATAAAATATTATAAATAGATCAAATCAATAATATTATGTAAAAAGGAAATTTCCCTTTCATGTGCCAACAGAGTTAAATCTTTTACTGGAAAAGGAAATACCCTTCTGGCACTGCCGGTGCTCCGGAAGTTAGAGAAGAGAGCACCAAGAAACTACGGGATGTATTTTTTTTCCATATTTGTTAATACTTCATAATTTTTCAAGTGACAGAAATTATAATAAAACATAATTAAATAACAAATTTAAAAGATAAAAATGACAATGAGATGTCCCACAATCATCCAACAATCAAATTGGGAAAATAAAGTAAAAATTCTAACTAAGTATGTTGTATAAAACAACGTGACATCATTCATGATCTCATGGCATGTTGTAGTCATGGGACTTGTTGACTGTACAAAGCGTGATTGACTGATAGCTTATTTGACGAGCTAAGGATTTGACGAATCAATTATTTGTCTATTTTAGGGTTTGACCAGTTTCTAATTAGTCAAATTAAGTTTTTGGCTTGTGTGGCATTTGACCAATCAAGTATTAGACAAGTCTCTGCGAAACCGTCGGCGAGTGTGTAAATTAAATTATAACATTGTTTTTTCTTTGTTGTAGGTTTTACATTGACAATAACACAGATGACTCCAAAAAAATTATAGATATTTGGGCCAAGAAATATAAACATGAATACAATAACATTTACGTGAATACACCGTTCAACAAGGTTGCAGCTGCTGATAAGGCCAGGGCTGCTGGCAGTAAGGCAGGCGTCATCACTGACAAGGCTGATGCTTCCACAGACAAGCATGGAGTTTCCTCTGAGACGGTTGGAGCTGCCGCAAACGTATCTGATTCTTCCTCTGTGACGACTGGAGCCGGAGCTGCCACAACTGCCGGTGCCTCCGGTCCCGAGGCCGGTGCTTCCATCATAGAGGCAGCTGCTCCTGGCATATGGACGGAAGAGCGATTGAAGCATCTCATCGAACTAAGGGAGAAAGCTATCACCTTCGCCAGAAAGAGATGGGCAGATTTCTTATTTGTTAGTATCGGTTCACTCGGTAACATTTCCAAATATTAAAGTTCATTAGTTAGTTTCAAAACTGCAAGAGTTTGAGATTCTGAGTCAGGAGTTTAATAATGGTAGATGACTCATTCTAGTGTAATTTGCAGATGCTGGATGCGGATGTGCTGCTGACTGATCCAGAGACACTGATGAGGTTGGTTCGTAAGAAGATGCCCATTGTGGCTCCTATGCTAGTTTCTGACGGACTCTACTCCAATTTTTGGTAAGTTGAGCTTCCTACGTGATGTTTTACTAGACTATCCATAGCAATATATAAATGTGAAACATTGTCTGTTTGTTTGTTTGGGGAGCTTACACACGATAACGGCTGGACGGATTTTGATTAAATTTGGAATAGAGATAGCTTATACCCTGGAATCAAACATAGGATTCATTTTATTCCGAAAAATTGTGAGTTTCCACATGAAAACTAGAAAATACTCCTAAATACTAGTACTAAATACTAGTGAATACTCGCTGTAAGGACTGGTTGCCATGGAAACTAAGTAACAAGTCTGTCAAAAACATCAAGAGCGTTGGTGCTATACCTACTTTTGCATTGGTTTTTAATATCCTAGAAGAACATAGGATGCTTTTTTCGCGATAACTGTAGTCCGCGCGGACGAAGCCGCGGGCGGGAAAGCTTGTAATATTATAAAGAGAAAAGATTAGATTTTTTGTATGTTTGTTTGTAATGGGTAAACGCAAAAAATAAGTAACCGATTTAAAAAAAACACACTGCGAAAACTATTGATAAAATAATATGTACTACATATTTATAGTACTTATTGTTACATTGTACTATTATTTATTCTGTGTCATTACCCTCAAAAATCGTATTAAATATATTCCACGGAGAACTAAGGCATAGCTCTTAGGATAAGCAAGCTAAAGTGGCAGTAGGCTGGTCACATTTCCAGAATAACCTATAACCGTTGGGATAGACAAGTTCTCGAGTGGAGACCACGTTTAGGCAAACGTAGTGTAGGAAGCTCTGTGGCCAGGTGGAGTAACGACCCGCGAAAAGCGGCTGGAAGAGAATGGACGAGGGGAGCTAAAGACCGAGCTCAGTGGCGTGCATTGGAATATAGGCTGATGATGACCGCCAAAAAAGTCCTTCAGGCTATACTTATGTCTAACTATGTATTATAGTCACAATAACAGTTTTTTTTTGTTCAAATTAGTCAATCGAAACGAGTAGAATCTAAACATGATGACATTCTTAACATTATATTAATCCTTATCCAACTAAATAGTTTAATGATCAAAGTTGATTATGTCAATTCCTATTGTTATTCGAATCGGACGTTTCATTCAGAAGTAACGACGGGTATAAAAAAGCTTTTAAGGCGCTATGGGCGCCAAATTTTTGTCCTGCTCGTCATGGTACAGGGTAAGCAGGAAATGTGATGCATCTCGGGAGCCGATTTTAGTTAATATTTTCAATTTAATTTAATATTGTTTTAATAATCTTACGATTTTTCAAAAAAATAATTCCACAGAAGTATTTGAATGTTTGTTGGGATTACATACATTTGGGTTTTGTAAAAATATCTTCGATAGAAACTGAATGAAGTTGATTGATGCCATCGACGGGACCGTCAAAACGTGTGATTTTTAGGAAACTTTACAATTTTTCTATCGATCCAAATTTATTTAATCGTATTTCGTGACCACATCCGGTTAAAGTATTTTATGAACATATATTACACATAAAAAAAGAAAGTCATTAAATCGTTTTCAAAGGTCTAGTTTTAAATGTTCTAGAAGACGAATCGTCAAATTTGGATACCATTTCGCCATTGCCATTTACCATTTTTTTTGTAAGAAAAATTCCGCGTTGTTAGCGATACCCATGCGAAGCCGGGGCAGGTCGCTAGTGTTTTATAAACTGTAAACTTTTTTTTTACGTCTTTAAATAATTCACTTCAAAATTATTCGCTATGAGCAGACCAGTCTCAATACAGAGTGTTTTACAGGGGTGCCATGACCAGCAACTACTACTATGAACGGTCCGAGGAATACGAGAAGATGACCAACAGAGATACCATCGGATGCTTTCAAGTGCCGATGGTGCACAGCGCCGTGCTGGTCGACCTGCGCTTGAAACAGTCAGAACTTCTGACGTACGACTCGGCCAAGTTGAGCCGGTACGACGGGCCCGTCGATGACATCATCGTTTTTGCGCGCAGTGCTATTCAGAACGGTAATTGCAATATCTAAACATGTTTGATTAACTCTAATCAATATTTGGAGTAGGCAGTGCTAAAGCATCGTAAGAAAAAAAGGCATCTCAATCAAAAAATCAGTAAGCTGATGCGTCGTGAACTCCGATTCTCAAATACTTGTCGGATAGAAAAGGCAATTGAATAAAATCGGGGGTCAAAAGTCATCGGCCAGTAATTGAGTACATCCCATCTGACGAAGCTCAAGCCAATAATGGCGCAAACGTCGTCACTAAACTGGAGATCCTTTCTGAGATCAAAGACTTCTATGGCTGATTGGCTCTCGTGCTTCTAGACCCAAACCCAGAATATTCGCGCGCAATACTGACCCGCCACTACAGTGACGAACTGCCCGACGCTCAAACAATTAAGAATGAAAAGGCACCTGAAGAGGACCCCCGTCTATAAGTCATTTCAAGGATCATCTCAAATCTTCTCGCCAGAATACTTGACGAATTCTAGCCTCCTGGACAGGACGGATTAGACCACATAGACCACTTACATACAGTGAGGTAGGCTATACAGTAGTCTGAAGAGTATAACAAGTGCCTGTGTCTTGCTTTTGTGGACTATGAGAAGGCTTTTGACTCTGTTGAAACCTGGGCGGATCTGAAGTCTTTGTAGTGGTGTCAAGTGGACTGGCGATACATCGAAGTGCTGAGGTTTTTGTATGACGCCGCGACTATGAGTGTCCAAGTACAAAACCAGCAGTCTAAACATATCCAACTGCGCAGGCGAGTGAGACAGGGGGATTTTCTATCCCCGAAACTGTTCACTACTGCCTTGGAAAATATGGTTAAGACGCTGGATTGGAAAACTACGATTTTTTATATTTAATATCATTGCTTGCTTGCTTGCTTGCTTGTTTGCTTGCTTGCTTGCTTGCTTGTTTGCTTGCTTGCTTGTCGTATGAGGTAGTGCTGGCCTCTGATGTCAGAGTTTGTCAAGCCGCCCGAAGGTCTCTGACATGGCTTAACGACTGCTATTAATCAATAACAGCCGGGACCGACAGCTTAACGTGCTCTCCGAAGCACGGAGCGATGGGAAACCGCACATAACTTTGAAAAGACATTGGTGCGGAGCCTAGGTTTTGAACCGGTATCGGTGGATTCTAAATTGCACTATAGAACCGTTAGGCCACCATCGCACCATTTAATATCATTATATCAATGTAGAGAACATCTCACACTTACGATATTTCGATGATATTGTCCTAATGGCGGAGTCGCTGCAAGTCTTGAAAAGTATACTGACCAACCTAGATGATGCTTCTCGACGCATCGGTCTCGGAATGAACATAGATAGGATCTACATCATGTTTAACGATATTATTGACCCGGAACCGATTACAGTCAATGATGCACCTCTTGTAGTTGTTCAACAATATGTTTACCTTGGACAAATATTGCAATTAGGTAAGAACAACTTTGAGAAGGAAACCAACAGAATAATTCAGCTGGGTTGGGCAGCATTCGGCAAGCTTCGTGAAGTCTTCTTGTCGTCCATACCACATTGCTTGAAGACGAAAGTCTAAAACCAGTGCGCCCTACCAGCCCTACCTACGGAGCTGAACGTGGACACTCACTGTCAAACTAGTTCACAAATTTAAGCGCGTCACAGACGACTAAGATACGATAATATTTTATCTTAAGATAAAATATCGCTCGCTATACAATTTATATGAACCATCACAAACGGCGAAGATAATATATATTTGCATCTTACAGTATCTTAAGATATCGAGCGATATGGAATTTATTAAAAGATGTCATCTTAAACGCGTCCCAGACGGCTAAGATACGATAATATATTATCTTAAGATAAAATATCGCTCGCTATACAATTTATATGAACCATCACAAACGGCGAAGATAATATATATTTGCATCTTACAGTATCTTAAGATATCGAGCGATATGGAATGTATTAAAAGATGTCATCTTAAGATACGAAATATATCGTAACAGATACAAAATATATATTAATATACTATCTTAAGATACAAAATATATCGTAAATGCTCTACAGGTTGCTCTGTTTTGTTTTCGTGACGTTTTTTTTATAACCCCTAAACAAAGAGACTGGTGTTATAAGTTTAGGTTGTGTGTGTGTGTGTGTGTGTGTGTGTGTGTGTGTGTGTGTGTGTGTGTGTGTGTGTGTGTGTGTGTGTGTGTGTGTGTGGCATCGTGTGTGGCATCGTAGCTCTGAACGTAGTATGGACCGATTTTGATGTGTTTTTTTCTGTTCGAAAGCTGATATGATCGAGACGGTTCTTAGATATATGGGGAGAGGGAGGGGGGAGGTGAGAAAGAAAAGGGGGGTGAAAATCGTAGCTTCCAAACAAATGGACCTATTTAGCTGTGGTTTTTTTATGTTTGAAAGCTGGGGTAAACAAGATGATTCATAGCTATAATTTGAGGATGGAGGGGAGAGGGGGGGGGGGGGCGGGAGCGGTTCAAATCGTAGCTTTCGAACGAATGGACCGATGTAGCTGCGGTTTTTGATGTTTGAAAGCTGAGGTAAACGAGATGGTTCTTAGCATACTGCAAGTCGTTGTTCTGTACAAATGCTCTCGCGCATGTTCGTATTTTGTTTCACTAAATCTTCCTGAATCATATTATGAATTTCGAGAAAAGTTTCCTTCGACTTATAAGTTTGATATTTTTTTGTAGAAACATCTGCGTAAAGATTAAATTCACCGCGGCTTTTTCTAAATTTAAAGTGATTTTCTATCCAAATTGATCACTTTTTACAGTGCGCTAATGCAATTTGCATACCAAATTCAAAATCAGAATCGTCGTCTAATGAGCTATCTAATAAATCTAATAGTGAAACCGTACTACTCATATTTTAACATTCTGTATATAGAAAGCGGTGAAGAAATACGTGTGGCACCTAGGACGGCCAGCGAGCGAATGAATAATTTCAATATATTATCGTACCTTAGCCGTGTGTGATACCCTAAGATACTATAATATTTTATATGCAGATATCGTAACATCAAATATTATAGTATCTTAATCGTCTGTGATGCCCTTTAAAGTCGCGTCAGCGAGCTATGTAGATGGCTTTGCTTAGAGTTTCTCTGAAGGACAAGATTCGTAATGAAGGTATCCGACGGAGAACCAAGGTGACCGACATAGCTCTAAGGATAAGCAAGCTGAAGGTTTATGTCATTTTACCGTCTATATTTTTGCACTCAAGTTAACTAACATGAGTGTTGCTCAATCACCTACGAAAACTACCTCTAATAACAAGTACAAATAAATAATATTGAAGCGTCTGTTTGTAATGTCAAAATAACAGCTTTTTACTAAATGTATGTGAAAGTATACACTGTAAATGCAGTGCATTGCACCGTGCAGTTGGCCGGTCACATTTCCCGAAGAACCGATAACAGTTGGGGTAAACGTTCTCGAGTGGAGACCACGTTTAGGCAAACGTAGTGTGGGACGCCCTGTGGCCAGGTCGAGTAACGACCTGCCAGAAGAAAATGGATGAGGAGAGCTGAAGCAGTGGCGTGCATTAGGAGAGGCCTACGTCCAGCAGTGGACAAATATAGGCTCATGACTATGAGGATGATGTGCTAAAGCAGGGTGTGTTGCAGGCATCCCGATGTCTGTGTGCAATGATCACTTGTACGGGTTCGTGCCGATCCCTGTGGACATGAGCCAAGGTAGCAAAGAAGAAGGTGGGGAAAGCACGGAGACGGAGCAGTTCCTGAACTTGAAGCTGGAGGCGCTAAGCCTCGGCGTGGAGATCCCGGTGGACCAGGCATTGGAGCAGTTCGTGTCGTATCCGACGCAGGACCGGCTGGGGCTCGACAAGGTGTTCATGATCAACCTGGAGCGCCGGCCCGAGCGCCGGCGGCTTATGGACCTTAGCTTCAAGGAGATGGGCATCGATGCGCAGCGCGTCAACGCCGTCGATGGACAGTCAGTACACTTCTACAAATCATTTAACAGCTTTATAACAAGTTTACATTACAACCTAATAGGCTACTTGAAAATGTTTGGAAACTAGTCATTTTTTAATGGTAGGAATATTCCTCTGTTTATTTAAAAATGATATATTTTTCATAAAAAAAACTCATGTAAGTAATGAAATCGAACGTTGTTATTTGGCGCTAAGTGCGTGGTCACGTAGCAAGCGATGGGTGTGACATCTGACCAGACTATTTCCGACTGTACATTTATGTATTATGGCTACATCGAAATACAACTCAACCACAGCATCAAACTCAACAAGTTGGGATGTGACGCGCTCAATTGAACTACAGTATCTATTGAAAATGTTGATTATAATTATATAATACTACTTTATTATAAACGAAATACAACTCAACCAAAGCATCAAACTCAACAAGTTGGGATGTGACGCGCTCAATTGAACTACAGTATCTATTGAAAATGTTGATTATAATTATATAATACTACTTTATTATAAACGAAATACAACTCAACCAAAGCATCAAACTCAACAAGTTGGGATGTGACGCGCTCAATTGAACTACAGTATCTATTGAAAAGGTTGATTATAATTATATAATACTACTTTATTATAAACGAAATACAACTCAACCAAAGCATCAAACTCAACAAGTTGGGATGTGACGCGCTCAATTGAACTACAGTATCTATTGAAAATGTTGATTATAATTATATAATACTACTTTATTATAAACGAAATACAACTCAACCAAAGCATCAAACTCAACAAGTTGGGATGTGACGCGCTCAATTGAACTACAGTATCTATTGAAAAGGTTGATTATAATTATATAATACTACTTTATTATAAACGAAATTTCAAATTAATCTTTACTTTAGTCAAAATCCCGCTATTGACAGGTTATTGTTTAACTGTTTCAGAAGCCTAAATCTGGACAGTCTCGAGCACCTGTCGGTACGTTTGATGCCGAATTACGAAGATCCTTACCATAATCGGTAAGAATCGACTCTGTAATCTATGTATTTTATGTTTGAGTTGTGAATGCATCTATACTTATAATAAAGCAGTTAGTAGCAAACAAACTGTACAATGAATATAGTAAAATAAAGGTCTAGGGTACTTCATATAAAATACTGAACAAGAATATAACATTATTAAAAATCGTGTCTGTTTTGTCTGCTTGTTTGTTCGCGCATCACGTAAAACCTACTGGTATCTCAATCCGATGAGTAGAAGCCGAGCTATCGATAAAAAATTATCCGTCAGCGGAACAAAATTTGCTATTTTGTACTTTATACGTAAGTACTTTTGGTCATGAAATAACACTTAGGTAATAATTAACCCGGGCCAAGCCGCAGGCACAGCTAGTAGTGATGTATATTGTATGTTATCAGAGAGTCCACTGAATGACCATATTTCAAAATTTCCCTGACCAACCATGGTCATCTATACTTAAAATAAAACTGTAACAGGTCCAATTCTGTACATTGAAGTTTTTTTTTTTTTTTTTTGGATGCTGTTCTATATTTGATACTGAAGCCAAAACTGTAAAAAAAAACATTTTTGTCGTATGTCTGTCTGTCTGTATCTTGGCATAGCATCACGCCGAAACAACTCAATGAATTCAAAAGAAACTTGCTATAATTCGAGTTCATACTTCGAAGAAGGACATATAAGGGTGGAAAGGTATATAAAAGAACACGTATCACGCTGAAACTACTGAACGGATTTTGATGCAACTTGGCACAGTCAAAGTTTATATCATGGGTGAAAATTAACGATACTTTTAATCCCGAAAATATACAGTGTGCCTGCGGGATAGGGGTCCAAATTATGTACATTGAAGATAATTAGTAAAAAAATAATTGGAGTCAGTTTTATATTCGGTACTGATGCTAAAACTATTTTTTTTGTTTGTCTGCCTGTGTGTCCGTCTGTCTGTATTTTGGCAGCATATCATGCCGAAACTACTCAATGAATTCAAATAAAACTTGTATGATTTGATTTCATACTATGCGGCAGGAAATTGGATACTTTTCATCCCAAAAAATTAAAGGGTTCCCGCAGGATAGGGTTTGTAAGTTATTTAAAAGAACACGTATCCCGCTGAAACTACTTCATGGATTTTGATGCAATTTGGCACAGTCATAGTTTATATGATGGGTGATAATTTAGGATACCTACACTTAATCGAAAAAAATAAATTGGTTTTACTTCTGGATATGGGTTCAAATTCTGTACATATAACACATTTTGTTTTTTTATTATGTTTCGCTGTATTCTATACTAAAGAAAACTTTTTTTTTTTTTTTTCATTTTTGTCTTTCTGTCTTTCTGTATCTTGGCCGCGCATCACGCGGCTGAAACTACTGAATGAATTTAAATGAAACTTGGTATGATTTGACTTGATACTACGAGGTATAGAAATAAAATACTTTCATTCCGAAAAAATAATAAGTTCTCGCAGGATATGGTTGAAAGTTATTTAAAAGAACACGTACCTGGTTATACTCGTCAGACTTCTATATTACCTGCCTCACCGTTTGTATGCGGTCTATGGTGCTAAATCCTCCGCGAAACCCGGCCTGTTCAGGTCGCTGGATTTCGTCAAGTCTTCTTGCGAGACGATTCGAGACCCTCAAAAATAACTTATAGACGTGGTTCAAGAATGCAATAGGTCGGTAGTTCTTTGAAAGGGTTCCCCTTTTTTAAAGAAGCGTCCTACCAAAGTCCTGCTCCACGCCTCCGGAGTTCTTCCACTGTTAAGAAAGGTGCTTAATAACCCCTGAAGCCCCCGAAGTACGGGTTTCCCCGGCTTGCAAGAGCCCCGAAGTTATACCATCCTTACCGGGGTTCTTTCTTTTCTTAAATTAATTGAGCACCATCTCAGTCTCGTGTAGTCTGACGTCGGGCAGTTCGTCAGTTTAGTGGCGGGTCATTGTGTGGGAATCCTCTGGGTTCAGGTCAAGAAGCATGCGAGTCATAAAATCTGCCATAGAAGTCTTCGTTTTCAGACAGAATCTCCGGCTTAGAGACGATGGTTGTACCATTATTGATATTGAGCTTTGTCAGATGGGACCTACTCAATTCCTGGGCGAAGGCTTTCGACCACCAATTTTGCTCAATTGCCTTTTCTATCAGGTGTGTATTTGAGCAACGGAGGTCACATCACACCAGCTTACTAATCTTCTGATGGAGCTACCTTTTTTCTGACGGTGTGGCTTGTTGTTGCTCCCGCCGTTTGTCCATAAGTCGAAGAGGCTCATCTGGGATTTTAGACTTCTTGTCCGTACGCTGCAGCTGACAAAATTTAGTGCCTTCTTCCCTAAGGATTCCCACAACTTTTTGGAGTTCCTCATCCAAGTCATTTGTGGTTTACAAGGCAGCATTTTTTTTAACTAGCTTTTGCACGCAACTTCGTCCGTGCGGACTACAATTTATCTCGAAAAAAGCATCCTATGTTTTTTAGGATATTAAAAATCAATGCAAAAGTATAGCACCAACGTATAGTATTCTCCTTTGCATCAACACTCTTGATGCTTTTTGACAGCCTTGTACAGCGAGTAATCGATATTTTCCAGTTTTTCCGTGGAAACTTATTATTTTCCGGGATAAAAAGTATCCATTGTGTTATTCCAAGGTATAAGCTATCTCCATTCCAAAGTTAATCAAAATCAGCGGTTGTCTCGTTAAAACTCCCCCAAACGAACAAACAAACAGACAACGTTTCACTTTTATATATTGTTGTGGATAATTTCGCATCCAACCCAAAATGTACGGTTGACCTGGCCCACTGTTTTACGATGCACCTATTATCGGTACCATAAAAATGTCGAGCTTTCCACCTTTGATGTCACTTTCTGCTGTAAATTGAAGAAGATTTTTAGACAGAAACAAAAAAGAACTATATTTTTATTAAATTTTTATTTTGTATTATTTGACAATAATTTCAATTATTTTAGTGACATATAAAAAAGTCACTACTGGACTACTAAAATACGAAAAAACAATACAATAATAGTGTTACTTTGGATAAAATTATTCATTTTTGTAGTGAAACCTGGAGTTTCGAGAATAAATGTATGGAATCACTCCGAAAATATCAAAAATCATGGAACACAAGGGAGGGGATTTGGGTTTAGTTTTAAATACACTGTCAGTTTGAATAAATAGTATTTTTGGCATTAAATTATAAAAACGAACATAGTTTTTAAAAAAGTATCGGTAAATTTTTGATAGCCTAGTTTCTGGCAGCACAAGTTTATACTTGTGCCTTGTCTCGTAGTTGTGACGTTGTCCGCATGTTGTTATCCTGTTTAAATGTTTCCGAGCGTACAGAATATCCAAGGCAATGTTAAAAATTTCACTTGTGAAAAGACGTTTCTTAGCGATTCTCTAGGGCTAAGCCTATAGATAGACCTTACAGCTCGTTTCTGTAATACAAAAAATCTATTGGTGTTGGCAGCATCCTTTTGTGAAGTCGATTAAAAATAGAAATTAAGAAGTTTTGGTTGATATAAGCCTAACTTTTCCCTGACTTTCCAGGTGACCCCTTGATTTCAATGACTTTCCCTGACTACCTTGAGCTTCTCTGACTTTCCGGACTTTCCAAAAAGTGGACATCCTGGACATAGATATTAAAGGAAGCTGGCCTAACAATTTATATTTTTACAGGCCCATGAAGGCGGGAGAGATCGGCTGCTTTCTATCTCACTACTATATTTGGAAGGAGGTAATTATCTCTTTACGTTTTTTAGCGGTAATACCGCCCATTGTACATTACTTATGTGTACGTAGTAGTAGATTGTATGACAAAGGAGCAAAATATTATTTTAACGGCGAGGGCTCTATTTTGAATCCAGATCGGAGTGAAGGATTCTAGAGTAGAACCCCGAGTTGAGCGAGGGATTCTTAAGTAGAATCCTGAATGTAGCGAGGGATTCTATTTACATCGCCCGAGGAATAATTATTTTGCGTCCAAGTGATACACTACTTTTTACATAAGCGACTCGATCACTACAGTTTACAAATTTATAAACCGCATCAATATATGTCCATTCCTTTACTCACCCCCCCCCCCCTTTTCTCAACCCCCCTCCCCTCCCCCAACCCCTGTATATCTAAGAACCATCTAGATCACATCAGCATTCAAACAGAAAAAAACCGCTTCAAAATCGGTGCATTCGTTTGGGAGCTACGATACTTATTCCCCCCCCCCCCCCCCTTCCCTCCTTCCCCCCATTATATCTAAGACATTTTCTTTTACCCCTGCTTTTATACATAAAAACAGTAGCTAAATTGGTCCATTCGTTTGGAAGCTACGATTCTCACCCCCTTTTTTTAACCTACCCCCTCTCTCTTTCCATTCCCCATATATCTAAGAACTCAATCACATCAGCTTTAAAACAGAAAAAAACGCATCGAAATCGGTCCATTCGTTTGGGAGCTAATATGCCACAGACAGATACACAAACACACACACACACACGCACAACATGCGCACACACATAGTGATACACACCCTAAACTTATAACACCCGTCTCTTTGTTCGGGGGTTAAAAAGGCGCTTTTAGATATTTTACAACACATACTCGTATTATTTATATTAAAGGGTATTAAATAGACTAAAAATAAACTAGGTACTTATGCTTTACTAAATGTTTATAATATTCACTTTGGACTTCTCTGATTTATGTCCTTCAGACAATCCCTTCAGATATTGTGTTATAAATTTTGTGTAGATCTCGTTTTGAATGTAATTATTGGCACGTTTGGTACTGATGATCTCCAAAGTGTAAAGCTTACATTTGAGTAATTCTTGAAAATAGGTACAGTTTCCGAAAAAGACTGCTCCTTTTGCGTTTTCCCACTCGATAACATTGTTATAAGCTTCAAATATTTTTACTGGGATTTAGTTGGTAATAGATTCTGTATCACATTTATTGCATACTTTCTTATATTTTCAGGTGTAAGTAATATAATACTTTCGCTACTCGAACTTGATGAACTTATTTTCGTGAAATAATTTAGTTATTGCAGTGTCAGTATTCCGTGTCTCCGTGACGTTGATATCGTAATTCGCGCGCTTTTAATATTTTCCTCCTCTCCGTACATTCCAATGATTCTTTTCTTAAATAAAGACGGTGCGCCACGTGACCCAATGAACAAAACTCATGTTCCAAATTTAAAACTCATTTCTGCCTTCTCTGAAAGCCTTAAACAGAAGAGACCTACTTTGTTCCTACTTTTCGAGGAACCAATCAGCGTTTTTCGAATAGATGGGATGAAAAGTTACTATGTATTTATCTACGAAAAATATCACAGAGACTGGGGTTTTTATCAATGTTTTCGATCACTTTCGTTATAAGTGAGTAAGCAGCTAATGTAGTAGACCTAATTTTCAGAAAACAATAAATTATTTATAATTTAATGTATTTAGCAAGACAACGGTTCAGCATTTTATCAAAAAGTTTTGACAGTATTGGGATTAGCGTTATCGGTCGATAGTTATTTAAATCAAGCTTATCATCCCTTTTGTGAAGCGGGTGAACTACAGACTGTTTTAGTCTATCGAGAAATGTCCCTTCTACGAAAGAAAAAAATTACTAAATATTGCAAAACTGGCGATATAAATATCTCCACAAGTTTTGACTACTTATGTGTTTATGCCATCAAACCCTACGGACATTGTGTTATTTAGAGATCTGATATTTTTTGTTATTTCATCTGAATGGCATGGATTCAAGTACATACTGTGATTATGTAATGGATTCCTATATCTTTTAGTATTTTTACCCGTAATAGGTCTCGTTACATTGTTAGTGAGACCAATGAAAAAGTTTGATTTGGCGCATTAACAATTTTATTGTCTACACGAACTGTACTAATTGTACTGTACTATCCGAACTGTACAGTACTAACCGAACTGTACTAACTGTACTACCTTGACAAGTTTTGGTAGATTCAGATTTGTTTTTAATAATTTGCCAAGTTGCCCTGCATTTGTTTTTTGCACGTAAAATATAGGAATGATTTCTCATAAGCTGAGTTGAATGCATCTTCTCAAAAGCATGCTGTATTTTTTGTATATTGTTTTATATTTAATTGTATTGTATTATTATAGCAATTATACCTCAGATGTATTTTGCGTTTACTTGTTTTTCTGATACCTGTAGTAATCCATGTTGGAGAAGTACACAGTGACTTTACTTACTTTCGCTCTGTCGGCCAACAAAGATTATAAAATAAAAAAAGTGTCGTGAAACATGTTGAAGGCATCATTTAAATTAAATTCACTAGTGAACTCGGTCCATTAAAGGGATGACAATAAAAACTAAAAGAAACATATTATCCAACACATAGTACCTTTTTTCAATATACCAATAGTCCAGGCTTTGTGGCTTTTTCGATATAGGAATAGTAGATGTCTGACATGTATTGTGATCTGATAAATAAATATCATGGACATAACCTTAGGCTTCCTTAATATTACTAATCCTGTGATCTATGCAAGATTTCTGACTAGTAGGTTTGGTTATATGCAAATTAAGATTATTATTATACGCAATGTCAAATAAACGAGAAGAAATAGTGTTAGTTTTGAGAATGTCAATATTAAGGTGACCAGCAATAATAACTTTTTTAATCGTTTTTTGTAATGTCATGTAAAATTCAATTGAGTTTGTCAAAGAATATGTTAATGTCACTTTTAGGGGTCCTATACATACATATAATTATAAATTACAATGAGGGTATAAAAATCCACAGCATTCAAAACTCTTATCTGTAGATATATTTTTACACAAAAGAAACTCATTATGTTCTATACCGTTTCGGATTAGAACACAAATCCTCGTTTTTACATATAATGTCAACACATGTTTTTTTCAGCTGCAAATCGTCTAAGCAGAGTTCCAAGTTACTGAGTTTTCTGAGTAAACCAGCAATGTTTTGGTGAAACACTGTGATACCACATTGAGATTATCATTATTACCGGCAGCCTTCTCTACCTTACCTTCTTCTTTATTCTTTCTCCGGCCTTATTCCATTTTTTTTTGTCCGTCTGTATTTTGTATGTCTGGGTTGTCATTATTTTCAAGATCTTTCTTAATTACAGACATCCATGTTAGTCGAGGTCTTCCACGCTTTTTCGGTCCTGTCTTATAGTTAAGCACATTTCTTGTCATGTAATTGACTAGCCTTCTCATGACATGGCCGTACCATCGCAATCGTGTCTCTGCTAACTTTTCTGGTATGGGTCTTACTTTAAAGGTTCCTCTGATATAATGGTTTAGCACTGTGTCTAATAAGGTGACTCCGGCTGACCATCTAAGCATTCTCATTTCGGCGACATGTAGCTTGCCGGATTGTTGCTTCTTGAGCGGCCAGCATTTGGCGCCGTATGTCATTGCGGGTCTAACAGCGGTTTTATAAATTTTGCCTTTGACGCGTACTGGCATTCTTGAGTCGCAGAGCACCCCTGCAAGCTCTCTCCACTTTTGCCAGCCCGTGTTTTTACAATGTGTAATGTCTGTGTCAATATTACCATCGTTTGCTTTCACCCTGCTAAGGTAATTAAAACTTTCGACAATTTTGAGCGCATTATTTTCCAGGTACTTAATGTGCTGATTGTTGTTGTCGGAAAAATTGCAATGCATGTAATGTCTTTTCTCTGCTGATTCTTAATCCCGCTATTTGTAGGGCTTCCATTGTTCCAGTGTTCGTTGAAGGTTCATCGGGTGTTAATCGATGAGGACAACATCATCCGCATAAAGGATGCACCAGGGTGTGGGTTGCTGAGCTTCAGATGTGAGGTAGTCCATTACAAGGTTGAACAGTAACGGGCTGGGTGACGATCCCTGATGAACTCCAACTTTTACTTGAATTTAGATACGGGTGGTGTAAATTGCGTCGGTTGTTGATAGCTTTCTCTACCTTACCAAAAGTTTATTTTTTATTAGTTACAGGGAAATGATCCCGCAAGTCTCTTTTGATCTCAGATAGGGCGTTTATTCGGGTACTATTCAAATCTGGCTGACACATTAATGGCTTGCTAAAGTAAGACAGAATGGTTTTCTGAACAATTGATTTAGTTGCCTTTTTTACAGTCTTACAATTAGCTACTCTTTGTTTAATTTTGGTAACATATAAATATTTCCTTTCATGAAATTGACAGTCGAGCTTGAATTAATTCTTCTACTTAGTACAGTCAGGTACTGTTTGTGAGTACCAAACTAAATGTACATTTCAATAAAAGGACAATTTGCTGAGTTAATACATAGGTTTTTTTTTAAACAATTTTGGGCTTTACTTCATTGAGATGTCTGTTATGATTAATATTCCAAACAAATACATTACATTTCTCTAAGAGTTTCAGAGCCGCAGCGAGCTCGAATAATAATTTTGACGGGTTCGAGTCATTTTCTCCTATACCTAAAATGATTTGGTCACATTCTGGTTTTATGATTAAACTCTTACAGTCTTTTAAAATGTGTTAAGAAGTTGCAAGTGGTCTCGTAAATGCCGAAATATTGCGCTCTTCATATTGTATATTTAATTTTCTCTGTTCTATTAAATGTGTCGCTAAACCTGTGCAGTGTTGACAATAATATATATGTTCGACTTCGTAGGGGGCTCATTGTGCTCAGAGGAGTTAGTAGTTCTCTCTAGCGGGGAACAGGTCGGCTGCACTATAACGTTCACTTGTTGTTCCGATACTTTCCTATTAGTATCTCCATCTAGCGGCAAGTTTAGGGACTACAAACTTGTTTTGGATTTCTCAGGCTGCTCCAATAGCCCCAGGTTAATGGCACTGGAGTTAATTGCCTGATTAGAGATGCGGATCTTTTTCAATGTACTTCTCTTTTCTCGTCTACTACTAACTGATCCAGTCCATATTATTGTCAAATGATAAATTTTACTTTGTTTTTCTTCATTTTCTTTTATTAACAATATATTTTGTAATAATAACTCCTCAATTTCAGAGTGAACACTAACTGTTTTTTTAAGCTGTCAATGACTTCCTATTGGTCTTCATTGAAGTCCGTAGATAGGTCTGGTAGACTACGCGCTCTATAATCCGATTGTGATGAGATAAAGGATTGATTAATCGAATCTTTAGATGTTTTACTCCGTTGGATACGAGTACTCGTAGTGATGTTATTGAATTCTGAATCCATTATTAAATATTTTCTGTAGGTATAAAATATTTTGAG
The DNA here is from genome assembly GCA_946251855.1 of Alsophila aescularia. Lineage (NCBI taxonomy): Eukaryota > Metazoa > Arthropoda > Insecta > Lepidoptera > Geometridae > Alsophila > Alsophila aescularia. The sequence continues at coordinate 105,836,602 of OX276373.1, forward strand.
TAACAAATATAATATTCAAATTACGAACGAATATTTACAATATAGATTTTCCAAATGCTTAAAATCACCACACTTCTAAATGTGAAATCAAACTCTATTTTACTTATCGGTGTGTGTTCACAGTTGTGTGTGGTTAATAAGAGTTCAGGGAAGTTATAATTAAAATTGGTGCCAAAATCCAAAATTGGGGTGGATTCGATATTCAAAAATGTCTAACGGAATCTTCAGTGAAATTAAAAAGACGAAAATTGGTATGAAAACGTCTTACCAAGGAGGGTTTCTGATCACTAAGCAGTTTGTATGTTCTACGGCTTGATGTTGATAATCTGTAAGTGTTTTTTCAAGCTTATTTTATGTATTTCACGCTTTATTTTCACACAGAGCTTAACTAAACTGTTGTTAACGTCTGTGTTGCCACAAGCAAACTCAAAGTGGGAGCAAAGTAGATCTTTTCTGTTTAAGACTTTCAGAGAGGCAAAATGTCGGCTCAACTTTCCAATAATTACAAGTAGCTAGGAGGCCGTTTTTTTTTCTAGGCCTACACATAGAAAGCCTAAAATGGCGTATTGCGATACCCAATAGTTTTCGAGAAAAATATATTTGAAGTGCATTTGGATTCAAATTATCCAAATGCACTTCACTTTACTTTTTATTTTAAGGCATTTATGAAGTTGCCATAACACAAAAACACTTTAAAATCGCTAATCGACAGTCAGTTTCACTACTTCGGCAGTCGATTAACATTGTCAGTGAAAAAATGTTACTTTTTTTGTCACTTTTGGCTTAGAAGAGACAGTAGCTTTGTGAGTTTTGGCCATATAAAAATGACATTTCTGCTTTAGTATTTGTTGATGTTTTTATCTTCTGTGGCAGTCATCTTGTTAGCATTTTGGAATTTATGGATTAGTCGTGTGTTTTTTCTCTTGTGGACGAGGTCGGTTAGGTTCTAAAAAAGTCACAGAACAGACAAAATGTCTACTAATCGATAAAATGTCTATTAATTGAAAAAATCTCTACTACCCGATAAAATATCTACTATTCAAAAAAATCTCTACTTATCGACAAAATATCTAAAAAATGTCTACTTAATGAAATACCTTTAAAATATCGAATGTACGACGAAATATCTACTACTCGACACAATGAGTTTATCAAGTTCAAGTAGCGAAAGTATTATACACATGAAAATATACGAAACTACGCAATAAATTATTTGATACAAAATCTATTACCAATTAAATTCCGGGAAAAGTATTTGAAAGCGAAGTCTTTTTCGGAACTATTTTCAAGAATTACCCAAATGTAACCTTCATCAATGTATACACTTCCATCAATGTATATTTTCGAAATATGTGCTTTTGTAAAGAAGCACCCTGAACACTTTAAAAAAATAAAAGATAAAGGTAGCTGCTACTACTCTAGGTACCCGAATAGGTTAGTATGTGAAGTCTAAAAAATAATTTATCACATCCCAGAGTCATTAAAAGAGAACTTTAGATTTCCGAATCAGCTTTTTAAATGGTTACTTGAACATAATTTTTATTATAATATAGATTTTTTTGATATAAAATTTGATTGCTCATATATTTTACATTATGCCGGTGAAAGTGTTAAGTTAGTATCTTTGTGTTGTAAGTAAAGCAACGGTTATTTTTTTATATTTTGCTTCAGATACATTATATTAAAGTAGCTATAATTATTTAGAGCCATAGAATATATTTGTAGTATGTAGGTACTAATTTAAAAAGGATGATAATTATTGTACGTCCGTTCCGGATATAACTGTTGCGACTCATATTATATCATAAGACCTTTATACCTAATGTACACAGTTTATACAATAAAATTTTATTCTATTCTATTCACACGTTGGCGGCCAGTACCAATAATTACATTCAAATCGAGATCTACACAAAATTGAGAACATAATAATTATACGAAGAGACTATCTGAAGGACATAAATCAAAGGAGTCCAAAGTGAATATGTTTTTTTTGTTAATCATAAGTTTTTAGTCTATTTTATACCCTTTTAAATAAATATATGAGTTGTAAAGTATCTAAAAGAGCCTCTTGTTTCTTTTTCTCATAGAGGGGGATGAAAAGTAGAGTGTATCACTCGGACGAAAAATATTTTTCCTCGGGCGACGTATACTAAATCCCTCGCTACGTTCAGGATTCTAATAAAGAGTCCCTCGCAGCGCCCTCGCCGTTAAAAACATATTTTCTACTATTGTATCAGTCATGTTTGTCAAACAACCCCATTTAGCTTTTTACGATGATTGAACGCTCTCCCCCAAAAAGTCTTGTCTCCACTTTAAATAGCAGCTTATTAGCACATGACTGATTAATTGGACTTTGAAGTTATTGTTTTTTGAAATCTATTAAGATTGTAATCTCCAACAGCAAAACAATAAGATTTGATAGTTTGTGATAAGCTCTGACGAACGATCGAAGGAGAGACGTTAAGATAAGAAATAATTATAATTGTGTTTTTCCTTTTTACTTCTCTAATTAAAATTTGTTTATTCTGGCTTGTTCGTAATTCTAGAGGTTCGCCTCGACTTTTTTGCATATTTTAGCTTACCTACAATATAAAAAATAACAAAAAATGTTATGGATTTTTTGTTTTTTTTTTCTCTTTATCTCACATCGTAAAAGCTGACTCAACATTTTTAATGTTCGTTTCGTCGTACAAAAATACACAAGAAACGGCGATTCTTCCAACTCTTTGGAGAGCTAGGATCGATTCGCTTGGTCTAATATTTTCACTAACCTTTACCTACCTGCGTTTGTATTTCGGAGGGGAGCGTTGTGTAAATGTGCACCTATCTATTGTGGCTCGTTTCCCGGCAGATCGCCAAGAGGCGCATCGCCAAGTCGCTGGTGTTAGAGGACGATGTTCATTTCTCCTCTTTCTTTCGCCGACGGTTCGAGGCTCTCATGAAGGACCTCGAGCACATCGACTGGGAATTTGTGTAAGTCATTCGAGGGTTTGTCGCACTCATGGAAAGCGAAACATAAAGAAGTTAACCAGATAACAAAGAGATCTGTTTTGATAATATTGATTGTGTCAACGAAATGTTAATAAAAATATTAAAATAGTAGATAGTCGACAAGTGCATCCAACAAGCCATTTTATCCGAAACATTTATCCAGACGAACCGTAGGCGAGCTCGGGTAGATGTTGTCGAGGATAAAATGCCTTGTTTTATAAACGAGTTATACACTAAAGCCACAGACCATGTATCGAACACTATGCTTTTGACTTCGATTGGGAGAAAATGAAACAATTATATTTTAAATAACCAAACTTTTAAATACTGCTACGAAAAGACGAGGGCGCCTGTCCCGCTATCTATCTATACTTATAATAAAGCAATAGGAACGAAAAAGTCTGTACAAAGAAGATAATTAAAAAAGAAATGATCTAGGGTAAATAAAATAAGCTACTGAACAAGAATAAAACTTTTTAAAAATTCGTGTCTGTCTGTATGTTTGTTCGCGCATCACGTAAAAACTACTCGACCGATTGAGATGCGGTTTTCACCGTTGGATAGCTTATGTTTTGACTTAAAAACTGGGGTACTTTATATCTCCACCCGATGAGTGGAAGCCGAGCAATCGATAAAAATATTTTTGAAGGCTGAAGGAATTTTGATCAAATGTTGGTATATCGGTATTTTAGGTCCTGGAATAGCACAAATAGTACTTTTAACCTACAGAAATGACAACTTGTGCGAAGCCGCGGGCATCAGCTAGTTTAGAAATAAAAATACTACGTGAAACAAGGCTCGGGTCGGAGACCACACGCTTTTATGCATAAAAGGTTTTTAAAAGGAACAACATAGAAGAACATAGAATGCTTTTTTCGCGATAAACTAGTCCGCGTGGAAAAAGTCGCGGGCGGGTAAGCTAGTATATTATAAATAAACTAAATCAATAAATTAAGTCAAGCATACCTTGAATTTGAAAACGGAATTTCCCTTTCATGTGCCGACTCGGAGTTGAATCTCGCACAGAAAAAAGCAATACACTTCGGACTCTACCGGTGCTTCGGAAATACGCCCGTTAGAGAAGAAAGCATCAAGAAACTCTATGGGAATGAATGTTTACAGAAATATTAATAAAATAGTCATTTTCATGCCAATGGGAAATCTTACAATAAAAAAATACAATGACAAATAAGAAACCAGGCTGGACCAGTCACAAGCAGCACCTGTTCACGAATATGACTTGTGTGTCAGCCATCACCCTCCTCAACCAATATTAAAGTGTTATCTTATGTTTATGTAGTTATATTGGACGCAAGGTGTTACAAAACAGCGAGGAGGAACACGTGACCTCGACCATAACCAAGCCTCTGTACTCCTACTGGACTCTGGGGTACATCATCAGTGAGACTGGCGCGAGGAAGCTGATCCAAGCCGAGCCTCTTGCGAAGATGCTCCCTGTCGACGAGTTCCTGCCGATCATGTTCGACCAGCACCCCAAGTGAGTCACTTGGGCCGACAAATTTAAGAAGATAGCACCCAGGGTGCCTTATCCTTTTAAATTTGGTTTTGGTTTCTACAGGTTTTGCCTTAAATTTGTTTGGGAGAAAAAGTTATTACCATCATCATCAGCCTATATTTATCCACTGCAGGACGTGGCTTCTCGTAATGCACGCCACTGAGCTCGGTCTTCTGCTCTCGTCATCCATTTTCTTCCAGCCGGTTTTCGCAGGTCGTTACTCCACCTGTCCTATACTACGTTTGTCTAAACGTGGTCTACATTTGAGATCTCGTCTACCCCAATGGTTATCGGTTCTTCGGGAAATGTGACCAGCCGACTGCCACTTTAGCTTGCTTATTCTTAGAGCTATATGTCATTTACTTTGGTTCTCCATCGGATATCTTCATTACGAATCTTGTCCTTCAGAGAAACTCCAAGCATAGCTCTCTCCATAGCTTGCTGAGCGACCTTAAATATGAGGACCAGTTTGACCGTTAGTGTCCACGTTTCGGCACCGTAGGTCATGACTGGAAGGACGCACTGATTGAAGACTTTTGTCTTAAGGCACTGTGGTATGGACAACTAGAAGACTTGCCGAAACTTGCCGAATGCTGCCCAACCCAGCTGAATTCTTCTATTGGCTTCGTTCTCAAAGTTGTTCTTACCTAATTGCAATATTTGTCCAAGCTAAACATATTGTTGGACAACTTCAAGAGGTGCACCATTGACTGCAATCGGTTCCGGGTCGATAAGATCTCTTGGAACTTCACTTAAACCTAGAATTTGCCACCTGATCTTAGTAAGCTCCGTCTCGATTTGCGCCATGTGTTCGTCAAGCGTAATCGTTCGTCCGTTCTACGTAGCCAGGGTCAGTTGTTTTTGTCCTACGGTAGACTGGGGATACTTCGCACCCCCTGCCCTGCCATTTCTGTGACCGCCATCTTGGTCAGGACTGGCAGGGCGACTGGAAACTGGGGCCCATTTTTTATATGTACCGTTCAGAAGTTTTGTCCATAATCACCACGCTGGGCATGCAGGTTGGCGATCGCAGGGCGTAGCTTCTCGCACCGGTGAAGTTGCTGCTTGTCACCTGACTGTTTCATTTGGCTACGCTTGTTTTTGTGATGGTTATACCGCCATCTGTCGTTATCCAGCAGGATGACCGCGTGCAGGTGAGGTTGGCTTGAAGCAGTGAGATCGTTTTTCACTCCCATACATCCCCCATCCCCATACATCCCCCATCCCCACACTAAACCATCACATTCTGTTCTACGTTTATAGCTTTTATAACGTTAAATATATCATAATTTGAAATGAGTCTCTAAATACCGATGTTTTCTCGTAACATATCTCTCAAGTTCGTGTACTGTTTAAATGAAAAATATTAATAAATTAGGAAAAAAAATGCTATAAACTTAGTTTATTCTGTGATTAATAAAAAAAAGGAGTTGGTCATGGTTTAGTATGGTAGTTATGATAGCTTATACCCTGGAATAACACATACAATACTTATCATAATCACTCACGCGGGTGACACCGCGGGGCGCAGCTTGTAGGTACATAAATACACCGTTATTTATTATATATATATATATGTGTTTATGGCATACGTACAGCATTGATTCTCGAACGAAAATTGTTTAAGTCACGATGCATTTTAGTAGATATGACGTTATCTGGTCAATCCTCACGATTCGATCGGGCCCAGAAACATTGGACAAACATTGGAGCGGAAGATTACGGTTATATAGTCAATTCAATATTATATAGCTAGGGAGCTGTGTGTGAGTGTCTTTTGACGACAGACTGACTTTTCTAGAAGATTACGGTTATATAGTCAATTCAATATTATATAGCTAGGGAGCTGTGTGTGAGTGTCTTTTGACGACAGACTGACTCTTCTAGAAGGTTAAGGTTATATAGTCAATTCAAGGTTATATAGCTAGGGAGCTGTGTGTGAGTGTCTTTTGACGACAGACTGACTTTTCTAGAAGATTACGGTTATATAGTCAATTCAAGATTATATAGCTAGGGAGTTGTGTGTGAGTGTCTTTTGACGACAGACTGACTTTTCTAGAATATTACGGTTATATAGTCAATTCAAGATTATATAGCTAGGGAGCTGTGTGTGAGTGTCTTTTGACGACAGACTGATGTTTCTAGAAGATTACGATTATATAGTCAATTCAAGATTATATAGCTAGAGGGAGCTATGTGTGTGTCTTTTGACGATAGACTGCTGTTTCGAGAAAATTACGATTATATAGTCAACATAAGTAATCAACCTTTAGGCTTTTTGACAAGAACGACAAAATAGTTTAAAAAAAAAACTATAGTTTCTTGTACCTCTACTACACACTAGTTTGAAGAATTTTGGAATATAACTCCACTATTTGGTCTCCGTTGTATGCTTTTCACTTCGGTCGCATAGAGCGAGTATAAGGGAGGTGTCTAAATATTTTGCGTTATAGACAAGACTTAAAACGAAAACTCCAGTCTCATAATGATAGGCTATGTGAATTTAATTTATTACTCCTGAGCACGAGGCGAAAGTTCATTTACTTCACATGCCTATTCAAAATTTTACATTCATTGATGGACTCGCCTTCTCAACATTCTCTCATAAGTTTCAAAATTAGACCTAGATCACGTCATCCCCATTTAAACGTATTTTCATTAGTGGCCTTTAAAAATAATAATACAACGTTCTATAATTCCGTTGTACGGATGTGTCGCCAGTACAATGATATATTCGCAATATTGTTGAACTTGTGCAGCAGCGTGCTGTCGGGCATTATTTTGCATTAGAGTAAAATTTTCGTCTATGAATCCCCATGTAAGGTACCCCGTGATTTTCTAAAATCTCTGTTATATAGCGATGTGCCGTCAAGCTCCCTCCGTTACCGTTTTGACGAACCATGTCAATGAACACCAGTTCCGTTTGACAGTTAATCGATATGCCACCCCAGCCATACATGGACCGTCTCCAAAAGGAACACGCGCGTTAATGCAATTTTGAGCATATCTCTCCCCACGTCGACGATAGACTCTTCTGCGACCATCTGCATCATATAAACATGTCCGATGATTGCATCGGTGAATAATACGTAGGCCCATTGCGCTTCAGACCAATTTAAGTGTTCACGCGCAAATCTTCAGCGAGCTTGTCTGTGAGCTGCAGACAACTTTGGAGCATTTACTGGTCTAACGTGATATAGCCCCCGCCCCTTCCTTTAGCCTCCTTCTTATTGTTTTCTTGAGTTCCACCGGCACCACGTCTTCTTTTGTAAGAACCTATATTTACAAACCTTCTGTACACTTTAGAAACCGTAGACTGGTTTAAGATTACATTTCTAGCAATATTTCGTTGAAACCTTTCCACACCAATGCCACAATTTGTGCGGCTTGTTCGGGCGAAGTATACCGAATCTATTGTTGAGTTAAAAACACTGCCTTAAAAATATATATTTCAGCAAATGAAAAAAATAACAATAACAATAAATTTTAAACTTTACCCTAATAACCAAAGAGTATACAAATAATAATTATAACAATAATAATAACCAAAAAGTATACAAATAATAATTATAATAATAATAATCATTTATTTGCTATAAATATGTGTACTACGTCTAATCACAGGCAAATCTGAGAAAAAGCGTACATTTTATTTTCCCGGCTAATAATTATTAGTTTTGGTGTAGTTCCATTTTTAAATTTTGTCTTTTTTATTTTCAATGGCCAGTCTTCTCTTTTTCATTTATGTAAATCTAAAAAGTTTATATATTTATATACCAATAAAAAATATTTATTTTAAAGTAATCCTGAACTTTGATGCAGTTAATGTGTCCGTCAGTGTAGTTATCATTAGACTTTAGGTAACTACTTGTTAGCAAAAATTGTTCCATGCTGAGTGCACATTTTTAGGTTTATATTGAGAGCGTTCTGTTTTGTGTGCCTTTAAATAAATAAATAAGTAACGAGTAGTACCTTCGCAGTGGCACGTGGAAGTCGTTCTTCCCTCGGCGGGAACTGAAGGCGTACTCCGCGTCACCGCTGCTGGTGACGCCGACGCACTACACCGGCGACCGCGATTACGTCAGCGACACTGAGGACTCTCTGGTGGTGCCGTCGCCGGCTGACCTGCGCGTGGACGGTGAGCGCTCCCAGGTACTTTTTCGGACGCTTACCCCTTCTTCTTTCGAGTTGATGGTATTTTGTATTTATAGGTTTACACGTGTTCTCTATCGTCAATAGCAAGCTGAAGTGACAATGGGCCGGTCACATCTCACGAAGAACAACCGTTGGGGTAAACGATTTCTAGAATGGAGACTGCGTTTAAGCAAAGGGGTAGAGTGACGATTTGCGAAATGCGGCTGGCAGGAACTGGATGAGGAGAGCCGTATATCGGGGTCCGTGGCTTTCACTAGAAGAGGTCTACGTCCAGCAGTAGACGAATATTGGCTGAAGATGACATGCGTGTCTAGCCCAGAATTACACCACGTGTGCTCAAGTAGGTCGTGCTGAGTGCAGCTGTTCGGACTGGTAGGGCAGCAAAGAAGATGTACCATGCTTATTCTGAGGGCAACTACAGTCCCATCGTGTTGCTATAGTTAATCTAGCATGCCACATCTCTCTACAATTAACCACGAGAGATGTTAGCCGGGTGAGTGTCTTCCACATGGCCAAGGTTGATCAGGCCACCGGCCAGGGAGAAGGGTCTCTGCTGGAACAATGAAGTCGAGCGGAGGTGTAGGTATGCTTCTCTTTCCACATGTGCCGGTCATCGTTGGTAGCTTCTGTGAAAGAGCATACCTCCGTCTCTCACCCCCACCACACTTTATTTATTCTCTTGTCACTGTCTGTACTCACTGTAAGACAAAACAAGAGCTATGTACTCTTGCAACCATCGCGTCGTAGAACACTCGATTGTTTCGTTAGTAACAGCTGACTTCAATAAGGAGAGGTATAGGTACTTGACTGTAAATCTAATAACTAGCTTAAAAGCTAAAAAAACACGCCTGCCCTGCCAAAAATGAACTTATGCCAATAAATTATATACCGTTGGAATGTGCATATCAAGACCTTCAATTTGATACCCATATTGTAAAAAACGGAGTTATTTTTTTCGTGTTTGAATGTCGTGCCATACTGCTGCCATATTGTATGTTTTAAAAAAAATATAGCTTATGTTATTCGAGGGGATGTAAGGATGCTAACGATACCCCATACGTCTAAATCTGTTCAGGCATTTAAAAGTTATGGTGGAATAAAGAAACTCACATACATACAAACATATATGAATGCTAAAAACATAACACTCCTTTTTTGGGCAGTCGTGTAAAAAACATACCTTATTTGTAATTTATGAATCGGTATTTTTTTATTTGACCAGGGCGGACCCGTATGATCTCACCTGATGGAAAGCAATGATGTGGTTGAAGGTGTAGCACGCTTGCCTAGTAGATACCTAATCTCTCTCGAATAGTAAATAATAATATTACGAATTTGTCGAAAAAATCAGTCCGGGAGAAAGCCAAGGTCGTCGGTTGTAGAATGCAATAACAAGATCAGAATTAAATGGTACAGTACACACGAATGCAAGTGCATCGGAACCAATGGATATCGCATCGCATTCACAAGTGCCATGACATTTTGTAATATCACAGATGTCTGACATTTCTCGTAGTCCGTTTTTGCTAAGTAAAAGTGCGAAATCGTATTATATTATTTGTATTAATGAAATAACAAACAAATAATGAAATAGAAAAATGTTGCAATATACAAAATGCATTTTGAATAAACCTTATGTGCATTCACTTTAATTATTGATACATTTGTCATATAGAAGTTTATTTATCATCGTACATACATTTCGTTGAACGGAACGTAAGACATTCAAAATGTCGTTGATTTTCAGATAGAACAATTAAATCACTTTTATTAGCAGCCCTTTAAAGCCTGGAGTTCTAGAGATACATAACACAAGCCATAACTTTTATTTTATTTTTGTGAATTTTAACAATTACCTACAGTCAAAGTACATTCTAGGCAGAAACTGGCCATGTCCTTTGTTTAACGATGTATTTTTTATTGTTCCAGGACGACATTTTGAATCATTATGAGTTTTAATTTCTGCTACTAATCTTCGGGCACCACTTGATGGCGGAAGTGACGTGTGCGGTCGCGACTACGGCAAGTTGGACGAGGGTGGAAGTGTGGACGTCGATGTTGGCCAGGGGGATGTTGACAGCTTTGGCAGTGAGGTTGACGGCGACGTAGCCGTCGCCATTGACAGTGGCGACGACATCGACGTCGGCGGTGATGACGAGCGGCCGCTCCCACACGATTACTCGATCGTGCGGACAGCCGTTGCTGTTCTCCTGCTCATTTTCGCGATAGAACTGACGGTGTACTACCGATACTTAATGCAAACACCCCAAGAGCCTATCGAGATGTTATTCCATCGGCGGCCGCGAAATCCCCTGGAGCGGCGCGTGCTCGTTTTGTCCACGGCGCTGCGCCGGCGCGGCTACCCGCCGTCGCACTGGCTCCCCTATGAGCTAGCGACTGACGGGTCCAGTGACGCCGACGACGAGCTCGACGCCGACGAGCTTGCGCACGTACATGCGACCTCCCACGCTCCCCTCTCAAACAACGCCGCTCGCGACTTCTAACTTCACATATCATAATAACTCCCTATATTTTAACCGACTTCAAAAAGAAGCTTCTCAACTGTAATGATCACCGACTATTTGGATTAATATTTTTTTATTTGCTAGGGATTTCATGAGAATTGTTTCACTTATTTGCATCTGTTGTTGTGTAAATTAAAATTGTGTCGACTAATTTCGTCTTCTAGGTCATAAGCACATACTTGCAAGGGACGAAGGTGCTGAAAAGTGTATTGGATTATTACGAATAAGGATTTGATCAAATAATATTGAATTCTTTTGAGCCTGTTATGACAGCGGCGCGCTTCGGCATTTGTTTTTTTTGTTTTGCGGCGGCCGCTAAGTTACTCGTTTTGATAATTCCATCTCAATGTAGTCTCGATACGAGGGGCCTAAGTATGCCTCACAATCGATAACTAGTTAGTCTGTAAGTTGAAGATGTTTAATACAGAAACATTTCCAGCCCGTAATACGATTGTTGCGGCGAATTACTCGGTCATGTAGATTGTAAGAAATAAGTATTTTTGCAGCTTAACCGGTTTCCCGTCAGGAGCCTTGCATTTCAAATTACTAGCCAAATCCCTTGTTGGCTCTGCAGTGCAGCATTAATTAGTCAAAGCTATACGATAGGTCTATGTACGTCCCTTGCCCCCTTCCAATCGATATGATGTAAGTTGATGATGTTTAAGACCTTTAGTATGACGCACAATATACTTTGGAGAAAAGCCAGGATCTGAAGTATAGTTTAAGTATTGCAGCGACTCCAATGATTGAGGACGCAAGCAAGTCTTACGGGGGCCTTGCAACGACGATTGAGGTCCCAAACAAGTCTTGCGGGGCCTTTCAGTGGCAGTTGAGGTCGCAAACAAGCCATATCCTTTAGTCCGCACAGAAGTGCAGCATTTTATGTCTAATAAGTATATAAGTCTCACCAAAACAGATAACGAGGACTGTTTCGGTGCTATTGTACGCACTTCGGAGTAATTATACAGAACTCCACATAATGTTATATGTATATAAATATATTTTATATTAAAATCTAAAAATTTCTTGACTGATAGAAATTTAAAATTTCCTATTTTTTAGTCCTATACTTCCCTTTTTATATAAAAACGATGCAGGGCATTATACATATAATATTTTTTCTTATCCGCTTGATCCGTTACTTACACGTGGCACAAATGCTTGGCGATACCTGTTGTGCCATGGGGAATTGCTATTTCCTTCAGCAATACCAGTTGTGCCAAAGGGAAATATATTATACCAATGACTCAACCAAACGATGCCAGTAGTGCCTTGGGGGAATTGCTGGTCCCTTAAGTACTACCAGTTGTGCTAAAGGGAAATATATTATCCCAATGACTCAACCAAACGATGCCAGTAGTGCCTTGGGGGAATTGCTGGTCCCTTAAGTACTACCAGTTGTGCTAAAGGGAAATATATTATCCCAATGACTCATTCAAACGATGCCAGTAGTGCCGGCTTAGTCCAACTGGTTCTACTATTTGTTCTACTGTAGGACAGATTGGACTAAAAATACAATCTGTTCTAATGAGCAGTATGACAAATTGGATCCGAACAAATTGTGTATTGGCCGTCCATGCTGTTCTATAATAGAACAGACTGAACAACAAAAAATAAAGTATTTTATTTATTTATTTTCTGAATAGGTAGTACGACATTTTAAAAAGTACAGATGTGAAAGTGACAGGAGTCAAGGTGACAGGAGTCGAAGTGACAGATGACAGATGTCAAAGTGACATGGCACACGGTAAAGTCATACGTCAATACCTGTCAAGATCTCATCGACATCTTCGTTTTAGATGACAGCTGTCAAACATAAAATATGAGATCAATAGATAGATAGATAATACTTTATTGTACACCAGTTTCCAAAAATTTACAACAAATAGGGATAATCTTATAACTAAAATACAATGGGCAGACTTATCGCTAAAAGCAATCTTTTCCAGTCAACCTTTGGATGGAAAGAAATAATGGAGTGAGAGAGGATGGCGGTGTAAACAATTAAAACAAATATATATACACATTGCATAATATATATTTACATAATATTCATAATATACATATGTATGAATGTTTATGAAATAATTATTAAAAATAAATAAACATATACACACATGGCATTAAAAAACAAACACATTTTTTTTTTATGTCAGAAAAAATATGCAGATGTCGTTAGTGTCGTGTCGTGACAATTTTTTACAAAACCAAATGCGAGTAGTTGGAGACAACGCTCGCCCTTCTCGACGCTGACACCCGCTACTTCAGTCTTCACCACGATCAATGCAACTTGATGGAAACGTCGAGGTAAATAAATATTAAGTTTTCAGCGTGATTAAGTCCTGTTTAAAATATATATAACTATAAACACATTAAACATATACATTATGCCATCTATCCTTTATGTAAAAAAACTATTAGTTTAAGATCAACAGTTTCTGAGTTATAGCCCTTTTAAGTTTGATAGCTGTCATCTAAAATGAAGATATCGATGAGATCTATTACTTCTGTAAAAAACTACTAGTCAACGATAAATAGTTTCAGAGTTATAGCCCTTTTAAGTTTGACAGCTGTCATCTAAAACAAAGATATCGATGAGATCTATTACGTCTGTAAAAAAACTACTAGTCAACGATCAATAGTTTCAGAGTTATAGCCCTTTTAAGTTTGACAGCTGTCATCTAAAACAAAGATATCGATGAGATCTATTACGTCTGTAAAAAAACTACTAGTCAACGATCAATAGTTTCAGAGTTATAGCCCTTTTAAGTTTGACAGCTGTCATCTAAAACGAAGATATCGATGAGATCTATTACTTCTGTAAAAAACTACTAGTCAACGATCAATAGTTTCAGAGTTATAGCCCTTTTAAGTTTGACAGCTGTCATCTAAAACGAAGATATCGATGAGATCTATTACTTCTGTAAAAAACTACTAGTCAACGATCAATAGTTTCCGAGTTATAGCCCTTTTAAGTTTGACAGCTGTCATCTAAAACGAAGATATCGATGAGATCTATTACTTCTGTAAAGAAACTACTAGTCAACGATCAATAGTTTCCGAGTTATAGCCCTTTTAAGTTTGACAGCTGTCATCTAAAACGAAGATATCGATGAGATCTATTACTTCTGTAAAGAAACTACTAGCCTAGGATCAATAGTTTCAGAGTTATAGCCCTTTTAAGTTTGAAAGCTGTCATCCAAAACAAAGATATCGATGAGATCTTGACAGGTGTTGACGTATGACTTTGACGTTTACCATGTCAATTTGACATCTGTCACCTTTCACTTTGATACCTTTCACTTTAAAATCTCGTACTACCTACTTAGTAGAACAAATGGTTTTTTTTATATGGTCCTGTCTGTTCTATCATAGAAAAGCATGTACGGCCAATACACAATTTGTTCGGATCCAATACGTCATACTGCTCAGTAGAACAGATAGTCTTTTTTATCCAATCTGTCCTATAGTAGAACAAATAGTAGAACCAGTTGGACAAACCCAGCACTAATGGCATAATTTGGTTATATTATTGGAATAATATATTTCCCTTTAGCACAACTGGTAGTGCTTAAGGGAACATCAATTCCCCAAGGCACTAGTGGCATTGTTTGGTTGTGTCATTGGTATAATATATTTCCCTTTGGCACAACTGGTAGTGCTTAAGGGGATAGCAATTCCCAATGGCACAACTGGTACTGCCAAGCAGTTGTGCCACGGTGTAAGTAACAGCTTGATCGTAGCTGGTAGCATAAACGCCAAAAAAAAGTACTGCAAAACCGGTTTTATAACTTGTGAAGAACTATGTTTTAATTCCTTCATCTCTTATCGTTTTCTTGTGAACAATTACACCTATTAGTTTTAATTTAACTTATATAAATATTTCCTAATATTTTTGATATTATTTACACATAAGGCTATCTGTTACCAAAGATAAACTGATTATATTTTGCTTTATAGTCTAGATATTATGCCATAATAATTATTGATGGTAGGTAGTAATATTACTCATAAATAAATGTAATATTGATATCAATAAAGTGTTGTTATTTAATTATCCTCCTTGGACCCAGGCTTTTAAATCCCTGAACAAAGAGACGGGTAATATAAGTTTAGGGTGTGTATCACTTGGCCCGTATTAATAAATCGCTCTTGGAGGAACTCTCAAGTGCAATATCAACTGATAGGCTCTCAAGCTGTGATCAGCATCTTAAGATCGTCGCTGATTAATAAAGACATATCAAGAGAATCTCAGTTCATGTCACTTTCAAGAGCCGCATCTCAAGATGCTACGTCACGAACCAGAACTATGAATGAACGATTTATTTTCTTTAGTGAAAGTTCGGTTTTTGCTCAAATAAGATATAGCGTAAGGTTAAAATTTATTACTTCGATGTAGTTGAATTAAATTAGATGCGATTATATTAAACGTAATGTTTATTTTCTACATAATTATTATAACCTTCATCATGTCAGCCTTTAGAAGTCCACTGCTGAACATAGGCCTCCCCCAAAGAGCGCCATGACGAGCGATCTTCTACCACCTCCATCCACCGACTTCCTGCGATGGCAATGTCGTCGGTCCATCGTGTGGGGGGTCTCCCCACACTTCGCTTGCTTGTTCGTGGTCGCCATTCGAGAACCTTTATCCCCCAGCGGTTGTCTGTTCTGCGAACTATATGGCCTGCCCATTGCTACTTCAACTTGCACACTCTGAGAGCTATGTCGGTAACCTTCGTTCTTCTACGGATTTCCTCATGTCGGATTCTATCACGTAGTGAAACACCGAGCATAGCTCTCTCCATTGCACGCTGCGCAACTCTGAGCTTGTGTATGAGACCAATAGTTAGCGACCACGTCTCAGTCCCGTATGTCATCACGGGCAACACGCATTGATTGTAAACTTACGCCTTGAGGCTCTGCGGTATCTGCGACGAGAAGATATGGCGTATAATTTCCCGAACGCTGCCCATCCGAGTTGGATTCGTCGGTTGACCTCTTTGTCGAAGTTGGATCGTTTGACCGTTCCCAACATAAACCGGCATGGGAACGACATGGGTATTTGACATGATGTTTGACTTGCCCATGTTCATTTTAACACCTACCTGTTGGGAAACAATATTGAGGTCACTGAGCATTGTCTTTAGGTCTTCCAGAGTTTCAGAGTTTTATATCATCAGCAAATCGAAGGTGAGTGATGTATTCGCCATTGATCTTAACACCATATCCGTTCCAGTTCAAAAGCTTGAATATATCTTCCAGTGCAGAGGTGAACAGTTTCGGAGATATAACATCTCCCTGTCTCACCCCTTTTTGCAACTGGATATTATTCGTGCTCTGATCCTGAAGACGGAATGTCATGGTGGCCTTGCTGTACAAACACTTCGTACCGGTAATCAATATGGCACCGCTGTAATGACTGTAGCACTGCCCAGGTCTTGACTGAATCAAAGGCTTTCTCGTAGTCCACAAACGCTAGACATAGTGGCCGATTATACTCTTCGGTCTTCTGTATAATCTGCCGGAGCGTATGGATGTGGTCTACGGTGATAAAGCTTTTCCGGAATCCAGCTTGTTTGGGAGGCTGAAAGTAGTCAAACATACGAGCGAGACGGTTTGTAACTACTCTCTAAGGATTTGGAAGCGATATTGGAGCTCCAACTAAAAGCTCTCGGGGTTTTAGATTTGGGCAGGACTTAGGCGAAGAGTAGTTCTCATCAAACGAGACCTCACCAGCTTTACGTTGACATTCAATGAGCCTCTTACTTAGACGTCTGTTTGAAAATTTATTTTGACCTACTTCCCGATGTCTA
Organism: Alsophila aescularia; assembly: GCA_946251855.1. Taxonomy (NCBI): domain Eukaryota; kingdom Metazoa; phylum Arthropoda; class Insecta; order Lepidoptera; family Geometridae; genus Alsophila; species Alsophila aescularia. Next base: position 105,853,605 of record OX276373.1, read on the forward strand.
ACAGTGCTGACATTTAACATACTTAATGTGTCTGGAGAGAATGCAATATCATGGTAGCACTGTGCTGGTCTATTGATGGTGAATGTTAACTTGCCAAGTTTGGGCTCGTTTGATGGATCTTGAACTTTCCCGCACTATCATCAACGTCCCAGATCAAAGGACCATCATGATGGTGCGAGATAGTTATAATAGGATCTACGCTCCGCTGAACGTAGATATCCGATTTTAGGGTCGTTAGTTTGGTGTCGATAAAAATATTTCTAGGTACCTAATTGATATGGTTTAATATTTAATAGTAAGGTACTTACATTAAATTTTAAACAACACATGAACAGGTAATAAGAATTTACCATAGGTACCTAATATTATTATTGGTTGTCCGTATCGATTCATTCAATTTAATCGATGTTTTTAAGCAGGTCACCATGAAGCTAGGACTGACATTTTGCAAATGTAATTAATAAAATGGCCCTACTTTAGCTACGCGCGCGCTCATTGGTCACACGTTTGACATTTGACTTTTGTCAGTTTCGGTGTCGGTGTATGTGACTGTGACTTCCCCTTCGCCCTTCGTCCTCAATTGCTTCCCCCTAACCTTTCCCAATTTGCCCCACCCTCCCCTCACCCTCTCCTCACTTTTCTCACCCTCCTCACTTTTATCCATCTTCCACCGACCACCGATGACGCATTCCGTTAATTTGGATGTCGCAACTCGCAACAAAGGGCTTACGATTTTAGATATAGGGTTTTCTCGTCTGTGTGCACACTGAATGATTTGAAATCGGCATGGTGGCCGGCCCGGTTAATAGTGTGTTAAAAATAGTGCCTTTATGTACAATTCTACAATCTAAAGCAACCATTTGATGGAAAGCTGACTTCTGTTACTTCGAAGTGAAGTGGCAGAGTATCAGTCATATTGCATACACAGTGGCATATTACAATTTCTTAGGTACTTCAACCAACACTCAAAAAATAAATCTCTCCTTATTGCACCCATGAGGTTGACACCTGTCAGTGAAATTGACCGTTGCCCGGCTAAGGAAACGGACCTCCTTCTCAGGTAAAGGCGAGGAATTAAAACAAGATGGTAAATTCAATAACAAAGGGCTTTATTACAAAAAAATAGAAAAAGCACACATGAGTTATCGAATAATGGTACTCTCCCCTTTACTGAGGAATTTAAAAAGAAATATTTTACACTTAATTTAGTTTGTTCTGCATCAAAATAATTATAAACAGCAAGATCTTATAATAGGAAATACTTCTAACTTAATACTCTAAACTCAAAATTCTCAAATGTGATTACAATTTCCTCAAACATATAAATTCTAGTACTTAACTTCGGCCTGTATGATATGAATTTACTATAGTACTGGAGAATCCTAGGCCAATAAAACTTAGTCTGTGCTCAGCAGATTAACATGTATTGGTCACAACGCAACGGAATATTCTTGTCTTTGCCATAGAATGTTTTAAATTAAAAGAGAACTAGTGCAAACAGAGTGTGTGTGTGTATGATTGTGTTTCCCAGAGGGAAATCAAACTCTAAAATAGAAAGTAAAACAGAATCTAAGACAGAAGGTACATAGAAAATAAACAGAAAGTATCTAGATAATATCAGAAAGTAATCTTGATAATAACAGAAAGTATCTTTCAACAATATTAACACGTTAGAAGGCGAAGGCTTCCCTCAACACTGTAGCTCGCTGACTCAAAATGATTTGGAGTGGACCAACCTGGAAGCTTCCTGGGACGCCGTACGGTCGTCTCGCGTACCGCCGCGGAACGCCTCCTTACTCCACTCGATCAGCTCTTACTGCTTGACCACGAACGGTGGTGATATCTTCTACTGGACAGGTGGTGTGTTGGAGTCCTTCTGGAGTCCCTCGTAGACCGGCTTCTTCCACGAACGGTGGTGAGCCCCGGGTGATCGCGCACAGCAGCTCGCAGTGGTGACGACAATAGCCGACCGTAGATGCACGATATAACCTGGCCTTTGCACTCGTATACTTATTTTGCCTGTAACATGGTAGCTTCGTTCTGGACAGCGTGCCTCGGACGTTTTGTTCACACAAGAGAAACTGCGTATTTTTCTGCCGCCTGCGCCGAATCTATCACGTGCCAACTATGAATGCACAATTCAATTTTACGTCCGAAATCAAAATCCAATTCACAGGCTTCTCACTTGTTTATATACTATCTTGTTTTGCATCTTCGAGTAGCGTTCTACTGAGACCTTGAACTTCCGGTTATCTCGAAAGATCCAGAACTAACTCTGCCATTTGCTTCGTAAAGTAGACCTTGTCGGCCTAGTAATACTGGTCATTGTCCTCCAGCCAGATTTGGTACATATCAGCCAGCATCCGGTGTTTACTCGAACAAGTCCATACAAAAAAAAGAATTTCTCTGGAACTTTGACGTGATTTTTGCGTTATGTCAAAACCTTCCATGGTGTGACCATCGCAAGCGATTTCTAGATTTAAATAATTTTCGACATATCAAACGCTCCATTCTGTAATTATTATTTGTTAGCCAACTTAAAGATGCGACCTATTCTGGATTTTTAAACAAGCCGTTCCTCTTCCAAAGTTATTCAGAGCCCGAAATATTCCTGGAACGTCAATTATTAATAGCAACACTAAGAAGCTCGCTACTTGCCGACAGATACCTCCACTTAGTTTCCACCTTTCTTCTAGTTCACGCCACTTGTAGCTAGCTGTCGCTGCGTGGATTAACCATTTTATCTATTTTGAGACAGTAGATGAAAACTTTTCCCTTTCACTCGCAGAGGCCAATTCAACCATTATTTCTTGATTCTTAGATAGGCGAAATTATCAATCTGTCTTCAACAAGAAAAGCTTTCATTATTCCTTTAACGAAGAAAGTGGCGCACGCGCGGTGGAGTTCGGCGTTTTTTACAAACTCGGCGTCTGGTTTTCAGATACGGAGAAAACACAACTTGATCTAATAGAAAAGACGCTGCTCCTCGTCAGATGGCGTTGTACAATATATTCTATTATCGAGATCTATAACAAAATCTAACTTGGAGTATGATTTAACATGTTACAATACACCCTCTCCTGCCAAAGTTTCACATGCCAATGTGAAACACTCGCTGCCCTCAGCGATAACAGTCACTGGAACTATTTCAATAAGAGATTTAAAAGCAAACAGAACCAGACTAAAAAAAAAACTCATTGACAATGTGGAAACCAAAAAAAAACTTCCTGGACCTCTTTGGGTATATTGTAAATCCCCAAACAAAATATATTGAATCAAACAAACTCTGAAACGCAAACTTTAACGAAGAATGAAAACAAAAGATATGACCAAATTCCCCAACAGAATATCGCAGTTCTAAGTTCACTGCTGCAGGTGCAGGCCGAAAGTTCACAATAATTTCAATCCTGGAACTAAAAATTTTCCAACAAACCTTTCTAAAAAAATAATAAAAAAAAAATTAATTAACCTATGCACTAAGTCCCTCCTTCATTCATGTGACATTTCAACCGGGTACAATATATTTATCAAGATCTCTAATTTAGCATATTTCCTCTTATATGTTTCCTAATCATTTTGTTATAATGCCAATCTATTCGGGTGAATCTATTTGTGGAAACAAAAAAAAATTATACATTTACATTGCACTCCTTTTATTTACAAAATCTCTGACAAAAATCAATCACTACAAATCTGGTATAGTCAGTAAGTAAGTCGCTATATATCCTTCTTTCATACCATAAGTCCTGCTACACACCTAATTGTGAGCATTCACTTTCCTTTTAAACAACCTATATAGACACAGTACCGAACATTTAGCTGTTGGGACTTATGCTACATTTGGTAAAACATTCATACTCCCCTAACCCTTGTAAAGAAAAGTATCGAGTGGAAAACCCGCTTTAGAATTTCTGTTAGTGGTAATTAGGCTTTTTATTATAGAGGTTACCAGGAAATCCGCCTCTTCGCGCTTTTACTGGTTTTAGGCTTTTCATTTATAGAGGTCACCAGAAAAAACCGCCTCTGTTTGGTTAACTAGTTTCTAGGCTTGAGTTTAAAGAGGTCACCAGTCTAAACCGCCTCTGCGCTCGTTTGATAAAAACTAAAAAAAATAACATGCTGGACTAGGATCAAGTATGTTTCTAAATAAAATAACATAATATGCCTGAACAAAATATCCAACTACCTAGCCAGTCTATAAAGTTTACTGTTAAATTTCGAACAAAGTAACATGCCAAACATTGACACAAATAATGTACTTTAAATCGCTTAGTAAATGTCACATGAGTGATTACCCCAATTCTATACATTTTTACCTTATTGAGATTACCATTCCTTTTTTATTCCAACTGCCAGGACCAATGTTCTACACATCAAAAAAAAATCCTGTCTCGTCCGGGCTAATCCTATATACTAACACAAAAATTTAAGTTGGCTGAGCTAAACCTAAAACAAGAAACCAAAACCTGAGAATCTAAACCAAATTTACCCTGCAAAACTCGCCAGCTAATAACAATACAAAAAAAAATCACCAAAAATATACCTAAAAAATAATAATTGGACTACCCATAAAATCTTTCTTTCACTATTACTCCAGTGATCATTTCCTAGTAATGAGCCTTCCCCAGGACAGATGTTCACGCAACCAAATATGCGGTCCAGGGTTTCTATACTCTCCACAAAAAACCTTCATGAAAATCCATGTTTTTGACCCAGGCTTCTTTAGTTCAGGTGTTGTCATCCGCACCCGTGTATCCGGCCATCAGTCTAACCCGGCTAAGGTTATTCTTGCCTGAAATTCGCGCCTAGACATATGTGCTACAAAATTTGTCACACCTCTAGGGCGTGCCAAAAAAAAATCAGATCCGTCGTAACCGGCACCACCCCACCGATTTTCCGAACACGACTGAAACTATAAAAAACGATCATTATGTATTCCATAATATACGATCACCAAAACAAAACCAGATCCGTCGTAACCGGCACCACCCCACCGATTTTCCGAACACGACTGAATCTATAAAAAACGATCATTATGTATCTCATAATATACGATCACCAAAACAAAAACACTCTCTGATTAGTCATTCTTCATGTATATACGCAAAATATGTGTATCGTACGCTGACAATGAGAGGTGAGCGAGAGAAAGCACAAGCGGCCCTACCCCTCCTCTGAAAATATGGAGCTGTCCTCAGCTCTGATACCATCTACCGACATCTCCAATACCATTAAGGTCTGAAAAGTAGAAGATATGTTGTGTATGGATTAACTTTATTCATTACCCAAACGCAACAATATCCACAAAAGGATGATCAATGTGTTGTCCACAATTCATGATCAAAAAACTTCTCCAAGTCATCAACGGTACCGTAATGGCGCATAAAAATGTGCCTCAAAACTTCGACTGTATATACTTATGTACAAAGTTCCATCGTATCTAAAAACAAAACTGTTACTAACTGTAAAAAAAAAAGTTACCAAATATCAACAATTACAAAAATTTAACAAAAGATTTAGCCGATGGAACTAAAAAATAAAATAGACAAACCTTATCTATTTAACCAAACGAAAACATCACAACCTAACTAAAACAAAACTGGACATAAGCAATGAACTTGAAATTGTTCAATGCTTCACAATAGAGGTAGATTTAGAACGGCACTAACCCCCAATCACCGCTTTATGGATTTTGAATTGACGGACTTGTCTTTGTGGTTGTTGACTTTAAAACCTGCCAAACAAATATAACCCTACTAAATCTGCTCATCTTTAAAAAAAGAATATAGCGTCATTAGGCGTGCTCCATTTGTGCTACTGCATACTGTTGTGCTAAAATAATAATGAAATCCTAAAAAAATAATTAACAAACGATCCAAAAAAAAAAAACTACAGAACCTCACATATATTTTACTGACCCCTAAAATACAATGAACAAAAGGTAAATGAAATCCTAAAAAAAATCTACTACCAATCAATTAAAAGAATCTACAGAACCTCACAAATATTTTGAATGAACCCTAAAATCCAATGAACAGAAGGAAAAATGTGTGTGTTTTGTGTAATTAAATTGTTCTATAATGTTTTGGAACCGATATGTTAAACAATATATAAAAAAAATATTGTTGTGTTGTGACACACTTGCAATAAAATGGTACGTACCTACCTACAAAGTAAAAGTCACTCCACTAACAGATCTATACTGTTTTAAATATCACACCAATACATAATCCAATGATAGAAAAAAAAATACAATCAATTACACATGAATCACCATTAAATACACATAATATTTTTCCTAAAACAGTCAAATAACATACCAAGATTTTAAAATAACACAAACAGTATTATAGGTTCAACACACAAAGAGATATTATAGTTTAGTTTCACACACAGTAATATTACACGTGACCACGGGGCAGATTGAAAGATACTTTCATGAACACACCTGTTTGCTTGTAATTATTATTAAGCGTTGTGCCTATTACCTATTACAAAAAATCCTCTGTGATATATGATGCAGAAAAAACCAACAAATTTACATTGAACGCCACTGTACCTGAGCGCCAGTTTGTAAGAGAAAAAATAAATGAAAAAAAATATATGTAAAATATGAAAAAATATATGTGAATTTATTCAGTTGGGCGCCATTGAAATTGACCGTTGCCCGGCTAAGGAAACGGACCTCCTTCTCAGGTAAAGGCGAGGAATTAAAACAAGATGGTAAATTCAATAACAAAGGGCTTTATTACAAAAAAATAGAAAAAGCACACATGAGTTATCGAATAATGGTACTCTCCCCTTTACTGAGGAATTTAAAAAGAAATATTTTACACTTAATTTAGTTTGTTCTGCATCAAAATAATTATAAACAGCAAGATCTTATAATAGGAAATACTTCTAACTTAATACTCTAAACTCAAAATTCTCAAATGTGATTACAATTTCCTCAAACATATAAATTCTAGTACTTAACTTCGGCCTGTATGATATGAATTTACTATAGTACTGGAGAATCCTAGGCCAATAAAACTTAGTCTGTGCTCAGCAGATTAACATGTATTGGTCACAACGCAACGGAATATTCTTGTCTTTGCCATAGAATGTTTTAAATTAAAAGAGAACTAGTGCAAACAGAGTGTGTGTGTGTATGATTGTGTTTCCCAGAGGGAAATCAAACTCTAAAATAGAAAGTAAAACAGAATCTAAGACAGAAGGTACATAGAAAATAAACAGAAAGTATCTAGATAATATCAGAAAGTAATCTTGATAATAACAGAAAGTATCTTTCAACAATATTAACACGTTAGAAGGCGAAGGCTTCCCTCAACACTGTAGCTCGCTGACTCAAAATGATTTGGAGTGGACCAACCTGGAAGCTTCCTGGGACGCCGTACGGTCGTCTCGCGTACCGCCGCGGAACGCCTCCTTACTCCACTCGATCAGCTCTTACTGCTTGACCACGAACGGTGGTGATATCTTCTACTGGACAGGTGGTGTGTTGGAGTCCTTCTGGAGTCCCTCGTAGACCGGCTTCTTCCACGAACGGTGGTGAGCCCCGGGTGATCGCGCACAGCAGCTCGCAGTGGTGACGACAATAGCCGACCGTAGATGCACGATATAACCTGGCCTTTGCACTCGTATACTTATTTTGCCTGTAACATGGTAGCTTCGTTCTGGACAGCGTGCCTCGGACGTTTTGTTCACACAAGAGAAACTGCGTATTTTTCTGCCGCCTGCGCCGAATCTATCACGTGCCAACTATGAATGCACAATTCAATTTTACGTCCGAAATCAAAATCCAATTCACAGGCTTCTCACTTGTTTATATACTATCTTGTTTTGCATCTTCGAGTAGCGTTCTACTGAGACCTTGAACTTCCGGTTATCTCGAAAGATCCAGAACTAACTCTGCCATTTGCTTCGTAAAGTAGACCTTGTCGGCCTAGTAATACTGGTCATTGTCCTCCAGCCAGATTTGGTACATATCAGCCAGCATCCGGTGTTTACTCGAACAAGTCCATACAAAAAAAAGAATTTCTCTGGAACTTTGACGTGATTTTTGCGTTATGTCAAAACCTTCCATGGTGTGACCATCGCAAGCGATTTCTAGATTTAAATAATTTTCGACATATCAAACGCTCCATTCTGTAATTATTATTTGTTAGCCAACTTAAAGATGCGACCTATTCTGGATTTTTAAACAAGCCGTTCCTCTTCCAAAGTTATTCAGAGCCCGAAATATTCCTGGAACGTCAATTATTAATAGCAACACTAAGAAGCTCGCTACTTGCCGACAGATACCTCCACTTAGTTTCCACCTTTCTTCTAGTTCACGCCACTTGTAGCTAGCTGTCGCTGCGTGGATTAACCATTTTATCTATTTTGAGACAGTAGATGAAAACTTTTCCCTTTCACTCGCAGAGGCCAATTCAACCATTATTTCTTGATTCTTAGATAGGCGAAATTATCAATCTGTCTTCAACAAGAAAAGCTTTCATTATTCCTTTAACGAAGAAAGTGGCGCACGCGCGGTGGAGTTCGGCGTTTTTTACAAACTCGGCGTCTGGTTTTCAGATACGGAGAAAACACAACTTGATCTAATAGAAAAGACGCTGCTCCTCGTCAGATGGCGTTGTACAATATATTCTATTATCGAGATCTATAACAAAATCTAACTTGGAGTATGATTTAACATGTTACATCAGTTTGACACCTGGCACTTTGAGGGACCACTGTACTTTTTTTTTTATTTTTTTTAGGAATGACTAATGCTGTTGGCCTTATCGGCCTCTACAGCTTGAGCCGGACTTGGGGGCGGGCGCTTACAAGCACTCCGGCGCAATGCGTGACGCAGAAGGCGCACGCCAAAGTTAAAATTTAGATGACCCGCACGAGGGTACCCAGGGGGTACGGCCCTCGGCTTGGACGGCCGTCTGATTACGGGGGTAACGAACTAAACACCCCTGGATCGCTACCGTTAAGTAGTGATCGAGAGGGCCCTGAACAATGGCTAGGTGCCCTTTCATTGATTTTTATAACTGACTGCCGATTCGTTATACACCTTCGAGAAGAATCGGCAAGAAACTTGAAAGCGAGTAATATCTGACTATGTGTTATGGGACCTTCGACCTCGCCGGCGAGGTCGGTGTCTGTGTCTAAGTGTGTTGATACCCCCTGGCGGGTGGGTGGTCGAATTGGACGAGGCCATCGCTGCCAGTACTTTGACTGCGATGGCGTCGTCCGGATCGTCCAGGACATCGCGGGGACGTCTACGGAGGGCGATACTGTCTGTCGTATAGTCGGAGGCTTTTACTACGAGCGGGTTGGGGTGATGGGGCGCCGCATCAAAGTAGCGGCGAGAGGCATTTTTCATGAATTGACTGATCGAGGGAAGCTCGACATCGCGGTGCAGGTCGGCGTTCCTCTGATACCAGGGAGCGCCGACTGCATTTCGAAGGAATTTATTTTGGACTACCTGGAGCGGTTCCAGGATTTCCGGACCGGCGTGCGCGAATGCTATAGACGCGTAAGTCATGACGGGGCGGATGCAGGCTTTGTAAAGCGTCACCTTATTCCTAAGGGACATTTTACTCCGCTTGCCTAAGAGATGGTAAAGGCGGCCTTGGAAGAAGGACGCCCTGTTACGGACTACTGACCACTGTACTTGCTTGGGCCACGATTTAAGGAAGGAGCGGTGAGAAGGGAGTGTGAAGCACGCCTCTGAGAGTAGGGGGGCTAGATATTCTTACCCTCTGAGATATGTTTTTTTATGCTTGCTTTGCTTCGCACCCTCCTTCGCCTTCTAACGTAAAAAAATAGCACTTAACCTTAAAAACTTGACTAGGGTTACAAAATGTTCAATAAAATAGTAGAAATGGTGCAGATTTATTATTACGGTAACTTGACAATATGACAGACCATCATGATGTCAGCCTTTAGAAGTCCACTGCTGAATATAAGCCTCAAAAAGCCCCCTGACGAGCAATCTTGTGCCACCTTCATCAACCTACTTCCTGTGATGGGCAAAATGTCGTCGGTCCATCGTGTGTGGGGGGGGGGGGGGGGTGTCTCCCTACACTTCGCTTGCTTGTTCGTAGTCGCCATTTGAGAACCTTTATTCCCCAGCGGTTGTCGGTTCTGCGAACTATATAGCCTGCCCATTGCCACTTCAACTTGCAAACTCTGAGAGCTACGTCGGTAACCTTGGGTTCTACGGATTTCCTCATATCGGATTCTGTCACGTAGTAAAACAACAAACATCTCTTAATTGCACGCTGCGCGACTTTGAGCTTGTGTATGAGACCAATAGTTAGCGACCACGTCTCAGTGCTGTATGCTATCACTGGCAACATGCACTGTTAATAAACTTTCGTCTTGAGGCTCGGCGGTATCTGCGACGAGAAGATATGGCGTAATTTACCGAATGCTGCCCATCCGAGTTGGATTCGTAGGTTGACCTTTTTGTCGAAGTAGGATATACCCAGTTGGATTGTCTAACCTGTAACGTTGCGTGTAGCAACGCAACGCTACATTCATTTTTAATGTTTAAGGGAATTGTTAAATGTAGATTAATACACAAGTAATTCTAATAAGTCTTAAAATTACTACAATATAAATAATAATTAAGCGGAACCCAACGATTCGTAGCTGCCGTCGATTGGTTTCCTAACAATCAATAGCTGCGTGCGCGCTGATACGGAACGCTAACAAAAACCTGTTCTCAAGACTTGAACTCGCGCAGAGCCACGACGCATTCGACAGTACTGGAGAGCGGACGTGCATTTAAAATTTAACAAAGATTATTAATTGTAATCCGAATCCCTCTAGGGTGAGTTACCATACCACCTGTTGGGAACCAATATTGAGGTCAGACTTGGCTCAGCAGCGAAATGTGCCTATAATTCTTCAAGACGGTGTTATCTCCTTCCTTAAAGAACAATACCACTACGCTCCTGTGCCACACCTCTGGCGTAGTACCCTCGAGGATGACAGAGTTAAACAGCTTCTGAACGACTTTAAGTACCGGTGTTCCACCTGCTTTCAGTAGCTCTGTCGTAATTTCGTCCTACCCTGGTGCCTTATTTGCTCATAATCTGTTTGATAGCCATTCTGATCTCGTAAAGGCTGACCTCTGGGATATCTTCGGTATAATATCGGATCAAACGGGCTCTTGCACCGCATTTTTTTCTTTTTTTTTTGCAATTCGATAGAATTCGTGCTCTGATTTTGAAGTCTGACAGTCAGTTTTTTATTATTACTAGTACCAAAGTACTTTGACTATTAATACTCGCAGTACATAAACCAAATGTTATTTGATTTATCTCTTGATAAAGCTAAAAAATAAGAATACGAAATTTAATACATATTTTAATTAAATTTCAGCCTTTTCTTTACTTACGCACACTAATAATAGTTCTTTTAAGGCCCAAATAAAGAAAAACTCGAAAAAATACGGTTTTTACAATTGAAAACTCGAAAAACCCGGGTTTTTTAAACAACTCGAGTTTTGCAAGCCCTAATATGCACACAGGTTGCAATGTTACGGCCTCCTAGGAGGTCAACTATCAGCACGAGGCACACGGACGGTGTGAGGTTGCGAATCTTACAATAGCTTTCTCATTCACTCAAGGGAACGATCCGTGTAAAAGACAAAGAAACAAGACAACGCGTGTACGATTGGCGGGCGGAGCGGCAACGTTTTATAGCTCTATCCATTCTGATACTTAATCTGTGGACCCAGGCGAACGCCCGACGACGCCATGAACGAGTTCGCAGTGCTATTACGCAATGTTGATCATATCGGTTTCAAGCCGTCAAATTCAATGCTTTGCGATAGAGTAGATTTTGCTATGAAAAAAGTGACAATCTGATTGAAGGCAAGTTCTGTGGTCGGGGCCCGGTGGCCCTATTACAGAACTTGGTTACAATCGGATTATCACTTTCTTCATAGTAATTTCGACTCTATCGCAAGGCATTAGTGATAGCGATATTGACAATCCGATTGAAGCCAAGTTCTGTGGCCCTGCGGCCCGATTACCGAACTTGGTTACAATCGGATTATCACTTTTTTCATAGCAATTTCGACTCTATCGCAAGGCATTAGTGATATCGATACTGACAATCCGATCCGACCACAGAACTTGGTTACAATCACATTGTCACTTTTTTTATAGCAAAATCGACTCTATCGCAAAGCATTAATGAATTTGTCGGCTTGAAACCGATATGATCAACATTACGTAATCGCACTGCTGGATCCCGACCACAGAACTTGGCTTCAATCAGATTGTCACTTTTTTCATAGCGATTTCGACTCTATCGCTATGCACTAATGAATTTGACAGCTTGAAACCGATATGATCAACACTGCGTAATAGCACTGCTGGTGATCGCGCGGATGATCCGTGCGTCCTCGAACGTAGTAAGTGAACGCGCCCAAGGCACAGAATAAATAATAGTACAAGGTATAATGTACCTACCCGCTCGATTGATTGCGCTACAGTCACTTTTTTGTTTTCATTGATCATCGCAACTAACGCTACAGTCACATTTTTTGTTTTCATCGATCATCGGTGGTCCGATAGCGACGTCAATTTTGCCACTCGATTTTGAACATTGTTGACCTCAATAATAATTCAAATCTAAGCGTGTTTAAATAATTATTTTGCTTCGAAACCCACAACATAAACACTTGAAATATGTTGTGACGAGGTCAAAACCTCTTTCATAATGATACTCTCTTGATCTCTTAATTCTTTCATAATCCATTTCTTTTCATTTTGATAGTTGGCTATTATTCATTCTAAATACAAATATCCTGTCATTTTTTACATTGACTTTTGGAGCAAAAGGGAAATTATGATATAAAATACATAAATAAGTTTATAACCAGTTGAATTACACTTGTAAATATATAAACGATAATACCTACATAAGAGGTTATTTTAATCCGCATCGTCAAAGTACGAAAGTCTGATCATCTCCTGTTCCTGTGCTTCCAATAGTTCCTGTAATTCTGTGTCACTGAGGTTGGGGTCCTGGGCTAGTGGGAGCAACCCAAACCCTGGGACCGCCTCGTGACAATGTGCCGTACCTATTTAGCTCCATAAATCACCAGTTTGTTTATCTAAGTTATGGTGGAATAAAGAAACTCATATATATATATATAAAAATATACATACAAAATACATACAAACATACATACAAATATACATGAATCCTAAAACATTACACTCCTTTTTTGGGCAGTCGTGCAATAAGTAAAATTTAAAAATTATAATAAAAATGAGGCTTTTACGACTTTTCTATTTAACGAATGTCACTTTTATATATTATTTCCTTATTTTTCTTTTTCCTTTTTTTATTGCTTTGTCATCGGTTTGTGAGCTATCCTGAAAGTTTCAGTAGACGTCCGTCTCAGCCGGGAACTGCATCAAACTGACAAAAATCGTGCGGATCTTTATTCGCAGTGCGTACCTACTAGATATAATTCCGATCACGGAATAATATTCGCGCGAATTAAAATCGCGCGGTGAAATATCGCGGTGCGGACAGGGTCTAAGATGTTGTAACAGAATAAATAAGTAGGTAATAATGTGTTATGTTATTACTTATTACTATAAATTATAATAGTTCTATTACATACAATGACATTCTTATCAGAATAGACCTACTACCTCATTTTTACTACCTACCTATCCCGTTTTCAGAACTCCGATAAGTTTAGTGAGATACCTACCTACGTATAAGTGTCGTTGGTTGATTATGATTATATCCTATAGGTATTGCACTTTGATGAATAAAGGTGTCTGAATTCCTTGCTTTATCATGAGTGAAAGTCGTCATTTCTTTCACTATTCATTCAGCCGAATGCTATGCAGTACCTTCTAGGTTACTTCTTCGTACTCATAATCAAAACACGAATAAAAATTGTCAATAACTTTACGTAAGTAATGAAATGAAATTAAATGAAATGAAATTTATTCACTAAAAATAGGGTTATACACTGACCTTAAGAATAATTTTTATGTTCTCCTATTTTGCCGTTACTCGGCGTGTGAATTTGGTCATTATAAATGATTAAAATTATTGTATAAAAAAAAAGCAAAGTACTAGAAGTTAAACAATTCAATGTCCAATGCATGGTCATGTCATTGCAAAATATTTATGTCAACGTAAAAATAACAAGTTTACTATTGATATTTACATGTTAAAAAATATTTTAGACAATAAAAACATTTTTCGATTAACCACGTCTTTAGCTTTTTCCGGAACATTCCATAAGAAAGCTCTTTTAGCGATGTCTGTAGTTTATTATAAACAGTGATGCACATGGAATAACAATTCTTATGAAACAGCGCCAGTCTCGGATGGTGCCTGAGAACAAGTCTCTCTCCATTTCTTGTGTTACGTGGACACACATCTTTAGCCGCGGTGAACAGTTCAGAATGTCTACGAACAAATAACGCTATTTCAAAAATGTACATGCAAGTCAACGTCAAGACTCCAAGATCTTTAAAGTATGGCTTGCAGGACTCGTATGGGCGAATACCTACCATCGCACGTATGCACTTTTTTGCGATAAGAAAGCTTTATTTATATCAGTCGAGTTACCCCAGAGAAGCAGACCATACCGTAGGACGGAGCTTGTATACCCATGGTATGCCAGTAACACGGTCTTTCGTGATGCGGTTTTTCGAAGTTTATTAAGAACGAAAACAAATCTATTAACCCTGGTACATACGTATTTTATATGGTCTTTCCAGTCTACATATTGATCTACAGTGATACCCAAAAACTTGACGGCATTCGTCTCGATCAATTTTGTATTATCATGCATTATTTGTCTAGAAATGGATTTAGATCCATGAGTCAGAAATTGTACATATTTAGTTTTCGTCAAATTAACTTTAAGATTATTATCAGATAGCCATTTTATAATTGATTTGATTGTTTTATTAATTTCAATGTCAAAATTTGTATATTTTTTTTACTTGTTAATATAATAGAAATGTCATCTGCAAATAATGTACATTTATAATGCGTAATATCAGGTAAATCATTAATATATAATAAGAATAGTAACGGCCCTAGTACACTGCCTTGAGGGACTCCGTAACTATTTGTTTGGTATGTTGATCGATTGTGAAATATTGCAGAATTTGGTCCTAAATTAGAAATTTCAACACATTGTTCTCGATTTGCTAAGTAGCTTTTTATCCATTCCAAAGCAGGGTCTCTTATGCCATAATTATATAATTTATGTTAAAGCAACGAATGTGATACGAAATCGAAAGCTTTTGACATATCAAAGAAGACGGCCATAGTTTGCATCTTTTTGTCCAAACTTAACGTTAACCAAATTATAGGAAGCCAAAGTAGTCGATTTTCCCCTTTGAAACCCGTTCTGCTCTTCTTTGATTACTTTAAACTTGTTCAAAAACTTAGTCAACCTTTTATGCATAGCCTTTTCAAATATTTTAGACATTACTGGGATAGATAGATAGATAAATTCTTTATTGCACACACCACAAACAAAATCAACAAAAAATAAATAATAATATATATAAACACATTTCTTCAAAATATCAGTTCGTACTTATTTCATCATATCCTTCAGAGTATGTATTATTTAGGGACATAATGATGTTATGAACTTCAATACAGCTTAACGGACTCAGAAACATGCTACTGCTTAAACGGGATTTATTGGTATTCTTACAATAATTCTGACTTTCATTAGTTTGTTCAATGAGATGTCTATTGAATTCGTCTGCTATTTCTTGCGGCGTTTCTAGTAATTTATACTCTACTTTAATGATTTCAATAAAATTGCTTTGTATGTTTCTATCCGTGTCATCATTTATCACACCCCATGCCGCTTTGCATTTATTTTGAGAGTTAGAAATAAAGTTGTGGTTAGAAATTTGTTGTGATTTATAAATACAAGTAAGTAGGTACTATATCACTAAACACATCGCGCGCTACTCATCGAGCGCACGCTTGACACTACTGAACCAAAGATAATCGAAAGGAAAGATAGATCTCTTTACTCTACTCACAATAGTTTTAAAAAATGTAGCTAGATAGCGATACTTGGCTCGCTAGAACTAAAATTTACCTGAAATCGACGAAATATCGCATTTTACTGTTCTGGTTTATCATATTTATTTATTTTGAGGATAAAATACTAAAATTTCATAACATTAGTAACGAAATTTGCAAATTCATAAGCAGGTATTTTTAACAGTTGATTTATTGAACCAATATCACGAGTTAGCTGAAGGAGCATGCAGTTTTGTACAAAAAAACGGAAGATGGCGCACATTTGAGTGTTAAGATTTTCGTGCGTTTGTCATTGTTTGTGTCATAGGCGTCAAGCGTTTTATGTACATACAGTAGTTTAGTGTCAAACATACAGATAGACAAACTCACTTCCATATTTATTAGAGATAAAAGAATGCCTATCAACCTCACTCAATGAAGGATGGCCCCTAAAAATACGTATGGTCCCTAGTAAAGCCGACCTACCTACCTAGTAAGTACCTGTTTTGGAACGCTTCATAAATACCTAGGAAGTTATAGTACCTACCTACAGTTTATTAAAGTTCAAGCTTTGGAGTGAAGTTATTTATGCTTTAGTTACATAGTTACCTATCAAAAAGAAATTGTAAACGATCCCATCCCTGTATCTTTACACCAATATATAAAAGTGAAATGTTGTCTGTTTGTTTGTTTGGAGAGATTTAACGCCAAAACGGCTGATCAGATTTCGATAAAAATTTGCTAATAGTTACTGTAAATGATATTTTTATCCCGGAAATGGTACGTTTCCACGGGAAAACTGGAAAATGACGATTACTGGCTGTAAGGAACGGTTGCCGTGGAAACGAAATAATAACAAGTCTGTCAAAAAGCATCAAGAGCTTCCCAACGCTCTGGAATATAGAATGTTTTTTTTTCGGGATATACTGCACGAAATCGCCGGCGAAAGCTAGTACTATTACTACTACTATATAAATGCGAAAGTGAGGTTGTTTGTTTGTTTCGCTTTCAAGCACAAACGCTCAACGGACTTTTATGAAAAATGGAATGGAGATCTCTTATACCTTGGAATAACGCATAGGATACTTTCATCATCATCATCATCATCATCATCATCATCATCATCACTCACGTGGATGGAACGGATTTTGATGACATTTGAAATGAAGATTGCTAATACCCTGGAATAACGCATAGGATACTTTCATCATCATCATCATCATCATCACTCACGTGGATGGAACGGATTTTGATGACATTTGAAATGAAGATTGCTAATACCCTGGAATAACACATAGGATACTTTCATCATCATCATCATCATCATCATCACTCACGTGGATGGAACGGATTTTGATGACATTTGAAATGAAGATTGCTAATACCCTGGAATAACACATAGGATACTTTTCATCATCATCATCATCATCATGACTCAAGTGAAAGGAATGGATTATGATAAACTTTGGAATGGAGATAGCTAATATCATGGAATAACGCATAAGATACTTTCATCATCATCATCATCACTCACGCGGATGGAACGAATTTTGATAAAAATTTGGAATAGAAATTACTAATACCCTGGAATTGTTAATAATTTAATCAAAATCCGTTCCACCTACGTGAGTGATGATGATGACGATGATGATGAAATGTATCCTATGCATTATTGCATGTTATAAGCTATCTCCATTCCAAATTTCATAAATACCGCTCCACCCGCGTGAGTGATGATGATGATGATGATGATGATGATGAAGTTAAAAAGTATCCTATGTGTTACTCCACGGTATAACCTATCTCCATTCCAAAGTTTTTAAAAATCCATTCCACCCGCGTGATTGATGATGAAAAGTATACTTTTTGATATTCCAGGGTATAAGCTAACACTCACCCGCGTGAGGAATGATGATGATGACGATGAAAGTATCTTAAATATAATTCCAGGGTATAAGCTATCTCCATTCCAAATTTCAACAAAATCCGAATCGCGTGATTCGGATTTTGTTGAAATGATGTTGATGATACATTTCATCATCATCATCATCATCATCATCATCACTTTGTCTGGAGCTAATCCTTGGAAATAAACCAACATGTTAAAATTCTACTCCGTAGGATAAGAGGAAATGGTTCTAATTCAGCATATTGAAATTATTCATTCACTCGCAGGCCGTCCTAGGTGCCACACGTATTTCTTCACCGCTTTCTATAAACAGGATGATAAAATATGAGTACTTAGTACGGTTTCACTATTAGATTTATTAGATAGCTCATCAGAAGACTCTGATTTTTTATTTGATATGCAAATTGCATTAGCGCACTGTAAAAGGTGATCAATTTGGATAGAAAATCACATTAAATTTAGAAAAAGCCGCGGTGAATTTAATCTTTACGTAGATGTTTCTACAAAAAAAATACAAACTTATTTTAATAAATCGAAGGAAACTTTTCTCGAAATTCATAATTTGATTAAAGAAGATTTAGTGAAACAAAATACGAACATGCGCGAGGTGTATTTGTACAGAACAACGATTTGCAGTATGCTAAGAACCGTCTCGTTTACCTCAGCTTTCAAACATAAAAAACCGCAGCTAAATCGGTCAATTCGTTCGAAACCTACGATTCGCACCACTCCCCCCCCCCCCCACCCTTCTCCATCCTCAAATTATAACTACGAATCATCTTGTTTACCCCAGCTTTCAAACATAAAAAAAAACACAGCTAAATAGGTCCATTTGTTTGGAAGCTACGATTTTCACCCCCCTTTTCTTTATCACCTCCCCCCTCCCTCTCCCCATATATCTAAGAACCATCTCGATCATATCAGCTTTCGAACAGAAAAAACCGCATCAAAATCGGTCCATTCGTTTGGGAGCCACAGACACACACACACCAACTCACAAACACACACACACAGTGATACACACCCTAAACTTATAACACCTTTCTCTTTGTTCAGGGGTTAAAAAAAGCCGTCACGAATACAAAACAGAGCAACCTGTAGAGCATATAACGATATATTTTGTATCTTAAGATAGTATATTAGTATATATTTTGTATCTTTTACGATTTATTTCGTATCTTAAGATGACATCTTTTAATAAATTCCATATCGCTCGATATCTTAAGATACTGTAAGATTCAAATATATATTATCTTCGCCGTTTGTGAGGGGGAGGGGGAAAAATCCTCAAATTATAGCTATGAATCATCTTGCTTACCCCAGCTTTGAAACATAAAAAAAACCACAGCTAAATAGGTCCTTTTTTTTGGAAGCTACGATTTTCGCCCCCCTTTTCTTTCTCACCTCCCCCTCTCCCCATATATCTAAGAACCATCTCGATCATATCAACTCTCGAACAGAAAAAACCGCATCAAAATCGATCCATTCCTTTGGGAGCTACGACGCCACACACACGCACACAAACACACACACACACACACACACACACCCTAATCTTATAAAACCCGTCTCTTTGTTCAGGGGTTAAAAAAAACCGTCACAAATACAAAATAGAGCAACCTTTAGAGCATATTACGATATATTTTGTATCTTAAGATAGTATATTAATATATATTTTGTATTTTTTACGATATATTTCGTATCTTAAGATGACATCTTTTAATAAATTCCATATAAGTAAGTCGATATCTTAAGATAAGATATCGAGTGATATCTTATCTCAAGATATCGACTTACTGTAAGATGCAAATATATATTATCTTCGCCGTTTGTGATGGTTCATATAAATTGTATAGCGAGCGATATTTTATCTAAAGATAAAATATTATCGTATCTTAGTCGTCGTGACGCGCTTTACGCTCTATCACACCCACTCATATGTTACGCTATACATACCTTTACACACACTTACAACGAAGTTTTAGTTTCCAATTGTTCGATAGATGGCACTAGGTGTATCACACTTCAGCTAGTATCTAACATATTAAGGCAAACTACTAGGTACCGGCGACGATAATAAGTTTTACGTGAGCTTTGTATTAATGTATGACGTTAGCTATCTTTCCTTTTGATTATCTTTGACTGAACTGACCCGAATATTGCGCCCTCGAAGTGTAGGTATAATATTTGTACTTGTTGCGGAGTGCGACCGGCCTGCCTAAATCTCAATATGCCTACCTCACGTTTGGTTTAGGCACAACTCGAATTAAGGAACACTGCGTTTTAGGTACTTGGAATGTTAATTTGGGTTTCATAATAATCTTCCTCGATTCATCTGACCTTGACACTGTCTTATTATTGTCTTATTGTCTATTGCTTGCAACTTCACTTGTCCTCTCCGTACGGACGTTACATTTGGTTATTTACGTCCTAAACAACGAGCAAACGGAGCCACAGTACATATATAGTCGTAGAGCTTCTGAGTCCTTTGTGCTTTTAACTATGAAATACAGTTTTAGGTAGTCTACTAATGCCGAGGACTAATGAGAGGAACTTGTAAACTTTGATCTATTTAGATCCACCAAATATTAATAAATAAGTAGGTACCTACTTACTGCCTACAAAAGTTGTTTTTTGTTTTGTTGTAAGTTAAATACAACCCAAACATACAACCCTCCATGCAGTCGGGTAAAAATAAACAGTCTGAGTTAAATCTGTTACCGAATGTGACTCTCTTTATTTACCGTAGGTATCAAACAATGGGGAGATTGGAGGTCATCACAGAAAAAATAATAGTTAAAGTACCTACCATAGTATACCTAAAATGAATTGCTGCGCCCCTCGTTTTTGTAGAAAAGTAAATAAAAATAATAGTTAAAGTACCTACCATAGTAAACCTAAAATGAATTGCTGCGCCCCTCGTTTTTGTAGAAAAGATAAATAAAAATAATAGTTAAAGTACCTACCATAGTAAACCTAAAATGAATTGCTGCGCCCCTCGTTTTTGTAGAAAAGATAAATAAAAATAATAGTTAAAGTACCTACCATAATAAACCTAAAATGAATTGCTACGCCCCTCGTTATTGTAGAAAAGATAAATAAAAATAATAGTTAAAGTACCTACCATAGTAAACCAATAAGAATTGCTGCGCCCCTCGTTTTTGTAGAAAAGATAAATAAAAATAATAGTTAAAGTACCTACCATAGTAAACCTAAAATGAATTGCTGCGCCCCTCGTTTTTGTAGAAAAGATAAATAAAAATAATAGTTAAAGTACCTACCATAGTAAACCTAAAATGAATTGCTGCGCCCCTCGTTTTTGTAGAAAAGATAAATAAAAATAATAGTTAAAGTACCTACCATAGTAAACCTAAAATGAATTGCTGCGCCCCTCGTTTTTGTAGAAAGGATAAATAAAAAGTATTCTAGGTATTTTGAGGACCTAAAGTATATCCACTACCTATTTCACTGAATAAATAATAGTACTACGTGACTAAAGCAAGTTTAGTATCATCGAAACCAATTCAGCCGTAACGCGTAGCTGAGTAAGCTGATTAATAAACAAACCGCTTACAGATTTTAGCATCCATCATACTTCCATAATAAATGGTAATAAAAAGCGGAAGCAACAAGTAAGCGGCAAACTCTTTTCACAAGTAAGCGGCTTAAGCGATCTTGATGTAATTTGGTATGGAGATAGTTCGAACCATGAGGAGGACATGTAGGATACTTTTTATCACGATAAACTATATTCCGCGGAGACGAAGTCGCGGGCAAAAGCTGGTTTATAATAATTATAGCAGGTTTCCGGAATGAAGCTAAGTATTCGAAAAGTTTGCTGCTCGTCGTGCACTTGTCGTGTGAGGTAGTGCTGGCCCCTGATGGCAGAGTGTGTGAGGCCGCCCGAGGGCCTCTGTCATGGCGACTGCTGTAAATGTACTTATTGTGAAAACGTGTTCTCCGAAGCTCAAGGAGCGATGTGGGTTTCCGCATTCACGAAACATTTTTTTTTATTCTAGGCACAGGTATAGCTAGCGGCACGTAAGTCTAGCGGTGAACGAAACGTGGCGGGGATCTTGTATTCTGTGGTCGCCCGCGCGCCGCTCATATTTTTTAGGGCTAGGGCGCACTCACTGCCTTGCGTTTTATATTATAACGCATATTCTGTGAATTACGGAGTGTCATAGAAGTGCGCGCGTTGCGGTGAAATAAACGCATATAATACAATATGAAATATACGGTAGAATAAATGCACCGCGTTCCACCGCAAGTCAGTGCCCGCAAGGCCTATAAACGCACTGCGTTTCACCGCAGGGCAGGTGCGCGCAAGGCCTTAAATAAACGGTAGAATAAACGCACCGCGTTCCACCGCAAGTCAGTGCGCGCAAGGCTTTAGTTTGCTCATATAACTATGTTCATACAAATAATAACTGGCCAACAGCGAGCCGTGACTCGTGCATTCTCAAAATACCTTATTTATAACATTTTCAATCGGAGTAATTACCCGTAGCATCGCTTCAGGGCTGAGTAATATCCAAATATGTTAACAAAGCGTGTGAGTAGGTACATTGGGCGTCATGAACGTCTTAAACATCATCAACTTACATCATATCGACTCGAAGGGGGCAACAACCATACCGTAGATATATCAAACCCTAAAAGAAACCCTAAGGATTTCGCTTCTGGCGAAAGTATATTGACGAACATGAGTATGTACCTACATTATATATAGTACATAGGTATCCATTATGTGATACTTGTTCCATGCAAACGAACAGCACTCTTTTGAAAAAATTGATTCTTCAGTTCATAAAACCAGGCCCCCGACCACAAAACTTGGCTTCAATCAGATTGTCACTTTTTTCATAGCAAAATACTATAATAGACTCTATCGCAAAGCATTATTGAATTTGACGGTTTGAAACCGTCATGATCAACATTACGTAATCGCACTGCAGTGAACCTTGGAGAAAAGCCAGGATGTAGCCGTCTTATAGTAAACTCAGCAACAACTTATACAATAAAAAAATAGGACCATTCACAAAATCTGGGAGACAACAGGAATAAACGCTTTATACTTACTTACTTACTTACACTTTATATGTACTGTGCCATCGATATGACACGACGAGGAAGAAAATATACAAAGCCTCGTAATTCCAGATGTATGCCTATAATGATACATACCTATTAAAGGCGTTAAAAGAGTTCAATGCGTTTTGTTCTAATACCTACCCATCCTTCGAACTGGTTTCGAATGAAACCACATTATAAGTACGACAAAAGGTTTTATTCGCGCCAGATAAACAAAACAAAAAAAAAGTTGCTCACTTAATAATAGACTACAGAATACAAACGACAACGTTATTTTTTGAGTGTGTCAAGAGTTATGGTCTGGAGGAGGAACTCGAGGATTGTGCGCGTGGGACGGCCCGTCATGCCACGCTGTAGGTAGGGGATGTCCAGCCCCTTTGTGTAAGTCACGTTGTAGGTGTCGAGGTGCACCCACTTGGTGTCGCAAACGAACTGGCCGAGGTATGCGGCGCAGTTGGGCGAATCGCCGTTCGAGTGTCGGCCCGTGTTGGCGATGTCCGCCACTCGGCAATCTCGCACGCGTTGCGCGTACCAGCCCCACAGCGGCATGCGCCACACGCGGTCGCCGGTGCGCGCTCCCGCACTCTCAAGCCGTTGGAACAGCTCTTCACAGTTGGTGTAGGCGCCGCATGCGCTGCCGTCTAACGCGTCCACCATCTCCTTGGACATGGTGCCCACATCCAAGATCAGTTTGGGCCAGTAGTTTCGCGCGTAAATGAGACTGTCGGCGATCAGCAGCCGGCCCTCGCGCGATGGGAGCCGGATTTGCACGGAGCTGCCCTTGGCGTTGCACACCACGTCGCCGAAAAAGGGGCTCTTGCCACCAGGCATGAGCTCGCACAGCGGCAGGATGCCGCGGATATTGACGGGCAGCCGCAGGCGTGCGGCGGCACGTGTAACGGCTAGCACACACGCGGCGCCTGCCATGTCGCCACGCATATGCCGTAGCTCCTCGCACGACTTCAGGTCCAGGCTGCCGCTGTCGAAGGTGACGCCCTGGCCCACCAGCACCACGGGCCGCGTGCACACTTCCGCGCCGTGATAGCTGATCTCCACGTACAGCGGCGGTTGAATCGACGATTTTCCTATCGCTACGAACCCACCCATCTCGTTTTTCGCGGCCCAGCCCTGAGTCTTCACCTCGACGTTTATGTCTAACTCGCATAAGATATCCACTGCAATTTTGGCGAAGGACGTAGGATTCAAAAGATTGGCAGGCATCTCCTGTAGATAACGAGCGAGGTTCTGCGATTCCGCTTTCAGCTGGCCGGTTTTCCATCCTTCGAAGTCGCAGTCGTCATAGAGTTGTATAGCAGTTTTCGGTTTCAGACTGCTCGACATGACGGACTTGTACTCCGTAAACTGCCAAAGTGCTAGCGCGGCGCCTTCAGCCGAAGCCTCGGCATCGCCGAAAGACTCGAAGTGCATCTCCTTGGGCAGCAGTGGGCGGAGCGCCGCGGCGCCGGCGCCCGCGGCGGTGCGTATGGCGTCCTTGCTCTCGTCAAGCCGCTCCGCAGTGTTGAAGGCGAGGCACTCGGAGCCGAGGCCGGCGACGGCGACGAACGCGTACGAGGGCTCCAGGTCGTAGAACACGCGGGACTCGCCTAGCCGCGGGATGGGCGCCAGCTTCAACGTCTTCCACAGCTTGCCGCCGCACTTCTCGTTGTACTTCTGAGCAGTGGCGGTGAGTACAGCCGGCTCGCCGTACACATGCTCGTTGTAGTACACGCCTAGCACCAGCCCCTTGTCGCGACGCAGGCATGCCTTCGGATCGCGCACACGACGCACCGGCGGGGTAGGAATACAATCTGTTATAGGTATCTTGAATTGTGATATTAAACGTCCGCCTTTGGGAAGCGTTACAGCCCTTCGAAGATAAACGATCATTTTTAATTTTGTAAAAACAGAAATAGTAAAAAAAAAACGGCATGACCGACTAGTTTCACTTCAGTGAAATTTTTCAGGACTCTTTTATAAAGACACCATGTCACAAATTAATCAGACATAAATTCGAACTTAATTCTAAACATTTAAATATAAGAAGTATTAATTCACATTATTACCTACACAACACACAATGCTCACAAATCAATCAGATAATCGCACAACATGTCTTTTCGGAAAAGGTCAGGAAGTCTTATTTTTAAGCCAGGTAGGAGTGTGGCGCCGGAACCACTCCGGGATGTACGAGCAGACTGTCTCCTGTAGCTGGCGGTAGACGATGAGCGTGAGGAAGGGTATGGCGAGCCGCTCGTCCTTGAACAAGTACACCCAGAAGGCCAGTATCAGCAGGCACATGTCCACGGTATAGTCTATGGCGGACCTCACATTTATCTTTGCCTTTTTCTCTAACTCTTCGTAGTCAATCGGTATTACGATTGTTGCTCTTTCTGTTTTCTTCAAAACTATTTCTTGTGTACACTTTTTCTGGTCGTTGTTTTGTTTTTCTATTAGCTTTCTAACGGGCGGTCTGCCTTCTGCTTTAACTGCGTTACCTTGTCTCGATTTAGGTTGCGTTTTTCGAACAGAGTTTGCATTATTGATATTTTGTCCAGGGGTTTCTTTTCCACCTGTTGTTTTATTAGTAGGTAATTTTTTAACCTTTGGTACCTTCTTTATGTGTATAATTTCTTGATTTTGTTTGGTTTGTTGTTTTTCAGCGACAGTCTTTAAATCGTCTGTATTTAGATAAAGTGGTGCAGCGGGTTTCTTCTGAGTTCCATATTCTTTGACTATACTACCATAATAATCAATGACGGTTCTTCTCTCATCGCTTATCTGGTCCGGTAGTGCCTCAAGTTTTTTAGAGATTTTATCTCTTTCTTTGATTTTATTTCCTTCGATTTTTCCAGGTTCTTTCTTGCTTAACATTTTTGGAAAGGGGAAAGACCTCTGTTTTGGCATTTTGGTGATCCTCTTAAATATTGTGATTTTGTCATCCTTCTTTGGCTTTTCGTCAAGAATTTGTTTTCCGTCAGAGTTTTGAGCTAAACTATCCTGCGTCAGCTGGAAGTCTGGTACTTCTCTTCTTTTTAAAATAGGTTTAGGAATAAAATTGGGATCAGGAAGGGGCAGAGGTTTTAAAATCTCGTGTTCGGATACTTCTTCGTCTTCCAAATAATCCTTTAGGGGAGATGGGCGAGCTAATTTATCTCGGGGATTATAGGTATCTTCGTCATTGTAGTAGAGGCTTCTGTCAACATCTCCGTTGAGACTACCCTCGTCTGAGTATTCGCCGTCCGTGGACACGGTGCTGGCCGTGTAATCGTCTTCGAACGAGGACTGTTGCCATTTGCGTTCTGAAGTTTCAGAATCCTGCGAAGCTTGACGTTCGCTATATGTGTATTCTCGGTCTTCGACGGAATCTGATTTGATTAAGATCTCTGGTGGTTTACGCTTCGGCGGCTCGACTTGGACGACTTTATCGCTCGGATTCTCTCGAGTGTCGACTTGTTCGCTCGGAGGTTCTCGATCGTGTACCACGTCGCTTGTGTCGCGATTAGTGTTGTACGGAATGTGATGGTTTGTCTGTCGGCGGGAGCGCTCATGCTCCTCCTGCATGGCGACGGCCTTGTAGAAGCGCGCCATGGCATGCTCGTGCAGCAGTTCCGTTGAGCTGACGGCGTGTCGCAGCGGCCGGAACGGTGCCGAGCAACGCGGGCTCAGCTCAGGCGCCGAAAGAGATAGCGGTGGCGGTGACAGCGACTCCAGGTCCAATTGGAACGACTCACGTTTTTCTGTAAAACCAAACAAACATTATGAGATTAAACAATTCGCTCGTAGCTCGCTTGTCTAATATCCAGGCATGTGAAAAGCGAGGGATAAGATGTATTGCTAATAAACACCCACTGCTGAACATTGGGCTCTCCCATAGAAAGACACATCGAGCGGTACTCTCCACTTCTGTATCATAATGGGGGTTTTGTCATAATCGCCAGCACCACGCCTTGCCGGCAGACGAGTAGGAGATCCCAGTAGCGAGGTGACGATACAAAACACGTTGCTGCAGCTCTTTTCCCGAATTCCCTTAGCTAGCTAACTGTCACTGCTACTACTCTGCCACTGGAGAAAGGGCGGTCCTATAGTTGTGCCGGCCACCGGGGCAGTAAACGCTCTTCACGTTAAAGACATAAAGAATTCGTCGGTTACATCAGTTCGCAATGAGCATAAGAAGTAAATGCAGTTCGCAGATGCTGTTTAATGGAGGATTTCGCGGTGCGTTAGCTAAACAAAACAGGTCGGAGCACGCGGCAAGCCGTAATGCTATGTATACGCGCAGTAACTATGGAAGCGTTTATTTATAGGCTCGATAAACCTGGCTGAATATTCCCGCGTAACTACAGGCGCCCATCATCGTTACAAGATTCTGACGGCCTTTTCTCTACATAATCTACCTACACTGGAAACATACAGAATGTATGACTTGCTGACCTGTCATGAGGCAAGCTTATACTTTCATGCTGTCATGTTAATCGGCAACATTATATAATATAAAAATTAGGCATTCCCACTAACTAAGTAAAGTGCAATAATAATTGTGTCTATAGTCAGTGCTTTCGGAATAAGTAGTTCACATTAAGTAGCTGGTTGCTACATTACAAACAATTACTTACAAGTTGTTTGATAGTCAAAAGTCGAGTCCCAGCTTTGACCAGAGTTGCATCCCAGATAGTCGTAGCCAAAAGTGTATTATAGTCAAGTCACAGTCAAAGTCACGATCAGTAAAGGTGGCGGTGTTCGTACAAAGTCACGATCAGTAAAGGTGGCGGTGTTCGTACAAAGTCACGATCAGTAAAGGTGGCGGTGTTCGTACAAAGTCACGATCAGTAAAGGTGGCGGTGTTCGTACAAAGTCACGATCAGTGGCGGTGGCGGTGTTCGTACAAAGTCACGATCAGTGGCGGTGGCGGTGTTCGTACAAAGTCACGATCAGTGGCGGTGGCGGTGTTCGTACAAAGTCACGATCAGTGGCGGTGGCGGTGTTCGTACAAAGTCACGATCAGTGGCGGTGGCGGTGTTCGTACAAAAATGTTGTTGACTCATCATTGACAATAATAATTATAAAAATTAACCTGCCTGCCCCGTAGGGAGATTATCTAACTTATTAACCTACAATTTCAATCAGTAATAAATTCATTGAAATCAGTTTTATTTTTTTTATTTTGCGCCATTTTTCTTGCCGCACTTTTATTACAATTCAATCTTCGTCGTTATGCTATTTAAGATAGATTTGAGAGAGAATATTAGATCTGAAAAAAAGAAGCAAATTGAAAAAAAACTGATTAGTTCCTAATAAGTCTCATAAAATTATAAGTGTCTACTTAGGCTTACGAAGTTTCTATAGGTAGGTACATAACTGATTTCAATGAAAACTCTCATTGAAATTGATTTAAAAGATATTGAAACAGGACAGGTAATGCCTCTGACCATGGTCATAACGCCATCATTTATATTCTCTTTGGAAGCCAAATCGCGGTTATTTTATAAAATACATTTCTGTGGAGGGCAGATAGCTATATTCTTTGGACTGTAGTTTGGACATATGTGTATTACACATATGGTTTGGAGCTGCTCTCGCATTATCGTTACAGTACCTTTTATATATATCTTGTATAATGTCTGGATTTAAAGCTCTTAAAGAACATAATTATGTAAGCATCAACTGTGATAAGGAGATGCGCAAGTGGAACTCTGAATATGATTGGGTTATTGAACGAAAAAACCATGAAGATGTACCTAATATCGAAAAGATAGGTATAAACTCTTCAGAAGTAAATCTTTTACGTGCTCAGCCCTTGTCTAGTAACTACTTAATTAGAACTCTGCCTTTGGTACACTTAACAATGAGTAACGCAATCCTCTGTTCTTCTCTAAAATACCTAACAAGTACATAAAAAAAAACGCGCTTGCGTGAAGGTTTACCGTACCTAGTATTATCACATTATTATTTATCGCAGTGGATCTTTCTGGTTGTGAAGTGAGGCTCTGTGAACGATTGCACAGGTACTGCTGTGAGGATAAAACAGCATAAAGTAAGAGCGAGATAGAATATGCGAAAAACGTAAGCAAGTGAGCGAGGCTGTTATACAATACTGTCTTCACTTTCAACATTGGGATTGCGCCTGAAAAATATCAGTTTGAGCAGCGACTTGCAGACAACTTCCGAGCCACAAACTTCCACTATACTTTTCCGCGGGCGAAAGCAAGTAATCTATTTATATGTCACGAATGTAACTTGTTTTAGCGTTATAACTGAATTATAAAATAATACCCAATGTATTATTATTATAATATAACATATTCAGGACAATTTACATCAATTACCTAGCCCCAACGGCGTAGTATACCCTGTACTTTGGGCACTAGATAACGGAGAAACATACATTATATTATTACATCCATGACTCGGAAACAAACATTTCTGCTCATCACACAAATGATTGCACCTTCCGGGATTCGAACCCACGACCGTTTGACTTCTCAACTTCTTTGGTCACTAGCCAAAAGACCAACCTGTCATCTAATTATATCTATACTTATAATAAATCAATAAGAACGCAAAAGTCTGTACAAAGAAGAAAATTACAAAAAATTATCTCGTCGGGTTAAAATAAGATACTAAACAAGAATATAACATTTTTAAACACCGTGTTTGTCTGTCTGTATGTATGTTTGTTCGCACATCACGTAAAAACTACTGAACCGTAAAAATATGCAGTTTCCACTGTTGGATAGCTTAGGGTTTGACTTAACCCACACCACCACCCACACTTTGTTTTACAAAATTTGAAGATATATTACCTGCCCATTTAATCTGAGGCACAAAGAAAGATTAGCGCTTCCAAACTCCAAAACGAAAATGCGCAGTTCAAGCACATATGTTATATCGATTAATAGTAGTTTATGAAACGGTTAAAAGTGCGTGCGTAAAGTATGTAATAATGCCACCAGTTTTGAGTTCATAATCCGATTTTTACGATACGAGTGAAGATAAAATTTATAACCACATCCCTAAAAGTATAGAAGAAATTGAAGAGGAACATTTATTTGTCACTAAATTAAAACTTATTCTAATTAAAAAAATATATTATTCATTGCACGATTTCTTCAGAGATAACAAACAATATTAAAATGTTACCTAAAAGTAGGAATCTAACTTTATTTTAACATTATTTAAAACTGTTATCTAACCTATTGCAATACTGTCTATATGAGCAATGAGCACCAATATTGAATTGATTTAAGCGTAGGTACGTGCGCTCGAAACGTATCGAAATTTACTAAGAGGTATTATAATTATTTGTTGTAAATGATTAACTATAGTTTTATTTACAAGCTCATAGCTAACGCTATCTATAGTTTGAGCACGGGGCCTATTTCTCTTAGCACCATTTCACTGAGTTGACTCCCATCGAATCAGCAGTTAGGACAGAATAGGATAGATGATCATCATCATCGATCGGGTACCAACTCATCGCTTCAAGCCAACCTCATCGCTTCAAGCCAACCTCATCGCTTCAAGCCAACCTCACCTGCACTAGGTGCATCCTGCTGGTTTACTAATGAGGCTCTGGCGACCGACATATGGCGGTATAACCATCCAAATACGAGTGTAGCAAAATGGCGCAGGCCAGTGACGGGCAGCAGCGTCACCGGTGCAAGAAGCTACACCCTGCGATCGCCAACCCCCATGCCCAGCGTGGCGATTATATGAAAAACCTTAAATGAACAGCATAAACATAAAATGCCTCCCCGTTCCCGGTCGCCCTGCTAGTCTGGTCCCAGGTGGCGGTCTCGGAAATGGCAGGGCAGGGGGTGCGAAGAATCCCCGGGCGACGGAAGGACACCCAAAACAAAAACAAATCGACCTGGCTACGTATGATGAACGAATGCTGAGGCTAGATGATCACTTGGCACAGTTAGAATCGGAACTAGATAGGATACGGTGGCAGATTCTAGGAGTGAGTGAATCCCAACCCAACTTTTCGCAGATTGTAACTCCAACTGACCGGCGGGCGTCCTACGATACGATTACAACGAGTCTCCACAACAGTACTCGATTATCCCAAAGAGCATATTAACGAGTAGAAATTAGCGTGAAGCTCGTTTGCAGTAAATACCATAAGGCAGTCTTGGTTTTCAAAGAT
The DNA here is from genome assembly GCA_946251855.1 of Alsophila aescularia. Taxonomy (NCBI): domain Eukaryota; kingdom Metazoa; phylum Arthropoda; class Insecta; order Lepidoptera; family Geometridae; genus Alsophila; species Alsophila aescularia. The sequence goes on from OX276373.1 coordinate 105,884,801, forward strand.
TCAACAACCAACTCAAAACTGAAATTGGCTTATGCTCGATGCTTATGGCACGTTCACACATTGCAAAGAACCAAGTGTGCAGACTAGACTAAATGGCATCCTGTTATTATTATTATTATACTAGTCTGTATTTAAATGTTGTTAGTCTTCCAATAAAAAAAATAAAAAATAGATGTTTCGTCTCACGCAATAAGCAAAGCAGTAGGTACCTAAGTAGCATAAGCACCTGCACTCGCTATCGCTATTTCCACGACGGAAGGCTAGTTCAGCGTTTTGTCCTACGATCCTTTTCTCCCAATAGACAAAAATGTGTGGACACAACTTTACTGAGAGGGGTTTAGTTAATAAAAGCAGTTAAAAACTAGGTAAAGATATGCATGTTGGATAGATTGGATTTTTGTTCCTCAATCGTGCTAAATAGAAACGCTAAACGGATTTCTTGTTTGTTACCTATGTATAAGTTTTAGTTCAGTTTGTGTTAAATTTTTCTACTTTTTTAACTACGAAGTAATTATAATAATAATAATAATTGATAGGTTGACTGGAAGAGATCGCCCCTTGTACTTTAGTTTTCGTAAGTTCTTCTATGTAAGTAATAATTTAGTAAAATTGTTTTACAATATAGTATTTACTAAATCTTTCTATATAAACGTGACTGAGGTAAGAGTGAATGTGATATTATGTTTGTATGTCCAATGCTGAGATAGTGCCGAACTACCGACTTCTGGTCTCGGAGTTTGTCAGACCTGCCCATGGGCCTTTGATTAGCTATAGTGTTAAGTTCGCTTATGTAGGTACTTTAATTATTTTTAGTTATGCATTTGCAAACATTTAAAAAGAAGACTTCGCATAAAAAATGTACATTTACCTAAAAAGTGTATGCTTACCAGCTTTGGAAGCCGTCATTTTTGTTTCTGGGTAAAGCACGAGCATGAACTCGTCGTTCCTTTGGTCGGTGATGCGAGATGTGCGCGTAACGGGCGGCGGCGTGGTGGAGCGGCGTACGGGCGGCGCAGGCGGCGGCAGCGCCGGGCGCGCTCGTCGTGGCGCCGTCGGTGACACGCGCACCTCACCCTCCTGCTGCGTCAGCGCGTCAGTGATGATCCGCGCCTCCACCGCCAGGAAGTCCATGTCGACGGCGCGGCCCGGGATGCGCACCGGCGCTGACTGCTCGCTCGGCGCGCTCATGCCGTAAGGGCTCTCCGCCTTCACGCGGAACCGGTACTCGCTGCCCTCGATGAGGTCGTACAGCGTGACGTTCGTCTTGCGGCTGGTGGTCGCCTTGAGCCACACGTTCCAGCCGCCGCGGTAGTACTCGATCACGTAATTGCCGATGCGGCAGCCACCGTCGTCCTCTGGTGGCTCCCAGTCCAATGTGACGGATTTGTCCACCTGACGCGCCACAGACACGCGGCGCGGCGGCTCCGGTGGCGCCGTGACGGTGACGAGGAAAGCTGCGGAGTCCTCGCCAATGTTGTTTCTCGCGTGTACCTGGTATTCGCCTCGGTCGCTGCGTCGCGCTGCTTGGATCTTAAGCACCGAGAACTTAGGCGCGCTGGTGATCTCGACGCGGTCGTCGGGTGCCAGCGGGTGGCCGTCGTGCCGCCACTCCACGCTGGGTGGTGGTTTGCCAACGATTGTAGTCTTAAGGAATACAGTCTCGTTGATTTCGTAGAGCAGGCCGTCTTCGTACTGTCGCGGATAGCGCAGTTTCGGTGCGGCTTCGATAGAGAGCCGCGCGCGCGTCACGGCGTGCCCACTGCGGTTAGTTGCCGTGCAGCGGATCTCACCCTCGTCACTGGCCAGCGTTTGGTGAAACAGGAGCACGCTGCTCGCCTCGTCTGTGCAGATAGCCGTGCGCCGGCTACTGAATATCTCGTAGTCGTCCTTGAACCAGGCGACGGTGGGTAGCGGCGCACCGCTGAACGTAACGCGGAACTCCGTCTTATCATTCTCGAGCGCGGTGACGTCGACGAGGTGCAGTTGGAAGGACGGCGCGCGATGCGGTGCCGGCTGGGGGTTGACGGTGAGCACGTCCGACAGCTCACTATAGTCGGAGCGGCCCACTGCGTTGAGAGCCGCAACGCGGAACTGGTAGCGGTGCGGTGGCTCAAGGCCCGAAAGCACGAGCTCGGGGCGCAACACCACCGGTGGCGCCGTGCGGACCCAGCCGGGCGCGCCCAGCCGGCTGCACTCCACCTGGTAGCCACGTAGTGGCGCGCCGCCGTCGTGCGCGCCGGCGCGCCATCGCAGCGTGATCGCGTTAGGCTCCTCCTCCGGCGACAGCGGGATGATCTCGGGTTTACCCGGCGCCGCCGGCTTTCCTGAAAATCAAAAGGACCAACTCTCAGTTCCGCAACGTTACGAGCTTAACCTTCCGCGGCTGGCAACGCGAATGCGGCGCCGTTTGGCATAAACCTCCTTTCAAAATTAGACGCGTGATAATCGTTACATGAACGCGGACGGTGTTACGATTTGTTTTGTTGTGCCACGCTTCGGGAATCGCAGCGCGCACTCTTTTTATAAATAGCCTCGTTGAACGGGGGCCCGGTGGCGACTCGACGCGGCAGCGGCGCGGGCCGGCGCGGCTCCGCGGGTGCGGTCGTACCTGCTGTCTTCCAGTGCACGTTCTTCCGGGGCTTGAGCGAGTTATGTGAGGCGGAATGCTGGTTGCCCATGGCGGCGGCGGCGCGCGCCGACACACTGAGTGCGCGCCCGCCGCTCTCCCGCCGCCCGCCCGCCCGCGCCGGGAATAGCTCGCGCCGCAGCGCCAGCGCCGCCCGCACGCCCGGATGCGATCTTGATTAGTTTGATCGATAGGTTTTCATTAACGGCGGTCGGTCGGTTACGACCTTTGGCGCACCTGTATTATAATACCTAGTTACCTATATGTTCGTGTGCTGAAGCATTTGATAGCGTTGCCAAATTGATTTCTGATGGAGACGTTTGTTATTTAACTACGTATTTTTATTGGGCGTTGTGTTTATACATGGTCGGCTACATAAACATCAATGAACAGTAACTGATGATGTTATCATATCTAAGAGACGCGGTGCCTGTCTAGTAAATAGTGAGATGATCATGAGATCTTAAACTATACCTTTACCTATATAAAGGGCGTCACAGACGATTTAGATACTGTAATATTTAATGTTACGATATCTGCATATAAAATATTATAGCATCTTAGCACGGCTAAGATACGATAATATATTGAAATTATTCATTCGCTCGCTGGCCGCCCTAGGTGCCAAACGGATTTCTTCCCCTTTCTATATACAGGCTGATAAAATATGGGTAGTACGGTTTCACTATTAAATTTATTAGATAGCTCATCAGACCACGATTCTGATTTTGAATTTGATATGCAAATTGCATTAGCGCACTGTAAAAGGTGATCAATTTGGATAGAATATCACATTAAAATTAGAAAAAGCCGCGGTGAATTTAAACTTAACGCAGATTTTTCTACAAAAAAAAACTTATTTTATTAAGTCGAAGGAAACTTTTCTCGAAATTCATAATATGATTCAGGAAGATTTAGTGAAACAAAATACGAACATGCGGGAGAGCATTTGTACAGAACAACGACTTGCAGTATGCTAAGAACCGTCTTGTTTACCCCAGCTTTCAAACATAAAAAACCGCAGCTAAATAGGTCCATTTGTTTGGAAGCTACGATTTTCACCCCCATTTTCTTTCTCACCTCCCCCCTCCCTCTCCCCCATATATCTAAGAACCATCTCGATCATATCAGCTTTCGAACAGAAAAAACCGCATCAAAATCGGTCCATTCGTTTGGGAGCCACAGACACACACACACCAACTCACAAACACACACACACAGTGATACACACCCTAAACTTATAACACCTTTCTCTTTGTTCAGGGGTTAAAAAGAGCCGTCACGAATACAAAACAGAGCAACCTGTAGAGCATATAACGATATATTTTGTATCTTAAGATAGTATATATTTTGTGTCTTTTACGATATAAGTATTTCGTATCTTAAGATGATATCTTTTAATAAATTCCATATCGCTCGATATCTTAAGATACTGTAAGATGCAAATATATATTTATTATCTTCGCCGTTTGTGATGGTTCATATAAATTGTATAGCGAGCGATATTTTATCTTAAGATAAAATATTATCGTATCTTAGCCGTCTGTGACGCGCTTAAAGAAAGTGCAAGTCACAGATTAGAGATATGCCTATGGTGTGAGTACCTAGTGAAGAGAGTGTTCAAATTACTAATAAAACTTCCTCGTTTCATAAACCTATCTAAAAAAGTAGAAGATCGATATTTTTATTAGAAGAACATAATGTAATCAAGTGTTCTTAAATATGTGCGTATGCTTACCCCATAGCCCACAGCGCTTAGTTCCCGCAATATGTGAACACATTCCGTCTTTGCGTGGGCAGGTAGACTTCACACCCCGCGAGCGCTGCGAGCAGGGAAGACAGATAATGAACCGCAGCACGCACCTGCAGGTGTGAACACCTCATTCTGCTGCGATCACCAAGCTTGGGGATTATGACATAACCCCTCCTCTTGTAGAGCCAGCAGTTCAGCAATGGACATGTTCCACTTTATGACGATTATGATTCGGACTTTACCTCATTTATTGTTTTATTTGTTTAAAAAAAAATAAAAAAATGTGAAATGTTTTGAAATGTTTTGATTTTTAGCCTAAATAATTATGAAAAGAAAACATGATTCAGGATCAACGATTCAAAATATATCATTGATCAAACAAACAAACCTACATACAAACGCCGATTCGGCCAAATGACTAGTAAAGCTGACTAGGTTCGGTCAATAGAAGTCAATTATTTTAGAACATATCCACAAAATAAATTATAATGGTACATAGTGTTCTGCCAGTAATAGAGAACCTTGAAGCGCTGAACAAAAGTTCAGTTACCTATGCCCTTGTTGCGTACAACAATAATAACGTAGTACCTATGCACTCACGTATAGGTACGTAGTTTAGGTAGTAAGATATTAGTGTTACAGTATAACATCTGGGTATGTAGGTACCAAGTGGTATGTGCCAATCAGTGCAGACGTTTGTTCAGACCAACACTAGTGACCAACTAGGTAGGTAGGTATAATATAAATAGGAAGGGTGAGATATTCCACTGGGGTCGGATGTGGCCAAATCCGACACTAGGAGAACTAGCGAATAATGCTCATTAGAGATGAGCTCAATTTTGACGAGACTTAAACCGCGTCATAATATTTTTGGAAAATGCACTCTTATTATTGATAGAGAGATAAGATTTGTAAAACACATCAATGACAAAATAGAACAGCGTTTAACAAGCTAAAGGTACTTTATAGTATAAGGTTTTCCATCGCTCCGTGCTTCGGAGGGCACGTTAAGCTGTCGGTCCCGGCTGTTATTGATTAATAGCAGTCGTTAAGCCATGTCAGAGGCCTTCGGGTGGCTTGACAAACACTGACATCAGAGGCAAGCACTACCTCATACGACAAACAAAAAACGAACAGTATAAGAAAACATATTTCGGAAGATGTAAGAATTCTGCTATGCGACCTTCTGATATTATCACCCTTTAACTACTGCAGTGCAGTTTATGGACCGAGGTTGTATGCAAAGGCAGCGATTTGGTAGTTCACTCCGTGAACTAAACTAGACTTAATATCTTCAAAAGTAAATTTAAACCTTGTTAACTTCATAACACGGTCTTTTTTTTCCCTGGCATCTATTGTAAATTTACGTCAATTGAAGATGCACCGCTTAAAATAACGTAATTAAAGGTTAAAAACCTGTTTTAATGCTGTCTAATAGCGTTTGGATAAATTCGGAAACGTTCTGAGACAGCGTTTGGACAAATCGGGACTCTCGCCGCGTGGAAACAAAGTTTATTTTAAGCTGACAAGCTTTAGTTTAGTGAGTGAGGGTAAGATGCCAGGGGCAAAAATACCTTGTTACGAAGCCAAAAAGGTTTAAATTACATTTAAAGAAATTAAGTTTAGTTTAGTGTATGCCGATTCACGGTAGCGATTCTACCAATGCAATTCAAAGAGTACAGAATGCATGTGCGAGAATCTGTTTTTGCATACCAAGACGAGAGCATGTTACTCCTTACCTCGTCAGAAAGAACATTATGAACATGAAAGCTAGGAGAGACTTCACCTAGTCTGCACAACTCAAAGGTAATGTAGCAAAAAGCCAGAATATCTTTTTGAATGGATTAATGATATTCACTCACTAAACACTCGCTCAAAATCCCTGAATGTTCTGTCTGTACACAAGCACAAGACCACTGGAATGAAAGGCTGCTTCAAATATAGCGGTATGATTTGAGTTCATACTACGAGGTAGGACATAAGATACTTTTCATCCCGAAAAATGAAAGGGTTCCCGCAGGATAGAAGTTGAAAGTTATTTAAAAAAACACTTACTACTCTGAAACTACTGGACGGATTTTGATGCAACTTGGCACAGTCATAGTTTATACTAGCTGTACCCGCGGCTTCGCACGCGTGTTCTTTTCTTTAGGTTCAAGGTACCATAATGTGCTATTTCAGGACCAATATACCAACATTTGAACAAAATTTCTTCAGCCGTTAAAATACTTTTATCAATTGCTCGGCTTCTAACTCACCGGATTGAGATACCAATTACACCAGATTTAAATCAAATCCTAAGCTATCTAACAATAAAAACCGCATTGCAATCGGTCCAGTAGTTTTTACGTGCTGTGCGAACAAACAAACATACAGACAAACAGAAAGAAAGACACGAAAAAAATAAGTTGTCCAATACCTTTTTAAGCACTCAAGAGCATTTTTTTCATTTGAATTCATTTATTAGTTTGGGTGCGATGCGCGGTCAAGATACGGACAAACAGACAGACAAAATTAATAAGTAAAACAGTTTGGCTTCAGTATCGAATATAGAGAACTATACAAAAACTATTTATTTATTACTTAAATATTAACATAACTTTGGACCCATATCCCGCAGAAACCCTTTAATTTTTCAGGATAAAACGTGTCCTCAAATTTAACACATCATATAACTTAAGGCAGTGCCAAGTTGCATCAAACCCCATCCATTAGTTTCAGCTTGGTACGTGTTCTTTTATATAAGTTACAACCCCTATCCTGCGAGAACCCATACATTTTTCGAGATGTAAAGTATCCTATGTCCTACCTCGTAGTATGAACTCAAATCATACCAAGTTTCATTTGAATTCATCCAGTAGTTCCGGCGGCTTGATGCGCGGCTAAGATACAGACTGACAGACATACAGACAGAACTGAAAAAACATACAGTTTAGGCTTCATTATCGAATATAGAGTACCTTCCAAAAAATAGCACTATATCTTTAATGTACAGAAATTTGGACCCATATCCCACAGGAACCCTTTATTTTTTCGGGATTAAAATTATCCTCAATTTTAACCCATCATATAAACTATGACTACGCCAAGTTGCATAAAAATCCGTGTGTTTGTTGGTAAAATGGTAAGTGTTTTTTAAAATAACTTTCAAGACCTATCCTGCAGGAACCCTTTCATTTTTCGGGATGAAAAGTATCCTATGTCCTACCTCATAATATGAACTCAAATCATACCAAGTTTCATTTAAATTAATTCAGTAGTTTCGGCGTGATGCCTAGCCAAACAGACAGACAGACAGATAGACAGACAAAAATGAAAAAAATAAACAGTTTTGGCTTCAGTATCGAATATAGAGTACGGTCCAAAAAGAAATTTCAAAATATCTTCAATGTATAGAATTGGACCCGTTACAGTTTTATTATAAGTATATAGATAGATATATAGATATAGATGATGGGTTAAAATTGAGAATACATTTATTTCGAAAAAATAAAGGGTTCTTGCAGGATACGGGTCTAAAGTTATGTTAATTTTGAAGTAATAAATATATTTTTTGGAGGGTACTCTATATTGTATACTGATACTGAAGCCAAACTTTTTATTTTCTTATTTCTGTCTGTCTGTCTATCTGTATCTGGACCGCTTATCACGTCGAAACTACTGAATGAATTCAACTGAAACTTGGTATGATTTGAGTTCATACTACGAGGATCATTGATACATTGGATCGAGGATAGATTGGATACTTTTCATCCCGAAAAATTAAAGGGTTCCCGCAGAATAGGGGATGAAAGTTATTTAAAAGAACGCGTAGCACGCTGAAACTACTAACGGATTTGGATGCAACTTAACACAATCATCGTTTATATGATGTATTAAAATGAAGGGTACTTTTTATACCGAAAAATTCAAGCGTTTTTGTGGGATAGGGGTTCAAAATATGTTAATTTGAAAGTGAAAAATATCTATATGTATAACAAAGCAATACGTACAAAAAAGCCTGTACAAAGAAGATAAAAAATATGTCTAGGGTACATAAAATAAGCTACTGAACAAAAGTATAACATTTTTTTTAAAAAGTGTCTTTCTGTATGTTTGTTTTTTCGCGGATCACGTAAAAACTACTGGACCGATTGCGATGCAGTTTTCTTTGTTGGATAGCTTAAGGTCTGACTTAAGAACGGGGGTACTTGGTATCTCAATCCGATGAGCAAAAGCTGAATAGAATAGAATAGGATAGGATAGGATAGGATAGGCAAGAATTATGGGGGTTGCAGGCCGGATAACCTCCAAGAGTGCCCGACTGTTGCTGGTCCCCTTCGATGCGTTTCATCTGGGGGGAGGAGCAGCCGTTGGGACGGTGCACCCAGGGATCGGTCAATAATTCTCCTCGGGGAATTATTGGCCGTAGCCGATATCTGGCAAGGTGGGTCTGGGTAGTTTTTACTACCTGGACGGCAAGAGGGGGATCGCTACAATGAGCTTTTATCTTTGTGGAGGTTCTCTTCCTGTGGGATGGGCGTCCTAGTGACGTGGAGGTGGGGCCTTGTGCGCTTGGCGCCGGCTCGAGGAGGTGGGGCCCGGGTGCTTGGCACCGGCTCGAGGAGGCGGTCCGCTCCCAGACCTACCATACTTCGGAATGATGGATTCGGTGCTGGGAGTGCGACGTGGAGGTGGGGTCTTGTACGCTTGGCGCCGGCTCGAGGAGGTGGGGCCCGGGTGTTTGGCACCGGCTCGAGGAGGTGGTCCGCTCTCAGACATACCATACTTCGGAATGATGGATTTGGTGCTGGGAGTGTGACGTGGAGGTGGGGCCCGGGCGCTCAGCGCCGGCTTGAGGAGGTGTGAGGGAGGAGGCGACTCCTCCTTCGTATTTGTGGGGTCACTGGTGGAGAGTCGGGGGGCTCTCCATCGGCTTGCACGCCCCACCGGTCGTGGTGAGGGGTGACTTTGGTGAGCTAGGTTGCCCCTGCACATGCGGAGAGGCCCAATTGGGTCTGCCACTGGGGCAAGATGGTAGAATGCAACCGCAACCCCATCTTGCCCCACCTCGGTGGAGGACTGCTCACCATGGAGTTTTAGTGGGTAGGACGGGCAGTCGCCCGGTGAGTCCCACATAGCCGCTGGGCCTTCCCCGGGCTCAGTGGTATGCGTAAATGCATTTCCCCATGATAAAAAAAAAGGATAGAATTCCCCCGTGGGTTCCCTCCTTGTCGTGGCGGGAGGGCTCTAGTAACCGTGGCTTCGCCCACCACGGTGAAGCTAAGAGGAACCCGGGGCCGGGGCAAGGAGGGGCCGCTTCACTGGGCTTTCTTTCACAAGCCCACGCTGAAGTGGCCACAGTAGGTTGCGGTGCTGTATGGGTGGTATCGCAACTGAGGCGGGCCGCGGTGTTGTATGGTCAGCACCGCGGCTGAGGGAAGAGAGACCGCTGCGGGAGAGAAGTGTCGGTGATAAGGTGCACCGCTATTCCTACCTTCCGCGGCCTCGGCGGGGCCGCCACCGTTTGATGGCGGACGCGGTGGGGCCGCAGGGGAAGAGGAGTGTCGGTATTACGGTGCGCCGCTCTCCTTATTCTCTGCGGTTGAAGTGGCTGGCGGTGGGGCCACTGAACCGACCCATCGCAGGGGGACCTCGAGCGTCCAGACGCGGGGATTTCGTTTGGCGCTCATTTGCGGGTTGGTCCCCGGGTGGTTGCGGCGCACTATGTGTACTGGTGCGTCGCAAGGGAGTTATCCCCAGAGGCGGGTCCGGAAACGGCCAGCCGCGGCGGGTTCGCGGTCGTGTGCGTAAGCGTTCCCGTGTTCCCGTTGTGAGCGGCAGTGGAGGTACACCATGGGGTACGGGCAGTTGCCAGTGAGTCCCACATAACCACTGGGCCTACCCCAGGCTCAGTGGTATGCATAAACGCACATCGCCATGAAAAAAAAAAGGTTAGGATAGAATAGAATAGAATATATTTTATTTGCTCCAAATGTGAGTTTGTTTGTTTATCGTATGAGGTAGTGCTGGCCTCTGGTGTCAGAGTTTGTCAGGCCGCCCGAGGGCCTCTGACATGGCTTAACGACTGCTATTAATCAATAACAGCCGGGACCGACAGCTTAACGTGTCCTCCGAAACACGGAGCGATAGAAAACCGCACATAACTTCGAAAAGTCATTAGTGCGGAGCCTAGGTTTTGAACCCGGTATCGTTGGAGTGAGTGAATAATGTGAGTTAATATAAATTGATGTTTTACAATAAAAAGACCTGACACATTTCGCCAGAGCAATCGATAAAAATATTTTTGACGGGACGATCAAATATTGGTATTTTAGGTCCCGGAATAGCACTTAGAGTACTTTTTACCTAGATAAATGACCACGCGTGCGAAGCCGCGGGTACGGCTAGTCAGCAATAAAATTGAAAAACTTTATAATTCGGCTCTTTTTTAAGAAAATAATCATATTTTAACAACTAGAATAATTTGCATTTATGAAAACAATTATCAGTGATCATATCACGAAAAAAAACTGATGAATCAACAATAATACTTGTAAAACTTTTTTGAAAATCTAAAACAGTAGGTATATAATCATTCTTATGTTACCTGGAAAAGCTAGAGTACAGTAATATGACAGAAAATAAATATTGCTAATATTTATATTTCTGTTAAGTAGGTACTTGAAAGTTAGTATAATTGCTACAATATATTACAACTCATGAGTCCTGTTTAGTACACTTAATGACAGCTTATAACCATTTATAATTAAAAAATCACAAACTTATTCTAATAATGTCACTTTAGACATCAGTCTTAGGTCTTAGTTATGCAATCTTAATTATGAACTAGAATTAAAAATCACATTAGTGTATTTATTACTAACAATAAAGTAACAAACATGAGATCAACTTTAACTAAATGTTTTTTTTGACAATAATCTTCCTTATTAACTATGGAACAATAGACGTCCAATTGGCTCCTAAGGGCATGAACTCCGAGGCAGATTTAGAAAATGAAACGCTAGGGTGCCTTTGGGATCAATCGAATTGGCAGTAACGAAACGTTATGCTTTAGTACCGGAGAATCTTGTCACCGCGATGCAGAAACGTGCATCGGGCGACACGCGTCCATCTAGTGGATTTCTCCAGTACTAACTCGAGCGTACAAATTGTTTAAGGTTCGAATATGTATGAATGGATTCTACATACATCGCCCACCAAGGGCAAAGTAGCACCTTTGACCTTAAAACAAAGTAATTATACAATAGCAATACCTACTGCAAATTTTACATTTATTAGTGAACATTACTTAAATTACACATCATTAATTTTATATATTTTAAGACAATGATATTTTATTTTATACTTACAACTTAATAATGCGAAGTACAGCTGCACAAATTAACACAAACAACTTTTAATCACTAGTTACAGGTAAGAAACATAATTTCGATATAGGTCTTTTTAGGGTACCATTTTTGATTTTTAAGGTGATTACACGAGCAATATCGTCTAATCCAGTATCTCCATCCTCAGCAATAATTCGACCACAGAGCCAATGACATGGGGGCAAATTATCTTCCTTCACCACCACCACATCCCCAATTTTGTGCTGTGAATCATGAACTGACCACTTGTACCTATGAAGAAACTTTGTTAAGTGCTCCTGCGACCATTGGCGCCAAAATGTTTGTAACATTCGTTGAGTGTGTTGCCATCTCCTCAGGGTGCTTACGTTCAACAACGTTGTAATCTGGAGCTGTTACTGGAGGTTCCCCGATGAGGAAATGCCCAGGTGTTAAAATGTCAAAGTCGTTCATTTCACTGTTATTTAGTGTTGACATAGGCCTAGAATTTCTTCGTATGTCAACGTAGAGTTACCAACAACCTTTTTAAGATGGGTTTTCACAGATTTTATACCAGCCCACAAACCACCGAAGTTAGGAGAGTGGGGCGGTATAAAATGCCACTCACAATTGTTGGAAGCTAGCGATTCTGCTATTCCTTGAAGCATAAGGTTTTGTTCTGCACTGCTACATCTCTTCAGTTGTACAGAAACGCCGCAAAAATTGGTATCATTGTCACTCCAGAGATGTGAACAATTACCACGCCTTGCAACGAACCTTTTAAAGGCTAGCCGAAAACCTTCCGATGTCAGATCGCTCACGACTTCAATATGTATAGCCCGTATGGCCATACAAACAAACAAACATATATAACCCTTTTAGGATTTATATCCTCTACCTTTGGTAGTTCTAATTTGGATCGGCCCTGCGTAGTCAACTCCGCTTTGGCTGAAAGGTCACGTTGGTGTTACACGTGCGGCAGGTAGCTGACCCTTTAAAGGGGTTTTAGTAGTGGCTGCATTTTTCACGCATGTAACACACTTGTGATAGTGTGCCCTTACCAGCTGTTTCGCTCCCACAATCCAGTATCTAGACTGAATGTACTATAAAGTTAATTGCGGTCCGCCATGAAGAGTATGATTGTGAGCGTCTGCTATTAACAGGCTTGTCAAATGAGACTGTTTCGGGATTAAGATGGGGTGTCGTCTGCTATAATTCAAAGCTGCATGATCCAGAGGAAGGATCATGCAGCTTTGAATTAAAGCAGACGACACCCCATCTTCCTCCCACTCTTAATAAATTGTCTTTACCGAGAAACGGATTCAAAGATCTCAGTTTGCAGTGCTTGGGTAAGTCTTTTTCATTTTTTCAGTTGTTGATAAATCGTCTGCAATATGCCATCACTCTAATCATTTTTGTGAGTGATGAGATTTTTTCCCATTCAGAACTTTCCAGAGTAGCACAATGTGTTATGATGACTGCTTCTAAATCAGTTTTTACATCTTTTGGTTTCAGGTCATTTATTGTTTCACGGGAGATGAATTCCGGGCCGTGAAACCAAAACGAATGTTCACTAATTCCGATGGACGCAAACCACGAGATGCGCAATCAGCGGGATTTTGTTTCGAAGTTAAGTGAGACCAATTGCTAGGATCTAAATTAGTTAAGATTTCTGAGACCCGATTCGCCACGAATACTTTCCATCTGCTTGGATGGCTATTTAGCCATGCAAGTACCACTGTTGAGTCAGTCCATGCATGCAGGTTATGTTTTTCTATATTCATGACTCTCGCAACTTCTAGCATTAATTTACTGAGCAGTACGGCGCCACACAATTCTAATCTAGGAATTGATATTTGCTTTACAGGTGCCACCTTCGTTTTCGCGGATACCAGAGTGACGTTTACCTTCCTGTTGGAGTCAATAACACGGATGTATATCACATCAATAAGCAAATTTGGATGCATCAGAAAATCCATGCAACTCAACGTGAACGTCATTTGCTTTGGTGCCAACCCATCTTGGTATGCGAATATCACTCAGATTCATTTGTTCTTCGCGGTAAGTCAACCATTCTTTTAATATGCTGTTGGGTACTACCTCATCCCAATCTAGCCCTGCCAACCAAAGCTTTTGTATCATAACTTATGCTATTATTATGCTGGGTCCTAACCAACCAATTGGATCATACAACGTACATATGTCCGAAATGATTTTTCTTTTTGTTACAGGTGGCTGCAACTCCGGGAGACTGACTACGTAGCGGAAGGTGTCATCACTACGGTTCCAGGTAAGCCCCATTATTTTGGTTAGTTCATTCTCTTTGATTTTAATTGCATCCTTTATATCCTTTTTCTTCCCGTTCATTGCTTCTAAAAGATCATTGCTGTTACTATTCCATTTTTGGAGTTCAAAACCAGCTTTGCTTAGTATCTCGTTCATTTCCTTATGAACCCTTTTCCCTTCTTCGTAGTTTTGAACCCCTGTCACTAGATCGTCGACGTAAAAGTTTTTGAGTACTCTTTCTGCAGCTAATGGATAATCCTTGTCATGATCTTGCACTGTATGTTGAAGAGCCTTTACTGCCAAATATGGAGCGGAAGCTGTACCGAAAGTAACTCTAGTAAGTTTGTAATGATTCATTTTTGAATCTTTGCTTTCTCTCCACAGGATTCGTTGATAGTTGACATCTTCAATTTCAATTTTCACCTGCCGATACATCTTCACTATGTCGGCTGACATGCAAATCGGTGGAGATCTCCATTGCATGATGATATGTCTGAGTTCTGGTTATAAGGTAGGTCCTACCAACAACTGTTCATTTAAGGATAAACTGTTCTTTCCCTTGTAGGATCCATCGTAGATAATTCTCACTTTTGTCGTAGTTTTATCATTTCTCACCACGGCGTGATGCGGTAAATATATTGCCTTAGGGTCTCTGATTTCTTCTGCAGGTAAAAGTTTTTTTTTTTTTTATTACTGTCTAGGCAATCGTTTGACCACGATCTCACCTGATGGAAAGCGATGATGTGGTCGAAGGTGTAGCACGCTTGCCTAGTAGATACCTATTCACTCTTGACTTGAACACACCGGGGTTATAATTTACCGGAAATACTGATGAGGGCAGGGCATTCTACTCCTTTGCAGTCCTTATAATAAATGAAGAAGCGTAACGCTTCGTTCTTGTGCGAGGTATTTCAACCATGAAAGGGCGGCGCTTTGCCGATCGTCTAGTCGTACGGTGATGGAAAGGTGATGGGGGAATCAGGTTGTGCAGTTCTTGTGCACACTCTCCATAGTGCAAACTGTAGAATACCGCCAGGCTTGCTACCTCACGTCGATGCGCCAGACTTTGAAGCTTACTCTTTACCAGAGTGTCATCCCCAATGAGCCTGATAGCACGTCTCTCAATTGAATCCAAAGACTCCAGCTGATACTTGGCAGAACCGTCCCAGAGGTGGCAGCAGTACTCCATATGATCCAACTCCAAATACTCATTTATCACTTCTTGATATTTCACTTTTAACTTTTCATCTTTGCTAAGTCTTTGTTCTAATGACTTTAAACGTTTTTCAGCTATCTCTCTGGATCCAGCAACTTCAGGATGGCCGTTTCTGAAAGGAAGACGTACGATGTATCTACCGTTTTGATCCCTCAGAGTTGTTTCGGCGAAGTGTTGGTCTCAACGTTTTTCTTCTTCAGTGAACATCATTTCTTTCGGCATTTGAACATCTGACTCAAGCTCCCAAAATTTTTTAAGCATCTGGTCGTTGTCATTTGCACAACAGTGCATTACATTGATGTGGGAAGAGGGCTTGGTAGTTGAGTTTACAATACCGGACAAGATCCAACCCAAACTGGTTGCTTGTGCGACAGGTGTACCAAGTGGACCTCTTTTTACCCCATCTTGAAGTATTTGACTGTAAACTTCCGCTCCCAAAAGAAGATCGATTCGATTGGGAGTGTGATAATCAGCATCAGCTAACATTAATTCACTGAGTTCCTTTCATTCTCTTGCCTCAACTCTTCTAGTTGGAAGAAGAGAAGTTATACAATTAAGTACATGTGCCTTCAACGGAATTTTCACATTTGAATCTATTCGGGATCGAATTTCGACGGTAACCATCGCCTTGGAAACAACATTCTTGTCTCCATCCAGGCTTGTAACATGGCCTGTTGATGTTGTGCCGATGGTGAATCCGAAATGAAATGTAAAATGTTGTTACGGCCGGCACTTCATTTTCAAGAAATCGGAGAATTGGCTGTAACTGTTCCCAAATTGTGACGGCATCATGGCGCAAACATTCGCTGATCGTACAGCTGATCGTATGACTCTTTACACAGTTTTCCATCTTTAATGTAATAAATAACAGAAGTGTGCAACGTTACTTGTTGTCTGGAACTGCCAAAGTGGAATGACTGAATCTCAGAGGCATATTTAGTATTATAGTTTTCACTAAAATCGTAATGTATGATGCATTCTTCAGGCTTCAGGTTTTGTTTCAATTTTTTAGTATAATTATATTGAGCAATAATGTTTCTACTGTGGCGCATATAAGGTACTAACAGGTTTTTAGTATAATTATATTGAGCAATAATATTTCTACTGTGGCGCATATAAGGTACTAACAGGTTTTCGAAATGTCTGATTATATCTTTGGGATGCGCTGCAACTTTTTCTTTAATCGTTTAAAGCGTAGCTTTTTCTTTTCCATCTATGATATATGTTTGTTTTTACTTTGTTCCAAATCCAGTAATGCGTTTCTTTAGTTTTGTCAACCTCTTTATAATTTATGACTTCATTTTTGCAATTATCACAGTTTTTAGCCAGACAGTGAACGTTTCTGGGATCATACCATAGTGATTTCAGAATCTCATTTACAGTTTTTCCTCAATTAGATCATTTTTCCGAAGGGCTACAACGACCAGCCCCATATTTTCATGATCTGTACACAAACATGTTTCTCGAATATTGACGTTTGGAATGCTTACCCAAAATGGATGAAGCTTGCAAAATGCACTGTAGCTTATTTTGTATTGAGGATTGGTTTCAAGATACTTTTTATGTAGATTCTGCAAACTGTTGATAAGATAATGCTTCTGTTTTCTTACTTTTCATTTAGTGACAAATTCTTTTTTCCCGTGCTTATTCTGCTGTTTTCATCTTCTTCAAAATACATTATGTCATTTTTTTAATTCCGGTATCACAGGGTTCAAAAACCAGCTGTTTACTTTTATTTTCAGTTTTCTTTTGTCTTTTATTTACTTCTGTTACCCGTTTATCTTTTAGTAAGCATTTTATCTTTTTCCTGCAATTTTCATCGGCTCTTTTCAGTTCTAAAATTGTTTGGTCTTTCAACTGTAGTTATTTATTGTATCTGTATTGAAACTTGCGTAAAATATGTTTCCAAGGCGATTTCTTTTTAACAGATGTTTCTCCTGTATTTTTTTTTATAAACTTTTGTGCTGACGACACGTCGTGGAGACGATGCAATGCTATTTTGTGGGCTGAGAGTCCTCGGTGAATCTGATGTCGAAGTATTTGGTGAATGCGATTTTTTTATTCTTGAAGGGACGTCAGCATTGAATGAGACATCGGTTTCATTTTCTTTTAGGTTCAAATCAATTCCAAGTGTCCTTTTTTGTCTTATAGTGGATCTTATTATACGTTCAGAAAATGGTGAAGATTGAGTTAATACCTATGATGAGCTCGGAATTTCTAGAGATCTTGGTATAATAGAAACTTCTGGAGATATATAATAATTTTCTAATGGAAAAATTTGGGTCACGGACGAGATTCGAACTCACAAACTGTGCCTCAGCGCAGCACATGCCTTTACCAAATCGGCCACCGAGACCTATGCGTCGTCATCCAAATCTTTCCACTAGCTTCTTTGAACCTGTCTTATAGGGACGGTAACGCTATCTATTGGTTGTATTACGAACTACCAACCAAACACGTCTAATATTGATAAAGTTCGTGTCTGAAAGATAACGCTTCCCAAATCTATATTTTTATGTTTTATTATATATATTTACGCTAAGCAGGCGTTAACTACTTTAAAAAAAAACATAAATATACTTCTGGAGATGATGGTAATTCCAAATCTAAAGGATCATTCACTTCGGTATTGTCTGCTGGATCACATTCGTCAATTATTTCCTCTTCTGAATGAATATCACGTTCTTTTAATTTCTTTTTTACATACCATCTTCGAGAACTTTCTTTGCTTTTCTTCCTAGTTATTTTTTGTTGTTTGGGTGTCAAATCTGAACTGATACGATTTTACCTTCTCTCTTTCTTTTCTATTTCTTTCATTTTTAATTTCCACAGAGCATACATGTTTGGATTTATTCTTATGTTTTTCGTCTTTCTGCGTTCTGCGAGTCTTCTCTTTTTTATTATTAGTTTGTGGTATTGTTGTGAAATGCAATATTAAAATAGCAGAAATTAGATACAGGTTTTAATCCATATATACTTATAATAAAACTGTAACGGGTCCAATTCTGTACATTGAAGATATTTAGATATTTTTTTTTGGACCTTACTGTAGTCAAAACTGTATTTTTTTCATTTTTGTCTGTCTGTCTGTCTGTCTGTCTGTCTGTATCTTGGCTAGGCATTACGCCGAAACTAGTGAATGAATTTAAATGAAACTTGGTATGATTTCAGTTCATACTACGAGGTAGGACATAGGCTACTTTTCATCCCGAAATATGAAAAGCTGCACCCGCGGCTTCGCACGCGTGTTCTTTTCTTTAGGTTCAAAGTACCATAATGTGCTATTCCAGGACCAATATACCAACATTTGAACAAAACAACATTTGTTCTTCAGCCGTCAAAAATACTTTATCAATTGCTCGGCTTCTAACTCACCGGATTGAGATACCAATTACACCAGATTTAAATCATACCCTAAGCTATCTAACAATGAAAACCGCATCGCAATCGGTTAAGTAGTTTTTACGTGATGCGTGAACATACAAACATACAGACAAACAGAAAGAAAGAAAAGATTAACAATAAAATATGATCAATACCTTTTTTAAGCACCCACGAGCATTTTTTTCATTTGCATTAATTTAGTAGTTTGGGTGCGATGCGCGGTCAAGATACGGACAAACAGACAGACAAAATTAAAAAGTAAAACAGTTTGGCTTTAGTATCAAATATAGAGAACCATCCAAAAAATATTTGTATTACTTAATTATTAACATAACTTTGGACCCATATCCCGCAGAAATCCTTTACTTTTTCGGGATAAAACGTGTCCTCAATTTTAACCCAACATATAACTTAAGACCGTGCCAAATTGCATCAAACGCTAATATTAGTAGTTATTAGTTTGAGACTAATAATCGTAGACTACTAGTTTCTTTAAAAATTTATAGATCTCATTGATGTCTTCGTTTAAGATGACAGTTGTCAAATTTAAAAGCGCTATAACACTGAAACTATTGATTATCGACTAGTAGTTTCTATAAATTACTAGTCGATAATTGCTGAATTACGCAATAAAAGCTTCCTTTCGTGCTGGAGTGGAGAAAAACTACATTGTTTTATGATTCATATTGTGTTTTGTCACCGTAGAGGTAAGGCGTTATCTTACAGTTTGCAAGATTGTGAATTACGCTTACCTCTGCATTTTGGGGAGCATGCCCCGTGCACCCACTGGCTTCACTCACTGGTGGGTGCACGAGTAATTCGCATTTACCCCTCCACCCACTGCACTAGAGTCGAAAAGTAATAAAGAAAAATAATCGACATTTATGAAGAAAAAAAACAAGTTTTGTAATTAGGTAACAAGACATTTTTGACACACAAAGTCACAAGACTCTTTGTTCAGGAGATGTTAATTTTGACTTGTAAAAGTGCTATTATTTTTGCCTATTTACAATAAAATACTTTGACTTTGACTTTGACTTTGATGAGGAGTTTCAGTCTCCAACTTCAATCTTCGGCGATGTGGTAGAACAGGTCCTGGAGCTGTCTTAGTTCTCGAAGATCTGTGGGATGAATCAGGTGCCTTGAGGCATTTTAACTCCCATACCAGATCACAGCAGACGAGCTCCCTTCAAACTGAATCCGTCTTGATGTTCGGTAGGCGTTTCTCCTCTGAAGATCTTCGGGGTACGGTGGTGTCACCTCCCTGGCGAAGCCGTTGTAGCTGGTGGAGTGTGGTTGAGCTGCAGTCTTGTATATTTTCAAAATCTATGCATATAGGGAGAATATTTAAAAAATAGTTTAATAAATTTCAAAAAATGTTCACTTTTTGTTAATAAACGCACACTTTTAAATTTTGTCTTTTTTTATTTAATCAATACACTTTACATATGAATTTTTAGATAAGGGACAGAATAAATAATAGTACAAGTACAGAAGGCTAACTGAGTAAAGTCATTTAAATAAATAGCGACTCTCGCTACAACGCTATAAAGTGCAATTTAACTCGCACGGCGCTGCGAGCTTTCAATTATATTTACCTAGAAGGCGCTCGCCCACCGCGTGCAGGCTAGAATGCACCGTATCACAACGCGCGAGAACTTCCATTGCTCTAACCGTTTCAGAATCGCTCTGTCCCTTTTTCGCTCGGTAGGGTTGTATTAAGATATGACTAGGTACTTGTACTACTAATTATTCTGTGATATGTTATGACTTAGATATTGTAACAGAATAAATAAGTAATAATGTATTATGTTATTACTTATTATTATAAATTAAAATAGTTCTATACAAACAATGACATTCTTATCAGAATAGACCTACTACCTCATTTTTACTACCTACCTATCCCGTTTTCAGAACGCCGATAAGTTTAGTGAGATACCTACCTACGTGTCGTTGGTTGATTATGATTATATCCTATAGGTATTGCACTTTGATGAATAAAGGTGCCTGTCTGAATTCCATGCTTTTTAATGAGAGAAAAATAAATTGCTACCTACGTAATAAAAGGTATTAAAAGTATGTAGGCTACTTACTAAGTCAGCACAGTAATTCATTTTCCGATCAACAATACCTACTATAATCTATTATAAAATTACGTTGATCGATTTAATATTCGACTTTATTTCTGCGCGGAAAAACCTTAAATATGCGTCGCTTCGGTATGGAACACAAATGAAATAACATAAAACTATAGGAACCTTCGTAATAAAAAAATATCAATATCTAACTACATAACTAGGACCTATTATAGGTATTACAATTTATTACCTTTCAATATCCTTTGGAAGCGTAAAGAATGACAATTCGACATTTCTATCACTATTCAAACAGCCGAATGCTATGCAGTACTTTCTAGCTTTCTTCTTGGTACTCATAATTAAAACACGAATAAAGTTTGTCAATAACTTTACGTAAGTAGGTGCTCTATCGCTAAGTAAAAGGCGCGCGACTCATCGAGCGCACGCTTGACACTCGACTGAACGGACCCGAATATTGGGCCCATGAATTTATTTGTACTTGTTGCGGAGTGAGACCGCCCTGGATAAGGTCAAAAGATCTTAAATGGAATTTCACTATTCCTTTTATATATTAATCATATTTATAAATGTTAATTGTTAGAAGTCTGGATCTACCATAGACATATATGGGATCTACACTGATTATTAGAGTCCAATATTTTTAACGCAATATTCAAATCACTTGAAAACATTTACAGTTTTTCACGTTTTCTTTCACAGTTTATAAGAGGCCAATCTATAAGAGGCCATAGCCAAATTTTAAGATAAAGAAGGTGATTCGAAGTCTATCTGAACGTAACTGACAAAGAGTATATAAATACTACGTGTAACTGATGTTCTTCCCGAAACATCTATAAAAGTCCTAATTTTGAAAATAGAATTAAAATAGAATAGAAGACAATTTAGAGACAGTATCACAACAATAAAACAAAGAAGCGAGGTTGAACGAGTTCCGCGTACAACCTTATCCCTTTGTAAATATTAGTCCTAGTTCAAACAGTATTACAAAATTAAGTTTCGGTTACACAGAGAGAAATACAATATTAGAAAATTATATCAATAAAATGAAATAGCTACGGTTAATAGAAAGAAATACAATTACAGAATTGAATCAAAAATTAAATACTACAATATTTACCTTTGTAATACCAGGATCTAAGCCCACCAGCCGCATATCCACCTTCTGTCTCGTCCGTTGCACGATTGACGATTGGATTGGAAAAATATCACTTGTTCCCAGTTAGGGTTAAAGCTAAACTGTATAAAAAAAAATGCCGTATTGTTAGTTGGTTTCAGAAATATACCCATACAAATCGAAAATTTTGTCTCTGAAGAACTACCCATAAGTTGCCCTAAGCTTTATTAGGCTACTATGACATTAGAATTTGACTGCGTCAATTCTTAATGGTTACACCGCCATTTGTCGGTCGTCAGAGCCTCGTGCGTTTTTCGGCATGAGGTACCACGAGCAGGTGAGGTTGACTTGGAGTGGGTACTGAGGTGGTGTTCGTACTCTCTTACATCCCCTTGGTAAGGGACTTGGTCATCATCAGCCTATACTTGTCTTGTCCACTGCTGGACGTAGGCCTCTCCTAATGCACGCCACTGAGCTCCGGTATTCAGCTCTCTTTGTGACAACTTGGTAATGTGTGTGAAATACGAGTAGGTATTATATATATACCTATGCAATACAATACAATACAATACAATACAATACAATACTACAGCAAAAGAGCCCCATACCATAATTCATTCAACATTTTCGTATATGATGGTGGGAATCAGTAACAAACATAATTATTTTGTGTTAAAAGCCCTCGTTTATTCCTACTTTATAATTGGAACTTTTATAGGTACTTTTTACCTACCTTTGTTCAACCAGAATATTTCAGGGCGCTTAGAGCTAGAATGCGTAACTTTCTGAAGACGATTGCTACCGCAAAAAAGCGCCTGGCGCGAATTTACGCTCGTGGAAACGATGAAAAATTTGGCAAAACATTGTAATTCATTATAATTATAAGACGCAAATTTCTTACAGCGCCATCTAGCGTCAGCATCAACAACAAATATTCCTACATTAAAAGATCTTACTGAAATCTGAAAATGTTGAAGTGGTTTTTATGTAAATGTTTTTGCGCTTAGTGAATGAGCTAGCTGTACGATGTGAAAATTGTAGATGGCACTACCATTCGGAAATTGGGAATGGAAAATTAAAGAAAATTTCACAAGGTTCTTGCGTCACTATGATTATCCGAATTCTAACTAATGAATATCCTTTATAGTTCACTTATGTCGTTATGCAGTATGAGATAGAAATATTTGATTACATTCTCTACGTTCAATTAAACATGAACCTAATTAATTATTGGAATTATATAAGTATCTACCCAGTAAGACCCTGTATTATATACCTACGTAGATTTTATCTCTCACATTTTAGGTGGGTACCTACCTACTTACGCTGGTTTCTGAGGAACTTTCTTGGTGATTACTCTATTGTTTATCTTTTCATTTCGTCCACCGAACTACTGTCAAACGAACTAACAGAAACTAACTTATCAAAGACTAGACCTTCAGAAACCACAAAGCATTATGAATATGTAGGTAAGTAAGTAAATACTTAACAGCAATTGTTTTTATTTAAAATTAAAAAGAATTAAGTACATAATTAAAACAATAACGACAGTTTTAAACTAAATATTAATTTGGCGGAGTGCGGTACGTCCCACTCCCTGCATAACACTTGTTATTATCATCACGGTATATCATGATAATGAAATATGAAACAACATAAGATCAAAGGCACTGTTTTATTGAATTTTCTCGTGAAGCATGCCAGTATTTTAGTGGAGCAATGAAATCAGTTGGTGTTTTAATTATGAGGGCGAAGCGGGGCCAGTGCTTCAGCGCCGCCCACGCGGTTGGCGAGTTGTGTAGGTACCTACCACTTGCAGCGAATATTTTTGGAGTGGATTCCACAAATCGTCAGCAACTGTTTATGGATTTGTAATTTTGTACGAGTGGATACCTATCCATACCAATATATAAAAGTGAAACGTTGTCTGTTTGTTTGTTTGATTGTTTGTTTGTTTGTTTGGGGAGTTTTCACGCGTTAACCGCTCGACGGATTTCGATGAAATTTGGAATGGAGATAGCTTATACCCTAGAATAAAACATCCCGGAAAATTTCACGAATTCCGTGGAAGTTTCCACGGGAAAACTAGAACATGTTGAATACTCGCTGTAAGGAACGGTTGCCATGGAAACGAAATAAAAAGTTTCTTAAAAAATTATTAACAGCGTTGGTGCCACAGATTAAGTTAACAAGCCACGGAGGCATAACCAAGAAGTTTAAGTCTACTTTTGCATTTATTTTTAATATCCTAGAAGAACGTAAGTAGGATGCATTTTCGCGATAAACTGTAGTCCGCGCGGACGAAGTCGCGGGCGGGTAAGCTAGTAACATAAATACCTACTTACATACTATAAGTTTCACCCAACTTGTATGTTCCTATTGTGTCTGTGTCTGTGTTGTCACAGTAGGATACATACATTGTGAGATACTTAAGTGCACTGTGGAGGAGTACCTAGTTGGGCTCATAATACTAGCGTTGCGGATTCTATTCCTGAAAATACCTAGGTAGGTATTAGTTTAAAAATAATTGTTTTGGCTTAAGGTCACCAAGCAGTATGTCAAAATAATTCTGCAAAGTTCGTTACTAAGCTAAAACGAAAAAAACAGACCAGCACTCAAATGTTCTTACAAACTTAATGCTCAACAAAAACTGATTTACCTAGCATAAGTAAGTAGACTTTGCTTGTATGTACCGAGAGACTTACGTGGAGTTGCAAAGTTTATTCTACTAAGTAGCAACTAAACCCCGTTGTAATGGAGTTCGTAGGACGACAGGCATCCAGCCTTTGTTGCACCGTAAGTTGCTGGGCAACTTACGGTGCAACGGAAGCCTCTTATGATGTGGTAAGAGGTATGCAAGCGCTTTTACTTTCAACTTTGTTACTAGGTGCTGTACTGACTGTTTCTAGGATTATTCTCGCACCAGGTTCTGTATCGGCTTAGACTTACCAAGCTACCACCAAGCCTCACTAGCAATATAAAAATAAATTAATGATGTATTTCCACTTTCGTTACTTTGTAGCTCGCGCTGTATCGTAGATTTCTACATAGAAACAAGATATTAACACATGTTACAATTTTTTTCCTATCTCAATTCCATATCTTTAGCTCAAATGTAGTCGGTGATATCATTGTAAGCATCGGAGCCGACCTACATCGTCGCTGGACGGTCGCCAGCATGCGAATACCTACCACCTCTCGTCCTCAAGGTGACTCCGCGCCTCCGCCGCAACTTGCACCGCAACTGCTCTCAACTTGCAGCTAAATATCATCCATACTGTTTGATGCTAAGATCCATATTTAGGCGACAACTTTCCAGGTGCAGGGCATTACGGTTTGCTGCTCCACGCTGAGCTTTCCACTCTTGCATTGACGAACTTATTCGAGGGCTTAAAAAAAACAATGAGTCAGATGTTCTGATTTGGATGTTTTTTTATATGACACTGTGATTAGGCTCCTTCCTCCTGTGTGGTTCCACTTCCTCAGGAGTGGAGGTGTGGTTCCTAATACGAACGAGATCGTGATTTTGTGATTGGTTTTATCTGTGAAGGCTTAACTCAAATGGTTTAGTCTTGAATGACTACTAAGGATTCCTCTCCCCGGAACTCATCGAAATGGCTTAACTACAGATTTTCTGCTTCAGGATGGTGGCTAGCCAGGCGGACACACTACGAATATTTTATAGGATTTTGTTCTTCATGGGAAGCTCATGCTCGTTTTTGGACGATGGGTTGGTTTTGATCGCACCTACTACGTCCTGTTGTGTTATTCCTAGCGTTCTCCATTCCAAATTTCATTAATATATAAAACTCCCCATGCAAACAAACCAACAAACAGACAACGTTTCACTTTTATATATTGGTATGGATGTGCTCTTGCCTTGACATAATAATGTACTTGTTCTGTGCTTGAATGTCTTTTCAACAGTATTATTTAAGTATTTAACGCCTACCGAGTCGTGGGTGCGGGGGGCGTGTTGCTGAGAGCATTTGTACGGCCTGAGCTGTGATTTTAACACGAATAATCATACATATCCACTGATGCGCAAGTAATTTTATGGTTTTTTTTTTATTTGCCAATAATAATTACATTGCCTATTGCACGCCACTGAGCGCAGTCTTTAGCTCTCCCCTGGCGTGCAATAGGAGAGGCCTACGTGCAGCAGTGGATAGATATAGGCTGATGATGAATTACATTGCTAACTGTACTCATATTTCCATGGTGCGACGTTGACCAAAAATATTATTTTAGTTTTTGTTCGATGGAGTTCAGTGGAGTCTTAGTATGTAATGTACATTTATTTATTTAGAAACTAGCCGTGGAGTTGTGTTGCATAACCCAGTTATGTTAAATTATACAATCTGCATTTGCCTTATATAAACTGCAAAACGTTTGAGGAGCGAAGACAAATCCGCGGCGGAGAGGTCAGAAAGCGTGTACAGCATCTACATTGGTTTCTGTGCCTAGTTTTGTGAGGGAGCCAGCAAGGATTAATTCCCGGCTGGCCTTGACTACATAATTGTTTAGATGGCGATCACAACGTGCAAGAAAAATGTGTGTTGAATCATTGGATCATCATTTTTTTGGGAATAGGCACAGCTGCAAGTACGTGATCTACTTACTCCGTGAATTATATTGATTATTATTACTAGAAACATTTCAATTGAAGTTAGAATAACAGTGTATCTAAATAACGTTTTATAATTACAATATCAAGCAATGCAAGAAAAATTTCTAAATTACTAACTTACTACTAACAATCATTTAATTATCTATTTTATTTTAGTCAATTTAACAATCGTTTAAAAGGTGTAGTAACTATGATGCACTAGGTGTGTAGTATTTACTAGGTGTAGTTCCTATGATGCACTAGGGGATAGGTATAGTACCTATGATGCACTAGGTGTGTAGTATTTACTAGGTGTAGTTCCTATGATGCACTAGGTGTGTAGTATTTACTAGGTGTAGTTCCTATGATGCACTAGGTGTGTAGTATTTACTAGGTGTAGTTCCTAAGATGCACTAGGGGATAGGTATAGTACCTATGATGCACTAGGTGTGTAGTATTTACTAGGTGTAGTTCCTATGATGCACTAGGGGATAGGTATAGTACCTATGATGCACTAGGTGTGTAGTATTTACTAGGTGTAGTTCCTATGATGCACTAGGGGATAGGTATAGTACCTATGATGTGATAGGTATGGTTCCTATGATGCACTAGGTGATAGGTATAGTACCTATGATGCACTAGGTGTGTAGTATTTACTAGGTGTAGTTCCTATGATGCACTAGGTGTGTAGTATTTACTAGGTGTAGTTCCTATGATGCACTAGGGGATAGGTATAGTACCTATGATGCACTAGGTGTGTAGTATTTACTAGGTGTAGTTCCTATGATGCACTAGGTGTGTAGTATTTACTAGGTGTAGTTCCTATGATGCACTAGGGGATAGGTATAGTACCTATGATGTGATAGGTATAGTTCCTATGATGCACTAGGTGATAGGTATAGTACCTATGATGCACTAGGTGTGTAGTATTTACTAGGTGTAGTTCCTATGATGCACTAGGGGATAGGTATAGTACCTATGATGTGATAGGTATAGTTCCTATGATGCACTAGGTGATAGGTATAGTACCTATGATGTGATAGGTATAGTACCTATGATGCACTAGGTGATAGGTATAGTACCTATGATGCACTAGGTGATAGGTATAGTACCTATGATGCACTAGGTGATAGGTATAGTACCTATGATGCACTAGGTGATAGGTATAGTACCTATGATGTGATAGGTATAGTACCTATAATGTGATAGGTATAGTACCTATGATGCACTAGGTGATAGGTATAGTACCTATGATGCACTAGGTGTGTAGTATTTACTAGGTGTAGTTCCTATAATGCACTAGGTGATAGGTATAGTACCTATGATGTGATAGGTATAGTACCTATGATGCACTAGGTGATAGGTATAGTACCTATGATGCACTAGGTGTGTAGTATTTACTAGGTGTAGTTCCTATGATGCACTAGGTGATAGGTAAAGTACCTATGATGTGATAGGTATAGTACCTATGATGCACTAGGTGATAGGTATAGTACCTATGATGCACTAGGTGTGTAGTATTTACTAGGTGTAGTTCCTATGATGCACTAGGGGATAGGTATAGTACCTATGATGCACTAGGTGTGTAGTATTTACTAGGTGTAGTTCCTATGATGCACTAGGGGATAGGTATAGTACCTATGATGTGATAAGTATAGTTCCTATGATGCACTAGGTGATAGGTATAGTACCTATGATGTGATAGGTATAGTACCTATGATGCACTAGGTGATAGGTATAGTACCTATGATGCACTAGGTGTGTAGTATTTACTAGGTGTAGTTCCTATAATGCACTAGGTGATAGGTATAGTACCTATGATGTGATAGGTATAGTACCTATGATGCACTAGGTGATAGGTATAGTACCTATGATGCACTAGGTGTGTAGTATTTACTAGGTGTAGTTCCTATGATGCACTAGGTGATAGGTATAGTACCTATGATGTGATAGGTATAGTACCTATGATGCACAAGGTGATAGGTATAGTACCTATGATGCACTAGGTGTGTAGTATTTACTAGGTGTAGTTCCTATGATGCACTAGGTGATAGGTATAGTACCTATGATGCACTAGGTGTGTAGTATTTACTAGGTGTAGTTCCTATGATGCACTAGGGGATAGGTATAGTACCTATGATGCACTAGGTGTGTAGTATTTACTAGGTGTAGTTCCTATGATGCACTAGGGGATAGGTATAGTACCTATGATGCACTAGGTGTGTAGTATTTACTAGGTGTAGTTCCTATGATGCACTAGGTGATAGGTATAGTACCTATGATGCACTAGGTGTGTAGTATTTACTAGGTGTAGTTCCTATAATGCACTAGGTGATAGGTATAGTACCTATGATGTGATAGGTATAGTACCTATGATGCACTAGGTGATAGGTATAGTACCTATGATGCACTAGGTGTGTAGTATTTACTAGGTGTAGTTCCTATGATGCACTAGGTGTGTAGTATTTACTAGCTGTAGTTCCTATGATGCACTAGGTGATAGGTATAGTACCTATGATGCACTAGGTGTGTAGTATTTACTAGGTGTAGTTCCTATGATGCACTAGGGGATAGGTATAGTACCTATGATGCACTAGGTGTGTAGTATTTACTAGGTGTAGTTCCTATGATGCACTAGGGGATAGGTATAGTACCTATGATGTGATAGGTATAGTACCTATGATGCACTAGGTGTGTAGTATTTACTAGGTGTAGTTCCTATGATGCACTAGGGGATAGGTATAGTACCTATGATGTGATAGGTATAGTACCTATGATGCACTAGGTGTGTAGTATTTACTAGGTGTAGTTCCTATGATGCACTAGGTGTGTAGTATTTACTAGGTGTAGTTCCTATGATGCACTAGGTGATAGGTATAGTACCTATGATGTGATAGGTATAGTACCTATGATGCACAAGGTGATAGGTATAGTTCCTATGATGCACTAGGTGTGTAGTATTTACTAGGTGTAGTTCCTATGATGCACTAGGTGTGTAGTATTTACTAGGTGTAATACCTATGATGCACTAGGGGATAGGTATAGTACCTATGATGCACTAGGTGATAGGTATAGTACCTATGATGCACTAGGTGATAGGTATAGTACCTATGATGCACTAGGTGATAGGTATAGTACCTATGATGTGATAGGTATAGTACCTATGATGTGATAGGTATAGTACCTATGATGCACTAGGTGATAGGTATAGTACCTATGATGCACTAGGTGATAGGTATAGTACCTATGATGCACTAGGTGATAGGTATAGTACCTTTGATGCACTAGGTGTGTAGTATTTACTAGGTATAGTACCTATGATGCACTAGGTGTGTAGTATTTACTAGGTGTAGTTCCTATGATGCACTAGGTGATAGGTATAGTACCTATGATGTGATAGGTATAGTACCTATGATGCACTAGGTGTGTAGTATTTACTAGGTGTAGTTCCTATGATGCACAAGGGGATAGGTATAGTACCTATGATGTGATAGGTATAGTACCTATGATGCACTAGGTGATAGGTATAGTACCTATGATGCACTAGGTGTGTAGTATATACTAGGTGTAGTTCCTATGATGCACTAGGGGATAGGTATAGTACCTATGATGCACTAGGTGTGTAGTATTTACTAGGTGTAGTTCCTATGATGCACTAGGGGATAGGTATAGTACCTATGATGTGATAGGTATAGTACCTATGATGCACTAGGTGATAGGTATAGTACCTATGATGCACTAGGTGTGTAGTATTTACTAGGTGTAGTTCCTACGATGCACTAGGTGATAGGTATAGTACCTATGATGCACTAGGTGTGTAGTATTTACTAGGTGTAGTTCCTATGATGCACTAGGTGATAGGTATAGTACCTATGATGTGATAGGTATAGTACCTATGATGCACTAGGTGTGTAGTATTTACTAGGTGTAGTTCCTATGATGCACTAGGGGATAGGTATAGTACCTATGATGTGATAGGTATAGTACCTATGATGCACTAGGTGATAGGTATAGTACCTATGATGCACTAGGTGTGTAGTATTTACTAGGTGTAGTTCCTATGATGCACTAGGTGATAGGTATAGTACCTATGATGTGATAGGTATAGTACCTATTATGTGATAGGTATAGTACCTATTATGTGATAGGTATAGTACCTATGATGCACTAGGTGATAGGTATAGTACCTATGATGTGATAGGTATAGTCCCTATGATGCACTAGGTGATAGGTATAGTACCTATGATGCACTAGGTGTGTAGTTTTAACTAGGTGTAGTTCCTATGATGCACTAGGTGATAGGTATAGTACCTATGAAACACTAGGTGCATCATAGGTACTAGGTGTAGTTCCTATGATGCACTAGGGGATAGGTATAGTACCTATGATGTGATAGGTATAGTACCTATGATGCACAAGGTGATAGGTATAGTACCTATGATGCACTAGGTGAGTAGTATTTACTAGGTGTAGTTTCTATGATGCACTAGGTGTGTAGTATTAACTAGGTGTAGTTCCTATGATGCACTAGGTGTGTAGTATTTACTAGGTGTAGTTCCTATGATGCACTAGGGGATAGGTATAGTACCTATGATGTGATAGGTATAGTACCTATGATGCACAAGGTGATAGGTATAGTACCTATGATGCACTAGGTGTGTAGTATTTACTAGGTGTAGTTCCTATGATGCACTAGGTGATAGGTATAGTACCTATGATGCACTAGGTGTGTAGTATTTACTAGGTGTAGTTCCTTTGATGCACTAGGGGATAGGTATAGTACCTATGATGTGATAGGTATAGTACCTATGATGTGATAGGTATAGTACCTATGATGTGATAGGTATAGTACCTATGATGTGATAGGTATAGTACCTATGATGCACAAGGTGATAGGTATAGTACCTATGATGCACTAGGTGTGTAGTATTTCCTAGGTGTAGTTCCTATGATGCACTAGGTGTGTAGTATTTACTAGGTGTAGTTCCTATGATGCACTAGGGGATAGGTATAGTACCTATGATGTGATAGGTATAGTACCTATGATGCACTAGGTATTAGGTATAGTACCTATGATGCACTAGGTGATAGGTATAGTACCTATGATGCACTAGGTGTGTAGTATTTACTAGGTGTAGTTCCTATGATGCACTAGGGGATAGGTATAGTACCTATGATGCACTAGGTGATAGGTATAGTACCTATGATGCACTAGGTGTGTAGTATTTACTAGGTGTAGTTCCTATGATGCACTAGGTGTGTAGTATTTACTAGGTGTAGTTCCTATGATGCACTAGGTGATAGGTATAGTACCTATGATGTGATAGGTATGTACCTATGATGCACAAGGTGATAGGTATAGTACCTATGATGCACAAGGTGATAGGTATAGTACCTATGATGCACTAGGTGTGTAGTATTTACTAGGTGTAGTTCCTATGATGCACTAGGTGTGTAGTATTTACTAGGTGTAGTACCTATGATGCACTAGGGGATAGGTATAGTACCTATGATGTGATAGGTATAGTTCCTATGATGCACTAGGGGATAGGTATAGTACCTATGATGCACTAGGTGATAGGTATAGTACCTATGATGTGATAGGTATAGTTCCTATGATGCACTAGGTGTGTAGTATTTACTAGGTGTAGTTCCTATGATGCACTAGGGGATAGGTATAGTACCTATGATGTGATAGGTATAGTACCTATGATGTGATAGGTATAGTACCTATGATGTGATAGGTATAGTACCTATGATGTGATAGGTATAGTACCTATGATGTGATAGGTATAGTACCTATGATGTGATAGGTATAGTACCTATGATGTGATAGGTATAGTACCTATGATGCACAAGGTGATAGGTATAGTACCTATGATGCACTAGGTGATAGGTATAGTACCTTTGATGCACTAGGTGTGTAGTATTTACTAGGTATAGTACCTATGATGCACTAGGTGTGTAGTATTTACTAGGTATAGTTCCTATGATGCACTAGGGGATAGGTATAGTACCTATGATGTGATAGGTATAGTACCTATGATGCACTAGGTGATAGGTATAGTACCTATGATGCACTAGGTGATAGGTATAGTACCTTTGATGCACTAGGTGTGTAGTATTTACTAGGTGTAGTTCCTATGATGCACTAGGTGATAGGTATAGTACCTATGATGCACTAGGTGATAGGTATAGTACCTATGATGCACTAGGTGATAGGTATAGTACCTTTGATGCACTAGGTGTGTAGTATTTACTAGGTGTAGTTCCTATGATGCACTAGGTGATAGGTATAGTACCTATGATGCACTAGGTGTGTAGTATTTACTAGGTATAGTACCTATGATGCAATAGGTGATAGGTATAGTACCTATGATGTAATAGGATGCAGTGAACTTCTTCTTTGACTTCTTTCTTGACTTCTTTCTTTTCAGTGACTTCTAAAGGCTGACATGATATGATGATGATAGTACCTATGATGCAATAGGATGCAGTGGACTTCTAAAGGCTGACATGATATGATGATGATAGTACCTATGATGCAATAGGATGCAGTGGACTTCTAAAGGCTGACATGATATGATGATGATAGTACCTATGATGCAACAGGATGCAGTGGACTTCTAAAGGCTGACATGATATGGTGATGATAGTACCTATGATGCAACAGGATGCAGTGGACTTCTAAAGGCTGACATGATATGGTGATGATAGTACCTATGATCGCGCCCTGCCCGTGGTCCACCTACATAGTTCACCTAGTTCGTTGTTGTACAACGTCATCACGAAAAATTAAAGTCAGTTAGTCAAAAAAGTTACATGTTACAAGGGTGAAGTTCATTTTTGTAATAGCTCCAAAATCATTTCGGTCTCAAACGATTGAAATGAGCTTATTGTTTTTTTAAACATTTTATGACTAAATAAACACAGTAAATGCCGAATCTAACTAAATATGATTAATGTCAATAAGAGTCAAAATCGCGTGACGTTAATTTTTGTTATGTACATAGCTTCCAAATCTTGCGACTTTTGACTTGCGACTCGTTACTTACAACTTTTGACATTTGACTTTCCCCCACTTTCCTCACCATCCCCCGCCTTCCCCTATCATCCCCCATCTTCCCTTGTATCATTCAAATTGTTTAAGAATGTACTGAACTAGCAGGAATAAAAAATACTATGTTTAAAGTGTGCTTTGTCCCACGGAACTAGTGGAGAAAAGAACACACTAGTTCCGTCAGAACTTCTCTCATGGAACTATTGGGAACGAACGGTATTTTCTAGGTGGACATTGGGCTAGATATTCTAAAAACCTTATATTAATAACTCCATAGGTGAACCAAGGAAAAAAAAACCCATGATACACCCGGTTATCTTGAGATGGAGCACAGAAATAAAAAAGGCCCTTGATACAGTCAGGGGAACTAAGGTGGACTATAAAAAGAAATATAAACCCCAGGTATTCTGCTCAGCTGTATTCTTTGCATGCGCCACAAGCTGACACCAGAAGTGAGGATTCCAGAGCCACTCTGACCCGACATTATACTGAAGATCTGCCAGAAATATCCATAGACGTAATCGTGAACGCTCTGAAACAGCTTAATAAATCACTTCTCAATTCACTTCTGAGCCATGTCTAGAAGCTGTTTTCAAGGGTAGTCTCGAATCGTATATCGTGGAGACTAAACGAGTTTCAACCACCGGAAAAGGCCGGGTTTCGTGGAGTATATGGCACCATATACCACATCCACACAGTGAGGCAGATTATGCCAAGTAGACTGGTGATATCTCCAAGTGATGAGATGCTTTTATGACGCGGCTACTATGACTGTCCAAATCCAGTACAAACAGACTAACCATGTCAATCTGTGTCGAGGAGTAAGACAAGGGGATGTGATATCCCCGAAATTGTTCACCATTGACATGTTCAAGACATTGGACTGGGCATTGAAGGGCAGGGCATCAACATAAACGGCGAGTACATCTCACACTTGAGATTTGCAAACGACATCGTCATAATGTCTGAATCGTTGAAGGATTTGTAGTGGATGCTGGATAGCCTAGCTGAAGCTTCCAAGAAAATCGGTCTCAGAATGGACTTGGAACAAACCAAGATCCTGATGAACGAGCACGTTTCTCCGTTACCGATTACAGTTAACGGCACTGCTATCGAGATTGTTCAACACTACGTTTACTTAGGACAAATCTTACCACAAACCCAGAACAATTCCAATCGAAGTCAATCGAGGAATTCAGCTGGGCTGGGCAGCATTCAGGAAGCTGTGTCAGGTCTTTTCGTTGCCTCAGTGCCTAAAGATAAAAGTATTCAATCAGTGCGTCCTAGCGGTAATAACTTACGGAGCTGAGACGTGGATACTCACGGTACGGCTGGTCCACATACTTGAAGTCGCTCATGGGGCTATGGAGAGATCTAGGCTTGGAGTTTATCTAAGGGATCAAGTTCGAAACGAGGTGATCCAGCAGAGGTTACCGAAGTATATAGCTCTGAGAATTAGCAAGCTAAAGTAGCAGTGGGCTGTCATATTAGCCGCAGATCTGATAACCGTTGGGGTAAACGTGTACTCGAGTGGGAACCGCAAATTGGCAAACGTAGTATAGGACGCCCACCGGCTAGATGGAGTGACGATCTGCGCAAGGTTGCTGGCAGAAAGTGGATGTGAAGAGCCTAAGATCGGTCGGATTTATGTCCAGAACCAGCAGACTAAACCTATCCAGCTGCGCAGGGGAATTAGACATGGATGTTATATTCCCGAAACTGTTCAGTAACGGCGTGGAAGATATGTTTAAGACTACGGGCTGGAAAGGAAAGGGCATTAGCATGAATGGCCAGTACATCTATCACCTTCGTTTCGCCGATGATATTGTCCTTATGGCGGAATCACTGCAGGACCTCAAACAAATGCTGGCCAACATAAAAAAAAAAAAAAAGCTTATGCCTCAAATCTTATCGGTCTCGGGATAGATAGATAGACAGATAATTCTTTATTGCACTAAAAAACTTAAATTATAGCACATCAACATAGACAAAATCAAGGCTATGTATAACGATGTTATTATCCCGTGACCCAAGGTCATAACGGTGTACCCCTTGAAGTTGTTCAGGAATATGTTTACCTCGGGCAGATTATGCAATTGGGTAAGAACAACTTCGAAAGGGAAGCCATTAGGCGGATTCAGCTTGGATGGGCAGCATTTGGTAGATTACGTCAATGCCAAAAGACGAAAGACTTCAACGCATGCGTCCTAACGGTTATGACCTACGGAGCCGAAACGTAGTACACCACCCGACACAGTAAAACCAGTTTTACGGGTTTTTCGAGTTTTTCTTTATTTGGGCCTTGAAAGAACTATTATTAGTGTGTGTAAGTAAAGAAAAGGCTGAAATGTAATTAAAATATGTTTTACTTTCGTGTTCTTATTTTTTAGCTTTACCCAGAGATCAATCAAGTAACATTTGGTATACGTACTACGAGTATTAATAATCAAAGTAACATTTGGTACTTGTAATAATAAAAAACTGACTGTCCGTCTCCAAAATCGGAGCACGAATTCTATCGAATTGCAAAAAGGGGTGAGACAGGGAGATGTTATTTCTCCGAACTGTTCACCTCTGCACTGGAAGATAATTTAAGCTGCTGAACTGGAACAAATATGGTGTTAACTTCAATGGCGAGGGCACTCACTTTCTATTTGCTGATGATATAGTCATCATGGCAGAAACCCTTGAAGACCTGAGCACAATGCTCAGTGACCTCAATATTGTTTCCCAACAGGTGGGTCTTACGAGTAAAATGAACATGGGTAAGACGAACATCATGTCAAATGTCCATGTCTCGCCCGTGTTTATGTTGTGAGCAATATTATCGTAGCTCTTTGGGGGGAGGCCTACGTTCAGCAGTAGACTTCCGACATGATGATATCGATGATAAAAAAAAACAAATTTGTTCCCCTTTCATAGATAACACATTTAGAAGGTACATTTCATACACACGCAAACACACACACACACACACACACACACACACACACAAACGCACACACACACACACACACACACAAACACGCGCGCGCACGCACACACAAGAGATAATCTAAGCAACACCTTATCTATAATTAACTATTAAGTAGCATTTAAACACAATCAAATAATAAAATGTTTTCAAATAATTATGTGTGTTTTCTAACAGGTAATTACAATAAAATATTTCGTATGGTATCGTAAATCACATAAAATAAGTCTTATTTACTGTTTATATAGTAGCTTAGGATAAAAATTAATTCTTTATCAATGACAATCTTTAAAAAAAAAATTAGAATAAGACGATTCCTAATCAAATCAAAGTAGCAATGTACAAATTTATTATTAAGCTCCTCTGTCATGTTGTCAAGGGACCGTAATAATAAATCTGCACCATTTCTACTATTTTATTGAACATTTTGTGACCCTAGTCAAGTTTTTACTTTGACAGTAAAAACTAACTAGGGTTACAAAATGTTCAATAAAATCCGCCGTTACCTGCAATGCGATTACGTAATATTGATCATATCGGTTTCAAGCCGTCAAATTCATTAGTGCCTTGCGATAGAGTCGATTTTGCTATGATAAAAGTGACAATCTGATTGAAGCCAAGTTCTGTGGTCGGGCCCCAGATGACTCCCGTAGTCTCGTAGCGCTGGCTCGCAGCGCCTCACATTCTACGTCAGACCAAAGCCTAACAAGTAAACATATATTACTCTCTAATACCTAATAATTATTATAGATTGTGGTGAACCTGTCAAATTTATTCGCTGAATAGAGTAGAAATAGGGAAACAGAAAGTTTTTGTGAAGTTTGAATAGTTATTAATGTTCTGGTGGTAGTATTATACATAAACCATCATGAATGAAAAAACTCGAAAAACCCGAAAAACCCGGGGTTTCAATCTTAAAAATCCGAGTTTCAAATCAGTCGGTTATTCGGGTTTTTCGGTTCACCGGGTATCCGGGTTGCATGCCCTAGTTCACAGTGAAGCTGGTTCACAAATTTAGCAACGGAAAGATCTATGCTTGGAGTTTCTCTAAAGAACAGAATAAAAAATGTGATAATCCGCAAGAGAACCAAGGTGACCGACATTGCTCAAAGAATTAGCAAGCTGAATTTCTAGTGGTCACTTAGCTCGAAGAACCGACAACCGTTGAGGTAAACGAGTTCTCGAGTGGAGCCCGCGTTTAGGTAAACTTAGTGTAGCGTGACCGTTGACCAGGTGGAGTGTTGACCTGTGAAAGGCGGCTGGCAGCCGAAGATCGGGTTCTTCGCGTTCAAAAGGAGAGGCCTACGTCCAGCAGTGGATGAATACGGGCTGATGATGATAATGTTTATCCGTTGTCTAGTATCCATAGTACAGGGTATCCTAATTAGGGGCTAGGTAATTGGTGTAAATTGTCCCAAACATACTATTATTATTGGAGACTAGCTGCGCCCCGCAGCTTCGCCCGCGGTCAATCTTTGCCACACCCACCACAATAGAAAACACATTTAATAAAATCCCTCCTTTTTGCATACACCTGCTACTTTGACACCTGTCACTTTGACACCTGCCACTTTGACACCTGTCACTTTGACACCCGTCACTTTGAAACCTGTCACTTTGACACCTGTCCCTGTCACTTTGACACCTGTCACTTTGACACCTGTCACTTTGACACCTGTCACTTTGACACCTGTCACTTTGACACCTGTCACTTTGACACCTGTCACTTTGACACCTGTCACTTTGACACCTGTCACTTTGACACCTGTCACTTGAGGAAATCCGTAGAAGAACGAAGGTTACCGACATAGCTCTCAGAGTTTGCAAATTGAAGTGGCAATGGGCAAGCCATATAGTTCGTAGAACCGACAACCGCTGGGGAATAAAGGTTCTCGAATGGCGACCACGAACAAGCAAGCGAAGTGTGGGGAGACCCCCCACACGATGGACTGACGACATTGTAGCCATCGCAGGAAGTCGGTGGATGGAGGTGGCACAAGATCGCTCGTCATGGCGCTCTTTAGGAGAGGCCTATGTTCAGCAGTGGACTTCTAAAGGCTGACATGATTATGATGATGATGATGATGATGACTCCTCCCACTGACCCCGTTCCCTTTAAAACCTCTACCAACAACCCTCAACTGCCACCTCCGCCATGTCACTTTGACAAAAAATTTGGAAAAATATATTAATGATGATAAAACATCTGTTTCTGCTCTCTTGGTACTTTGTTTTTTTTTTTTAATATAATCACACTATTTAACGTTCATGGGGAGGTATCATCATCATCATCAGACCGTGTCAGTCCACTGCTCGACTTAAGCCTCTCTCAAAGCACGCCACTGAGCCCGATCTTTGGCTACTACACTCTCGATACTCACTTTTAATAACTTTATTTTTCAATGTCATATCTACAACTTCTAAAGTGTTTCTGCTCTCCTTGTACTTTAAAATGTTTTTTTTATTTAATATAATCGCAATAATTTAATGTTCACGGGGAGGTAAACTCACTTCTAATAACTTTATTTGTCAATGTAATATCTCCAACTTCTGAAGTCTTTCTGCTCTCATAGTACTTTGTTTTTTATTTTAATATATATTAGTTTTTCTGCTCTCTTGGTACTTAGTTTTTTTTTGTATTAATATAATCACACTATTTAATGTTCATGGGAAGGTTATATTCACTTTCAATAACTTTTTTTGACAATTTTGTATCTCCAACTTCTTAAGTGTTTCTGCTCTCCTGGTACTTTGAAATACTTTTTTTAATATAATCACCCCATATAATTTTCATGGGGAGGTATAACTTACTTTTGTAACTTTATTTGTCAATTTTGTATCTCCAACTTCTTAAGTGCTCTCCTGATATTTAGAAATATTTTTTTCTTATTTTTTCCTTTTTTTTCAATTCCGAACGATACAAAAACGATAGTTTTTTCCCCTATTTCTTGATCAATGTTAATGCCTATGTGTTAATCCAGGATATAAGCTATCCTGGTACCAAATATCTTCCAAATCCGTCCAGCAGTTCGAGCGTGAAGGAGTAACAAACATCCATCCATCCATCCATATTTACAAACTTTCGCGTTTATAATTATTATATATTGGAGATTTTGTTAAATCTACTCGGAATACCCGTTTGGGTATAAGATTGACAAATCAAATGTGCGTAATATGTCAGTCTTGCAATCCGAGCTTATTACCCTAGATTGAATTAGCACTAGCAGGCCGCCCGCCCCCCGCACGCGCTCTCGGTTTCTTGGCACTCTTGGCACCTTCTCAAACTGTTTTGCGTTGTTTAAAAGCGAAACTCCTCCCGAATTATTTTCATGTTTTGTCACGCACAGCTTCCAACAATTTGAGTGAAATAAGCAAAACAGTTTTGTTTTGTCACAGAACAAAACTGTTTTGCAACTTCGGCTAAATACCGATGACACTGCCCCTTTATTCCGTGAGAAATTATTGCCAACAAAAGTGTTTTCATGAATTAATAAATGATTTATCATCATCATTCAATCTATGTTACAAATTAAGGAAATTCACTTGAATTTGAATGTAACGTTTCCCACTGCTGGGATACCGGCGTTCTCTCAGAGAAGGAGAGGGAGAGGGGTCCAGCGGTGCCCCACCGCTGGTCCAGCGCGTGTTAGTTGATGGTGGCTGTCACATATTCTTGTATTTTTTAGGTTCTTTGGTCGTACCGGTTAGTTTTCCTAAGATGTTTCCTTGACCGTTTCGAGAGATGGCAAATAGAACTTATAACTTTTGACCAACCGGTTGGTCTAGTGGCTAGAGATCTTACTACGAAATCAAACGGTCGTGGGTTCGAATCCCGCAAGGTGCAATCATTTGTGTGATGAGCAGAAATGTCATGAATGAATTTCCAAGTCATGTATGTTTATCCATTATCTAGTGCTCATAGTACAGGGTATCCTAGTTTGGGGCTAGATAATTGGTGTGAATTGTCTCGAAAATTATTTATTTATTTATTTTTATTTTCAATAAACTATTCAATTCAATATTATTACATCATATACGTAGACATTTAACGTCTTACTTCATCTCACGTTGTTTTTATTCCGTTAAGTCGAGTTTTCACGTAGTATCAACAAATAAGTCCACTTTCACAATAAAATACACAGTAGAAATTAAACAAAGAAATACGTAACCTTAAAATGTCTATGTGTTGTCAAGATTTTAAGTATTTCTTGTCCTTGAATTAGTATGACCATTCTACACGTTATGTAATCTACAATCGTAAACAGAAATTTTACTAAGCCAATATAACTTGTTGCAAACAAATTTTCATCGCAATATCTACTCCAACGCACCGTATTGAATGACAGGGCTGCGTTCACTTACTACGCTCGAAGCATCCGTGCGATTATCGTTCGATTACCCGGAGTTAATGAACGGCTTTGGACGTCCACTTAGAACTGACAACTGTCAAGTGTCAGTTTCATACTATTTCTCCCCTCCCCCACTATTTTTCGGATGACCCAGGCGAACGCCCGACGACGCCGTGAACGATTTCGAGAGATCGCGCGGGCGATCCGTGCGTCCTCGAACGTTGTAAGTGAACGCGCCCCTGTAATACAAGTTCTGATTGAAACAGAGTGTTGCTACACTAAAATTTCGAACGCGACCATCACAGATAACACCAATAAAAGCTACTAATTAACCTGTGGTGACCAATAGTTCTTTTTTAGCCTCGTCATTTCGTGCTGGCTTGGAGAAAGTTTTCTAAATCATTTTGCAAATAATTTTGGACAAACCTTTGTCTTTATTTACCCGTGAAAAAAACCCAATATTGGGTAAGTGTTTCATATATCGTGTGACCTCTAAGTTGCTTCTTGCTCTAAACTACTGGCTATCAAGCCGTAACATTTTGGTTAAAAAATCATAAGTAACGCTTGTGAATCCACACACTGATTGTTTTATGTTTATATATAATCTTGTGTATAACTTTACTGTGCATCTTACGTGCCAGGTTTTTGATATTGCAGACCTGGATTGCAATATCGCCCGGCACAAATTTTAAATTTAGTAACGGAAAATTTTACTGATTTTGTTCAATTTTTTTTACTTTCCTTCTAATTTATTCTGTTAGCAAGTCATTGCGTAAGTTGATACGGTCAAACTATGCTTGTTGGTTGCATTTAGTCATACCAGCAAACGCTTTCGCAATGACTTGACTTTTTAGTATGTACCGGTTTTATACCGCTTTTGTATTCCCTGCATTTCGTGATAACTGGTGAAATTATTTTAAAACTATGCTTGTTACGTGCTGTATTTCTGTATTTGTAAACTTATGTCCGACTCTTCGTGTCTATCACACTTGTACGTTACTTTTAACTTATTATTTACTACTAGCTGTACCCGCGGCTTCGCGCGCGTGTTCTTTTCTTTAGGTTCTAAGTACCAAAATGAGCTATTCCAGGACCAATATACCAACATTTGAACAAAATTTCTTCAGCCGTCAAAAATAATTTATCAATTGCTCGGCTTCTAAGTTACCGGATTGAGATACCAATTACACCAGATTTAAATCAAACCCTAAGCTATCTAACAATGAAATACGCATTGCAATCGGTCCAGTAATTTTTACGTGATGCGTGAACAAACAAACATACTGACAAACAGAAAGAAAGACACAACTAACCAAACAAAATTGTTCAATACCTTTTTTAAGCACCCAAGAGCATTTTTTTCATTTGAATTCATTCAGTAGTTTGGATGTGATGCGCGGTCAAGATACGGACAAACAGACATACAAAATTAAAAAGTAAAACAGTTTGGCTTCAGTATCGAATATAGAGAACCATACAAAAATATTTTTTATTACTTAAATATTAACATAACTTTGGACCCATAGCCTGCAGAAACCCTTTATTACTTTTTCGGGATTAAACGTGTCCTCAATTTTAACCCATCATATAACTTAAGACAGTGCCAAGTGTTTTTTGAAATAACTTTAAACCTCAATCCTGCGGGAACCCTTTCATTTTTCGGGATGAAAAGTAGCCTATGTCCTACCTCGTAGTATGAACTCTAATCATACCAAGTTTCATATAAATTCATTCAGTAGTTTCGGCGTGATGCCTAGCCAAGATACAGACAGACAGACAGACAGACAAAAATGATAAAAAATTACAGTTTTGGCTTCTGAATCGAATCTAGAGTAAGGTCAAAAAATAAAATTCTAAATATCTTCAATGTACAGAATTGGACCCGTTACAGTTTTATTATAAGTATATATAGATAGATAGATTTAACACAATCTTGTGTACCATACAGGGGCCTAATTCCCTAATTTTAAGACGCCAATTCCACGTCAATTCCACGCCGCCTGCGTGGTATTTGTTCGTGATTCCACGCAGGCAGCGTGGAATCGGCGTGGAATTCGTGTGGAATTGGCGTGAGTGGTCATACAGAATCCAGGCCCTGTCTGCCACATCTGATTCCTTGGGGCTTAACTGAAAGAGGCAGTTTAGTTATTTCTAAAACTAAACTGCCAGGTGACAGACAATCTAAAGGTTTATTATTGAGGAGTCTGAAGTCCATAAATAAACTTAAATACGATCGTGCAGCTAGCACGTTGTGGCCACGTAGCTACCTAGATGCTACACTAGGATACAAGTTCATCATTGCATTGTTATTCTGTATCTCTGCAATGTTGCTGTGCTGTGTTTGCTAGTCATATGAGGTAGTGCTGGCCTCTGATGTCAGAGTTTATCAAGCCGCCCGAGGGCCTCTGACATGGCTTAACGACTGCTATTAATCAATAACAGCCGGGACCGACAGCTTAATGTGCCCTCCGAAGCACCAAGCGATGGAAAACCTCACATAACTTAGAAAAGTCATTGGTCCAGAGCCTAGGTTTTGAACCCGGTATCGTTGGATTCTAAATTGCACATATAGAACCGTTAGGCCACCATCTGCAATTACTATGCTCATTTTTCATCCATAACATAATTAAAGCTGGTCAGGTACCTTCCTAAAACACTAGATATATGCGAATGCGATTCACTGACCATACTGATCACGAAGATCTGTCAAGCGTGGTGATTAAGGCAAAGACGTCTTGC
Organism: Alsophila aescularia; assembly: GCA_946251855.1. Taxonomy (NCBI): domain Eukaryota; kingdom Metazoa; phylum Arthropoda; class Insecta; order Lepidoptera; family Geometridae; genus Alsophila; species Alsophila aescularia. The sequence continues at coordinate 105,928,341 of OX276373.1, forward strand.
GGTAGGTGAGTTCCATAGATAGATAGATAGATAGATAGATAACTCTTTATTGAACCACACAAATAAAAATCTTACAACTAAAAAAAAAACAAAATTAATAATAAAGTGTCACAATGGGTGGTCTTATCGCTCAGAGTGATCTATTCCAGACAACCGTGTACGGAAAGGAATAAAGGAAAAAAAAAATTTTTTTTGCAAAATTGTTAAAACGCACTAAAAAGTTATAATAGTAGTTGGTGCTGCGGAATAGTTTGATGTAACGTGTAGCCCACAAGCCGCAATTTGGTTAAATTAAACATATCCATGCCTGCTAATATTAATTAGAGTATGCCGTATATTGATTACAGTAGTGCCAAGATCTATTAGATACTTATAATAAAGCAGTAAGTAGGTAACTAAACATCTGTAAACGAACATAATTATAATAAAATTGGTCCAGGGGAGTTACAATAAACTACTGAACATGAATACGTAAAGAAGTCCCGTCCGTGATCTAAAATTTTTCCATAGAAAATAATTCAAATTTTAACACCTAAAAAAATTGTATATTTCGTCTGTCTGTCCGAGAATCACGTAGAAACTACTGGACCAATTGAAATTTGGTTTCCACTGTATGGTAGCTTAGGTTTTAATTTAAAAACTTGTACCTATACATGTATCTCAATCCAACAGGTAGAAGCCGAGTAATCTCTAAAAAACTGACTTAATTTGACGGATGAATGAATTTTGATGAGATATAGTATAATATTGTACTTTAAAAGTGCTTTTGGTCCTGGAATAACATAATAGGTTACTTTTAACCCAAATAAATTACCACTCGGACAAAGCCGCGTGAGGGCGCATCTAATCTTCAATAAAACCATGGAATAAACAATAATACTACGATAAAAGGTGGACATTGGTATTTCATTTCATTTTTCTCCTTCATCCAAAATTATTTAGGCCTGTGTGTTGAGAGTTAGAGTAACATTGCAGTAATTAAATGAAGACAGGAGCATGTTTCGCAACATTATGCAACACATTCACGGGAAGAGGTTCACGCAAGCGTTTTATTTAGGAGCGAGAATGAAACCGGCGCAAGCGCAATATAACAGCGGTCTCAGTGAGTAAAGTTCCTGCAGTATTATTCCAGAAGCTAGGAGGCGCGAGAGCGGGCGGTCGAGCTGAGTGAGATGCTTTCTGTGACAATATTGTTATGCATTAACATCATCAAAGGGTTCGATGATAGACATAATGCATGAAAGGGTCCTGTCACTGTGGAATCGACAAAATAAGCATTGCAATCCGAACATTTCGTAACACTTCAAAGCCCCTTCCGATTTGAATGGTTTCGAACATTCTAAATGAACATTGAGCATCATATCAAGAGCTAGCTGCTCTTGAAAAGATGCTATTTAAAATTCTGAATTGTTATACATACACAGAATCATACATTCGTTGGTGGACAGTCCTCACTAATTATTGAGTTTGATAAACTTGAATGCAAATATTCTTTGCAGAGTAGTCCACCTCGGATCTTTAATGTAGCTAGTTATAGGAATAAAATCTCCTACAAGGAATATACCTCGGATGTGCCGATCTTACAACGTTCTGATGCGAGGTGGCTCCTGCGACCAACACTCAGGTAATGTTGTGGATGATGTGGATATATTCAGGCCTAGTCTCAACGGTTTTACAAATTGAATTTATAAGCATGTGGAATTTCTGTTGCATTGCATTGCAGGGCGTTACAATTCACCATGTGCCTTGTATTGCACTGTAGTGCATCATAGTATTATCTATTGTATGTGTAACATGATTATATAATGTAATGGTATTAATTATAATATGTTATGTAAGTATGTTTATAATTTCAATATGTTAATAATAACACTGTTTTAATAATAATGCGGTTTCTCATCGCTCCGTGCTTCGGAAGGTTTTTGGGTTGTTAGTCTCGGCAGTCGTTAAGCCATTTCTGAGGCCCTCGGGTGACCTGACAATCTCTGACACCAGAGGCCAGCACTTCCTCACACGACAAACATTAATAATACTGTTATTATATAGTTTACTTTATTATGTATAAAATTCTGTTTTATAGCATGCTGTGTGCATGTATTGTTGGATTATGGAATTGTTCGTAAATTTTTGCATACCCTGTAATCTTCATCATGTAATTTCCATAATTTGTAACATGCACCAAATAAATAAATGAATAGATTCAAAAACCTTAATTACGGTTATCCTAGGAATAGAAGCTCAAACTAATTGGAATTGAACCAGTAACGTAGATATGTTTCAACTTATGGTAGGTATCATATTCTACGAGCTACGGTAGGTTCACAGGTAGGTTACTATTTGCAGAAACTTCATGGATCTGTGTGAAGTAGTTTCCTGTTAGGGAGAAATTTGGCATATGTTCTAATTCTTATGCGTCAAACTTATGTTATAACACGTTAGCATAGCATAGACAACTGCATATTACTCCGAAGATCAGTGCATGTTAATATAAAAAGTTGTCGTTAGTCACAGGACTCCATGTTTCGTAATGTTGACCGCCTACAGATTTCGGGATTAAGGAAATTAAAAATATATCATATAAACATTAGTGAAAGGGACGACTAGCTCTCCCACTACACGCCCACGTATCTCTCGATGTTTTATGTATTATTTTTCACATAATTTCAAACTGCAAACATCGGGAGTTTGTTTTTAGTAGGTACCTACTGCTCGCGGGCTGAGGAAATAACACCACTTGGCACAGACTCTAGATCTGATTATTTTATAGTAGGTACTATATCGAGCAAAAGGCCCAAGTCCAAATCTATAGAAAGTTGATACAATACGTAGAATACGTAACTTCAAGAAGTCTGTCGCTCTCGTTCTAACCAAATGTACATATGTCTAATTGATATCGATGATAGTCTTGGACATTCTTTACGATCCTGTGCTGTTGCGTGCCATTTTTTTATCAAAGATGTCAATCTCGTCCCGCCATCTTCTGTCTGATCTGCCGCGTTGTCTTTATATCATTATTTTATTGTAAATAGGAAAAATAATACCACATTTACAAGTAAAAATGTAACATCTCTTAAATAAGAAGAAAAACATAAAATATTTATAAATAGATCAAACCAATAAAATTAAGTAAACTAATTATGCTTTGAGTTTGAAAAGGGAATTTCCCTTTCATGAGTCAATAGAGTTAAATCTCACACTGGAAAGGGAAATTCCCTTCTCACTCTACCGGTACTTCGGAAATACGCCCGTCAGAGAAGAGAACACCAAGAATATGCGGGGATGTAAATTATTCCATAATTGTTAATTCTTTATAATATTTCAAATATCGGATATTATAATAAAAAATAATTATATTACAAAAATACTTATTTATACCATATCATTATTCGATTCGATTCGTCTCTACACGACTCTATTAGTATATATTTGACTCTATTCGGCTGTATTCGTCTCTTTTTTACTCTACTCGACACTACTAGATTCTACTCGACTCTACTCGACTCTACTCGACTCTACTCGACTCTACTCGACACTACTCGACTCTACTCGACTCTACTCGACTCTACTCGACTCTACTCTACTTTATTCGTCTCTTCTCGACTCTATTCTACTCTATTCGTCTCTTCTCGACTCTATTCTACTCTGTTCAACTCTACTCGATTATATTCGACTCTTTTCGATTCTACTCGACTATATTCAACTCTGTCCGACTCAACTTTACTTGACTCTACTCGACTCTACTCGACTCTATTCGTCTATTTTTGACTCTATTCTACTGTATTCAACTCGAATCTTTTCGACTCTTCTCGTCTCTATTCGTCTCTGTTCAACTCTACTCGATTCTATCCTACTCTATGCTACTCTATTCAACTCTACTCAACTCTACTCGTCTCTGCTCGACTTTACTCGACTCTTCTCGACTCTACTCAACTCTACTCGACTCTAATCGACTCTATTCGACTCTACTCGTCTCTATTCAACTCTAGTCGACTATGTTCGTTTCAATTCGACTCTTTTCGATTCTATTCTATTATGTTTACACATCTGCCAGGCAACCCGCAACGGCTTATTTTTTATTATTATTATAAAAACTAATCAAATATATAAATTATGTCGTTTTTCTTACACCTAGCATTTTATTCGGTGAAAAGTTATGTGTTTCGCACGACTGCAAAGACAAGTAATCGCACCAAAAAATCACTTTGCAGCATTGTATAACAAATAACTATTCTTGATGAGATTTTCTTTAACTAAAGTTTTGAACCTATGCATTGATAATAATTGATCAACGCCGTCAGAAAACTTTATTAAAAAATGTGAACAGTTCCCCATACATGAATCACTAACTTTCTTTAACTGAAATCCAGACTTTTTCAGTTTATTTTTATTTCTAGTATTAAAACAATGAACATCCCTATTTTTAACAAACATGTTTTCTTTTCCTAACATACACCATATTTTCATAGATATATATTGAGAAGCCATTGTAAGAATATTGATCTCTTTAAAACTTTCCCTCAGAGAATCGTGTGATTTCATATTGTATATGGAACGAATTGATCTCTTCTGCAGCTTGAGTTTCTGAGGCTTTATTTAATCCACAGCAAAATGCCATTTGACATAATACTGTGAAAGTATCTAAATACTAATCTTGCAGTGGCTATATCGGTTAACTGTCTAATTTTAAGTACTGCTTAGGCTACCGACGATATGTGATGACCCCACTGTAATTTTGAATCTACAGTAATACCCAAAAATATGGTTAACTGCACAAGGCTCTAGGGGCTCACTATTTATTAAAATACTTGAATTCGTAGGAACTCGTCTGACATTGGTTAGTGAGAATTTGATAAATTTCGTTTTCCTAGGATTTAACATTAAATTATTAGCTGTAAACCAATTAAGAACTAGCGTGATTGCCATGTTTACATAGTCAAAATTGTTCATGGTTTTGTCAATCTTAAAAATTAGAGAAGTATCATCTGCAAACCAAACAATATCACATAAGTTCTTTATGAAAAAGTGAAGATCGTAAATGTATACCGAGAACAAGACTGTTCCCAATATTGAGCCCTGCGGGACTCTCTTTGTAATGAGAGATTCAGGTGACCTCACACCATTTATATCCATTTTTTGGATTCTATTGCTAAGATATAGGAGAAAAAAATCAAGAGTTTTCCCATGAACTCAGTAATGCTTTAATTTAAAAATTAAGGTTTCGTGCCTAACGCAGTCAAATGCTTTGGATAAATTACAGAATACGCCAATTGCGTCCTGTGACTTCTCTCAAGCATCAAATTATATGCTTTATGATCACTGTGCCTGCGTCTGTAGTTGAACGGCCTTTAGTGAAGCCATATTGTTCATTATGAAGTGTGTCAATAACTGGTTCAATATTACTTTCTCAAAAATGTTACTTATAGCGGGAAGTATAGAAATGGGTTTGTAGTTAGTCGGATAATTCTTTCTGCCATACTTGAATAAGGGAATAAGTCTACCATTTTTCATTATCCAGCTGCTTACCGCGCGCGCACGCGCATGTATGCGCAATGTTAGATATAGCGCCACAAGCTATGTCGGGAAAAATGAGATTCGAATAAAATTAATGTACGCTAATTACACCAAAAATTAACACCTTTATTCGAAAAGCCACAACAAGAAATTAATCCCACAAATGACAATCAAGGACTATTTAACTCGAGTGTATACTCTTATCAATTATCACTGAATACTAAACCTGGGCAGGGCAAGTGTCACGGGGACGTGACACTCGCCCTAGGTTTATCCCTACACCTCCCGGTGATCCCACAAATTCCCTGACGCAATGGGCTCGATGATCATAACGTGCAGTCTCCACCTCCAAAGCATGGTCCAAGGCATCCTTAAGGGATTCGTGATGCCCAAGTCTCACAGCAGCCCTCACTTCCAGGTCTCGAATCCCATCGACAAATGCTTGGGCCAAATTCTCGTCGATGAGCGCAGGTGACGACTGATATGCCTTTCAAACCTGCTTTTCAACTTCGAGAGCCCACTGTTGTAGGTTCTCATTATTCAGCTGAGCCCTGTCGTTTAACTGAGCACGAAACACGTACTCCATTTGTGCGTCCCCGTAGCAAAATTCCAGCACTTCGAACATCTGTTCGTAGGTGATATCCTTTCCAAGGGCCTCGAGTATAGTTAGGGCCTGGTCACGAAGGCCTGGTTTGAGAGCAGTTATGGCCTGAGCTTTACTCCATCCATTTGCCTCAACAACAGCCTCAAATTGGATCTTATAGGCCGAATACGAAGATCTTCCATCAAACGCGGCACTTTGAAACCTCACGCCGAAGATGCAGTAACAACAGGGGCTGAAATTCCGCTTCCAGATCTCAGGACAATCAAAGTTTTCTTCACGTCTGCGATCTGGGTTTCAGTTTCGGAGAGGCGGCTTTCAGTTTTGGAAAAGCGTTTCTCATGAAGATAAACCTGCTCCTTTACATCTTTGAGTTCTTTTCCAGAAGTTGCATGCAGGTCTTTTATGAAGACAGTCTGTTCCTCCTGTCAGCGAGTCTGCTCCTCTTGTCGGTAAGCCTGCTCCTTTCTGTCACGCTGCAACTACTCTTCAAGCCGACGAGCCTGTTCCTTCTATTTGCGGGGCTGCTCCTGGAGTAATGTCATTAAGCCCGAAAGATCAAATGAGGATGGGGCTGCAGATGGACCAGCGGATGTACCGGCGGCCGCGGTGGCGTCCAACTCAGTGGTTTCTTGATTGTCACCACCACCAGGCACTCGTAATGTCGAACCTAACCGCCATTCGTCCACCTCCCTCTCTCGTTGGCTTCTCGTTCTCATTCGCTCTGTCTCCTGCTTTAGTGTAGCCGGCATTATTTTATCCTCGCTTCTGACACCAAATTATTACGAGCTGGGGATCGGATAAAATTAATGTACGCTAATTACACCAAAAACTACCACCTTTATTTGAAAAGCCACAAAAAGAAATTAATCCAACAAATAACAATCAAGCACTATTTAACTAGACTATACACTCTTATCAATTATCACTGAATACTCGCTTTGACTCACTTTGATCGGTTCGTTCCGAATGCAAAGTCAATACTGTGCCAGGCAGTCTATGCGCGCCCTATTTATACCGCGACGGAAGTTTCCAGAAGGTACTCGTACGTACTCGTATGTACTAGAAGTAGTCGGTAGATATTTGAACTTTCCAGGTCAGCGGCGCCTTTGAAGTTGCTGCACCGCGCCGCACCCGTAGCACAGTACATCTGGAAAGACTAATATATGTACTGTGCCCGTAGGTACCTAAGGCCGGCGGCGCCTTTGATGTAGCCGCGCCCGTAGGTATATACCTACCGCGCGCTCTGGAAACTTCTGTAGGTACGCTCTACTGGTATTTTTCAGAAGGTTCCTGTAGATGTAGGTATTGCGTCATCCGATCGCGCCTCATCGAACATTTTAGTACCTATTATTTTTCTAACAATCGACCGGCGTAACAATATTTTTTTAAGATAATAAATCGTATGATTTGTTTCTACTTTTGTTAATACCTGTTATAACCCAGTCATCAAATCTCAACCTTATGCCCCGTACAATTTTAAAATGTTAATGTATAATTAAACTCTTTATACATTATATTAAACAAGGAATTGCATAGGTCATCTGTATTACCATCAAGGGTACATCAAGTGAGTAAGTTGATTATCAATGTTATCTGCAATCCGATCCAAACGTTCGCCATTAATAGGCCTGTAAGTGAACTCCTGAGAATTTTTACCTGACTAACATGGATACACAACGCTTTGCCCACTATAACCATAGCTAAGTTTATCACTTATAGCCATGCTACGAGGTTAACAGTTGCAAAAAACATCTGTTACAAACAACAGGTTACAGATGTGCTAGTGATTCTGGTTGGCTGATTAAAAAGTTTTCATAAGTTTTAGCATAAAAATAAATTTAGAAATGTATCGCTTAATAGAAATGTATCGCTTAATAGACATTTAACAAGTACATTAAAATAAATTTAGAAATGTATCGCTTAATAGACATTTAACAAGTACATTAAAATAAATTTAGAAATGTATCGCTTAATAGACATTTAACAAGTACATTAAAATAAATTTAGAAATGTATCGCTTAATAGACATTTAACAAGTACATTAAAATCGACACATACAACAAGAAATTTTGAACTGTAAGTACATTTCTTAAGAACAGAACAATTTGAAATCAGCCAGTATGGGGTATGTATAGGTACACATACAATTATATTATGATGCCTCAGGTCATATGTTAATTCAATTGTCCGTTCAACAAACAAAGCCAAAATGTCTTTCCTCTCCTTAAATTTACAATTACTAGTGGCTCTGTGAGCTGTAGACCTCGCGAGCACAAACTTTTTTGCAAAAAAAACTAGCGACGCCCAGTAGCGCCACCTAGTTAACTTATTGTAAAACTAACATTAATAACTAAGGTGCTTCATAAATCCCTACCTAGTAGGTAAAGGGCTGATTCCACTGGTAGAAACGTAAAATTGACCAATTTACTGCATTTTGACCAGCTATTTTCAAATAAATAAATAAATCGGATCTAATAAGGTGAAGATATTCAGTAGCCCTCTTTTTGCCCCTTTTTGGAGGAAATACCCCTCCAATCAAAAATCCCGACAGCTAAAAGAACTATTTCGTCTAAATCGGTTGAGAAATGCGAACTGTACCGAAGAACATCCGGACAGCTGGACAGACAGTCGCACATACGAAAGAATTTTTGCCCAAGCTGTAACGGAGACGCTTCGCTCGCGCTTCGCGCTCGCTCGGTCAATTATTCACTACATTAATTAAAGACTTAGCTTTTTTCTATTGAACGAACTACCAATTACATAGTTTCTTATGGATAGTATTAAAGTACCTATCGTGAACCAATGCTCAGTTACATACATAACATCGACTTTAGAATAGTCTAAAACAAGTTCTTTCTCTAATGCCTTGCTGGAAAGACACTGTATATTCCTTTTTTCTATTGAACGATCTACCAATTACATAGTTTCTTATGGATAGTATCAAAGTACCTATCGTGAACCAATGCTCAGTTACATACATAACATCGACTTTAGAATAGTCTAAAACAAGTTCTTTCTCTAATGCCTTGCTGGAAAGACACTGTATATTCTTATCAAAAATATGTAAGTTACCAGGGCCCTTATTCGCTATAACCATTTACGCAAGTAACGCGCCGCGTTAAGATATGTTCGTGGAATCGTACGGCAGTTGTCGTGCTGACGTCACACGTTTTCGCCAAGGAATTTTATGCGGCATAGTGAATAAGCGCCCAGGCCTTGTCTTAGCAGTCAGTTTAAACTAAAAGATAAAGTTGCCTCAGTTTTACCACGCCTAATACAGTTATTAACCGTGGCACCGTCAGAGTGATCTACATATTATACTATGTACAACTGGATCATATAATATATTAAATGCTAACAATTTAGCGAAGGTCTCTTGTTATGTTTGCCGAGATACAAAGTATTTTTTGTCAAAATAAATTCATTTTAGAGGGAAGGGACTTGTACACAGATGTAATGATGCGAACCGGTAGAATCTAGAACAGCGTCTGATTGCCAGCCGTTTTAGCTTATGCCACAACGCTGAAACTAATTTACTTTACGTTTGAATGCCAGTCCTCATCCCTCTATTATCTGAAGAGGATAACCCTACGAATATGACCGCATTTTACCGAGTTATAAATACTCGGGATTGACGCGCTGTGAGTAGGCGTTGTTACAAATGTACTCGTACCTATGTATATCACACTCAACATGTGCCGTTTTGTTATATGCATGTAGCTGAGATGATCAACATGTCATCACTAAAGGTAGGTAGGATGGGCTGTATTGTTTATCTCTCACATATTTTCGTGGTGAGTACCTAACTGCTCTGCATCTCATTGAAAAATCATTACTTACCACTATCACTTCACTCACCTATTTATCTATTGACAGACCTACGTCCAGCTGGATCTTCGTCATAGATATGAACAAGATGAACACCATAGGATCAAGGGACCTGTGGATGCATACTATTATCGTAAAAATATGACATCTTTACAGGTATTAAAATGAACCCCAAGGGTTAAGTACAACAATAAGTAATGATGGGGGATAGCGCTGGACCACGAAGGGCATTAGACACCGCTTGGTGGAGTCATAAATATCCTATGAAGGAATTCAAAACATTTAACTACAGTAAACTACATTTCAGTATTGTATTCTTGCTAAAATTTTCACGTGGGTGGGCAGCTTCAAATATTTTTCTTACAAAGATCTTATAACATTTTGCAGTCTGTTTAGAGAAAGATCAGGAACTTTATTTCTGGCAGGAGAATCAAACAAACATTCAACAGGTAGCGTAACATGTGCAGAAATCACACGTGATATAAATCGTAACGATCAGGTAGACGCTTGGCAGCTGGCGTCAGTAGGTGGCCGGTATTCTGGGCGGCGCCCACGGCTGGAGGGAGGGCGGCCGGCGCGCTGACTACCGCCGCCTGGCATCCAGTGAGTAACCCCTTTGCGCAATACAGGTGACCTTCTTTCAGAATTATTTTTCGAGATGGTGTGAGATCCAATATCCCCTTTCTGAGAAATTAGCGCCTCCTTTAAATGAGAAGTATGCCGCGGGGAGCGCTGAGTGAATGTTTTATTTTTTCAAATTTGGTCCTATTCTAACTATTGAACCTCGAGCTGCAAAAGGGACTATGAGACTCTAATTGAATGGATGTATTTGGATTGCTTTGTACTGCTTTTTAGTATATCAAAGAATTATATGAAATCTTATACAAGACATAATTTAGAGTGATAGCTAATCGTTACGTTTTGTTTTAGAGTTATTTAGCGATTATGATGATTGATAGCTTTTTTTTATTTTAGTAGCGTGGAGATAATGAGAAATTCCCCCTATTATAGGGGAGTTTTAGCAGTGGACATTATTCATCTGATGATATTGTGGTGTCGTGTGATTCATTGGATATACTTTAGCACCTATGTCCCAGTTTTCTAGAAGGAGTGAAGAAATATAAAATCAAAAGCAGTCTGCTAGTCTGCCACTAGCAGACTGCTTCGTCGTTCCGTCCGCAACACCTGATGAATAAACGGGCACCTGTATTAAGATGAAACTTGATTCTCCCGTGAACCGCGGCGGCCGGATTTATTAATACTCCTGTACCTGTGCAACTCTCTCTGGACGATTCCGAAATAGCGCAACACGAACACACGTCGCCTGATTCACATACCAAATACCTACCTACGGATACTTAAAAAATAACAGGGTATTATTTACTAGCTGCTGAGTCAATCGATCAATTTTAAGATTTTTCAAGAGAATGCCGGCTCGAACTCGCAATGCACCTTCAATTCAAATCCTCGCCGAATTAAATGAAATCAATGAGGTTTGAAGTAGGTGTTGCTTAAATAACGTAGGATATGCCCATATTACAGGGTATCCTAGTTTGGGGCTAGGTAATTGGTGTGGAATTGTCCCGAATAATATATATATATATATACCTCTAAATATAATTGACCGAGCGCGCGCGAAGCGCGAGCGAAGCGTCTCCGTTTCAGCTTGGGCAAAAATGCTTTCGTATGTCCGGATCTCTGTTCTCCTCTACAGGTCACATTTCTCAACCAATCTAGACGAAACTTGGTATACAGGTTAAACGAACTTTTAGATTTTTTTAATCTTCGTGTATTTTTGATTGGGGGGGTACTTCCTCCAAAATGGGGCAAAAAAGGAACTACTCTACTGAATATCTCCGCCTTACTAGATCTGATTTCGATGGGTCTTTTTTATTTGAAAGGTAGTTAGTTACTTCAAGTTAGTCTCATAAAAATTTGGTGAAGATCTGATGAGGATCTTCTGCGTGATGAGCAGAATAGCTCCTCAAAATGCAGCAAAATTCTCACTTTTATGTTTCTACCACTGGAATCAGCCCTTTACCTACTAGGTAGGGATTGATGGAGCATCTTGGTTATTAATGCTAGTTTTACAATAAGGTAACTAGATGGCGCTACTGTGCACTGCTAGATTGTTTGCAAAAAAGTTTGTACCCGCGACAGCTCACAGAGCCACTAGTTAGTGTAATTATTTATTATAATGATAAAACAGATGGCGCAGATAAATAAAGAAGTTCCACTCAACAGCCATAAGCATAGTACTTTTCGCCATATAGTAACTGATTCCGCTGCATTTGACGCGCATAAATACCTATGCGTAAAATTTCTCAGTGTGTAGATTAGTTCGTCTCGATCGGTAATAGTTTGACATAATTACATCGTGACTGTATTGACACGCAGTAACATATCTATCATTGCTTATATATTCTATACTTACCTATTTATAATAAAGCAGTCCGTAGCAAAATGTAAAGATATTAAAAAAAGAGTAGGGGACTTCTATCAAGCTACTGAACAAAAATAATACATTTAAAAATGGTTACTTTATGTCTGTTCATCATCACGAACAAACTACTGGAGCGATTTTCATCCAGTTTTGAGTGTTGAGTTGAATAGTCTGGTTTACTCAATCTGAGGAGTAATATTAGAGCATTCAGTAAAAACAAATTGACAGCTGAACGACATTTGGAATTTTGCTGCTATTATTATTATTTAGGTACTAGTTGCGTCCAGCCACTTTTACCAACTCCCCTCCTTCTTCCCGCACCCCTATAAAACCCCTACCAACAATCGCCGACCAACCCCCCTCCGCCAACCCCCCTGCGTGGTTTTACCCGCGTGGATGATGATGATGATGATGATGATGAAGATGATGAGGAGACAAGCACGACCATCAGACGTCTTTTGTTTATCTTGAATTTCGAATGAAGCAAGTCAAGTTACAGTTCATACAAAAATCCCATAGAAAAAAGGACGTTCAGTTTTTCCCAATTTTTTCATTACCAATTTTTCCAATTTTTCATTCTCTAAATACCTGTTTCGCACTATAAAGAACATTTAAAAAAAAAGTAGCAGTTGTTCTCAAGTGATGCGATTACCAACGAACAGCATTTCATGGGTGTCTCAGGAAGTAGTGATAAGCGGAAGTCCCAAGGGACCCCCGCTAAGGCCACACGAATAAGCCCTATCTATGTGCCACCATAATTTTTCTCACTTTCTTTCATGTCTTGATTTCGACACAAACTTAATAATTTTGAGCAAGCCACCACTACTACTAACACTATCGTTCAGTTGTTTTTTTTTGTATGTCGGTAGTGTAGCAGTGACCCTTTTATAACACACCAAAATCATATTATGGTTGTTATTAAAATTGATTTTAAATTGTATCGTAATTGTATTGTATCTACTTGCTGTGCCCGCGGCTTTGCACGCGTGGTCATTTCATTTAAAAGTAGCCCATACGTGTTATTCCAGGACCAAAAGTACCTACCTATAATGTACAGTATACTAACATTTCTTCAAAATACGTTAAGCCGTCAAAAGTTTTTTTACGATTACTCAACTCATCGGATTAAGATACCACGAACCTCAGTTTTGAAGTCAAAACCTAAGCTATCCAACTGTAAAAAACGCATCGCGATCAGTCCAGTAGTTTTTACACGTTGCGTGAATTAACATACAGACAAACAAACTGACACAGACGATATAAAAAAAACTTGATGGTTAGCTTATTTGAAGCTTATTTTACCCTAGACCTTTTGTTTTTTAAATTATCTTCTTTGTACAGACTATTTCGTTCCTATTGCTTTATTCAATCAATCTGTAGTTTATTCATTACTGTATACTATCTACTTATAATACTATAAAAAATATATATAATACTAGCTTACCCGTCCGCGACTTCGTCCACGCGCACTACTGTTTATCGCGAAAAATAGCATCCTATGTTCTTCTAGGATATTATAAACCATAGATAACCAAAACAAAAGAAGATTTGGCTTTGGAAAAATATTGTTCGGGACCGACGGTCGCCTTATTCTTTCCACTTATTTCACTCATAGTCAAAAACAATAAAACATCGAGAAATAGAGATAGAAAGTTGCGGTCGATTAAAAAAACGATGAAATTTAATATCACAAGAACTGCATATGAAATGATTGGAGGAAAAAGAAAAAACTTTCACACAAAAACATTTTTTTATTATAACAATACAATACAATAAATACAGTTTTAAAAATCTTATCCATATATAAAATACAAACACAAAAAATGATTGTACCTACGAGTATGTCCGTTATGGACTATGAAACCATCCAACCGATGTGTCCCAAACCGGTTTCATTAGCAAGGCAAAATAATGCGACCATGTTTTTTAGATATTACATCGAAATTACTAACAAATTTTTATTGCTATTTTTTATATATTTTGTATGGAACGGCTTTTTTATGATATCTTGAGTACAAATTGAAGTTTTTGAAGCTTTTGAATCAAATTTGACCAAAACTCTTAAGGTCTTTGAGCTTTTGCAGCTTTTGAATCTAATTTGACCAAAAATCCTAAGGTTTAAAGGGTTTTGAAGCTTTCAAGGAATTGTCAAAATGACAGGTATCAAAGTGACACGTGTCAAAGTGATACCCTAGGGGTAATTGAAGCTATCCGGTGAAGTTGTCAAGTATAAATCGATTGACACAGTTATAGATGAGGAACCAGCTGTCAACTATCCAATAGAGTTTCTTTACTCTTTGGAACCATATTCCAATGGAATGCCACCACACATCTTAACTTTAAAAGTTGGTTCACCATTGATGCTCATTCGCAACGTGGATCCACTGAAATTGTGCAACGGAAGAAGACTTGCTGGTATAACACTATAGCCAAATTTAATCGAAGCCACAATCATTAGCGAGAAAAGTTTATAGGATAAGATTTGCTGCTACCACGAATTCAAATGATTTCAACCGATTTGACCTTCGATTTCAAGCGATTACATTTTGCAGTGCGTCTGGCTTTCGCCATAACCATCAACAAGACTCAAGGCCAATCGCTAAGTGTTGCTGGTTTGAACTTAAATTCCCGTTTTTTGGACGGCCAATTATATTTTGTTATCCATTTCTCTTTTATTTTAGGATTCTTTGGATACCTACAAATTGAATTATATATACTACTTGTACTTCTGCGAACAGTAGACCTCATGATCACGAACTTTTTTGCAATAATTTAGCGGTGTACAGTAGCGCCATCTACTGACCTCATTGTAAAATTAACATTAGTAACCTAGGTGCTCCATCAATCCCTACTCAGTAGTTAAAGGGTCAATTCCACTGGTAGAAATACTGCTTTACTGCATTTTAAGGATCTATTCTGCTCATCACGCCAAAGATCCTCATCAGTTTTGAGAGTTTGTGAGGTTGTAGGGGTTACCCCCTTCATCTCTAGATCTATTGAACCGATTTTGAAAATTCATTTACTAATAGAAAGCCACGTTATTTGTGAGTGTCATAGGCTATATATTAAAATAACCACGCGTGCGAAGCCGCGGGCATCAGCTGGTATAAAATAAAGTCGCTTTCCGCCGTCTGTCTGTAACGCTTAATCTTTTAAATTACGCAACGGATTGTAATGTGGTTTTCACCATCAGTTAGATTATTTTTCATGGAAGTTTTATATATATGCTGTGCCCGCGGCTTTACCCGCGTAGTCAAAATTCGTGGGTTTTTGTTTGCGTGGAACCCTAATTCTTTTCAAAAATAAAAGTAGCTTAAGTTACTCCTCGTAACAGCAGCTATCTGCCAGCCGTTTCGTTGATTTTTATTATTATGCGTATGGATAATACGAGCATAAGAGAACTACATTTTCAACTCTTTTAAAACTACATTACACCTGTGCGAAGTCATACATAGTACATACCTAGTATAAAACAAAGTCGCTTTCCGCCGTCAGTCTGTAACGCTTAATCTTTTAAACTACGCAACTGATTTTAATGCGGTTTTCAACATTAGTTAAATTATTTTTCACGGAAGTTTATTATATATATAGCTGTGCCCGCGGCTTTGCCTACGTAGTCAAAATTCATGGGTTTAAGTTTTTATGCTCGGAACACTAATTCCTTAAAAAAATAAAAGTTGGTTTAGTTACTTCTTATAACATCAGATCAGTAGTAGTATCTGCCAGTGTAAGTCCCGTCAAAATCGGTCCAGCCGTTTGGGATACTGTTATTATTTAATATGGATAACAACGAGCATACGAGGCCTGAACGTAGCGAGGGGGAGGCGGCCTCCGTCCCCCGAAGCGGAGAGAAGGCCAAGTGTGCGAGAACTACATTTTTCACGTCATTTTGTTTCTTAATTATAGATAAAACTAGTTGGTCCTACAAGTATTTACATCGGTACTATGAAAATATCGACCTTTCCACTTTTGAGTTCACTTTATACTATATTGCCTTAATGTGTTCGTTTTTTTTTGGCAGTGAATTGAAGAAGTTTTTGAGATAGGAACAACATAAAGTTATTCTCTATTTTTTAAGTTAGGCTCCTTCAAACATTTATATAGCTATATATTGCATTTAACATATATTTTTATATTTGTTATTTATAATATGATTTTAGTGTCTTATAAAAGGGTTAAGTACTAGATTACCAACGTACTAAAATAAACGACTGAACACTAGTGTTTGTTTGATAAAATTGCTAAGTATATGTCGATATTTGAAGTTCTGAAAAAAATAACAAAAATGTAATAACTCTGAAAATATGAAAAATCACGGAACATAGAGTAGGAATCAATCTTTATGGCGGCTGTGAAGTTAGGCGCAAGGCGCTGCGCAATAGCTAATTTTTGGTGTAAGCGGGCTTTGGAGAGATGAGAGGCCGGAGCACACCCTCCCGCTATCCCGCCGCACCCCGCGCGCGCCCGCCGTGGTTGTGCTTGTTTACATCCGTACACTGCACATATGCTTGTGATTCTGTTCAAGTACAGTCTAGTTCATTATTTAAAGTTGTTTATTACTGTTTGTTGCCAACCAATACAATCCACCAACACAACTCCTTAATTACATAGGTAATCATCATCATCATTTCAGTTTTTAGCAGTCCACTGCTGAACATAGGCCTCCCCTAAAGAGCGCCACGAAGAACATCACCATTATCATATTCCGACAAACATAATATAATTGTGTTGGTGTATGTTAACATAATTTCATGGTTGGTTAAAAAGTAATGACTAGGTTATGCGTTGAGCGTCGATGCTAATTTAGCTACTAAACATAGCTATAGTTTTTTTAATCATTCTATGATTTGTGTGTACCACTAATATAGCATTTTTCAATTATTATATTTTTTGCATGTGACATGTTTTACATGTAGGTATAAAGGTCATTTTTATGAATGGACGATTTTATTAATGGTCATTTTTTATCATTTGACATTTTTATTAATGGACATTTTTCTATTTTGACATTAAACTTGCGAATAGTTAAAAATTTACTCTAATAATTGCAAACCTTACTGTACCAGCGCGAACTCGCAATCGCAGCGCGCTTCACAGCCGCCATAAAGGTTGGTTCCTACTATACATGGGGTTTATTATTTATTGGTATTGGAATAACACATAAGATATTTTCCTTCGCAATAACATCCACGCGGACAAAGCCGCGGGGCACACCTAGTAATATAATAATATTATACTTTATTTTCTTACATAAAAAGGGTCCTTAAATTAAATGCTTAATAATTCCAAAATGCAAGCCTGTTTTGTGTGAGACTGTCCCTGAGATAGGCTTCTGAAGAAACCTGTAATACAGGTCGCCAGTGGCTTGTATGTGGATATCCTTCGGAAGCTATACAGAACCGCCACAATACAGATGCGCGTGCATAAACCTATTATCCGACCTCATCCTGATTGGAAGAGCTGTGGAGGAGACACCCTTGCACAAACTGTTCACTTGCGTCTTAGAGGTTATTATTAAAAGTAAAGGACGAAGACATCGAGCGAGAGCGATGACATCGATGGCATTGATTTGGCAGCAAGTACGTCGTAGTAGAAGGGCGATAGATGAGAGTTGCATAGGACCGGAAATAATGGCGTGAACGTAAGAGGGCTGACTTGAAGTAGCTAGTAGATAAAACACCATTGCCAAGTAAGTATTTACGGCTTGTACTTGGCCGATTGCTAAACGCTGCGGCTGGCTGTCGTGTGGGATCTGTGAGATAAAGATGTCATGCCTTCGGGCCTTATGCATCGGATTAGGATAAATTCAGGTACTGGTGTCAACATGGATTTTGAATGAAATAATTCATATAAACATGTATGTATGAAAGGTTCCCTGTGATCCCTGTCCGCTGAACTATACCTTCATGTGGGTCAGGAAACGTGAGCTTGGAACGAATACTACGTTATACCATATAATGTTTGTCATGCGACACATATATACCTACAACTTGCACCTGTAAATCACACCTCTTCAGTTTTTAGCCTTGTTTGAATCGTAGCACAAATACCATGCTGAGGCATTATTTACAAGGCTGTAAATCACACCTCTTCAGTTTTTAGCCTTGTTTGAATCGTAGCACAAATACTATGCTGAGGCATTATTTACAAGGCTGTAAATCACTCCTCTTCAGTTTTGAACAGGCTATTTTCCAGGCGCTGGCAAAAGTTCTCTATTGTGATCCGCTTTACGACAATTTCAACTAAAGATAGCGTATGATCTGAGCGCCATAATTTGGCCACTGGGCGGCTGCCAACTCTCGTAAACAGCCGGTGTCTGACCAGTTGCTCGTCATATGGTTAGCAATGTACTAAAATTGCGGCGGCGTCATGCCCTTGCCTACAACTTATAATTTAACACATATAACTGGCCAAGTGCGTGTCGAACCACGCATAGCGTAGAGTCCCGTGTTTTTTTCTTATAATCTAGGGAAAACCACAAGCTTTCATTACTGTATACCCTATGTAATATTCACTGCCAGTTTCTATAAAATTCCACTAACATGGATTTTCAAATTTCTATAGGTCAACAAGGGGGTCAAGTTGTTATCTACTCGTATATTGACGGATTTGGATTTTATTGCCACAAACGGAGATAAGAATTGACGACGAACCACACAATGTTGTGCACCCGTAGTACTATTATTAATTCTGCGATGCATCTAAAAGAAAACGTAAATTAATAAATGTAGGTACCTATTTTTTTATTGGAATCAATATGTACATTTATTTTAAAGACTCCTTAGAAAACGGTAGAAAACATCATGAAGAAACCGGTATCTCCAAGTACCGTACGAAATCTATCTATCTCTCTATACTATAATAGAACTGTAACTCAACCTCAACAAAAATTATTTTTTGAAAATGAAAATTTTGATAAACTTCAAAATCGATATGGAGGCCAAAACGTTTTCTTTTATTTTTTGTCTGTCTATCTTTCTGTCTGTCTGTCTCTTTGATTTGAACATGCATCACGCTGAAACTACCAGACGGATTTTGAAGCAATTTGGAACAATCTTAGCTACTGTTATAGATTAACACTAAGGATACTTTTTATCCCGAAAAAAACAAGGGCTCCCCAGGATAGAGGATGAAAGTTATTTAAAAGAACATGTATTACGCTGAAACTATTGGACGGATTTTGATGTAACTTGGCACAGTCAAAGTTTATATTATGTATTAACATTTAGAATACTTTTATTCCGAAAAAATTAAGGGTTCCTGCAGGATAGGGATCCAAAAATATGTTAATATTAAAGTAATAATAAATCCGTTCCGTTTATAAAAGGGTACCGTAATTTCAACCGTCTCTCCCTGAAGCTGTATGGCGCAGTGTAAACATGCTTAGACACCTTCGTATTCTAGCCTATCGCCACTGAAGGTCTGTATGTATGTTTGTTCGCGTATCACGTAAAAACTACTAGACCGATTGCGATGCGGTTTTTACTATTGAATAGCTTAAGGTTTGACTTAAAAACCTTAAGCTATTCAATACATGGGGTACATGGTATCTTAATCCGATGATAAGATGTCGAGCAATTGATAAATAACTATTTGACAGCTGAACGTTTTTTGAAGAAATGTAGTATATTGTACTTTGTAGGTACTTTTGTCCTGGAATAACACGTATGAGTTACTTTTAAATGAAATGACAACGCGGACAAAGCCAATAATAACGCAATAACGTTATTCTAAACTAGCTGTACCCACGTACAGCTATATACAACTATATACATATATATATATATATATATATAAAAGTATGCTTTGAGTTTAAAAAGGAAATTTTCTTTTCGTGTGCCAACAGTGAATTTCAATTTATTATAATACTAGCTGTACCCACAGCTTCACACGTGTGGTCATTTTTCTAGGTTAAAAGTTCTCTTTGTACTAAAATACCTAAAATAATAATAATAATATATATAAAATACCAAAATACCAACATTTGATGAAAATTACTTCAGCCTTTAAAAAGTTTTTATCAATTGCTCGGTTCCTACTCATCGGATTTAGATACCAACTACATCAGCTTTTAAGTCGAACCCTAAGCTATCTAATAATTTTTTTTTTAATTTTTTTTTAATCGTTTGTCTGTTTGTATGATTGTTACCGCAACGCAATCGGACGAGTAGTTTTTACGTGATGCGTGAACAATCATACAACCAGACACACGATTTAAAAAAAGGTTAAATTAAAAAAAAAAAGCATTTACGAGCTTTCTTTTAATGATTGTCAACTATATATATTTTACAAAAAAGGCGTTTTTACTTTTTCATCTTTTCTAGTACATGAAAAAATTCTCTCACAAAACCAATTCGGGTTCAGGTCTATCAGGTCCTCGGAGCATGCCGTTACAGCTTTGGTAGACCATGTAGCTAATAAACAGGACTCTGGGCGAAGGTGTATCGGAGTTTCCAGGACCTTGCCAAGGCCTTTGATACTGTTTCAAGGACGATACTTGTAAAAAAAGCTTGAGTGTATTGGTGTAAGAGGGATAACTTTGGAATGGTTTAATATCTTTCACACCGCAAACAAAAAGTAAATAATTACGTTAGTAACCTACAAGAAGAAACATTTGGCGTTCCCCAAGGAAGTTTACTCGGTCCAATATTGTTCCTAGTCTACCTTAACGACCTATGTAACATTAATCTAAGCCATTCCAAGTTATTTGCTTTCGCTGATGACACTGCTTTAATTTTTGATGGTCGTGGCTGGGAAGATATAAGCCAGCGTACAAATGATGGATTGCGACAGGTTGTGAGATGGCTCTGGTCCAATCTTCTTACACTAATCGCAAGCAAAACAAAAATAATTGCTTTCAGAGTTTCGAATCGTAAAAATACATTTATGCATAAAAATGCATAAAGGTATTTTTGGGGCACTACGATTTTTACTGCACGCTTGTATTATCAAAGACCCTCTGCAATGTACATGCCCAAAATTGGCACAGGAACAGGAGCTTAAGCACCTTGGTATATACATTGATGAACTACTTTCCTGGATCAAACAAATCCAAGTCCTCAATGGTAGCGTTAGGAAATAATTATTCATCTTCAAAAGGTTAAAAATTGTTGCCAACAAAACAGTAATCTCCATGGTATACGTTTCACTTTGCCAATCCTTGCTGAATTACTGTGTAACATCATGGGGTGCGGCCGGCAGCAGCCACCTTTTGAAGTTAGATCGTGCGCAGCGTGCCATCCTCAAGGTGGCATATAGTACACCATAAAGGTATCCTACAGACTTCTTTATACCAGGATACCGAACATCTTAGAGATAGGCAAATCAAAAAAAAAAACTACTGCACTCCGTTTCCACAGGTCAGCGCTACATAGTACATACAGCTACTAATAATGCGGAATGTAGGTCCAGAAGAAATCATACCTGGCAAGCACCTAAAAGAAATACCCGATTAAAAAACAGGTGTCATAGCTTTTTGGTATGCTACTTTTATAGAAAAATTGATAAATCATGAAAGCTTCAGAATGACACAAAATACAAGTGCAAAAATAAAATATTACAATATTTATCTAAGCTTAACTATAAATGGCACGGAAGAATTGCTAAGTGTTCCAAAATAAATTATTATTAATTATTTAAGCATGAACCTGATCCTAAGACTACAATCCTATTATCTGCGTATCAAATATATATATAAAATTTAAATGTTATAGTTGTAGGAACATTGCTCTCACACATTAGCACGTTTACAAATTCGTAATTTCATAACACTACATGCATTCATACGATTCTACCAGAACGTACATTTTGAAGTTGCTAAATAAATGTATGTACTTACACACGTTTACAGTCTTCACCTTAATTTGTATTGAATAATCTTAATTCTATTTTCTTAATTAAATGGAAGCACATTATTAGCTCATAACCTTGAAGAGTACTAGTTACTGCAAACTCAGGGAATCCTATCGCGGTAGCTAGCGAATCAATTTAAGAGTATAGTTATGAAATTTTTAATTGAATTTGCAAAGCATAATCTAGACATAATTTTTTGTTACAATAAAATAAATTTATTATTGTTATTATTATCCAACAGTGAAAACCGCATCGCAATCGGTCCCGTAGTTTTTACGTGATGCGCGAACAAATATACACACCTTCACTGGCATAATTTATTTGCAACAATACACAACATAAAGGTCACAAAATATGAAATACCAATATGTTATTTCATATGTTTATATGCTATCATATAGAGTACTTTTAACCTAGAGAAATGACCACGCGTGTAAAGCCGCGGGCATCAGCTGGTGCTTATAATAAAGCAATAGCAACGAAAAAGTCTGTACAAAGAAGATAATTTAAAAAAAATGGTCTAGCGTACTTAAACTAAGCTAATGAACAAGAATACAACATTTATTAAAATCGTGTCTGTCTGTTTGTCTCTCTGTTTGTTAGTTTGTTTGTATGTCTGTATATTTGTCACATAAAAACTATTGGAACGATTGCAAAACTGTTTTCACTATTGGATAGCTTAGGGTTTGACTTAAAAACTGGAGAACTTAGTATCTTAATCCGATGATTATATGTATATCGAGCAATCGTTAGAAAACTTTTTGACCGATGAATGAATTTTGGAGAAATGCAGTACATTTTACATTATAGGTACTTTTGGTCCTGGAATAACACGTATGGGCTACTTTTAAATGAACTGACTATGCGGGCAAAGCCGCAGGCACAGATAGTAGTAAAATATAGGGTTTAGTAGTTAAAATTCCAAATTTAAGTTAACGTAAAGTTACTACAAAATCCTGTTCTCGATGAGACTGAGACTTATGGATGATACCCGTAAGCCCCCCGTTACCGCCTGCCACCGCGAGGGTGCTGTTCGTGGTGGCAGACGTCAATACTTAACTCTATTAATGAAAAAATACTTCAAATAAATTTACTAAAAACTACTAAACCAATGTTGATTAAATATTGGATAGCTTTGTTTTTACAGTTAAATAAAAAAAGCATCCAAATCGGTTCAGAAATTCTGGGATATGAATGAACAAACAAAAAGTGAAAAGATTTTCAGTTTGCATGAGTTCATTCTGCTCATGGAGATATAAATGGCTATGCATAAGTCTAACGACTAGAATTCAGTGGAGCGATGAGCCATCCGTTACTTAGTAATTTTTTATCACGATTGAACAATGTACCCCAATGCATGAGTCCCCCGGGGAGTATGCGCACTGCTGCATTCGCCAGGAATAGCGCGAGAACATGCGTCACGCACGAGGCGAGGTGACAGCGCGCTGGCATCAATTTAGCCACTTACCATAAGTGTAAGATAGTCACAAGCGATGCTTGTTTATCAAAAAAAAAAAAGTTTTCAAACATTTATATTTTTTTGTTTCAACTATTTTGAATTGGTTGAAATATTGTAGGGACAGAATTAGCCATCTAGACACGGGATGTCACAGTCTAGCTGCCAAGAATGCGCCGAACTTGCACTCCCGGACTTAAAGTGGAGAGGCTCTATTTACCCTCCCGGACTTAACGTGGAGTGGCTTCTATCTTGCACGCCCGGTCTTAACGTGAAGTGGCTTCTTTCTTGCACTCCCGGACTTAACGCGGAGTGGCTCCTATCTTGTACTCCCGGACTTAAGTAGGAGTGGCTCCTATCTTGTACTCCCGGACTTAAGTAGGAGTGGCTCCTATCTTGTACTCCCGGACTTAACGAGGAGTGGCTTCTATCTTGTACTCCCGAACTTAACGAGGAGTGGCTTCTATCTTGTACTCCCGGACTTAACGCGGAGTGGCTCCTATCTTGTACTCCCGGACTTAAGTAGGAGTGGCTCCTATCTTGCACTCCCGATCTTAACGTATAGTGGCTCTTATCTTGCACTCCAGGATTTAACGCGGAGTGGCTCCTATCTTGTACTCCCGGACTTGACGAGGAGTGGCTTCTATCTTGCACTACCGATCTTAACGTGTAGCGGCTCTTATCTTGCACTCCAGGATTTAACGTGGAGTGGCTCCTATGTTGCACTCCCGGACTTAACGTGGACTGGCTACTTTCTTGTACTCCCGGATTTAACGTGGAGCTATGACAGGTGTATGTAAAATGATAATGAATACTTTGTGTATTGTGTTTCTATTGCAGAGGTCTCGGAGTTGAAACTAGTTACAAAAATCACGGGACCAAGTCACACGAACAGGACTATTTCGGTTCTATCTAAAGGAACAGAGAGATATAGAAGTTGGTGCAAGTCAATTAAAATTTCAGTTACAAGCTTCTATCGGTAGAGTAGAACAACTTCGATTGTTCATAGGTAAGGCGCCCTTTGGTAGTACTCTTCTTTAAATACGGGGATTATCATGTCAGCCTTTAGAAGTCCACTGCTGAACATAGGCCTCCCCCAAATAAGGGGATAACACCTTGTAAAGAACTACCAACCCGTTTCACTCTTGAACCACGTCTATAAGTTGTTTTCGAGGGTCATCTCAAATCGTCTTGCAAGAAGACTTGACGAATTCCAACCTCATGAACAAGCCGGGTTTCGCGGAGGTTTTAGCACCATAGACCACATACACACACACACAGTAAGGCAGGTTATAAAGAAGTCTGAAGAGTATAACCAGCCCCTGTGTCTGTGTCAGTTCTTGTGCACGCTCTACATAGTGCAATCTGTAGAATACCGCCAGGCTTGCTACCTCACGTCGATGCGCCAGACTTTGAAGCTTTCTCTTTACCAGAGTGTCATCCCCAATGAGCCTGATAGCACGTCTCTCAATTGAATCCAAAGACTCGAGCTGATACTTGGCAGAATCGTCCCAGAGGTGGCAGCAGTACTCCATACAAGATCGGACCTGTGCTTGATAAAGATTCAAAAGCTGTCTCGGTGTGAAGTACCGCCTAACCTTAGACAAAATACCAAGTTTTTTTGCAGCTACCTTGGCTTTGGATTCAATATAAGACCCAAAATTCAGGTTTGATGTGAGTTCGACACCCATAAGCTCCAAATGGTCGCCTATTGGTATTGGATTCTTTTTAGTAGAAAACAAACACGCATTTAGTAGAAAACAAACGCGCATTTTAGTAGCATTAAACTTAACCAGGTTGCATCGCCCCAATCGGATACGGCTTCTAAGGCTAAATTTAAACGGTCTACCATAGCCTCTCTCTGAAACTGGACAGCGTTTTTCAAAGTGATATGGCGGGGGTGGGAGTTAAGGGTTGTTGTTAAGGGTTTTAAAGGGGACGGGGCCAGGGGGAGGAGGATGGGACCAAAATAAGAAAGAAAATGGAAGCTTTAAAGGAATTTTCAAAATGATAAGTGTCAATGTGACAGATGTCAAAGTGACAGGTGTCAAAGTAGCAGGTGTCAAAGTGAAACCCTAGAGATACAACAAGGAGGGAATTTTTATAATTTATTTTCTAAAATGGTAGGAGGCGCAGCTAGTATATATATAATTACGTTCCACCCAGTGGCACCGAACCATTGGGCAAGTTTAAAAAATTGCCACTGAGCGCTGAACCGCTGGGACGTACATGTACTATTTCTATGTGTCAATGAGATGTCCCACATTTATCAACACAGGGATAAATAATAAAATATACGACGATGACTAATAAGAAACTAGGCTGGACCTGTCCCCACAAGCAGCTCCCGTTCACGAGTATTACTTGTGTATCAATCATCACCACCCTCGCATTTTAGAGGGAAGGGAGTGACCCGGTTCACGGTCTTTGGTCTGTTTGGCAAAAATATGTTGTGTGACAGACGGTTTATTATTAGAGAAGTCTTAATACAGTAGCATCGCATCGCATGCAGTGAGAACAGATCGTGTTAATGTGAGTCTGCGGTGAATCATATCAAACGTCAATTTCACCGGCGCGCGGTGACGTAGCGCCGCGCGCCGGCGCCGCCGTAGCATCCAGCGGAGCCATGGGCGCAGGACTCAACAATGACGACATTCCGTTTGTGTCGTTCTAGTAAGGGTTGTTCTGGAGTGTTCAGGGAGGTTTGGATGATGCCATTAAGTTGTGTTTTTGTATACAAACATTTATAGGTAATTATAAAAAGCGTAAATAGCCAGGTACTCACAGTAATCTAGAAAATGTCAAAGGGTAAATAAATTAAGTAAGCTGTTTATATTCTACACCTAAAATAAAACATCACCTATGTAACAAACACGTTTTTATAAAAATATAGGGTTATACTCTAGTCAAAAAATGTGGCGATATTTTGCGGAAATCCATGTATGTATACTGAACGAAAAATCAATATGTATATGTACCTATACCTTAACTATATAAATATTTAATTAATAAAAACATATGACCAAGAGACCTTTGTTGTCATATGTTTTTATTTAACGTTAGTTCGGTTTGGGTAAGGGTTGGTTAGCGCGGGTTGTTTACATATTTAACGTTAGTTCGGTTTGGGTAAGGGTTGGTTAGCGCGGGTCGTTTACATATTTAACGCTATTTCGGTTTGGGTAAGGGTTGGTTAGCGCGGGTTGTTTACATATTTAACGTTAGTTCGGTTTGAGTAAGGGTTGGTTAGCGCGGGTTGTTTACATATTTAACGTTAGTTCGGTTTGGGTAAGGGTTGGTTAGCGCGGGTCGTTTACATATTTAACGTTAGTTCGGTTTGGGTAAGGGTTGGTTAGCGCGGGTTTTTTACATATTTAACGTTAGTTCGGTTTGAGTAAGGGTTGGTTAGCACGGGTCGTTTACATATTTAACGTTATTTCGGTTTGGGTCAGGGTTGGTTAGCGCGGGTTGTTTACATATTTAACGTTAGTTAGGTTAGAATTAGGGTTGGTTAGCGCGGGTTGTTTACATTTTTAACGTTAGTTCGGTTTGGGTAAGGGTTGGTTAGCGCGGGTCGTTTACATATTTAACGTTAGTTCGGTTTGGGTAAGGGTTGGTTAGCGCGGGTTGTTTACATATTTAACGCTAGTTCGGTTTGGGTAAGGGTTGGTTAGCGCGGGTTGTTTACATATTTAACGTTAGTTCGGTTTGGGTAAGGGTTGGTTAGCGCGAGTTGTTTACATATTTAACGTTAGTTCGGTTTGGGTAAGGGTTGGTTAGCGCGGGTTGTTTACATATTTATAGTTAGTTCGGTTTGGGTAAGGGTTGGTTAGCGCGGGTTGTTTACATATTTAATTTTATTTCTATTTATCATATGTTTGACTTACAGCTTGGCAGAATTAAGCTACATATTATATAATTTTCGTTTTTTTAATAATCGTACTGTTAGACCGATTGAAATGCGGTTTTCACTGTTGGATAAAATCTTGTTCTGAGCGTTTGATTAATTTTGCTGAGCCGAGCCAAAATTAATCAAACGCTATTTGACGGCTGAATGAATTTATAAGAGGTTATAGGTAGGTACTTTGATTACTTAGATGGTTTGTCCCAGAAAAAAAAAGGACACGGGCAGAGCCGTCGGGTGCAGTTGCAGCTAGTCTATCTATCGTGGTACTACTGGGAACAAACCTATCTTTAATACTCTGTACTCAAAAAAAAGCTTGTAAATACCAAATATTCTATAAGACAATTTAAAAAAAAAATGGTCTAGGGTACCTACATAAAATAGACAACGGTTTTTTTTAAATCGTGTCTGTTTGTTTGTCTGTAAGTTTATTTGATTATCACGTAAACTCTACCGGTCCGATAGCTTCGGGTTTGACTAGGGTTTGGTATCTAAATCCGATTATTAGATGCCGAGCAATCGATTAAAAACTATTTGACGGCTGAATGAATTTTGAAGAAAGGTTGTACCTTTGAGCATAGTAATGTATACTCAATGTGTACTTATTGTACTTTATAGGTCCTGGAATAACACGTATGGGATACTTTTAAATGAAATGACCTCGCGGGCAAAGCCGCGGGAACTGCTATATTTTATAACAAGCATAAATTCAAAAAAATAAAAAACACGCTTGTCCTGCCAAAAAATAACTCATGCCAATAATAAATTATATGTTGTTTGAATGTGCTCATGAAGGCCTTAAATTTGATACCCATATTGTAAAATGCGTAGTAATTTTTCTCGCATTTGAATTTAGAGCCATATTGAAGACAAAAATATTTATTTCAAAAAATTGTTATATCCTGTTTTACTCGGGCTGATGTGAGGATTCTAACGATACCCGGGTAATTCGCCAAAATCGTGACTTTATAATGTCCGAGATGGCGAACATTACTTTATAATGTCCGAGATGGCGAACATTACTTTATAATGTCCGAGATGGCGAACATTACTTTATAATGTCCGAGATGGCGAACATTACTTTAGCTACGTATATAGGTTCTATAACTATTTTATGTGATACTACATCCTAAATTGCTCTTGTTTTTGATATTTAAACATTATAAGCTATAATTATAATTATTAGCTATATTTAAATTGTACCCAAAAGTTAAAATAATAGTTTCCTTGATATGTCTATTTATTCTTTTGTTTTACATTTTAACACATATTTCATTACGATAATGTTTTTGCCATTTTATTCTTTTTATTTTACGTATAGTAAACACTACAAAATTGGAAAACAATGTTTCTTGTAATAACACGGTTAAGGGTATAAAATAAAACCCAGTTTTGTCCTTGTCCGCGAGAAGAATATAATTTCCTGGGTATATTTTTCAACGGTTATAATAACGAAATTCAAACCTTTACCACTTTACCACAGAATAAAAATAGTACAAGACTATACATAAATTGTGTTGACAACTTATTACTTGGCCATTTATCCGCGAAATATCATCAAAACAAGACGTTCACGCCGTTTTTCCAGTTTCGCGCCAATCGCGTAAATACATGGCCCTCCTTGGCCTTTGATTTATAGATTTTTCAATTTCCTTGGACGCTATTTCTCGACTGTTTGATGGACTTGCCACCTATACTTAACCTAATAGGATAGGTAACCTTAGTTTACCTTAGTTGGTTATCTATAACCAATATATACCTATAATAAATCTGTAACGGGACCAATTCTGTACATTGAAGATATTTTGAAATTTCCTTTTGGAGGGTAATCTATATTCGATACTGAAGCTAAAACTGTTTTTTTTTCTTTTTTTCTGTCTGTCTGTCTGTCTGTCTGTCTGTCTGTCTGTCTGTCTGTATCTTGGCTAGGCATCACGCCGAAACTACTGAATTAATTTCAATGAAACTTGGTATGATTTGATTGCATACTACGAAAATAAAGGGTTCCCGCAGGATAGGCGTTGAAAGTTATTTAAACGAACATGTATCACGCTGAAACTACTAAACGGATTTTGTTGCAACTTGGCACAGTCATAGTAGATATTTTGTATTTTAAGCCAAAACTGTATTTTTGAAATTTTTGTCTGTCTGTCTGCCTGTACGTCTGTCTGTTTGTCTGTCTGCCTGTACGTCTGTCTGTCTGTCTGTCTGCCTGTACGTCTGTCTGTCTGTACCTTGGCAGCGCATCACTACGAAAATACTCATTGATTCCAATTGAATTTTGGTATGATTTGAGTTCATACTTCGAAGTAGGACACTGGATACTTTTCATCCCGAAAAATTAAAGAGTTCCTGCAGGATAGGGGTGGAAAACACGTACCACGTAGAAACTAATGGACGGGTTTTGAAGAAACTTGGCACCGTCTAAAGGTATATGAAGGGTTAAAATTGAGGACATGTTTTATCCCGAAAAATTAAAGGGCTTTTGCGGGGTCCAAAGTTATGTTAATATTTAAGTAATAAATAATATTTTTTGGATGGTTCTTTATATTCGATACTGAAGCCAAAACTGCTTTACTTTTTATTTTTGTCTGTCTGTCTGTCTGTCTGTTGGTATCTCGATCCGGTGAGTTAGAAGCCGAGCAATTGATAAAAGTATTTTTGACGGCTAAATAAATTTTGATTAAATGTTGGTATATTGGTCATGGAATAGTACTTTGAACCTAAAGAAAAGAACACGCGTGCGAAGCCGCGGGTACAGCTAGTTTTAAATAAATATATAATTGTTTATGATGCTTTTAGGGAATTAAATCTTATCTCCTTGGTCCTAATTTCCATGTTTTCTATGCCAAACAAGTGGCCATGGAAATTATGACATACCAAGGAAATTACACTTAAGAAAAACACTGTACTTTTAAGGTCGTTTGGGGGTTGACGGGCAATATAATGCTATTTATTATTAAAGAAAATGTCTAGATAATACTTTTTTTTGTTTTCAAAATAAAAATAGATTGATGTCTTGCATAAAATCAAACATGTAAAGAGTATTTTTTTAAAGTGTTTTTACTCGATAATTTAGCTGCTATTATTTGGTAGAACTTCGGAGCTCATGAAAGCAGGGGAGAAACCCTTACTTCAGGAGCTTCAGGGGTTATTTAGCACCGTTCTTAACAGTGGGAGAACTCCAGAGGCGTGGAGAAGGAGTTTGGTAGTACTCTTCTTTAAAAAAGGGGATAAAACACTTAAAGAACTGCCAAACTATTTTATTCTTGAACCAAGTCTATAAGTTGTTTTCCAGAGTCATATCAAACCGTCTCGAAGGAGACTTGTCAAATTCCAAACTCCTGAACAGGCCGAGTTTCACGGAGGATTTAGCACCATAGAACACACACACACACACACACACACACACACACACAGTGAGACAGGTTATACAGAAGTCTGAAGAGTATAACTAGCCCCTGTGTCTTAATTTTGTTGACTATGAGAAGGTCTTTGACTGAAACCTGGGCGGTTCTGGAGTCTTTGCAGCGTTGTCAAGTGGACTGGCGATACATCGAAGTGCTGGTTTCTGTATGACGCCAAGACTATAAGTGTCCAAGTGGAAAACCAGCAGTCTAAGCATATACAACTTCACAGGGGTGTGAGACATTATTATATCCCCGAAACTATTCACTAATGCCCTGGAAGACATGTCAATACGCTAGATTGGAAAGGAATCGGCATTCATATCAATGGCGAGAACATCTCACACTTACGATTTCCCGATGATGACTCCAATGGTGGAGTCACTGCAAGACTGGCAAAGTATGCTGTCCAACCTAAATTATGCTTCCCGACGCATCGGTCTCGGAATGAACATAAATAGTTGCAGACGCATTTCTTATTGTTCTAGCATCCACGTAGCCAATATTACAAAATGCATTAGATGTTCTAGCTCTAAGTTTCTACGAAATCAGTTGTTTACACTTAGCTAATGTGTTTATTATAAAATATAAAATTAATGATTCTCCGACAGTCTATTTGTTATTGAAAAGAATGTGCGAAAAGGATACATTCAAACATTCTGTTAATCATAGCAAACAATTTGTCATTGTAATTACGGAGAACCATTCAATGTCAAGATAAAAACAGCGGAGTCTATTGCTGGCAAGTCAAGGCAGAGTCGGGCGCTCTTGTGCGAGCGCTTGGCTGTGAAATTGATTAAACAAAATCATAAGTTTTTTTTATTTCATACTAGATGCAATCCGCGGCTTTGCACGATGTTTAAATTCCCCCCCCCCTCCCTCTCCTTCCCCCTACCCTATCGTCTTTGACCCTCCCCCCATCCCCATCCCCTCTAAAACCCTTACCATCAACCCCCGACCCCTCCTCCAATAACCCACATCATGACCCCATGACCCCCCCTGGATCCGCGCTTATCTTCAAATTCCGCTGTAAAGCTGCCCGAGGGATTCCAAATTTTTTGCTGTACTTTTTACCTGTAATTCTGTCACATTCTGCATTGCCTTTTTCATAGTTTTCTCATCCAAAGAGGATTGCTGTATTTTTCTTTTATAATTATTCGCCATCTGAAAATAATTGTGGATATTGCTTTACCAAGCGGCAAAAGAAAAATCAAAGAAGCGTTCTATGGGGGAGGACTAAGAGCTATGTAGACATGTATAGGCTGATAATGATGATTACTTTAAATAAAAATCAAAGAAGCGTTCTTTGGGGGAGGACTAAGAGCTATGTAGACATGTATAGGCTGATAATGATGATTACTTTAAATAAAAATCAAAGAAGCGTTCTTTGGGGGAGGACTAAGAGCTATGTAGACATGTATAGGCTGATAATGATGATAACTTAAAATAAAAATCAAAGAAGCGTTCTTTGGGGGAGGACTAAGAGCTATGTAGACATGTATAGGCTGATAATGATGATTACTTTAAATAAAAATCAAAGAAGCGTTCTTTGGGGAGGACTAAGAGCTATGTAGACATGTATAGGCTGATAATGATGATTACTTTAAATAAAAATCAAAGAAGCGTTCTTTGGGGGAGGACTAAGAGCTATGTAGACATGTATAAGCTGATAATGATGATTACTTTAAATAAAAATCAAAGAAGCGTTCTTTGGGGAGGACTAAGAGCTATGTAGACATGTATAGGCTGATAATGATGATTACTTTAAATAAAAATCAAACAAGCGTTCTTTGGGGGAGGACTAAGAGCTATGTAGACATGTATAGGCTGATAATGATGATTACTTTAATTAAAATTAAAGAAGCGTTCTTTGGGGAGGACTAAGAGCTATGTAGACATGTATAGGCTGATAATGATGATTACTTTAAATAAAAATCAAAGAAGCGTTCTATGGGGGAGGACTAAGAGCTATGTAGACATGTATAGGCTGATAATGATGATTACTTTAAATAAAAATCAAAGAAGCGTTCTATGGGGGAGGACTAAGAGCTATGTAGACATGTATAGGCTGATAATGATGATTACTTTAAATAAAAATCAAACAAGCGTTCTTTGGGGGAGGACTAAGAGCTATGTAGACATGTATAGGCTGATAATGATGATAACTTTAAATAAAAATCAAAGAAGCGTTCTTTGGGGGAGGACTAAGAGCTATGTAGACATGTATAGGCTGATAATGATGATTACTTTAAATAAAAATCAAAGAAGCGTTCTTTGGGGAGGACTAAGAGCTATGTAGACATGTATAGGCTGATAATGATGATTACTTTAAATAAAAATCAAACAAGCGTTCTTTGGGGGAGGACTAAGAGCTATGTAGACATGTATAGGCTGATAATGATGATTACTTTAAATAAAAATCAAAGAAGCGTTCTTTGGGGAGGACTAAGAGCTATGTAGACATGTATAGGCTGATAATGATGATTACTTTAAATAAAAATCAAAGAAGCGTTCTATGGGGGAGGACTAAGAGCTATGTAGACATGTATAGACTGATAATGATGATTACTTTAAATAAAAATCAAACAAGCGTTCTTTGGGGGAGGACTAAGAGCTATGTAGACATGTATAGGCTGATAATGATGATTACTTTAAATAAAAATCAAAGAAGCGTTCTATGGGGGAGGACTAAGAGCTATGTAGACATGTATAGGCTGATAATGATGATTACTTTAAATAAAAATCAAACAAGCGTTCTTTGGGGGAGGACTAAGAGCTATGTAGACATGTATAGGCTGATAATGATGATAACTTTAAATAAAAATCAAAGAAGCGTTCTTTGGGGGAGGACTAAGAGCTATGTAGACATGTATAGGCTGATAATGATGATTACTTTAAATAAAAATAATCGGATTTTGGGTATTTAACTTAGAATATATAGAAAATCTATTTTAGGTAAGTTTTGAAGTTATAATATTACTAGCTGATGCCCGCGGTTTCGCACGCGTGGTCATTTCTGTAGATTAAAAGTACTCTTTGTGCTATTCCAGGACCTAAAATACCAATATACCAACATTTGATCAAAATTCCTTCAGCCATCAAAAATATTTTTATCGATTGCTCGGCTTCTACTCATCGGATTGAAATATAAAGTTTGTAAGTCAAAACATAAGCTATCCAACAGTGAAAACCGCATCGCAATCGGTCCAGTGGTTTTTAAGTGATGCGCGAACAAACATACAGACAGACAAACAGACAGACACGAATTTTTAAAATGTTATATTCTTGTTAAGTAGCTTTTTTATGTACCCTGGACCATTCCATCTTTTTTCATACAAAAATATTGCACTATTTTTGTATTCACATATTTATTGGAGACTGATGATCTTTTGTTGATGATTTATTTTATTTCAATAGTATTCTACGATATACCAAATTATTTTTTGATCCGCCTAATTTTGAAGTCACTGGCACTCACATAATCCATCTGCTATTACTAGAAACAAGCAGGAGCGTACTGTTTAAATAGAGACATAATCTAAATTGAGTAGCAGTTCATTGCTCATATCAATTCTCCAATAAGGGGCAAAGTGGGCACATGCTCGCTTCGCCCTGCCCGCTTTGCCTTTTCACCACTGGCACGTGGCTCATCAAGCTTAAACAAAAAAGAAACGGAATAGGTACAAGCAAACACCATGAAAACAGTGTGACATAAAACAATAGGTAGTCATAATTTAGTATCGATGTATCATAGTCACAAATAAACAAAACACGATAAACACCCCTGCATTTTTCCTATCCCACTGATGGTACAATTCAATGACTGGTCCGAAGCCTGTCCAACACATGTTGTTACTGCTCGCCTTCAATCAAGTCTACACGACTACTTGACCTGGAAATATTAGATAGGCTCGCACACAATAATTATATAATAGTACTGCGGCTCCAGGCAGAACTCTCGCTTCGTCGTCCCATCGCTCCACTCGTACACTCGGCCTTCACTTCGCAGTCCTATTATTTATTCTGGAACTCCGCTTCGGGGGGTCGGCGGGTTATTTTAAATTGCCAATATGCAGTACTATGATATTTGTGTTTTGTGACTGTCTCAAATCAATAGAAAAACAAACAGTTTCATAATAAGAATACTTTATTGATTTAAAATTACAATTAGAGACCTATTTTATTTATGTTTAGCAGACAGATGGCGTCTTTTGTGTTCGGAAGCCATACTCAGGGTCACCGCGCCATCACAATAAGTAAGTATTTTATTTATTGTTCAAAGTCAAGCATTTGGCTTGTTCCTATTAAGTATTTCCATTTAGCTTATTTTTGTCAAGTTCGTGACCCTAGCGACTCGTCGAGGACCGTTACAGGCTCAATACTGCTACTGTAGCTACTATCAGACAAAGTCGATACAAGTGCCCCTAGCGACTCGTCGAGGACCGTTACAGGCTCAATACTGCTACTGTAGCTACTATCAGACAAGTTCGTGACCCTAGCGACTCGTCGAGAACCGTTACAGGCTCAATACTGCTACTGTAGCTACTATCAGACAAGTTCGTGACCCTAGCGACTCGTCGAGGACCGTTACAGGCTCAATACTGCTACTGTAGCTACTATCAGACAACGTCGATACAAGTGACCCTAGCGACTCGTCGAGGACCGTTACAGGCTCAATACTGCTACTGTAGCTACTATCAGACAACGTCGATACAAGTGACCCTAGCGACTCGTCGAGGACCGTTACAGGCTCAATACTGCTACTGTAGCTACTATCAGACAACGTCGATACAAGTGACCCTAGCGACTCGTCGAGGACCGTTACAGGCTCAATACTGCTACTGTAGCTACTATCAGACAACGTCGATACAAGTACATCCACATTTGCATTGCTTTCATTTCAGCTTTAGCAAACGTTCCTAATTAGAAAGTATCTGGATCAGAAACCTTTGCCCAGTTTCCCGATTGTTCCTGAAAAAGATCATTGCCAGTTTCTTATATCCTATATACAGAACGTATCAAGAAACATGGGAGGAAGGAGACCCGAAGGCCTACCGGGATCAACCCCATGTACGTTCCAGAATTTTTGTTAATTTAAATGACTTTCCTTTTAAGTTCTTCCGTAAAACTCCAAATATTATCACACACTTAGTCCAAACTAACACTAGAATCGTGTTTTTTTTTAGATGTTGGTAGTCTTGTAATGACCTTCTTATATGACAGCAAAATTATATAGTAACTAGCTGATGCCCGCGGCTTCGCACGCGTGGTCATTTCTGCAGGATAAAAGTATTCTATGTGCTATTCCAAGACCTAAAATACCAATAAACTAATATTAGATCAACATTTCTTTAGCTGTCATTAAGATTTTTATTGATTGCTCGGCTTCTGCTCATCTAATTGAAATACCAATTACATCAGTTTTTAAGTTAAGCCCTTAGCAATTTAACAGTGAAAACCGCATCACATGTGGTTCATTAGTTTTTACGCGATGCGAGAACAAACAAACATACAGACAGACAGATTTGCCCCCGTACTCTCGATCACCATTCCGATTCAATCACGATCCCAAAAGTGCGATTCAGCTAGAAAACCTAACCTGGTCCTGCAGTCTCGACATATCGATAGTGATTGCTTTACAACCGAAATCGGTACATACCGATGACAACTGTAAGGTTTGAACGTTATTGTCAAAAGGTATCGAATTACAACGGTATTTGTACTGACATTGATCACTTTGTTACCGATTTCGGTTTTATATCAATCACTGTCAATGTCGAGACTGCAGGCCCTGCACTGCAACATGATCGTTAACTTTCGGGTGTGGCAACATGCCCGCCACCTTGGTTTAAAAAAAGTCCTTTCCCTCACTTCCCAACCTTTCTCCCATTTCCCCCCACCCTTCTCCCCTCACCCTTCTCCCTTTCTTCCCCCTTCCCTTATTTCTTCCCTACCTTCCTCCATTTCCCCACACTCTTTTCCCACGTCCTGCCCCTTTTCAATTTCACCCCTTTCTCCCACTCTGCCCCCACCCTTCCAGTCCACCTTTTCAATCTTCCCCCATTTTGCACCACCTGCCCCACTTCCCGCACCTTTCCCCGACAACCCCCACCATTCTTCCACTTCCCCCTACCCTCCCCTCACTTTCCCCCACCTTCCCTCACTTCCCCAAACCTTCCCCCACATCCCCCCACGTTGCAGTGCAATAAGGTACAGTTTATTATTTATTTATTATTATTTATTTATATTTTAATTGCTTGCGACGCCAAGGCGTATAACAACGTAACAACAACGTAACGTACAGGTGTAACAAGCCATCAACAGTAACATAAAATAAAGCACATGAAGAAAATAATAAAAATAGTCAATAGAAATTAGATACAATAATAATAATAATTTGACAAAATTTTAATTGCCAATGTTACAAATATACAGAATTTTGTGAAAAAGACATCAACATCTGGTTCACTTGCAATCAAGGCGTTGAGTAGATTAACGGTTAGGGTTTCTAGTTGAATCACACTGTTGGAAACGTGATTGAATCGGAATGGTGTTCGATAGTAAGCCAGATGAAGTAAAAAAAAACCTGTTCACTAGCTTATTTTGTGTACTCTAGAGCATTTTTTTAAATTATTTTCTTTGTGTAGACTTTTTCGTACTTATAGCTATAATATAAGTATAGATATCTATTACTTTAAAAATATTATAACTTTGGACCTCGTAGGAACCATTTATTTTTTCGGGATATAGTTTACTTACTCAATTTTAACCCATCATTATGAACTATAACTGTGTCAAGTTGCATCAAAATCCTACTAGTGATTTCAGTGTGCATCTTTTAAATAACTTTTAACCAATATCCTGTGGGAACCATTACTTTTTCGGGATGAAAAGTATCCAATGTCGTACTTCGTAGTATGAACTCAAATCATAGCAAGTTTCAGTTGAATTCACTTAGTAGTTTTGCGCGATGCGCGGTCAAGATACAGACAGACGGACAAAAATATTATTTGGCCGTCTGTCTGATATTATTTATTCAATATAATAAACTAGCTGCGCCCCGCAGCTTCGCCCGCGGTCAAACTTTGCCACTCCCACAAGTTTAGAAAATTAATCTTAAAAATTCCCTCCTTTTTGCATCTATATATATTTATTATATATTCGGGACGGATACAAATTCAAAAAATCAAAGATAATAAAAATCTGTCCAGCAGTTCTTGAGTTATAAATAGTGTAAGTAACACAAATTTCTGACTTTCTGTTATATATATATAAATAAAATAATATAGTGTTGTTATATGTTTAAAACAACTTTCATACGGCGGGAATTTATTTACAAGATAAAACGTACAAAAAACAAAAGTTCATTTTAAAATATAAATTAAAAAAAAAAACGTAACTATTTATGTTATATCTACAACTTCTTAAATGTTTCTGCTCTCCTGGTTCATGTTTATGGGGAGGAATACTCACTTTTATTTAATAACTTTATTTGTCAATATTATATCTCCAACTTCTTAAGTGTTTCTTTTCTCCTGGTACTTAGGAATACTTTTTAATACCTAGAGGAATTCATTTACAAGATAAAACATACAAAAAACAAAAGTTCATTTTAATATATAAATAAATAAAAGCTTAACTTGTTACACAAAACTATATAAAAGTCCATCGGAGGAAGGGAGAGTGCCCAGAATGCTGGCTTCATTGCCACGCTGTATTGCAATACTAATTTTTTGGCCTAAATAGGAGCCAGCATTCTGGTCACATGTCACTTCCACTAAACGTTTTGCCAAGTCCCTGTAAATTTCGTGGCCACCTGGCCCCCACGGACCCAAAGTTTCAACCCCAAACGGCACAAACATGTAACCCCGGTCTAGGTTCCCATATTTGCGCCGCTTGAGGTTTTCTGCTTTGGTTGCAGCGCCACCAGCCCGAATTGTTGTCTCTGGAAGGTGAGACGGCGCCAAGGTATCGACAAGTTGCATCCCAAACTAAAGGCCGTCCCATCTTTCAAGGAATTAAAGTCATACCATCAGGCCTCTTACCGTCGTCCCGTATCAGGCCGTTTGGTTCTAAGATTGACGGAACGCCGGCACTGACAAAGGCCCGACGGATGACTTCATTCAAACTGGCGTGTCGAGGAATCCTCCCTGCGCTTCTGTAGCAAGATAGTCCGTGATGGCCAAGGCTATCCACCATATCGCCGCATAGGCAACGGTGTGGGACTTGGCAAAAAACGCCCAGACGCAGAGAAACGGCTAATCGGAATGTCTGGTTGTCTAGTAAATTGCCAATGTTTTTTTATGGAAGTGCTTGCAACCAAAGGCCTGATTCCCAACGTGAAACAGCGAGGAGGCGAGCACGCTCTGCAGAACAAACAGATGTATCAAGAAGATTTTTCCGTTCAATTTCGCAGAGCGGCCCGTCCCAATGCTTCTGGGAAGGAGGCGCTTTGGGCAATGACTGATTTGGACAGACTATTTTCCAAGCATCCCTAGCCTCAGTCAAAAAACTTATTTCGTAATTTGCAATACAGGGAGATAAAATAGCCGATTAATTTTTGTGTACTATAAACTGAGGATAGGAAAGCTGGTAGAGATACACTAGAAATTTTACGTATGGCCAAGACCACCGCACCTTATGGGTAGTGAGGCCTGGCACCAAGAGCGATCATCGAAAGGTAAAATGCTGTCAAACTGTTGTATAAGTAAGGTATGATTCCAAAGTTGACAACATCTTAAGAAATACATAAATTTTGGGACAAAAAGGCAGTAGCGAATTATATAATATGTCATATGTGTATTAATTTTATGCAAGCGCATAGTATGAAAAATGACCTCAGAAACGGACGTCCCCTTTTTATTTCTTTATAAGGTACTGTAAACAATTTAAAATGCTTGAGTAAAACTCCCGAATGTCAAATGTACATAGAACCAGAAATATGGCCATTTCATTTTATTTTCTATGGAAGTCAGAAAAAACATAGAAATAGCTGTACTATGAAATATACTTAACAATTTTTGTTTTTCTTTTTGGAATATAATAATATTATAAATAAGCTTTAGTATGGACCAATTATTATAATTTTAGCTCTAATAACAAACGATTTCTCTAACTTTTACCTTATTTTCGTAATTATTTTTTTACTCGTATTTCTTAACATATTTGGATTTTATTTCTAAAAGAAAATGTTCATTAGATACCTCCTAATATACCATTAAAATATCTAATACTAATCACGTAGGAATCGAGAGTTATTAAGGATTTAAAAAACTGACTTAGGGTTGACACCAACTCTAATAAATAGTTTTTTATTATTTTATCAATATAGGCGATTAAATTTATATGTTTTGGTCGATTTACGAATGCCTAGTTATGGATGTACAATATATAAATAAAAAACAAGCTTTTAAAAAAATATCTAGTAGTACGAGAACATCATATTTAATTTTATTGCAAACATAAATTTATATTTATTGTATTTTTATTTTTCTATAATGGTTCGGAGGATAATTCTTGGATCTGTAATGAGGACATTTTATATAGATTTGCTAAAAAAGCTTAAACGCAAGCCTTTTTCCCGGAAAGTTCCGATGTTTAAGGGATTGAGTTTAATATTATTAATATTTAATATTATGTATTAAAGTAGTGATTTAGTAACTACTACATTTTAAATTTAAGGGAAGCGATTTTTAATCGTTTTAAATTGATTTTTGTTTAACTGTCAAATAAAAAAAATTATGTTGATTTTTGTTTGCTCGCTATGCGTTTTCATGAACTTCATCCTATTAAATTAAAGCTTTGGTGAGTTGCTGTGTGTAAATTCATAACATTTTCTACGCACTTTATAGAAGGAAAACACGTTAATACTTGAATGTTTACTTGTGAATTGTAAAACTGTCACAAAAAAAAAACCTGTTATAACAGAAAGAATCCAATCGACAGTACAAGCTCATAACCAGTTAAACAAACTTTTGATAGTCTATCTTGACAGTACAGGTAAAAATCTTTTTTTTTTGTTAATATAGCAAAGAAAGAAACGCACTTTACGAACCGAAGTAAGCGAAGGAGATCTACCTATGATGTGAGCGCGCGCTCATTGTTATGACAAACAGTAAATGAGTCATCCAGGATACTTTGTTCTGATTGGTCGCAACCGTTGTGCGAACAAGGTATAAGATAAGGTGACAAAAAACCCTTCTTGCCAAGTTATAGGTACCTATTATTATTAAGTGTATCTATTACTAATATGATCCCGTTTATACTTTGTACGGCTTTTACTTGAAGTCTTTGAACACCTCAGTTATTTTTATAGAATGCCGGTCACCTACGCCGCTCCCAGGGCGTTGAAAGTGTTAAGAAAAAACAAACATACCCTACCTTAATCTTCCACGTAATAATTTTGAAATCCCGGAAAAAATGTATGAATCATTTTAAAATGCCGGAATCACGGAGGCATATCCATATTAGCATGTACGTTTGAGATCATTGACCCTAAATCATTCTACCAACTCTGATCACTGAAAAAATATATATGTGACACCCCTAAAACCAGAGAAATCCGGAAAAAACTTTAGAAGCATATTACTCCGAGATCCTATCAGATTCAGATTTGATTTTGTTTTTACAAATTAGTGTAGTTTTGCAGAATATGCCAACGCAAATATAAAATCCAAATATAGCAAGAAAAAAGTTTAAAAAAATAAAAACCAAAATTGCATTAATTCAAAATATCTTTCTTTTTATTAGAGCAATAATGATATTGTTTTGATTAATAAATTATAAAAATAAACTAATATGCAATGACAATAACAAATATAGTAAAAAGTGAATTTAAACATATTATATCGAACAATAAAGTTTTTTAAGAAATAGCTAAAATCGTCATAAATCTGATTCTATGTACATCTGACCTTCGGGAGTTTTACTCATACATTTCAAATAGTTTGAATAAATAAAAAGGGGATGTCCGTTTTTAAGGTCATTTTCCATACTGTGAAGCGGTCAGCAATAAATCGAAAATTTTGAATTTTTTCTTCAACGAAATCTGGTAATGATTGATCGAGAATCGGGGCCCCTAAAAGACAAAGTGAACTGTTTTGCAAAATTTTAATTTTTGGAGCAATTATAATTCACATTTAGAGTAAGACCTATTGTTTTGAATTGCCTTGTTAAATTTTCGAAATCTTTCGCCACTGTGTTCACATCGCCTCCTAAAGTTCCATCATCCAGATACCATACGTTAAATTTTGATTCTAATTTTGTAATGATTGTATGTATAGCGAGGCTTAAAATAGCCGGCCCAAGTGGATCTCCTTGTTGACAACCTACTTCTGAAGAGATGAGATGATTTTTGTATATTAATTTTGAGGGTTGACCATAACAATGCCAAAGATATTTGTATAAATGAGGAATTTTGTCTTTTATCTCAGTCAAAAGGGCGCCTCTATCGACTGAACTAAAGGCGTTTTTAACATCCACCTTCAAAAGCACATCACCTCCATTGTGGCACAAAAAAGTTCTTAAAGCATGAACCGCCGCCTCACAGCCACCACGCGAACCGAATCCCAACTGTACAGGTTGGAAGTATGTAATCACACCATTTGATCTTCATAAAGGTATAATCACTTTAAATAACTTTATATTTCAATATTATGTCTCCAACATCTTAAGTGTTTCTGTTCTCCTGGTACTCAAAAATACTTATTTTAATATCATCACACCATTTAATGTTTATAAGCTAAGTATACTCACTTTTAATAACTTTATTTGTCAATTTTATATCTCCAACTTCTTAAGTGCTTATGCTCTCCTGGTACTTAGAAATATATTTTTTCATATTTTTTTTTCTTGTCTTATATAGAAAACGATAATATGTTTTTCAATTTCGGGATAAAAAGTAGCCTATGTGTTAATCCAGGATATAAGCTATCCTGGTACCAAATTTTATCCAAATCCGTTCAGCGGTTCGAGCGTGAAGGAGCAACAAACACACACACACACACACACACACAAACATTCAAACTTTCGCATTTATAATATTAGTGTGATTAGTGTGATTAATGTGATAATATCAGTAATAAAACATATTAATTGCTTCAAAATTATTATTTATAAATTATTTATATTACTTATTACTTCAAAATTAACATAAGTTTGGACCCCTATCTCGCAGGAACCCTCTATTTTTTCGGGGTAAAAAGTATCCTCAATTTTAACCACTCATACAAAACTAGACTGTGCCATGTTGCTTCAAAATCTGTCCAGTATATTCAGCGTGGTACGTGTTCTTTTAAATAACTGACAACCCGTATCCTGCAGGAACCTTTTAATTTTCCGGGATGAAACGTATCCCATGTCCTACCTCGTAGTATGAACTCAAATCATAGCAAGTTTCGTTTGAATTAATTCAGTAGTTTTGGCGTGATGCGCGGTCAAGATAGAGACAGACAGACAGACAAAAAAAAACTATTTTTTCCTCATTATCGAATATAAAGAATCCTCCAAAAAAATATTTAAATATCTCTAATGTACAGAATTGGACCTGTTACAGTTTTATTGTAAGTATAGATAATAATAAAAAGAAAAATAAAGGAATGGCTTAAAATTGTATTCAGAAGAAAATGAATCTTCGCATATTATGGTATGGAAGGCTCTAACTAAAAATATATGTGATTACTTAGTTTGGTTAATTTCTTAAAAACTTCTCTACGTAACTAGAAATCCGTCCTATAAATTGCATTTACTTAGAGCTACATAGCAACTTTTTTTTTTAAGTTGCCTAGGGCGGTATTTCAATTATTCTGGCGCACTCGATGCATTTAATTCTACTAGCACCATAGTTGTTCCAGTGCAACTAACTAATAATCTAAACGATCTGTCCATTTTCAGGATACGTTGCAAGCGTAATCAGAAACTGACTACTTTTACTTATGTTGTTTGACTCAGGGGATTCATTGCGGGCGAGTTCACTGCGACCGATCCAGGGGCTACACTATTAAAGTACCCCAATTGAATTTACAATGTAGATCCATCTATTGCAAATAATAAGGTAATGAAAAAATTATATTTTATATTAGCTGCACCCGCCATCATCATTGTCACGTGGACAACGATGACAGACGACGATAATTAAAAGTATGGGTATGGTTAGGATCGCGTTTTTTATTATTCCTTCTTTTCTAACTAATAACGCCAGCAGAAGTTATTTTTATGAGTGCCAACTTAACGACCTTACTGCTTTTTTAATATTACAATGTGTAGTAGAATAAGAGAGGTCCAGCGCCGGGAGCTAGCATAACTTAAATCTGACCTAACCCAATGGTCATTTGAACTTCGTTTTTTTTAATCGTTCATTTCAACCTAACCTTACTAACTTTTGTGGATGCAATTCCATCTAACATGATTCTAGATGAGATGATTAGATAATATTTTTTAAATTCTTGCGAAATGTAGCGCTGGTAAAAAAAGAGTCGCTTTACCGATATGGTTGTCGTATTGAATGTATTCGGGAGC
This sequence comes from Alsophila aescularia, assembly GCA_946251855.1. Taxonomy (NCBI): domain Eukaryota; kingdom Metazoa; phylum Arthropoda; class Insecta; order Lepidoptera; family Geometridae; genus Alsophila; species Alsophila aescularia. Next base: position 105,972,858 of record OX276373.1, read on the forward strand.
TGTTATTGAAAGGATGTGCATGTTCGTTTACGATGTCTTGAATTAATAGCACCGGACCTACTTTATTTACGGTTGTTAACTGTTAAGATGAATTCCTTGGATAATGCAATAAGTGTAAGTGATGGCACGGAAGGCACCGAGGCATGCAAAATTCGCAGAGGGAGGAGAGATGGTGCAGAGGCGCGGGGCGCGGGCGGCGTGCGCCGGAGTCGCTCGAAATAACCCGCGTATTTCGGTCGCCCCCGCCGCGCCGCCGCCGACCGTTGCGCCGCCGACGCCACTGTCCGCTGACTATTCGCAATCGACCGACGTCTTGGTTGTTGGACTTGGGTTATAATGACTTGACTTCTGCTAAATGAACCCGTGCAATAGTATAAGTTTTTCGCAGTGGCGTATTTATTTATCGAGCGACGCCTCGGCGACAGTAGTACGATAAGGAACAGTAGCGTTGAGTGAGAGTTAATCAGTGGTAGTGCGGGATGGAGAAGCAGTCTCGGTGGACGGAGCAGCGCTCCGAGCAGCGGCAGGAGCAACGGCAGGAGCAGCGGCAGGAGCGCGTGCAGCGCACCGAGCACCACTACTCGCGCCAGATGTTCTCGCAGCAGCAGAGTGAGTACCACCCGACTTACCAATGTCACCGTCTCATATCATGCACATCCCGCTTTTAAATGTTTTCACTGCTGCTGATGCGAATTGTATAATTTGAGCGCCCTGAAATTCATCCGCCATAGTGTGTAGAGAGCGCGAGAGCGGAGGCGGAGGGCGGGCGGCGGCGCCCACGCGCGCGCCTAGAATAGCCGCGCTATCTCGCTTCGGGAAAGCGCTATGCACAAATAAAGTTACGCACCAGGAAGAAACCGAAGCCACTCGCGCGCCGGCCGCCGCTGCCCTCGCTTGCGAATACATCCCACAGGCCGCTCTAAGGTCTCTTCTACCACCCCGCCTCTCCCCTTGCAGTATGCTGCGCAGCGAACGTATTGACGACTTGTTTACTTATAAGGCACGCTCGTATCCCTTATAAGGGACCTGAACAAATATGTTACCATTCGAGGAATTATTTTACTTATTCTAAAGAGCTTAAGAGTCACGAAAGTAGGACGAATGCTATAATGAGCGCCGAGGTTACGGGTCGGCATCGGCTCTCGAACCTTTGGCACCGATAATTTATTTTATTCTTAAGTATCAAATGACTAATTGGTGGATTAACTAGAATTTTTGAGACATCCCGATTTTTGTTTTGGATTTAGGTACCAATGTTCTGGCAGATAGAAATTTAGATTTTGATGATGAAAAGGAGAAATATATGAGTCGGGAGAGGCACGGGTGTATAATACGTCGTATGCGGCGCCGTGCTAATTGCCAGCAGAGCCCGCCGTCACCGTCGGGATAAAAAGCGAATAGCACAACATTGATCGGCGCGAGAGAAAACATCTGCAGGAATGCATCACGCCCGACGCTCGAACGACTATCTAAATTGGATCTCGCGCCGCTGTCAAATGTTGACTCGTGAAATATGCGCATCTCTAACGAACGCTTGGAACTAGACGCCGCGATCGATCACTTGGGAAATAACAGCCAGACAGATATGCATAAGACTTACTTTTTCTAAATAGGCTACAATGAGCACGAACTTTGCAGAGTTTTGAAGTATGATTATAAACATTCAGAAACAACAACAACAGAAATGGAACAAATAGCACAGTTGTAAAGTCACGCCTGCTGCATCGCTGACAAAAATGAGGTCGGATTAGAAGAAAATCTAATCTGTTTTGTATAAGAGTTAGATTAATAACACAAAGCAAGAAAAAAAAATAGCAAAACCCAAATGAGAAATTGATTTGAGCAGTAGGTAGGTATGGCTCTGGTTGGGTAGTGCTCTACATCCTTGCCAGTTGTTCAAACTGTGGGAGACGCGACACCTACCTACCTAGGCAGGTAGGTAGGTTTATACCACGCCGCGTGACTCACGTGGCCACAGCTGGTATCGTGATATTACACTAATTGAATATTTAACGCGGCTATTTTTTTTGGACATTTTATGTCTTACCGTAAATGCGTACACGCAGATCCAAGTCACGAACAAGCATAACAAGCATTGTACTGAGATACAAATTCAGAAACAGTCTTTAAACGTATTGATTAGAAAAACTGTTGCCAATGTTCATGTCATGTTTTTGGAACTGACCTAGATAATATCTTTTCATATAAACAAAATCATCCAAATCGGTTCAGTATTGACCATTAAAAACCCTGGAGATAGGGGTGTCTACCTACCTCTGTACCTCAATACCTACTTAACATAAAAACAGAGGAATTGAGAAGCCCCTCCTTTTGAAGTTAGTAAAAAAGACGTTAGCAAAATCAATCTTTATACCTTGGTGTAAAAATATCTAAAGTAAGCACAATAATTATGAATTAGTTGTATCTCTAAATGTATTTGTACAAGTGAAATAAATAAATAGATTATTTAAAACTTAAGCCTAAAGTAGAGCATTGCAAAAGCTTGGTGGACAGCAAGCGTGGTTGCCTACATGTCTTCTTGGACAGTCATCTGTTCAGTAGGTATTAAGTATGTATTATGTAGTTAATTTTGAGCGACACATTAGATAATGGTACCGATTCGGTTGGCACGAACTAGACTAAACTACACTAAAATTAAGTTTAGTCCTGTTCCAAGCCGATAAAACTAAACTTACTAAATTTTAGTCTGACACACCTAAATTGATTTTAATTTCTCAGTTTAGTTTAGTGGTATTTTTCTATTCTGTTGTACGTCAGTTTACGTATAAAGGTGCCTCCACACAACCCTCGTGCCGAAAACACTCAGCAAGAAATGAAAACCATAGACAAAAAGCGTGGTCTGTGTCAGTGCGCACGGCCGCTTGTTTGTCGTGAAACGTGTACTCCACGTACAAATCGCGAGTTATACCGAATTAAAGATCACAATAACGTAAATTTTGCTGATTATAAGCGGGACACCCGCGGCTTTGCCCGCGCGGTCATTTCTCTGGGTTAGAAGTAACCTATGTGGTATTTTATGACCAAAAGTACCTATAAGGTATAATATAACAAATTTCACTCATCCGTCAAATATGTTTTATCAATTGCTCGGCTTCTATTCACCGGATTGAAATACCAAGTACACTAAAAACTTTAACACCAAAACCTTTTAATTTTAAACCTAGTTTTTACGAACACGAACACGGTTTTACGCGCATCACGAACAGACAAAAAGACAGACATGATTGTGAAAAATGTTAAGTATATTCGTTTATTTAAAGTTCATTCGCTTGTTTGAAATCCACTAGAGCATTTTTTATTATCACCTTCTTTGTACAGACATTTTCTTATTCACTGCTTTATTATAAAATCTTTATTACCTCCGAACTTGAAAAGAGAGGGGGGGTTACAAGTTTAGGGTGTTTGTGTGTGTGTGTGTGGTGTTTGTGTGTATGTATGTATCCATGTGGCTGTCTGTGGCATCGTAGCTCGCAAACGAATGGACCTATTTTGATGCGGTTTTTCTGTTTGAAAGTTTATGTGATCGAGATGCGCATGAGTGACCGTTAAAGTAAACATGTATTCATGTATTTCACACTTCAAAGATTAAAATAGAACTTTTCAACAGACTTTATGCGCATGCGTGACCGTCGAAACATAACCAGATTTCCGTTTCATAAGTGTACTAGTTTCTTTGAAAAACCGTATGGCTGTGTTGGGGTGCATGGCCGTTTGCTTGTCGTGAAATGTTAACACCACGTACAATTTGATCTGGTCCTGAAAACCTCTCGTTTGCTCTGTGCTGGAGTTCAAAATGTGTATAATCTTTATTTTAGTTCGGACTTTCCGGATGCTGCAGCCACTTTTGTATTAGACCCCATTTTTTTTAAATTTGTTAGCCTTCTTGCAAACTTTTTCATATTGAATCGAATTTTTTCTCAACGAGATCTTTACCAAAACACCGGAATCAATATGCTTACTAAATTTCGAGTTATACTGAATTAAAAATCACAAAAACATAAATTTCGCTGATTTTGCTCTGTGCGTCCTGCCTCCCCTCCCCCCGTAATGTTTAATTTTTGTCTTTTGACATATATTAACATTACAACATCGAGCTGACAATAGAGGGAAAAAACAGTTTTTTTTTGTAATTACTTTTTGTTACGAGACGGTAGTCGCTCGCCTGATGGTAAGCGTCACGCTAGCCCATAACGGTTGCAGTGCCACCCAGAAAATTACACCTACATTCGATCTCTGGGGCTTATATAGTTACACAGTTATAAAGGCGAGACGATATAGCCCTTTTCGTGATTTTCCACTTTTAAAACCTGGTACCGCTATGTTTCGGAGTGATTTTATTGACGTTTCATTTCAAAACTCCCACAATGTTCGAAACATTCGATCGCGCATGCGCATAGCGGCTTATGAAAAATTCTATAAAAACGTTTCACTAACACAGTTAGTAAACAACAATTTATGATTACATCTGTTCATTATTTAAATGTGGGCAACACTAGCAATTAAATTTAGTCGTTGTCAAAATCAAATGATGTCCTAGTTTAGTGGAAATCAACAACTGATAAAATTTTAGGAATCACTAAAATAAAATAAATTTAGCTTTAGTTTAGTTTAGTGAGTTGCTCAACAGAATTGGCATCAATGATTGATTAACTACAATTAACTAGTCGGCAACGTTTGATCTAAGCACACATTACACACTTTGTAATGACACACTAACTAGCCACGTGCTAATTAGTTAATTGGCCTAAATGTTTACTTACTTTGATAAAAAGTTTCTGGACGTATCCTTTTTTTTAAATGGATCTAACCCGTTCATCTTATTACTAGAAGGAGATGTTTAGTTGACGACGTACACGAAGTAATGGATCTAACCCGTTCATCTTATTACTAGAAGGAGATGTTTAGTTGACGACGTACACGAAGTAATGGATCTAAGCCGTTCATCTTATTACTAGAAGGAGATGTTTAGTTGACGACGTACACGAAGTAATGAATTTAGCTTGTAGTATTATGCAAACAAAAACATACAAGTAAAATAAAATGATTAATTTATTTACGCTCCAAGATTACGCAGCTCTGTAAAATGTACAAAGTACTATAAAATGATATACCTACGAGTGGCAATTCAAGCAATACTTTGCACCATAATATTTGACGAACTACGTAGTACTATTATTTATTCAGGGGCAGTACATACCTGACGCAGGAGGGCCCGAGCGACAACAGCAAAACCTGTAGTATTATTTATTCTGTGGTTATGCGCAGGCGCTGATGGGGCGCGCACCTTTTTATCGTTGCCACCTTAATTATCGGTTTTCTATCTCCGTATAAGAACGCAGAATAATGGAATCATTAGCATATATCGTGAAAAACTATGCCATCCAGCGTTTTCACTCTTACGGCTAGAAACTGTAGGTGACATGCGGCTGTCATTTGCGATACACATTCGCTTTTTATCGGTGAGACGACGGCTGAATAGTGTGTCGTCCGGGGCTGGCACTTTGTAATTGATTTGCGTTAATTAGCTAGGGAATGAAAGCTACATACACTTCAGTGTAGACGCAGTTTTGTGAAACTGAGTTTATATACTATCGGCCTTATTTATAAAAAGTTAATCAACGTCAATTAGTACTGCGCAGTATAATATTGTAGTGCGCAGTATTACTAATCATTGCTTAACTTTTTATAAATAAGGCGGTTAATATTTAATAAGTTTTAAATAAATAACTTACAGAAACATAAATAACTTATATACCATTGGGAACTCCACTCCCTAAACATCAGCAAAGACATCTGGGATTATAGTGAATAGAACGGCGACCGTTTACCGAGGTACTTCATGTAATATATGCAAATGCAAAATGTATGCAAAAGTATACGCGGGTACATTTTGTATATATTTAAACTTCACACTTTCTGCGCCTTCGGTTTGTTTTGAACTACATCTCGTTTTAGACTAGTCGTCGCCCGCAGTGCCTCCCGCGTGGATTAACACAACAACAAATGAAATTACCTCTATTTAAAGATATGTTGATCTACTGAAAATAGATAGGTACTATATTCGACTGGCTATTATTGGAGAGATTATTCATCGATGGATTTTAAAAATCGATGTATCCCACATTCGTAAAATAATGGTAATTATATACTGTTGGTCGAGTAGTTCTCAGAGACCGGCAGACGCTGTCGGAGCGACATCAGTCAAGTACGTTCAATCATAGGTACTTTCGTCGATACGTAAGTAGATGCGTGCGCGCAACGGTCGGCGCGGGCGCAGCCAGTGCCCGATGCGCATCTCGCGGGGCCTGCACGCTTGGCGGCCGGCTCCTCATTACAACGCAGCACACTAACAGTACCCCGTCGCGGTCGCGGCGTGCTCATCTACGACAAGTAACAACTACAACAACTTAATCTATCCGCCACATCTCATTTGCAATTTTAACTGGCACAGTGAGGCACGCGCAGTCGAAACTATGCAGCGAAGTGAGGACTAGTCAAACTTGTGTGTGCGTATGTCTTCTATTAACCATGATTTATTTATCATGATCGCACAACCGCGTAGCCGTTACAAGCCGGTGGAATTTAACACGTAAAGTTGCATGTTGTGTGTACATGAAGTATACAGGTTTCCTTTCATCGAAGACTATTTTAATTATCAACTACGTCGTTCAACATTTTACGACAAAATTGCTTGTATATGACTTGTGCAGCGAGTATAGATTCCGATACGATAGAAAGCAGCGTGCGCGGTGTACTTATGTGCAGTTATGTCTTATTATACTGTTTGTATTTCACAGAGAGAAATCAGTAATCTATTCTCCATTACCCATGTATGAGAAGTACTATCCAAGATGTTAACAAATAGTCGCCGATGCGCGTTTCACAATGAAAGTGCAAGTCGAGACTTTCGATGGTTTGATCTACGGTTATAAAATCAGTTATTACCTAAGCCATCATCTGTCCGAGCCACGGCTCGGCTCGCCCGAACGCGCGTTGAACTCTTCTGTGCAAACTGTAGGATTCTCCTTATTGATAAGAGTTCAACGGGATCCCGGTCTCTCGGTTTTTTTTGTACAATACGTTCATAATCGCTCGATACCTTATAATGAATCTGAGACATCGGTGCACTTTTACCGCTGCTCTTATCTCCAAATTTTTTATCTGGCGAACAGTTTAATGCGTTGCGTGCTGGTTACGAGTACTTTCGCCGGCGGCGGGTTGTCGAGGCGACGGCCCCGAGGACTTGCTTGTGATTATAAAACAGATCATTTCACAATACTCGTAGATAATAAAAAGTCAACAAAAAATATATCAAAAAAATTGCATGTTTGATCGTTCAAAATTGCAACCACAGTTAAGAAACGCAAGTCTCATAACTGAATTGATTATCACCAATTTGTCAAGATTATACATCATTGATGACGACGTCCCGTTAACGCTCTGCGTGGAGTTAACGAGCTCTGTTAGTCCAATTTCTCGTTCACTTTATAATCTGACGGGCATTAGATTAACTGCTGAGCTGTATTCGCGTAGAGACAGCGCGTTCGACTAACCAGCTGGTACTTACAAATTGGACTTTGCGTTGGCTGAAAGCTGCAGGCTCCGTTAGGGTGACTGTCGCTCCATCACGTCTGTAGGTTGTTACTAGACTGTCCCTCTATATAATATGTTCTTTAAACGAGATGATATTTCAACTGTACTTACTCGACTGACATTTTTGAGGATGTCTGTGAGAACATAATTCTGATCTCACACTCAAAGAGTTATCTTTGAGTGTGAGATCGATGAGATTGAATCATCCATGCTCGAGTTTAAAGATTTAAAAGACAATTCTTATTCATAATTGTTGTATGATCGGCGCAGAACCTTTTAAGGGGAAAGAGACCTACCATAACTAATCCATAATTGGCAAGAAAACTTTAAAAGCACTACCGTATGAGAGCATGATGTAATATTATCTATTGCGTCACTGTTACCGTTATGGAATATGATGCATTTTCCCGCAAATCTCATAGGTCATTAGGCTTTGTACGTACTTGTTAAATAATAGAAAACACAAATGCACGTATTTTTCGGTCGAAAACAAATTGTTTTTTCGCCCACACATTACTAGGGGTTCATCATCACTGGTGCTTAATTAAACGTAAACAGAATAATCAAAATTGTAGTGTTTCCTCTTACCACGGGTACGTAAGGCTCCAAGACGTATATCGTAGACGTAATCTTTAAGGCGGCTGTGAAGTGCGCTGTGAGTGCGACTTCGCGCTGGTACAGTGAGGTTCGCAATTATTAGCGTAATTTCTTTACTACCTACTTGTAGAACATAATAATAATAATAATAGTAAACACCTTATTACACCAGAATTATGGAACAAATATACAAGAATTTACAACGTTTAGTCTTATCGCTAAAAGCGATCTCTTCTAGACAACCTTTGGATGGACAGAAATTACGAATTAAATTAAAAAAAACTAAAAAACACGCTTTAAATAGAAAATCAAACTAAAAAAAAGAAACAAAATTTTAATAATTTTGAATTAAATAAGAAAAAAATGTTTTGTTACAAAAATATCGTGGGGTGCATGGGTCAATAGTTATAATTTTTTTATTGACAGAATAAATATATGAGAAGCACCCCACGCTATTTTTAAATAAAACTTTTTTTTCTTATAAACACTATTAAAATTTATTTTCTATTTTTTAGTTTTGTTTTCTATATAAAGCGTGTTTTTTAGTTTTTTTAAGCTATTATTTATTTTCTACTTATATGTGGTAAGTACTTACATACAAATAATGGAATAATAAAAAAATACCTATAGACCCTATAGTTATGTTTTTAGTAGCTAAGTTAGCGTCGACGCTTAACATTATTTTTTAACCAATCATGAAATTATGTTAACATACGTCAACACACAATAATATTGATATCGGAATATGCTGATATTGTGTTGGTGAATTGTATTGGTTGGTAACAAACAATTTTAATAAAACAACTAACTAGACTGTACTTGAACAGAATCGCACGCATGTGTGCAGCGTACGGATGTAGCGTGCACACAAGCACAACCGTGGCGGGCGCGCGCGGTGTGCGGCGGGATAGCGGGAGGGTGTGCTCCGGCCTCACACCTCTCCAAAGCCCGCTTACACCTAAAATTAGATATTGCGCAGCGCCTTGCGCCTAACTTCACAGCCGCCATAAAGATTGATTCCTACTCTAGTCAGGGGTCACCGAGACCAATAAGCCACATAGTCAAATAAACTCACAGAGCAATAAAACCTAGTCTTAAAATTAATATTTCGTACTATCCTTACAATATTTAGAAAATAAATTGTTGTCTGTATCCTTTAATCCACCCCAAAGCAGCTATGTTAGATCAATTTGAATGAACATTCCGTAGACTTCGCGAGTGAAGCAGTGTGACAGTACATGTGTTTTGAAATGGTTATAAACTTTACTTGCATCTGGTACACTACAGCTTCACAGATATTTTTTTGAGTCAAAATATAAACATTTATTTTTATCCAATTACTTACAGATTTATAGTAGCATAATAAAGTATGAGTAACATATAAGTAGGTAGCTAACTAATAATAAAGTATAAGTAACATATTATAAGTAGGTAGCTAACTAATAAGCCACTTGCATGATTTTAATTTGAGTTCTTTATGGTGTACATCATAGAAGTATTTCATTGTATATTCATTTTTTGAGGTCTACAATTTATTTCCATTTTATATTAGGCCAAAGTATCGTTAATTATACTGTCTCCAACCGATCGGCCTGATTATCATATTGCGCTTGCGCTTTAACAAAAATGGTTAACTTCGAGGACAGGTGGCCGGTCGTCTCACCTGGTTTTTGTAAACTATATATTAAGCTGATATGTTTTCTCATACCCCCACACTGGGCGTCGCGTTCTTTCATAGGCTACACAGAATATTACTAGTTGCTCTGTGAGCTGTAGACCTCGCGCGCACAATTTCTTTTGCAATCTATCTAGCGGTGCACAGTAGCGCCATCTAGTTACCTTAATGTAAAACTAACATTCATAACCAAGGTGCTCCATTAATCCCTACCTAGTGGGCAAAGGGCTGATTCCACTGGTAGAAGCCTAAAAGTGAGAAATTTACTCCATTTTGAATAGCTATTCTGCTCTCCACGCCGAATATTCTCATCAGATATTCACCAAATTTATATGGGACTAATTAAAAGTTACTATCTTTCAAAAATAACCATCAAAATCGGATCTAATAAGGCGGAGATATCCAGCCCCGTTTTTGCCCTTTTTTGGGGAAAGTACCTCCCCAATCAAAAATCCCCGACGACTAAAAATTCTACAAATTCGTTTAACATGTATACCAAGTTTCGTCTAGATTGGTTGAGAAATGCGACCTGTAGAGGAGAACAGAGATCAGGAGTGACATCCGGACATATGAAAACATTTTTGCCCAATTTGAAACGGAGACGCTTCACTCGCGCTTCGCACTCGCTCTGGCAATAAAATTGTTCTCGACTTTGATGGACTTTTTAAGCTGAACAATAAATGTAGTTAGGTCATGATTAATTCTGAGACGCGAACGCCTTAAATTTCGAATGAATCAAACGCTTATCGAACGCCTCTCTTTGTCCCCACATTTGTCTTCTTTTTCATCATGTTTATAAGTAAGTGCTGAATATGACTGATGAGGGCTGAATTAGAGAATGGACGTGGTGAAAGGATTTATCAGTGAGGTGGAAGTTATCACTGATTAGAGTGATCACGAGTTTAGCTTCGAGAGTTTAAAAAACATCACTTGGAGAGGCTTCTTATGTGTTTGTGTACTCCGTCCGTTTAATTATTTGAAAGGTGTAGAATACTATCTAATACGATATTATGACTCGTTATTAAAATGTAGCTCCATTTGTGAATATGTGTACCAGTAATCCTGTTAACTAGTCTGAACTGTAATTACCTTAGAGTGCGGTATGGCTAGTGACTCAATGACGGCCAGTGACCATATGGCGTGCGTGAGGCTGCCTCGGAGCTCGGTGTACTGCCGTCGTTCAAATATCACTCTTGCTGCCTTCGCTGTTAAGTTCATCATACATCTGGGATTTTATACAAGTTTTTCATAAACATTTTGTAATTCATTGACAAAAATGTGCTTATCTTGATGAACAGGTGCTTTAAGGCCTCTTGATTTCGAACCGGCTTCGTAGGGCTGTGGATTACCATAGAATACGTAAGAGTGTAAAGTACTTCAACGTTTTTGTGTGTTGTCACTATTTCTACACTATAACATTTTATTTAAAAAAAGTCAAAGGTCTTAAAAATACCCCCGCGCGTCCTTTCACTGCTGAACTTATGACTGACCAATCTGTCGGTCGATCCTAGGACTAATCACACAATAATATGTAATATTGTAAATAATATTATAAATCAGAGAAGTACAGGCCAATCAGAGTTTAGAGGTTTAAAAGTGAATACTTACTCTTTTATCGAGCAAAAAACTTCCACATAAAATCTACTTATTTCCTACCTATCACTATCTACCAGACAGCAAGTCTTCCACATATAATCTACTTCTTTCCTACCTATCACTATCTACCAGACAGCAAGTCTTCCACATAAAATCTACTTCTTTCCTACCTATCACTATCTACCAGACAGCAAGTCTTCCACATAAAATCTACTTCTTTCCTACCTATCACTATCTACCAGACAGCAAGTCTTCCACATAAAATCTACTTATTTCTTACCTATCACTATCTACCAGACACCAAGTCTTCCACATAAAATCTACTTATTTCCTACCTATCACTATCTACCAGACAGTAAGTCTTCCACATAAAATCTACTTATTTCCTACCTATCACTATCTACCAGACAGCAAGTCTTCCACATAAAATCTACTTATTTCCTACCTATCACTATCTACCAGACAGCAAGTCTTCCACATAAAATCTACTTATTTCCTACCTATCACTATCTACCAGACAGCAAGTCTTCCACATAAAATCTACTTATTTCCTACCTATCACTATCTACCAGACAGCAAGTCTTCCACATAAAATCTACTTATTTCCTACCTATCACTATCTACCAGACAGCAAGTCTTCCACATAAAATCTACTTATTTCCTACCTATCACTATCTACCAGACAGCAAGTCTTCCACATAAAATCTACTTCTTTCCTACCTATCACTATCTACCAGACAGCAAGTCTTCCACATAAAATCTACTTCTTTCCTACCTATCACTATCTACCAGACAGCAAGTCTTCCACATAAAATCTACTTCTTTCCTACCTATCACTATCTACCAGACAGCAAGTCTTCCACATAAAATCTACTTATTTCCTACCTATCACTATCTACCAGACAGCAAGTCTTCCACATAAAATCTACTTATTTCCTACCTATCACTATCTACCAGACAGCAAGTCTTCCACATAAAATCTACTTATTTCCTACCTATCACTATCTACCAGACAGCAAGTCTTCCACATAAAATCTACTTATTTCCTACCTATCACTATCTACCAGACAGCAAGTCTTCCACATAAACTCTACTTATTTCCTACCTATCACTATCTACCAGACAGCAAGTCTTCCACATAAAATCTACTTATTTCCTACCTATCACTATCTACCAGACAGCAAGTCTTCCACATAAAATCTACTTATTTCCTACCTATCACTATCTACCAGACAGCAAGTCTTCCACATAAAATAAAAGTCATGCTACGCAAACAAAACTGGTTTATATATTAAAGTTCAGCCATTTAGTCCTGGTTCGTGTAATGATTTTCATGCTGCAGGCGGGAGCTAGTCAAATGTAATTAATGTAATGATTTTCATGCGGACGAGGCTGCAGGCGGGAGCTTGTAAAATGTAATTCGTGTAATGTTTTTCAAGCGGACGGGGCTGCAGGCGGGAGCTAGTCAAATGTGATTAATGTTATGATTTTCATGCGGACGAGGCTGCAGGCGGGAGCTAGTCAAATGTAATTAATGTAATGATTTTCATGCGGACGAGGCTGCAGGCGGGAGCTAGTAAAATGTAATTCGTGTAATGTTTTTCAAGCGGCCGGGGCTGCAGGCGGGAGCTAGTCAAATGTGTTTAATGTTATGATTTTCATGCGGACGAGGCTGCAGGCGGGAGCTAGTCAAATGTAATTAATGTAATGATTTTCATGCGGACGAGGCTGCAGGCGGGAGCTAGTAAAATTTAATTCGTGTAATTGTTTTTCAAGCGGACGGGGCTGCAGGCGGGAGCTAGTCAAATGTGATTAATGTTATGATTTTCATGCGGACGAGGCTGCAGGCGGGAGCTAGTAAAATGTAATCCGTGTAATAATCTTCATGTGGATGGGACTGCTGGCGGAAGCTAGTCAAATGTAATTAGTGTAATGATTTTCATGCGGATGAGGCTGCAGGCGGAAGCTAGTAAAATGTAATTCGTGTAATGATTTTCATGCAGACGGGGCTGCAAGCGGGAGCTAGTCAAATGTAATGGTTTTAGCACGGACGAGACTGCAGGCGGGAGCTGGTAAAATGTAATTCGTGTAATAATTTTCATGCAGACGGGGCTGCAGGCGGGAGCTAGTCAAATGTAATTGATGTAATGATTTTCACGCGGACGAGGCTGCAGGCGGGAGCTGGTAAAATTTAATTCGTGTAATGATTTTCATGCGGACGTGGCTGCAGGCGGGAGCTAGTAAAATGTAATTTGTGTAATGATTTTCATGCGGATGAGGCTGCAGGCGGGAGCTAGTCAAATGTAATTCGTGTAATGATTTTCATGCGGACGTGGCTGCAGGCGGGAGCTGGTAAAATGTAATTCATGTAATGATTTTCATGCGGATGAGGCTGCAGTCGGGAACTAGTACAATGTGATTTGATAAAATATGTACCGAAAATATAAATAATTTTGGTACCTGCATTTTATAAGTCAATGCTACTAGTTGCAATCAGATTATCAGTATCGCGTGCATGCTAAATTGCACTTAAATGCCGCGTATTAGAGTTGATATTATTATGCGTTGTATAATAAACCTTGTTGCATTGGGACAAAGCAATATCAACCCTAATGCATGGTATTTTAGTGCAATTAATCATGCACGCGATACTGCAAATCTGATTGTAACTGGCCCGCATTGTCTTATATAAAGAGCTGAGAAGATCCAGAAAATCCAATCATATTTTTACAGTTCTCTCTAGTTGCAAAATGCACTATAATAATTATCATCGGTAAATTTACACAACCAAGTGGAAAGTAATGGCTTCTTTTCCCATTCTGCAAGATAAGTAGGCAGCCTAGTGTTGCTCATATTAATTGAAATAAACAAGCTTTAACCAACAGAATATAAATCACAAAGACACATTTATTATAATTAAACACCTCTCTTAGATTAAATATTATCATCAAAGTTAATTTTGCAGTGCAGAGTTATCATTAAACTGTACCTTACGGGAAATCCATGATCAATGCCATGAATATTGCGTTGTAAATGTATTGCCACCTTCCAATTATTAGCAAACCTATTAAGTTGTACTTAAGCATTTTTACCTACTTCAGGATCGTAATTTAGACTCACATATAGTCTACTAGAAAAGTAGAAATCTAATAAAAGTGGTCGCTCGCAGCTTGTAAATTATAACATTCACTTGCCTCAAATAACAGGCACTGCTGCTCTTGATGTATATATAAATATAATATGTTGTGTTCTGAAATAACAGGCACTGCTGCTCTTGATGTATATATAAATATAATATGTTGTGTTCTGAAATGAGCGGAACATATTCTCGTATGCACAGTTGGGATAGTTGATTTTATTTTCCATCCATATACTTATAATAAAACTGTAATAGGTCATATGCAAAACATTGAAGATATTTTGAAAATATATTTAGGGCGGTACTCTATATTCAATCCTGAAGCCTAAATTGTATTTTTTGTCGTTTTTGTCTGTCTGTCTATAGACAGATTTCATGTTAGCTGCGCATCACGCCGAAACTACTGAATTAATTCAAATGAAACTTGGCATAGTTCATACTACGAGGCAGGACATTGGATACAGTTGAAACAAAAACAAAAAAGTTAAGTATATGTGGAAATTACAACATCGGTCGACTAAAGAGAAATCCCACTTCTATCCAATTCGAACAGATATTAGCTGAGATTAGTCTTAAACTAAGCCTAAACCAGCCAACAAGACTGAACAGTAAGACTTGCCTTGATAATTTTGCCCACAACGTTAAAAAGAGTAAAACGACAGTAAGAGTAAACAGACGTAAGCGATGTCTTTCATGGAAATAGAGATACTCTTGAAATGAAAATAACAGGAAAGTACTGAAACTATATTCTATAACATTAAAAACGGTTACTAAACAGACATAAAAGGTGCAGAACAACTATCACGTTGCACAAGCAACAAACAAATCAAAAGCGGTATGAAAAATAATAAATAATTCTACAAATACAAACCAAAGAGAAAAAAGATTCCGACCAGAAAAAAATATATTTTTTCATTGATGAAATTGAAGAAGGTAAAATTGACAATGCTAATATCAAAAAAAAAACAATTGATAATCAACTAAATTCATGTTTCATAACCACAACAAATCAATATAAAATTATGGAAATTATAAAACTTTTAAAGAATACAACAATGATTTATGTATGAACAAGTATAATAAAGCGTCCCACTTTTTTAAAAACAAAATAAAGAGGACATGTGTTTTTTTTTAACTCCGATGCTCAAATACTCGCTGGATAGAAAAGGCCATTGAGCAAAATCGGGTATCAAAGTCTTCGCCCATGAATTGAGTAGATATCATCGGACGAAGCTCAAGACCAATAATGGCATAACCGTCGTCTCTAAGCCGGAGATCCTTTCTGAGATCGAAGAATTCTATGGCCGATTGTACGACTCGCGTGTTTCTAGACCCGAGCCCAG
The DNA here is from genome assembly GCA_946251855.1 of Alsophila aescularia. Classification (NCBI taxonomy): domain Eukaryota; kingdom Metazoa; phylum Arthropoda; class Insecta; order Lepidoptera; family Geometridae; genus Alsophila; species Alsophila aescularia. The sequence continues at coordinate 105,988,822 of OX276373.1, forward strand.
CACAGAGGATTCCCGCGCAATACTGACCCGCACTACACTAACGAACTGCCTGACGTCAGCCTAGACGAGATTGAAATGGCGCTCAAACTACTTAAGAATGGAAAGGCCCCTGGAGAGGACGGAATAACGCCGGAGTTCTTAAAAGCAGGGGAAAAGCCCGTACTTTGACGGCTTCGGGGGTTATTTAGCATCATTTTTAAGTGTGAGAACTCCAGAGTTGTGGAACAGGAGTTTGGTAGTACTATTCTTTAAAACCGGGGATAAAACCCTTTTAAAGAACTACTGACCTATTTCAATCTTGAGCCAAGTCTATAAGCGATTTTCGAAGGTCATCTCAAATCATCTCGCAAGAAGAGTTGACGAATTCCAGCCTCCAGAACAGCCCCCCGATTCGGAATATAAGTGATGCACAGTTTGGGTTTCAGCCCGGCCTCTGTACTGAATCCGTAATCTTGCGTCTGAAGCATACTGTTGAATACTGCACTAGCATAAAAACTCCAGTTTATGCTTGCTTCTTGGACTTGTCAAAGGCATTTGATCTTGTTTCTTATGACCTTTTGTGGCGGAAGCTCATCACCGATACCAGTTTGCCGAGGGACATGGTAAATATTTTCAAAGTCTGGTATGCAAATCAGGGAAATGATAGATAGATAGATAGATTAACTTTTTATTGACACCAAGAAAATAAAACGATACAGACATAGGACAAAACTTAGATTATAAGTACAATGTTGTAAGATGGGCGGGCTTGTACTTGGAACTCGTTGAAAGTTTAAAGAACATGTATCACGCTACTGCTGGACGGATTTTGAAGCAACTTGGCACAGTCATAGTTTACATGCCGGGTTGAGGATTCATTTTATCCCGAAAAAATAAAGGATTCCTGCAGTATAGAGGTCCAAAGTGATGTTAATTTTGAAGTAACAAATATCTATACTTATAATAAACCAATAAGTACGAAAAAGTCTGTACAAAGATAATAAAAAAATGGTCTAGGGTACTTAAAAGTTAAAATGAAGCTATTGAACAAAAATATAACATTTTAAAAATCCTGTCTGCCTGTTTGTCTGTCTGTCTGTCTGTCTATCTGTATATTTGTTTGTTCACGCATCACGTAAAAACTACTGGACCGATTGCGATGCGGCTTGCATTATTGGCTTACTTATAGTTTGACTTAAAATCTGATGTGCTTGGTATCTCAATCCGATGAGTAAATCTTATTGACGGCTGAAGTATAATTTTGATCAAATGTTGGTACACTGGTATTTTAGGTCTTGGAATAGTACATATAGTTAATAGTACATATATTTTTAAGCTAGAGAAATAACCAAGTGTGCAAAGCCGCGGGTACAGCTAGTAGTATAATAAGTTTATTATTAAACATTATGGATCTTTTTTCTGAAATAAACGAATTTATTTTTATTATAAAATACCCCCGTGTCCTTTCACTGCTGAGCTTATGACTGACCAATCTGTCGGTCGATCCTGTGCACCAATAAATTATAGTACGTAGCTTACATATACGTGCCTCTATTACAGCCTCTAGTACTGTTTTTGCAATGTGAACTCGATCATCCGGAGTCAGAAGTAAGTCAACTTATTCTTGTCCTGGCTTGGGATTGGTTGGTGCGAGAATTATGCCAAATGCAATCAATATTCGCTGTACATATTATCCGACTCTGCGGTTTTCACAGTACATAATAATATACTACTCCTATCTTAACCAACCTAAAATAATAATTTTCAAATGAACACACCCTAATTATTAATACGAGTAGAGAAGTATCTACTACCGACCTTTTAGATTTTAGTTCGATTGACACTATACACTCAATGGTATTAATATTTTTGCCTCGCCTTCTCAGAACAGTATCTACATCTTAAATGCCAACAAAAATAATAACAGTAACCATGAACACGCGAAGATGATCAATTAAGTAATATATTTGTAAGATGGCTCATCTTTGACGTAGAGCTTAACAAGACGAATCACAGCGTGGACCGGCGCAGTGCAGCTGCTTGCTGTTGCACAAGCTGTCAGCTGCAGACACGGCGCGGGGCCAGAATGATGTTTCATAACTGAATAGTGAACCTTCCCGTTGAGGAATTTGGCCGAATGCCAGGTGCTCGCGTGCCGACCAATACCTTTCCACAGGGACTCACACTCACACACACGAGAATACCACGAGCTGGGTACTTAGGTACTCGTTTGGAGTGACTTTATACTACTACTAGCTGTATCCGCGGCTTTGCCAGCGTGGCCATTTCATTTAAAAGTTTAACATACGTGTTATTTCAGGACCAAAAGGACCTATAAAGTACAATAATACAACATTTGTACAACATTTGTTGGTAGAAATACTTAGATATATATTGTTATCTCATCTTATTTTTAGAAGCAATATGTCTGCGAATGGCGAAGTTTTGTATGATAGGTTGTGCTTACATGTTCTCTGATGTGCGAATGTATTGTTTTTCGATATGGCTTCTGCGCAGTGAAGTACATCTCAGTTTAAATTAAAAATATGGTACATTTTGAAAGATAGCACTGGATTATAAATGTTGCGCTATAATTTTGATCAATATTTCTAATGGGTTTAATATATTTATGAGATGCCCCAAATGTGGTGATAGTTGCTTCAAATACATAAATTTATGGGGTTATCATATTTGTATATTTTGTTATAAATCGGTAATGTGACCTTGACCTACAAAACGAAGAACCTTGAGATCTCCGAAATAGAAAATTTATACGTGATAAACGTTGCAAAGGTTAGCGAATTTTGTAAACAGTCTCATAGACTTTAATATTAGAAAATAGGATGTTTATACAAAATGCATCAACAACAATTTAATTATACTAAAGATTATTATAATAATATTAAAGATATATCCACTTAATTTAAAATCGTTTTATCAATTACCGTCAGTCAAGTCAGGATTGATATATAGCGATAACATTCATAATAGTATATCTAGAACTAAACATATTCGTTTGGTACAAATATAACTATAACTACATTTATTTACATGCTTACTATTGTTTTACTATGATCCTTTGAGATTGACATACAACAATCTTACTATTGTTTTACTATGATCCTTTGAGATTGACATACAACAATCTTACTATTGTTTTACTATGATCCTTTGAGATTGACATACAACAATCTTACTATTGTTTTACTATGATCCTTTGAGATTGACATACAACAATCATGCGAGTGTACATTTAACAAAAGTAATCTGTAGTAAGCACAAGTATTCCACGTAATCTCGGGACTGGTGCGCGTAAATTGTCTTTGGGTGCGCGGAACCGGTCCGTTCCCAGGCGTTTGTATTTCAAGACACACACATACACACACACTCCACACATCGGGCATACATGCAGACTTTATGTACGCGCAATAAGCACTGAATGGACCTAGGGTGCACTCAGTCCGAGAGTTTTGACCCACAGCGAGATCGCATGGAGCTAAAGCGGAAAGTGCCGTGGGCATAAGACGCTTCTTTGACACAACGCGATTGTATATTTTTATCCGACTTCGGCGAAGCAAGGGAAGGGTAATGAGTTTAAACGTATAACTATGTATGTATGTATGTATGTATGTATGTATGTATCTATGTATGTGGATATGTGGATGTTCCACCATAGCGTCGCCCCTATTGATAAGATTATGACAAGCGTCGTCTTCAGGTATAACAGGTATTTTTTTACCCGACTACAGCGAAGAAAATGTAGGGGTAGGTATGTGTTCAAACTAATAACTTGGTCCTATTTTAACAAGCGAGGTGTCAATCGATTCTTCTTTATCTATGTCATAGGCATTTTTTTACTCAAAGACAAAAGCAAAAGAATGGTTATGTGCTCAAACTAAAAACTTGGTTAAATGTTGACAGGTTAAAATTTGAGAGTATCATAGGCAATTTTTTACCCGACCGTGTTTAGTTTTGTTTTTGTACTTATGTCTTGTTAATATCTTTCTGGTTACTTGGTTTATGAATGAGGTTTTGCAATATAAATAAATCAATTCGAGCAACACAACACTGTATTGAAATTAAAAATTGGCAAATAAATCAATTTTTAACTTTAGTTTTATAACTGTTGTCGTGTTCTTAGGTCGGCTCGGATAGCTATCAAATACAAAGACACTCACAAACAAGCACTATGATTGTGGCTCGGATAGCTATCAAATACAAAGACACTCACAAACAAGCACTATGATTGTGGCTCGGATAGCTATCAAATACAAAGACACTCACAAACAAGCACTATGATTGTGGCTCGGATAGCTATCAAATACAAAGACACTCACATACAAGCACTCTGCTTGGGGCTAGGATAGCTATCAAATACAAAGACACTCACAAACAAGCACTATGCTTGTGGCTCGGATAGCTGTCAAATACAAAGACATTCACATACAAGCACTCTGCTTGCGGCTCGGATAGCTATCAAATACAAAAACACTCACAAACAAGCACTCTGCTTGCGGCTCGGATAGCTGTCACCGCTATGTTAAGTCAGAGTCGATGCAAGCTTACAATGTTTTTATTGCACTGATAAATCAGGCACAGTGGCACAGTCCACGAAAATGGCGAACGTAACAAGATCCGCAGCCGGCCACTAAAATAGCCGAGCGGCGCGTGACTCAGGCGCTGGACCAGCGCCCCTCACTTCCAAGAATGTCTTATTTATTGCAAAACTATTTATGGCGCGTACGTACAACACACATATTATTTGTGAACCACCCAATTAAAACTTGTCATATCCTGCGCATTTGCTGACCTACATAAAACGTCGTCAACTTCACGTCAATGGAACATTGATTTATGGACATTGACAGGCTATAGTTATTACAGGTTCAAAATATTTTCAGGAATACTTAATTAATCAAACATACTTACATAATTAATTAAGTTTTCAAACTCCTCGTATTTAGCTGTGCGTAAAACTTTATTTAACTCCATGATTTATTAAAAGAATTCCACTAAATCGTTGCTGTGTTAAGTCATTTGCTAAATTTTCAAATTCTTTTCACATTATTAGCAGTAGGTACATTAGTTTGTTTGTAATTAATAAATTGATTTCATTTAACATGCTAGGACTTTTACTACTTACATTTTAATTTCTATTAGCAATTAAGTGTAAAATAACATTTTGCGAAAAATAAACACTTGAAACACACTTTTAATATTTTTTTCTTAGATTAGTGTCTAAACAAACAGTGTAAAAACAGTGGTAAAACCAAAAACAATTTTATTTGACTAAGGATAACTAAAATAATTACTTTGAATAATTACTTCTAAGCGATTACTAATATAGCATACTCTAACTAACTACTTTTTGAATATTTACTTCTAAGCGATTACTAAAATAACATACTCTAAACTCCTACCTACTTTTTTATTCATGAAACATGTCTCGTTTTTTTTTACGAAATACACATACTGAAACTGGCTTTATTTTGTTTCAGTTGAGAGTTCCGCGTCTGCACCGCTGGCGGTGACCTCGGGCCGGCCCGGCGATCCCTCGCCACCCATCTTCGAGCAGATCTTCAAGAATGCACGGTTCGCTCAGGGCGGCAACGCCAAGTTCGAAGGCAAGCTTCGCGGCAACCCGACGCCCGTGGTATCGTGGACGCGCAAGAAGGCGCCGCTAGTAGAGTGCAACAAATACAGCATGAGCTACAACGAGCAGACCGGTGACGTGGCACTGCTCATCAAGCAGATTGGGCCCGGCGACGAGGGCGAGTACACCTGCACCGCGCGGAACCAGTACGGAGAGGCTATCTGCTCCGTCTACATTCAGCCCGAGGGTGTGCCAGTACCGCAGCACCAGTCAGCGCACCAGAGCTACCGCCACGTCAGTGAGAGCGTCGAGCACAAGTCTTACGGCACGCAGGGTTTCACCACAGAGCAGTCCCGGCAGACACAGAAGGTCGCCTTCACCAACGGCACCGACCACTCTTCCATTGAAGACTTCAAAGTTGACACTTTCGAATACAGACTCCTGAGGGAGGTCTCGTTCAGAGAGTCGATAACGAAGAGATACGTGGGAGAAAGCGACATCCACATCAGCACTGAAATCGACAGATCTCTAGGAGGCGTGTCTCCGCCAAAAGTGGCACAGAAACCTAGGAACTCCAAGCTGCAGGAAGGTGCCGATGGACAGTTCACGGTACAGCTGTCGGGTAATCCACGGCCGCGGGTCTCATGGTTCAAGAACGGCCAGAGGATCGTCAACTCGAGCAAACACGAAATTATCACGAGTCACAATCAAACGGTTCTTAGGGTAAAAAATACGCAAAAGTCTGATTCCGGTCACTACACATTGCTGGCCGAGAACCCTAACGGATGCATTGTGACGTCGGCATACCTCGCCGTCGAATCTCCGCAAGAAAGCTACGTACAGGACCAACAATCGCAGTACATTACGGATACTCAACAAATAGAGACTGAAGCAAGATTAGAAGTAAGTGAAAAAGCTCTCGCTCCGCAGTTTGTGAAGGTCTGCCAAGACAGAGATGTCACAGAAGGAAAGATGACGCGATTCGATTGCCGCGTTACCGGCAGACCTTACCCAGAAGTCACGTGGTTCATTAACGACAGACAGATACGAGACGATTTTAATCATAAGATATTAGTAAACGAATCTGGTAATCATGCACTTATGATTACTAACGTTTCTCTCGGTGACAGTGGTGTGGTGACGTGCTTGGCACGCAACAAGACGGGCGAAACTTCGTTCCAGTGTAGAATGAACGTTATCGAGAAGGAACAAGTGGTCGCCCCTAAGTTCGTAGAGCGCTTCAGCACGCTGAACGTGCGCGAAGGCGAGCCCGTGGCACTGAACGCACGCGCAGTGGGCACGCCCACACCACGCATCACATGGCAGAAGGACGGCGTTCCAATTATACCCAATCCAGAGTTACGAATCAATACCGAAGGTGGGGCCTCGACGCTGGACATTCCGCGAGCCAAGGCGTCGGATGCGGCATGGTACCAATGCACAGCCCAGAACGTCGCAGGTTCCACAGCCACTCGGGCCAGGCTCTACGTCGAAGTACCGAAAGAGCCTCCGCCCGAGCAGAAACGTCTGCACCTACCTAGGCCTACTAAAATTATCGAGCCAGAGTAAGTTATTTTGATACTGATTTTATTTTATCTTATCTAAGTTGTAAGATAGATTATATTATTAATCATGGTTTTATTGTTTTTGATAGACCTGCTCCTGGACCAGAAATCATCTACCTTAGGCATGTGGAAAGGGCACGACCCTACATTCCTCCAGGTGAAGAAGACCGTGTTTATCCTCCGCCGCAGTTTATTGTGCCACTGAAAAGCGTCTCCCAGATGGAAGGTGGCAAAATTCACTTCGAAACCAGGATAGAGCCAGTCGGCGACCCCACTATGAAAATAGAGTGGTTAAGGAATGGACAAAGTATCGAAGCAAGTAAGTATATAAAACTATTGATATGGATCGTAAGAGAGACAACCATACTTATCATTGTAGGCTCATCCACATAATGGTATATGAATTGTTACATATTTAAATCGAAAATTAATAGTTATTGTTAATTTCAGGTTCTAGGTTTACGTCAATATTCCGTTTCGGATACATATCATTAGACATGCTCAGTCTTAACATACAAGATAGTGGTGAATACACTTGCCGTGCGGTTAGTGCGACGGGTGTGGCAGAAACGAAAGCCATACTCCAAGTAACCCCCAGGGCAACCATTGAAAGGACGAGCCAGCACCCAGAGAGTCTGCAATACATTCAGCAATTAGAAGACTACTCTAAGTATCAACACCAAGAATCCATCGAAGAACAGAGTTCTCAGAGGCCTCAGTTCATCCGACCATTGCAGGATCTTGGGGAACTTCAAGAAGGACGAAATGCACATTTCGAAGCACAACTGACTCCGGTCAGCGATCCCACTATGAGAGTGGAATGGTACAAAGACGGCAAGCCCATTACAGCCAGCTCGCGAATCACGTCAATCTTCAACTTCGGTTACGTCTCCCTTAACATCATGCACCTACGGGCTGAAGATGCAGGTTCGTACACAGTGAGGGCTGTAAACAAGCTGGGCGAAACTATCAGTACCGCTTCCATCAGAGTGGCTGCCAGGAGTACGGTGACAGCAGACCTGGGTATACCAGAACAGCGACGATACATCGAGAAGACTGAGCAATTAGAAGCATATCAGCAACAGCAACATCAAAAATACTATCAGGAGGTACCTGAAAGCACTCAGAAACCAGAATTTAAGACACCTATAAAGGATCAAATTAACATTAAAGAAGGAGGATTCGCCCACTTTGAGGCTCGTCTTGAGCCAATCGGCGATTCTACACTAAGAGTGGAGTGGTTGAAAGACGGACGTCCCGTCGAAGCTAGTTCGAGAATCACTACATTCTTCAACTTCGGATATGTCGCATTAACGATCAAATCAGTGACGGTGCACGACGCTGGACATTATACATGCAGAGCTTACAACGCTCTCGGCCAAGCGACTACAAACGCCAACTTGACAATCATTACAAAAAGAGACATCATTGCGGAATCGCAACACCCCGGCGGCCTCGAAAAAATACAGCACCTCGAAGATTCAAGCAGATATTCGAGGCGAGCTGAGGAAGAGACCAGAGTTATTCAGAAGCCAAGATTCTTGGGACCACTAAAGGGCACCAACAAGATAGTAGAGGGTCAAAGTGCTCACTTCGAAGCGAGAGTAGAGCCCCAGAGTGACTTGACCATGACTATCGAATGGTACTTCAACGGCAAGCAGATCACCAGCGCCAACCGCATCCAGACATACCACGACTTTGGCTACGTGGCACTTGATATCTCCAGCGTGCGCGCAGAGGATACCGGTGTCTACACTGTGGTGGCGCGCAACGCGTCGGGAGAGGCACAGCTCAGCGCCTCTATGACAGTTGAGAGTAAGTATATTTTATTTTTGTGTATTTAAGTACACGATTGATATACATATTTTTATAAGATTTACATAATTATTAAACATCGATTTCATCTTACAGCACGGTCAAGCATTGACACATCGAGCATTCACCGCGGTCTATACGAAAAAACCCGTCATATGGAGGAATCTAAGTTTGTTGAGCCAATGTACCAGATAGAAGAAATATCGAAGTCCAAACCAGTGTTCGTGCAGCCATTGTCCGATCCATCACCAGTATCGGAGGGCAAGAACATCCACCTCGAATGTAGGTTGGAGCCGATGGGTGACCCTACTATGCGTGTAGAATGGTTTCACAACGGTCGGACCGTCACTGTTGGCTCTAGGTTCAGAACTTATTACGACTTCGGGTTTGTGGCACTGGATATCATACATGCCACGTCGATCGATATCGGAGAATACACAGTTCGAGCAGTCAATCACCTAGGTTCCGCTCACACTTCCGCAATGGTCCGTGTCATTGAGAGGTCGGACATTCTCACCGACACTCAGAATGAACAAGCTGTTGAACAAATTCAAATACTGGAAGATGCTGCTCGCAGAACCAAGCAAACCCGTGAAGATATTACAGTGCAACAAGCGCCCCAATTCTCACGAGCGTTACATAATGTAGAAATTGTTGAAGGAACCAATGTACACTTGGAATGCAGGTTACAGCCTGTTGGCGACCCAACTATGAGAGTCGAGTGGTTCTGTAATGGCAGACCAATCAAGACGGGACACAGATTTAGACCAGCTTATGAATTCGACTACGTGGCACTCGATCTCCTGAGCGTGTATCCGGAGGACTCCGGTGTATACACTTGTCAAGCTACAAATCAACTTGGTGAAGCGGTTACGTCATGCGCACTGCGCGTAATTGCTAAGAAAGATTTGATATTTGAATCGCAGCACCCCTCCGGACTTGAAAAGATTCAATATTTAGAAGATGCCTCACGTTACAAGAAGAGTGACAATATAGATGAAACAATTAATATTAAACCACGCTTTGTCACTAGACCTAAATCGATCGAGAACGTCAAAGAAGGACAACACGTCCACTTTGAATGCAAACTTGAGCCAGTTACGGATTCCAATTTAAAAGTGGAATGGTTCAAGAACGGGCAACCCGTGACAATCGGCCACAGATTCAGACCAATTCATGACTTCGGCTATGTGGCACTGGATATTATCGACTTGATAGCTGAAGATTCTGGAGTGTACACTTGTCGAGCTGTGAACCTTATTGGCACCGATGAGGTAAGCTGTAAACTAACTTGCCGCAGCACTCAGGATATCGTCAGAGCCACACAGAATGAGGCTGGACTGGAGCAAATCCAGCATTTGGAAGATAGAACTAAGTATCACAGAACAGACATGATCGACGAAATTACTACACAAGCTCCCATATTCACGACTTCATTGAAAAACGTAGAAATTAAGGAAGGACAAAGAGCTCACTTCGAATGCAGATTGATTCCCGTATCTGATGCCACCATGAAAGTAGAATGGTATCACAACAACAAACCGCTTAAGAGCGGCTCCAGATTTACTGAGACAAATAATTTCGGTTTTGTAGCCCTTGACATCATGGCTTGCTTACCTGAAGATTCAGGCACATACACGTGTAGAGCGATCAATGCTCTCGGTGAGGCCGTCACTTCTGGAATTGCAGTGGTACATTCCAAAAAGTCAATTTATTTGGAATCTCAGCATGAAGGGGCGCTACCGAGGTTGCACCAACTGGAAGACACGTCTAGGAACCAGAGGCATGGCATCCAGGACGAGTCAGTCACACAAGCTCCGGTGTTCACGACGCCGATGAAGGACATCCGAGTAGCTGAGAACCAAGCAGCTCACTTTGAGGCCAGGCTCATTCCAGTGGGTGATTCCAAACTGCGAGTAGAGTGGTTACGCAATGGAGTACCTATCGAAGCTTGTAAGTTTTAATCAATTTGAGCCAATATTGTTACAATTAAAATAAATCTAATATTTTACTTACGAGTCGGTGATCTTTTCAGCTAATCGCTTGACTACAATGCACGACTTCGGTTATGTTGCCCTAAACATGAAATACGTGAACCCAGAGGATTCCGGCACTTACACATGCCGCGCTATTAATGAACTAGGAGAAGCAGTTACATCTTCCACATTATTTGTACAATGTAAGTTATATTCTACTACTTGAATCATTGACTAACTTTCTTGAATTTAAGTTTCTATGTATCTATTTTTTTTTTCTTGTTCAGCTAAGGCATCGCTGCAACTCGAGTCGCAGCATGAAAACGCACTGCAGAAAATCCAGCAACTGGAAGATACATCTCGCTACCAAAGGCGTGAGGATGTAGAGGTTGCAGTGACCCAGGCACCGCGGTTCATCACTCAGCTAAACGGGCCATCGCGGCTGATGGAGGGCCAGAGCGCGCACTATGAGTGCCGCATCGAGCCCTACCCCGACCCTAATATGCGCGTTGAGTGGTACTTCAATGGCAAGGTGCTGCAGAGTGGACACCGCTACCGCACCGCCTACGATTTTGGCTTTGCGGCTTTGGATATCCTTACCGTGTACGGAGAGGACTCCGGAGAATACACATGCAAGGTCATCAACAACCTGGGACAAGCTACGTCGTCCATCAAATTAAATGTTCAATGTAAGTGCTATTGTCGCAAAAACAAGCACCTTCTCATAATATGATATAACTAACTAAACCTATATATGATATAACTAACTAAACCTATATATGATATAACTAACTAAACCTATATATGATATAACTAACTAAACCTATATATAATATAACTAACTAAACCTATATATGATATAACTAACTAAACCTATATATGATATAACTAACTAAACCTATATATGATATAACTAACTAAACCTATATATAATATAACTAACTAAACCTATATATGATATAACTAACTAAACCTATATATGATATAACTAACTAAACCTATATATGATATAACTAACTAAACCTGTATATGATATAACTAACTAAACCTATATATGATATAACTAACTAAACCTATATATGATATAACTAACTAAACCTATATATGATATAACTAACTAAACCTATATATGATTTAACTAAACCTAAAACTAACTTCGATAAAAATAATGACACGTTCTATTTATTGATTGCAGCTAAGGAGTCCATAATCAGAGATACACAGCACGAGAGCGCGCTTGAAAAGATTCAGTACCTTGAGGATGACAGCAGGAACAAGCGTGTGCAACATGATGAAGCATTCGTAGCTGAGAAACCTCAATTTGGCAAGCCTCTTAAGAACGCAGAGGTCTCTGAGGGTAAACCTGTACATCTTGAAGCCACGCTTACTCCAGTCAATGACCCTACGATGAGGGTAGAATGGTATTGCAATGGCAGGCCCATCCAGCAAGGCCACCGCTTTAAGACCACCTATGACTTTGGATACGTGGCTCTCGACATTTTATATGCGTATGCCGAGGACACTGGTACATACATGTGTAAGGCTACTAACGTTGTAGGTGAAGCGGTCACCACCAGCTCAATTAAAGTAGATGGTGAGTGTAATTTTATTAAATCAATAATAGCCAATAAAAGGCTAAAACTAAGTATTTTACCGTCTTGTTGTTTCAGCTAAATCTGGTCTATACCTCGACACACTGGATGAACAGAGGTTAAAGAAGATTCAAGAACTTGAGAGGTACGAAAGACCAAAGGCGATTGAAGAAGAGAAACCTGGACAGCGACCAGTGTTCTTGACTGCTATTACCAGTCTTGAGAACTTGAAAGAAGCAGACCGTGCCCACTTTGAATGCAGAGTCGAACCCATTAACGACCCCAACCTGAAGATTGAATGGTTCCTCAACGGTCAGAAGATCAGAGCCGGTCATAGATACAGGACAGTTCACGACTTCGGCTATGTCGCCTTCGACATCTTGTATAGCTACGCTGAAGATTCTGGAACGTACATGTGTAAAGCCACCAACAAACTCGGTGAAGCAGTTAATACATGCACGTTGAAGGTTGCAGGTAACTAAGAATATTTGTAATAAAAAAAAACAAGACTTATTTTAAAGTTAGATCTTACAATAATTATAAATAATCTATCGTTACAGGGCACAGAAATATAATACTGGACACTCAACACCCTAACGGTCTTGAGAAGATAAGACAACTTGAGGCCCAAGGCCACCACACAAGAATGGAAGTAGAAGAGCCCAAGGTCAGCCCGCCTCGATTCGTAACAGAGCTCAGGGGAACGACCCATGTTTACGAAGGCCAAACGGCCCACTTCGAATGCCAAGTGGAGCCCGTACATGATCCCAATCTACGCATTGAATTCTACCACAACGGCAAGGCCCTGCAATCTGCCTCACGGTTCCATATCACTTTTGATTTTGGTTATGTGTCACTAGATATACAGCACTGCGTGCCGGAAGACGCCGGCGAATACTCTGTAAAGGCTATCAACGCCCTCGGACAGTGCACTTCTGCTATATCGATGACAGTAACCGCAAAAGGCAGTATTATTTCGGAATCTCAACGTCCCGAAGGGTTAGAGAAGATCCGAGAACTGGAATCTGCTGAACCGTTCAAACGCCCAGAAATTCCGGAACCGGTGACCCGACAGAGACCCGTGTTCACGCAACCACTGCAGAACATTGACAACATCCAAGAAGGACAAACAGCACACTTTGACTGCAGACTCATTCCCGTCGGAGACCCGACTCTAAAAGTGGAATGGTTCAGGAACGAAAAACTCATCGAAAACAGCTCAAGAATCACAAAAACGCATGACTTTGGTTATGTCTCCATGACGATCACACATGTACGCGATGAAGATGAAGGTGTTTATATGTGCAGAGCATCAAACCTTCTTGGAGAAGCAGTAACAACAGCTGCCATGAGGATTAAGAGTGAGTATCAGTCGGTAAACCAAATTGATGTTTTTAGAATTAGCGTTATCCTGTATAACGTTGTCCCAGGAAGTAGTGATATGAGGAGGTTCTGAAGTAGAGCACTTCCAGGGGCACCAGAATAACCCGAAAGTATGTTCCGCGATTATTGATATTTTCGTAGTTATTTCATTTTTGTTTTTATTTCAAAAACCTCCAGATGTCGTCACAAACTAAGTAATTTATATCAAACTAATAAAAGTATTCAGTTAACTTTTTGTATGTTGGTAGTTAGCACAGTAGTGAACCTTTTATGAGATCATCATCATTATATGCCTATATCTGTCCACTGCTGGACGTAAGCCTCTCCTAATGCAAGCTACTGAGCTCGGTCTTCAGCTCTCCTAATCCAGCCTCTTCCGGCCGACTTTCACATAATAATAATAATAATAATAATAATAATAATAATAATTTATTCATTAAAAAAATTTGTACAAGATATACAAAACCATCAAAATACAGTATAAAAGGAAACATGGTGATCATTCGATTAGGTAGGTTCAGTAAGGTTAGCTGCGGGCCCCAAACTAGGCAATGCCTGTATCTTGGGGACCCAGGTGAAAAGTATTACCAAAAAATATGACTCACTCCACCTGACCACAGGCACACTACACTACGTTTGTCTAAACGTGGTCTCCACTCGAGAACTAGTCTACCCCAACGGTTATCGGTTCTTCGGGAAATGGAAATGTAAGGTCATGACTTGTAGGACGCACTGATTGAAGAAGTTTGCCGAATACTGCCCAACCAAGCTGAATTATTCTGTTGGCTTCTTTCTCAAAGTTGTTCTTACCTAATTGAAATATTTGTCCAAGGTCAACATATTGTTGGACAACTTCAAGAGGTACACCATTGACTGCAATCGGTTTCGGATCAACAAGATCGTTAAACATGATCTTAGTCTTATCTATGTTCATTCCGAGACCGATGAGTCGATAAGCATCATCTAAGTTAGTCAGCATACTTTGCAAGTCTTGCAGCGACTCCGCCATTAGGATGATATCATCGGCAAATCGTAAGTGTGAGATATTTTCGCCATTGATAATAATGCCCATGAAACATTTTCCATTGAACAATATTTGATGTTATTCTTTTCTTTGATTATATTTTTTTGATAATTGCAATATTATTTTAGTTTCATAAAAGGGTCACCACCAACATGGCTACCAACATGCAAAGAAACAACTGAATATTATTAATAAATTGGTCAAAATTACTAAGTTTATGTTAAAATATAGAGAAGAACAAAAAGGAATAACTCCGAAAATATTAAACATATATTATTAGTCGCGGAACATGCATGGGTTATTCGGGTGCCCCTGGGAGTGCTCTACCTCAGGACCTCCGCTTAACACTACTTCCTGGGACAGCCTGTAAATTAAGTTTGTAAAATTATGCACTAACTAAACTGACAACCTATATTAATTCGTTATAGCTAAGGCAGCAATCCAAATGGACACACAACATCCTGAAGGCATGAAGAAAATTCAGCAGCTCGAACAGCCGCTACAAAGGCGGCCCGATGAGCCTGAACGAGAGTTCGAGAAACCTATCTTCACGCAGGTGCTGACTGGCCCCTCTGAGCTATGGGAAGGACAACATGCACATTACGAAGCGCGCGTTGTTCCTGTCGGTGATCCCAGCATGAGGTTCGAATGGTATATCAATGGAGTCGAACTTAAAATGGGTAAGATTATTGTTATAAAACTTATGATATTGTAAATCATATTTTGGGCCAGTGCACTGGTTTACTGAGATACTTCTGTTTTATTTATCAGGATCTAGATTCCGCACGACTCATGACTTTGGGTTCGTCACATTAGATATCAACTCCGTCATGTCATCAGACGCCGGCCTCTACATGTGCAAAGCTATCAATAATGCGGGCAGTACGGTGTCTTCTACTTCTCTCAAGGTCAAGACAAAATCTACAATTATCGATTCTACAATGAGGCCAGAATCTTGGGAACAAATTCAGCTCAAGGAAGCCGCAATGAACAAAGTACCGGAAATGTTTGTGGACACAGGTGTGCAACAAGCACCTATTTTCACAACACATCTCCAGAGCTACGATAAACTCGTTGAAGGACAACACGTCTACTTGGAAGCTCAAGTCGAGCCACGAGCTGATCCTCATCTCAGAATTGAGTGGTTCAAAAATGGTGTATCGCTAACCACCGGGTCCAGGATAAAAAGTACATTTGATTTTGGTCTAGTTACACTTTCCGTCAATGGAGTGAGGATTGACGATTCTGGAATCTACACTTGCAAAGCGACCAACCTCTTGGGAGAAGCCGTTTCAACTGCTTCCATTAAGATTGAAGATCGTCATTGGCTTCTTGGTGAATCCCTTCATCCAGAATCTTTGGATAGGATTGGTGCTCTAGAACAACCCAAAGCGGGTAAACCTGACACGCCAGAACCAGTCTACGAAACTCCTGTATTCATTTCACACTTAAATAATATCATCTGCAAGGAAGGTGAAAATATTCACTTTGAATGCAATGTTGAACCTTCCCGAGATCCTACTCTTAAGATAGAATGGTTCTTCAACAATAAACCTCTGCCATCAGGCACAAGATACAAGAGCACACATGATTTCAGCTTCGTGGCTTTAGATATCACACACACTTACGAAGAAGACTCTGGCATTTATACCTGCAAAGCTACCAATAATAAGGGCTCAGCTACGACTTCTGGTTCTCTGAGATGCACTGGTGATAAGAATATCTATTTTGACACTCAACACCCGCAAGGCAAAGCTGGGTTGGAAGCAGTGGAACAAGCAGAAGAGGCCAGGCTAGCAAAAGGAAGAAGATCATCACTTCCGGACGCAGAATATCCTAAGCCAGAGTGGGTAGTACCGGTAGCACCTGAACATCAACTAATTGAAGGCCAAGCTCTTCATCTAGAAGGGCAAGTTGAGCCAAAGAACGATCCTAACCTTAAGATCGAATGGTACTTCAACGGTAAAGTTCTTGAGCAAGGATCTAGATTCAAGCTTACCAGTGACTTCGGTTTTGTTACTCTCGATGTTACTGACGTTTACGAGAGAGACAGTGGTATTTATACATGCAAAGCTTATAACAAGAGAGGCGAAGCTTTTACTTCATCTACTGTCTTCTGTACTAGTAAGGAGAATCTTATTGAAAGGACTCAGCATCCTAAAGGCACTGAGGGATTGGAAAAAATCCAGAACCTTGAAGATTCTCTTCGTAAGGAGCCCAGCCAAAGGCCTGATGATGATACCGGTAGGGCACCTGAGTTCACTACTTCTTTCAAGGATATACTCGACATTAGTGAAGGCCAGATAGCGCATTACGAAGCTTCATTGATACCTACCGGTGACCAAAGTATGGTTATTGAATGGTTCTACAACGGCAAGTCTATCGAGGCAAGTCATCGTATTCGAACTGTCTATGCATTCGGCATGGTCGTTCTTGAGATACTAGGAACAAAAGAGACGGATTCGGGGGTATACTCTTGCAGAGCCACTAACAGATGGGGCCAAGCGGAAATCAACTGCAAACTACAATGTGTCGACAAGAGTAAGGGTCAGAAACCAAGATTTACGACCCATATTCAGAACATCGATGGTCTTAAAGATGGACAATCCGCACACTTTGAATGCACTGTTGTGCCAGTAGACGACCCTGAACTGAAGATAGAATGGTATCACAACGGCCATCCAATGCGCCATTCTACTAGAATAAAGACAGTTTCCGATTTCGGATTTGTCATGCTCGACATATCTTATACCCAGAATCATGACAGTGGCGAATACGTCTGCCGCGCATACAACAAATACGGTGAGGACTTTACTAAGGCTACAATTAACTGCTACGGGAGAAGCGGTGTCTACTTGGACAGCCTGCAGCCTGATTCTCTTGCTAAAATTAGAGAGTTGGAGAGCATGCAAGGGGCGCAGCAACAAACACCAGCTGCTCGTTCTGCTGAACCACCTAAATTCATCACTCAAATACAAGAAGTGACGAAGTTAGTGGAAGGGCAGAGTGCTCACTTTGAAGCGAGATTAGTCCCGGTAGATGACCCTGACCTCAAGGTAGAATGGTTCTACAACGGAAAGAAGCTACCTCATGGCCACAGGTACCGAACATTCCATGACTTTGGCATTGTTATATTGGATATCTTGTACTGCTATGAAGAGAACTCCGGTGTTTACGAGTGCATCGCCACCAACAAGCTCGGTACCGACTCCACGAAAGCTACGTTGAAGTGCACATCGAAGGAAAACCTAATCTTGGACTCGCAACTCCCGCGGGTAAGTTTACCAACATTATTTTAAACTTCGTATTTTGCGAAACTGACAATACTTATATTTTGATCTTATTAATATGTATTTAAATTTTATTGACTTATATTATGTTTCTTTACAGGGCATGGAAGGTGGGCTGGAGAAATTACAAACATTGGAAGATTCAATGGTACGCAGGAAGGATACTACTGTAGAAGAAGAACGCGGTAGAGCGCCAGTCTTTACAGTTCCATTGTCTAATATTGATAACCTTAGAGAGGGTGAGAACGCCCACTTTGAAGCGAGGTTGACTCCTACTGATGATCCTAAATTGACGGTAAATAAACAGACGTTTCTGAAATCTTGTAATAAACTATTTTCTAGAAACTTTATAATATGTCAAACAATCATATTTTTTTTAGGTTGAATGGTATTGGAATGGAAAGTCCCTCAAGGCGGGTTCCAGATTTAGGACATTCTGCGACTTCGGGTTCGTCATTCTTGAAATCTCACCGACATACCCGGAAGACTCCGGTGAATACTTATGCAGAGCTTACAACAACTACGGAGAGGCCGTCACCACAGCGACAATGAAGGTGGCTGGCAAACGCAATATCATCTTAGAGTCGCAATTGCCCAAAGGTATGGAAGGCACTATCGATAAAATTGCAGCCCTTGAAGGTTACAACGGCACAGTCGATTCAATGACTCCTGAAGCCGAGACCGGAAACCCTCCCGAGTTTGTCACTACACCGTCTGATCTTATCCTATCTGAGAACACCTCGGCGCACTTCGAGTGCCGCTTGGTTCCAGTAAACGATTCTAGCATGAGGGTGGAGTGGTACCACAACGGCAAACCTCTTCTGACAGGATCGAGAGTGAAGACAATCAACGACTTCGGTTTTGTCATATTAGAAATAGCCGGAGTTTACCAACGCGACGCCGGTCTTTACACTTGCAAAGCCACGAACCGACATGGTGAAGCCACCGTGTCTTGCAAACTGCAAGTGAAAGGTCGTCAAGGAATCATCCTGGAACCCCAGTTGCCTTCTCATTTCAAGTCTGGCACAGAGAGTATACAGAAGCTAGAAGAGACACTTCACAAGCGCGAGGAAATAACAGAGGAGGATGAGAAGCCAAATCCTCCGAATTTCATTGTGGAAATTAAAGATAATCTCGACGTTCCTGAAGGTGAACCGATTCACTTTGACTGCCGCGTAGAACCCGTCGGAGATCCATCGATGAGGATCGACTGGTTCCACAACGGACGTCCGTTCGCCACGGGTTCGCGCGTGCACATGCTCAACGACTTCGGGTTCATCGCTCTGGACATCGACTACGTGTATGCACGTGACTCAGGCGAGTACGTGTGTCGCGCCACCAACAAATGGGGTTCGGCGACGACCACCGCTAAGATCACTTGCAGCGCTAAACTTGGAATCAACTTTGAATCGCAACTGCCTCAGGGCATGAGTGGCGAGAAGATTAAGGAACTGGAGCGGGGACGCGTGAGCGACGCCCCGAAGGAGGACCCGGTTATCAGCTCCCCGCCTAGGTTCACCAGTCAGATCAAGTCTCACACCGTTGAAGAATCGGAGAGCATTCGTTTCGAATGTCACGTGGAGCCCAAAGAGGACCCGAAGCTGCGTATCGAGTGGTACAGGAACGGCAAGCTGCTGCCTTCCGGGCACCGGTACCGCACAGTTTACGACATGGGCTTCGTGTCGTTGGATATCCTGTACGTGTACGCGGAGGACTCCGGCGAGTACGTGTGTCGTGCCGTCAATGACTTCGGCGAGGACTTCACCAAAGCCACTGTCTCTTGCAAACGTAAGTTATTAAAAAATTGTTTAATGGGTGAGTGCCTTTATTAACTAACTGCTACAGTATACAATTAGCTGTTCGTCGCAAACAGAGACCAACGCAATCAATCGTTATTCATCTCACTATTTGGCTTTTAGCTCATAACTATATCTGAACCCACGGCTTCGCACGCGTGGTCATTTCTCTAGGTTAAAAGTACTGTATGTACTATTCCAAGACCTAAAATACTAATAGACTAACATTTGATCAAAATTACTTCAGCCGTCAAAAAGATTTTATCGATTGCTCGGCTTCTACTCATCGGATTAAAATACCGAGTACAGCAGTTTTTAAGTCAAACAGTAAGCTATCCAAAAGTGAACCGCAATGTAATCGGTTCAGTAGTTTTTAGTGATGCCCGAACAAACATACAGACAAAGGGACACGAATTTTTAAAATTTAAAAATTCTTGTTCAGTAGCTTATTTTATGTACTCTAGACCATTTCTTTTTTAATTATCTTCTTTGCACAGACTTTTTCGTTCTTATTGCTATTTATTATAAATATAGATAAACAAAAATGGTTTTGAAATAATGTTATATATATATAACCTTTCATATTCACATCCTGTATCTCCTATTTAGTTTGTGTTGACACCCTATTTGATCTAGAATAAAAATAATATTAAAGTATTTATTCAGTAAAAGTTGATACATTTACAGTTTTGAAACTTATAATAATTACGGCTAATTATCTTCTTTGCACAGACTTTTTCGTTCCTATTGCTATTTATTATAAATATATATAAACAAAAATGGTTTTGAAATAATGTTTAATATAACCTTTCATATTAACAGCCTGTATCTCCTATTTAGTTTGTGTTGACACCCTATTTGATCTAGAATAAAAATAATAATAAAGTAGGGTATCTGCTGCCGAACTAGGCTTAACACCCGTACTTCAGCATACAGCGCCCTCCCCCGAGATCACTATTTTTATCTTCTCTATCTACGAGTATTAACTCTCCTCAGTTGTAATTTAAATACTATACACATCAATTGAAGTGGGACATTCTTAAATACATACTTGTTTTTTACTAGAACTGCCGGACATCATCCTGCAGAACCAAGTACCTCGTGGCATGAAGAAGTCGGAAGCCCTGACACAGATGGAGGCCACCATAAAAAAATACACATCGGAGGTGTTCCTGACGGAAGATGATCTGTATGACGCTGACAAGAAGCAACCGCCTCGGTTCGTTACACAAATCCAGAGCCAGACTTCACTGGTTGAGATGAATTCGACCAAATTTGAGTGTCAGTTGGCACCCGTTGGCGACCCTAACATGAAGGTCGAATGGTTCTTCAATGGCAAACCTTTGTTGCACAGTGAGTATTATATGTATTTTGTGAAATATTGCAAAAATTGCCATAGATGTGTACAGAGGGCCTGTACCCCCGAAATTGTAAAATTGTCCTGAAACGGATGTATTTCGAAAGAGGAATTAACATTATTTATTTTGTGAATTGGCTTTATGACTGCATCCTCATTTTTGTATCTAGAATGCAATTGGTTGTCATTATTGTTTTTCCAACAGAGAACCGATTCACGCCTATCTACGACTTCGGCTACGTGGCAATGAACTTCGGCTGGGTGTACCCCGAGGACAGCGGCGAGTACCTCTGCCGCGCCACCAATCTGCACGGCATGGACGAGACCAAGGCCGTCATCAAGACCGCTGGCAAGCCCGGCATCGTATACGACTCGCAGCTTCCCAAGCATATGAAGAGTATCGAGAAGATCAGGGAGATGGAGGCGTCATGGCAAGTGTGAGTATTTCCAAAATTATCTCTGTTAGCTTACTCTGCACTTTCTACGGACTCTATTTTTCTGTTATTCTTTTTTATAAAGACGTCTCTCTGATGTTTAAATTGGTTGCGATAGGGCCCCAGAGCAAGTAGTGGACGAAACGAAGGCGCGGTCGCCGCCCGTGTTCGTGAGCCGGCCCGAGCCCGTCACCGTCGAGGAGGGCGAGTGGGCACGCTTCTGTTGCCGAGTCACTGGACACCCCAAGCCGAGGGTCATGTGGCTCATTAACGGAAACACCATCGTCAATGTAAGTGTTGCTTGTAATTTGAAAATATATATATTTCTATGTAATTCAAATATGATAGTATCCTGAAAAGACCGGTATGATTGCAGGGTTCAAGGTACAAACTGACATACGACGGAATGTACCACTTTGACATTCCCAAGACGAGACAGTATGACACTGGCAAAATTGAAGTGGTCGCCAGGAGCTCCGCTGGCCAGGCTCTCGCGTCGACCGAACTTAAAGTTATTCCACGACACGACGATTATCGAGGAGTGCTAAAGAACGCACCACGACGTGAGTACTCTACACTTGCTCACCTAGACATAAAGCTTACTTTGCACTCTCACACCGAGCACCGTGTGCATTCAGACAATCCATTGTTTGGATCGATGGTCACTGAGTGGAAACACTTCCTACTTTTTGCTGCATTAACACATGCCACCACCACGCACACTTCCACACACCGCTTCTGCACAGTACACCCCGCTACCCTTTTCTATTCCTATCTTCTCCCATAAGATGAAGTTCAACTTCACCTGCTTCTACCGGCTTTGACATCGGATTCTGAGGTATGTTGTGAATGCCAATGTTTTTTTTTTATCTCAAAAGAATAAGTTCATGGTTTGTTTTACCTTGCAGCTTGGTATGATGAGACAACACAATATCAACGTTCTGAAACTGAATTAGAAAAGACGTTCGAGGAAAGGCACACTTTACAACGCCAGGGAGTAATAGACCACAGGCCCGAACTAAAACCTAAGGTTATCAGGGAACCTGAAACAGAATGGCAACATGCCGTGAAAAAGAAGAAGGGTGAAGACTATTACAACAAACTCCAAGAACTGGAGAACGAACAGGTCGTTAAGGAAAGCAAAATCAGGGAATCAACGCACCAATTCGCTATTCCTGGAGACAAGATCACAAAAGCATCCCTCGCTAAGGGAATGGCACAACGATATGAAGATAGTTTGTAAGTATTGTCGTTCAAGTTTTGTCTTAGTTAGTAAGTTTTAAAATATTAACTAATGGAAATATAAGCCAGAATTAATATTTTATGAGTTATTGCACACCTATCGGTTGGAATGTGGCTATGTGTTCTATGTAAATAAGGAAACATCGTGTATAGGTACCCATATTTATGCAAATAAAAGTATTTTGAATTTGACTTTTCCACTAGCTGCACTCCGTGGCTCCACTCCTGTTTTGAGGAATAAAGAGTATCCTTTAATTATGTTATTCCAGGATCTAAAACAAGATTTTATTAAAATCCGTCACGGAGCTTAGTAGTAATATAAAATCATATATACACACATACCTACTCGCATTTTTAGTATAAGTTAGGACGAAGACAGTGAAAAAAAACAGAATTAAGTTATCATAATTATCTTGCCTTTATAGGGAAACAGAAGAAGTAATCGAGCAGCAGCAAGTACAAAAGAAAGTTGTGAAGAAGCCCAGGATCCCGGACCCCTCAGAGTCTACAGTGCACGGAAAGGAAGTGCATGTGGCCAAGCAGAAACAAATACAGAAGGAGGTTGTGGGTGACACAGAGATCACACGCAAGATTACTTCCACCGAGACCACTGAAGTAGAGCACAAAGGTCAGACTCAAGAGAGAGTAGTGGAAGGTCCCATTAAACCGAGCAACCCTCCAGTTTTTACCAAGAAGATGCAGCCTTGTCGTGCTTTCGAGCAGGAGCAGGCCAGGTTTGAAGTGGAGTTCGATGGTGATCCACTGCCGACTGTCAAATGGTACCGCGAGAACTTCCCTATCAAGAACTCGCCCGATTTCCAAATCCACACGTTCAGCACCAAATCAATCCTCATAATAAGACAAGTATTTGTGGAAGATTCCGCCGTGTTTGCGGCCGTCGCTGAGAACAGGGGAGGCACTGCCAAGTGCAGCGCTAATCTCGTGGTAGAAGAGCGCAGGCGGCAGGGCCGCGGGGGCGTCATACCGCCCAGCTTTACTCTCACGGCGCAGAACGTCAATGTGACTGCCGGACAGCTGGTCAGGTTCGACACCAAAGTGACAGGAACGAAGCCCCTCGATGTATACTGGTTGAAAAACGGCAAGAAAGTACAGCCAGATATTAGAAATAAGATCCTAGAGGAAGACGGCACTTACACTTTGTTGATTCTCGAAGCTTATCCGCAAGATTCGGGCAAGTACGAGTGCGTTGCGATCAACGGCGCGGGTGAGGCTCGCTGCGACGCAGAGTGCGCCGTCAACGCTCCTGCCACTAAAGAGAAGCCTAAGCCGCAGTCTAAGGCTGCGAACGCGCCCCCAGAGATCATCGAGCCGCTGAAGGACAAATCGGTGGCAGAGGGACAGTCGATTGAGTTCAGCTGCAAAATCGTCGGCAAGCCAGCGCCCAACGTGCAGTGGCATAAGAGCGACAAGTTGATCAAGCCGTCCAAGTACTTCCAGATGTCACGCACGGCCGATGAGTACACACTGCGCATCTCGGAGGCGTTCCCGGAAGACGAGGGCGACTACAAGTGCGTGGCGTACAACTCGGGTGGCCGCGTCTCCGTGGCTGCCAAGCTGAAGGTGGCACAACCAGAGCAGGCTGAGAGCCTACCAGCGCTGACGCCACTGCGCGACGTGCTCGTCTACGAGGGCCAGCCAGCGCAGTTCAAGACTCACATCACTAGCAAAGTCAAACCAACCATCCAGTGGCTGCGTGAAGGCGCGCTTATCCCCGAAACCCCTGATTTCCAGGTTATTATTTTTGTCAGATCTTGTACTTATTAGATTAGTAAATTTTTGTGATTTGCATTATCCCATGTACCTATGTAATTATCGGTAAATATTCCCATACGTCCTTTGTACAACGGACGAACGGTTAGGCTTGACGAGCATATGGCGCAACTTGAGACGGAACTTACTAAGATCACGTGGCACATTCTAGGGTTTCGAGCGATGGTGACCTAATGGTTTTATAGTGCAATTTAGAATCCAACGATACCGGGTTCAAAACCTAGGCTCCAATATCTTTTCTGAGTTATGTGTGGTTTTCTATCGCTCCGTGCTTCGGAGGGCACGTTAGGCTGTCGGTCCCGGCTGTTATAGATTACGAGCAGTCGTTAAGCCATGTCAGAGGCCCTTGGGCGGCTTAACAAACTCTGACATCAGAGGCCAGCACTACCTCATACGACAAACAAACGAACAATTCTAGGGTTAAGTGAAGTCCGAAGAGAGAGGGTGGACACAGTAATCGGTACAGTAATCACAGTAGTCGGGCCACCTATTCTATTTTTGAGAGGGCTATCAGAAGTCTTAGGTGGCGTGGGGTTTCTTGACAATAAAGTCCTCATTGATAATGTTGTAGAAGTATCCAGAGTGTCGAACAAGGTAGCGTATTAGTTCTTAAGCTGACTGATAGGGAGTACAGGTTTACGCACTGACTTCGGCACATTCGGATGATGAGGTAGAACATATGTTTGATGACATATCTTCGGCCCTACATAACTCCACAAGGGCCCACTACAATGTTATCATGGGAGACTTTAACGCCAAAGTGGAAGTACAGACTTGCAGTGAATCGAAAATAGGTACATACCCAAAAAGTTGTGGGAATTCTTAGGGAGGAAAGCACTAGATTTCGTCAGCTGCAGCGTACAGGCACGAAGTCTTAAATCTCGGATGAGGCTGTTCGGCTTATGGACGAGCGACGGGAGCAACAGTAAGCCACACCGTCAGAAAAAACGGAGCTAAATCATAAAATCAGTAAGGCGTGACGTCCGAGCTCAAATACACGCCCAATTGAAAAGGCAATTGAGCAAAATCGGGAGTCTAATAATGACCAATAATGGCATAACCGTCGTCTCTAAGCCAGAGATGATCCTTTCTGAGATCGAAGACTTCCACGGCTGATTGTACGACTCGCATGCTTCTAGACCCAAACTCAGCACTGGGGATTCCCGCGCAATACTAACCCGCCACTACACTGATGAACTGCCTGAAGTCAGCCTAGATGAGATTGAGATGGCACTCAAACAACTTTAGAATGGAAAGGCCCCCAGTGAGTTTATTTTTATTTTTTTATTACGTACTAGGCAATCGTTTGACCACGATCTCACCTGATGGAAAGCGATGATGTGGTCGAAGGTGTAGCACGCTTGCCTAGTAGTTCACTCTTGACTTGAACACATCGGGGTTATAATTTACCGGAAACACTAACTAACTGATCTAACTTCGGACATATAACTATGGATTATAACTTTTGGATGGTATAACTTCGGAGCTCTTGAAAGCAGGGGGGAAACCCGTGCTTCGGAAGTTTCAGGGGTTATTTAGTTCTCCAGAGGCGTGGAGGGTTTGGTAGTACTCTTCTTCAATAAGTGAATAAAACCCTTTTGAAGAACCAACGACCTATTTCTCTCTTGAGCCACGTCCATAAGTTGTTTTCGAGGGTCATATCAAATCGTCTCGCAAGAAAACTTGATGAATTCCAGCCTCCTGAACAGGCCGGAGGATTTAGTACCATAGATCACATTACACACAGTGAGGCAGGTTGCTGAAGAGTATAATAACCAGCCCCTGTGTCTTGCTTTTGTGGACTAAGAGACTCCGTTGAAATCTGGATGGTTCTGGAATCTTTGCGCCGCTGTCAAGTGGACTGGCGATACATCGAAGTGAGGTTTCTGTATGACGCCAAGACTATGAGTGTCCAAGTCCAAAACCAGCAGTCTAAACATTTCCAACTGCGCAGGCGAGTGAGACAGGGGGATGTTATATCTCCGAAACTGTTCACTAATGTCCTGGAAAATATGTTTAAGACGCTGGATTGTAAAGGAATGGGCATTATTATCAATGGCGAAAGTATCTCACACTTATGATTTGCCGATGATATCGTCATAATGGCGGAGTCGCTGCAAGACTCTGCAAAATATGCTGTCCAACCTAGGTGATGCATATCGACGCATCGGTCTCGGAATGAACATAGGTAAGACCAAGATCATGTTTAACGATCTTATTGATCCGAAACCGATTGTAGTCAATGGTTTACTTCTTGAAGTTGTCCAACAATATGTTTACCTTGGGCAAATATTGCAATTAGGTAAGAACAACTTTGCGAAGGAAGCCAACAGAATAATTCAGCTGGGTTGGGCAGCATTCTACAAGCTTTTGAAGACAAAAGTCTTTAATCAGTGCGTCCTACCAGTCATGATATACGGAACCGCAACGTCAACACTCATGGTCAAACTAGTCCACAAATTTAAGGTCGCTAAGCGAGCTAAGGAGAGAGCTATGCTTAGAGTCTCACTGGAGACAAGACAAGACTCGTAATGAAAATATCGGACGGAGAACCATGGTAAATAACCGACATAGCTCAAAGGATAAGCAAGTTAAAGTGGCAGTCACTGGCCACATTTTCCGAAGATCCGATAACCGTTGGGGTAGACGAGTTCTCGAGTGGAGACCAAGTTTAGGCAAACGTAGTGTAGGATGTCCTCCGGACAGGTGGTGTGGCGACCTACGGAAAGCGGCAGGAATAAAGTGGATGAGAGGAGCTGAAGAACGAGCTCAGTGGCGTGCATTATAAGAGGCCTACGTCCAGCAGTGGACAGATATAGACGGATGATGATGATGCTTCCCATACGTGTAGAATGTCTTCTGCCAATGAACCCCAAGGTACTTTTGCTCTCGAATGGATTTACGATGAGAGGACGTTGTTTGCAGATGATCCACGAGGGCAACAACGCCGTGCTGCTGATCGGCAACACGTTCGAGGAGGACACGGGCGTGTTCACGTGTCGCGCCACCACGGCCGCCGGCCAGGCCGAGGTCTCCGCCAAACTAGTCGTCAAAAGTAAGACATAGACACAGGCAGCGAGCTCGCGTCGCGCACTTAATCTATTAATGTAGTGTTTCTTTGTTTCACTTCTATATCTACAAGAGATCGGGTGAAAACTACTATATAAATCAGATTATAAAGTTGACAAGCGAATCTTTACACCACTTACGGCTAATCGAATCACAATCGTAGCGGTTTCCGCAATAATGACTTCCGCCCGCTTCCTAGACACATCCTCACGAGTACCACGCGCGGCTTACGCCACGCCACCGCGCGGCGTCGCAGCGCCGGGCGCGACCGCGCCGCGCACTAACAATACAACTCGACCAAATTATACATAATACGTACCGTAATTTGGGCGAATTTTCGCATCCTAACAATGCTGTACATACAAGCTTTTTGTGTATATATCTACGTAGTCGTTGGAGTTAAGCACTATGGCAAGAGAGAAGCACGGCAAGGGCACGGACGGCAGAGCGACGCAACGGCAAGGCGGCGGCACCTGTAGATGGACACATGTAACTTGTGATTAACACGAACACGAGACATTCTACGACTGTTTTGTTTTGCTTTTACCGCTACGATGTTTACTAAATTATGTATCTATTGTTATAGATCATTATTGTAAATTAGAACGACCGACTGTTTATTTCGAAGCGAGCAGCGTCCCCCGACGCGTCGTCAAATGTATTTTTCACCCAATACTCTCATGAAATAATTTTAAGCCTGCGCTTAGATTTATTTTGGCATATTAACAATAAGATTAAAAAGTAAAGTTTTACGCTTTTTGTGTTGAGATCTGCCCTTTGAAACCCATACGAATGATCTCAGTAATTGTATCGTTGCAAACGGATCCCTCCGAGCCGAGCGAGCTAGCGGAGGGCGGCGGAGCCGGCGGCGGAAGGCGGGCGGCGGCGCGCGGCTGCGTTCGGCGCCGCGCCGCCTGTGGTCGCGCGCCTCCACTGTACATACACTCCGACCGACCACAGAGGCCGCTGCCCACCTCTCTTCAGCTTTCACCTTGAGCATGTGTTGTAATGTCAGTATAGACTTTGAAGTAATCGATACAATCTGTAACCTAACATTTGTGCACGTAGGCTGCGGCGTGTTCCGCACCGTATGTCACCTAACAGCTACGACTAACTTTGTCGATGTAGCCGGCAGCGGGAGCGGGTAGGGCCTAGTAGTCTCGCGGTGCGGCGCAAAGTTACTCGTGGCTTGCGATACGCTGTCAACTGTCCTCTCGACAAAGAAACATTGATCCGGACGCCCTCTGCGCCGGACCCTACACTCGAAGTACGCACGCATCACTTGCCTTGCCAGTTTCTATGTTTTGACAAACACTGCCGATGTTGATGATCTAATCATTTCTGCAAGTACAAATCCGAATTGAATGAGATTTTCTAGTGTAACGTTAAAGTGATCTTAACTTAGTTTGATATTAAGTGCACGATATTGTTAAAAATGAATTGTGTTGTATGTTCACCTAATTGTAATAAGTTATTAGGCGTGGCAGTTTTATCACTAAAATATATTAGAATAGTTATTAATGATATTATATCTATTTATGAAAAAAAACTAAATTGTATGTTACCTTAATTTATGTGAAAAATGTTTAATAAACGCTATCAAATTATTAGTATTTCGCATTATTCAACACACAGCAGGCAAAGAAGAGTAGGCGAGAAGAGGACGTTCATACTGACTCGTACACGGCACAAGGCTGCGCCCGCGCGGGCGCAGCCACTAACACTTCATCGACTGGCACGGCTCTTCTATCTAAACTCTTATTCTTCCTTCATTCCATTGAATGACAGTCGTGATTTCATTTTATCACATTTTGTTACTGTCGTAACTAAACAGTTGATTAACTTTAACGCTAATGAAGTTTTATTCTTTGCAATAATCTTATGCGTGTTCAGTTCGATAAGATCTTCAATCCGAATACTGAGGCGATGACGTGCAGAATGAGGACGGACCAATTTTCAATTTTTTCATGTTTTGCTATTATGTCCAACTTAACAATACACTACACTGTAAAAAACACTACAACCATGTTGTAGGGGACAGGGGACCTACATTATATCTACAAAATGTTAAGCGTTTGCTAGAGGAAGGTTGCAATTTGAATGGATGAATGAGAACAGAGATCTGTTAATAGTTTTGATTGAGTGGCAATTGTGTGATTCCAAATAAATTAATATATATAGCTGCGTTAATTGCCATTTTGGTTCGTATCTCAAGTGTAACATAATCGTCAGTTCAATAATACTTCATGATTAAATAACAATGTGACATTGCAAAATTGAATCACAATCACTTACATTTAAAATGTAAACATATTTGGTTTCACTATGTTGTTATTTTTTCAAGATGTTTTCTACTATTCCGAATAATGAATTGTAATTGGAACATGAAGCCAAATCGGCATCGTGTAACTTCTACAAGTTGCTGTATCTCTCCTGAACTGACATTTTCACCGGATACTGCATAAAATGCTGGCAATATTCAAGAAGGAAGGGAAAACCCGATAGACCGTAAGTATGTTTTGGCATGGTAACGTATATCTAGGGAAGATTTTCCCTTGTCAATAGTGAAACAAAAGTCCCTGCGTATTTAAAAAATGTTATTAGGAAATGTAAAAGCTTTAAAGCGGCCCACAGTGTCTGAATAAAACGTACTTATGTGTTCGAACATTCGTGGTCAAAGGCAAACAAACAAAGCATTCATTTAAAAAAAGTCAAACATTGTTTCAAATTATGATGCAAGAGAATGGCGAAATGTGCTCTCGTTGCCTTTAGGATGTTAGTGCCGGGTGCGTGTTGACCTTGCCAGCCACTAATCCTGCCAGACTCACCTCTGCCTTCAGTGACGTTAAATCAATTAGGTATTTCACCTTCCGATGACGCGCGTACACCTTTTACAAATTAAAATTAGCTTTCCCATAAACTCGACATCCCAGTGAAAAGATAGGAGAAAATAGAAAACGATCATCCAATGAAATTATAGCTTCAGCGGCGATTCGAACCGTGCATGCATTACGCATAATAGTAACTTTACCAACCCTTTCACTCTCTGTCTGAAAGTCGCAGCTCTGGGAACGTATAACACTGAGGATTAATAATTATGATTTAATTAAAGTTAGTAGCAACCGATGCATTACTGGAAAAAAATGAAAGCAAGTAGAAAATATTAGATGTCAACAGTACTTTGAGGTTTTGGCAAAGACCTGCAAACAAACCAAACAGTTGGTGGCATTTCTTAACTGCACGTGATGGTTGGTTGTTGAACAGAAATATCTATTATATTCTGAATCAAAATTTCATTTATGCAGTTTTAATGGGTCCCCTATGTGAGACGTTGGAACATAACAGTTCCCTATGTGAGAGCCAAAATGTAGATTAACCGAAGTATTCTTAAAAAAATCTGTTTAATAATTAGTTTTAAGTAACATACTTCAAAAATAATAATATAAAATTAAATTAAAGCAATTCAAAAATTAATAAATGCGTTTTTATACGACTGCCCATAAAACGGAGTGTAATGTTTTTAGATTTAGACGTATGGGTTACCGTTACAATCCCCCCCCCCCCCTCCCCCCATACAACATGGGTATCCATTTAAAGGCCAAATTCATAAAGTATATATTTTGTTGTGATTTTTTAGCAGTTTAGCCTGCATAGCGTAAACATATATAATATTTTTTTCTAATGAAAACATTTGGATCACGGACGAGATTCGAACTCGCACACTTTGCCTCAGCGTGGCACATGCCTCTACTAATTTAGCTACCGCCGAAAAAGAACGCCGTTAAAGATAACGCCTCCAAAATCTACTTTTCAATTGGAAAAAAAAAAGAAAAAAAAAGATGTATTTCATTTATTGGCATAAGCTATTTTCCGTCTCCCAGCGTAATACTACCTACAATTATTATTTTTCAGAATTTTTACTTCGCTGGGGAAAATATCTATTTGCTTCCACAGAATTTCTTTAGCAGAGCTACGAGTAGTTCTTTAGTATGGCAATAATATACGGGTATACTCGCTAGCAATGAAACCGGGTCAGTTCCTAAGCTAGCAATCAGAGGCGTTTTGATTCTTATTTTATTTATACACTTACCCTGAGGAAAGAGGACGTTCATACGAGTATATGCACTTGGACTAACTATGAACTAACTATGAACGGCATATGGGTTGTCCTATTGTGTCACGTAAGTAGTAGTTAGCCAATTGTATTTTGTAGTCCCTTGTTGGTTACCAACGGATAGTTTTTGAGGCAAGTACAATAATAAAGGAAATAGTAGGTTAACAGGCTTCGGAGATGTTAGCTTTGTGTGTGGTGCGGATTTCATCAAGCTCCTGAATCCCGGTCATTTCCTATCCACCTTCCCAGTCACATCCAGCATTTGCAAAATATTGCCTAATAAGCGCGCGATATGCAAAGAATTCAAAAATTCATTGAAGGCGAATGTTTTATACGAGTGGATTAGCTTGTTCTGTGTGCTGTCCATGAAGTTCATAGCATTTTCCTCGAGCACCACATCTCAAACGCAAGAACTTGCGGTCCGAAAATCTCAGAGTCTGGGTCTCAGTACCATTAAGCAATGCATGCATCATCATTATCAGCCTATACTTGTTTAGGCCTCTACTAATGCACGCCACTGAGCTCAGTCTTCAGCTCTCTGCGTCCAGTTTATGCCAGGTGCTTTCCGCAGGTCGTCACTCCACCTGGCTAGAGGGTATCCTACACTATGTTAAAACACTATGTTGTTACTATGTTTTGCCTAAGCGCGGTCTCCACTCGAGAACTCGTGTACTCCAACGGTTGTCAGTTTTTGGGGAAATGTGACCATCCCACTGCCACTTCAGCTTGCTTAACCTTGGAGCTATGCTGGTTACTTAGATTTTCTGTCAGATCAATTAATTTCGAATTTTGTCCTCCAGAGAAACTCCACGCATAGCTCTCTCCATACGAGTAGCTTTCTGAGTGAACTTAAATTTGTGGACTAGTCTGACCGTCAGTGTCCACGTTATGACTCCGTAGGTCATGACTGGTAGGACGCACTGATTGAAGACTTTTGTCTTCAGGCACTGGGGTATGGAGGAAGCTTGCCTAATGCTACTCGTTATCGTCATCATTTACATTGATGATCATTGCTACTAAACTCAGCTGAATACTTCTATTGGCTTCCTTCTCAAAGTTGTTCATAACCTAATTGCAATATTTGCCAAACATAAACATAACAACATAACTATGATATTATGTTTGTTAGCTGTTCAATAAGTGCAATCGGTACTGGGTCAATAAAATCGTTAAACCTGATCTTGGTCTTATCTATGTTCATTCCGAGACCGATACGTCGAGAAGCATCAACAAGGTTGGTCAGCATAATTTGCGAGTCTTGCAGCGACTCCGCCATTAGGACGGTATCATCGGCAAATCGTAAGTGTGAGATGTTTTCTCCATTGATATTAATGCCTATTCTTTTCCAAACCAGCGCCCTAAACATATCTTCCAAGGCATAGTGAACAGTTTTGGAGATATAACATACCCCTGTTTCACTCCCCTTTTTATATTAGAGCAGTTGGTTATGTTAAGACTGCTGGTTTTGTACTTGGGAATTCAAAGTCGGGGCATCATACAGAAACCACAACTTCGATGTGACGCCAGTCCACTTGACAACGCTGCAAAGACTCCAGAACCACACAAGTTTCAATAGAGTTTTGCCATAGAGAACATAGTCCACAAAATCATGGTTATAGTCTTCAGACTTCTGTATAATGCCACATTGTGTGTATGTGGTCGATGGTGATAAATCCTCGGCGAAACCAGGCCTGTTCAGGAGACTGGAATTTGTCAAGTCTTCTTGCGAGACGATTTGAGATGACCCTCGAAAACAACTTTAGACGTGGCTCATTAGTGTGATAGGTCAGTAGTGCTTTAAAAGGGTTTTATCACCTTTTTTAAATCAGAAGTACTACCATACTTGTGTTCCACGCCTTTGGGGTTCTTCCACTGTTAGAACGGTGCTGAATAACTCCTGAAGATCCCAAAGTACGGGTTCCGCCTTGCTTTCAAGAGCTCCGAAGTTATACGATCCTCACCGGGGGACTTTCCATTCTTAAGTTATTTGAGCACCATCTCAATCTCGTCTAGGCTGACGTCACGAAGTCTTCAGCATATTGGTGGGCCAGTATTAATCGGGAATCTTCTGGTCTCAGAAAAGATCTTCTGCTTAGAGACGACGGTTGTTCTATGAGCTTCGATCTTGAGCTTCGTCAGATGGGATCTACTCAATTGCTGAGCAAAAACTTTTGACCCCCGATTTTGTTCAATTGCCTTTTCTATCCGGCGTGAATTTGAGCATTGGAGGTTATGTCGCACCCACTTACTGCTTTTTTATCGTTTCCTTTTTTTGAGGTTGTGGCTTGCTGTTGCTCCGGTCATTTGTCCACCGAACCGAAGAGCCTCATCCGAGATTTAGACTTCGCGGCCGAACGCTGCAGCTGACAAAATCTAGTGCCTTCTTCCCTAAGGATTCCCACAACTTTTTGAAGTTCCTCATCCACGTCATTTGTGGTTATCGGGCAGTGAATCGATTTTCCTACTTGAGTTCTAACTGTTGTGATCCAACAGCTGCTTGGAGCAGGTTAGATCGGAGCGTAGACTACACATTCTTCATCATCATCACATGCACGCCACTGAGCTCGATCTACAGCTTTCCTCATCCAATTTCTTCCGGCTGCTTTTCGCAGGTCTTCACTCACCTGGCCACAGGGCGTCCTACACTACGATCGCCTAAACGTGATCTCCACTCGAGAACTCGTCTACCTCAACGGTAATCGGTTCTTCAGGAAATGTGATCGCCCCACTGCCACTTTACCTTGCTTATCCTTTGAGCTATGTCGGTTACCTTGGTTCTCCGTCGAATATCTTCATTACGAATCTTGTCTTTCAGAGAAACTCCAAGCATAGCTCTCTCCATAGCTCGCTAGGCGACCTTATCTTTGTGGACTAGTTTGACCGTGAGTGTCCACGTTTCGGCTCCGTAGGTCATGACTGGTAACATGCACTGATTGAAGACTTTTGTCTTCAGACACTGTTGTATGGATGACGAGAAAACTTGACGTAGCTTGCCGAATGCGTAGACTTCACTAGACGGCATCTTTCAAGGTTGTGGTTGATATTCAAGGAGGCTCGGACAAGTCCGTGATCACTACCTTTAATAAACCTGCTGATCACTGAGATATCCCTGAATATGTGCTTATGATCCGTCATGATGAAATCAATCTCATTTTTTGTCACTATGACAAAACGTGACGGGGCTTTGGCAATTCTACTTCCTCTAGGGCTGATTCTCGAAGAATGAAAACGTCAGAATGAACCTCTCTTTTTCAAAAAGTTAACTAGCATTCGCCCCCTGTGATTCCTGTTACCATAGCCATGTGGACCTATTTTCGATTCGCTGCAAGTCTATTCTCCCACAGAAAGCGAAACCCCACAGAAAAGGCGCATAAAAAAGCCTTTTTTAAAGCTTATATTTAACTTGCAATGTATGTCTGTATGTATGTTTGTTTAGGTCAAATCTTTGAAGCTGAATTAGAACAACCTCGTCTTGTCCTACGCAGTTGAATTTTCGCATGTTGGTTCAGTTCCGATGACAATACATTTTATGGTGAGCATGACCTGAATCAACATCCAGGAACAGCTCCAGATATAGGAACTCTTCAACGGCAACAGCAATGTCACAAAATTTTGTGTACACATTCTATTCTGTTCTATAATGATCGCTGGTTTGAAGTTTCACCATGACATGGCTGCAGAACTCCTGGTTGGCTTCTGACTTGGGAACTCCTCAACGGTTAGCAGCACAGACATGAAATATTGTGTACGCATTATATTATGATAACCGGTTTGAAGTTTTACCATGATATAGCTGCTGCACTCAGGTTAAGCTCCTGACTAGGGAACTCCTCAAAGGTTAACACAGACACGATATTTTGTGTACTCATTATATGATGCTAGCCGGTTTGAAGTTTTACCATGATATGGCTGCTGCACTCCGGGTTGGCTCCTGACTAGGAACTCTTCAATGGTTAGCAGCATAAACACAAATGTTGTATATCCATTTAATTGTCATAGCCTGTTTTAAGTTTCATCATGATATGGCTACTGCATAAAAGCTTTTTTTTATGTTTTTAAATTAACTTATTTGTAATTGTCTCTACAAATTCTGTCAAGTTTTGACATGGCTTTCTTATACATACTCATTTCCATTTTGTTATATTGTTTCCACCAGTTTTACTAGCTACGCCCCGTGGTTTCACTCTCAGTGATGATGATACGTATTCATTGTGTTATTCCAGGACCAGAAGTATCTACATAGGTACCAAATTTCATCAAATCCGTTGAGCCGTTTCAGCTTCAAGACCGGACAAACATACACACAAACAAACTTTCGCTGTCATGATTAGTAGAATGAAGCTTTTACTATTTGTATGTTGAGTTTCCATATGAGTTTCAGTTTGCCTGTTTGGTCGACCAACTATTGTAAACGGCCAAGTGCGATTCGTCTATCTGTCTGTCTATCAATACCCCTTTTTTCAGGATCTCGTGGAGGGCCGGAATTTTATTTGGATCAGGCTCTCAGAAGCCCACTGGCTTTCCAGTTGACGGAACATCACGTTATAACTCTTTTATGGCACTAAATAATTGTTTGCATTTAGCAGCGGTTGTCTTGAGCCAACCGCTGAGTATTTAATTACTCAGTCATAATTTCTTCATAATCATCATCACAAATCAATCGTTTGACTGGTTTCCCTAATAAATATAAGCAATTGATAAAATAAAGTAATAATCTATCACTAAAATAATAACACAATATAATAATTATATGCGTTTCAGACATCTACAATTATTGAATCTAATAACTCTGCTGGTCTATGTATAAAGTCTTGATGACGATCAAAGGCCAAATACGACACTATCACCATTATGTGAGCACAGCAACCCAATTGGCCTTTTTTCCACTCGCCAGCACGGCTCCGGCACCAGCTCCGGCCCGGTGCTGTGCCGGTGCTCCGGTCTACGCTCGGCTTTTGGGCAGTACTGACACAGACTTCAGTTCTTCAACACGTCAAACTGACAAGTCGACGTATTTATTTGTTATATTTTACGAAAATATAATTAACGCAGAGATATCAAATTTTGGGTTGATCCAATCTTAAAAGTATCACTTACAAGTATCACTAGTTTTCTACCAGAGACAAGGCCGGGCCTTCACTAACTCTAAAAGAGTTACTATTTCATATTTAATTGCCATAACAACGAATGCAAAAAACAGAAAACACACAGCGAGCCACTAGGCAAGTTCGAGTTTCATCGCTTCCCTCCTACACCCACACACACAAGGCTACAATACTTACGTAAACAATACACATGCAGTTTTGCCAGCCGGCAATGAGCCGGAAGCGTGCTGTTCCGGTGCCGGAAATTTCACTCGCCTGCACGGCACTGGCGCCGGCACCGGCCTGGCAGCCAGGGAAACAAAAATGTATGAATTTATATGGCTGGTTTTTCCACTCACCGACCAACAACAGCACGGTGATGACTTCCACCGGCAGGGCCTATCCATAGAGGATATAGGCCCTGCCGTACTTTCGTTTGAGCCGATTCAAAGCGCCCCACTGAGCGTACAATACCTAATACAAAAAAAAACTACTACTTGCGTACGTAGTAAATACTTTAGTTCCGTGGACGCTCACTACTGAAGCACTCACTACTCACTGTCAAAGTACTGCTACTTACCTATACTAAAGAGCAAAACTAACATAACATAACTAAACTGCCGCGAATTTGAAAACATTAACAATTTCCTGGCCATTAATGAGTTCGTGTTAATCGACAGGAAAAATAATAATAATCTTATAGTGTATTAAAAAACTGCCTAAGTGATATATTTTCTGAGATTTTTGGGTATAATAATATTTTTTCGTATTTTACATGCGTTAGGAACATAAAGTTGCAACATTGTTTTCAAGTCTTGGTCAGGGAGGGATGAGGGGGTTTGATGAAATTAATGTCACAAACAACTAATCTAACTTGCACCATCCCATAATTGCACGACATATTAATATTGTCGTGAGGTTGGACGAAAAATAAACCCAAATATGACTTAAAGTATATCACGTCTTTTTCATAGAACACTTTTTGTTTCATATAAATTTCCCTATCGATTGAAACTACTTTCATTTATGGCCAAGAAATCAAGTTTTTTTTTAAGATGTTCTTCATAGTCTTATCAGCGGTCCGAGCGTGATTGAGTAACATAAAAACAAAGAACATAGGCGGAATTTTATGCGATAAATCTTGCAGCGTCTTGACATATCATTTCTACAAAACTTAAGTAATTATTTTCCTACGTTTTTTCAACATAGCATGTAAGCTAGAAAAACCCAGGTTAACAAATCAATTTAAAAAATCATGAAATTGTAACTTCATTTCCTTCCTACAATGTTTAACCGGCCTTGTTGCCTGCCCAACGGGTGAAAAAAAATAATATAATACAATGACGTTTCCGGTTTGGACGTCAAAATTGTCAACACAGTATACTTCCCACCGCTTCCCACCCAGTTTTTTAAACCAAAGGAGGTTGAATTAAGCTTACTGGCGTTAAATTTTTTAACAGTAAGCGTAATTCAACCTCCTTGCGATAAACAGAATAATAATATAGACTGTGATATAGACAAAATGGTACGTCAATATAAAACCTCTATACAAAACAGGTCGTGAAAGAAATAATAGTACATAGGGCGTGTTGGTTAAAGTATTGAACAATAAATACGAAAGAAACAAAGGTTTGTGTAAATAAAATTTTTAGTGTAAGAAATTGTTGCAAAATATTTGTGCTAATATGGGACAACTGTTTCCCTGCACAGTGAAACAGCAGCAACATATCTAAATATATTATTATGTAATCTTGCCAGGCAGTAACAGATGGAAAATAATTCTTATTCAAAAGCCTAGTCTGTTACACTAGATAGGTAAATGAATAGGTAGGTACCTACAATATCTTGAAACATTATATTTACCATGCATAAGTACTTACTTGCCTACCTAATTAAACGGATAAAATAATTAAAATCTCTAAGACTTATTTCAAAGGTCATTAACAGTAACATAACCTACAAAACTTTGAAGCCTAATAACAATTCTAATAGTCTAGTTTAATATTCTAAAAGTCTAATAACAAACCTGGCCTCCCCAAAAAATAGCTTAGACTAACAATCTCAGAAAATTATGCTGAATTACTAGCGATATTTTTTGTCTACAGACGCCGTGAATTTGACTGACATAAAAGTATGTATGGGAGTTCGCCATTGTTCTTTCGTAAATGGTATTTATGACGATAAAATGTTCTAATGTTGTTACTCAAGCACACACTAACAGCGGATATGTATTAGGTACCTACTACAAAAAAATACGAAACTTAACAAATAGACTTTTTTTACATTAGTGATCAAAACCGCGGTAGAAGCTAATATTATTTTATTTCATTGAAATTTATTTGCTAACGGTTCCTTACATTACTTTTTGTTTACGGACTAAGACGAACCTACCCGATACCTGAATCTTATTTGGTTCGAGAATTAATGTTGTTATCTCTTTTGCACTACTGTCTGCGTATGTCTCTCTATCTTTGTTATTGGTGCATGAAGTGTACGACAGTGCAAATTTAGCTGTGTGAGTGTGTTTTCCTGTAGTAATCTAGTCCGGGTGTAATTTACATGAAGTTCTAGGTTGCCCCTTCCTCCTTTGTTTAATAGGCTCGATGACTGTAATCCAAAGTATCAAAAATACAAAACGGAATGACGTTGCCATGGAAACGCATTATTAAAAAGTATGTCTGTACATGAGTAATAATGCAGTTGTCTATAGTCAAAAAGCACTGCTACCAATTATTTTGAATCACGCTTAAAGGCGTTTTTTTAGACGTTACATCGGGTATAAAAATCCTTAAACTAAGAAAATTGCCGCGATGTGATCAATGATATAAAAAAACTTAACACATTATAAAAATTCTAGACGTGGCGTAGACATTTCACGACAAACAAACGGCCGTGCGCCCAGACACATCTCGATTTTTTAAACAAAATGAGATTAAATTACGCTTACTGGCGTTAAACCTTAACTATTATAAAGGGAAATATTGTTATTATTGTATTGTTTGTTTGCAGTAACAGGACGTACAGAGCAAAATCAGACAAATTGATGTTTTTGCGATCTTTATTTCGATGTAACTCGCGATTTGTTGCGTGGCGTAGGTTCATCATCATCATCATTTCAGCCTTTAGCAGTTCACTGCTGAACATAGGCCTCCCCCAAATGATAGGTTTTCGATGATAGGTTATATTTGTCCAAATAAAGTACCTACTTACTAAATGTATCTTTCTATATCTACCCGTGCTAAGCTGGGGCGGGTCACTAGTTTAAAATAAAAAAAAATGAATTTTCAGTTCATTTTATATTCATTTTTAAATGTTTGTGTTGGTCCCTGAAGTAGAAATGTCAAAGTCACAGTCAAAGTCAAAGTATTTTATTGTTGATAGGCAAAATAATAGCCCTTTTACAAGTCAACATTAACATCTCATGAACAAGATGGCCATACATGAGTAAGAGGCCTATACTCATGTACCATTAAATGAGTAAAAGTCATCATTAAAGATGGACACGGGAAATGAGCAGTTAGCAATGAGCAAAAGGCTAAACGATTTGCACAGCACTTAGAAACCATCTTTCAACCAAATGAGGGTGAAGCAAATGAAGCTCTAACTTGGAAAGATACTATGCTACACAAAGATGAAAGGAATATCAAACTAGTTACACCTAGATAAATAGTAAGAGAAATTAAACTAAGTATAAGGCCACGAAAAAGTCCTGGTATGATTTAATAATATCAGGAGAAATACTTAGTAATCTACAAATAAAGGCTATAGTGAAGTTAACAACCCTTATTAATGCCACACTAAGGTTAAATGTGTATTCATGTACCAGACTTATGGAAAGTTGTGGAAGTAATCATGATAGTAAAACCAGGGAAACCACCTCATGAAAACATATCATACAGGCCAGTCTCTTTGCTCTCCATAATGTCAAAGCTTTTTGAAAAGTTGTTACTCAAAAGGCTGAAACCAATCATAGATAGCAAAAATTTTATACCAGAACATCAGTTTGGTTTTCGAGAAAAGCACTTGACTATAGATCAAGTGCACAGAACAACAAACATCATAGAAAAAACTCTTGAAGGTAAATAAGTATGCTCCACAATATTTCTAGATGTAGCGCAAGTGTGGCATGAAGGCCTTATACATAAGCTGAGAAATATGCTACCAAAACATTTTGCGGATATCCTACAATCTTATATACTCGTATCAAATAGAGTATTTAGAATTAGACAAGAAGATGCCTTCTCAGAACTTAAGGTAATAAAATCTGGAGTACGTCTAGGAAGTGTTTTAGGTCCGGTCCTGTACCTGCTTTACACTTGTGATGTTCCTGAGCTAGAAAATAACACCACAGGGACCTTTGCTGATGACACTGCTATAATGGCAGTAGGAAGTACACATCAAGAAGCAGCAGAAAAGGTTCAAACAGCGGTCAATAGAGACTATGACTGGACTAAATAATGGAGGATTAAATTAAATGAATCCAAATCAATTTACATTGACTTTAGCAAGAAGAAACAGGAATATTTTCCAGTTTATATAAATAATAAACAAATTCCATACGTAAACACAGACAAGTATCTCAGTATAACGGTTGTCTGGAAGAGATCGCTTTAAGCGATAAGACCACCCATTGTAATACCATATATTTAATTCAATTATAATGTGTATGTTTTCTAACTGGTAATTGCAATAAAGTGTTTCGTATCGTATCGTATCGTATGACGCTTGATGCTGAGCTCCGCTGGAAAGCGCACGTCAAGAAGAAAAGAGAAGAGTTAGAATTGCGATACAAAATATGTATTGGCTGTTTGGAAGACACTCCACGCTGTCAACACACAATAAATTATTACTATTATTATACAAGCAAGTCCTAAAGCCAGTCTGGAACCATAAGGTATACAGCTGTGGGGCTGCACCAAACAGAGCAATACATTAATTATTCAACGCTTTCAGAACAAGGTACTAAGGGAAATAGTGAATAAACCTTGGTACATAAGAAACAACAATCTCCATCGGAACCTCAAAATAGAGTTCGTTGACAAAGAAATTAAAAAGTATGCAGAAGCTCACGACCATAGACTTCATCATCATGTGAACATAGTAGACCAAGGTCGATAATTTTTGAAACCAAAAAAATTATAGTAGGATGAAACCCATTGGAAAAGGAGGAGAATATTATAAAAATGAAAGGAAAAATAATTTACGGGCGATCTGAGGTCGGGAAGGGGAAGGGGGTAAGTTTTTAAGGGTAACAAAGGTTTATCTTAATATCCGGCAAAACTACAAGACCTATGGAAAAAAAACAAATGGCAAAGTTGTAGGTAATAAAAAGATCTACAACTGTTGTATATACACTTTTTTCACATAGCCTCAAAATTGATGTGTTTTTTACTTTGACAAAAAAACTTTTTTTTTACAAATTTTGGTAAATTTTGTAAATTTTTATGACCCAAATACACTGTAATTTATTTGATTTGAAATATTTATTTTTTTACCTTATTTTGACTTAATAGCGAATAAAGCTTTCTGTTCGTTGAAATTTCTACTTTCCGATGGTCTAAAAAAATAATATATTACTATAGTAAATCTTCTCAAAAAATGCAAAAAAGTGTGAATACAAAAGCTGCAAATCTTTTTATTACCTACAACTTTGGCATTTGACTTTTTTCCATAGGACTTGTAGTTTTGCCGGGAATTGAGATAAACCCTTTTTACCCTTCAAAACTCACCCCTTTCCCCTTCCCGACCTCAGATCGCCCATAAATTATTTTTCCTTTCATTTTTATAATATTCTCCTCCTTTTCCAATGGGTTTCATCCTACTATATTATTTTTTCACTTTTTATTATTGTTAAAGGTCCTAACCCTATGGTCTTTAACCCTGGTCTATAGAGGCAATCCAGCTCCTCGATCATACTGACTTCGTTAGAAGACTTCAAAGGACAAAACCGTTTGAGTTATTGTAGTTTATATTATTATTGTACTAGTGTAGTGTAATGTGTAACAAGTGCTACTTAGAAAGTAAACTTTAACAATGTGACTTCACCTTAATAGAGACTATAAGAAAAGTGTTACTGTACACATTCTTAAGATACTCAACCTAAAAAAAATAGTTATAATCATATTACTTATTAGCCAATTTGTGGCTAGATTGTAATAAAAATAAGGTGCTTAAATCTTAAGTATCCTAAGAAAAAGGAAAAAAACCTCATGAACAAGAAAAAAAAAACAAAAAAAAAAACGATCAAAAAATAAAATTTTGGTAAACTAAGACTGCTTTGAGTTTGAAAAGGAAATTTCCCTTTCATGTGCCAACATAGTTAAATCTCACACTGGAAAAGGAAATACCCTTCTGACTCCACTGGTGCTTCGGAAATACGCCCGTTAGAGAAGAGAGCACCAACAAACTCTACGGGGATGTCATTTATTCCATATTTTAACATTGTTAATTCATTATAATTTTTTCAATTGTCAGGTATTATAATAAATCATATTTAAATTACAAATATAAAAGATAAAAGTGGCAATGCTATGTCCCACAATCATCAAACAATCAAACTGGGAAAAATAAAGTAATAAAGGAAAAACTAAGTATGTCGTATAAAAACAACGTGACATGATCTCATGGCATGTTGTAGTCATGAGGCTTCAAACAAAGTACTTTGAACATTTTATACACTTAACGTTAACATAGAACTAATCACTTATTATTATTATTATCATGGAGCTAGAAAAGATCAGGCCATGCATTTCTATCATTAATGTGATCATTTACATTGTACTCGTAATATGCTTTCTTTATGAGATTTACTTTAACAATAGTTATAAACCTATGCATTGATAATTGATCAGTGCCGTCAGGGCCTGCAGTTTCGACATCCACAGCAGTTGCTTTACACCGAAATTGGTTGCTAAGTTCGATTAGAACTATATATGGTAGTCTTTGCCAAATATCGATGTCAATCATGATCAATGTCAGTAGGAACAGATATCGATGACAATCGAAAGTTCTTGACATAAACTGTCAAAGCTAACGATTGTCATTGGTATGTACATGTACCGATTTCGGTTGTAAAGCAACCACTATATATTTGTCGAGACTGCAGGCCCAGGTTGCTTATTGAAAAAGCTTATACAGTTCCCCTTAAATGAACCACTAACTTTCTTTGACCGAAATCCAGACACTATGTAACCAAGGAGTATTCAAGTCCCGAGTGAAAGTTTACTCTTAAATAAGCGTGTACCATCAACGTCATCGTTGTCACTTAATATCAGGATAGGTTTTTTCTTTTCAACAAATGGCGTCTGGTTATCGCCATATTGAATTTTAACTACTTTCATGTCTTAAGTAGCACTCGCAAGATTAAGACGAATCGATTGATGTAAGAATCATAAAAATCGGTCCACGCGTTTGGTCTATATAAATAAATATATGTAAGGAACAATTCCACACCAATTACCTAGCCCCAAACTAGGATACCTGTACTAAGGGCACTAGATAACAGATACAAATACATAGATAAAGACATAGATACAAATATTACATCCATGACTCTGAAATAAAAATTTCTCTGCTCATAACACAAATGATTTCACCTTGCAGGTTTCGAACCCGTGACCATTTTATTTCGTACCTAAGGTCACTAGCTACTAGACCAACCATTCGTCGAATATAGTGCCACAAAGAAACAAACATAAATACGCTTATAAGCGCAATAGCCACAAATAGCCTCCCCCCAGTCGGGTAAATAGTTTATAAAAATATAAACTATTTATAGTAAACATACATGTAAAAAGATGCCAAAA
Source organism: Alsophila aescularia (assembly GCA_946251855.1). Classification (NCBI taxonomy): domain Eukaryota; kingdom Metazoa; phylum Arthropoda; class Insecta; order Lepidoptera; family Geometridae; genus Alsophila; species Alsophila aescularia. The sequence goes on from OX276373.1 coordinate 106,033,731, forward strand.
TAGTTGCTCTTTAATCGCAAAGTTTGCAGGAAAATTCTTCAAAACCCTTCTTTGGAGCATGCCCCATGCGTAGATCTGGTGCGCGGATCATTCTAATACCAATACGTCGTGCACCTGCAGGCAGCTGTTCACCACTCGCGCTGTGTGTGGACGGGCGTTGTCGTGCATGAGCGTAAATCCTTGGCCCATTTGTAGTCGATGGGGGTAGACTATTGGTACTAGCACCTGGTTACGGTATTTTTCATCGGTCATGGGGTTTTTGATCAAAATGAGGTGTTTTCTTCCACCAACACGAGTTCCCGTCCAAACCATAATCGTCCCACCGTGATATGGATGGACTTCCTGAGGGTGTTGCAGACGGCTCTCATGACCAGGAACTTGCCATACGCGTACTCTTCGTGAATTGGAATAGAAACCGAATCGGGACTCATTGGTAAACAGCACTACAGACCACTGGTTATCTTCCCAGAGCAAATGTTCACGAGCCCACTATAATCTTCGTCCACGATATCCTCGGCGTAGTGCTGGAGTACGAAACGGTCTACGAGCATGAAGGTTAGCTCCATGCAGTCTTCTCCTCAAAGTTGGGTACTGATCAGCAACTGGTGCTCAGTTTTTTAACCAACTGCATGGCCGTAATATTTGGTTGTCTTCTCGCGGCAACTTGCAAAAATTGGTCATGTCGTGAGGTTCTTGCGCTGCCCGCCTGGGTGTCTTTCAGATACTTCACCAGTAGCACGATAACGTGACCATAATCTTGATATCACGTTTTCTTTTGTTGCGATCTCCTCAGCAATACTCCGTTGAGTAGCCCCAGCTGGGAGCATGCCTACTGCCCTTAACATTTCGTCTCTAGTTAAATGGCGCCGCTGCAGGATGCGTACAGTGGCATAAATTTAAAATTTAACTGATAACTTGTTTTACAACTTTAATTTGACACCATATATTAACAAAAGCAAGTAGTAGCAAGTAGCAAGTGGTAGGAGGTAGGTAAATTGAAACCTTAACTTCGCTAAAGTTATACCGCGTAAATCTTATGGTATTTTTTTTTTTTTCAAATTTAAATTTGTAATCATCAAAAAAGCCTACAAAAGAAGCTTTCTACAGAAGATTTTAAAGCCAGCCAGTATTTTTTGAGTTTATGAATTTTATACTATGTAATTTTATACTAAACGGTGTTTATGTGTTATCTAGATAGATAGTTATTTGGGAATTATTTCAAATGTGAATTATTGTTGGTGTATGATTATTACGTTATGTTTCAATTTCAATCCAGATTCATATGATGATCAGGAATGTTAATTACGCATTAAACTCACTAATTATTATAGTCCTTTGTTAAGCACTCGAAAACGTTCGGGTTTGTGGAGATAAATGAAGAATAATTATTATTGTTAAGGTCACACATCTGACGGAAGATAAGTCGAGCGTACTGAGACATGTACTTTATGTCTTCCAAGTAAAAGCGGGGTATCGATTATGCGACCTTGAAAAATATTTAATAATAAAAAAAGGCAAAGAAGTTGAGCTATAGCCGTTTTTGTCTCTTTCTTATTTATAGTGCCAATCTCAAATGACAGCGAATATTTCGTAAGACAAACAGGACAAGAACTTCTTTAATTTCCAGAATAGGATATAAAATATCAGCACCAAAGAGGATGTACTATGTATATATATTAAATAGGTGACCTCTTTGGTACAGTTGACTTTGTGATGATTATTTCGCAAGTTTATTTTAGTCTGTGCGAAAACTCTGAAACTTTGTACGAGAGAGAAAGAGACTTCCGATTCAACCGTAGGATTCAATAGGATTCAACGAATACTTCCTTTTCTCGCATTTTCTTTTTAAAGTACGTTTTCGGTGAGACCACTCATCTAAACTTATAATAAAACTGTAACGGGTCCAATTCTGTACATTGAAGATATTTTGAAACTCTCTTTTGGACGGTAGGTAGGCATCATGCCGAAACTACTGAATGAATTTAAATGAAACTTGGTATTATTTGAGTTCATACTACGAGGTAGGACATAGGATACTTTTAATCTCGAAAAATTAAAGGGTTCCCGCAGGATAGGCGTTGAAAGTTATTTAAAAGAACACGCATCACGCTCAAACTACTGGACGGATTTTGTTGCAACTTGGCACAGTCATAGTTGATATAATCGGTAAAAAAATTACTTTTTATCCCTAAAAAATTAAGAGTTCCTGCGGGATAATGTCCCAAATTCTGTAAATTGAAGATTGTGTAATGTTTTTTGGAGGCCGTTATATATTCAATACTAAAGCCAAAACTGTATTTTTGTATTTTTGTCCGTCTGTCTGTTTGGCAGCGTAACACGCCGAAAATACTCACTGAATTCAAATGAAATTTGGTATGATTTGAGTTCATACTTCGAGGTGTCCTACCTCGAAGTATGAACTCAACTATTGGATGGATGTTCATGGAACTTGGCACAGACATAGTTTATAAAATGGGTAAAAATTATGGATACGTTTTGTCTCGAAAAAAATAAAGGGTTCCTGCGGGATATGGGTTCAAATTCTGTATATTAAAGATATTGTGTATTTGTTTTGGAGGTTACTCAATATTCGATAATGAAGCCTAAACTGTATGTTTTTTCATTTCTGTCTGTATGTATGTCTGTCTGTCTGTATGATGAATTAAAAAAAAGACCACGCGTGCGAAGCCGCGGGTACAGCTAGTGTATAACATGAGAGATTTCGTTGCAGTTGTACGTAAGTACATATAACTTGGTTGACCTTTCGTGTCAGATTAAACACGTGTCACGATCTCGTAGCGTGACCTCTGGACGAAGAGCGTTGGCGCCCGAAACCTAGGTTGGCATTTCGACCCTAAAACGTGAGTCCTAGCCGGTTGATATCATAACTAATTAGAATTGTATACAGAAATAAAGGTAATTATAAAGGTAAATGTACGTACCGGGCTTGTTATCAGGATTCTACGTCTTCAAGCGGAGATAAGAAATTGACCAGAGCGGCCATCTTTCACATAGAGTTTGCTTCTGAGATCTTCAAAACCACATGATATCTGAGGTAGTGGCAGTAAGTTCGATCGGTCCCGCCAGCATCCAGGTCTGCAAAAAGTATTAGAGACAAACAGTAAATCTCTCAAACCCGCAAGCAAAATTCTAACTCCGTTTTCTATCTAATTAGATAGAAGAACGGAGTGAAGAAGTGGTGAAAGCAAGCTTTGATAGCTAGGTGCTCTTCGCATCGCATTTTATGTTACTTGAGTCTTAGACGTAATACAAATAAAAACTTGCCACTCGTTCGCTTCGCTGTAGGTTTGAAAGACCTAGTTTAGGGACGATTAACAGATAGCTGAAAAATGTGTCGTAAGCACTGGGGTTTGAACGATTGTTACAATCACATGTTCTATTTATATTAAAAAAAGTTTTTAAAACGCATGTCATGTTTTTAAACAAGCGCGAGAAACATGTGCCATTTGTACATAATTAGTTTAATCGACAACCTCTGAAATGTAAAGTGTCTACCTGATTTATTTACATATAAACTCTCTTATGTACCAAAAAAATATTGCCTTTTAGATTGTATCGTGGTGTTAATATTATAATATTTGAACGTTGCTAATCTCATACAGATTTTACACGTGCCATGAATGTATTATTGGATATTTAAATTTAACGCCTGCCTTACGCAATGATACATACCTAAATAAAAATATGTCTTACTTACCACTAATGTCTTATACGCGTAAATTATTAATTCATTAATTGTTTTATATTTCAGAATCAAGCAAAACTATATCTCGGAAGACTACAGGAGACAAGATTGGAGTTGAATCGTACACATCTGAAGATGTGAAAATAAGTAAAAACACATCGTTATATCAGTCTACTGACGAGTCTAACATTCTAAAAGTTCAAAGTGCACAGGACATAGAAACAAGAAGAATGACGACTGACGTACCTTGGCGTAAGAAGAGTGTTGAATCTACACAAATTATTACAGAAGATAAATTAGAAATAAAACATTGGCGAACGCCCAAACGAGATGATACAACTATTGTTGAACAAGTAAAAGAAGATAAACAGGTAAAAACAGTGGATAAACAAAAATATTTTGACAAAACTTCAGTCACGGAAGACAGCTCTATTTTGGACGTTCAAAATATAGAATCAACGGACTCCAAAGGTCCTGAAAAAGCTCTTGAACCAAAAACATGGCGCAAGCCTCGAGTACAAGAAAATACCTTAACTGTGGACTCCAAAATTCTGCAGGTCACCAAAACGAGTGAAGATTCAATACAGGAATCTTTAAAAACGACACAGGAATCTTTAGATACAAAACAATGGAGAAAACCGAGACAAGAAAAACCTTTAAAAGAGAAGATAACAACGGATGAAAGCTCTATTACTATGTCCATTGAAGAAACAAAGATTGAAAAATCTCAGGAAAAAGACAGTGTTGATGCTCGGAGAAAACCACGAACGGAGGAGAAAAAAACAAAAGTAGTTTTGGAAGAAAAGAAAGAACTAGTCCCATGGAATCAAGAGAGCATTAAGTTGCGCCCTACTAAAGTGGAAAAATCTCCTATTCTTAAAGAAAAATTAGAAGAAATTCAACTTAAAGAAGTAAGAAAAGGATCAATCCAACAAACTGAAACTCTTGTTATTGACGAATCTATGACTCAAGAAGAAAATACAGTGATTTTGAAGATCAGAGAAGAGAGAGAACCCGTGGTTAAACAAAAAGAGGAGCTAATAGATATACAAGAAGATATTCAACTGATCTCAATCAAAAAAGAAAAACATGCAGAAGAGACAAAACCAGAAGAAACAACATGGCAACACAAAAAAGGACCTAAAAAAGAGCAACCGCAAGAAACAGTAAACCTAAAACCTGTTCCTAAACAACTGGAAATAAAGGAAGAACAAGCCATTCAAAAAGAAAGGTATATTGATGAAACACCAGAGGAACCATCATGGCGAGTCAATAAAAGACATCCAATAGATGAAACACCAAAAGAAGGAGTATTTTTAAAACCCATACCAAGAGGACAGAAAGAAAAACCAAAAGAAGAAAAGCTTGATGAAGTTGAACTGAAACCTGGCAAAAAAGACCAGCTCAGAGAAAAAGTATCTGATGAACCTAAGTGGCTGAAGGGAAAAATATTACCCCAAGAAGAGGAACCCAAAGAAGAAATTGTTCTTAAACCTGTTTCTAGGAAATCTCAGAAGCCTAAAGAAGATAAGCCCGAAAAAGTGGTTTTGAAAACAGTAAAAAAAGAAAAACCCGAAGAAACACCATCTGACGAATCGAAATGGCCAACTGGCACAAGAAAAACTAAAGAAGAAGATATTCAAAAAGAATTAGTTCTTAAGCCCACACCTGAGGGACAAATATCTGAAAAGCAAATAGATGAAAAATCACTCCAAATAGATAAATCTGAAGAAAAAACAGCACTAGAGCCAAAATGGCCCATGGGTAGAAGAAAACCAAAAGAAGTAACACCAATTGAAGAAATAACGCTGAAACCAGTTCCTCAAACAAAACCAATAGAAGCACCAATTAAAGAAAGAATTGAAGAAGTTTTCTTAAAACCTGTGAAAAAAATAAAATCTGAGGATGAGGAACAGCAAGAAGAAGTTAAATTAACAACAGGTCAAAGGAAACCAAAAATAGAAGAAACAAATGAAGAAGTGTTACTCAAACATATTCCAAAACAAAGTAAGCCTGAGGAAGTGCAAGATGAGAAGCCTGATGACGTTGAGCTGAAACCTATAAAAAGGGAAAAAACTTATGAAGAAATAGAGCCAAAAGTTCCAGCATGGAGAACTGGTAGACTTAAACCAAAAGAAGGAGAACAAAAAGAAGAAGTGGTCCTGAAGACTATACCTAGAAGACAAAAAGTTGAAGAGGATAAAGACGAGAAACCAGAAGAAGTACCCCTGAAACCAGTAAAGAAAGGCAAAGTTCAGGAGGCAGTAGTACCAGAGGAACCAAAATGGATTACAGGTAAAATACGACCAAAAGAAGAGGAAGTTAAAGCAGAAATTGTTCTTAAACCGGTTCCAAAACCACAGAAGGTCGAAGAGAAACTCGAAGACGTAGAACCTAAATTGGTTGAAATTGAGAAGCCCGTGGAAGAAATCAAACCAGAAGAACCAACATGGCGAAAAAGTAAGAGAATACCAAAAGAAGAAGTACCCAAGGAAAAAGTAGTACTTAAACCAGTTCCAAGGCAACAAAAACTTGTGCCTCAGGAAGAAATACTTGAAGAGGTTCAATTAAAGCCAGTTATAAAAGAAAAGCCAAAAGAAGATTTATCAGAAGAACGGAAATGGCCCGCAGGCAAAAGGCACCCAAAAGAAGAAGAAAACGAGGAAGGAATTGTTCTTAAACCAATTCCAAAACCAGTAAAGACTGAAGAAATGCTAGAAGAAAATAAACTTAAACTTATAAATAAGCCTAAGATGGTTGAAATCAATGAACCTAAAGAAATTAAATGGCCTTCTGGTAAAAAACGAACAAACGAAGAAGAACCAAAGGAGGAAGTGGTTCTTAAACCTGTACCTAAACAAGAAAAGCAAGAAGAAAAACCAGAAGAAAAGCAACTAAAGCCTATTAAAAAGCCAAAGGAGGTTGAGGTTGATGAACCTGAAGAAACTAAATGGCCTTCTGGTAAAAGGCGACCAAAGGAAGAAGAACCAAAAGAAGAAGTGGTTCTCAAACCCATTCCTAAACAGGAGAAGCCAGAAAAGAAACCTGAGGAAAAGCAACTAAAGCCTATAAAAAAGCCCAAAGAGGTTGAAATCGATGCACCTGAAGAAACTAAATGGCTTTCTGGTAAAATTCAATCGAAGGAAGTAGAACCAAAAGAGGAACTGGTTCTCAAACCTATTTCTAAACAAGAAAAAACACAAGAAAAACCCGAGGAAAAGCAACTAAAGCCTATAAAGAAGCCAAAGGAAGTAGAAGTCAATGAACTTGAAGAAACTAAATGGCCTTTCGGTAAAAGGCGACCAAAAGAAGAAGAACTAAAAGAAGAAGTAGTTCTTAAGCCTATTCCAAAACAACCAAAGCCTGAAGAATCAAAACAAGGAAAACCAGATGACACCCTGTTTCAGCCTCATAAGAAAGATAAACCTATAGGCGAAGTGATTCCTGACGAAACAAATTGGCTAACTGCCCAAAAACAACCGAAAGAAGAACAGCCAAAAGAAAAAGTGAGTCTCAAACCTGTTCCTAAACAGTCACAGTTCTTGGAACCAAAAGAAGAAAAATCTGAAGATATTCGAGTCAAACCATTTAAGAAAGAAAAACGCCAAGAGGAGGTACTTTCAGAAGAAACTAAATGGCCTACTGGTAAAAGGAGGCAACCTAAAGAGGAAGAACCAAAAGAAGAAGTTTTTCTCAAGCCCGTAGAAAGGCCAGAATTAACCGAAGAAAAACTGGATGAATTAAAACTAAAGCCTATTAAGACACAAAAGCCTGAAGAAGAAATAAAACCTGCAGAACCTTCTTGGCGCACAAGTAAGAGGAAACCAAAACAAGAAGAAGAAGTAAACGAAGAAGTTGTACTCAAACCTGTGCCAAAACAAAAACAACCTGATAAAGAACAACCAGAAGAAGTTGTACTTAAACCAACACTAAAACCCAAAATCAAGCAAGAAGAAGTTATTGAAGAGGTAATATTAACAGAAGATCAACCTGAGGAAGCTCCTGTGCTAGATGAAAAAAATGCAGTAACAGATAAAAAGAAGAAGATTAAATCGAAAAAAGAAAAATCGGTCAAAGTCGTAGAAGAAATTCTGGTACATGAAGAAGTACAAGAAAAACCTGCAAAAATACAAGAAGATGTCACAAAACTTATAACTGAAATACCGGAAGAGGATAAACCCGAGGAAGCTCTTATATTACCAGAAACAGACAAAAAGAAAAGATCTAAAACAAAAAAAGAAAAAACTGTGAAAATTGGTGAGGAAATTTTGGTACATGAAGAAGTGCAAGAAAAACAGGTTCACGTAGAGGAAATTCAAGGAGAAGTAACCGAATTAATTACTGAAACTTCAAAAGAGAATAAACCGGAGGAAGGTCCTGTATTACCAGAGACAGATAAAGTAAAAAAATCTAAAATTAGAAAAGCTAAAACTGTAAAAGATGTTGAAAAAATTACTGTCAATGAAGAAGTAAAGGAAGAGCCTGTTGAAGAAGAGGAAGTGCAAGAGGAAGTCACCGAAATAATTACCAAAAAGATGAAGAAAAAGGCGCAGAAAAAAGACAAGAAAGGTAAGAAAAAAATATTTTCCTCTTTAGAAGAAACACAATATTCGAAAACGTTATGTTTATATAATATGTACAACATAATATACCTACATACTTTTTCATTAGTAATTAATGTATTATCATTATAATAAAAACACATTATTACACAATAGCAATCTCAATGTTTTAATAAATCGTTTATTTCAAACAGATGCATGGCTCTACATGACATTTTATTTTAGTAAATATTTGTAAACATTTTCTTAAACAAATTGATCAACGAAATAATAATGTCAATCAAATTGGTGTAAATACACAAATATAATAATTTATTATACATATAATTAAAGTACTATGTTTTTCCCATTCAATAATTGTAAAAAAAGCTTCTATTTACATATTTATGTTATCCATTTAATAATATAACAGCTTTCCTTTTCGAATTATATAAACTACGACCTTTCGAAAAACTATCTGTTATGAAAACTCGGTTTGCTAGGAGCTAATGCTAATATCTCTATATAAATAGATTACGAGTAACAACAAGTAAATATTTTACAGAAGAAGGACCGATTATTGTAGAACCGCTAAAAGCAAAGACTGTTTTGGAAAATGACGTGATCGATCTTTTTGTCATCTATGAACCAAAACAGGAATGTAAAGTCACGTGGTACCGCAACAATCAGCTACTACAAACTAACGAGGAATGCAACATTATCGTAAATAATGGGTTATCCAGCATCTCCGTCCAGAAAGCTAACAGAAGCAAAGTGGGAAAATACGAAGTCGTTGTAGAAAGAAACGACGTGATCGCCAAATCGGCGAGTTCGATCAAATTACTAAAGTTGCCCGAGGAAATCCAGATCACACCTCCAGTTTTCATAAGACCCATCAGGCCCACCCGAGTTTGCTTAGGAGACATAATTATGCTCGAAACTGAAGTGACATCTCAACCGTTTGCATCTTTCCAATGGTACATAGGAACTACTGAGCTAGCTTCCCACGCTAAGCAAAACAAATTGAATAACATCTACGTGACAAACAAAGACAACGTGTCATGTCTGTGCATCGAAAATATAACAGAAGAATACATTGGCGTGGTGACTTGTAGAGCAGAAAATGTGTCTGGATCCGTGTCGTGTTCAGCTTCCCTGATGACGAGTGAGGAGCCCGAGAGTGGCGGGCAGGCGCCCGGTATAGAGGCACCGCTGATGCCCGTCACTGTGATGGACGGCGAGCCCATCGTGCTCGCGTGCCGTGTTCGCGGCCAGCCCGTGCCACTGGTGCAGTGGTACCACAACGGGGACCTCATGAAAAAAGCTAGAGATATCTTTATTGCGCGGCTTGAAACAGGTTTATGTGAAATTTGCATTAAAGAAGCGTTCCCTGAAATGTCAGGCACCTATCAATGCGTAGCTACGAATGAATTCGGAAGCTGCACCACCGAATGCGTTGTTGAAGTAGAAGGTAGCAAATGTTTTTAATTGCTTTCAATTACATTGCATGCAGTAAGAATTTGCATGAGAGACGAGGACTACATTGTATTGTGATATTGCACGTATAATTAATTACACATAGTCTTTAATCATTATGCCATGCGTCTGTAGGAAAGTACGGTTTAACATTGAGATGAAATTGTAGGCTTTGAAATAAATATCATGCAAAAGGCTTTGTTTCTTGATTTTAAGTTCCACTTGAGGTTATTCATTTGAAGACTTCAACTTCCGCTGGACTCGTTTTTAAGTTTATTTTTTATTTTTATGACTGAAAATTCACACAAATATGGTCACAATCGTTGCCTCCAGCCACCTCCAGCACTAAAAACTTTTACACTTGTCTATTAGTTTCGTGAAAGTTTTACCACTAAGTTGTAACGCTTGATGCATTCAAATATTCACCTCACTGCACTTGCACACTTGAAACCCACTAGTAGATATAGTTTGCTTTGTTTTATAGTGTTTGGGATGCCAACATTGGGAATGACACAGATGAAAAGTAATAAATATAATGTTTTCTTTAAAACTGAGCATAATTAAACTATTATTCGCAATATATGGAGATAGCTTACTTCAATAATGGGACAGAACATTCAAATTTTAATAGAGCTATTTGAATAAATGATTTTATCCAGCATTTTTTTCTTATTTTAAAGAAGATTTTATTTTTACATTAAAATTAGGTTCATGTTAACAGCAAAAGTCAAGTCAATTAATCAATCATATCCTATATAAAATAACAGAACCTATTTTGAAATTTGAGTTTAATTCAATCAATATAATAAAGTGATTATCTACATTTATCCAGAAGTTAGGCAATATACTTAAGGGACGCACACACGTACATATTATTATATGAAATGTATTTTTTGTCAAATAAATAGTAATTATTTTATGTTTTGTAGCTTACGAATACGTTCCAAGTGCATCCGAGGAAGATATATTAAGCGACGAGGTGAGTCTAATAACAGCATGCTTTTATCGTGGAAATTACTAGTTTGCCACCTCGATAATCTTATGTACAGTCGCAGTTTATTTCCTGATCAGTTTCGGAGCTGGTAGCGATAAAGCTGTACCGAACCTGTTCGCAATCGAAGCTGAAATCTGTGTAATCGGTGTCACGCATGGTAGGCAGGAAATGTCATACTTACTTATAATGTATCCATACCAATATATCAAAGTGAAACGTTGTCTGTTTGTTTGTTTGTTTGGGGAGCTTTCACGCGATAACGGCTGGACGGATTTAGATGAAATTTGGAATGGAGACAGCTTATACCCTAGATTAAAAAACATAGGATACTTTTTATCCCGGAAAATTTAAAGTTTCCGCGGGAAAACTGGAAAATGTTGATTACTCACTGTAAGGAACTGTTGCCATCACAGAATGGTGTGTGGTTGCCATGGAAACGAAACAACAAGTCTTTCAATAAACATCAAGAACTATTTAGTTTGTGTCAAGGACGTCGTTGCTGTACCTACTTTTGCATTGGTTTTTAATATCCTAGAAGAACATGGGATGCTTTTTTTCGCGATAAACTGAAGTCCGCGCGGACGAAGTCGCGGGCGGGAAAACTAGTTGTTAATAAATTATCACGTTTGGAAGGGGAGTTTACGGTGTGGCGACCGAAGTACTTAATGCTACACAATGGCCCACTACACCACTAGAAGCGCTGGACAACTGTAACGCTGTAGTATTCCCCATGATTCACTCATGATGCTACTCTTACTTTACACGTGACGCTACCTGTGACGACGGCGACATTAGTAATTTAGCGTAATTTTTCTTCGTTGAGGAGGCTGAAAAAATACAGAACCAATTTAAAAAAATATTTCACTACTAGAAACCAACATGGGCTATAATTTATTTTTCCAAAAATTAGAGATCGTTACGGAAATTTCAATGTAAGCAATGTAACAAAATATTGCTTATAAAAGTCATTATTTGATGACACATAAAATAATGTACTTCATGTTTATAGTACGCATCATCACCCACCAAAAAGGATGCAAGGATATATGTCAAAGTATTATAGTTAAGTCACATCGAACGTTTAATGTTCAACTTAGTCATTCAAAACACCGGTAGAATCGTGAAAAATAAAGAGAAACCCTAAGATGTCCGTGCGAAGCCGGGGGGAGTCACTAGGTTTGAAATGAAGTTGTTACTTATTCCTAGCTACGACCTTGGTGTTGCAGTCTTAAGCATTTTCGTTGATCGCCGCCAAGAGTCTGTTGTAGTGTCGTATAGACATTTCTTACTGTCGTTGGTTGTAGTTGACACAACAGACAACATTTATAACTGCAACGTTGGTTTTACAGAAAACGAGCGACATCGAAGAATTCGCGCCACGGATCGTGAAGGCTCTGCCCACTGTCGTGTCTACAACCGAGGGAGAACTCACGAGGTCAATATCTTATCAATTAGTTGTTATGTATAAACTATCGGAAATATACCAATATTCAAAAAAAACTAGAAGAGCTGTTAACTTGTGCCTACACAACGAGTTGCATGGCTCTCATAGTATCGATTTAGGTGTTATTTTTTCTTAGTAAACTGAAATCGAAATGAATGAGCATTTATTTGTTTAGATTGGAAGCAAAGGCTATCGGGGTGCCGAAACCCAGCATCAGGTGGATCAAGCAGGGAACCGAGATCAAGCATTCCCAGGAGTACCAAATCGAGGAGCTGGACGATGGCACGTCCATTCTGATTATATCTGAGGTGTACCAGGACGACACTGGCGAGATCGTGTTTGAGGCCTACAACCCTCTCGGGGTCACCTCCACCATCGCCGCCCTCTCCGTCGAAAGTGAGACTTGGTGTTCTTATGTCCTCAATATGCTTACTATTAATAGTGTGACGGGGCGGCCAAACTGTGACTGAGATAATCTTATGACACAGATTGGTTACTTACTTTCAGGTCTATTGGATCATTAATGTTTGTTAAGTAAATAGTACCTGCCTAATGAATCATTGGTGCGCCAGTAGGTAAGTATTACTTTGTGTGGTTTCGGTCCGAACAGGTGCTTATTCGCTATGCCCCACGAAAATCCTTGTAAAAAACGTGTGAGGTCTTAACGTGGTCAAAACGTCATTTCCATGATGATATATTAACGAGACGCGTGAATGGTCACAGCGAATAAGGGCACAGAGCTTTTAAAAACTTTTTTACAGATGTTGCTTTCTATATGATTTCAGTTTTGTCTTGTCAGAAGACTTGGTAAACATTCTAGCTAGAACCAACTCCTGTCCTCTCCCTCAATAACTCACATTCAAAGTTCTTACACTTTCTACAATCACATGACATGGACTCTTTGAATGAACTTATTATATTACGCTAGTTGTTTTCTTAATGCAAAACAATTAACAAGTAGAGCTACAATAATTGTCGAAAGAAACTAGACACCGAGCTTAACAATATCAACTAATCTTGAGACAAGGAAATACTCTGGCAACAGTTACTGCGATGTCAGATAACTTAACATTATCAGCTAATCTTGAGACAAGGAAATACTCTGGCAACAGTTACTGCGATGTCAGATAACTTAACAGTATCAGCTAATCTTGAGACAAGGAAATACACTGACAACAGTTACTGCGATGTCAGATAACTTAACAGTATCAGCTAATCTTGAGACAAGGAAATACTCTGGCAAAAGTTACTGCAATGTCAGATAACGTGTCCCATCATTATTATGCGTTGTAACAACATTTTGTTAGTTACAATAAAATTAATTGATAGTTATTGTTATATTTGAATATTAGTGACTCTTCAAATGCTAGCGTGGAGTAATAGTGGGTTCATGTAATCCATACCAATATATAAAAGTGAAACGTCTGTTTGTTTCTTTATTTGTTTGTTTGTTTGTACGTTTCACGCGATAACGGCTGAACGGATTTTGCTGAAATTTGGAATGGAGATAGCTTATACGCTAGAATTAAACATAGAATACTTTTTATCCCGGAAAATTGTAAGTTTCCAGGGAAAACAGGAAAATGTTGATTACTCGCTGTAAGGAACGGTTGCCATGGAAACGAAATAACAAGTCTGTCAAAAAACTTCAAGAGCATTGGTGCTATACCTACTTTTGCGTAAAGATGTCTATGACTTTTGCATTGGTTTTTAATATCTTAGAAGAACATAGAATGTTTTTTTTCGCGATAAACATTAATCCGCGCGGACGAAGTCGCGGGCGGGAAAGCTAGTGATAAATAAAAGTGAAATAAGGAATTTAATCGTGATACATGCATTTTCAATACGTTAGAATCTAGATTATATTTATGAGAAAGTTTAAATGGAACGTGGGTACGTTCCGTAGAAGTGTGCATAACCTGCGTAATTGTAAAATAACAATAATTAAATTAAGTTATATTTTCAGGTATCATCGGTACGAAAGATTACAGGAAACCAGAATGGGTGACGCACATGGAGGAGCTACAGAGTGCCCTCAAAGGTGAGTCACATATTTTTGAAACTCTGGCGGACTTTATGAAAAGTTTTTTTTTTGCAATAATGTTACGCAATCAAGAGAAATGATTTAAGCCTCAGGTGAGATTAACCAAAGTTCAAAAACAGGGAATTTACACGAAAATATATATGTACAATAAATTGCCCTGATGTGTTACAAGCGTGCAGATAAATGATTATAGAAGGAAACTGAAACAGTTCTTCGAATTCAACCCGACCTACTCTATTCTTTATAAGAATACTTCGATATGCGTCTGACGGAATCTTCATTCTTGTATGATTAGAAGTCATAAGTAAATATATTTCTTTACTAAATAATTCTAATATAATTTCTTTTGATGTAAAAATTTACTTGCCATCATTAACGTAAAAATTTACTTGCCATCATAAGGCCCATAAAATATTCTATTCTAATCAATTTTCTTTTTGGGTAAAGTATTTAAATAAAAGATAATGGTTATTATTTCATGGTTAATTTTAAAGCCATGGCTCATTTCAGCATGATAATAAACTGAATTAATGAAAGATATTTGCCGCACTCTGATAAAAGATTAACAGTTTTTTATTTGCTTTTTTCTTAATCTTTCTGACAGACAGACAAGAAAGCGAATTAATATTGCCTTCTCATTCAGTTCTGAGCTATAAGTCTCAAGCTCACCAGGAAGTTAGTTTAAAATCAATTGCAAAGTTTGTACCGAATAGATAAACAGACAGACAAGAAAGCAATTTAAATAAACACGTAGTAAAATAATGAAGTTCTGAAAAATCAACGGAATTTGGTGCGAGGGAGTCGAAGCAGTACGTGCACACGCGAGCGCATAAACCGGTTTCCGTACTGAGTTATTGCGGGCCACTGAGCCTGTTAGATAGATAGATAGATAGATTAACTCTTTATTTAACACCACAAGTGCAACTAGAAAAAAATATCTAAAAATACAGTATAACAATGAGTGTCACAAGGGGCGGTCTTATCGCTTAGAGCAATCTTCTTATTGTATTAAAAACTTGTGGTTTTTCGAAAGATCCTATTTAAGGCCTGTAACTTGGAATGACGTCCTGCTGGCCTCTGGTGTCATAGTATGTAGGGTGCCAGAAGACTTCATTCTGACATGGCTGTACAAATGCAATTAATCAATACCAGCCGGGACTGACAGTGGGCACGGAACAAAGGAAATCCGCACATATCTTAGAAAAGTCATTGGTGCGGAGCCGAGATTCGAACCCGGTATCATTAGATTCTGACTTATATTCGCCTATATTATGACTACTCGCACTTATATACCACTCGGCTATCATCGCTCTGTTACCATTTTTACTGCTTTTCAATACCTATAGCGTTCGCTGTAATTATGTTCTTTCTAAAAATATATATGTTTACACTAGCGCGACTCTACGTCATAATAAAATAATAAATCGTTTATTGAATTAAAACAAAAATATTGCCAACATTACTATTTTTATTTATTAATATAATCAATTAAACAGCCTTGGCCAATTACTATAATTACAGAAAAAGAACACAATCATTCCAGCTAAATTTCACTGCAACGATCAACCGAATTTGGTCACTGACCTAATTTGTAAATATCTATGTTACCTACATGGGATTGGAATAGAGCCATGAATCTATGTTTCAACCATCAATGTTTGTTCTACCATCTGAAGAAGTTGTGTAATAGTTTGTAAATAATTTACCATGTGATAACCCTTCACGGTGCTGTGAGAACCAGGAAAGGAAAATATTAAATAGGCGGCACATTTTCTTGCACATTATCGACAATTGTGATTACCAAGTCGCCTGCCAAGCCCAGTGCTTATGAATAACCCCTAAATTTCTTATCGGGAAGCCCATGTTGAAATGGCAGTAGACATTTTGGGGCTCTTGATGATGATTGATGATGTATTATGCAACATAACTAGGTATCTATAAAATATGTTTTACTATGCCTGGTAATAAATAGCTTGTGCATTGGTAGAGTGGGTCGCAGTTACTGTTGTACCCATTGATGTATATATTACATGGTTGTACCTATCAATATCTATCTAGGCGTCCTATAATCATAGGCTCATTCAATTGGAATCATTGGTTAGCCTCAGACGTACCATACGGTGGAGGTATACATAGTTGGTAAAGCGTGCTTATTACAAAGTGCAAGTACGGACCATCATCTTTAGATCAAGGCTACTTCGAGGCAATAAAAGGACCCACAAATGCCATTATTTCAAGTGTGAGATTTTTGGCAGCTAAAAACTTTTCTGAAAGCTGTTGTCGGAGAGATCCAACGGGGCTCTCGCGACCGAGTGCCTTCTTTGCACTTCTGCTTGCAATCGGGCCTCTCAGACGTCAATCATAAAACCTGTTATATAATTTCCTCCGCCGTCATCATAAGAATAATAATCTCAAAGTTACTAAAAGAAACTGTATTCTCTAAAATACAATACAAACAAACCTAACCCCAAACTAACGTGATTCCTACGTGATAAAAATTCACTCGATATGTCTGTGATAAACCAATGTCGACCGCTAGGGCCAGTTGTTGCATTTCGTAGACTCGATAAATATCTATGGTGATATTGCAAGAATAGATTATATTAAAAAAGTCGGTTGTCAAGCCTCTATTCAAAAAAGGAGAAACGTGTGATGTGAACAATTACAGACCAGTAACATTGATACCGATTATGTCCAAAATCTTTGAGAAAATTATGTTGAGGAGACTACAAGAATTTGCGACTTGTTTTGTTATTTGCGGATACTTAAAGATGAACAATTCGGGTTTCGTAAAAACAGCACTACCTCATTGGCATGTTTTAACCTGATTAAAATTATCACTGAAGCCATTAACGACGGTTTACTGGTTGCTGCTATATTCCTCGATATGAGTAAAGCTTTCGATTTTGTGGACCACAAATTACTTTTATACAAGTTAGAAACGTATGGAATACGAGGAAAAGCTAACGACTGGTTAAAAAGTTACCTGATTGGTAGACAGCAATGTGTAGAAATATCTAAAATTCAAGAAGGTAAAAAGAGTTTTTATAGGAGTGACTTTCAGCAAAATAATTTTGGGGTACCGCAGGGCAGCGTTTTGGGACCATTTTTATTCCTAATTTACATAAATGACCTACCTAACATCACTTGCAATGAAACCATTTTGTTTGCAGACGACACAACATTGGTTGTAAAATGTAAAAACAAATCCACATACGAAAAGGAGATCAATGATGCAGTAAACAATATCATAAATTGGCTTTATGCTAATAATCTCCAGATTAACGCAGATAAAACAAAAATGATACAATTTCAGACGTATAAACGGATACCAATAATGTTAAATGTACAGTATCAAAATAACATCATTGAGGAAGTATCAAATACTAAATTCCTTGGTATAATACTAGATCAGAATTGTAATTGGAAAGCTCATGTAGATTACGTTTGTGACAAACTTGACAGATTCGTTTATGCCATTAAAAAGTAAAGAGTTACGGTATCAACAGAAGCCGCTCTTAGCGCATATCATGGCTATGTGTCGTCCGTTCTATCTTATGGTCTTTTATTGTGGGGCAATTCAGTAGATATCGACAAAGCGTTTAGAGTACAGAAAAAATGTGTGCGTGCAGTTTGTGGGGCCTGGTTCATGGACAGCTGTAAACCATTATTCAAAAAGTGTAACATTTTGCCGTTAGCTTGTATGTACATAAAAGAATTATGTCTCTTTGTGCAACAACACCCAGAGTACTTCACTAAACATATAGAAGTAATTAAACAAAATGTCATCCCTAGGAACAAATTTATACTTTTTGTACCGCAATGCAAACTAGTACTGTATAAAAGAAATGTTTTTATAAATGCTATTAATGTATACAATAAATTGCCCAATGATTTCAAAGATTTACCTTTTCCTACATTCAAAAGGAAATTGACTCAGTGGTTAACTGCAATTTTTTTTTATGAAGTCAAAGAATATATGATTTTTCGGACAAAGTAATAATTTTAATTTGTTAATTAATTTTAAATTTAATTTAATGCATGAATTTTACTTGACATTATTGAGATTTCATTTGACATATATATATATATATATATATGTCAAATGAAATCTCAATAATAATATATATATATATATATATATTTATTTTTTTCACTTTTAAACTGACATTACATACTTTTTTTACATTAATTAGTGTTATTAATTAATTTTGTGTAACGTTCAATTATTTAATCATTCATTATTTTGTAAATAGACTATTTTATATTATTATTTTAATTTATATTTGCACACCATTTGTTATGGTAGAATGTACCAGGTTCTATTCTTATTCTTTACCATCATAATTTGTAATACCTACATTCTAGCAAATAAATAATTTGAATTTGAATTTGAATAGCAAAAGACGCTGTCATTCGATATCCACCATTTATTTCGACATTTATCTATTGTGATAATTATATCACTAGGTGAGAATTGCCCTCCAGAATAAAAAGAAGAGGTTCGAGAATAGACTCCTGACCGACTCCAGAGCACGTATGATATGGAGTTGATTCATACACGTCCAACCTTACATGTTGCTGACGATCTTGAAGATAATCCGCTACAAGTTTAAGTAATACCCAGGGTACTTTTTTTCGTTAGCAGTAAAGTCATTATTGACTCGGTCAAAGGCCTTTCGGAAGTCAAAATAGAGAATGTAAACCTGACCTTTTCGGTCTTATCGAGAAAATATGTAATAAATAATGACTGCGAGTTAATTGGTATTGACAGATCTTTTTCTATAAAGCTGTGTTGTTCATGGCAAATGTATTGCTCCACCCTTAAAATTCTTAAAATTTGTTTGTGGACTTTCTCAAAGACTTCTGCTGGTGATGACAGTATCGCAATAGTCCTGTATTTCTCGACAGATGACTTGTTGGAGTTTTTGCGAATAGGTGTGATCCTGGGCAGCTTCCATTGCGTAGGTTTAACTCCAGTAGTTATTGCCAAGTTGAAAATATGACAAAGTGGAAGCAACAGAAACTTCAAACCCTGCCTTACAAACCACGATGGAATGTTATCAGAGCCGATAGAGCTGCCAGGTTCGAGACTTTTGATACCAAAGGTCACATCACCTAGAGTGAACTTAAAAATATTCAAGTAGTTGCTCGTGTTACTTTTGTCTAATTGGTTCAGCATCCAATCCAGTGCCAATTCAGGCAAAAAACACTTGAGAAAAATTCTGCAAAAGCCTCAGACGCTTTAATACCGCTAAAAGTTTCTCCTTGGTTAACTTATTTGCGGTTCGTAACCACCTTTGGAGTACAGGCTGCCAAAAACCACGCGTATTATAGATAATATTGATCTCAATATTCTTACACGGATGAAATACGACACTTCAGTGATGCACTAAGTTCTAAAAAAACTTTATAAGACTGCTCGGATTTGCTTTGTCTCCAAATAGAGTGTAGTTTTAATTTACGTTTGGTATGTTGAATTATATCTTTAGTGAACCATACCGGATAGCGAATACTAGGACTGCTCATACGAAGTTTCCTAGTAATGCAAAATGACATACATAATAATGAATCTTAAGCACTTTTGTTTTACGTAGTTCAGTAATCCTACAAATCATCTCCTTCAAATCCTTTTGGTGAAGTGTTTGCAATGGCAAGACTGCGTAATACCATTTACTCGCAGTTTTAAGAACATGCGCGTCATAGAATTGGTTTCTGATTAGTCCCGTATGTTGCAGCCACCCAGTCTGTGCCGACCTTCGTGAAGGAGCTGCTGGGAGAGCGTGCGGATGAGGAGGAGACCGTTACCTTTGAGGCAGTCTACAGTGGGAACCCTGCGCCGGGTAAGCGTTTTAAGAAATTAATTTTGGTATTTTGTTAGATTAACTAAGTGTACGCTTGACTATTTACGCTTGACCACATCCATACGCTCCAGCAGATTATACAAAAGACCAAAAAGTATAATCGCCCACTATGTCTAGCGTTTGTGGATTACGAGAAAGCCTTAGATTCAGTCGAGACCTGGGCAGTGCTACAGTCATTACAGCGGTGCCAGATTGACTACCGGTATATCGAAGTGTTGAAGTGTTTGTACAGCAAGGCTACCATGACAGTCCGTCTTCAGGATCAGAGCACGAATTCTATCCAGGTGCAAAAAGGGATGAGACAGGGAGATGTTATTTCTCCGAAACTGTTCACCTTTGCACTGGAAGATATATTCAAGCTTCTGAACTGGAACGGATGTGGTGTTAACATCAATGGCGAATACATCACTCATATTCGATTTGCCGATGATATAGTTAGTCATCATGGCAGAAACCCTGGAAGACCTAAGCACAATACTCAGTGACCTCAATATTGTTTCCCAACAGGTGGGTCTTAAAATGAACATGGGTAAGACGCACATCATGTCAAATGCCCATGTCGTACCCATGCCGGGTTATGTTGGGAACGATATTATCGAAGCTGTTGATCACTATGTCTTTTTAGGTCAGATGATCCAACTGGGTAGATCCAACTTTGACAAAGAGGTTAACCGATGAATCCAACTTGGATATGGAACCGAACGCTGCCCGTTCGGAAAATTACGCCATATCTTCTCGTCGCAGATACCTCAGAGCCTCAAGACGAAAGTTTATAATCAGTGCGTGTTGTCAGTGATGACATACGGCACTGAGACGTGGTCGCTAACTATTGGTCTCATACACAAGCTCTGAGTTGCGCAGCGTACAACGGAGACAGCTATGCTCGGTGTTTCACTACGTGATGGAATCCGAAATGAGGAAATCCGTAGAAGAACCAAGGCTACCGACATAGCTCTCAGAGTTTGCAAGTTGAAGTGGCAATGGGCAGGCCATATAGTTTGCAGAACCGACAACCACTGGGGAATGAAGGTTCTCGAATGGCGGCCACGAACAAGCAAGCGAAGTGTGGGGAGACGATGGACCGACGACATTGTAGCCATCGCAGGAAGTCGGTGGATGGAGGTGGCACAAGATCGCTCGTCATGGCGCTCTTTGGGGGATGATGATGACGCTTGACTAGGCACTTCTATCAAACAGAAAATCTATGACCATGTTCTGTACTGTTCGGCACAGAACACTGAAATGTGGTGTGCTTTCGGAGCTAAGAGTGCCAGGCTCTTTTTATGCTTAACGTGTATACCACCTACAAACAAATCGTACAAACGCTATGATAAAAAAGATACGCGGTACTTGTCTTTGCCATAGAATAAATGAACGGTCTCTGGGTATGTACGAGGGGTAGGGCAAAGTTTATACGGTATCCATCCCGACTTTGGGTGGGTATATAGGTATTAAAATTTATTTGAACAATTTTCCCAGTATGTAAACTTTACACATTTACCCAAGCGTTCTGTTTTCATTTCAGAAATCATTTGGTACAAAGATGACAAAGTTATCCTCTCTGATGAACGTTTCGTAATAGAAAATAAGAACCAACGTACTTCATGCACAATTAAAAAGGCCAAGAAGGATTTCGAAGGAACATACATGTGTAAAGCGGTGAGCGATGTAGGCATGGCGATAACGAAAGCCAAACTGCAAGTGTACGGTCCCGAGGACAAGATAAAAGCGAAGAAACATGTTAAGAAAACAGACGTGAAACAAGTCGAGAAAGTTGTGGAGGCTGAAACGATCGTAACGGAAAAGGTTAAAACTGTCAAGAAAACAGCCAAGAAAGTCACGCCCCGGGACTACCAGATATCATCACAGCAGGAAAAGGAAGAGTTTGTTGAACCTTTCGAAGAGTCGTACGAGACGCACATAGGAATCCTGAAGACCGTGGAAAGTGACTCGCGCGTCGTAGCCGAGATCGACGAACTGATGGATGTGATCAACGCGAAGGAGTTCGGGCCGGGCGAGTCACCGCTACGGGAGCTGGCCAAGATCGGGTACATGCTGCGGCAGGGCGTGAGCACGTCAGCCATAGATGGGCTGTATGAAGCGCGGCAATTCCCAGCGCTGCGCGTGCCCGCGGTGCAGTCAGCGCTGGTGCGGCTGGTGGAGCGGCGCGGCCACGGTGCGCTCGTCACTGAAGTGCTGGCAGAGGAGGCGCGTGACGAGGTGGCGCTGGCCGCCTCTGCAGGCTTCCGCGCCTTCATGCGCATGGTCGAGCTCAAGCACAGCTCCGTCGAGGAGGTCATCGCGCACTTCTACCCGGAGGACTTCGAGCCGCGCTCCTGGGAACAAAAAGAAGCGCACCAAGTAAGCATTCACATACTTCCTATAAATGCCAGTATCAATTTCTACTTATAAAGAGATAATAGAAAACGGTTTTACGGTTTTCACTTGTATTATTGGATGCCAGTTTTTTGCTTCTTGCGACAAATTTTTCGTCTATATCTACTTAACCGATTGTCATGAAACTTCGCTAATGAATTCTGTCCCTGCTATGACATAGATAGGTAGACAGGTAAACACTTTATTGAACACCAAAAAATAAATTTACAAAAAAGCTGACAATAAACAATAGTGTAACAATAAGCAGTCTTATCGCTAAAAGCGATTTCTTCTAGACAACCCTAGAATGTAGAAAATAGCGCAGAATAACGGACGGTAATCTATAAGCGTGTTTACTATTGATAAACATACACATACAATACAAATAATTATAATAAACATACATAAATAAATACTACTTACTACCACAGTACATATAACTAATATACGTACTACGACTAATATATGTACTGTGCTACTACGTACGTGCATGGATAGTATAAAATATTTATGAAGTACGAGAGATACGTTCTTTAATAAGAGCTAGTGACTGAGTGCGTTATATTTCAACTGCAAGCGAATTCCAGAGTTGGACAGCTTCAACAGAGAAAGAACTATCATAAAACGAACTGCTGTGTCACAGACACTGGAACGAGAGATTATTTTAAACAGTAAGCAGACTTGAAAATAAATAAACTTCCCGCAGTAATATCAAATTGTTCACCTAAAACGTAAGCAGAAAGAACCTCATTAATGTATAAAAACAGAGCGTTAAGTAAGTATGGAACAGTTTTTTTTAATAATATCTGCGCGATACGTAAGTATTGAAATCCATTACTGCAAAGTTTATTTTAAATTTCTGTTGTATCCCGGTTATGTTTCTATTTTTTAAACTTAGCAGAGCTTAGTAGCAGAGGCTACAGAAAAGGAATTGTTAGTTTCATATTGAATTAATCCGGAATAGAAAAAACAAGAATGCATGCATTCGTCCGATCATAGAAAAACAAGCGTAATTCAAAATCTTTGCGTCCAATAGACATTTAAAAATATAATATTTATTTTTTATTTGAGCGCGACGAATTTGGAGCGATTTAGTACAATTTTCGTTAAATTAACATTTAGTTAGTATGTCGAAAATCGTACTGCATCATTTAGGTGGACAATTGTGACATTGTTTTGTAGTGGAAACAAAAGTAGATTGTTGCACTCGTTTATTTAGAGCCCCCGCTAAAGCTCGGGCTCTAATCTGACACTCTGTGCACCAATGAAATCCGGATTATGAACTCAAAAATGGTTGTGAAGACATACTTTACTAACCAGTTGCTTACCGCGACGCGCACGCGCATGTATGCGCTCAGTACTGCACAATGTTAGATATATCGCCACCCAATGATCAACTGGAAAAATTTGTAGTTTATGAAACTGTTGCATAACTATTAAAACTCGAGTAGTATCACTCGAGTGTTTAATACCTAGTTATGTGTCGTCTCATAAACTCGAATGATACCTACTATAAAAAACTCGCCTACGAACATCTTTGAGGCCGGTTTCAAAGTCAATGAAGAAGTTTATATCAAAGTCATAGTTGAGTTCAAAGTCAAAGACAATGAAAAAGTCTAATTCATAGTCCTCCGTATATAAAATTGATTCTGTAGCGAGGCCGAAGCTAGGCGAACTCACTCTCTTTTTTAATTGCCCTCTTTATGCAACCGTGTCATGAATTACTATTACTTTTAAATGATTTTCCATTATATTATCTAAGTAGGACACTACAAAATTCTAGTTATTGGGAAGATGAGGCGTTGGAAACGTGTACTGTTTCTTGGCAAGACGTATATTGATCGAGAAAGCAAAGTTTCGTTCACCTAGGACGAAACTTACCTCTTGGTGAGATTCGTCCAGCCCTCTTTGGGCCAAATTGTAATCCTCATGTAATCTTACATCTCTACACCTGTCAAGATCCGTTGGGGGTAAAAATGTACCTAAATACTAATTTGGAACTGTAGCATGGTGTCAATATGACTTCCTACTACATTTATGAGGAAGTCCACAAAATAGAGCAGCTAAAAATGTACATTATTTAAATTGCAGGTCACTGTCAAGTCTTTAGCTGAACACGTTGCAGAAACGCATACAGCCTCAGTGATGAAAGGTAACTTTTATTACTTAAAACTAAGTGCATTTGTGATATTATAGTTTGCTGCTGGATAATGTTATTACATTACATGCATAACAATTATTTGCTTATACAACTCATGCTTTGGGTAGTTTCGGCGCGAAGCTTATAAGTGTATAGATAACGGATGGAGGTGATAATCTGAAGACCATTATTTATCGAGTGACAGATTGGCTTCTGTCAATCTCACTTCTTACAGAACTGGCACCTAGTAATGACTAAATAATTGTTTACCTGTTTCTACATATATCTAACGAGGTGTGAAGAAGGTATAGATGTATGCTGGAATTCCAAAGCATTTTAACTGGGCATAAACAAAGGTTTACCTCTTTTATATGCCGCTTAATTTCAAAATCAGTTAACTCCTAGACACTTTACTGGAGTTAACCTACTGTACACCTATTGTTTTTAGGCGATTCAATTGTAAATTAAGCAAACGTTTTACATTTTATAAACTAACGTTTAAATTAAAATTGGCGTACATTTCTCACGCCTAGCAAATAATCCTTTTAAGAAAACCCTTATCTTCATCATCTTTAGCCTGTAGTCGTCCACTGCTGGACATAGGCCTCTCCCAATGAACGCCACAGAGCCCGGACTTTGGCTTTTCTCATCCACCTGGCCGGTAGGCGTCCTACACTACGTTTGCAAAGCCGTGGTCTCCACTCAAGAACCCGTTTACCCCAACGGTTGTCTATTCTTCGACAAATGTGACCAACCCACTGCCACTTCAGTCTGCTAATCCTCTGAGCAAAGTCCCTGACTAGTTCTCCGTCGGATTTTCTCATTCCGGATCTTTTCTTTCAGAGAATCTTTTTTTTATCCTAACGTAGTTTCCCGAGTCCAGCCCAAGTGAATCCTTCTATAAGATTCCCTCTCGAAGTTGTGTTTACCCAACTTCAAACTTTGCCCGACATATTCATTAACAACTTTGAGGGGCTCATCATCGACAGCTAACAGGTCTGGGGTAATTAGATCGTTATACATGATCTTGGTCTTATCTAAGTTCATCCCGAGACCGATCTATATACAAGTATCAGCCAATCCATTTAGCATTTACTCAATTTCCTGCACCGATTCCGCCATAAGCACTATGTCATCGGAAAATCGTAAATGTTAGATGTACTAGGCTTTTGTATTTATGCTCTTCCCTTCCAGTCCACAGTCTTAAACATATCTTCCAAGGCGTTGGTGAACAGTTTCGGGGATCTAACGTCCCCCTGTCTCACTCCCCTGCGCAACTGGATATTTTTAGATTGCTGGTTCTGTACTCTCGGCGACTCTTGAGTCGCTGCGTCACTTTGATATACTGCAATGGCATCGCTGCAGTGACCCCAACAGTCCAGTACTCAACGGAATCAAAGGCCTTTTCATAGTCCACAAAAGTAAGACATAGGGCTGATTATACTCTTCAGACTTCTGTATAATCTGTCTCACTGTGTGTTTTGAGTCTATGGTACCAAATTATCCGCAAAACCCAGCCAACTCCAGAGGCTGATACTCCTTTCTTCGAAAGAAACGACCTTCCTTTACACCGACCTCAACAACTTCCTACTTTATCGTATGATATCATCAATTCATCTGGCCGGTGATCTGCTCACTGGTTTTCAGCGTATCACCTATACACGTACGTATACACATTTCATGAACACTATTAATAAACACAATTAAAAGTGTACACACTTAACACGTGTCTTCTTTTTCCTATGAAACTATAAGTTTAGTGCCGTGTGATGCCAACATAATGGGAAAACTTAACTATCTACAAATTAACTGCTGCCAAATATTTATACAAAGTTTGCAATTGACTGTAACTTAAAGTAATTATTTACGTTAAGCTAATACGTTTACTAACACAATAATCTAAGTGAATCTTAAACTCAAATTTTCACCATAATCTCATAAGGCGAACTATGTATGTATTAGGTAATATAAAATTTTAAGCTTTGGTAGATTTAATGCAGTGTATCAAATTTGTTTTGCTCCAGGAATGCGCTTTATTTCGTTTTGATGTTATTCTCTTACATGCTGTGCAACTTACCTATACATAAAAGTAAGTATAAATTACCTATACCACGTGTAATGTTAATGTGCATCATGTTATCACTATCAAATTTCAACTTATAATGTTTATGAGTTTAAATTTGATAGCGCATTTAATACATCCAACTAGTTTGGTCCATCCGTTAATAGCACAAGTTTATAGGTAAAATTATTTACTTTCAGGGCTTTTAAACATATCATATCCATTTTTAGGATTTGATTATGTTGCAATATTAACACTTCTCTACATAACTTACTTATTATTGTATTCGAAACTTCATAATTAAGCACTGTACTGTAATTCCACAGATAACAATGAAAAAAACCAAGTCAGACGCAAAAAACACATACAAAAAACAGGTTCCAAAGAGATATATGATGAAGAAACACTTACAGAAGAAAAAACAACTACTAAGAAAGCAGAGCAAAAACAGGAAAAGATTGAAGATAAGAAAGACCAAGTAAAATCACTTAAGCAAGAAGACATAACATATAGCACATCAATTGCAACCGATATCCCAGAAAATAAAATTGAAATAGTTGCTTCTAGTCAGGTAACCCATATGATAACAAATAAGTTTGATGATGCCACAGCTAGTTTAAAAATCGATGCAATGCATGCGATTATAGCTGATTTACAAGAAGCGCAAGAAAAGGAAACGTTACTGCAGATTAAAGAAAATACCAAAGTATTAATTAAGCCGTCATTATCTGAAATAGAACCACTGATGGTTACTGAACCAGAAGTAAGCAGCACAGTGGATGAATATCATGTTGAGAGAGTAAACGCAGTCAATAACGTTAGTAAAAGTATTGTGCCAAAAGAATCCTTTATAACTACGGAAACAGAAGCCAATATTTCGTTAACTGATTTAAATAAGGAAGAAAAGTATTTCGATAATGCAAAACCTAGCGTTACGCTCAAAGATGCATTAAATGTGTCCGAACAATTTGCATCTATCGATGAACAACCATTGGTCACTCCTTTACTTAAAACTTCTAATGCTGCTGTCAGCTTCTCACCTTTAGTAGGAATCAGTGTCTTAGAAGTAAGCGGTGAAATGAAAGAAGGTGAAGTAGTAAACCTTAAACGTGAAAAAGAGGCAATATCAAAACTCAACTTCAATTTACATGAGTCTATACAAGTTGGGGAGGTTTTTGTGGAAGACAAGTCAGGAAAATATTATCCCGAGTTAATTGTACCAACTGAGTCAGCCCGCAAAGATGTGTTAGTTTCCAATCAAATTGTAACAGAAGTTCACAATGTGCAAGAACGAGAAGGATCCCTATCTGCCCTTAAACTTCCACCTCTACAAGAAGCACACGTTGACTTTACTTCAAAAGACAGTTTATTAGTATCTATCGATGATCTACATGAAAAAGAAGGTGAACTGCTTGTTAAGGAAATGCCAGCAAAAGTCAAACCAGATAAGGATCTTATAGTTCATTCAAGCTTAAATAACATTATAACAACCACGCACACCAAAGAATCCGAATTCACTGCAGAAAGTTTACAAGGTAAAAAAGCAACAGTTGGTTTTAATGAGTTACAACACAAATTTAACATTGAAACCAATACTCATGAATCAGAAGTAAGCTTTGAAGACGTAAAATCTGTTACAGGCACTCATGCAAATATTTCCATATCATTTCTAGACAAAAATCAAATTGAGGAAGTTCATGTTCATGAACGAGAAATGGATTTAATCATTAAGGATGATAAGCAAACAGTTGTTGCAGATGTAGACTTAAAAAGTATTGTACCTTTGATTACCTCTGAAACAGTACAAATGTCGTCAACGAGCGATATTAGACAATCAGAAGTCTTTGAAGAAGAAACTGCTACAGAAACGCTTATAACAACCGATGCCAAGATAGTCTCATCCACATTAGTTCATGATAAAGAAAAGCTTGAAGATTATTTAGTTAAAAAGCCTGAAGCCGTATTGTCTTCGGTAATACCAAATATACCATTATATGTGTCTGAAACAGAAACTTCGGAAAGTGAAAATAAGCTTCAATTAGACAAAACACCTGATTTCATGCAAGCTTTCACAACTCCGGTACATCTTTTAAAGACACCTTTAGCGCAAATTGTGAATACAGCTGATCAAATTGATTTTATCAAAATAAGTCCTGATTTAACGGAGAAAGCCTCTGAATTAAGAAATTTGCAAAAAGAAATTACAGTTGAACAGACGACAGTTGAAGAACAATTACAAAAAATTAATGAAAACGAATATCCACATACAATAGCAAAAACTACTTTTATTGGAAAAGAGTCCTTGAATGTTACCGAAACCATAGCTAGTGTAACTGAAAAAGAACTTGAAACGGATAAACAGAAACCAAGTTTATTTGCTACAGTAGATGTAGATGCCAATCACAAAATTGCAGTAGTTTCTGAAGTCAGCCTTCGTGACACACTATCGAGTATCGAGGATTTAGAGAGAAATTATGAAGCAGCACAAATGACATCCAACAATTTTACTTCTGTTCAAGTATCTGAAAATAAGACTTACGATTGTCAGGCTCCACTACAAATCAATCAACTACCGGACATGAAATTCCTTACACCTGTTTTGATACCATCTGAAGACATAGTCCAGGTAACGGAAATAGTACAAAATGAAAAAGAGAGCCAATACAAGGAAGATGTAGTAACTGAAGTTTTCAAAGCGTCTACAGATTTTGATAGCCGACCAGTGGCAATACTGACTGAAGTGTCTGTTGATACTAATCTTTCTTACTCAGAGCCTGATACTAGAGACCAAAGTAAAAAAGCAATCATAGAAAATATTCCATTTAGAGAACTACTAGTCAGTACAACAGATTACAATGAAAAAGAAGTGACTCTCGAAGAATCATCTAACATTAGTAAAGTCAATGCTTCATATAACGTTGACTCAAATCATGCAGTTATAATAGAAGAAAGAAATACAGATATCGCTCCTACTTCTATGGATTCTTCTTCAAGTCATTCACTGCAAGTAAAAGCAAAACAAAGTGCCATTGCTTCAGAAGCTATTACACACCAAGAAGTTCTGGTTCACTGCTCAGAAGATATTTTAAAAGATTATCAAAGTATTCCTAAAGAAAAACCAACAGTTTCGTATACTGGCTTACATGCTGTAGAATATGATGTAAATGTTTCTGTTGACAAGGAAGGGAACTTTGATGTAGCAACTAAGCCTGACCAACAAAATGCCGCAATTTCTGTTACAAGCCGCTATGGCATTCAGACCACAGAAGTTTTATCTCAGTCAGATAATTTGAAAACAACGGATGACTTTAATATAGAGCCAAAACAAGTTTTACCTAAAATCGATGAAATTTATGGTAAAACTGCAAGCACAGAAGAAATCATAACAAATCAAAGGGCAGGAATATTTAGCAATGAAAATATTGACCTACAAAAATCAGACATTACTTCGGTTCCTAATTATTCTCTTGAACAAACTGAAGTCGTGCCAGCGGAAAAAGAACGTTTCATTTTGGAGAAAATACCAGTAGGGTCTAAAGTAACTAAAAACATTACTGAAATGCAAAGTGTTATAACAAGTTGCGCAGACACTAAAGAAAAAGAAGAAGAATTTGAAAAAACAAGTGATGTTCCAAAACTGGACGCTTCTATCGAATTTATACCCCTTAACAGTACAATAAATACTGAAATAATGACAACCAGTACGGTTGAAGGCTTTGAAAAAAGAGTGGTGAGTGGATCTGTTGCTAATATAACACGCCGCGAGAAATTACAAAAATCAATTCAAGGCACGCAAGTAATACACGGGGAAAAAGAAGAAGCAATTAATGATTTCATAAAAGATATACACAAAGCGCTACCAAAACTTGAAGAAGCATTAGCTAAAGAAGTAATTGAAGTTCAAATAATTGAAAACGAAAACACTATTAATGAATATTTAAAGAGTTCTGCTGCAAAAGCTCATCCTCAAATAAATGAGCAGTTATCTTTATCTAGTGCAGAGGTAATAGTTAATCAAGAAACCGAAGACTTAAAACCTGATGATGTCAGTTCTTCCAAAGCAACCAAATCTTGTGGAATACGAGAAGCAGTTCTTCAACAAGAACCTTTTGTTGGTGAATCGGAAGAAAATTTTGTAGAAAATGCTCCTCCACAAAAACGGACTCAAGGCTCTATTGAAGAACAACAATTTTTGCATGTGACAGAAATTGTACCGAGTGAAACTGAAAATTACTTTGATAAAACACCACAAACTAAAACCGAAAATTTAAAATCATCCCTTAATGCCACAAAATATGTTTCTGTAACTGAGATAACGGCTTCAGAAAAAGAAGATGTACTTGCCAAAGAATATATGCCAGACGTGAAATCAGCTACGATCAATATTGATAATATTTTCAAAACTAGTATAAGAGTTGACGAAACTGTTATTGCAGAAGGAGAAAAAGCATTCACAATTAAAACGGATATAAAACCTGTGCCTGCTAGTGTAAGTGTTCACCCTGTTGACTACCTTAATGTTTCATTGAACGTACTGGCGGAAAAAGAAGAAGATCTAGTAGAAGAGAAAATCCCAAAGAAAGTCACAGGTGATATAAACGTAAGTACTCACAAACACCTAAATATTGTAGTATTTGAAACGTCAGAGAATGAAAATATAATGGAGCAATTGGAACCAGCAAAGAAAGAAAGTAGTACTCTTGCAATAGAACCAGTCAAATCACTACAAATAACAGAAGTTGAAACTGAAGAAAAGCACGAAGAACTGCCATCAACTGACACGGTAAAAATGTTTGCTTCTTCGATTGAGTTGCAAGTAGAAGAACATATAACGGTTACTGAAGTAAACCTACGAGAAAAAGAAGACTTGTTTCTCACTGACAAATCAGATAAACATCACAAAGGTGAGTTGTCCTTCGAAGCTAAAATACCTCTTGAAGTTCAAGAAATAATACTTAAAGAATCTGAATTAACTTTACGGCCTGATAAAAAACCAGTACAAGAGAATACCAACATATCAATTGATTCTCAGCAGCATATTACAGTAATAGATACATTTGTCCGAGAAAAGGAGGATAGTTTCCTTCTTCCTAAAGTACCTGAAAGTACAAAACAGTTTATTGCTGTTAATGAAAGTGATCATATAACAACAAGTGAAAACATACCGATCGAAAATTATGAGCTTTTAGATAATATGATTGTGAAAGATGGAAAGGCAACTTCAAAATCACATTTGTTGAAAGAAATCATAGCCAGTCAACCAGATGCTCTCGAAAGTTTGGGTGAATTAACAACAAAATATGAACCAGTAGAAGAAAAAGTACATCATGAAATTGATGAACATAAAAGTTACATTACTGCAGAAAATATGTTACATGAATATCCAGAAAAACTAACAAGTTATGATGATGAACAGAAAATAGCTCGTAAGAGCGTTTCGGAAATGACATATATTCAGCAAACTGAAGTAATCGTTGGAGAATTATCCAAAATATTGGATTCTAAAAATGTTTGTAAAAAAGAAAACGCTCTTGAAAGCCATATCATGTTACAAGAAGTTTCAAATATGCAAACACAGGCTTTAGAAAACATTGATAAACTACACACCGTGTTAGAAATAGATCTCAACAAAGCTTCAGTTGACTTGGAAACTCATAAAAGTTATATTGTTACCGATGACATTGCTCATGAGGAATCAAACGAATTTAGCACAGATCAAGCATCTACAAAAGAAATAACCCAGCAAATTATGGAAATGAAACCTGTTGAACAGACAGAAATTATCCTTGATGAAAACATTACTCCTATGGAAAGTTCTGAACACGATGTACGGAGTATTTGTCCAGTACCTATTGGAATTGAACCTATCAGCCAAAGTGACGTTTTTGTACAAGAAAGAGAAATCAACACTTCATTCAAAAAGTTGAAACAGCAAGAAATTGCACAAGTCTCTTTAAATACATTGGAAGGAGTAGCAGTTCAAGAAGTTTTCCAAGAAGATACACAAGACTACTTTATTCCAACTACAGGTAAATCGGTAATGGCTGAAAAAACTTTAACACTCCACAGACATTTACAATGCTCAGAAAGCGTTTCAGAAATACAGACTGATGACCTAGAAACACCGATAATGCACACTGAAATAAACACTACTGTCACACCTACATCCATAACTCCTCTTGTAATAACGGACAGTGAAACTCTTCAACACGCAACAGAATTGCATACAACAGAACCTAAAACACAAACTATAAAGAAAGGTATTACCATCGCAAATGAAGTCAAAATTACCCAAGAGTTTGTGGGTGAGCAAGCGTTGCCGTTCTGTGACAAACATCCAAAATTACTAAGTGCTGTTTCGACAAAAGATGAACAACAGAAGTACAGCATTTTAACTAGTGAAGTGCAATTTAAAGGTAAGTCAATTTAAAGGAATTCCATAAACTATGAATGAATAAGTATTACGGTCAACAAGCCTGGCAGGCTGACCGCATTCAAGAATAATTAAAACTAGTGGCTCTGTCAGCTGTAGACCTCATGAGCACAAACTTTTTTGCAAACATTCTAGTGGTGCACAGTAACACCATCTAGTTACCTTATTGTAAAATTAACATTAATAACCAAGGTGTTACCTAGCCAGTAGGTAAAGGGCTGATTCTACGGTTAGAAACCTGAAAGTGTGCAAGTTACTGTATTTTGAGGAGCAATTTTCTGCTCATCACGCCAAACATCCTTATCAGATCTTCACCAATTTTTTTGGCCAAGCTGAAATGGAGACGCTTTGTTCGGGCTTCGCGCTCACTCGGTCAATAAGACATTTTCAAGTATCAACCTGATTTTGCAAAACATGAAATAATTAAACTACTTAGATAAAAAAATATTTGTTAATTAATTGTTTATTAGTTATTAATGAAATATACTTTTTCCCCCAAAATAAACTCAACAAAGGTGTCTAGGGATAAAGTAAATTTATTGCAATAAAAAAATTATCCAATTAATATTAATCTATTCTATTTTTCTAAATTGGTGCTTTACTTTAATTACTACTAGAATGTTTAAGTTAACAACGTACCAATATATATTGTAAAAATAAAGAATAATTGTAGTTTTTGCAAATTGTGGGAAATTAACTCAAGTTAATGGCGTCATTTAGTTGGCAAATAAGAATAATTTAAACAGAAATAATAATAAAAATATTGTTAATGCAGTAGCCATCTAATAACACGAGAACCAAACGTGTATGCCAAATTTCAGCCCGATAGCTTCAGTGCAATGTTGATGCAATGTTGTGGTGAAATGTTGATTGCAAAATTCCAGGACATCCAAGTGAAGAAAAACATTGTAATACATACACGTGAAGTTAAATAATACATACAAGTGAAGTTAAATAAAAGCCTTTATTTAAAGAGGCCAAATTGACGATTTTCACTATTTTTATTGTATACTATTACAATCGCAGTGGTTTCTCATGTTTAATATCAGATCATCAAAATTACTTTGACTTTTTTGGATTGGCCGCCCCACACGATGCTTTCTAACAAGTCAAAAAGTTGTTGTATTAGGTTATGTACGGCAAGCCCTGCCAAGTAGCAGGGCTTTTCTTTGAAGCATATCCCATGCGTGCTCAATTGGGTTGAGGTCTGGCGATTGAGCAGGCCTCGGCAGAACGTTGATACGAGCTTCGGCAAGAGTGACTATTGACTATTGAGTGCATGTTACGACTCGACGAAGTGTATGGACGTGCATTGTCGTGCACCACCCAACCGACCTCACAAAGGGATGAAACAATCCTCTCCGCGTAAATCTGAGCATTGGGGTTGCCCCCTGATCCAAATGAAACTGCCATTTTTATTTATTTTCCAAAATATAAGGTGAAATTGTTGAACACAGGAATTAAAGTAAAAAGCCAATCTGGAAGACTAGATTTGGTACTTAATGAATGTATAATTTTTTATTGCATAAAATTTGCTTGATCTCTAGACACTTTTGAGTGGTATCATAGTGCTTTTGTAAGGAATAGCAATTTAAATTATTTCCTTTGAAAATATTTGAGTGGCACAGCGTGGAAAATTTGTATATTCATACATACGTACACAATTTTTATTAATATAGATCGAACTATGTAGATAGTTGACACTATCCTTAATCAATATTTAAAACCATTATTGTTTATAATGGTAACAAAATGTTACATATTTATAAGTGTATTATTTAAAATAAACACTTGCTATAATACAGTAAACATGTTTTTGAAACCATGATTTAATGTATACATCATTATGACTTAGCCCAATCTAGATACGATATTTGATTTAATATGAATCGTAGTTTTATAATTAGAGCGACACTACAATTGATTTGGACTTCAACGGTAATCAACCCTCTTAATAGCAGGAGTCCAATCTTTACAAAAATGAGTTTTTTTTTTCAAAGTTTTTCTTGACATCATACTATATCAAACGCGGAAGATTAAAGGCCCGAAATGAATAAAAATTAAAAATGTATTATAAATTAAGAGCTAATTAAATCCATATATATATTTGATTATTTAGGGAGCGCTTATGTATATGTTTTATTTACTTTATAATGATAATGTAACTTAATAAACTCTACTCAATAAAACACTTTTAATGGTTACACTTTTAAATTTTAATTATATTCCAGAATTAACGGAAGACATACTAAGCTCTCCTATCGTGTCAGATATAGAGGAAACTGAAGAAATAGTAACAAAATTTATGCAAGTTCCTGGGAATGTTGAACCAATTCAAGTAAAAACCAAAAGAACAATATTAAGGAAGAAGAAAAAAGTAAGAGAATCTGGTTCTGAGGAAAGAGACGTCGTCATTGAAGAAACTATCGACGACGAAGAAACCAAACACCGAAGCCCAGAAACACAACACACAGTTGAAATCGAAGAATACGAGGGTGATGAAATTTCACAACTGATAGACACAGACAAGAGTACAATTGAAATGCCTGATGAATACTTACATATACCAAAACAAACAAATCAATTGGAAATTGAAGAAATAAAAGAAGATGATGATAGAGAAAATACAAAAGTTGAGAAAACTACATCCAAAAGGGTCAAAAAGAAAACAATCTTAACAGAAGAATTCAAAGAACTATCAATAGAAAGAACAGAAGACGACGTCACCCCTAAAAAAGGAACTGTAGAATTAATCGAGTTACCTGAAGAAAATACACCAGAACACATAAAAAATGAAGAAAAAAAGCCTAAAAAGGTTCAAGAAGTCACTAAAGTCGCCACTATTAAAATAGATGATGAAGCACCAATCACGACAATAACAATCTCGGAAGAGGAGGCACCAAAATATGCTGAAAAGAATGAGTCTGTTGAAATTGTAGAGCTTCCCGAGGAGGTCACATTCGAAGAGATCCAAGTACATGACGGTAAGCCTAAACAAAAGAAGATCATAAAGCGCATCATCAAGAAAAAGGTAGGACCCAATATTGAAACAACACAAATTACCAACGAACAAGAAGACGACAAAGAACCCGTCGTAAAGACACATAAAACTGTCGAAAACATAAATGACGCTACCATATCCCTCGAGCACCTACAAAAACCAGGCATTGGTAAAGTAGTAGAAGAGGTACCTGAACGTGGGCAAATCACCCAAGTGAGCACTGAATCGGGTGATGTACAAATTGATAAAACTAATAAACGCATCATCAAAAAAAGTAAGGGTACTCAAAACGAAATTACTAAAATCACAACCATTCACAAAGAAAATGAAGTACCTATCACGACGATTCCAGTCACGGAAGAAGAAACGCAAAAAAATACTGATCAGATAAAAACTGTTGAAACCATTGAGCTTCCCGAAGAGACAATAATTGAAGAGTCACAAACACCAGACGGTAAGCCAAAACAAAAAAAGATAACAAAGCGTGTCATCAAGAAAAAGGTAGGTCCCAAAATCGAAACGACACAGATCACCACAGAACAAGAAGACGACGAAACCCCTATCATATCCGTATACAAAACAGACGAATACACCGAAGACACTACCACACCACTCGTGCAAATACACAAACCAGACATGGCTAAGGTAGTAGAAGAAGCACCTGAACATGTCGAAATAAATCAAGTACGCACTGAAACTGGCGATGTAAAAACGGTAAAAACTACAAAACGCATCATCAGGAAGAAAAAGGGTCCAAAAGAAGAAATAACTGAAATAATCACCGTTCAAAAAGACGATGAATCACCTATAACAACAGTCACGGTCTCAAGAGAAAAGATGCCAGACTTCAATGAGCAGATTAAGCCCATCGAAATCGTTGAGCTTCCCGAAGAGACAAACTTTGAAGAGGCTTTTACACAAGACGGTAAGTTAACACAAAAGAAGATAACAAAGCGTACTATCAAGAAGAAAGTAGGTCCCAAAATAGAAACTACACACATCACTACAGAACAAGAAGATGACAAGGAGCCTATTGTATACGTTCACAAAACTGACGAATACACAGAAGATACTACAACACCACTCAAGCAACTGCACAAAACTGAAAGAGCTGAAATTATACAAGAGGCACCTGAACAGGTACAAATCACTCAAGTACGCACTGAATCTGGTGATGTCAAAACTGTCAAAATCACAAAACGCATCATCAAAAAGAAGAAGGGTCCTAAAGAAGAAGAAACTGAAATAACTACTACTCAAAAAGATGATGAAGAACCGATAATAACAATCAAAGTGATGGAAAAAATGTTACCATATGACAAAAAGCAGATTGAATGTGTCGAAATTATCGAGTTGCCTGAGGAAACCACCGTTGAAGAGACCCAAATGCCAGACGGTAAACCAAAACAAAAGAAATTTATAAAGCGTGTTATTAAAAAGAAGGTTGGTCCCAAAATTGAAACAACACACATCACCACAGAACAAGAAGATGATAAAGAACCTATCGTAAACGTATACAAAACCGATGAATACACTGACTGCACAACTACACTAGAGCAATTACACAAACCAGATAGGGCTGAAATTATAGAAGAAGCACCTGAACAGGTAAAAATAACACAAGTGCGCACTCAAACTGGTGACGTTAAGACTGTTAAAACTACCAAACGAAGTATCAAGAAAAAAAAGGGTCCGGTAGAAGAAATAACTGAAATCACCACTACTGAGAAGGACGGTGAGGAACCAATGACAACAGTAAAAGTCATGAAAGAAAACTTAACAGAAGACACCACACAAATTGAACCAATTCAAATCATCGAGCTTCCCAAGGAAACCACAGTTGAAGAGACTCAGACGCCAGACGGTAAGCCAATACATAAAACGGTCACAAAGCGTATAATCAAGAAGAAAATAGGTCCAAAAATTGAAACAACACACATTACAACAGAACAAGAAGTAGACAAAGTGCCTGTCGTACACGTACACAAAACAGAAGAATACACAGAGGACACTACCACACCACTTGACAAATTTCAAAAATCTGGAAGGGCTGAAATTATTGAAGAGGCACCTGAACAAGTACAAATCACTGAAGTGCGTACTGACACTGGAGACGTCAAAATTGTAAAAACCACAAAACGCATCATTAAAAAGAAAATAGGCCCGAAAAAAGAAGTAACTGAAATAACAACTACCCAAAATGATGATGAGGAACCTATAACAACAGTCACAGTCTCGGAAGAGAAGGTCTCATGTGACACTGAGCAGATTGTACCAGTTCAAATCATCGAATTTCCCGAAGAAACTACAATGGAAGAGATCCCGACGTCAGATGGTAAGCCCAAACAAAAGAGAGTCACTAAGCGTATTATCAAGAAGAAAGTAGGTCCCAATATCGAAACAACACACATTACAACAGAACAAGAAGACGACAAAGTGCCTACTGTTTACGTTCAAAAAACATATGAATACACAGAAGATACAACCACACCACTTGAGCATTTACACATAACCGATAAGGCTGAAATTATTGAAGAAGCACCTGAACAGGTACAAATAATGCAAGTGCGCACTGAAACTGGTGACGTTAAGACTGTCAAAACTACCAAACGTATTATCAAAAAGAAGAAGGGCTCGCGAGATGAAGTCACTGAAATCACTACCACTGAAAAGGACGGCGAAGAACCAATAACAACAGTCACAGTCTTAAAAGAAAAGGTTCCAGAAGACACTGAGCATATTGAACCAGTCCAAATAGTAGAGTTCCCTGAAGAGACTACAGTTGAAGAATCCCTAACGCCAGACGGTATGCCCAAACAAAAGAAAGTCACTAAACGTATTATTAAGAAAAAAGTAGGTCCCAAAATTGAAACAACAAATATAACAACCGAACAAGAAGACGACAAACTGCCTGTCGTATACGTACACAAAACAGAGGAATGCACAGAAGATACTACCACACCACTCGAGAAATGGCACGAAC
Source organism: Alsophila aescularia (assembly GCA_946251855.1). Taxonomy (NCBI): domain Eukaryota; kingdom Metazoa; phylum Arthropoda; class Insecta; order Lepidoptera; family Geometridae; genus Alsophila; species Alsophila aescularia. The sequence goes on from OX276373.1 coordinate 106,072,795, forward strand.
CCGGAAAGGCTAAAATTGTTGAAGAAATACCTGAACAAGTACAAATAATGCAAGTGCACAGTGAAACAGGTGACGTTAAAACTGTAAAAACTACCAAACGTATCATCAAAAAGAAGAAGGGTCCGAAAGAAGAAGTCACTCTAATAACCACTACTCAAACGGACTCTGAGGAACCAATAACAACAGTCACAGTCTCTGAAGAGAAGGTACCATATGAAACTGAGCAAATTGAAGCTGTCGAAATTATTGAGTTTCCTGAAGAGACCACAGTCGAAGAAACTCGGAGGCCAGATGGTAAGCCCAAACAAAAAAAGATAATAAAAGGTATTATCAAGAAGAAAGAAGGTCCTGAAATTGAAACAACTTTCATCACAACAGAACAAAAAGATGACCAAGTGCCTATCGTACGCGTAGAAAAAACCGAAGAATACACAGAAAACATAACCACACCTTTTGAGCAATTACACAAACCCGATAGGGCTGAAATTATTGAAGAAGAACCCGAACAGGTTCAAAAAACAGAAGTGCAAACTAAAACCGGTGACGTCAAAATCGTGAAAACTATCAAACGCATAAATAAAAAAAAGGGTCCGAATCAAGAAGTCACTGAAGTAACAACTACACAAACGGACAGTGAGGAACCAATAACAACAGTCACAGTGACAAAAGAAAATTTGCCAAAAGATACTGAGCAGATTGAACCTTTCGAAATAGTCGAGCTACCCGAAGAGACCACAGTCGAAGAGTCTAGATCGCAAGATGGTAAGCTGAAACAAAAGAAGATCACTAAGCGTATTATAAAGAAGAAAGTAGGTCCCAAAATTGAAACAACACACATCACCACAGAACAAGTAGATGACCAAAAACCTGTCGTAAATGTATATAAAACAGATGAATACACTGAAGACGCTACTTCACCACTTGAACAATTACACAAAACTGATAAAGCTAAAGTTATCGAAGAGGGTCCTGAACAGGTACATATAACTCAAGTGCGCACTGAAACTGGTGACATCAAATCAATAAAAACTACGAAACGCGTAATAAAGAAGAAGAAAGGTCCCAAAGAAGAATTAACTGAAATCACCACCATTCAAAATGATGATGAGGCACCTATAATGACAGTCACGGTCTCAGAAGAGGAGGTGCCAAAATACACTGAGCAGATTGAACCTGTCGATATTGTAGAGCTTCCTGAGAAGACAACAGTCGAAGAAATCGATACACCAGACGGTAAGTCCAAGCAAAAGAAGGTAATTAAGCGAATCATTAAGAAGAAGATAGGTCCCAAAATAGAAACAACTCACATAACCACAGAACAAGAAGACGACCAAGAACCTGTCATCTTTGTACACAAAACAAATGAATACACTGAAGACACAACCACACCACTTGACCAATTACATAAAACTGACAAGGCTGTAATCATAGAAGAAGCTCCTGAACAAGTACACATAACTCAAGTGAGAACTGAAAATGGGGACGTCAAATCTATTAAAATCACAAAACGCGTCATAAAAAAGAAGAAAGGTCCCAAAGAAGAAGTCACTGAAATCACCACTTTGCAAAAAGACGAAGATGCACCCATAACGACAGTCAAAGTATTAGAAAATGAAGTCTTAGGAGACAATGATGATATTAAACCTATCCATATTGTTGAGCTTCCTGAAAAAACCACAATCGAAGATGTTCAGATAGCTGATGGTAAGCCCAAGCAAAAGAAGGTCACTAAACGAATCATTAAAAAGAAAGTAGGTCCCAAAATAGAAACAACAAACATCATCACAGAACAATTAGATGACGAAGAACCTGTCGTATATGTACATAAAATAGATGAATATATAGAAGATACTACCACACCACTTGAACAATTACACAAACTTGATAAGGCTGAAGTAATAGAAGAAGCTCCTGAGACAGTTAACATAACTCAAGTGCGCACTGAAACTGGTGACATCAAATCAATAAAAACTACGAAACGCGTAATAAAGAAGAAGAAAGGTCCCAAAGAAGAATTAACTGAAATCACCACCATTCAAAATGATGATGAGGCACCTATAATGACAGTCACTGTCTTAGAAGAGGAGGTGCCAAAATACACTGAGCAGATTGAACCTGTCGATATTGTAGAGCTTCCTGAGAAGACAACAGTCGAAGAAATCGATACACCAGACGGTAAGTCCAAGCAAAAGAAGGTAATTAAGCGAATCATTAAGAAGAAGATAGGTCCCAAAATAGAAACAACTCACATAACCACAGAACAAGAAGACGACCAAGAACCTGTCATCTTTGTACACAAAACAAATGAATACACTGAAGACACAACCACACCACTTGACCAATTACATAAAACTGACAAGGCTGTAATCATAGAAGAAGCTCCTGAACAAGTACACATAACTCAAGTGCGAACTGAAAATGGGGACGTCAAATCTATTAAAATCACAAAACGCGTCATAAAAAAGAAGAAAGGTCCCAAAGAAGAAGTCACTGAAATCACCACTTTGCAAAAAGACGAAGATGCACCCATAACGACAGTCAAAGTATTAGAAAATGAAGTCTTAGGAGACAATGATGATATTAAACCTATCCATATTGTTGAGCTTCCTGAAAAAACCACAATCGAAGATGTTCAGATAGCTGATGGTAAGCCCAAGCAAAAGAAGGTCACTAAACGAATCATTAAAAAGAAAGTAGGTCCCAAAATAGAAACAACAAACATCATCACAGAACAATTAGATGACGAAGAACCTGTCGTATATGTACATAAAATAGATGAATATATAGAAGATACTACCACACCACTTGAACAATTACACAAACTTGATAAGGCTGAAGTAATAGAAGAAGCACCTGAGACAGTTAACATAACTCAAGTGCGTACTGAAACCGGGGAAGTTAAATCTATTAAAACCACGAAACGCTTCATAAAGAAGAAGAAGGGTCCCAAAGAAGAAATAACTGAAATTACAACTATCCAAAAAGACGATGAGGCACCTATAACAACTGTCACTGTCTCGGAAGATAAAGCGCCAGAAGAAATGGAGCAGACTGAACCTGTCGAAATTGTTGAATTTCCCGAAGAGACAACAGTTGAAGAGACCCAAACACCAGAAGGTAAGCCCAAACAAACAAAGGTCACTAAGCGAATAATTAAAAAGAAAGTAGGTCCCAAAATTGAAACGATACACATTACCACAGAACAAGTAGACGACCATATGCCTGTCATCTTTGTTCACCAAACAGATGAATATATAGAAGATACTACCACACCACTTGAACAATTACACAAACTTGATAAGGCTGAAGTAATAGAAGAAGCTCCTGAGACAGTTAACATAACTCAAGTGCGTACTGAAACCGGGGAAGTTAAATCTATTAAAACCACGAAACGCTTCATAAAGAAGAAGAAGGGTCCCAAAGAAGAAATAACTGAAATTACAACTATCCAAAAAGACGATGAGGCACCTATAACAACTGTCACTGTCTCGGAAGATAAACCGCCAGAAGAAATGGAGCAGACTGAACCTGTCGAAATTGTTGAATTTCCCGAAGAGACAACAGTTGAAGAGACCCAAACACCAGAAGGTAAGCCCAAACAAACAAACATCACTAAGCGAATAATTAAAAAGAAAGTAGGTCCCAAAATTGAAACAACAACTATCACCACAGAACAAGTAGACAACCAAAAACCTGTCATATATGTACACAAAACAGATGAATATACAGAAGACACTACCACACCACTTGAACAATTATACAAACCTGATAAGGCTGAAGTAATAGAAGAAGCTCCCGAGAGACAAAACGTCACTCAAGTGCGCTCTGAAACAGGTGAAGTCAAATCTGTTAAAACCACGAAACGCTTATTAAAGAAAAAGAAGGGTCCCAAAGAAGAAATCACTGAAATTACTACTATTCAAAAAGACAATGAGGCACCTATAACAACAGTCACTGTCTTAGAAGATAAAACGCCAGAAGACATTGAGCAGATTGAATCTGTCGAAATTGTTGAACTTCCCGAAGAGACCACAGTTGAAGAAACCCGGACACCAGAAGGTAAGCCCAAACAAACGAAAGTCACTAAACGAGTTATTAAAAAGAAAGTAGGTCCCAAAATTGAAACAACAACTATCACCACAGAACAAGTAGACAACCAAAAACCTGTCATATATGTACACAAAACAGATGAATATACAGAAGACACTACGAAACCACTTGAACAATTACACAAACCTGACAAGGCTGAAGTAATAGAGGAAGCTCCTGAGCAAGTAAGCATCACTCAAGTGCGCACTGAAACCGGTGACGTCAAATCTATAAGAACCACGAAACGCATCATTAAGAAAAAGGGTCCCAAAGAAGATATCACTGAAATTACTACTATTCAAAAAGACGAAGACGAACCTATAACAACAGTCTCTGTTTTGGAAAATAAAGCGCCAGAAGATATTGATCAGATTGAATCTGTCGAAATTATTGAACTTCCCGAAGAGACCACAGTTGAAGAGACCCGAACACCAGAAGGTAAGCCCAAACAAACGAAAGTCACTAAACGAGTTATTAAAAAGAAAGTAGGTCCCAAAATTGAAACAACAACTATCACCACAGAACAAGTAGACAACCAAAAACCTGTCATATATGTACACAAAACAGATGAATATACAGAAGACACTACGAAACCACTTGAACAATTACACAAACCTGACAAGGCTGAAGTAATAGAGGAAGCTCCTGAGCAAGTAAACATCACTCAAGTGCGCACTGAAACCGGTGACGTCAAATCTATTAAAACAACGAAACGCTTCATAAAGAAGAAGAAGGGTCCCAAAGAAGAAATCACTGAAATCACAACTATTCAGAAAGACGATGAGGCACCTATTACAACAGTCACTGTCTCGGAAGATAACGCGCCAAAAGACATTGAGCAGATTGAATCTGTTGAAATTGTTGAACTTCCCGAAGAGACCACAGTTGAAGAGACCCGAACACCAGATGGTAAGCCCAAACAAACAAAGGTCACTAAGCGAATTATTAAGAAGAAGGTAGGTCCAAAAATTGAAACAACACAAATTACCACAGAACAAGAAGACGACCAAAAACCTGTCATATATGTACACAAAACAGATGAAAATACAGAAGACACTACCACACCACTTGAACAATTACACAAACCAGATCAGGCTGAAGTAATAGAAGAAGCTCCTGAGCAAGTAAACATAACTCAAGTGCGTACTGAAACCGGGGAAGTCAAATCTATTAAAACCACGAAACGCTTCATAAAGAAGAAGAAGGGTCCCAAAGAAGAAATCACTGAAATCACTACTATTCAAAAAGACGATGAGGCACCAATTACAACAGTTACTGTCTCGGAACATAAAGCGCCAGAAGACATTGAGCAGATTGAATCTGTCGAAATTGTTGAACTTCCCGAAGAGACAACAGTTGAAGAGACCCGAACATCAGAAGGTAAGCTGAAACAAACAAAGGTCACTAAACGAATTATTAAAAAGAAGGTAGGTCCTAAAATAGAAACAACACACATTACCACAGAACAAATAGACGACCAAAAACCTGTCATATATGTACACATAACAGATGAATATACAGAAGACACTACCACACCACTTGAACTATTACACAAACCTGATAAGGCTGAAGTTATAAAAGAAGCTCCTGAGCAAGTGAAGATCACTCAAGTGCGCACTGAAACCGGTGACGTCAAATCTATTAAAACCACGAAACGCTTCATAAAGAAGAAGAAAGGTCCTAAAGAAGAAATCACTGAAATCACTACGATTGAAAAAGACGATGAGGCACCTATAACAATAGTCACTGTTTCGGAAGATGACATTGAGGAGATTAAATCTGTCGAAATTGTTGAACTACCCGAAGAGACCACAGTTGAAGAGACCCAAACACCAGAAGGAAAGCCCAAACAAACAAAGGTTACTAAGCGAATTATTAAAAAGAAAGTAGGTCCCAAAATTGAAACAACAACTATCACCACAGAACAAGTAGACAACCAAAAACCTGTTATATATGTACACAAAACAGATGAATATACAGAAGACACTACCACACCACTTGAACAAATACACAAACCTGATAAGGCTGAAGTAATAGAAGAATCTCCTGAGCAAGTAAACATCACTCGAGTGCGCACTGAAACCGGTGACGTCAAATCTATTAAAACCACGAAACGCTTCATAAAGAAGAAGAAGGGTCCCAAAGAAGAAATCACTGAAATCACTACTATTCAAAAAGACAATGAGGCACCTATAACAACAGTCACTGTCTCGGAAGATAAAACGCCAGAAGACATTGAGCAGATCAAAACTGTCGAAATTATTGAACTACCTGAAGAGACCACAATTGAAGAGACCCGAACACCAGAAGGTAATCCCAAACAAACAAAGGTCACAAAACGAATTATTAAAAAGAAGGTAGGTCCCAAAATTGAAACAACACACATTACCACAGAACAAGAGGACGACCAAAAACCTGTCATATGTGTACACAAAACAGATGAATATACAGAAGACACTACCACACCGTTTGAACAGTTACTATCACCTTATAAGGCTGAAGTCATAGAAGAAGCTCCTGAGCAAGTAAATATTACTCAAGTACGCACTGAAACTGGTGACGTCAAATCTATTAAAACAACGAAACGCTTCATAAAGAAGAAGAAAGGTCCCAAAGAAGAAATCACTGAAATCACTACTGTTCAAACAGACGATGAGGCACCTATTACAACAGTCACTGTCTCAGAAGAAAAAACGCCAGAAGACATTGAGCAGATTGAATCTGTCGAAATTGTTGAACTACCCGAAGAGACCACAGTTGAAGAGATCCGAACACCAGAAGGTAAGCCCAAACAAACAAAGGTTACTAAGCGAATTATTAAAAAGAAAGTAGGTCCCAAAATTGAGACAACAACTATTACCACAGAACAAGAAGACAACCGAAAACCTGTCATATATGTACAAAAAACACATGAATATACAGAAGACACTACCACACCACTTGAACAATTACACAAACCTGATAAGGCAGAATTAATAGAAGAAGCTCCAGAGCAAGTAAACATCACTCAAGTGCGCACTGAAACCGGTGACGTTAAATCTATAAAAACCACGAAACGCTTTATAAAGAAGAAGAAGGGTCCCAAAGAAGAAATCACTGTAATCACTACTATTCAAAAAGACGATGAGGTACCTATAACAACAGTCACTGTCTCGGAAGATAAAGCGCCAGAAGACATTGAGCAGATTGAACCTGTCGAAATTGTTGAACTTCCCGAAGAGACCACAGTTGAAGACACCCGAACACCAGAAGGTAAGCCCAAACAAACAAAGGTTACTAAGCGAATTATTAAAAAGAAAGTAGGTCCCAAAATTGAAACAACAACTATCACCACAGAACAAGTAGACAACCAAAAACCTGTCATATATGTACACAAAACAGATGAATATACAGAAGACACTACCACACCACTTGAACAATTACACAAACCTGATAAGGCAGAATTAATAGAAGAAGCTCCAGAGCAAGTAAACATCACTCAAGTGCGCACTGAAACCGGTGACGTTAAATCTATTAAAACCACGAAACGCTTTATAAAGAAGAAGAAGGGTCCCAAAGAGGAAATCACTGAAATCACTACTATTCAAAAAGACGATGAGGCACCTATAACAACAGTCACTGTCTCGGAAGATAAAGCGCCAGAAGACATTGAGCAGATTGAACCTGTCGAAATTGTTGAACTTCCCGAAGAGACCACAGTTGAAGAGACCCTGACACCAGAAGGTAAGCCCAAACAAACAAAGGTTACTAAGCGTATTATTAAAAAGAAAGTAGGTCCTAAAATTGAAACAACAACTATCACCACAGAACAAGTAGACAACGAAAAACCTGTCATATATGTACACAAAACAGATGAATATACAGAAGACACTACCACACCACTTGAACAAGTACACAAACCTGATAAGGCAGAATTAATAGAAGAAGCTCCAGAGCAAATAAACATCACTCAAGTGCGCACTGAAACCGGTGACGTCAAATCTATTAAAACCACGAAGCGCTTCATAAAAAAGAAGAAAGGTCCTAAAGAACAAATCACTGAAATCACTACTATTCAAAAAGACGGTGAGGCACCTATAACAACAGTCACTGTCTCGGAAGATAAGGTGCCAGAAGACATTGAGCAGATTGAACCTGTCGATATTGTTGAACTTCCCGAAGAGACCACAGTTGAAGAGACCCGAACACCAGAAGGTAAGCCCAAACAAACAAAGGTTACTAAGCGAATTATTAAAAAGAAAGTAGGTCCCAACATTGAGACAACAACTATTACCACAGAACAAGAAGACAACCGAAAACCTGTCATATTTGTACAAAAAACACATGAATATACAGAAGACACTACCACACCACTTGAACAATTACACAAACCTGATAAGGCAGAATTAATAGAAGAAGCTCCAGAACAAGTAAACATCACTCAAGTGCGCACTGAAACCGGTGACGTTAAATCTATAAAAACCACGAAACGCTTTATAAAGAAGAAGAAGGGTCCCAAAGAAGAAATCACTGTAATCACTACTATTCAAAAAGACGATGAGGCACCTATAACAACAGTCACTGTCTCGGAAGATAACGCGCCAGAAGACATTGAGCAGATTGAACCTGTCGAAATTGTTGAACTTCCCGAAGAGACCACAGTTGAAGAGACCCGAACACCAGAAGGTAAGCCCAAACAAACAAAAGTTACTAAGCGAATTATTAAAAAGAAAGTAGGTCCCAAAATTGAAACAACAACTATCACCACAGAACAAGTAGACAACCAAAAACCTGTCATATATGTACACAAAACAGATGAATATACAGAAGACACTACCACACCACTTGAACAATTACACAAACCTGATAAGGCAGAATTAATAGAAGAAGCTCCAGAGCAAATAAACATCACTCAAGTGCGCACTGAAACCGGTGACGTCAAATCTATTAAAACCACGAAACGCTTCATAAAGAAGAAAAAGGGACCCAAAGAAGAAATCACTGAAATCACGACTATTCAAAAAGACAATGAGGCACCTATAACAACAGTCACTGTCTCGGAAGATAAAGTGCCAGAAGACATTGAGCAGATTGAACCTGTCGAAATTGTTGAACTTCCCGAAGAGACCACAGTTGAAAAGACCCGAACACCAGAAGGTAACCCCAAACAAACGAAGGTCACTAAACGAATTATTAAAAAGAAGGTTGGTCCCAAAATAGAAACAACACACATTACCACAGAGCAAATAGACGACCAAAAACCTGTCATATATGTACACATAACAGATGAATATACAGAAGACACTACCACACCACTTGAACAATTACACAAACCTGATAAGGCTGAAGTTATAGAAGAAGCTCCTGAGCAAATTAACATCACTCAAGTGCGCACTGAAACCGGTGACGTCAAATCTATTAAAACCACGAAGCGCTTCATAAAAAAGAAGAAAGGTCCTAAAGAACAAATCACTGAAATCACTACTATTCAAAACGACGATGAGGCACCTATTACAACAGTCACTGTCTCGGAAGATAAGGTGCCAGAAGACATTGAGCAGATTGAACCTGTCGATATTGTTGAACTTCCCGAAGAGACCACAGTTGAAGAGACCCGAACACAAGAAGGTAAGCCCAAACAAACAAAGGTCACTAAACGAATTATTAAAAAGAAGGTAGGTCCCAAAATAGAAACAACACACATTACCACAGAACAAATAGACGACCAAAAACCTGTCATATATGTACACATAACAGATGAATATACAGAAGACACTACCACACCACTTGAACAATTACACAAACCTGATAAGGCTGAAGTTATAGAAGAAGCTCCTGAACAAGTTAACATCACTCAAGTGCGCACTGAAACCGGTGACGTCAAATCTATTAAAACCACGAAACGCTTCATAAAGAAGAAGCAAGGTCCTAAAGAACAAATCACTGAAATCACTACTATTCAAAACGACGATGAGGCACCTATAACAACAGTCACTGTCTCGGAAGATGACATTGAGCAGATGGAATCTGTCGAAATTGTTGAACTACCCGAAGAGACCACAGTTGAAGAGACTCGAACACCAGAGGGTAAGCCCAAACAAACAAAGGTTACTAAGCGAATTATTAAAAAGAAAGTAGGTCCCAAAATTGAAACAACAACTATCACCACAGAACAAGTAGACAACCAAAAACCTGTCATATATGTACACAAAACAGATGAATATACAGAAGACACTACCACACCACTTGAACAATTACACAAACCTGATAAGGCAGAATTAATAGAAGAAGCTCCAGAGCAAGTAAACATCACTCAAGTGCGCACTGAAACCGGTGACGTCAAATCTATTAAAACAACGAAACGCTTCATAAAGAAGAAGAAAGGTCCCAAAGATGAAATCACTGAAATCACTTCTATTCAAAAAGACGATGAGGCACCTATTACAACAGTCACTGTCTCAGAAGATAAAACGCCAGAAGACATTGAGCAGATTGAATGTGTCGAAATTGTTGAACTTCCCGAAGAGACCACAATTGAAGAGACCCGAACACCAGAAGGTAAGCCCAAACAAACAAAGGTTACTAAGCGAATTATTAAAAAGAAAGTAGGTCCCAAAATTGAAACAACAACTATCACCACAGAACAAGTAGACAACCAAAAACCTGTCATATATGTACACAAAACAGATGAATATACAGAAGACACTACCACACCACTTGAACAATTACACAAACCTGATAAGGCAGAATTAATAGAAGAAGCTCCAGAGCAAGTAAACATCACTCAAGTGCGCACTGAAACCGGTGACGTCAAATCTATTAAAACAACGAAACGCTTCATAAAGAAGAAGAAAGGTCCCAAATATGAAATCACTGAAATCACTTCTATTCAAAAAGACGATGAGGCACCTATTACAACAGTCACTGTCTCAGAAGATAAAACGCCAGAAGACATTGAGCAGATTGAATGTGTCGAAATTGTTGAACTACCCGAAGATACCACAATTGAAGAGACCCGAACACCAGAAGGTAAGCCCAAACAAACAAAGGTTACTAAGCGAATTATTAAAAAGAAAGTAGGTCCCAAAATTGAAACAACAACTATCACCACAGAACAAGTAGACAACCAAAAACCTGTCATATATGTACACAAAACAGATGAATATACAGAAGACACTACCACACCACTTGAACAATTACACAAACCTGATAAGGCAGAATTAATAGAAGAAGCTCCTGAGCAAGTAAACATCACTCAAGTACGCACTGAAACCGGTGACGTCAAATCTATTAAAACCACGAAACGCTTCATAAAGAAGAAGAAGGGTCCCAAAGAAGAAATCACTGTAATCACTACTATTCAAAAAGACGATGAGGCACCTATAACAACAGTCACTGTCTCGGAAGATAAAGCGCCAGAAGACATTGAGCAGATTGAACCTGTCGAAATTATTGAACTTCCCGAAGAGACCACAGTTAAACAGACCCGAACACCAGAAGGTAAGCCCAAACAAACAAAGGTCACTAAACGAATTATTAAAAAGAAGGTAGGTCCCAAAATAGAAACAACACACATTACCACAGAACAAATAGACGACCAAAAACCTGTCATATATGTACACATAACAGATGAATATACAGAAGACACTACCACACCACTTGAACAATTACACAAACCTGATAAGGCTGAAGTTATAGAAGAAGCTCCTGAGCAAGTTAACATCACTCAAGTGCGCACTGAAACCGGTGACGTCAAATCTATTAAAACCATGAAACGCTTCATAAAGAAGAAGAAGGGTCCCAAAGAACAAATAACTGAAATCACTACTATTCAAAACGACGATGAGGCACCTATAACAACAGTCACTGTCTCGGAAGATGACATTGAGCAGATGGAATCTGTCGAAATTGTTGAACTACCCGAAGAGACCACAGTTGAAGAGACCCGAACACCGGAAGGTAAGCCCAAACAAACAAAGGTTACTAAGCGAATTATAAAAAAGAAAGTAGGTCCCAAAATTGAAACAACAACTATCACCACAGAACAAGTAGACAACCAAAAACCTGTCATATATGTACACAAAACAGATGAATATACAGAAGACACTACCACACCACTTGAACAATTACACAAACCTGATAAGGCAGAATTGATAGAAGAAGCTCCTGAGCAAGTAAACATCACTCAAGTGCGCACTGAAACCGGTGACGTCAAATCTATTAAAACAACGAAACGCTTCATAAAGAAGAAGAAAGGTCCCAAAGATGAAATCACTGAAATCACTTCTATTCAAAAAGACGATGAGGCACCTATTACAACAGTCACTGTCTCAGAAGATAAAACGCCAGAAGACATTGAGCAGATTGAATGTGTCGAAATTGTTGAACTTCCCGAAGAGACCACAATTGAAGAGACCCGAACACCAGAAGGTAAGCCCAAACAAACAAAGGTTACTAAGCGAATTATTAAAAAGAAAGTAGGTCCCAAAATTGAAACAACAACTATCACCACAGAACAAGTAGACAACCAAAAACCTGTCATATATGTACACAAAACAGATGAATATACAGAAGACACTACCACACCACTTGAACAAATACACAAACCTGATAAGGCAGAATTAATAGAAGAAGCTCCTGAGCAAGTAAACATCACTCAAGTGCGTACTGAAACCGGTGACGTCAAATCTATTAAAACCACGAAACGCTTCATAAAGAAGAAGAAGGGTCCCAAAGAAGAAATCACTGAAATCACGACTATTCAAAAAGACGATGAGCAACCTATAACAACAGTCACTGTCTCGGATGATAAAACACCAGAAGACATTGAGCAGATTGAACCTGTCGAAATTGTTGAACTTCCCGAAGAGACCACAGTTGAAGAGACCCGAACACCAGAAGGTAAGCCCAAACAAACAAAGGTCATTAAACGAATTATTAAAAAGAAGGTAGGTCCCAAAATAGAAACAACACACATTACCACAGAACAAATAGACGACCAAAAACCTGTCATACATGTACACATAACAGATGAATATACAGAAGACACTACCACACCACTTGAACAATTACACAAACCTGATAAGGCTGAAGTTATAGAAGAAGCTCCTGAGCAAGTAAACGTCACTCAAGTGCGCACTGAAACCGGTGACGTCAAATCTATTAAAACCACGAAACGCTTCATAAAGAAGAAGAAGGGTCCCAAAGAAGAAATCACTGAAATCACGACTATTCAAAAAGACGATGAGGCACCTATAACAACAGTCACTGTCTCAGATGATAAAACACCAGAACACATTGAGCAGATTGAACCTGTCGAAATTGTTGAACTTCCCGAAGAGACCACAGTTGAAGAGACCCGAACACCAGAAGGTAAGCCCAAACAAACAAAGGTTACTAAGCGAATTATTAAAAAGAAAGTAGGTCCCAAAATTGAAACAACAACTATCACCACAGAACAAGTAGACAACCAAAAACCTGTCATATATGTACACAAAACAGATGAATATACAGAAGACACTACCACACCACTTGAACAATTACACAAACCTGATAAGGCAGAATTGATAGAAGAAGCTCCTGAGCAAGTAAACATCACTCAAGTGCGCACTGAAACCGGTGACGTCAAATCTATTAAAACAACGAAACGCTTCATAAAGAAGAAGAAAGGTCCCAAAGATGAAATCACTGAAATCACTACTATTCAAAAAGACGATGAGGCACCTATTACAACAGTCACTGTCTCAGAAGATAAAACGCCAGAACACATTGAGCAGATTGAATGTGTCGAAATTGTTGAACTACCCGAAGAGACCACAATTGAAGAGACCCGAACACCAGAAGGTAAGCCCAAACAAACAAAGGTTACTAAGCGAATTATTAAAAAGAAAGTAGGTCCCAAAATTGAAACAACAACTATCACCACAGAACAAGTAGACAACCAAAAACCTGTCATATATGTACACAAAACAGATGAATATACAGAAGACACTACCACACCACTTGAACAAATACACAAACCTGATAAGGCAGAATTAATAGAAGAAGCTCCTGAGCAAGTAAACATCACTCAAGTGCGCACTGAAACCGGTGACGTCAAATCTATTAAAACCACGAAACGCTTCATAAAGAAGAAGAAGGGTCCCAAAGAAGAAATCACTGAAATCACGACTATTCAAAAAGACGATGAGGCACCTATAACAACAGTCACTGTCTCGGATGATAAAACACCAGAAGACATTGAGCAGATTGAACCTGTCGAAATTGTTGAACTTCCCGAAGAGACCACAGTTGAAGAGACCCGAACACCAGAAGGTAAGCCCAAACAAACAAAGGTCACTAAACGAATTATAAAAAAGAAGGTAGGTCCCAAAATAGAAACAACACACATTACCACAGAACAAATAGACGACCAAAAACCTGTCATACATGTACTCATAACAGATGAATATACAGAAGACACTACCACACCACTTGAACAATTACACAAACCTGATAAGGCTGAAGTTATAGAAGAAGCTCCTGAGCAAGTTAACATTACTCAAGTGCGCACTGAAACCGGTGACGTCAAATCTATTAAAACCACGAAACGCTTCATAAAGAAGAAGAAGGGTCCCAAAGAAGAAATCACTGAAATCACGACTATTCAAAAAGACGATGAGGCACCTATAACAACAGTCACTGTCTCGGATGATAAAACACCAGAACAAATTGAGCAGATTGAACCTGTCGAAATTGTTGAACTTCCCGAAGAGACCACAGTTGAAGAGACCCGAACACCAGAAGGTAAGCCCAAACAAACAAAGGTCACTAAACGAATTATTAAAAAGAAGGTAGGTCCCAAAATAGAAACAACACACATTACCACAGAACAAATAGACGACCAAAAACCTGTTATACATGTACACATAACAGATGAATATACAGAAGACACTACCACACCACTTGAACAATTACACAAACCTGATAAGGCTGAAGTTATAGAAGAAGCTCCTGAGCAAGTAAACATCACTCAAGTGCGCACTGAAACCGGTGACGTCAAATCTATTAAAACAACGAAACGCTTCATAAAGAAAAAGAAAGGTCCCAAAGATGAAATCACTGAAATCACTACTATTCAAAAAGACGATGAGGCACCTATTACAACAGTCACTGTCTCAGAAGATAAAACGCCAGAAGACATTGAGCAGATTGAATGTGTCGAAATTGTTGAACTACCCGAAGAGACAACAATAGAAGAGACCCGAACACCAGAAGGTAAGCCCAAACAAACAAAGGTCACTAAACGAATTATTAAAAAGAAGGTAGGTCCCAAAATAGAAACAACACACATTACCACAGAACAAATAGACGACCAAAAACCTGTCATACATGTACACATAACAGATGAATATACAGAAGACACTACCACACCACTTGAACAATTACACAAACCTGATAAGGCTGAAGTTATAGAAGAAGCTCCTGAGCAAGTAAACATCACTCAAGTGCGCACTGAAACCGGTGACGTCAAATCTATTAAAACAACGAAACGCTTCATAAAGAAGAAGAAAGGTCCCAAAGATGAAATCACTGAAATCACTACTATTCAAAAAGACGATGAGGCACCTATTACAACAGTCACTGTCTCAGAATATAAAACGCCAGAAGACATTGAGCAGATTGAATGTGTCGAAATTGTTGAACTACCCGAAGAGACAACAATTGAAGAGACCCGAACACCAGAAGGTAAGCCCAAACAAACAAAGGTCACTAAACGAATTATTAAAAAGAAGGTAGGTCCCAAAATAGAAACAACACACATTACCACAGAACAAATAGACGACCAAAAACCTGTTATACATGTACACATAACAGATGAATATACAGAAGACACTACCACACCACTTGAACAATTACACAAACCTGATAAGGCTGAAGTTATAGAAGAAGCTCCTGAGCAAGTAAACATCACTCAAGTGCGCACTGAAACCGGTGACGTCAAATCTATTAAAACAACGAAACGCTTCATAAAGAAGAAGAAAGGTCCCAAAGATGAAATCACTGAAATCACTACTATTCAAAAAGACGATGAGGCACCTATTACAACAGTCACTGTCTCAGAAGATAAAACGCCAGAAGACATTGAGCAGATTGAATGTGTCGAAATTGTTGAACTACCCGAAGAGACAACAATTGAAGAGACCCGAACACCAGAAGGTAAGCCCAAACAAACAAAGGTCACTAAACGAATTATTAAAAAGAAGGTAGGTCCTAAAATAGAAACAACACACATTACCACAGAACAAATAGACGACCAAAAACCTGTCATACATGTACACATAACAGATGAATATACAGAAGACACTACCACACCACTTGAACAAATACACAAACCTGATAAGGCAGAATTAATAGAAGAAGCTCCTGAGCAAGTAAACATCACTCAAGTGCGCACTGAAACCGGTGACGTCAAATCTATTAAAACCACGAAACGCTTCATAAAGAAGAAGAAGGGTCCCAAAGAAGAAATCACTGAAATCACGACTATTCAAAAAGACGATGAGGCACCTATAACAACAGTCACTGTCTCGGATGATAAAACACCAGAACACATTGAGCAGATTGAACCTGTCGAAATTGTTGAACTTCCCGAAGAGACCACAGTTGAAGAGACCCGAACACCAGAAGGTAAGCCCAAACAAACAAAGGTCACTAAACGAATTATAAAAAAGAAGGTAGGTCCCAAAATAGAAACAACACACATTACCACAGAACAAATAGACGACCAAAAACCTGTCATACATGTACACATAACAGATGAATATACAGAAGACACTACCACACCACTTGAACAATTACACAAACCTGATAAGGCTGAAGTTATAGAAGAAGCTCCTGAGCAAGTTAACATTACTCAAGTGCGCACTGAAACCGGTGACGTCAAATCTATTAAAACCACGAAACGCTTCATAAAGAAGAAGAAGGGTCCCAAAGAAGAAATCACTGAAATCACGACTATTCAAAAAGACGATGAGGCACCTATAACAACAGTCACTGTCTCGGATGATAAAACACCAGAACACATTGAGCAGATTGAACCTGTCGAAATTGTTGAACTTCCCGAAGAGACCACAGTTGAAGAGACCCGAACACCAGAAGGTAAGCCCAAACAAACAAAGGTCACTAAACGAATTATTAAAAAGAAGGTAGGTTCCAAAATAGAAACAACACACATTACCACAGAACAAATAGACGACCAAAAACCTGTCATACATGTACACATAACAGATGAATATACAGAAGACACTACCACACCACTTGAACAATTACACAAACCTGATAAGGCTGAAGTTATAGAAGAAGCTCCTGAGCAAGTAAACATCACTCAAGTGCGCACTGAAACCGGTGACGTCAAATCTATTAAAACAACGAAACGCTTCATAAAGAAGAAGAAAGGTCCCAAAGATGAAATCACTGAAATCACTACTATTCAAAAAGACGATGAGGCACCTATTACAACAGTCACTGTCTCAGAATATAAAACGCCAGAAGACATTGAGCAGATTGAATGTGTCGAAATTGTTGAACTACCCGAAGAGACAACAATTGAAGAGACCCGAACACCAGAAGGTAAGCCCAAACAAACAAAGGTCACTAAACGAATTATTAAAAAGAAGGTAGGTCCCAAAATAGAAACAACACACATTACCACAGAACAAATAGACGACCAAAAACCTGTTATACATGTACACATAACAGATGAATATACAGAAGACACTACCACACCACTTGAACAATTACACAAACCTGATAAGGCTGAAGTTATAGAAGAAGCTCCTGAGCAAGTAAACATCACTCAAGTGCGCACTGAAACCGGTGACGTCAAATCTATTAAAACAACGAAACGCTTCATAAAGAAGAAGAAAGGTCCCAAAGATGAAATCACTGAAATCACTACTATTCAAAAAGACGATGAGGCACCTATTACAACAGTCACTGTCTCAGAAGATAAAACGCCAGAAGACATTGAGCAGATTGAATTTGTCGAAATTGTTGAACTACCCGAAGAGACAACAATTGAAGAGACCCGAACACCAGAAGGTAAGCCCAAACAAACAAAGGTCACTAAACGAATTATTAAAAAGAAGGTAGGTCCTAAAATAGAAACAACACACATTACCACAGAACAAATAGACGACCAAAAACCTGTCATACATGTACACATAACAGATGAATATACAGAAGACACTACCACACCACTTGAACAAATACACAAACCTGATAAGGCAGAATTAATAGAAGAAGCTCCTGAGCAAGTAAACATCACTCAAGTGCGCACTGAAACCGGTGACGTCAAATCTATTAAAACCACGAAACGCTTCATAAAGAAGAAGAAGGGTCCCAAAGAAGAAATCACTGAAATCACGACTATTCAAAAAGACGATGAGGCACCTATAACAACAGTCACTGTCTCGGATGATAAAACACCAGAACACATTGAGCAGATTGAACCTGTCGAAATTGTTGAACTTCCCGAAGAGACCACAGTTGAAGAAACCCGAACACCAGAAGGTAAGCCCAAACAAACAAAGGTGACTAAACGAATTATTAAAAAGAAGGTAGGTCCCAAAATAGAAACAACACACATTACCACAGAACAAATAGACGACCAAAAACCTGTCATACATGTACACATAACAGATAAATATACAGAAGACACTACCACACCACTTGAACAATTACACAAACCTGACAAGGCTGAAGTTATAGAAGAAGCTCCTGAGCAAGTTAACATCACTCAAGTGCGCACTGAAACCGGTGACGTCAAATCTATTAAAACCACGAAACGCTTCATAAAGAAGAAGAAGGGTCCCAAAGAAGAAATCACTGAAATCACTACTATTCAAAAAGACGATGAGACACCAATAACAACAGTCACTGTCTCGGAAGATAAAGCGCCAGAAGACATTGAGAAGATTGAACCCGTCGAAATTGTTGAACTTCCCGAAGAGACCACAGTTGAAGAGACCCAAACACCAGAAGGTAAGCCCAAACAAACAAAAGTCACTAAACGAATTATTAAAAAGAAGGTAGGTCCCAAAATTGAAACAACACACATTATCACACAACAAATAGACGACCAAAAACCTGTCATATACGTACACATAACAGATGAATATACAGAAGACACTTCCACACCACTTGAACAACTACACAAACTTGATAATGCTAAAGTGATAGAAGAGGCTCCGGAAGAAGTTAACATTGGTCAAATGCGCACTGAAACTGGTGAAGTCAAATCTATTAGAACTACGAAACGCGTCATAAAGAAGAAGAAAGGCCCAAAAGAAGAAGTCACTGAAATCACTACTATTCAAAAAGATGATGAAACACCCGTAACGACAGTCACAGTCTCAGAAATTAAGGTGCCAATAGATATTGAGCAGATTGAATCTGGTGAAATAGTCGAACTTCCTGAAGAAACCACTGTTGAAGAGACCCAAACACCAGAAGGTAAGCCAAAACATACGAAGATCACTAAGCGAACTATTAATAAGAAGGTACGTCCCAAAATTGAAACTACACACACCACCACAGACCAAGTAGACGACAATTTGCCTGTCATCTTTGTACACCAAACAGTTGAATACACTAAAGACACTTCCACACCACTTAAACAATTACACAAATCTGATAGGGCTAAAATTATAGAAGTGCCTCCTGAAAAGGTACATATAACTAAATTGCGCACTGAATCTGGTGAAATCAACTCTATAAAAACCACAAAACGCATTTTAAAGAAGAAGAAAGGTACAAAAGAAGAAGTCATTGAAATCACCACTATTCAAAAAGATGCTGAAACACCCATTACGTCAGTCACAGACTCGGAATTTAAGGCGCCAGAAGACATTGAGCAGATTGAATCTATTGAAAAAGTCGAAATTCCTGAAGAGACTACAGTTGAAGAGACCCAAACACCGGAAGGTAAGTCCAAGCATATGAAGGTCACTAAGCGAACTATTAAAAAGAATGTAGGTCCCAAAATTGAAACTACACACATCACCACAGAACAAGTAGATGACAATTTGCCTGTCATCTTTGTACAACAAACAGATGAATACACTGAAGACACTTCCACAACACTTAAACAATTACACAAATCTGATAGGGCTGAAATTATAGAAGAGGCTCCTGAAAAGATACATATAACTAAAGTTCGTACTGAAACTGGTGATACCAACTCTATAAAAACCATAAAACGCATTATAAAGAAGAAGAACGGTCCAAAAGAAGAAGTTTTTGAAATCACCACTTTTCAAAAATATGATGAAGCACCAGTAACGACAGTCAGAGTTTTGGAAGAGGAGCTGCCAGAAGTCACTGAGCAGATTGAACCTGTCGATATCGTTGAGCTTCCTGAGGAGACCACAATTGAAGAAATCCAAACATCAGAAGGTAAACCCAAGCATACGAAAGTCACTAAGCGAACTATTAAAAAGAAAGTAGGTCCGAAAATTGAAACTGCACACATCACCACAGAACAAGTAGATGACAATTTGCCTGTCATCTTAGTACACCAAACAGATGAATACACTGAAGACACAACCACACCACTTAAAAAATTACACAAACGTGATAGGGCTGTAATTATTGAAGAAGCTCCTGAAAAGGTATATATTACAAAAGTGCGCAATGAATTTGGTGACGTCAAATCTATAAAAACCACGAAACGTGACATAAGGAAGAAGAAGGGTCCCAGAGAAGAAGTCACTGAAATCACCACTATTCAAAAAGATGATGAGGCACCAATAATGACAGTCACAGACTCGGAAGAGGAGGTGCAAGAAGGTACTGAACAGATTGAACCTGTTGATATCGTTGAGCTTCCTGAGGACACCACAGTCGAAGAAATCCAAATAACAGACGGTAAGCTTCAAGAAAAGAAGGTCATTAAGCCAATTATTAAAAAGACGGTAGGTCCTAAAATTGAAACAACACACATCACCACAGAACAAGTAGATGACCAAAAACCTGTCATCAATTTACACAAAACAGATGAATACACCGAAGACACGAACACTTCATTAAAACAATTACACAAATCTCATAAGGCTGAAATTATAGAAGAAGCTCCTGAACAGGTAAACATTTGTCAAATACGCACTGAAACTGGGGATATCAAATCTATAAAAGCAACAAAACGTGTCATAAAGAAGCAAAAGCGTCCCAAAAATGAAGTCACTGAAATCACCTCTATTACAAAAGACGATGAAGCACCAATAACGACAGTCACAGCTTTGGAAGAAGAGGTGCTAGAAGACACTAAGCAGATGGAACCTGCCGATATCATTGAGCTTCCTGAGAAAACCATAGTCGAAGAAATCCAAACAACAGACGGTAAGCCTCAACAAAAGAAGGTCAAAAAAAGTTTTTTTAAAAAGAAGGTAGGACCCAAAATAGAAACAACACATATAACCACAAAACAAGTTGACGACCACATACCTGTAATCTACGAGTATGTGTACAAAACAGGAGATTATACTGAAGGCAGTGTCTTCAGTGTAATCTTCTGTTTTTTATACATAGATGACAGGTATTTGGTCGTCAACTTCACTCCACTAAAACAATTACACTAACTTGATAGGGCTGAAATTATCGAACTTCCCGAAGAAACCAAAGTCGAAGAAAACCGAACACCAAAATGTAAGCACAAACAAAAGAACTTCACTAAGTGAATTATTAAAAATAATTTAGGTGTCAAAATAGAAACAACGCACATCACTTCAGAATAAGTAGGCAACCAAGAACCTGTCATAAATTTACACAAAACAGACGCATACTTAAAAGACACTCACATATCTTGAACAAATATACAAACAACATAGGGCAATATTATTAGACGAGATTCCTGAACTTCCGGTTTTATTCAAATGCAAAACTACACCAACTAAATCAGGTAAAATTAATATAAGAGGCTCCTGGACAGGTAAAAGTAACTCTAGTACGCACTTAAATTGGTTACGTCAAAAGGGTCAAAACCATAATTAGAAAGAGAAAGAAAGAAGAAGAAGGGTCCCAAAGAAGAAGCAACTGAAATTACTTGTACTCAAATTGATGATGAAGAACCCATTACAACAGGCACAGTTTTGGCACCAAAAAAAAACAAAAGATGCAAAGCAGAATAAACCTTTCAAATTTGACGAGCTTCCCGATGTGACCAAAGTTGAAGAAACCCAAACACTAGAAGGTAAGCCCAAACAAACGAAGATCACTAAGCGAATTATTAAAAAAGAGGTAGTTCCCACAATTGAAATAACGTACATCGCCATAGAACAAGTAGGCATACAAGAACCTGTCATTTATGTACATAAAACAAATGAATACATAGAAGACACTATCACACCTCTCAAGCAAATATACCAACCAGATCGGGCGAAATTAGAAGAAGAGGCTTCTGAAGTTTTCCTCATCATCATCATCAATTTGTGTTAAACGGTATGGCATGGGTATGGCATTAAAGTTTCCATGGGAGTACTATTATTTATTCTGTTCCACGGGGTCTGGATTCAACGAAGCCGCGACTCTATCATCAATACATATTTCAATATAATATATTAAAAAGTACGTAACGTATTATAAAAGAAAGTCACCGAACGCCTTGTCTATTCATAAATATCCCAAAAACACCTTACACATTTTGTTCCAATTTTCACCTAAATTTTAAGATTTGTAAAATTCCTAAGTATTTTGTTTAAATTTAGTCGATGCAGATCGAATTTTCTCAACGAAGTCGGTAAAAACCAGCCATGCCAGAAGTGATCCGCTGCGTTTATCATAAGTGCTATATGAAAGTAATGTAAAAAGTTCTACAAAAAAAAACGCGACACCATAATGTTTATCAATTACAAAAAGCTCAAAACATTGTTTGTATTCAATCATAATAATTGACTCTACTTTCTAGAGCTATTTGTGTTAGACTGTGTAACCTATCAAATTCTGTACATAATCATCTTCCTTATTTAATGTCTTTTTTGACGAGTAGTTTGTAAGCTATGGTGATATTTTTGATGAGCATATTTCTATTAATTCTGCCTGAACCGTTCTTTGACTTACTATTAGATTATTCTGTGATATAATAGCGCAGATGCAGATGCGAGCGACAGTTTTTGACTATACGACTTGGGAATTGAACCCGGTCATATTTAATAGGCAGGCAGATTTCATTATTTTATCCGCCATTATATGTAATATAAAATAATTGGCATTTTATTTTATTGTTATGTTAATTATTTTTGTAAACATCAGAATATATGCATCATTTGTCTATTTGTTTATTTGTCTTTTTCGCGTTTAGTGCTAGGTCATTTACCTTGAATTAGTACACCCGCTGACAAGCTACGTCATTCAGCTTTATTTCATGTGCTGACCTGTGGTGCTCTTGCAATAGCAGCTACGTCATCTGCGTCCATCAGCAGCTGAACTTCCGGTACGGATTCTGGGAGGTCGTTTATGAAGAAGATGCTGCCAGGCTTGATATGTCTAGCGCAATGCAGACTCTATGACTGTTTGTACATTATAACGCATATGAGAGAGGATGGGCCTTCTCTCGCCATAGTGGTCGAGCTTCATTTCAAGCAAGTTTGGTGGATATGGTTGCAAACGTCTAAAGCTGACATCACTGCTGATGACCACAACCTGCAGCACTCCCTCGAGCGCTAGGTCTGCCGTGGAGCGATTAGCGCGGTCCGCGGTCTGCTTGTCCGATAATAAACAACACCCTGAATTGATCAAGTCTATCTTAAATACTGGCTTATAATCCAATTTTTTGCCCTTTTTTGCCTTAGCTGTTGAAAAAGTTAGTAATTTCCAGATTGAGGCAAAAGGTAAACCATCAGCTTTCCTAACGTCCTTGGTAAAATCGTTAAGGAATTTAAGAAGATATTTAGTGGGTTCTCTCACAGTGAATAAAAAAATGCACTAAGAATAAGGGCACTGTAGTTGCACACTGTTTTGTAGCTTAATCAACGTATATCAATACGGGAAAATAGGCTTCAAATCGTGTAAAAAGTCTTTCATGCCTACTATGTCGTTAGTTATCCTATTTTTGTTGGAATTTTTAGTTAATAGACCACAGAGTGAATACGAGTATAATTTCAGTAGTATCCGATATAATACTGACCATGGCGACTGCATAAGATTTACTTGTGTCACTCTTACACTTACGCTGTGAATATTCCTAAAAGGGCAACGACAGTACAAATTGATGAAATACATTTTAGGTCAATACGTTGTCCTTGGTTAAGTGTTCTCTCATTTGCAGGTCTCGCGTAAATTCAAATTTTGTATGTTAAATGAAACGTAATGTACTAGTTACAGTAGCATAGTACGAGTATACATAGTTTTATTCAAGCCAAGTTTTGTCTTATTTCAGTTTAATAAAAAACTTTACGAATTATTACTACTATTCGTATTTTTTTTAAGAACTAATGTAACGTAGTAAATAGAACTATTGATAACTGACACAGACAACGTTTATGATTACAGATATTTCTGAAGTCAATCTAGCAGTAATCGAAGAAACACCAGAAAAGCCAAAGGAAGATACTCCGCAAAAACAAGAAATTGCAGAACCTATGCCCACACGACCCAAAAAGTACTCTTTGGGAAAATTAACGTTAATGAAAATGGAAGAGAAAACTATGGATTCTAAAGCACAACAAGCTCAAGAGGTTGAAAGTCCACTATTCAACAAAGTCAAACTAAAGAAACCTGTTCAAAAGCCTAAACAAGAATCAGTTAACGTGACTTTACCGAAATTCCAACTGAAAAGTCGAATCAATTACATTAACGATTGGCCTCCCGATATAATAAAGCCATCTATAGCCTTTCTGGGAAGTGTACGACAAAATGGAGAGCTTTCTCGAAATGTTAAAGAAGCCATGAAGCTGAAGAAAAAAGTAGTAAAAATTAAAAAAATACCTGACTTAGAAAAGGTTGAACTAGAGAAACCGGAACAGTTTGAATTCTCATCTAAACTATCGGAATCATCTGAAGTATTTAAGCCTGAGGAAGATTCAGAAGATGTAAATGAAAGTCCAGAACCAACACCAAAAACCCCAAAAGAAAACTTACTAAATGACTCTCTTGATGAGATAAAATTAATTGAAAAGCAATCTCAGCCGAAAACAGCTCTCGATATAAACGGCGAGCTTGATAAAAAGCCTAAGAAGATGGAAAAATTAAAACCGCATAAAACAAAATCACCAAAGCTCTCTGAAGGATCAGTTGACAAAACACAACCAACCGAAGATGTTCCAGACGAAATTGAAACAGAACCAAATAGTATACACCAATGTGAGGAAAACTTATCGAAACCGGAAGTTAAACCGAAATCAAAATTAATTCCTATGAAAATAGAAAGGAAAGTGCTGGAAATGGGTGATGTTCAACATGCTGAAAATATTGAAGGAGTTCAATTTCCAAAACTAAAATTAAAGAAAACCATTGCTAAATCTAAACCAGATGCTTCTGCGGTCACAATACCTAAGTTTCAACTTAAAAGTCGAGTGAGACACGTAACTGACTGGCCACCCGAGATTTTATTGCCGTCCGTAAGTTTCTTAAACAGCATTAGACAAAATGGTGTTTTATCTAGAAATGTTAAAGAAGCAGCTAAAATCAAGAAAAAGGTTTATAAGCAGACCAACCTACCAGATATTGAAAAAACGGAACTAGAAAAACCAATGTTTGGTTATGAAGACATTGTTGATGCCAAAAAAGAGAGTGAATCAGTTCTCGAAGAGGAAGATATTAAAGAAGAAACTCCTGAACAATTTACTATAAAACCAAGACGACCAAGTGTTAAGAAAACCGAAGAAATAACCGAAGAAGTGACTATTAAGAAAAAGTTAAAACCGGTACGGAAATCATCTGTGACACTACCTGAAATCACAGAGCCTGAAACAGTAACATTTAGGCCAAAAACAACTAAAACTAAAGAAGATGTTGAGCAAGAGTTCAATATTCATTTAGATTCATATGCAGAAGAAGAAATTTCAATGTCGAGCAAAGTCAAACTGAAACCACAAAGGCATCCAACGTTTAGTGAAGAAGCAAATGAAACTTCAATCAAATTTTACGAGGAAGAGGATGGCCCCGAAATCGTAGAAATTATTGAAAGTGATGTTGAAGAAACCAATGACACAACACAAATTATGCTGCCACGTAAGAAAGCTAAACCAGAAGAAAAAAAAACTAATGAAGATATAACGTCAAGCGTCACAGTATCTAGACCCAAGAAGGATGAAGGACCTTCGGAAATAGTTCACGATATTAGTCTTAAATTAGAAAGAAAACCTAAATATAGTGTAGACGATCAAGAAGAAGTCAGTTTTGATATTAAACCACAAAAGGAGCAATATTCTACCAAAGAGTTGTCCTTATCAAGTAAAATAAAGCTAAAACGAAAGAAAAAGCCCACTGTATCAGAAGCTGCAGATGAGACATCTATACAGCTCACTCAAGAAATTGAGGACACCAATGAACCTGAGGAAATCATAGTAAGTGAATCTGAATCCGAAGAAAATATCGAAATGATCATCAAACGCAAACCAAAGAAACCAACATATGAGGTTAGTGAACTAGAAGAACTAAGTGTTGAGTTTAAACCTAAATTGAAAAAGGATGATACGTACCAGGAAGAACAATTAACTATTTCAGCAAAACGAAGACCAACAAAACCGTCTCAAATACAAGGTATTATTGTTGTTCTACGCTAAAATGCTTAAAGTGTCTTATTAAGCAAAATTGCTGCGCTTTGCTGTTCTTTTAATTTTTGTTTGTGACTTTTAATAGACTCTGAAAACATATTTATTATATAAATTTCACCATATCTTCAATTATTTAAGGGAATAAAGGCTAGATACTCTTAAAAAATGTGGTAAGGAACGCTATATTTACCAATCAGCGCCTCGCCACAGTATTGTCACTATTTTTAACACGCTTTTATTAGCTTCACCAGTAAATGTTTGTATGTAACGGAATCTTTGAACTCGATTTTTACCCGCCTTAATTGCATATGTAGGTAGGAAAGCACTAAGCTTTCATTGTTGTTCACTTGATAAGATGTTAAGCAATAAGGACCAAATGAAGCTCACAGGGTTTACAAGGACCGCCACTTAGAACTTACAAACTCAACACACCATATCCACAACACTTATAATGGCATTATGGTATAATGGTTTACAAACACGAATGTCGGCTATGATCTCTCTTCAACTATCTAATCACAATTTTACATTGTCTTTCCTGTGTCTATTTTATCTCAGGGGCTTTGTTGGATATGTTTTGTGCACTAATCTCAAAGGGATAAGCAGCGAAGTTCTTTGACCAACCAAGTCTATGATTTATGGATAATGCTTCGAAACGCGGCGCACACGATATAAATATGTTTTATAAGAAATTGCTTGTCTAACAGAAAACGAAAAATATCGACATAGCATATACGGGTAATCCATCAGTAAGCTGCAAGTAGTAGTACGTTGTTCATATCATATGCAGCATAAGGTTTTAAGCCCCAGATCTTTCAAAATCCGTGCGCAATGAGGATTATATACAAATCTTACGAGCTATTCTAATCGATATTAAATACAAATCTTACGAGCTATTCTAATCGATATTAAATACAAATCTTACGAGCTATTCTAATCGATATTAAATACAAATCTTACGAGCTATTCTAATCGATATTAAATACAAATCTTACGAGCTATTCTAATCGATATTAAATACAAATCTTACGAGCTATTCTAATCGATATTAAATACAAATCTTACGAGCTATTCTAATCGATATTAAATACAAATCTTACGAGCTATTCTAATCGATATTAAATACAAATCTTACGAGCTATTCTAATCGATATTAAATACAAATCTTACGAGCTATTCTAATCGATATTAAATACAAATCTTACGAGCTATTCTAATCGATATTAAATACAAATCTTACGAGCTATTCTAATCGATATTAAATACAAATCTTACGAGCTATTCTAATCGATATTAAATACAAATCTTACGAGCTATTCTAATCGATATTAAATACAAATCTTACGAGCTATTCTAATCGATATTAAATACAAATCTTACGAGCTATTCTAATCGATATTAAATACAAATCTTACGAGCTATTCTAATCGATATTAAATACAAATCTTACGAGCTATTCTAATCGATATTAAATACAAATCTTACGAGCTATTCTAATCGATATTAAATACAAATCTTACGAGCTATTCTAATCGATATTAAATACAAATCTTACGAGCTATTCTAATCGATATTAAATACAAAATCTTACGAGCTATTCTAATCGATATTAAATACAAAATCTTACGAGCTATTCTAATCGATATTAAATACAAATCTTACGAGCTATTCTAATCGATATTAAATACAAAATCTTACGAGCTATTCTAATCGATATTAAATACAAAATCTTACGAGCTATTCTAATCGATATTAAATACAAATCTTACGAGCTATTCTAATCGACATTAAATACAAATCTTACGAGCTATTCTAATCGATATTTTTCATAGGGCAAACATATAAAGCACTAGTTTTCCCGCCCCCGACTTCGTCCGCGCGGACTACAGTTTATTACAAGCTTTCTCGCCCGCGGCTTCGTCCGCGCGGGCTACAGTTTATACATCCTATGTTCTTCTAGGATATTAAAAACTAATGCAAAAGTAGGTATAACACAAACGCTCTTGATGTTTATTGACAGACTTGTTATTTCGTTTCTATGGAAACAGTTCCTTACATTAGTTACGTTTAGTAATCAACATTTCCTAGTTTTCCCATGGAAATTTTCTATTTTCCGGGATAAAAAGTATCCTCTGTTTTATTTCAGGTTTAAGCTATCTCCATTCCAAATTTCATCAAAATCCGTCCAGCCGTTATCGCGTGAAAGCTCCCCAAATAAACAAACAAACAGACAACTGTACGGCACTTACTCGGCGTATTGTACTGTTTCACTTTTATATATTAGTATGGATATGGATAATGATTCAGCTTTGCATAACACCAGCTTCAGCCTCAGAACTGCTTACTTTGGCTTTATAATGTTGGTTTCTATTGAACATATTTTTAATTAATATACACATCTTTCTTTCCTTTGTAGAAGCCGACGTGTCGATGAGCATCTCCAGAGAACAAGAATTCCCAGGTAAACCAAAATCATCATCATAATCAACATCAGCCCGTGTCTGTCCACATCTAGTCATAGGCCTCTCCCAAAGCACGCCATTTATTTCGATCTTCGGCTCTTCTATTCCAACTGCTGCCAGGCACTTTGCGTATATCGTCGCTCCACCTAGCTGGAGAGCGCTCTACACTAAGTTTGCCGAGATGCGGTATCCTCTCAAGAACACTTCTACCCCAACGGTTATCAGTCCTTGGACAGATATGACAAGCCCACTGCTACTTCAGCTTACTAATCCAAAGGGCTATGTACTACTGTTTACTTTGGTTCTCTGCTGGATCACCTTATTCCGAATTCGTTCCTTCAGAGAAACTACAAGCATAGTCCTTTCCATAGCCCACTGAGCGAATGTACCGAATATATTTAAATTGGTGGATAAGTCGTACCAGGTCTCTCTCTCGCTCTCTCGAAGTTGTTTTTACCTAGTTGCAAAGTTTACCTCACATAAACATACACCTCAACAACTTCGAGAGCAGTTGCGTTAACATTCAGACCCAATATATAGCAATTGGTTCCGGAATATATAACATGTTCGTTGAATATGATCTTGGTTTTGTCCCAATATATAGCAATTGGTTCCGGAATATATAACATGTTCGTTGAATATGATCTTGGTTTTGTCCAAGTTCATCCGGAGACCAAAGCGTCAAGACAAATCAGCTAAGCTGTTCTACACCTGTTGAAAGTCCTGCAAAGTTTCTGTCACAATGACGATGCCATTCGTTAATCTCAAGTGTGGCATGTACTCACCTTTAATATGAATACCACTTCCTTTTCACTCCAAATTCTTAAACATATCCTCCAATGCATTTAAGAACAATGTCAGATGAATAACCTCCCCTTGTATTAAACCTCGATGCAGGGGGTTATGCTTAGCCTGCTGATTCTGTTCTTGGATGGTCATTGTATTGGCGTCGTAGAGACATCTCAACACTTGGATACCGCCAGTCACCATGGCATCGTTGCAGGGACTCCAAAACAGACCAAATCTGGATAGTCAATGACTTTCTCATAGTCGACAAACGCTAGGCAATGAGGCTGATTATACTCTTCTGTCTTCTGTATAATCTGCCGTACAGTGTGGATGTGGTCTATGGTGCCGTATCCTCCCCATAACCCGGCCTGCTCTATTGGCTGGAATTCGTCGAATCTCCGCGCAAGACGATTCGTGATGACTCTCGAAAACAACTTGTAGAAATGGCTCAGGAGGGAAATGGGGCGATAGTTTTTCAAAAGGGACTTGAAAAAAGTACTTAGTGTCGTTTTTTGAAAAACAGGACGATCCTATTCTTGCTCATGCCTTTGTAGTTCTCCCAGAGAAGAGAACAGAATAGAATGCTTAAAGAACTTCAGAGTAAATAAATATACTCTGAAGTTCTTTAAGCGTGGTAGTACCACCTGCCTCAGGAGCTCCGTATTATCTCCGTCCTCACCCGGGGTTTTTCCATTTTTTAGCTGTTTCAGAGCCATCTCGATTTCGTCGAGGCTAACTTCTGGCAGCTCTTTTGTATTGTGGCGGGTCAGAGTGGCTCTGGAATCTTCATTATCGGGTACGGGTTGCGACGCGTGTGACATGTACAGTCGGCCTTAAAAATCTTTAATTTCCGCGAGAACCTCTGGCTTAGAAACGACAACTTTCCTGCTTGATGTGGTCAACTTCGTCAGATGGTTTCGACTAAGCCGTTGTATGAAGACTTTTGACCCCCGGTTTCGCTCAATCTCTTCTTGTATATAATATCGCTTGTATTGTTGCGTTGGAGGTCACGCCTTACCAGCTTTGTAATTTGCTTATCAAAGCCCGCTGATCTGA
Source organism: Alsophila aescularia (assembly GCA_946251855.1). Lineage (NCBI taxonomy): Eukaryota > Metazoa > Arthropoda > Insecta > Lepidoptera > Geometridae > Alsophila > Alsophila aescularia. The sequence continues at coordinate 106,103,921 of OX276373.1, forward strand.
CGAAGTCACTGCTGGATCTTTGCGTCGTTTCTCAATGAGCTGCAGAGACTTCCCCGAAAGTTTTGATTTCCCGCCTGTACACCGCATCTCACAGAACTTCATTCCCTCTTCCCAGAGAATTTCCAACTAAAACTTAAATATATTTATCTATTTATATATATTTAAATATATTAATCTAGCTATAAATAGATAAATATTCTATTCACAAGAAAAAACATTGTCTGCTCAAAAATCTGTGGTTTAACACTATTCTGATAAATAGGTATGTCAAAGGAAATCTAGATCCAGTTTTAACCGACTCTGAATACTAAAAAGAGGATATGTCCATAAATAAATAGTACATGACCCGATATTATAAACTAGCTTTCCCGACCGCGACTTCGTCCGCGCGGACTACTGTTTATCGCGAAAAAAGCATACCATGTTCTTCTATATAGGATATTAAAAACCAATGCAAAAGTAGGTATAGCAATGCTTTTGATATTTATGACAGACTTGTTGTTTCGTTTCCATGGCAACCGTTCCTTACAGCTAGTAATCAACATTTTCCAGTTTTCCCATGGAAACTTTCAATTTTTGCGGGATAAAAAGTATCCTAATCTATGCATTATTCCAGGGTAAAAGCTATCTCTATTCCAAATTTCATCAAAATCCGTCTAGTCATTACCGGATGAAAGCTCCCCAACAAACAAACAAACAGACAACGTTTCACTTTTATATACCTATTGGTATGGATGTAACCTCCTGTCGTTTTATTAGAATATTATTTGTAAACTTGTATTATTGCTGCACCAAAAGTGCCGTCCGCTTCCTCGAGCCTCCCTCTTGTTGTTCACGAGTATCGACCTACGAGTATCGCACGCTATGTGGTACAACAAAAACATTGGGAGTGTCCCAACAACGAGAGCAGCAGTTCAGTGAAAATATAACAAACTGAAAGATAGACAGGGAAAACTTAGGTACTTTTTAACATCTATAATATTGTGTCAAATATAATAAAAGATATGTTTATTTAAGACTAGTCTTATGAAAAAATTCACTATTAATAAAAAATCCCTCTCAGGGTCTGGTTATTAACGGTCACTACATCTGGAACGTTTGACATCCTGTTCTGTCAGTGATATTGCATTTTATGATGGCCAATGTTCAGAAGTGGACCTGTTCAGCTGTGGACCGGTTCAGCAGTGGACCAGCCCAGCTGTGGTCCTGGACCGGCTGATGATGATAGCATTTTTTAATTTTATTAAATAGGTTTGCAGCAATTACATTATCAACATATTATCATTATTATCATTTGTATATATTTACATTAAAATGTAAATATATACAAATTAATAGAATTTCGTTATTGAGTATATTGCAGCTTTTTGTTTTTATTATATTGATTAATTCAAAAGCGCTCGCAAAAAACATTCCGTAAGTACATTTTATATCACTAAGAAACTGGTAGGTACGTAGGTATCAATCACTTAGGTAAAAATATGTAGGTAGGTAATTTTACAAAGTAAGATTACATCTGTTGTTAAATTAGCTAAAATGCAACGTAAAATAACTTGGCTCATACAGATATAAATAATTCATACCATAGCTCTGGTAACAAAGAAACGATGCATTATAATAATCGAGTACAAGGATGAGCACTAACTCCTACGTAACTGGTGTCCTGTGTTTGGGAATCAGGTCTACCCAGCTTGCACATTCCTACTACACTAGTGGCTCTGTGAGCTGTAGACCTCGCACGTACAACATTTTTGGCAAACAATCTAGCGGTGCACAGTAGCGTTATCTAGTTACCTTATTGTAAAAGTAACATTAATAACCAAGGTGCTCCATCAATTTTAGTGGATATAGGGATGATTCCACTGGTAGAAACCTACTGCAAGAGAAATTTACTGCATTTTGAGGAGCTATTCTGCTCATCACGCGTCATCCTCATCAGATCTTCACCAAATTTTATGTGACCAATTTAAAGTTACTACCTTCCAAATAAAGAAAGAACAATCGAAATCGGATATAATAAAGCGGAGGTATTCAGTAGCCCCCTTTTTGCCCCTCTTTGGGGGAAGTACCCCCCAATCAAAAAACCCCGACCAAAAAAACAACTAAAAATTCGTTTTACCTGTATACCAAATGCGACCTGTAGAGGAGAACATATATCCAACCGGACAGACATCCGGACATACGAAAGCATTTTTGGCCAAGCTGGAACGGAGAAGCTTCACGCTCGCTCCTTCACTTATGCACTGTTAGTTTGTTATTTAGGATTTTGTACTAAGATGTTGCTTTCATTTTACTAGTGGGTAGGAACAGATAGAAGTTGCGATCTTTATTTCTTTATACATTTTACTAGTGGGTAGGAACAGATAGAAGTTGCGATCTTTATTTCTTTATACATTTTACTAGTGGGTAGGAACAGATAGAAGTTGCGATCTTTATTTCTTTATACATTTAAAAAAGAAAGCTAAGGACTAACGAAAAAGTCTGTACAATAAAGATAATTTAAAAAATGGTCTAATGTACTTAAAATAAGCTACTGAACAAGAATAGAACCTTTTTAAAAATCGTGTCTGTCGGTTTGTCTGTATGATCGTTCGCGCATCACGTAAAAACTACTGGACCAATTGGTATGTGGTTTTCACTGTTTGATAGCTTTTACTTAAAACCTGGGGTACTTGGTATCTCAATCCGGTGAGTAAAAGCCGAACAATCGGTTTCTTATTTAAAGTACCCTAGTTTTTTTTTATTATTATCTTTGTACAGTTTTTTCGTTCATATTGCTTTATTATAAGTATAGTTAGATAGATAGAAGACAGACAGATATAGATAGATAAATAGATAGATAGATTATAAGTAGTAATAGTAGTAGTAGTAGTAGTAGAAGATTGAAAGAGTAAAGATACTTATCCAATAATAAGTATTCTAGCTTTATTAAAGTCGGTATCTGATTAGTTTACGCGTGTTCAAATACTGTGTGGGAATGATTACATGAATAAGTATAGTTTGAATATACCTCACCATCAGCCTATACTTGTCCGCTGCTGGACGTAGGCCTCTCCTGCGCACGCCACTGAGCTCGGCCTTCAGCTCTCTGAATCTAGTTTCTGCTAGGCGCTGTCCGCAGGTCGTCACTCCGAATACCTACCTAAAGCATATGTGACATTGCAGAGAGTCCGCTGGACGTGCGCAGCGGCGACACGGTGTTCGCCGTCTACTCGTACGTGGCAGAGACGGACGAGGCCATCAACCTCGTGGAAGGCGAGCGGCTCTACATCCTCGGTAAACCAACGCTCTACTCTACCCTAACTTCCACCTACAGCTACACTCGCCGCCATACACTTTTACTGACATATATTATTTTTTCCAGAAACTACAAATCAAGACTGGTGGTTTGTTAAAAAACACCTCACGGAAGAAAAGGGATGGGTACCCGCGCAATATTTGATGGACGAAGCCAATTATACACTCTATTTGCAAAAGAAGCTGAACGAGAAAATTGACAAGCTGCCAGTGTTCGAAAGTATGTAGTACTTACTATACATTATTTATTACTAGCTGTGCCCGCGGCTACGCACGCTTGGTTATTTCTCTAGGTTAAAAGTACTCTATGTTCTACTCCAAGACCTAATACCAACATTTGATCTAAATTCCTTCAGCCGTCTTAAAGTTTTTTATCAATTACTCGGCTTCTACTCATTGTATTGAGATACAAAGTACATCAGTTTGAAAGTCAACCCCTAAGCTATCCAACAATGAAAACCGCAACGCAATCGGTTTAGTAGTTTTTACGTGTTGCTCGATCCAACATACAGACAAACAAACAGACACGATTTAAAAAAAATGTTCAGTAGCTTATTTTCTTGTTCGGTAGCTAATTTTAAGTACCCTAGACAATATTGTTTAAATTATCTTCTATGTACAAACTTTTTCGTACTTACTGCTTTATTATAAGGTCGAATACAAGATTGAGATGGCGCACAAATAACTTAAGAATTGACAATTCCCCGATGAGGATGGTATAACTTCGGAGCTCTTGAAAACTGGGGGGAAACCCGTACTTCGGGAGATTCCGGGGTAATTTAGCACCGTTCTTAACAGTGGGAGAACTACAAAGACGTGGACCAGGAGTTTGGTAGTACTCTTCTTTAAAAAGGGGATAGAACCTTTTTAAAGAACTAGGTGACCATAGATGAATATATTACTGGCGTAGTACCGACCTCTTTCACTCTTGAGTCACGTCTTTAAGTTGTTTTGAGGGTCATCTCAAATCGTCTCGCAAAAAAACAAATTTCAGCCTCCTGAACAGGCCTGGTTGCGCGGAGGATTTAGCACCATTGACCACACAGTGAGGCAGATTATACAGAACTCTGAATGTCTTATTTTTGTGGACTTGTTTTTGTGGACTATGAGAAGGCCTTTAACTCCGTTGAAACTTGGGTGGTACTGGAGTCTTTGCAGCGGTGTCAAGAGGACTGGCGATACATTGAATTGCTGAGGTTTCTGTATGACATCGCGACTATGAGTGTCCAAGTACAAAACCAACAGTCTAAACATATCCAACTGCGCAGGGGAGTGAGACAGGGAGATATTATATCCCCTAACTGTTCACTAATGCATTAGAAGATATGCTTAAGACCCTCATATGTTTAAGGAATGGGCATCAATATCAATGCCAAGAACATCTCACAAACTCATTTGCTAATGACATAGTCCTAATGGCGGAGTCTCTGCAAGACTTGCATAGTATGCTGACCAACCTAGATAATGCTTCTCGACGCGTCAGTCTAGGAATGAATATAGATAAGACCAAGATCATGTTTAACGATCCTCTTGAAGTTGTCCGAAAATATGTTAACCTTGGGCATATATTGCAATTAGGTAAGAACAAGTTTGAGAAGGAAGCCAACAAATGAATTCAGCTGTGTTCTCTCGTCTGAAGACAAAAGTCTTCAATCAGTGCGTTCTACCAGTCATGTCCTATGGAGTCAAAACGTGGACACTCACGATCAGGCTAGTTCCCAAATTTGAGGTCACTCAGCGAGCTATGGAGAGACCTATGCTTGGAGTTTCTCTGAAGGACAAAATTCGTAATGAAGATATCTAACAGAGAACCAAGGTAACCAACATAGCTCTAAGGATAAGCAATCTAAAGTGGCAGTGGGCCGGTCACATTTCCAGAAGAACCGATAACCGTTGGGGCTAGACGAGTTCTCTCGTAGAGAATACGCTTAGGTAAACTTAGTGTAGGTCATCTTGTGGCCAGGTGGAGTGACGGCCTGTGAAAGCGTCTGGAAGAGAATGGATAAGGAAAGCTGAAGACTGACCTCAGTGAATTTCATTATGAGAGGCCTTAGTCCAGGAGTAGACTTTGTGGATTTGTTTTTGACATAGTATTTTGATTTCAGAACCATCGTCCGAAGAGCAGGCAGTGGCGCCAATATTCGTGGAAAAATTGAGGCCGAAGCATACTCCGGATGGATCAACAGTGCAGTTTGAATGCCAAGTGGAGGGCCACCCGCGTCCGCAGATCACTTGGTTCCGGCAGACCGCCATAATCAAGCCTTCGCAGGACTTCCAGATGTACTACGACGATGACAACGTGGCTACGCTGGTAATCCGTGAGGTATTCCCCGAAGACGCAGGCACATTCACCTGTGTCGCCAAAAACGCCGCCGGCTTTGCCTCTAGCACCACGGAACTCATTGTGGAAGCGCCACTCTCTGACCATGGCTCGGAAATGACCGTACTCTCGCGGAAGAGCCTCTCTAGGGAGTCTTCGCTGGCTGATATCTTAGAAGGCATCCCTCCGACATTCTCCAAGAGACCAAAAGCGCAGTACGTCGACGAAGGCTCACAAATATTGTTGGAGTGCAGACTAGTGGCCATACCGGAGCCTGATATCGCGTGGTTCTTCAAGGGAGAGGAGATCACTCCCGACGAGAACGTTTCCGTCGCCACCGAGTCTGACATGCACATGTACTGCAGCGTGCTCAAGATATCTGACGTGAAGAAGTTCCAGGAGGGCACCTACACTGTACTGGCCGTGAACAGGGAGGGTGAGGCTAGCCTGCCCATCGTGCTCAAAATAAAGACAGGGCAGAAGGAGAAGCCGCAAGTGATTGAACCACTCAAAAACATGACCATCCGGGAAGGAGAGAGCGTGGTGCTGTCTGCACAGGTGGTGGGCAACCCGACGCCCACCGTGGCCTGGTTCAAAGACGAGAAGCCACTGCGTGGTGCCACCGCTGCTGACGGTGACACGCACACCGTCACCATCGTCAAGCCGAAGAAGGACACTCACGACGGCGTCTACACACTCAAGGCAAAGAATTCGGAGGGCAACACTCAGACTAGCGCTGTTATCACTATTGAAGGTACAAATAACATTAAATTAATTACAATACTACGTCCGCTATACAAGTGTTTAATAAAAAAAACATGATGAATAAGTAGTACCTATACCCAAAAAATGGAATACAACAATAAATTTGTGCTCAAAATACGGTAAAAAAACTAGTTTCTGCTCGTTTTGAACCTGTAATATTAATTAATTTTATTAAAGCCGTTAGGTGTATTTACTAAGGACAAAAGTAATGATGTTCTTCAATTGTTTCAGAACCAACTGAGGAAAACGCCGAGCCGCCACTATTTATACACAGATTTCAAGAAATCACTGTTAAAGAAAAAGGGACCATTAAATTAGAAGCTAAAGTTACTGGAAATCCAGTGCCGTCGATCACGTGGTACAGGAATAATCAAATCATCACTCCGTCAGAGGCAGTAATCCAAAACTTCGACGGTGAAAATATTGATCTAATTATTAAAGAAGTTGATTCCGAAGTTGACTCCGGAGATTACAAGTGCGTGGCGTCCAACAGCGCAGGCAAGGCCTCGCACGGTGCCAAGGTCACCATCGACGTCGACAAGGTCACCTTCATCAAGAAGCTCAACAAGTCCTACAAAACCGAGGAGGGCACTACTGTCGTACTGGAATGTCACACCTCGCACACCGTCTCCACCAAGTGGTATCACAACGATAAAGAAGTGAGCGGCATGGACCACAGAGAAATTATACAAGAAGGACGGGTACATAAACTGAGAATCAAAAAGAGTAAAGTGACCGACATCGGTATCATTAAATGCGTGGTCAAAGACCAGGAAACAAGCACTAAGCTGACCGTCACAGAGACCGTTCCCGAGTTTGTCCGCAAACTGCAAGACTTCGAGGTCAAAGAAAGAGACGTAGCAATTTTAGAAGTCGAAATCAATTCGGAGACGGCAGACGTGTTCTGGGTCAAGGACGGGGAACAGATTAAACCGAAGAAGAATAAATATGAGATCGAAAAACGCGGACACGTCCGCAAGTTGTACATCAGAAATACTTCGGTGCACGACGAGGGTGAGTACGCATGCGTGCTGCGTGAAGACTCATGCACGGCGGAGGTGACGGTAGTAGAGCTGCCACCCGAGATTATCTCACGGCTGCGTGACCAACAAGTGTGCAAGGGCAACAAGGCCACCTTTGACATCGAGCTCACAAAGGGCGACGCGCTAGTACAGTGGTTCAAGGACGGCACCGAGATACAGTTTTCGAATCACATTCAGCTGACGATCGACGGCAAGAAGCAGAAGCTGAAAATTTATGATTGTGTCGCGGAGGATGCCGGCGAGTACGCGTGCGAGGTGGGCAATGATCGCTGCACCGCGCACCTAGCCGTGCAAGAGCCATCGGTGAGCTTTGCGCTGCGCCTGCCCGAGGTGCTAGTTGTGCCGGCCTACACCGACGCCTGCCTTACAGTGCAGATCCCCGACGAGGCGCTCGACGTCACCTGGCTCAAGAAAAAGACACCCCTCGAAGACTCGGAAAAGTTCACGCTCATCTCCGACGGAACCACGCGCACACTCATCATTCGCAACTGCACCGAAGAGGACCAGACTGAGTATTCGTGTTGCTTGCTTGACGCCAAATGTTCCACCAAGCTCAAAGTGGAAGGTAAGTTCTAGCATTTTAACTTAGTTTATTACATTCTTAATTATTGAACTGTGCAAAAAAGATTACTTAAATAAATAGCATAGATAGGGTACTTAAAATAAGCTACACACTGAACAAGGAAACACATGAACATTTAAAAAAGGAGTCTGTCTGTTTGTTCGCACATCACGTAAAAACAACTGAATCGATTGCAATGCGGTTTTCACTGATGCTTAGCTTAGGATTTGACTTATAACTGGGTGTACTTTGTATCTCAATCCGATGAGTAGAAACTGAACAACCGATAAAAGATTTGAAGGGCTTAAAAGATTTTTCTTTGGAGGCTGGCAACGCACAAATGTAACCAGTATGTATATATGGATATAGAAATCATATAATGAACCAAAAAATATTCTGGCTTATACTGTTCTAAAGTATCACGTTACAGAGATAATTCGTTGTGAAGATTTTAATGATTAGTTTCGTTCGATATTATAATGAAAAGGCAAGTAAGTGTATCGTTCCAAAAAATATAACACTAAGAGTTTTATTTACAGTAACAGAATTCTCCCCGAGGATCATCAACTTTGACAGCGAATACCGAGTGAAGAGAGGCAATGACGTCACGATAAACGTGCAGTATGAAGCCAACCCTCAACCCAACGATGAGTGGGTCGTCAACTCGAAGATCATCAAGAAGTCGAAGCACACCAAGCCAACCATAGACTCCAAGTCAGCCAGCCTCACCATCAAGAAAGTGGAAAACGTGGACGCTGGCACATACAGGCTCAAGCTAGAAAATAATTGCGGTGAAACGATCACCGACATCACCGTCATCGTTTTAGGTACATTTTCTGACATTTTATGTCTGTTTTAATTAATTTTAATGGGTTAAGAATTCACCGTCGCTCTGTGCTTCGGAGAACACGTTAAGCTGTAACCCTGTTTGCTAACAGTTGATACCAGTTGTTAAGCCATGTCAGATGCCCTTGGGCGGCCCGTCAAACACTTGCATCAGAGTTTGGTATAATCTTACACAAATGTCAGTATTTGAAAGTGCATCTCGTGTTGTAGATATTCCGTCGCGGCCAGGCAAGCCGTCAGTGCTGGAGACCGACGAGTCATCCGCCAACGTGTGCTGGGACGAGCCCGCAGACGCCGGTAACTCCGTCATAGTGTCCTACATTCTCGAGTATCAGGAGATCAACACGTCAGAGTGAGTCTCTTATCCTCTTGGTTATTTGATCTCTCCGATTTAAGTGTCTCTATAATTCATAATACTGAATACGTGTTTCAATATTTCAGATGGACGTCTATTGAAAATATCACGAAAATACAGCATAGTGTGAAGAACTTGAAGACCAAGTCTTCGTACAGGTTCCGAGTGTTTGCTGTGAACGAGGTCGGCGTGAGCGAAGCCTCCGAGGTGTCGGAGTACGTGAAGATCGAGAAGGTGACGACGAGCCGGCCGCCAGTTGTGGAAAAGCCGCTCAAGGATGCAGTCGGTGCCCCCGGCGAGGACATAGAGCTGACGTGCATCTTTGGTGGAGTCCCGCATCCCAAACTCGTCTGGCACAAGGATGGTAAAACGCTGAAGACTGCCAAGGCCACATACGTCAACCGAGTCGCCACGCTCGTCGTGACCGCCTCCGTCGCAGCCGAGGGTATCTATAAGTGCATCGCCACCAACGAACACGGAGAAGCAGACACCTTCTGCAACGTCGAGATGCAACAGAAGCCAATCATTGAAATAGCTGAGGAGGAGATAGATCAGAGCCGCAAAGTGGGCGAGACGTGGTCGGTGACGGCGACGATCCAGGGCGTGCCAGAACCCGCAGTCACGTGGTACAGGAACGGCTCCAGGATCGATAAATCCAATGATATAGAAATAATCACCGAAAAGAACTTCAGCATCATCAAAATATCGCAGCTAAAGAGATCCCACACTAATAAGTACATCATCGAAGCTAGCAATAAGGCTGGTAGTAAATCCGTGGAACTTTCACTTAAAGTTTTCGGTAAGTACTCAATTATCTGTCAATCGTAATTAATTGAAACAGACGCAATTTGTTATAGGACACGGCTAACACGTTGGTACTTCTGCAGACAAGCCGAGTGCACCGGAGGGCCCAGTGGTGATGCGCTCCATTAGCCGCGAGTCAGTGACCATCGAGTGGAAGCCCCCGCTCGATGACGGCGGGCTGCGCCTCACTAAGTACGCCATCGAGAAGCAAGCCGACGGTGCCTGGGTGAAGGTGGCCGACGTCGATAAGGACATCGACTCGTACTGCATCCAGCGTCTCAACGACCACACGCAGTACATGTTCCGCATCATGGCGCAGAACCCCATCGGACTCTCGGAGGCGCTCGAAAGCGAGCCCATCGTCATCAAGACTGCGCTCGGTGAGTTTCACTTGCGATCGATGATGTGATCACGAGAAAGCGCGAAGGACCGTATCGAGATGTTCTCAATATAAGTCAAAAGGCTTGAGGCACCATGCGATAAGCGCGGATACGAGGAGTAGGGATTCATTATGTTAATGTATCATGTTTCTGTACTATTATATATTCTGTGGTATTATTAATTAATAAGACTTCTTTGTTGTCATAAAATATAACTCACGACGCCGGTGTAGCTTTCCTAAGTTTCGGGAAGGATAGGAAGTGCGCAACAGGGAATTGTACTCGGAATTGTCATATTGAAGCCTAGTAATTATCCCCACGGCGATTGAAGTAATTGACTAGTACTGTAGCCAAAAGCCTTGATTACCTACACATTGATACTGTTGTTTTAACGTCCTACACCCACAAGCTTGTAACTTGAGAGAGGTAGCGTTGGGTTGCGACATTTCCGGTCGTGTGACGTGGCAGTGGTTACAGATGTGCCTTCGCCGCCACTGGGCCCGCTGGGGCTGTTCGGGCTGGACGGCTCGGCGCTCACCATCACGTGGTACCCCTCCGAGAAGAACGGTGGCTCGCCGATCCTTGACTACAGCATAGAGACACTACAGGTAACCACTAATCTAATGAACGGATAAAATATTTCACAATCAGAATAATTCAAAAATCACCAACATATTAGAAGTACTTAGTTTAAACTCAAAACTCATACACACATCATTTATTGTAAAAAAAAACAAACATAACTAAAGCATTTTTACCAGTCAAAATATTGTCAATAGACCCTAGGTGCCAAGATCCCCGCCACGTTTCGTTCACCGCTAGACTTACGTGCCGCTAGGTATACCTACTTTGAATTTGAAAAGGTTCCCTTTTTGTACCGATTCATGCACAGGGAACGGAAATAGCTGTCTGACTTTAGCGGTGCTTCGGAAATACGCCCATTCGAGATGAGAGTACCAAGAAACTAGGATGACATTTTGTTACGATTTCAATACCTATTTAAAATTGGCTGCTTTACCAGGATGGCATTTTGAACCTTATGGCAAAGTCTGTTTACATAGGCACAGAATAAGTAATAGCTTCGGGCAAATTGGCGCGAAAACATTCTTGTCGCTGCGGTCCCGTAAAACTTATTTTCCATTCCTTGCTCAATGGTTTGGCGCAATCGTACAAAACTCGGCCTGTGATTGGCTGAATACATGTAGCCACTGACAAAACGAACCAAAGACTTATGAAATTATTATGTATGGAAATACCACCACGGAAAAAAGATGAAGACCAAAATAGGGAGCTTTTCCAGAAAATACATTGTATCTTTGAAATAAGATCGATGACGCGCGGGGATTTAGCAACAGGAGGGGTCGCGTGTATCGGGCGCCCGGGGATTTGGCAATAGGACGGCCCGCGTGTATTTACCGGGCAACAGAAATAAACATTTACAAGTAGGAGCTGTTGAAACGCGAACGTTATCGACAGGAGGGCGGCGAGTGGCAGCACGCGGCGACGGTGGAGACCACCTCCGCGCGCGTCACGCAGCTCGTGTCACGCGCCACCTACCAGTTCCGCATCTGCGCGCGCAACGAGATCGGCACCAGCCTGCCCTACGTCTCCGAAGAACAGGTCACCATTGGGAAGACGCTCAGTAAGTATCTACTAATACTATGCCCATATTTCTTCGTACTTACCTACCTGGTCTTCTTTACGGGATCAAGAACTACCTACAAGATAAAGCATTCAGACCCGGGAGTCCAGAACAAAAACTCTTTCACTTTTTTGGGTTACCAGCAATATTGTGCACTTTTTTGGGTTACCAGTAATAAACCCTAATTAGACCGTCTATCTGTCCGTCCGTCCGTCCGTCCCAACAGCTCCTGACAGCTTCAAGGGCTACGGACTGAAATGATACAAGATGGTGCAAATGATATAATTATATCTACCTTAAAATGTTGCCTTCTGACTACCTTTTATAAATCGGTAGCGTGTTTCAATCTAGCCCACAGTTGCCTGAAAGATTTTGCTGCTTAGTGATAATGCTGCCGATTATATGTACTATTATCAAATATGTTAGAGTTTATTTTTGTGCAATAAATATATAACAATAATACTACTACTTATAACCTCAATAAAAATATGTCGACGCGGGATACCTGGCAGATGTGTAAACACAATATGTCGACGCGGGATACCTGGCCGATGTGTAAACACAATATGTCGACGCGGGATACCTGGCAGATGTGTAAACATAATAAAAGAAAATAACTAAAACAACGATCACATTTTGCAATTTGGCTCTCATTGGTCAACTGTCTGATCTATACTTACCTTTTGGCCTAATACCCTATGCAGGAGACCGTTCGGCCGCAAGTCAGTAGTACGTACCGGAGTTCAATTCCCAACGGTTTACATTTTGCAATTAAATAAAAAATATTTGATGTCTTCAAGTAAGACGATTTTGATGTATTTTGAATAAGGCCGAGCTGAGGAGGAAAGAGCCGACGAGCCACGAGCGAAGCGTCGCCAGGCCGCTTGATCGCCACGCCAAGAGTCGGCGTTAACCCCGTACCGCGCCATTAGATGTTTACACATCAAAAAATGACATCTCGCTCTAATTTGTGGTTGCACCAAATACTTTTAATACTACCGTAGAGGGACTATTACTGTATATTAGAAGTGTGTGGGTTGAATGAGCGGTTTTCCAAGTGTCATTTTAGCATTATTTATTTCTCGCTAGATGGCGTTGGCGACAGTTTTAGTAACAGTACTGTAGTTTGGTATGACCAAAGATTTTGAATTACACTTACTGACGGGTATGACATTCTGCGTTCCCTTGTTTATGGCAAGTTGTGCGTAAGTTTTGTAACAAGTTCATTACTCATAATATTTATTGCTAGTATTTTCTACCTTCTTGATATTCTATATTATAAATAACAGCTAATGATACAAAGAAAATTGATCGTTTTATTTAGATTTAATTTATCTGTTATAAATGGGTAAATAAAATCTGAATAAGTCAAAACCGCCATGTCATAACAAAAAAAAACAAATAACAAATGTCACTACCAAACAACTTGTCGTTTGATTCGCTCGTGGTTTGTGTATTTTTACGGTAAAATGCTAATTTTACCTGCTTTCGATTACAATGTTCAGTTGAGTAAATACCAAAAGTTACGCGAGCGCCATCTCTTGACGATGAAAGAACTAAACTGACAATGCCTAATGGAAAACTGCTAATTGGGAGAACATTGTGTTGTTTAACTTTGTGTCGTTTTATAGGCAGGTATATTAACACGACGTTAAAGTCGTTAACAAAATGCGTCTATGTTTGCGACATAAATGACTGACTGCAAAAAATATTTATTTTGAACTGGATTGTTGTAATAATACTTTATCTATCGTACAGCGGCGCCTTCGCCCCCACGAGCTGTGGAGGTCAAGGAGATCACCTCGCGCTCCGTGACGCTGCAGTGGCAGGCGCCTGAGAGCGACGGCGGCAGCGCTATCACCAGTGAGTACACCATACACCTACCTAAGAACTGAGTTACACACCCACTGTTGGGTGTGTAACTCAGTTCTTCACCTTTTAGTCATTAAGTATTGGTTGTAAGCGTAGTGTTTGTGTTAGCAACCTTAAAATGTGAAAGATGCAGCATCTCATAAAGAAGTCGATTAAAAAAGCAACCAGTAAGATCACTTTATTTTCCTTTCACTGCAAAACGAATATGTTGGTGTATTTTCTATGCTCTTTATTGCATTTTGGCGTAAAGCCATTTATTTGCCTCTAATTGGAATTTCTTAATATTACATTTACCGGGCTGGGCCCCGCGGTTTCACTCGTGTGATGATTAATGATGATGATTATGATGATGATGGTAAAACAGCGCTCTAACATACACAAACTTTATAAGTGTGACATGCACTACCATTTTAGAAAATTAAATTCAAACAATCCCTACTCTGTACCCCTAGGGTTGACAACTTTCACTGTGACAGCTGTCAATTTGACGCCTGACTCTTTGACACCTGTAATTTTGACAAATCTTCAAAAAGGCTAAAGATCAAAAATCTTTATTTAGCTGAATCGGGATCAAAACTAGCTTGTGTTAATTAATCCAGGACATAAGCTATCCTGGTACCAAATTTCATCCAAATCCGTCCTGCCGTGAAGGAGTAACGAACATTCACATACACACACTTACACATACACACTTTCGCCTTTATAATATTAGTGTGAAATGTGATTGGTGGTAGCCGAGCGATAATATGTGGGCTTTGCAATCATAGTTCTCCGAGGCCAATCCTCGACCACCAATGTCTTGTGGATTTGCCGTGCTCTCTATTTCGGAGTGCACGTTAAGCCGTCGGTCCCAGTTCCTAACAATTGCTATCAGACGTTAAGCCAAGTCAGAGGCCCTTGGGCGGCTTGACGAATCTGAAGGTCGGCACAATCTCAATTGATATAGATAAATCTTGAATCTCTTCAGCAATTATAGAATCACCTTACACTTGTTTCCACAGACTACATAATCGAGTACAAGACGACGCGCGGCAAATGGACAAAGGCGGTGACGGTAGGCGGCAACGCACGCTCGCACTGTCTCGAGAACATCAAGGAGAAGCACGAGCTGGTGTTCCGCGTGTCCGCCGAGAACGCCGTCGGTGTCAGCCAGCCCACGGCCTCCGGGCCAGTGCGCCTCGAGAAGCACGCCAGTGAGTATCAACCTCTTGCAGTCTTGGACCGTCTTCCCCGCCCTTGCAATAAATAGACGAAGGCGGTGACGGTGGGCGGCAACGCGCACTCGCCCTGTCTCGAGAACATCAAGGAGAAGCACGAGCTGGTGTTCCGCGTATCCGCCGTGCACGCTGTAAGCGTCAGCCTACCCACGGCCTCAGGGCCAGTGTGCCTCAAGAAGCACGCCAGTGAGTATCACCCTCTTGCAGCCTCAGACCGTCTACCCTGCCCTTTCAATCACAGCTTTTCAATTCTGTGCCACGTTCTAATACTACTATTAGAAGAAAGTGTTACCTCCATAACAGAAAAACTTTCTATCTCTCCGCATGCCGTACTAATTATAGCTCACACTCTTCGTTACACCGAGTGTGTTCAGCCTACGACAAATTATGATATTTTCAGTGACAAAAACGAAAAAATCAAAAAATTGTTCTATTGCAAAAATTGCCAACTGCCTGGGTACTAGGCAGTTGGCAATTTTTCATTACCAGAAAGCCTAAGCTTCAAAGCTTTTTTTAAGCTTTGAGTATCGTTATTTTGCAGCGGTGCCCTCACCGCCGACAGCTCCGTTGGAGACTCGGCCGGCAGGCGCTGGCGTGGCATGCGCCTCGTGGGGCACGCCCGAGTGGGATGGCGGAGCGCCATTGCTCGGCTACAACATCGCCATCCGCGACGTCACCAAGACCATGTGGATGGAGGTATGTATGGTGGCCCACTTCTAGCCAAACGTAGGATACGTTAACAGAAATATCTCCGTTCCTGGCTTTCCTAGCCTTTCAGGAAAAGGCGTCAAGACGCGCCATCGATTTCTCAATGTGTTGCCAATGGCAATGTCTTGTGACGCTTGTGATTTATTTAATGACCTGCTAGTATCCTATACACATAACAGGTGTTGCCCGACTGTCCTTATGCTCCACATGCTTTACCTGTCTCCTTATAATCGATATGTCAATTTTTAATTCAGATAAACTTCCCTCGAGAAAAGCAGGTTATAACAACAAAACTCGCATCCAAATACGTGCAGTGGTTTTCGAGACGAGCGCAGTCTTACAAACAAACGCGTGCCGCGACTTTCTTTCATGCAACCATCGATGATTTAACATGTGTGTTGCGGTCAGGTGGGACAGGTGGACGCCCACACGCTCAAGTTCTGCGTGCGCGACCTCGGCGAGCACCACACGTATATGGTGCGCATCTACGCGCGCAACGAGATCGGCCTCAGCGAGCCGCTTGAGTCGCACGAACCCTTCAAAGTCATTCCTGGAGAAGGTCAGTGAATGTCATTAAAAAAATATTACACACAATCACACTGATTTCCACCTGGGGTCTTCCCTAGGAACTTCGACAAATTATACACTACGTGAAAAGAAGCGACACTTAAGTCAATGTGCTCGCATTTATCCTTGATTTTTGTTCAAACTGATCTCAATCCACATCACCGAGTTCACGTACCTCCACCTAACATAAGTTGTTGACGTAGCAGATGTGTGAAGTGCGTGGGCGTGTTGGTTTTGCAGAGTCGCAGGCGGACGAGGAGGTCGGCGAGGCGACGGAGGCGACGGAGCCAACGTCCTTCAGCACTCAGACGACCACCTCCTGGCTGCGTGACCACAACATGGACGCCGACATCCGGTCGTACGCGCGCGGTTCTCTGCTGCGCCGCGACGAGTACTTCTTCCGGATATGGCACTACGCCAAGCAGCTCTTCAAGTGAACTGACAGCTGCGCCCGCGCGCCCACTCTACCTGTGATATTTAACGACCTAGTTACCGACTAGACCGGACTATACCTACTGACGGTGATTACCGTCTCTTTTCTACGATTTTTTTCATGTTTATATTTAGATAAATTATTTATTTATTTATTTTTAATCGATGCCTTTGAGTGTCATTCAATGCTAAATGGGAGACGTATTAAATATAGGTGCATACATATTTATTTCGACAAATTGAATGAGGCTCAAATGCATCTTTGGATAACGAAATTAAATTATTCAATATACTTAGCAATAAATTGAAGTGGTTTTATTTTGGGAACTCATCTAGCAAAAATAAACCCAAAGTAAGACATAAATTCCTAGGTATTCGTTAGCAGGTAATAAAAAGTATGCTTTGTTTATTCTATAGGTAATTATGTTCCCAACTCGGAACCTGTTCGTGCACTTAGTTCATGTTCTAGTTTCACACATTCCTGCTAAAGAAGAATCTCACGATAGGCTTTTAATAGGTAATCATATCAGAACTTCATTAACAGACGGAATTCATCCTCTGCTGAGCACAGGCTTCATCTGCTTTGCTCACTGTTTGCAACCAGCAGCTCCCCGTAAAACTCACCAGGACCGCCCTGCATTCCGTCTTTCAGTCCGTGATCGAATTCGTGGTCCGAATATCAGAACTAATGAACTACTGTTTTGTCCTGAAACACTCGTTTTGGAAACATTACCACTGAAAGGAATACCTTGCTAATGTTTATTAGGCGCTTGGACTCTTGCAATACAGAGCCCAATCGATCAAGATCGTGATGAGCAGCAGAAGTGCATTGCATTGGACACCATCCACCCACAGTCTGCCACTAGCTAGTGGCAAGTCAAGCCAACATATGACAGTCTATCAGATTTCATATGGTATTATACCACATGAACAATAATCATAATCAATTTATTGGTAAAATGTTATTTTACATGTCAATAATATTACACAATAGTAATAATTACATTATGGTATTCTGGTATAACAGAATACCAAGAATACAAGAATACAATTACTTAAGTTCTGTAGACATGATATGTCAAGACACTGCAAGATTTATCGCATAAAATTCCACTTATGTTCTTTATAACAGTTAAGCGTAATTCAACCTCCTAGCGATAAACAGAATAATAATATAGACTGCGCTATAGACAAAATGGTACGTCAATATAAAACTTCTACACAAAACATTATACTCGTAGCTACAATGCATTATAATTTATGGAGGAAGTGTAAAGAATTGTTCTTACAATAGGGTATGTTAATTTATTTAATTGTTTTGCACAAAAATAGTGTAGGTACAAGGAAGGACTTAATGCTAAACAGCTTTATCTACCAGACATCCCGGTCGTGAAAGAAATAATAGTACATAGGGTGGGCGTGTTTTATAGTGCTATCATCAGCAAAAAGTGTCATTGGGTGGTCAATAGATTTAGGCAGATCATATATTAATGAATAATTATGCATATAATAAATAATAGCGGCCCTAACATAATTCCTTGGGGCACTCCATATTTAATAGCACGCGCACCTGACAAGTACAATTCTTCTCGTTTAGTGCTAATGTTGACTCTACAGATTTCAGTTATTTGGGTTCTATTAGCTAAATACGATTTTATGTAACTCTAGAATGTTACCCCTCATACCGTATGCCTCAAGTTTGCAAGTAAGTATGTTATGATCGACATAATCAAATTCCTGCGTCATATCACAATATAAGACACAAGTAGTCGTTCTAGTGTCAACATTAGTTGTTTGTGTCAGTGTTGTAAAAGTCATATATAGCCATGGTTATAGTTTTATTTTGAGGAAAGCCTTTTTGCTCATTACATAAAATATTATTTTTAGGGAAATAGGCCTATAAAAATTCATTAGTTCCCTATCCTCCTATTTGAATAAAGGTTTTACTACAGACGTTTTCAAACCATCAGGGAAAATGCCATTAATAATAAATAAATTGATTAAATAAGTTAAATATCCACATAGAAAATCAGGTAATAATTTGATTTCTTTCGTTGATATACTATCATGTCCAATACTATTTGTATTTTTAGTCCATATACCTATAATCTTTAAAATGACGTTACGTACATGGAGCCATAAATATAGAGTCAGCCTTATTAAGTATTTGAGATGTCACATTATTTCCAGAGTCTTGTATTGGTAAATTTTTGTCAATAATTAAATTTTTAAAAGCAGTCGCTATGTCATTTGGATTAGTTATATATTCGTCATTAATTCTTGTAACAGCATGCATGTTAAGCCTTGAATTAATAATTATTTGCCATGATGTTTTAGACTGATTGTCGGAGGTTTTGTTTTTATGTATATTTTGAGCACGCTGCGTTAGTCTTATAATATTTTTAAATAGTTTTGAGTACTTTTTGTAGATTTGTTTGTTTTTTTAGAAGGTTTTTCTTAATTTCCACAAATGTCTGTTTTTTTGCTACAAGTTTTAACGCCACGTGATACCCATCTTGGTTTTTTATTTACTCTAACAATTACAATTTTATGTGGAAAGCAAAGATCATAAAATAATGAAAATTGCTTTAAAAAAATATTAAAGGCCTTATCTGTATCGTTGATATATTCATTGTATACAAAATATTATGTAGGTACTATATACACATGTATACATGATAAGGATAATGACTTATAATGACTTACTGGGAATGCCCAATACTCAAGATTTTACCTTTGGGTTTGGCACATTTCTTCATTATCGTTAGATCCTACTATTATTTATTCTGTGCTATCGTTTACTAGTTGCTTAATTACTGGCGTTCACTTACTTTGATATAGATACGGTACACTCTTTGTCTAGTTTTCTATTATTAGTTTATTTCGGGCATAGGTCGTGGTCCACCTACTCAGTTCACCTTTCTGCCCGAGTAGACCCTAGGACAGGTACTACAATGCCTGATAGCTCAGTTTAAACTAAGTACTTACTCTGTTTATTCTTTGGGTATTAAAAAACTATTAGTTAAGTACTTATTTATTTATTTATTCAATATGAAAGATTCAATTTACCAATGATAATAAAATTAACGCTTACTACTTAACATCACCTAAAAAGATCATACGAGACAAATATTAGTGTGTACTTAAATTGTAGCTATAGCGTAGGTCCGTCACAATGAAGTGTGCTATTGCGGACATTATTTGGCACTATTACATAAATTAGAACCACCTTCGAGCAAGCTGGTTGCTTCCTCGAAGAGAACCAACGAACATACGTTAATATTATAAAAATTGAATCTAAAAATAATTGAGCCGCTGCTTACTGACGATTCCGGCGACCTGCGGACCGAAGAAGCATAGGTAAATTTATATTTATTTAAGTATTCATATAAAAAACAGATACTAGATGCATGCAGATCTTTAAAATAATAATTATTATACTAAAAATATATAACCACACTGAAGGTCTACCCTTTCAAATAATCATCATCATCAGTGTTCGTCCACTGTTGGACACAGGCCTCTACCAAAGCAGGCCATTTGGCCCGATCTTCGGCTCTACGCATCCACTTTCTTCCAGCAACCTTGCGCAGTTCGTCGCTCCATCTAGCCGGTGAGCGTCCTACACTATGTTTGCCAATTCGCGGTCTCCACTCGAGAACACGTTTACCCCAAAGATTATCGGTTCTGCGGCTCATCTAGCCCACTGCCACTTCAGCTTCTGTAGTTATGTTAGCAACTTCAATTCTCAGAACTATGTCGGTAGCCTTGGTTCCGAATAATGAAACTTCTAAATATGTATAGATTAGCTAAACCAACTTGGATTAAATGTATATGGGACTACATTGAATATCTAGCATCCGAATGGGTTCATAAGCCCCGGAGTTATGAAGATTTATTTACCTAGAACACAAAATAAAAACAATGCGACCTGACAACTTCCTCCGTTAAGGAAATCGATTTAAAATTACAACCTATTTTGCCTAACTATAATAATAGGTACTTATGTTTAAATTTATGAGATAAAAATGAGAGAATTTATGTTGTTTTTTGTTATTACGACATCTTGTACACATTGAGCATCACAAAGCAGATAAGTACTGAAAAAAAATAATGTAAAGCGTTCAATAGCATATATATTCGTACCACCAGCGAACTAAACTGTGGAAGTATTTGTTCAAGTTAACAGCGACGGTACTGTGTTAAGACACAAGGGTGGTCGCCTTTTGGCCTTCACCATTGACATTGGAGCAGTTGCGCCAGCGACCCGATTCAACGCTACACTCCGCTACGAAAAATTCTGTGTGCATAGCACATCCCAAGAGGGTCAGTGCAGGCCTTCGCCCCCGTTTCGAATAATAATAGGACGATGCTCTCACCCTTATCTTTGGCGGTTTTAGCCTGCTTGTTCTTGTTGCACTTCTTGGTGATGCGCCTGCTCTTGTCGCAGGTTGGGTCGCTGTTGGGCTTGAGCGCGTCGGTCCGCGACATCTCCCCGTTAGGACTGCACTCGCTCCATGATGACTTTTCATAGCGACACGCTATCAGAGAACACACTGTCAAGTTGGCGTCACGCGGTTCAAAATCTTAATTAAATGCTAGGGGGAGTCTAGAAATCTAGATGGATATGGTCGGTACAGCATCAGAAATGCCCCCGGTTACATTACCGGAAACGCATCGGCAATGTCACCCTTTCCACCAGGCAAGCCGTCCGTCCGCTCAGCCTCTTGTTACCATAAAGAAAAGTCACCGCCTAGATATTTTCTAAAAACTTTAAAGTCGTGCTGTTGGTGGCTACCTTTCTTGCACTTCTTCTGGATGGTCTTAGTGGACTCGCAGCTGGCCGGGTCACCCTTCTTGAGTGTCAGCTTGCGCGACCGGATGTTTGTATTGGAGTCGCACTCGCTCCAGGAGCCACGTACGTAGCGACACGTCTCTGAAACGGATGACGTTTTCAAAACATCCAGTCTAATAACAAGCACACGCGATCCATGTAAATATGGGAAAAATAATATTGAACGCGCAGCGATACAATACCCATTGTATCCATCACATTTACGAATGACACCCATGATTTTGCATCATTCAAATATGTTTCGAAGTGCACCGTGCGATAACCTGACGTCCCTGACGGGTGCAGATGTGCCGCGGTGCGCCAGCCGGGGCTATTTCTGGCCCGAGACTGGATATAGCCGTGTAATAAGAAAACTAAAGGACCTCGCTGCGCTGTGAACTCGACTAGACATGGCTTCCTCTGTCTGCCTTATCTGAACATGACAAACTCCTACAAAGGGAAATACCATTTTCAACGTCACAGGGCAGCGTCTCATCCGCCAGTTCACCTAGAATGGAATATTTCAGTGCATCTGCACTGAACACAATCACAATCTGCACAATCATTCATATAATATAGTATGATTGTTATCGACGGTGGCAGCTAAAGCTCATATTTAATTCAAGCGCTCTCGACGGTAGAGGTTAGCCAGATGATCCGGCTCGTCGCTGCATCGTTAATACGCAGGCTGCATGACGCCCGCCCTTTGAAGGCCGATAACTTTCGAACCATTGAAGTAGGTAGGTACTTAAGTAACTACATACATACATTGCAAGAGCGGTTACTGAAGCCCGAGAAAGAAATTTGAAATTTTGCTTTGGACCAGCAGTGTGGAGTCAGAGGTTGTTATGGTACTGACCTCTGTTCTTGGCACCGCGTGCCTGGCGCACCAGCAACTCTTGCTGCGGCTGCTCCGATAGCTCGCCCTCCGCGGAGGCCACCGACAGCGCCAGCAGCACCATCCCGGCGGCCAGCCACCACCAATGCTTATTCTGTCACGAAAACAACCAGCCTCTAATCACACCAGCCTTCTACGAGATACATATTCCTAAAAGCTACTAGGTTGTGTATTAAGTAGATAGATACCTAAATTGTCTTATGTTTTGATGTTATCAAAAATCACATCTGAAATCTGTATGCCTAATTTTGCCACTAATTATTGAATTCTAGGGGCTAGGTCAGCGACTCGTCCCACAACAAAGTCGTCCCAATAGGACGAGTGCAACCCTTATTAAATGATAGGTAAATACAGGAGTATCTGAACAGCTAGGTTATAATATATTTATGGCCGTAGTCAGAGATGGAATTGAAGCAGTAGATAACCACTTATAACAAAGAGTGTTTATCAACACAGCCAGCAAGTGTAGTAGGTACCTACGATAGAGATAACTATCCAGTCAATGACTTTAATGTGTTTCTCAGGGCGGCGCTAAATTTAACTCACTGCGATAACCTACCCACCTCGAAATAACCAGCGGCTTGCATCCTCTAACGACACGAGTACACCGACTCACCCACCGACTCGGTGGGTGAGTCTGTGTACTCGTGTCGTACACTTAAGTTTATTACCCTACAGGATAATAAATCACTGTCAACCGTGTATCATGTCGTTCTCTCCGCTTCAAGAGACTACACTTGGTAGGTTCTACAGACAGCTCGTTTGTTGTTTACCCAGAGATTATAACCGTGGTGTTTACTTTATGAACAACGGTTTTCTATTCCCGGGTCAGTCTCGGTGAACTTCGGCCCAGTCGTTTATTTTGTATTGATTTAATTTACAAGACGAGTCACAGTACACAAGAAATAGAAAATGCGAGAGTCCTTGGCGCCCGCCCCTGCGGCGCCGCCGACGCCACCGCCACCGGCGCGGTGCGGTGGTGCGACACGCGCGGTGCAACGCCACCACGGGCGACACTACCCTACTGGCACGCACACAGACAGAATAACACTCCCACACCCCCGCGACTTCCCTCGGCTCGGCCGCGGGCCTGCCCATCCAGTCCCTTTACTATAGAAACCATTACTATAGGAAAGAGATGCGCACTCACTTCTCACATTAAGTACCTAGCTCATTTTGCAAAAATGTCAAAAAACATCTAGCGGTGCCACTTAAAACATATAACAGATAAGTATATAATTTAAAAGTTGAAAAATAAGAAATATGAGAATAATTATTTCTCCTATTCTACCGATAAGTTATGTGTGGGATCGTATCAACTGAGCTCAGCATTTTTAATGTTAGTTAAATGTAGATGAATGGTCGCTTGTTGTGAATAGAGTTAAAATAACATTAAAAATAACTGCACATGATAAATTATCACATCATCATGATCGATCATGCAAGAGACAAAAAACATTTCATATTGAAGCTCTCGATCATTATATTGCGAAGCACGCACATCAATAGAAAATAAGTTTCATAACATACACATTATACGTTCGAGGGCAATTGCACGGCAAATCTTAAAGAAAGTAGGTATGTACCTCCATGTCAGCGCGAGGAGTCGGAGTGCGCTGGAGATGAGGAGTCGAGGAGACGCGCGGTACGTTACAGCGGGCCGAGCGGCGCGCGGCGAGTGGAGTGTGGACCCGGGCGGGACGCGATCGATCCGCGCCGCAATCGCGCCGCGCCCCGCCCTCGCCACACGCTCGCGATTTATTGCCCTTTCCGGGAATCTCAGGACTCAACTTGCGGCATCCTCGCTGCGCCGACTGCCGATTGCGACCGATGCTCAGACAAGATGCAATATAGCGAAGCGTGGCACGCCGCGGCCGTCGGCGTTGATGCGGGTGTGAGATTTATATACATATGTATAAATAATTATACGTACTGTTAAGATTATCAAAACCTAAGTTTTGTAATGTTAGCCTTCGGTTGGTCAGGTTTGTCGAATAGAAAATAAAACTTAACTGCACCTAGTAATAAAAGCAAGTTGCTTATCGTATAGCTGGTATCTGTAGTACCTAGTAGCTACAGCTACAGAATAAATAACCTAAGGAATATTTAATAAAAGCTTGAAAATTACTGAGCAGTTTAGTACCTACCTAATGTGTACTAAAAAAGGGTATAATCTAAGGATTATTCATAGAAACAAGGAAATAGAATTGTTATATTTTTTATTGATTCGGAAATAGAATTGTTATATTTTTTATTGATTCTACCACCAGATTCGGAAGAACTGGCCACCATAGAAGAACTGGCAAGAAACTACGGGGCGGATGTATTTTTTCATCATCAGTTTTACAATTATCATTAACATAGGTATCATACACTAAATACCTAACATACTAACAACCTCTATGTGATACTAGGTCATAATGACACTATTATCGTTTTACAATCACCATAGTTACACCAGGCACAAAATAAAATCATTTTACATGACCAAAGTGATCCTAATCATTTCTAACACACATTGGTTATGATAACCAATATGGGAAAAACCATAGAACCGACAATATCTATTTGCAAAATACACAGTTATACACATTGAATATGGAACAAAGAAACAGAGTAGCAGAATAACAGTGTAGGTAATATTAATGTACTTAACTTTTGGTGTCTTGTTGATGCAACGACGACAGAAAACGAACAGAGAGGGCTGCTCAGCCCAGAGACTGCTTTTTATAGAGATTCTACCCGCCAAAGTCACGTAGTCATTGCAACAGAATGAATGAGCCTGCAGATGGCGCCGAAGTGACGGAAATGTACATATTTTATTACATTGAAACTATTTAATAATTGTTAACTCGGTATTGTTTACACATTGTTAATCATTTAAATAATTAAGACGTTTATATACATATTTTTCAGAATGTTAACAAATATTGAAAGTCAGAACAGTATTCTTATATGATTCTCATAAATTACAATTTTTAGCGGGAGAAGTTGTATTTTTACTACAATTATAGGTTTAAATGTACAGAGCTGATTAAGTAATAATACATTAATATTAATCGGGTAAGTACTTAGTTTTAAGCATTTCTATCAATATCGTAAGTTTACATGATTTTAAATCATTCTAATTTGAACGGAAATATAAATACAGATGTTTCAGAGTTATAATACAATGACTCAGTAATTGTACTTAAAATTAAAGGATAATTGTACTAAGCATTTTAAACACCATTATATAAATCTATAATTATCAATTGTAAACTATTACCTAATAAGTTGTGGAACAGATTCCAGATCAGTTTTTCTTCATAAACATAATTTGTTATTATCACAGATTATAAACTCGCCACAGATCTAAGAAATTACATAATTATTTACAAAAAGATTCAATCGGTAGTCACTTTTGTCTTGAAGTGCAATATTTTATAAATACATTATAATATCGTCAGTGGTGAGGTGATTCAGTGAGAATATTCATTACATTGTTAAATACGTAAAACGTAACTACCAAGTTGTATCATCTCGTCCAGTACCGCAACTGAATATCGTCAGCTCTTACATTGTTATAAAAATGTCTGGTACTAGATAGATTACACATATCAATAAGTTATAACCTGAGAATATTCATTTAATTGTGAAATACGTTAAATGTAAGTACCAAGTTGTAATGTCTTGTCCAGTACTGCAACTGAACATCGTCAACTCTTACATTGTTATTCTATTGTTGTAAAAATGGTTGTTACTAGACAGATTAAACATATCAATAAGTTATAACCTAACACGGGCGGTACGAGTTGCCATTTGACTTGAGATTTTTTCTAGGAATCTTAGGTCCAAGCTACATTTTCTAGATATTAAAAGAAATACTCTGGAAAGCGGCTGGAATCGTATGGCCATTTAAAGAGGCAACCTGAATGAATAGTTGAAAACTAGGAACTACAATTTTCAGGCCGCGGTCGAAAATCCAGAAGCATAGCGTACCTAGTTACTCTTACTCAGTATTGTATTCTCTTTGTTAGTTACTTTGTTCTAATAATAATTATAATCAAATACAGAGCTACTATTTTTCTTGTAGTGGTGACTGGTAGTTAATGCTATCTAGCAAAGCATACATCCTCCATGTACACTTTTGTGCAGAAATACCTACAAGTATAAATCAATAAATAAGATTTTTCTACATTCGTAGATTACATGCATATTTAAGTACTAGCTGTACCCGCGGCTTCGCACGCGTGGTCGTTTCTTTAGGTTCAAAGTACCAATGTGCTATTCCCGGACCAATATACCAACATTTGAGCAAAATTTCTTCTACCGTCAAAAATACTTTTATCAATTGCTCGGCTTCTAACTCACCGGATTGAGATACCAATTACACCAGTTTTTAAATCAACCCCTTAGATAGGTTAGGGGTTGATACAATGACAACTGCATTGCAATTGGTTCAGTAGTTTTTACGTGATGCAACAAACAAACATACAGACAAACAGACAGAAAGACACGATAAAAAAAAGTTATATTCTTGTTTAATACCTTTTTTAAGCACCCAAGAGCATTTTTATACGCTTTATATTAGCTTCACTTGTATGTTTGTAACCGACTCCTTTGGACCCTATTTTGACCCACTTTAAACGGTCAGATTTAAAATTTTGCACACCTGTCAAAGACCGATGACAATACAATAATAAAAAAATTAAAAAAAAAGTAGAAAATAAAGAATAGTTTAAAAAAACTAAAAAACACGCTTTATGTAGAAAACCAAACTAAATAAATGTTAATAGTATAAATAAGAAAAAAAAAAACAAAAAAATCGTGGGGTGCATGGGTCAATAGTTATAAATATTTCATTGACAGATATGAGAAGCACCCCACGCTTTTTTTTTAATATTTTTTTTTTCTTATTTACACTATTAAAATTTATTTTTTAGTTTGGTTTTCTGTATAAAGCATGTTTTTTAGTTTTTTTATACTATTATTTATTTTAATTATCTTCTTTGTACGAGTACAGCCTTTTTCGTACCTATTGCTTTATTATAAGTATAGATATATCCGTATCTTGACCGCACATCGTTCCGAAACTACTGAATGAATTCAAATGAAACTTTGTACGATTTGAGTTCATACTACGAGGTAGGAAATTGGATACTTTTCTTCCCGAAAAAGTAAAGGGTTTCTGCGGTTAATGGGTCCAAAGTTATGTTAATATTGAAGTAATAAATAATAATTTTTGGATGGTTCTCTCTATTCGATACTGAAGTCAAAACTGTTTTACTTATTATTTTTGTCTGTCTGTTTGTCTGTACCTTGACCGCGCATCGTTCCGAAACTACTGAATGAATTCAAATGAAACTTGGTATGATTTGAGTTCATACTACGAGGTAGGACATTGGATACATCAATGTCCTACCTCCCTAAAAATTAAAGGGGTTCCGCAACAAAGGGGTTGAAAGTTATTAAAAAGAACATGGATAACGCTGAAACTACTGGACGGATTTTTTGATGCAACTTGGCACAGTCATAATTTAAATAATGGGTAAAAATCTATACTTATAATAAAACTGTAACGGGTCCAATTCTGTACATTGAAGATATTTAATATTATTTTTTTGGAGGTTTCTCTATAATCGCTACTGAAGCCAAAACTGTATTTTATTTCATTTTTGTCTGTCTGTCTGTCTGTATCTTGGCTAGGCATCACGCCGCTACTACTGAATGAGGTTAAATGAATGAGGTTAAATGAATGAGGTTAAACAAAATGCTGGTAGGTACTTATTTGGCTCCCTGAAATACCATTGCAATGCCACCACCAGCATATTGGGTACGCTGCTAACTGGTAGGCGGCTAGAACACTTGGACTACCTACAAGCCTGTAATGGCATTTGATTGTGGGTTGCCCATCTTGTTCCTATAGTAGTTAGCCAATTTTTAAGTTTTAATGTTAGTCTTTCGATTTCTCCGCCAAATTGCAGACCGATTTTGAAAATTTCTGTATTTGTTTGAAAGGGTATACTCTCCAGGTGGTCCCATATAAATTGTATCAAATTTGGTTACGCAGTTTTTCGAGAATAAATAGGTTTTTTTAGTAAATCCATTCGATTTTGTGTTTATATCGCCTTGATTTTGTGTTTATATCTAAGATTTCTAAACCGATTTAGATGGTTGTTTTTTTTTTGTTCAAAAGGGTGAACTTTCTGTGTAGTCCCATATAAACTTCATCAAAATCAGTTGAGTAGTTTTATTAGAAAATGTATTTGTTTTATAGTTTATGTTTTCTAATATCTTAGGATTTCTGAACCGAATTAGATGATTGTTATTAATTGAGTAAGGGGACAAACTATCACCTAGAAGCCCCAAGTCAACCTCACCTGCTCGTGGTGCATCCTGCCGAATAACAAACGACGCTCTGACGACCGGCTAATGGCGGTATAACCATATCGACAACAGCGTAGCTAAATTCTATAGGCCAATGACGGGCAGCAGCGTCACTGGTGCGAGAACAACGTTCTGCGGTCGCCAACCCGCATGCCCAGCGTGGCGACTACGGGCAAAACCTCCAAAATTATAAAAAAAAAAAAAAAAAAAAAAAAAATAGTTTCCAGCGGTCTTGCAATTCCTGACCAAGGTGTCGGTCGTCATGGTAACGGCAGGGCGGGGGGTACGAAGAGTCCCCGCGCTGCGGTAGGCCACCACGCACAACTGACCTTGGCAACGTACAACGGACGAACGCTCAGGGTTGACGAAAACATGACACAGCTCGAAACGGAACTGGAAAAGATAAGGTGGCACATTCTGGGGTTGTGTGAAGTTCGAAGAGAGGGGGAGGATACCATAAATCTGGAGTCAGCCCACCATTTGTACTACCGGGAGGGTGACCAGCAATCCCAAGGTAGGGTACAATTCTTCGTCCATAAAATCCTCGCTGGCAACGTTGTTGAGATATCCAGTGTGTCGACTAGGGTAGCGTACCTCATCATTAAGCTGACCGAGAGGTATAGCCTGAAGGTCATACAGGTATACGTACCGACGTCGAAACACTCGGATGACACAGTAGAAGAAATGTATGAAGACGTTTCTTCAGCTCTTCATAACACCACGAAGACACTACAACGTTGTCATGGGGAACTTCAACTCCAAAGTGGGATTACTGAGTGTCAGTGAATCGAGAGTTGTTACGGAAGTAGGAATCATAGGGAGCAAATGCTCGTTAATTTCTTGGAGCAAGTGTAGCTTCGTTCTTTAAGAAGTAGCCTCAAAGAAAGTGGACGTGGCAAAGTCCTGACGGCGTGACAAAAAACGAGATAGACTTCATTATGATGGATAAAAGGCATATATTCAGAGACGTCTCTGTGATCAATATGTTTAAGACCGGTAGTGATCACCGACTACTATGAGGCTCTCTGGATATCAATTTTAAGCTTGAAAGATCCCGTCCGATGAATTCTGTTCTCCGACCCAGCCTGCTCCAAACCATCGTGGGATCAGAACAGTTCCAAATTCATCTGGAAAACCGATTTACTGCTCTGGAAAACAAGAATGATTTTGACGAGGCCCTGGACCATATAGTGGGAATCCTACGGAGAGAGGGGTCTAAGTTTTGTCAGATGCAGCGTACTGGCTAACTGGCTGGAGACTCTTCGGCTTATGGATGAGAGACGTGATGATGTACAGGCCACATCGTCAGAGAAGCGGGCCCTCAATTGGAACATGAGCAAGCTGGTGCGACGAGACCTCCAATGTTCTAACACACGCCGTATAGAAAAGGCTATTGAGCAAAATCGGGGGTCTAAAATCTTTACCCAGCAATTGAAGAGGCCCCATCTGAGAAGCTAAGAACATCATCTAGCAATATCGTCACCTCAAAGCCGGCGATTCTCGTACGACTCACATGCTCATTACTCACGACCTGAACTCAGTAATGAGGAATCCCGAGCCACTTTAAACCGCCACTTTAAACCGCCACTACATCCGCCGCCATGTTACGGGACCATAGACCATATCCAAGTTATACAGTACACCGAAGAGTATAACCAGCCCCTGTGTTTTTTTTTTGTGGACAATGAGAAAACCTTTGACTCCATCAAAACCTGGGCTGTGCTCGAGTTCCTGCAGCGATGCCAAGTGGACTGGCGATCGAGGTGTTGAGATGCTTGTAAGATGCCGTGACTATGTCCGTATAAGTACAGAACCAGCCGACTAAGAATATCCGAATAACACTAATTCACTAATGCCCTTGAAGATATGTTTAAGACTCTGGATTACAAAAGTACGGGCATAAATATAAATGGCGAGTAAATCTCACATTTACGATTCGCCAATGAGCGAATGCTGACCGATTTAGCTGACGCCTCTCGACGTGTTGGTCTCGGCATGAATATAGACAAAACTAAGGTAATGTTTAACGACCTCATTACCCCGAGATCAGGT
The DNA here is from genome assembly GCA_946251855.1 of Alsophila aescularia. Taxonomy (NCBI): domain Eukaryota; kingdom Metazoa; phylum Arthropoda; class Insecta; order Lepidoptera; family Geometridae; genus Alsophila; species Alsophila aescularia. The sequence continues at coordinate 106,134,884 of OX276373.1, forward strand.
GTCATTAACGGTGTACCACTTGATGTTGTGCAGGAATATGTCTACCTCGGGCAGACTGTACAATTGGGTAGGAACAATTTCGAGAGGGAAGCCGATAGAAGAATTCAGCTGGGATGGGCAACATTTTGGTAAGCTTTGTCAAGTCTTCTCTTCGTACATACCGCAGTGCCAAAGACGAAAGTCTTCAATACGTGCGTCCTACCAGTCATGACCTACGGAGCTGAAAGATGGCCACTCACGGTGAGATTGGTTCATAAGTTTAAGGTCACTCAGCGAGATATAGAAAGAGCTATGCTCGGTGTTTCTCTTAAGGACAAGATTCGTAACGAAGTAATCCGACAGAGAACCAAAGTTACCGACATAGCTCAAAGAATTAGCAAGCTGACGTGGAAATGAATCACATCTCTCGAAGAACTGACAACCGTTGGGGTAAATGTGTTCTAGAGTGGAGACCGCGCTTAGGCAAATGTGGTGTAGGGCGCCCGCCGGCTAGTTGGAGTGACGACATGCGAAAAACGGCTGGCAGGAACAGAATCAGAGGATCAGGATCAAAAGAGCCGATGATCGGGCTCAGTGGCGTTCACTAGGAGAGGCCTACGTCCAGCAGTGGGCGAACATAGGCTGATGATGATGATGATGAAGAAGACCTCTAGTGTGGTACTGTATAAATTTCATCAAAATTGGTTTAGTAGCTTTAAACAAGCTTTAATTTAATTCACTGTGTTATTATGTTTGGTACTAGATTGCAATTTAAGGACGCAATTATATGTTTAAACGGGACTTATCGCGCTGAATACTTAATATTTATTTACCTCGACGTTTCGATCAAGTTGCATTGATCGTGGTCACGAGAAGACTGAAGTAGCGGGTGTCAGCGTCGAGAAGGGCGAGCGTTGTCTCCACCTACCTGCATTTGGTTTTGTAAAAATTCAGAATTGTCACGACATACTTCACTAACAACATCTGCAGATTTCTTCTGACATAAACCGCGACGTTGAAATTGGGATATTTTTTAATTTCAACCGCTCAACGTACAATCCTGGAGTAGTAGCACAATGTGTTCTTTGGCCCTTTCCGCTATAGTACACTTGGTTTGTCCAATGTAGGAACTACCGTAGCTGCAATCTATCTTATATACGCCAGGAGTTTGAAAAGGAATTACATCTTAAAGTGTTCTTACATGTCTAAAGGACAATGTCTATGTTTTTTTAACTTGGATAAAGGAGTATAAACGGTCTTGATAAAATAGTCCTTTAATAAAGCACTGATTTTATTCGTCACTCCTTTTAAATACGGCATGAAAGCCGGCTGTCTATTGACATCAGTCCTTCTCTTTTTATATCTGCGTCTAGGACGACAACGTCTGGTCACCTCATATCCGTTTCGCTTGAGTACCTCCTGAAAATGCGACACTTTGGCATCCAAATATTCAGGGTCACAGAGAGCATAAGCTCTGTCTAAGAGTGATCTGGCTACTGATTGTAAATGCCCCGGGTGATGATGTGACAAGGCGTTGAGGTATCTGTCAGTATGTGTTGGCTTCCTATAAACAGAATGATAGAACGAGCCGTTAGGTCTCACTAACACTCTGACATCCAGGAAAGCTAACGTTTTCTCCACCTCCAGTTCATAGGTAAACTTGATGTTGCATGGATCGAGTTTAGATGGCCCAGGAATTGTTCCGCTGCCTGTTCATTGCCTTTCATGATACATGCATGATACTTTCATCATCCACATAACGGTTCCATATCTTCACTGCAAACGATTGTAGATCTATGGCCTCCTCAAAGTGCTCCATCCAAATATTGGCCAGAACAGGTGCCACTGGACTACCCATAGCGACGCCATCAATCTAGAGGTAATGCTGTCCACGGTATAGAAAGTAATTTCCTTCTAGGCAATCCCTCAGCAAAACAACCAAGTTTTCTGAGAGATGGTTCTCCCTCAACTTTTCCCTTACGATTTCAAGGCACTCTTTTACTGGGACGTTAGTGAAAAGAGATTCCACGTCGAAACTCACCATGCTGTCACCTGGTTCCAGTTTAAGGTCCCTGATAAACTCTACAAAAACGCGAGAGTCCTTAAAAAAAGACGCAGTATTACCGCCAAGAGGCTGCATCACTGAGGCAACATGCCTCGCTAGACCGTAAGACCATTTATTTCAGCCTGAAGGTCATTAATTTTTTCGTACAATATTAGTAGTTTCGTCAGCAGCATATCTACAAAATCGATTTTTCTGCTGAATTAATCTTTATAACACGTCGCAGTAACGTTGATTTAAAGGGCTTAAAGGTTACGATAGAAAAACACGATTTTTTAGTTTCTATTATAGTTTTCTGAAACAGTGTGATAGTTGAATCAACCTCATCAATAGTTTGATAAACCCGAGCAGACACGGACACACAATCATTTAGCAATTGACGGTACTTCCACCAGTCGCCTTTGGAGTAATTGAATTTTATGGTTAGCTTACGAGTAGTTCTATCATTAAGATTAAAAACAGGAAAACAGGCAGATGGTTGGAAGATAAATCAGGTATTATTATATATATCGTTAACTGCAAGGACGTTTTTCGTTAGAAGCAGATCAGGGTTCAATTCAGCCTGATAGTAGGCAAGGGTTGAATCTAGGGGAGCATGAACAACAAACTCACCGTTTAGCATGTGTTCAAAAAGACGTTTGCCGTGAGGATTAACGGACCAAGATGATCAGGACGGAGGATCTAGGATTAATGTCACCCATGATTATACTCGGTTTTCTGCGGCCATAAGTAATTCAAAGTCGTTATTTATGAGTGGCAAGTTGGGGGACTGGTAGACAGAGAAAAACATAGCGCTACTACTGCCGAGTTTGAGGGAGATTCCTACTACTTCAAGATTAAGAGTAGTATGTAAAGGCACCCAGCTGTTCTTCAAGTCAGATCTAACCAAAATAGCTACACCTTGATATATGACATTCGAACGTTTATCCTCTCGGTAACAATCAAATCCCGGGATATCGAAATTCAAACGGTCCGTTAATCTACTTTTGCATAATGTAATTACGTCAATATTAAGTTTTTAGGCCGATGTGCATTATTTATCGACGGGTACTGTACTTACTTTCTTTAAAGTCTATGAATTTTCCAGTACATTGTACCTAAGTACTAATGTATACCTACAAGAGGATTGGATGCAGTATTATACTTTGATTGGCGAAATTTTGTGGAGTACGCTACGTCGAGCGAAGCGAGCATTTAATTAAAAATTTACTTCACATTTAATATTTCGCGCTGTGAATTTCAGAGATGAACAAATGGAACATTGTGTTTTGGTTGGGTAGGTATTTATTTTCTTTGCATTTGGTCGCTAGGTGTGTTCGTAACTAAATAAAATAAACGTTTAATAAACAAAATGGATGAAAAAGTACACGAGTAATGGGACAGCGTCAAAATTAAAAGTAATTCCAACAGAATTAAAAGTTTCAGTGCACTCGTAGCCCGCGCCTTACAAATTGCACACACTTACACACACACTAGCACATTGGATCAAAATAAGACTAAGCCTCAAGCGCGCAATCGTGTTCTTTTTAAATCTAATGACTAGTGACCCGCCCAGCTTCACACGGTGTAATTTAGAAAAAAAAGTGAAAAATTTGAAGTTCTCTCACACTCGACCTTTACTCGACCTCCGCTCGGGGGCTCGCTTCGCTTGTCACCTCCCCCTCCCGTACGTTCAAACCTTGCATGCTCGTATTATATATATATAAACTTTCCTTGAAACATTATCTAACTGATGGTGAAAACCGAATCAAAATCCGTTGCGTGGTTTAGGAGGAGTAAGCGGCCAAACAGACAGAGAGACAGATGCGGAAAGCGACTTTGTTTTATACAATGTATTGATATTGATGATGATGATATTTAATATTGATGATACATTATTAAAAGCTCGAATGAAAAATACATTACTATACTAGCTAAAATGTGCCCTAAATAAATGTCACATTTTTGTTTTGTTTTCCTGTAGTGTAGACGTAAATGAAGATAACAAATATATTTTTTTATTTTTATAATTAATGTAAATAAAAGTACTCGTATCTGATTGCGCGGCTATGAGCTGACCCTCTCCCATTGCTCGCAAATGTAGTATAGAGTGCAACCACTGAAATCTGAGGACTGTAATTGTCTTGTTGCATGCAGTGGCGTGGGCACTGCAAATTCTGCAATGCCGCGCGAGGGAGCCTTTTAAGCCAGCCGATGGGACAGTGCCGTATCTCGTAAGTTGACTAATGTTTCATCGCACTACACAGTAATATCACCATTGTTCATCTAAAACGTAAGGAGACTGTACTTCATTGCTCATCATAACAACAGTGCGGTAAGTAAATATCGAAATCCATTACTGCACTGTTATTTTTTTGGTTTCATCACACTAATATTAAAAAGGTGAAAGTTTGTATGTATTTCTCGTGTGTGTGTGTATATGTGTGTCACTCCTTCACGCTCAAAAAATATTAACGGATTTTGATGAAATTTAGAATGGAGATAGCTTATAGGATACTTTTCATCAGCATTGTCATCATCATTTTAATTCACTCTCAAACGGATGATCGGATATTGATGAAATTTGTAATAGAGATAGCTTATACACTGGAATAACACATAGAATACTTTTCATTATCATAATCATCATCATCATCATCATCATTTTACTTCACTCTCAAACAGTTTTTTTTTTTATTTGATGAAATTTGGAATGGAGATAGCATATACCCTGGAATAACACTCAATAACTGGAATGTCACTCGATAAATTTCACCTGGAAAATTAAAAACATAGATTTTCAATATAAACTTAAAGAGCAAGAACTGAAAATTGAGGAAGAGGTAAAAGATTTAGGCTTGATCCACGATTCCAAACTAAAATAAGAACAGCATATTAATTATTTCACTAAAAAAGCCAACAGCTCCATGGGATTTATTATTAGATCGAGTTCCCGATTCAATAGTATTAAATTGATTAAAACACTCTATTGCTCGTTATTGTTCGCACTCGAGTATTGTTCGCAGATATAGGATCCCCAGCATGATGTTTATATTAATAGGCTGGAATCTATTCAACTTCGTTAAATAAGACATCGACAATTTAAATGCAAGAAATTTGACATTAATTATGAGACGAGATGCAAGAGACATCATATGCTACCGCTTTATTAGAGACGCGGAATAGGAGACATTACCTTACTAATTTAAAAAGCTCAATGTCTCGTTGACTGGTCTCCTCTCCAAAATGTATCTAAATGTTGCTACAAGATTCGTTACGGAACCCAATCTATCTTCGTGTTCCTCGCAGTTATACAAATTATAGCCAAAATGCATTTTTCGTTCGGTCTCCAAATCACTTTCATAATATAAATGTATTTCCTGATTAGGATACATTTAATTCATCCCCACATATATTCAAAACAGCGATTACGAAAAACTGGTTTGGTGCGTCTTCCCAAACTGTCTAGTTACTATAGCAACATTGTTAATGTTATTTATAAAAACTTTTTTATTCATATCAAGCAAGCTTAAATTCAATAATGAATACTTCTAAATGGTGTCTAGAATTAAGAATTAATTTATATACAAGGAGTAACTGAATAGCCTAATACATATATATATATATATATGCAGCAGGTTTGTTTCTATCAGGCATATGAATTCGTTTACGTGTGCAATGGTATTAAAAAGTATTAAAATATATCGTATTTAAAATTCCCATACATAATAAACTATTAGAAATTAGCGACTACCATAAATGATTGTTTACTAAAACGTTGCACCAAAAGATAGGATTGTGCATATTGTTCCATCTGCTCCTCTCGCTGGCACGTTGGTGGAAATACCTCGTTGAGAGAGAGCCCCCAAGGGTATCTGTCCGGAGACTGTCTAGCAGTACGCGTAATTATACTATATGCGTAAATGGAGGACAGGGTTTGTTCTTGTTGCTTTTGTTAGACGCACAAGTGTTAGTATAGCAAAAGGAAACACAGAAGACTTATTGATCCACAATACAGACCTATATGATTTGACACGCTACAAATTTATAACTTCTTCTCTTGAAACTACAAATTTTATGATAAGAAACACTATTTAAACATAACATTGTGGGAAATTCCAACATTATTTTCACTATGATGTTTACTGACGTCTACTGACTAGGTAGGTACTCATCGTCATCATCATCATGTCAGCCTTTAGCAGTCCACTTCTGAACATAGGCCTCCCCCAAAGAGCGCCATGACGAGCGATCTTGTGCCACCTCCATCCACCGCCTTCCTGCGATGGCTACAATGTCATCGGTCCATCGTATGGGGGGTCTCCCCACACTTCGCTTGCTTGTTCGTGGTCGCCATTCGAGAACCTTTATTCCCCAGCGGTTGTCGGTTCTGCAAACTAAATGGCCTGCCCATTGCCACTTCAACTTGCAAACTGTGAGAGCTATGTCGGTAACCTTCGTTCTTCTACGGATTTCCTCATTTCGGATTCTATCACGTAGTGAAACACCGAGCATAGCTCTCTCCATTGCACGCTGCGTAATAGGAAGCGACCACGTCTCAGTGCCCTATGTCATCACTGGCAACACGCACTGATTATAAACTTTCGTCTTGAGGCTCTGCGGTATCTGCGACGAGAAGATATGGTGTAATTTCCCGAATCCAAATCGGGTGGGCAGACCCGATTTGGATTCGTCGGTTGACCTCTTTGTCGAAGTTGTATCTACCCAGTTGGATCGTCTGACCGAAGTAGACATAGTAATCAACAGCTTCGATAATATATTTCCCAACATAAACTGGCATGGGTACATGGGCATTTGACATAATGTTCGTCTTGCCCATGTTCATTTTAAGACCCACCTGTTGGGAATGAATATTGAGGTCACTGAGCATTTCATTGTGGTCTTCCAGGGTTTCTGCAATGATGACTATATCATCAGCAAATCGAAGGTAAGTGATGTATTCGCCATTGATGTTAACACCATATCCGTTCCAGTTTAGAAGCTTGAATATATCTTCCAGTGCAGAGGTGAACAGTTTCGGAGAAATAACGTCTCCTTGTCTCACCCCTTTTTGCACATGGATAGAATTCGTGCTCTGATCCTAAAGACGGACTGTCATGGTGGCCTTGCTGTACAAACACTTCAACACTTCGATGTACCGGTTATGAATCTGGCACCGCTGTAATGACTGTAGCACTGCCCAGGTCTCGACTGAATCAAAGGCTTTTTCGTAGTCCACAAATATTAGACATAATGGCCGATTATACTCTTCGTATAATCTTCGTCTACTGTATAATCTTCCGGAGCGTATGGACCACAGTCTACGGTGCTACAGCCCTTCCGGAATTCAGCTTGTTCGGGAGGCTGAAAGTCGTCGAACCTACAAGCCCGACGGTTTGTAAATACCCTCGAAAACAGCTTATAGACGTGGTTCAGTAGCAAAGTGGGCCTTTAATTCTTCAAGAGGATGTTATCACCTTTCTTAAAGAACAACACCACTACGGCTCCTGTGCCACGCCTCTGGCGTAGTACCCTTGAGGATGATCGAGTTAAACAGCCTCTGAAGGGCTTTAAGTACCGGTGTACTACCCGATGTCAGTAGTTCTGTCGTTATTCCGTTCTCCCCTGGTGCCTTGTTGTTCTTAAGCTGAGCTCACTCAAAATCTCTGGCTTTGACGAAACGATGCTACCACTGTCGGTCTTCAGCTTCGTCAACGAGCTTTGCCCAATAGACAGATTTCTTGCGAAACAAGGGCTCCAAGGTTGGTTAGTTACCTACTCACAATAAATTAGTTCACATTCTTTGCTATCAACCAAAGCTACAAACCACAACTACAAAGCAACCGGCATCTCCTGCCACCAACACATATAACCATTGTTTACCACCTGCCACTATGAGTTATCACCTACCACCACCAGCTCCAACTTCTTACTTCTATTAGACCTTCTATTAGATAATGAAGGTAGCCACGACATCTCAGTACCGAATTCTTGCCGTACACCAACAACTGCCATTCCTTTATTAAGAGACCAGCTCTTTGGTCACAAAAAAATTACTACTGTTTCATTCATTTTAATCGAGTTGACATTGCAATATGTATGGAATAGCTTTTATTTTTACTTTAAAGTTAGTCTTATAATATATGTGGTTAATTAATATAATACCTATATACGAGTACATCTATACTAAGGTAAAGTTTGTGAGGTTGTAGGGGGTAATCTCTGGATCTACTGAACTGATTTTGAAAATTATTTTACCAATAGAAAGCCACGTTATTTGTAGTGGCATAGGCTATATATTAAAATGACCACGCGTGCGAAGCCACTAGCATCAGCTAGTCTGTAATATTGTCACCTAATATTATTACACACTGTATACTAATATAAACAGATCTATTCCTACTAAATCATCATACTTTAATGAGTCACCACCTGCAAAAATCTTCTACTACGTCTCATTAAATAGTCACTAGCTAGTCAGTCGTAAATTTGCCTATATATCAATTTATCAAACCTTTACTACCATACGATACTACTGTGCTACTGCTGATCTGCTGTACTGTAGTTAATTATACTGTATCAAACCTGTGTTGCGAACAGTTCTCGTGTAGATGGCGGTTTACAACATACAGATTTTGAGAATATAAAGTAGTTTTCTTAATTCTAAATAGAGGGAGCTTGTGGACTTAGAACACCGTTTTTTTGCATATTGCGATTAATGCATGCGGGGAAGTGGGGGTGAAAATTGAAATCTCCGCGCGGCCATTCTGGGCCTTAAGAGGGCCCTTCCCGGTCCGTCTATCATGGACACGCGAGCATGGTCGAAAAGCTTGTTGTTTCATCCAGAGCAATGTTTGAAAAAGAGACAAAGTGAAAAGAGAGAGATAGCATCTGAACGTCTGCCAATGTCTTTACCCTGAACAGGGACAGGATACCACAAACACAATAATAAAAAAAACAAGTTAAAAGGAGTTAAAATAAACTGAACGAAACAAAAAAGAAGAATGTATATTATTAATAATTTAGGGTATTTACAAAAAAGTTCATACGCAAACATATAAATAAGTTGCACCGAGAGGTTACTAGAGATAATATGTATAAAGGAACTAGAGGGGATACTGGGACCCCAGTAGATTCCCCATTCGGCGGATTATTCATCTTTGGCGTGGGCAGCGGGCAAGGAGCTGAAGACTTGAGTAAAACTGCGGTCGGTATCGTAATCACAATTTAATGCTGATTATCTGCGCACAGTGCACACTCTTAAACTAATTATAATACTTTTAATCAACACGTTCCACCGAGCACGTGGAGTGCGCGCGCCTATTCCCAACGGCGGTACGAATCAGACTGACTCAAAAATAGCCGCCTCTCCAGAGCTTGGTGTTACGTCAAAGTGATATTTCGTTCGGAAACTTAACAATATTTCTTAAAATTATAGGAGGCGCCGTCACGGCCAACCCTGACTTTCGCACGCCCTCGTGCGTCTAATTGTCACGTGCTGGTTCACCTGGAATACAATAATCTTTTGTTACTCGTTCGACCACTCCTGACCATAGGATACTTTGAATGAGGTTCAACATTGCGGCGTGAACTGAGCGTACGAGCCCCTTCCGTTAAGCCACCTACTAATTGGTGCTGCAGCAGCGTAGACCGGGCATACTAGGCCCCTTCGACCAGCCACCTGTTTGATGCTGCGGCGTGGACCGGGCATACGAGGCCCCTTCGACCAGCCACCTGTTTGTTGCTGTGGCGTGGACCGGGCATACGAGGCCCCTTCGACCAGCCACCTGCTTATTGCTGCGGCGTGGACCGGGCATACGAGGCCCCTTCGACCAGCCACCTGCTTATTGCTGCGGCGTGGACCGGGCATACGAGGCCCTTTCGACCAGCCACCTGCTATTCTGCCGTGGTCCGAGCATACGAAGCCTCTACGACTCTGATAGACTAAAAAATAATAATAATGTCAATGTTAATTTAAAAAAAACTAGCTACTCACGCGTGTTTTGATGTATTTCCGCTGTATGAACAATTAGATGTGTGTGGGACTCATCGTCAGATGGTGCAGTGAGTGTGTTAGAGCTAACCGTCAGGGTGCCTTCACTTGATGCCGAGAGCGTATCATTGTCGTCATCGGATAGCTCAGTGAGACCATTGTGTTCCGGATTAGCCACCGTCTCAGCCTCATCGTAATTCATTAAGTCTGTAGCTACCTCATGTAATCCCTCGAACCCCTTAGGTACTGGACGCAAGCACTCGTGTGAATACTTATAAACACGATTAGAGCCGCTTGCCGTTTTTAACTCATAACGGTCATTGTCAAGTGCCCGCAGAATTACAAAAGGTCCCTTAAACTTCCTTGATAACTTAGTTTGGTTCCGTTCGCAGCATTTGATAAAGACATAGTCACCGGGTGAGTAAGATACGACTGTGGCTTTACCTTGGTTGAATCGCTGTGTTTCTTTCGTGGCTGCTCGTTCAATGTTGCCAGATGCCTGATTCCTCATACTGTCTAAATTATCGCGGCCTGAGACACTTGCATCATGTGAAATTTTGGCGATACCTAGTGACTGCGCGCGGATTCCGAACATGAGTTCAGTAGGAGTGTATCCCGTCACTTTAGACCTAGTGCTGTTTAGAGCTAACTGAACGTCATCGAGTTCCTCTCGCCATATCTTATTCGAGTCATTTTCAACAATTGTGAGTAGGCTCTTGAGAGTGCGCACTACTCTTTCGACTTGCCCATTGGCCCTAGAAGAGCCTGTAGCGATCAGGTGAAGTTTAATGTTGTGTTCATAACAAAACCGTTTGAAATCGCCACTAATAAAGCATCTTCCCTGATCCGCTATGACTCTTTTAGGTGCACCGAATAGTGAAACAGCCCGTCTTAGAGCCTTGACTGCGCATGTCGCGTCTAGGGATTGGGTGTACTGAAGAAGCACATATTTAGTGAAACCATCTATAATCACGGACGCGTACTCCTTTCTATCGCTTTTTCCGCTGAGTTTTCCCGTGAGATCTATATGAATTGTGTGCCAGGGTAAAGCAACTTTTGGGATAGGGTGTAACCTTACCTGCTGTGCCCCGGATGGTCCCTTTGATGCTTTGCAGATGATACACGATTCCACAAACATTCGGACATTCTTTGACATCTGGGGAAACCAATATTGCTCATAAATCTTATCCAGCGTCTTCTCATGGCCCAGATGCTTGATCTCGTTATGCACGTGACATATGAGTGTCCAGATAAGTGACCGTGGGACAATAGGCAACCAAGTACTGACTTTATTACGCTCTACTTTTCTGTATAGAACACCCTCTCTGACGTCGTAAGTATGTGCGACTGCTTCTGGAAACTCACCATTGTGATACTTACGCACTAGATCTTGCATCTCAGGATCTCTCCGTTGCTCAACTTCAAGCCAGCTATTATGAAGTTCAACAAAATTCACCAGTTTTCGGGGAGTAGACGAACCTGGGTCACCGACATTATATTTTGTTTGAGATGAAGTATTTGCTGGGATCGGGTTCCTAGACAAATAATCAGCGTGCCCCATGCTACGACCCTCCTTGTATATTATATCAACATCGTATGCTTGTAGGTAGGCCCACCAGCGATGGACACGTGGAGAGAGATCAATTTTAGCTTTGGAAGCCTTCAGAAAATTGCAATCTGTAAAGACCGTGAAACGCTGCCCATAGAGATAGTGCCTGAAGTTTTCTACCGCGCGAACCACCGCAAGGGTCTCCAACTCATACGAATGATATCTGGATTCTACTTCGGTGGTTCGGCGACTGAAATAAGCGACAACATGGGGTACATTACTTTCCCTCTGGATAAGAATAGCTCCGTAGCCCTCAGAACTCGCATCTGTATGAAGTTCTATTGGTGTATCAGGGTTGAAAATTGTCAGCACAGGCTCGGAAGTTAAAATTTTTACAACCTTTCTATGAACTTCGTCATGCTTCTCGGTCCACGTGATAGGCCCTTTAAGTTTTGTTAGTGGATAAAGAGGGCCTGCGAGAGTGGCGAAATTGGGGATGAATCGCCTAAAGTAAGACGCTAGGCCAAGAAACTGCCTTACCTGAGTAGCCGTGGCAGGAGTTGGCGCTTCAATTAATGCTTGCACTTTGCATGGGTTAGGTCTTATTTCACCGGCCCGGATCACGTAACCTAGGTAGTCAATCTCCTTTTTCATGAACCTACACTTGCGCATGTTCAGGGAAAAACCAGCTTGTGACAACGCTGCGAGTACCGTGTCGAGGCGCTCCAGTCCTGTAGAGACATCTGAAGAGAAGCAAAGGACGTCATCCATGTAAGCCACAGCGATGGTATCCTTTAAGGATTTGAGGGCTTTATTTATGCAACGTTGATAGACGGATGCTGCATTTCGTAAACCGAAAGGCATGGCAAGGTACTCGTATTGTCCTTCCGGTGTTACGAACGCAGTACGTTCCACAGAGTCGGATTCTACGCTGATTTGATGGTACCCGGCAGTCATGTCTAAAGAAGAGAAAAAATGCGCGCCATCAAGGCGATCTAACTGTTCGTCTATCCTAGGTAGAGGCTGATGTTCTGCCCGGGTATTCGAGTTTAATTCTCTATAGTCCACGCACATTCTGTCAGTGCCGTCCTTCTTCTTTACTAGCAGGATAGGACTTGCGAATGGGGATGAGCTTTCGCGTATTACCCCCGCGGCCAGGAGTGACTCTACTTTGTCCCTAACTATTTCCTTTTCAGCAGGTGCTAGTCGATAAGGACGTCTTTGCACAGTTTTGTGCGGGTCAATGAGGACTATCTTTAACTCACCTGTAGTAACTCGGCGTGTTGGAACATCGTCCACAAAGAACTCGCTATACTTACGTAGTACAGCAATCAATAACTCCTTATATGTGTCTGTAAGATCTGTATCAATATTATGAAAATCAAATCCAGTATCGGTGTTACAGGTACCTAATTTTTCTCGGGCGGTGAAAGTGATATCATTGCTGTTAATTTCGACATGGACTTCCTGCTCTAGTATATCACGCCCTATTATTATCGGTTCAGAAATCGTATCGTCGGGCACTATATGGAAGATAATAGTTAACGGAATACCCTGAATATCCACTGCACTAGTTATCTGTTCAGTGCACTTGATACCATTTCCTCCTATACCCGTTAAATACACGGGTTCGTTGCTTTCAGTACCTGAGAGTTTTTTAGCAAAACTAGCTTTTACTAGCGAGCACGTAGAACCACTATCGAAAAGAAATACAACGCACTCACCAGATGACGTTGACAGTGTACCTCTGCCCATCCTATGCTCGCAGATGTTGACAACTTCTTTCTTCGCGGATTGGTCATTGTTGATCTTCTTGTCGGGACAGGTTGTGCTTAGATGTCCCTGCTTGCCGCATGCGAAGCAAGTCACTATCTTCTCCCTCTCTGCTTGTTTAGACTTGGCGATGCTATCACGACGTTTGCGACAATCTTCAAATTTATGCCCGCGATTGCCGCAATAGCGGCAGGATCCAACAAACCTGGTTTCAGTTGTTCGTGGCTTCTTGGCTTCAGTTTCACCGAAATCTTCGTCTTCATTACGCCGCTTCAGTGAAATACCGTTAAGTATTCTGCAGAGCTGTGATTTTGTCGTAATAGAGTGACAATTTAATTCTCTGCGAATCATAGAATCTCGCTGACTCAGAACTGATATGACAAACCCGGTGATGACGTCTTCTCCCATTTCAATCCTTGGTATGCGCTCAATAAGATTCCAAAGACGTATAGCTGCTTCACAGGCCGTCTCTTTGCCTTTAATTTGAAATCTCATTATCTCGTCAAAGTAATCTTGCATAAGCATCGGTTTTCCGAACTTAGCAAGAAGGATCTCTTTAATTTGTGGCCATGTTATTTGCGAAGATCTCAGTTTAGTAAGGCAGGTGGCGGCCCTTCCCTTAAGCGCAGGCGTCAGAGAGAGCAACAGCTCAGGGCCTGCTAGTTTTTGGCTTTCAATAATAATTTCTATTAAATTACACCAACCTTCAATGTCCGACTCCGGATCCTCTGGATCAAACATGATCAGTTGCGCTGGTTTCGAGACAAAAGCGCTTCCATACTAGCGAGTAGATTTCCGGGATTACTCGTATCTGCGACAGATTGTCTTGATTGATTATTGATATTGTTTTCATTTTCAAGCCCTTCGTGTCCCGCTTCTGATAAAAGAACTAGAGGGGATACTGGGACCCCAGTAGATTCCCCATTCGGCGGATTATTCATCTTTGGCGTGGGCAGCGGGCAAGGAGCTGAAGACTTGAGTAAAACTGCGGTCGGTATCGTAATCACAATTTAATGCTGATTATCTGCGCACAGTGCACACTCTTAAACTAATTATAATACTTTTAATCAACACGTTCCACCGAGCACGTGGAGTGCGCGCGCCTATTCCCAACGGCGGTACGAATCAGACTGACTCAAAAATGGCCGCCTCTCCAGAGCTTGGTGTTACGTCAAAGTGATATTTCGTTCGGAAACTTAACAATATTTCTTAAAATTATAGGAGGCGCCGTCATGTACAATTGAGTTAATCGATAAAACCAACATAAAATTAAATAAGTTATTAGTGCTGAAAAGAAGTAGTGAGTATAAATAATATATAGATAGGTATATAATAATACCTTCAAAGTAAATTAAAATCAAATTCATGACTATAAGTTAGTTTATTATATATTATTGAGCATGATATAGCAAAAATACAGACAGAAAAAATTAACAACAAAAAAACAGAATGCATCTAAATCAACATTAAAAATAACATACCAACTAAAACAATAATCTTCGAAGTTCCGATAAAGCTAAAAAGTCAAGACATCGATATTTCCGTCGAGTTCTTTATCTACATGACGTAGTCTTTTGTTATGAGCACGCAGCAGTTACTACACTTATATTATCATTTCGCATTTGTGCCGGGTTATGATTCCCGGCTGAGGTAAACAACTTTTCAAAAAGTGTCAATGTAATGTAGTTTTACTAACTTTTAAACATAAGCGAATGTTTCCTTTGAGTAAAATTTACTAACTCAAAAGGGTTCCATCATTTTGTTGTTGAGTTCCTGTGACTACCTTCCGGCTCCATCATCAGACCCTGGATACCACATAACACCAGAGAACTCACCAAGACAAACTAAATGAGCACAAACTCAAAAGGGTTCCATCATTTTGTTGTTGAGTTCCTGTGACTACCTTCCGGCTCCATCATCAGACCCTGGATACCACATAACACCAGAGAACTCACCAAGACAAACTAAATGAGCACAAACTCGAAAGGGTTCCATCATTTTGTTGTTGGGTTCCTGTGACTACCTTCCGGCTCCATCATCAGACACTGGATACCACATAAAACTAGAGAACTCATCAAAACAAACCAAATGAGCGTAAACTAGAAAAAAAACATCATTTTGGTGTTGAGTTTCTGTGACTACCTTCCGGCTCCATCATCGGACCCTGAAAACCACATAACACCAGATAACTCACCAAGATTAACCAAATGAGCCCAAACTAGAAGGGGTTCCATCATTTTGTTGTTGAGTTCCTGTGACTACCTTCCAGCTCCATCGTCAGACCCTGAAAACCACATAACACCAGAGAACTCATCAAGACATACTAAATGAGCCCAAACTCGGATGAGTTCCATCATTTTGTTGTTGAGTTCCTGTGACTACCTTCCAGCTCCATCACTACTACACACCAGCTCTACTACTACTACTACTACTACTACTACTACTACTACTACTACTACTACTACTACTACTATATATATATGAGCAAAACTTCAGCATCTTTGGACGTCCTTAAATTGTTCAAAATTGATTGAAATCCAGTCCTAAACATTATAGCACAGTGAATTAAATTAAACCTTGTGAATTAAATTAAACCTACTAAACCAATTTTGATGAAATTTATACAGTACAATACTAGATGTCTTCATAATCAAGTAAAAACAATCATAATCGGTTCAGAAATCCTAAGACATTAGAAAACATAAACTATAAAGCAAATTGATTTTCTAATAAAACTATTGAACCAATTTTGATGAAATTTTTGAATAAAATAACAACCATCTAAATCGGTTTAGAAATCTTAGAGATAAACATACAATAAAGGCAATATAAAACCAAATAGAATGGATTTACTCAACAAAACTATTTATTCTCGAAAAACTGCTGAACCAATTTTGATACAATTTATATGGGACCAATTGGAGAGTCTATCCTTAAAATAAAAATATTTTTTTTTTAAATCGGTCTGCAATTGACGGAGATATCGACCGAAATACATAAAAAAAAAACATACATACAGCCGAACATATAACCGTCTCCTTTTCTGAAGTCGATTAAAAACAGCATTTCGACGAATACGCAACCCACCGCGGCGCGGGTGGCTGCTCTGTTGCGAGACGCAGCGACGATGCCTGCACGCCTCGCTCGACCCGCCTTCACCCCACGACCGTCGTACGCGTAGGTATGCTTATTGACACAATACAAAATAATTTTAATTAGGTAATTTCCATGGTTATATTGTTTTAATTTTTAAACATATAATTCCGTTAAGTTATGTTATGTGTAGTTAAACTAAGAATCATCCATAAGTAATAATGGCTAAACGGTTATTGCGTTTTTTTTTTAAATTACTGCGGCTAAATTCCTTAATAAAATAATGTAATAATGATAATGTAAATAATATTTACTTCTTCTGAGACTAAGCACACATACTTTATTGAAGGAGCACATATATATATTTAGCTACTTAGAAAACAATTAAAAACATATTATAGTTTTTTAATTATTAATCCACAATGAAACATTTTAATTTCTATGACAATTTAGATTAAGTATTAAATTTTAGCAATAGTTCAAATAAAATCAGCGCATAAGTATTTTTAGATAATGAGTTTAAAGAATTCCGGGAGTTATATATCCTATGTTTCTGGTAAAGAATTCCGGGAGTTATATATCCTATGTTTCTGGTAAAGTTTTCGTTTAATTTTATTTTATACTGTTTTTTTGTCAGCAAATGGTACTAATAATCATTTAAAAGTTCAGTACTTAATTACGCCCGACTTCTCCATACTAAGTGTTCTCCGAAGACTGCCTTATTATGAGTACAATGTGAACGGCCAAAGTTTAGGCAAAATTCGTGCGCAAAAGCAGTTTTTTTGGAGGCTTGAATTTGTTTCTCCGAGCTATTATTTTTTGCTTTCGTAAATACCTAGATATAGTGCACAAGATACCTATTATAAAGTTAAAATTTCATAAGAAGATGTGTTACTTCGCCATAATCAACTACAAGCGTTTGTTTGTATGAAAAGTATGTCGGAGTGGCCGCTCTTAAGTCTAGATTGACATAAGATATCCTACTGTTTTAATGCACCTTTACTTAACCCCTATGTAAGTTTCAAAACTGTAAATGTATCAACTTTTACTGAATACAAACTTTATAATTTTTAAACTTATATGATTAACTACTACGAACATATCTAAAGCTTTGTAAAACATTATGTGACAATTTTTGGAGGACATTTTGCATCCAGCTTTGGGATAAAAATGCATTTTTTTGGATACTAACTTATTACACCATTTGGTAAGCAAATAAACATAAGCCCATAATTATATCATTGCGATTCAGGCTCGCAACAAGTTGAAATATACACGGCTATCTTGATATATTATTGTTCTACGCTTTTGTTTGAAACCGTGCCTCAGTAGGTACGGGATATTATGTGTAGTGGCCGTGCCTCAAGCAAGTGGTTACCTACTAGAGCTGAACGCTACATACATGCTCATCCTGTATGGATAATAGCTTAGTAGTACCTACTCCTCTGTTCAATATAGATAGAGCACAATATAGATTGCTCCATTTGGAAGGTGGTGTCGGCCGATCATTGCTCTGCAAATTATGCGTCATCACCGCCGCTGACTTACGGGCAAGGGTACGTATCGTTGAGTGACCTTTAAATACTTCGATAGCAGATGTTGATACTTACACAGGTGCATGCTGCTCCTATTTTCTGAATCGCCTTGGTTGGTTCTCACAGCACCCGCGGAGTGAGAAGGGATGGACCTATTATAAAGCCACATGATAATATTAATCAAAAATAAGTTTTTTTTTGAATAATTATCTTTGTACAGATATTGTCATAGAATAAATAATAAGTAGTAGGAACTACGTGCCCTCGTTAAGGAGTTGATATAGCAAGCGGCCAGGGCGCACGGCCGGGATGCTGTAAGATAAAACGTATGGCAGCCGGCCGCGCGCCGCGGCGGCCTCTATATCGTGTCATTAGAGGCGGCCATGCGCCCTGGCCGCTTGCTACATCAACTCCCTTACAGTGTTCAATGTGAGTAATTACATGTTCAGGTTCAGTGACCTTTATTGTAAGTACCTAGTCGTATCCTAGTCTTTCAAAATATCTTCAATATTCAGAATGGCTAGAAAACCCTTCTTAGAGTTTTATTATTATTTATGGTGTTCGGGCTAAACACTAAATGGGCTAGATCCATCACGGAATGGATCCCGCAAGGCGACAAGCGACAGCGTGGCCGGCCTAGACGACGGTGGTGAGACGAACTTGACGTGTACGAGAAAGAATGGCAAATTGAAGCAACAGACCGAAAACATTGAAACGAGGGAAGAAAGGCCTTTGCCCAGCAGTGGTACGATATGGGGTGATTATAATAACAATAATAATGATATTTATAGATAACACTGGACGTCAACTGGCCCAGCCCCTAAGGGGCTATAATCATAATATTATTCGTAGCATACTTCTTACTCGGCACTGCTGCACGAGTGTGGGAATGAAACCTTTTGCACGCGAATCTAAACGACGCGACGCGCGCCCTGTTAGATTTATGATGGACTAGCTGTGCCTGCGGCTTTGCCCGCGTGGTCAGCATTTATGGGCTTTTTTATGTGCAGAACCCTAATTATTTTTCGAATATATTATATGATATTCTATGATATTCTTTGTAACATCAGCTATCTTCCAGTGAAATCCCGTCAAAATTGGTCCACCCGTTTCGGAAATTAGCGGGAACAAACAGGCAGACCAACAAAGAAATGACTTTTTTGTTATGAGTAAGTGTAAACTTTCATATGCATTTAGTAAAAAGCTCCTAATTTGACATTACAAACAGACAGTTCAATTTTATTAGACTTTTGTCACTGTTCGACAATAATTACTGTGCGTGCGTTTACAATAATTGATTGAACACTAGCTTACCCGCCCGCGACTTCGCCCGCGCGGACTGCAGCTAATCGCAGAAACAACACTAGCTTACCCGCCTGCGACTTCGTCCGCGCGGACTGCAGCTAATCGCAGAAACAACACTAGCTTACCCGCCCGCGACTTCGCCCGCGCGGACTGCAGCTAATCGCAGAAACAACACTAGCTTACCCGCCCGCGACTTCGACCGCGCGGACTGCAGCTAATCGCAGAAACAACACTAGCTTACCCGCCCGCGACTTCGCCCGCGCGGACTGCAGCTAATCGCAGAAACAACACTAGCTTACCCGCCCGCGACTTCGTCCGCGCGGACTGCAGCTAATCGCAGAAACAACACTAGCTTACCCGCCCGCGACTTCGCCCGCGCGGACTGCAGCTAATCGCAGAAACAACACTAGCTTACCCGCCCGCGACTTCGCCCGCGCGGACTGCAGCTAATCGCAGAAACAACACTAGCTTACCCGCCCGCGACTTCGTCCGCGCGGACTACAGCTAATCGCAGAAACAACACTAGCTTAC
Organism: Alsophila aescularia; assembly: GCA_946251855.1. NCBI lineage: Eukaryota > Metazoa > Arthropoda > Insecta > Lepidoptera > Geometridae > Alsophila > Alsophila aescularia. Next base: position 106,154,683 of record OX276373.1, read on the forward strand.
CCGCCCGCGACTACGTCCGCGCGGACTACAGCTAATCGCAGAAACAACACTAGCTTACCCGCCCGCGACTTCGTCCGCGCGGACTGCAGCTAATCGCAGAAACAACACTAGCTTACCCGCCCGCGACTTCGTCCGCGCCGACTGCAGCTAATCGCAGAAACAACACTAGCTTACCCGCCCGCGACTTCGTCCGCGCGGACTGCAGCTAATCGCAGAAACAACATCCATGTTCTTCTCGGATATTAAAAACCGATGCAAAAGTAGGTAAAGCACAAACGCTCTTCATGTTTATTGACAGAATTGTTATTTCGTTACCATGGAAACCATTCCTTACATCGAGTAATCAATATTTCCCAGTTTTCCCGTAGAAACATACAATTTTCCGGGATACTATGTTTTATTCCATGGTATAAGCTATCTCCAAATTCATGTCAAATTCTTACAACAAAACAACACTTTCACTTACAATTCTTCTTACTTACAACATAGATAAATTATAGAAAATCTATGCTTACAATTCGTTTTGACAACGTTTCACTTTTATATATTGGTATGGATATTGTATTGTACATTTTCTGACACTATTGACCTATACTATTTACTTGGATTTAGATTTGCTTTGTGATTTGGTATCGAGTAGGCGACCTACTTACTTCCGACGACTTTTGCTGTGTTTACGGACTTTGATATTGTTTATGAGATTCGTACAAAATTTAGAATGACGTTTTTGCAAATGTCTATTCCTCATTTATATCACGTCAAAATGAAATCCCTCATTTTTGCTTCACCGTAGTCGGGTAAAGTGGTAAAGTTAAGCAAATGTTTCATTCAAGTAAGATTTGCTGGATCCAATATTGAGGGTACTTACCTTCCAGATCACGTTTGAACTTTCCATTCTTGCAGTGTGACCATGAGTAAAACAATACTTTATCATGGTGTGTGACAAATCGATGTGACCACAAGTTTTTTGCCTGTATTTGTGCGTATGACTGTACATAACCCATGACGTACTTTATACAGGTTGAGATAATAAATGAATGACAAGCAGTTAGGACACGAGGAAAAATAATTCCTCGTGGCCGAATCAGTTAGGCTGCCTAGTTAGGCCACGAGGAAACGCCCCTCTTTATGAGTATTACTCATTTTCAACAATATTGCATACGAAGGTACGCGTGAACATCTTTTATTCTTAAGTAGGTTAGAATATTAAAATATACAATCGCACGATCCTTTACAGCAGAAAGAATGTCGTAGACACAGACAAGGGGGCAAAGAACAATTAACGATAGGTACAATAGTCTCAAAACAAGCATTTACAAAAAGAAGTGATATTTTCACGATGTTTATGGACTATAAAAAAAGCTTTCGATTCTATCCCCCCATTAATTACTAAATATAGAAAACACCACCCACACTCTTGTGTCGAAAGGTTAACACTGCCCCAAAGAGAAGGCGGAAGAGGACTTATCATCAAAAACCTACACAACTCATAAACAACGGCACTGCGATCCTTTTCCACTAGCCAGCAAGCACCATTCTGCTCCAGAAACCCGTTATTTTATATACGTGCAGAATTGTAAGCAAGTTATTATCACTCGATTAAATTCAAAAACTGATTTTCGTTTGGCCAATAGCCCACGTATTGGTTAAACCTCGGCAACGAGAGAATCATAACCGACTTTGATAATAATAATAATAATATTTATTGACATAATAATTGTACAGAACAGTAATGAATCCATAGGCTCCCGAACTAGTAAGAACTGTGTTTCAGGAGCCGGTGACTTCACTGCCTCATTCAGTTAAAAGCCAAACAAACAAACACGTAATTAAATTACGCTAAAAATAAAATTTAATTAAAATTAAAACTATGATTCCAAAAACAATGATGTTAGTAGTGAATCACTGTTTGTGATTGTAATGTGTGTGTTTGTGTATGTTGTATGTATGTGATCATGTATTTATTGTGTAATAATTTGCCTTCTAATCCTCCCGTGGATGTCGTAAGAGGCGACTATGGGATAACACACCGGAACATGGGCAGCAGCGTCCAAAAAGACGGCCCCCAGTCCCCGACCCGACATTATACCGAAGATATCCCGGACGTCAGCCTATACGAGATCAGAATGGCTCTCAAACAGCTTAAGAGCAAACCAGGGAAGGACGGAATAACGACAGAGCTACTGAAAGCGGTTGAAACACCGGTACTAGAAGTCCTTCAGAAGCTGTTTAACTCCGTCATCCTCGAGGGAACTATGCCAGCGGTGTGGCACAGGAGCGTAGTGGTTTTGTGCTTTAAGAAAGGCGATAAAACCCTCTTGAAGAATTATAGGCCAATTTCGCTGCTGAGCCACGTCTATAAGCTGTTTTCGAGAGTAGTTACAAACCGTGTCGCTCATAGGTTTGACGACTTTCAGCCTCCCGAACAAGCTGAATTCCGAAAAGGCCTTAGCACCATATACCATATTCATATGCTCCGGCAGATTATACAGAAGACCGAAGAGTATAATCGGCCACTATATCTAGCGTTCGTGGACTACGAGAAAGCCTTTGATTCAGTCGAAACCTGGGCAGTGCTACAGTCATTACAGCGGTGCCAGATTGATTACCGGTACATCGAAGTGTTGAAGTGTTTGTACAGCAAGGCCACCATGACAGTTCGTCTTCAGGATTAGAGCACGAATTCCATCCAGCTGCAAAAAGAGGAGAGACAGGGAGACGTTATTTCTCCGAAACTGTTCACCTCTGCACTGGAAGATATATTCAAGCTTCTGAACTGGAACGGATTTGGTGTTTTGCTGATGATATAGTCATCATGGCTGAAACCCTGGAAGACCTAAGCACAATGCTCAGTGACCTTAATATAGTTTCCCAACAGGTGAGTCTTAAAATGAACATGGGCAAGACGAATATCATGTCAAATGCCCATGTCGTACCCATGCCGGTTTACGTTGGGAACGATATAATCGAAGCTGTTGATCACTATGTCTACTTGGGTCAGACGATCCAACTGGGCAGATCCAACTTCGACAAAGAGGTCAACCGACGAATCCAACTCGGATAGGCAGCGTTCGGGAAATTCCGCCATATCTTCTCATCGCAGATACCGCAGAGCCTCAAGACAAAAGTTTATAATTAGTGAGTTTTGATGCCAGTGATGACACACGGCACTGAGACGTGGTCGCTACCTATTGGTCTCATACAAAAGCTCAGAGTTGCGCAGCGGGCAATGGAGAGAGCTATGCTCGGTGTTTCACTACGTGATAGAATCAGAAATGAGGAAATCCATAGAAGAACGAAGGTTGCCGACATAGCTCTCAGAGTTTGCAAGTTGAAGTGGCAATGGGCAGGCCATATAGTTCGCAGAACCGACAACCACTGGGGAATAAAGCTTCTCGAATGGCGACCATGAACAAGCAAGCGAAGTGTGGGGAGACACGATGGACCGACGACATTGTAGCCATCGCAGGAAGTCGATGGATGAAGGTGGCACAAAATCGCTCGTCATGGCGCTCTTTGGGGGAGGCTTATGTTCAGCAGTGGACTGCTAAAGGCTGAAATGATGATTATGAAGTACTTTGTAAATAGTTAAGCAGATATGGTCATCTTATAGGACCTTACTTACCATCATCACCATCATCGTAAAATGATTTATATTTTTGAATAGTAGGAATGTGTCAAAATGATCAATGATCATACATACATAATAATTACTTTCAAATCTTTGTCTTTTATTTTCATCATTTACTTACACTTTGCTCAAAACGTTATTTGTGTTGTGTTGTCGTATGTTAATCATAGTCGTATGAATGAAGTAGCATATCTATATTTATAGGATATCTTGAGATCTAGGCCATATGGAGAATAATATAATATTCGTAATGGAAATACATTCACTAATGATGAAAGGACCGTTGCCCGGCTAAGGAAACGGACCTCCTTCTCAGGTAAAGGCGAGGAATTAAAACAAGATGGTAAATTCAATAACAAAGGGCTTTATTACAAAAAATAGAAAAAAGACACACATGAGTTATCAAAATATTGGTACTCTCCCCTTTACTGAGGAATTCAAAAATAAATATTTTACACTTAATTTAGTTTGTTCTGCATCAAAATAATTATAAACAGCAAGATCTTATAATAGGAAATATTACTAACTTAATACTCAAAATTTTCAAATATGATTACAATTTCCTCAAACATATAAATTTTAGCATATAATTTTTAAACATAACTCCGGCCTGTATGATATGAATTTACAATAGAAAAGCTGTATCCTAGGCTAGTAAAACTTAGAGAGTCTGTGCTCAGCAGATTAACATGTATTGGTCACAACGCAACGGAATAATCTTGTCTTTGCCTTAAAATTTTCTAAATTAAAAGAGAACTTGTGCAAACAGAGTGTGTGTGTGTAAGATTGTGTTTCCCAGAGGGATATTAAACTCTAAAATAGAAAGTAAACAGAAAGTAAGACAGAAAGTATCTTTCAACAATATATTAACACGTTAGAAGGCGAAGGCTTCCCTCGCTACCGTGGCTCGCTGACTCAAAATGATTTGGAGTGGACCAACCTGGAAGCTTCCTGGGACGCCGTACCGTAGTCTTGCGTGCCGCCGCGGAACGCCTCCTTACTCCACTCGATCAGCTCCTACTGCTTCTCCACGAACGGTGCCTGGTATCTTCTACTGGACAGGTGGTGCGTTGGAGTCCTTCTGGAGTCCCTCGTAGACCGGCTTCTTCCACGAACGGTGGTGAGCCCCGGGTGATCGCGCACAGCAGCTCGCAGTGGTGACGACAATAGCCGACCGTAGATGCACGATTTTAACCTGGAACCCACGTTCCTTTGTGTTCAAATGTGTCTCGAGTTGCTCGCCTTAGATAGACGCGGTGCAAAATCAAAACAGATATTTCGTTAGTACAATACTGAAATCACGGGAAATCACACTAACCTGGCTTTTGCACTCGTATACTTATTTCACCTGTAACAGGGCAGCTTCGTTCTGGACTGCGTGCCTCGGTCGTTTTGTTCACACAAAAAAACTGTGTGTTTTTCTGCTGCCTGCGTCGATCTCGATTACGTGCCAACTATGTAAACTAAATTCAGTTTTACGTCCGAAATCAAAATCCAATCCACAGACTTCTCTCTTGTATATATACGAACTTTGGTTTGCACTTCGAGTAGCATTCTACTCAGACCTCGAACTTCCGGTATCCAGAAAACTCTAGAAAGAACTCTGCAACTTGCTTCGTAAAGCAGACCTTGTCGGCCTAGCTATACAGGTCACTGTCCTCCAGCCAGTTCTGGTACATTCCAATCAGGTTCCGGTGTTTACTTCGAAAAACTTTATATAAAAAAAAAACATCTCTCCGGAACTTACATGTGATTTCGCCATTACGTCAAAACCTTCCATGGTATGACCATCGCAAGCGATTTCTAGATGTAAATTATTTTCGACATATGAAACGCTGCCTTCTGTATTTATGATTTGTTAGCCAACTTAAAGATGCGACCTATTCTGGATTTTTAAACAACCCGTTCCTCGTCCAAAGTTATCCAGAGCCCGAAATATTCCTGGAACGTCAATTAATAATAGCAACACTCAGAAGCCCTGCTACTTGCCGTCAGAGGCCACCGCTTCGTTTACACCTTCCTTCCAGTTCACGCCTCTTGTCGCTAGCTGTCGCTGCGTGGATTAACCATTTTATCTATTTTTAGACAGTAGATGAAAACTTTTCCCTTTCACTCGCAGAGGCAAATTCAACCATTATTTCTTGATTCTTAGATAGGCGAAATTATCAATCTGTCTTCAACAAGAAAAGCTTTCATTATTCCTTCAACGAAGAAAGTGGCGCGCGCGTGGTGGAGTTCGGCGTTTTTTACAAACTCGGCGTCTGGTTTTCAGATACGGAGAAAACACAACTTGATCTAATAGAAAAGACGCTGCTCCTCGCCAGATGGCGTTGTACCCAATACATTTTATTTAATCGAGATCTATAACAAAAATCTAACTTGGAGTCATGATTTAACATGTCACAATGGTTTATCAAAAAGTAATTACAAAATACATAAGTAATGTACCAAGCTACCTATGAGTGCAATGTAACTATGAATGTATTTGCCTATAGCAATATTAAGTAGCATGCTCTGGCCTGGAATCTGGATATGTATGCCTGTTGTTGTCTTCACCGAATCCTCCAAAGTGTAATGAATTACCAACTTTTTAATTTCAATGCCGTTGTACCAATTTCCGAGTGTTGTCTTATTATGTTCTTTTTATATTTAGCTAACAGCGCCGTGCCCCGCGGTTTCACCCACGCGGGTGACTATGATGATTCTTTGATCACAGGTGCACTGTTCACTTAATAGCTGAAGGTATACTGTAGGTTATTTATTTATATTTTTTCTCACAACAATTGTGTATATATCATACTTAAACACAAATTTAGAAAAGCACCTCGTCATCTTTAAATATTTTAATATTTTTTCATAATTTACGTTATGTATTTATGTTAATATGTATGTATGAAAATATAGGTAGGTACTATTAAATAATAGTGATATAAAATCTATTCCGTCTCATTGTAGTTTTTATTCCTAATCCAAGTTGTTTTAATATCCTAGAATAACGTAGGATGCTTTTTCCGCGATAAACTGTAGTCCGCGTGGACAAAGTCGCGGGCGGGTAAGCTAGTACAAAATAATAATAGGTAATATTAAATGAAAATATAAATGACTAGTTTTCCCGCCCGCGACTTCGTCCGCGCGGACTACAGTTAATCGCGAAAGCATCCTACGGCCAACGCTCTTGATGTTTATTGACAGACTTGTTATTTCGTTATCATGGAAACCGTTCATTACAGCGAGTAATCAACATATCCCAGTTTTCCCGTGGAAACTTACAATTTTCCCGGAAAAATCCTATGTTTTATTCCAGGGTATAAGCTATCTCAGTTCTAAATTTCATCAAAATCCGTCCAGCTGTTATCGCGTGAAAGCTCCCCAAACAAACAAACAAACAGACAACGTTTCAATTTTATATATTGGTATGGATTATACCCGTATTACATAAATAGCATATGAAGGTTAATTGCGCCCAATCTTTGACAGTAAGTAAGGTATTATTTCCAATGACATGTTATATTGGTAAAATCTCATTGGAATTGATTATTTCGGTAAACCACCGGGAAAACGGAACGAAGGCAGATAGAAAGGATGGCTCAACAGTGGATAAAAACTGGGAGATGACAGAAAATGAGCGCAGCGGTCGTGTGCAGGTGTACTTCCCGTCGCGGTACCGCGGGCTGTGCGTGGGCACGCTGGTGGCGCGCACCGTGGTGCTCACGGCAGCCGTGTGCGTCACCAACCCGTCCGCCAGCATCATAGACACGCGTCCCATCAACGTGGTCACCGGCTCAACCTACCGCCACCCGCGGCGCGGGATCCGGGTGCAGGTCATCAAGATACTCATACCCAATCGTAAGTTGCTTCCACAGGTGCTGCTTTTGTACTTATTTCTATGCGAACCTAACAAATATACGAGTATATTAATTCGTAGTAGGTTCAGTAGGACGCGACGGGCCGAGAGTAACACGATCGAGAACTTGCAGTAGACACAAACAGTGGTAAACACAATGAGCTCGGCCAATTACTTTTCAAAAACCGTAACCTTCTAACGGGGTATGTCAAGGTTGTCACTTGCACACGAGCTCGGCTTCGAGTAGCGGTCGCTAGATGTAGGTTCAGTAGGAGACAGTAGGAGAGTAACACGATCGGGAACTTGCAGTAGACACAAACAGTGGTAAACACAATGAGCTCGGCCAATTACTTATCAAAAACCGTAACCTTCTAACGGGGTATGTCAAGGTTGTCACTCGCACACGAGCGCGGCTGCGAGTAGCGGTCGCTAGATGTAGGTTCAGTAGGACACAGTAGGAGAGTAACACGATCGGGAACTTGCAGTAGAGACACAAAAAGTGGTATAATACACACAATGCGCTCGGCCAGTTACTTATCAAAGGCCGTAACCTTCCACCGGGGTATGTCAAGGTTGCCACTCGCACAAGAGCGCGGCTGCGAGTAGTGGTTGCTAGATGTAGGTTCAGTAGGACACAGTAGCAGAATAACACGATCGAGAACTTGCAGTAGAGACACAAACAGTGGTATAGTACACACAATGGGCTCGACCAGTTACTTATCAAAGGCCGTAACCTTCTAACGGGGTATGTCAAGGTTGTCTCTCGCACACGAACGCAGCTGCGAGTAGCGGTCGAGAGATGTCATTGTCCTTGTAACAATTGGCTACGCAAATATCGAACGTACACATACGTACATAATACCTACACAAACATAATATTATAGTTTTTTTTTTGATAATATAATAAATCTTACATATTTTTATTGTACGATCATTGCATAATTATATAGAAGCAGTGAAATCGTTTCGAGAATCCTACCAGCGATGTTTCGGATTCAAGGTATGAAATCTCTTAATTACCAATTACTCTTAATTACAGACTAGGCAATTGTTTGACCACAATCTCACCAGGGGCCTAATTCTCTAATTTTAAGACGCCAATTCCACGCCGCCTGCGTGGAATTTGTTCGTGATTCCACGTAGGCAGCGTGGAATCGGCGTGGAATTCGCGTGGAATTGGCGTGAGTGGGCATACAGAATCCAGGCCCTGATGGAAAGCGATGATGTGGTCAAAGGTTTAGCACTCTTGCCTAGTATATACCTATTCATTGTTGACTTGAACCCACCTGGGTTATACCTAGGTAGGTAGACATCGTCTAGACCCATGTGCTTTTGCATTTCACTACGTAATCTCTCTCAAAACCCCGCGAGTATACTGTACTAGGTAGGTACTAGGTAGGTACTAGGTAGGTACTAGGTAGGTACTAGGTAGGTACTAGGTAGGTACTAGGTAGGTACTAGGTAGGTACTAGGTAGGTACTAGGTAGGTACTAGGTAGGTACTAGGTAGGTACTAGGTAGGTACTAGGTAGGTACTAGGTAGGTACTAGGTAGGTACTAGGTAGGTACTAGGTAGGTACTAGGTAGGTACTAGGTAGGTACTAGGTAGGTAATAGGTAGGTAATAGGTATGGCTACTATAAAGTAAAAAGTAACAACAAACCTATTGACCAAGAGAAGCGGTCCTTAATTTTAAATCAACTCGGACGAATCGTGTTTGTGTTTGTACGAGTACGTATGTTTTGCCCGAGGATAACCTTTTCAATCGCTTCATCCGATCTTCATGAAGTAAAATGTTCAAATACTAAAACATAGCATACTACACTCTTGCCATGAAGAGGAATCGATTGATACTTCGCTTGCCAAAATCGGAACAAGTTTTTAGTAAGCACCGTGTACGCACAAACAAAACAAAAAAAAAAGATCTGTGACACTCTGAACCTAAAAACGAATCGATTGACACCTCGCTCGTCAAAATCGGACCAATAGGGGCGACGCTATAGTGGAACATCTACAAACCCACATACATGTATACATACATTATACTTTTAAACTCTTTACCCTTTCCTTGCATCACCGTATTCGGGTAATAACAATAACCGTATCAGTGTTATTTCTAAGAGATATTGCATCAGTCATTTTTTGGCTTGTCGTAGTGAGGGCCGTAGAAGGTGAACGCGGCTACCTGATGGAGAAGTCGGCGGCCATACTGATTCTAAAGCGCAAGGTGCCAGACGTCCTCGCCGAGTTCCCGCTGCGCTCGCTGACGATAGACTGGCGTGGCGAGGAGGTGCTGGCGCTGCAGGAGGAGTGCTTCATGCCCGGCTGGCACTTCTTCTACAAGGGGGTGCGTACCTTATCTATTTATAATCTGTTGCTAGCGCTGCCTTTCTTGTCCCATACAATAATAAGTGCTGACATGACGATGACTCAAAAGAAAGGGCACTTCGATGATATGTGTGTGGCACGCTGCGGTAAGTGCGGACACAGTACATATATAGTCTGTTAAGACTTCTATACTATGTACTGTGGTGCGGGGCTCTTTACAGATAGCATTGTTAATAAACGCAGACAGTCACCAACAATCACTTCATTATGTGGAACATTTTGGACCGCAAAGCTTTTCACAAGTTTAAGTACATATTAATCTGTCCATAAAAGCTGTTCATTACAACCAGCTGTGCGGGCCACCTGTGATACTTCAGAGTCTTATATTGGATACAACAATATGTTCATCCAATCTATTCGAAAAACGCTGATTTGTTCTCAAAAAGTGGGAGCAGAGAGGGCAGTAATGAGTTTTGAATTTGGAACGTGAGTTTTGAATCCCTCGCTTCGTTCAGGATTCTACTTAAAAGTCCTTGCCACGCTCGGGATTCTACTCTAGAATCCTTCACTCAGCTTTGGATCCAAAATAGTGCCCTCGCCGTAAAAATATTATTTTGCTGCCTTGTTATACAATATACCTACTATAACAAGGTATATTGTGAGTATATATTAGGCTATTTCTGCAGACGAGCCATTCGTTGCAAAAAGTATCAGGTTGTTTATTTATATCACCTGTACAACACCCGTTACACCCGTTTCATTTAATAAACACCCTTAAATTAAACAACCTTAAAAAACAACTCGCAAATTATCAAAATCAACATAATCAGCATCAATTTGTCCAATATTGGACATATTATGCATCCCTTAATTCCTTCCATTTCATTCTCATCATCATCATCCTATATCTGTCCACTGCTGGACGTAGGCCTCTCCTAATGCACGCAACTGTGCTTGGTCTTAACCTCTCCTCATTCATTTTCGTCCGGCCGCTTTTCGAAGGTAGTCATTCCACCTGGCCACAGGGCATTCTACACTACGTTTGCCTAAACGCAGACCGCGTTTAGGCAAACGTAGTGTAACTCGAGAACTCGTTTGCCTCAACGGTTATCGGTTCTTAGGGAATTGTGACCAGCCCACTGCCACTCCAGCTTGCTTATCCTCTGAGCTATGTCGGTTACCTTGTTTCTCCGTCGGATATCTTCATTACGAATCTAGTCCTTCAGAGAAACTCCAAGTATAGCTCTCCCCATAGCTCACTGAGCGACCTTAAATTTGTGGACTAGTTGGTGAGTGTCCACATTTCGGCTCCGTAGAATATGAATGGTAGGACGCACTGATTGAAGACTTTTGTCTTCAGACACTGGGGTATGGACGACGAGAAGACTTGATGAAGCTTGCCGAATGATGCCCATCCCAGATGAATTCTTCTGTTAGCTTCCTTCTCAAAGTTGTTCTTACCTAGTTGCATTATTTGCCCAAGGTAAATATTGCAACTAGGACAACTTGGACAACTTCAAGAGGTACTTACTACACCACTAACTGCAATAGGTTCCGGGTCAACAAGATCGTTAAACATGATCTTGGTCTTATCTATGTTCATTTCGAGACCGATGCAGCGAGAAGCATCGGCTCATTGACCGAGCGAGCGCGAAACATCTCCGTTTCAGCTTGAGCAAAAATGCTTACGTATGTCTGGATGTCTGTTCGATTGACATAGATATAGACATAGCTTTATTTATGGCAAAAAACAAGTACACAAAATAAAACATTAAAGAAATAAATTAGTACATAAGTAGTTAGTTTTTTTGCCATAAGCCGGCCCCAACTCAGCATCTTGGATCTCTGTTATCCTTTACAGGACGTCGCATTACTCAACCAATCTAAACGAAACGTGGAATACAGGTTAAACGAATTAATATAATTTTTAGTCGTCGGGGATTTTTGATTAGAAGATTTGCCCCAAAAAGTTGCCTTATTAGATCTGATTTCGATGGTTCTTTTTTATTTGAAAGATTGTAGGTAACTTAAAATTGGTCTCATTAAAATATGGAGAAGATCTGATGAGGATCTTCGGCAAGGTTTCTCACTTTTAGGGACCAGGGGTATCAGCCCTTCACCAAGGTGCTCCATCAATCCATACTAGATAGGGATTGATGGAGCACCTTGGTTATTAATGTTATTTTTACAATAAGGTAACTAGATGGCGCTACTGTGCACGGCTAGATTGTTAGCAAAAATGTTTGTACGCGCGAGGTCTACAGCTTACAGAGCCACTAGTCTATAGAATGGTAAGCATACTTTGCAAGTTTTGCAGCGACTCAGTCATTAGGACGATACATTTCGTTCTGCTGGTGGTCAACTGAACCCACTGCTCACTGAGCCATTTGCCTTTGGTCGGCTGGTTTGGTAGTCTTCGGCCACCAGTTCTTGCGAAATTTCGTTTGGCTTTTTCTCTAATCATAGGTATCGTATCCTATGCTTCCAGCACAGAACTACCTACATACTAAAACCGCATCAAAATCGGTCCATTCATTTGGAAGCATTTCCACACATCAGCTTATTTTCCGAAGGTAGTCTTGGACCGCAGAATAACTAACAGTATGAATAACACTCGTACTGGAGGGGAAACGATGAAGGATCCGAGAGAAGGACGCAAAGGTTTCCTTCAAAGGTAAATCTTTTCCAAAGTCTGGAAGAGATAGCTTTTAGCGATAAGACCGCCCATTGTACCTATTTATTTATTTTATTTATATGGTACACAAAGTTATAAAAGTTATAAAGATTACAATGCTTAAAGATAACAAGTAATAGTTGAAAAACAAAGTAATTTACAACCCAAAAAAAATTATTAAAAAATGTTTCATTAGATCCTGCACTAGGAAAATCTGTGTCGCAGGAATCTAGTAGTACTTATGGACATAATATTCATAATCATATTATTTATGAGAGTGTGACAAATGAACGATGAATGATGAATGAAATGATGATGTATGAGTGTGAACGATGAGTGTAGTATATATTAGGGTGCGTGTGTGTGTATGCGTGTGTGTATATATCAAGTGATAACGTGTTTGTGCATGCCTTCTTATTTGTATAGGGACATGTACAAGAGTTATGCCAAATATCCAAAAAAGACCATTTGTGATTACTGTTGTTCATTCGTACTGTAACTGGGTGTTTGCGAAACCATATTATGCTTCGTAGATACAGGAAACCATAGCTAGATCATAATAGTTAGATGTATGGAATCGAGTAAATCTACGCTAAGAGGGAAGTTGAACTATGCTTTAGGAATTCATAAGTTAAGTCAAATGTCTATAGGACGAACCAAAATGTGAATAAAGTCGGTACATCGTAAAATCTCAGATCGAGGCGAACACACAACTGCAGCACGGTTGGGTAGTGGATACACAGCACAGGACCGAGATGAACAGAGCATTTGTTTTAGAGTAAATACCTGCCGATAACCATTGCTGCGCCTCCCAGAACTGGGTGCTGAAGGCAACAACATGCGCTCTTTACCCTGGTTGCCATCGGTTTTACGTCCAGTCATTTAAATAATAGAAAGCCGAATGTCATTGTTTCTAAGATACCTACATATCTCATCTAGAAGGTTATAAAGAGATTATACTCATATTAACTACTTAGATTCTATGGATCAATAGAAAAATACTCGCACCAAGTACGTTCCTGAGACACTAAGCAGGTGCACAGATATTGTCCTAGTCTGGGAGTTCTATTCCGGCCTACCCCCTCTCCCCCCCCCCCCCTCCCTTACAGCATGCTAGATTGTTAGCGTCCCCACGTAGCCCAGCCCTCATCATGTCAGCCTTTAGAAGTTCACTGCTGAACTTAGGCCTCCCCCAAAAAACGAGCGATCTTGTGCCACCTCCATCCACCGACTTCCTGCGATGGCTACAATGTCGTCGGTCCATCGTGTGGGGGGTCTCCACACACTTTAATTGCTTGTTCGTGGCCGCCATTCCATAGTGGCTGATTATACTCTTCGGTCTTCTTATAATCTGCCGGAGCGTATGGATGTGGTCTACGGTGCCTTGAAGAGCCTTTCCGGAATTCAGCTTGCTCGGGAGGCTGAAAGTCGTCAAACCTACGAGCGAGACGGTTTGTAACTACTTTCGAAAACAGCTTATAAGTAGACGTGGCTCAGCAGCGAGATGGGCCTATAATTCTCCAAGAGGGTTTTATCACCTTTCTTAAAGAACAAAACCACTACGCTCCTGTGCCACGCCTCTGGCGTTGTACCCACGAGGATGACGAAGTTGAACAGCTTCTGAAGTACTTTAAGTACCGGTGTTACACCCGCTTTCAGTAGCTCTGTCGTTATTCCGTCCTCCCCTGGTGCATTGTTGTTCTTTAGCTGTTTGAGAGCCATTCTGATCTCGTATAGGCTAAAGTACGGGATATCTTCGGTATAATGTCGGGTCAAACGGGCTTTTGCATCGCTAGACCAGACCTACTTTTGCAAAATTACTCCTGTCCACGATTAATTATCGGTGTCATCGAAATTGTTTTTTTAACACGACTTGGGCTTGTTACGTCTCGATGCTTGAATAAACAAGTTTAATCTTGGTCGAGACTAAAAACAGGGAACTAAGGCGAGGTCACATCCAGCCGCCGCTGCCACCGCCCGCGACCCCGCCCGCGCCCGTGCCCTTGCATGCGTCGCCGGGGAACATTTGCCGCGCACGTGTCTCTTGCTTTTTTATCGACTTCACAAAAGGAGACTGTTATAATATGTTCGAATTTCGAGTGTATGTATGTTTGATTTTTATGTGTTATTCGTCCGATTTCTCCGTCAATTGCGGACCGATCTTGAAATATTTTTTTTGTTTGAAAGTGTATACTCTCCAGGTGGTCCCATATAAATAGTATCAAAATTAGTTCAGTAATTTATGGTGAATAAATTGTTTTTTTTTTGTACTTAATTCCATTTGATTTAGTGTAGATTTGGTATCCAGGATCTGATAATGGAGCTGGAAGGTAGTCATAGGAACTCAACAATCAGATGATGGAACCCGTTCGAGTTTGGGCTCATTGGGTTTGTCTTGGTAAATTATCTGGTCTAATGTGGTATTAAGGGCCTGATGATGGAACTGGCGTCACATGAACCCAACAATCAAATGATGAAATGAAAATGATGACACGTGTCAATAAAAGATTGCTTCAAAAAAGCATTTATTTATTTAAAACTAATAAATCCATTTGTTTTGTGTTTAATTTGACTCATATCTCCGAGCTGTGTAACCATTTTTTGAAGAGTTCCATTCCTGTGAAATCTTAGACAATTTTCGTCAAAACTTATTCAGTTGTTTTATAGTAGGTTATTGGTTGGTTTTAATTTACCAACGCCTTAATCTAAAGTGAGTTTAACTATTTTTTTTGGCATATTTTTTTTCCAATGTTTGCTAAGACAAAAACAAGAAATAAAAATATTATTCCAAATTAAAAAGGCTTCATATAAAAAAATTATCTTTTGTAATCAACCTTTAAAAAGAATCAAATAAATAGAATTGAGCCAGATCAATATCACTTTTTCAAAATTACCAATGTAATAATAATTCAAAAATACCACATAAGATAAGAAAGAGTTTTTTGAAGGCGGTGCCAAGGCATCATTAAAATCTAATATATTTACAATAAAATTAATACTCACTTACGCACCCTCACACCAAACATGACACGTAGCAGAGAAAAAAAGAAGACACTCACACGAACGGATTTTGACTTTCACACGTTCACAAACCGATTGACACCTAGGTATAAATAAGTACAGCAATCTAGTAAATGATAAAGTATTTGTAGATAATTACTTTAATAGCTTATTACTCATTGTATATAGCACGTCAAGCGTTTTAAGAAATCATATTCTTGAATAAGCTCA
Organism: Alsophila aescularia; assembly: GCA_946251855.1. Classification (NCBI taxonomy): domain Eukaryota; kingdom Metazoa; phylum Arthropoda; class Insecta; order Lepidoptera; family Geometridae; genus Alsophila; species Alsophila aescularia. Next base: position 106,170,389 of record OX276373.1, read on the forward strand.
ACCATATTAAAAATAATCAACTGATTTCGGTTTGGCGCCGCCTTCAAAAAAACTCTTTCTTATCCTATGTATGTGTATTATTGCATTATTATTACATTGGTAATTTTGAAAACTTGATATTGTCACGCCTCAATTGTATTTATTTCTTTCTTTTTAGTGAATGTATACAAAAGATCATTTTTTTTTATGAAGTAGTTTTTTAAATTTATTTTTTAATATTTATTTTGATGCCCGTAAACTAATTGTCTCTTGTGGACTGAATTCTTCGATAATGATTAAGAAATCACTTTCAAGCAGTAAAAACAAATAATGAATTCATCTTACAAACTTACTGAATTCTTCATTTCAGATGTCTATGATTTTGCAGGAAACAGTATACCCATCATCAACAGAAGAGCTACCCGTGTATGAGTTTCGGCCTCCTAAACCATTTTTATCCAACGCTCTCGTTTTCTGGCAGATTCGGACCTAAAAGACATCTTGCCGACCCTGCCGAGTCATTCTTGATGCAATCCCCCGCCTCTCTTAGGGTGTACCGCGCCATCTTGTTTGCTGGTTTCCATAGTGGATACTCTTGCAAAACCAACTCACGTCCACCCTTTACAGGTCCAGCTCATCGTAACTTTGGGAGTTTGCAGGATACAATCTACCCGGTGTATAAGTTCCTCCTTCAGCGGAACGTACGCGTACAATTCATGAACATTGTGAAGATGAGCCTGTGGTGCGAGGCGCTCAACATCAAGTTGCAGCAGGCGCTCAGCAACCTCGGCTACCGCGGGCTCATTGAGAACAGCAGCACCGTCTGCGTCAGAGACGTGAGTGCCAACAACCTCGCACTATTACTTACTCGACTGATGAAGCGATGTGTACAAATTCACTCGTTCCAATCACGCCATGTTTGTTTGTTCGTTCCGAATCGTCCCCGTCGATCCAACCTTTATACATACTGTTAGATAGCTCAGGAGACAAACGTAGTGTGGTACGCCCGCCGGCAAGGTGGAGTGACGACTTGCGAAAAACGGCTGGCAACGACTGTATGAAGAAGGCCGAAGATCGGGCTCAGGGGCGTTCACAAGGAGAAGCCTACGTCCAGTAGTGGATGAATATAGGATGATAATTGTTTTATAAATGAAGTATATTTATATTCTTAAATGTCGTTATTATAATTATAGTGTTACACGTAATGTAGACAAACGTAGGTAATACCTTAAAAAGCCAAACAAAATATTCTTACCTATCAGCTATTTCAATAACCAAACACGTGTATGTGTAGCCTACGTTTGTCGGCTGACGCTTGACGGGCTGATGGACGCACTGTTGAAGACTCCTTTTTAGGCACTGTGAAATGGATGACGAGAAGAATCCTATCCAGCTGAAGTTTCTTACTGGCTTCCCTCTCCAAATTATTCCTACCAAAATGCAACAGCCCGAGGTAAACATATTCCTAAACAACTTCGTGGACAATAAAATTGGTCCACAATTGGTTGATAATTATTATTGGTGTCGAGGTTGTAAGGTATACCTACATAACCTTATTTTTATATATTTTCTGCGGTTTTATCCATGTTCATCCCGAGACCGATACGACTAGAGGCGTCAGCCAGGGCAGTCAGCATTCGTTCAAGATCCTGCAGCGACTCTAATGGAGGACAATCTCATCGGTGAATCGCATAAACATATCTTCTAGGGTGGCAGATTCGAGGATATAACATCGTCATCATCATCATCATCATGTTACCCTTTAGAAGTCCACTGCTGAACATAAGCCCAAAAGAGCGCCATGACGCCACTATCACTATCTTGTGCCACTTCCATGCACCGACTTCCTGCGATGGCTACAATGTCGTCGGTCCATCGTGTGGGGGTCTCCCCACACTTCGCTTGCTTGTTCGTGGTCGCCATTCGAGAACGTGTGTGGCTGCATATTACATATGTTATATATTATATAACATGCAGCCACACAAATAAGCAATGTACCAAAAAGAATAACAGCCGTATTCACAAACAATACTTGCCTAAGTAAAGCAGCGACACTATGCGAAGTAAGCCATTTCACTATGCGTTCGTCGTTGCGAGCCTTCTCATTCTCAAACGATACTTAGTCGACTCTTTACTGTGAGAACGCAGTGCGTCCAATACTGCGCTCTGATTGGTCCGAGAAATATTATGTTCATTCTTTTTTGGCAGCTCGGCACTATGCGTTGCTTAAAACAGCTACTTTACGAATGTGCTGCTTCAAGTGAACGCACAGTATTCGGCAGTGTTCGGCACTCAAGTGTTGTTTATGAATAGGATTGTAGGACCCTGTGCGTTCGTGAGCACTGTGAGACCTCATAGTAACGTATGTGAATACGGATGTGAGACCTCATAGTAACGTATGTGAATACGGATGTAAAACCTCTACGTTCTACAATGTACAAGATGGGGCAAAAGCAAGAAGCTTATAATTATGTACTACTAGCCGTACCCGCGGCTTCGCACGCGTGGTTTTTTCTTTAGGTTCAAAGCACCATCATGTACTATTCCAGGATCAATATACAAACATTTGATCAACATTTCTTTAGCCATGAAAAATACTTTTATCAATTGCTCGGCTTCTAACTCACCAGATTGAGATACCAGTTACACCAGTTTTTAAATCAAACCCTAAGCTATCTAACAATGAAAACAGCATTGCAATCGGTCCAATAGTTTTTACGTGATACGTGAACAAACAAACATACAGACAAACAGACAGAGCGACACGATTAAAATATATATATAAATATATATTTGTGTTAATACCCTTTTTAAGCACCCATGAGTATTTTTTTTATTTATCTTCTTTTTTATAGCCTTTTTCGTACCTATTGCTTTATTATAAGTATATATATATGACTGTGTCAATTTGCATAAAAAAACCGTCTAGTAGTTTCAGCGTGATACGTGGTCTTTTTAATAACTTTTAACCCCTATCTTGCGGATATCGTTTAATTTTTCGGGATGAAAAGTTTTCAGTGTCCTACCTCGTAGTATGAACTCAAATCATACCTACCAAGTTTCATTTGAATTCATTCAGTAAGATAAAAAAACAGTTTTGGCTTCAGTATCGAATATAGAGTATCCTCCAAAAGAAAATTTCAAAATATCTTCAATGTACAGAATTGGACCCGTTACAGTTTTATTATATGTATAGATAACACTGGATATGGCAGAGCAAAAAATGCCTTAAAGCAAAGAAATATGACCTTGAATGACGTCACGTATGTTTTCTGTCTCCTTTTTTAGGGTGACCACGTTGGATCTTAAGTTTAGGATACATATGAAAAACCAGTTGCTCCCCGCGGTTTCTCCTACGCAAAAGATAGACCATGCTGCTCAGGGATAATGTAGCTACCTATTAGTAAAATAATGTTTAGAATCAGTTCAGTAATTAGTTTCAGAGATCAGCGGGCTGACCGCAGATACAAATCGTAATGGTAATTGCACTCAAACTCACACAATTTGTCATTTTTCCCATACTAGAAATGTCAAATTGAGTATAATTGAGTGCGATTACCATTACAGTTAGTATCCTTGGTCAGCCCACTGTACAGATAAATTAAACAAAGGATGCAGCAGCACATGCACATCAGCCGGCAGGCAGCCACTGCTGAACTGCTGGCCTCCCCCCCTAAAACGACATTACGACAGCAACCACACCGAACGACAATCTGCCACCACATACGATACGAATAATTGCCGTGTGCAAGTATCTATTAATCTGTTCAAAAGTAAGACATGTTCAAAAGTAAGACATGTTAAAAAAATAAAACCTGACTTCGGTTGGGTAAAAAATAGCCTATGACACTCTTGCGATGTAAACAAATCGATTGATACTTCGCTTGTCAAAATCGGACCAAGTTTTCAGTTAGAACGCAGAACCCTTCCTTTGCTTCGCCGTGGTCGGATAAAAAAAGTGCCAGTTACACTATAAATGAAGACTAATCAATTTTCACCTCAATTGTCAAAGTAGGACCCAATTTTGTATTTTGAACACATAACCCTTACTTTGCCTTGCCATAGTCGGGTAAAAAATAATAGCCTATGACTATACCCGCGGCCCGACCACATAACTTGGCTTCAATCGAATTCTCAATATCGCAACCACTAATGCCTTGCGATAGAGTCGAAATTGCTATGAAAAAAGTGATAATCTGATTGTAACCAAGTTCTGTAATTGGGCCACTGAAGTCCTGCGCTGAAGATGAATCGATTGACACCTCGCTTGTCAAAATCAAACTAATAGGTAGTAGTTTTAACGTGATGCGTGAACAAACAAACATACAGACAAACAGACAGAAAGAGACGATAAAAAAATGTTTTTTATTCTTGTTCAATACCTTTTTTAAGCACCCAAGAGCATTTTTTTTATTTATCTTCTTTGTACAGCCTTTTTCGTACCTATTGCTTTATTGTTTGTCTGTCGTATGAGGTAGTGCTGGCCTCTGGCGTCAGAGTTTATCAGGCCGCCCGAGGGCCTCAGACATGGCTTTGACGACTGCTATTAATCAATAACAGCCGGGATCGACAGCTTAACGCGCCCTCCGAAGCACGGAGCGATGGAAAACCGCACATAACTTAGAAAAGTTATTGGTGCGGAGCCTAGGATTGAATTCGGTATCATTGGATTCTAAGTTGCACTATTGAACCGTTAGGCTACCATCGCAATATTGCTTTATTATAAGTATAGATATATGACTGTGTCAATTTACATCAAAAAATCCATCCAGTAGTTTCAGCGTGCTAGGTGTTCTTTTTAATAACTTTCACCCATATGTTGCGAAAACCCTTTAATTTTTCGGGATGAAAAGTATCCAATGTCCTAGACAAATCATATCAAGTAGTATTTGAATTCATGCAGTAGTTTAAGTGCGATGCGCGGTCAAGATAGATAGACAGACAGACAAAAAAAAACGTTTTGGCTTTAGTATTGAATACAGAAAGGCCTCCAAAAAATGTACAAACAGAAAGACATTCTACAGAATTTGAGACATTATCCCGCAGGAACTCTTTATTTTTTCGGGATAAAAAGTATCCTTAATTTTTACCCATTATATAAGCTATGACTGTGCAAAGTTGTCCTATGTCCTACTCGTACCTCGTAGTATGAACTCAAATCTTACCAAGGTTCATTAAAATTCATTCAGTAGTTTCGGCGTGATACCTAGCCAAGATACAGACAGACAGACAAAAATGAAAAAGTACAGTTTTGGCTTCAGTATCGATTATAGAGAAATTTTCCCTCCAAAAGAAAATTTCAAAATATCTTCAATGTACAGAATTGGACCCGTTACAGTTTTATTATAAGTAAAAGATAGATCACTGTATAGTTTGGAAATAGAAATTAATGTGTTTGCTGCAATATATTACTTTAAAAAATTATATTAAAATTGTCTATTATAAGTTACGGCGGCCACGGGGTAGTTAAACAAGTGTAGCAAAAAAGGTGTACAATGTACATCAATCACAATTTATTATAGGTAGTCGCAGCGAATCTTTGTGTTTGTGAAGTTAGGCTCTGTGAACGATTGTGGAGGTACTGCTGTGGGGATAGAACAGCATAAAGTAATAAAATGACTTTTATTACAACGCATTTAGGTTCCTAATTCAGCTTACTACACACTAGTGTTTTTTACTTGACATTACCGCACTAATGCTTTTTACTTTACAATATTTTTACTATCTCCGCATTTTTGATATGTAACATCTAATGACGAAGTACGGGGGTAATGCCGACTCTTGGCGTGGCGATCGAGCGGCCTGCCTACGCTTCGCTCATGTCTCGTCGGATCTTTCCGCCTCAGTTCAGCCATATTCGATATTTCACATCTGCCAGGCGTCCCACGACGTTTCATTCTTTTATAGAATCAAACATACAGAATCAAATCGAATTCTATTCGATTCTATTCGATTCTATTCGATTCTATTCGATTCTATTCGATTCTATTCGATTCTATTCGATTCTATTCGATTCTATTCGATTCTATTCGATTCTATTCGATTCTATTCGATTCTATTCGATTCTATTCGATTCTATTCGATTCTATTCGATTCTATTCGATTCTATTCGATTCTATTCGATTCTATTCGATTCTATTCGATTCTATTCGATTCTATTCGATTCTATTCGATTCTATTCGATTCTATTCGATTCTATTCGATTCTATTCGATTCTATTCGATTCTATTCGATTCTATTCGATTCTATTCGATTCTATTCGATTCTATTCGATTCTATTCGATTCTATTCGATTCTATTCGATTCTATTCGATTCTATTCGATTCTATTCGATTCTATTCGATTCTATTCGATTCCATTCGATTCTATTCTATTATGTTTTAATTATTTTTGCTCCATAATTTACTTTACATTTAATATGTTTTTGTTAATCAAAAGTTTTATCCTGATTAGCAATGTCCGACAGCAGTGTGAGCTAAATTTGACTCCATCTGACATCACGTAAGTAGCAACGAAAATGACAAACGAGCTTTTACCAGCAAAGTCAGAAAATATTACGACAACATTTTCATTCATAAAAGTAAATAATAAAAGTTTCTATTGCATGAATGTAGATTAAGTACCTAGTGTATAAAACGGCATATAACCAGGTATTCAAACACTCGAGTGATATAGTGTTTTAATAACCCTCGTTATGCAACCGTTTCCTAAACTACTATTCGTTGATAGGTGAAGAGGTCTTAAAATCTTCTCCAATTCATTAGCAATAAGTTACCAATAGATTTAGTTGACCTAAAGCCCGCTCGTCCCGCTGCGCCCACTCACTCACCGTTTCTTGGCGAGTACGCCAAGAAACCATAGTGAGTTGTGCCATAGTAATGGCACAACAAAACTCGTGTATAAAGTCCGCTCATTCCGCTGCGCCCACCCACTCACCGTTTCTTGGTGTACTATGGCAAAACGAAGTTCGTGTATAAAGCCAGCTCGTCCTGCTGCACCCTTCACTCACCGTTTCTTGGCGTACTATGGCACCACGAAACTCGTGTATAAAGCCCGCTCGTCCCGCTGATCCCGTTCACTCACCGTTTCTAGGCGTACTAAGGCACAACAAAACTCGTGTATAAAGCCTGCTCTTTCTCTGTCTGGAAATACATTTTCCAGCAAGAACACGATAGTGCGCCGTCCTCTGGCGCATATCAACATCATATAGCGTTATCAAGCGCTCCACTATCATCACACGCTGCGTTCGACTAGTATTGTTGTAGAGCCGCACCAATTGTAGCGCCCCTTCTCCTGCTTGTTCTCTTCCAAACTGTGAGCACTAGAACAGTCACCGCCACTAGGAATATTATTATTATTTATTGTTTCCTAACACTCGTAATTTTCCTGAAATAGTTGTTATTTTTTTCACCTAATCTATACCTATTATGTTCCTGAGCGCCAACGCTCGGCTGATTAGTGGACTGTAGCTGAGGCGGAAGTCGGAAAGTAACCGACCGTGGTCGATGGCGCTCGTCTGGTCGATGGAACGGGCACTGGGTTGATGAAGAAAAGTTGCCTTGGTTCAGGGTTCCGACCCCGGGTTGTTCCTGAATGGAGAGGTCTTGAGAGTGAGTAGGAGTAGAGATGTTTACTCGACGGCTTCTGGCGGTGAAATGAATTTCGGGCATTTTTTTATTTTTTTTAGAAAGGATATGTGCTGTTGGTCTATAGCTGACCTCTACAGCGTCACCGGGCGGTGGGGCGGGTGCAAAAGCGCTCCGCCGCAATGCGTGACGCAGAAGGCGCACGCCAGTGTTAAGTTTTTGGCCACTTGCTCAAGGGCACCCAGGGGGTATGAACCTCGGCTTGGACAGTTGCCATTGATTACTTGGGGAGTATCAAACTATCACCAGCCATTTCATCAGGGCCCCCTCGATCACTACTTAGCGGTAGAGATCCAGGGGTGTTCCCCTGGATCTCTACCGCTTCCCCTAGATCTCTACCGCTAGGTAGTGATCGAGGGGGCCCTGATGAAATGGCTGGAGCCCTTTAAATGAATTGCATAACTGACCACCGATTCGGAATACACCTTCGAGAAGAATCGGCAAGAAACTCGGAGGCGAATAAAATCGACATTAATTACGGGACCTTCAACCTCGCATCCGGCGAGGTCGGTGTCTGTTTCTAATTGTGTCGAAAGATGGTGAATATGACGGATTGGGCGAATCTATCGCTGCCTGCACTGCACAGCGATTTCATCGTCCGGATCGCTCAAGATGTCTTTAGGGCGTCTACGAAGGGGCCGTGCGTTTGTTGTCGCGTTTGTCGTATAGTCAGAGGCCTGACTACTAGGGGGTTGGGGTAATGGGGAGCCGCGTCAAAGTAGCGGCGATGTTCCTCTGATACCAGGGGGCATCTACTGCACATCGGACGAATTTGTTTTGCAAGGTCTGAAGTTTCTCTAGGGAAATAGGGGAGGCGTGAGCGAATACTACGGACGAGTATGTCATTGTCGGTCGGACGCAGGTTTTGTAGAGTGTCAACTTATTTCTAAGAGACATTTTACTGTGCCTGCCTAGGAGTAACGCGAGGCGGTATTGGTAGAAAGCCGCCCTTTTGTGGACGGTGCTGATGTGCTCGTTGAAGTTGAGTCGATAGTCAAGGGTGACTCCTAAGTATTTAACTGACTTTTCCCACGGTATGAGTCGGTCATTAATCGTGACTCTTTTAATTGGGAAATAGCGTTTAACCCCGTGAGTGAAACGCATCGCTACGCTCTTCTCGGGATTAATCGTTATTCGCCACTTACGGAACCATCCATCGAGCGCTCGGAGCGCTCGTTGGATGTCTATTTGTACTCTACTCTGAGAGTGCGGGGGAAATCGCTTGTGTAAAGCGTGAACAGGATTGGAGACAGCATGGAGCCCTGAGGGACTCCGGCTCTGAGCGGATGGGGGGGATATTGGTCACCCTCGACACGATAGCGGAAGCTCCGGCTGGTGAGGCACACGACGATCTGGCAACCCGAGCTGATACAGCTTGTATATCAGCCTGGCGTGCCAGTCCTTGTCAAAAGCCTTCGCCACGTCTAGGAAGACGGCCATCGTGGTTTGGGGTTTTGGTTTCCTATTGAAACCCATAAGGATGTGTTCCGTGATGCGGTGCACTTGCTGAGGGCAGGAGTGTCTCGCTCAAAACGAACTACTCATCCGGTATGAGCTTTTTGATTTTCACGACGGATCGGAGTCGATTCAGAAGGATTCGCTCGTAAATCTTCCCCAGAGAGGAGAGGAGACTGATAGGACGGTAGCTAGAGGGCTCGGATACCTTTTTGCCTGGTTTGTGAATGCCGATGACGTCGGAACTCTTCCAGGCGTCGGGGAAGGAACAATTGCTCAAGGCTGCATTGAAGATGCTGACTAAGAGATAAACTAACGGGACAGAAAAGTGCTTGAGCACCCTGTTGTTGATGCTGTCAGCGCCGGGGGCCTTTCGCGCTTTGAGGTCCTTGATGATCGATTCAACCTCCGCGGCTTTAACGGGCGAGGGGGGGGGGGTCGGTCGGAGGTAGGGCATTTCTACGTTCTAATTCGCGGTCCACCGCGGCCATGTGGACAGGATCAACGTGATCGTTAGCGGGGGTGCTGGGCTTCGAGGCTCTCTGCCAAGCATTCGGCCTTCTCCTCGTCTTCGAATGCTGGCGGGAGATCGATTCTATTGAGAGGGGGCATTACGATGATGGTGTCGGATTTAAGCTTTCTCGCCAACCCCCTGTAGGCCTGGTGGGTCGGTGAGATTTCGGATAATAAGTCTTCCCAACGCTGTGCACGCAGCTCGCTAATGCGCGTCCTGACCAAGCGGTGGTAGTAGCTCAAGGTGGCTTTGCATTCAGCGTTGGGGAAAGCATCGTAGGCTCTGATGGCTGCGGTTCTTGTCATCACCAGCCTCTTCACGTCCTCAGGCAGGACCCAGCGGCGGATATCCTCCGCTGGGACCTCCCTAAAGGACTCACCGATAACGGTATTGAGGTGGCTGGTGAGGGCATCGATCGAGTGAGCAACGTCGTCGGGGGTGATTATGTCGTCGGGGATACGGTCGAGGTCGGGTGAACTGATAGCTTTTAGGGCTTCCCCTCCCCCAAACGCTTCCAGTCTACTATCGTCTTGGTCGGTGGATGGGAAGATGGGTCTGTTGGCTCGGGGCCTAGGCGCATAACGACGGGACGGTGGTCGGATTCTAGTTCTTGGAAAACTTCGATTGAGAGGAAGCTAAGATTTATGTTCTTTAGGAGAGGTATGTCTAGTATGTCAGGTAAATGGTCGGGATTTTTGGGGTAATGAGTCCACTCCGAGGGTGGGATTATATCGAAAACAAGAGATTCGCTAAAATCGAATAGCCTAGTGCCGTTTGTGTTAAGTTTGCGGCAACCCCAAATGGGGTTTTTGCTATTGAAGTCGCCAGTCAGAATGACTGCGCTTTGAGAAAGGTCTCTTGTATTAACATGATATTGACCTGATGGGTCTTACAGAACTCGTCTACGCTGTGTAGTAGATCTGTATTGACATTGATGTTGACAGTTGACAGCTGTCAAGTGGTACTCTTTGGGTCACACGAGGTCAAGGCACAAAATGGCAGACAACGCAAGATATGTGTAATCACAATAAGGACACCTTTATATAAATAAATAAGTAACGCTCCTGATAAGATTGTTTATTTATCTACAAATACTACTTGGCGCAGCCGGTATAAGAACGAAGAAATACCAAAAACTCATCTTAGAAAAGTAATGACCACGTCGTCCAACGCATCACACGCTACCAACTCGGAATCCGACAAAGAAGAAGCAGACACAATGGGAGGTGTTGAATATAGAATGCCGCCACCCCTGAGACTGGACACAGGGATAGAATTATTTACCTGGATGGACGAAATTCAAACAACAGTTTCAAATATTTATCACAGCAGCTGGGTTTGAAAGAGTTTCTGAGGTACGTAAAGCAGCCATCTTGTTGAACAGCGTGGGTCATGACGCGCAGGACTTGCAAAATATGAACAAATTATAAGTCTTTTCGATGAATATTTCACTCCCAAACAGAACGAGGTTATCAATGCATATAATTTCAATCAAAGAAAACAAGAAGAAGGGGAAAATTTTGATTTGTTTTACACGGATTTAAGAAGATTAGTGAAACATTGTAATTATACAGTTCAAGAAGATAGAATGCTGAGAGACAGAATAGTCTTTGGGGTTGAGGACAAGAAAACACAGCGGAAACATCTAGAAATAAGTGACCTGACATTGCAAAAGGCGGTGGACATCTGCAGGGCCACAGAATTGTCAAGAAGTCAATGTAAGGTGATGCTGCAGCAGTCTGCTGTGGTGGAGATTATTCGGAACGCAAGTGCATCGAATCACCAGATTAAAGCTAAGTATAATAATAGTAAGGACTTATACAATTGTAAAAAATGTGGCACAAAGCATGGGCAGAGAAATTGTCCAGCTTTTGGTAAAATTTGTTTTAATTGCCGCAAGCAGAATCATTTCAAAACAGCATGTTAACTCATAAATGAAGTTTGTTTAATTAACAATGAAAACACTTCAGACGAAAACAACTTTGTTCATGATATGTGACTAATAAAAGTATGTCATAGCTTAGGTGACATGAAAGTAAAAAACAATGAGTGGATACTACCTTTAAGAGTACAATGAACTCAAATACTATAATGAACTTTTATGACGCAACAATCGTGCCCTTTTCAACAGAGTGGGCTACTTGCGAATTCCTATTGGAATTCCTTCTTCGGAGTAATGGACGAACATTTCGTAGTAGCGAACTAAGTACGAGTATAATAAAATAAGTGAACCTAGTGCTAGTGTTCGGAAAAACAATTATAGTGTTAAAAAACAAAGGTGTAATTAGCTGAAAAAGTTCTCCCATACCGCGTATGCCCATAGAGACTTTAAGACGAGTTTTACATTTTAAAACATATAATAACATATATATATAATTTTACTATTTAACTAACATTTGATTTTAGTTGATGGCATCATCTTGTAAAATCATTTCACCAACATTTCATCTTTTCATTAACTTTAACAACAGTGTATTATCACAGCATCCCCATCTTTTGGCGGCCCGGAATATGTCCGGTGCATTGCCCGAACATCTGAGTCGGCATTACTCGCGTGACGCATTCACCCAACTATAGGCTTTTTAGCCTCAGTGCACATTTGGTTACCGCGTCAACCGGGTGCCTCGAACATCAATATTAAACATAGGATTAAATAATAAATTAACATTTCATAGATAAACAATCTTTTATCTCAACAATCGCCGCAATCTCGCCCCGCACCCGACACGGAGAGTAGCGGGATCCGAAGCACGGTGTTCTCTGCTGGCCGACCGCAAGTTGTAGGGGGCCCAAGTAGTAGTTTAGCCAGCTACGAAAGGCTGCCTCTTAACTACGTCGCTAGAGTACCTATGAGGAACTACAAGCAAAATAAGTCTATTACAGTCTCTATTCATAACAGATCTTATAGAAGATTTTGTTGCGGCTGCTAAGAAAAGCACCTTCGTACCGACTGACCTGACTGGCCTCCAGGGTACCAGCAGGATTTATGTAAACGACCTTACGCTGGAGAACAAAATCGTGCTTAACAAAACCAAGGCCTTGGCGCAGGAGCGGAATTTTGCGTGCACCTGGGTAAGGGTGCAAAATATGTATTCGCAAGAATCCAACTTTACCTGTCGTCGCAATTAAGTCGGAATCGGATTTGCAAAAACTGTCGCGCTGATATTCAGTTTAGTTACCTAATATTATTTATTCAACTTAAATTATTTGTTGGTAATTAGGTACATCTTTTGGTTGCAAAGTTTGAGTGCCATTAGTTTGTTATGTTGTACCTGCGCATGCGCGTCTACCATGCGCTGTTTTTTTTTTTATTTGGCTTACCAACAGGTTGATACAATAAACTTAGTCTAATTACATATATTTTTAGGGTGAAAGTAACAACCCAATAAGAGGCAAACACAGCATGAATAAATAAAAATGATATTTTTTACAACCAACTCTCGACCAAAAAGAAAAAAATATGTTAACTAAATGAGAAAAAAAAATTGAATTAAAAAATATAGGAAAATTTTGAAATAAAATTAAAACAAAACAACTAGGATCTCTAATGAGACCCTCGAGTAGCTTTAAGGGTTTCGGCAACCCTTCTCTTAAAAATTCGAAGAGAATTGTCAAAAATATCTATCCCACATTCTGACCACAGTTGGTTACATAGTCTTAGCATTCTTGTTATTGGGCTATGCTTGCCCATTTTAGTTCTGTGCCGTTGGATGAACATAAATTTGTAAGTACTAGTACGGTAGCCAGAACGCGGGACAACAAACACAATCAATGACAAGATATCGGGAATATTAATGTGACCATTTAAAAGTTTATACAAAAAAGCAAGATCTGCTAAGCGACGTCTATCAGCCAAGTTTGTCAACTGAAAATATTGTAATCTGTCCCTATAATCAATTAACTCATGTCTCTTGCCCAGCGACCTAGTCATAAAACGTAAAAATCTTTTTTGGATACTCTCTATTCTCTGCTCATCATAATGAGGGTTCCAAATGCTAGGGCAATATTCCAAGTGACTACGAACAAGCTTCTTAAACTGGGTGGTTCTTATAACAGGGCTTTTAAATTTTCTACTGTTACGCCATATAAACCCGAGTGCTCTGCTGGCTTTTTTAATAATGTGATCGTAATGAGGCTTAAAAGACATTTTTTTTATCAAAAATCACTCCTATGTCACTTTTTCAATTTCTACAAGTACGTGTCCATCTAACAAATAATAACTCTGAACTGGATTGCGTTTTTTACTAAATTTAATAATTTTTCGCTTAATTTTAGTAAATGCAAACAGCATTTACTAAAATTAAGCGGAAGTTTATTGATTTGACACCAAGTGTTTAAGTTATCTAGATCGTTTTGCATTTTCTTCCAATGTGTTCAACAGTGTGGATGACACTGTCAATTTTTTGATATAATTTCAAATCGTTGGCAAATAAAGAATATTCTACAAAGTTAAATATCTCTGGCAAATCATTTATAAAAGCTAAGAATAGTATATGACCTAAGTGTGATCCCTGGGGCACCCCTGATGGCACAAAAAAGCTTTCTGATTCATACCCGCTTACAACAACCTTTTGATATCTGGGGGAGAGGTAACTTTGAAGCCATTTTAGCAAACCTCCACCAACACCAAGTGCAGATAATTTAGCTATTAGAATGTTATGATCCACTCTGTCGAAAGCTTTGCTTATATCCGTATAAATAACATCCACTTGCTTGCCTTGGTCAACATAGGATGAGAGGTGTTCGCTATAAAGTAGTAGATTAGACAGAGTGGACTTGTCCTTTTGAAACCCATGTTGCTGTTCAAGTAAAACATGTTTAAGATGAAAAGACAGAAAAGGACAAATCAAGCTCTCCATTACTTTGGCAAAACATGGTAAGATAGAAATAGGTCTGTATTCTTTAATGTTATTAATGTTAGAAGTTTTAGGTATAGGGATAACATTTGCAACTTTCCAAGATGATGGAAACGTTCCAGTCTCGATAGATTTATTATATATTAAACTAAGAGGTAGGCTTAAAGAATCTGCACAACAGCGAATAAAACAAGGAGGAATAATATCAGGACCCGCACCCTTGGCTGGATCAAGTTTTTCAAGGGATCGTTTAATGGAAGTCTTAGAGATAATGACCTTGGATAGCGTGTTAGTAGAGTAATCAGGAATAGGTAAACTATTTTGGTTATTGTTATTGGGTATACTCGTATAAACAGATGAAAATTGACACATAAAAAGGTTGCATATCTCTTTGGGAGTTGTAGCAATTGTACTATCTAAGTACATTTTATTTGGAATACTTGACTTTGATTTTCTTTTATTTCTGATATAAGACCAAAATGATTTAACATTCATGTTATGCAATAATGCGTTTTCTATTATTTTAATGCAATTACTATAATCGTAACTGATCATATTATGACTTCTTTGCCTTAAAAGCTCAAAGGAAATTATATCTCTTGGATTATTGTAGACTTTGTCTTTATGTCTGAATTTCTCTTTTTCCTTAATTACTCTTATCAAGTTAGGCGAGTACCATGACGGAAACATCCCTTTTTTATATTTATTTTTAGGAACGCACTCTTCAATAATAGCTTCCATTTTATCTTTAAATATACACTTCATTTCGTCGACTGTTAGGTCAGCGGTAAGAATTGTGTCCCAGGCGTCTGGCAGGCGATGTCTATAATCAGGGGCGGGTGATGTTTGTCTATTTTAGTGAGAGTATTATCTTCACTTACCACTTTAAGCTGCGACATATTGGATAAGATGAGATCAAGTACTTTACCATTTTCGTTTGACACTAGGTTAAATTGCGTTAGGTTATTTAAAGACATGAAGTCCACGAATCTACGTCCCAAGTTAAATTGAATATCTTTATATACTGCGGGCGTATAAAGATGCACAGTGTTGTCTAGGACCTACGTTATACTAGGCAGGTTAAAATCTCCTACTAAAATAACATCTTTTGTGTGAAAATCACAAATAGTATTATTAAGATCGTTTAATAAGGATTCTAGTTTAAATGTAGAAACAGAAGGAGGTAAATATAGTGCGCAGAGGTATATATTCAGTGATCTACGATTTAGGTGAGCATTGATGGACACCCATAATAGCTCATTGTTAATACATGTGGAGAACAAACTGGAAGAATGTAAACTTTTTGCAACCGCAATGAGCACCCCGCCACCAGAACATTTGGAGCTGTTATATACATTGCGATCGTTTCTATATATAATATAATTGTCATTCAATATTTCAGAGTCCATAAAATCTTCGATTAACCAGGTCTCTACGAAAATTATTACGTCATAATTACAGTTCAAACTGGCTAGATAGAGCTTACTTCTTATGCTTCTAACATTTTGGCAGTAAATACTTATCGAATCCATTGTAATGATAATTGTACAAATACTAAAATTAAAATAGTTTCTATAGCAATATTATTCTAAAGTATTGAGAAAGTCGGAGTTTATGACCCAAAGCGCTAGTGAACTTTCAATTTTTCGCATGAAGATTCTTCCGTTTCTTATCCACACAAACTTAAATCCCTTCTCCTTGGCTACCACTCTGGACTTTCCATGCAATTCCTTGTTAATAGGAGACAGGTGCTCTTGAACATATATTGCTTGTTTGTTGTCATCTGCAATGCCGATGTGGGAACTATTTAGCTTATCGGTGGGATTTGACTTGTTGAATTTCACATACGAAGCAAGGAAGCTATCCCGAATACGAGGCGACGGCAGTCGGACGATTATTGACTTCGGCCTGGAAGATTGTGGATTAAGCTTTGCAACCCTTGAACAATACAATATATCCTTGTCTTCCAGAGGGCATGAAATAACTTTTGCCATTTGTGACACCATCGTGGTTAGATTGACAGACTGTTTGATAGACTGTTCGTATGATGTCTCGCTTTCGCTCGTGCGGTCTGCCTTTTCCTATCACTTACTAAGATTGGTGAATATTATATTCATGAATAGGTAATCCTAACATCTCATGGTCCATAAAATTGGAGTCAGAATTAAAATATTTTTTATTATTAACGGCCGGTTGGTCTAGTGGATAGTGACCCTAGGAACGAAATCAAACGGTCGCGGGTTCGAATCCCGCAAGGTGCAATCATTTGTGTGATGAGCAGAAATGATTGTTTCCGGGTCATGGAAGTATTATTCGTATCCATGTATGTCTATGCGTTGTCTAGAACCCATAGTACATGGTAGTTTGGGGCTAGGTAATTCGTGTGAGTTGTCCCGTTTTTTTTCTTATTATTGCGAATAAGTTTTAGCTATTCAAAGATTATAAAAAGCTTGCCTCGACAAACACTTAAACGGTTTATTTTTTACAGACGGACAAAGTAGCCCAGCCTTGCCACGTAAGTAATTTTATGTTAACACAGAGTTAGAATATATGTTGATATAACTAGAACGGGTTTATTCGCACTCAAATTAATATCAAAATACTATTTGAACTTACATCGCCCTATCCGTCGAAAAGAGCCACTATTGCAAAATCACAGGTTTTCAGGGGGAGGTTTTTTCTAATTTTCTCTTAAATTTCTTAGAGAATGTATGTTTTATGGTATCCCTAACGATTAGGTGATATAACGAGCATACAGTGATATATGTTTTTATTTAATATCATCAGTTTTTATATATATTTTGTCCCTTAGGACTGTATTCCGCGGAATTTTATTGTATTTACATGAACCCAATCGCCATAAGGGCTTTATTCTACGGAAAATGACTAGCACGCGTAAATTTTAATGACGTTAGGACTTTTTTCGACGGAAATAGCTAAGTGGTGGCTTTTTACGAACAAAATGTTAAGTTAAATGGCATATTTCCGTACACAAAATTAAAGAAAATCTGTTTTTACTTCTATGAACGGACTGATTTAAATACTATTGATTTACTTTCAGTAAGTATACCGATAAACAAATAATAATCATTGTATTTTATTTTAATCGGGATATTAAAGTTAAAATTAGGATTGTACATATTGTTTATAATGTACAACAAATAGGTGGCTACTGAAGGTTTTACCCCAAATTTATAGGTAGTAAAATGGTACGGAAACATGAAAAAAAACAATTGACTCAAAATATTACTATACTGTATTGGTAATAACAAATAAAAAAAAAACATGTTACTCTTGCATGTTACCATTGCACATATGAAAAGTCTATATGACCATGTCACACAAAATAGATCATAGTTGTTATCAGGAAACAATAAGAACAATTTTATTTTATTAAGCAACTACTCCTAACAGACACACAGATATTTTATAAGTATTAGGTTTAGGAATGGTTAAAACGTATGATTTATGTCCGTATAATTTATTATCAAAGCAAAAAGTCCGCATTAATTTTCAGGAAAAAAAGTAAAACATTATTTATTAAAAGGTAACTTTTAATTAAAACTCCATACGTATAGCAAACGAGGTTATGCAGGAGCAATGATGTAATTAATACTGAATCATTATTCGTGTCATCATAACTTATAAATTGATATTAATTTGTAATAGGATTAAAACTATATAAGATAAACTATACAATATTCAAAAACAACAAAATATTTACTTGAGATTGACTATTTCTATTTATTAAGTATTTCGGAGGTTTTTTTTTACAATATGGCACGAGTGAACATAAAAATATGATATGAGCTGGAAGTATATTACAATATTATATTATTTTTCACCTCACAAGCTCGGAAAGATTCTGTTTGTCATTCGAAAACTGAGTGCAAAAATGCATTTTACCCGCTAGCGTGGAAAGAGTTTTTAAAATTCGAACCTTTCTATTCAATAATTTTTTATAGCGCCAATCCACTGAAAATACTTTATTACTAATTTATACTACATTATTATCTGATTCGAATCTACTCTACTTGACTCTATTCGTCTCTATTCGCCTCTTCTTGACTCTACTCGACTCTACTCGACACCAAAGAGTATATAAATACTACGTAAGACTCGACACTGCCAACTCTACTCGACTCTACTAGACTCTAATCAACTCTAGTCCACTCTACTCGACTCTATCCGTCTCTTTTCATTTTCAATTCTTTTCTTCTCTATTCTACTCTGTTCTACTGTGTTCTACGGTGTTCTACGGTGTTCTGCTGTGTTCTGCTGTGTTCTGCTGTGTTCTGCTGTGTTCTGCTGTGTTCTGCTGTGTTCTACTGTGTTCTGCTGTGTTCTGCTGTGTTCTGCTCTGTTCTGCTCTGTTCTGCTCTGCTCTGCTCTGCTCTGCTCTGCTCTCAGAGCAGAGCAGAGCAGAACAGAGAATCCTAGAATCCTTCGCTTGCTCAGGTTTGAAATACAAGTACTCTCGCCAAAAAATCACTTTGCAGCCTTGCATAACAAATAACTATTTCAATAAGTTTTATGTGCCGTGGCGGTCTCGGTTTAGATTAGGACCCCTCCCAATCCTCCCGTGGATGTCGTAAGAGACGACTATGGGAATACACACCGGAAGATGGGCAGCAGCGTCCTCCGAGTACATATTTGTAACACTGCGGTCACCAATCCGCCTACCAAACTTGGTGACTATGGCAACCCCCCCCGAACATATTATACACACAACGCAAATTCAGCTCCCAGTCCCCGGCGGCTCCGTTACTCCTGGCACCGCTAGCAGCCGTGGTAACGGCGGAGCAGGGGGTGCAACCCCCGGCAGAGACCCAGCTACCAACCCCCATGATCTCTGGACCGGGCAACCTCACCTTGAGGCCGATGAGAAGTTGATTTATTCTGTGACAGTACTGTAGCACAGTACACATATTCGTCCTTACAGACAGTAGTGTATCGAAGCATTGTTTTCGAGTTTGATGTCTACTGTCAGTCGGAGACCAATGGTTGCCACCTGTGGGTCTTTACCCGGCTACAAAAAAGGAGGGTTATGATTTCATCAGAATACCTATGTATGCATGAATGAATGTATGTATGTATGTATGTTGGTCTGTTTGTACATGACCACACTTTACAGCCAACCTTTTAAATTTGTAGGAATCTTCTATTAGTAAAACCAGAGTTTTTAAGCTACTTACAAAAACTTGCTTACAAAAAAGGAGGCTATCGATTTCACACTCATATTATAATGAGGAAAGATTTGATTTTCTGTATGTTTGTATTTTTGTATCTTTGTTTGTAATGAACAAAAGAAAAAGATATGGAACCGATTTAAAAAATATATTTCACGTATTAGAAAGCTACGTTATCAGCGAGTAACATGGGCACTATTTTATTTTTGAAGAAAGAAGAGATCCCTAGGAAAATTGTAATATTGTAACCCAAGGACCAAAAGAATAAGTTTCCAAAAAAAAAGTCTTCGTATTCAAATGTTCTTTTCTAAACAAACACTAAAAAGAATAAAATAATTACAATAGAACCAGAAAACTATCACTTTAAGAAAAATAAAAATGTAATACCGATACAAGAGTACAATTTAAAATAAAAAGAGTTGCTATAGTTTCTTACCCCCCTTTTCTCAATTACCCGTGCGAAACCGGGCTAGTATGTAATATTGTAAAAAACCGGGCTAGTATGTAATATTAAATATAAATAAAACGGCTAAAAACTCACGAAAAAGAAGATCGGAAATAATCCGACCAGTTTCAGACTATTTTGAAGTCCTTCATCTGGGAGTGTTATGCCGACAAGCCGCGACGAGCGCTACGAACGTCAGCACGCAACTGACGACGCGTGCGTGGCGCGGGCGGCCCAGTGGGCGGCGATTGCGGCGCTCGACTATGTTCGGCCTGCACAGTCACTTCGTTGTCTGTCGAGGAGTTATCACTGTCACTCACTTCCGTTAACATTGATTGTTGGCACACTGCGCTCGTTGTGTCCGGCTCATGACCCCACATTGTGGACCCAGTGTCAGTCGCATCAAGAACTGGTCTCCACGCCGAAGGAATAATCCACCCACGATCCCGGTTAAAGTTGGTATGGCGACTAATTTCGATAGCCTCCCGTACCTTTCGAGGAACAAAAAACTTCTCCCTCGCTAGCACAAAAACCCTATCAAAACGCAAATAATGGCCAGAGTCCGGGATGTGGGCGTGTTCCACGACCGCTATATTATAAACGATATATTTTGTGAGTTTTTAGAGTTATTCAAACATTTTTCTTTCCGTCGGAAATAAAATATGGATGTTGTAAGCCGCTTGAGCATATTTCCAATAGCACTCTCGCGGTTAAGACGAATCCAATGATACCTCATTTAACAAAATCCATTTAGCCGATTAGTCTGTAGGACGTGCCAAACAAAAGTAAAAACAAACAAACATACATACATACAACCCAACACATAACCCTCCGCAATCGGGTAATAAATGCAGTTATTTATTTTTCGGATCCCAATAGTGGTTCGAAAAGGTTGAACTAAAGAGTCCAGTCTTGATATATACTTACATTACTATACTCTTTGGTCCAATCTATTTGTGGTACTGGCATCCTACTCGCAGAAAACCGTAGAGAGACTATCAAGAACAGGAAACAATCTTTCTTTCTCGTATTTTTACGTGAAGATACTTCATGCGCGAAACTCGCTCGTAGCGTTCTTTTCAAAATCACGCTGAGACCCCTGCCTCCCGGCCCCCACACCGCGTGCGTCAAATCGGCTGTTTACTCCTCGATACACTACTATCTGTAAAGATTAATATATGTACTGTGACTGTAGTTTGGTGTGACCAAAGATTTTGAATTACTCTTACGGGCGGGTATGACATTCTGCGTTCCCTTGTTTATGGCAAGTTGTGCGTCAGTTTTGTAACAAATTCATTACTTATAGTATTTATTGGTTGTACTTTCTACCTTCTTGATATTCCGTATTATAAATTATAGCTATATACGAAGAAAATGGACCGTTTTATTTAGATTTAATTTATCTGCTTTAATGCAGGGGTAAATAAAATCTGAACATGACAAAACTGCCAATGTCACAATAAAAAAACCAAATAAATTTCACTGCACAAACTTGTCGTTCGTTTGATTCGCTCGTGGTTTGTGTATTTTCACGGTAAAACGCTGTTTTTACCTGTTTTCAATTACTGCGTTCAGTTAAGTAAATACAAAAAGTTACGCGAGCGCCATCTCTTGACGATGAAAGAACTAAACTGACAATGCCTAATGGAAAATTGCTCATTGGATCAGTACTTAGAATATTTACACTGGTAGAAGTAGTCTCTACGTGCCCCTTTTAGATAGCAATAGTTTTGTCTTAGGTGCTGCCATATAATAACTAAAATTACCCCTTACGGAACTAAATCGTACGACACAATGGAATATTGTGAACAGATGATAGGGAATGTAAATAAATTAGGCAATAATGAAAGTTACGTATTTATTTATTATAGAACCATAACATAAAAGGTAAGTGGCATAACAAAGGATAAGATTTTCTTCGATGGCAGTTCGCCTCTGGAATAAACTACCTTTAAATATAAAAAGCATCAGCACCAAAGATAACTTTAAGCTAGCAACTCAAAAATATTTTGTCAAAAATCTTTATCCTGATCATCCTCTTAAATCATCCACCTAGGGTAGTATGTGTGCTATTTTCATTAACTCATTTAATTCATATTATGGTAGGTATGTATATTATTTTTAGTAAAGTATTTATGTATTTATGTGTGTACTGGTTTATGTATAATTATTTAATTTTTTATTTAAAATTACTTATTATTATTTTGTTTTTTATTTACTTTGTTTCTTTTGTATTTTTTGTTTAGTACCTACTTTGAGCCGCACGCCCTACTATTATTTCTTTTACGACCTGGATGACTGGTAGATAATGCTGTTTAGCATTAAGTCGTTCCTTGTACAAAATTTTTTTTTGTGCAAAACAATTAAATAAATAAAATAAGAAACATAACATAAGTAATTTCATTTATTACACGATTGCCTATTAAAATTGTGTGAATACTTCAGTCAGAACTCTAATAATAGTAAAATGTTGTATTCATTTTCATTATTATTATTTCACTTTATTTATTTGATATCTTAGATTACAATTTTTTACAATATTTCTATAAAAATATTATAAAAACCTTTAAACCTAGGGTACCACCAGTGGAGCAGGGCTCAAACTACCGGTGGCTAGGGCTGCAGAGTGAGGAACCTCCTGACTATACGTGTAGTGTCAAGGAGTACTGCCTTCTGCATCTGACCCTTAATCCAACCATCCAGCAAGAGCCTCTTAAGATGTTGGTCGAGGCTTGCAATTGTTCTTCATTGCAACATTTGCAATGAAACTTTACGCAACTCTATAAATGCAAGTCAGACTCGCACATAGACAGTAGTAATTCTTTTTTAATATGAGATGCTATAACCCTTACCACATTTTGTTTTTTAGAAACGCTAGTATCTAAAAAAAACTTGATGTTATTTTGCGGCGCCGACCATTACTGATTGACTTGTGCACTTTGACGTTGAAGGAAATGTCTACGAACAAGACAAAGAATGGGGGACAACGTCATACATATCTAGAGGCTTCGAAAGAAATAAAATGAAATAGTATAAGAAAAACGCCAATTGATTATAAAAATACTTACCAAACAATGATTTTTAGAAACACTAGTTTCTTCACATTCTAGAAATGTTGTTTGGCGGTACACATTATTGAAGACTGACTTGTGTCTTCTGATGTTGAAGGAAGTATCTGCAAATAAAAAAGTGAGTGCTGGAAAAGGAACTTATAAACTGTAAATAAATAATAAGTATTACCTACTGTACAAAAAAAAAAGCAGCAAGAAAGCACATACGTGTACCTACTGTACAGCGGAAGTATGTTATCTGCTAGTAGCTGCGCAATCTGCTATTTTTCAGGCGCAATCCCTATGTTGAAGGTGAAGACAGCATTGTATAACTGCCTCGCTCACTCGATTACGTTATTTGCATTTTCTATTTTACTCTTACTTCATGCTGTTTTACCCCCACAGCAGTACCTGAGCAATCGTTCACAGAGCCTTACTTCACAAACATATAGGTATGCTGTGACTACTGTACAAATTCTACCGGAACTGCACCTTCTTTGTTTTTATTTGTTGTAACTATTTGTGTAGGCATCAAAGTGGACTGAGAAAATTCTTGCATATTTACTTGGTACTCAATTTGTTTGGCCTGTTGCATTTATCCATTGTTGTTTTACAATTGTATATATAGGAAACCTGAAATAAAATAATTTTGTTTATTATTTTATTACATACTGTAATCATGCCTCTTGTGTTATTTTAATATCAATAATAGGAAAACATAAAAATCTCGTTCCGGTTTCCTTATTCCATACAAAAATACCGTTATAATTAAACACTAATAATAAAAACTGTATATCGTTTAAATTAAATTGAATAAAAACATTATTTAAACATACCGAAAATACCTATTAAGTTATTTTTTTATATTTCATGATACAAACTGCAAAACAAAATCATTACCCTATAAATTGGGTAAAACTACATGCCATTTTATGGAAACATTCTCCTTGTTACTGTTTAAGGTTATAGCTTACTTTTGATTGCGACTAATTTACTGGAACTAGGTGACTGCGGATTAAAAATCGATACTATTGTGAAGAATATTACATAGGAAATTTATTTGAGTGGAGCTTGTAGCACATAACATTAAAAATATTACGTGAAAAGTAATACTTACGTGTGGATGATAATTCCAGGATTTTTGTATTCACTAGGGCTTTGGCAGCCAGACACACTACATCCAATCATGGTGTAAACTTTTATAACACTAATGGAGTCCGTTTCTCACCCAAAATATATTCTAAAACTTTAAAAATACAAAAATACTATTCTCCAACCGATCATTATGACAGCTCATGTACTTTTTGTCACAAAGTTGACTTTGTGACACACAAAAAACAGGTTACGCGTAAGGGATGCAAGATAAAAAGCTCTGTCCCGTTCTGTCTTAGCCTTAGTTGTATATCGCTCGTTCTTTCTACTTGTAGTGACGTCATCGACGCTACTTCTGCCCTAAGGCAGCGTAAATATTCTAAGATCAGTACATAGTGGAATAGTGAGTCATTGTACGAAACGTCAAATTTGAACCATATCACACTTGTTTTTATAGGATTCATATCATATACCCGTATCATCTTCTTAGTTTGTGCATATCATAAACTTGGTATGTAGTACCTACCAAAGAGTATATAAATACTTCGTATACCTACCTGTCTTAAAGAGAAATTACAACTTTATGATTCATATTTTGTTCAAAAGTACCCCGTATCTTCTTTGTAGTTTGTGAAAAGTACCTAACAACGGGGCATGCCTCGTGCACCCACTGGCTTCTCCCACTGGTGGGTGCACGGGGAATTCGCTATTACCCGTCCACCCACTGCACTAGAGTTGGAAAATAATGAAGAAATAATCGACATTTATGAAGAAAAAAAAACAACATGTTTTGTAATTAGGTTACAAGACATTTTAATGTGACAGATGTCAAAATAATCATCAATTATGAAGAAAAAAAACACCAAGTATTATAACTATGTAGTAAGACATTTTAAACTGACAGATGTCAAAGTGACATGTCAAACTTCAAAATCATACGTCAACACCTGACAAGATTTAATCGATATCTTCGTTTTGGATGACAGCTGTCAAACTTAAAATGGCACCCACCAGTGGGTGAAGCCAGTGGGTGCACGCCCCCTAACAACTGACCTAAGTACTCGTACCTAACCCTGCCGGGCCTATTTAACTCAAGTCATATCGTATCGTATCGCAAATCATATCGCAATAGCTTACTTTCAGCGTTCTGAGATAATGTACAATTTTTAAATAGCAGTTCAATATACTCGTAAGTTTAGAAGCACTGGTTTCACGGATATTTTTCCCTCCGAGGGCATGTATGGCGCGCCGCTGATCTGCCGCGGGAAGGCCGTGGGCCTGATGCTGGCGCCCGACGCCCAATGGTCCAACTGCACCGGCTTCAGTAACATAGTACACTTGATCTCAAGCGATTGGATGCATGACTTCATGGAGTGCGTCAGCACGTGAGTCCAACCAATAAGAATAATTTATTAATAAATACCATAAAGGCAAAACATAATCTAAAAGTATAAACAAAGTTTTTTAATTTACAAACTAAGAACTTTAAAACAATATTATTAATACAATTACATATTATCATTGACATCTAATGCTAGGTCGTACCTGTGTTACTGCTGCCAATAGAACCAAGTGCATAGGGCACCTGGGTTTGTTTCTCGGGCCTTTAGAGGCCTGTTTTATTAAAATGACCCCAGGCCTCCCTAGACGCCAGTCTGGCACTACTCCGTAGGTGTCCGAGTGACGGCCTTGCTTCCTTGCAGATTGTTCGTGGAGGAGGGCGAGCAGCAGGACTGGACCTTCATGAAGAAGGCGATGTATGAAGACTCGGAAGAGCAGTTCGACTACCTGCCATCAATCTACGACCGGCTCTACTCCAATTCCGAGACAAACTCCGATGACATTTCTGCATGAGCTACAATCTAACGCTTTCAGCGCACACTATGTCATCAAAGCCAATTTAATTTTACAACTAAGAGCTAAAATATAATCTAAGATTTGTGACCACTAGAAAAAACTATTTGTTCTTCTCTTTTATCTTAGCATAAACTTGGTCCTTCAAAAACATCAATACTTAAGCCCTCCTTTCACCTTGCAAAAACAGCTTGAAAAAACAGCTTGCTTAGTCCTTACGCTCCATGACATTTGCTAGTGATGTACTTCACATCTGAAGCTAATTAATAGGTGAAAAGCAGATGCAGGAACACGATTTTGCTTTAAAAACTCATGAAAATCTCTTAGCAATGAGTACCTATGCGGTTTTAAAATAAATTTTAATACGTTGCAATAAGGTATATTATTCTATTTGAATTATTTGGACTAAGTTTTTACATATCCATATTATACTCTCCAGGTGGTCCCATATAAATTGAATCAAAATTGGTTCAGCAGTTTTTCGAGAATAAATAGTTTTGTTGAGTAAATCCATTCGATTTTGTGTTTATATTGCCTTTATTTTGTGTTTATCTCTGAGATTTCTAAACCGATTTAGGGTGGAGTTCACCGACTTCTACTTGACCGATGATTTGGTAATCGGCCGGTGAAATCCCAAACGTCGTTTAAACAACCGCTTAAATGTTTACTGTTCACCACGCAAATTTGAACCGTACTTAATAAATCGGACGATCACCATCTGTTCAGAGTGAAAGAACGAACGTTATAAGGCATCGCAATAACGAAGTCACTTTGTCATATCTATTCAACACGATGAAAGGTGGCGTACGAATTTAGAAGCATAAAATAAAATGAAGTCAACTTGAAAAGTACAATAAAACGTACTGGGGAAGCTATACTATACTGTAGTTCTAAATTTGGGTAGGTATTAACTTTTTCTGCCTGCACCATGTGGCCTGCACGTGTTCATTATTTGAATTCGTTTATGTTTGTGATTTGTTTGACTTTATCTTTTGTTTGTTGCCAAGTTCAGTTGCCGCCATCCGTGATCATCAGATTTATTTGTGCTTGTGCCTTTTATAGTGAATATTTAAATAAGTAGTGAAAATGGAGACAAAAAAAGCGCAAAATAAAAACCAGTTTATCATCTATTAATTGCAGTACGTCCAGTGCAGAAGTTTTAGACAAACGGAATCTAGTTTTAAAAGATTCTTCATCATATTCTTCATAATAATTACGACGCACTTAAAAATCTCGTGGTCTTCTAACTGTCCTTTCTAAATCGTCTAGATTTTGAAGGAAGTCATGGTAATGGTCCTGATAATTATCTACCATAACATTAAACACCGACTGCATGTTTACTTCTCACAAGAACACAACGAAATATATCCAAATAAACTAAAAATAATGTTGACACAAATGCGCAGAACGTCAAAATGACATAAACCGACGGTTAAACGATGTCGCTGAGCTCTGTTACATAAATCGGCCGTTCAAGGGCTTTGATCATTGGTCAGGGTGTGGTGAACACTAAAATTTGAATAACCAGCCGTTTAATTGTTAAACAGCCGTTTTAATAGTCAGTGAACTCCACCCTTAGATGGTTGTTTTTTTATTCAAAAGGGTAAACTTTCCGAGTAGTCCCATATAAACTTCATCAAAATTGGTTCAGTAGTTTTATTAGAAAATCAATTTGTTTTATAGTTTATGTTCTCTAATATCTTGGGATTACTGAACTGATTGTTTTTACTTGAGTAAGAAGACCTTCATTGAGTAAGAAGTGTGGTACTGTATAAATTTCATCAAAATTGGTTTAGTAGCTTTAAACAAGCTTTAATTTAATTCATTTGCTTTAATTTAATGTTTGGGAATGGATCGCAAGTCAATTTTGAACAATTTAAGGACGTCCAAAGTTTTTTTTTTTTGCATATGGGTGTAGTTCTGATGACTACTATAGTAGTAGTCAAAGGAACTACACAATCGGATGATGGAATCTCTTCAAGTTTGGGCTCATTTGGTTTGTCTTGATGAGATCATGTCTGGTTTTATGTGGTATCAAGGGTCTGATGATGGAGCCGGAAGGTAGTCACAGGAACTCAACAACAAAATGATGGAACCTCTTCGAGTTTGAGCTCATTTGGTTTGTCTTGGTGAGTTCTCTAGTTTTATGTGGTATCCAGGGTCTGATGTTGGAGCCGGAAGGAAGTCATAGGAAATCAACAACAAAATGATAGATCGTGTTTGGGCTCATTTGATTTGTCTTGATAAATTCTCTGGTGATATGTGGTATCCAGGGATGATGGAGCTGGAAGATAGTCACAGGAACTCAACAACAAAATGATGGAACGCCTTCGAGTTTGCGCTCATTTGGTTTGTCTTGATGAGTTCTGTGGTTTTCAGGGTCTGATGATGGAGCCGGGATGTAGTCACAGGAACGCAACAAAATGATGGAAAATGGTCAAAACTAATTCAGTTGTTATATATGTAGGTTTTATTCATCCTTGGTTTTAATTGGCTAAACTGTAGTTGCTATACTGTCGATTTTGGGGGTAGGGAGGGGTGGAGGGCGTAGGGGGGAAGGTAGGAACCCCCCCCTGTTTGAAGGAAAAGAAGCGCAGCCCTCCCAAAATCGTCGGTATAGCAAGTACATTCCTGCCCTATGAGTGTGAGCGTACCACAACGAAGAAGCTCACCTGTCCCCCTCAAAATCATTGAGGAACCGCAACCCCCTAAGGGGGAGGGCCAATTAGTATCCCCCATCCCTCCCCCCAAAATCTATTGGATATATTGCAAAATGCGTCCTAACCTTCAAATTTACAAAAATTCATATAAAAAAAACTATGATTAATCGCAACCCTCCCATTAAGGGGCACTACCTCCCCCCCCCCCCCCCCTCTCTCCAACCAACGCTTTAAGTCTAAAGTGAGTGAGTGTCTAAAATGTTATATTCCTTTAACTAAAAATCAAAAAATAAAATATTTTTCCAAAAAAAATACGAAATTATAATAAAAATGTTATTTTGTAAACAACCACTAAAAGAATAAAATAATTACAATTGAGCCAGAACAGTATCAGTTTTTCGAAATTACCAACGTAATATGAATGCATAAATACAAGATAAGAAAGAGTTATTTGAAGGCGGTGCCAAGCCGAGCCATAATTATTAATATGGTTGAGCTTATTCAAAAAGATAATGCCTAACATTATGAAGTCGATTTAATATTTTTTGGAAAAATATTTTATTTCCAATGGAGAGGTCAGCGCGCGCTTTCGCCACAAAAGATAGTCACTTCAGTGACGTCATTTATCTGCCCCAGCCACCAAAAAGTTCAATATGTTTGCAGTGAATGCTACATTGGCGAGACACGAAGAAACATTACAACCCGAATAGCTGAACACATCAGAAGCATCAAGAATTTGGATACCGACAGTTTAGGGGTCGTGGAACATGCCCACATCCCGGACTCTGGGAAGCTTTAGCGGGTCGCTAGTCGCTATGGCGTCGCTCGCTATTTTAATATATTTCCAGAGACGCGAAGAGTCCACGGTTTGGCCGCCGACTCGCAACTACTCTGTCGACGGCATTGTGCCGTTCGTCTGAAAGATTCCTGTGGCCTGTGGCATCACAAAGGTCAAATCATGTTTTCTTCACATTGCCACTGCCCTTACTTGGTGTCTATTACGCTATCTTATTATTGTGTAATACTTGTTATTTTATCTAATAACATGTTATTATTGACTTTGTGTGGGACAAGCAATAGCCTTCCCTATAGGCGAACATGATATCTGTTTAAGTTGTTATAAGTAAAATTGTAAAATATTTGTAGTAAATAGTTCTAAGGTGAACGACTAGATGGCGCCACTGGTCGTCGGTCTATTTCTGCATCCTGGCACAGAATAAATAATAGTGCAAGCCCGGTATCGTTCGGTTGCAACCTACGAATAAATAATAAGGTTGCAACGTTATGTATGAGGTGTAGCCGCGAAATTTGTTTTTTTGAGAATTACAGAACATGGTGATACAGTACCACTTTAGTTTTTATCTATATATCCAAGCTTAATCGTGTTCATTGGTCCTTATCGAACCGAATTTAGAGCTTGTTTTAGTGCACAGTAGTCACAGGTAGTACTACTGACACATACTCGCAGTGGATCGCTGCAAAGGCTTGAGTACGTTGTAGGAGGAAGTGGCTTACCGCATGTGGAACACGCTGGCAGTGTCCAACGTCAAGCTGCATCAAGCTTCGCCGCAGTTGGCTGGCAAGCTGTGAGACCGGCGTCAGCAGCCACCAGGACAGGAGATCAACGGGGAGCGGAGCGGCTAGTACTTTGTCGTCAGAAGGATATTTACAACAAAGTAACTATTACTTTTGTAACTTTTAAACTACTAAAATACTATGCATGTACGAGAAAAACTAAATTTAAATCTAACTTAGAAATATGAAAAAGTGCAGACTTGTATAATGCGTGTTTGCCGTATGAACTGATAACAAACATTCGTTGAAAGTACAGTATAATAAGGAGAGATCACGAAATCAATAATAAATAAGATTATATATCGCTTTACGATCATGAAAACTAATATGATCACGCAATGGTAGTCTTGATTCGGGATCCTATGGAAAATAAAACGTAATTTGTAGAAACTCGGGCTGGGGTTAAAATATTTGATGTTGATTAGTTTTAAGGACTTGGTTGACAACCAACTAGTTGCAGTTCTAAGGAGCTCAATCATTATTTCGTGAAGTTTATACAATGAAGATTATTTTTAAAAAAATGTGTAGGTTACTTAAAATGAGCTAAATGATCCTGGAATAAAACATATTTTAACCCATTAAAGCCATTACCATTATTTTCTAGCTTCGGCAGTCACGCGATATGAATTGTTTCTAAGCAATGAAACTCGTAACCACCGGTCCGGAAGGATTAAGTCTGTATGCATATTGTTATTATATAAATAAATAAACAAAAAATTGTTTTAAAATGTACAAATACAGCCGTGTCATAAATATTATACCTAATTAAATACCGCTCTTAGATTACGATCGGGACATATTTCATCAAACAAGTTTGCATTTCTAATGAAAAAAGTCCCAACGCCAAATTGTAACGAATGCAGAGTAAGTAATTGAAGATTTGCAACATATTTTGATGGAGTGTGTCCGGAACGAAACATTTAGGTTATTGTGTTTTGGTAGGGATAAGACTATACACGTTGGCCTTCATAATAGTAATTTGGCTTGTCCGACATCCGATGAAGTCAAAATGTTATATAAGTTGCCAGATTTAGGCTTAGCCAAATAATGTTTTCGCGGACTTAACGGGACGATGTGGTCGCTCAGCGACAAAGTCCTTTAAATTAAATTAAATAAAAAAAAAGGTTAAAATGCGGGGTGAGGCAGGGGGGGAATAACCTCACCCAAGCTCACCAAGGGGAAGAGGGGGGGGGGGGTTCTGGGGTCATGATCCCCAATGTCAATCAGTTTTTTTTTGTTAAATTTGTTATTTTGATATAATGTTTTGTTATCATGTTTATTATGAAAACAGAAAAAAAACTCAAAACTTCCGCGCTCTCTGCGCTCGCGCTTTTCGTGGTCTGTTTTAGTTCTTGGGCAATTCCAAATTATGTTTTAGTTTGGTTTAAGGGGCAGAAATGGGCAAATGACACAAAGTAATCCCGATCCTGTTCAAAAACTACTCACTGTATCCTGCTGAAATTAAAATATATGATACTCGAGGATATAAGTAACAATATATTTGTCCTAAAAACATGAATGCACTTATTTGGCTCGATGAAAAAAAATGCCAAACACATCTGAAAATAAATAACTCCGTAAATATATCCTACATTTAATGGTATTTCGCTGTGATATTGTACCTAAATATTACTTGTATATTAAGAAATCGTGTATTTTTCCTATTTTTTTTGGAAAGACTATCTATTTATGTGTATATGGGATTTTTCTAGAATGTCGCTTACGCTCTTTAATTCGGAGCGATATCAATTTTGTACCGCACTACTCTTTCACGGCAATCTACGTATTTTGCTCCGCGGTCTCTGCCAATTCTGCCATTCCGCGGCCAAAGAGTATATAAATACTACGTAAGATCCGCGGCGAGCGCGGCGCGTTGCTAGGTGGACCTGCGCTACTACTGTCCGTTTTGACTTGGAGCTTGTAAATGAATGAAAAAATGGGTACACCAAAAGGAAAACACCCCAGATCTAGAAAGAAGCTTTACAAATATCGCCACAAGCGTATGATCGCTAAAATACGTACGTAACACTATAGTTGCTGTTATTCACGATTATGTATTTTTTAGATGAATATACCTATTGTGAGCCTCATCCCAATTTCTTAACGTACAAATTCATGTGTGAACTTCTGAAAATGTACAGTTTCAATTATATTACTTTTGTCAAATAAAAACAAGGAATCAGTTCACAGGACTGTGGTATTTTTTAGAGTCACAGTACAGAGTAGAAACAGTAGACAAACACGCTACCCAAACCACACGCTTTACTTAGGCTAAAATTGGTAACACAACCACACATACTCAACTAGTCGAGAATAAAATACTATTATATTCGTTTCTTTCAGATCTAATCATTTCAATATCTTTTACAACGCATTACCAAGTACTAAGTCTAATCATGGAGTTGGTGATAAAAATGTTCAAATCGTTGAAACGTAAATATATTTGTCTGTAGGTAGAAATAAACATTTAAAAAAATTGTGTTCGCAATATTCGCATTAGATACTTACTAACTGCATATACAATACGTGCTAAATAAAAATCACGTATGCATGAGTGTGTGTTTGTGTGTTTTAATTTAAATGTTCAAATACACTAAGTATATCATTTGTTTAGATCTGACCTTATATTGTTTGACAATATCGTGCCATGTACAAGTATTGTAGAAGAAGACTGTGACACTTTGCTGTGTCACACTCCAACTGCAGAAAGGTTCATTAGTACAAACATCAATCAAACGTCTAAAAACCGTTTTTTTATTAGCCATTTTATTGAGATTTGTAATATGAATTTACTCACGTTAGTTTTTAAAATCAAATAGGTTAGTTAATGTTTGGTGTTATTGTTATAAATTGGGTGTGAATTGAATGTGTATCTAGATGTTTTGACAAGTTTTGTCTGTCTGTCTGTATCTTGGCCGCGCATCACGCGGATACTACTGAATGAATACACATGAAACTTGGTGCGATTTGAGTTCATACTACGAGGTAGGACATAGAATACTTTCATCAGAGACCGTGTTGGCATCATGAATCTGTAGTAGTTCGTGGTTGGCATCGAGTATGTTTTAAAATCAAGAAAGCGAAAATGTATTCTTCGAAAGTACACCGTAAACATTTATAACGTCACTGGCCGAGCTGAGATCGGGTATAGGTAGTTTCGAATAACGCTCCACATAACGCTATTCTATTCTATTCCACAAAGTGTCTTGGTGGCTGTACAAACATTAGTAAATAATAATAAATATATTAGGGACAGTTCCATACCAATTACCTAGCCCCAAACTAGGATACCCTGTAACATGGGCACTAGATAACGGATAAACATACATAAATACGAATATCACATTCATGACTCGGAATCAAACATTTTTGCTCATCACACAAATGATTGCACCTTGCAGGATTCGAACCCGCGACCGTTTGATTTCGTTCCCAGGGTCACTAGCCACTAGACCAACCTATTAATTATTTATTTGCTATTGCAACACAGATAGATTTCTGCCAACAGCCTTCAGTGGCAACCCGACATGGCCGTGAATAGTTAGAAGACGAAGGCGAGAGCGAAGCGAAGCTTAGCGAGCTCCCGCCTTCGTCTTCTAACCTACCACGGCCATGACGGGTCACTACTGAAGGTCTGTATGTAAGTTTGTTCGCGCATCAAGTAAAAACTACTAGATCGATAGCAATGCAATTTTCACTATTGGATAGCTTAGGGTTTGAGTTAAAAACTGGGATACTTAGTATCTTAATCTGATGATTAGATGCCGAGCAATCGATAAAAAACTATTTGACGGCTGAACAAATGTCGTATATTATTGTACATTATAGGTACTTTTGGTCCTGGAATAACAAGTATGAGTTACTTTTAAATGAAATGACCACGCGGGCAAAGCCGCGGGTACAGCTATTACTATAATAAAACTGTAACTGGGCTAAATTTGTACATTAACTATTTTTTGAAAATTATAATAAATATAATAAACTTCAAAATCGATATGGAGTGCAAAAAGCATATGTTTTTATTTTTTGTCTGTCTGTCTGTCTGTCTGTCTATTTGAACACGCATCACGCAGAAACTACCAGACAGATTTTGATGCAACTTGGCACAATCATAGCTTATGTTATGGATTAACATTTAGAATACTTTTTATCCCGAAAAAAACAATAGTTCCCGCAGGATAGGGTTTGAAAGTTATTTAAAAAAAACACATATAACGATGAAAATACCTGACGGATTTTGATGTAACTTGGCACAGTCAAAGTTTATACTATGTGTTAAAATCAATAATACTTTAAATCACGAAAAAATATGGGATTCCTGCGGGATATGAGTCTAAAGTTATGTTAATTTGAAAGGAATAATAATAGCACATCCGTTTATAAAACGGTACCGTAAATTCGGTGCTCATACCACAAGTCAGAGTGGCACAGTGGTAGCGGTGTCTGGCCTGCAACCCAGACGCACATGGAACGAATCCACGCGCTGCTATAAATGTTTTGCCTCAATATTTATAAGCATTTACATATTTTATGCGTTTTTTTACATTTTCTTTGTTTTTTTAAGGCTTCTGTAATTTCCCGAAGTAAACCGTGAAGTTTTATTTGAAAACAATATATATAATGGGATATATCCAAACGCATGTCCGACTCAAGCGAATAAACCAAAGCCATCAAAGTTCTGCCTCCGATTTAACTAGATGGCGCTGATTGGCCTTAAAACACGCAAGCATTTCATTGCAATACGTGCACTTCTATGACACTTCATAGAAGTGCACGTATTGCAATGAAATAAACGCATATAATAAAATATGAAATAAACGCATATAATACAATATGAAATAAACGCTAGAATAAACGCACCGCGTTCCACCGCAAGGCAGTGCGTGCAAGGCCTAAGATACCAAGTACCCCAGTTTTAAAATCAGCCGCAAGGGCTTGAGAGAAGGGCCTGGATTCTGTATGACCACTCACGCCAATTCCACGCGAATTCCACGCCAATTCCTCGCGTCTTAAAATTAGAGAATTAGGCCCCTGGCGTTGCCAGAATGTTACTTTTGACCCTCTCATGTTACTTTTATGTTACATGACTATAAATGTTACTTTTACGTTACTTTTACGACTAAAACAAATATATTCAAATTTTGAAGTGTCATAGAAGTGCAAGTGTGTTATAACGCATATTCTGTGAAGTACGGAGTGCCGTACTTCACAGAATATGCGTTATAAAAAGACAAGGCAGTGCCTTATTCTGATGATTAGATGCCGAGCAATCGATAAAAAACTATTTGACGGCTGGACGAATTTTGAAGAAATGTAGTATAATATTGTACTTTGTACACCTGGTCCTCTGGACCTGGACCAAACCTACAACTGGTCTGGTGGTGGTTTGCCTTTAGGTCCTGGAATAAAACGTGAGGGCTACTTTTAAATGAAATTACCACGCGGGCAAAGCCGCGGGCACATCTAGTTTACAATAAAATATTTTGACTTTGTGCCTATTCGTATTCTGTGTATATTTTTTATAATAAATTAGTTCATCTTCTTTGCTATTAACCAGAGCTACAAACCACAAATACAAAGCAACCGACATCTCCTGCCACCAACTCATATAACCATTGTTTACCACCTGCCACCTACCATCACCAGCTCCAACTTCTTACTACCTTCTATTTGATAATGAAGGTAGCCACCACATCTCAGTACCGAATACTTGCCGTACACCAACAACTGCCATTCCTTTATTATGAGACCAGCTCTTTGGTCACAAAAAAACTACTGTTTCATTTATTTTAATCGAGTTGACATTGCAATATGTATGGAATAGCTTTTATTTTTACTTTAAAGTTAGTCTTATAATATATGTGGTTAATTAATATAATACCTATATACGAGTACATCTATACTAAGGTAAAGTTTGTGAGGTTGTAGGGGGTAATCTCTGGATCTACTGAACTGATTTTGAAAATTATTTTACCAATAGAAAGCCACGTTATTTGTAGTGGCATAGGCTATATATTAAAATGACCACGCGTACGAAGCCACTAGCATCAGCTAGTCTGTAATATTGTCACCTAATATTATTACACACTGTATACTAATATAAACAGATCTATTCCTACTAAATCATCATACTTTAATGAGTCACCACCTGCAAAAATCTTCTACCACCTCTCATTAAATAGTCACTAGCTAGTCAGTCGTAAATTTGCCTATATATCAATTTATCAAACCTTTACTACCATACGATACTCCTGTGCTACTGCTGATCTGCTGTACTGTAGTTAATTATACTGTATCAAACCTGTGTTGCGAACAGTTCTCGTGTAGATGGCGGTTTACAACGTATACATTTTGAGAATATAAAGTAGTTTTCTTAATTCTAAATAGAGGGAGCTTGTGGACTTAGAACACAGTTTTTTCGCTTATCGCGATTAATGCACGCGGGGAAGTAGGGGTGAAAATTGAAATCTCCGCGCGGCCATTCTGGGCCTTAACCATATTGAGATGCTTTGGAGCAGGGCCCCGATTCTGTTAGCTATTGAACCGCGATAACGCAAGTTGATCGCTTGAAATTTTTTGAGAAATTTTCTTATTTACCACTTAAAAGTGCTAGAAGTGTTTTTTTTTGGAAATATTCAAAAAATAAAAACACTGAAAAATAAAAAAACAAAATAAAACAATAACCGAAATTTTTTGCAAAACTTTCGCTTCCAGCACTTTTAAGTGGTAAATAAGAAAATTTCTCAAAAAAATTCAAGCGATCGACTTGCGTTATCGCGGTTCAATAGCTTACAGAATCGGGGCCCTGGTTATGCGTAAAAGAAAGGCGTCCCTGCTGCGTCGCATGCGGAGTGCAACAACAGCATACTGACCGTTATTATTGCGGATGGCTACATTCGTGGTGGTTTTATGAGGCACTAGAAAAAAAAGGTCCAAAGGTTGTCTGGAAGAGATCGCTTTTTAGCGATAAGACCGCCCACTGTCCCATATATTTTGTATAAATGTTTTAGTTATTATTGTATTTTTGTTCTATGTGGTGTACAATTAAGAGTTATCTATCTATCTATAGATGTACGTAGACCAACCAGTTGCAAAACAAAAAAGAAGTGCAGTATTGGACCTACTGTCTAGAGCAAAATACTTAGTAGTCGGTTCAAAATTGAAAATAAAGAGTTCCTCCGGGATACAGATTCAAAATGTTAAGTTTGATGTTATAAAATATAATATAGTAAAATGAAATAAAACTGCTATAAGGCCGTAGCCAGCAATTCACTTCTTGGGGTCGAGCTTTGGACCAGAGATTTTTACCAGAGTATAGCGAAGCAAGGCAAGGGTAATTAGTCTATGTATGTATGTATGTATGTGGGTATATGGATGTCATAGACTATTTATTGTTACTCAACTACTGCGAAACAAGCCTGTCCGATTTTGACAAGCGAGGTATCAATCGATTCGTCTTCATTTATAGTGTCACTAGTTTTGCCGCCCGCGACTACAGTTTATCGCGAAAAAAACATCCTATTTTCTTCTAGGATATTACAAACCAATGCAAAAGTAGGTATAGCCCCAATACTCTTGATGTTTTTTGACAGACTTGTTATTTCGTTCCATGGCAACCACAGACCATTCTATGATGGCAACCGTTCCTTACAGTAAGTAATCAACATTTTCCAGTTTTCCGTAAGTTACAATTTTCCGGGATTAAAAGTATACTATGTTTTATTTTAGGTCATAAGCTATCTCCATTCCAAATTTCATCAATATTCGTCCAGTCGTTATTGCGTGAAAGCTCCCTAAACAAACAGACAACGTTTCAATTTATATATTGGTATGAATTTGTAGTCCATCTTCCTCTGAGGCAGTCTGCACAGTGCGGTGGGAGGGAAAGGAGAAGGGGAGTGGGACAATAAAACATCTTGTAATAATCATATTATATGTATTTGTAGTTTATCTTTACGTCGAACATGAATGAACATCAGGAAGATATAAACGTCGGAAATGAATTACGATTAATTAATTGTAGCGCCCGTACTTTCATCAAAGTGCGTCATGAGACAAATACAATCTACCTATCACTGATATCTCAACTAGTACCTACTAGGAATAAGTATCTTAATGTGGAACAGAACATCATGGAAAATAAATGTATTACTCAATACAAATGAATCAGTCGAGAATGAGGCAAACAAACATGTCAAAACTAAAAAATTATTACACGACTGGGTGTGGGTGTGTGAAAGGAGTGGGTTTCAGAATTCAAGTGTTTGTATGTATGTATGTATGTATGTGAGTTTCTTTATTCAACCATTACTTTTAAATGCTTAAACAGATATGGACGTAAGGGGTATCGTTAGAATCCGTATATCATACCCAAGTAACATAGGCTATTTTTTTTAAATTCAATTTTGTGACAGTAAGGCTCCAAATCGAAACGAGAAAAAATCTTTGAATTTTACAATACAGGTATCAAATTGAAGGCATTGATGAGCACATTCCAAAAATATATTATTTATTGGCGTAAGTTCTTTATTGGCAGGGCAGGCGTGTTTTTTTTAATTATTATTATATGTTCAATTTATTTATGTAATATCCATTATTTAATATGTTTATCATTAATATTGAGAAGGCTCGCGGAAAAAATGATTGTTTCAAAATTGTGACATATGAAAGACTTTCGAGAACAAAAAGGAGTTAGTGTTTTTTGCTCAAATACATTAATAGATACATCACCTCTTTGTACATACATACAGCGACCAGTTTAATCTGAGCACAACGTTGCTCTTTACAATAGCGTCTCTACTACTCTGAACTAACTTCCGCATTCGTGAGCATTCCTTATTCACTTATATACTTAGAAAATAAAAATATATTTTCCAACAGGCTACATACACCCTCCGTTTACAAATTGATTTAAAGGCTACTAACGCACAGAGTACAATATAATAATCCGTCGAAGCACAGTTGGCCCCGCCCTCTTTCGCCTCAGTTTCTTCTAAATAGTACATTAGTCATAAAATATTTTCCAATATACATTTCTACTATTCATAACATTCACTAACGAGATCAATCATCAATTCATTAATTCCTTTCGGCCACCATTTCAAATTTTATTGATAGCCTATTTTAGAGCTGACCAAAACCACTATTTTCCATTGACAGTGTAAATGTTGGTTATGGTCAGCTCTATAATATGTTTGGTCGTACAAATTAATAAAGTTGGGCAGCAACTTGTGCTCCGCAAACAAAACAAGATGGATCTTTTAATATTTCCATTACATGGCTATGACGGTAAATATTGCGGAAGTTGTTGGCAAGTTAAAGTGCACGTGTGACATGACAACAGTTAGTAATTTAGAAACTATATCAATACCAACAACAGTACAGGGTATTCATTTCTAGATAGTCTATTGCTGAAATAGTAATAAATAATGTTACGCAATCATTTAAATTAATCTATAATATTAAAGTTTGGCTTCCGATTATCTAATTGCGTCTTTGGGCAAGGAGGCTGCGTCGAGTCCTCCTTCCGACTCAGTAACAACTCTCGGGTACAAAATATAAGATTTCTCTTTACCCAAGCCCTACGTGTATATACGTAGCTTCGTTTAAATTCAACAACAATAAAAAAAATACTAGTCGGATCAAAATGAAAAGGACCCAACCGACGTCAAGAGACTTGCTTGTCGTTTGCATTTCCCAAACTGATGGGCCGATTTCATTGTAGGTATATTTTTTAGAGCTGGAGTGGAGAGATGGTTAGCTTTGCTTAGAAGAAGTCGGTGCAACTGATCCCAAGATCTTAAGCTCTGATGAAGCTCTCTCTCTCTGTGAAGGAATCTCGACCACTTTGTAGCTGGGAACTAACAATTTGTGCTCTACTGTTCAGTTTCGACAGCATTTCCGTACCCGCATAATATGTGAGGGACAGAAAAACATTGAACAAAATGGATGAGCGCTGTGGCATGCATTAGGAGAGCCCTACGTCCAGCAGTGTACAAATATAGGCTGATGGTGATACAATGAGGGTCTGTTGATGAGGAACTTTATTCAAAACCTGATTCGAGAGGATCTATTGCATCAAGACTCTTCACATGGCGTTTTGAACATAACAATACAATCTGTGGGACCACAATTAAAACGAAACTACGTTTATATGAACAATTGAATTTCAAATCCTCACGCAACCACCTTAAGTAGATGTTTCTAGGGACTGTAGTAAAACTATATCTACAAGTCAATATCGAAGTCAACCGCCGCGAGGTGCTAGTTCTCTGGGCTCAGAGTTAAATAAGCATTCGCGCCTCTACTGTCAGAAATAATTCGGCTACGATAGAACACTGCACACTAACCAATAAACTACTGCAGCGTTTACAGTATGATGAACAGTATCAGTATTACAAACAGTAGAGCTATGAGCAGGCCGATGGCCAACCACTGGCGCCGGTCTGCAACAAAACAACGGCGCGGTTAGCAGGTATACTGTAGTAGCAGCGGATCTTTGTGGTTGTATAGTTAGGCTCTGTGCACGATTGCGCAGGTACTGCTGTGAAGACAAAACAGCATAAAGTAAGAGCGACATAGAATAAAGGAGAAGCGAGTGAGCGAGGCAGTTACACAATGCGGTCTTTACCTTCAACATTGGGATTGCGCCTGAAAAATAGCAGTTTGCGCAGCGACTTGCAGACAACTTCTGAGCCACAAACTTCCGCTGCAACTACTGTACTCGAGTTTCTTTTGTCCCGGATCAGAAATGGTAAAAGGGAACACTAATACATTTGGTCCGGTGTATGTAAGACCTACACAGTTATAGCTAGGATAAGCTAGTCTATAATAAACAGGTAAATAAAGTTGAATTTTAATCTTACTTCGCACGCAAGTCAATTTTTCCTGCTAATAGGATTGCTGTTTGTTACTGCACGTCATAAACACAACCTATTTTTGTTTTGAGAATATTGGCATGATTTATATATTATTATGTAATAATTATGCAAAATCCCATCACTAGTCATCATCATGATCATCAGCCTATATTCGTCCACTGCTGGACGTAGGCCTCTCCTAGTGAACGCCACTGAACCGAACTTCGGCTCTTCCCATCCAGTTACTGCCAGCCATTTTTCGCAAGTCGTCACTCCACCTGGCCGGCGGGCGCCCTACACTACGTTTTCCTACACGCGGTCTCCACTCTAGAACAAGTTTACCCCATCGGTTGTCGTTTCTTCGAGAGATGTGACCAGCCCATTACCACTTCAGCTTGCTAATTCTCTGAGCTATGTCGGCTACTTTGGTTCTCTGTCGGATTACCTCATGCGGATTTTGTGCCTTCAGAGTAACTCCGAGCATGGCTCTGTCCATAGCTCGCTGAGCGACCTTGAACTTATGAACCAGTCTCACCGTGAGTGTCCATGTTTGTGCTCCGTAGGTCATGACTTGTAGGACGCACGCATTAAAGACTTTCGTCTTGAGGCACTGTGGTATGGACGACGAGAAGACTTGACGAATTTTACCAAATGCCGCCCATCCCCGCTGAATTCTCCTGTCGGCTTCATTCTCGAAGTTGTTTCTATCTAATTGCACAGTTTGCCCGAGGTAGGCATATTGCTGAACAACTTCAAGGTTCCATTAACACCAACAGGTCTCGGGGTAATAAGGTCGTTGGACATAACCATAACTCCTGACGACACGTCGGGAGGAGTCAGCTAGGTCGGTCAGCATTCGTTCGAGAGCCTGCGTCCTTGTGGACGATGTCATCGTCAAATCGTAGGTGTGATATTTACTCGCCATTAACGTTTATGCCCGTTCCTTTCCAATTCAGCGTCTTAAACATATCTTCCAGGGCATTAGTGACCGTTTCGGGGATGTATCCCCCTGCCTCACTCCCCTGCGCAGCTGAATATGCTTAGTCTACTGGTTCTGTACTTGAACGGACATAGTCGCGGCGTCATACAAGCATCTCATCACCTCGATGTTTGGCCACGACCTGGCATCGAGAGCAGCCCAGGTTTCGATGGAGTCAAAGGCTTTCTTATAGTCCACGAAAGGAAGACACAGGGGCTGGTTATACTCTTCGTCTTCTGTATAACCTGCCGCACTGTGTGGATATAGACCACATCCACACATGGTCGCGTAACCACCCCGAAACCCAGCCTGCTCAGGAGGTTGAAATTCAACAAGTCTTCTAGATAGACGATACAAGACTACCCTCGAAAACAGCTTGTAGACGAAGCGAGATGGGCCGCCAGTTTTTAAGGAACGTTTTATCTCCTTTCTTTATAAGCGTTTATTTAACTTCACTTGTATGTATACAGGATTATTGGTAATTCGACGTATTCCCGTTAGGAGGTGACAGGGGTGACTATTTGCGATAATGTTAACCCCCATATGCATTATGCAAAAGTGAACAATTTTTGAGTTATCTGTTTTTTAACTTTTTTCAAAATAAGTTTTAAATTCAATCTCTATGTATTTTGTCTTGGAATCTTGCAATTCAAATTTCGAGCACATCCCGATTAGCTATCCAGCTTAAACATTCAGGGTACTCGTAGCTCAAAAACCGATCAAAAAAAAACAGAAAACGAAACAATAAAATTGAATAAAAAAAGAAAAAAAAAGTTTATTATTAATATATTAATAATAATTATAGGTCGTAATATTTTTTTTTGTTATACTTGTTGTATAAATAATACTACCATGCTTCTGTTCCCCTGTACGCCCTTGGAGTTCTCCCATCGTTCAGAGCAGAGTAGAACAACTTCTGGAACTCCCGAAGCACAGGTTTTCCTGCTGCTTTCAAAACCTCCGAAGTAATTTCGTCTTGTACTGGGGCTTTTCCGTTTTTAAGCTGTTTCAGGGCTATCTCGATCTCATCTATGCTGACCTCTGGCAGATAGTCGGTATAGTGGCGGGTTACACTGGTGTATTACATAAAAACCCAATTTCAGAGTGAATACTCTCTCTCTGAAGGCAAGGGCCCGCAATAGGATCGTATATGATGGAGAATCGCTGCGTCACACTCCAAATGCTTCATTCAATTAGTAATGAACAATCTCACGGGGCCGCTGACGGCTGTTCCTTTCCACACATTTACAAGACTTGGTCCTGGTGGCAGGCGTTACTGCTAAAATCAAAATAACTTACCGTTGTTCATATGGAGCACTTTGGCCACCTTCTTGATGGTGGAGTCGAGCTTTGAGTCTGCATTTTCAAGCTCCGTGTTTAAGTCGTCTAACATTCTGCAATCGTGTGAACAATTGATTACTATTACACGTGGACCTTACCTTAGTTGACTGGGATACAACTGAAACTAAACGGCAGAACCGATCATGATTTAATTTGAAAAGGAGACAGTTTGAACTCCATGGAGGCCATGGGACACTGTTTCACGCGATTAAGAAAAGATTATACGACGCCCTTATCCACACAAAAAGAAAGAAAACACACTTATCCACCGCTAATTATTATCCAATTTAAAATTAATGTTTTGCATATATTTGTTCCATTAATTAACTATGCTTAAACGAATTCATATTAGTACAATTTTTTAAAACTTCATAAGCATCTTAACTGGCGGTTTTTTGACAGCAGTATGCACCTGTTTCAACAGCTGCTGCGTCGTCCAGACACCTGCCGTCGTGGTAGCGCCGCAAACCCTCTGGAAACAGCGAGCATACTCTGCTCGTTGTGGAAATTGTTTGGGAAGGCCGATGTTCAGCTGGACATGATGACTGATCATGTCATGTGATAGGTAAAATAAACTAAAACAATACTACAGTCAACTATAGATAGACATTTAACTCGGGCCGTTCCTGACTTGCTGTGTCAGATAATAAGTATTCATAAGTAAGTAAAGCAAAGCCGAAGTAAAACTGATAACCATAATAAAAATACAATTGATTAATAAGTAAGGCCAGGCTGGACCAGTCCGCACATCAGTAGATAATGAAAGCTGGTGCTCACCCGGCTTGTTCGTCGAGCTCGGCCCCGATCTGCTTGGAGACCGCCTGAAGCGAGCCGACGGAGTTGCTGATCACCTGCAGCTGCTCGTTCTGACTGACCATCATCTTGTCCTGCATCGACAGGATGTCGCTGTCGTACGCATCGAACCTACGGGATACCACGTTCATATTTACTTATAAACACTATTTTTTAAGTTTAGGGTGTCTGTCTGTCTGTGGTATCGTCACAGAATAAATATTAGTACAAGTACAGAAGACGCACTTCGCGCAACAACTAATAGAAATAGCGACGCTTGCTACTAAGCAACAAAGTGCAATTCAGCTCGCATAAGCGCTCAGTACCAAACGCGATATTCACCTAAACGTTG
Source organism: Alsophila aescularia (assembly GCA_946251855.1). Lineage (NCBI taxonomy): Eukaryota > Metazoa > Arthropoda > Insecta > Lepidoptera > Geometridae > Alsophila > Alsophila aescularia. The sequence goes on from OX276373.1 coordinate 106,215,027, forward strand.
CCGCTCTCTTCTAACGCATAACTCTGTCGCTGTCCGGCGCGGAGTGATGCGGCTTGTAAGGGTTGTCGACTTGTCACTTACGATAACATCATAATATCTAATAATAAAATTAACCTACCGTTATGTAAGTAGTCAGCATTATAGCACAGATTGTATATTAGTTACCACGTAAGGCGCAAGACAACTAGAAGAGGCGATACATCGTGCCGTAACATAGGGTCGACACATAAAAATTAAAACAATAAAAGTACTTTGACTGTTTTTATTCTACTTGATCCTCAAAATGTTGGATGATAAACAACATATTTTAATGTACCTACACTAAAAAATACCCCCAGCCTCGATTACAAGCTATTTTATAATGACCCGTACTTTTTGTACGGTTAGCAGTTAGTTAGTTTTTTTGACTACTGCATCCATTTACAGCACAATATCCACGCGACGTCATATTTGCGCGGGAAACGTGTTGCGCGAGCACTCAGGTGTGCGCCTGACAACCCACTGTCACTTGTTCCTATTGCGGAATGGCCGAGCTGTAGGCTAATATCGCTCGACCTTGAGCGAGTGGCGGTGGCCTGGTATCGTAGCTCCCAAACGAATGGTCCGATTTTCATGCGTTTTTTTCTGTTTGAAAGCTGATTTGATCGAGATGGTTCTTAGTTTTATCATTTGATCGAGATGGTTCTTAGTTTTATCATTTGATAGAGATGGTTCTTAGTTTTATCATTTGATCGAGATGGTTCTTAGTTTTATCATTTGATAGAGATGGTTCTTAGTTTTATCATTTGATCGAGATGGTTCTTAGTTTTATCATTTGATCGAGATGGTTCATAATTTTATCATTTGATCGAGATGGTTCTTAGTTTTATCATTTGATCGAGATGGTTCTTAGTTTTATCATTTGATCGAGATGGTTCTTAGTTTTATCATTTGATCGAGAGGGTTCTTAGTACATATTTCCATACTAATATATAAAAGTGAAACGTTGTCTGTTTATTTGGGGAGCTTTCACGCGATAACGGCTGGACGGATTTTGATGAAATTTAGAATGGAGACAGCCTAGATAAAACCCTAGAATAAAACATAGAATAATTGAAATTTTCCGCAGGAAAACTGGAAAATATTGATTACTCACTGTAAGGAACGGTTGTCATCACAGAATGGTCTGTGGTTGCCATGGAAACGAAATAACAAGTCTGTCAAAAAACATCAAGAGCATTGGGTGCTATACCTACTTTTGCATTGGTTTTTAATATCCTAGAAGAAAATAGGAAGCTTTTTTCGCGATAAACTGTAGTCCGGACGAAGTCGCGGGCGGGAAAACTAGTAGATACATACAAGTGAAGTTAAATGAAAGCGTTTAAAAAACACAGGTTTTTTTTTTATGGCAACTTTTTAGCTTGTTTCTCTACCGCAATAGTACCTTCATAGTAGACACGCGCACATCCACACTAATATAATCACAGAAATATTCTTAAAGCGAAAGTAACTGTTTCTCAGTCTGTCTGTTTGTTACCTTTTCACAACTAAACGGCTGAGCCAATCGTGATGAAATTTGATATGGAGATAGTTTGAAGCCTGGTGAATAAGATACATTATATAAGATAAATTGTAATCCGCGCGGAAGAAGATATTAATACATAGATTTCATGTTGTTACTCCATGTATTATGGTCATGTTGTTGTTGGGTCTACAATACTCTGACGCTGCGATCTTAGTCCATACAATGATTAAATTAAAATGAAACATTTAACAAAAACATCCATAATGTAAGAGCGCACAGAACAAATAGGTGACGGCTCACCGGCTGGGGCTGTCGGTCTGGCTCGCTAGCTTGGAGTACTTGGAGTACTTGGGCGTGGAGGTCCACGAACTGGCGAAGTGCAAGGGGCTCTCGTCAGCCAGCAGCGGCTCCCGCGCCGTGCCGTCCTTGTCGCGGCTGCGGTTCAGGCTCATCTTACCTTTCATCACCTGGAGCATGAAAGTTATTCATTGATCAGAAACAGTTCCATTGTGCTACTTACAATCTCACGATACCGGGTTCGGTCACAGGCTAGGCTACGCATCAATTACTTTTACAAGTTATTTGCAGTTTTCCACTGCTTTGTGCTTTGGAGGGCACGTTAAGTTGTTGGTCCCGGTTGTTATTGATAAATAGCTATTTCAGAGGCCCTCATACATCAAACAAACAAACATTGATCAGATGGTAGGAAAAGAAGCTTTGCCCTACAAAATGTGGAATAGAAGATGTTTTGATTTGTATTGCTTAGTTATTTCCAACCTCGAGGGGTGGGAGCGTTGCTGCCAAATTTGGTTCAGACCAAATACATATGTTGCATGGCGGGTGGTGCGGCTAGGGCGGTGCTGCATGCACCCAAGCTTGAACTAGTTTGGCGGAATTCAAACTAAATCATGGATTTCAGCAAAGTAACACCTGATTCCATTTTTTTTTTGTTTAAAATGAATTTTGTGGAAGATAGGTAAAATCACACAATCACTACATATCAAAACATTTCCTTGTTGTAGTGCAAATTACCAGCTGACCGGGCTAAATAAACTGTGTGTAAAAAATACTGTAATTGGGCATGCCAAACCTTCTGAGTATTTTCAAAACCCAATTAGTTTTTTTCGGGTAATCCATGCTATTATAAAAGCGAAGAGCTCTCTGTTACCTTTTCACAACTAAATATCTGAATCAATCTTGATGAAATTTACAAAGATAGTTTGAACCCTGGGGAAGGACAGGTTACTTTTTATTATGATAAACTAAAAACTGTATTTACTGTGCTAGTTGTACTAGCTTTTTCCCGCCCGCTTGGACTACAGTTTAAAAGTAACCTGTCCTGCCCCAGGGCTATCTACTATCTTTGTAAATTTCATCAAGATCGATTCACACATAATTATTAATTTTTGTAATGATGTCATCTCTCTCATCAGCAGTTATAAACCCAACATTTTCAAGAAGATGAGGAAAAGAGTCCTCCAATTTACAATAAAACTATATTACACGAGTGCCGGAATTCAACAAGGATTCAGTACAATTAACTAGAAGGTATAGTTTATAAACAGACATACTGTAACTTCTTGCTTGGTGGCTTCAATGAAAGTCCGCCTGTCGCTGATTTCTCTGTTGTCAATCTTGAATTTGGACGAGTTTTTCTCCACGATGCGTGACGACAATGTGTTAAGGACTCAATGTGTCACATGCGCAAGCAAAAGATCTTTGAAAATTAGTTATTCTTAATAAACTTAACAAAGCAAGAAAAGGTCTGTACAAAGAAGATAATAAAAAAATGGGGGACTTAAAATTTGCTACAGAACAAGAATATCAACTTTTTTTAAATTGTATTTGCCTATATGTTTGTTCGTATATCACATCAAATTCACTGGACTGGTTAAAATGCAGTTTTCACTGTTAGATAGCATATACAGGATGGAATTTTTTAACAACACCCGTGTGGAAAGTACTCTAAATACTGGAGGTAGCAAATTATACTCAACATTCCTTTATTTTTAAAAAGAAACAAATCTGCATTTGAAGATTTTCGAAAACTCGCCCCACTCTCGGGAATCAAACCGAATAAAACCGAAAAAATAACATCCTGTACTCTTATGGCATCAATCGATAGGGCCAATCATAAGAATCAAATCTTTCTAACAAACATTATAATAAAATAAAAGGAAATCCATAAAATCTTAACTAACTTTAAATGAACGAAAAAAACCAGTAAACTAACTAATTAGTTGCTCAAAATGAGCTCCATTGTGTTGGATACACAAGTTAGTTTTTTTAATAAAGAGGAGAGAAATTATCTAATAAAGATTTTATACAAACACGTGCAAATTGAAATCTAAATAGGTCTTCGTCATTTTAATAAATAAATGACAATTGTTAATTGTTAATAAGGTACTAACTTAAGTAATCTGATCAACCTTTGAGTAATGGTGCTTTATCTTGACTCATTGAATTTATGAGTTAAAATTTCATGGTTTTCCTTTTATTTAATTTACTATATTTATTAAAGAGATTTGATCCTTATGATTAACCCTGTCGATTGATGCCATAAAAGTAGAGCATGTTATTTTTCGGGTTTTAGCAGGTCCGATTACCAAGTGTGGCAAGTGAGTTTTCATAAATGTTTGAATACAGATTGGTTTCTTTTTAAAAATAAAGGTGTTTCCTTTAAGTAAAATTTGCTATCTCCAGTATTTAGAGTACTTTCCACCCGGGTGTGGTTTAAAAATTCCAACCTGTATATATATATTTTTAAATTATTTTGTCTCAGTTCCCTTTCTCTCAGAATGATACGCTAATTGTGAATCAAGTTTCACTATTTGACAAGAACTATAATCCTTCATTCAACTATAGTATAATCCTTCATTCAACGAGTGACGGTTGGAACATAAATGAATTGTTTTCTATAGTTCCAACAAATTAGTGGTTTCATCAAAAAGATTAGGTAGGTACTTGGAACTGTGCTAAGAATGTTAGGAAGCTGAGATAAAATTCCTTGTGAAAAGGATATTGATAGTATCTTCTAAGTCTTCAAGGTCCCATTCAATGCTACGGAGTGCGTTCCGAAGCTCTGTAGAGGTCCATTCCACCTCGGGGCTGTTAGGCACCACCGGGGCTTTAGAAATCTCTTGCCAGCGGATGTACAGCCCACGTGTCTTGTTCAATGCTTTGAACACTTCGCTGTAAAGCAAAGGTTCATTGATTACAATCACAATGTTTTTTTATTAAAACCAAAAACTTAATAATGTCTGACATGACAAATTTTTTTTCTTTCTATTCCTTTTTTTCAGAGAAGCAGAACACACAGGTACTGCTAGTATATTAACATATATTTCAACCATGTGAAATTAACCATTACAATTTAGATAACCATTGAGTTATATTTTAAAAACTTTTATTATTTCCATTCATTAGTCTAAGTTTTAGAATGCCATGACATGACTCAGCATAAACGGCTGTGCAAAATCGTTACTCTGTACTCAAATACAACAATCATTTAATGCTTTATTGACACCTCATTTTCATTGTTTACTTTCTCTACTAAAGGCAAACCTACTCTCATTTATTTCGGTACACTTGTTGATTAATAGCTTATTCCATACATGAAAGGCAAGCTAGCAATGGAAGCACTTGGTCACAAAGAAGTATCATTAACTTAATTCTGGATATCTATTGAAAATTCTTGCCGCAGCCAACACAACACATTGTTCAGAAACTGCCCTACCTGCAGCCACATAACGTAGCGTTCGCGTACACTTACTCTTTGACGACGTAAAACGGATCTTCTAAAGTCATGTCAGACAACCACGGCAACGATTTAACGTGAGCAGATGCATGTGACGGGAATAGAGAACGCCAACAGTCGTGCAAATCGACATGAACGTACGAGCGCGCTGGGCCATCCAGACGCTCCCTCGCCTATCCCACAAAATATCGACAGCATCTTACGTACCGTGTGTATACTTCGCTCGATGGAGGCTATTCGCCGTCCCTTGCCCACTCGTACAAACCAAGGCGCAGCCGAGCTACGGGTCGGGTTGACGCTGACTGCAATGCGCAATCGCACTACTATCGCACCAACCAAGTAGCGGCGGTGTCGTGTCGGCCGATTTACCACACCCACCTGCACCCACCCTCACTCACTAGAGACCAACACCATCCAGTACAGTACCTACGCACGCAGGTCCTCCCAAATCTCCCCTTTTCACCCCTTCATAATTCTTCGATCAGTTTCAGTCAGTCAGTCAGTCCGTCCAACTCCAGTGTTGCCAACCGTACGATTTAAATCGTATTCTTAAAACTTTTTTGCAGCTGATACGATGTACGATCATGCATTCAAAATCGTACGCAAATATACAACCTTTCCAAATCTTTCAATCTTCATAACAAAATAGCAAAATATTGTTACAAGAGTTTAATTTTGTTGATATAAAAATAAAAACAACAGATTTGAACGAGCCTTAAACTTCTTCTTTGTATTTTTTAAGAATGCATTCAATAAAATTTTAAACCCTCTGTCCAACTCGCATTATAGAAATACGCAAAACCTAGGTACCTAGGTACTATCCTGCAGCCGTATCTTATGCCAATGCGTTAGTTGCAATCAGATTTTCGAAGCATAAAATAATATAGTGACCAAAATTAATATAATACTTGTTACAAAATTGTGATTGGAGTTTGACGTTATAATAATATTACATACCTATTTAAATCATTTACTATTGTTTTATTGAAATTTCAAAGCGTACCAAATTTTTTCTTGAATTTTTAGCAAAATACGGTGTTTCCAAGTCTACGGTACGATCCTCTAAAAAATAAAGTTGGCAACGCTGAGTCCGTCCCGTCGTCCGCCCACCCATCCACTCCATCCACCCAATCAACATGAGGGATGCCAGCTCGCTCGATTCTACGAAAGTGTGCTAAACGGAATTCAAAAAGTGCTCAGACTACATTGGATTTAAAAAAATAGTGCTAAATTTATTGAATTTGAAATAATTTAATAAAATCATAGTAGGAAAAAAAAGTAGTTTTATAAACTCGCGTCTACGTAAAATCACATAAAATCATAGACATATTTAAATACTTCGTAAAGATAGGGCCACAAACTACAAAGAAGATAGACATGGCGAAATACAGTTTACAAGGTCGCCAACCTCGCCAACTGTGTGAGCGGCACAAACTAAAAAGGTGGTTTTCCAAGTGTAATTATAACATTATTTATCTCTCGCTAGATGGCGTTGACGACAGTTTTGGTAACAGTACTGGGGGCCTAGTTTGGTATGTCCAAGGAAGTTCTATAAGTACATAGAACTTCCTATAAGTACATAGAATTTCCTATAATTTGTGATTAATTGATTTAAATTTCGATTATTGCTCTATAATTTAGAGAGTAGACATTGTTATGAAACAAGTTGACATATTATTTTATTGTATAATGATTTAATTTTGAATAATTTGCATGTTTGAAATATTTGTACGTCGCAATGCGGCAAAATATTCTTGGCACTGTAATAATAACCATATTATCTGTTATGTAACCAACATTTTATGCAAATATATATTATTATTATTTTTATTCTTATTCTTATTCTTCCTGGGGTATGACCAATGATTTTGAATTATGCTGACTGACTGGTATGAAATTCTGAGTAAATACCAAAAGTTACGCGAGCGCCATCTCTTGACAATGAAAGAACTAAACTGACAATGCCTAATGGAAAACTGCTCGTTCGTCGGTGTCAAACTCACTACCGTGACATTAACGACAGTAAGAAATGTCTATAACGTGAGCTAGTCTGCTACCGTGAGCTACCTTTTTGGTTCGTGCATTATTTGACTCACTTTTTGGCAATTTCACTGAAGCTGAACTGGAACTGGGAGCAGCATCTCCTTCTGCACTAGAAGTTGAAGCCTCCGTTATCTCCTTCTCAGGTTTGCTTTTACATTCAGGCTAAAAAAAAAGTACGTAGGTAAATTAATCGGCTAAATGAGTTTCACGTTCGCGTACAAACAAATTAGGTTATCAATTAACTTACCTTAGGATTATCTTGCTTGGTTTTGTTTTGACCTTTTACTAACCATTTATCCATATTTACACAAAATACTATCGTTATTTCGCGGCAAAATCAACATAACCAACGCAAAGCTGGCATACTACAAGATTTAGTAGGTATCTTTCATAAAATTTTATTGAAGGGGAATCCCCTAATCATAGACAACCGACAAACTGTAGGGATGTGCCATCATGTTTCTAATAAATGTCGATATACACCAACCTAGTATATCGACAGTATACTTCAAATAATGTTATTCACTATTAAGCCAAGAAACTGTCTAAGTATAAACTATCAATATTATTTAACGGCGTGATGTCAAAATCCCCGCATTTTCCCCGCATAATGCCAATCCCCAATAAATCCCCAATCAACGTGAGATTCCCCGTAGTTTGGGGAATTCCCCCACAAATCGGCAACGCTGGAGTTAGTACTAGGGTCATCGGAGGATTATCTTTAGTACCATAGATGTTACTCGAATCAGCGATAAACTTCGTTTTATAATAAGATTTAGGTTTGGTCCATGGACTAAACCCGGTACTTTCGTTTTGCAATTTTATATTCTTGTTAAATCGCTTACCGTAATGTATGAACATCATGGGCGTTGAACGGTATAACTTTGTAAAGACGTTTCCATATTTAAATTTTATTAGATACGTTTTTTAATCATCTGATTCATAAGTAGAATTATGATTCGGCAGTCTATATTAGTTTATTCATTAGTTCCTTCATATCTCCTAAACTCATATAATATTTAAAATTTCTCATTTGTAGATTTCCTTCTGAACCCGTGTGTAATTAAGTGTGGAGTTGTGTCATCCGATAGCAGCGTGATGAAACATACCATAAAAGCAATGAATATTTACAATTTTGATCATATCACGCTTAGTATTCACATAAGCTCCAGACGGCATCATCATCAGCCCGTCGTAAAAAAGTAGCCCAATCTCTGTAGTTTTACTTACCAAGCACTATTTAGCAAGGTTTAAATACCTGCTTTCCAGCTCCATCACCACTTAGGCTCGATGGTACTATTATTATTGTACCTACTGTCATCAGATTGTTTTTTTATTTATTTTAACTTCTATACGACAATTTAGAAGTACTTACTATATATGAAAATAGACATCTCAAAAGACAATGTCAATTTTGACACAAACTGTGACCAAAAATAAAATAAATACTAAAAGTATATAATTTTGTAACTTATTAGTGTGCATTATTTTTGAAGATCAAACAGCTGATGAATATGAATACAATACGATAGTAATAGAAAATCTAGATTTAACCTTTTCATACAAATTGAGTGAATCGAGAGACGCAAGATATTTAGGAAGTTCTTTTTCGTTGTAGAGTATACACACGCATCAAATAGTGTAAAAAAACACCAGAATTTTAGTTTTATTTTAAGACAGTTTTATGGTTTAGCATATTAGGTAGGTTAGTTTATAAACAAAAGACCATGACCAAAATTGGCGCAGTTTTGGTCATAGTCTTTTGTTTAAAATAGCAAAATTTTCCATGAAATAAACTTGAAATTATCAATTCTAGACAATGTAACAAACAAAACATATTTTCACAAATATAGCTCTGACTGAACTCAGTCCGAACCAAAATAAAAAGGTTTGAAGCTAAGATATTTCCATACATTTTTATAGGTCAGGTAGTCAAATTTTTTTTGGTTGGCCTTCGTGTAGTCTTGGCTTTATTAATTCTAGACAGTGTAAAAAACAAAACATACTATGATAATTATACCTCTAAACTCAGTCTGCACCGATATAATGAGGTTTACATATTTGTAGGGCTGGTGGCGCTTTTCTATTTTTACGCGGCCATCAATGAAACTTGGAATTATCAATTCTAGACAGTGTAACCAACAAAACATATTATGACATGTATACTCGTAAACTCAGCCTGACCGAGATTCAGGTTGAGTTTAGAGATTTACTTGCCTTTATATGTTTTGTTTGTAACACTGTTTAAAATTGGTAATACCACCAATAAACGATAGACACGAAAAAAATTAGCACCAATTTCCATCCAAGATTTCTTAACTTCAATCCACTCTTTATCTCGGTTCGGACTGAGTTTAGAGGTATAATTGTATTAATATGTTTCGTTTGTTACATTGTGTAGAATTGATCATTCCATGTTTTGTTAATGGCAGCATACAAAAAATTGCCCTAGGAAAATTGTGATTATCTTTTGAGATGTTGATTTTCATATATGGTACTTCTAAATTGTCGTATAGAAGTCAAAATAAAAAAAATATGGTATATACAATTTCAGGTAGGTATGTACAATAATAATAGTACCATCGAGCCTATGTGATGATGGAGCTGGAAAGCAGGATTGAGCTAATTTTTTTACGACGGTCAGATGGTAAAAAATATTTGATCTACACTCATATTGTAAATCTGGTTTATGAACTAAAAAATGGTGTAATAATGATACACATTACAAACGACGCGTCTCTAATAAGCAAAATAAATAAATTTAACACTGTTTTTTGAACTAAATGATGTTATAATATATATATTTTTTAACCATTAAAGCACCATTAAGGCTCCGCACCTGACGTTATTCCGTCCTCCCCTGGTGCCTTGTTGCTCTTAAGCTGCTTGAGAGCCATCCTGATCTCATATAGGCTGACGTCCGGGATTTCTTCGGTATAATGTCGAGGCAAACGGGCTCTTGCATCACTAGTCGTACTAGGAGGACTACGAAATGAGGTGTATAATTGTCCATAGAACTTCTCGAGCTCACTCAAATCTCTGGATTTCACGAAACGATGCTGCCACTGTCGGTCTTCAGCTTCATCAACAAGCTTTGCCCAATAGACAGATCTCTTGCGTACACTTTGGAGCCCTTGTTACGCTCTATTGCGTTCATAATACAATTAGTATTATAGGAACGCAAATCGTGTCGCATCGACTTGGAGATCTGTTTATTAAGCAAGCTGTAACTTGACATATCCACTGAAGACTGCAGCCTCAAAACCGATTCCTTCTGCCATAAATTTGAGTTTATGCTCAGAGAGTTTGTGTTCTATGTGTTTCTATGTGGTGGGTGTTAAAGAACTCTGACCTAACCGCATGAACAATTTCCACCAGCCAATTATATATAGCATTTGGTAAGGATTTGGAAGCGATTTTGGAATTCCAACTGAAAGTTCTCGGAGTTTTGGATTTGGGCAGGAATGGGCGAAGAGTAGATCTCATCAAACGAGATCGCTTCAGCTTTACGTTGATATTCAATGAGCCTCTTACCATGCAGTGATCACTGCCAGTCTTGACCCTGTTGATCACAGAGACATCATTGAATATATGCCGATTCGTCGTCAAAATGAAATTTATCTCGTGCATAAGCTACAGCTACGTCCATTTCATGGAGGGTCGTTCCTGTTAAAATTGTATTAGGTGTGTATTTAGCTGAGTTTATAAATAGCAGCCCTAATAATTAATTCTCATCTGTCATAGATGCAAATGTGAACTTCAACTTTCCGTTAGACTGACGTTTCAGATCTGTCATACTTTTTCTTCTATCAATTGACCTCATTGCTACTGGTTTAAGAATCTATCTCTCGATATTCTAACTATTTGTAATCTATTCAATTCAATAACTTTATTACTGTTTTGTGATATAAAACGAATATATGATTATCATCCATAACGCCAGTGATATTATTTCTGTCCGCAATCATCACGCTCTCGACCACTGCAGCTTGTGAAGACACCTGCTCCAACAGTTTCTTGAAAAAGGTTTTTTGATCATACAGAGTCCTTCCTTCTCCATGAAGTCAGCCAATCGCTGGCCCTTTTGGTTCCGCTGTCCAAATCCAAACTGCCCTACTCTCCGTTCAACGCCATTCCTCATACCCAGCCGTACGTTGAAGTCCCCCATCTCCACTGTGAAGTGTGTTTTCGGGGCATGTATAGCATTAGAAATGTCGTCATACATAGCCTCCACTTCATCGTCCGGGCGTTCCAATGTGGGGCTTACACCTGTATGACCTTCAACGAATACCGTTTGGTAATTCTGAGTATAAGGTATGCCACCCTGCTCGCCACGAAAACGCTTTCGATCTTCACAATGTTGTTGACGAGGGACTTGTGGACGAGAAACCCGATACCGAGTTGGGACTCCTGGTCGCCCTCCCGGTAATAAAGTAAGTTGCCTTCTGATAACCCTATAGTTGCCATAGTCACCACGCTTGGTAGGTGGATTGGTGACTGCAGTGTAACAAATATGTACTCGGAGGATGCTGCTGCCCATCTTCCGGTGTGTAAGCGGGTGGAACACCGGTACTTAAGGTCCTTCAGAGGCTGTTTGACTTGATCATCTCGAGGGTACTACGCCAGAGCCGTGGCACAGGAACGTAGTTGTTTTGTTCTTTAAGAAAGGTGATAAAACCCCCTTGAAGAATTATAGGCCCATTTTTCTGCTGAGTCACGTCTAAAAGCTGATTTCGAGAGTAGTTACAAACCGCCTCGCTTGTAGGTTTGATGATTTTCAGCCTCCCAACATTGCTGGATTCCGGAAAGGCTTTAGCATCGTAGACCACACCCATACGCTCCGGCAGATTATACAGAAGACCGAAGAGTATAATCAGCCACTATGTCTAGCGTTTGTGGACTACGAGAAAGCCTTTCATTCAGTCGAGACCAGCAGGCTGATTCCATAAGGAGTGAGGTTGAGTGATTGCCACCGAGCACCTATTGCGGGTGCGCTTGAAGGTCGTGAAGGTTTTGGATTTCACTAAACAGTTAACGCGCACCCGTCAAGCACCCGCAATACCGGGAAACCGGTAACTATGCGGCAGAATTAAGCTAAACCTAGCCTACAAATACTTCTAGCAGAAAAAGGACTTTTCAAATTTTGCCGGGTTTTATGTTCTATTGATTATCTGTGGGTAGCGCCAGCCAACCAATGCCGGCAATCGCCCTCCAACAATCATCGTCTGAATTTATTTTCTGTTTTTTCTCTCTCGCTTTTTATCTATCTAAAATTTTGTTCCCGTGTAAGTATAAGTACTAAGTATAATTAAAAGTGAATTAGCATCGTAAGTTTTGTAGTGATCTTATAATAGGCCAATAACCTTTTTGTAGATTGTACGTCTCTGAAACAAAATTTAAACATTGATATTATTTCGCAGCAATAATGTACCTACTTCAAATAATTATTACGACTGCCTATTTAAAAATACCATGTTCCTATAGGTATAGTGACTATAGTGCTTCTCAAGTAAAGTTAAACTTCAACTAGGGCGGTCGCACTCCGCAACAAGTACAAATAAATTCAAGGACCCAATATTCGGGTCCGTTCAGTGGAGTGTCAAGCGTGCGCTCGATGAGTCGCGCACCATGTACTTAGCAATAGAGCACCTACTTACGTAAAGTTATTGACAAACTTTATTCGTGTTTTAATTATGAGTATCAAGAAGAAAGCTAGAAAGTACTGCTTAGCATTCGGCTGTTTGAATAGTGATAGAAATGACGAATTGTCATTCTTTACGCTTCCAAAGGATATTGAAAGGTAATAAATTGTAATACCTATAATAGGTCCTAGTTATCTAGTTAGATATTGATATTTTTTATTACGTAGGTTCCTATAGTTTTATGTTATTTCATTTGTGTTCCATACCGAAGCTACGCATATTTAAGGTTTTTCCGCGCAGAAATAAAGTCATTTATTAAATCGATCAACGTAATTTTATAATTGATTATAGTAGGTTATGTTGATCGGAAAATGAATTACTGTGCTGACTTAGTAAGTAGCCTACATACTTTTAATATCTTTTATTAACGTAGGTAGCAATTTATTTTTAACTCATTAAAAGGCATGGAATTCAGACAGGCACCTTTATTCATCAAAGTGCAATACCTATAGGATATAATCATAATCAACCAACAACACGTAGGTAGGTATCTCACTAAACTTATCGGCGTTCTGAAAACAGGATAGGTAGGTAGTAAAAATGAGGTAGTCGGTCTATTCTGATAAAAATGTAATTGTATGTAATAGAACTATTTTAATTTATAATAATAAGTAATAACATAATACATTATCACTTATTTATTCTGTTACAATATCTAAGTCATAACATATCACAGAATAATTAGTAGTACAAGTACCTAGTCATATCTTAATACAACCCTACCGAGCGAAAAAGGGACAGAGCGATTCTGAAACGGTTAGAGCAATGGAAAAATGGTTCTCGCGCGTTGTGATACGGTGCATTCTAGCCTGCACGCGGTGGGCGAGCGACTTCTAGGTAAATATAATTGAAAGCTCGCAGCGCCGTGCGAGTTAAACGCGCTACAACTCTATAAAGTGCACTTTATAGAGTTGTAGCGAGAGTCGCTATTTATTTAAATGACTTTACTCAGTTAGCCTTCTGTATTTGTACTATTATTTATTCTGTGCTTCAAATGAAAATAATCTTTGCCGTCGAGTAAAAATGCTGTGATTGAAAAAGGCGATGGACTCGTGGTCACACCGTTTTGTCGCACTAGTGTGATCACGAGGAATTATTTTTACTCGTGGTCACACTGCAAAACATGTCATTCATGGTACACTACTTTTGTGCAAAACAATTAAATCAATAAATAAATAAAATGCCAAAATACGAAGAAAGAAATATATTTGCGATTTAGACATGTATTTCTAGATGAAATCTATTGCTTTGTTCCTATATATAAGTGTATTGTCTCTATCTAAGTCTTATGTATCGTTGTAGACACAAATCTCAAGTCTTGCAGAGAAATGGGAGCTCGACAGTTGATAATTATAGCCTAGGACTAGATAGACAAGTACCTAACTACATTAAATGTTGAATCTACTTGATTATACTAATAATATGATACATTTGTTTCAGGTGGATGCACACAGAACTGCAGTTCACTATAGATCTCCACTTTCCCAGCTCATAGGTTAGTGTAAATCTCAATTTATGTGAAAATGATAAGATTATTACATGATATTTATTACTTACACTTGATTTTGTTTTGCTTATATTTGCATTGACCCTTCGTTGTTAGTAGAACTTCACATAATTAGGCTTTGTAAGAAAACTACTAGATTTTAAAACCAGTAGGTATTTTTCTATTTTAGGGTTGAAATCCTACTCTAGCTATGAAATAGATAGGTAGGTTCTATGAAATAACACATACATATATTCATTAAACCTACCTTTTACAAAAACAACACAATTTCATGGCACGATAAACTATGAAAGAAAGTGTACCTAGGTAGGTGTTAGGACTATAAGTTTCATTGTAACTATGCATTATCAATGATCTTCACTAACCAAACACTGCTAGATAGTAAATGCAATGAATGCACCGGGTGCTCTTCGGTTGACGAAAACTCATTGCTACTGAATTCCTTGTGAATTCCGATTTTGAATTACCGGTTTTGTATTTCCTAGTAAGATATTGTTTCAGTGCGGTTGAGTTAAAAGTGAAGTGCGCATCGCCTTGACGACGTCATTTGACATGCACACTGAGCTTAGTGAATTCGAAACGAGTGTTCGGTGGCAATGAATGGTCCAAGTGGCATTAACCGAACCGCACTTTAACTTTACGGAATCAGGCCCCAGGGCAGTGATACAGTCATTACAGCGGTACCAGATTGACTACCGGTACATCGAAGTGTTAAAGTGTTTGTACAGCACGACCACCATGACTCTCCGTTTCCAAGATCGGAGCACGAATTCTATCAACTTGCAAAAAAGGGTGAGACAGGGATACGTCATTTCTCCGAAACTGTTCACCTCTGCACTGGAAGATTTATTCAAGCTTCTGAACTTGAACGGACATGGTTTTAACATCAATGGTAAATTCATGACTCACCTTCGATTTGCTGATTATATAGTCATCATGGTAGAAACCCTGGAAGACCTAAGCACAATGCTCAGTGACCTCAATATTGTTTCTCAACAGGTGGGTCTTAAAATGAACATGGGTAAGACGAATATCATGTCAAATGCACATTTCGCACCCATGTCGGTTTATGTTGGGAACGATATTATCGAAGCTGTTGATCACTATGCCTACTTGGGTCAGACGATCCAACTGGGATGATCCAACTTCGACAAAGAGGTCAACCGATGAATCCAACTCGGATGGGCAGCGTTAGGGAAATTACGCCATATCTTCTCATCGCAGATACCGCAGAGCTTCAATCAAGACGAAAGTTTATAATCAGTGCATCTTGCCAGTGATGACATATGGCACTGAGACGTGGACTTTTATGAAGTGTTTGGTGCACCAATTTACCACACAATTTGGCATTTTGTCACAATTACAACGGCGGCTTCCCTCCGTCACAGTTGCAGACTGAAGAGCTCACGTTGGTGTCACGGTAGTGAGTTTGACACCGACGAATTGGTGACCTTGTAAATCGTCCTCCGCCCTGTCTATATGAAGTACATTATATATATGTCTATGGCTCTAACGATGAAATTTTGAAAATACGCTTATGTGCTGTCGTGACACGTAAAAACAAGGGACGCCATATATCACAAACTAAATAGGAGATACAGTATATTCCCAACAAACGTCACAGTGAATTATATCGATTCTGAGTTCTTTTTCATTCTTTGCAGTATCTGTAGTGCTATTACCCATCTTTTTTGCAAACAGATTTTCATATTTTCATAGCAATTTCGACTCAAAAGCGCTGCATTATGAGAACGTGATAGTGACAATCAGATTGCAGCCAAGATCGGTAATAGCACAACTGGAGTACAACGCCATCTATTATAAACTCTGAGAACTACTTTTATTTTTTAAAGAAAGTGCTTCTTTGCTTTTCAGTGTCGTTATGTACATTTTTACCATTTGATTCATAGCGACCGCCCTTTTGGTCGATATCGTCGAAAACTGTCTACTTGCCAAATTCACTTCGCACAGAAAAATATAATGCAAATAAATTACAAAACAGCTTATGTCTGTTTACCCAAAAACTTTTCCGTTGAGAAATTGGCAATACGACCACAGATTTACAAAATATATGTCATCGGCACAGGGGTGCGTTTAAGTAAGACGGCGAAATTTTCACCGGATAAAAATTAAATAGCGAGGGTTCGCTGAAGGGAGTCATAGGTTTAGCTGTCAAATTCAAATTTTCAATTTGTCAAATTCTTTTTCAAATTCTTGTTGTTGTTTCTTGTTCTTGTTCAATTGTATAGGTCCCCTAGTTTTTTTAAATTATATTCGTTGCATAGACTTTAAGTGACTGCTTAAATATAAGTAAAGATAGTATTTTCGACTACAACAACCAACAAATTTAATCTAATTGCAAATCGAATGACAAACAGCTGTCACTCTGACAGCAGACTAAAATTTAGCGACCTCAAAAGCTCGCTAAAATGTATCCTAGCCAGGCGAAAACTTATACCAGTGGACGCCCGTGAACAGAGCAGATTAAATTTTAGTCGGGTTAATTTTTCGCCTCGCGGTGTGCTTGAACGGGGTGTTTGACGTTTAGTCAGTTAAAATTTTATACAGGCTAATTGACTTAAACGCAACCAGCTGCCATATTTAAGAATGAACTTAATAATACACGGACCAATCAGCGGCCCGATTACATAACTTGGTTACAATCGGATTATCACTTGTTTCATAGCAATTTCGACTCTATCGCAAGGCATTAGAGGTTGCGATATTGAGAATTCGATTGAAGTTATGTGGTCGGTGGCCCAATTACAGAACTTGGCTACAATCGGATTATCCCTTTTTTTTTATAGCAAATTCGACTCTATCGCAAGGCATTAGTGGTTGCGATACTGAGAATTCGATTGAAGCCAAGTTATGGAATCGGGCTGCCAGCCGCTGAGCGCAGTATTGGACGCACTGCATTCTCATACTATAGAGTTGCCCGTATTCTCGCAACGACTCAGAGAAATCGCAACGACGAACGCATAGTGATATGGCGATTAACATTTGACAAGCAAGACCATACGTAGTATCTCTACCTAGTCTGTGGCAAGACCCAGCTGGCAGGTTTATGGTGTCCTATATCGTCTGTGGTCGTTCGGTCGTTCGTCGTCGTCATTCTTTACTTCATAAATTACAAAAGCCAAGTTTTCTTTAACTTTAGCTTGGTTATCGTTACATCAACATGAATTCAATTCTCAATCCCGAAGCCCCCGAGTTTTACCCATACATGGATGAGACAGTGCAGGTATGTGGATGATTTTATCATTGTACTTCTTTGTGTACATTGACCTATTGACAACAAAGTGTAGCATGCGCTCTTCGTACCTACCCGAGGAGCAACATTTTAAGCGAGGAAGACGACGAGGTCGACGACATATAAAGTGTGGAGGCTGCGGTCGCATCAGGTACCTACACAACGGCAACGCCGCGCATTGTCCTTTCCAGGGTGAGGAAATACTACGTAACCTTACGAGGTCTATATCTATGATAAAAACAATAAGCTTATTTGTCGTTCATGTTGTTGGCAGAAGACGCACTATTGCTCAGAGCTGAAGAGTTTTTTTATTACGACACTATACTAGTCTATAAATTTTATAGAGGATAATATTATATTTACTACCTACCTTTTTAGTCTCTAAACTATTATTATTTTTGGACAACAATATATTGATTATATAAATGTATCATGTACCCAATTAACAGGCTTAGTAGTGAGACCATTGATTTTATTTGACCATTCCTTTTCTGTTTTCTTATTGTTCCCAACATAAACCAATGCTGATCTGAGGACTGCGAGAACTTAGGCTATCTGCAGCAGCATTTTTCTGTGGTGTATAACCAACTACTATGACACCTGCAGTGCTATTATGCTAAATTGATCATATTGGTTTCAATCAGTTAAATTCATTAATGTGTTGCGATAGAGTCGAAATTGCTATGAAAAAAGTGACAATCTGATTGAAACCAAGTTCTGTGGTTGGGGGCCCTAGGAAGCATCCCTTCCCCCCTTATAACAGGCATACAGTGACCACTTGTTTTGGAATTTTATGAGGAGGCCTGTGTTCAGCAGTCGACATGTTCCTGCAGGTGATTATTACACTTATTAGGAATTGCGTGCATTCAATGATTATTTGAATTCTTGAAATTCTACATGTCAGTCACCCTTACACAAGACATGTGCAAGCATTACTTAACAATAATCATAATACGTCTATCTCACACTTCCACACCACCGTGTTGCTCATACTTCTCTTCAGAACAGACACGCAGCCCTTTACTAATAGTATTAGGAGAGGAGCTACAAGTTTGTCACAATCCCATAAATTGTAGCAAGTAACTTTCGTTATATTACTGCTTTTTATCTTATTACTAGTTTTACCGCCCGCGACTTTGTCCACACATACTACTGTTTATCGTGAAAAAAAACATCCTATGTTCTTCTAGAATATTAAAAACCAGTGCAAAAGTAGGTATAGCACCAAT
Source organism: Alsophila aescularia (assembly GCA_946251855.1). NCBI lineage: Eukaryota > Metazoa > Arthropoda > Insecta > Lepidoptera > Geometridae > Alsophila > Alsophila aescularia. The sequence goes on from OX276373.1 coordinate 106,234,022, forward strand.
GCACTTGATGTTTTTGGACAGGCTTATTATTTCGTTTCCATGGCAACATTTCCCTACAGCGAGTCATCAACATTTTCAGTTTTCCAGTGGAAACTTACAATTATTTGGGATAAAAAGTATCCTATTTTTATTCCAGGGCACAAGCTATCTCCATTCCAAATTTTATCAAAATCCTTTTGGCCGTTATCACGTGAAAGCTCCCCAACAAACAAACAAACAAACAACGTTTCACTTTTATATATTGGTATGGATTGATTTTCTTTATTACTAGCTATCCCACCCGCAACTTCGTCCACGCGTACTATTGTTTATCACAACAAAACGCATCCTATGTTCTACTAGGATATTAAAAACCAAAGCAAAAGTAAGTGTAGGAGGTTGCTCGTGATGTTTTTTGACAGACTTGTTATTTCATTTCCATGGCAACCGTTCCTTACAGTGAGTAATCAACATTTTCCAGTTTTCCCGTGGAAACTTACAATTTCCGGGATAAAAAGTATCCTATGTTTTATTCTAGGGTATAAGTTATCTCCATTCCAAATTTCATCGTAATCCGTCCAGCCATTATCACGTGAAAGCTCCCCAAACAAACAAACAGACAAGGTTTCACTTTTATTTATTGGTATGGATTTTCAGACATGTTGTCTTAAACTTTTCCCAACTTTTGAGAGCTTTTGTGGTATAATTGGTAGAGTAGGAGTCAAGGTCGTCCCTCCAATTTTTTGGCCCACTGCGTCATCTTCTGATGTTCTGTGGTACCAACATTTGTCTACTGTAGGTGAAGATAGTGAGAAAACACATGTCAATGAACATGGTTATCTTAAACATGCCTTTTGCAGAGAAATCACAGTATGCAGTCTTCACTTCATTTTGAAATGGTAATAGGTAAATAAACTGATAGGTTGTAAACTGATTGCAGGATGGATACCTGCAGGCGAACAAGACCATCCGGATTTCGAACAGGTTTCCTATCGGGACCTCTTATGATCTGTTCCAAACGTTCACCGACTTCAATGTTGTAACATGCAAGATAAGAGAGAATGTTGTAATACAATCTAACCAGATCATGGTAAAAGAACTGCCCTCAGTGAAGTTGAAATGGTAACATTGGTTCCATTTGGGTGCGCTTTGGTGTTATGTGGCTTTGCAAATGATTTTAGGTATTTTTAGTTAAGTAGTTTATATTTTAACGAGTCTAAATCACAGTGACGGCGACGAAGAAAACAACACGGAAAAAATTATCGACGCTAACGACAGTCTCCTCGATCGAATCAATATAAACATAGACACGCTAAGCGGCGTCAACGAGCCGAGTGCAGCGTTTGCGAGTGGCGTGCAGACCGCTGCCTGGAACCGCTCACCTGTCATCGCCACAATCAAGGTGACCGTGCACAATACTCCACACCTGCCAAGCTTCCTCGCACTACTATAGTTCTCCATTCCACATTGGATCTGTCATTGCCACTATCAAGGTGACTGTGCATGATACTAACACCCACACTCCACACCTGCCAAGCTTCCTTGCACTACTATAGTTCTCCATTCCACATTGGATTGGTCATTGCCACCATGAAGGTGACCGTGCACGATACTAGCACCCACACTCCACGCCTGCCATGCTTCCTCGCACTACTATAGTTCTCCATTCCACATTGGATCTGTCATTGCCACTATCATTGTGACCGTGCACAATACTAGCACCCACACTCCACACCTGCCAAGCTTCCTAGCACTACTATAGTTCTCCATTCCACATTGGATTTGTCATTGCCACTATCATTGTGACCGTGCACAATACTAGCACCCACACTCCACGCCTGCCATGCTTCCTTGCACTACTATATTTCTCCATTCCACATTGGATCTGTCATTGCCACTATCATTGTGACCGTGCACAATACTAGCACCCACACTCCACGCCTGCCATGCTTCCTCGCACTACTATAGTTCTCCATTCCACATTGGATCTGTCATTGCCACTATCAAGGTGACCGTGCACAATACTAGCACCACACTCCACACCTGCCAAGCTTCCTCGCACTACTATAGTTCTCCATTCCACATTGGATGGGTCATTGCCACCATGAAGGTGACCGTGCACGATACTAGCACCCACACTCCATGCCTGCCATGCTTCTTCGCACTACTATAGTTCTCCATTCCACATTGGATCTGTCATTGCCACTATCATTGTGACCGTGCACAATACTAGCACCCACACTCCACAACTGCCAAGCTTCCTAGCACTACTATAGTTCTCCATTCCACATTGGATCTGTCATTGCCACTATCATTGTGACCGTGCACAATACTAGCACCCACACTCCACGCCTGCCATGCTTCCTAGCACTACTATAGTTCTCCATTCCACATTGGATCTGTCATTGCCACTATCAAGGTGACCGTGCACAATACTAGCACCCACACTCCACACCTGCCAAGCTTCCTCGCACTACTATAGTTCTCCATTACGCTTTGATGTCTTTCGTCTGCAGGCATTGTGGAATGGACGAGAAGATCCGATGTATCGAAGGTTAGCACTGACTTTTGAACTATTAATTTGATTGTGTAGAAGTTACCTACATCATTATTTTGATACTTTTTAGTGCTTAATTTCGAATATAGTGACAGAATTAAAGGCGACTTATTTGTTTAAAAGAAGCTTGTAGCGAGGCAGCCAATCCAGAATAGTGATACATAAATGATTTATTGTTCCTTTAATAGTGCATAAGGAATAATAAATCATTTGTGTATCACGTACCAACCAGCAATGTTCGCCTCCCGCCCGCGCCGCGGAGCGGACTGCGTTACCTTAATGTGGCTTTATCCCACTAGTAATGAAATGATTGTAATCAATGACAAGGTGCAAGGGCAGCACGGTATCAGAGCTCCTCCGCAGCTTGCACTCGATCTGTTTATTCCTCGTGAGATATCTTGGAGAGACATCTTGAGGAAACAACTTACAATCATAGCACTTAGGATAAATTTTTGAATTCAGCCTAATGTTTGGCTAATTTCAAAAATATTTAATTATAAAAATATAATGTAGCCTAGGGCCGTGGGGTCTCGGCTTACCGGGGCTACTCGTGGGGTCACCGCAAAATCCAAAATCCCGAGAGCTTTTAGTTGGAACTCCAAAATTGCTTCCAAATCCTTACCGAATGCGATACAGTGGACGAACTATACAGTGGGCTGGTGGAAATTGTTCACGCGGTCGGGTTGGAGTTCTCTAAGACCCACCGCAAAAATAGAACACAGAAACTCTCTGAGCATATACTCAAAGTTATGGCAGAACGAGGCGAGATGAGGCTGCAGTCAGAAGATATGTCAAGTTACAGCTTGCTTAATAAACAGATCTCCAAGTCGATGCGACACGATTTGCGTTCCTATAATACTAATGGTATTAAGATCGCAATAGAGCGGAACAAGGGCTCCAAAGCGTTCGCAAGAGATCTGTCTATTGAATAGCCTGTTGACGAAGCGGAAGACCGACAGTGGCAGCATCGTTTCGTCGAAGCCAGAGATTTTGAGTGAGCTCGAGAAGTTCTATGAGCAATTATACACCTCATCGCGTAGTCCTAGCACGACTAGCGATGCAAGAGCCTGTTTGACCCGACATTATACAGAAGATATCCCGGACGTCAGCCTATACAAGATCAGAATGTCTCTCAAATAGCTTAAGAGCAACAAGGCAACAGGGGAGGACGGAATTACGACAGAGCTGCTGAAAGCGGGTGGAACATCGGTACTTCAAGTCCTTCAGAAGCTGTTTACCTCCGTCATCCTCGAGGGTATTATGCCAGAGGCGTGGCGCAGGAGCGTAGTGGTTTTGTTCTTTAAGAAAGGTGATAACACCCTCTTGAAGAATTATAGATCCATTTCGCTGCTGAGCCACGTCTATAATCTGGTTTTCGAGAGTATTTACAAACCGTGTCGCTCGTAGGTTTGACGACTTTTAGCCTCCTGAACAAGCTGGATTCCGTAAAGGCTTTAGCACCGTAGACCACATCCAAACGCTCTGGCAGATTATACAGAAAACCAAAGAGTATAATCGGCCACTACGTCTAGCGTTTGTGGACTACGACAAAGCCTTTGATTCAGTCGAGACCTGGGCAGTACTAAGATATATTCAAGCTTCTGAACTGGAACGGATATGGAGTTAACATCAATAGCGAATACATCACTCACCTTTGATGTGCTCATGATATAGTCATCATGGCAGAAACTCTGGAAGACTTAGATCTCAACAATGCTCAGTGACCTCAATATTGTTTTCCAACATGATATTCGTCTTACCCATGTTCATTTTAAGACCCACCTTAAAATGAACATGGGTAGGACGAACATCATGTCAAATGCCCATGTCGCACCCATGCTGGTTTATGTTGGAAACGATATTATCGAAGCTGTTGACTAGGTAGATTCAACTTCGACAAAGAGGTCAACTGACGAATCCAACTTGGATGGGCAGCGTTCGGGAAATTACGCCATATCTTCTCGTCGCAGATACCGCAGAGCCTCAAGGCGAAAGTTTATAATCAGTGCCAGTGATGACATACGGCACTGAGACGTGCTCGACTATTGGTATATATAGACTATTGGTCTCATACACAAGATCAAAGTCGCGCAGCGTGCAATAGAGAGATAGTTATGCTCGGTGTTTCACTACGTGATAGAATCCAAAACGAGGAAATCCGTAGAAGAGCCAAGGTTACCGTCATAGCTCCCAGAGTTTGCAAGTTGAAGTGGAAATGGGCAGGCCATATAGTTGAAGAACTGACAACCGCTGGAGAATAAAGGTTCTCGAATGGTGACCACGAACAAGCAAACGAAGTGTAGGGAGACCACCCACACGATGGACCGATGACTTTGTAACCATCGCAGGAAGTCGGTGGATGGTGGTGGCACAAGATCACTCGTCATGGCGGTTTTTGAGGGAGGCCTATGTTCAGCAGTGGACTTCTAAAGGCTGACACGATGATGATGATGATGAATTTAGCCTAGGGGGGCATTTACTTATAGTCAGATGTGCAGGTGAACGGCGAGTCGGCGACGCTGATCGGTGCCAAAAACATTCCTCGGCCGCAGATCTTGTTCAAAGTCCCGGTTGACAACTCGGAGAACATCTTCGTACCGCGCATCGCCTACAAGCCTAACAGCATCAAGCCGCTGGCGCTGAGCATCCTGTACAACGACGAGGGAGTTGCCGTCGGGTGAGTCAACCCATGGGTTGAACCGTGCACGGTTCTATACTCTAGGCTGCTGGTGTACTGTATATAATGTTCATTGCAGCTGGTCGCGAGGGTTCCGAAGTAGTCGAGGAATGTTGCCCTTCGCTTTCCAAACAAATTACTTCTTCGTTGTATTTTGTACTGAGATTTGTAGGGTAGATTAGGTTAGAACATGACTACACATCGCTAATTTGTAGGGTAGATTAGGTTAGAACATGACTACACATCGCTAATTTGTAGGGTAGATTAGGTTAGAACATGACTACACATCGCTAATTTGTAGGGTAGATTAGGTTAGAACATGACTACACATCGCTAATTTGTAGGGTAGATTAGGTTAGAACATGACTACACATCGCTAATTTGTAGGGTAGATTAGGTTAGAACATGACTACACATCGCTAATTTGTAGGGTAGATTAGGTTAGAACATGACTACACATCGCTAATTTGTAGGGTAGATTAGGTTAGAACATGACTACACATCGCTAATTTGTAGGGTAGATTAGGTTAGAACATGACTACACATCGCTAATTTGTAGGGTAGATTAGGTTAGAACATGACTACACATCGCTAATTTGTAGGGTAGATTAGGTTAGAACATGACTACACATCGCTAATTTACTACTTGTACTATATTCAATAAACTGTTACTGATTTTTAATAAACTGATTTATGTTATAAACTGTCGCCTTCTCCCCCAACCCCCTCCAAACTCCTGCTCCTCGATTCTATATATTTTCCAATTGCACATTTATAAAGTACTAGTGTTTCCGCCCGCGACTTCGCCCGCGCGGACTACTTTTTATCACGAAAAAAATCGTCCTATGTTCTTTGATATTCAAAAAGTATGCAAAAGTAGGTATAGCACTACTCTTGATGTTTTTTGACATACTTGTTATTTCGTTTCCACGGCCACCGTTTCCTACAGCGAGTAATCATCATTTTTCCAGTTTTCCCGTGGAAACATACAATTTTTCGGGATAAATTGTATCCTATGTTTTATTCTAGGGTATAAGCTATCTCCATTCCAAGTTTCATCAAAATCCGTCCATCCGTTATCGTGTGAAAGCTCCCCAAACAAACAAACAGACAACGTTTCACATTTATGGTATGGATCTTCAGTTTTCTCTAAACCAGCAGTCCGATTTGACATAGCTCTTGAGAACTTAATGCCCAATATCTATGTCTGTTATTTCCCCAATAGCACATTGATTGGATGGTTTACAATGTCAATCCTATGTGAACCAAACAAAACTATCATTTGGAAATTCTTACAAGGTTCCGTTTCATTTTCATAAGCTTTGTAAATGAATAATATTTTAGAGCTGTCAAAATCAATTTAAGTTTGGTGCAACTGGAACCGACGCTCTTGCGGTGATAATAAGCGTGTGTGGTTGCAGATACGAGCACCCTTACAAAACGGAGCTGGAAGCGTGGGAGCCGCGGCAAAACATGTTGGAAGAGGGCGAAGCTCCGGCCTTCCCCTTGGATCTGGAGAGCACGTCACTCAAAATGGTCGAAACTGAGCCGGAGCTCGAGGAGCTGCTGCGCCACCTGGAGTGCGTGACAGAGATCGCCGTCGACACCGAGCACCACTCGTATAGATCCTATCAAGGTACGCAGCGCACTACGCCGCGAGTTCCGCCGTCTCACTCACTGGAGCGGTTCATATTTTCCAACTGTCATTCATCCAAATAAACGGGGCTTGCTATGGTGGAGTCGACGTAATATATTTACAGATTCGTTTCTTGCTAGCGTAACTTTACTTGTTTTTGCGAACTTATTCAAGGACAGGACTAGGAACTGTAAAAGAAGTACAGCTGCACAGCGGCCTTTGTGAATGCTAGTATTACTAATTCAGTTGGCAGCAGATATAACAGCTGACGCAACATTCAGCACCGTCCGCGCTGTTCCTCTCCAACAAGGCGATGCCCTATTCACGCTGCATCATTTGCCGATTGAATTCCAATAATCATTCCCGTAGAAACGGGACGGGTTACGGGTATATTTGCGGCCAGCACTTCGTTACCGCGTCATAATATGCCTGGTCACGCAGGTGGCATTTTGTACTAAATACCGAACACCGTTATGTTGCTCTGCGAATGTGCTCTGTAGCAAAACTTATATTAATTTCGTTTATTTCCGTTTATTTTTATGTAGTTTTTATAATGCGCGTCGTTTGGCTCTTTCTTGGGCAGAAGAAGTCATACAATTTGGTAGCGTCCTTAATGAGAAAACACGATGAGATATGCGCAGCTGTGCTTCTGCTGAGCCGAACACATCATAAAATGACGTTTTCATGAGGGTTTCCGTATAGTGGGAAACAATAAATATGTTGTCGTCATGTGTAGAAGCGGACGAATCGACTAGGGCCGTTTGTGGCCAGTCTCCCTTGAGGCGGCAGTTCCCGCAGCGCCGCGGCTGGCTGCAGAACTAGTCATGTTCACGAGAGGCGAGCAGCTCAGCCCAGCTCGATGGAAAGCGACGCTGCCGTTGATAACGATCTTTTAAGCAGTGGCGAATTACTCTTTATCTAATCGACCGCAACCTTATTATAAAATTCATTAACTTTTGCAATGTACACTATCATCTTCTATCTATACTAACAAACAGTAAGTAACAAAAGTAAGTAATAATAAGATAATTAAAAAAAATGGGACTAGGGGACTTAAAATAAGCTACTGAACAATTTTTTTTTAATATTGACATAACTTTAAAACTACTGGACCGATTGCGGTGTGGTTTTGACTAATGGATAACTTAGAGTTTGGCTTAAAAACTGTATTTTTGTAGTTTGTATCTCAATCAGATGAGTAGAAGCCCAGCAATCGATATAAAACTATGTGACGTCTAAACGAATTTTGAAGAAATGTAGTATATTGTACTATATAGATACAGTGTTTTGGTATTTACTGCTATTATTATAAGTGTTATGTCTATTGTTGCTGGATACAGTGTCTTCTGCTTGGCGGGTGAATATTTTGTGTCTCTTATGGAGAGAAGTGACATGAACTGGCGTTACCGTCTAAAAACATTAAAATTAACTGTACAGTACTTTTAGTATTTACTGGTTCGAACATAATGTAAGTAGCCATCGTAGGTAGATCAACACCAGATCCTGCGATCGCAGTGAAGCTTGCGTTGCGTCGGCTGTGCGTTAATACAGTGCACACAGTCGACTGGTGGTTCTCCATCGAGCGGCTCACTGGGTGAGCCGCTCGTGGTGATGTGGTAATCGGTGTCTGCGCCACTGCTGCCGCCGACTTCAGTTATACTGAACTTGAGGCCAGTTGCCTCAAGTCGTTTGCGTTTCGATGCCGCTGCAAAATAATACATTAATTCTGTTATATGGAAAATGTTAAGGTAACCGATTCGCCTAAAACAAAATGTTGCATTTGCGATTATCTACAAAACTACTCGTGGTGCTCTATTCATTGTATTTACTAACTTAGAGTTATTTGATGACACTGGTTTCTATCTAGTATTATACCACAGTAGAGCACCAAACAGTCTGATCGAGTGACAACAGTGTCAAGCAAAGCTAAAACAGTATATATTCACTCTAGACTTTTCAAAAACACCCATAATTAAACGGCAAGATGCATGCAGCTACAGTGCTACAAGGATTATAAGGAACGTGGCCAAAATGGAACTAACGCCGCCATCTATTGAAACGTGATATTTGAGTCGTATATAATTCAGCAGCGCCCTCCCTCAACTGTCACTCACTTTCATTATAATTCTTGTAGCACTGTGTCTCTATCTTAAGGGGTCGGCGGAGGATGAATTTTACGTACAAACGATTACTTACGTTAATCGTTTTTATTTTGGTATTAACCAAACACATATGAAATTGTAGCATATTGCCACAGTGACATGATATTACTCGGATGCTGATAGTGTTTATCTTGTTCCCAGCTGTATTTTGTTTTCAAAATACTTACCTGAAACGAAATATTCCATTTTGCATATTATCACGACAAACCACTAATCTCTATCAGCCTTATTACAAAACATAGACTAACGAAAGTACCTGGTTTCTTCCATGGACCAAACATAAATCTTATTACAAAACGAAGTTTATCGCTGATTGGAGTAACATGGTATATGGTACTAAATATAATCATCTGATGACCCTAGTTTAACTATGGTACTAACTCACATAACGTCAATACTTACCCCATTCTAGAAGCTTTTATTCAACTTCACTTGTATGTATTTATCTATGTATCTATGTTTTCTTACAATTCAAATTTAGAGCACTTCCCGATTAAACAGTAATAGAAAAAGACTCACTTTCTCTTCAGAACTCCAATTTATCCCGTTTTTTTGTTTTGCTGGTTCATTTTTAAGCAAAAACAAAGCTCACTCGTTTTTTGTTCAAGTTCAACTCGACACAAAACTTTGCTTCACAAGCACTTGAAAAATTCCCTTTCAATAATTAGGCCAACCTTGTTTACACTAAAAACTATCAAATTACGCTGAAATAAATGGATTATGAAAGAATTAAGAGATCAAAAGAGTATTATTATGAAAGAGGTTTTGACCTCGTCACAATGCGCGCTCCTCAATGTTATGTTTACGTTACAATCCTCGCAAAAAACATAACTTACTAATAAAATTGTCAAACTTAAATATGGCCGATAAAACCATTTCCTTATGTAATTGATTAGGTATTGACTGAAAATCAATCAAATATTAAGTTTACAAAAGTAATAATTGCTTATGTTTGACGAGGAATAAAAATAAGAAATCAATATTGTGAAGAAACGGAACGTTGTGAACAAACGTGGTCTAAATGAATGTAAATGTTTGTACTTAGTCTGTGGACAAAAATTTTACTATAGACAATCTTTGGTATCAGCTGGTCCTCGATTAGTCGATGATTTGTAATAAGGTTTTTGTTTTAATCCATTAGTACCGTAACAAACTCGGACTTTTTAGCTCTGGTATAATCCAGGACTAAAATCGTTTTTGTAATAAGATGGTATGGGTTTAATGTGCTGTATTTTGGTTTGCGCTAATTGAAAGCGCCAAAAATTGTCGTTGTTCCATCTCCTGACGTTAGTCACAGAATAAATAAAAGTACAAAAACGTTAGTTCCGTGGACTCTCACTACTGCCAAACTAGTGCTATCAGCGCCAAAATGGCGATAATCTAATGCTCTCATTGCGACGTTCGTCAAGAGCCTGTCTAGAGTACGAACTAAGGGCCAAAACACATAAACATGATACGACGACGCATCGTGGCCAAAGAGTATATAAATACTACGTAAGAAGAGACGGGACTGACGTATATTGGAACGGATGTTGTGAATTTTTCAAACGTGCGCTGAGAATAAGTGCAACATAACAAAACTAATGACCATAGGTAATAACACTCTATAGCGAGCATGTTAGCCAACATGACAAATAGAAAAGGATGTCTGGAAACATAGCACATTTTTATCGATATCGATATTTTGAGAAAAAGAAAAAATAGTCCTATTTTAATTTATATGGGGTTTATAATAATAATATGTTTTTTTCTAAGCATGTGGAATTTATTACATACGAAAATAATACATTATATAGTACACAACACAATTTGTGTCTTTTTCCCTTAAAATAATGTCTAATCTTCCTTACTCCTTACTTAATATTACAAACTAGCAGTGGTCCGTGATTAATAGCAGTTAAGGAGGAGGAGGTTTTTTTTTAAATTGAGTTGTTTCTTTTTGTAGTTGGTGTTTCGAAAATGTTTGCCACAGAAATATTTCATTCATACAGCTTTTCGATCGGTATGTATGTCAAATCCTCTTTATCGTTCATTTGTATCCAGTTTTTGCACCTGAAAATAAGTTTTTAAGGAAAATTAGAAGATTTAGCGGTTTTAGGCTACGCGACATTAGGTATGCTAAATTTATGCTTTTACTACGTTTACTATTATATAGCGTGGAATGCAGAAGGACTTAGAATAAGATTAGGAACCAAATGTCGAATAACGGGTTAGAAAAAATATCGATAACACCGGCACCGCACTAGTGCTAGCAAGGCTATGTTATTTTGTTGATTATTATGAAAGAAATATCTTTATTTTCTTGTACCTAATAGATTACCGAATAGATTTACCACTTACCTATCTTTATTCAGTGAAAATTTAGCCATAAATGTTCGTTTTTGACCCATCGCTCTAACAGATCGCAAACCACAAATTTCGCAAGTTTTATAGCTCATTGCATAGAAAACTTTCAAACTGAATCACTATTATTTATTTAATGTAGAAACAAACACCTTCAAAGCATTAAATATATCAACAGACGGTACTTATCACAAAAGCAACTTGCATAATAATTTTGTAAGCAAAGTTAAACCACAGAACACATATTCATAGCGAAGGCGTGCAAGAAGGTCATGCATATAGTGAAGTAGAAAAGATAGCCGCCATAGAAATTAGCTCACGTTTGATACAACAGTTATGAACAGTTTTTTATTAGGCTGTTTCGCCTGACTGATCGTGGCTTCGTGGCATGTTGCGACATCGTATTGTGAAAACTGACGTTGCAGTGTTGCGCCGGTGCCGCATTTGATATTCAATAGTAAAAGTTGACGCATGACATTGATGCAGACGTTTGAAGTTTTCGATACGCTGACGTAGAAATTTGAAGAAAAAGTGCCACAGCTGATCCTCTCCGGAAATTAAGGGCTAACGATTTGCTAAATAGGCAATTTTCAGTCGTTTCAACTCAATTTGTTGAAAGTCTATAGGTTTTTGAAATATGAAATAAAAACATTCCTGAGAACAATGCATCCGCAATCCTATTTGAACAGAATTTAATTCCATTTGCCAATTTATTAGTAAATAATATTTTCAAGCGCCTATATTTTGAAATATGAAATAAAAACATTCCTGAGAACAATGTATCCGCAATCCTATTTGAACAGAATTTAATTCCATTTGCCAATTTATTAGTAAAAAAATATTTCCAAGCGCCTATATTTTGAAATATGAAATAAAAACATTCCTGAGAACAATGCATCCGCAATCCTATTTGAACAGAATTTAATTCCATTTGCCAATTTATTAGTAAAAAAATATTTTCAAGCGCCTATATTTTGAAATATGAAATAAAAACATTCCTGAGAACAATGCATCCGCAATCCTATTTGAACAGAATTTAATTCCATTTGCTAACTTATTAGTAAAAAAATATTTTCAAGCGCGTATATTTTTCCTTTAGCAGAAATTCTCGCGGTAACGACAAATGCGCTTTAGCTGATTCTTACACTAAAAAAAAGGAAATATAAAAATCTAAAAACGTATTTGGTAACTATTATTTAAATCACTATTACTTCTGACATGTAAATTTTGTATTATTTGAATCTACCCATCTATGCTCGAGGCATTTCATTAAAAAAAAGCTGCGCCCCGCGGATTCATCAGCGTGATAAATCATTTATCTATCTGCGCACCAAATTTCATTCAACTCCGTACAGCCCTTAGATACGGAGCTTGGGTTAAAAACATGCTCATTCGCATTGTGATGATTATGATGCCATTAAAGTTCCGAGATTTCATATTGAACGCAAACAAAGACAAGCAGGACATTTTGGAATCATCATAAGTATAGCTTGCAACAGAACGCCGAATTATCCTTATGAGCGTGTAAAACCGTACGAAAAGTAACCTATCACTGTCCAACACGATTCTTTGGTCAGATTTTTCATACACTGGAAAAGGACAGAGATATTAAATGGTGAACTTTCATACAAAAACCCCGATTATGCGGTCCGACCCCATAATAAGAAGGTACGAATGCTCTTGACACGACCATATAATATTTTAAAGTCATACTCTTTTACACACTGTCCGCGTAATATTCAAAAGTCGTATTTGTTTACACACTGACCGCATAATAATCAAAAAACATGCTCGTTCACAAAGTGATCGTATTTTTTACACAGGACCGTCTTTATAATATTACAGGATTTAGACTAAACCCCTTCGGGGGTTTCCTATGCGAACCTATATGAGGTCCGCTTAGGAAGGCACAAACGCTCTAAAAACATTGCCCCCTTATTATTCGAAAGTACTCTTTTACACACTGTCCGCGTAGTATCCTAAAGTCGTAATATGTTACGCACTGACCGCATAATATTCATATATTATGTTCTATTACACACTGTAAAAGACTTCAAATCTCGATTCTGCAGACCTACCGCAATTTGTATTGCTCTAAAGTCTAAACACATTGTCCTCATATTATTCAAAAATAATATTTTACACACAATCTGCTTAGTATTCTAAATTTATACCTACTATTTTACAAACAGTGACTGCATAATATTCTTAGTTCATGTTCTATTACACGATAAAGACTTAAATCCTGATTATCCGTACCTACCGCATAAGAAAAAGGCACGAACGCTCTAAACACACTGTTCGCATAATATTGTAAAATCTGACTCTATCACTGTCCGAATAGTATTAGTAATATAGACGAATATTCTTACACAAAATCGTCCTTAACATCAATAATATTTTGCAATATCATGGGTTGCGTGTTGTTTTGATCACGTACTGACAACACGCAAGATTCAAATCGCCCGCTCCTTTTCCGACTCCTTTTTTATTTATTTTAGTGAGGTAACTAACTAGTTACCTCACTAAAATAAATAAAACATATGATAAAAACAGCCGTGGCGGTCTCGGCTTAGAATAAGACCCCTCCCAATCTTCTCGTGGATGTCGTAAGAGGCGACTAAGGGAATACACATCGGAAAATGAGCAGCAGCGTCCTCCGAGTACATATTTGTTACACTGCGGTCACCAATCCGCCTGCCAAGCGTGGTGGCAAACCCCCCCCCCCCCCCCCATATATGATAGACACACCGCAAAGACGGACCCCGGTCCCAGGCGGCTCCGTTATTCCTGGCACCGCTAGCAGCCATGGTAACGGAGGAGCAGGGGGTGCTAAGAATCCCCGGCAGAGACCCAGCTACCAACCCCCACGATCTCTGGACCTGGCAACATACAACGCACGTACCTTGAGGACCGATGAGAAGTTGATAGAGCTGGAAGAAGTAGTAAGTAAGTTGCGCTGGGATATTATAGGGTTATCAGAAGTCCGAAGAAAGGGAGAGGATACGATGACCCTGAATTCCGGCAACTTACTTTATTACCGGGAGGGCGACCAGCAGTCCCAACACGGTATCGGGTTTCTCGTCCACAAGTCCCTCATCAACAAAGTTGTGAAGATCGATAGCGTTTCGAGCAGGGTGGCATACCTTATACTCAGAATTACCGAACGGTATTCGTTGAAGGTCATACACGTATACGCCCCACACTCGAAACGCCCGGACGATGAAGTAGAGGCTATGTATGACGACATTTCTAATGCCTTACATGTCCCGAAAACACACTTCGCAGTGGTGATGGGGGACTTCAACGCACGGCTGGGCATGAGGAATGGCGATGAACTGAGAGTGGGGCAGTTTGGATTTGGACAGCGGAACCAAAGGGGTCAGCGATTGGCCGACTTCATGGAGAAGGACTCTTTATGATGAACTCCTTTTTTTAGAAGCGCCCCTCTAGGAAATAGACGTGGCTGCACCCCGGCGGTCAAAAGCACGAGGTAGATTTCATTTTGACGACCAATCGGCATATATTCAATGATGTCTCTGTGATCGATAGGGTTAAGACCGGCAGTGATCACCGCATGGTAAGAGGCTCATTGAATATCAACGTAAAGCTGGAGAGGTCTTGTTTGATGAGATCTACTCTTCGCCCGAGTCCTGCCCAAATTTAAAACCCCTGGAGCTTTCAGTTGGAACTCCTAAATCGCTTCTAAATCCTTACCGAATGCGATACAGTGGACGAACTATACAGCGGGTCCTTGAAATTGTTCACGCGGTCGGGTCGGAGTTCTTTAAGACCCACCGCAAAAATAGAACACAAAAAATCTCTGAGCATACACTCAAACTTATGGCAGAACGAGGCGAGATGAGGCTGAAGTCTTATGTCGAGTTACAGCTTACCCAATAAACAATTTATCTTTAATTCGATGCGACACGATTTGCGTTCCTATAATACTACTTGTATTAAAAACGCAATAGAGTGGAACAACGGCTCTAAAGTGTTCGCAAGAGAGTTGTCTATTGGGCAAAGCCTGTTGACGAAGCTGAAAACCGACAGTTACAGCATCGTTTGCCGAAGCCAGAGATCTTGAGTGAGCTCGAGAAGTTCTATGGACAATTATACACCTCATCGCATAGTCCTCCTAACACGACTAGCGATGCAAGAGCCCGTTTGACCCGACATTATACCGAAGATATCCCGGACGTCAGCCTATACAAGATCAGAATAGCTCTCAAACAGCTTAAGAGCAACAAGGCACCAGGGGAGGACGGAATTACGACAGAGCTGCTGAAAGCGGGTGGAACATCGGTACTTAAAGTCCTTCAGAAGCTGTTTACCGCCGTCATCCTCGGGGGTACTATGCCAGAGGCGTGGCGCAGGAGCGTAGTGGTTTTGTTCTTTAAGAAAGGTGATAACACCCTCTTGAAGAATTATAGACCCATTTCGCTGCTGAGCCACGTCAATAATCTGTTTTCGAAGAGTAGTAACAAACCGTCACGCTCGTAGGTTTGACGACTTTCAGCCTCCCGAACAAGCTGGATTCCGGAAAGGCTTTAGCATTGTAGACCACATCCATACGCTCCGGCAGATTATACAAGACCGAAGAGTATAATCGGCCACTATGTCTAGCGTTTGTGGACTACGAGAAAGCCGTTGATTCAGTAGAGACCTGGACAGTGCTACAGTCATTACAGCGGTGCCAGATTGACTACCGGTACATCGAAGTGTTGAAGTGTTTGTACAGCAAGGCTACCATGACTGTCCGTATCCAAGATCGGGCACGTTCGCTCGTCTCCAGACAGGGAGACGTTATTTCTCCGAAACTGTTCACCTCTGCACTGGAAGATATATTCAAGCTTCTGAACTGGAACGGACATGGTGTTAACATCAATGGCGAATTCATCACTCACCTTCGATTTGCTGATGATATAGTCATCATGGCAGAAACCCTGAAAGACCTAAGCACAATCCTCAGTGACCTCAACATTGTTTGCCCATGCCGTTTTATGTTGGGAACGATACGATACGGGTTGGGTCAGACGATCCAACTGGGAAGATCAAACTTCGACAAAGAGGTCAACCGACGAATCCACTACGGATGGGCAGCGTTCGGAATAAAAGTTCTCGAATGGCGACCACGAACAAGCAAGCGAAGTGTAGGGAAACCCCCCACACGATGGACCGACGACTTTGTAGCCATCGCATGAAGACAATGGAGGTGACACAAGATCGCTCGCCATGGCCTCTTTTGGGGAGGCCTATGTTCAACAGTAGACTTCTAAAGGCTGATATGATGAATGTAATGTATACTTATAGGTACCTAAATAAGACAAGTTTTGAAAAAAAAAACGTACTTTGCACTTTCAACTTCCGCAAATTGTGGTTCGGTCGTTTTATTTTCACCATTTCGTTGGTTTTGATTCCTGAAAATAAAATATAAGTAGCTTTCATAATTATAAAATTTATCAATGATAAATTTTTCCTTGCATTTTTAAGGTTGTCTCAGTGTCCCGTTCCTATAAACTGCTGTAGGACAGTTTATCGGGCCGTGATTGTCTAATTAAAAAACAGATACGAAAATACTTCGCGGGAAGTACAATGAAAGTTGCGTGCCCTGGTTTAGATAGCTAGGTGATACCATTGTATCAAACATTAGTCTACAAAGTTCGATTATATGTTGCCGTGGAAACGAAACAATAACAAGTTCTTCAAAAAGCACCGCGGCTGCAAAGATTTTGAAATACCTACGCTTACATATTTTTTTGTTCAAATTAGACAATCAAAATACGGGCAGGCATCCATCACTACCTACTTACGCGAGCTAATAACCTATAGATTGCTGAGCTACAAATCAGGTGAGGCCAGCCGCCGCGCGCTTGCATTCAGAAGCTTACCGTGTCGCTTGTTTGAATTTTCGCTAGCAATGGCGAAACGTAACAATAATAACAATTGTTGTGTGAAGGGATGCCTGCCTTAGTAGGCAAACAGAATCAAAGTTTTTTTGTGTCTTTATCACAATACAGTTATCACAGGACTGTCTACTGAATGACTAAACAGATAAAAAAAACTATCGTAAGTACATATTTATAGTTGTGTTATGTTTTGCCCACGACTTTGCAAGCCGAGTCTGTTAGTTTGTACCTACCTAGATAGGTACCTACATTGTATTTTTTTGTTTGGCGTTTGACAAGAATGTAAATATGAAGTGGTGGAACTTGTTCCATATAAATGATTTATATTTTCAACAGTCTATGTGCGTGCTAACAAAAAAAAACCTACTTACATGCATATTTTTTTGCTAACTGTACTTCCCGAAAAACTTAAAATTCGCTGCAACTGCGAGTGCTTCTAATCGCAGACATTAATAAAAACTTGTAAATGAAATAAAAAAGAGTACTTCAAAACTTATTTTTATTTCAATGAGTCATGTCACACACATTTTTACGTTGTATTTTAGAACTACCTACCTACCTACTTAAGTATTTTAGATTATCGTGTTGTTCACAAATAATTTGAAGCCTTTTTATTGAATTAGATCCAGTTTAAAATAAATTTTAACGATTAAAGTTTGATAAGATAGGTTTTAAAAGAATTATTACGCTTTTCATACATGTTGGATAATTACGAGAGCAACTTGAAAAATGATATTTTTTGTTTGTTGAGATATCTTAACGATTTTATCAGGAGGTGTCAAATGAAAAGTCTAGGTCTAAAACTATTTTATCCGTTTGACTCATGTAAATCGGTCCACGTGCTTAGGAGATAATTAAGAAAAAGTATAGTGAAAATGTAAACAACCAGTTTTTTAATGTTTATTGTGTTTTTGTTCTACAAACTTTTTAATTAGTGCACATTGTGAAATTATTATTATTGTATGTTAATGAGGAATGTTAATCAAAGAGGTAGCCTAAAGATTGAGGGTTTATTTTCATTTGTTAATTACAAAAAACGGACTATAATACATATTGTCTATCTACCTAATTGACCGTGTCATCATAAGCATCAAACTTATGATAGATTACGTGGTCAAGTACGTAGATAAATATAAATAATAGATATAATGTAAAGTAGGTAGGTATAGCTCGCGAGGCCTAAGCTGAGCTTTGCATTTGTGTGAGTATACAGTACTTACGTTGCGCGAGAGACGCACCGCGCTTCAGGCCGGTTGCCAAAAAACAGTTTAAACCAAGCAAAGAATGCACCTCGCCTCAGTCCGGTTATCACACCTACACTATGTACACAAATGCAAAACTCAGCTTACGCCTCGCGAGCTATACTAACCACAAATCCAATCGATGACCACGCTTTTTGAAGATTTTATTTCCCACTAGCTTCCCGCCCGGGACTTCGTCCGCGCGGACTACTTTACCGCGAAATAAACCATCCTGCAAGAAGTAGGTATAGTACTAATGCTCTTGATGTTTTTTGACATACTTGTTATTTCGTTTCCATGGCAACCGTTTTTTACAGCGAGTAATCAACATTTTTACAGTATTCCCGTGTAAACTTGCAATTTTCATGGATAAAAAGTATCCTATGTTTTATTTCAGGTCATAAGCTATCTCATTTCCAAATTTCATCAAAATCCGTCCAGCCGTTATCGCGTGAAAGCTCCCCAAACAACCAAAAAAACAAACAGCGTTTACTTCTGCACAAAATATAACATTGGATTCAATGACGTCAAAAATAATAACACTTACACAAAAATCAACAATATCGCTATATATGTTATTTCAAGAAAATAGTCTAAAAGTAAGAAAAGATCAAAATTCTTTTCATCTGTATCACGAGCGAAGTCCACCCGTCTCAAGCTGCGGTGGCAGACTGAATGTTACGGCGTATTTGTATATTGTTTGGTTACGGCGCCCGGGCCGGCCGGTAGAAGCTCGCGGGATCTGTATCACGAGCGTAGTCTACCCGTCTCAAGCTGCCGTGGCAGACTGAATGTTACGGCGTATTTGTATATTGTTTGGTTACGGCGCCCGGGCCGGCCGGTAGAAGCTTGCGGGATCTGTATCACGAGCGTAGTCCACCCGTCTCAAGCTGCCGTGGCAGACTGAATGTTACGGCGTATTTGTATATAGGTTTGGTTACGGCGCCCGGGCCGGCCGGTAGAAGCTCGCGGGTGTTTACACACGTGGACCACGAAAAATGCTGCGCGTGTATTTCAAATAATACAAAATTTACCTAGCAGATGTAAATGTTAAAAAAAAGATTTTAGATTTTTAAATTTTCTTTCTTTTCAATCGACTTCAAGAGGAGCTTCTCAATTCGACCCTTATGTTTTTTTTGTATGTATGTTACGCGATATCTCCGGCAACTGTAGACCGATTTCAAAAAATATTATTTTATTGGATAGTCTTAGTCCCATTTAAAATTCATGAAAATATTCCACCTCTAAGGGTGGAAAATTAGGGGATGACTTAATTTTATTAACTTTCACCCACTTTATGATGCAATATCTCCGTCAAATGTGAGTCAGTTTTGAAGTTTTTTTTATAGAGTAGGATATGATTTAGGTATGGTCCCATATATATAATTTGGTGAAGATCTGATGAAGACCTATAGTTAAATATTTAAACGGGACTTAATCGCGCTGAAAACTGCATTGTATCAAGTTGCATTGATCGTGGCCACGAGAAGACTGAAGTTGCGGGTGTCATCGTCGAGAAGAGCGAGCGTTGTCTCCAACTACCCGCATTTGGTTTTGTAAAAATTCAGAATTGTCACGACACACTACACTAACGACATCTGCAGATATCTTCTGACATAAACCGCGACGCGAACACTTGCTTATCACGGGATTCCAGGACGCAGCCAACTTGAAACCATCCTCTCGGTTGAAATTGGGATACTTTTTAATTTCAACCGCTTCACGTACAATCCTGGAGTAGTAGTGACGTTCCGTGGAGAGGATCTTCGGATCAAACCACTGATTAGGGCCCGATCCGAGCAAATGCTCAGCAATTGCAGATTTATTTATCTGGCGGTTCTTTACAGCTGCAATGTTTTCTTTGAAATATTAAGTTTTCAGCGCGATTAAGTCCCGTTTAAATATTTAACTATGTGTTCGAATCGCGAAAGTTTAAAAGTTACAACTGATGAAGACCTTCGGAGATACAAAGGAACTCCTCAATAGATAACAGCAAGGCACTTGCGATTGCTGTAATCGCATATATTGTTCACACCACTCAAAATAGGGAAATAAAATAAACTTTAACAAAAGTAAAAACCGACTTCAAAATGAATAAAATAATCTTAGGTGGGAAACAGATAAGGAAGTCGGTGCCCATTTTTCTAAAATCTAACCAAATCAACGGCACAGACTTCCTTAACTGTTTCCCACACAAGATTATTTTATTCATTTTGAAGTCTGTTTTTACTTTTTTTTATGTTTATTGGTGTAAGAATCAGCTAAAGTGCATTTATCGTTACTGCGAAAATTTCTGTTAAAGGAAAAATATAGGCGCTTGAAAATATTTTATAATATTTAAATTGGCAAATGGAATTAAATTCTGTTCAAATAGAATTGATCCTTATGAATTGATCTCACGAATGATATGATTTTAGTATTTCAAAAACCTGTAGACTTTTCAAGAAATTGAGTTCAAAGTTGCCTAATTAGCAAACGGTAAGCCATTAAATATTGGCGTCAAACAATTGGAATGTTTCAATAATTATTGTAAACTATACGAATTTCAAAATCATAATCCCAGTAAATATCAGATCACGAGCAAATCTATTACTTAGTAGCAGTGCACAAATACAATACTCTATCCTAATCCAATACAAATAGGGTTGAAACTCCCCGGCTGAAGATCGTCAGCCGTGGCCATTACGGGTCGGAGCGCAGACTGACGATTATCAGGCGTTGGTAAGCCCCAACATCCCCTAGCATCATACGAACTATAAACGCTACTCGCCATTATCGCGTTTTCTCTGTCGCTCTTACACGTAACCCGCTACTTTTCTCGTTCGTGTTCGTGTAGGTGGCGAAGCGGTTTTTTTTTTCTTTTTTTACGGACTAGGCTTTCGTTTCGTTTATTTAGGGTAAAATGAAATTTATTATTTTCCATTTTCAATACCGTAAACAGTACTTAAAAATGAAAAGACACATCCTTCCTGCCTTTAAAAGTCGTCCCAGTGTATGTAGTGCGCTTTCTAAACACACAAGATGGCATTTTTGATTAATTTGGTCTCGTGGCTAGAGATCCTGGGTACGAAATTGTACGGTCGCGGGTTCGAATCCTGCAAGGTGCAATCATTTGTGTGATGAGCAGAAATGTTTGTTTCCGAGTCATGGATGTAATATTCTTATCTATGTATGTTTATCCGTTATCTAATGCCCATAGCACAGGGTATCCTAGTTTGGGGCTAGATAATTGGTGTGGAAATGTCCCGAATATATTATTATTATTATTATTTTTCATGTTTCGGGAGTCGCTTGTATTTACGTGTTGCGTCGTTGCCACTCTGTTTGGGACTAAGTCGACACAGGCTAATTAGCTTGTGTTTACTTTGCCACGCAGAGCGGGGTACAACGTATCTACCTCAGTTTATATATAACATCATTGGTTAAATTAACCTAACTGTTATTGGACCAAAAGTACCAATATCATCAAACCTCGTTCAGACATCAAACGGTTTTAATCGATTTATCGACTTCTACTTATCGGATTAAGATACCAAGTGCACCAGTTTTTCAGTCAACCCTTAAGCTATCCAACAATGAAAACCACAACACAATCGGTCCAGTAGTGTTTATGTGATGCGCGAACAAACATGTAAACAGACGGAAACAATTTAAAAAATAATATATTCTTGTTCATTAGCTTATTTAAAGTACCCAATGACTTTTAAAAGTTATGTGCGGGGTTCCATCGCTCCGTGCTTCGGAGGGCATGTCCCGGCTGTTATTGATTAATAGCAGTCGTTAAACCATGTCAGAGGCCCTCGGGCGGCCTGACAAACTCTGACACCAAAGGCTAGCACTACTTCATACGAGAAAACAAAAAAAAAAACTACTTTAGACCATTTTTGATGTGTAACATCTTACCTGTCGCTTTTCTACCATATATGGGAGTGATTTCGTGGAAAGTGCAAGAATGTGTAACCGTGTAACTGTGTAAAAGGAAGCTGAAGAAGCGCGTGCTATCGTAGGAGTGATAAAGGAGAAGAGAGAAGCGATCTAAGGGAGGAGGGATAAGGGATCTTAGGGAGACGGGCGTAATATGCGAAGATAGGGCAAAGTCCAATTCAAAGTATTTTATTGTAAACTAGCTTCTGGGATGTATGGGAACGAAAAACGATCTCACTGCTCCAAACCAACCTTACCTTCACGCGGTCATCATGCTGGATAACGAACGAGGCACTGGCGACCGACGGATTCATCCCAAAAATAAGCGTAGCCAAATGACATAGGACGTTGACGGGCAGCAGCTTCACTGGTTTGAGAACCTACGCCCTGCGTTCGCCAACCCGCATGCCCAGCGTGGCGATTATGGGCAAAACCTCCTTATGAACGGCACATAAAAAATGGCCGCCAGTTCCAGGTCGCCCTGCTAGTCATGACCAAGGTGGTGGTCACGGGAATGGCAAGGCACCGACCGGGCTACTGTAGGCCATCCAAAACAAAAACAACTGACCCTGGCTACGTACAACCATATTATTTATCAATGGTACAAAGGACGAACGATTAGTCTTGACGAGCACATGGCGCAACTCGAGACGGAGCTCACAATATCAGGTCGCATATTCTAGGGTTAAGTGAAGTCCGAAGAGAGGGGAGGACACAATTACCCTGGAATCGGGCCACATGTTTTACTTCCGAGGTCGCGATCAATAAGGTCCTCATTGATAATGTTGTAGAAATATCCAATGTGTCGACCAGGGTAGCGTACCTGATTCTTAAGCTGACCGAAAGGTATAGCCTTAAGGTTTACGCTCCGACCTTGGCACACTTGGATAATGAGATAGAAGATGTGTTTGATGACATATCTTCAGTCCTACATAACACCACAAGGGCCCACTACAACGTTTTCATGGGAGACTTTAACGCCAAAATGGGAGTACAGACTAGCAGTGAATCGAAGATAGATCCACACGGATATAGAGACAAGAATCACAGGGGCCAAATGCTTGTTAACTTTTTGGAAAAAGAGGGGTTTTCTTTTTGATGAATTCTTTTTTTGAACAAGCAACACCAATAAAAAAAGTAAACTGGTGCGACGTGACGTCCGATTCTCAAATACACGCCGAGTAGAAAGGGCAATTGAACAAAATCGGGGGCCAAAAGTCTTCGCCCATCAATTGAGTAGATCCCAACTGACGAAACCAGTAATGACACAAATGTCGTCGGAGCCGGAGATCGATTCTGAGATCGAAGATTTCTATGGACGATTGTACAACTCGCATGCTTCTAGACCCAAACCCAGCAGAGAGAATTCCCGTGCAATGCTTACCCACCACTACACTGATGAACTGCCCGACGTCAGCCTAGTCGAGATAAAGATGGCGCTCAACTAACTTAAGAATTGAAAGGCCCCCCCGGTAAGGATGGTATAACTTCGGAGCTCTTGAAAGCAGGTGGGAAACCTGTAATTCGGGACATTCAGGGGTTATTTAGCACTGTTCTTAACAGTGGGAGAACTCCAGAGCCGTGGAGCAAGATTTTGGTAGTACTCTTCTTTAAAAAGGGGATAAAACCCTTTTAAAGAACTGTGAAGAGTGAAATAGGTCGTTTCACTCTTGATTCACGTCTATAAGTTGTTTTCGAGGGTCATCTCAAATCGTCTCGCAAGAAGACTTGACGAATTCCAACATCCAGAACAGGCCGGGTTTCTCGTAGGATTTAGCACCATAGAACACATACACACAGTGTGGCAGTTTACACAGAAGTCTGAAGAGTAAACTCAGCCCCTGTGACTTGATTTGTGGACCATGAGAAGGCATTGGACTCCGTTGAAACCTGGGCGGTTCTTGCAGCGATGTCATGTCGACTGGCGATACCTTGAAGTGCTGAGGATTCTGTATGACGCCGCGACTTTGAGTGTCCAAGTACAAAACCAGCAGACTAAACATATCCAACTGCGCAGTGCAGTGAGAAAGGGGGATGTTATATCCACGAAACTGTTCACTAAATGCCCCGGAATATATGTTTAAAACGCTGGATTGGAAAGGAATGGGCATTAATATCAATGGCGAGAATATCTCACACCTACGATTTGCCGATGATGTCCTAATAGCGGAGTCGCTACAAGACTTGCAAAGTATGTTGACCAACCTAGATGATGCTTCTCGACGCATCGGTCTCGGAATGAACATTGATAATACCAAGATCATGTGTAACGATAATATTGACCCGCAACCGATTGCAGTTAATGGTGTACCTCTTGATGTTGTCACATAATATGTTCATATTGCAATTAGATAAGAACAACTTTGAGAAGGAAGCCAAGCTGAAGGTCAGGATTCGTAAAGAAGATATCCGACGGAGAACCAAGGTGACGGACATAGCTCTTAGGATAAGCAAGCTTAAGTGGCAGTGGGCTGGTGACCAGCCTTCCATTTCCAGAAGAACCGATAACCGTTGGGGTAGACGAGTTCTCGAGTGGAGACCGCGTTTATGCAAACGTAGTGTAGGATGCCCTGTGGCCAGGTGAAGTGATGACCTGCGAAAAGCGGCTGGAACAGAATTGATGAGGGGAGCTGAAGACTGAGCTCAGTGTCGTGCATTGGGAGAGGCCTACGTCTAGCAGTGGACAGATATAGGCTGATGATGATGACAGCTTTTGCCGCGGCTCCGCTCGCGTTTTTATTTATTTTATCGCATGGTTTTTTTATTTTGTCTGATGGTTTCCTAGATATACCATGCACTGAACTAATCCACATCTGTCAGATGGCTAATGAAAAACATACCATCAATTATTATTGACTATGCAGACGAAGTCTTCCTCACGCGCTTAGACGCGCTGTAAACTCCATTCATTCGCAGCCTGTGTACCTTTGCACACGTGATTTGCACAATATGGTTAAAATAAACCTAAAGCCATTCTTCAAATTAACATCAAAATGTACCTACTTCCGACGGGGAGGAAGTTCGTGTATGCAAACGACATAAATTCAAAATTGCGGCCAGCTTGCGAGTCAGTTTAGTGAGTCAGTTCAGTCACTGGTCTCTTGTACGAATACATTTGAAGACAGTTCAGTGAGTAGGTAGGTCTTCAAATGTAGCCATACACGAGGCCAGTGAAAGCCCAGTTGACTTACTGAACTGAGTCGCAAACTGGCCTCGTGTCCGGCGGACATCATTTTACGGAATCATTAGCGCAAGTCCGATTCGCAATTGACCGTTTTTTTTTGGTGTTGTACTTACTTTAGTTTGTACTATAGTCACACCAGTTTGGCACTTCCATATAGATATTTATGTATCAACGATAGAGGAAGAATAAA
Organism: Alsophila aescularia; assembly: GCA_946251855.1. Lineage (NCBI taxonomy): Eukaryota > Metazoa > Arthropoda > Insecta > Lepidoptera > Geometridae > Alsophila > Alsophila aescularia. The sequence goes on from OX276373.1 coordinate 106,259,824, forward strand.
ATCATTGAAAAAAAACACGTTGTTTACATGGTTAAAAATTTGTGAACTTTTGTTATATTATTTTGCTAGGATATAAAACATAATTGTTTTTTTATCGTATGAGGTAGTGCTGGCCTCTGGTGTCAGTTTGTCAGGCCTGCAGTGCGAGCATGGATCTTACCGATCGATATAATTCGATAAATTTATCGATCGGTAAACAGCTTCTTATTATCAATTTTATCAAAATGCGGTAGCATGGATCCAGCCTCTCGGTAAATTTTATTGATTCGATAACACGTCGTGAGTTAATCGATTTAAAAAATGGCAACTCGTTGACTATACCATATATCAGATAGACGACTATAGTCTTAAAATTATTTTTTGACACAATTTGGCAGATTTTTATTATTTTGAGTTGTTACGGAGAAACTTATGTCATTAACCATAAATCAGATAGACGAATAATAGTCTAAAAATATTATTTGACACAATTTGACAGATTTTTATTATTTTGACTTTTTACGGAGAAACTTCTGTCATTTGGAATTCTACCTAACTACCATAAAATAGTATATTCCTTAAACCTAACCTAAAGCACAGAATAAATAATAATACAAGTACAGAAGGACAACTGAGTAAAGTCATTTAAATACATAACAACTCTCGTTACAACGCAATAAAGTGCAATTTAACTCGCACAGCGCTGCCAGATTTCAATTATATTTACCTAGAAGGCGCTCACCATGTTGTGTGCAGGCTAGAATGTACCGTATCACAACGCGCGAGAGCTTCCATTGCCATCTAATCGTTTCAGAATAGCTCTGTCACTTTTACACTCGGTAGGGTTGTATCAAGATATGAATATGTACTTGTACTAGTAATTATTCTGTGATATAATATGACTTAGATATTGTAACCGAATAAACAATTATGTAAAAAGGAATTATTTTATTACTTATTGTTATAAATGTTGATAGTTCTATTATATATTATGTTAGAAATGTTGATAGTACATATAATGACATTCTTATCAGAATAGACCTAGTACCTCATTATTTGATTATATCATAATAGGTTACACTTTGATGAATAAAAGGTGCCTGTCTGACTTTGATGCTTAATAATGAATGAAAATGAAATGGCTACCTACGTACTAAAATGTCGGTATATAGGTATTTTACGAGATTTGTCAGACCGGATGCTATGCAGTACCTTCTAGGTTTCTCCTTGGTATTCTTAATTAAGAAAAGAATAAATTTAGACAAAATCTTTACGTAAGTTTCGTAAGTAGGTACTTTATCGTTAAGCACACGGCGCGCGACTCATCGAGCGCACGCTTGACACTACTGAATGAACCCCAATATTACGGCCCCGAAGTTTAGGTATAATATTTGTACTTGTTGCGGAATGCGACCGCCCTGCCTAAAGTATAACTAGACATAACTCGTTGCACAATTGCTTGAGACGCCTCCCTGACAAGTCTGACAGTGCGCTGTCCTAGTGCTATATTATATTCCTGGTCGATGCATCGTTGGTGCAACTGCCCTCCGTGAAAAAGCGTACAGCTGATAGAACCTACAACAACAATTATACAGGTTATTTTTTAGACTGAGTACCTACTAGGTACCATAATAATTAGAGCATTAGACACAATCACAACAAAAGATAATTTCTGGAAATAGAAAAAACGTAACTAAGTATTTTGGAATTATTATGTAAAGTAGATACTACAACATGCGCAGGCAGTCCATTAGATAGACTTCTTCTCAAACGCCCTCAACATCTTGAATGAGGGCGAGGGCAATTTCCTTATAAATTTTAAAAAGAATCTTAAAATGCTGTTCTTCCAGATCGAAAGGATCATTGGCATCCCTGAAACTTGCCTCACGATGTTCTGACACCTCCACGTTTTGGCTTATAATCCAAAAAGGAATTTACAAAAAAAAAAGTTTGTCGTGTAACTTTGGAAAGCCGATAAAATTCGATAAATTCGGTAAAACTACCGACATATCGACAACAATTGTCAAAAATAAGATTCATGCTTCCTTTTGTCGATATAAATCTATATATTAAATATGATTTATCGAATTTATGTCGTTGTCGATAAAGTACGTTCCGTGCTACCGAACTCGTATTATCGAATATTAACGTCAAACTTGATTAAAAAAAAAATCGGTAAATTTATCGATCGATAAGATCCATGCTCGCACTGCTGGTGGCCTCTGCCAAGGCTTAACGTCTGCTGTTAATCAATAACAGGCGGCACTGACAGCTTAACGTGCCCTCCGAAGCACGGAGCGATGGACATAATTTAGAACAGTAATTAGTGCGGAGCCTATGACAAACAATATTTAATAAATTCTGAATCGACTCACTGCGATCCGTTGACAATCCAAGCGGATCGCGCGATCGATTGGTACAAACCCTAGGTTAAAACTGAACCCGATATCATTGGATTCTAAATTGCGCTGTTAAACCGTTAGGCTACCATGGCTCGCCTACCTCGCCATAAAACATAATAACACATGTCATATTCCGTGAAAACTTCAACTGGCTTTCACGAGTCAATTACGCTCCATTTGGATTCCTCTGGGTAAGGAACCCTAAAAATTACCCCTATCATTGCTTTGTCATAAACCCATTTTCTTATTCAAATTTAGTCCGTATCGCCAACAATCGATTGTTGCAATGATACTGTAACCTAACTTTTAACCCCTACCCCGCAGGAATCCTTAATTTTTTCAGGATAAAAAGCATCTTAATTGTATCCTTGTTTTCCCGTATGACATTTCTTTTAAAGATTTCATCCGTTTCGCCAACACTATCGATTGGTGAAATAATATTTTTACATAAGTTTAAACTCTTAACCCGCAGGAACCCTTTAGTTTTTACATAAGTTTAAACTCCTAACCCGCAGGAACCCTTTAGTTTTTACATAAGTTTAAACTCCTAACCCGTAGGAACCCTTTAGTTTTTCGGGATAAAAAGTATGCTAAATATTCATCCATGGTATAGATAGATAGATAGCTAGATAATACTTTATTGTACACCAGTATATTTCCAAAAATTTACAACAAATAGGAACAATCTTACAACGAAAGTACAACGGGCGGACTTATCGCTAAAAGCGGTCTCTTCCAGTCAACCTTTAGATGGAAAGAAATAATGGAGTGTGAGAGGATGGCGGTGTAAACAATTAAAACAAATATATATTTATGTAATGAAATGGTATAAACTATGACTGCCAAGTTGCATAGAAATCCGACCAAAATGAAACTACGGGGATGTCATTTTTACCCGACTGCACTGAAGCTGCCATATTGTATTTCCGACGGAACAAAAAAATTACGAAAACCAATGGAGTGAGGTATCACAATGAAGGTCATTAGAAAACCATTTCAAAAATGTATAATTCTTATAACTAAACCAAGCAATTGTCTCTTAATATTCTCACAAACATATAATAGATTATTCAAGTAAATGTAAATACTATAGTCTAATGTTGCAATTGCAAACTATCAAAGTAAAGTAAAAAATGTACGAGTTAGTAATATAAAGAAACAATATACTTGCTGCGCCCCGCGGTATCACCCGCGTCCCGCAGGAATCGTACATTTTTCTGGGATAAAAAGTAGCCTATGTGTAAATCCAGGCTATAAGCTACCTCCATACCAAATTTCATCCAAATCCGTACAGCCGTTTAAGCGTGAAGAAGTAACAAACACTCTCACACACACAAACACACCCATGGTGCTTGGAGACAGGCCATGCATTTCTGTCATTAAATAATCATTGACATTGTAATATGCTTTCCTTATGAAATTCACTTTAACACAAGTTTTAAACCTGTGCATTGATAATTGATCAATGCCGTCAGGTAACTTATTAAAAGAGCATAATATACAGTTCCCCATATATGAACCAATATGAGCGGATCATTGGGTGGGCGAAGGGCGAATAGCAAACGGCAAGGAAACAGTCATAGTCACAGTCAAACGTGAAATGACAAATGAAAAATGTCAAATGTTCTTCTTCATCAAGTCAAGTGCCTCTCCACTACTGAAGGTCGGCAGTCATTCGCTTAAATTTCTCTTTGTCTGAAGTCAGCTCGAACGGATCTTAAACTTTACTGATCCCGGTCCATTGTCTGATGTTACGACCCAAGGACAATCTCTTACCCGCCACTGTTCCCATCATTATTGTTTGCTGCAGGTGGTACCAATCATGTCTTAAGACGTGTCCGAGATATTGATAGAGTATGTTAATGTTGCGTCTTACCAAGGTGATATGTCAGATTGTTACCCATCATATTCGACCACAGTAAAGCTCGCTCGTTTTTATTTTCTAATATTTTTTTGTACAGGGTTTGGTACTGGTTGTTTTTACCTGACTACAGCAAAGCAAGGGAAGGGTCATGAGTTTAACAGTTTATGTATGTATGTATGTGATTATGTGGATGATTTCCACGACACTACACCTCGTCGTGACACGATGTCGCAACTTGCCATGACGCGACGTCCTATCGTGTGTATGTGTTTTGGCCGTAATATGACAAACACACAATTTACTTACATTTCGGTTCAGGTAAGTATTCTGAAAATTAAATACAGTTGGGAACCTAGATAAACACTATCCGAATCCGAATAATATCATTACACTGTGGAAATATGCTACAAATATAAATGATTTTGGTATAACGTTACGGGAAAATTCACCGTTCTCCGGACTCTTAGTGTCCGACTTTGCTGAAAGTGGTGACGGCTGGCGATCAAGCTAACCTGTATGGTTAGCTTGAAGTGAAATTGCATTGAAGTGATTGGGGAATGCTGGAAACATGTGCGAGTGAAATGCTGTGGTGTGTCCGCAGGGATTACGTGCCTGGTCCAGATCACGACGGACACAGGCGGGGACTTCATCGTCGATGCGCTGAAGTTGCGAGATCATCTCCACAAGTTAAACGAATCCTTCACGAACCCCAACAAAATTAAGGTAAGGAGAGGACGCTGCTTTTGTAGCCAGCACCATGCCATCATCGGTGCTGTTTCCATAGGGTTAAAAACAAGTCAAAAGCTTGACTTATGCAGATTAAACTACAATATAAACCAGCTTGGTGTGAAAAAGGGTTCGATTCCCTAACACATTCGAGCGCGAAGCCCGAGCATTGACATTCCGTGACAAGACGCAACAACTTCCCATAGATCGTCTGTTAATTTTATTTAATTGAAAACAACTCGTTCAGTAACGTCAATTCTTGTTTAGTAGCTTTTGTGTATATCTCTAGAGAATAAACAGGTGCAATGAACAAAGACAGCGATATTGTATATCTCTAGAGAATAAACAGGTGCAATGAACAAAGACAGCGATATTGGGTTAAATGCAAAAAACAATGTTCACCTTGAAGAGGTTCTTTCATAATTGAGAAATGACATCGCAGATTGTATAAGACTAAAAATGCCTGCACGATAATTACAGTCCGTGATGATTGCCACACAATTCATTTTCTTATCGCGTCATCCGAGGTAACGGTAGCAGACAGAGATTTAAAAAAAAGGTGCCATGAGATAACTAATACAATTTTCACTTGTCATGCGCGTAAAGTTGTTGTTGATGACGCGGTGCAAGCTTACTAAAACTGCATTTTATGTTCTAGTGCATAAAATTGTATACTTCTTTATGGACTCCGACCCGAGCCTAATATTTCAAGGGGAAAGTTAAAAAAATGTGGCGGGAAAGAAGCTTCCGTCTTTTCTTAACAGTGTTTAAATCTTCGGGTGGCGATATATCGCCAAAGCGCACTACTGTGCGCATAGTGCGCGTGCGCACGTGGCAAGCAACTGGTTAAATGTTTATTCATTATTACTGAAAGTTAAATATGTCATGAAATAATACTTACTTACACATTCATGGGAAGAAACGCAAAGAAAGTTGTTGGTACACCATTGACTGCAATCGTTTCCGGGTCAACAAGATCGTTAAACATGATCTTGGTCTTATCTATGTTCATTCTGAGACCTATGCGTCGAGAAGCATCATCTAGGTTGGTCAGCATACTTCGCAAGTCTTGCAGCGACCCATTAGGACTATTGAAACGAGGAGGATGATGGTGATGACGAAGAATAGCGCACAAATATATCAATACATGTTTTTATTCCACCTTTCTACAAAGAAGTGTCCGGTATCCTAAAATACTCTGTGGAAGTGTCCTTCTCCAATACAACTCTCTGGTGTTGCCCCCTGTCATCGTTATCTACCCATAGTTGCCAGTGCTAACAACATAATAATCCATTCTAAAGATGAAACTTAAATGGATATAACAAAAAAGTAAATAATGTAGCTTCAACTAAAAATGAATACAACAAAACAATAATATACATTAAATGAATTGACGAATAATAAATTATGGACTGATGAATCTAAGTACATACTACCCATACACTTATTTAGTACTAGAGGGATTGTTATTGACGGCGGCGGCAGATGGAGGTCGTCACACTATATCATCGGCAAATCGTGAGTGTGAGATGTTCTCGCCATTGATATCAATGCCCATTCCTTTCCAACCCAGCATCTTAAACATATCATCCAAGGCTAAAGGGAACAGTTTCGGGGATATAACATCGCCTGTTATATCCCCGATCACCATCACTCCCCTGCGCAGCTGGATATGTTTAGACTGCAGCTTTTGTACTTGGACACTCATAGTCATGACGTCATACAGAAACCTCAGCACTTTTTTCAGTCTTAGCAGCGGTGTCCGCTCACCGCTGCAAAGCGGACACCGCTGCAAAGACACCAGAACCGTCCAAGTTTCAAAAGAGTCAAAGGCCTTCCCATAGTCCACAAAAGCAACAGAGGGGCTGGTTATACTCCTCAGACTTCTGTATAACCTGCCTCATCCAATATATGTACAAGAACTGCACAATCTGATTCCCTCATCACCTTTCCATTACCGTACGACTAGATGATCGGCAAAGCGCTATCCTTTTATGGTTGAAATACCTCGCACAAGAACGAAACGTTACGCTTCTTCATTTATTATAAAAACTTCTATCGAGTGGAATGCCTTGCCCTCGTCAGTGTTTCTGGTAAAATACAATCCAGGTGTGTTCAAGTCAAGAGTGAATAGAATATATCTACTAGGCAAATGTCCAATCAAACATGCTCGTATTCGCCCGTTCGAGAGCTCTCTACCTCGGTGAATTCCTCGGGAGATTGTAAAATCGAAAGATTTGGCCAAATGGCGTGTCTTGGCCAGCAGTGGATGATGGTAATGAATGTTTGTTTGTCCTGCTAGGTGTTCCACGGAGCGGAGAGCGATATTCAATGGCTGCAGCGCGACTTCGGCGTTTACGTGGTGGGGATGTTTGACACTCACCAAGCGGCGCGTGCGCTCCACATGCCCAGGCTCTCGCTTAAGTATCTCCTGAAGCGCTACTGCCAAGTCGACACGGATAAAACGTGAGTACAGCACTAAACTAAACGTGAGTACAGCACTAAACTAAACGTGAGTACAGCACTAAACTAAACGTGAGTACAGCACTAAAGTTAAGCAACTTTTTGAAGTTTTTTTGTGTAGGCTAACTCCTAGTTTCCATTTCAGCTTTGCGGATATCTTACTCGTAGTCTCATAGAAATAACACCAGCAGCTTCAAGACACTTGATTTATTTTACAAAAGATAAGACTTTGGTGTCTCTCTATTAGCTTAAATAACACCAGCAGCTTCAAGACACTTGATTTATTTTACAAAAGATAAGACTTTGGTGTCTCTCTATTAGCTTAAATAACACCAGCAGCTTCAAGACACTTGATTTATTTTACAAAAGATAAGACTTTGGTGTCTCTCTATTAGCTTAAATAACACCAGCAGCTTCAAGACACTTGATTTATTTTACAAAAGATAAGACTTTGGTGTCTCTCTATTAGCTTAAATAACACCAGCAGCTTCAAGACACTTGATTTATTTTACAAAAGATAAGACTTTGGTGTCTCTCTATTAGCTTAAATAACACCAGCAGCTTCAAGACACTTGATTTATTTTACAAAAGATAAGACTTTGGTGTCTCTCTATTAGCTTAAATAACACCAGCAGCTTCAAGACACTTGATTTATTTTACAAAAGATAAGACTTTGGTGTCTCTCTATTAGCTTCAATCACACCACGTAAACCTCACAATCTCATTTTAAAGTTTCGTTCTCTGAGGATGAAAGTATTAAAAAAAACGAATTATGAATAAAATTAAATAAATTATAATTTAAAAAACTAAAACCACGCTTTAATACCATTAAATTTAAGACCGCCCATTGTGACACGTTATTATTAATTTGTTTTTTTAGTTGTAAGATTTTTATTTGTGTGGTTCAATAAAGAGTTATCCATCTATATATCTATCTAAACCAAACTAAAAAGTAAAAAATATTTTTCAATCTATACTTATCTGTGATACTTATAATAAAACTGTAACCAGTGTAATTCTGTCCATTGATGGTATTTAGATTTTTTTATTGGATATTACTCTGTACTCGATACTGAAGCCAAAACAGTTTTTTTTTTCATTTTTGTCTGTCTGTCTGTCAGTCTGTATCTTGACCCGCAACACGCCAAAACTACTGAATGATTTCAACTGAAACTTGGAATGATTTGAGTTCATGCTACGTAGTAGGACTTTGATTGTATGGATCTGGTGACACGTCTGGTTTACGTTGTACCCAGAACAGTTCAGAAGCGGCAGGTGCGCGCTGGGCGATTGTTTGCCTTGGGCTCATGCCACACAAACACAGGACGGCGCACTCCTATTCGCCGGAAGGTAGAGTCCTACAATAATGATTTTGATGAAATCGATATATTCGCCAATAGTGCAAATAAATTCAAAATTGCAGTTTTGCGCCAACTGTCATCGAAGCACATCTAAGAACTACTTCTTTTCATATATGTATGTCTCTGTTCTACAATTGTACTAATAAGTTTTATATGCTTATTTATAATTGTTTTATTAGTCAGCTGCTCTCAGCGGTAATATATTTAACCTTTTTATTATTCCGTGAATAGCGCTGTGGGCTGCATTTTTTTTTTTAAAGCTTGTTTTATATATTTTTGTAATTATTCTATAATGTAGCTGTTTGTTGTTCCTAATAAATAAAATAAAATAAATCCCAACGTTTCGTTAAGAATGCTTCCAAGTATTTCATAGCTTTGTCAACGCTCGGCTTTACTGCTAAGTTTAAATTTGCCTCGATATAAAACCGGTTTAAGTCTGCGGCTACGGTGGCTGCGCGCTCACAGTCACAGTCTCCAGCCGACCCACGTACGAGTATGTCTAGTGCATCACATTTCTTATCACGGCATGTCTCTGACGCTACCGCTCGCCAAACGCCGCGACAAATGTTTTCTGATTTGCTAATAATTTCATTTACATATGTCTTACGAGCTTCAGTGAGTTCTGAAAAAAAAACGTTTTGCAGTTCTTTAAGTTTTTCTTTCGACTCACTGGAGTCTTGAGGATTAGTAGTGAGTAAGCGTTTCATGTTATGAACTTGACTTCACATATCCCCACAGAAAATAGTCAAGCGGCGTTAAATCGCAGCATCTTGGAGGCCAATTCACGGGTCCGAAACGTGAAACAATGCGGTTACCAAACGTTTCCTTCAATAAATCAATTGTGGCACGAGCTGTATGACATGTTGCCCCGTCTTGTTGAAACCACAGCTCCTGCACATCATGATTGTTCAATTGATGAACGAAAAAGTCAGTAATCATGGCTCTATAGCGATCACCATTGACTGTGACGTTCTGGCCAGCATCGTTTTTAAAGAAGTACGGACCAATTATTCCACCAGCCCATAAAGCACACTAAACAGTCAGTTTTTCAGGATGTACAGTACTACCGTTAGGTGTCACAATTCGACGGTGGTGATGATAGAATCTCAGAAATCGGATAAATTGTAGTACTGTGCACTGATTGATCGGTAATATTCAATCGTGCATGGTCGTTTACAATTTTTAACAGAGACGGGTTTTTATTGTATCGTAGCTCCCAAACCCCACACGTCTGTACCAATTTTGAAGCGGTTGGCGACTGCACTCATAGCCGCGCCGCTTGCAAACTAGTTGTAAGATATAATATAACTAACCACAACCAGCATTAGTTGACCGTCATTCAGCCGCCGCGGAGCGATAAGAGAACAATAGGGAGGGCGTGCGCGGCGACTGCACTCACAGCCGCGCCGCGTGCAAACTAGTTGTAAGATATAATATAACTAACCACAACCAGCATTAGTTGACCGTCATTCAGCCGCCGCGGAGCGATAAGAGAACAATAGGGAGGGCGTGCGCGGCGACTGCACTCACAGCCGCGCCGCATGCAAACTAGTTGTAAGATATAATATAACTAACCACAACCAGCATTAGTTGACCGTCATTCAGCCGCCGCGGAGCGATAAGAGAACAATAGGGAGGGCGTGCGCGGCGACTGCACTCACAGCCGCGCCGCGTGCAAACTAGTTGTAAGATATAATATAACTAACCACAACCAGCATTAGTTGACTGTCATTCAGCCGCCGCGGAGCGATAAGAGAACAATAGGGAGGGCGTGCGCGGCGACTGCACTCACAGCCGCGCCGCGTGCAAACTAGTTGTAAGATATAATATAACTAACCACAACCAGCATTAGTTGACCGTCATTCAGCCGCCGCGGAGCGATAAGAGAACAATAGGGAGGGCGTGCGCGGCGACTGCACTCACAGCCGTGCCGCGTGCTAACTAGTTGTAAGATATAATATAACTAACCACAACCAGCATTAGTTGACCGTCATTCAGCCGCCGCGGAGCGATAAGAGAATAATAGGGAGGGCGTGCGCGGCGACTGCACTCACAGCCGCGCCGCATGCAAACTAGTTGTAAGATATAATATAACTAACCACAACCAGCATTAGTTGACCGTCATTCAACCGTCGCGGAGCGATAAGAGAACAATAGGGAGGGCGTGCGCGGCGACTGCACTCACAGCCGCGCCGCGTGCAAACTAGTTGTAAGATATAATATAACTAACCACAACCAGAATTAGTTGACCGTCATTCAGCCGTCGCGGAGCGATAAGAGAACAATAGGGAGGGCGTGCGCGGCGACTGCACTCACAGCCGCGCCGCATGCAAACTAGTTGTAAGATATAATATAACTAACCACAACCAGCATTAGTTGACCGTCATTCAGCCGCCACGGAGCGATAAGAGAACAATAGAGAGGGCGTGCGCGGCGACTGCACTTACAGCCGCGCCGCTTGCAAACTAGTTGTAAGATATAATATAGGTTATCTAAATTTAAATCTAGCAAGCAGGTGTTACGACAGTAAACAAAACATACATGACTTTCAACAATTTGATAACTTATTAAGCTGCACACTCGTACACGGTGATGACATTATGATAACTTTTTAGAACTAACTCGGATTTGATCACTATCACTGGGGATGTTGGGTTTTTTCGAACAAAGATTTTGCATGCCTTGACCCAGACATAAGCGAACCCCCGTTCCTTCGCGATACTCTTCGCTTTATTTATAAGTAAAAGTAGTCTTTGGACCTCCTGATTTAATACCGTTGTCCTGCCGGAGAGAGTTTCCATACCATGCTGAAAGAATCCCTTTGAGGCCTTCAGTATTTATAGTCTCCTGGTACTTTATACTGAAGAAGTAGTATGAAGATTAGTTGTTACCGTGACACAAGTGTGAGAGCAGTGTGAAGGTTTGTCGGTCGCAGGTTAGTTGACGGCGCGGTGGATGTGTGTTTGTCGGCAGATTCCAGCTGGCGGACTGGCGCATACGGCCGCTACCGAACGAACTCAAGCGATACGCGCGCACGGACACGCACTACTTGCTTTACATCTGGCGATGCGTGCGGCGCGAGTTGCTGGCACAAGACAATCGCGCGCCGCGACACCTGCAAACAGTGTTCGGCATCAGCCGCAACATCTGCGCTCAGGTAACTAAATTCTACACTACGCAGACTACTGTTTATCGCGATAAAAAGCATCCTATTTTCTTATAGGATATTAAAAACCAATGCAAAAGAAGGTATAGCATCAATGCGTAGCATCAACATTTTCCAGTTTAGTGTTTACCCATGTAAACTTTCAATTTTCTGAAATAAATAGTATCCTATGTTTTATTCCAGGGTATAAGCTATCTCCATTCTAAATTTCATCAAATCCGTCCAGCCGTTATCGCGTGAAAGCTCCCCAAACAGACAAATAAACAAACAACCAAACAGACAACATTTCACTTTTATATATTGGTATGGATTAAAAACAAAACTTCCCACACCGCTAAATCGAAAGTGAAGTACCCAAGATATGCCGATCCGCTCGTACGCACACGCCTCACGCGCACACTTACACCATGTTAAGATATGCCGATCTGCTCGTGCGCACAAGCCTCACGCGCACACTTACACCATGTTAAGATATGCCGATCTTCTCGTGCGCACAAGCCTCACGCACACACTTACACTATGTTAAGATATGCCGATCTGTTCGTACGCACAAGCCTCCGCACAGTTATCCACTCACGCACACATACGCAGCCCGTTTTTTGTTGTTTTTGTTTTAGTTTTTTGGCGGTTCGGTCTTTTTATAAATCTTTTTTGAAACCGGCTACAGTGTCCGAGGTGCGATATTTTGGATGCAACTTATGCGTATTTTTAACCACCCTCTTACATGATGCAACGAAATGATCGTGCAACTCGCAGATTGAGAAACGCAAATCTACGAGGATTTTTTTAAGTTTAAGGGCCAAGACCGGCTGTGCAAAATTTGAAATTTGACTTTTTGTGCTCCTTACCACAGACGGAGCACTTAACCGCTTTAACTTTATCGCGTAACAGTAGCCTCAATATACGAATATTTGGAAAAAATACGTATAAACGTGGGCCCCATCCACGTTTATACGTATTCTATATTATTAAAGTTTTAGTTCGTAATATGACGAAATGTTTAAAAATGCAATCCGTGGCAGTGTGAGGGATGTTTGTCCAACAGTAACTTTTGAAAAATTGATAGATAGCTACATGTTTTTTTTGTGTAATATAAGTGATAATAATAAATCTTTTTTAATTTGTAACATGCATTATCTGAATCGGATATAAAGAACCAGGAGCCCAAAGAGGGGTTAAAAAAACAAAATTCGGTGTTAAATCAGGTACAATATTTATGACACGGCTGTATTTGTACATTTCAAAACAACTTTTTGTTTATTTATTTAAATAACAATATGCATACAGGCTTAATCCTTGTGTACCGGTCGGTGGTTACGAGTTTCATTGTTAAGAAAACAATTCAATTTAGAACAATTCATATCGCGTAAGTGCTGGGCTCGTGGGAAGCTAGAAAAGATTGGTATCATATTTAGTACACTTCCTAATAATTAATAATAATTAATTAGGTACCTAGAAACACTCAAATTGTTAACTTCGTTAGTTATTAAGTTTTTCAGTTGATGTGCTACAAATTGAAAAAATCGACACATTGTAAGGTCGCAGTCCGGGAAGTGCAGCTAGTTCTAATGTTATTATTTATGTATACTTAGAAGGAACAATAACTATCCTGTGACTGACTGTCTAACAAGTAGGTTTATTTTGAGACTAGCTGTTTTGCCTGCGGATTTTCCCGCGTGATCACTTTAATAGGTAAAAGTATGTGTTATTCCAAGATAATTTAGCTCATTTTAAGTCTCCTACACCATTATTTTTAAATAATCTTCATTGTGAAAACTTCATGAAATAATTTTTTTCGACGGCCACCGCTTCGCTGCCGTACGACGCGTGCTTGCGATGGTCGGGCTTAAAAGCCCAAATGGCCCGCGAGGAGATAATGTTTGAGCTCCATAGAACTACAACCAACTAACCAAGTCATTAAAATTATCAAATATTTTAAGCCCAGCCCGAGTTTTTATAAAAAAAAACGTTTTATTTTCCATAGGATCGCGAATCAAGACCACCGTTACGTGATCGTATGGCGATATATAAACTTATTTATTATTGACTAGCTGTACCCGCGGCTTTGCCCGCGTGGTCATTTAATTTAAAAGTAGTCCACACGTGTTATTCCAGGACCAAAAGTACCTACAAAGTACAATACATTTCTTCAAATTTCGTTTACCGTCAGATAGTTTTTTATCGATTGTTCGGCATCTAATCATCGGCATAAGGCTAGCGCGCACTGCCTTGCCTGCCTTTTTATAACGCATATTCTGTGAAGTACGGAGTGTCATAGAAGTGCACGTATTGCGGCGATGGGAACAAAATTTAATATTCATTTGAGTTGCAACGGATCTCGATATCCGATGGGAACAAAAACTAATATTCATTTGAGTTGCAACGGATCTCGAGATCCGATGAGAACGCCGAGCAAGATCCGTTAATTAGAAATTCTGATATCGTGATCCGATGGGAAGTACCCAAATAAACGCATATAATACAATATGAAATAAACGGTAGAATCAGGTCTGTTGGTAGAATAAACGCACCGCGTTCCACCACAAGTGGAACACAGTGCGCGCAAGGCCTAAGATACCAAGTACCCCAGTTTTTAAATCAAACCTTAATTATCTTCTATGTACAGATTTTTTGTTCATAATGCTTTATTATAAGTACAGATACTACGCTCTCTAGTGTAGAGGTCCTAAAATAAAAATACTTACGCCCGTGTTAAGGAAGTAGGATAGTCCATTGTGCTACACTCGTACTCTAATATATACACGTTTTAGGCTCTTTATGGGCGATGCCTTGAGAATCTATCTGTGTTGCATTACAGTAGCGTTGTGTGGAGGTATATTATCAAAATACGCCTCGCGTAATCTTAAATTTGAATGTATACCCCGATTTCAGCTCGGCCAATGACTCGCGTTGCTCGCCCTCACGCATGGCTGTGACAGTTCTGTTAGTACACAAGCACATATTAAAAATTTATGTAATTTCCGACCCCCCCCCCATCCCCATTATAGCTAAGAAGCATCTCGAACACAACAGTTTTCAAACATAAAACACTGCATTTAAATCGGTCCATTCGTTTGGGAGCTACGATGCCACAGACAGACACACACGCACGCACACACAACACACTCTAACCCCCTCCCCTCCCTCCCATTATAGCTAAGAACCATCTCGTTTACATCAGCTTTCAAACATAAAAAAACCGCAGCTAAATCGGACCATTCGTTTGGAAGCTATTTTTACAAATTCTCATCCCCTTTTCTCAC
Source organism: Alsophila aescularia (assembly GCA_946251855.1). Taxonomy (NCBI): domain Eukaryota; kingdom Metazoa; phylum Arthropoda; class Insecta; order Lepidoptera; family Geometridae; genus Alsophila; species Alsophila aescularia. The sequence goes on from OX276373.1 coordinate 106,275,048, forward strand.
ATCCTCCTCCCCCTCCCCCTCCCCTTTGACTGTCCAAGTTACATCAAACTCCGAAGTATTCTAAATGTTAATCCATAACATAAGCTATGATTGTGCCAAGTTGCATCAAAATCCGTCTGGTAGTTTCAGCGTGATTCGTGTTCAAAGAGATAGACAGACAGACAGACAAAAAAATATAAAAATCAACCTTTTTGCACTCTACATCGATATTGAAGTTTATTTCAATTATAATTTTCAAAAAATATTTAATGTACAGATTTAGCCCATTTACAGTTTTAGTATAGTATAGATTTAGATAGATAGATAGATAAATGATTTATTTGTTTCTATAAAACACACACGTAGAACATTAAATGCAACAGGCAAGCAGATTTAAATATGGTATAATAGGTACATATCTCTTAACATTATTCATATTTTGTACACGTCACGTGCACCAGACATATGCACAAAACACCTGATTTCGTGATCTCTCCTTATTATACTGTACTTTTAACAAATGTTTTTTTACCAGTTCATACGGCAAACACGCTTTATGCAACTCCATAACTGTTCATATTTCTAAGTTTGATTTTAATGTAGTTTTTTCGTACATGCATAGTATTATTTATTCCGTTTAGAATCCATACGTCTACATTTTCAACCGATAAAGTTTTTCAGTGCCTCCAAAGTACCTAAAACGATTGCCTTGTCAGTAATAAAATATAATTTGCTAGATTGCTGTGTTTGTGTCAATTGGCTTGACGAAGTGTGAAAGTCAGAATCCGTTCGTTTGACCGCAGTCTCTTGTTTTGTCTCTTCTGCATTTCATGTTTTGTATGAAGGTGCATACATAAGTAGATATTTGTAGGTATTATTTGTTGTAAATATATAAGAAATAGTATTCCCGCCCGCGACTTCGTACGCGCGGACTACTGTCTAACGCGGAAAAAAAGCATCTTCTTATGTTCTTCTAGGATATTAAAAACCAATGCAAAAGTAGGTATGGCAATAATGGTCTTGATGTTTTTTGACAGACTTCTTATTTCGTTTCTATGGCAACCGCAGACCATTCTGTGATGGCAACCGTGCTTTACAACATTTTCCAGTTTTCCCGTGGAAACTTACAATTTTCTAGGATAAAAAGTATCCCATGTTTTATTACAGGGTATAAGCTATCTCCATTCTAAATTTCATCAAAATCCACCCAGCCGTTAACGCGTGAAAGCTCCCCAAAAAAACATACAGACAACGTTTTACTTTTATATATTGGTATGGATAAAATGATGGCTTGCTTGGGTACCGATTTCAAAAAACTCTTTCTTATCTGATTCTGTATTTTGGTATTGGTATTACATTTTTAATTTTGGTAAAACTGATATTGTTCTGATTCAATTGTAATTGTTTTATTATTTTTATGTGTTTGTTTACAAAATAACATTTAATATGAAGTAGTATTCATTTTCACGTGGATTCAATGAATGTCGTCATAAAAACGGGCGTTCCAGAAAAAAATGATATATATTTAAAATGTGTTCTTTTGAGAGCTTTGATCTCCTAAAGTTTAAAAGTTACAAAAGTGATAGTTATATTGTTGTGAAGATCCTTCTGACGACAACACAATAATGTATGTTAAGTCTCCCTCTACTCTCTGCAAATTATATGCAACTACAATGAGTCTTCCCTTTTAAATGAAACCGGTTCAAATATCCTGCATCCTTATCTTCCCACTAAAAACTACAGAAACAATATAGATTTAAATGAAACCGGTTCAAATATCCTGCATCCTTATCTTCCCACTAAAAACTACAGAAACAATATAGATTTAAATGAAACCGGTTCAAATATCCTGCATCCTTATCTTCCCACTAAAAACTACAGAAACAATATAGATTTAAAAAATGGGACCTAATCGGAGTCATAGAAAAGAAGAAAGAAGAATTATCCAAATTGGTTCAGAGGTTTTAGAGATATGAGATAACAAACAAACAAAAAATAAAAATATAGATGCAGACGAATTGAGAACCTCCTCCTTTTAGAAGTCGATAACAAGACTAAGTTCAAAAACTAAAACCCTTGTAAGGTCGGGTAAAAAATAGCCTATGACATTATTGTGATGAAGACAAATCGAGTGATACTTCGCTTGTCAAGTTTTTAGTTTGAACACATAGACCTTCCTTTGCTTTACCGTAGTTGGGAAAAATAATTGCCAATGACACTGTGTAAATGAAGACGAATCGATTGATACCTTGCTGGTCAAAATTGGACAAAGTTTTAAGTTTGAACACATAAACTTTCTTTTGCTTCGCCGTATTCGGGTTAAAAAAAGTCTGTGACTCTTTCTACTAGAAGACGAATCGATTGAAACATCGTTTGTCAAAATCGGACCAATAGAGGCGACGCTATCGTGGAACATCCACATGCCCACATACTTACATACAGACATACTGTTAAACTCATTACCCATCGCTTGCTTTGCCGTACTCGTGTAAAATAGACATTACCTATACCATTTTAAAATCTGGATAAAATAGACATATTTAAATTAGTATGCACACACGAGATTAACATCGTTTTTATGAAAACACGTTGATAAAGATTAAAAATATTCTAACATGCAAGTCACCTACACGACATCTATTTGAGATTAGAAAAATATACAAAAACAAATTAAGTAGAGCAACTTTCGTTATTCGGTCAGAGCGAGAGGCACGTACTATGAAACAGCGAGAGGATCGTGAAAAAAATGACATGGATCACACGTCCGGACGCTTCGACCGCTGAGCCAAAGATAATATAATCACTACGTATATATACTACGCTGAAATTTTGTGGGTGATTTATGTATAAAAATGCATTATTTATGGATTGTAATAATTATTATTAAACATAACGTAAACATACTATTCATGTAATTCGGTCATTCAATACTTGATCTTTATAAAATTCAATTGATTGTTTCAATACGCTGACTTAATATCAACATAAAATCAGTTTAAAAACTGTGAAAATTGTCGATATTGTGGCGTCAAAATTAAGAAAAATGAAAAGTATTGAAATAAACTATTTAGAGAATATTCAAGAAGATAATTTTGTGTTACTTATGCGCTGAATACAAATTTTAAATTATTGTTTATAGACTCTAACTTTGAGCGCGAACATAGCGCTAATAGCTGCACGGCGCGAGAGAGGTGTACTTAATGTTTGATTTACTTATCAAAAACCAAACAAATGAACGGGAAAAAAACTCATCTTTCGCATATATTACGTTTAATTACATGCAGTAAACATATTTGATGTAATTACATAAAACAATATTCATAATTAAGCACGTTACATCGACAATATTCAATTTTGACCCAGACCTAAGCCTTAAAGAAATAATGAAATCCAAACCGCAGATCGATATCGTATTGATATACCTATGGGTCGTATAAAATGAAATGCGGCCATGTATACCATTATTATCACGCTTGGCGGGCGCCTTGGAGATTGTTGAAGAAATTTATGGTTCTAAATTGAAATAGTTAACACAAGACACAAAAGCTTAGCATTGTTGAATTCTCTATGCTGGTTCTCACAGCGGCCGCGGGGTCAGCGGCGAACCTATTACTTAGCCGGGCCCACGGGATTCTAATGTACAAGTATGGTCTGAACATACCTCATTATAACAAGCACTCTTTCTAACTTTCGTCTATACGTGTGTGTATGCCACGAGCGTGTGGTTACGTTGCAGACGTACAACAAGCCGGCGATGCGCGAGGACTCGCACCTGCCGCTGTACGTGCGCTCCGCGAAGCGGTTCAACGCGGCGCAAATGGCGGCGCTGCGCGTGCTGTACCGCTGGCGCGACAAGCAGGCGCGCGAGCTGGATGAGAGCACGCACTACCTGCTGCCGAACCACATGATGCTCGTGCTGGCGGAGAAGCTGCCGCGCGAGTTCCAGGGCATCGAGGGACTCTGCAAGCCCATGCCGCCCTTCCTCAAGCAGAACGCGGAGGTCGTGCACCGGATGATACTCTCTGTAAGTCTATTGCTACTTTTTATTTTGCGATTTTGCATTCAATCGGCTTTAAGTACATTTTCACTCTATTTTGATTTTTATCACATAATTAGATAGTACACGATGCCGCCGCTGCGCCGCACAACTGTCCAAGCGGCGGTGGCATCCTGTACACGAGCTCTTAGTGTTATGTTGATACAAATAATTGTGAAAGTTTTCATGGATGACCATCAGGCACTTTAATAGCACATTCTGAAAGATATCCCATATGTCAGTAGGGACCTACTCCACGAACTATTTTGCAACTAAAGCACGGCCGCGTTGCAGAGATAAATCCGTGCAATGACCCCTCCCTACTTATCTCTATTGCTCGCGCATAGATGTGTATTGCTGTCGCGCTCGCACTATGTAGCGCGGCCGTGCTACACAACATGTGAAGTGAACAGTGTTTTTGTGTCACGACTATTCTTAGGATGCTGCTTTACCTGAGCATTCACATTTTGTCGAACTGAACAACGTAATTTCATGTGACATTTTACCTGTCATGTAACATTCCCTAGAATGCTCATTACAAGTGAATGCTCCAGTTTATCATATAATTGATGATGATTCTCAATTACTATAATATTCTAGACCACAATTGTATTTTGTAACGAGTCAGGCAGCAAACTAGACGTTGTGCTTGTGAGTGAGAGTGTACCTGCGGTAAGCGTTGCCTTGCAGACCAGTGGACTTGTAGAGCACGCTGACCGATATCATCCTCCCTTGGAAATCTCTCTCAATTTGCAAAAACAAGGACCAATTGTAATGTTGGAAGCAAGTAATATTGATACCACAACGGACCGGAATTTCGTAAATGCCGACTTTTTATCACTATATGCTCACCTGACTGACGTAAACTGGAATAATATTTGCGATGAAAGTGACGTAAACGGTGCCGTGGATTGTATATATAATCGGCTTTACAGCTCCTTCAATTTATGTGTTCCGAAAAAGGTAGCGCCAAGCCATCTAAAAGGTACCCCACATGGTACACCAAGGATATTAACAATGATCTCAAACTAAAGCACGCGATACACAAACTCTGGAAACAAGGTAAAGGCTATCACGTTTACAGTTTCTTTACTGCCATCCGTGCTAATGTCGAAAATAGAGTATCGGGTGAAAACAATAACTAAATCTTAAAAATGATCTGGCCCACAACCCATGCACTTTCTGGAAGTTCGTATCCAACCTCAGAACAAAGGGCGGGTTCGACCAACAAGATTTGAAACACCTCAGTTATAATTAATAAACTAATTGCAAAAATATCAAGATATGAACGATAAGAAATGATTAATTATTTAGATTACATTATTTATCGTTATTTTATGAACAATGAGGAAAAACTGGGAAATGTGGCAATTTTTTTTTTTATAATTTTGATTGACACCCTTATACAGCTCTGGAGTAAAAAGAACTGGAGATATTTAAATACCTATAATTAAATGTTACGTTTTGACATTCACAAGATCAGCTTATATCATTAATGTTGACTATGGACTCAATCAAAATTTGATTTCGAAAACCGAGTCAGTGAAAGATCTCGGTGTAAAGTTTGACTCTATACTCACCTTTCATGATAATATGGCCACTCTAGCGGCAGACGGTTTTAAATTTTTTTTTTTTTTTTTTAATGTGTTTATTTAGAAGGGAGTTTTGTCACGCAGTGACCATGTCACCCCCGTAAGTAGAATCACCTTATTGTAACTTAATGTCTAGGTAACAGTTAGTGAGTACGGTTACGGACTCATATAATACTCAAATAAAGTTTAACCAACATCTTGGCTTCATCCGATAGCGGGGAAACCAAGATGCCGTTACATATGCCAACATTAGTTTTATTATCGAATACAAGTCTCCTATCCTGTCGCTGGGCCTCGTTCCGAACACACTCCGTCAACACATGGTGAACATCTTCCACAGTATTACACTCCGGGCAGTTAGGTGTATGGGTTAGACCCATCAAGCATTTGAATTTATTTGACGGAATATGTCCGGAGCGAAGTCTCAGCAGTGCTACAATATTTCGCCTTTCGGGTAACGAGGAGGTTGGCATTGGATGGTTCTATACCATATCCCTTTTGTTAATGAGCGTTCATCAAAATACTCGCGCCACAATTGCCTACAACTTGCTTTAACGTCACTCAATATCTCACTATGCAATGGTAAACACGTATAGATAATCCCGTTGCTTATCGCTTGTCTCGCCGATCGGTCTGCCTCCTCATTACCTATGATACCTACATGAGAGGGTATCCATTGGATAACAACCTCTTTATTTAGTGCGCGTAACTTACCGATTGTATCCAAAATATTGTAGGCTATCGGATGCCCTCGAATTCTCGAGGGTAACCGAGCCAAATGTAACAATGCACCCTTGGAGTCTGATAGGACAATACATTTAATAGTGTCCAAAGATGTTTTAAATGGTTGGATTTTGTGACTACTTAGAACCTGTGGCGAATTCACAAACGTCACAGCAATTAAACTCCTCTACAATGCACTGATCAGGTCAAAGATGGAAGTGAATTCAATGGTGTGGAATACTCACGAAAAAACGTATACTATCATGTTAGGAAAGGTCCAAGAAACGTTTTCTAAGGTTTTTATACATGAAAATGTACACGTACTATCCGTACTTATATCCTACAAGGTTTCTGCAGCGCACATTATGGTTCCACTCCCTTGAAACTCGCAGGTTGCATGATCAGCTGCTAACAATGTACCGAGTCCTTCACGGTATTTTAGACTGTCCCACAATATAGAGCGAGGTCAGTCGTCTATAGTGCCGGAACAGCGCGCTAGATTCCGCAGTGGGCGCGGTCCTTTATTTGCACCGATGCCGGCGCGCACGGTCGCTCGGCAACTGAGCAGTCCCCTGTCTGCCGCGCGCAACGTCACCTCAACGCACTTTTCACCTCACAGGCACAATGCGATATATTCAATGATAGGTGGCCTATATTTCCTAAGAGCTCTCTTCTGTACTGTGAGCAAGTTAATATGTAGTAGATACGTTATTCCGTGTTTTGTTTTATTTTAACTTTGTTATTTGTTTAGTTTTTGAGCCTATGTCTGTTTCGTATTTGATTTAAAATTACATTAATTATTTGTACATATATAATTTTTCATTTATTTATTTAATTAATACGGCTAACACCAATTACATTAATTAAAGTATCATCAATATGAATAGGTAATTATGATTATAAATGTTAGAAAGAAAAAAGAAACATGTTAAAATAATTCTAAAACCAATTACAATTAGTCATGAATAATAATAACTACAAATGTCAAAAAGAAAAAATTATAAAACAACAGATTTAGGTCAAAGTAACGCTAACAAAATAAAAAAAAACAAACACAATATCATAAATAATTCTCACAGAACTTCAGACACACTGACAATATTTCTTTCCATTCGTCCGCAAACAGATCACTTTCAGGATTGGCGGCAGGAGAGCGTTGAGCGCGGAGAGAGTGCGCGGTAGAGGGGAATTGGCGCGCGCAGATGTGCGGCAGTGAGGCACGTCAAACAATCTGCGTCTCTTGCAGCTCCTGTACCTTTTACAATAATTGTTCGGGGTATACAGTCGTCACAGCTCGTCACTGAGCTCAAGAGAGTCTATTTTTCCATGCAAAATCTTACAAGCCGTCATCATCTGAACATTTGCTCGGCGAACATGCAGAGAGTTGTATCCCAAGCAACCCAGAAGGAATTCATATAGGTATAGCAATAATAATAATAATATTTATTGCATAAAAGTACACGTAACAGAAAATAAATTACTAGTGGTCCCCACACTAGGTCAAATCCTGTCTCGTGAGGGCCTTTTACAAGTACTCCTAGTACGAGTTTTTATAGTTTTTGAAAACGAAATGTAGTTTTGTTAAGTTCCATACATTTACTGGCAGCGCCTCTAGCGGAAACTTGCAGGAGCTAAAATCGGTAAGACGGGTTTTAGCAAATGGTAGTATTCGATTTTATACTTTCAAAGTTTTGTTACTCGTTAGATACATTTTCGTGAGAGCTTCCTGAGATCTTGCGATTTTTTTTTTATTATGATAACGTGACGGTATCTTGCGTGGAGGTTAGCCTCGGAGGCTGTAGAAGCTGGCCTCGGAGGCTGTAGAAGCTGACCGTCGGTGGGGAGGAGGGGTACCAGGGGGTAGCCCTCCACCTTCCCCTCCCCAAACCCCCAAACTCCTGCTGCTTTGAGAGTTCTTGAGACGCGAAAATACAAGTCTCAAGAACTCTCAAAGAATCTCTTGAGATCAAGGTAAGTTAATAGTAAAGAATATACTTACCTACTTTATCTTATTTTGAACTTGTATTTAGTATTTATTAACACGTACCTACAACAATACTTCCAAAAAATACATGAATTGTAATGCGAAACACTAGCTACCTACAAATTTACCTACTTTACAATTTTAATGTCCTGATGACGTCACATCGATTTATGTTTCGCCGAACACGACTCAATCGATAAACCAAACACTTAGTCCAGGATTTCCGGCTAGTAATAATCAAAAATCAAGCATTGGATCAAAGCTAGATGTCGTACTTGAGGTATAAAATCGATATAAAATACCTAGGTTTTGTTGGATTACTTTGTTCTGTAACTTCGTTAGTACTGAACGAAATTAAAGACTAAAGGTACCGGGAGAATCAGAAAAATACTGTCTTTCCAGTTATCACTCAGTTAAACGATACAATAATATTTGTTTCTCAACAAAACCACAGATAATAACGACGTACGAAAAATAAAACGTCGAACTCGGTGAATTTTTTGTCTCTTTTTTTTTGCTTGCGGAGAAGAGAGATAGAAATATGTAGTGTGAAGTACGTTCAATTGAACTATTCGAAGGTTTTTATCGTGTAAACTCCATTTGAAAATATAATAATAATAATATATTCGGGACATTTCCACACCAATTATCTAGCCCCAAACTAGGATACCCTGTGCTATGGGCACTAGATAACGGATAAACATATATAGATAAGAATATTACATCCATGACTCGGAAACAAACATTTCTGCTCATCACACAAATGATTGCACCTTGCAGGATTCGAACCCGCGACTGTACGATATCGTACCCAGGATCTCTAGCCACGAGACCAACCGGCCGTCATATGATCTCGTACTACCGATTACAACTAAAACTGATAGTTTGGCGAACTCACGAAATAAATTAGTGAGCTCATGAAAACTTTTTCGTTTTCTTAATGTGCAAACTCGTACTAGGCGTTAAAGATTAAATGTAACTACGAGTATGACAAGAGCATCAAAACTGGATATGCAATAGAATAGTTAAAAACTTATAAAATAAATATAAAAGTGTGAAATAAAAAACATTTTGTAATGATTTAGTAAGCCATAAAGTACTATAAAAATAGTGTTAATTTAAAATAAATCTTCTTCCAGGTGGTCTACCGCGACTTCATTTAGGCTCTTCCATCTCCATTACGTTTCTTGTCATGTCTTTTCCACGAAGCATAACGTGACCATACCAACGCAGGCGAAACAGTCCAAAGATGTTTTCGGCCTGTCGATGGAGCTGAGGAGGAGCAGTATTGGCGTCACTCTTCAATGATTGCGTCAAAGAGGGATCATATCCGGAACCTTTGAAAGTAAGCAAAGTGGCGCCGATATTCAAGGGTAAAGGAAAAAGGGAGAATATAGATGGATATGGGCCCGTGTCCATCATTCCCGCAATAGCAAAGATTTTCGAAAACGGGTTAAGTCATAGAGTGATTGAATATCTGACGGTAACTAGTACCATATCTGACCATCAATATGCTTATCGAGAAGGGCGGTCAACTACTTCCTTAGCTCAAGAATTGATAAGTCGCGTGATGGCTACTCGCGAGCGTAAGCTGCAAGTGGCTGTTCTTTGTTGCGATTTATCAAAGGCATTTGATGTAGCTGACCATACCATACTCGCTATAAAACTGAGGCACTATGGTATTGATGGGCCATCGTTCGCCTTACTGACGGACTTACTACAAGGTAGGTCCCAGATAGTAGATGCTGGTGACGGAGAGACTAAGTTGGACCCGCTCTCGTCTACGATGGGGGTGGCGCAAGGGTCGTCAGTATCCAACATACATTTCTCCCTCCTCCTGAACGATCTGTCGGACGTCGTAACGGTGGCGGACATACTAATGTACCGGCGACCGGTTGGTCTCGTGGCTAGTGACGCGATATTCTCGTGGCTCGTGAGATCCTAGGTACGAAATCGAACGGTCGCGGGTTTGGAATCCTGCAAGGTGCAATCATTTGTGTGATGAGCAGAAATGTTTGTTTCCGAGTCATGGATGTAATATTCTTATCTATGTATGTTTATCCGTTATCTAGTGCCCATAGTACAGGGTATCCTAGTTTAAGGCTAGATAATTGGTGTGGAAATGTCACGAATATATTTATTTATTTTAATGTATGCCGACGACGTGGCTGCGATAGTCACTGCGCCGACCGTTGATCGCCTAGAGGAGAAGTTGAATGAAACCTTATCAAGCCTGGCGACGTGGTTTAGCATGAATGGTCTTGCCCTCAATCTCAGTAAGAGTCACTTCCTCCATTTCAATTTGTCAGGTCGGGCTTCAAAGCCACTGATGGTCTTGGTGGACGGCATTCAGATCGAACAGGTTGGAAAGACGACATTCCTAGGCTTCGAAGTCGACAAGGGATTGACGTGGGAGAGTCATGTACAAAAACTTTGCGGTAAAGTTGGGAGTGCATGTTTCGTGTGTCAGGGTGGTGTCCGCGGAGGTAGAGCGTGCATGCTACTTTGCAACAGTGCACTCGTTACTGCAGTACGGCGCGGAGCTTTGGGGACGTTGCTCGGAATGGGAGCACGTCTTCCGTATGCAAAAACGCGCTGTAAGAGCGTTAGTACGAGTATCGTAAGATACCTCCGCGAGACCGTACTTCAAAAAGCTTGATATTATCACGTTGCCTGCCATTGTGATTTTTCAAGTGGCAGTGTACGTGAGAATGAACCCCGACAAGTACAGGAAACGCGGTGACATACACTCCTATAACACACGCAATGCAGACTAACTTGCAGCTGTATCTCGCTCTCTCACCAAGTCCAGCAAGCTGACTCGTGTGATGGGTCCAGCGGTCTATAACCGACTTCCTGCGGATATTATTGCTGCTCCTAGTGTGGACTGTTTTAAATCCAGACTGAAACGCTGGCTTATCGAGCAAACGTTCTATAGTTTTAAGGAATTTATGTTAGTATAACATTATTGCGTTTTTGTATATTTTTGACATTCATACAGTAGGTATGCTTGTATATTGATTTTATTTTGATTTATGTTGTATTTGTCTGACATATTGTTGCTTTATGAATTAATTGTTGTATTCTGGATGTATACACACACTGTGTACCTACTTATTTAATAATTGTGATTAATTAATTTTTTACTTCATTCAAAATGATTAGCTTTGATAACGTTTTTAATATCTAATGATATTTATCAATAAATGAGTATTTGAGTATTTGATTTTCAATAAGTTTGTCAGATATTTTTAAATGTTTCTCGAATGTGTTCGTTCCTAACTTTATCCTTGAGAGTTACCCCTCCTCCTCCTATCTTAACATACTTATATCCGTTACATGGAGTTTCTGTTCATCAGATTTGCGCATCGGCCAGCACTCGGACCCGTAAAGCAGAGCCGATCTTGTTGCCCTTTTGTAAACATTTCCCTTAATCTCTATAGGCATTCTTGCATCACAGATAACTCCGGTTGTTCGATTTTCATCGTCTTTATCTGTGGAACCTTCAGATGTTATTACTCTTACCGAGCCTAAGTATTAAAACTGGTTAACTATTTATATGGGCATGTTATCAATAAAGGGTGGCTGAGTTACAGCAGACAATCCGGATAGTTTACAGTGCATGTCTTCTGTTTTAGCTCTCGAAGCCCTCTACCTTCATGTGCCGAGCACTATGCATAAATGCTTAGTGTATGCATGTATGTATGTTATGTGTGGCTGTATGTATGTTTTTTTTAACGACCTAAATGTCTTTTTGTACCTCTTGCTGTGTTTCGGCTATTAAAACTATATCATCTGCATAAAGTAACGTCCACAGAGTTGGTTTTTGTAGATTTTTGGTGACATAGTCCATGACGATATTGAAAAGTAGGGAGCTGAGAGTTGAGCCTTGATGGACACCAACTTTGACCTCACATTCTGCACCAGCGCCAGCAGGACTAAAAACTTTGGTTTTAATATTGTTGTACATATCTTGAAGAATAAGTATATAGTGTTCCGGAACTAGTTGTGCGGGGTAGTGCTTACTGCTTCCAATATAAGTTTCCGTGGCACTTTATCAAAGGATTTTTCCAGATCTATAAACATGAAATGTAGATTATTTTTCTGTATATTATATTTTTCTATTTTTTTTTACTGTATGAATGGCATCAATAGTGCCGATTCCTTTTTAATCAACTTCAGAAAAGGTGACTATTATATGTTCGTCTGTATGTATGTTTTTTTTTTAATGTACATTGGTCGAAATCTCTGTCTATTGCAGACTGATTTTAAAAATTATTTTTTTGTTTGACATGGTATACTCTCAAGGTGGTCCCATATAAATTGTATCAAAATTGGTTCAGCAGTTTTCGAGGATAAATAGTTTTGTTGAGTAAATCCATTCGATTTTGTGTTTATCTCTAATATTTCTAAACCGATTTAGATTTTTGTTTTTTTTTATTCAAAAGTGTAAATTTTCCGAGTATTCCCATATAAACTTCATCATTTGGTTCCGTAGTTTTATCCTATAAAACTAATTGATTAGAAAATCAATTAGTTTTATAGTTTCGTACGTAGAGAGGTATGTATTAATTTTGTAAAGATATTAGATTTAAATGATGCCTGGGTTTGGCACCGCCTTCAAAAAACTCTTTCTTATCTTATGTTGTATTTTTGCATTATTATTAAGTTGGTAATTTCGAAAAAGTGATACTGTTCTGGTTTAATTGTAATTATTTTATTCTTTTTGTGGTTGTTTACAAAATAACATTTTTATTATGAAGTCGTTTTTTTTGTTTTTTATTTTAAATCCACACTGATTAGAGGTTATACTTGTTATTTTGTTTAATCTTTCAGCAATCACACTTTCCCAGATCTTAAGGGTGTGTGATGTAAGTTTGACGGCACGGTAATTACCACACTCGGTAACGTCGCCTTTGTTTTTATAAAATGGGATTAAATTACTTTGCCACCCATCCGGCATTTTTCCATGCAATAGTATGTTGTTGAATAGTGTAGTAAGCCATATGATGCTGGGGTCACCGCCCATCTTTAGAAGTTCTGATGGTATTTCGTCGGGCCCTGAAGCTTTGCCATTTTTTTCATGTTGGATAATGCGCTTTTGACTTCAGCTGTTGTTATGTTTCTAAAGGGCCACAAGTTGGTAGCATGCTTTCAATTATTTGTTGAGGAAATTCTTCGTTAAGCAAAATGTTGTTGTATTCGTGCCATATGTCATTTATAGATTTGTCTGTTGTTAGACGTGTTCCGTTGAAGTTTATGATATATTTGTCTGTTGTTAGACGTGTTCTGTTGGAGTTTATGATATATTTGTCTGTTGTTAGACGTGTTCCGTTGGAGTTTATGATATATTTGTCTGTTGTTAGACGTGTTCTGTTGGAGTTTATGATATATTTGTCTGTTGTTAGACGTGTTCTGTTGGAGTTTATGATATATTTGTTGAGTTTTATATCATAAGCTTGTTGTTTCAAAGTTTTGCGATTTTAAAAATGTCTTAGTCTGACACTGCATTTTCAAGTCTATTATATATACTCGTATATATTAGCGTCTGCACTTGCCCTTGAATTTGCAACCATTCTCTTGGCATCTATTTTAGCATGAACGTAATTGATCATACTCCTTCTTAGATTCTTGCCAGGCTTTGAAATTTGCTTTCTTTACAGCTAGCTGTGCTTAAACCGGGTCATTCAACCAGCTTGTGTCTTTACCATGTTTAATTTGCTTTCTTTACAGCTAGCTGTGCTTAAACCGGGTCATTCAACCAGCTTGTGTCTTTACCATGTTTAATTTGCTTTCTTTACAGCTAGCTGTGCTTAAACCGGGTCATTCAACCAGCTTGTGTCTTTACCATGTTTAATTTGCTTTCTTTACAGCTAGCTGTGCTTAAACCGGGTCATTCAACCAGCTTGTGTCTTTACCATGTTTAATTTGCTTTCTTTACAGCTAGCTGTGCTTAAACCGGGTCATTCAACCAGCTTGTGTCTTTACCATGTTTAATTTGCTTTCTTTACAGCTAGCTGTGCTTAAACCGGGTCATTCAACCAGCTTGTGTCTTTACCATGTTTAATTTGCTTTCTTTACAGCTAGCTGTGCTTAAACCGGGTCATTCAACCAGCTTGTGTCTTTACCATGTTTAATTTGCTTTCTTTACAGCTAGCTGTGCTTAAACCGGGTCATTCAACCAGCTTGTGTCTTTACCATGTTTAATTTGCTTTCTTTACAGCTAGCTGTGCTTAAACCGGGTCATTCAACCAGCTTGTGTCTTTACCATGTTTAATTTGCTTTCTTTACAGCTAGCTGTGCTTAAACCGGGTCATTCAACCAGCTTGTGTCTTTACCATGTTTAATTTGCTTTCTTTACAGCTAGCTGTGCTTAAACCGGGTCATTCAACCAGCTTGTGTCTTTACCATGTTTAATTTGCTTTCTTTACAGCTAGCTGTGCTTAAACCGGGTCATTCAACCAGCTTGTGTCTTTACCATGTTTAATTTGCTTTCTTTACAGCTAGCTGTGCTTAAACCGGGTCATTCAACCAGCTTGTGTCTTTACCATGTTTAATTTGCTTTCTTTACAGCTAGCTGTGCTTAAACCGGGTCATTCAACCAGCTTGTGTCTTTACCATGTTTAATTTGCTTTCTTTACAGCTAGCTGTGCTTAAACCGGGTCATTCAACCAGCTTGTGTCTTTACCATGTTTAATTTGCTTTCTTTACAGCTAGCTGTGCTTAAACCGGGTCATTCAACCAGCTTGTGTCTTTACCATGTTTAATTTGCTTTCTTTACAGCTAGCTGTGCTTAAACCGGGTCATTCAACCAGCTTGAGTCTTTACCATGTTTAATTTGCTTTCTTTACAGCTAGCTGTGCTTAAACCGGGTCATTCAACCAGCTTGTGTCTTTACCATGTTTAATTTTGCCAGTACTGACACCCAGTTCATTTTTAGCTGCAGTTATTGTATGTGTTTGAAACTAATTCCAGACAATATTAACGTATCTGTCTACTACTTCCTGCTTTCCCAGAAAGACTGTGTTGTTAAGTGACAATAAATATGTTTAATTATATACTGACGATAATAAAATAAAATTGTCAGGCACATATGTTAATTATCTTGATATAACTATAAAACAACGCTGACAAACTTGTCCGTGTCATCGTTAGATACATTTAGAAGCCGCCCTAATGTAACGCATTGGATGATTCTGTAATGTTACTTCTGTGTAAGTAAATAAGTAACGATGAGTTCCCCCCTCTGTGGAGTGAAAATCATTGGAATAACAATGTTTGTAACCGATATTCATGCGCGTGCTTCACGCCCCTTGCTCACTTACATCCGCGCAGAATCTAAAACAAGCCACTTTGCAGGAGTTGCGCCTATATTCACACCGGCCATAATGTTTGGAAAAATGTTTACGTGTGTTGTGTTGCGTTGCAGTGCCGGGAACTGCCGGACGAGCCGCAGCTATACGTGATGCCGGCGAGCGTAATGGGAATGTTAGTGCCGCCGCCGCGGCTGCTGCTGTACAGCGCGCACGACCTCGCCCACTTCCCCGATCGCAGGTCAGTGCTCTAAACCCCTGAACCCACGGGGGCTCATCAACCTGCAGCGGCGCTACTCGTACAACCACACTCGCCACAATCACACTTGTACTTCAACTCAGTCGCGTTTTGCGAGCGTTTATTTTTTTCTCCTAGGCGACCCGTCGTCGACGAGTTTTTTAAAAGTAAGGGCAACACTCATCTGACTGAAGATGCTTCGAGCATAGTGAGCGTTGTACTGTACCGCTCAGTACGCTCGACGCACCAACGGGTCGTCGGTCAAGTGTGTAAGGTTAGACGTTCAATTATCTATTTTACTGTTCTGGCGTTACGCAACCGACGATACGCGACACATCTTCCGCAAGTTATGTGTTGATCCTTAGTGTCAGAGTTTATTTTGACCAGCAAAACACTAAGTTTTTAGAAATCAATCGTTTTGAAAAAATTAAGTGCAATCTTCTTCTTTCCATCATTATCATCCATTCAATTTTTAATTATTTTCTTTTCATTATTTTGAATTTGGGGTTTCTTGTCTTTATTATTTTGTATTTTGTTCGCTTCCATAGAATAGAAGATTTGATTCTTTGAGTATACATTACTATAGAGCGCGTTTGCTCAGGTGCGAACAGTAGGCACAGGTCAGAACATCTTCGCTACCCACCGACAAGCGCGAATAGTCCTCGATCTAAGTTCGGAGTGCGTCAGTTTGAATTATTTTATTTTTTTGCTGGAAAGATGGTGAAATGTACGGTGAAAACTTGTCTAAACGACACTAGAAATCACACGAAATTAAAATGTAACATTACATTTCACAAGTAAGTCAGTGTTACATACTTCAGACGGATTTAATATTAAGTTATAGCGGGGGTAAAGATCGCGCGAGACTTGTGGTTTCGTGTCGCATCGGCTTCGGATCAGTTATACCATTGAATTGTACCATTAATAGTACAAATGGTACTAAGCGTCCCACTGCCCCGTGCGCGCTGTCGATATTCTCAAAATATTCTGTAGCTCTAAAATTTTTACATTGAGATTTTTGTGTGGGAAGTTTAATGTTAGTTATGTTATACAAATAGAGTAAAATGATTTTATTAGGTCTTGATTTAACTACATGTCACACTAATATTATTACATCAGACCAATCATATTTTCTGTAAGAGCTTTTAAAGGAACAGTATGTACCTTGAAAATAACGTACATATGTTTTGCAATAAATAAATCTAAAACTATCTCGCTCGCGCATTCAGGATTTAAAGTTAGGTTACTATATTTATTATTGTTATTTATTTTTTTATATTAACATTAATGGCAAATGCATCACTCACCTTCGATTTGCCGATGATATAGTCATCATAGCAGAAACCCAGGAAGACGTAAGCACTATGCTCAGTGACCTCAATATTGTTTCCCAACAGATAGGTCTTAAAATGAACAAGGGTAAGACATCATCATGTCAAATGCCCATGTCGCACCCATGCCGGTTTATGTTAGGAACGATATTATCGAAGCTGTTGATCACTATGCCTACTTGGGTCAGACGATCCAACTGGGAAGATCCAACTTCGAGAAAGAGGTCAACCGACGAATCTAACTCGGATGGGCAGCATTCGGAAAATTGCGCCATATCTTCTCGTCGCAGATACCACAGAGCCTCAAGACGAAAGTTTATAATCAGTGCGTGTTGCCAGTGATGACATGTATGTATCTATGTATCTTGTATGTATCTATGTACTTTATCTGTCTTGTAATCTTGCAATTTAAATTTCGAGAATTTCCCGGTTATCTATCCCGCTGAAACTTTCAGGATAGTTCACAAACCGATGACAAAGCATTTGTTTTGTTTATTCTATATGTTATTTTCTGTATATATATTTTGTAAATGTAGTTTAGTTGCTGGCGTAAATGTGTATAGTAGTAACAGCAGCCACATACGAGGCAAGTTGTTGAGGTTGTCGCTCGTATCGCAGCTCTGAGCCGATCAACCTGGACGCGGCGTTGCAGCTGCTGGCGGCGCGCGAGGACGAGACGGACGCGCGCGCTGACGTCAAAGCCTTCGACGCTGGCGCCAGTGCCGACGCGCAGGAGCTCTCGGTGCCGCCAGAGCTCGCGTACCTCGCCTACGGAGTGGTGAGTGCACCACCACCAACCACCATGTGCAATCTTCATTTTAGGCCTCGTCAAACTGACGAGAGCGAGAGCGAGCCGAGCAGCGAGAGAAGTATGTTCGAACGTTGTGGTGCCTTTTTAGGGTTCCGGGCCCAAAAGGAAAAAATAACCCGTATAGGATCAATTCGTGTTCGTCCGTCCATCTGACTGTCAAGACCCTTTTTCTCAGGAAAGGGTGTAGGTATCGAGTTGAAATTAATATCAAATACTCAAGTCTGCAATCCCTTGGACCTATGAAAAAATTAACTTCTAAGTCAACGCAGTCAAAAGATGCGGCCGCTTACGGTGCTTATTTTGACACTCGCAAAGAAATCTTACTTCCCGTTGACCTAGAAGGCTAGAGAAAAGCAATGTCCTATAGCAGGGAAAATCCGTAAACCGTAATTTTTTGTAAACTATCTTGGTGTTTCGATTCCCATAATGGACGAACTATTTATATACCTACAAGTTTATACGGAACTCTCGGTGCGCGAGTCCGACTCTCACTTGGCTGAAATTGAAGTTTAGTAATATTGGTACATGTAGCTTTCTCGCTACCTACTGTGAGTACTCACATACTCGGGCCCTGTACTGTACGGTTTGTGAACATTGCATGTTTGTTGCAGGAGAGCCGCCTGAACGCTGATGCCCAGATGTTCATTCCGCCTTACGATCGGTACAAGATGTACAGAGCCATTCATCAGGTAACTTTTTGTACCAGATTAAGGTGTTCAGCTAAACATTTACAATTAAGTTTTAACTCTGGAATGTCTCGCTAAACCTTTCATTACTTACTCTTCTTGGGTTGGGTTCAAGTGGCTTGTGGCTACGAAGTCAACGGTCGCGGGTTCGAATCCCGCAAGGTGCAAAGATTTGTGTGATGGACAGCATGTTTGTATCTGAGTCTTGGATGTATATATTTGTCTTAGATATGTTTATCGGTTATCTAGTACCAATAAATAGAACAGGGTCTCCTAGTTTAGGGCATGTAAAATACCGAAGCTCATTTCTCTTAAAGCAATTTTCTCGCTTTTGCGATAAGTATCAATACAGTCCCCGTAAAATAAATCTAATTTTGTACAAAGAACTTGTTTGATACCTTCTCCATATAATTATTATTATTACTAGCTGCACCCGCGGCTCCGCGCGCGTGATCATTTCTCTATGTACTATTTTGTACAAAGAACTTGTTTGATACCTTCTCCATATAATTATTATTATTACTAGCTGCACCCGCGGCTCCGCGCGCGTGATCATTTCTCTATGTACTATTTTGTACAAAGAACTTGTTTGATACCTTCTCCATATAATTATTATTATTACTAGCTGCACCCGCGGCTCCGCGCGCGTGATCATTTCTCTATGTACTATTTTGTACAAAGAACTTGTTTGATACCTTCTCCATATAATTATTATTATTACTAGCTGCACCCGCGGCTCCGCGCGCGTGATCATTTCTCTATGTACTATTTTGTACAAAGAACTTGTTTGATACCTTCTCCATATAATTATTATTATTACTAGCTGCACCCGCGGCTCCGCGCGCGTGATCATTTCTCTATGTACTATTTTGTACAAAGAACTTGTTTGATACCTTCTCCATATAATTATTATTATTACTAGCTGCACCCGCGGCTCCGCGCGCGTGATCATTTCTCTATGTACTATTCCAACGCCTAAAAGCCGTCCAAAAGTTTTTCTTGCTTGCTTGGCTTCTACTCATCGGGCTGAGATACCAAGTACATCAGTTTGTAAGTCAATCCCTAAGCTATCCAACAGTGAAAACCATCATCGCAAGCGGTCCAGAAGTTTTTACGTGATGCGCGAACAAACATACATACAGCCAGACACGTTTTTTTAAATGTTGTATTCTTGTTCATGTTCAGTAGCTAATTTAAGTACGTTAGACCATATTTTTTTAAATTATCTTCTTGTTACAGACTTTTTGGTTCTTATTGCTTTATTATAAGTATAGATTATTATAATTCTGTAGTGTCCCACTGCTGGAGGCCCTCCTTCTACTTTTCTCGATTTTGAGCTGTAGCTGGCCAATCATGCAGGTACGCGTCAAGATAGTCCCGCAATCTCCCGCTGGGCGCCGCCTCCATATAATGTAACTTTACATTGAATCACAAGTTCCACAGGTAGGCAGGCGACGGGCGACGCATTGATTGAAGAGGCCAGGCTTGAGACACCGGGATTCGGCGTGACATGGGTGTCATCCAGCTTGACGAATGTCGCCCACCCAAGCTCATACGCCTGCAGATCACTCTGTTTTGATGTTCTTTATCAAGAGATAAATCATGTCGACCACTCTAGGCTCTCGTTAAACCACGGCCATTCGACACAAGTCGAATGCCGTGTAAACCCTCGTTAACCCTCGCAAACACTCGTTGCATTCTATTGGGCAGGCTGTGTCCAGCAATGGCTAATGATTTGATGTGTTTACTTGTCACAGGCGGAAGAACTAAAAGGTTTAAAAGAAAAGGAGGCCAAAGTAGCTGCTATCAGTAAAGGCAACGAGCTCATTCAAGAAGAAGTGCTGTCGAAGCTACAGCGAGCGCACGCCGAGCTGACGCACGAGGGCGCCGGGCCGGAGGGCGAGCGCCCCGCGGAACCCCAAGGCGTTGCGGCTGAGGGCTCCGGGAGCGCTCCCGTCGATGTGGAATCAAAAAATATCGACAAAAATAACGCCTCGCAACGAAAAAGAAAAATAAACGAAAAATCAGAACAAAAAGACGCCGTTGATCCGACAACGGAGAGCAAAAAGAACGCGAACAGAAGTATCGGCAAAGACGACGCCAGCGCCAAACCTTTCTTCTACAAAAATGTTAACTATAAGAAGTTCTACAGCGATAACGACAAAAGGCATAAGCAGCCTAAAATGAAGTTTAAAAAATCTTAAACTTAGTCTTTAATCGTTGTTAAGCGAAACTATGCTATATAAAATATATGTAGTTCGTACGTATTCCCCTAGTTTTTTTTTATCCTAATTCAGATAGATAGATAGATTTACTTAACCTTGTTTACAATACTATGAAAAGCAGCCCGATTCAACTTCATGGCGGCTGTATACTAATGTAACCGGAAGGATCACTGGTACAAGCAACGCAGTCCGACAGAGACTAACTACTAAGGACCTGTGTCTCGTTCTAAAAGGGCGACCATAATTTATGAACTAAGCACGACAACAGCTTTCATGCTTCAAGTTTTAGCCTCTCGTTAGAGAGTCTTCATCTTTGAAATGTAAACCGCATACCACAGAGGGATTATTTCCGAAATCCCCAGCAGACCGTCCGAGATATCGGAAAAAAGGTAAATAAGTTTTCCCGAAATCCCCACTAATTGTGTCAGCAGTGGGGATTTCGGTAAAAAATAAAAACTTTTTACCCTTTTCCCCACCTCGGCTACTATAGAAGTATACCTACCTTTGGGGGTTCTATGGGAAAATGACTTAGATCTGTCAAGACCGTTTTTCCTTATTTCCTTATGTAAAAAGTTTTAAATTCATTTGTCCTCAAATGACGAGTGATCCTTCCGGTTACATTAGTATACAACTTCCTTGCTGTAAGTAGCGCCATTCTTATAAAAAAAGCGAGGAAGTTAGCAGAAAAATGAACACAACATATTATAGTCCAAGAGCCCACGACGATCAGACCTTCGTTATTTTATAAAACCTGAAAATTTATCCGTGTATGTCCTTAATACAGGTTAATTTTCTTCCTAACCATCACACCAGTGTGACAGAGCAGTGTGAAGGTTAGTCGGTCGCACACCTCATTTTCGTTAAAGTATTTATACTTTTTTTTTTAGCTCAGTTTTCATATGTTTTATTTGCAACAATATTAGAAATCATGTCGTCCATTGTCAGACACCGTAGAGAGAGTACGTCTCTCTACGTCAGACACTTAGTTTGTCAAATTAAGGATGATAATTTTAGCAGCTCACAGTAAGGATGGGGTAGTGTATAGGTAATCGTTAATGAACCTATTGTATCTTCGATATTATTCTCATAGAACTTGGAATCGATAATTACATGGTTATGCTGTAACATCTGATTATAATACAAAACACATTTTTTCTATCAAAGTAATAATTTATTAATATGACTACGAAAGCCCTCCAACAACGACGATTTCGGCTCGTTCGTATTTTTATTCGATCAGTCAGTCTATTCAGCGTGGAATACGCGCGAGTCGAAATCGTTGTTGTGAGAAGGCCCTTAG
The DNA here is from genome assembly GCA_946251855.1 of Alsophila aescularia. Classification (NCBI taxonomy): domain Eukaryota; kingdom Metazoa; phylum Arthropoda; class Insecta; order Lepidoptera; family Geometridae; genus Alsophila; species Alsophila aescularia. The sequence goes on from OX276373.1 coordinate 106,297,266, forward strand.
GGTGAAATGTAACAAGGAATAAAAATTTAAAGTTATTTATTACTAAGTAGCTGTACTCACGACTTCGCACGCGTGGTCATTTCTGTAGGTTAAAAGTACTATAATGTGCAATACCAGGACCTAAAATACCAATATACCAACATTTGATCAAAATTCCTTCAGCCGTCTAAAAGTTTTTATTGATTATCGGCTTCTACTCATCGGATTGAGATACCAAGTACACCAGTTTTTAAGTCAACCCTAAGCTATCTAACAGAGAAAACCGCATAGCAATCGATCCAGTAGTTTTCACCTCATACACGAACAAACAAACATACAGACAGGCTCGTATTTTTTTTAACTGTTATATTCTTTTCTAGTAGCTAATTTTAAGTACCCTAGACCATTTTTTTATAACATCTGTACAGCCGTTATCGTACCTATTGCTTTATTATAGGTATAGATACAATGGTGCAAAACCTAAATTATGAACATGACTTAGGTTGTAAGTGGGCACTATATACTTATACCGAAAAAGTACGCAGAAGCAATAAAGCTGTCCACTCAATCTGGCAAGTTCATGATTGTTATGGTACCAATCCCAAGTGACAAAACTGAATTTCAAAGATTGGGGCAGCATATTACAATAAAATGCAATACAATGAAACTGCACCACTGCATTAAACTAGACAAAGTACATTTCCAAGTATTGAAATTCTACCAATGGTTCAACCCTTCCTGGTTGTGTTATTGCACGTGTCTACATCAATGGCCTGAAATAGCACACTTTTAGACTGAAACATTACAATTCCAGTCATTTGCTGAGTTTGCCCATTCAATAAGCTTTCGCTGGTGGGAAAGGCCATCAATGTCAAGAAATAAACTGATGTAAAAAAACTTTCTAGCAAGGTATTAAACAAGTTTTTTTGAACATCAAATTCAAAGCTTTTGTACTTATTATAGTTAAAATTTAATAGAAAATTACATAATATAAATTAATGATGACATCTTTCTTATTTATGAATTTTTAGAACGCTACACGACTGGAAATAATTAATGTCTTAACAATAAAAAAAAGCGTTATTTTTAGTACACTATACCAGCGCCCCAACTATTGAACCGCGATATCGCAAGCCGTTTGCATCAAAATCGCCGATTTTGACAGTTTTGGTAGTCTGCTCGCTATTTAAAATCGATCGCAGCCCGATGGCTGCCATAGATAGATTTTGACACTAATTGGTATTCTGTTAACTATTCTGCCGCGGTATCGCAGCCACAGTGGCTTAGATGGGTAGTCTGTTCCTTATTTCTGACAGCTGCCAAGAAGCGATTGAACAGCTGCACCTTCCAATGTAAAATTTCTCAATCGCTACACAAGAAACATCAAATTGTACTCGTAAAAATGAGTATTGGAGGTTTCTCTCGTTGTAGTGACGAATTTTAGCACTCGCTGATGAAGAATACCACAGAAGAACACTTGCGGAGAGGTTTATTTACTTAATTTGATTTTACCAAGTGCTGTGTATTGTGGACTGTAAAATTATGCCATTCACATAATCGGAAATACATAATTGGAATCATACATAATTGGAATCGCTAGATGGCGCTCATCTAGTAAACAAACATTCTGTGATCCTCTGGTATAAAAAAAATCATTTTAATAATAAAGTGCTAAATTTAGAAGTGAAATAGATCAAAATACAGTGGGTGCGAGTCAATTCGACAGCACGAGTGTTATCTCAGCGTTGTGATGCGTGAATTTTAAACTAAGCATCATCTTAATGCAGTGACTCATACCAGAACGTTTTGAAGATGAACTTCCTGTGAATCACACAGAACATTCATATTTTGCAGTAACAACAAAGAACACGACTTCAGTGAGTAGATTGAGTAATTATTATTGATATTGAAGAGGCTTTTACTATTTTTGAGAATAATTGTAACTGAAATCCGTTAATTTAAATAGTACATACAAAGTGTCACCATCTTGCGGAATTGTCCGAAGCGCATAAGTCTACGTGCGCCTGCACACACACAGACCACACACACTAACTACTATTTTAAGGCAGAGGGCGCTGTAACCAGTTTACGTCTTATAACATGGAAACTAACAACGTAACCATGAGAAAGCCACCGATGAGAAGGAAATCGGACATGGACCTGTCAGAATTGACTTCAGATGATACTTTTCTTAGCTCTACACTTTCTAATCGACTGAACTTGTCAACAATAAGTGGTCCAGCGTCTTCGGCTCCCGAGTACTGTTCTGCTGCTGTTACCAGCAGCTATTACTCCCTATCGACGATCTGTTACACCAACTATAAAGAAGCTCACAAATATTCGAATAAAAATACCTCACCTTTCGCCTTTAAGTAGCTCCAGGAATGTAGTATGTATTAATGTATTGATACACCAAAAAGTCGACTGATCCAGATACCTCAAAGATTAACTTCAGCTCACAATGAGCTTGCCACCTTCGTCGGTCTACAGGGGAAATGTGGTGAGGCAACACTCTCAAAGCCTAAACTTAATCTCACAACTTTTGAGAAAATCCGTTCGCTAGATGGCGCCACAGGTAGTGGAAAGAAAAAGATTTTCATAGTAGGTGATGTAGGTGGTGTAGGTGGTGCCCGGGCTTGGCTTCTCAATTGTGTTATGATTATGATCGTACCGATAAATGTGATAATAACTACGATATTATTGGCATGATTAAACCGTGGGCAGAAAGCTGCGAGATGCTCAAATCTTGTGAAGGTCTTGCCAATTCTTTAAAGCGCAAAGACATCGTAATTTTGACAATTGGTTCAAATGACAAGGATCCCTACAGAATGTTTTCAGATTTGAGTAACTCACTTTACCTTTAGCGTCACCAAAATGTGTTTGTTATCGATGTTCAATATAATCCATATTTAAATGAACAGTTGTTAAATAAAAATATAAAATTATTAGTAAAAAACTACACAAATTGCCAATTTATTGAAATGAACTGTAGAAAAATATCACAAATTGATCCGAGAAGGTTTATTAGAATGTTAAGTTTTAAGCTGCATGTAGAAATAGATTTTTTATCACTAAATACACAGCTTTTTAATTGTGTTTCGTATTTTCCAGTATCTAAGGTTGGTGAATTTTCACCCGCTGCTATGATCAGTGGTTCAATTCAAATTAATCAATCTCAATCTTGTTCCAACGACAAGTTGGAGAGCCCTACAGACAAATTTCTCATAAATGCCCCTAAAAAGGGAACCATACCTTACTACTTTTCAAAGAGAACCAGCGACAAATGATCAACCGTCACAGCCTAAAATAAAAAGTAAAACGTTTTTTCGTTCCTAAAAGTGAATCTAATTTTACCGTATTTCATCAGAATATAGCCGGGGCAATAAATAAAACAGAAGAAATTGTTTTTGCTCTTTCAGAATTTTCCCGAAATGATAGAGAAATAGACATTGCGTGCATGACTGAGACTTTCATAAAAAAAAGGGTCAGAACAATTATTGAAGATACCAGGATATAAATTAGTTTCATCGTTTTCTCGTAACTCAACACGAGGAGGCTCTAGTATATTGACCAAAAATAACGTGGACTGCAGAGCCCTAAGTTATGCAAACGAATTAGCTTGTAATTTTACTTTTGAATGTAGTGGTATTGAATTAACGTCACAAAAAATACTCATTATTTGTATCTACAGAACCCCAAAAAGTAATCCTTATATTTTTCTGGAAAAACTAGAGCAACTGTTGTTAAAAATATCTAATAGATCCAAAAAAATAATTTTATGCGGTGATTGGAATTTTGATACTTTACGATCGAGGATAGAGGTGGCATACTAATATTATGTATATACTTTCGAGACCTCAGCAGAAAAAAATGCTTTGGCTCCACCGGTGGAGCTTGGCGTGGATACAAGTGGCCGGAGGGTGGATCACTGTGGGTTTGAAAGCTAAGTGTAGCAAAGGTGTATAAAATTGCAAATTCGCTAAGGTATAAAGTTATTAAATATTTTATTTGGAATAATGTTATAAATCTCGTCGTCCATTGTCAGACACTTAGTACAATGGCAACCCTGTGTCAGACACCCTTAAATTATAATTATACTTATACTTACGTTATAGAATATTATTTATTCTGTGGTTATAGTATAAAAGCTGAATTTTATATATGTTACTTCAGGAGCTTTCAAAAGATGTTTTCTCAGTAATCAGACAGTTTCGATGGTGCTTACTCCTTGTCAGACACATTAAAACTCTACCGTAGGAGCGAGTAAACGTGGTCTCCATTATAAAACTCGCTTACCACAACTGTTGTCGATTGTTCAAGTTATGTGACCGGCTTGCCACTTCAGCTTGCTAATTCTTTAAACTATGTCGGTCACCTTGGTTCTCTGGCGGATCATCTCATTTCTGATTCAGAGAAAATCAGAGCATAGCTCTCCTCATAGCTCACTGAGTGACTTTAAACTCAAGGACCAGCCTCACTGTGAGTGCCCACTTTTCGGCACGTTGAAGACTTTCGTCTTTAGGCATTGCGGTATGGACGACGAGAAGACTTGACGTAGTGTACCAAATGCTGCCCATCCCAGCTGAACAGAAACTACTTGCTCCTTAGAACATTCTCTTTCCTCAAAAGTTTGCTGGACGAGCTTAAACCTACAAATAAAAGTTTTATTTTTAGGTTTAAGCTCGCATTTGTACAATGTAAAAAGTAATGTTTGTTTGTCTTCGACTTCTATGCGCGCGCGCATCCGATTATGTTGAAACTTTGTACAGTTGTAGATGGTACTCCCGTGAAGGCATCCGGCAAAAAAAAATATTGAAAGAAAAAACCATAGAAACCTGCGGGGCGCAGCTAGTAAAGAATACAGGAATATTTCGTAAAAGAATATCGAAAATTTATTAACGATGAAAGCCTAAGAACGCTGCATTAATTTGCTCTGTTGATGAATGCGACTTGATACTCGTACCACTAGAAAACAAGCGACGCTTTGACAAAAATATGATATTTAATATTTTCCCGATTAACAAATAATTTCATACGTTGTACATCACTGTCATAATATTATACAACTAAATTGAATTCTGACAATAATATGATAATATGTTTTTATTTGACTAATTTAATTTTTCTTTGCATTACGGCAACTTTATTCCTTGGGTGCAAAAATGCCATCTAGACCAAATAAAACGCGACATTTTACTAGAACAAAATTTGATTAACACGGGATTTATTTAACACCAGTTAGCGTAATTCAAAATCTTTGATCGATATACACCGAACGTAATATTTCACTCGCACCCGTTTATCTATATACTTATAATACTGTAACAGGTCCAATTCTGTACATAGAAGATATTTAGTAAAAAATGTTTGGGGGCTGTTCTATATTTGATACTGAAGCCAAAACTGTAACATTTTTCATTTTTGCCTGTCTGTCTGTATCTTGGCTAGGCATCACGCCGAAACTACGGAATGAATTCAAATGAAACTTGGCATAATTTGAGTTCATACTACGAGCTAGGACATAGGATACTTTTCATCCCAAAAAGTTAAAGGGTTCCCGCAGGAAAGGGGTTGAAAGATTTTTATAAGAACACGTATCATGCTGAAACTACTGGATGGATTTTGATGCAACTTTGCACAGTTATAGTTTATATGATAATTGAAAATTAAGAATACTTTTTATCCCGAAAATATAAAGGGTTCCTGCGGGATAGGGGTCCAAATTCTGTAAATTAAAGAAATGTTGTATTTTTTGGAGTCTGTGTTATATTAGGTACTGAAGCCAAAACTGTTTTATTTTTCTTTTTTTCTGTCGATCTGTCTGTATCTTGGCTTAGAATCACGCCGAAACTATTCAATGAATTCAAATGAAACTTGGTATGATATGAGTTCATGCTACGAGGTAGGACATTGGATACTTTTCATCCCGAAAAATTAAAGTGGTCACGCAGGATATGGGTTGAAAGTTATTTGAAAGAACACGTATCACGCTGTTACTACTGGACGGATTTTGATGCAACTTGCCACAGTCATATATCTATACTTATAATAAAGCAAGAGGTACGAATAAGACTGTACAAAGAAGTCAAATAAAAAAAAGGGTACCCTAAAATAAGCTACAGGACTATTTTTTTATTTTAATTCGCGTCTTTCTGTGTGTTTGTCTGTATTTTTGTGCATCACGTAAAATCTACTGGACCGATTGCTATGCGGTTTTCAATGTAGGATAGTTTAGGGTTTGACTTAAAAACTGGTGTAATTGGTATGTGGCGATTAGAGCCGAGCAATTGATAGAAGACCGAGAAAATTTCTGAAGTTTTTTTTTTTTTCAAATGTTGGTATGAAATGACCACGCGTGCGAAGCAGCGGGTGCAGCTAGTATATATATATACACCTTGCGTTCGCACTTACCGTAGAGTTTTAATGTGTCTGACAAGGAGTAAGAACCATCGAAACTGTCTGATTACTGACAAAACATATTTTGAAAGTTCCTCATGTAACAGATATAAAATTCAGCTTTTATGCTATAACGTAAGTATAATTATAATTTATTATTATTATTTAAGGGTGTCTGACAGGGGGTTGCTACTGTACCAAGTGTCTGACAATGGACGACGTGATTTCTAATATTATTCCAAATAAAATATATAAAAACTGAGCTTTATACTTTAACGAATTCGTTAAAGACAACGAATCGAAACGAAACTTACGTTATAGTATAAAAGCTGAATTTTATATCTGTTACACTAGGAACTTTCAATACATGTTTTGTCAGTAATCAGACAGTTTCGATGGTTATCTCAAATGAGATGCAATTTTTTATTTACCTTAGCTACCTGTTATCTTTTAAAACCACATGATGAGACCACATAGTCGGGGATCGTTTTCACCTGTACTGTACCTGGGACATGCACAGAGAAAGTTTCAGGTTTTATACAATAATGAAGGTCTGATCGTCGCGGGCTCTCGCTCATAGACTTCAGTGTAATATGCAGCTATATATGCCTTAAACTACACAGTGGATTAAAGGTAGGTATGAATATTGTGATGACAGTTAAAAGTTATTTTATTATAATTACAATATGCTAGTTGTACAAAATAGTTGTCATTCAGACATGTCATCGGAAATGTCCTCGCGGATCTTGATCTTGTTGCTGACGAGCCGTCGGTTGGAGTGGTCGCGCTCCTTGGCCACGCCCTTGCCCTCCGGATGCTTGTTCTTGAGGCGCGGGTGGTACTCGTCGCGCGGCGCCAGCGGCACCTCCTGTTCCCGCGCGAGCTTCTTGCCGCGCCGCACGTGCGTGTGCGTTTCCGTCGCCTCCTCCGGCACCTCACGCTTCAGCACGCTCTTGAACGTCTGCCCGCGCGTCGGCTCATGCAGCGAGAACGTGATGCGGTCATGGTGAATCTGGAATCGCACAAATACTCCTTCATACCTCATTGAATACCTCATTAACAATCGACCATGGGCACGCAATAGGGTACCTACTGACAGGAACAGGAAACGATGCATTTCATTAATATAATATGTCGGAATTCCGAAAATGTTATTAACTCAATTCATAATAATAAAACAAGTAAAATTATAATACAAAAATATATAAATACAAAAAACCCGACTGCGAACAAAGTTATTGACTACGAGCTGACCGCCCGCAAAAATAATCACACTAATATTCGTATAAAGACGAAAGTTTCTATGTTTCTATCTAGTTTCTATGTTGTTTGTATCTCTGTTACTTCTTCACGCTTAAACGGCCGAGTGAATTTGCATGAAATTTGGTACGGGGGTAGCTTATACCCTGGATTAATATAGGCTACTTTTTATCCCGGAAAAAATAATGGTTCCTGAGGGGTGCGGGTGAACTCGCGGGGCGCAGCTAGTATTTATATAAATTTAATGTTTCGTTTTACTAACATATTTAACTTTACTTAAATAGTTGCAATTGCAATATTAGACTATAGTATTTACATTAACTTGAATGATCTAAAATTGTATAAAGAAAAGTGGTACTATTTCGCTATAAGAATTATATATTTTTGAAATGTTATTTTTAAGACCTGTATTTTGATACCTCACTCGATAGGTTTTGGTAATTTTTGTTCCGTCAGAAATACAATATGGCAGCTGCACGCGGCCATATTAGTATTCTTGACACTTCATATCCTATAGCACTCTCGTGATGAAGACGGATCCAATGATATCTCATTTATCAAAATCCACCAAGCCGATTAGAACGTAGGACGCGCCTAAGAAACGAAACCACAAACAAACATACAACCCAAAACATAACCCTCCTAAGTCGGGTAAAAAAGTTATTTACATACCCTGAAAAACTCGGCAATATTTTGTGTGTAGATATCACAAATCTTAATAACTAATTATCAAAAAATATTTTTTTCTACAAACACAAATACCTCAAAGTGCAGAAAAAAAGGAATCTATATTTCAACAAGCTACAATTTCAAAAACTAAAACCCGACTACGGTCGGGTAAAAAATAGCCTATGATGACACTCTTGTGATGAAGACGAATCGATTGACTCCACATACCCACATACATAGATACATACATACATACATAGACTTTTAACTCATTACCCTTCCCTTGCTTCGCCGTAGTCGGGTTTAAAACTCGGGGGAGCCTCACTTCTAGGAACTCCTAGGGAGCGCGTCCCCAGGTGGCGAATAGAGGAAAGCTCGGCAGATATGCAGGGTAGGAGGGCAATCAAATACCTCTCGCGGACCAAACAGGCCGGAAAGGTAACTCCGTTACAACACCTCTCCAGCGGAGTGCTACGGAATCTTCGGAGGTAAGATCAGTGGATTACTGTGCGTTTGGACTGGAGCACACAGAAGGGATGACGGCGGATGAGTCTAGTAGTTCTAGTAGTTCTTCTAGTAGGTCTAGTTTCATCAAGAGAAGATGAACGCCTTGGCGTTAGGTGGCTGAGGTGGCAACCAGCCGTAAAACAATATAGACAAACAACAATTCTTATAAAATCTTAACAAATATATGTTAATTTACATCATACAGAGCAGCTCCTCTTCAGCTTAAAAAAATTAAAATATCAATAATAAATACGCAAAGTACCCTCTGTTTTTGTAGTTATTACCGTTTTTCTTCTAAACTAACAATCACATATTTTTTTAATTTCCTTTAGCATATTAAATAATGAAACGCTGAGGGAACCTTGGAATTAGTTTTGCAAATATCTTTCCTAATTATTTTTAACATTTTTTTAACGTAATCTATACTCGCAAATCGCATAAGCAACCCCTCTGTCGCCCAATAAATCAGTGCGGGACGAGATGTTGTGCTGAACGGACCTGCGACACTTTTCTCCGCAAAAGGCACCTATTATTAATCTGTGGCTTGTCTTGCGCATAACCAATTTGGAAATCGTATATTATGTCGATTTTTAGTTGTAGGCGGGATTATTTGAGTGTGTAAATATAATAATAATGATAATTTTTTAGTTTTTTGTAATGAGGCTGTACATAATAGTATAGTCTTTTATTATAGTTATTAATTTACCTATTCGTATTATAGTCATGATGACGATGATGTTATTATAGTAATTATTATAGTCAATTACAGTCAGATTATAGTAATTATTATTTAATTAAGTACCAAATAATGTTTATAAATTACCTAAACAAATAGTACTGGTTCCTTATATATTATTTTTATTATTATAGTTAATTATACTCACATTATAGTAATTATTATTTAATTAAATTATTTAATTCTATGCGTGAGTTTATGAAATAATATTATTTTTCAATAACTAGTTTTTGGGTTCTGTATGATATGGTAACAATTCTTTTGTCCTTTCAGGGCTTGATATCGGTACGAACAATACTAGTATCATAGCGGTAAATACCGGTATTTTCCATTTCGTTACTTGAATATCGATACCTAAGAACCGGTATTTTCCCCTCAAGGTATCAGTAGATAATTCAGGTTCTTATGCTACAATGCTAGAGTGCCACCATACACTCGTGCAAACGCAGCGGATGTCTACGGATTGCGACGTTGTGCCTTCACACGAACTATTTGAGTCACACAGTGTTCTATCACTGTGATAAAACTAATAATACATCATGATTCACGGGATTTCAGCCTCAGATTTGACAATCACCACCACGAGCACTTTTTGTTTTGAATGATGAGACGAAAATACAAATCATGTGTATGATAATGATTAGGGAGTAGGGACTTTGTATAATTGATCTGAAACCTCATTGTTCATTATCAGTGCTAAAAGTCTAAAGTTAACCGTAGGTACTGTTTTTTTGAATACTTGACTCATCTTTTTTAAGATCTAAAATTTAGTCGATATTTTGCTTTCAAATCAGTTAAGATTCTAAATTGTTTTGAAACCCAAATATTGTAGGTAGGTATTCCAATGTTTGGTGTTTTTCAAGGTCGGATAATAATAATAATTCATAATTTTAATTTAGGTTCCTTGTCACACTGAACTCCAGACTTTTGAAACATCAGAGATTGTAATTTATTGTATTTTGATGAAACATTATTTATTAAAAAACGCGCACTAATAGAGTAAATCGGAGACATGTATTTTTTATTGGAAACATAATTATAATTTTATACAAAACAATGATTTGATTAAAAATAAAAATTATTTATATTTTCCGGTTTCCTCACACTTGTATTGAAAAACTTCGTATAATGCATGTGCGTAACAGATTATTACAAACTCATTGACTGAAGGCAAGTAAGCTTGAGCTTACCAACAATTATTAATGTTTTATTCACCCCGATGCAATAATCATCATCATCATCATCATCAGCTTATATCTGTGCCTATAGCTAGACCTAGGCCTCTTCTAATGCACGCAACTGAGCTCAGTCTTCAGCACTGACCTCATCCACTTTCTTCCAGCCACTTTTCGCAGCTCGTCAGTCCACCTGACCACAGGGCGTCTTACACTACGTTTGCCTAAACGTAGTCTCAACTCGAGGACTCGTCTACCCCAAAGGTTATTGGTCCTTTGGGAAATGTGACCAGCCCACTGCCACTTTAATTTGCTTATCCTTAGATCTATGTCAGTAACCTTGGTTCTCCGTCGGATATCTTCATAACGAATCTTGTCCAGAGAATCTCCGAGCATAGCTTTCTCCATAGCTTGCTGATCGACCTTGAATTTGTGGACTAGTTTGACCGTGAGTGTCCACGTTTCGGTTTCGTAGGTTATGACTGGTAGAACGCCCTGATTACAGACTTTTGTCTTCAGGCACTGTGGTATGGACGACGAGAAGACTTGACGGAGCTTGCCGCATGCTGCCCAACCTGGCTGAGTTTTTCTGTTGGATTCCTTCTCAAAGTTGTTTTTTTTGGGAAATTATTGCAATTACCTTGGTAAACATATTGTCAATAGATACACCATTGACTGCAATCGGTTCCGGGTCAACAAGATAGGATAAACATGATCTTGGTCTTGTCTGTGTTCATTCCAAGACCGATGCGTCGAGAAGCGTCTACTGGGTTGGACAGCATACTTTGCCAGTCTTGCAGCGACTCCGCCATTAGGACGATATCATCGGCAAATTGTAAGTGTGAGATATTCTCCCAATTGATATTAATAAGATATGTTTAAGATGCTGGATTGAAAAGGAATGGGCATTCCATTCCAATCCAGCATCTTAAACATATCTTCCAGGGAATTAGTGAACAGTTTTAGGGATATAACATCCCCCTGTCTCACACCCCTGTTTGTTAGCACATGCTTAGACTGCTGGGTTTGCACTTGGACACTCATAGTTTCGGCGTCATACAGAAACTTCAGCATTTTGATGTATCTTTGCGGCGGTGTCCACTTGACACTGCTGCAAAGAATCCAGAACCGCCCAGGTTTCAATGGAGTCAAAGGCCTTCTCATAAGCCACAAAAGCAAGACACAGGGGCTGGTTATACTCTTCAGACTTCTGTGTAACCTGCCTCCCTGAGTGTATGTGGTCTATGGTTCTAAATCCTCCGCGAAACCCGGCCTATTCAGGAGACTGGATCAAGTCTTCTAGCGAGACGATTTGAGATGTCCCTCGAAAACAACTTATAGACGTGTTAGTTCTTTAAAATAAATTTATATTTTAAAGAATAGTACTACCGAACTCCTGCTCCACACCTCTGGAGTTCTCCCACTGTTAAGAACGATGCTAAATAACCCCAGAACCTCCCGAAGTACGGGCTTCCGCCCTGCTTTTAAAAGCTCCTAAGTTATACCAGGCCCCCACGGTGAGGGCCTTTCGATTCTTATGTTGTTCGAGCGCCATCTCAATCTCGTCTAGGCTGACGTTGGGCAGTTTGTCAGTATAGTTGCCGGTCAATTTTATGTAAATGTATTTAGAAAATTTCTAGGCATAAGTTGGAGAGGTGTATTGATATGATTTTTTGTTGTTGGCAATGATATTGCCTATCATGTTCTACAACAAAAATCTCAGCAATTTGTGTCTAGAAATTTAGAATTTTTTCTTCGTTTTATAATTTTTCTTATTATTGCATCGGGATAGAATATTGAGGACTGTTGGTGCATTCACGGAAATGAGCCATCAAAATATTCTTCGAGATCGACTTGTTTTTTAATGTCTTCTTTCTTCCACGATTTAAAATTATCGTACTATAGCGAGAGAAAAAAAAACGATTTGCGCCTTTTTTTAAATGACGGGTGATGTTAATTTTGAATTCATTACTTATTTCAACCCGTGAAGTACCTATTCACTGCTTTATTATAAGTATAGATATAAACCTCCTTGCAAGTAAAGTTGGTTGGACATGCAGAACTAAAAAAAACTGTAAATAAATCGCACTAGCAAGGTAAGATTAATTTTCAAGACCAACAAGGCTTTAACAGTACACATTTCAAGCAACTTTATAGAAAATTTACTTTTTCATATTTACTGGAAATGCAAAAAGAAAATTTCGTGGACTTAAAGGCTCGCGTCTTACATGGGGCGAGACACTTGCGCTGTGCGCCTCTTTACTGGCATCATTCATCAACCGGTTTTAGAACCTATATAAGATACCACTTTATTAAGTAATACCTATATGTTAGTTAAAATACAACACAGTGCCGGTACCGTTCCAAAGTCAGTGGAACCGGTGTAAAAAATAGCGGTATTTCATGCCTTGATTCCAAGTTGACTTAAATAATTTATATCCAAGTCCATAAGTCTCAGGAATAGTGGAATGTAATAGTAGTAGATATAGTAAAAACTTATTGAGTCAATTACAATGCCAGTAATGTAAGAGAATGCGAGTTTTATACGAGTATGTTTAGGCTTAGGTTTGTATGAAAGCATGATTCATATGTGTAAAAAAAATACTACAAATCGCTATATATTGTAAACATAATAATTAGGTAGGTACTATTCGATAGAGTATGCTATCTACAAAAGCTATGTTAGAGAGCGCGCGGCTGGCGTAACTTTTGTCAGGGGGCGCGGGGCCTGCGCGGGGCATTTTAATCGGTAACGCCCAATCGAGCAAGGTCAACGGCGTATATCCCCACCTTAAGTTGCCACATTGCCGCACTAATTTAAGAAAACACTCTCCCCTATACAGAATGATATCAAGTTCAAATGCAATTCGCTCATCCTTAGAAATTAGTGAAACAGTTTAGTTTATAAATTAAATTCCATTCTTTGTGTTTAAAACATTAGTTGCTGTACTTACTCTATTAACGCACTTGCCTTTTTTTTTTTTTTTTTTGGTAATTATTAACAACTGCTTACTGATTCGCTGTTGCTTAGTTCTTAAGTTGCTCGCCTTTTGTATTCAGCGGAAGTATTAAGTACAAGTATTCATGAGCGTTAGGTTTATTCACAGAAGCATTCATTTTACTTTTAAATTAAATGGGTTGCCATAGCTTACGAGTTACTCCAGGGCGTATGGATGGTATTGGAAGTGCGAGGTTACTCCATTTTTATTAATAACACTTTACGAAAGACGTTATTACTTGGTTAGTCTGGAATGGTCGAGTGAGGTTGTGCTCCGCGATTTTTATTAATTTTTATTTGAAAAATGGCACAAAAAGTGCTGGACGGTCTCGTTCGCGAGTTAATAAAGACTGTCGAAGGTCTAGTGAACAAAGTGGAGTCACTGGAGGCGAAGATTGAGGATCAATCAGCTGTAATAGCGAAGCTGACTCCACCGCATTACGAACTAACTACCCACAATTTAATGACAAATGCGCCAGCGATCGTAAGTACCGCGACAGCGCTGCAGCGTCCGCTACGTAATGTACGGAAGAATACAGCGGCCACTAAAGCGGATTTTGCCGGCGCTGCTATGAAGAGAACGGAGAGAGTGAGCACGCCTAATGGACCACGCGTTGGTGCGAAAGAGAAGCCTGTCTGTAAAACGTCTTCAGCTACACCGGTCACGCAGCCACCTCCACTGGCAGGTGAGATGACGTCACGACGGGCCACAAAATCTACGTCTGCGCAAGTTGGAAACGACGTTGACAATTCAGGAGGCCAATGGCAGCCAGTGGCTTCTCGTCAACGTCGCAACAACTATCAACAGCGACCCGTCATAGTTGATGTCAGCAACGACAACTACGAATTACAAGCAGCGGAAAAAACAAGCTACATTCAAGCTTGGTCATTTAAAGTCGACACCACGACAGAACAACTTAAATTATTTTTGAATAAGATTACAAAAGCGGAGTACTTCATTGAGAAACGCCAAATAAAATCTGACCAACATGCGTCATTCATAATTGGAATGCCTGAAAGTGTATATGCGCAAGTTACTACGCCAGCTTTGTGGCCTAAAGGAATCCGTTTCGCGAACTGTTTTTTTCGCGCCCGCTCTCACCTGCAGTCTGCGGGGAAGTAAGAGCGAGCGCTCAAGATACAGTGCAAGCGCTTGACTCAGTACGTCATGCAACTACTCATCATGCGGCAGCGGAGACGCGGACGGCGCCGGCAGCGACGAGTGATGACGGAACCTGTCACGTAAGATTATGCCTTAATATTAGTAATTTTATTCTCGCGTCTTACTACTGCAGATCAACCAGAGCAAGTCTGTGAAATATCAGCTGTGGAACTAATCGATAGAAACATTGTGGTTGTATGCATATATCGATCTAACCTGACGAGCACGTCACAATTTTTTCCCGTTATGGAATCATCAAGCGCTCAACAAGATTAACGAAGAATTTGGAAAAAAAAATGTAGTTTTGGGTGATATGAATATTGACGGAATCAATAAATTGAATCGTGACTTGAAGAAAATGAATGACCTTTTGTCATCAAATAATTTATTTAACATAGTGGACTTTCCCACGAGGGTGACAGACTCCACGAGCACTAGTGTTGACCACGTGTACGTCAGCTGCGGGTCGTAGAGGAGGCGCGCGCGGCGCCTGTGATTACTTATCTGAGTGATCACTTCGCGGTGCAAACTTCTGTGCCATGCGAGCCAGGTCCGGGATCCGCGACCGCGCGCCTCGCTCGCTCCTACAGTCAAGTCAACACATATAACTTTGTGGCGGCTGTGGAAAGCGTTGACTGGGTCGAAATTGAACGGAAGTACTCGACCTCACCGGAAGAGTTAGCTAAGACAATACTAAATATAATTAAAAATAAAATTGACATTTGCTTTCCATTAAAACGGATTATTGTAAGTAATAAACAAGTATGTTGGATGACCAAAAAATTTTTTAATTTGAATTCCTTAATATTTGACATGCGAAAATTGACATATAAATTCCCACTGAATTTAAATTTAGTAATTAGAATAAATGAATTTCAAACCAAATATGATTGCTTGCTTCAGCGCGAAAGAAGCGCTTACTATTGTAATTTAATTTATGAATCTCCAAATGTAATCAAATCTATGTGGGAGGTAGTAAAACTTGACACTGGTAAGTCAAAGAGGAATCGAGACTATACCGAGTCATTAATGCAACCCAATGGGTTGAAATTTCTCAGCACGGTGGACGCCGTTAATGCTGTAAACGCGCACTTTGTGAGCGCAGCTGAGACGTGCGGCGCACCCACTGCGGACGTAACCGCCGCGATTTGCGCGCTGGCGGCAGCGCGACTTCCTGCAGGCCGCTCACTTAGGCTGAGACCGTTTACTGCACTTGAAGTGTTTCGAATTCTGACCACTGGCGTAGCTCGTAAGACCTCTAAAGATGCTTACGACATTTCAATCTCGTTGCTCCACGCTGCCGCTGAGCAGTTATCTTACATCTTCTCTTCCCTTTATAATAGCTGCTGTAGAGAAGGTTTTTATCCTAAATCTCTGAAGCACGTAAAAGTCTCACCAATTTATAAAGGAAAGGGAAAACAGGAGGACATTGATAGCTACAGGCCGGTGTCTATTATCCCAGCCATCGCAAAAATCTTCGAACATGGTCTTAGTTTGCGACTTACAGATTACTTCACAGACTGTAACGCCTTATCAGATAGGCAATATGCTTACCGTTGTGGCCGGTCTATGACTACTTGAACACGGGAGTTAGTCCGACGTATTCTCGACGCCCGTGAGAGAAAACAACAAATAGCCGTGATTTTCTGCGACCTATCTAAGGCGAACGATGTCGCGGACCATAATGTCCTAGCAGCCAAGATTAGGTTCTATGGTGTCGAAGGGCCAGCTCTAAAGTTGCGGACTGATTTTATGTCAGGCCGACGTCAGATAGTAGTAGGGGATGGTGGCACGGTTAAAATATTTACCGTGCCGTGTTATTTAAACAACTATTATGATATTTTGAATTAAATTATTATGTTATTCATTAATTGTTGAATTATATTATATTATATTATATTATTATATTATATATTAATTGTTTATTATATGATTATTTTTGCCTGTTGACATGTAACAAAATTGTTATGAATAAATGAATATGAATATACCTTCGCGCAGCAGTTACGTCATACGGTCGCATAACAGCTATGGTCTCTTTGGCACGAATCAATTTAACAACTTTCAAAAGTGCATTATTATAATGATTTCTTCATAAATAATGTTTATTTTTGTTGCTTAAACGGAGGTTTCTTAACCCTACCAACCAGTTAACTAAAATAAGTCAAGTACCCCATTAAACAAAAATCATGCGTATGTATGATTATGATCTCGACAGTACTCACTCTGTACTCGATGGTGAGAAAGCACTCCTCCTCATCCTCGCAGACGAGTGAGTTGACGTCGGCGGGCTTGGCGGCGGTGGGCGGCCGCCGGCCCACGCGCACGAACCGCCACAGCGAACGGATGCGCGGCCCGCACGACCGCAGCATGTCGGTGACCTGCGCACCCACACACACTAATATTACTCACTAGGTACAAATGTGCGGGACTTATCTACATTAGAGGCAAAGTCTATGGTAATATGTCTTGTAAATGTAAACAATATTCACTGAGCTGCACATGTAAGCCTACACTAATCATACGTTGTTTTTAGTACTTACCTAGTTTTACTTATACTAGTACTAGTTATACTAGTACTTACTTATATATAACTAGCTGTACCCGCGGCTTCGCACGCGTGTTCGTTTCTTAAGGTTCAAAATACCATAATGTGCTATTCCAGCACCAATATACCAACATTTGAACAAAATTTCTTCAGCCTTCAAATATACTTTATCAGTTGCTCGGCTTCTAGCTCACCGGATTGAGATACCAGTTACACCAGATTTAAATCAAACCCTAAGCTATCTAACAATGAAAAGCGCATCACAATCGGTTCAGTAGTTTTTACGTGATGCGTGAACAAACAAACATACAGACAAACAGAAAGAAAGAAAAAAATTACAAAAAAAATAATGTTCAATACCTTTTTTAAGCACCCGAGAGCTTTTTTTTCATTTGAATTCATTTAGTAGTTTGGGTGCGATGCGCGGTCAAGATACGGACAAACAGACAGACAAAATTAAAAAGTAAAACAGTTTGGCTTCAGTATCGAATATAGAGAACCATCCAAAAATATTTTTATTACTCAATTATTAACATAACTTTGGACCCATATCCCGCAGAAACCCTTTACTTTTTCGGGATAAAACGTGTCCTCAATTTTAACCCATCATATAACTTAAGACAGTGCCATGTTGCATCAAAACCCGTCCATTACTTTCAGCGTGGTACGTGTTCTTTTAAATAAGTTTCAACCCCTAAATAATAACCCATAAATTTTTCGTTATGTAAAGTCAAATCATACCAAGTATCTTTTGAATTCATCAAGTAGTTCCGGCGGCGTGATGCGCGGCTAAGATACATACTGACAGACATACAGACAAAAATGAAAAACATACAGTTTAGGCTTCATAATAGAATATAAAGTAACTTCCAAAAAAAAAACACTATATCTTTAATATACAGAATTTGGACCCATATCCCACAGGAACCCTTTATTTTTTCGGGACAAAATGTATCTATAATTTTCACCTATCTTATAAACTATGTCTGTGCCAAGTTGCATCAACATCCGTCCAATAGTTTCAGCGTGCTAAGTGTTCTTTTAAATAATTTTCCACATCTATCTTGCAGGAACACTTTTTTTTTTCGAGATGTAAAGTATCCAATGTCCTACCTTGAAGAGTGAATTCAAATAATACCAAATTTCATTTGAATTCATTAAGTATTTTCGGCGTGGTGCGCTGCCAAGGTACAGACAGGCAGACGGACAGACAGACAGAACGACTAAAATTAAAAAATACAGTGGCTTTAGAATTGAATATAGAACGGCCTCCAAAAAAAATACATAATATTTTCAATTTACAGAATTTTGGACATTATCCCGAAGGAACACTTTATTTTTCGGGATAAAAAGTATCCTCAATTTTAACCCATTATATAAACTATGACTTTGCCAAGTTTCAACAAAATCCGTCAAGTAGTTTCAGCGTGATACGTATTCTTTTAAATAACTTTCAACGCCTATCCTGCAGGAACCCTTTAATTTTTCGGGATGGTAAGTATCTTATATCCTACCTCAAAGTATGAACTCAAATCATACCAAATTTCATTTTAATTCATTGAGTATTTTCGGCGTGATGCACTTCCAAGGTACAGACAGACGGACAGACAGACAGAAAGACAAAAATTAATAAAATACAGTTTGGCTTTAGAATATAGAACGACCCCAAAAAAAAAATTAGAAAATATCTTTAATTTACAGAATTTAGGACATTATCCCGCAGGAACTCTTTATTTTTTCGGGATAAAAAGTATTCTCAGTTTTAACCCATCATATAAACAATGACTGTGCCAAGTTGCATCAAAATCCGTTCATTAGTTTCAGAGTGGTAAGTGTTTTTTGAAATAACTTTCAAACCCAATACTGCGGGAACGCTTTCATTTCTCGGGATGAAAAGTAGCCTATGTCCTACCTCGAGTATGAACTCAAATCATACCAAGTTTCATTTAAATTCATTCAGTAGTTTCGGCGTGATGCCTAGCCAAGACACAGACAGAAAGACAGACAGACAAAAAAGAAAAAAAAACAGTTTTGGCTTCAGTATCGAATCTAGAGTAAGGTCCAAAAAAAAATTCTAAATATCTTCAATGTACAGAATTAGATTATTTTTCATTCAAAGTAGTAACACGAATAGTAGGTAGGTAGCTAATTACGGACTTGGTTTAGTGGAAATTAACATTACCTCACCACTGAATGACCAAATAGTATCAACATGATCCAAAGGCGGATTAGCAGTCCAGGCCGCCCCTTCTCAGCTCATATACTGAGCTAAATATATGAATTTACTAGCTATTACCCGTACCTAACTATGTCTCCAGTCCCCATGGTTAGTCGGTATGATAAATTGACATGTATTTCTGTACGACTGCCCAAAAAGTAGTATTTTGTTTTCAAGGTTCATGTATATTCCACATATACAATGTCTGAACGAACACACACAGACGTAGTAACATTAAGTGATTTGTTTCAGCACTTCACCTCTCTTGCCGAGTGTATTCGTAGCGGCCAAATGATAGAAACGTTCGCCCACTCACTACATCTACAATGTCAGAACGAACACCCACAGACGCGCGAATATATTTTTTCCCACGATTGGCCACCCCTCAAACCACCCCTAGGCCCGGGTTGTACTAAATCCGCATATCCACACTGGCATCATCTCGCTAAATCTTAATATAGAAGCAGAAAACGGTCAAGCAATTTTGTCGAGAGAATTTTGTCGTCTCCCTTCCTTTCTTCAACTCCTTATGCTTATAAGGAGTTGAAGAAAGGAAGGGAGGCCTTTGTCCTGCAGCTGCAGCCTGCAGAGGGGTCACGATCAAATAATAAACGATACGGAATAAAGCAACAGGTAGACAGATTGTAAGATGAGAAACCTTAATCTGGTCGGCGCCGTCGCAGGAGGCGGCGCGCGGCTGCACTCCGAACGCGTTGAGGCAGGCGCGGTCGTCGGCCTGCACGGACTCGATCTGGAACGCGCACTTGGGCACGGCGTCCGTGCGCTCCTGCAATGTAACTTGTTCGTGTACTTGTGCCACGTCTCCGGCGCCGGCGCACTACACTTACTCCTAACGGTACTGCGACGGCTCCTACAACAACTTCCTTAACCCACGCGGGCACAACTAGTATCAAATATTTCTAATCTTATTTGAACTACAAAAGAGTCTGTGTTTTGATGTATGTGTTGATGTTATTTGTGTGTCTGTGTGTTATGTGCGGATTACGGTGCGATCGCTCAAAACATTGGATGAAAATAATAAGTAGGACTCGGACTAAGTAGTCTTGGTATCTATTAGTCCGCGTGGTCCGATTCTGCAAAATAACTTTTAATGAGATATTTTGCTTTCAACAAAATTTTAAGTTAATCTTTTATGTACTTTTATCATTAATAATAACAATAAGTTTGATTTTGGTGTCTTATAAAAGGCTCACTACTTGACTACCAACATATACAAGAAATCGGCAGAATAATAGTGTAGATTTTGGTGTCTTATAAAAGGCTCACTACTTGACTACCAACATATACAAGAAATCGGCAGAATAATAGTGTAGATTTTGGTGTCTTATAAAAGGCTCACTACTTGACTACCAACATATACAAGAAATCGGCAGAATAATAGTGTAGATTTTGGTGTCTTATAAAAGGCTCACTACTTGACTACCAACATATACAAGAAATCGGCAGAATAATAGTGTAGATTTTGGTGTCTTATAAAAGGCTCACTACTTGACTACCAACATATACAAGAAATCGGCAGAATAATAGTGTAGATTTTGGTGTCTTATAAAAGGCTCACTACTTGACTACCAACATATACAAGAAATCGGCAGAATAATAGTGTAGATTTTGGTGTCTTATAAAAGGCTCACTACTTGACTACCAACATATACAAGAAATCGGCAGAATAATAGTGTAGATTTTGGTGTCTTATAAAAGGCTCACTACTTGACTACCAACATATACAAGAAATCGGCAGAATAATAGTGTAGATTTTGGTGTCTTATAAAAGGCTCACTACTTGACTACCAACATATACAAGAAATCAGCAGAATAATAGTGTAAATTTGGTTAAAAATACTAAGTTTGTGACGAAAACAGGAATTGAAAAATAATAATAATAAAAGCACTGAAAATATTAAAAAAATGCGGAACTTATTTGGGCCCCTGGGCCAACAGGAGGATAGCGGTCAACAGCAGGGGTGGTTCACCGCGCGGCTGCCCTCTTATTGTAATATGCAACCGCTCATGTCGTACGCACTAAATCACACAAAATTGACAGCCGCGGCAGTCGGAAGGAGAGTAGCGGCCTGGCTGCCAAGCTGACTATTGGCACGAGGCGGTCGGTCTAGTTCGCGGCGAGCTGCAGGTCAATCTGCACGTGAATAGGTACCGCGCAGAAATGAACTTCGATGATATCCAACAACGAGCTATTTGGAATTTATCTATTTGGAAGGAGCAGCAAGTAAGAATAGAGATTTAATTTAATTTTTAATAGACCTTTCGGTCTAGCCGACAAACTGTCCAACCAATTGACGCAGTTCAACAGTTGCATGCCGCTATGGCGATGAACCGTGTCAGGCGGCCCGCTTTAGGCGAACCACCCTGTTTGGATAACCTCGCCGTTCAATTCTAGGTCAAATGATTGCGATCTTTAGTTTCATACTAAAATTTATAATACAGATATATGAAGAGGGAGTACAACTCATATGGTGAAAATTCAAATCAACTAGTATTTTTTGGTCTGCTATAAAAAAGCAAATAACTATGAATTCAGCACGGCACAGGCACAATTACAGAATAAATTGGCAGGCACCCAATTAAGTACATATATCTACTCGTATATACAAACACCTCTTGGGATACCTTCTGTAGAAAGATTTTTACTGTACATTTTGTTTAAAGGTCTAAGCTTGTTTCTGGTAACAAACTTTCGAAAAACTCGATTTGGTTTCATTGTCAACTTCCTGGTAACTTTTTTAGAAATGTATGCTATGTCAACCGCCACAGGTCGGCTATCACTGCGATGATAATCTTGAAGTTGTTTAATCACTGGCATCTTGGAAGGACGGGAGCAATCGAGCAGGAACGATCCTGTCTGTGCGTCATTCATCTACATTAAGACAACTGTGTAGTCGGTACTTAAATATACTTAACAATAATATTATAGTATCTCACCCAGCCGACGTCGTCACACCGCTTGGGCTCGTCGTAGCAGATGTAGTAGTGGAGCGAGTTGGAGCCGTCCGCGCGCTTGTCAATGGACCAGGTATACCAGTTCTCGCCGAACTTAAACATGCTGTTGATGTGGCTCTCGCGGTAGATGAGCGGGAAGATCATGTCATTGGGATGCAGCGAGTGCGTCTGCTCGGTAGTCGGCTGCTCCTCCTCGTTGTCGTCGGGCCGCTTGTGGCGCTTGATGAAGGGCAGCATGGTGGCGTCGAGGCTCTTCTTGCGGTCCCAGAGCTCGACACGCGCCTCCTCCTCCTCCACCTTGGAGTCCTCCTGCTCCGAGTGCATCACTACCTTGACTTTGACGGCGAGCGCGGCCTGCAGCAGCCAGAGAGCGGCGAGCCAGCTGCACCGCACCATGATGACGAATGGTTCGGATCGCACTCGGCTCCGCACCCGCTGCCCCTAATCAACTGTTTGTTTTACCCCGAGAGGAAGTTATCGTTCAGAGCGCTTGATAACGCCAGTATTTGTAAATTTCATCTCGTACCGCGTTGGCTTTTGCAACCTCAAATAAGTTTCCTATGACGTTTTGTTGAGCCAGCGTATGTGGTGACTATACCTGTAGCCTACCTTCACAGCTAGCGGGCCGACGGATCACAATTACAAATAAAAGGCCACGTTTAGATTATTGCTTTTATTTGGGTACAAAGATGTAGAGTATAAAATAAAAATACTGCATTTGGTATCGAACTTTTTCATAAAACTTTGATTATGAAAATTAAGCATTTTGACAAATACATTGATTTATAATACATCTATTAAATAAAATTAAAGCATAAAGTTGTATTTCTAGTCTAAAGTATTTCATTACCTAAGTAGAAATTGTATAATCGTATAGTACAACTAAAAAGCGAGTGAAGTTTGGACCATTGTTAGGAATTGAGGTTTTCCATAGTGCGATATAATTATAACATCCGCCATAACAACTCGTATTTACAAGATCAAATATAATTAATCGATATCTCGTCATAGCATTAGGGTAAGAATAGCGTCACTAAGGCAGAGAGGGTGTTTATTGTACATTGTTGATTAACATTACGATTAGAGCCTAAACATACGCTGACGATACATCAGATCGAGGCACGAGCCTCGCTACAGCTAGTGCTCCTCTAGTCACCGCCGACAGACACTCGGCCAGAAAACAAACGTCACTGTGATACCTTACAAACTAGTAGAGGCCAGTCCTGTCAGCCGACAGTGTCGATGCCGAGCTCCGACAGCACGACAGCAACCACAGCGTAAAGCGCGCTCGGGAGCTCAGACATACCCAATATCTACTTCGTTGTAAACAGTTCACCTTCGAAACATAGGCCTTATTGTATCAAACATTTTGCGCGTTTTCAAATCAGTCAGCTGCCAGAAGTATGTCGATTTATATCACGAAATTTTTGAACTTCTAATTCTATCATAGAACTCGTTATTACATCGTATAAAATATGTAATCAATAACGTTTAAATAATCTAGTGTATTTCAGCATTCAAAAATATATTTAGAATGGATCTAAGTACTGTACGCTGTGATACAGAAGTGAGTGAGACTATGTTGCAACTATATCGACAGCTCGCCTACAACTAGGAAGTGCTTATATTAGTAGGCTTGTGACGTCAAGCCTGATCCAGTCTACTAGTACAGTACAGTAATACTAGTGAGTCTCGAAACCGGCGCACGCGCATGTGTCGCCGGCGCGCGCGACTCGTTAAGTACCGAAATATCGAGGCGTGTCGATGTCACCTCTAAGTATTGTCGGGCAGCGCCGCTCTATCTTTGACTCAGAGAACTATGAAAAATAGTCAAATTTCAACTACTATATTAGATAATACGTCATAAATTGTATTCGACTCAGATGCAACTATTATCTAACTTACAACTTGTACATAATTATTATAAAATGTTAAGGTTTGTATAAGTTACTTTTAAGCGACGCACGCCGTCGTGGTATTTCTCAAATGCCAAATATTAAACTAAACTACTAGCTGCGACGCGCGGTTTCATCCGCGTGGATGATGAGCCTATATCACTCTCCGGTCTAAAGCGTTACTGTACCGGACAGATTGCGATGCTAGCAGTACCGAGGGGGTCTCATCTCTGCTGAACGTGTTCCAAGCGCGAGGCGCTCGCCGCAGATGCAACTTGTTACTTGTTGCACCGCATGAGATTCTGCACTTAAATCCTACAGTAGCAGTACGTACGGCACGTTTTGCGAGAGTGATGTTTTGCGACCAAACCCTTCTCATATGTGGTTTGCTTTTCACAGGATATTGGTTTTACAAAGGCAGGAAGAGTTTACACTTTCCGTTATATAGAAAACCCTGGAACCAGTTCAACTAGTGGACTCTCCATAAAGTCCGCATTTGAGTTAGACAAGCGGCCTCCCCGACACAAATGAGTTCCTTAATCTAACTTAACATTGTTCCACTAGAGTCCGCACAGCCGCGCCGCCACCGCGCCGCTCCGTACGGCGGCGACACATCACAGGCGCGTACATGAGTAAACGTTACGTTAACGCTCACAAAAATAAATATCATCAAGATATGTTATATTCACGCGCAGATAATCAGGATCAGATCTCGTTCGCCGTACTGCGCTCGCTTGGAACTTCAGACCGATCATAAAGTTTGACGTGATGTGTATAAAATTATAAACCAAAGGCGAGTACCGAGCCGTCGCGTCTTGGTTTGGGGGCGGCTAGATGGCGTGCGGGCGGGGCGGTGGCGGCAGGGTCGGCGGGCGTCACGAGGGCGCGGGGGCGGCGGCAAGCGCGCGCCGTTGCAAGAAGGTGTGCGCCTCGCGGAAGGAGGGGCGCGCGAGCGCGTCGCGTCGCCAGCACTCGCGCATGAGCTCGTACACGTCGCGCGGACAAGCCGCCACGCGCTCGATGCACTCGAACCGCCCGTCGTCCGCTTCCAAGTGAGACAGGTTCTCCACCACCTGCGCAACAGATACTGACACTAGCATTGTATATCGTTATTAGATAGGGGGGAAACCACAAACGTAGATCTACAGTTCACAATGAAATTAAACAAGTATATCAGTAAGGTAAGAGAAAAAAAACGAGCGAGCCTTATATAGTCGCATATGATGTGTAACATCTCTGTTTTATCATCGCTGGGTTCAAGCTCTGTTTTATCAATTTACCACTAATTGTTCAGATTCAACAGCAGAAACCGTAGAGAGAGTCTACGGCAGAAACAGAGCGACTTTGTTAATGTACCAATCCGAATGGCGCGCTTTGACATTCAGTAAGTTTTGACGGAGAGACATCATTCAAACGTGTGTCAGTGAGAAAGTACAGTACCCGACAATAAATAATGCACATCGGTCTTTGGAAAGAGACTCAGAAAATTTGGGCTTCGTAGAGCGTTGTCACACCCTACGTGTGTGACGTTTGTCTGTTATAATCTTTGTTTGTCAGTCGTTATCACAGAAAACTATTACTCCTAGCGGAGAAGAAAGCCAAACTACATACAAAAAGGCGGTAACGAAATAAGACTACTAGCGCCGCTTGTGGAACCTTCTGGCAACTTAAAAATGGCGCGAAATTTGAATGGGCTTGATTTTAGGTAGTCACGTGTACTGATATGTAAACAATTCTGATTTATTTTGTAACCATTATTAAATTCCAGTATTGCACAGAGTAGTTATTTATAACAAAAAACATGTCACATAATTTTAAACTCTTCTACACATTCATTGTGGAATAATAAGGTTATATAAATAATAAAATCAGGCAATGTTTACATCTCAGCATACCTATTATTATAAAATTCATAGAAAATTGCAATAAAACTACAGTTTAAATAATCTAATTTTATTGCCCATAGTCATAGATTTTATAAGTACAACAAGATGCCTAGTAGGTGCTTCGTACATACTTCCACTTAAATGAGTGAACAATTTCACTCATTGCTCGATTCTCCCGCCAGAAGTCAATGAACATTTACTGGGAAAGTCAGTACGATTCATTTAGAAAAAAGAACTGTTTATGCAGTGAAATCACATAAAAA
Source organism: Alsophila aescularia (assembly GCA_946251855.1). Taxonomy (NCBI): domain Eukaryota; kingdom Metazoa; phylum Arthropoda; class Insecta; order Lepidoptera; family Geometridae; genus Alsophila; species Alsophila aescularia. The sequence continues at coordinate 106,323,934 of OX276373.1, forward strand.
ATATTATACAAATAAAGAAAAGTGCACCAATAACACATTTCCTAAAAAAAGTAGTCAACTTTCCCGTGCATTTCTTGGCAAAAAGATAAAAAAAAGTAATTACTAAATTTCTAGTGAAATCTGGAGTTAGGCTAAAAAAACTTAAATATCCCGTAACTCCTAAACTATTCCAAATCACTGAACATACATGGGGTTAGATCGATGAGCTTGGTGGTGTTCTAGCTCACACCCCATTTTGATACAACAGAGTTAAAACATCCTGTATATAGGTTACACACAGGTTGGACACTCGGGGCTTTCCATACAAAAATCAGATTCATGATTTCTGCTACTACACACGAGCGAAAATATGTATACACGCAGTTTGTATTTGCTATAGAGCGCTAGGGGTGGCGAACACAGACAGTCATAGTTTTTGATATTTGCTTAAAACCTGACATGGCAAGATCGATAAAATTACAAAAGTAATATTACATTTTGGTTTGGTATCCAAAATTGCGGACATGTTTTATTTCAGTAACTATGATATGGGTGTTACTTAATTTTCAAGATTTCCGGGAGCGCGATTACTTTTCTGATTAGGTATGACTGCGGCACCAACTACAAGGGTGCCAGTAGCTATATTCAGGAGGTTATCCAGTTCTTAGTTGATAATAAGCTTGACATTGGTACCGGCCTCTTCCATCGGGGCATCACGTGGACTTTTGATGCACCCAGATGTCCCCATTGGGGAGGTGTCTTCGAAGCTGTAGTAAAATCCACCAAGACACATTTAACTCGAGTTAAAGGGCAAACTATGTTAACCTTTGAGGAGCTAGCGACGGTATTTTGAAAGATTGAGGCGGTATTGAACTCCCGACCAATTTGTCCGCTCAGCTCCGATCCAAATGACCTGAAAACCTTGACTCCAGGCCATCTGCTGATTGGTCAGCCACTTAACGCCTTGCCAGAAATCTACTTTAGGGAGATGACGTTGGGCCGGTTGTCGCGTTATCAGATTATGCAGCAAATGTCACAACACTTTAGGGCCTGATGGTCGCTCGAGTATTTGCACATTCTGCAGCAACGCTTTAAGTGGACTGACAGAACCAATCCCCCCAGTATCGAAGACCTCGTTCTGGTTAAGTATGCTAACCTATCACCACTGCGTTGGCACCGGAGGCGCATTGTTAACTTGTACCCTGGAAAGGATGGAACCCCCCGGATTGCTGATGACCTGGTGTGGGTCAGTTATCAAGCGAGCGGTCGCCACTTTGTCACGCTTCCCAGTTGTATAGTGCACAGGTGCTGACCTGTCCAAGGCGAGAGTTTGTTCGGTTTCAACCGCAGAAACCGAGCGACTTTGTTAATGTGCCAATAAGAACGGCGCGCTTTGACATTCAGTAAGTTTTGACGGCGAGAAGTCACTCAAACGTGTGTCAGTGAGAAAGTATGTCAATGAACGTGTGCGCGATTGTGACCTGGTCTTTTGGCAAGGAATGCATTCATGAGAAGTATAATATAAATCGGATTAAATCGTTATATTTCTTCGCGTGTCATTGTTAATTCCGCGTTCGAAAACGTTGAATTCCGCGAAATGTGGAGATTAAAGTTTATTTTGTGGTTAGTTGTGATCGGATTGTCCGAAGTACACGCGTGGGCTATATATTGTGATAGGCACATTTTGAGGTGTAAAGACAATCTGCGAGGGTCGTTTTGCGGGGTTTTTCTGCCCGCGGAAACGCAAGCTGAAGACCAATTGGAGCTGTAGGTTGCCGGCAGACATCCCAGGACTTCCCAAGGATCAGGTTTCATTCCCAACCTTTTCTATACTATCCGGCCGGTAGTTAGGAAGGTGGTGGTTTCGACCTGATTGCCGCGGTAAAGAAACGCGGGGACGAGGTCCGTCCGATACCTAATAAATAATATAACATTTACAGAAACGATCGGTGCTATCACCGACACAGGCAGACGAATACAGGCAGAACTGCGTTCAGGGTGGGGTTCCGGACACTCGGTTGCCCTCATATAGTACACTAATAGAAAATCCAAAGCTCTGTTATCATCGCTAGGCTCTGCTTTATCTTAACTCTAGCACCGCGCGCTTGGTCAATTATTACACATGTTAACATGTTAAATTTTTCACGAAATCACTTCCACAGATTTTAGAAAGATATTACCAATCAAAACCCCGACAGCCCTATAAAAAAAAAAGAAGAAATTTTCAAAAAAAATATTGCCAATGTTAGTTTATTTTTACCACCATAATATCTTTTAAATGCCTTAACAGACCAAATCTGTTAAGGCATTATATGGGATATCGTTAGAGTACTTACATAATCCCGAGTGAAATAGGCAATATATTATTGAAAAAATATATTCTTTTAACCCTGAAAACATTACCCTTTTTTGGGCAGTCGTGTACCTAATAACTATACCATCGCTTTATTCTCGCGAGAAAAAAAGGATAGACTTCTAATTAACTCGGGCCCACACGGCCCGAGAACTTGTATAGTCGTCGCTATAATGCTTAATCATGTCAACCGCCACTTTGGTCGACATACACTTTTATGCATTTTTGGGTCTTTTGTGCAGCTCTTTAATACTCAAATGAAAAAAATAATTAAATATATAACTAGAAACTAGTTTTTTTGGATGTCAATAAATTCCAATAACCAAAATAAAACACAAATTTAATGCTTGATTATGTCAACAGTGGTCAATAGCATAAAAATCAGAACTCTCCGTTCACTTCTATCAAATTACAAACATACGCCACCGACAGATCAGTGCTTAATTATGCCACGTTCAATTGGACCAATCAGCGTTCAGCATTCGCTTGACATCGTGCATAGTTTCAATATGGCGGATTCTGTGTGAGGCAAGACGGCTACAATTTTATTTTTTTAATGATAATAATGAATCTGGCTGAATCTGAAGTAGAAAATATTGTCAATAATGCAGAATTCAATTCAATAATGCAGATTGTCTGTCCACAATGCCAGAACCATTTTACATGACCGTAAACTACAAATCAAGATTTTAGTTTTTTGTATGTTAGGCATATTTTACTATACGTACACTGCATTGCAAAATTATTGGATAATGTTTTAGGGTTTACTACCAAAATAAATGCAACGTATTGTTGTGGAAATGCTGTTAAGTTCATCCGTCCGTCTGTCCGTCCGTCTGTCCTTCCGTCTGTCTGTCCGTCGGTCTGTCCGTCCGTCCATCCGTCTGCTGGAAACTTCTCTTAACGAAATAAGGTACCTAGGAGACAAAAAGCTGACTCATAGTTAGTAAATCTTTGGTCAAAAATAATAATCGTATTTATACTACCTACTAAAAAATTTGGGAGGGGCACCCCCCGAGCTTGCGAAAAGGAGTTTTTATTAATTAACTTTAAACAGTCTGGTAGGTACTTATAGGAAAAAGAGTTTTTTTTTGAGAAATGTTTTAATTTATACCGTTTTCGAGAAAACAATTACATATAAAAATACAAGAATATAATGTAGGTAGAATGTTTTTTTTTTATTACGGACTAGGCAATCGTTTGACCACGATCACCTGATGGAAAGCGATGATGTGGTCGAAGGTGTAGCACGCTTGCCTAGTAGATACCTATTCACTCTTAACTTGAACACACCGGGGTTATAATTTACCGGAAACACTGACGAGGGCAGGGCATTCCACTCCTTTGCAGTTCTTATAATAAATGAAGAAGCGTAACGCTTCGTTCTAGTGCGAGGTATTTCAACCATGAAAGGGTGGCGCTTTGCTGATCGTCTAGTCGTACGGTGATGGAAAGGTGATGGGGGAATCAGGTTGTGCAGTTCTTGTGCACTCTCTCCATAGTGCAATCTGTAGAATACCGCCAGGCTTGCTACCTCACGTCGTTGCGCCAGACTTTGAAGCTTACTCTTTACCAGAGTGTCATCCCCAATGAGCCTGATAGCACGTCTCTCAATTGAATCCAAAGCTGATCTCGAGCTGATACTTGGCAGAACCGTCCCAGAGGTGGCAACAGTACTCCATACAAGATCGGACCTGTGCTTGATTAAGATTCAAAAGCTGTCCCGGCGTGAAGAACCGCCTAACCTTAGACAAAATACCAAGTTTTTTGCAGCTACCTTGGCTTTGGATTCAATATAAAACCCAAAATTCAGGTTTGATGTGAAGTTTGATCTTTTTAAAACATGTAACACGAATAACATACTAAGTATTTTTGCGAGTACTATACCATTATTTTGAACATGCATTGTAAATATGTCGTTTAGCATAAAATAAATCATAAAACGAGCAGAGCAAATTGTTGTTGTCATAATGTTGATTTTATGTCATCAACCAAACATGAACGCATGTTTTAGTGGCGCCCGCGCAGCGCCGCTTCCCACGACAAGTACTCGCACGCGTACGTACCTGCGTGTCAGTCATGTGCTCGTATGGGCGGCGGCGACACAGCGAGAATAGCTCGTGCAGCGTGACGGCGAAGGCCCAGACGTCGGCGCGCGTGGAGTGGCGCCCACGCAGCGCCGCCTCCCACGCCGCCCAGCGCAGCGGCAGCGGCGCGGCGCCGGGCCCGCGCGACACGTACTCGCAGGCGTACGCCTCGTTGTCCGTGCCGAAGTCGCTGATCTTGATCTGATACCCAGGCCCGATCAGGCAGTTCCTGCAATACCAATGAGCTTATAACTACATCATTCATTCATACTGCTGTTTCCTTTTTTATTTAGGACTAGATGCGCCTTGCGGTTTTACCCGCGTGAGGGATCATGATGATGATGATGGTGAAAATTATTCTAAGTGTTATTCCAGGATTTAAGCTAATTCTATTCCAAATTTCATCAAAATTCGGTCAGCCGTTTGAGCGTAAAGGAGTAACAAGCATACACACGTACGGAGTAATGTGAAGTTGTCTATGATACACACACGCACACACACACCCACACCTACCCACACACACACACACACACACACACACACACACACACACACACACCTACCCACACACACACCACACACACTATACATACAAACTTCTAGTTTTCCCGCCCGCGACTTCATCCGCGCGGGCTACGGTTTTTGCGAAAAAATAGCATCCTATTTTCTTCTAGGATATTAAAAACCAATGCAAAAGTAAGTATAGCCCCAATACTCTTGATGTTTTTGACAGACTTGTTATTTCGTTTCCATGGAAACCACAGACCATTCTGTGATGGCAACCTTTCCTTACAGTGAGTAATCAACATTTTCATTTCCCGTGGAAACTTACAATTTTCCGGGATAAAAAGTATTCTTTGTTTTATTCCCGAGTTTAAGCTATCTCCATTCCAAATTTCATCTAAATCCGTCTAGTTATCGCGTCCGTCCGTTATCGCGTGAAAGCTCCCCAAACAAACAACATTTCACTTTTATATATTGGTATGGATAATTGGTAATTCGACGTATTCCCGTTAGGAGGTGATAGGGGTGACTATTTGCGATAATTTTAACCCCCATATGCATTATGCAAAAGTGAACCATTTTTGAGTTATCATGTTTTTTTAGCGTTTTTCAAAATAAGTTAGAAATACAAAAAAAATTTTTTTTAAAAAAGTATTCATTTATATCTCATTATTTCTTCTGCTTTATAAAAACGATTGAACACTGGCTATTTATCAACATTAAAACAACAATTATCGGTTATGATATATACAAGTCGAAACTTCTAAAAAAACCGGCAGTAAGCGTAATTCAAAATCATTGACAGCAATGCTTTTTGACCATAACACTGCATTATTACTCACGTACTTGATAGACTTTTTAATAGTTCGTTTCCATGGCAACGTCATTCGGTTCTGTATTTTTAATAGTTACATTATTGCAATTTACGTAGGGATATATAATTTTTTGAAAAATAAAATAAGTACTGCCCATGTGAATACGTGCCCATGAAAGCTACATTAACAGCAAGTAGGTAAAATAATTTTTAATATCGGTTAAGTAATTTTTGAGTGTATCCATCACAAACAAACAAATCTTTTCTCTTTTTAATATTAGTGTAGATGTAGACTAGCTGTGCCCGCGTGGACATTTCCCGGGGATAAAAGTCATGATGAAGTACAAAATACCAAAGGAGACAGGCGAAAACGGGCCCAGCCGAAATTAAAAACCACCTCGCGGATAACAACGCGGACAAATTCCGGGCATAATTAGTTATAAGCTAGGTTATAAGTATAAATATCGATTTTAAAGGACCATTACTCTGGACAGGAGAATTTGCACCGTTCTCGCTGTAAATTTATATATAGTGATTATATTCTGTCCACCTCGATGCAGGCACAGTTACAGGCACTTAGAAGAAAATTCTCTCTGCCCTTATCGAAGAAACGTATATTTTCTTCCAATTCTCAGTAGCATCCGTCAACTCAGTATTCACTTTCATATCTCTCATTGTAAAACTCAGTATTCACTTTCATATCTCTCATTGTAAAACTCAGTATTCACTTTCATATCTTTCATTGTAAAACTCAGTATTTACTTTCATATCTCTCATTGTAAAAATGAGAGATATGAAAGTGAATACTGAGTTGATACGTTTTTATTAAGTCACTTTCTTGTTTGTCTGTCGTTCCGGGTGGAATATTGCAACTCGAACTTCGAGCACTTCCCGGATAGCTATCCGGCTGAAAGTTTCAGGGTAGCTCACAATTTGATGTCAATTAAAAAAACATTGAAAAAATATACTTGTCTACCATAAATAATATATATATGTCTATGTTTATCTACACTAATATTATAACGAGGAAAGATTTGATTGTTTGTATGTTTGTTTGTACCTAATGGATAAACTCAAAAATACAAAACCGATTTTAAATATTAGCTACATTATCAGCGAGTAACATGGGTAGAATTTATTTTTCAAAAAAATAGATATCCCTATGAAAATTGAAATAATGTAACCGAAGATATCAAAAATAAAGAACGAAATCACGTTGCCATGGAGACGAAATAATAACAAGTCTGTCAACACTGTCAAGTAGGTGACTAATAATGCAGTTGTCTATGGTCAAAAAACACTGCTGCCAATGATTTTGAATAACGCTTACTGGCGTATTTTTTTGTAGTTACAACGGGTATATGAAAATCTACACCAATATGTAAAAATGAAACGTTGTCTATTTGTTTGGGGAGTTTTAACGCGATAACGGCAGGACGGATTTTGATGAAATTTGGAATAAACTATAAAGATAGCTTATACCCTGTGTACCTACAACCCGAGAACAAATCAAACACTGGTCATTATGCAAATATATTTATTTTGAGAAACGACTTGAGGTTGGTTCCATTACCTCGCGTACAATTTTAAATCTCGGCAAGGCTCCCGCGCTCACGGGAACGAAACGCTTGCGCGATTCAGGATTTGCCTTGAGCGACTAGCGCCATCTATTGGTTTAGCTAGTAACTAAGGAACTTATAAAACATTATAATAATAATTTTTCCTATGTATTGGGACATTATTAACAAACTTAAGCGTGACGCTCACATGATGGTAAGCGACCATGTAACAATTTACTGTAAGTTCCTTTTACATTCTGCCCACCAAGGATAAACTCTTTTATTGTTATTGTTTAAAAAAAACATTGTGGATTTATTTATTTCCATTCAAATTCACACTGACTGAACATACATATATTTATGAACAACTCGTCATCATCCCCATCAGGTATTTACCTATATTTTGACGTTTGAATTTTGACAATTGACTTTAATGATTGACATTTGATATTTGACATTTGACCATACAATTTGACATTTGACAGTTGAGGTTTGATAGTTGATATCCTACACTAGTAGTTTCTTAATTCATGCATTCATTTACTACGCTCGAGGACGCACGGACCACCCGTGCGAATATCGCTCGAACACCCAGCGTTAGTGACTGGTTTTGGACGTCCACATAGATCTGATAACTGTTAAGTGTCAGTTTCATACTATTCCTCCCCTCCCTTACTATTTTTCGGGTGACCCAGGCGAACGCCCGACGACGCCGTGAACGATTACAAGTGATCGCGCGGGTGATCTGTGCGTCCTCATGCGTAGTAAGTGAACGCACCTCTGAAGTGATAGATTTCATCGATATTTTCGGTTTGGATGACATCTGTCAAATTTAAAAGAGCTTTTACTCGGAAACTATTGATCCTAGACTAGTAGTTTACCTTTACAGAAGTGATAGATCTCAACGATATCTTCGTTTTGGATGACAGCTGTCAAATTTAAAAGAGCTTTTACTCGGAAACTATTGATCCTAGACTAGTAGTTTACCTTTACAGAAGTGATAGATCTCATCGATATCTTCGTTTTGGATGACAGCTGTCAAATTTAAAAGAGCTTTTACTTGGAAACTATTGTTCCTAGACCTACGAATAAATAATAAGTCAGGAACTCTAATTCAGAACAAATGTCACAATAAAAGTGCCCCTACTTCAAACCAAAACGACGTAAGATTCAAAGTACGAATCACTTCCGAGGTTACAAATAGACATGCTTGGTGATTGGTTTAAATTCAGAACGAAAGCAGGGATTGGTTCACGCACGTAATGCAATGTCTGCTATGACAGCTGAGTCATAGCGGCGTGGACGATGTTATGCAATAAGTGGACCGGACCAAGTCAGTAATAAAACAATATTACTATACAATGTATTTTTTTTGGCTCACTTTTTACAATTCATTAATTTCTTTGTCCCACGAAATATAATTAATTTATTAAGTTTTTGTCCAGAAGACATTAAAAGAGAATCTTTCTTCGCAATGTAGTGAAGACGGATACTGAGAAATTTAAAACGGAATGTCCTCCCGTCAGCCTGTGAATTTAGAGCTGAGGTTCAAGTTCAGTAAATTATTTTTATATATTTCCATAAACTGTCAGGCGTTTGGGTTATTGTTGCAACGGCCGTGGTTGCGGATCACTCCAAAAACAACTCAATATGATCTTGGCTTAATATGGTTAAATAAATTTCTATATTTGTAACTCTACTAGCCGTGCAAAAAGTAATTTAAAACTTGAAATACATATGAGGAGTCCTAGAAGTCCAGTTTTGGACTGAGTTTTGGTCACTGGTTTCAAAGAGTTAGTATATACTGTTACTCTTTGTCCATTTACTGTTCGAGTTTTTTTTGACTGCACATTGATTTAGAGACCTTTAATATATTTTTCGCTTTGATCCAAAACGTCATGTAGTTTTTCTTTTTCTACCACTGAAAAAGGGTGTTTAAACCCGTATCGGTCGGTCTTGAATTTAGTATATCGAAAAGGTTGTTAAACGTTTCTAAAAAGCTAACAGTTGCATCTGTTTCTTGAAAATCAGGCATGTTTAACTGTTGCGAACCAAACTTAATCGCATCAGCTACACTTTGACTTAAGGTTTAAATCGCTAGTTTCACGTTCATTATATTATTTCGGAAGTATAAATGCCGATTTGACAATTTATTCCCAAAATGCAATCCAACGATATCTTGAACATTTTTCAGTTTCTGCAAATGTGCCCACTCAATTTTTTTTCTTGTTTTTATCTACGAGTGCATTTTTCTGTGTTACGCACAAGTTTCACCATATGAAATGGATCTAATATTATAACTACTGGGTCTCCGGTAGATGGGTGGTCAAAAAACGATTTTGAATTGTTTGTGTCTTCAAAATTGCAACATCTTAGCCGTAGCGATGTTAGATGCACAGCCATCAATGATCAAAGTAACTTTTGACTTTTTCCTTTTAAGGGCTAAAACTATATCGTCCGAAAAATCATTCAATGCAGTATTTTCTGCAGTATCGCCAAATCCATTTTTCTTCAATTGGGATAAAATATTTTAAGTGAAATATTCTTCATAGTTAATCTTTTATTTGGGCGTTGTAGATTTCTGATCTGTGATAGTCGTTATACTGCCAAAATAGTTTTTTCTTAGTTTTTGCTTTAAAATGTGTGTTTTAGGAGTATTCAGAGCAGATTCAATATCTGACGATGGTATATTTATCGGCGTAACGCATGATCCTCTTTCTTCAAAACTAAAGACTTCGGTTGAAATAAGATTATTTTTTAATTTTGTTTTTCTTGGTTCTTTTTCTTGGTTGGTAAGGTTATTTTCAGGAGAATAATATCAACACTGAATGTAATGACGGTGTTGATATTATTCTCCTGAAAATAACCTTATTGAAGATCAGTTTCAAATCTATGAAAGACTGTCTCTAATTGAAATAGATACACATATACAGCTAAAATAAAAATTCCTATCAAACCTAAATATTAAGTGCAAAAAAATTTGTGAAATCTTACAAGTTTTTGTGCCTTATTCCTTGAGGGTTTGCATTATTTGTTTTTTTGAGCAACTCAGGTAAATCAAATACTTCAAAATTTCCAGAAGGTGAATTTTCATTAGCCTGAAAAATTAAACGTGCTTTAATTCGATCAAACTATGAACTGTTTTTTTAATGCTATTGTTATTCCCATGAGTCGAAAAAGCCGAACCTATATTACATACCAACTGTAATCGTTCATTATTGTTTATTTGCTCATTTTGTTTAGTATTCTCCTAAATATGTTGACGTTTCTTAGGTATGAATCATCTGCGTGAAAAAAATAACAGCTTAATTTCAAAATTTCATCGAATAGAAATTAAACTTTAGTGCAAAAATTGACTGACTTCATTTTGCATAGTATTGACCATCGCGGTTTGATAATGTATTTGAACGTCTTTGAATATAATTATAATTTTGCAACTACTACTAGTGAAAAGTGATCCCTGGACATTTTAATCTTGTATGGCTCCTGCACCACTTCACAACACATGCTGGCATGATGATTCACAGCTGTAGTTCACAATGATAAAATTAAAACGTATGCGAAGATATGACGTGTGCTTGCTTGCATGAAAAATGTACGACTGATGACGCGCTGGACACGACTTTTAAGCCCCACCTACTTGGGCACGACTTTTGTTGGGTCATTTTATTAACGCTGTTACGTTTCCTGACTTATTACTTATTCGTAGTCCTAGACTAGTAGTTTACCTTTACAGAAGTGATAGATCTCATCGATATCTCCATTTTGGATGACAGCTGTCAAACTTAAAAGGGCAATAACTCTGAAACTGTTGATACTAGACTAGTAGTTCCCTTACATTTCTATTTTTTGTATTTTTACATAAAGGATAGATCTCATTGAGATTTTCATTTCGATTGAAGCTGTCAACAATTTTTCTCTGCAATAATACCAGAAGACCAGAAATACGGAAGAGGTAAAACGTAAGTCTGTAAGAGGATAGAATTTGTGGGGGTGGATAGGGAGAGGTAGGGTTGGGATTGGTGGAGATGTGTAAGGATAGGTGGGGCAATTCGGTATAACTCGCGATTTGTACCTGGGGTAGACTTTCCACGACAAACAAATGGCCGTGCACCCCGACGCAGCTCCACCAGTTTTGTTTTAAGTGAATGAATATAAGCTGACCGAACATAACTGATTGTACTTACTTATGCTTTTAGGATTCCTAAACATGAAAATATAGCTGAGACGTGGAAGTTTTATTCGATTAATTTTTAATCATTTAATATATTATTTACAGCAATAATTGCGCAGTTGATTGTTTGGTAAGACGCTGGGAAAGTTAGGAAGTCATCAGTAGTATGTAGTCTACATTTTAAAGATGAAGTCTATATTAATCAGTCCAGAAAAACATTGAAATTTGCTGTCTAGTTTCGGCATAATAGGCTTTATTATTAAATACCTCAGGAAGTATTTAAGTACGCCACACGATGCTATCTTTGTTGCACTGTTTCTTTAACACGCATTATTTCATTTTGTTAATATAATAGGTTATTGTAACAATAAATGTTATTACATTAACTTTCTAGTTTTATTTCTTACACATGTGTTAGAAAATAAACTCTTCTAGGTTATCATAATACAATATATTCTGGTACCTGCACAGCCAGCAACTGCCCATTTTGCTGAGTATAGGCAAGAATAGGCCTTAACACGCATTATTTCATTTTGTTAATATAATAGGTTATTGTAACAATAAATGTTATTACATTAACTTTCTAGTTTTATTTCTTACACATGTGTTAGAAAATAAACTCTTCTAGGTTATCATAATACAATATATTCTGGTACCTGCACAGCCAGCAACTGCCCATTTTGCTGAGTATAGGCAAGAATAGGCCTTAACACGCATTATTTCATTTTGTTAATATAATAGGTTATTGTAACAATAAATGTTATTACATTAACTTTCTAGTTTTATTTCTTACACATGTGTTAGAAAATAAACTCTTCTAGGTTATCATAATACAATATATTCTGGTACCTGCACAGCCAGCAACTGCCCATTTTGCTGAGTATAGGCAAGAATAGGCCTTTATTGTTCTCTTACGGAAAAAATCCTAGCGTTTTATTATTTATTGCATGGACACCCTATTAGAAAGAGATATGATACAGCTTTGATGCCTCTCATTCGGCTCGCTTATATGAAACACTGCGCAGTCCAGTTGTAGTAGAGGTTCGTGGCTACACATAGCTAGATCCGCAGGACAGCTGTCATCGAGATCACGTGCATGAAGTTTCATATTTTTTAAATTTTAATCATAGACTATAAAACAGTAATAAGCGATTAGGAAAATCGAAATAATTTGATTTGTTTATTCGTGATAAATTCATAAAAAAAAGGTTCCACAAGCAAAGATTTTAAATTACGCTTACTGGCGTAAAATAGAAACGCGCTAATCTAATTTCGTTCTAGCAAAAGCTAGTTTTGTCCGTAAGAGAAGAATAAAGGCCTATACTTATATAGGCCTTTATTACCTATACTTATATACTTATATAGGCCTTTATTGCTATACAGCAAAACGGGCAGTTGTCGGCTGTTAATGATAATTTGAGCCATTTTTAACCCCCGAACATTGAGACGGATATTATATGTTTTGGGTGTGTATCACTGTGTGTGTGAGGGTGTGTCACTGTGTGAGTGTCTGTCTGTGGCATCGTAGCTCCCAAGCGAATGCACCGATTTTGATGCGTTTTTCTGTTTGAAAGCTCGATGTGATCGAGATGGTCCTTAGATATATAAGGAGGGGGAGGGAGGAGGAGGGAGGTGTGAAAAGGGGGGTGAAAATCATAACTTCCAAACGAATGGACCGATTTAGCTGAGGTTGTTTTGTTTGAAAGCTGGGGTAAGCGAGATGGTTCATAGCTGTACTGGGGGGATGGAGGGAGGGGGTTGCGAATCGTAGCTCCCAAATGAATGGACCGATTTTGATGAGGTTTTATGTGTAAGAAACCTGACGTGATCGAAATGGTTCTTAGCTATATGAGGGGAGGGAGGGGGGGGGGGAGTTGAGAAAAGGGGGTGCGAATAGTATCTTTCAAACGAATGGACCAATTCAGCTGCGATATTTAATGTTTCAAAGCTGAGAAATATGTCAAAAACATTTGTCTGTTTGAAGAATATTGAAATTGATAACATAAACTTTGAAAAACTTATGCGAGAACATGTTAAGAATGTAATGTTAACACAAAACCCAAAAGAAAATAAATCTGATGTACGAACTCCGGAAATGAAGAGGGGAACTATTCCATATTATTTTAAACAACATCATGTGATTAATAAGTCATCAGAGAATCCTAGTAATAATAACACAATAAAAGAAACAATTCCCTACTTTTTTCCAAAATTTCCCATAAACTAAATAGTGACAAGTTCCAAAATGTTAATATATAAAAAAACGTCAATAACACTTCTTACGAGTATACCCTTATACATCAGAATATAGCTGGTCTTTTGCACAAGAAGGACTTGTTAGAAATAACATTAGATGAACTCGAAAAAGATAATACCCATGTAGATTTAATCTGTTTATCTGAAACTTTTGTAAAACATGGTACTGAATCAAATATATTCCTAAAATATAACAATCTCATATCTTTTTTGTCGAGGACAAATCAAAGATGAGGAGGTACGAGTACATGTGTTCTTGCTAAAAGGGACTTAGATTGTAAACCTATACATATAATTGATCCAGAACCTTTTCATTTTGAATATTGTGCAATTGAAATTGAAGCCTTGCGAAATTATGTAATACCGGGTACCGCTAGACCCGCGGCTTCGTACGCGTGGCCATTTTTCAATTTTAAGACCGAAAATACATTTAAACAAAATTCCTTCAGCCGTCAAAATGTTTTTATTCATTGCTCGGCTTCTACTCATCGGATTGAGATAATAAATTTACCAGATTTTAAATCAAACCCAAAGCTATGCAACAGTTTAAATCACATCGCAATCAGTCCAGTAGTTTTACGTGATGCATGAACAGACTAACAGACAAACAGGCGGGCACGAATTTTAAATATGTTTTATTCTTTTTCAGTTGCTTATTTTTAGTACCCTAGAGCGATGGTGGCCTAACGGTTCTATAGTGCAATTTAGAATCCAACGACACCGGGTTCAAAACCTAGGCTCCGCACCAATGACTTTTCGAAGTTATGTGCGGTTTTCCATCACTCCGTGCTTCGGAGGTCACGTTAAGCTTTCGGTCCCGGCTGTTAGTGATTAATAGCAGTCGTTAAGTCATGTCAGAGCCCCTCGGGCGGCCTGAAAAACTCTGACATCAGAGGCCAGCATCATACGACAAACAAACAACAAACAGTACCCTAGTATTTTTTTTTAATATCTTCCTTTTACAGATGTTTTGGTACTTACTGTTTTATTATAATGCCAATGCCAAAAAATAATTAAAAAATATGTAGCTTACTTCCGCCAAAACTGTAAGTCAGACAATTGATAAATGGTAACATTAAATTATAACAAAAGTAAATCCCCACGCAAAACAAACCCTACCCAAATAAAACTATTTAAAAATATAAATGAAATGAAAGCTAAGGCCTGGATACCAGAAAAAAACACTTAAATATTTATATACATATAATAATATACTATACTAGCTGTACCCGCGGCTTCGCACGCGTGCTCTTTTCTTTAGGTTTAAAGTACCATAATAAAAATAGCCCCTGAACCAATATACCAACAAAACCAGTACCAATATGCCTATTCCAGGACCAATAAACCAACATTTGAACAAAATTTCTTCAGCCGTCAAAAATACTTTATCAATTGCTCGGCTTCTAGCTCACCGGATTGAGATACCAGTTACACCAGATTTAAATTAAACCCTAAGCTATCAAGCAATGAAAACCGCATTGCAATCGGTCGCGTAGTTTTTACGTGATGCGTAAACAAACAAACATACAGACAAACAGAAAGAAAGACATGTTTAACAAAAAACAAATTGTTCAATACCTTTTTTAAGCACCCATGAGCAATTTTTTTCATTTGAATTCATTTAGTAGTTTGGGTGCGATGCGCGGTCAAGATACGGACAAACAGACCGACAAAATTAAAAAGTAAAACAGTTTGGCTTCAGTATCGAATATAGAGAACCATCCAAAAAATATTTTTTATTACTTAAATATTAACATAACTTTGGACCCATAGCCCGCAGAAACCCTTTACTTATTCGGGATAAAAGTGTCCTCAATTTTAACCCAACATATAACTTAAGACAGTGCTAAGTTGCATCAAAACCCGTCCATTACTTTCAGCGTGGTACGTGTTCTTTTAAATAAGTTTCGACCCCTAAATAATAACCTAAATAATAACTTTTCGATATGTAAAGTATCCTTTGTCCTACCTCGTAGTACGAACTCAAATCATACCAATATTTCTTTTGAATTTATCCTACTGTTCCAGCGGCGTGATGCGCGGCTAAGATACAGACTGACAGACATACAGACAAAAATAAAAAACATACAGTTTATGCTTCATAATAGAATAAAGAATATCATTAAAAAAAAACACTATATCTTTAATGTACATAATTTGGACCCATATCCCACAGGAACCCTTTATTTTTTCGGGACTTATAAACTATGTCTGTGTCAAGTTGCATCAACATCCGTTGAATAGTTTCAGCATGCTAAGTGTTCTTTTAAATAATTTTCCACTTCTATCCTGCAGGAACACTTAATTTTTTCTTGTTTTTTTTTTTTTTTTCTAATGTCCTACCTCGAAGTGTGAACTCAAATCATATCAAATTACATTTGAACTCATTTAGTATTTTCGGCGTGGTGCACTGCCAAGGTACAGACAGACAGATGGATAGACAGACACATAGACAAAAAAAAAATACAGTGTTGGCTTTAGTATTGAACATAGAACGTCCTCCAAAATAAAATACTTAATATCTTCAATTTACAGAATTTTGGACATTATGCCGAAGGAACACTTTATTTTTCTGGATAAAAAGTATCCTCCATTTTACCCATTATATAAACTATGACTGTGTCAAGTTTCAACAAAATCCGTCAAGTAGTTTCAGCGTAATACGTGTTCTTTTAAATAACTTTCAACGCCTATTCTGCAGGAACCCTTTAATTTTCCGGGATGAAAAGTATCCTATGTCCTAAATCAAAGTATGAACTCCAATCATACCAAATTTCTTTTGAATTCATTGAGTATTTTCGGCGTAATGCACGTCCAAGGTGCAGACAGACAGGCGGACAGACAGACAGAAAGACAAAAACTAAAAAAATACAGTTTTGGCTTTAGTATTGAATATAGAACGGCCCCCAAAAAAAACTACAAAATATCTTTAACTTACAGAATTTGTGACATTATCCCGCAGGAAATTAAGAAAATACAGGCTTTAGAATATAGAACGGCCCCCAAAAATTTTTAGTAAATATCTTTAATTTACAGAATTTGGGATATTATCCCGCAGGAACTCTTTATTTTTTCGGGATCATAAGTATCCTCAATTTTAACCCATCATATAAACTATGACTGTGCCAAGTTGCATCAAAATCCGTCTAGTAGTTTCAGACTGGTAAGTGTTTTTTGAAATAACTTTGCTAATCCAACAACAATATGGGAAAGGCAGGTTATTTGAATTTAGAATTAATAATGACAAACTATCAAATGGAATGAAATGGATAATGAAAGAATTAAGCATTTAATAAAGAGGTTTCACATCTTCAAAATAACCCGCATATCCGCAGTTTTTTTAAATTATTTAATACAAAAATATATTTTTTTAGTTTGGTATGTAAAAATTTTGATGTTATTGGTATCCCAAACACAAGCTCCTTTGAATTATTGTTGTTGACCAATTTGGGTTATCGCCTTTAAATATTTTTTTGTTGGACATGTTTATTTACAATGTCAATATACAATTGATTGGAATCTTAGATGCATTTAAATTCATAAATCACACATTCATTCATCATCATTCATAGTCTTATTCCCATTCCATGGAAATAAAACTCATAAGAAAGAGGAACCTTAAATAATATTAAGGTTACTCGTGGAACCAATATAGTGTAGTGTAGGCCTATTTATACTGTCACTATCCGCTGATTAGGGTTTAGGGATTTATAGTTTTTTATAGTTAGGGGATTATGTGAGTGATTGTGTGTATGTGTATGTGTGGTGTGTGATGTGTAAATGTATGTATGTGTATATTTATATACAATTAGTTAGCCAAAATGAATAAACGTACCTTAGGGTACGACGTGCCTGTAACACGTGTATGTACATAGTAAACGTTGGGTAAGAACGTTAACGTAGGTGTATAAATAATAATATATGGAACTGGTTTCGCTTTATACTGAACAATATGATTGTAAATAAAAAACATAGCTAACAAGTAGGGTATTAGCTACTTTATTAGTAAGTACAATAGCACTGAAAAGCAATACGTAGGGACTTGAAATCAATATTCATAATGAATCCGAAAAGTTAATGACGTGAATAAAATAAAAATAAGCTAAAAATGTGGAGATTACTCCGTGAAGGGAAATTATATTAAAATTAAATTATTTACAACTTAAATACAAGGTTATTTGTAAGTAGGGAACCTACAATGGTAATAAGTAGGTATTTATATATACGAGTACGGTAAGGTTCGGGAATATGAAAGCAATGTAACTTTAATATTACATATAATAAAGTATGTAAGTAAGTAGACAAGTGATGGTTAAGGTTAAGACGCACGTGGTATAGGTCAATGTACAATTGTACCGTTGTCTTTGACATGCCAACGGCCTAAAGGATTACCAGATAAATCACTGAGGTCGTAAATTAGTGGTGAAATTTTAGCTGCTATGATGCATTTAACAAATTTAGGAGCTAATTTAGCTGAAAAATACTTGCCTGCTGAACTTATGGGATAATTACGTTTCCTTATAATGTCGCCTAGGTTAAATTCAAGGTGTTGATGTTTATTATAATATTTTGCGTTAGTTTCATGAGCGCGAAATAAACGTGCTTGTTCAGCGAATAAAGGGCTTTACTGACCTATGTTGTCAGCATATTCATCGCGTGGAGCAAAAATCAATTCTTCAGTTAGATCCGAAGCATAAGCTAAGAAAGCTGGTGTGAATTTAGTAGTTTCATTAACAGCTGAATTTATGACAAATTGGATTTGATTCAAATATAGATCCCAAGTACGATGGTCATTATCAACAAAAGAAGCAACTGCTGTTATAATTGTTTTGTTGTAACGTTCAACAGTATTGACTTGCGGACAGTAACGGGGGGTGTAATGAATTTTTGGTATGTTGTAATATTGAAAAAATACCTGGAGTTCATGACTAATTAATATATAATAGCCGGGATACTGCTCAAATTGTACTTGTTTCTTTTTGGTGGTAGATAAATACCTATTTATGGGTTATGGTATACAATATTAGATAATCTGCCATACGGGGGTGACATTATCAGAATGCTGATAAAACTCCCATGCAAAATAAAGAAAAAATAAATAAATGACTAATTAGTTGAGGGCCATTATCTAGGATTATGGTCTCTGGAATGCCATAAACCATGAAAACTAAGTTCTCAAGTATACGTTTGATTACAGAAGAGGTAGCTCGCTTCATGGGGAATATAAGACAATATTTGGAAAAAAAACAAGTGACTACAAAATAAATCTATTAAGCTTACGTGTCATTGGAAGTGGACCAACAATATCAATAGATATGCATTGGAAAGGACGAGCACAGTTCTTAGGTTTACCCATCAGACCAATGGTATTTTGATTATGATGCTTGTAAGCGAGGCATGTTTCACATTTGGAAATATGGCTGGCAATGTCTTTGTACATTCCTGGCCAGAAGTATTTTTCTTTAATACGATGGTATGTTTTGAAAGTGCCAAAATGAGTTGCTGTTGGTAACGAATGGTTTTCATCGATAATAGCTGTACGAAATTCAGATGGCATTACTTCTTTCCAACTTAATTCTGAGTTTATGAAGGTATTAGAACGGGTGTACCTGTAGAGTTTATTATGTCGTATCATATAATCAGGAGTTGATGAGGGATTTGTGCTACACTTGGAGTATACAGAAGTGTACCTCGAATCAGAAGTCTGTATTGGATCATAATTAATCACATTAATTGGTTTAATACGAGACGATGTATCTGGGACCAAATGATCTTTGCCACGTTTATATTTAATGCCAAAATTAAACATTGATAAGCGTATGCTCCAACGGGCAAGTCTAACTGTAGGATTATCTAAGTGTAAGAACCATTGAAGTGCAGAATGATCGGTATACATGGTAAACTTTTGGCCGTTGTCTAGGTAGCAACGCCAATACTCTAATGCTGTTATAACGCGCCAATACTCTAATGCTGTTATAAGAGTTCACGTTCAGTGATAGAATAGTTTCTTTGGGGACATGTAAGTAATTTGCTCATCTAAGCTATGGGTTTATCAACTCCATCGAAGTCTTGAGTAAGCATTGCTCCAAGTCCAAAAGCGGATGCGTCGCAATGAACAGCAAATGGTTAAGAAAAGTCAGGGCAAGTTAAATAGGAGTTGATATTAAAGCTTGTTTGATTTATTAAAAGCTTTATCAGCTTCAGAAGTCCAGATTGGGTACAAAGCGTCTATACCAACTAGCTGTACCGAGAAACTTCTTCACTTCGCGAGCAGACCTGGGAGCTGATATTGCTAAGATTGCTTTGACTTTATCAGGGTTTGTGTGGAGACCTTGATCATCAATCACGTAGCCTAGGTATTTAAGTTAATTTCGTGCAAATGCACATTTTGGAAAATATTACTGTTATACCTGCTTTTGAAAGTTTTGCATGTAATTTGTTAAGTAAACGTACGTGTTCCTCATACTTTTTTGTAGCTATTATAATATCTTCCAAATAATAAAAAAGAGAGTCGTTATTAGACTCATCAGAAAGAAGATTATCAATGAATCCTTGTTGCGCAGCTGGTGCGTTAGTAAGACCAAAATGCATAACCTTAAATTGAAAAGATCCACGACCAGGAACGTGAAAAGCAGTCTTAGGTCTGTCTTCTGAACGTAAAGGCACTTCCCAAAAGCTTTAGAAATGTCAATTGAACTCAGGTATTTAGAATCTTTAAGTTTGTCTATAATGTCTGATATGAATGGTAATTTATAAGCATCTTTACTAGTTATGTCGTTAAGTTTACAACTGTCGACGCAGAATCTCCAAGTACCATCTTTCTTAGGGGTAATAATTACAGGATTTAGCCATGGGCTTTCACAAGGCTCTATAACATCAAGTTCTAGCATTTTATCAACTTCTGCTTGCTCGAAGAGCTTTCTGTTTTTCAGGTGATAATCGACAACATCGTTGACGAATTGGTGGGTGGTCACCTGTATCAATACAGTGTTCGATAAGGTTTGTTCTTCCTAAAGGAAGTACGTCGGTAGAAATATTACGAAATTGTTCTACGACTGCATTAGCAAGAATCAATTGTGTGTCTGTAAGTCTGTCATAAGACTGTAAGTAAGTATAGTTAGTATTGATGATAAACATGGGAGTATCTGAACTCTTGTGCATACTGACCGTATTAAGTATGTTTGGAGCCAGCTTAAAAGTTTTCCAGAAGTCGATACCTAATATGAAAGGTTGAGTAATAGCGGGTATTACATGGGCAGTAATTATAGCAAACTTATTTTAAAAATGGAAGCTTAATAGTACCAATTGAATTGATTGTTTGACCATTAGCAACATAACCTTTGATAATTTGGTCACGTTGTAGTTCCAAACCATGTTCAAGTAATAATTTATGTGAGTTATTACCTAAAATTGTAATGGCACTGCCACTATCCAGTAAACCGTTTAGGGTTAAATTTCCAACATTTACTCTAAGGTATGGACGTTGAGTGTATGATGTATTAGAAAAAGAAAAAAAAAACGTAAAGAGGAGCGTAGAAACGTTGTATGTTTTGAAAAATATTGAAATAGTTTTAAGCCAATTGTTCCAATCAGTTTGATCAAAGTTATTGTTAGTATTACAATTTTTGTGCTTCTAGTTCCTCTCTAATTAGTTTTTTGAAGTTTGTGTACATACAGGGCAATTGGTAAAAATTACGTCTTTTTTACCGCAACGAAAACAAACATAAAGCATGGCTATCGTTTCGACAGCGAGGGCAAAATATAGGTAGTGCATGTTTTTTAGAATCTGCAGCAATTGAATGTACAGGGTAAGGTTGAGGGTAAGGGTACCCGTGTTTGCACAAGTGGTTGTTGCAAGGTATTGTACAGATAATGTAGTATATTAGGTGTAGCAGCGACTTTGTGTTGGGTATTAGAAGTCGATGGTTTCGCTAAGTTTTGTAGTGTAGAAGGAGTATCAGAGTTGGACATTTCAATGCAACTTCCGTACCATATGCAAATTTTAAATAATGTTGCGACTGAGTCGAGATCGTTCGGTGATAACCTTTGACCGAATTCGGGTCGCAAGTTACGCCTAAGAATATCAATCTTGGCTTTTTCTGAAATAGGCTCACGTATTTTTGCAAATAATGTTTCTAATTCGGTAAAATAACAAATCACACGCTCATTTGTTTTTTGTTTGCGTCCATCTATGATTTTCCGTATGTTTATAATCGTAATCTGTAATTTCAAATTCTTTTAGTAATTTTATTTTAAAAGATTCCCAGTCTGGGATTATTTGTTTGTGAGCTCGAAACCAATCCAAAGGAATTCCTTTAAGAATGTCGTAAATGTGGTTGTATAGTTCAGTATGAGAAATATTTCGAGCAATTGCGAATTCCTCTACTTTTTCAATAAAATCTTTTGGACAACTATCCACCTTGTAAATAAACCGTTTAATTTCGTTGCTTGATGTCAGTACGTCAAAATATGGTAATTGAGTTTGTAGTTCTGAAAAATGATCTTGTGTATTTTCTGTAGAAGAGCAGCTTGGATTTTCTAATGTTTCGAAACGTTTTTGTAAATCGAATAAACTTTCTGAAACATTTTTAAATGTTTCTAGTTGTACTATCGTAAGTTTGGTGGTAATATCCATGTTATTTAATCTATTTTTAACATGCAGAATATAGGACACATTCATGTCATTTCGTACCGATTATGCTATTAAACGTGCAGAAATCATGGTTATACATTTTTGAATTTCAGCTATATCCTGTTCAAATGTATACGGGCATTGTAAATTCTGAGTAGGCGAACTATCAAGTAAGGTCGATAACCTTGTTTGTAAATTTTCTGCAGTATATGTTGTATAGACCTCAGAATTTCGACATTTTAATTCATAGATCAATTCTGGTTTATTTAGATGCGCAGGGTCCATTTTTTTTAATATGAGACCAGCAAATAAAATTAAGTGTTTACTTTGTAAGTAACGTTACGTTAAGAGCGATAGAAACGCTTAAAAAAATGCGTTAATGCAACTACGCGTTAATGCGTCACGCATAATAACGCGTCAAAGTTTAGCGTAATTCGGAACTAGGTAAACCGATAGTGAAATTCGGAACAAAGTACGTATTACTCCAAAATTAACATATCTTTGGAGCTAGGGATGAAATAAAGGAACCCATTATATTTTCGGGATAAATTGTGATTTCAATTTCAACCCAAATTTTGAATTAAAATAGTAGTTTCGGCGTGATGCGTGGTCTAAATAAAGACAGACAGACAGACGGACAAAAACAGTTTTAGCTTCCGTATGGAATATAGAGTACCCTCCAAAAATATTATTTATTACTTCAAAATTAACATAGCTTTGGCGCCCGATCCCGCAAGAACCCTTTATTTTTTCGGGATAAAAGGTACCCTCAATTTAAAAGAATTATATAATCTATGACTGTGCCAAGTTGCATCAAAATCCGTTAAGTATTTTTAACGTGATACGTGTTCTTTTAAATAACTTTCAAGCCCTATTCTGTAGGAACCCTTTCAGGATGAAATATCCAATGCTCTACCTCGTATAATGAACTCAAATCATACAAAGTTTCATTTGAATTCATTTAATAGTGTTGGCGTGATTTGCAGTCAAGTTACAGACAGACAGTAAGACAGATGGACAAAAAATAACATAATTTTGGACCTCTATCCTGCAGGAACACTTTAGTTCTTCGGGATAAAGAGTATCCTTAATTTTTAATCCATCATATAAACTATGACTGTGCCAAGTTACATCAAAATCCGTCCAGTAGTTTCAGAGTGGTACGTGTTCTTTTAAATAACTTTCAACAACTATCCTGTGGGAACCCTTTAATATTTCGGGATGAAAAGTATTCTATGTCCTACCTCGTAGTATGAACTCAAATCCCACCAAGTTTCATGTGTATTCATTCAGTAGTATCCGCGTGATGCGCGGCCAAGATACAGACAGACAGACAGACAAAACTTGACAAAACATCTAGATACACATTCAATCTATAACAATAACACCAAACACTAACCTATTTGATTTTAAAAACTAACGTGAGTAAATTCATAATACAAATCTCAATAAAACGACTAATAAAAATTAGGCGTTTGATTGATGTTTGTACTAATTAACCTTTCTGCAGTTGGAGTGTGACACAGCAAAGTGTCACAGTCTTCTTCTACAATACTTGTACATGGCACGATATTGTCAAGCAATATAAGGTCAGATCTAAAAATATTATAGTGTATTTGAACATTTAAATAAAAACACACAAACACACACTCATGCATACGTGATTTTTATTTAGCACGTTTCTCTAGGTACCTTAAATTGTATATGCAGTTAGTAAGTATCCAATGCGAATATTGCGAACACAATTTTTTTAAATGTTTATTTCTACCTACAGACAAATATATTTACGTTTCAACGATTTGAACATTTTTATCACCAACTCCATGATTAGACTTAGTACTTGGTAATGCATTGTAAAAGATATTGAAATTATTAGATCTAAAAGAAACGAATATAATAGTATTTTATTCTCGACTAGTTGAGTATGTGTGGTTGTGTTACCAATTTTAGCCTAAGTAAAGCGTGTGATTTGCTTAGCGTGTTTGTCTACTGTTTCTACTCTGTACTGTGACTCTAAAAAATACCACAGTCCTGTGAACTGATTCCTTGTTTTTGTTCGACAAAAGTAATATAATTTAAATTGTACATTTTCAGAAGTTCATGAATTTGTACCTTATGAAATTGGGATAAGGCTCACAATAGGTATATTCATCTAAAAAATACATAATCGTGAATAACAGCAACTATAGTGTTACGTACGTATTTTAGCGATCATACGCTTGTGGTGATATTTGTAAAGCTTCTTTCTAGATCTGGGGTGTTTTTCTTTTGGTGTACCCATTTTTTCATTCATTTACAAGCTCCAAGTCAAAACGGACAATAGTAGCGCAGGTCCACCTAGCAACGCGCCGCGCTCTCCGCGGATCTTACGTAGTATTTATATACTCTTTGGCCGCGGAATGGCAGAATTGGCAGAGACCGCGGAGCAAAATACGTAGATTGCCGTGAAAGAGTAGTGCGGTACAAAATTCATATCGCTCCGAATTAAAGAGCGTAAACGACATTCTAGAAAGATCCCAATTACACATAAATAGATAGTCTTTCCAAAAAAATAGAAAAATACACGATTTCTTAATATACAAGTAATATTTAGGTACAATATCATATCGAAATATCATTAAATGTAGGATATATTTACGGAGTTATTTATTTTCAGATGTGTTTGGCATTTTTTTTCATCGAGCCAAATAAGTTTAGTCATGTTTTTGGGATAAAGATATTGTTACTTATATCCTCGAGTATCATATATTTTAATTTCAGTTGGATACAGAGAGTAGTTTTTGAACAGGATCGGGAATACTTTGTGTCATTTGCCCATTTCTGCCCCGTAACTCAACAGTGTGTCCACTTGAAGACAACGACACACTACCTATATGTTTTTAATTTGAACAGGATCGGGAATACTTTGTGTCATTTGCCTATTTCTGCCCCGTAACTCAACAGTGTGTCCACTTGAAGACAACGACACACTACCTATATGTTTTTAATTTGAACAGGATCGGGAATACTTTGTGTCATTTGCCTATTTCTGCCCCGTAACTCAACAGTGTCCACTTGAAGACAACGACACACTACCTATATGTTTTTAATTTGAACAGGATCGGGAATACTTTGTGTCATTTGCCCATTTCTGCCCCGTAACTCAACAGTGTGTCCACTTGAAGACAACGACACACTACCTATATGTTTTTAATTTGAACAGGATCGGGAATACTTTGTGTCATTTGCCTATTTCTGCCCCGTAATTCAACAGTGTGTCCACTTGAAGACAACGACACACTACCTATATGTTTTTAATTTGAACAGGATCGGGAATACTTTGTGTCATTTGCCTATTTCTGCCCCGTAACTCAACAGTGTGTCCACTTGAAGACAACGACACACTACCTATATGTTTTTAATTTGAACAGGATCGGGAATACTTTGTGTCATTTGCCTATTTCTGCCCCGTAACTCAACAGTGTGTCCACTTGAAGACAACGAGACACTACCTATATGTTTTTAATTTGGTTTGTATTATTATGTATTTTATTTGCAATTTTCTAGCCAAAAATTAAATTGATGTAAAATTAAAATTGAGTGTGCGTGTGCATTGAGAGAGCACCTTCTATTATTTTTTAAATTAAATAAGTTATGTAGTAAAAGCTTTGAAATAATTGTAAAACCAATATATCTATTTGTAAATAGATAAAACAAATCATAAATCATTGAATGTGGGCTCACTCAGTTCTCACAGAGGACCGGCGAGATATGCAAATGTGGGCTCACTCAGTTCTCACAGAGGACCGGCGCGATATGCAAATGTGGGCTCACTCAGTTCTCACAGAGGATCGGCGCGATATGCAAATGTGGGCTCACTCAGTTCTCACAGAGGACCGGCGAGATATGCAAATGTGGGCTCACTCAGTTCTCACAGAGGACCGGCGCGATATGCAAATGTGGGCTCACTCAGTTCTCACAGAGGACCGGCGAGATATGCAAATGTGGGCTCACTCAGTTCTCACAGAGGACCGGCGAGATATGCAAATGTGGGCTCACTCAGTTCTCACAGAGGACCGGCGCGATATGCAAATGTATTAAGTTTACACAGAAACCTTGTGTACTAGTTTTAGTAAAACCTGCGTAGAGTTATGGTCTTTAGTTACAGGTCGCCTTGTGCCTTATTTAAAAAAATATAAATAATTAATTGTGCTAATGAAAATTGAGTGAATCCACTAATTTCAAAAGGCCTTATTTGTTACAAACCAACTATAGAATTAAATTTCATTACATATCTAGATTTAGAAAATATTCAATAGGATTTCGTAACATATAAAACGAACATGTGTGTAAACGATCATGATACGTATTTGAGTTATAAATTGTTTTAAGTGTTCACTCAATCCACACATTGTTGGCAAGTAATAAACATGCATATTGCTAGGTTTGCATACACCCCAGTAAATATAAATACACTGGAGAGCATTGAATCCGGGTCACTTACAGACACCTATAAATCTCGGAAACTAAGAATGCTAGCCTTACGAAATAAATTGTGTTTAATAGACAATTAAACACTCCTTAAACTAAGGTATTAAAACTTCTTAGTTATTGTAAAGTTATGTCATAAAAAAAAACAAATTTGAAAAAGGAATACTTTCGAAGATGTAACTCTTACGTAGTATTTGTATACTCTTTGGATGTAACTACGAAATTACTGCATTTGATTTTGATTTTGTTTCTAATCTGTCATTTAAGTGGGTATATGAACCATATTTATAGTGTTCGATATTTATTATTCAAGCTGTAATCATGTCGCTTACACCTGAAGAATGCACCAGAATTCTCACAATGCTCGAAACCGGCCCGAGTCAGCGTGACTGTCGGTGTGTCGCTGTCAACAGTACAAAGAGTTCTCCGACGTTACGAGGAAACTGGCTCTAACTACGCAGACCAGGAACAGCCAGAACCAGGTGTACCACAGCACGAGAAGATCGATACTTGGTGAACACCATGCTTCGTAATCGCTTTCTCACAGGAACTGAACTTACAAATCAGTTTCGACGCCTCGGAGGAAGTTACCCAAGCGCATGGACAGTAAGACGACGACTTGCTAAAGCTAACTTGAAACTACTTAGACGTGCAAATGGCCCTAAACTGGAGCGTGGGCATCGTTTTCCAAGACTAAGATATGCCCAGAACCACTTAAATTGGACTATTGAAGATTGGTCAAAAGTTATGTTCTCCGACGAATCAAAGTTTATGTTCTAAAAGCACGATGGAAGACACAGAGTGTATAGAAGACCAGGAGAAAGATTCAAGTAAGCATGCATCGAAGAAAAAGTAGCCTACGGTAGTGGGTCTGTACTTGTGTGGGCCGGAATTTAATCTGAGTGTCGCACAGAACTGGTCTTTATAGAAAACGGCTCTTTAACTAGCGTAAGATGTGTGGAAGAAATCCTTAATGAACACGTTGGGCCATTTATGGTCAATTTGGGTAAAGATGCTATTTTTATGCATGACAATGCCCAACCTCATACAGGTTGGATTGTGAATGACTGACCTTCAAGAGATGAACATTACTCGTATGGAGTGGCCAGCACGCAGCCCGGATATCAACCCGATCGAGCATGCTTGGGACGAGCTAGGGAGATGCGTAAAACAACGAAAGCCTCCCCCAATCACGCTTCGTGAGCTCAAAATTGCTCTCACAGAGGAATGGGAGAAAATTCCCCAAAATCGTATAAGGAACTTGGTGCACAGCATGCCAAACCGCGTAAACGCAGTAATGCACGAGGAGGCAAAAAAAAGTATTAAAATTCAAGAAAATCGAAATGTTGTTCATAAATGTCATGTTTCCTAAAATTTTTTAAAGCGCGATCAGCATTTTTGTTTCTTTATGTAATTTATAGTAAATAAAATTGAGTGACTCATAATTTTTATTACTTTCATTTAAGGGGTATTATATTGTCTATTAAAAACAATTTATTTCATTAAGCTAGCATTCTTAGTTTCCGAGATTTATAGGTTTCTTTAAGTGACCCGGATTCATTGCTCTCGAGTGTAGTTAAAGTTTTAGTGAACATTTTTACTAAATATCCGCCATTTCGCATTGCGGATTATTTGTTTACTTTAAGAGATATACTTATTTTATTGCTTGTATAAAAAATCCGTAATGTAGGGTCTCAAAATAAATGTCCTTTTTCAGAATTAAATTATTTTTCTACACATAAAAACCAAAATGATTAGTGTAAACAATGTCTTTGCTTATATTTTTTTTAAAATAAATCACAGACATACATTACGTTTTTTAAACAATATTACAAAATGTCAATATTTATTACTTTCTAGTACTAGTTAGTACTTTTTACTTTTTACTTTTTACTTAACATTACAAAATGTCCCCATAAATTAAACATTATGATATCATTTTTATGCTAAATAGGCTTCGATCATATAGATACACTGTGTAATATAAATTCAACGCACTCAAATGGAAAATGGGAATTAGGACAAAATATTAGAAAAAACACGATTAGCGCGCTAAATATAATGAAATCCTTACAAATAAATAAAATTGAAGTCTGTTTGTAATGTCAAAATAATCGCTTTTTACTTAATGCATATGTAAGTATATACGGTAATTATAACAAAAAAGCAATATTTCCATCAGGTGATCGTGGTCAAACGATTGCCTAGTCCGTAATAAAAAAAAAGAAAAAAAAAAAAAAACGTGATAGATCTCGTCGAGATCTTCATTTCATATGACAGCTGTTAAACTAAAAAGGGCTTTATCTCAGTAACTATTGATCCTAGACTAGTAATTTCTTTACATAAGGGATAGATCTCGTCGATATCTTCATCATTTCATATGACAGCTGTTAAATTAACAGGTGACAGCTTTCAAACGTCAAAACATCCAGTATTGACAGATGATGTCAGAAACAACAAGCAATGACAAAAACAATCCTCCAGTGAGTAACAGACCTGCCAGCGTGCCCACTTCCCGAAGATCGTTCTGTTCGCAAAAAATAAGTGAATAAACTCAATTGCACAATTGGCGTTAGGCTCGTGTGCCGTCCACACAATTGGCGACACACGAGATGATAGGTACGCACCTGGCGGCCAGGTCGCGGTGCACGAAGTTGAGCGCCTCGAGGTAGTGCATGCCGGCGGCGAGCTGCGCCGCCACGTGCAGCAGCGCGTGCAGCGGCGGCGGCGGCGCGGCGCTGCGCAGGAACGCGCACAGGTCACCGCCCTCCAGGTACTCCAGCACCACGGCCAGCGGTGGCGCGCGGCACGCGCCCACCACGCGCGCCAGCGCCGGGTGCGACAGCGCCGCCAGGATGCGCACGTCGCGCTCGAACTCCTCCCTGCAACACACACACGGGTTCCGTGCCAGCTCAGTGCGCATCCATATTAAAGTGGTCGTTTATAAAACTTCATGTAGCAGTGAAAGTCCACACCCTACTCCTCTCCTCTACCTGTAGTGTGTGAACTTTCATTTCAGGAGTGTCAAGTTAGCATTAATGCAAACTATTAATGATTATATATGATTGTTTTCTTAGACTCGATGGGTTGTTTAGTATATAGTCCATAATGCACGCCACTCTCGCAACTCTGGCTCCGTATCCATGTTATTGTAAGATTGGTATTGCAACAAGGTCGGTCGGTGGCAACCAGCTCGGGTAGCATGAAGGAGGGTCGTACATGAAGTACCTCTCGCTGAGCTCCGCGTCGTGACTGAGGAACTTGACGGCCACCAGCCGCTTGTCGGCGCACACGCCACCCGCGTACTCCGGCACGCAGTCCGCCTCCGCCACGTACACCTGCGCACACGCACACACACATCACACCTCATCAAACAAACGTTTCTTATATCTTTGGAGGATATACAGGTGCAAAATTTTTTTAAAAAAAAGGTTATAAAAATAATGTTGACCTTGAGTTGAGGAACTTCTCTAAAGGGTAACAAAATGGCAGCGCAGATTGCACTTGTTTGAAGCCTGCAAAGTATATAAACGTGGTACTTGTCTTTCTTGGAAGACGTGGTACTTGTCTTTCTTGGAAGACTTGTCTATGCAACAGAACCGACCTAATCTAATAGAAACAGATTCAAATTAATTGAAAACTATTTAATCTTATAGGAGTTGTTAAACTAACTCTGTACAGGTATTCACGTACATGCTGCAAGCTCCGCGGAACTAAACACATCGTATATGTACAGGCATTCAGGACGCAGCCGGTGCGTGCCGCCAACCACAAATAAACATAATGTTTTGCTGACCAACATCACGCACCGAGAGCTCTTCATAATCGCATCTCATAGCTCTAGCTAGATTAGGATCGCTACTTAACACTTCTGTCAATATATTATAGCTTATTATGCATATTGCAGCATTATTATAGCATATTACATTTACAGCACTCAAACACAGGAATCAAACAACCGCGAATAAAACATGGCGTCACGTGTACTGCGCTGTGTTTACGAAAAACATAATTTCAAAGTTTTTACTTTATTAAAAATTAAATGTTTTTTTTGTTTTCTTTTTTTATTCAAGCTTCCTCGAGGCTCTTCATTTGTTTAATACGAGACTTTTTTTTAAATCTTATGCAATTAGTACATCCATACCAATATATAAATGTGAAACGTTGTCTGTTTTTTTGTTTGTTTGGGGAGCTTTCACACGATAATGGCTGGACGGATTTTGACGAAATTTAGAATGGAGATAGCTTATACCCTGGAATAAAACACAGGATACTTGTACGGAACCAGCTGTACATTAAACTCTGCGTTCTGCTGCATGTGCAGTTTACGCGCTCGCGGCCTAAATTCAACAGTTCGCGACCAACCATTCCATCCATCACGCGTTCTCATTTAGATTAACAAGTTTACTGCTCGATAATATATTTACCTAAATCTCATACCAAGTCTTTCCTTTAACATCATCACCAAAGCGTGTACGGCATAACAAGAGACCGTACAATACTTTTATCCCGGACAATTTTAAGTTTCCACGGGAAAACTGGAAAGTGTTGATTACTCACTGTAAGAAACGGTTGTCATCACAGAATGCTCTGTGAGTGCCATGGAAACGAAATAACAAGTATATATGTACTACTAATTTATTGAATTTATTTTTTGTAGTTTTTTTCTAGTTGCCAATGCAACGTTGGATTATTGTTTACAGGTAATTCATTTCTATTAGGGAACAGTTTAAGTCTAGTTTATTCCCACAATGCATATACCTATAATCCTATTCTATAAGAATAATTTTAAAATCTGTTTTCCCATAAATAAATAAAGTTAAACATATGTTCGGAATCCACACGGCATAATCTATTAATACAATGAATCGTTTGTTGTCGTTTCCTGTCAAACCCGCTAATAGAGTGCATCTAGTGTGTAACGATAGCGTACCGTGCCGAAGGCGCCCTCGGCGAGCTTGGAGATCATGCGCAGGCGGTGCCGCGGGAACTCGGGCACGTTGCCCGCCTGCAGGCGCCGGCGCAGCGAGCACACCGCGTCCTCCTCGCGAGCCGACTGCAACATGTGCACACTGAGGTTAGTAAACTGGGATCTCTACAGGTATTCCTAGTATGTGCGGTACGTACCGTGCCGCTGCGCTTGGAGGAGAGCGAGTCCAGGTCGGCAGCGGGCGCGGCGATCGCACCGCGCTCCGACAGCAGCGGCGCCGAGCTCAGCTCCGGCACCGCGTACTCGTAGTTGGAGCTGTCTGCTGGACACAAGCCGACACTTTACCGCGCTGTGCCACGGGGAGCAACTGCGAGTGAAGAGACTCCTCGGGACACTAAGGCCCGTATTAATAAATCACTACACTATCTATTAAATAAATAATAGTTTAAAAAAACTAAAAAAAACACGCTTTATATAGAAAACCAAACTAAAAAATAGAAAATAAATTTTAATAGTGTAAATAAGAAAAAATGATTTATTTAAAAAAATAACTATTATTTTTAGATAGCATACTCTATCGAATAGTACCTACTTACCTAATTATTATGTTTACAATATATAGCGATTTGTAGTATTTTTTTTACACATATGAATCATGCTTTCATACAAACCTAAGCCTAAACATACTCGTATAAAACTCGCATTCTCTTACATTACTGGCATTGTAATTGACTCAATAAGTTTTTACTATATCTACTACTATTACATTCCACTATTCCTGAGACTTATGGACTTGGATATAAATTATTTAAGTCAACTTGGAATCAAGGCTTGAAATACCGCTATTTTTTTAAACCGGTTCCACTGACTTTGGGACGGTACCGGTACTGTGTTGGTATTTTAACTAACATATAGGTATTACTTAATAAAGTGGTATCTTATATAGGTTCTAAAACTGGTTCCCGTAGTACCTACTTTTCATAAGTGTGAGCGAAAGAGTACAGTAGGCGAATGATGCCAGTAAAGAGGCGCACAGCGCAAGTGTCTCGCCCCATGTAACACGCGAGCCTTTAAGTCCACGAAATTTTCTTTTTGCATTTCCAGTAAATATGAAAAAGTAAATTTTCAATAAAGTTGCTTGAAATGTGTACTGAGCCTTGTGGTCTTTACCTTGCTAGTGCGATTTATTTACAGTTTTTTTTTATTTCTGTATGTCCATCCAACTTTACTTGCAAGGAGGTTTATATCTATACTTATAATAAAGCAGTGAGTAGGTACTTCACGGTTTGAAATAAGTAGTGAATTCAAAATTAACAGCACCCGTAATTTTTAATTAGGCGCAAATCGTTTTTTTTTGCTCTCGCTATAGTACGATAATTTTAAATCGTGAAAAAAAGAAGACATTAAAAAACAAGTC
This sequence comes from Alsophila aescularia, assembly GCA_946251855.1. Classification (NCBI taxonomy): domain Eukaryota; kingdom Metazoa; phylum Arthropoda; class Insecta; order Lepidoptera; family Geometridae; genus Alsophila; species Alsophila aescularia. Next base: position 106,357,109 of record OX276373.1, read on the forward strand.
GTTCTCGAAGAATATTTTGATGGCTCATTTCCGTGAATGCAGCAACAGTCCTCAATATTCTATCCCGATGCAATAATAAGTAAAATTATAAAACTGAGAAAAAAAAAAAAATCTAGACACAAATTGCTAAGATTTTTTGTTGAAGCACATGATAGGCAATATCATTGCCAACAACAAAAAATCATATCAATACATCTCTCCAACTTATGGCCAGAAATTTTCAAAATACATTTACATCTACGGTTGAAAATACCCTTGCACGTTACAACATTCTATGATGCATCGTTTGCTGTACAAGCTGTTAGACTATAGAACAGTCTACCAGTCCTGATACGTCAGTCTCCATCATTAAACGTATTTAAGGGACGGATAAAAATATTTAACTTATCGCAAATTGGAATAAATTAAGTTATTGTGTTCATTTTCTTTGTTTGTATTATATTAAGTCTATGTAGATGTGTGTATGTATTGTATTTTAATATATTTGTATATGTGTAGTTGTTGTTTAAGTTAAAAACTAGATTAGTTGTTTAAGTTTATGTACCTTTTAGATTTATTTATTTTTGTTTATTATTGAGCGTCACCGTCCATGACAATTAAATGTATTCCTCTCCATTCAACTCCAAAAACTCTATTTCTTCTCTATTATACTCTATTTAAGTTAAATGTTTATAGTTGTGTATGATTTATTTGGTGTGCAATAAAGCGTTTATCTATCTATCTATCTATGTATATTATTGCATCGCAATACTGACCCGCCACTACACTGACAAACTGCCCAACGTCAGCTTAGACGAGATTAAGATGGCGCTAAAACAACTTAAGAATCGAAAGGCCCCCACGGTGAGGATGGTATAACTTAGGAACTTTTAAAAGCAGGGCGGAAGTCCGTACTTTGGGAGCTTCTGGGATTATTTAGCATCGTTCTTAACAGTGGGAGAACTACAGAGGTGTGGAGCAGGAGTTTGGTAGTACTATTCTTTAAAACGGGTATAAAACTCTTTTAAAGAACTAATGACCTGCTTCACTCTTGAGCTACGTCTATAAGTTGTTTCCGAGGTACATCTCAAATCGTCTCGCTAGAAGACTTGATTCAGTCTCCTGAATAGGCCGGGTTTCGCGGAGGATTTAGCACCATAGACCACATACACTGAGGGAGGCAGGTTATACAGAAGTCTGAAGAGTATAACCAGCCCCTGTGTCTTATGAGAAGGCCTTTGACTCCATTGAAACCTGGGCGCTTCTGGATTCTTTGTAGCGGTGTCAAGTGGATTGACACCGCTGCAAAGATACATCGAAATGCTGTATGACGCCGAAACTATGAGGGTTCAAGTGCAGAACCAGCAGTCTAAGCATATCCAACTGACAGGGGTGTGAGACAGGGGGATGTTATGTCCCTAAAACTGTACACTAATGCTCTGGAAGATATGTTTAAGATGCTGGATTGGAATGGAATGCCCATTCGTTTTCAATCCAGCATCTTAAACATCTTATTACTATCAATTGGGAGAATATCTCACACTTACAATTTGCCGATGATATCGTCCTAATGGCGGAGTCGCTGCAAGACTAGCAAAGTATGCTTTCCAACCTAGTAGACGCTTCTCGACGCATCGGTCTTGGAATGAACACAGACAATACCAAGATCATGTTTATCCTATCTTGTTGACCCGAAACCGATTGCAGTCAAATGGTGTATCTATTGATAATATGTTTACCAATATATGTTTACCAAGGTAATTGCAATAATTTCCCAAAAAACAACTTTGAGAAGGAATCCAACAGAAAAACTCAGCCAGGTTGGGCAGCTTGCGGCAAGCTCCGTCAAGTCTTCTCGTCGTCCATACCACAGTGCCTGAAGACAAAAGTCTTTAATCAGTGCGTCCTACCAGTCATAACCTACGGAGCCGAAACGTGGACACTCATGGTCAAACTAGTCCACAAATTCAAGGTCGATCAGCAAGCTATGGAGAAAGCTATGCTTGGAGATTCTCTGGACAAGATTCGTTATGAAGATATTCGATGGAGAACCTAGGTAACTGACATAGCTCTAAGGGTAAGCAAGCTAAAGTGGCAGTGGGCTGGTTACATTTCCCAAAGAACCAATAACCTTTAGGGTAGACGAGTACTCGAGTGGAGACTACGTTTAGGCAAACGTAGTGTAGGACGCCCTGTGGTCAGGTGGACTGACGAGCTGCGAAAAGTGGCTGGAAGAAAGTGGATGAGAAGAACTGAAGACTGAGCTCAGTGGCGTGCATTAGAAGAGGCCTAGGTCTATCTATAGGCACAGATATAAACTGATGATGATGATGATGATGATGATGATGATTATTGCATCGGGGTGAATAAAACATTAATAATCGTTGGTAAGCACAAGCTGACTTGCCTTCCGTCAATTAGTTTGTAATAATCTGTTACGCACACGCATTATACGAAGTTTTTCAATACAAGTGTGAGAAAACCGGAAAATATAAATAATAATTTTTTTTAATCAAATCAATTTTTTGTATAAAATAATAATTATGTTTCCAATAAAAAATGAATGTCTCCAATTTACTCTATTAGTGCGCGTTTTTTAGTAAATAATGTTTCATCAATACAATAAATTACAATCTCTGATGTTTCAAAAGTCTGGAGTTCAGAGTGACAAGGAACCTAATTTAAAAAAAATATGAATTATTATTATTATTATCCGACCGTGAAACACACCAAACATTGGAATACCTACCTACAATATTTGGGTTTCAAAACAATTTAGAATCTTAACTGATTTGAAAGCAAAATATCGACAACATTTTAGATCTTAAGAAAGATGAGTCAAGTATTCATAAAAACAGTACCTACGGTTAACTTTACAATTTTAGCACTGATAATGAACAATGAGGTTTAAGATGAATAATACAAAGTCCCTACTCCTTAATCATTATCATACACATGATTTGTATTTTCGTCTCATCATTCAAAACAAAAAGTGCTTGTGGTGGTGATTGTCAAATCTGAGGCTGAAATCCCGTGAATCGTAATGTATTATTAGTTTTATCACTGTGATAGAACACTGTGTGACTCAAATAGTTCGTGTGAAGGCACAACGTCGCAATCCGTAGACATCCGCTGCGTTAGCACGAGTGTATGGTGGCATTCTAGCAAAGTAGCATAAGAACCTGAATTATCTACCGGTACCTTGAGGGGAAAATACCGGTTCTTAGGTATCGATATTCAAGTACCGAAATGGAAAATACCGGTATTTACCGCTATGATACTAGTATTGTTCGTACCAATATCAAGCCCTGAATGGGACAATAGAATTGTTACCATATCATACAAAAAACAAAAACTAGTTATAGAAAAAATATTATTATTTCATAAACTGACGCATAGAGTTAAATAATTTAATTAAATAATAATTACTATTATGTGAGCATAATAAAATTAACTATAATAATTAAAAAAATGTATAAGGAACCAGTACTATTTATTTAGATAATTGATAAACATTATTTGATACTTAATTAAATAATAATTACTATAATCTGACTGTAATTGACTATAATAATTACAATAATATCATCATCGTCATCATGACTATAATACGAATAGGTTAATTAATAACTTTAATAAAAGACTATACTATTATGTACAGCCTCATTACAAAAAACTAAAAAATTATCATTATTATTATATTTACACACTCAAATAATCCCGCCTACAACTAAAAATCGACATAATATACGATTTCCAAATTGGTTATGTGCAAGACAAGCCACAGATTAATAATAGGTGCCTTTTGCAGAGAAAAGTGTCGCAGGTCCGTTCAGCACAACATCTCGTCCCGCACTGATTTATTGGGCGACAGAGGGGTTGCTTATGCGATTTGCGAGTATAGATTACGTAAAAAATATGTTAAAAATAATTAGGAAAGATATTTGCAAAACTAATTCCAAGGTTCCCTCAGCGTTTCATTATTGAATATGCTAAAGGAAATTAAAAAAAATGCGATTGTTAGTTTAGAAGAAAAACGGTATTAACTACATAAACAGAGGTTACTTTGCGTATTTATTATTGATATTTAAAATTGTATTTTCGATTTTTTTAAGCCGCAGAGGAGCTGCTCTGTATGATGTAAATTAAAATATATTTTATTTGAAGTTTTTTCTATAAAGATTACGGAGAAAAAAAGGTCCCCAAATTGAGGCCAATTCACATATATCTCGGCCTTAAAAAGTATTTCAAAAATACGCTGACATACGTTAATGTTAATGGGGTATAGATGCCCCGCGACTTTTTGATATGGATAGATGCCTTTTCATTTATTTAACTAATCTTTATACAAAAGAGCGATTATTGACACCCAGTGTATTGATATCATAAAAATTGTTAACGAGCGCAATAGCTAAACCTAACTATAGCTATAGATGTAAGATTAGCTATAAGGTCAGGCTGCATAAAATCATTAATATTTTGAGTTGCGGTATTGAACTTTAAGAAAAGGGGCACATAGGTAGGAAATAAAGGACAACACACTACGATAGACTGTGGTATTAGGAACATTGTGCCCTAATCCGCAGGATGATAGGCCAACCTGTTAGCCCGCAAAATATTATTGACTGAAGGCTAAGGAAAAGGAGAACGTAGTTGTAGAAACCTCGTGCCATCTTGTATGACTACTATAACATACAAGATGGCACGTGGCAGGTCATGCAGCCACAGAGGAGCATTAGAGTCCCCTGTAGATAATGGTACAGGTCCTGTTCAGGAACTGCCCGCTTTGACTGCGCCATCTTGCTTGTGCGTGTGATTATATCCGCAACGAACGCTTCAAAGTTTCAGACGTAAGTATTTTCTGTTACATAACTTTACAAATAGGAATAAATACCGTTCTATTTTTATGATATCAATACACTGGGTGTCAATAATCGCTCTTTTGTATAAATATTAGTTAAATAAATGAAAAGGCATCTATCCATATCAAAAAGTCGCGGGGCATCTATACCCCATTAACATTAACGTATGTCAGCGTATTTTTGAAATACTTTTTAATTGCTGTTATAGTTTTTATTGCTTTTTCAATCGATTCCAAGAGAAATTTAAATAAATAGTTGAGCGTCTATGCCTCGATAGTGCTAGCTCGAGGCTAGCTGTATGTGCTCTATTGCGTATTTTTTATTAATGAATACTTTTTTAGGTAAACCATGCCACGAAAATATTAAAGAAAGGAAGGAGTACGAACTCGAATACTTTCTTGGACTTGAGAAAACAAACAAAGGAACCAAAGACAAAATTATTATTTAAAAGTATTAGAACACGAAAAATACAAATTATTTACAGCTTGAAAAGCGCAAATGAAGACCAATATAAAGCATTTTCCAGTTCAAATTAAATAGGATAGAATTTGTATGTTGTATTTTTTTAGGTTATATAATTACTACTCATGTTAAATTAGTACTGATTGTGTTATAACTCAAATGCTGTTAGTTTTTTGTTGAACAAATGCTAAAGTATAATTATGCTTATGCTGTCTATTAAAATTATCTTGTGAAGACTACAAATTTCATATGTATTTTACTTATTTTATTCTATAGGGCATCTATCCTACAACACAGGCATCTATCCTTCTTAGCGTTTTCATGGTGGGGCATCTATCCATATAGGTACACATCTATCTTAAAAAAATAGGCCTGCAATAACTCAATTTCAGCAGAATCTGTAATGGTTAGGTGTCAACCAAAACATTTAGTAATTTAAGGTAAGATAACAAACTAGCTACATTCATATGAATTAATCATGGTAAATCAATAGTTTTATGTATAGGAGGCCCTTTCAAATAGTGGGGCATCTATCCTGGTTTTACCCTACTCTTAAACTAACTGTTTAAGAACTATTCAGATAAAAACGAATTTTGGCCCTCTCACTCCTCGAGGTCGAAAATTTGTTTTTTTGTTCGTAAAGACCTCATAACTAGCAATACAAATCAAAACATCTTCTACACCACCATTTGTAGGGTAAAGCTTCATATTTTCCCCCAATGACTCGCCTAATACGCCGTGAGGTATGGTCTCATTTAGATTCTTATTATAAAAAATATATAAATTCTAATTATACAGTAAATACTACGACTGCATACAACAAAAACAAGACACAATTTGAAGCTCGAAAGAACCCTTCTCATAAACGTAATACCTAAAGCATTTGTAATTTAAGCATATTTTCACCATGTACATAACCTGCTGCTGTACATGCACTCTGTGTTCTGCTGCATGTGCAGTTTACGCGTTCGCGGGCTAAGTTCACCAGTTCGCGACCAACCACCATTAATCACGCGTTCTTATTTACTTACAAATTGACTGCTCGATAATATATTTACTTGAAACTCATACCAATAGTCTTTCCTGTAACATCATCATCAAAGCGTGTACGGCATAACAAGAGACCGTATACACCACTTTATGATATTATTACGATTCGGATAATATTTGTCAAGGTTCCCATTGTAACCTCTCACGTTGTTTTTATTCCGTTTAGTCGAGTTTTCACGTAGTATCAACAAAATAAGTCCACCTTCACAATAAAATAATCAGTCGATAATAAACAAAGAAATACGTAACCTTAAAATGTCTATGTGATGTTAAGATTTTAAGTATTTCTTGTCCTTGAATTAGTATGACCATTCTACACGTCATGTAATCTACAATCGTAAACAGAAATTTTACTAAGCCAATATAACTTGTTGCAAACAAATTTTCATCGCAATATCTACCAACCAACCACCAACGCACGAACAATCCAACGCACCGTATTGAATGACTTTAATACAAGTTCTGATTGAAACAGAATGGGTGGTTGCTAACCACCCAAGTGCGACTGGCTTCCCTGGCTAATCATCAACAATAAGCTCGAATGCGCCTAAATTTACAAACTTTTCGAGTTATTGCAAATTTGGGTGGTATTAAGGCTCTTTTTTTGGTTTATGGTACTAGTTTAATTGTGTGGCAATCCAATTAAATACAAAAATCGAAAAAACAGTGTAAATACAATTAAAAAAAAAACTGTTTCACACGACACGGGAGAAAAAAAAACTGTCGTTGAAATATTTTGCAAATTCTGCAAATATGCCGTTAGTTTATGTGATTTCAAGTGTTATATATTAAATTAATCGTTGTTTCAACTACTATTGTTGCCAAAATGTTACAAGCCCGATTGCCGTCTGGCAACAATAGTTACCAGGCAAGCATTTTTTAATTTATTGAAATTTTATCGAATGTAGGGCCCTATAATTAATCTATGGACTAGGAATAACATGTAGCAACACATTACTATCTTTATATTTCATCTCTATGCTCTAGATTTTCCATAAATATTTTTTAAAGATCACACATGATTTTTGGCCAAATTTATTTTCGATTTTAGTCGTTTATTTAAAAAAAATACCTATTCGATGATGATTTTATTTTTATCTGTTGGAAAGGCACATCTGTAGCGGTATTAAATATAGATAAAAAACCATAGGTCGTCGCTGAAGATCTCGAATAAAAAAATATTGCAAATATCAACTCCTAGATTTTGACTTTTCTTCAACTTCCAGCGTGTTTTTATAAATATTTTAATTTGGGATGTACTAATATAACACTGCAAATCTATTGTATATTATTTTAGCTACACAGAAGAGTACTTTGTTTAATAAACAACCGTATGAAGCGGCCATAAAAACGGTTTGTTTACGCAAGGTAGCTGCCGGCAAATGGGCATCCCGCGCAAATTTTGACACCTCCGCACGTCACGCGTTCGTCATTTTTAAGTGGCGCACTTGACAGGCTACGCTAAAATTTCGAACGCGACCATCACAGATAACACCAATAAAAGCGACTAATTAACCTGTGGTGACCAATAGTTCTTTTTTAGCCTCGTCATTTCGTGCTGGCTTGGAGAAAGTTTTCTAAATCATTTTGCATATAATTTTGGACAAACCTTTGTCTTTATTTACCTGTTTACCTAGTGAAAAAAACATAATATAGGGTTTTTTCTTGATACCTAGAGGTATAACCTCTACTTGAACGCTGTCACGGGTCTGTGGACACCTGACCCCCGGGAGCTGCTCTGCGCACTGCTGCATTACTTCTGCACCATCTCACCGCGGAACGTCTTCCCACGCACGCCTCAAAGCCAAGTCCCAAGCCGGAGGACAATATCATACCCACGCCACCTCCTGTAACTCACTCCCTGAGTTTTTTTCTTTCTGATTACACTAGTAGTTTACTATTTTATTCTTTCTTTTTTATAATACCTACCGCCACTTCACGAGTAGGTAGGCTTCTTAATTATTCTATTATTTCTAAAACTAAACTGCCAGGTGACACCATCTGTATATTTTATCATAATACTTACCTGAAATGAAATGTAAGCGAATTGTATGTTTGTAGTTACAATATGCAAAATGCAATAGTCCGCTTACATTTCGTTTATTGTAAGCATTTTGAAAAAAATATACAGTCACAGTTGGAGATGAGATAAGTGACGAAGATAGGGCAGCGTATGGAGTTCCTCAGGGTAGTATTTTGGGCCCCACTGTCTTTCTTATTTATTCCAATGACCTCTGCAATATTGAGCTTCGGGGTGGCAAAGTTGTTGCTTTTGCGGATGATACTGCCTTGCTTTTTTCCACACCCTCATGAAGCGAAGTTGGCGGAGATTGGACTTGAAGAGATAATGTCTTGGCTCAGAAACAACTTGTTAACTTTGAATCTCAAGACAACAAAATATCTGACGTTTTCTAATTCTGTAATAAATCAACCAGCAAATGATACAATAACGATACGGGTTCATAGTTGCAGCAATCTTAAAAGAAATACATGCACTTCTTGTGTACAGATTGAAAGAGTCTCATCTATTAAATATTTGGGCGTGACAGTGGATAATTTGCTAACTTGGCATGAGCACATCCGAGCTTTAACAGGAAGGACTCGTAAATTAATGTCAGTTTTTAAACGCTTGAGACATATCTTAGATACCAAATTAATTACCTCTATTTACTACGCGCTTTGCCACTCAATATTGACATACTGCATCACTATATGGGATAGTACATTTAAAACGTATATGCACAGAAAGAGCGCAAAGAGGTGTGCTCAAAGTAATGCTCAACAAATCTTTCAGATTCCCTACAACTCAGTTATACTCGGAGGCTAAGGTCTTAACAGTTCGTCAACTATTCATTCTAAAGAGTATTTTAATGATACATGGTAACACTTCATTCGATTCTATAAAATTGGGAGACAAACGGCTTAAGGATAAAATGGTTTAAACTGAAAAGTTTTCTACGTCACTGTCCATTGATGTCTGTGACATCAATGCTTTTTACTTGAACATGAATATTAGTAAACATCTCAATTTATATTCCTTGCCAAAGAACAAGTGTAAAAAAGCGCTTACTTTGTTTTTACTACGGCTTTCTTATGATGAAACCGAAATGATAAAAAATATAATGATGATTGTAAATTTCACTGACACTCATTATTTAACAACGCTCCTTTAAACATATACGCATACACCTTACACACAACAGAACACCCTCACACCATAAATGTTCGTTTTACTAATTCGCGTGCCTACACATCATGTGCTATATAAATTAAATTATATTTGTAGCTTGAATTAAATATTTGGTATGGCGTTCTTAATAATACTTATGCATTTTGCATGATCAAATGTCATCCATACATTATTCTTAAACTAATTTTCACTACTATTAATATTATTATTTTTTTCTTTAAAGTATTCGTTCTCAAGTGAAATCTCACCTCACTAAAAACTACCGTTTTCTATTCATTAATTATCTAAATAGCAAAGGCAAGCATAAAATATTATTTGTTTTTCTAATTAAACAAATACTAAATACTACGACTCCTGCCGTGTCGTGCGGCTATCCTTTGAATTATATTGCTATACCTACTTGTGTATTCTTATTCTACCTACCTCCTTTCATCGCTCCAGTGTTTTTTTTTTTATTCTTATTTTGTGAGAAGCCAATTAGCGGGTTAGGTATGTTTGGTGGTGAGGTGGGGATTAATTCTTTGTTATATTTATGGGTTTGCGCTTGCACTCTTTCGATGTTTCTTTCCTAGTTTCACGATTCATGGTCTAGAAACTGATCCTATGTAGTCTGAAGGTTTATTGTTGTTTTTGTTATATAACTTTTAAGTTTTTGGTTTGAACGAATACCTACTTTATATAAATTAGTGTGATGTTTTATATTTGTTTGTTTATTAATTGTAATTAAATCTTAAATGTAACTATTATAGTCAAAATTTGAACCTTGTTTACTATAATCCAGTAAGGAATCGTAGTAGCCGTAACACAGGGAATCCTAGCACGGCTACTACCGAAACACCTAAGCTGCTCGAGACATAAATTATGTAACAAATAAACATGTGTGATTCTTAGGTTAAGGAAAGAAAGACTGTAATTTTTGAAAAAATATATCTTAGTTAAATATTTAACTATGTGTTCGAATCGCGAAAGTTTAAAAGTTAAAATATATCTTATCTTAATATTCGTTAATGTCGGTGAGTAATAAATTAATGAATTCTTTGGATTACTTAACATTATTAATGTTCATACTGTAATACTTGGGAACCTAGATAAATACCTACCTATAGCGTAATAAAACCTTATTTAGTATAAAAGAATAATCCAGGAATAGATACACTGTTTTTGCAGTCTGAAGATCAACAAATTAAAGTATTTCCTCCACTTCGTAGAGAAAGTAAGCGTACTCGTAATTCAACCTCCTTGGGACATGTGCCATGTGACGTCATTCTTCGATTCGACCAATGGTCATGCGTTTCGCATATTCCAATTTCGCTCGTTTATTTTGCACTTTATTGTTAAAGTTTTCTGGAATTAAATAAAAACTAACTAAGAAAATAATGGTTTAGGTGTAATGTCAACACATTTATATACTCTTTGGTCAAGACCATAAAGTATCGGGGGTAAAAAAACAAGTAAATTTAAATCACTAGCATATTCCCTATTCCGATTTTCTTATATATATATTTTTTCGTTGCAGCAAAGGAACTATTAGTTAACTACAGGGTTCCGCTTGTGCTTAAATTAAAGCTAAATAACTGCTACAACTTCATGTTCTATGACTTTCTTCGTAGGATGGGTGTTTTAGTCGATAGTCTGCTCGGAAGGCGGCTAAAACTACAAATTCAAACTTTTTGGAATAAATTGTCAATCTTTGAAGTGCTGTATCTCGGGAACTACAAAGCTGCGGTTGCGCTCAAATTATAGTAGGTACATTTTGTCTACTTTATAAGTGCTCCTTTTAGAAGTCATACAAAATTTGAAAGAAGTGCGAAAATTTCGAGGGTTTTTCGGGCACCACGCAGTTAGCACAGGTCTTTCGAAGCTGCAAGCTTGGTTTGACTCTTTTGGTATCTATTTCAAAAACATCCCAAAAAACAGTTAAGTATTGCACTTAACTGTTTTTTGGGATGTTTTGAGTCATCTAAGGTGTTTTAAATGATTGGCCTGTATTATTGTTATACGTAGAGGAGGCAACGCACGCGCACACAATGAGCTGTTGTTTCGCAACCGATGACGCACGCGGAGTTACGTGCGCTAACGCTCGGCGAACAATCGCGCGGTGATAACATAATGCTGTGTTATTCTTTGGCAGTATAACATAATCTAAAGCTCGCAGCTATGTGGGTAGAAATGGTGGAATGCTAGAATGCCACTTGGCTTCGTACATCTTTTACTTCATTTACATAAATAATATGTAATATACGAGTATACTTTGAAAAGGTTTGTTTTTATTTATTTTAAGGTTTCATACTTTTTGATGTCAGTTTAATTTTTTGTTGTTCGTTTTTCATTTGTTACTTGTTTGTTATTAGATATTTAAATATAACAAAGTAGGCTTAAGAAAAATATAATATCTTATAAGCAATAGCACCATTGAAAATAGCACCGATTTTGATGAAAAATCGATCGCCCTTAGGAGCCTATTGGACATGTATTGTCCACTTGCAATATTCCTTAAGTTGAAAGATACTAAAAGACTAAAGCCATTACAAAAATAAGTATTGCTTTCAGATTTGTAGGTTCTGAGAAATACTTGGACAAACTTACATACATACTACATTCACGAAATTCGACACATTTGTTTAGATAAGATACCCACATGTACGAATACATATTACATACGGATTAACTCGAGAAACTTGATGAATAATAAAGCAAGAAGCAATGGGATAAGCGGGCGTTTGCTCACCGGAGAACGCGGGAGGGTCTTCGTCCGCGAAGCGCTTCATCTCGAGCAGCACGGTACTGTAGGAGAAGTAGGGCGCGCACTTGAGCGCCTGGTACGGCTCCTGGTACTCGTCCGCCTTGAGGTCGGGTGGCTTGCCATCCGGCAGCGGCGCCGTGCCGCACGCGCTGTACCGGTCGCCCGGCGGGCCCGGCGACGCGAAGCACTTGCGGTGCCGGTGGCGGTGCACCGCGAGGAACACCGCGCCCGCCAGGAGGATCACCAGCGCCGTGAGCACGCCCACCACGATCGCCACGTACAGCGGGTCCTCGCTGGCGCGCGCCGTGCTGACGGGCGTGTCCGCCGGCGGCGGTGGCGGCGGCGGCGCGCGCTCGCTCTCCGGCGCGTGCTCGCCCTGCGCCACGTCCGAGTCGAACACGAGCTCGCTGACGAGGAGCCAGCGCGCCGCGAACCGCAGCTCAATGCGCACCCAGCGCCCGATGCGGTGGTGCAGATTCACGGTGACGTTGCGCGAGCTCTCGAAGATGGCGTCCTGCGGGTGCACGTACCGCACCGGCTCGTCCTGGAAGTGGCGGCCGCCGACGCTGAACGAAACGACGGCCTCGGAGAAGACGCGCACCTCGCGCATGAACCGGTTGTTGCAGTAGAGATGCACGGCGCTGAACTCGCGCACGCGGTCGAACTCGAACAGCAAGGCGGGCGCGCTTGGGCGCGAGTCGTTGCGCCACCCCACCCAGGCGGAGGGGCGCGCCGCTTCGCGGATCTCGTCGCCCCCGAACGCACCGTCCACCAGCTGGCCGAGCCCGCCGCGGAGTTCACCGCCCGCGCCCCACGCGCCGTCGTACGTCGCGTCGCACAGCTCCACGCCGTTACTGCGCTTGTCGCCCTGCGGCATCGAGTACGAAACGATCCCCACTGCAACACACATACGTCACGCTCATTACTCACTACTCGCCAACCAACCGAAACTTATTTGAAATGAATGTTGATAAAATTATTTATACCATTCCCCTTCTAAAAATCTTACAGTGAATAAAAAGCTCTTTTAATCACTATTTTGGTGTTTGAAGTTAGAACACACCAATATATTCGTCCTCCATCTCAATGCTATACAACTACCTTGCGTAAAAATACTCGATACAAACTACATGTGCAAAGAATACTCGACTCACAAACTCCTTATGCACATAACTCCTCGAGATTTGATTGGTCGACATTTTCGACAAGGAGTTTAGCATTATATAGGATAAAAACTGACTTCTGTTCTTTGCTGTAATTAGTAAATTGGCGCTATTTTGCATCCTGTAAGTTGTACGAACACGAAGTTTAGTGTTACTTAATAATAAATCGATAGAAAATGCATTCAAGTGATGAAGGAGATGTGTTAACACCTGAGAAAGTGAGGGCGGCTGATATAGTAGAAAACTTGCTACCCAAAGGGTTCAACATTTCGAGCGGTAAAAACCAGGTTTTTTTTTCGGTTTGTAGCCTTCTGATAGCCTTTAAGGTAGGCTTGCAACTTCGAGTATGTTTTTATGTCAATGTTATACCTCGTTTTTACAGTACACCGTAGCATAGAATACATACTCCATAATGTCGATGACTTCTTTTTCTTCGACGGCTTTTGAATGAAGCGCTAGACTCGCAATCTCTGGCAGTAAAAGTAAGTAATCTTCAACAAATGTTACTTGATACAAATAGTTTAGTAATTACAAGCAAGCTCCAAAATTAAAGCAACAAAAAAATAAAAAATAAAAAAAGGAAACTCAGCAATAATTCTAAAAAGTTTATAGAGGAGAGCCAGAGTCTGACTTTCTATACACCCGAGTACCCGGAAAAGTATAGAGCAGTCAAACGCAGCATCCGAAAAGACATTCGTGATCATAATTCATCAAATATTTTTATTCATTCAACTTATCTCCAAAGAAAGTTCGCAATCTAATATCCAAAGATTGGTTTAGTGTGACTTCCTAACTGTCGAGTTTCGTTAAGTAACTCATGATAAATACTTTTATTTTTTCTTTTGTCGCTAACTTGCTGATTAGATGCTATAGGTATAACTCTAGGTATATGCGAAAACTGTTAAATATTGATAAGATATATTTTGAATATTAAGGTCTATGTTTCGATAAAAATAAAATAATAAGAAGCTCGTACGAGCTGCGCTAGAAAACGCAATGTCGCTCAGAAGCCAAGCAAGGAATGGAAAAGGGAAGTTCTTCTACCGCGTGGTTAAAGGACAGTACAAGTGTGAAACTTCTATAAGTCGCTCTATTCCGATGACTCAGTTCCCCAACAACCAGATACTTACTTAAATGTTGCACCAATTACCGGATATGAGATAGGTAGCTGAACATTGCGCTGAACAGTATGAAATAACATATCACCTGCGGGGATGATGGTATCACCACCTTACATTTGGAGAACCAGTCCTAATTCCGCACATCTCTCATTGGTTCAACTCCATTCTAGATTCCGGCAACTTTCCAGAACATTTTTGTCATTCAAATATCATACTTCTGCATAAAAAGGGTGATAAATCAGATATAGAAAATTATAGAATTATAATTAACCTGGTTTCACATTTGTATAACGCTTTCATTAAAATAATTGAGGGCAGAATTTTCGCCAAGTTGGAAAAGCATCAACCTCCCGAACAAGCAGGGTTTCGCCGTGGCATTCTACCACGGACCACCTTCACTGAATTAACCATCTAGATAAATATATAAGGAACTTATAATCAAGTCATAAGTCGAAATGGGCTTCAAATTTGACGATTCGTCGTCACGAATATCCCCATCCTAACATACAGCGCACAAACATGGTGTTTGACATGTGTTCAGAGGTCTGCTCTAGGAGTTTGCCAGCGAGCTATGGAGCGCAGTATTCTGAGCGTGAAGCTGACAGATCGCATCCGGAATACCATAATGCGATCCAAGACAAAAACCGTGGATGTGACTCGGAAAGCGGCCATGCTGAAATGGGACTGGGCAGGACAAGTCAGCCGAATGCCAAAGTCACTTTGGGCCATACGACATCAGAATGGGTCCAACTAAACAAAAAGCGACTTAGCGGGGGACCACTAAGGAGATGGCGTGATGACCTTGTCTCCTATTTGAAGGAGTGGCCATCCGTAGCGCAGAGCCGTGAAAAGTGGAGAGAGGGTAGGGAGGCATTTGCCCTGCAGTGGGACACCGTAGGCTCTTAATAATAATATTATTGCAGGTTTTGCCAAAAACATAATGTTAAAATTTGAATCGGCAAAATTTCAATCAAATAAATAAATTTTTAAATGATTTCTATTTAATCAATGAAATAAAATAGACATCACAACAGATAATAGCAATGTCGGCAGAAACTACGCTCGATGACAGGTAATCGATACCGTCACAATTTGGCCGGTCTATGTATTCTAGTTTGTGATGTTCGGCTTCTTTTCAAAACATAACGCGTGCGATGGGTAATAGCCAATATACCTTTCTCAGCCGTTTAATGCGATAAGTTAATTAGGTAAGAGCTCGGTAATTAGTGCTAATAAATATTGCGAGCTAAGAGCCGGCCAGGTCTGGCGGAGTCGCCGGTAAGCCCACAGATTATTGCACAGCCGGCCGCCCCATTGCTCTCTTGCGGGATTTCCGTCCGAGGGAATATTTTTCATTATTTAGTAGCGGAGCGTACGAGATGCGGCTTCTACGTGATTATCGAAAACGAAGGTGTCGTGCCGCGTGACGAGGTGCATGTTGCCGGATCGAACTTATATTTTGCATTCAATGTTGATTGCCAAAAGGTCGGGGAGTGATGCGAATATAGATATAATATTGAGTAGAAAGCTTAATAAGATATATTGGTCAAAATTCAAAATTCCCCCAACCCTATAAGCGTCCGAGGTCTGTTTACAAAAGGTAATCATAGTTGAACATCGTGGGTACGATTTACCCACTTACTTTCAAAAAAGCTATTTCTCGCCAACTCCAGCTTTCAAATGAAACAAAAATGCATCCAAATATTAAGGGCCCAGAATGGCCGCGCGGAGATTTCAATTTTCACCCCTACTTCCCCGCGTGCATTAATCGCGATAAGCGAAAAAACTGTGTTCTAAGTCCACAAGCTCCCTCTATTTAGAATTAAGAAAACTACTTTATATTCTCAAAATCTATACGTAGTAAACCATCATCTACACGAGAACTCGGTTCGCAACAGGTTTGTATGACACAGTATAATTAACTACAGTACAGCAGATCAGCAGTAGCACAGGAGTATCGTATGGTAGTAAAGGTTTGATAAATTGATATATAGGCAAATTTACGACTGACTAGCTAGTGACTATTTAATGAGACGTAGTAGAAGATTTTTGCAGGTGGTGACTCATTAAAGTATGATGATTTAGTAGAAATAGATCTGGTTATATTAGTATACAATGAGTAATAATATTAGGTGACAATATTAAACACTAGCTAATGGCCGTGGCTTCGCACACGTGGTCATTTTAATATGACACTCACAAATAACGTGGCTTTATATTGGTAAAAAAAAAAACAAAATCGGTTCAGTAGATCCAGAGATTACCCCCTACAACCTCACAAACTCACAAATTAGGTATTATAATAATTAGCCACTTATACTATAAGACTTACTTAGCAATTACAAAAAAAACTATTCCATACATATTGCAATGTCAACTCGATTAAAATAAATGAAACAGTAGTAATTTTTTTGTGACCAAAGAGCTGGTCTCTTAATAAAGGAATGGCAGTTGTAGGTGTACGGCAAGAATTCGGTACTGAGATGTGGTGGCTACCTTCATTATCTAATAGAAGGTCTAATAGAAGTAAGAAGTTGGAGCTGGTGGTGGTAGGTGATAACTCATAGTGGCAGGTGGTAAACAATGGTTATATGTGTTGGTGGCAGGAGATGCCGGTTGCTTTGTATTTGTGGTTTGTAGCTTTGGTTAATAGCAAGGAAGATGAACTAATTTATTGTAAGTATATCAAAATAATAAAATAATAAATATTTCAAGAATACGAATAGGCACAAACTCAAAGTATTTTATTGTAAATAGGCAAAATAATAGCGCTTTTACAATTCAATATTAACATCTCATGAAAAAGGAGAAATACCTAAAATATTATAAATAGATCCAATCAATAAAACTTAGGTAAACTAAGACTGCTTTGAGTTTAAAAAGGAAATGTCCCTTTCATGTACCAACAGAGTTAAATCTTACAATGGAAAAGGAAATAAATACCCTTCTAAATCTACCGGTGCTAAAATTGTATATAAATAATAATTTGTATATAAATTTAATATTGCCACACTACCGACCCTTATTAGCAATTAACTTCTTTCCATCCTAAGGTTGTCTGGAAGATATCGCTATGAGCGATAAGACCGCCCATTGTACCTATTGTTTATGTTATTTCTATTTTGTAATTTATTTAACTGTGTGTCAATAAAGTGTTATTGTATTTTATTGTGCTTCGGAAATACACCTGTTAGAGAAGAGAGCACCAAGAAACTCTACGAGGATGTAATTTTTTCCATATTTGTTCATTCTTTTGATGAGATTTACTCTTCGCCCAAGTCTTCCCCAAATCCAAAACTTTCCCGAGAGCTTTCAGTTTGAGCTCCAAAATCGCTTCCAAATCCTTACCGAATGCGATACAGTGGACGAACTATCTATTCAAAACGGGACTTAATCGCGCTGAAAACTTAATATTTATTTACCTCGACGTTTCGATCAAGTTGCATTGATCGTGGTCACGAGAAGACTGAAGTAGCGGGTATCAGCGTCGAGAAGGGCGACCGTTGTCTCCAACTATCCGCATTTGGTTTTGTAAAAATTCAGAATTGTCACGACACACGACACTAACAACGTCTGCAGATTTCTTCTGACATAAACCGCGACGCGAACACTTGCTTATCACGGGATTTCAGGACGCAGCCAACTTGAAACTATCCTCTCGGTTGAACACTTTTTAATTTCAACCGTTCCACGTACGTATGTATCATCACTGCATACTAAGAGGCTCATTGAATATCAACGTAAAGCATAAGAGGTCTCGTTTGGTGAGATCTACTCTTCGCCCAAGTCCTGCCCAAATCCAAAACCTCGTGAGCTTTCAGTTGGTACTCCAAAATTGCTTCCAAATCCTTACCGAATGCAATACAGTGGACGAACTAAACAACAAGCTAGTGGAAATTATTAACGCGGTCGGGTCTGAGTTCTTTAAGACCCACCGCAAAAATAGAAGACAAACTCTCTGACCATACACTCAAACTTATGGCAGAACGAAGTGAGATGAGGCTGCAGTCTTCAGTGGATATGTCGAGTAACAGCTTGCTTAATAAACAAATCTCCAAGTAGATGCGATACGATTTGTGTTCTTATAATATTAATTGTATTATGAATGCAATAGAGCGAAACAAGGGCTCCAAGGTGTCTGTCTATTAGGCAAAGCTTGTTGACGAAGCTGAAGACCAACAGAGGGAGCATCGTTTCGTCAAAGCCAGAGCTTAAGAGCAACTAGGCACCAGGGGAGGATGAAATAATGACAGAGCTACTGAAAGCGGGTGGGAGTCAAGTCACAGAGACTTCATTGAATATATGCCTATTGGTCGTCAACATGAACGTTATCTCGCGCTCATGACCACCGGGGTGCAGCCACTACCATTTCCTGGACGGCGCTTATTGGAAAAAGGAGTTCATCATAAAGAGTCCCTCCTTTTTCATGAAGTCAGCCAATCGCTGACCCCTTTGGTTCCGCTGTCAAAATCCAAACTGTCCCACTCTCAGTTTATCGCCTTCCTCATTTATTTATTTATTTATTTATTCAGTACACAACAGAAAGCTTACAGTAATAAACCAAAACGCTAACTACCTTAAATTATAGCTTAAAAACAAATTTAAGTACACAGATATGGTATTCAAGTGATCATTAAAGATGTCAACTTGTTGAAACTCATGCGCAAATGTATTCAAGAGAGACAGTGCCCTTGATGTAGGCGCGTTACTAGCGTGGCGAGTACGCGAGCTGCAGCATGCAAACAACCGATGCCGCCGTCGACGCCCGGTTCGCACGTAGTTATTAGGGACAAACAGTTTGATACTAGCTAATATACCACAGTTATTAATCTCACCACGCAGTATCTGACAGTAGTGGATAACTAGCAGCAATTTTCGCCTAAGTGCCAATGTGTCTACTCCGATCATACCTGACACAAACAAGGATGGAAATAGATAAGGATAGTATCCGTACATCCGTTTGTATATATACCTAGCAAATTTACGCTGAAGCCTTTCTACCATTAAAGTATACTTTGCCTCACGTGGGTCCCAGACAAAAGCATTAAATTCTAATTTGCTACGAACGAAAGCATTATATAACATGATAGCAACTCTGACATCACGAAACTGGGAAGTGGTTCTCATTATGAAGACAAGAGTCTTGTTTGCACTTTTGCAAACCGAAATAATGTGGTCGCGGAAATCAAGTCGAGAATCCAGTGCAACACCTAAGTCACGAATGAAACGAACAGCCTTCCAATGTGTACGATGCTGTCAATGGCACCTGCAACCTAGAGAACGTCATTACTTTACATTTTAGAACGTTGAACGAGAGTCTATTTAGCCGGCTCCAACTTCCGACTGATTCAATATCCCTCTGCAACGTGATACAATCAGGGCCCTATTTTATAAAACTATAGTATACTGACAAATGTCAATCGAACCGACAATTGTCAGTCAAACTATCGAAATGTCTTACATTTTTGTTATATGAAACGCAGGTTTGGCGTATTCGACTGACATTTGTAGGTTTATTATGATTTGTCGATTTATGAAATAGGGCCCAGAAGTCTGATCCTCTGATTTACAGACCTTCAAATCATCAGCGAACATCAAGCACTGAGCCGTGCTGAGGACTTTGGGAAGATCATTGATCATTACCAAAAACAAGGTTGGCCCAAGGGTACTCCCCTGACTTACACCTGATCTTGTGTAATACTCTTCTGACTTAAACACTTTTACCTGGACGTACTGTCTACGGTCTTTAAGATAGTGAGCAAAAAATCTCAATAGCCTAGGCGAAGTACCCAAAGACGAGAGCTTCATTAACAATATATCGTTATCAACCACGTCAAATGCTCGCCTAAAATCGAGGAATACAGCATCAACTTGTCCACCAGCGTCCATCTGCTTCGCTATATAGTCTACACATGTGATTTGATTCGTGGTAGTGGAACGGTCAACACGAAATCCATGCTGTGAATCATTGATACTAGCTTCAATTTGACGAGATAAATACCAGTTGACAATTGATTCAAATATCTTGCCAAAGATGGCTAATACAGCTATGGGCCTAAAGGTCTCAACATCCGTCGACGAAATAATCTTAGGTACAGGTGTTACTCTGGACAACTTCCATCTAGCGGGATAGCGTCACGTGCGGAGAGAGAGATTGTACACATGAAAAAGTGGCACCTCCAATGCGGATATACAGTCTTTAACCAAAAATGGGGGTATAGCATCGGGACCAGCTGCCGAAGATGGTTTCAGGCGACGAACGGCACGGCGCACGTCTGCGATGGTAACGCTGTCTATACTCACCAGGCGCGAGTCTCTGAAATAGGCGCTGCGCTCGGCTACCTCCGCGTCTAGTACTGGAAGCTCGGTGAGGAATACGGAACTGAAGTATTGGGAAAACGCTGAAGCTGCCTGCTGACCCACCACTGTTTTTCCATCAAGTGTATACTCATTGCACTGACACCTGTTTTTACGCCTGTCTCTAACGTGCTTCCAAAAATGCGTAGGATCGCGACTGATATTAGATTCAACCGAAGTGATATATTGGCGATATGCATTATCTATTAGCTCCTTAATGTGACTTCTGTAGTATCTATACACTTCACGATTGAATTGCAGTCCAATTTCCTTAAATTTACGGAAATGAAAGTACTTCATTTTTAACTTACTTATGATATCCGGAGTATACCATGGTGGGTATTGCCTGCTCTGTGAAAATACCTGCTTTTTCCTAATTGGCACATGATTACTCACAGTTTCATTCAGTCTCTTATAAAGAATATCCGTAGCTACATCAACCTCTGCTTGGTCAAGCATATCAGTCCAATCAACAGCAGACACACTGGAGTACAACGAATAAAAATCTGCTTTACGAAAATCCCAGTCGGGCGCATATAAAAGATTACTAACGGAAAAAACTGGAGGAGTAATATGAAAATCAGTACCGCGGGGAAAGGTCAGCGTCGCCTCGTAAGGCGGATGGTACGCGTCAGGTGGCACCAGAGATTCCACGTCATCAGACACGGCCACACTGCCAGACTTTAGAACTGTCAACACGAGGTCCAACAAGCCGCCATGGGAATTCAAGATACCACTATGCTGCTCTAACTTGCAAAAATCAACAAACAAATCATATTGCAACTTTACATTGGCACTACAAGAATTAAGGTTAAAATCTCCAACCACTATTACATTAATAAGTGAAGAATATTTACACACTGCATTCTCCACACAAGTTAAGACATTCAAGTACTGCTCATCACTATAATTAGGCGGTAAGTATACTACACAAAGCAAAATGTTGACATTTTTCCACGTTATTTTTGCTAGTAATATCTCTTTATCATTTGTTAAACCGTCCACATCTGACACAAATTTGACCGAATAAGTATCACGCACAGCCAGCAGGACTCCACCCCAGCCGACATCACCTGCGCGGTCCTTGCGCAGCACTACGTATCCCGGAGGAAACAATTCGCCATCAGATACCGAACTCTTCAGAAAAGTCTCAGTGAGGGCTATTACATCACATCGACTAGCTGACAACTTATTGTAGAACGCCACAGTTTTGCTTCTCAGACCCCGGACGTTCTGGTAATATATATGTATTTTTTTACTGGAGTTGGGTTTTCTCACCCTCCTTATTCTTGGGACGAAAGGATCGAATGACTGTCTCCAGGGCTTTACACAGATATCTTTGGCCCAGTTTGCAGGTGACATTATAACGTCTGCTAGACCAGAAGGGACGTCCAGCTTGAACGACGCATACATTCCTCGAGCCTTAAGTGCTTCCACCAAATAAGTGCTATTTTCACTTATAGAATTTAGGTGACCACGTACTTGGTCCACAGTTGTGCCAACTTTGACGTAGTAAAGATGCAACTGACGTCGTCTTTCCGCCGCTTCCAGAGTAGTGGCGCCTGGCTCAGCCTCACCTCGCATCACTCGCATGACGCTGGCAGGAGCACTGCGGGGATGCCTTTTTGTCACTTCGGTCCACTGGGAACTTGAATACTCCCTTGCCGGTGGGTTTATGTCGCTAGCTACAGAAACAGGTTTCTGCAATAAACTGGGTTCAATAAGAAAGGACGTGCGTTTGATACCACTCGCGCTGCGAGGAGATTTCACAATTGAATCAGATAGTTGGTTCGGCTTCGATTTATCTTCCTTGAATGTCTTCCATTGGCTTTCCAGTGTGACAACTCTGTTAGTCAGTGTCTAGCCGTGCGTTGAAGTTCCCCATCACTACTGTGAAGTATGTTTCTGGAGCATGTATGCAGGAATGTCGTCGTACATAGCCTCCACTTCATCGTCCAGGCGTTTCGAGTGTAGGGTGTACCTACACCTGAAGGACCTTCAACGAATACTGTTCGGTAATTCTGAGTATAAGGCCACCCCGCTCAAAACGCTTTTGATCTTCACAATGTTGTTGACGAGGGACTTGTGGACTGGAAACCCGATACCTTGTTGGGACTGCAGGTCACCCTCCCGGTAACAGAGTAAGTTGCCGGAATTGAGGATCATCGTATCCTCTCCCTCTTTTCGGACTTCTGATAACCCTATAATACCCCAGCGCAACTTACTTACTACTTCTTCCAGCTCTATCAACTTCTCATCGGTTCTCAAGGTGCGCGCGTTGTAGATTGTCAGGTTCAGTGATCGTGAGGGTGGATAGCTGGATCTCTGCCGGGGATTCTTAGCACCCCCTGCTCCCACCGTTACCGTAGCTTTTACCGGTGCCAGGAATAATGTAGCCACCACTGAAAAGACGGCCCCTAGTCCCCAGAGGCCGTCCTTTCAGTTGTGTGTTATCATATAGGGAAGGTTTGCCGTAGTCACCACGCTCGGCAGGTGGATTGGTGACCGCAGTATTACAAATATGTACTCGTAGGACGCTGTTGCCCATCTTCCAGTGTGTATTCCCTTAGTCGCCCCTTACGACATCTATGGGAGGATTAGAGGTCTTATTCTAAGCCGAGACCACCACGGCCCAAAGTATTTTAGACCATTTTTTTAATAACCTTTGTACAGTCTTATACTTATTGCTTTATTATTAGTACAGATATTGATTACTTCAAAATTAAAATATTTTTAGAGCTAGGGGTTAAAAAAAGGAACCCATTATATTTTCGGGATAAATTGTGACTTCAATTTCAACCCAAATTTTGAATTAAAATAATAGTTTTGACGTGATGCGTAGCCCAAATAAAGACAGACGGACAGACGGACAAAAATAGTTTTAGCTTCCGTATGGAATATAGAGTACCCTCCAAAACATATTATTTATTACTTCAAAATTAACATAGCTTTGGCCCCCGATCCCGCAGGAACCCTTTATTTTTTCGGGATAATCTCAATTTTAAGGAATTATATAATCTATGACTGTGCCAAGTTGCATCAAAATCCGTTTAGTATTTTTAACGTGATACGTGTTCTTTTAAATAACTTTCAAGCCCTATCCTGTGGGAATCCTTAAATTTTTCAGGATGAAAATATCCAATGTTCTACCTCGTATTATGAACATCATACAAAGTTTTATTTGAATTTATTCAATAGTGTTGGCGTGATTTGCAGTCAAAATACAGACAGACAGTAAGACAGATGGACAGACAATAACATAATTTTGGACCCCTATCCAGCAGGAACCCTTTAGTATTTCGGGATAATGCGTATCCTCAATTTTAATCCATCATATTATCACAATGACAGGTTATTTGAATTTTGAATTAATAATGACAAACTATCAAATGGAATGAAATGGATTATGAAAGAATTAAGAGATCAAATGAGTATTATTACGAAAGAGGTTTGACCTCATTACAATATAAACTATGACTGTGCCAAGTTACTTCAAAATCCTTCCAGTAGTTTCAGCGTGGTACGTGTTCTTTTAAATAACTTTCTACACCTATTCTGTGGGAACCCTTTGATATTTCGGGATGAAAAGTATTCTATGTCCTACCTCGTAGTATGAACTCAAATCACACCAAGTTTTATCATCACACATGTGTATTCATTCAGTAGTATCCGCGTGATGCGCGGCCAAGATACAGACAGACAGACACAACTTGTCAAAACATCTAGATACACATTCAATTCACACCCAATCTATCAAAGTAACACCAAACACTAAATAACCTATTAGATTTTAAAACGACTACTAAAAAATCGGTTTTTAGGCGTTTGATTGATGTTTGTACTAATTAACCTTTCTGCAGTTGGAGTGTGACACAGCAAAGTGTCACAGTCTTCTTCTACAATACTTGTACATGGCACGATATTGTCAAGCAATATAAGGTCAGATCTAAAAATATTATAGTGTATTTGAACATTTAAATTAAAACACACAAACACACACTCATGCATACGTGATTTTTATTTAGCACGTATCTAGGTACCTTAAATTGTATATGCAGTTAGTAAGTATCCAATGCGAATATTGCGAACACAATTTTTTTAAATGTTTATTTCTACCTACAGACATATATATTTACGTTTCAACGATTTGAACATTTTTATCACCAACTCCATGATTAGACTTAGTACTTGGTAATGCATTGTAAAAGATATTGAAATGATTAGATCTGAAAGAAACGAATATAATAGTATTTTATTCTCGACTAGTTGAGTATGTGTGGTTGTGTTACCAATTTTAGCCTAAGTAAAGCGTGTGGTTTGGGTAGCGTGTTTGTCTACTGTTTCTACTCTGTACTGTGACTCTAAAAAATACCACAGTCCTGTGAACTGATTCCTTGTTTTTGTTCGACAAAAGTAATATAATTTAAATTGTACATTTTCAGAAGTTCATGAATTTGTACCTTAAGAAATTGGGATAAGGCTCACAATAGGTATATTCATCTAAAAAATACATAATCGTGAATAACAGCAACTATTGTGTTACGTACGTATTTTAGCGATCATACGCTTGTGGCGATATTTGTAAAGCTTCTTTATAAATTTGGGGTGTTTTTCTTTTGGTGTACCCATTTTTTCATTCACTTACAAGCTCCAAGTCAAAACGGACAATAGTAGCGCAGGTCCACCTAGCAACGCGGCTCGCCCCGGAATGGCAGAATTGGCAGAGACCTCGAAGCAAAATACGTTAATTGCCGTGAAAGAGTTTTGCGGCACGAAATTGATATCGCTCCGAATTAAAGAGCGTAAGCGACATTCTAGAAAAATCCCAATTACACATAATAGTCCTTCGAAAAAAATTGTACAAAGACACGATTTCTTAATATACAAGTAACATTTAGGTACAATATCATATCGAAATACCATTAAATGTAGGATATATTTACGGAATTGTTTATTTTCAGATGTGTGTTTGGCATTTTTTTTCATCGAGCCAAATAAGTGCATTCATGTTTTTGGGACAAAGATACTACTTCTATCCTCGAGTATCATATATTTTAATTTCAGTAGTATACAGTGAGTAGTTTTTGAACAGGATCGGGATTACTTTGTGTCATTTGCCCATTTCTGCCCCTTAATTGCGTTCCGTTTGGCAGCTACAATGTCACAGACAGACGAGGGCTTCAAACTTGTAAATAAACAGGATTTGATGTACCGTTTTTTTTAAATAAAATCATTTAAATTAAAAAATTGCTTTTATGCTGTACCCATGTCATGTCACGAGAACTATACGTGTGTGCCAAATTAAAGCCCGATAGCTTCAGTGCAAGTGAGAGAAATATTGATTGCAAAATTCCAGGACAAAACATACAAGTACAATTAAAAAAACCTTTTAAAGTAGCTTAAAATTTGGATATGGCATAGTGCGGCTCCTCATACTATATAACTCAAGCTATCGGTCCGGCCATAGCAGAGGCCCTCGGGCGGCCTGACAAACTCTAACACCAGAGGTCAGCACTACCTACAAACAAACATATCTACTAAGTTTAGATTAGATGTGACTTGCATTTTTTTATTATATGAACCGAGAATTATGTTGTAGCTGCCGGCAGATGGGCTTCCCGCTCAAATTTTGACTGCTCCGCAAGTCTCACGTCCGTCATTCTGAAGTGACACACTTGGGCGGCTAAATTAAAGTTAAATAACTGTTCTACAACTTTTTTGATGATTTTCCTCGTAGAATGGCGGCAAAAATCTCAATTTCGAAAGTCTTAGGGAAAATGGCCAATGATTGAAGTACTACTTCTCTGGTTTTTAATAAAATAACAGAGCTGCAGTTGGGCTTAAGATATAGCAAATATTGTCTTCAAAAGAATATTTCAAAATATCTTCAATGTACAGAATTGGACCCGTTACAGTTTTATTATAAGTAAGTATAGATGTTTATGCCACGGAACCGATTGTAGTTAATTACCTCTTGAAGTTGTCCAATAATACGAGTATGTTTACTTTGGAGAAATATTGCAATTAGGTAAGAACAAATTTGAGAAGGAAGCCAACAGAAGAATTCAGCTAGGTTAGGCAGCATTCGCAAAGCTTCGTCAAGTCTTCTCGTCGTCCATACCACAGTGCCTGAAGACAAGTCTTCAATCAGTGCGTCCTACCAGTCATGACCTACGGAGTCAAAACGTGGACACTCACAGTTAAACTAGTCCACAAATTTAAAGCCACTCAGAGCTATGGAGAGCTATGCTTGGAGTTTCTCTGAAGGACAAGATTCGTAATGAAGATATCCGACGGAAAACCAAGGTGACCGACATAGCTCTTAGGATAAGAAAGCTTAAGTGGCAGTGGGCTGGTCACATTTCCAGAAGAACCGATAGCCGTTGGGGTAGACGAGTTGTCAAATGGAGACCACGTTTAGGCAAAAGTAGTGTATCTGGACGCCCTGTGGCCAGGTGCACTCCACCTGCGAAAAGCAGCTGGAAGAGAATGGATGAGGGGAGCATGGAGGATGAAGGCCGAGCTCAGTAGCGTGCCTACGTCCAGCAGTGGACAAATATAGGCTGATGATGATAATGATGATTCTGCTCTACCCTAGACGTTTTAAAAAGCTCGAACACGCAGTCTCTGATACAGGTAGGTCAATTATAAATAATAATAATATTCAGCCTGTATTCGTCCACTGCTGGACTAAGGCCTCTTCTAGTGAACGCCACTGAGCCTGATCTTCGGCTCTCCTCATCCAGTTACTTCCAGCCGTTTTTCGCAAGTTGTCATTCCACCTCGCATCTTTAAAACTCATTTACCCCAACGGTTTTAAAGATGCGATTATTATATACGAAGATTGTCGGTTCTTCGAGAGATGTGACTAGCTCTTTTCCGCTTGCTATTTTATTAAGCTATATCGATGACTGGTTCTATGTCGGATCAACTTATTGACGATCCTGTTCTTCAGAGAAATACTGTTATACTAAGGTATGGAGGGAGCTGTCACGCTCCTTGCCATAGCATTGCATAGCAGTATTTACGAGTAGTACGCCCACACCAACGGCGACAGGTGGTAGTAGAGTTGAGAGGGTGGGTACCGTTCCAGAGGCAGTCGTAGAGTTCCACGCGCATGCTGACAGTGCACCAGCACCGGTGCGAGCTGTATGGGATGAAGCGCATCTTGAACGCCCACACCGGCGACGACAGGTGGTTCTTGAGTTGAGTGGGTGGGTCGCTTACCGTTCCAGAGACAGTCATAGAGTTCCACGCGCATGCTGATTGTGCGCCGGCGCCGAAGCGAGCTGTATGGGATGAAACGCACCTTGGACGCCCACACCGGCAGCGACAGGTGGTTCTTGAGTTGAGTTGAGTTGAGTTGAGTGGGTTGGGTCGCTTACCGTTCCAGAGGCAGCCGTAGAGTTCCACGCGCATGCAGACGGTGCGTCGGTGCGAGCTGTACGGGATGAAGCGCACCTTGGACGCCCACACCGGCGGCGACAGATGGTTCTTCTGCTCCAGGTACGTGTTGGTATTGCCCGTCAGGATCTGCAACACGCATACACACACATGTGAGGCTAGCACTTCACACGTCTCTTTAGCCATAGTTTGCGAAGTGGAAATGGGACGCAACACCGCAGCCCGCAGTCATATGAAGTGCCATTGCTAGTGGACATTATCTAGAGATGATCACTCGTGATCGCGTTGGTGAACACTTTAAATCGGGTGGTTTGTGCAGGAGTTATGGTGGTGGTCACATAATTAAGGACACTACATTAAATATTTGAAACAATTTGGAATTCTCTCTTTTGTGAGATTATGATATTTGAGAGATATATTTTGTCTGGTCAGCCTAAATGAGATCGAGATACATCTGAAACACTTAAAAACGGAAAAGCCCCAGGAGAAGCCTTCCATAGTTTTGAAACAGTGTGCATTGGAGCTATCGAAACCACTGACATCACTGCATAATATTTTTACATGTCGTTTACCACTGGAGTTTTCTCTGCGAAGTAGAAAGTGGCCCATTTAACGCCAATACATAAAAAAGGAGTTATGGCGAATGTTGAAAACTAAGATCTATTTCAATTATTTCAGGAACGGGAATATTGTTGGAGTCCATAGTAGTCAAGAAAATACATTGTTCAATTGTTAAATTCAAATCAGCATGGTTTCATGCCACGTAAATCTACATGTACTAATCTCATCGGTTACGTGAATGACACTCGGAAGTTTTGGATAAGGGTGGTGAGACACATGCCATTTACACAGACTTAAGCAAAGCTTTTGACTTGATCAACCACGATCTCTTACTTGCGAATCTTCAGGCATTAAGCATTCACGGTACATTGCTGCGGTGGTTTGAATCTCAATAACAGGCCTCAATTGGTAGTCGTCAAGAGATTTAGGTCTGTTGTAACAGAAGTACCTTCTGGTGTACCTCACGGGTCGAATCTGGGACCTCGTCTCTCTAATTCTCTGTCTCTCTCTTCCTAATTTTTATCAACGATTTGACGAATGACATTTATTCTAAGGTAAAGCTTTTTGCAGATGATTTAAAACTTTCTAAAGAAATTAGGGATCAGGAGGATGTTGAGGCTCTTCAGTCTGAAATCAGTAGTATAAGCCAGTGGTGTACTAGTAATGTCAAGACTTTAAATTCTTCTTAGTGCTACTGTATAAAGTTTACCCGTAAACGTAACCCATCTCCTGCGAGTTACAAGATTTGTAAAGCTTTATTAACCGAAGTTACATCTATGGGGGATTTAGTTGATACAAAACTCAGTTTTCGGGATCATTTAGATGGAATCGTCAATAAAGCCAGCAAAATTTGCGGCTTTATAGCAATATAGGCTAAATCTTTTAGAAATAAGTATATAAACTGGGTAACTTGGTATCTCAGGGCCTGGCGCGCACTACCTTGCGGTGGAACGCGGTGCGTTTATTCTACCGTTTATTTCATATTGTATTATATGCGTTTATTTCACCGCAATACGTGCACTTCTATGACACTCCGTACTTCACAGAATATGCGTTATAAAAACGCAAGGCAGTGCGCGCTAGCCTTATGCCGATGATTAGATGCCGAGCAATCGATAAAAAACTACTTGACGGCTGAACGAATTTTGAAGAAATGCATAATATTGTACTTTGTAGGTACTTTTGGCCCTGCAATAACACGTGTCGGCTACTTTTAAGTGAAACGACCACGAGGGCAAAGCCGCGGGCACAGCTAGTAATAAATAAGTTTAATACATCTGGAGTCCTTTATATATATATATATATATATATATATATGATAGTACTTTCGTTCGTGGTTGTTTTCATCCGTATTGTTTAAGCTCGAAAAGTCTGTGATAATAACAATACTAGAGCCCCAAGGGTACACTCTTACCAAATATATTAAATTGAGAGAAGACTGAATAGAATAGTCGAGTGCAATTATCAACATCTCCGTGTGCTCCTATTGTTCCTGTACTTTTGTGTCCACTGAGGTTTGGTCCCTGGGCTAGTGGAACAAACCGCCTATGACCGCTCCGTGACACTGGCACCCTCTACGTGACTTACCCTACCCAGCTCTACCTACCTACGAGTTCCAGTTTTTTTTAAGTGTGAAATTAATTTGTTAATCTGTGTGCAATATTTTTAAGCAGTGATCCCACAAAATTCTAAAAGGCACTAGGCTATCTTGATTTAATTTTGGAAATATTTGGCAAACTCAGAACAATTTTTTATACTAAAGTGTATTTTATAATTGCATCCCAGTCATTCATGTAAGTAAGTTCTCATGTATGTAACATTTTCATTATTACGTACTTTGTTCCGAATTTCATTATTGACCTACCCCTAGTTCCGTATTACGCTAAACTTTGACGCGTTATTATGCGTGACGCATTAACGCGTAGTTGCATTAACGCTATTTTTTTATTTGTTTTTAAAGCGTTACTATCGCACTTCGCGTAACGTTACTTACAAAGTAAACACTTAATTTTATTTGGTCTCATATTAATAAAAATGGAACCTGCGCATCTAAATGTACATGAATTGATATGTGAATTAAAATGTCGAAATGCTGAGGCCCATACAACAGATACTTTAGAAAATTTACGTTCAAGGTTATCGACCTTACTTGATAGCTCGAATACTCAGGACTTACAAAGCCCGTATACATTTGAACAAGATATAGCTGAAATTCAAAAATGTATAACTATTATTTCTGCACTTTTAATAGCATACCCGGTACGAAAGGAGATGAATGCGTCCTATATTCTGCATGTAAGAAATAGATTAAATAACATGGATATTACCACCGAACTTACGACAGTACAACTAGAAACATTAAAAAATGTTTCAGAAAGTTTATTCGATCTACAAAAACGTTTCTAAACATTAGAAAATCCAAGCTGCTCTTATACAGAATATACACAAGATCATTTTCCAGAACTACAAACTCAATTACCATATTTTGACCTACTGACACAAAAACTACAGAATATTTATCAACACATTTAAATGGTTTAAACGTGTTGATCGAAAAAAACAACCAACTTAAACGGTTTATTTACAAGGGGGATAGTTGTTCAAAAGATTTTATTGAAAAAGTAGAGGAATTCGCAATTGCTCGAAATATTTCACATACTGAATACAACCACTTATACGACATTCTTAAAGGAACTCCTTTAGATTGGTTTAGGGCTCACAAACAAATAATCTCAGATTAGGAATCTTTTAAAATTACATTACTAAATTAATTTGAAATTTCAGACTATGACTATAAACTGCGGAAAATCATAGATGCACGCAAACAAAAAACAAATGAGCGTGTGTTTTGCTATTTCACCGAATTAGAATCATTATTTGCAAAATTACGTGAGCATATTTCAGAAAAAGCCAAGTTTGATATTCTTAAGCGTAACTTGCGACCCGAATTTGGTCAAAGATCACCAAACGATCTTGACTCGGTCGCAACATTATTTAAATCTTGCAAATGGTACGAAAGTTGCATTGAAATGTCAAACTCTGATACTCCTTCTACACTACAAGACTTAGCGAAGCTTTCGACTTCTAATACCCAACACAAAGTCGCTGCTACACCTAATATACCACATTATCCGTACAATACCTTGCAACAACCACTTGTGCAAACACACCCTTACCCTCAACCTTACCCCGTACATCCAATTGCTGCAGATTCTAAGAAACCTGCACTACCTATATTTTGCCCTCGCTGTCAAAACGATATCCATGATTTATGTCAATGTCCCTTCAGACATAAAGTTTGTTTTCGTTGCGGTAAAAATGACGTAATTTTTACCAATTGCCCTATATGTACACAAACTTCAAAAAAACTAATTAGAGAGGAACTAAAAGCACAAACATCAAACTGATTGGAACAATTGGCTTAAAACTATTTCAATATTTTTCAAAACATACAACGTTTCTACGCTCCTCTTTGATAATACATCAGACACTGAACGTCCATACCTTAGAGTAAATGTTGGAAATTTAACCCTAAACGGTTTACTGGATAGTGGCAGTGCCATTACAATTTTAGGTAATAACTCACATAAATTATTACTTGAACATGGTTTGGAACTACAACGTGACCAAATTATCAAAGGTTCTGTTGCTAATGGTCAAACAATCAATTCAATTGGTACTATAAAGCTTCCAACTTTATTTAAAAATAAGTTTGCTATGATTACTGCCCATGTAATATCCGCTATTACTCAACCTTTCATATTAGGTATCGACTTCTGGAAAACTTTTAAGCTGACTCTAGACATACTTCATACGGTCAATATGCACAAGAGTTCAGATACTCCCATGTTTATCATCAATATTAACGACTAGCTGAACCCGTGGCTTCGCACGCGTGGTCTTTTCTTTATGTTCAATGTACGATAATGTGCTATTCCAGGACCAATATACCAACATTTGAACAAAATTTCTTCAGCCGTTTAAAAAAACTTTCATCAATTGCTCGTCTTTTAACTCACCGGATTGAGATACCAATTACACCAGATTTAAATCAAACCCTAAGCTATCTAACAATAAAAACCGCATTGATATTGGTCCAGTAGTTTTTGATGCGTGAACAAACAAACGTACAGACAAACAGAAAGAGAGACAAGATTGACAAAAAAAATATTTCTTCAATACCTTTTTTAAGCACCCAAGAGCATTTTTTTCATTTGGATTCATTTAGTAGTTTGGTTGCAATGTGCGGTCAACATACGGACAAACAGACAGAAAAATTAAAAAGTAAAATAGTTTGGCTTCAGTATCGAATATAGAGAACCATTTTTTTTTATTGCTTAAATATTAACATAACTTTGGACCCATATCCCGCAGAAACCCTTTACTTTTTCGAGATAAAACGTGTCCTAAATTTTAACCCATCATATAACTTAAGACAGTGCCAAGTGGCATCAAAACCCGTCCATGAGTTTCAGCGTGGTATGTGTTCTTTTAAATGAGTTTCAACCCCTATCCTGCGAGAACCCATACATTTTTTGAGATGTAAAGTATCCTATGTCATACCTCGTAGTATGAACTCAAATCATACCAAGTTTCATTTGAATTCATCCAGTAGTTCCGGCGGCGTGATGCGCGGCTAAGATACAGACTGACAGACATACAGGCAAAAATGAAAAAACATACAGTTTAGGCTTCATTATCGAAAATAGAGTAACTTCCATAAAAAAACACTATATATTTAATGTACAGAATTTGGACCCATATCCCACAGGAACCCTTTATTTTTTGGGACAAAATGTATCCATAATTTTCACCCATCTTATAAACTATGTCTGTGCCAAGTTGCATCAACATCCGTCCAATAGTTTCAGCGTACTACGTGTTCAAATTTCATTACAATTCATTGAGTATTTTCGGCGTGATACGCTGCCAACAGTCAGTCGGAAAAACAAACAAATATTAAAACAAAAACAGTTTTGGCTTTAGTATTGAATATAGCACGGCCTCTATAAAAATTACAAAATATCTTCAATTTACAGAATTTTGGACATTATCCCGCAGGAACACATTATTTTTCGGGATAAAAGTATCCTCAATTTTTACCCATTATATAAACTATGAATGTGCCAAGTTTCAAAAAAATCCATCTAGTAGTTTCAGCGTGATACGTGTTATTTTAAATAAATTTCAACGCCTATCCTGCAGGAACCCTTTATTTTTTCGGGACAAAATGTATCCATAATTTTCACCCATGTTATAAGTTATGTCTGTGCCAAGTTGCATCAACATCCGTCCAATAGTTTCAGCATACTACGTGTTCTTTTAAATAATTTTCCACCCCTATCCTGCAGGAACACTTAATATCCAATGTCCTACCTCGAAGTATGAACTCAAATCATACCAAATTTCATTTGATTTCATTGAGTATTTTAGTCGTGGTGCGCTGCCAAAGTACAGACAGACAGACGGACAGACTGACAGACAGACAGACAAAAATGATAAAAAAAAAACAGTTTTGGCTTCAGTATCAAATCAAGAGTACGTTCCAAATAAATTTTTGAAAATATCTTCAATGTACAGAATTGGACCCGTTACAGTTTTATTATAAGTATACAATGTGTCTGGTCACCGGTGTCGGAGACTTAAGGGGGGTTAAATATCGGGATTTTTATCGACAAATCACTATCTCGATTTTCTTTTGGCCTCTCCATACTAAAATGGCAGCCATTTTGTTTTTCTGCTTTGTGTCCAAAACACAAAGCAGAGGTTAGAAAATAGCAACGCACAGTACTTGGCAGAAAAGAATGTAATCACAACGCTAGGCGAGGGACGACTACCTGTAATTGTATCCTGACCTGAGTAGAGCCGCAATTTTGTCTCATTCACACCTCACCATGTCTCTTTCTAACATGTTGTCAAAGAACAGCTGCCTGTCTTACGACACGCCAATTGAATGTGGGGTCTTGAGTCTATTGTTTGACGTGTGCTATTAATAGAGTTTTTAAGGGTCATATTTAAACCATCATAGCTTCGAAAATATTTAACTTAGGACCTTGATGTAAGATTTATTTTAATGGAAATATCTTGTACTATGATAATACAATTAAAAAAAAATAGCTTGACAGGTTAGTTTTCATAAAAAAATTAAAAAACTAAAAAAAATGCAATAAATAACGATTGTTATGTTATTTTGTGAAAAAGATATTGAATAAAATGTATCATAAATTGATTGTCTTCATTGTTAGCTTTCAAATGATACCTCTTTCGTCTTCCTAAGACGTCTACATCGATAGCAATGATTAAATCAGTGTAGGCGTCTGAGCTGCGAAGTAAAAAAAACCAAATGGCTGCCATTTTAGTATGGAGAGGCCAAGAGAAAATCGAGATAGTGATTTGTCGATAAAAATCCCCATATTTAACCCCCCTTAAGTCTCCGACACCGGTGACCAGACACATTGTATAGATACTTACCTACAGTCTTATGGCAGACTTACAGATACGCAATTGATTCTTGCTAATGCAGTTGTAGAACAATTTCGTAATATTTCTACCGAGGTACTTTCTTTAGCAAGAACAAACCTTATTGAACACTGTATTGATACAGGTGACCACCCACCAATTCGTCAACGATGCTATCGATTATCACCTGAAAAACAGAAAGCTCTTCGAGCAGAAGAGGATAAAATGCTAGAACTTGATGTTATAGAACCTTGTGAAAGCCCATGGCTAAATCCTGTAATTATTACCCCTAAGAAAGATGGTACTTGGAGATTCTGCGTCGACAGTCGTAAGCTTAACGACATAACTAGAAAAGATGCTAATAAATTACCATTCATATCAGACATTATAGACAACCTTAAAAATTCTAAATATCTGAGTTCAATTGATATTGCTAAAGCTTTTTGGGAAGTGCCTTTACGTTTAGAAGACAGACCTAAGACTGCTTTTCACGATCCAGGTCGTGGATCTTTTCAATTTAAGGTTATGGTCTTACTATCCTTGTCTTATCTTGGTCTTATTGTCTTACCTTTTGGTCTTACTATCGCACCAGCTACGCAACAAAGATTCATTGATAATCTCCTTTCTGATGAGTCTAATAACGACTCTCTTTTTTATTAATTGGATGATATAATAATAGCTACAAAAACATATGAGGAACACGTACGTTTACTTAACAAATTACATGCAAAACTTTCAAAAGCAGGTATAATAGTAAATTTTCCGAAAAGTACATTTTTCCGAAATGAACATAAATACCTAGACTACGTAATTGATGGACGTAATTGATAATTGCACATCCACACAAATCCTGATAAAGTCAAAGCAATCTTAGCAATACCAGCTCCCAGGTCTGCTCGCGAAGTGAAGAAGTTTCTCGGTACAGCTAGTTGGTATAGACGCTTTGTACCCAATCTTAGCACATTAGCTGCTCCCCTTACTAAACTTACGTCTACCAGTAAGAAAGCTCCTGCTTTCAAGTGGACTTCTGAAGCTGATAAAGCTTTTAATAAAATCAAACAAGCTTTAATATCAACTCCTATTTTAACTTGCTCTGACTTTTCTAAACCCTTTGCTGTTCATTGCAACGCATCCGCTTTTGGACTTGGAGCAATGCTTCCCAAGACTTCGATGGAGTTGAAAAACCCATAGCTTACATGAGCAAATTACTTACAGGTCCCTAAAGAAACTATTCTATCACTGAACGTGAACTCTTAAGCGTTATAACAGCATTAGAGTATTGGCGTTGCTACCTAGACAATGGCCAAAAGTTTACCATCTATACCGATCATTCTGCACTTCAATGGTTCTTACACATAAATAATCCTACAGGTAGACTTGCACGTTGGAGCATACTTGCACGCTAATCAATGTTTAATTTTTGACATTAAATATAAACGTGGCAAGGAACATTTGGTCCCAGATACATTGTCTCGTATTAAACCAATTAATGTGATTAATTATGATCCAACACATACTTCTGATTCGTGGTACACTTCTGTATACTCCAAGTGTAGCACAAATCCCACATCAACTCCTGATTATATGATACGACACACCAAACTCTACAGGTACACCCGTTATAATACTCTCATATACTCAGAATTAAGTTCGAAAGAAGTAATCCCATCGTAATTTCGTACAGCTATTATCGACGAAAACCATTCGTTACCAACAGCAGCTCATTTTGGCACTTTCAAAACATACCTTCGTATTAAAGAAAAATACTTCTGGCCAGGAATGTACAAAGACATTGCCAGCCATATTTCCAAATGTGAAACATGCCTCGCTTACAAGCATCAGAATCAAAATACCAGTGGTCTGATGGGTAAACCCAAGAACTGTGCTCGTCCTTTCCAATGCATATCTATTGAAATTGTTGGTCCACTTCCAATGACACGTAAGCTTAATAGATTTATTTTAGTAGTCACATGTTGTTTTTCCAAATATTGTTTTATATTCCCCATGAAGCGAGCTACCTCTTATGTAATGAAACATATACGTGAGAACTTAGTTTTAATGTTTTATGGTATTCCAGAGACCATAATCCTAGATAATGGCCCTCTACTAATTAGTCATGAACTCCAGGATTTATTTCAATATTACAACATACCAAAAATTCATTACACACCCCGTTAGTGTCCGCAAGTCAATACTGTTGAACATTACAACAAAACAATTATAACAGCAGGTGCTTTGTTGATAATGACCATCGTACTTGGGATCTATATTTAAATCAAATCCAATTTGCCATAAATTCAGCTGTTAATGAAACTACCACCACACACACTATTCACTGGTGGTATTCACATCAGCTTTCTTAGTATTTGGTCTCAAACTTGTAACGTGTGGTTCTGTATATAATGCTTCGGATCTAACTGAAGAATTGATTTTTGCTGCGCGTGATGAATGCGCTGACAACATACTCGTAGGTCAGTTCAGCCCTTTATTTGCTGAAGAACAAGCACGTTTATTCCGCGCTCATGAAACTAACGCTAAATATTATTGTAAGGAGAAAGACAGGCCAGAAGGCAGAGCCTAGAGGCGGGGCCTAACATCAGCTGATGACTTGTTTGCGCGAGACTGACTGAAACTGGTTCCGGCCGGGCAGACCTTTTCCTCGGCGAGGCAGCGAGAGCGGCGCGCCACTTTTCTGTCAGCAGTCGAATCAGCCGGACGTTCCTGAATATTTCTTGAGTTCCTTAAATTTGATTTTGTAACAGAGTTTAGTTTACTTTGTTGAGTTTAATAATATCTTTGTGTGTGTAATCGTGTATTTTTTTTAATAAACCCAGTTCTGGTTGCTAATATTATAATAAACATCATCAACACCTTTAATTTAACCAAGGAGACATAATTTGGAAACGTAATTATCCCATAAGTTCAGCAGGCAAGTATTTTTCAGCTAAATTAGCTCCTAAATTTGTAAAATGCATCATAGCAGCTAAAATTTCACCACTAATTTACGACCTCAGTGATTTATCTGGTAATCCCTTAGGCCGTTGGCATGTCAAAGATATTAAACCTATTCCACGTACGCCTTAACCTTAACCATCACTTGTCTACTTACTTACATACTTTATTATAATTATGTGCTATGAAAGCTACATTGCTTTTATATTCCCGTACCCTACCATACATTTAAATGCTTACTTATGACCATTGTAAGTTACCTACTTAAAAACCACTACTTTAAATAACCTTGTAATTATTGTAATTTTAATATAATTTTCCTTTACGGAGTAATGTCCACATTTTTAGCTTATTTTTCTTTTATTCACTTCATTAACTTTTCGGATTCATTATTAATATTGACGTATTGCTTTTCAGTGCTATTTTACATACTACATACTTAAATTATTTGGTATTAATAGTAGCTAATACCCTACTTGTTAGCTATGTACTTTATTATTTACAATCATAATGTTCTGTGTAAAGCGAAACCAGTTCCATATATTATTATTTACAACACCTACACACAACACTTCAATACTGAAAAGAGCGGCAAATGTGATTACTCTATAAACCAAGCCTAGGTCACAAAACCAGTATTATCTTATACTTAATATACTATTACCTACCTACCTACCTTACTTATATTATTTTAACGTTCTAACACAACGTTAACTATGTACATACACGTGCTACGGGCACGTCATACCCTAAGGTACGTTTAGCCATTTTGGCGAACTAATTGTATATAAATATACACATACATACATTTACACATCACAATATACATACACACATACACTCACTTATTCACCCTAATCAGCGGATAGTGACTGTATAAATAGGCCTACACTACACTGTATTGGTTCCACGAGTAACCTTAATATTATTTAAGGTTCCTCTTTCTTATGAGTTTTATTTCCAAGGAATGGGAATAAGACTATAAATGATGATGAATGAATGTGTGATTTATGTATTTGAATGCATGTAGAAATCCAATCAATTGTATATTGACATTGTAAATAAACATGTTCACCAAAAAATTAAAGGCGATAACCCAAACTGTTCAACAACAAAAATTCAAAGGAGCTTGTGCAAGTTTCTTTGAAAATTGGCCAGAGTCTAAAAATTCCTTTTCAGCTCAGCGTTTACATTATTTTAATTAATTATTTTACTATTTCAACTTTATTACCCTTGTTATATATGTTTTTATTATTAACTTCTACTAATTTTTTTCTTTTTTCCTAAGCATCTTTTTCTTTTAAATAAACCTTATGTTTTGGGATACCAATAACATCAAAATTTTTACATACCAAACTAATAATACATCTGGAGTCCTTTAAATATATATGACAGTACTTTCGTTCGTGGTTGTTTTCATCCGTATTGTTGAAGTAAGAAAAGTCTGTGATAATAACAATACTAGAGCCCCAAGGATACACTCTTACCAAATATATTAAATTGAGAGAAGACTGAATAGAATAGTCGAGTGCAAGATCTCTGTTTATCAACATCTCCGTGTGCTCCTATTGTTCCTGTACTTTTGTGTCCACTGAGGTTTGGTCCCTGGGCTAGTGGAACAAACCCTAGGACCGCCCCGTGACTAGCCTATGTGTTAATCCAGGGTATAAGCTATCTCCATATCAAATTTCATCCAAATCCAATGAAGCGTGAAGAAGTAATAAGCATACACATACATACACCCTTACATACACAAACATTCGCCTTTATAATATTAGTGTGATTATTTTTGCTGGCGATCAGCTCGTTTTGAATCATTTTGTTCGCAGGTTTTTCGTATTTCTATAATAATTTTACTTGTTTAAAGGGAAGAACAATCTTACCTATAGGTATTCTTAAAATAATAACCACTGTTACCACTGTTGCATATTCCTAAGCAGATGCCCGCTGCAATTATCATCATCGCCAATAACAAGGCAGCCAATTCCGGCCACGGGCGGCGCGTGATGTTTCTCCCACTCCACAATAATCTTACCACTGCGCGATTTCATTATATCCATCTCACAATTGAGTTTACTTTCTATTTATTTACTTACCTATAGTACCTTACCTTGAGAATAACGAATAGTACAAACAATACCTACCTACTTACTCAGTTTACTGTTGTTTTAAAACATTCCCTTCCCAGGCCAAATACCTAATTACAAAGTATAAATTGTCCATTATCTCCATCATAATTTGTATGGTTGTCCATGTGGCAACCGTTCAAGTCGCACGGCGGAGCTGAGCTGTTGATACATGCCATTACAGGAAACACTCTCCAAAGAGTGTCTTTGATTAGCGCAAATAAGAGGCCTTTCGTTCGTTTGCTAGGCTACATTATGCATTGCATCGCGGTCTGTATGAAGTAGTCCAGCGCGGCGCGAGCGCAGGTTGTTGCGCGCGCCGCGGTCGCGGGAGGATGTGCGCGCGTGCCGGGACTATTAATCAGCAGCGGTCACGACGAGCGACGCAGCACACGGCCGCGCCACCGCCAAACCAAACCAAACCGAATGAAAATATAATCACTATTGCTTCTTCAAATTTTACCATGATAAAATATACTTCGTGTATAATTTTAATCATGTGATTACATTTGGGTACGGAACCCTGAAAAGGACTAAAAATACCTCAAGCATGAAAATTGTGAGTCGTTAATAAAACGTTAATAATAAGAGATGCGATGGTCGTTCGGTAACATACCTCTTGTCCGCTCTGCGTGCGGTAGCGCACCCACTTGCCCAGCCGCGGCCGCCAGTACTCGAGCACGTACGCCTCCGCGAACTCCTGGCCCTGCCCGTTGCCGAAGCGGCCCTGCGTGCCCACAGCCGTCACCACGTGCACGGCACGCAGGTCCACCTCCAGCCACTCAGCCGACTCCGTAGTGATCTGCGAGCGCGGGCACCACGCGCCGCCCTTCATGTCCTGGTTCAGCCTGCAACACGCGCGTGCCAATCACTCGCTGCGGACATTCTGCTTCGACTAAATACTGCATACCTGCCATTCATTATTGCAGATGGAATGGCTCAAAACCACTGATCTCTATGGATAGGCTCTGCCGTACTTTCGTTTGTGCCGATTCAAAGCGCACCACCGAGCGTCCATTGAACTAAAATTGAGATTGTTTCATCTCTTGACGTTAGTCACATAATAAATAATAGTACAAAATCCTTAGTTCCGTGTACGCTCATTACTGCCGAACTACTGCAATCAGCGCCAAAATGCCGATGATCAAATGCACTCATTACGACGTTCAACAGCCTGTCTAGAGTATGGAGTATACGCGACTCCGGTCAGTCACTCCGTAAATGACGACATATCGCCATAATAATATGTATATGATCCCAATCCACAGCTTTTTGTAGACCGTTTGTAGACCACCCTAAAACTACATGAATTGAATATTATAGAGTAAACGAAGCATCGTAACAGGACGAATTTGGTGTAGTGACGCGGCGCGGGCGGCCGCGGCGTTTCAAACGCAAGTAAGAGGCGCTCACTCGGTCCCTCGTATTCCAATCAGAGTTAATAATAGTGTTGTTACTATCGCATTAATTAGCGACAGCACGCGCCCGCGGCGATGAGCCGTGACGGACCGTACATTGCTGTACGTACGCGTGTGCACTCGGACTAAGCATTACTGTCGTTACCGAGAGCGGCGCGGCTGGCGCGGAGGCGGGCGGCGTCTCGCAAGTCTAGCAACGCAACATGGTGGTCTGGATTCCGATCAAGGATCACAAAAATAAAAGATTACAACCAAGATTTTTCGGTTCCGTGTGCTTTGTAAGTCTAGTAAGCCTGTTAAGACTAAGCATAGTATTTTCTTGTTTAGACCTGATAGGTAGTTTGAAAAGTCGCTCGTAACACTTTATGTACTTTTAGAGGATTATGTACCTACCGTACAAAAAGAAAAACCTCTTTTTGTCCAATGTCGGTGGGGTTTGTTCATGTAATGAACACTTTATTGACTGGGCTTATGCGTCTTAATTTTCCAGTTAATTAGATCACTTTAAAGTTACAAGCATCTGAACCAGCCATATTTTTGCGCTGAAACTATTGACAAATTTTTCAGAATCCAATAACATTTTGAATATAATATAACGTGTAAGCCTAAAATACATGCTATTCGAGCTATTGACGCCTATAACAAA
This sequence comes from Alsophila aescularia, assembly GCA_946251855.1. Lineage (NCBI taxonomy): Eukaryota > Metazoa > Arthropoda > Insecta > Lepidoptera > Geometridae > Alsophila > Alsophila aescularia. Next base: position 106,399,602 of record OX276373.1, read on the forward strand.
ACATTTTGCTACAATTTAAGGGGTGGAACGAGGTTTGCTTCTGAACGTAAATTCTATCAAAAATGTACGTATTAATCTGACGAGCAGCAACTACAACGCGGAAATAGTATTCGGTACCGGATGCAGTTAAATGAGGTAGATAGAAGGCTGCCTGTGGATACTGACCGTCCGTTCTGCGGGGCCACATTCCCATCGTTGTAGCAGGAGCTAGCGCTGATGTCCTTGTCGAGCACGAGGCCGCTCTCCATGCCCAGCGGGGCGATGCATTGCGCTGTCAACAAACAACACTCCGTTAGCATCTCGGCTGTGCAATTTCAAAACCTAGCATTTTTTTGAAAATAACGTGTTTTTGCATTGTGCGACTTGCTAGTCATTTCCTCATAGAATGGCATTGTCCAAATTACAAATACAATATTTTTCCAAAAAAAAAACCTTCTTCATAATAAAAACGTTATTTTGTAAACAACCACTAAAAAGAATAAAATAATTACAATTGAGCCAGAACAGTATCATCATCATTTGATACTGTTCGGGTTCCATCATTTTGTTGTTGAGTTCCTGTGACTACCTTCCGGCTCCATTATCAGACCCTGGATAGCACTTAACACTAGAGAACTCATCAAGACAAACCAAATGAGCCCAAACTCGAAGGGGTTCCATCATTTTGTTGTTGAGTACCTGTGACTACCTTCCGGCTCCATCATAAGACCCTGGATACCACATTAAACTAGATAACTCATCAAGACAAACCAAATGATCCCAAACTCGAAGGGGTTCTATCATTTCGTTGTTGAGTTCCTGTGACTACCTTCCGGCTCCATCATAAGACCCTGGATACCACATTAAACTAGATAACTCATCAAGACAAACCAAATGATCCCAAACTCGAAGGGGTTCTATCATTTCGTTGTTGAGTTCCTGTGACTACCTTCCGGCTCCATCATCAGACACTGGATACCACATAAAACCAGAGATATCATGAAGACAAAACAAATGAGCCTAAACTCGAAGAATTCCATCATCTGATTGTGTAGTTCCTTTGACTACTACTACTACTGCTGCTGCTGCTGCTGCTGCTGCTGCTGCTGCTGCTGCTGCTGCTGCTGCTACTACTACTACTAGTACTAGTACTACTACTACTGTAGTTTTTAATTGTCATCAGAACTACACCCATGTGCAAAACTTCAGCATCTTTGGACTTCCTTAAATTGTTCAAAATTGACTTGCAATCCAGTCCTAAACATTATAACACAGTGAATACATTAAAGCTTGTTTAAAGCTACTAAACCAATTTTGATGAAATTTATACAGTACACTAGAGATACTTACTAAAGTAAAAACAATCATCTAACTCGGTTCAGAAATCCCAAGATATTAGAGAACATAAACTATAAAACAAATTGATTTTGTAATAAAACTACTGATCCAATTTTGATACAGTTTATATGGGACCACCTGGAGAGTATATCCTTTCAAACAAAAAAAGAATTTTTGAAATCGGTCCGCAATTGATGGAGATATCGACCGAAATACATTTAAAAAATACATACAGCCGAACATATAACCGTCTCCTTTTGTGAAATCGGTAAAAAAATACTCACAAACGATTTTTTTCTTCTTTTCAAACCTAGCAAGTACGCAGCGCCACCAAAAAAATGTATAATAAACAATTTAAAAACATAGTATAGGTAGTTATATGTACCACAAACCCACCGTTGTTTACCGAAGTCCAATTGCGACATATTTAATCATACAAGTAGGTACTTCCTTAGATTGTGAAAGTATCAATTAAGCACTTTTTGTACTTATGTTGTTTTTCTATGAATAATGCGCAGTAGAGGTACTCTACATGTTGATTTGATTTAATTGCGCATAGCTGAATAAGCATTTATGTACTTAGATGTTTTTCTCGCTAAAGTATGAGAAATGTAACTACTTAGTTGTTTATTACAATGAAGAATGAACTAGAAATCGCCTACGCATTTATAAAAGTTATATAAGGAAGTTACTAAGTACAAATTGTCATTATTTTATATTCGCTTGAATTGTACGGTCAAAAGTAAGACCAATAAAATTAACTTCAAATTTAATTTGTTGTTTATTTTATTAAAATCTCGGCTCCGTCCAATTTGTCTGGCGCAGCCGGTTGTATTTTTTTTTAAAGTCGTGGAAATTTAATTTGTCCGGCGCTTACTTCAAACATTGTGAAATATAATTTGTCTGGCGCAACCTACATATTTTGTGCAGCTGTCCTGAATAACTTCAGTGTGTTCCTGACAAATCCACGGAAAAAATACTCGACCCAAACAAATACGACTGTATTGGAAAAAGGAGTTGAGAAACAATTCAGCGAGTGGAATAATCACCGAGGCATGGGATCGAGCGGTTTTAAGTGAGTCGAAAATCATTCACTTTCCGTATTCTTGCCCTGCTATTCGACCCTTAGTGTTTTTGGACAAACATTGCCAATACACTTGTTATTTTTTATTTATTGTATGCGAATTTATGTTTTTTTGTGTGTTTGACGTTTTATGTGTTTTTATTGATTATTATGTGAATTTATGTGTCTTTATTGATTATTATGTGAATGTATTGATATTTTATGCATTTTTATTTGAATTTTATGTGAATTTATTGATTTTTATGCGTCATAATTGATTTTTATGTGAATTTTTTGATTTTTATGCGTCATAATTGATTTTTATGTGAATTTATTGATTTTAATGTGTCTTTGTTGATTTTTTGTGTTTTTATTGAACTTTTATGTGCTTTTATTTAATTATATTTTGAATTTTTGTGTGTTATACGTGTTATATTGTACAAACGCATACTCAATTTTAATAATTGGAATTGATTTTAAATAATAATTTAAAATGTAACCTATGAGGATTATAACGAATGAAATTGTGAAATTGATTCCTAAATTTGATGGGAATGAAAAATTATTAAATTTATTTATTTCAAAATGTGAATATGTGCGTAGCTTAAGTGGAACCGAAATTACTGCAGCACAAGAGTTATATTTATTTCATGTTATTTCAAGTAGACTTATAGGCAGAGCAGCCTCATTATTAAGTGAACGTAGCGATATTACAACATGGATACAATTGAAAAATCTTTTTACTCAACATTTTGGCGACCCAAGGTCAGAACAATGTATTGCTATTGAACTTGAAAGTCTTAAAATTAAAAATGACGAATCCTACATCGATTTCTGTCACCGTATTCAAAATGTGAGAAGTTCTTTGATTGCAAAAGTGAATTTAATTGAAGCCTCGGGAGTTAGAGCAGCCAAGGCTATAATTTATAATAGCACTGCATTAAATGTATTTATGTACAATTTATCTAAAAATTTACTTCGATTTGTGCGCCTGAAAAGTTGCGTTACTTTAGAACAAGCTCTAAATGTTGTGATGGAAGAGGTGAATTTCCAAACACAATATCAAATGAAAAATAAAAAAAATATTACTCAAAAACCATTTGAGAATAAACCAGCTTTTATTCCTCAACAAAATCAATTTAAATTTGGCATCCCACAAAGGCCAACATTTAATAATAATCCTCCAAATAAATTTATACAACCTCAAGGTTACAAGCCTTTTCTAAATAGGCCAAATAATCATTTTGTGCCACAAAATAATTTTAAATTTGATAATGCGAATAAACCGCAAGTAAATAATTACAAAGCTTCAGGGTTTTTCAAACAACAACCCTGTCATAAATTTAATTTTGGTATTCCTCAAAATAAAACAACTGATTTGAATGATAAAGATGTGACAATGAGAACGGCACCACAAAAGCCAAACCATCTTCTCGTAATAAACGAAGATAATCAAAATGAAAATAAAATGAATATTCCAAATAAGGAAAATTTTTATATGAGGGCCTCAGAAGAGCATCCTCCGATATAGAAACTATAAATTTAAATTGTAACTCTTATTTAAAATAACCAAGTATAAATTTAAAAAATCTGAACTCCTAATTTTTAAATGACACAGGGAGTAATCGTTATTTTATTAATCCAGAATTAGCAGATAAATATTTTAAAGATTTCAAATATCAAGAAACATTTCAAGTCGTAAGTACACATGGTACATATAACTAGGTACAACGACCATTTCAAAACATAGTAAGGGTATGTCTCTTGCTAGGTTTTGAAATTGCCAATGTGACTTACTAGGTTTTCAAATAGTGATAACAAAGCTAAATTGCGCACGTAAACTCCAGTATGGCTTAAGCCACCAGCGCAAACGCATTTATTTTGTCTAAAGTTTATTATAACGTAGTGAAAAATGGCTAATAGACAGTTCTACAGGTCTTTTTTATTGGTGATTAATGCCGTGAAGAACAAATACGCTGAACCGTAAGTATTATTACAGAGTGTTTATCGAGTTTAAATTGAAATTGTTATAACAAAACAAAAAAACAACAAAATTGAGGTTATGACATAACTGGCGTGCGATGATTTTAAACTAATCGTTATTGTTTTTTACACATATTTTGAAACACAGTCTTATGTAGCAACTCGCTGTAACCGTGGCTTTGCCACCTTGGTCATTTTATTTAAAAGTAGCCCATACGTGTTATTCCAGGACCAAAAATACCTATAAAGTACAACATACTACATTTCTTCAGATTATTCCTTAACAGACTTAATCATCGCTGATGAAAACACCTATTCCATAAGTGACAGCGATGACGACTCTGCGAATTTAAATGGACAGCTGATACCAGCGATCGTTAAGAACCCTATCTTGCCTTCCATCTTACCATCACTTTCAGATGAACCAAAATCAGTTTATATCGCTATCTTTCGGGCAGGTTAAGGTTCAGTAATATTTACGGACCACCAACAAGTTAAAACATTTAGAGCGCCAGAAGAAGCTTTTCAGACAAACAGAACATGTGAAGAATCCACAAACACTAAGGAACCTGCAAAGTATACATGGTTTTAAATTTAAGCTGAAAAGATTTATATACGCGCATCAAAAAAGCGAAGAACCTCTAAAATACGATATCAGTGCTTTTTAAACTCCTTATACTTACTTGTATTTTCCGTGCAAGCATTTTTTATATACATAAGTTTTGTTCTGTAATCCATCAGTTTTTGTCTACCAACTTCACTTTATTTTGCTGTCAAAATAAAGTGAAGTTGCTGTTTTAATACCTCAGACAATTTAAGATATATGGAATATGCCTCACTTCCACAGACTATATAGGAGACACTCAATTCATATTTTAGTTTTTGTGTGGAACAGTGTTGCCAATTTACATATTAATTTGTTTGTTCCAATTCCTATTTACTTTATATTGTATTTTTGTACCTAATGTGTAATTTTTATTATTGTTAATTTTTTATTTTATGTGACATTTCCGTGCGTGACGTCACCTGCCGTTCCCAACGGAAGACCAGCGCTGGTTGTTATTAACCAGCATTATGCTGAGTTGGGGCCGGCTTATGGCAAAAAACTTAACTTACTACTTAGGTACTAAATTATTTCTTCAATGTTTTTATTTTGTGTACTTGTTTTTTGCCATAAATAAAGCTATGTCTAAGCTATGTCTATGAAACAAAATAAGCCGGAATAAAATAAAACATTCGTTTATAGAAGAAACTTGTAGCGAAAAATGTCGCAGAAATTGAAAATTGTTTACATTCGATGATAGAAAAAGCATATGGGATAATTATTGGAATATGTAATATGAACTGCGCCAAAACTTTCTTAACAAATGTACAAGAATTGAATAGATTAAAAGAAGAAAATTAGTAGAAACTAAGCATAATCCAAAATTCTCGAAAAATTAAAGTAGGTACTATTACTTACCAAACAATAACGAAGAAACTAACGTGAGGCGAACGTTCTTTTTAAATACCCTTGGCCATAAAACTGATGCAGTTTTAACAGAACTCAGCAGTGCTATAAAGCGAAAACAATTGTATGGCGACGTCAAAGAAAATAGGAGAGGGAAGAAAAAGAAGTATGCAAGAGATATTATGAAAGAACACATTTTGAGCTTTAACCCTGCTCATTATAGGCGAAACAACACTCCATTGGCAAAATATCTGCTTTGAGCATTAAATCTCGAGCAAATGTTTAATAAAAAACATGAAAAAAAACATGAACATAAAAAACAAAAATAAAAAAAAAACATGAACATATCCTTAAGTATCCGAATGGGGACAAATGTGTAGATTGTGGTATATTCAAACAAGAAGTTGCAAAATATAGTGAAATTAGTAGTAGTAGTAGTAGTGGTATATACAATAGTCACAAAACAAAAGCAACTAAAGTTATACAACATGATAATGTTACAGGATACAGCAAAAGAAAATACAAACAATGTGTTATATTATTCCATGGATCTACAAAAGGTGATGTTGTTGCCAGATATGCCAAAAGTAATGGATTCCTTTTTTGAGCAGACTTATTTTTTCAATTTGACTTTTGCACCGGTACAAAAGAAGACGCAATTTAAGTTCTTTCGTGTTATGGCACAAAGCTTGGGCAGAACGAGATACCAATAATATTGTGGATGCAGTGGCAACGTTTATTGAGAAAGAAAAGGACATACAGCATTTAGTAATTTGGTGTGACAACAGCACAAGCCAAAATAAAAATTTGAACATATTTACCGCACTTGTAATTTTGATTGAAATTGAAATTATTTTGAAATATCTGACCAAGGGACATACACACATGACAGCGGATGGTGTGCATGGGAATATAGAAACGTAAATCAAAGGTCAGAGTGCATTGTACGATTTTGACGATTATTAAAGAGTTGTTTTAAACTGCAGACAGAATAATGAGATTGTTGAAGTTTAAAAGTCTTAGTCTTAGTGGGCTAAAAAGAAAAGAACGCCTCGACGTTACGACAACAACGATGTTTTGAGCAGTTTCTTGCTGAATTAAAATTCATAAATGGGAACCGAAACATGTTTGTAACTTTTAAACTTTCGCGATTCGAACACATTAATCGCGCTGAAAACGTAATATTTATTTACCTCGACGTTTCGATCAAGTTGCATTGATCGTGGTTTTGACAGAAAAAAACTGCAGATGTCGTTAGTTTCGTGTGTCGTGACAATTCTGAATTTTTACAAAACCAATTGCGGATAGTTGGAGACAACGCTCGCCCTTTTCGGCGCTGACACCCGATGCTTCAGTCTTCTCGTGACCACGATCAATGCAACTTGATCGAAACGTCGAGGTAAATAAATATTAAGTTTTCAGCGCAATTAAGTCCCGTTTAAATATATAACCACGAAACATGTTTCTTATGCACGACTTTGATGAGCCCTATGAGGAACTTGACTCATTCATTGCCTGCACTGGAATTTTTTCCTAGAAGCATAAAAGAGACCAAGAAAGAAGGAATTGTGTCAAAATTGCTTTCGCCAATGCCAATTAATAGAAGAGAGTTTTGACTTCGTTTACCAACTAGCAATGATTCTCAAGATTTAGCAGTGGTCAAATTTTCTATGACTCATAATTCAGTATTTTAGGGCAATACTGTTTATTGCAATATCTCATTAATTAATAAATAAATATAGTATTATCCAAAAAAGATAAGTTTATAAAATAGGTATCATAGGATTTTATCATTCATCTAAACCAGACAAAAACTCATTTACAACACTTACTAGGAATACGAAACAGTTATCACTTTAAAATTGTAACTTATTGAAACAAGATCCAAACCTAGTAACACATCTTACTATATTATCAAATTGTAAATAAGGTCTAGTCTAAGCTTAAATAACCATTTATTCATTACTAAGTGCTTTATTACGTGTACTATTAACGAAAAACAAAAAATAATATATCCTTTCTCAAGTCAAGGATATACCGAAAGTTTTGGCTCTACCCCTGTCAAGCGAACAGTCATAGTTTAGTTACGGCATGCCTTCAAAGTAGCAAATTCGTTGTTTCGCTCTCCTGTAAAAAATGATTCGTGTCTCTTACTATGTTTTAAAATTGGACAGTTTTCCAGTGGATAAAAAACAATTTTCCGGGATAAAAAGTATCCTATGGTTTATTCCAGAGTATAAGCTATTTCCATTCCGAATTTCATCAAAATCCGTTCGGCCGTTATCGCGTGAAAGCTCCCCAAATAAACAAACAGACAACGTTTCACTTTTATATATTGGTATGGACAATAAAGCAATATGAACGAAAATGTCTGTACAAAGAAGATAATTACAAATAATGGTACTTAAAATAAGCTACTGAACAAGAATAGATCATTTTTAAAAATCATGTCTGTCTGTTTGTTAGTTTGTTTGTCTGTATGTTTGTTCACGCATCACGTAATAACTACTGGAACGATTGCAATGCGGTTTAACTGTGGTTTCGATGAGTAGAAGCCGAGCAATCGATAAAAAACTATTTAACGGCTGAACGAATTTTAAATTTTGGTATATAATAGAATAGAAAAAAGTTTATTTGTGATAAGTAGGTAGGTACATGAAAAAACAGCACAAAGAATATAAAAATCTGCATGATAAGTCACAAATCGGCCCCAACTCAGCATAATGCTGGCAGTTAATCAGCGCTGGTCTTCCGTTGGACCGTTTGGTGATGTCACGTTCCACATACACACAGTACAACTGCATAAAAAATAAAGAAAATAATCATAATAAGAAAAACAAACTACAGCACAACCATACTCATGCGCGACAAATTAAAATGGTCTAAACTACACATAAAAACAACTAAATTAAACAATTAAACAACTACGAAAATAACAATTTAAACGGGTTAGAAGGTAAGGCAAACATTTACACGCGTGGTCTTTCCTTTAGGTTCAAAGTACCATAATGTGCTATTCCAGGACCAATATACCAACATTTGATCAAAATTTCTTCAGCCGTCATAAATACTGTTATCAATTGCTCGGCTTCTAACTCACCGGATTGAGATACCAATTACACCAGATTTAAATCAAACCTTAAGCTTTCTAACAATGAAAACGGCATTGCAATCGGTCCACTAGTTTTTACGTGATGCGTGAACAAACAAACATACAGACAAACAGACAGAAAGACATGATAAAAACAATTTTTTTTCAGTACCTTTTTAAGCACCCAAGAGCATTTTTTTATTTATCTTCTTTGTACAGCCTGTTTCGTATCTAGTATAGATATATGACTATGTCAATTTGCATCAAAAAAATCCGTCCAGTAGTTTCCGCCGGATACGTTCTTTTTAATAACTTTCAACCCCTATCTTGCGGAAAACCCTTTAATTTTTGGGGATAAAAAGTATCCAATGTCCTCGTCCTCGAGTATGAAATCAAATCATACCAAGTTTCATTTGAATTCATTCAGTAGTTTGCGTGCGATGCGCGGTCAAGATTCGGACAAACAGACAGACAAAAATAAAAAGTAAAACATTTTGGCTTCAGTAACGAATGTAGAGAACCATGCAAAAATATTATTTATTACTTCAATATTAACATAACTTATTGGACCCATATCCCGCATCAGTATGTGGAAACTTTTTCGGGATAAAACGTGTCCTCAATTTTAACCCATCATATAACTTAAGACGGTGCCAAGTTACATCAAATAGTTTCAGCGTGGTAACGTGTTCTTTTAAATAAGTTTCAACCCCTATCCTGCGAGAACCCATTAATTTTTCGAGATGTAAAGTATCCTATGTCCTACCTCGTAGTTTGAACTCAATTCAATTCATTTATTAGTCTATTGACATTTTCATGCACTTAGACATGTCACAATAAAATAATAATAAATTCACAATTATAGAAAACAAACCATTAAATTATCAATACAATAATGAAAATGTAACAAAGGCAATTAAAAAAAAAAGTATCTGCAATAGCATCGTCAATTATTGTAAAACAAAATAAATAAAAATAAAAAGGTAATATGCACTGTATCAGTTCGAACATCGTCAAAAGTGATATATATTAATCTATTACAAATATATTATTGTCAGCTAAAGCCTCTCTCATATTATAATAGCTTTTCTATATTAAATGATTCTTCACTAAAGCAAAAAAAACGTTATTGTTTATGTCTTTGACCCATAAAATAAAAGCTTTTTGAAATCTTAGACAGTCTCGTCTTGGGCATACGAGTAATTCATATTTTCTTGTACACTAAGCATTGGTAAATAAATTCTCCCGTCATTGTTAATATATTCAAGTTTCTGAATTTATCTCTACAGGTTTCCGTTTGTCTAATGAGCAAAATATACCTAATAGCTAGTTTTTGCAGTACAAAAACTCTATTAGATTCTGCTGCTGTACCCCACAACAAAATTCCATATGTCATCAAGGAGTGAAAATATGCAAAATAAACATCTTTTGCAGATTTGATCCCTCCAAGTTCTTTAAATTTTTTTATTGCATAAGTAGCAGAGCATAACTTTTTTGACAATTTTGTAATATGTACTGCACATGTCAATTTTTTTATTTACACTATTATTGTGCCAAGTTGCAACAAAATCCGTCCAGTATTTTCAGCGTGATACGTGTTCTTTTAAATAACTTTCAACGCCTATCCTGCGGGAACCCTTTAATTTTTCGGGATTAAAAGTATCTATGTCCTACCTCGTACGAGTAGTATGAACTCAAATCATACCAAATTTCATTTGAATTTAGGTTTTGTACTTGTAGTTCAGAAATTAAAGACAACACAATAACCCTCAGTATTATATCCAAATAACTTGAAACCCGAAATGTACAGGGAACGTTTGAACGAACGGCTCATCTTAAGCTGGCCTTTGCACTTTATCATATATGATTAATGGATATGGGCCGGTCACCGTAGGCACAAAAATCGTGTTAGGTCGCAAAAATTTGTAGTCCTGGATTTGTGGGATGTTGTTAGGATAGATACTAGTGTAAAACTAAATTTGCAGCTTCGAAAGACCAGAGCTATCTTCGTGGTGCTCGGAAACAATCGATATATTCGTTTTTTTTTCAAACCGCTTTCCCGCCCGCGACTTTGCCCGCGCGGACTACAGTTTATCGCGAAAAAAAGCATCCTATGTTCTTCTAGGATTCTAGGATATTAAAAACCAATGCAAAAGTAGATCACTGAAGCTCTTGATGTTTTTGACAGACTTGTTATTATTTCGTTTCCATGGCAACCGTTGCGTACAGCGAGTAATCAACATTTTCCAGTGTTCCCGTAGAAACTTTCTATTTTCTGGGATGAAAAGTATCCTATGTTATGACATCTGCTGTCAATACTGTTATTTTTTTAGGTTTGACAGTTGTCACATGTCAATTTGACAGCTGTCATATGAAATGAAGATCTCGATGAGATCTATCCCTTTATAAATAAACTACTAGTTCTAGGTTCGTTAGTTTCAGAGTTATAGCCCTTTTAAGTTTCTGAGTGATAGGTCATTCAAAACGAAGATATCGATGTGACCTATCACTTCTGAGTGATAGGTCATTGAATGACATCAGTCAAATTTAAACAAGCTATAATTCTGAAACTATTGATCTTAGACTAGTAGTTTATTTACAGAAGTGATAGACCTCATCGATATCTTCGTTTTGGATCGAGATCTATCTTATATGTAAAGAAACTGGGATCATCTAGGATCGTTAGTTTCAGAGTTATAGTTTAACCTTTTAAGTTTAACAGCTGTCATCTAAAATTAAGATATTGATGAGATCTATAACTTCTGTAATGAAACTACTAGTTAAGGATTAATAGTTTCCGAGTAATAGCTGTATTAAGTTTGACGATATATTCCCAACTGCCCCATTAAGTCCCCGTCAATGGGCCGATGAGAATTTAAATTCCCACCTGCCCCATTATACAAGCCAAAGGGGCAGGAGGGAATTTAAATTCCCATCGGCCCCATTGATAGGGATGTTACTTTTGAAATAAATTTGACATACCTTTGACATACTTTTGAGATACCTTTGACATACTTTTGACATACATTTAACACACTTTTGACATACATTTGACATACCTAAACATACTTATGACATACATTTGCTTACTTACTTTTTTAATTCTTTTCACATACTTTAGGCATATTTTTGACATACTTTTCACATATTTTCGATATACTTTTGACGTCCTTTTGACATACTTTAGACATACATTGATATAGTTTTGTAATTCTTTTTACATACTTTCGGCATTCTTTTGACATACCTTTGAAATACTTTTGACGTACTTTTGACATACCTTTGAATAATTTTGATTTGACATACTTTCGACATACTTTTGACGTATTTTTGACACGTTTACGTACTTTTGACATATATTTTTTATTAAGACTTTTTTTTCCCTTTTTGTATACATATTCCCAACTGCTCCATTGGCGTGAAAATTCACAATAGCCCCATTTTCTTTTTTAAAATTGGGTCACATTAGTGTTTTTTTTGTTGTATTCCAAACTTTCGGACTGTGTATTTACACTAAAAATGAGTGTTCGTAGGAACATAAAGAAATAAAAGGCCAACTAATTCGAGCAAATCAAAATACTGATTTATTGACCATAAAACTTTTCATTAAAAATTCACTAGGTATGCAGGTGTTTTTATTTAACAATATTTATAAACGGTCATATCTTTAGGTACTACAATAAAACAAAATTAATCAGAACCATATATAACAAATATTTTTCTTACAGATAATATTTGCCAAGTTATTTTTTATCACAGTAATCATCACATTTTCACAATAATTCTTTTGATATAAAGTAAGGAACAAGAAGTTTAACTAAATATTATAATATCGCAACAATCACAGCATATGTTACAATTATTTTTCTAATTAATAATATCTAACGTACAAAATGAAATGAAATATTATTTAACTAATTACGTGCTTTATTAAATAGTATAAAACAACATTACCACCTTTAATTTTTATAAAGGGAATTATTGTACAAATTTGATGATCACTGTGATATTAAAACCATTTATGTTGTACTTTAGGTATTATTCATTAGAAAAATAATTGTAAAATATGCTGTGATTGTTGCGTTATTATAATATTTAGTTAAACTTCTTGTACCTTAGTTTATAACATAAGAATCATTATAAAAATGTGATGATAATTGTGATAATAAATACCTCGATATTATCTGTAAGAAAAATAATTGTAAAATATGGCTGTGATTAATGTTGTTTTATTGCAGTACCTAAAGATATGACAGTTTATAAAAAATATTAATTTAAATACCTGCATAGTGAATTTTTAATGAAGTGTTATTGTATAACAGTAATGAACTGAATAAATCAGTATTTGATTTGCTCGAACTAGTTGGCCTTTAATTTCTTTCTGTTCCTACTAACACTCAATTTGAGTGTAAATACACATTCAGAAAGTGTGAAATTTAAATATACACCAAAAAACACTAATGCGACCAAATTATCAAAAAGAAAATGGAGACGTAGGGATTTTTTACGCCAATGGGGCAGTTGGGAACAGGTTAATAAAAAGTAAAAAAAATACTATATTAAAAAAGATGTCAAAAATACGTAAAATTTGACAAAAATATGTCAAAAGTATGTCGAAAGAATGTCAAAAGTATGTCAAAAGTATTTCAAAGGTATATCGAAAGGATGTCAAAAGCACGTCAAAAGTATGTTGAAAATATGTGAAAAGTATTTCAAAAGTATGTCAAAAGTATTCCAAAAGTATGTGAAAAGAATTACAAAAGTATGTTAAAGCAAATGTATGTCAAAAATATATCAAAAGCACGTCAAAAGTATGTCGAAAATATGTGCAAAGTATATCAAAAGTATGTGAAAAAAAATAACAATAGTATGTTAAAGCAAATGTATGTCAAAAGTATTTCAAAAGTATGTGCAAAGTATATCAAATGTATGTCAAAAGTAACATCCCTATCAATGGGGCCGATGGTAATTTAAATTCCCACCTGCCCTATTGGCGTCGATAATGGGACAGGTGGGAATTTAAATTCCCATCGGCCCCATTGATGGGGACGTTAATGGGGCAGTTGGGAATATATCAGTTTGACAGCTGTCATCCGAAACGAAGTATTGATGAGATCTATCACTTCTGTAAAGGAACTACTAGTCTAGGATCAAAAGTTTCAGAGTTATAGCCCTTCTAAGTTTGACAGCTGTCATTTAAAACGAAATTATCGATGAGATGTCACTTGGACACCTGCCACATTGACACCTACCACTTTGACACCTGTCACTATAGACATGAAACAGTAATATTATAATTGTTAAGTAGGTAGTGAGGGACAATGCCACATGGTTAGTTTCAACATCCAACACTGGGGGGCAGTGCAACACATTTTTGCCCGATATCCACCACTGGCAGGCCAGTCGCACTCCGCAACCAGTACAAATATTATACCTACACTTTGCGGCCGCAATATTGCGGTTAATTCAGTAGTGCCAAGCGTGCGCTCGATGAGTCGCGCGCCGTGTGCTTACGCGAAAGTACTTAAAGTTTTTGTCAAATTTTATTATTTTCTTAATTATGAGTACCAATAAGAAACCTAGAAGGTACTGCAAATCATTCGGTCTGACAAGTCTCGTAAAATACCTACATACTGACATTTTATTACATAGGTAGCCATTTCATTTTCATTCATTACATTTACCTAGAAGGCGCTCACCCACTGCGTGCAGGCTAGAATGTACCGTATCACAACGTGCGAGAGCTTCTATTGCTCTAATCGTTTCAGAATCGCTCTGTCACTTTTACGCTCGGTACCCTACCGAGCGTAAAAGTGTCAAGATATGATATGACTAGGTACTTGTACTAGTAATTATTCTGTGATATAATATGACTTAGATATTGCAACTGAATAAACAATTATGTAATAATGTATTATTTTATTACTTATTGTTATAAATGTTGATAGTTCTTTTAACTACATATAATGACATTCTTATCAGAATTGACCTAGTACCTCATTATTTGTTTACTTCATACAAGGTTACACTTTGATGAATAAAAGGTGCCTGTCTGACTTCGATGCTTAATAATGAATAAAAAGAAATAGCTACCTACGTAATAAAATGTCGGTATGTAGGTATTTTACGAGGTTTGCCAGACCGAATGCGATGCAGTACCTTCTAAGTTTCTCCTTGTTATTCATAATTAAGAAAAGAATAAAATTTGTCAAAAACTTTACGTAAGTAGGTACTTTATCGTTGAGCACACGGCGCGCGACTCGTCGAGCGCACGCTTGACACTCTACTGAATTAACCCCAATATTACGGCCCCAAAGTTTAGGTATAATATTTGTACTTGTTGCGGAGTGCGACCGGCCTGATTAAGCATGGAATTCAGACAGGCACCTTTTATTCATCAAAGTGCAATACCTATTATGTTATAATTAAATAATGAGGTACTAGGTCTGTTCTGATCAACATTTGATGAACATTTGATGTTATCAACATTTATAATAATAATTAAAAAAATAATACATTATTACATAATTGTTTATTCTGTTACAATATTCTGTCCCTGTCCGCACCGCGATATTTCACCGCGCGATTTTAATTCGCGCGTATTTTATTCCGTGATCGGAATTACACGTATACGCACTGCGAATAAAATTCCGTACAATTTTTGACAGTTTGATGCAGTTCCCGGCTGAGACGGACGTCTACTGAAACTTTCAGGGTAGTTCACAAACCGATGAGGAAGCAATAAAAAAAGGAAAAATAAAAAAAATATATATACAGAAGTGACATTTATTAAATAAAAAAAGTCGTAAAAACCTTGTTTAATTTTTTTTTTTAAATTTTACTTCGTAAAATTTAAATGACTATGACTATGACTACCCAAAAAAAGGGATGTAAAGTTTTTAGGATTCATGTATGTTTGTAAATTTGTTTGTATGTATGTATATATGTTTGTATGTATGTTTGTATGTATGTTTGTATGTATTTTTGTATGTATATTTGTATATCTGTGAGTTTCTTTATTCCACCATCACTTAAATGCCTGAACAGATTTAGACGTATGGATTATTGTTAGAATCCTTACATCCTCCCGAGTAACAAAGGCTATATATTTTTTGTAAAAGTAAATGTGGCATGGCTCCATTTTCAAATGCAAAATATATTTTTTTTCATCAAATTTTACAAGAATCCTTACATCCTCCCGAGTAACAAAGGCTATATATTTTTTGTAAAATTAAATGTGGCATGGCTCCATTTTCAAATGCAAAATATATATTTTTTCATCAAATTTTACAATATAGGTATCAAATTGAAGGCCTTGATAAGCACATTCCAACAGTATATAATTTATTGGCAAGTTCATTTTTGGCAGGGCAGGCGTATTTTTTTAGCTTTTTAGTTAGTTTTATTTAACTGATAGTAGTATATAGATAGTAGTATAGCCGCCGCCGTAGGGCAGCGTCAGCGTGACAGACCTATCAAAAGATGTCTTGAGACCTATGAATAGATTTTGCTACATAAAACATCAAGAACCTTTTGACTATATCAATGTCGTCATTATCTGGTAACTCATGTGCGGCCCCCGATCGGGCGGGAGAAGAAGCGCGCGACATCCTGCCAATAGCGCCGGTGCATGACTGAGCGAAACGCGCGAATTTTATTTCGTAGTGCGGCCATAGCCACACTACTTTATACTGTACAAAAAAATCGCGCGAAAATAAATCCGCAACGCATCGCGTTCAATTTGCATCAAATCACAGTTTTTTTTTCGCGAAAATTTTTAACCGCCAATTTTTTTATTATTTTTTTTGCGGCTACTCCTGTATGATTCAATGTGTTACAGAAATGCGGAAAAAAAACGCACGGTGAAATATCGCGGTGCGGACAGGGCCTAAGTTATAACATATCACAGAATAGATACTAGTGCAAGTACCTAGTTATATCTTGATACAACCCTGCCGAGCCAAAAAGTGACAGAGCGATTCTGAAACGGTTAGAGCAATGGAAGCTCTCTGATACGGTACATTCTAGCCTGCACGCGGTGGGTGAGCGCCTTCTAGGTAAATATAATTGAAAGATCACAGCGCTGTGCGAGTTAAATTGCACTTTATTGCGCTGTAGCGAGAGTTGCTATGTATTTATGACTTTACTCAGTTATCCTTCTGTACTTGTGCTATTATTTATTCTGTGCCACTGGGAAAAAGGGGATAATTGGGGGACAACGCCACTTTTTTTTTCTCGCTGTCCTCCAGTGGTGGACAAAAAGTGGGGGACAACGGGAATATACGAATAAACTTATGTTTTTTTTTTCTTTGTCTATACCAAAACATCAAGATAGGAAAGTGCCCAATAAGAAATGTGACGAATTAAGAAAGTGTCGCAAAAGGGAGAGTAACGAACGAACTAAAGTGTCGAATTAGGGAAAGTGTCGACCCGTTGCTGGACCCGAAATTTTATATCGGATTCGGTTACGGTTACGGATAGATTTTTATTTCGGATATCCGATAGTTTCGGTTACAGTTACGGAGCTCCTTAATATACTGGTTTTAATTTAGCTATCCTTTTCTTGATATGAACTAGCTACCTGTTATATACTGGTTTTAATTTAGCTATCCTTTTCTTGATATGAACTAGCTGCCTGTTATATACTGGTTTTAATTTAGCTATCCTTTTCTTGATATGAACTAGCTACCTGTTATATACTGGTTTTAATTTAGCTATCCTTTTCTTGATATGAACTAGCTACCTGTTACCTGATAAGAATCGTAGTTACCTGCGCTTCTAACATGATTGAAATTAAATTTAAAAAAAGTTTTTGGCTTTAAATATCATAGATTTATGGCACTTAGACTAATCAAGTACAATTTTCAACTTGATCCTAGACAAAAAAGAGTTTATGTTAAAAGTACCGTATACGAGAATACTTTCTTAGGCATTTAGTAACAAGATGTTATTTTGACATTACAAACAGACACTTCAATTTTATTTATTTGTCTATAGTAGCCATATAAAATTTCTGAGTTTATTTTTCTTGAAAGCCAGTAGTAGTTATTAAGAAAAAATAATGTGGGAGTATTTATTTTAGAACCAAAGAAAGCAAAGAATTTATTTATTTATTTTTTATACATCTACGACTGATTGGCGTAGGTTTAAAAAGGCCCACTATTACCTTGTTTAAAAAGAAAGTCAAGAGTCGCAAACCTGAAAGCTTGGCTGCAATCGCGAAGATCAGGCTGATATATGATTTTGACAAAAAAAACCGAATTCTAATAACTTTTGAACCACTGAATATCGAGAACATACAGAAGGGTTAAATCAATAGGTACTGAGGTCAACCCAGCCACCGATGATCCACCCCTCTGGTTACACCGTGTATAGTCCGTTCAACAGAAAAAGCAACAATGTCTTTCCTCTCCTTAAATTTACAATTATTCACTACATAAATTAAAGACCCACCCTGAGACTTAGCTTTTTAAATCACTGTGACACACAGATACACACGCAGAGTGACACACACACACATGTGTGTGTCACTCTGCGTGTGTATCTGTCTGTGGTATCGTAGCTCCCAAACGAATGGGCCGATTTTATGCGGTTTTTCTGTTTGAAAGCTGATGTGATCGAGATGGTTCTTAGATATATGGGGAGGGGGAAGGATGAAGGAGGAGGTGAGAAAAAAACGGTGAAAATCGTAGTTTTCGAACGAATGGACCGATTTAGCTGCTTTTTATGTTTGAAAACTGAGATAAACGAGATGGTTCTTAGCTATAATGGCGAGGGTGAGGGGGGAGGGGTGTGGGGGGGGGATAATATAGGAAATAGGATACTTACCATCCCGAAAAATTAAAGGTATTTACCTCAAAGTATGAACTCAACTTATACCAAATTTCATTTGAATTCATTGAGTATTTTTGGCGTGATGCACTTCCAAGGTACAGACAGAGAGACGGACAGACAGACAGAAATACAAAAATTAAAAAAATACCGTTTTGGCTTTAGTATTGAATATAGATATAGGAAAATATATATATATATTGAATATAGGCCCCCAAAAAAATTACAAAATATCTTTAATTTACAGAATTTGGGTCATTATCCCGCAGGAACTCTTTATTTTTTTGGGATAAAAAGTATCCTCAATTTTAACCCATCATATAAACTATAACTGTGCCAAGTTGCATCAAAATCCGTCCAGTAGTTTCAGAGTGGTAAGTGTTTTTTGAAATAACTTTCAACCCCAATCCTGCGGGAACCCTTTCCTATGTCCTACCTCGTAGTATGAACTCAAATCATACCAAGTTTCATTTAAATTCGTTCATTAGTTTCGGCGTGATGCCTAGCCAAGATACAGACAGAAAAACAGACAGTATCGAATCTAGAGTAAGGTCCAAAAAAAATTTTCAAATTATCTTTAATGTACAGAATTGGATCCGTTCCAGTTTTATTATAAGTATATATAGATATGTAAGTTACCTGGACTTTGCAATGTCTCAGCAGTCAGTTTAAACTAACAGTTGCCTCAGCTGTACCACGTCTAATACTGCTATTAACCGTTGCACCGTCAGAGTGATCCCTTAAACCATGTACAACTGGGTCATATATATTAAATGCTAACAATGAAGCTATGGTCATTTTGTCATTTTTGCTGGGGCACAAAGAATACTTTGTCAAAATAAATTTTCTAACAAAATTGTTAGTTTCAAAATTACAAAACGTCTCTTTGACGACAAGTTAAATTATAAAATTTCAAATTCAGATCACAGGCGTGATATTTTTGGATTTGAGTCATTTTATTAGAGTACGGAAATGAGCAGGCAATAATCCAGCCCACACCTATATTTTCTACTAGTGACGCGCCCCGGGTTCGCGCGGGCAGCGCTCACATCGCGGCATTTTTCTTACTCTTAGCATTTTTATACCCGTCATAAATTCTAAAAAAATAAGCCAGTAAGCGTAATTCAAAATCTTTGGCAGCAATGACCCTGGTGTTTTTTATCTTATTATCATATACAACTGCCTTATTACTCACGTACTTGACAGACTTGTTGTTACATATTTCGTTTCCATAGCAACGTGTCATTCCATTCTGTATTTTTATACCTTGGGTTACATTATTGCAATTTTCGTAGGGATATCTATTTTTTTAAGAAATACTGCCCATGTTATTCGCTGATAGCTTTCTATATGTGAAAGATTTTTTATTTTTTTCAGTTTATTTTTAGTTTATCAAAGTCAGTACAAGCCAAGAAACAAACATACATACTATCAATCTTTCCTCTTTATTAATTATTAGTGTAGATATCTACGAGTTCCTTAACAAGACCAGTAATATCAGTTTTCTTTATATCTAGACTATTAATTACCTAATTACCTTTGTAGTATTTTTGACAAATGTTCAATTTTTTATTTTTGACTGTAAATCTTTTAGTGGTAAACCTGAGAAGCTACTAACGAAACCAATTATACCTTATTTACTCGTATCAAAATACATGAATCCGTTTAGGCTGTATGGCACGCCTAAGAAACGTACAAACAAACAAACAAACATACCAACATACAACCCAAACACATAACCCTCCTTAGTCGGGTAAAAACGCAGATATGATCACATTAGGCGTTCGCCTTGAACATTTGTAGGCGAAATTAGCGTAATGAACAGTTTTCGATCACCGTTCGTTTTGCATGTTTACATGACATGTTGACAACGGAAAATCGAATTTATTCCGTCACGCATATTCGGTCCGTTTTCATTCGGATTGGAAAGGATCGGTAGTGTCAAAAGTTGCAAAAGTGTTGAAAATGTTTAAAGCGATCGGCTTGTTAATAATGTACGTTTCGAAATTGCCCACAACGCCATCTCATCATCGCGAACGCAGGAATAACCGAAACTCCCCGAAATCCAAGAGGATTCCCTCCACCCAGAAAAAATATATAAAAAACCTTTCGATGGTGCTCATCTGATCCTAATGGATAGTAACGCAGGTCACTTAGGTTCAATTCTCTGTTCAACATTGTCTCTGCATATTATTGACTTACTTCAGGCATTGTTGGATATACAGATGATAGCACGCCATATTTATCGTACTTACAATTTAAACGACTTTAACGGTAAACTATGTAGGATTATGAATGTTGCGTTGCGAGTGAATTCAATACAGAAGGGTGGCGGGCACGCAGACAGGCGCTTATAGGTCAAATGCAAATGGAATCCGTCGGACGCGCAGCTCGCGGCGAGACTCTCGCGTTGACAACTAATGGCGGCTGTCTAAAACCACTTTTAAATATTCATAGTCAACGTGGTCTTTCGTCCGCCCAGTGCTTGTATTTAAAAATATCGCATAGATTCCATTTTGACGTAAAACGTCTTTAAAATTGCTTGCACGGGCACAGTACATGACTAAAAGTAGACATGAGACGGAAATGACGTATCGGTTGGAACGGATATGACGTACTATTATAAAGTAGGTACTATTCATAAGAAGTAAATTCAATAATTGAAAAAGATTTAAAGATGGATGCTGATGAGATGGAGAAGAAGAAAAAACAGCTGTCATCCAAAACGAAGATATCACTTCTGTAAAGAATCTACTAGTCAACGATTAATAGTTTACGAGTAATATTTGTTTTAAGTTTGACAGCTGTCATCCAAAACGAAGATATCACTTCTGTAAAGAAACTACTAGTCAACGATTAATAGTTTACGAGTAATATTTGTTTTAAGTTTGACAGCTGTCATCCAAAACGAAGATATCACTTCTGTAAAGAAACTACTAGTCAACGATTAATAGTTTACGAGTAATATTTGTTTTAAGTTTGACAGCTGTCATCCAAAACGAAGATATCACTTCTGTAAAGAAACTACTAGTCAACGATTAATAGTTTACGAGTAATATTTGTTTTAAGTTTGACAGCTGTCATCCAAAACGAAGATATCACTTCTGTAAAGAAACTACTAGTCAACGATTAATAGTTTACGAGTAATATTTGTTTTAAGTTTGACAGCTGTCATCCAAAACGAAGATATCACTTCTGTAAAGAAACTACTAGTCAACGATTAATAGTTTACGAGTAATATTTGTTTTAAGTTTGACAGCTGTCATCCAAAACGAAGATATCACTTCTGTAAAGAAACTACTAGTCAACGATTAATAGTTTACGAGTAATATTTGTTTTAAGTTTGACAGCTGTCATCCAAAACGAAGATATCACTTCTGTAAAGAAACTACTAGTCAACGATTAATAGTTTACGAGTAATATTTGTTTTAAGTTTGACAGCTGTCATCCAAAACGAAGATATCACTTCTGTAAAGAAACTACTAGTCAACGATCAATAGTTTCCGAGAAATAGCTGTTTTTTCTTTGACAGCTGTCATCCAACTTCACACTTTTGTTTTTTGTTTGTCGTATGTGGTAGTGCTGGCCTCTGGTGTCAGATTTTGTCAAGTCACCCGAGGGCCTCTGACATGGCTTAACGACTGCTATTAATTAATAATAGCCGGGACCGACAGCTTAACGTGCCGTCCAAAGCACGGAGCGATGGAAAACCGCACATAACCAACATAGCTCAGAAAAGTCATTGGTGCGGAGCCTAGAATTTGAACCCGGTATCGTTGGATTCTAAATTGCACTATAGAACCGTTAGGCTAACTTCACACTATAATATAGGGAGATTCCATTTTCATCAGAAAAATAACAACGTATTAAAAAAGGAATCTGACGTAATTTCTGCTTACGTAAGAAATATAACAGTCTAATATTTATTCTCACGAAAGCGGAAGGTGCTTACTGTTATCATAGAATAAATAATAACTCTTATTGTATGGATTGTTCCCTCACAGAGCCGCGTAAGCAAGCCAATTTGATACATTTTCATAAATGAGATGTCTGTCATTAGTCATTAGACTCGTCTTCAACTCATCCTCAGAGTGGCATCAGATATACCGGCAGTGTTAAAAGATAACAATTCGACGATCTTATATTGGTTGTTCACGAATCGGTTGTTCTTCGGTGGATTGTCACCTCAGGTTTTATTTTATTTGTTTTTTATGTTAATAAAATCGTGAAACGGGTCTATTTTCTATTTCTCAGGTTACGCTACAAC
Source organism: Alsophila aescularia (assembly GCA_946251855.1). Taxonomy (NCBI): domain Eukaryota; kingdom Metazoa; phylum Arthropoda; class Insecta; order Lepidoptera; family Geometridae; genus Alsophila; species Alsophila aescularia. The sequence goes on from OX276373.1 coordinate 106,422,604, forward strand.
CCACGATTATTATTTAATAGTTTTCCCGCCCGCGACTTCGCCCACGCAGACTGTTCATCGCGAAAAAATGCATCCTATGTTCTTCTAGGATATTAAAAACAATGCAAAAGTAGGTATAGCACCACTCTTGATGTTTTTTGACATACTTGTTATTTCGTTTCCATGACAACCGTTTCTTACAGCGAGTAATGAACATTTTTCCAGATGTTTTTTTTTTTCAGATTTCCCGTAGAATTTTTTCCACCCGTTTTTTTTAGTTATTTCTAAAGTGTACTACCTATTTCAAGACAGCATCATATATTTCAAAATCAAAAATCTAAAGCTTGTTTGCCTCTTTTTAGTTTTGTTCGCAGTCGCGTTTTTTCGAATAGTTTATTTTTATTTAAAACATTTTAGTTTAAGTACATACATTTATAGGAATAAGTGAGAATGATGACTAACCAACTTTTAATCGTTATAGATCCTGAATGGTCATTCGAAATGTAAAATAATAAAATAAACCAAAAGATGATCCAGGGATACCCCACTTGACATGGTATGTCGAGTTTCATTTTTAAATACCTATCCAGGGATACCCCACTTGACATAGTATGTCGAGTTTCATTTTTAAATACCTATCCAGGGATACCCCACTTGACATAGTATGTCGAGTTTCATTTTTAAATACCTATCCAGGGATACCCCACTTGACATAGTATGTCGAGTTTCATTTTTAAATACCTATCCAGGGATACCCCACTTGACATAGTATGTCGAGTTTCATTTTTAAATACCTATCCAGGGATACCCCACTTGACATAGTATGTCGAGTTTAATTTTTAAATACCTATCCAGGGATACCCCACTTGACATAGTATGTCGAGTTTCATTTTTAAATACCTATCCAGGGATACCCCACTTGACATAGTATGTCGAGTTTCATTTTTAAATACCTATCCAGGGATACCCCACTTGACATGGTATGTCGAGTTTCAATTTTAAATACCTATCCAGGGATACCCCACTTGACATGGTATGTCGAGTTTCATTTTTAAATACCTATCCAGGGATACCCTACTTGACATAGTATGTCGAGTTTCATTTTTAAATACCTATCCAGGGATACCCCACTTGACATAGTATGTCGAGTTTCATTTTTAAATACCTATCCAGGGATACCCCACTTGATATAGTATGTCGAGTTTCATTTTTAAATACCTATCCAGGGATACCCCACTTGACATGGTATGTCGAGTTTCAATTTTAAATACCTATCCAGGGATACCCCACTTGACATAGTATGTCGAGTTTCATTTTTAAATACCTATCCAGGGATACCCCACTTGACATATGTCGAGTTTCATTTTTAAATACCTATCCAGGGATACCCCACTTGACATAGTATGTCGAGTTTCATTTTTGAATACCTATCCAGGGATACCCCACTTGACATAGTATGTCGAGTTTCATTTTTCAATACCTATCCAGGGATACCCCACTTGACATAGTATGTCGAGTTTCATTTTTAAATACCTATCCAGGGATACCCCACTTGACATGGTATGTCGAGTTTCATTTTTAAATACCTATCCAGGGATACCCCACTTGACATGGTATGTCGAGTTTCATTTTTAAATACCTACCCAGGGATACCCCACTTGACATGGTATGTCGAGTTTCATTTTTAAATACCTATCCAGGGATACCCCACTTGACATAGTATGTCGAGTTTCATTTTTAAATACCTATCCAGGGATACCCCACTTGACATAGTATGTCGAGTTTCATTTTTAAATACCTATCCAGGGATACCCCACTTGACATATTATGTCGAGTTTCATTTTTAAATACCTATCCAGGGATACCCCACTTGACATAGTATGTCGAGTTTCATTTTTAAATACCTATCCAGGGATACCCCACTTGACATAGTATGTCGAGTTTCATTTTTAAATACCTATCCAGGGATACCCCACTTGACATATTATGTCGAGTTTCATTTTTAAATACCTATCCAGGGATACCCCACTTGACATAGTATGTCGAGTTTCATTTTTAAATACCTATCCAGGGATACCCCACTTGACATAGTATGTCGAGTTTCATTTTTAAATACCTATCTAGGGATACCCCACTTGACATAGTATGTCGAGTTTAATTTTTTTCTTTTTCACTTTATGGCCTCTGGTTGTCGCCATATTGAATTTTGTTGAGTGGCATGTCTTTAGTAGCACTCACAAAATTATGACAAACGATTGATGTAAGAATCATCAAAATCGGTCCACGTGTTTGGTCTATACAGGGAGTAACTGAATAGCCTTACAAATACGCAACAGGTTTGTTTCGTTCAAGCATGGGAAATCGTTTACGTGTGCAATGGTTGAATACATCGTATTTAAAATTCCCATACAAAAGTAAAATTTTAGACATTAGCGACAACCATAAATGATTGCTAACTGTCACGTCTCTCGAAAAAGTAGGACTGTTCCATCAGATCCTCTCGCTGGCGCCCTGGTCGAAATATTTCGTTGATATAGAGCTCCCAAGGGTACAATCTGACCTGAGATGGTTCAGCAGTCTGAGAAAAACACATGTGGGTGGGACGGGGTTTGTTAGTATTGTTGCAAGCACTAGTGTTAGAATAGCTGAAGGCAACAGAAGGTTTATTGAACGGCAATACAGTACATAGGTTGATAAACACATTACCGGGTCTTTGCGTTGCGCAGGCTGGTAAATAAGCAAAATTTCGACGATAATATTGGTTGTTAACGAATCGTCTTTAAAACTCTCCGCTTCAGTGGATCGCCACCTCAAGATAAAAAATATAAAATTCGACGATACTATTGGTTGTGCACGAATAATCTACATACTCTACGCATTGGTGGCATTGACGTACAAGATTTGGTGGATTGTCTGTGATTTCTGAGCAGACCCTATCCCGGATCGGTTGGCTGTGCGTGCGGTGCGCGGCGCTGTCGCGTGACTTGCACTCGTCTAAAGTGAAACCAACAGTGCAGTGACAACTCTCCGTTCATTCCACAAAAGCGGAAGGCAGTCAGCTTTACATAAAACTTACACAGATGACAATATTAGTTTTTGAGCTGTGGACAAGCTGTGCACAGGTGGAGTGGAGTCGGCGCGGGCGGGCGGTGAGGGCGGGCGGCGCCGACACACGCGAACAATGTCACGAGGCTTTAGATCTACCTACCTCTAAAAACCATTCGCGTGATGCCGCTGGACTATTATTTTAATTACTTTCATTGTACGAGGGGAAGTTCACTTTTAGTTTTTAGGGATCGGTAGTTAAGTGGCATGCTTCTTATAATTTCGTCAATTGTTACCAGACTGCGCAACACAAAGGCCTGGTAATGTGTTTATCAGTCTATGTATGTATTTCTGTTCCTTTGTGGCACTTTATAGACCAACTGATTTTGATGATTTTTCGGTCAATTGTTTTGTCTTAATCTTGTGCTACTAAAGACATGACATTAATCAAAATTCAATATGGCGACAACCAGACGCCATATTGCAAAATGTAAAAAAAAACGACGGACTATGTCAAGTGGGGTATTATTGAATAAGTATTTGAAAATCATCTGTATGTTCCTCTTATTATTTTTCATTTCGAATTACCTTTTAGGACCTATAACGATCTAAAGTTGGTTAGCAACCATTCTATGTAATCTATCTATACTTATAATAAAACTGTAATAGGTCCAATTCTGTACATGGAAGTATTTTTTTATGCTTTCAATAAAATATAATAGAAATAGAAATATATATAGAAGCTAAAACTGTTTTTTTTCCCTGTCTGTCTCTGACGTGTAAACTACTGAATGAATTATAACTATTGAAACTTATTGAAAAGAACACGTATCCCGCTGAAACTACAGGACGGATTATGATACAACTTAACTTGAGGATACTTTTTATCCCGAAAAAATAAAGGGTTCCTGCTGGATTGGGGACCAAAGTTATGTTAATTTTAAAGTAAAAAATATCTATACTTATAATAAAGCATTAAATACGAAAAAGACTGTAAAAGAATATAAAAAAAATGGTCTAGCTACTAAAACTAACCTACTGAACAACAATACAACATTTAATAAATAACGTGTCTGTATGTCTGTTTGTCTGTATGTTTGTTTGTTCACGCACCTCTTCAAAACTACTGGACCGCTTGCTATGCGGTTTTCTGTGTTGGATAGCTTAAGGTTTGACTTAAAAACTGAGGTACTTTGTATTTCAATCTGATGAGCAGAAACCGAGCAATCGATAATTTTATTTTTGACGGGGCGGAAGGAATTTTGATCAAATGGTATATTGGTATTTTAGGTCTTGGAATAGCTGTCGTGTAACGCAGGGTTTAAAGGAGGTATCTACGTGTTACGCCGTTAGGTGACGTAACGATTAGGTAGATAGGAGGTTTTACCACTTTGCGTTATATTATGACGTAACGCTTAGAGGCAAAATCAAAGCTTATCTAGAGTGAGATAGGTCTTATTCTGTGCTCTACGCTACGACGTAATGCTCAGAGGAGAGATCTATAACCATAGAAGAACGTTATATCCCTCAAGAAAGAACTGGCTGGTGGAGGTAAGACAAGATTATGAATTACCTTACTTTCAGTTAAACCTTAGTCTACGACTAATGGACCGTAGAGGTAAGGCGCTATCTACATTTCTACAGTTTGCAAGATTGTGAATTACGCTTACCTCTACATTAAGGCCACTAGAGGGTATGAAGTCTTATCGTTCTATGTCAATGGCTTGCCACTCTAGAGGAATAGCCGTAAAATTATGAATGGGGATTTATGCTTTTTAGGGCATAAAACCTCATGAGCATGAGACATTAAACTAGCTATTGTATGCGTTACAGCAAACAAAAATTAAAATTAAAGAATAGATATTATGTATATCAATATTCTTTGATTTAAAATTTAATGACAAGACACGAGGGTCTTTAAGATATGTTGAAGATCTGTTTATTAAAAATGACAGAATTACTCCAAGATATCTTTATAGATTAACCAGAGGGAAAACGGGAGGTTTACCTCTAGGTACTCTATTAATCAGAGACTATCATGAGTAATCTATAGATAATTGAGATAATCTATAGAATTACCCAAATCAGTCAAAGGAAATAAATTTTAAGACCAGACTCCCAAAGGTTAAAGAATTTGGACTCTAAAGCCTTCCTATCAGATTTTCCTAAATTTATTAAGTTGAAGGCCTACCTATGCTATAAGGGGAGGCTTCCTATATTTAATTATGTTAAATAGGCAAATATTAATATGTTAGTGAAGTAAATTTTCTATCGTATTAACAGGAACTGTTCAGGAGGAAGGCGCCAACTCGGCAACTCGTTGAGGAGGACGGCGACCCGGAGATAAGATCAGCAACCCGGAGAGGTGATCAGCAACCCGGAGAGGAAGGGCAGCAACTCGTTCTCAACTGCCTCGGAGTAGGCTCACGGTCCGATGAGGAGTTTCGGTCTTCAACTTCAATTTTCGGCGATGTGGTAGAATTGGTCCTGGAGCCGTCTTAATTCTCGAAGATCTGTGGGATGAAGCAGGTGCCTTGAGGCAGTTTAACTCCCATACCAGGTCAAACGAGCTCCCTTCGAATTGAATCCGTCTGGATGTTCGGTAGACGTCTCTCCTCCGAAGATCTTCGGGGTACGGTGATGTCACCTCCCTGGCGAAGTCGTTGTAGCTGGTGGAGTGTGGTTGAGCCACAGTCTGGTAACTTTTCCAAAATCTATGCGTTTAGGGAGAATAGTTCATTAACTTTCAAGAATCTTCACTTTAATAAACGAATACTTTAAAATGTTGTCTCTGTTTATTTAATTAAAACACTTTATACATGATTTTTAGAAAAGATCTAAATATCTTAAATGGAATTTATTTTATATATTATATTTATAACTTCATTATTAGAAGACTGGATCTACACTGACCCCCAATCTGCTTTCATTTAAAAGGAAGACTTTCAAAGGCTTGAAAAAAGAACTTTGTAATAAAAGTCATATTTATCAATGAGCAGTAACTTGATACAGAATTAAATAAGGTCAGTTTAGATTTACATTCGAATTATAAAATTTAAGAGAACAAAGTTGACAACAGATGCCTATTTGACGGTTTCTGTCAAAATGAAATAAACTAAAAATGCATTTTTGTCAGCCTGTAGCTGTCCTTCAAAAATAATATCAAACGCAGCAGATTAAGAAAAATCAGGACTATATTTATGATCAAAAATATGAAATTCAAGAATTTTACCAAATTAACTTATATATCAGGATTACGCAATAAACTAACAAGGTAAGATAAGAATTAAACACAATAGTATCACGTTATCTAAAATCTGACTCTGAAAGTAACCAATTTTGGAAATTATTTTACCTACAGAAGCTAATAGTATGAACAGATAATATGTTGTACTATCAAAATACATACTACCGAGGTACGTAACGTGTTTAAAGAGTATATCTGGAGGTAGTTATATATAACTTCGATATTCGAGACTATATTGTGGCAAGTTACTTGAGGCCGATTATAAGACATTTTAACAAGAGTTATGAAGAATTATTCATCAGATAACTATTCCTATCATCTCACAATCAATTTTTTACTCTAAAATTATAATATTGTGTTAACATAAACGATATTTTTTACAGAGTTGAATAAAGATGTAATATAAAACAATTATCGTATCAGATACAGCTTTAAACACTACCATCCACTCAAAAGGTATAATTGGAGGTCAAGAAGAGTTAGATAGAAGGATAATTCATAAGATTATAGCTCCACCAAAAAATCGTAAGTACTTAAGCTTAAAAGAAGTACTACATTTCCCCAAGTCTTGTCATTAAATTTAAAATCAAAGAATATTGATATACATAATATCTATTCTTTAATTTTAATTTTTGTTTGCTGTAACGCATACAATAACCAGGTTAATGTCTCATGCTCATGAGGTTTTATGCCCTAAAAAGCATTAATCCCCATCCATCATTTTACGGCTATTCCTCTAGAGTGGCAAGCCATTGACATAGAACGATAAGACTTCATACCCTCTAGTGGCCTTAATGTAGAGGTAAGCGTAATTCACAATCTTGCAAGCTGTAAGATAGCGCCTTACCTCTACGGTCCATTAGTCGTAGACTAAGGTTTAACTGAAAGTAAGGTAATTCATAATCTTGTCTTACCTCCACCAGCCAGATCTTCCTTGAGGGATATAACGTTCTTCTATGGTTATAGATCTCTCCTCTGAGCATTACATCGTAGCGTAGAGCAAAGAGGTAAGACCTATCTCACTCTAGATAAGCTTTGATTTTGCCTCCAAGCGTAACGTCATAATATAACGCAAAGTGGTAAAACAGGGGGTTTTACCACTTTGCGTTATATTATCTACCTAATCGTTACGTCACCCAATGGCGTAACACGTAGATACCTCTTTTAAACCCTGCGTTACACGACATAGCACACAGAGTACTTTTGACCTAGAAAAATGACCACGCTTGCAAAGCCGCGGGTACAGCTAGTCCATACCAATACATAAAAGTGAAACGTTGTCTGTTTGTTTGTTTGGGGAGCTTTCACGCGATAACGGCTGGACGGATTTTGATGAAATTTGGAATGGAGATAGCTTATACCTTGGAATAAAACATAGAATACTTTTTATCCCGGAAAATTGTAAGTTTCCAAAAACTGGGATATGTTGATTACTCGGTTTATGGAACGGTTTCCATGGAAACGAAATAACACGTCTGTCAATAAACATCAAGAGCGTTGGTGCTATACATGTGCTATACCTACTTTTGCATTGGTTTTTAATGTCCTAGAAGAACATAGGATGCTTTTATTCGCAATAAACTATAGTCCACGCGGACGAAGTCGCGGGCGAGAAAACTAGTACATATAATAAAACAGTAACAGGTCCAATTCTATACATAAAAGATATTTTGTAAATATTTTTGGAGGCTGTTCTAGATTTGATCATCATCATCATCATCAGCCTATATCTGTCCACTGCTGGACGTAGGCCTCTCCTAATGCACGCCACTGAGCTCGGTCTTCAGCTTTCCTCATCCATTTTCTTCCAGCCGCTTTTCGCATATCGTCACTCCACCTGGCCACAGGGCGTCCTACACTACGTTTGCCTAAACGTAGTCTCCACTCGAGAAGTCGTCTACCCCAATGGTTATCAGTTCTTCGGGAAATGTGACCCACTGCCACTTCAGTTTGCTTATCCTTTGAGCTATGTCGGTTACCTTGGTTCTCCGTCGGATATCTTCATTACGAATCTTGTCCTTCAAAGAAACTCCAAGCATACTCTCTCCATAGCTCGCTGAGCGACCTTAAATTTGTGGACTAGTTTGACCGCAAGTGTCCACGTTTCGGCACCGTAGGTTAGGACTGGTAGGACGCACTGATTGAAGACTTTTGTCTTCAGGCACTGTGGTATGGACGATGAGAAGACTTGAGGAAGCTTGCCGAATGCTGCCCAACCCAGCTGAATACTTCTGTTGGCTTCCTTCTCATAGTTGTTCTTACCCAATTGCAATATTTGCCCAAGGTAAACATATTGTTGGACAACTTCAAGAGGCACACCATTAACTGCAATCAGTTCCGGGACAATAAGATCATGAACATGATCTTGGTCTTATCTATGTTCATTCCGAGACCGATCCGTCGAGAAGCATCATCTAGATTGGTCAGCATACTTTTTAAGTCTCGCAGCTACTCCGCTATTAGGACGATATCATCGGCAAATCGTAAGTGTGTGATGTTCTCGCCATCGATATTAATGCCCATTCCTTTCCAATCCAGCGTCTTAAACATATCTTCCAGGGCATTAGTGAACAGTTTTGGAGATATAACATCCCCCTGTCTCACTCGCCTGCGCAGTTGGAAATGTTTAGACTGCTGGTTTTGGACTTGGACACTCATAGTCGCGGCGTCATACAGAAACCTAAGCACTTCGATGCCAGTCCACTTGACAACGCTGCAAAGACTCCAGAACCGCCCAGGTTTCAACGGAGTCAAAGGCCTTCTCATAGTTCACAAAAGCAAGACACAGGGGCTGGTTATAGCTGATGTAGATTTGATACTGAAGCCAAAACTGTTTTTTTCCATTTTTTCTCTGTCTGTCTGTTGGCCGCGCATCAGGAACCTTTACAGATAAGAACAAGGGTGTTTGAGGTTGTGAAACCCTATAAGGAGCGCGGCGGTGCCCGCTCTTGGCCCGCTAGTTACTTGTCCAGTGCCTTGCATAAGTATGTGTGGACGCCGCGGTAATGGCTTTCCAAACTGTTCCCCACGAGTGCAAGTAAGTGTAGTGTAATCGGCCACCAGCAGCTATTACGGTCGGCCACGGAGGATCGATCGTGCCGCAAACTAAATAATAAACTAACTCTCTAATTGTGCTTTGGGCGATTGGGAATAGCATCGATAAACTAAATCCGTTTAAGCGTGAAGAAGCAACAAATATACACAACACACACATACATAGACAAAACCCTTACGTACATAAGTACAAACTTTGGCCTTTATAATATTAGTGTGATTATTTTTGCGGGCGGTCAGCTCGTTTCCAATAATTTTGTTCGCAGTCGGGTTTTTGTATTTTTATAATAATTTTACTTGTGCAAAGTGCGTTTTTCATAGACAAGAATAGGCGACACGCGACGCGACAGCACAGTTCTCGGAAATGATGCTAGAAGTGCGCGCTGTCGGATCATGTCCTAAGATGCGACTTCCGTTTCCATTGCGGCGCATGACGCGATTCGCCAGTGTCGCGGCGCTCTACGTGGTCTGCCTATGAACACGCTCCTTACTGTAAGGACTTTGTGCACCGGCGAGCTTTGTACTCTCGCTACACCTTGTTGTGAGCTTCTCGAGCTCCTTGACTTTATTTTATGGCGCGCTTGTAAATCAAATGAAGCTCTCCTTTGATTCTGCGCTTTCGTAAGTATCTATCGCTTCGCAACATGCTCTAACTATTATTAAATAGGTAGTCAACTAAAATTCATGTAACTGAACTAATCTAGTGACGTCTGACTCGACAAATCAAAAAGCTCAGAAGTTCACCGGCAGCGGCACGAAGCCTCTTGAAACCCAATCGTACGGAGGAAACCTAGCTGGCAAATACTTGTGTCGTCTGGACTGGAGTCGATGGCAATCATTGTGTAATTACCACGCGCCCGCCGACTATTTGATGAGTAGGTATGTAGGTACCTAGCTGTTCAATAAGTAAATACAAATGCATAGGGCAGCGCGCGACTGTTGCGCGACCGACTTGGTGCGACTGGCGACGAACGACGCGACGGTGCAAGTATCTGTTCACTGTATGTAGGTAAGTAGGTATACAACATGTCACTGACTAGCCTTAGGTACGCAGCAGGTTTGTTTGGATCAAGCATGTAAATTTATTTACGTGTGCAATAGTTGAATACAAAGTATTTAACATTCCCATACAAAAGTAAAAATTTGAAATTCGCAACAACCCTAGATGTTTGTTTACTATTCTATCAAGTTGTACAAAAATGTAGGTACATAACATACAATACAATACAATAACTCTTTAATGAACACATCATCATCAGCCTATATCAGTCCACTGCTCGACGTATGCCTCTCCCAATGAACTGAGCCCGATCTTCGGTTCTTCTCATCCAGTCTCTGCCAGCTGTCTTTCGTAAGTCGTCTCTCCACCAGGCCGGCGGGCGTCCCACACTACGCTTGCCTAAACGTGGTCTCCACTCTAAAACTCGTTTTCCCCATGAACACATCGCAAAATAGAATTAAAATCTTCGAATTGATAAAAGCCTTAAAACTAACGCTACTCGTCTTCCCGTGTGGATTACCCCAGCCCGGTATCTAATAGGGCAATATGTTACACTCTGTATATTAGTTGATGCCGTGCACCACTTCACCCGCAGCTTTGCCCACGTGGCCATGTTTTCAGGGTATCAGTAATAGGCTATGTCCTTCCTCAGTATGCAGACTATTCCGTTGTTAAAGTTAATCGTTCCGTCGTGGAAAGGTTACAAACAGACAGAGAGACTGATTACTTTCGCATTCATAATTATTAGTGTTTTATACCTACCCATGTATAGCTCGCGAGGCGTAAGCTGAGCTTTGCATTTGTGTGAGTGTACAGATAGTGTAGGTGTGATAACCAGACTGAGGCGTGGTGCATCCTTTGCTTGGTTTAAACTGTTTTTTTGGCAACCGGCCTGAGGCGCGGTGCGTCCCTCGCGCGACGTAAGTACTGTATACTCACACAAATGCAAAACTCAGCTTAGGCCTCGCGAGCTATACCCTGACTCTACTTTCTACTCGCGCATTATTAGTGTGTTATATCTACCCATGTACCCCGACTCTACTATGTACTCGCGCATTATGAGTGTGTTATACCTACCCATGTACCCTGACTGTACTATGTACTCGTGCATTATTAGTGTGTTATATCTACCCATGTACCCCGACTCTACTATGTACTCGCGCATTATGAGTGTGTTATACCTACCCATGTACCCTGACTGTACTATGTACTCGTGCATTATTAGTGTGTTATACCTACCCACGTACCCTGACGCTACCATGTACTCGCGCATTATTAGTGTGTTATACCTACCCATGTACCCTGACTCTACTTTGTACTCGCGCATTATTAGTGTGTTATACCTACCCATGTACCCTGACTCTACTATGTACTCGCGCATTATGAGTGTGTTATACCTACCCATGTACCCTGACTCTATTATGTACTCGCGAATTACTATTGTGTTATACCTACCCACGTACCCTGACGCTACCATGTACTCGCACGTTTTTCAGGACACCCGCGGAAGATGTCTGTCACTTGTAAATTTTTGAATTCAGTGACAGCAAAATAATGTATGTGACTTAGCGGGAAGTCACCTCTGGACCGAGGCCCTGATAGACCACTCGGGTCTGGAGTTCTGGTAGACAAACTGGGCCGATTGTATAGGCCAGTTTGCCACTAAGAAATATTAACGTAGTAAACTCATGTTACGTGTTTTCTTTAATTTCTTTTAAATAGGTACGGAAATGATCGTCCTTTGAATGTCATTGGAATGTCAAACAAAAAATATTTCTGTTTATATAATGAGACTTATTGCTTTTTACGTTACATTTATTGATTTAACTATTGCGAGGATTTAATCCATTTAGTTTTAACAAGCTACCCGCCACGGCTTTGAACAGGTGTAATTTAGAAAAAAGAGGTGAAAAATGTAGTTCTCGCACACTCAACCTTCACTCCGAAGGAGGCGAGCCGCCTCATATAAAAAACTGTAAATTTCATCTGTACGCCGATGATGCACAGTATATATTTCCGTCCTGCCAAGTGAATTGTCTTATGATGTCATGAAAATGAATGAAGATCTTGCTCGTATTGCTTATTGGACTGAGAGAAATTCTTTTAAGCCTTAAATAATTTTTACATCAAAATCTAAATATATGGTTTTAGGATCAAAAAACCAAATAGAAAAAAATCACGGCACTTAAGCCAAATATCTGCATTCTAAATTAACAAGTTGATTCAGTGTACGAGACTAGAAATCTAGGAATTGTTATGGACAGTAAAGTTCGTTTTGAGACGCATGTACTTAATCTGGTAAAAAACTGTTTTTATAGAATAAAACTAATAATCAAGTCTCTACTGGACCTACTGAGGATTAAGTACTAGAAATGTCAGAAATTGCGAAAAACTTTTCCTATACATTTTGTACGAAATTACCATAAGGGCGTCACAGACGATTAAGATACTATAATATTTGATGTTACGATATCTGCATATAAAATATTATAGCATCTTAGGGTATCACACACGGTTAAGATACGATAATATATTGAAATTATTCATTCGCTCGCAGGCCGCCCTAGGTGCCACACGTATTTCTTCACTGCTTTCTATATACAGAAAATATGAGTAGTACGGTTTCACTATTCGATTTATTAGATAGCTCATTAGACGACGATACTCATTGAAATGCAAATTGCATTAGCGCACTGTAAAATGTGATCAATTTGGATAGAAAATCACTTTAAATTTAGAAAAAGCCGCGGTGTATTTAATCTTCACGCAGATGTTTCTACAAAAAACACTTATTTTAATAAGTCGCAGGAAAGTTTTCTCGAAATTCATAATTTGATTAAGGAAGATTTAGTGAAACAAAATACGAACAAGCGCGAGAGCATTTGTACAGAACAACGACTTGCAGTATGCTAAGAACCATCTCGTTTACCTCAGCTTTCAAACATAAAAACCGCAGCTAAATCGGTCCATTCGTTCAAAAGCTACGATTCGCACCGCTCCCCCCCCCCTCTCACCCCTCCATCCTCAAATTATAGCTATGAATCATCCTGTTTTAACACCCGTCTCTTTGTTCAGGGGTTAAAAAACCCGTCACGAATACAAAACAGAGCAACCTGTAGAGCATATTACGATATATTTTGTATCTTAAGATAGTATATTAGTATATATTTTGTATCTTTTACGATATATATCGTATCTTAAGATGACATCTTTTAATAAATTCCATATCGCTCGATATCTTAAGATACTGTAAGATGCAAATATATATTATCATCGCCGTTTGTGATGGTTCATATAAATTGTATAGCGAGTGATATTTTATCTTAAGATAAAATATTATAGTATCTTAGTCGTCTGTGACGCGCTTAAGGGTCGGTACCAGACAATCGTGTTATGGCATTACCCTAACTTTACATAGAAAAAGTAAACAAGTCGCCACGAAAAAAAACTTCCTAATAGCTAAAGAACTCCACTAGACCGTAAAAAAGACAGATTGAGTATAAAACCTGGTAGATTAATGTTAAAAAATAAATAAAAATTTTTGAACATCACTAAAAACGTGCAAAAAGCCCTGCAGTACTACCATGACTATGGCGTAAATAATAATGAACACCTAATGAAATTTAACATAATTAAAGACAACAAAGAACACAACGAATCTTTCTATTTACCTAAGCAGTGAAGCACAAAACTGAAGCAGGGTTTGCTTCAGTTTTGTGTAAAAATTTCACAAACTATCTGTTTTTCGCCCGAAATCTCCATACAAATTACTAAGAAGAAACGATGCGACAACTCACAAACAGATGACTAAATAGTAACTTTGGGCGAGCGTCCGGGCGCGCGGCCGCTTTCTATATCAACTCCCTTATTTCTTTACTAGCTGATGCCAGCGGCATCGCACGCGTCTTCATTTCTCGAGGTTAAAAGTACTATATTATGTGCTATTCCAGGACCTAAAGTACCAATATACCAACATTTGATCAAAGATCCTTCTGCTGTCAAAGTTATTTTTATCGATTGCCCGGCTTCTACTCATCAGATTGAGATACCAAGTACCCTAAGCTATCCAACAGTGAAAACCGCATCGCTATCGATCCCGTAGTTTTTACGTGATACGTGAGCAAACATACAGAAAAAGAGACAAACAACAGACACGAATTTTCAAGTAGCTTATTTTTAGTACCCTAGATCTTTTTTTTTTATTACGGACTAGGCAATCGTTTGACCACGATCTCACCTGATGGAAAGCGATGATGTGGTCGAAGGTATAGCACGCTTGCCTAGTAGATACCTATTCACTTTTGACTTGAACACACCGGAGTTATAATTTACCGAAAACACTGACGAGGGCAGGGCATTCCACTCCTTTGCAGTTCTTATAATAAATGAAGAAGCGTAACGCTTCGTTCTTGTGCGAGGTATTTCAACCATGAAAGGGGGGCGCTTTGCTGATCGTCTAGTCGTACGGTGATGGAAAGGTGATGGGGGAATCAGGTTGTGCAGTTCTTGTGCACACTCTCCATAGTGCAATCTGTTGAATACCGCCAGGCTTGCTACCTCACGTCGATGCGCCAGACTTTGAAGCTTACTCTTTACCAGAGTGTCACCCCTAATGAGCCTGATAGCACGTCTCTCAATTGAATCCAAAGACTCGAGCTGATACTTGGCAGAACTGTCCCAGAGGTGGCAGCAGTACTCCATACAAGATCGGACTTGTGCTTGATAAAGATTCAAAAGCTGTCCCGGTGTGAAGTACCGCCTAACCTTAGACAAAATACCAAGATTATTTGCAGCTGCCTTGGCTTTGGATTCAATATAAGACCCAAAATTCAGGTTTGATGTGAGTTCGACACCCAAAAGCTCGAAATGGTCGCCTATTGGTATTGTTACACTTTGGAAAGACGGAGATCGGTTTAGAGGACTCCTTTTAGCAGAAAACAAACACGCCTGCGTTTTAGTAGCATTAAACTTAACCAGGTTAGCATCGCCCCAATCGGACACGGCTTCTAAGGCTAAATTTAAACGGTCTACCATAGCCTCTCTCTGAAACTGGACAGCGTCACAGCTGGCTTGAGCATTGGAAGTGTATCTCTCAACTACAGTACTGTCATCAGCATACCCAAAGGTACCGGGCTTCAGAAGGTCATTAATGTGCAGTCAAAACAGTGTAGCCGAGAGAACCGATCCCTGAGGTATACCGGCATTCATATCCATTTGGTCAGACGAGCAGCCCTCTAAGACTACTCGAATAGATCGTTCCCTCAAGAAATCAACTATCCAATTGCATAAGCCAACAGGTAAACCATATGAGGGAAGCTTGTTTAAAAGGCCATCGTGCCAGACCCGATCAAATGCCTTCGATATGTCAAGGGAGACGGCAAGCGCCTCACCATGCATCTCTATGGCTTCGCTCAGTACGTGAGTGGCATACGCGAGAAGATCACCAGTAGACCGGTTTCGGCGAAATCCGTATTGTCGGTCACTGAGAAGATCATTGTCTTCAAGGTATGCCAAGAGCCTAATGTTTATGACACGCTCCATACACTTACAGAGTAAGGAGGTAATCGAGATGGGACGATAATTGGCCGGATCAGCACGACTGCCCTTCTTTGGTACTGGTTGAACATTGGCAAGCTTCCAGCTCTTCGGAACTTTACCTGAGTGAAGAGAGAGGCGGTACAAATGCGTTAAGATGGGAGACAATTTGGGCGCACAGTTTTTCAACACAATCGCTGGAATACCATCAGGACCACTGGCCTTGTTCACATCTAGAGCTCGAAGCGTTCTGAGAACCTCCTTCTGGCGAATGCGAATTTCGGGCATAAAAACCCCGCAATGAGGAAGTCAGGAAGGTGTCTTGCCAGAAGCATCTAGATGCGAGGCTTCTGCAAAAAGAGAAGCAAATAAATTCGCTTTGTCTCCAGCAGTGTGAGCTAGTGATCTATCAGGTTTCAGCAATGGTGGCAGTGAGCCGCCCAGAAGTTTACTTCGACCGACTTGGCCAGGGACCAAAAAGCTTTGCTACCCGCGGGGTATGAAGCCAGTTTGGCCCCAATTCGAATTACGTGATCAAAGTGGGCCTTCCTAAGTATCTTCTTGCAGGTCTTAGCGGCAACGTTAAATTTTCTCTTCTTAGCCCGAATATCAGAAGACTTGCGCTTTCGAGCATCAGCCCAGTCTAGATATGCCGCACGCTTTAGAGCCACAGCATGACCACAGCTGGATCCAAACCAAGGCTGAGCTTTGCTGGAAAGAGTCTTGTCACTGAATGGAATGAAATATTCCATTGCCTGACATATTACCTCTGTAACAGCAGACGCGCAAGTCGACGGGTCCTGGGAGATGAAACATGTTTGCCGCCAAGGGTACGATGCAAGGAATTGCCGCATCTCGTCCCAATCTGCTGAGTTGTATCTCCATACGCGCCTATTTCCCTTAAGGCTAGGATCAGGTGGGGAATACACTGAGACGGACTTAACCAGGCAGTGATCAGAGCTACCAAGAGGTGGGGGATACTGATACGGAGTATCGGTCTGGTTCAGTCGTCAACAACAGGTCGAGACAGTTGGCAGTGTCACCGTCACGGTCAGGTACCCGTGTCGGCTCCTGCACAAGCTGAGAGAGATCTAACGCCAGAGCAAGCTTTCGCGTCTCTCTACCAGCGTGGTCGGTTTTTTGGTATGGGACAAGCCACTCCTTGTGGTGGGCGTTAAAATCCCCCAAAAACACCAATTGAGCAGACGGGTAACGCTGTTGAGCCACACTTGCCGCCTCACCTAGATAGTCTACCAATAAAGTCGTCCCCCGATCTCAGCTGTCTGAGCGGTACACACAAGCATACATAATTTTCTCTATGCCCGTGTCCACCAGCACCCAAATCACTGAGAAGTTAGGGTGCTCAACATTTCGGAGACGCAAATGTCATCACGGGCGTATACACAAACGCCGGCATTTGGAATAAATAGATACTCCAAGATATAGCCTGGGTAATCCAAGTATGCCGTATCAGCTGGACATCCTATATGCGTCTCCGACAAGAAGAACAAGTGGGGCTTAGAGGTCTCCAGATGATAATGGACCGGTTGGAGATTGGAGTGAATCCCGCGAATATTCGCAAGATCCACTTTAAGTGTGAGGACGTGCATCTGCCGTTTTAACTTATATCTTCTTTGGACTTTTTTCATGATGAGTAGTTGTGAATAGGTTGGACGAGTAATAGTAAACGAGATGTCGGAATGGCTAACCCACGGAAGTCAAGGCATAACTACGCCATTGAAGAACTTGCGCGGAGACTGCGGGGAAGCCCGAACCCCCCTGAAATAATTCATCAGTTCCTCACATCCGGTCGCCAGCCGGCCCAATGGATCATTTCAGGATTGTTCACGAGCGGCGGGGCAGCCTTTCGTAGCTGGCTAAACTACTACTTGGGCCCCCTACAACTTCCAGTCGGCTAGCAGAGAACACCGTGCTTCGAATCCCGCTACCCTCCAAAGCAAAGCCTCCGACGCAGTAACACCATGATTCCGATCACGGTCCACCCTCCCAACACAACTGCATCCGGACGGCTTCATTCGGAACGAGAGGTGTCACGCTGATTGATCCACCCATCAGGTTCGAGTACAGGTGGTCAAGAGAGGTTGAAGTGGTGGCAGTTACACGAGTGGGGAAGTCTACCATATTCACCATACCATGGGTCGACAGGACATCAGCTAATTTCTTCAAGTCTGTGTGTATTTCTCCCAAACAGTTAATATTAAAATCACCTACTATAACGCATTGTTTGTCTAAGTCGCTGATCTTATTGAGCATTCGTTCAAAGCTAACTAAAAAATCATTCACGCTAACGAGATTTTTTCGATAAATACAGATTATTAATAAGTCAAAATCTAATAATTCTATTGCCGAAATCTCACAAATTCGTTCAACTGACAGTTGCACTAAATCAGTATATTCAACGCACTTGATATTCTCTCTAGTAAAAATACAAGAACCGCCGTGCACCGTATCACTCGGGCAATAGCTTGAAGCTAACTTGTAGCCGTCTATTTCTACACATTTTAGCTCTAGTTGTGGTTACCAGTGCTCCGTCAGTGCCAAGATCTCACATTTCATCTCGCCCTGTAGGAGAACTTCCAGACGTTGCGTTTTCCGTTCTAACGCAGCTATGTTCTGATGACATACTACCATAGATTGTTTATTGGCAATAGGCTGCGTAGGCGCAAGCGTTGAGTCGTTCGGCGTGTGGTTACTACTGCGGCTGTGTGTGACTGTGCTGGCTGTCGGCACCGGCAGCGACTCCGGCGAGGTGCGCGCCCCACGCTGCCCCGCCAGTTCCCATTCGAAACCATTCGGACACCTTAACGCCTGCGGGCCACGAAGTCGGCGCGCAAAGCTTATTAAATAATCTTTCTGGAAAGCTAATAATGAACGCAGCATGTCGGTGTCCTAATTTCTCGTTTTTCAACGTCATATTCGTCTCACTGTACCAGTTTGTTTAGATAGTTCAAGACATTTTGTACGGTAGTATCCGGTCTAAAGGACCAAGCCTGTATATGTTTAAGGCGCTCAACAGTTTGGAGCTCTTCGTCCGCACTTCCTGAACCAATAACGACGGCACGTTGCTTGGTGGGCACACGTTTGTGCCCACCAAGCAAGTGACCCTTTCCATTCATCCGTTTTTTTAGTCATGTCAATAGCACTATTTTGTACCTTATCGTTCTGATGCATTATCGCTTTGGTCATGGCCACACCGTTACGCCCTGCCACTGAGTCTGTGACGATGTTGGAAGGGATTGTTTTCGTCTCGTCTCGGCTTACCTGGGGAGTTTTCGGAACCGCTTCTATCAAGGAGGCTTGTGAATTTTTAGCGGATGCAACGCTGTTTTTTTTTTGTGGCTTGCGGGAAGCTCGAACTATTTGCGCATTGTGCCGTGTTGTTGACAGCGTTCAATCGCGCCTGACGCACAGGGCGCTGCAGCACTGCCGGGGATACAGTGCTCGTAGTTTGTAACTTACGGTTGGCGGTTATCGATGTACCCTCCAAATCCGATTTTAGTAGATTATCACTTCAACTGCTTTGATAATTAAGGCGTTTTGCTCGCTGACCTTGATCTTGAGTACGTTCAGTCTATCCACGGCCAGTGGTTGCGGCCGTGGATACTGACGGACTTCTGGAGTTCACGGATGACACTTTCCAACGCTTTTTGAGCCATTTTCAAATTTTAATTAAATAAACTACGGAGCAGCACTGTTACGTATAGAAGCGTCGACGCACATAACGACAGAGCTAATGAAAGCGGGCGGAACACCGGTACTTAAAGACCTTCAGAAGCTGTTTAAGTTCGTCTTCCTCGAGTGTACTACGCAAGAGGCATGGCACAAGAGCATAGTGGTGTTATTATAATTTAAGAAAGGTGATAACACCCTCTTGAAGAATTATAGGCCCATTTCGCTGCTGAACCACGTCTATAAACTGTTTTCGAGAGTAGTTACAAACCAGCTCGCTCGTAGGTTTGACGACTTTCAGCCTCCCGAACAAGCTGGATTCCGGAAACACTTTAGCACCGTAGACCACATCCATACGCTCCGGCAGATTATACAGAAGACCAAAGAGTATAATCGGCCCCTATGTTTAGCGTTTGTGGACTAGAAGAAAGCCTTTGATTTAATCGAGACCTGGTTAGTGCTACAGTCATTACAGCGGTGCCAGATTGACTACCGGTACATCGAAGTGTTGAAGTGGAAGACGTTATTTCTCCGAAACTGTTCACCTCTGCACTGGAAGACATATTCAAGCTTCTGAACTGGAACGGATATGGTGTTAACATCAATAGCGAATGCATCACTCACCTTCGATTTACCGATGATGTAGTTATCATGGCAGAAACCCTGAAATACCTAAGCACAATGCTCACTGACCTCAATATTGTTTCCCAACAGGTGGGTCTGAAAATGAACATGGGTAAGACGAACATCATGTCAAATGCCCATGTCGTACCCATGCTGTTTTATGTTGGGAAAGATAGTATCGAAGCTGTGGATAACTATGTCTACTTAGGTCAGACGATCCAACTGGGTAGATCCAACTTCGACAAAGAGAACTTCAACCAACGAATCCAACTCGGATGGGCAGCGTTCGGGAAATTACGCCATATCTTCTCGTCGCAGATACCGCAGAGCCTCAAGACGAAAGTTTATAATCAGTGCGTGTTTCCAGTGATGACATACGGCACTGAGACGTGGTCGCTAACTATTGGTCTCATACACAAGCTCAGAGTTGCGCAGCGTGCAATGGAGAGAGCTATGCTCGGTGTTTCACTACGTGATAGAATCCGAAATGAGGAAATCCGTAGATGTGATGCTATCGCCATTGATATTAATACCATATCCGTATCCAAGAGGTTATTATCACCTTTTTTAAAGAATAACACCAGTACGTTCCTGTGCCACGCCTCTGGCGTAGTACCCTCGAAGATGACCGAGTTAAACAGTCTCTGAAGGACTTTACTCGTAAGTACCGGTGTGCCACCCGCTTTCAGTAGCTCTGTCGTTATTCCATCCTCCCCTGGTGCCTTGTTACTCTTAAGCTGAGCTCACTCAAAATCTCTTGCTTTGACGAAACGATGTTGATTGAACACTGATTGAACACTGTTGATCTTCAGCTTCGTCAACAAGCTTTGCCCAATAAACAGATTTCTTGCGAACACCTTGGAGCCCTTGCTTCGCTCTATTGCATTCATAATACAATTAATATTATAAGAACACAAATCGTATCGCATCTACTTGGAGATCTGTTTATTAAGCAAGCTGTTACTTGACATATCATCTGAAGACTTCAGCCTCATCCCACCTCGTTCTGCCATAAGTTTGAATGTATCCTCAGAGAGTTTCCGTGTTCTATTATTGCGGTTGATCTTAAAGAACTCCGACCCGACCGCGTGAACAATTTCCACCAGCCCGTTGTTTAGTTCGTCCACTGTACCGCATTCGGTATGGATTTGGAAGCGATTTTGGAGCTCAAACTGAAAGCTCTCGGGGTTTTGGATTTGGGGAGGACTTGGGCGATGAGTAAATCTCATCAAAAGAATGAACAAATATGGAAAAAATTACATCCTCGTAGAGTTTCTTGGTGCTCTCTTCTCTTACGGGTGTGTACCCGAAGCACCGGTAGATTTAGAAGGGTATTTACTAGTATGTCCTTTTACATTGTGAGATTTAACTTTGACTTGTGCCTATTCGAATTCTTTAGATATTGTTTTATTTTATTATATTGTTATACGTACAATAAATTAGTTCATCTTCTTTGCAATCTACAAACCACAACTACAAAGCAACCGACATCACCTGCCACTAACTCACATAACGAGTTGACATTGCAATTATTTTTTTTTGTATTTTCAAAGTTAGTCTTACAGTATAAGTGGTTAATTAATATAATACCTATACTAATCTATACTATATAATATTATAAAGAAGTAAAGTTTGTGAGTTTGTGAGGTTGTAGGGGGTAATCTCTGGATCTACTGAACTGATTTTGTTTTTTTTTTTACCAATATAAAGCCACGTTATTTGTGAGTGTCATATTAAAATGACCACGTGTGCGAAGCCACGGCCATTAGCTAGTGTTTAATATTGTCACCTAATATTATTACTCATTGTATACTAATATAACCAGATCTATTTCTACTAAATCATCATACTTTAATGAGTCACCACCTGCAAAAATCTTCTACTACGTCTCATTAAATAGTCACTAGCTAGCCAGTCGTAAATTTGCCTATATATCAATTTATCAAACCTTTACTACCATACGATACTCCTGTGCTACTGCTGATCTGCTGTACTGTAGTTAATTATACTGTGTCATACAAACCTGTTGCGAACCGAGTTCTCGTGTAGATGATGGTTTACTACGTATAGATTTTGAGAATATAAAGTAGTTTTCTTAATTCTAAATAGAGGGAGCTTGTGGACTTAGAACACAGTTTTTTCGCTTATCGCGATTAATGCACGCGGGGAAGTAGGGGTGAAAATTGAAATCTCCGCGCGGCCATTCTGGGCCTTAAGGTAAATAGATGGCGCGGCGCTACTGTGCATCGCTAGATTGTTTGCTAAAAAGTTTATACGCGCGAGGTCTACAGCTCACAGAGTTAGTACCTAGATATGATTTATTCTGATGATTTATTATGTGGCGCAACAAAATATAAAAATGACTGTTAACCCCTTTTCGGATGAACCGATTTTGATGAAACATAAACAAACACCTTCGCGAGAGTCAAAGGAATACAGATCAGAAAACAGCATCAAAAATCAACCAGTATGATTGGCGTGATGAAGTCACATACAGATAGACAGGCAGACAAAAATTCTAAAAACTATATTTTTGGTATTTATTTCTACAACTTTCATATATTTACCGAAAAATGATATATCTAATTTATCTTCCATGTACAGATTTTACCTTGGTTACAGTTTTATGATATACGTATAGATAGATGTACTCACATTGGTCAAGCGCGCGGAGCAACGCGGCGCCGGCGAGCAGCAGCGCCACACCGACCACGACCATCGCGCCTGCTCACTTCATGCCACCGCCGTCTCGCCGCCTCTGGAACAATCATACGCACTATACGTCATGTATACATATTGATATTATGTTCGTAGGCTCACGAGCTTGACAGACGACTAGTCCAATTAATGTATGTATGTCGCGTCGTCGCCGCAAGGACCGTCATTCAGCCTCGCCAACATGTCCTGTCTGGGCAATCTTACCCCTAAGATATGTACCCTTACTTCAGCGATTGATTTGATTAGTTTTATTTCTGAATAACTTTTTTACATTTTCGTAATAAATAAAAAAACGAAGCCGTTGCGAAATTGAAAAGTTTTTTTTTCGAAATATCGTTAATATTTAATGAAAAGAAAGTAGAAGCTCGACAAACGTATTTCAAGTTAGGCAAAGACAGGCGGACTCACAAAGAGCCCGTTCTCGAGGCAAGGAAACCCCGCGTTTCAGGTCGCGCTGTACAAATGTAAAGAGTACCGCCGGCGGCAGTGCGGCGCATTGCGGCCCTTCAGCGGAACAAAGGCGAGAGTCTGCACTTCTGCAGGCTGTACGACTTTCAGTAACGAGACTAGTTCCAGTTCTAGACTCGTGCCAAGGTTCTAGCCCGTCCACACCCACCCGTCTCCAATGCGCATAGAGGGTAACCATCCAAATGGCACGCTGCCTCGCCTGCGTCGGAGATAGCTACTTACAATCTATCATGCACACTTAGATTGTAATGTTAGCTATTATACAGGATGTTTGGACACGATTAAGACTTTTGTTTAGGGCTTCATTCATTCAATTCCATGGAAAAATATACTTTAGTGGCAAAAATTTATCGTTTGTATATTCAAAATTGTTTAAATATACTCGTAGTGGCAATAATAGAACCGTTTTCCACCCCGAAGGGAAGAAAACGATTATTTTATTTCGTGCCGAGGATTACCTTTCTTACCAAACCCAACTTTAGTGCACTACTAATGTCTGTCTGCATGTAAAGAGGCGCCGGGCGCGGGGTGAGCGGGGAAAGCTCGCGCACCCCTCCCCCCGCACCAGCTACGTCACGCCGCGAGCGCGGTGGCGAGTTTCTTCAGTATGTGTCTTCGAAAAACATAAAGCCGGCATGGCCTTTCTCCAGGTCAAGCCTCGGCATGACCTAAAATAATAGTTTTCTACCCTTCGGGGTGGAAAACGGTTCTATTTTAGCTAGGTGCCTTCGGCTTGACCTTTCGGAGACGTGCTCTACATCTGCCGGCGCCTCTAGCGTACTGTGACTTTTCCATGAGAACTAAGGTATGGGAGCTTTAAAGAATAACCCAAGTTTAAAATCAAAGAGTCATCTTTATTATGACATGTTCAATTAACAAATAAAATCTATATTTCTTGGAAATCACCCTGACTTTGAATTAACAGTCTTAGCAGTCTTAACAATCTTCAAATTCTTAATTAAAATAATTATGGTACTTCAGATCAATACTTCAGATCAATTAATTAATGACATTAAAATAATTATTGAACACGTTACTGCTAGTCATTCGGGGACGGTTCCACGGACCTACAATAATGTTTGAAAACGTTATTAGAATCCCGCCAGTTTCCCCTTGATGATACTCTATATAGAGGGACGCCATTTTCAAAATCACTAGACGCCGCAGCAGAGCGTATTGATCCAGGGCTACAGACGATACCCAAAGATACAGTGTAAGACAGGCCGCGGCTTTTTCTTCTCCCCGAGTAGTAATAAACAAATCTTTGCATGCCCTTTTCCTGTCTGATGAGCACTTAATCAGGCACTTGATCCAACTGTCTTGGATCCAAAAACAAGGGCAAAATGTAATGGACCTTTTCGAAACCTGATAATGTGGCTCATCTATTTTTAAAAGAGTGAGACCTCACTCATGGATTCTTCGACCTGAGACCATCCACATGCCGTGAAACCTGAAATATACTATCAGAGGATGGTACATTTAATTTCACTCTATTAGGTCTTGCTCTGTGTACTGGGGAAACGAACCTGACTGATATTACCAGCGGAACTTGGATTTGCCCTGAATGCTGCTGCGCTGCCAAAAAAGGTGGAGACAACACACTAACTCCGGTAGGTAATTAAAAAAAAAACGAGATACGAACGTCACTCATCGGCAGAAAATAACATCAAAGCCCTCAGCTGAGGAACCAGGATTCAGCGATAATCTGGAATTTAATGATGAGGTTCGTGGCTTAAGGAGAGAGATGGCAATGATGAGGGAGCAGTTATGTAGCTCCAGCACTATTGTAGCGGGATATGAAGCTAAGCTTAGTTACACCACTTTCATCATAGCTGATTACGACGCAA
Organism: Alsophila aescularia; assembly: GCA_946251855.1. Lineage (NCBI taxonomy): Eukaryota > Metazoa > Arthropoda > Insecta > Lepidoptera > Geometridae > Alsophila > Alsophila aescularia. The sequence goes on from OX276373.1 coordinate 106,447,811, forward strand.
AACTAAATAACTGTGTTACGGTCATGGCAGGCTTTGAGACTCGACTAGAGAGATATGCGACCCAGATAGAAATCTTACTTGATAAGCTGAATAAGTATGAAGAACCTAATCTAAAGGGTTTGGGTGCTACTCCGCGGCTCCATGCTCTGTCGATAGCCCCTTAGTCTCAACCACCATCAGTATCCTATCATGCTTTGCAATCTATAGCTCAGCAGTCTGGGCCTCCGTTTGCCGTCCATCATCTCCAGATACCATTAGCGGTCCATCAGCCTCAGGGACCCAGGCCAGGAAAGCAGGTTCTACCAGTAAGCACAGCTATCTTACCTACAGAAGAACAAAAGCAGAAACTGAACAAGGAGGGGTCAAGACAGCCCCGTGGCGAAGTTCTTCCTGAGCCGCAAACTGAAAGCTTGAATCCGGATACGTCCACGGGAACTACTTACGCACGTGAGTGCACTCACGTGATCTCTACTAGATCTGAAACAAAACTGTCTGAGAAACCACTGGACGACAACCAGCAGTGGGTCGAGGTGAAGAAGAAAAGCCGACGACTTACATCGATGTGTGGTACTGCAGGACCTTCTGTGACATCTTTGAAAGCTATTGAGTTGCGGAAATATTTACATCTGTGGAATATGGCGTCAAAGGTTGAGGAGATACGTGAGTACCTGCGTCATTTGTGCCCCGATGGGATCTGCACTGTAGAAGAGCTCAGTGCTAAAGGGGATTATAAATCCTACAAAATAGGCGTTCCTGTGGCATACCACGATGTATGTTATTCTACTGAGATGTGGCCTATCAACGCCAGGATTAGGGCATGGATCAACTACAGAGTACCAGCCAAGTCTACCAACTCCCACCCAGCGGGCGCGGGTGCTTCTAGCCCTCGGCCCTTTCGTGACCGGCCCTCTCACGGGGCAAAAACAATCCAGTAGAATTTCTAACATAAATGTGTACTATCAGAACGTTCGCGGCCTCAAAACTAAGCTGCGACTGTGGAGAAATCATTTACTGGCGTTAGAACATAGTTTAGTAGCCGATTAAGCCGAAATAAGAACAGAGGAAGACTCTTTAATTCTTCAACTTGACATCGACTCGACCTATAAGTGGAGTGTGGATAATAAAATGGAATTCAATCCTTTGAAGTGCTTCGAGATGACTTTTTGCAGAAAACGACATCCTGTAGAATTTATCTATAAGCTGAAATCAAGTATAATATCAAGATCCTCTTCTGTTAGAGATCTGGGTGTCACGTTTGACCAAAAACTCACTTTTCATGACCATATAACGACAGTGGCTAAGGAATCTTTTCAGCGACTAGGTTTTGTTCTTCGGAACTCCAAAGATTTTCAGAACATAGGGGTCATCAAGCTAATTTTCAGCGCAGGTTGGTATGATTCGCAGTAAGCTAGAAGCCAGTGCATGTGTGTGGCACCCACACGAGAGTAAATATGCGCTTTTATTAGAAAAAGTACAGAAGGCTTTAGGTGTTTACTTTGATTCGAAGCTCTCATTTCGCCCTCACTATGATCACATACTTAGTAGAGGTAATCAGTTGCTTGGTTTTTTGTTGAGAATCACAAAATCTTTTACTAAACCGAGGAGTATTATATATCTTTACCAGAGCTTGATTAGGTTTGTCGCTGAATACGGCTCCGTTGTTTGGTCTCCCTACCACACTACTCACATGGATAGTGTCGAACGAATCCAGCGACGTTGTATGACTGCTGTCTGCCGTCGATTTGGTATGGTTCGTAAAATTCATTGCTACCATTCACGTATTCGACACTTCAAACTAAGTCCTCTTTCTACAAGAAGACAAGCGACTGAGCTACTTTACCTACATAAAATTATTCATTCAACTGTTGACTGTCCATACTTGTTAAGCTTGATCAACTTTAATGCCAAAATCCGAAGTAGGGTTCCTCGAATTTTCAATGTGGCCGTTTATAAAACCAATATCTCCCACAACGGCCCCATACCTCGTATGTGTCGGTCGTATAATAATCTACTGCGCGGTGACGCTCGTAATGAACACTCAAATGATTATACCATGAAATTAAATGATCTTGATATATTCAGTTTTAGTCTCAACCGTTTTAGAAGTGCCATTTATAAACACTTTTCGTAATGCACTACAATTTTATGTATTATGGTGTACTGCCATGATTTTGTATCTAACAACTTATTCACAGTTAGGTATTTCTTTATTGTAATTCAACAGCTTACGTTTTTGGGTGGCGATAGTGACGGATGTATGCCTGATAACATGGTTATAATACACCTATCATTGCAGGTAGAAGGCAATTAAGGGAACTTGCAGTCTGCTCGCCTATACAATGTATTTAAAATACCTACCTATATTGTGAAATAGTGCTTGCAACTTTAGCTATATGTATTAATATTTATGGCAACTTCGCTGTTTTTTTTTATTGATGCCGTGTGTACATAATGATTGGATTATGGAATCGATCGCATAATTTACCATTTTATTCTCATATGTTATATTTCTGTAATCTGTTTTGTGCACCTAATAAATAAATAAATAAAATAAAATAAGGTACTTATACAAGCGCATATATGGCTATTACCCTTACATGTACCCAACGAAATTTCTTCTAGGTTGCTTAGGGTATAACTCTTTGAAGGTCAGAAGATCTCGTGACCAATTTGCGATGATATGCAAGATTCTTCGAGGGAAGGTTGACGCCCCTGATCTAAATAGTAAGCTGTGTAAATTATTTGTTCCCAATAATTACCATCGGAGCAGAAAACATAGATTGTTTGCGGTCCCGGTGTGTCGTACTAAAGCCCGTTCTAGATCACCTATACCACGGACTCTCACTGCGATCAATGCCCTCCTGGTAGCTAGTCCGAATTGTGATGTGTTCGCAGATGAATGGAAAGTGCTCTTATCGGGATGTTTGGAGTACTGTGAGATGCTTGCATGATTATGACATCTGGATTTTTGTTAATTATTTATATTTTACTTGTAAATTTGGATTTTTGTAGTGGGTATAATTATTATTGTAATTTTGGCAGTTTGAATTTTTGACCATAATGCTCTCGATATTTCTATTGACTATGTATGTATTGGAAATATTTTAAATATTTTATTTGACATTTATTATTATTTTGTGACATTCTACTTATAATTCAAATTTCTGTGTTTAGAATAGGACTGAATTTAATGTGATTAATTGATATAATAGGAGTTACCGTTTCAATTGAATAAATAAATAAATATTCCAAGTAAGACGATAAGTCCTGAGGGCGAGGCCGACTCGGATTTACCCCTTCCTGCCTAACCCACGAGACCCACTGTTTCCAGGCTGACCCATACGTTGCCCATGTTGAGTTCGGCCAGACAGACTGTATGATGATATTAAAATTTATCATCATGCTCCAAATCAGAAACTAACGGGCCCCTTCCCGTATTTTCCAAACCTCTAAATACAGTTCTTCCACCTTCTCCAGAGGACGATTGGACGATAGATCGATTAGGTTTTGGTACAGATTCTGGATCTGGAACGGGGCATCTAAGGCTCTACATTTCAGTGTTCTTCTCCAAAACCCCTACTCTCAACGGGGCACTACTACTAGGGAAACACCTGATGCCTTATCTAAATTCTGGAGTATCCGTGGAATCAAAGGTGGTGGGGGAAAAACCCAAGCCAGAACGCGTTGTTTATAAACGTCGCTCTCGTATTTCTTGCATCAATCGTCACGTAACTTGGGACAACCCTAGACTGGCAAGTAGCGAATAGGTAGAATTGAGGAGTTCCCCATTTACTTGCGTTGTCTTCTCGCTCAGGTGCCAGTCTGAAAGGTCCATTCCTCTGGACAAGCGGTCTGCTACCGTATTGTATCTACCCGGTATCAAAAAAAGCGTGAATGGTAATGTCCAGATGATTCGCCAGCAACAAGAGTTCTCGTGTCGCCTCTAGTAGAAATAATGACTTCGTTCCTTCTTGATTCCCAAGGTATATGAAACAAAAAATATGAAAAAACTTGTCCAATTCCTTCATTATCCCTTAAAAAGTTCGCCAAGGCTCCTTCTTCAAACAGGTGGGTCGTAGAAGGAGGGATTTCTTGCAATGCTGCTGTAAGGATCTCATCTTTCGCCTTTATTGTCTTTATTGTTTTTTTTGTCTTATTTCATATTGTTTCAGCTCTACAGTAGGTTTTACTTTACTGCAGTAGGTCATTAGATACTGACTTCAGTTTCGATTCCTTCAAAAGTTTCCAGTTATTCTAATCAGCAGCAGGGAAGTCCTTCCTAATGTCTTTAAGTCATTCTGATAACGCTCTTCTATGAAGCCGAAGACCATGGCAAAATAGTGCCTATAACTCCATCTTGTTTTGCGAGGACAATATTTAAGTAAGAACTTGAACTTAAGCCTCCAAGCTCAGTATTGATCTTTAAAGTATGCAACTCAAATATAGAACCCGCGATATAATACTTATATAAACCAGATTGAAAAGATCCAAAAAAAGTTTTTGCGTTATCTTAGCTTTAAATTTAAAGTTAGACTGCCTTCAAGTGACTACCTTGTAAACAGCAAAAATCATCACTTGTTACCTTTAGAGAAGCGGCGGGAAGCTGCAGATCTGTCATTCTTATATAACATACTTAACTGTAGAGTGGATACACCCGTACTACTGTCTTCTATTTACCTCGAGGTTCCTAATATAACATTACTCAGGCGTAATTATCTTCATCTTCATATTCCTTCTTGTCGCACAAAATATAGAAAAAACTCGCATTTTACCCGTGTATGTAAGAAATTTAGTTATTCTTACTCTAAAGACATTGATATTTTCAATAGTAGATACAATGTATTCAAAAATTTCATATATCGTGACTTCTTCGGCACTGATCACAATAATTAAACATAGTTTATAATAAAAATATATATTAGCTATATATTAAATATTAACGTTAAGTTTTAATATAAACGAAATTTGTTGAGATGGCTCAGCGTGGTATTACTTAGTCAACATTTTGTTTATTGTACTGTGTACTTTATTACCAATATGTAGAAACTTTTGTAAGCTGCATGTATAACCATAGTTTTTATCCTAACTACTATCCGTGGCTGTAGTTTTCCTAAGAAAATAAAATTAAATAAAGTGTTGAATACTGGCGAGGCGTGTTTTTTTTTTCCATCTCTTTGTATCGGATCGTGTTCCAGCCTGCACACCCCAATTCCATACAATCGATGCCTTCCTCCTTTACCTCTGGAGAAGGTTCCGGAATTTTAGGCTTAGTACAAACTGCAGATCCTCTGATTATGTTAGATCCGGACAAAAGACATAAGATCAGGGCTCAGGGAACATAAGATCAAGGCTCTAGTGAACGTCCAGTACAAAATCTTGACTCTGATATCTCTATATCCTTTTTCTGACAAATGATCCGCAATGATCCGCATCCGGAACAAACACTTTCACCAAACCAACTATAGGAAGGGCGAAGACGAGTTTATTCAGAACAGCTGCACTGCATGTATCTTCTCGCCAAAAATTTAATCTCTTGAAGCTTGACTGACTTCCCATCTGGTCTAACCATCCGAGATGTTCCCTGGACCAAAATCTTCAATCTACCCAAAAAAAAAAAACTGCGTCCGAAGCTCCTCGCTCCTCCAATAGATCACCCTAGCTGAGGAGCTCACCTCGCTGCGCCATGTGTAGCAAACCAAGAAAATCATTCACCAGCAGCTCATTAACGAAACTCTATAATAATTTATGGGTCACACTGCTTAAAAACCGAGCATAACACAACTCAAAAGTCGAGCCGTGCAGCTCAAATGGTGAGCCGCACCGCTCAGAAAATTTTGCCGCGCCGCTCAAAATAGCAACCGCGGCGCTCAACCATCGCGCCTTTTGTTTAATATCTTTTTTATTTTACTCAAACGTTGCTCACCAACAACTACCTCTATTATTTAATCATGTGTCTCAATATAGCCTACGCCTACCTGGAACCTGGTTGCCTGGAAGAGATCGCTGCTTATCGATAAGGCAGCCGATTGTACAAATTTGTTTGTTTATTTTTCTTTGTACGTGTTTCGTTTGGTGCAATAACGTGTTATATATCTATCTATCTATCTATCTATATACATACATACATAGACTTTTAACTCTATTACCCTTCCATTCGTAGACAGTAAACAATGGACCCAGGAACCATGATACCGGGTAACAGATAGCGACATTTTCTAATGATGTTGCCACTTTATTATGTTTCCATATAAGTAAGGGACGTTAGGTTGCAACAAGACTATAGGTTAGGAGGTTTTATTACAATAAATAATAAGACTAGATAATATTTTACATTAAATTATTCATTTTTAAACAAAATCAACATGTTATATACATTTCTTAATTTTTCAATTGGTTCCGATATACGGTTAGCCAAGTAATGTAGTTTTTGTGAGTAGAGCTCATGGTTGTCTAAAGGTGAACAATCAACTAAATCACCATGGCATTTAAATATATTTTTACCGCTAATTGTGTTAAAACTTTTGTGAATTTATTGTTTCACATTCTTTCGTGTAATTAAATTTGATCCAGATTTTGTCTTATTTCTTTTAAGTACCTTTGCATATATCACCAACATCTTGACTAGGAAATAAAGACCTCCTATATATAATATGTCTATGAGACCACCCTTGTCTTTTTGACTAATTAATCGCCTTACAGATTTCGATGTGTCAATCGCATTTTGCAGGCAGTTGCCACATTTGATAATAATAGATATTTGTGTGACCATAAACCCTGCTATATAAGCAATTACTTCTTTAGAGTATTCTGTGATACTGCCAGGATCAGGAAAGGAATCATCATCTTGTGATACATTATCCAAATTGAATGCATTAGTTTCAAATTCTTCCATTACAATAAGATCTTTTAGCATGGACAGACTGTAGTTGTTTTTTTTTTCATACCTTAAATGTTACACACATCTATATTTTCTAAAATAGTGCAGTTTCCAGTTGCTACATGTTTAAGTTCACCATGAACGACCAGTCTTTTATATGCTGCCTTAAACTGTAAGGGAGACGGATTGTTATTAAAGCCTCCCTTTGCTCGAATGGCGCTAAAAAAAAAACAAGATGGTCTTGACATAGTTTGTATGCAGGTAAAAATATTAAATAACCTGTTGGAACTAATCGTTCATACTTCTGTTCCTTCCTTTTACTTCTGTGAAAGGCTGCGAATATTGCAACTGAACCCTATTATTGAAGCATGTCATGTCATTTAAAAAGGAACTTATTTCTTCAATTTTTTTCTTATTTAATTGCTTTTTTAAACCATATGCATGAATATTTCTGCTATTCAAAACATCAAACAGATTATTCACTTTTCTAATGAAATCTGTTGTGTGACCAGAATTCAGAAATTCCGGTAATTAAAGGTCACGTCTACAAAAATCTATTGCACCAGCTACAGAAACACTGAAGGTTTGCGCCGCAAGCTTCACCTTCATAATTTGTTTAGAAAAATTAACGTGTGCTTTGCGCAATTTGTTACCAAAGTTCAATCCTTCTGTATCCTGTAGATTATGCAAATTTTAATATACTTCCATTTTGTTTCTCCATCGGAGTCCAAAATCACACCTTTGTCACCCAAAATATTGCGAAGAAGTTTTAACATATGCGGAGGATCAGGATAGAAAACAATTGTTTTTTGATTCCCATCTACATCGACTTTGAAATCTGTTTTTATGTCTTGTGGATTCTTAGAGTTAATTTTACACCCTAAACTTCTAGCCATTGCGAAGTTAGACGGGCATTTATCGCAAGTAACTGTGTTAATCTATGGTAAATTTATATTTCTATTGTTATTCTATCGTTATATATTTCTATTGTCTATTCTACTGTTTGGTTTTATCAGGTTGGCGGCACATCTATACTTATAATAAAACTGTAACAGGTCCAATTCTGTATATTAAATATATTTTGAAATTTTCTTTTGGAGGATACTCTATATTCGATACTGAAGCCAAAACTGTTTTTTTTTTCATTTTTGTCTGTCTATCTGTCTGTCTGTATCTTGGCTAGACATCACGCTGAAACTACTGAATGAAACTTGGTATGATTTGTGTTCATACTACGAGGTAAGTTATAGGATACTTTTAATCCCGAAAAATTAAAGGGTTCCCGAAGGATAGGCTTTGAAAGTTATTTAAAAGAACACGTATCACGCTGAAACTACTGGACGGATTTTGTTGCATCTTGGCACAGTCATAGTTTATATAATGGGTAAAAATTGAGGATACTTTTTATCTCGAAAAAATAAAGAGTTCCTGCGGGATAATGTCCCAAATTTTGTAAATTGAAGATATTTTGTAAATTTTTTTGAAGGTCGTTCTATATGCAATACTAAAGCCAAAATTGTATCTTTGTAATTGTTGTCCGTCTGTCTGTCTGTCCATCTGTCTGTCTGTACCTTGGCAGCACATCACGCCGAAAATACTCACTGAATTCAAATGAAATTTGGTATGATTTGAGTTTATACTTCCAAGAAACACAGGATACTTTTCATCCCGAAAAATTAAAGAGTTCCTGCAGGATAGGTGTTGAAAGTTATTTATCTAAATGAAAATGGATCATTGTGTCTTATAAATAATAAATGATTTGATTTTATTTCACTTGATAGTCATTGGATTCAATACAACTTGGATTCAGCAACTTGGATAGATATATATATATATATATATATATATATATACATACATACAATAAATATGATATAAATATAATAAATAGGGTTTTTTTTGTTCTCCAGGCCTTGTCTTCATTTCATTTATATTTTACAACTAGCTGTACCCGCGGCTTCGCACGCGTGCTCTTTTCTTTAGGTTCAAATTACCATAATGTGCTATTCCAGGACCAATATACCAACATTTGATAAAAATTTCTTCAGCCGTCAAAAATACTTTTATCAATGGCTCGGCTTCTAACTCACCGGATTGAGATAACAATTACACCAGTTTTAAAATCAAATCCTAAGCTATCTAACAATTAAAACGGCATTGCAATCGGTCCAGTAGTTTTTACGTGATGCGTGAACTAACAAATATACAAACAAACATACAGAAAGACACAATAAAAAAAGGTATATTCTTGTTCAATACCTTTTTTAAGCACCCAAGAGCACTTTTTTCTTCTTATTTGTACAGCCTGTTTCGTACCTATTGCTTTATTATAAGTATAGATATATGACTGTGTCAATTTGCATCAAATAATCCGTCTAGTAGTTTCAGCGTGATAAGTGTTCTTTTTAATAACCTTCAACCCATATCTTGCGGAAACCCTTTAATTTTTCGGGATGAAAAGTATCCAATGTCCTACCTCGTAGTATGAACTTAAATTGTACCAAGTTTCATTTGAATTCATTCAAATGTTTCTGTGCGATGCGCGGTCAAGATACGGAGAAACAGACAAAAAAAAAAAATGAAACAGTTTTGTATCAAATATATATCAAATATATATAATAAAAACCATCCAAAAATATTATTTATTACTTCAATATTAACATAACTTTGGACCCATATCCCAAAGAAACCCTTTAATTTTTCGGGATAAAACGTGTCCTCCATTTAATCCATCATGTAACTTAAGACGGTGCCAAGTTGCATCAAACCTCGACCATTAGTTTCAGCATGGTGTTCTTTTCAATAAGTTTCAACCCCTATCCTCCATCCATAAATTTTTCGAGATGAAAAGTATCCTATGTCCTACCTCGTAGTATAAACTCAAATCATACCAAGTTTTATTTGAATTCATCCAGTAGTTCCGGCGGCGTGATGCGCGGCTAAGATACAGACTGACAGACATACAGACAAAAATGAATAAACATACAGTTTAGGCTTTATTATAGAATACAGAGTCCACTCCAAAAAAAACTATATCTTTAATGTACAGAATTTGGACCCATATCCCACAGGAACCATTTATTTTTTCGGTACATAATGTATCCATAATTTTCACCCATTTTATAAACTATATCTGTGCCAAGTTGCATCAACATCCGTATAATAGTTTTAGCGTGCTACGTGTTCTTTTAAATAATTTTCCACCCCTATCCTGCAGAAACACTTAATTTTTTCGGGATGAAAAGTATCCAATATCCTACCTCGAAGTATGAACTCAAATCATACCAAATTTCATTTGAATTCATTGAGTATTTTCGGCGTGATGCACTTCCAAGGTACAGACAGACAGACGGTCAGACAGACAGACAGACAAAAATAAAAAATAAACTGTTTTGGCTTTAGTATTGAACATAGAACGGACCCCAATTTCTTTTACAAAATATCATTAATTTACAAAATTTGGGACATTATCCCGCAGGAACTCTCAATTTTTTCGGGATGAAAAGTATCCTCAATTTTAACCCATCATATAAACTATTACTGTGCCAAGTTGCATCAAAATCCATCTAGTAGTTTAAGAGTGGTAAGTGTTTTTTTTGAAATAACTTTCAACCCCTATCCTGCAAGAACCCTTTCATTTTTCAGGATGAAAAGTAGCCTATGTCCTACCTCGTAGTATGAACTCAAATCATACCAAGTTTCATTTAAATTCATTCAGTAGTTTCGGCGTGATGCCTAGCCAAGATACAGACAGACAGACAGACAGACAAAAAAGAAAAATATATAGTTTTGGCTTCAGTATCGAATCTAGAGTACGGTCCAAAAAAAATATTTGAGATATCTTCAATGTACAGAATTGGACCCGTTACAGTTTTATTATAAGTATAAATAAATAGTTCAATTTGGGTAGGGTTTGTTTAGCGTGGGGTTTTTTTTTTAATATTTTCATTTTATCATTTGTCTGACTAACAGTTTTGGCGGAAGTAAGCTACATTTTTTAATTTTTTTACAGTTGCTACTGTTTAGTTATAAGAATTATATTTTTAAATGGTCTTTAGAGACCTTCATTTTGAAACCCCACTTGATAGGTTTTGGCAATGTTTTGTTCCGTCGGAAATACAATACGGCAGCCACCATATTAGTTTTCTTGACACTTCATATATCCTAAAGCACATGGGATCAAGACGAATGCAAATAACTTATATATCCAAATACATTATTTATTATTATTATATTAATATACATACAACCCAAACACATAACCCTCCTCAGTCAGGAAAAACTATATCTTACCAGTACGTTAGTACCTAACTTAGCTCAGGTAATAATATATATAGGTCCTAATATACCTAATTTTCATTGTGTAATAAAGATTTCTAATTTATATAAAGGACGATGACCATTCCTGCCCCACCTGTGATTGACATGACCAGCAAAATCTGTTTTTTAGTTATACTTCGTTTATGAAACTAGGATTTATTGTGATAGTTTTGAATGCATGAAAGATGCGGATTATAATTTTAATATAAATAATCGTAAGACTGCATTTCCGGGCTCCATGAAATATAAGTGTCCGCGCAACTTGCAAGAATACGTGTTTGTCTGACAACATTGTTTTGGCTGTCAAAAATGAACAATTTTTCTATTTGTGAATTGTGCGATCTTTGTTTTTATTCGCGCGATCTCTCAAAATCGTTCACGGCGTCGTCGGGCGTCCGTCTGGGTCATACGAAAAATAGTAGGGGAGGGGAGGAATAGTATGAAACTGACACTTGACAGTTGTCAGTTCTATGTGGACATCCAATGTCGTTCACTAACTCCGGATGATTGAGCGATAATCGCATGGATGATTTGAGCGTAGTAAGTGAACGCGCCCAAGCAATAGAATGAAAATGAAAAAGTCTGTACAATCATAGATAAATTAATTTATCTATGGTATAGTGAAGAAAATTTGAAAAAATGCTCTAGGGTTCTTAAAATAATCTACTAAATAAGAATATAACATTTTTAAAATTCGAGTCTGTCTGTTTGTTCGCCCATCACGTAAAAACTACTGGACCGATTGCAATGCGGTTTTCACTTTTGGATATCTTAGGATTTGACTTAAAACTGGTGTACTTTGTATCTCAATCGAATTCAGACCTAGAGCAATGACCACGCGTGAAAAGCCGCGGGCATCAGCTAGTGTAGTATACTTTTGATCCTGGAATAAAATGTATGGGCTATACTTTTAGATGAAATGACCACGCGTGCAAAGCCGCGGGCACAGATAGTAGGTACACTAATAAGATTGATAAAAGCAGGCAAACACAACAAGTGCATAATTCTTGGATCCTGGAACAATCAAATACTAGATAAAATGATAAGTGTAGTAGGAAGTAGGAACATTTGCTGTAAAAAATTTGAAAAATATCGACTTTTCCCTTCTATATTTAGAAAAAAATTTGGCAAATCGAAATCTAGGCCTCCTAAGGCTAAAAATGGGCAAAAGAACGCTTCTGGATATTTAGATTCATTGGTGGGGCAAGCGCCCATACAAATTGGTTATCGTTCTTTGTATTTTAAGCTAGGATATGGTGACATTACCTTTGTGTTTTTTTTTTTGTATCGTCAATTTATTAAACAGTAAGGAGTTAATAGGAAGATGCTAAAGAGAACAATAGAAATACATTAAATTTAAAAGTTCTACTTATGAGGCAAATTTTCTTGAGCTCTCGGAAGATAGTGCGTGTGGCTGTGCAGTACGCATATTTTAGGTGTCAGAGGGACGCGGATGTGCACCGAGAAGGGCACCGCCTGCTCTCCCCGTGCCGCACACTCCCTTGAGTCTTGCAGCACCGCGCGTCTGTGTGACGTACGTAAACTGAATGCATGTGTTCAGTTTACGTATGTCACACAGACGCGAGTTGCCGTTCTAAAGTACAGTCGTGAGACGAGTGCGATAATCTTCTGTTATTTTTCGTTGCTGTTAATTTTTGTTCTCTATTTTTGTTATTTGTTTCTGATAGTGTTGTTTCTTACTGGTACTCGCAGTGTACTGTTACTGTTGTTATTTTCGTTAATCATGCCTCCCGGACGCTCCAATATGAATTAATATATTATGCTCAAGTTTTTAAATTAACTTCTTTTTTTTACTTTAGGTACATAACTAATTATCTTAATATTTAGTACTTGTAGGTTCAATTAATTCACCATCATAGTAACCATTTTGAAAATTCCTCAATAATCTGTATATACTTATTTGGCACATAGGAGTTCTCGTTGTGGATTACAAATGACTAAATCTAGCAGACTTTTTCAGCTCAGATATACTCCTGCGACTGGGTAGGTACTATAAAAAACACCTTTTACAATAACGATTGTGCACTCAATTGTACCATGCACTCGGACTAAGTTCAGAGAGCTCAAGAAAATTTGCGACAACTATACTTGAACGAAATCTAATATCCACGAAAATTAACTAAATGTTTGGTATTGTTATGACACCTATGTTATGTTGTTATGATGCCATTATTTCCATTGTATTTAATCGTAACTGGTGCGACTAGTAGCAGACGAAAGTAGGTATGCCCAGTATAACAATCGTCGAGTTTGTATTCATGAACAAGGAGGGCCCTGTAAAGCCCTCACAACAAGATAAATATGTTGAGACAAGACGTGAATGAAACAAAGAATTAGAACACAGTAATACCTAGCTCATTAAAACTCGGCAACAGTGATATTACAAATAGTAACAATTAAACATGAATGCAACGCACCTTCGAGTGCCAGGTACATAGGTGGAACCCGGTGACATGGAGGGAGAGTACGTACACTAGCATAACTTTGTCCTAACACTTTTATCACAGGCCATTACTCGCTATTAAATTGCTCCGACAGTTCGATCACACAGACACACTTCCAGAACACATCGTTCTAGGTTCGCGTTTAGTTAGAATACTACACTTTGAGTCCATCAATATATACTATTTGCCATCAATGTAATATTTTATTTAATACCTACACATCCGATGAAATTAATCGACCTTCCTTCATCCATAGACTAATACAAAGAGCATAGATAACTATTGTGGAGATCTCTAATCTATTATTTTATTCCTTGATTTTAGGTACTACTGTGCTGTCAGCAGCACACCGACCACAGACAGAACAATATACTTATACTTCTACCGTAGACGCGAAAATGTACTGTACTATAGATTTGTCATTGAATAGCAATAATAATGAGAGCAGTGGCCCTATTACAGAACTTGGCTACAATCGGATTATCACTTTTTTCATAGCAAATTCGACTCTATCGCATGGCATTAGTGGTTGCGATACTGAGAATTCGATTGAAGCCAAGTTATGGAATCGGGCTACTGGGCACACATACCATAAAAACAGTAAGATTGAGCGAAACGAAAACCTATGCATATTTTTTATCCGTTTCGCGTATAGGCCTGTTTCTGTTGGGAGCCAGTAATCACTGGCTCCCAACATAAACAAAATAATGTCAGCTGGCGGTAAGTTGATGAAACATGTTATTTGTAAAACTGAATTTGTAACGCTTATTTCATAATTGTGTGTATTTCTCAGTATAACAGATAATTCATAGTAGCTGTATTATGCGGCGTTTTTGTTTATTATGTTGTACGAACCGACCTGAACAGAAACATGAAGCCATAACCTTTCATCGGTAAGTGAGCATGTTTTCTTAAGTTTGTCGAAGTATTTGCGATTGAAAACGACAGTATCATTTGTAGTTAGTTATTTTCACATGTTATTATGAGACCCTAACTAAATTAGAAGCGAATTTTGCAGTTTATTTTCTCGTATTACCCGACTAGAAAAGATAGTCCTAGCTTACCATGTGAGTGCCATATTTTTATATGTCTCCATAAATTATTTGGGTTTCCATCGAGTTAGGGATGCCAGTGCTCAAGAAGTTTAGTTTACCCCTAAATAAATAAATATTTATCTTTTTAAATATGTAGATGGATGGTAAATGAGAAATGCTCCATCAAGTTATTCCTAGGTTTTTTGGTTAGGCCTAGGTGTACCTAATTTTATATATTTTGTTAAAACATTGGCAACCAGCTCGGAATGCTATACTCAAAACATTTTGTATCCCTTCGCTTTCGCAAGACAACTCATACGAACTATCTATACTTATAATAAAACTGTAACAGGTCCAATTCTATACATTGAAGATATTTAGTAAATTTTCCGTAAACATATATACTCAGCTGATCCATAAAACAATGCATTCGCTTTCATTTAAATGTATTAATTAATTAGATTAATCTCATAGTAAAAGTAGTTCCAAATTGTGCATAATGATGATTCAATGACAATGATATCCTCGAATATTTTCGTCGTCTATCTGACACGTACATACGTATTACATAAATAGTACAATCATGTGCATATGAATATGATTGTATTTTATGTAATACTAGCGACCCGCCCCTGCTTCGCACGGGTAGATATATAGAAAGACTAGCTGCGCCCCGCAGCTTCGCCCGCGGTCAAACTTTGCCACTCCCACAAGTTTAGAAAATTAATCTTAAAAATTCACTCCTTTTTGCATCTATATTTATTATCTATTCGTGACGGATACAAATTCAAAAAAATCAAAGATAATAAAAATCTGTCCAGCAGTTCTTGAGTTATAAATAGTGTAAGTAACACGAATTTCTGACTTTCTGTTATATCTCCAAATTCTTAAATGTTTCTGCTCTCCTGGTTCTGAGCTATTTTTTAATATAATCACACCATTTCATGTTCTTGAGGAGATAAGTATACTCACTTTTAATAACTATAATTGACAATTTAGTATCTCCAATTTTTTAAGTTTTTCTGCTCTCCTAGTACTTAGAAATACATTTTTTAAATACAATCACACTACTTATTTAATGTTCATGGGGAGGTATTCTCACTTTTAATAACTTTATTTGGCAATGTCATATCTTCAACTTCAGGTGTTTCCACTGTCCTGGTACATAGAAATGCTTTTTTAATATAATAATTACACCATTTAATATTCATAGGAAGGTAAACTCACTTTAAATAACTTTATTTGTCAATGTCATATCTCCAACTTCTTATGTGTTTCTGCTCTCCTTGTACTTAGAAATACTTTTTTAAAATATAATCACACCATTTAATGTTCATGGGGAGGTATAATCACTTTTAATAACACACTATTTGACTCTTTTGTATCTCCAACTTATTAAGTATTTCTGCTCTCCTGGTACTTTTGTTATATATAATCACACCATTTAATGTTCATGGGGAGGTATAATCACTTTTAATAACCTTATTTTTTACTGTTACATCTCCAACATCCTGTTCTTCTTCTGTTCTCCTGGTACTTAGCAATACTTTTTAAATATAATCCACCATTTAATGTTCATGGGGAGGTATACTCACTTTTAATAACTTTATTTTTTACTGTTACATCTCCAACATCCTGTTCTTCTTCTGTTCTCCTGGTACTTAGCAATACTTTTTAAATATAATCCACCATTTAATGTTCATGGGGAGGTATACTCACTTTTAATAACTTTATTTGTCAATGTCATATCTCCAACTTCTTATGTGTTTCTGCTCTCCTGGTACTTAGAAATACATTTTTTGTTTTGTTTTTTTTTCAAATCTTAAAGAAAACGATACTACTTTTTTCCCCTATTTCGGGATCAAAAGTAGCCTATTTGTTAATCCGAGATATTATAAGCTATCGTGGTACCACATTTCATCCAAATCCGTTTAGCTGTTCGAGCGTGAAGGAGCAACAGTTTGACTTAAGTTTTTCTGCTCTCCTGGTACTTACAAATACATTTATAAAATATAATTATACTATTTAATGTTCATGGCGAGGTAAACTCACTTTTAATAAATAACCTTATATTTGTCAATGTCATATCTCCAACTTCTTAGGCGTTTCTGCTCTCCTGGTACTTTGAAATACTTAAAAAAATATAATAACACTATTTAATATTCATGGGGAAGTATACTCACTTTTAATAGCTTTATTTGTCAATATCATATATCCACCTTCAGGTGTTTCTTTTCTCCTGGTACTTAGAAAAACTTTTTTTAATTTAATCATACCATTTAATCTTCATGGGGAGGAATACTCACTTATACTCACTTATATAACTTTATATTTCAATATTATGTCTCCAACATCTTAAGTGTTTCTGTTCTCCTGGTACTCAGTAATACTTATTTTAGTATAATCACACCATTTAATGTTCATTGGGAGCTAAGTATACTCACTTCTAATAACTTTATTTGTCAATTTTATATCTCCAACTTCTTAAGTGCTTATGCTCTCCTGGTACTTGAAATATTTTTTTTTCATTTTTTTTTTCAAGTTTTATAGAAAGAAAACGATAATATTTTTTTCTCATATTTCGAGATAAAAAGTAGCCTATGTGTTAATCCAGGATATAAGCTATCCTGGTACCAAATCTTATCTAAATCCGTCCAGCCAATCGAGCGTGAAGGAGCAACAAATACACACACACACACACACACACACACAAACATACAAACTTTCGCATTTATAATATTATAGTGTGATAAAATTACTAGGTACTTTATTTGGACAAATAGAACAACAACAATTTCTTACACAAAATGTTTATACTCCCGTACCATTTCGTCTTTAGTATTATTCTGTTTAACGCAAGGAGGTTGACGCGGTTACTATTTCGTGTTAATACACGATTATTAGCATAGAGCATTTACTACGTTAATGATTTTTAGATGTTCTGTGATTTCGTTTCCATGGCAACGTTCCATATACAAAGACCCGTATATTTTTCTTAGTTTGTGATCTTACGGAGTATTTAAATACTCTTTGGTTTGTGATACAAAGTAATCGAGTTTTTTTGCAAAATTTAATACCTCGTGTCTCATTATTGCAAATTTCGTGGGGAACTTTAACTTTTTGGAAGATAAAACCCTGCTAGTGTTACTCGCTGATAATTTAACTTTCTTTATATGAAAGAATTTTTAAAATTGGGTCTGTAGTTTTTGAGTTTATTTAGTACAAACAAACAAACAAACAATCAGATCTTTCCTCTTTTTAGTATTAGTGTGTATGTATGTAATCATAACATAAGATATGATAAAATTTGTTATACATTTTTATTTTTAACATTCGGCCTCCAGAAGAAGATGAATCTATCGCTATTGAGCAACCTAGTACTAGTAAAATGATTGAATTGCTAAAACTGGTATGTTTAAATTATGCCTAAATGAAAATCGAAAATTACAACCAGCCAAATGGCTGTCTAAATTCGGAGGTTTTTCTTTAATCACACCAAGTTTGACCTTTGTATGTATCACCGTTTTTACAGCAGCGAATAATTAAAAAACGTTGAATAAACATGTTTTGTATAAAAATGAGCGCCCTAATTTTTTATATTTTCATTATTTACAAATATATCCATCACCACCAAATTGAAGTGGTTGTAGCTTCTTCGGTATATTATTTTATTTTTTCCCAACTATGGTGAATCAAAAAGGAGGGTTATGATTTAAACCAGTATGTATGTCGGTATATATGTATGTATGTATGTTTATCTGTTCCCTCATAATTTCTAAACTACTTAATTGACAAATGAGGTATCGTTGGAAGCGTCTTCATCGTCTGTTGGTTTTAGGTTATGTGACGTCACATTAAATTGAATATGGACATAAACACGTGAACTAAAAAAATATTGGCTCCCATTTTGTTACATTTTCTTGTTGAGAAAAAATAAATCACTTCAAACCTATGCTAGACATGCCCCAGTTCAATCTATAAACAAATGTTAGTTTCGATTCGACTTTTTCAATTTTTTCGAATAAACTGGAAGGTACGCTTTCTCGAAACGAAGGAAATCCACACATTGTCCGTGGAATTCTTATATATTGATTAAAAGAATGATAGATCACAACTTGTTTGATTCGTAAAAATCTTTCTTTTCCTACAAATCAAAAACCACTAAGATAGTTCCGCAATTAAGTGTCAATATTATATATTTCAAAACGCACATCGCTAACTACGCCTATTAAAGTTATTTTTTTCACTTAACTAAGCCGACTTAAAAGGATGGCGAAGTTTTTACTTATAAATATATATATGTATATATAGTGATATAGTAATGTGCGTTTTTAAAACGTACATTTAATTATGACAGGACACATTGGTTATCAAACTGTAAGGCTGGTGATGGTTGCTTTTTTACCCATCACTATGGGTAAAATATCTCGCCAAGCAACTCTTTGCGCTACGTCATAAACTAATGTTATCCCTTACCTATACGCTCATGGCATTTCTATTGGTATCCTCTTTCTAAGATTGAATCATGGCTAATGACCTGCAGCCCGATTACAGAACTTGGTTACAATCGGATTATCACTTTTTTCATAGCAATTTCGACTCTTTCGCAAGGCATTAGTGATATCGATACTGACAATCCGATTGAAGCTAAGTTATGTGGTCGGGCCCCCGGAAACGATGCCTCAAGTAAATGTCTGATTTATGCTGATGACGTAAAACTGATAACCGTAGAGGGACTATCAATAGAGATGCTCAAAGGATAATAATATTTGTACAAGCGAGATAAACTTATACACCGTTACCGTAAAGTAAAAGAGAAGACGATAATATTTTTTGTCTCTTACTGTGTATGCTGTATTGGTTGTTTGCCCAAGAGCTCATTCCAGCCAAACGAACCGTTCAAGACATTTTGGTCAACGATATTTTAGTGATTTGTGCTATTTTGACTACATTTGAACGTTTCTGAGTGCTGTGAGTTTTTGTGAATCACTTAAATGTAACCTACAATAATGGTGAGTTGTTGCATTGTAGGCTGTAAAAGCCTTACGGAACGAAAATATGAAACGAAACATATCCTTTCACACGTAAGTTTTGATTTTCGAGTACATTATTGAATGGTCTTGCATACATAATTGCTATTAGATTCTGCTTCGCTTTAGGTATAGTAAGATTTAATTGATTTTACACGATATTTTTAATATTTTTCTATTTTTAAAGGTTATTTTTCGTAGTATTATCCTCACAAATTGCGTGGCTTGTTTTATTTTGACATTTGTGTCCATCTCGCTCTATCTTGATGTGGTTTGAGTGAGCTGGAACGAGTTAGGACATAAACGACAGATCTACTACATTTCGTAGGGTTAATCTGATTTTAGGGATACCATATATTTTTTTATTTTTTTATCCTCAGATACTGGGTAATATTAAGTATCTAACGTAAAACAATTATTGTTGTTTGTTCTGTGTGTGGGTATTTTGATGTATAATAAGTATGTGTTTACAAAATAAAAAGTATAGATCACTGATACCGGTTATCTAGTTCCCATAGTAAAGGCATTGCTTAGTCTGGGGTTACATGGCGTTGTGTAAAAAAATCAACCAAAATATAAAATTTTACATTAAATTGTATAAAATTAATTATATTTATCAATTTTCTAATTCAATCCCTTTTCAAGTTTTTCCAGATTTCCTAAAATTCTAACTAAAAGAAAGTAATGGAACAGTGTAACAGGTCGCACTAACTGGCTTCCAACAATGTCCTCATGTATATGCTCAAAACATTTTTCAATCAAAATATTTCAGAAAAACAGAAAAGAAGATGTTATTACGAATCAGTTCTGTACCTACAATTGAGTAAGTTAATTCTATACTGTGTAGTCAGCCCTTCATGATTACACTAGCAACACCCCGTGGTTTCCCGATTTCCTACATGAACTGTTTTTTTTATTGGGATAATAAGTAGCCTATGTGTTTATCCAGGGTATGAGCTACCTTCTACCAAATTCATCTGATGGGGGAAGAGGGTGAGGGAGGGCAAGGGTGTGGATTGGAGCTCCCAAACTAATGGACCGTATTTGATGCGGCTTTTTTTGCTTAAAAACTGAAGTGATCAATATGTTTCTTAGCCATATGGGGGGGGGGGGAGAAGAGAAAAGGGGATAAAAATAGTACTTTTCAAACGAATGGACCAATTTAGCTGCGGTTTTTCATGTTTCAAAGCTAGCTGAGGTAAACGAGATCGTTCATAAAGTGTTATTATTATACATGGAGTAACCTCGGACTACCAATACCATCCTTACGCCTGGAGCAACTCGTAAGCCAAAAACCCACTTAAATTAAAAGTAAAATGAATTCTTCTGTGAATAAATCTAACGCTCATTGACAGTGACAGTATTCATTGTGATAGAAAATCCCTTTAGTTTGACATCTTACTGTTTTTGACAGTAAGTCTAGATCGCAATCTCGCTTTATAAATTTGCATTTTCCTTCAAATCGAAAAAACCGGGTGGGGCCGTGTCAGGGCGCACGGCCATTTGTTTGTCGTGAAACGTCAACGCCACGTACAATTTGATCCGGTCCTGGAACCCTCTCGTTTGCTCTGCGCTGGAGTTTAGGGTACCTTTGTGATCGTCAGAACTTATTCTTTCCAACAATGTGCCAATATTTATTTTAGTTCCTACTTTTCGGGCGCTGCAGACACTTTTGTGATTTGTATATTTTCCACCCCTTTTTTTAATTACAGTTCAATTCAATTCAATTATTTATTTGCATAAATTTAGTCTTACAAGGTGTGAGGTTCTTAATTTATGTGGCTTAACACATCACCAATTTAGGCATGCAAAATTTACACATACTTATGTTATAAGATAACACTACATTAAATTGACATTAAAATCTAGAAATTAAAAATTACTCATTAATTACGCAATATTATACATCACAATTGTAATAATATTAATGTCAATCAATTTACTATTATTATTATATTATACTAAATTAAAAACAACATAAACAAACATTACAACAAACATATTACATTAGAAACAATTATAATCATCAAATGTCATATATTTTAAACTTATAATTCATCTATGTCGAAAGTATTCAAATACCTATTATATTCTATTTCAATGTCAGAAAATCAGTAACTGAGTAAAAACATTTGTCTAAAAGCCAAGTTGATAACATTTTCTTGAACTGCTTTATTGAGAGAAGTTTTATTGATTCTGGTAACTTGTTTTATATTTTTACTGAGATTGCGTAACTGTTTCGCCTACATATCTCCGTTTTAATAGGAGGAAGCTTAAGCTTATCACGGAATCTAGTATTGAATCTACAAATGTCTTTATTACAATTAAAGAGCTCATCCAATTCTCAATTAGGGATTCATTTTAATAAAAACACAAGCCTCGAAGATGTAGAGACTTGGCAAGGTCAACAGTTTGAATTCCTTGAACAACATCTTGCAGGTAGACAATACGGAAACATCGCAGATGACACGCACGCATTGCTTTTGGGCTATAAATGCTCTATTCAATTTTACCAAATTGCCCCACAATAGTAGACCATACCTTAAATTTGAGGCAACATAGCCGTGGTAGGCTTTAAGCGCAGTTTTCCTCTCAGAAATTTGTGTAAGCCTCCAGAGAGCATATGCAAATCTGTTTATATTGTTACAAACTTTTTCTACGTGAGATACTTAAAAGTTTAATTAGTTTTAAGTAGACTTTTTGTAAAAAGAATCAGCGTTTTTTTTGTTCATTCTTTCTACATAATTATGTCTAAATTAATACGCTACTCTATGTAAATTGCCAGTAATACCGAATTAAGATCTCAAAAACATAAATTTTGCTGATTTTGCTCTGTGCGTCCTGCTCTCTGTCTTTTAACAAAAGTTAAATATTACATTAATGAGTTGACTATATAAGCTAAAAAATTGCAGTAGAAATAGATCTCTGGTGCTTCTAGTTACAGAGTTATAATATCTAGACCATTATAGACCTTTTCATTACCGTTCACTTTTCGGCGCTGGTACTTACCCGTATGTTAGGCTACTTTATGATTTATTGAATCAAGAGAAATATATTGCCTCTCATACGTTCTGGTCTCGTAAACTCGTATTATCCATATCCATAATAATAAAAATCTCCGAAATGCCTGGACCTATTTCGACGAGACTTTAACTGACAGATAGCTGATGTTGTAAAGATAAACTAAGGATACATTTATTTTTGAAACACTTAGGGTATTTGTTGTGATTTTAATTGTTCAATTAATTAGGATTAAGTGGAAAAGATAAGTCATGTGAAAGTCCTTTTATTATTGGATTGTATAGCGGGTTTTGATGAAACTTAGTATGGTAAGTATTTAAAAATAGCTCTTAGGATACTTTTTATCACTGTTCACGTAAGAATAGCCATGGGGCACAACTAATTGAAGATAAATATGTATATAACAACATGAATAAGTTTAAAACTAAGGCGTCTTGGAGTAAGTCCAAAAGGTAAAATACCTACTATTAAATAATCAACTCCACAGAAAACGGCAATAGACACTATTCCTTCTTTAATCAATCGCTTAACTAGGCAGCACCAAAATATAACTTAAACTCCAATAGTAAAGTCAGAATAGTTTACTCGTTCCTTACTCCGAGTTTATTAATACCTAAGTACCGAAAATGGTTAGTACGGGCTTAATATTTAGAGTAACATTACAACTGATTTAGTCAATGTGTATTAATAAGACAGTTAGAGATACATCAAAATAATGTACAAAATAATTGTAGTTCTTCTAAAATCCTACAGAAAACTTCGCGATGGTATATTTCTATCAGAATCTATTAGGTTAGCTCACATCAAACTTAAATAAAAAAAAGCGTTAACTGCGGCGTTAATTTTCTAGAGATCTTTGTGCTAAACTGTATTAATCTTTATCAAATTCAATATCACAGTAATCTTCTTCATTTCATGTTAAAACATTTAGCAATTTATTTTTTGATGATTAGTTTGAGTCTACATCGATGGTTTGAGTGTTATGACGATGTATTTGATAAGTGAATTCTACGAGACCAATTCTTCGTAGGGACTTACTCTTAGTTTAATCTGTGGAGTAATAGCGAAGAAGGCGGCGCGCGGATGCGGTCAGGCCACTGGCGTGTGTGGTCATTGGAACTTAATGAAAAAAAAAGAGGGAGACCCTTAGCTAACCGTGCAAAGCCGGTGTGGATTGTTAGTGATCTATACTGTGATGTGGTTATAATAAGCTGGTAATCATCATCATCATCAAAATCATCAGCATAAAGTCATCCACAACTGGACGTAGGCGGGTTTGGCCGTAGATTTTGCTATAAATAGCATAAAAGTGACGCAAAATCTTCTACGAGTCGGTCGCGCAAAGTGACGCAAAGCTGTAGCGTATGAAAGTTAAGGTAAGCACATATTTATCATCCGTGATTTTGTTTAAAAAGTAGTATTTAAATTGCAGTTAGCAATAACTTCAAAGTAATAATCTCTGGCCACTGCCACTTCAACTTGCTAATCCGTTGGGCTATGTTGGTAACTTTCGTAACGCTAACAAAATGCTACGGTAACGCTATGTCGCAGTAAGTTATAGTTACTTATTTTCGTAGAAATATAATTATATGCGAGAAGATAA
Organism: Alsophila aescularia; assembly: GCA_946251855.1. Taxonomy (NCBI): domain Eukaryota; kingdom Metazoa; phylum Arthropoda; class Insecta; order Lepidoptera; family Geometridae; genus Alsophila; species Alsophila aescularia. The sequence continues at coordinate 106,472,161 of OX276373.1, forward strand.
TATCGTCTGGTATGAATATAGGTACATATTAGGTCACTGAGTACTTATTATTATTTTTCAACATTTGAGATATTGCAAGCCACAATTGCATCAAAAGCAAAAAAAAAAACCTGCAAATCTATGTACATAAGTACATCTTTATTCGGTATCGCAAAAGATGTAGCGCAATTTCTATGCCACTGTTATCGCAGTAGTGGCATAATGGAACTTTTGTGCCACCGTGGCGCAAAAGAAATCCTAAATAAATCATTAAATAAGGTACCTTTACAGGTAAATTTAGCATTGAGCCATCACACACACACAGCTTATGGAATCATGCGCAGTTCCATCTATCTTCTATACTATGATAAAACTGTAACTGGGCTTAATCTGTACATAAATATTTTTATAAATTTATAATTGAGATAAACTTCAAAATCGATATGGAGTGCTAAAAGTTTTTTTTATTATTTTTTGCCAGTCCGTCTGTCTGTCTGTTTCTTTGAACACGCGTCACGCTGAAACTACCCGACGGATTTTGATGCATCTTAGCACAATCATGGCTTATGTTATGGATTAACATTTAAAATACTTTTATCCTGAAAATAAAACAATCGTTCCCGCAGGATAGCGGTTGAAAGTTATTTAAAAGAACACATATCACGCTGTAACTACTAGACGGATTTTGATGTAACTTGGCACAGTCAAATTTTATATTATGTGTTAAAATCAAGAATACTTTTTATCACTAAAAAGTAAAGGATTCCTGCGGGATATGAGTCTAAATTTATGTTAATTTGAAACTAATAAAATTTGGACATCCGTTTATAAAAGGGCACCGTAAATTCGGCGTTCCTGCCACGAAGCAGAGTGGCGCAGCGGAAGCGTGTCTGGCCTGTAACCCAGAGGCCCGTGGATCGAATTCACGCGCTTCTATTAATGGTTTGCCTCAATATTTATATGCATTTATATATTTTGAGCGTTATTTTTACAAGTTATTTGATATTTAAAGCTTTTGCAAGTTCCTGAAGTAAACCATCAAGTGTTGTTTGAAAACAAGCAGATAAACATATATAGACGATCGCGCGTTTGTTATATCATCGAATATTGATAACAACGACTTAATACGCAATATACCAAAAACGTAAAATCCCAAAGACGTTGAATGGTACGATTAATGCCAAATTCTCATTATGCCATTATACGTAAAAATCGTGAAATACTAAATGCTCGACGATACCAATGTTTTAAATGATCACAGTCACAATAATTCCACTTTAGATTATTTAGAAAAAAACTCAAAAACATAAAACTCTGTCAATTTACTTTGTAATATTTTTTGACTCTGTAAATTTGTTAGTTTTACTTGAAGTGCATGTTTCATTTACAATCTCTCATAAAAAGCACCCTCTTGTGGCTGTTTGGTAAACAAACTGCTTACTGTTTTACATGTTGTACTAACAGAGCTGTCACAGCTGTACGGTTGCCTGCGCAACCACGGGTTCTTCCGTGATACTCTAAAGTGAGCGCAGACGTCGTTGCGTATTTAGAAAATATACATTACCTACACAATACTCTTGACGTCAGCAGTGCTATTGTCTATGTTGGTTTCAATCCGATTTTCAATATCGCTATCACTAATGCATTGCGATAGAGTCGAAATAGCTACGAAGAAAGTGACAATTTGATTGAAACCAAGTTCTGTAATAGGGCCACAGAGACCGAGTTGGCATCGCGTATGTTTTATAATCCAGAAAGCTAAAATGTATTTTTCAAAACCGTAAAGGTATACATTCAAACATTTATGACGTCACTGGCCGTGCTGAGATCGGGTATAGGTAGTTCGAATTTAAGATTTTGCGCGGCGTATTTTGAAAATATACCTCTACATAACGCTATTGCAACACAGATATATTTCTGTCAACAATCTGCAATCGATCCAGTAGTTTTACTTGATGCGTGAACACACTTACAACCAGACTTCAGTAGAGACCCGACATGGCCACAATAGCGATGCAATTTTCACTATTGGACAGCTTAGGGTATGAATAAAAAACTGGGATACTCGGTATCTTAACCCAATGATTAGATGCCGAGCAATCGATCAAAAACTATTTGACGGCTGAACAAATTTTGAACAAATATGGTAAATTGTACTTTAGAGGTACATTTGGTCCTGGAATAACACGTACCTATGAGTTATTTTTAAATGAAATAACAACGCGGCCAAAGCCGCGGGTATAGCTAGTTTATTGATAAAACCAAAAACTTTCCTTGAAAACTCAAAAATGAACTCCATGAAAAATGTGATACCTTTAACTTGGAACGTAGTTGACATCAGCCCCTCGATTCAGAACCTTTCGATAGCGAACCGAATCGATTCGATTCGATATTGTGAATGAAAAATGTATTGAATTGAACAATGAACAGTTTCCATTAGGCATTGTCAGTTTAGTTCTTTCATCGTCAAGAGATAGCGCTCATATTACTTTTGGTATTAACCCAACCGAACGCAGTGATCTAAAGCAGGTAAAAACAGCGACCGTAAAAATACACAAACCACGAGCGAATCAAATGAACGAGAAGTTTTTAGTGTAGTGAAATTTGTTATTTGTACGAAGTAAATATATTTGTCTATGGTTATTTGTTTTTTTTTTAATTATGACATTGGCAGTTTTTACTTATTCAGATTTTATTTAACCCTTTATCAAAGCAGATAAAATAAATCTAAATAAAACGGTCCATTTTCTTTGTATCAATAGCTATAATTTATAATATAGAATATTCAGAAGGTAGAAAATACTACCAATAAATACTATAAGTTATGAATTTGTTACAAAACTGACGTACAACTTGCCATAAACAAGGGAATATAGAATGTCTTACCCACCAGTAACATTAATTCAAAATCTTTGGTCATACTGTCACAGAATACATAGTAATACTACGGTACTGTTACCAAAACTGTAGCCAACGCCATCTAGCGACAGATAAATAATGCTAAAATGACACATGGAAAACCGCTCATTTCAAACCGAATCCACAGAATAAATAATACCATATCGATCAACAACTGAGTTTTCGAAGGGCTCTGAATCGGAGGGCTGAACTGACAAAACTATGGTCCCAAACGTAGAGAGAGTATTAACCTACGGAAGCTTCACGCGCATACTGAAAATAGACAGATATAAAGTAACAAAAATTTTAGGGTTACCCACGTTTCGAAATAAATACACTGGTGAGCTACAATATTTAGCTGCAAATTTATATTCGGCCTAAATTATAAAATTAGTGTACAATAACGTCTAGACGTTTTTTGAGGTTTTGATAGAACTAAATAATTTTCCTGGTAAAAAATGACATTAATGGAGCAAAGTATACGAAAAATATAGATCACACTAAAATTATACTTATATGCGGAAGTTTGTCGGTGTGTGTGTGTGTGAGAGAGAGAGATATATAGTATGTTTGATACTCCTTCACGCTGAAAGAATTTGGATGAAATTTGGTATGAAGGGTAGCTCATACCCTGGGTTAACACATAGGCTTACGTGCACATCAATTGTAGGTACAGAACCGATTCATAAGAAAGTCTTCTTTTCTGTTTTTCTGAAACATTTTGATTCAAAATGTTTTGAGCATATACACGAGGAAATTGTTGGAAGCAAGTTAGTGCGACCTGTTTCCCATAACTTTCTTATGGTCAGATTTTTTGGAAATCTGGAGAACTAAGGGGATTAAATTAGATTATTTACAGAAATCATTAATTTATTATTATTTAATTCCATTTTGTGTAGCAAAATTTTATATATTTCTGGATTTATCACACACTCGCCATTTAGCCCCAAACTAGCAATGATTGTACTATGGGAACTAGATAACCGCTAACAGTGATCTATACTTTTTTTTGTTAATACATACTTTTTATATATCAAAACACTCACACACAGAACAAACTACAATTATTATTTTACATTAGATACATAAAATTACCCAGTATTTGAGTATTTGGGGGTAAAAATATGGTATCCCTAAAATCAGATTAACCTTACGAAATGTAGTACGTTTGCAGCCGACAATGCAACAATTTACCAGTATTGTAGATCAGATTTAAATTATTCACTATAAAACAGTAGTCAGAATCGTTCAAATGCAGTTAGCATAGCTTAAATAACTAAAGTATCGAAGACAAAAGCTTTCAGCCAAACAACCAACTGTTTGGCTGAAAGCTTTTATCTTTGCATTTGAACGTTTTGGACTACTGTTTTATAGTGAATAATTTAAATCTGATATAATCTTACTTGTATGTTGTTAATTATTGTTAATTAACAACATACAAGTAAGGAACAAAAATATTATCATCTTCTCTTTTACTATAAGATGATGGTGTATAAGTATATCCCGCACGCATAATTATTATTATTAAAGGAGCTTCTCTATTCTTGATACTCTATCTACGGCCCCAAACGTCGTATCGTCCACGTATCGACCACAGTATCGACCAATAGAGAAAGTTACTATATTATTGGCATTGGCACTACTCAACAAATCCTCCTAAAGTTTTAACATTATAAAAAGAGCAGATAACAAAGGTGTAATAAAAATAGCGCAAAGGAATGGCTTCATGTAGTTTGTAAAAAATGTTTAAAAATTTGGTAAATACGACTAGCTAACTATTATTATATGATGGCAAAAAAAAGAAGATTATCAAAAAGTCTTAAATAAATAAATTTACTGATGCTCAAGGCTCAAAGCTACATCATAGCTGCTGGAATTTCCTACCTACCACTTCTGAACATCTCCGTTTCCAAACTTATGAATTTAAACTTTTTTTTTAAAGATCTTAAGTGACCGAGGTTCAACGTTTCTTGGGGAATATGATGCAGTGTTAAAATATATAAAGGTATTATAATTTAGGAAAAAATGGTGGTGGAGAGTTAGGCTTTACCAAATGTTCCAAAATCTACAGCCAGGCCTCTCCTTGTGAACGCCACTGAGCCTGATCTTCGGCTATCCTCATCAAGTCGATGCCAGTTGAATTTCATAAGTCGTCACTCCAACTGGCCGTTTGCCTTAACAAGGTCTCCAACTCCACTCTAAAATTCACTTACTCCAACGTTTGTAAATAACTTGAAGGAACGCATCGAGTAATCGGTATTTCTAAGCCGGAGATCCTTTCTGAGATCAGAGTCTTGTATAGCCTATTGTACGACTATTAGGCTTCTTGACCCGAACCCAGCACAGAGGATTCCCACGCAATTCTGTCCCACCGCTACACTTACGAACTGCCCGACGTCAGCCTAGACGAGATTGAGATGGCGCATGGCGGGGGGAAAGCTCGTACTTGGACAGCTTCAGGGTTATTTAGCACTTCCTCAAAAAAGGGGGAAAAGGGGGCTACTGAATATCTCCGCATTATTATATCTGAATCCTTTTTTTTTATTGAATTATAGTTGGTCTCATAAAAAATTGGTGAAGATCTGATGAGGATCCTCGGCATGATAAGTAGAAAAGCTCCTCAAAATGCAGTAAATTGCTCAAATTGCTCTACTAGGCGGGATTGATGGAGCACCTTGGTTATTAATGTAAGTTTTACCTTTGTTGCCCGTGGTACTACCAGTATTACTACCAGTAGCATATGTGTATTAAATCCTAATAGTGAGTCAACTCGGCCGCTTGACAGAGCAACGATGAGGTGCTGTGTGAAGGAGAGCGGAGTACCCCTCCTGCCCCCGATGCCTGCGGGGCGTACCGGCAGGCGTCTATTGAAAACCGGTACAACGTATTAGGTGTGACAGGTACACGAAATCGCTCGCACGTGTTTGCCAAAGTACATAATGTACATAATTGTATCGTATGTTTGGTGTTCACGCAACGAGGTGATTTATTTATTTGTTTTAAATGTGCATACCATCTGTGTGGTAAATGGTTGAGCGTCAACATCATATAATAATAATAATAGTGGAGAATTGCGAATTCATCAATTTCCAAAGAATGAGGAAATATGAGTAGATATAATATGTAATATGATTTCTTATCAATATCCACAACATTAGGTAGCTATTATAATCGAAGTACCTACCTATGTTGTTAGCAATAATGAACTACCCGCTGCACACGGGCCCAACACCCTTAGTGATACCTATCTAGGTAGGTACACATATAAATATAAGACCGTGGGATCTTGACTAGGGAAAAATCAATCAGTAAAATAAGCTAATACATTAGTTAGTTTAGATTTTATTCGATATACTTAGGTATCTGCCTAGTTTTCAATAAAATATGTACATAACATATCAATACCTTTTTCGGATCCTGATATTTTACATGCAAACCTTTAGATGTTCCTTTGCTTTGCAATCACAGTCAAGCGCGGATCCAGGGAGGGGGGGGGGGGTGTCATGGGGGCTCTGGGGTTATTTCAACCAAAGGTTTTTTAGTTCTATTTGTTATTTTCATATGTTTTGTAATCATGTCCATTTGTTTCACTGATAGAAATATCTCAAAATTTCCAGGCTCGCTTCGCTCGCACTTTTTAATAATGTTACGTTTTAAACACAGACAGTAACACTGATACTAGAAGTAACTCTTCATTTTCACGCTGTCTACACGCGCTCATTTGTTCCGTTATTGCCTGTTGAATGAAGGAATTAAGGCGCATCATGTTTTCCTTCAGTTTTTAACAAATATTTCAAGAAATAACTTGAAATTATCGCGCTAGCTATTGTTGACTGCGTTCATATATCTATATCTACTCAATGGATCCATTGTAATTTTTCTTCTTTTGTTCACACAAATAGTTCAACATTTTTGCGCTAGCTTTGCTCGCGCCTTTGTGATATTACCTATTTTTGCTCGCTGAGGAATTCCATTAAATTCAAATTTTTATTCATTCGTAAAATGTGTCAGAAATAGCTAAAAAAACGAGCTCTCTGCGCTCGCGCTATTTGATATAATATTACATGTTTTGCACTGATAGAAGATCGATCATATACGTTCAGTTTTTTGGCATAACTACACTAATAAGAGTATAAGTAACACAAAAATTACGTGCTCGCTTCACTCGCACCTTAATTAATTTCCACATAACTACATAACACGATAATAAGAGTATACCTAGTAAAAGGGCTCAAAATTTTAGGTAAAAATTGTGTTTGTTTGTATGAGATTATTATAACTAGCCTGATTTTGAAAATTGATTCACCATTTAAGGCTACACTATTCTTTCTCCTCACTAGTGGGACAAGGCTGGTGGGAGAAAGGGAATAACCCTTCCTGAGTGGCATAGGCTACGTGATTGATACCGCAGGGAACAGCTATTAGTAAAATGGATATAGGAACATAAAAATTACTGGGTTATTAAAAAGTTCCAGCGAAATTACTAGGCAATGAGACTTAACAACCAATGTCTGAGGGTGACGAGCGCAGTGCAGTGACGCGCCAGACCTTGCAACCAAAGTTCTGGGTGGCACAACAACTGTTATGGACTGGCGTGACGCTTACCATCAGGCGAGCAACCTGCCCGCCTCGTTTGAATGACGATAATAAAAAAAACAAGTGTGACCCCCTGACTCGTAGGCTGGATCCACCCTTGATCACAGTGGGCGAAGCCGCGGGGCGCAGCTAGTTAGTATAGAATAATATATTATGAGGGATACAAATTTTTACATGGTATAATATTATTTTGTAAAAATGATATTCATTTTTTTTGTGTCAACCCTAGCATTTTATTAGCTACTAGCTTGTCGGCATTTTGCGCCGCAACAAAAGATTTGACTCACTATTAGGATTTATTACACATATGCCAGTAGTACCACGTGTAAAAAAAGTCGTTTGACCGAACCTTAACGCGCTGCAAGTGCACGTGATAATGAAAATCTTATTACAACAAGTTATTTACGGTGCATTCTGAGACACGCTATAATCGATATCAACGCGCTAACATACGTACCGAATCACCGTGAGCCTGACAACGATATCCCTTGTGACGTCACGAATTACGGCATTCTATGCGCCATTTTGCGATTATACTGACTATACCCCAAAACCGATATCACCGTGAGCGCTACTATCAAAGTGACAGACTGACGGTTGTTTGTAAAGAAAACTGTTGTTTGAATTCAGTTTTGTGTGTATTTTTAGCAAATTTTGAGGTTATGTTATTGTGATCTTGTAATCACGTTCACGCGCGTTCCGTATCAACAGCAGCACTCAAATGTCATGAGCGCGATATCTGAATCGGAGCGCAAATTAGCATTGTGGTCGCTCACATTGATTTTATCATGTCTCGGAATGCACCCGTAATACCGCTGCTTTATTAGAAATTTCTTACGTACAATCTCCGCAGCGCGAATACGCAACATTGATCATATTTAGTGCGTTGCGATAGAGTCGAAATTGCTATGAAGAGAGTGACAATCTGATTGAAACCAAGTACTGCAATAGGGCTGCTGTGCCCCATGGCCGTGGAGTAGACAGAGAAGAGAAACCAACCCGTGGCCTATATCCTGTGCCTACTGCCAGATAAATCCTGATACAAAAAAATATATCCTCCATCTCTACCTAGTCTGTGATGTCCTCGTAGAGGGACTATCAATAGAGATGCTCCAAGAATAATAATATTTGTACAAGCGAGATAAACTTATACACCGCTACCTGATAGTAAAAGAGAAGACAGTAATATTTTTTGTCCCTTACTGCGTATGCTATGTTGGTTGTTTGCCCAAAAGCTCATTCCAGCCAAACAAACCATTCAAGACATTTTGGTCATCGATATTTTAGTGATTTGTGCTATTTTCACTGCATTTGAACGTTTCTGAGTGCTGGTTTTTGTTAATGTATAAAATTATTTATTTTCTGTCAATTTTCTTATTCCCTTTATTATTCTATTAAATCCCCTTAGTTTTTCCAGATTTCCTAAAATTCTGACTATAAGAAAGTTATGGGACAGTGTAACAGGTCGCATTAACTGGCTTCCAACAATGTCTTCATGTATATGCTCAAAACATTTTTGAATCAAAATATTTTAGAAAAACAGAAAAGAAGATGTTCTTACGAATCGGTTCTGTATCGTGTTCCTACATGAACGGTTTTTTTTTGTTGGGATAATAAGTAGACTATTTGTTAATCCAGGGTATGAGCTACCTTCATACCAAATTTAATCCAAATCCTTTCAGCGTGAAGGAGTATCAAACATACTATAACACTCTCTCTCTCTCTCACACACACATACACCGACAAACTTTCACATTTATAATATTAATGTGACCTATATTTTTCGTGCACTTTGTACCATTCCATTTTTGGTCTAGTGGCTAGGGACCCTAGATACAAAATCAAACGGTCGCGGGTTAGAACCCTGCAGGATGCAATCATTTGTGTGATGAGCAGAAATGTTTATTTTCGAGTTATGGATGTTAATGATGACTCGTATGTATGTTTATCCGTTATCTAGTACAGGGTTTCCTAGTTTGGGGCTAGGTAATTGGTGCGGAATTGTACCGAATATATTATATATTTTATATTGTTAAAGTCCTTTTTTATACCACTAAAATTATTTAGTCCTATCAATCAAAACCTCAAATATCTACTATCTATTTATTCTTGCATACTAACTTTATAATTTGGGTTGAATATAAATTTGAAGTTAAATATTCTTGTACGCAAGGTTATTTATTTGCAAAGCGGGTAACCCTAAAATTGTAATACCTTATACCCGTATTTTTTCAGTATACGCGTGGAGCTCATCTAGATTTATACTCTCCTCTATCTACGGTCTGTGGCGAATTGGCGATACGATACGATAACCCGTCCCGTCCCGACCCCGTATCTACTTTGTAGTTTGTGATACGATACGATACAATACACCCTATTTATAGATTTTCATTCTCGTATCTATCTTACTCAAAATTAATTGTTCAAAATGGCTAATATAGCGGCGAAACGCATCAAAAGAGAATTCAAGGAGGTTATGAAGAGCGAAGAGGTAAGGAAAACACTTTTTAATCAATATGGCTATAAAAACACGCAGCTGGACGAGAGCGGTTACATGCACTTTTGTCTGAGAACGTTGTATTTTTTTGAGAACATCAATTTAAATTAAAGATCGATCCGAAGTGGTCTAGTTCTGTCCAACTGTATATCAAAACACTCGCTTGGTCAGTGTAACTTATTTTGTTGCCTGAAACTTGCATGATTCAGCATGTTTATTTTGAATAAATCTTGTTATACCTAGTTGTTTAGATCTTTGGTTCATGGTTCATTTTATGTTTGTGTATTCAGTACCATGCTTTGAAACCCAGCCAAGAATTTTAAAATGAAGTTAGTGGTAAAAGAAATGAGAAAAAGGCTCAACTTTCCAAAAATTACATGAACCTAGAAGGCTGGTTTTATTTCTAAGGTGGGCTACACATAGAAAGCCTAAATCTGAAAAGGCGTATTGCGATACCCAATAGTTTTTGAGAAAAAAATATTTAAATATTCCCTATAAAGCAGTAAATGCAAATATCACTACAAAATCGCTAAAAGACAGTAATGTTCACGGCTTTGACAGTTCATTGACAGTGAAAGTTATGTCACTTTTTTGACAGTTTTGGCTTGTGACAGTAATTACGTGATTTTCCCAGAAATGACACAAAGCATCCCGACATGAGTAGGTTAGGTTCTAAATGAGTCACAGAACCGACACAGAGCACCCCAACATGAGTAGGTCAGGTTCGAAATGAGTCACAGAACCGACACAGAGCACCCCGACACCACCTGGTCTTGTGGCCCCTACCCCTAAGGTGTATATAAAAAGAGTGCAGCCAGAAGCTCGCGTAGGAGGTCTTTATTGGAGGTAGCCCGTGAGGCTGGAATGGAGCGCAAGGGGGAGGTGGCGAGCGCAGCAAGCCGGCAATATCCGTAGCGGAGTGTAAGTTGAGTGGGCAAAGCGACGATCAGGGGCAACCTTGTGAGAGTTCTGGCAAGAGCCCTCACTGGAGACAAATTTCCATTCCATTTCATCATTTATATTACTTTAAGGGCGCAACCCTAGGGTAGGGGAATATTGATGCGGGGTTTAACTTTTTTTCAAAAATAATACATGAAAAAAATTGCAATCCCCCCTTCTAGGGGGAGTACCCCTGTACTTTACCTGAGTGAAGAGAGAGGCGGTACAAACGCACTAATATGGGAGACAATTCGGGCATATTTTTTTTCAGTTTTTTTTAGTGCTCAAATCGTTCTGATTGCCTCCATTTGGCGAATGTATTCAGATATAATAACCTCGCATTGAGAAAAGCATGAAGGTATTTTGCCGGCAGCATTTAGATGTGAATCTTCTGAAAAAAGTAAGAAAGAAAAATCTTTTATTGACACAAATCACTACAACATATATTTAAAAAAAAACTATAGACAAAAAAGAAGCAAATTAATTCGCTTTTTCAATCCCAATGGTGGCAGAGAATGGTGGTGGAGGCTTAAGCTCACTTTGACCGACTAGGCCAGGAGCCAAAAATCTTTGCTACCCACAGGGAATTAAGCTAATTTGGCCTCTATTCAACATAAGTGATCAAATTGAGCCTTCCTAAGAACCTTCTTGCAGGAAAACATACCTGCATACTTAAATTAAATGTAAACTTAGACAGCCTTATTATGGTTGAAGGTTTAAACCTAGGTTCACGAAGTTCGGGACTAAAGAAAGTTTTGGTTTAGACCAGGTTTAGACCGGACTTGAAAACGTTGGTATTATGGTTGCGGGACTACAGAAAGATTGGATGATCCCGAGACGATCCCAAGCAAGCTCCAGACCAACCACAGATAAGATGTAACCTTCATTCATTGAACAAAACGGTTCATTCAAAACGTTCCAGTCTACTCAATAATACGAAAAAAAATAAGTAAGTATAGCGAAACGGAACGCTAATGTACCTACATTATGTGATAATGAAAATCTGATTGCAACAAGATACGTAACTGCCCCGCAGTTTTTCAGTTTGCTAAGTTCTTATCCATACTTGAATCTCTGTTTGTTACCTTTTCGGCCAGCACTACCTCATACCACAAACAAACAAAACCTTTTCACGGCTGATCTTGATGAAATTTGGTACGGAGACTGGGGAACGACATGGCATGGATACTTTTTGTAGTCCGCGCAGGCGAAATCGCGAGCAAGAGCTAGTAGATTGATAACTCATTATTGTACACCAAAAATTTACAAATACAAATGAATCAGTATTAAGACATATTATGGTACAATGGGCGGTCTTAACGCTGAAAAACGATCTCTTCCAGACAACCTTTGAATGGAGAGGAAATAAATACGACAACAGGCGGTAATAGACAACAAATATTTCATTATAAAAGTCTGAGTAATATGATTGAATACCTTATACTATCCTAAATTGATTATATTGGCTACTAGCTTTTGTCCGTTACTTTGTCTGCGCGTCCTTCCCTAGGGTTAAAACTATCCTGCCTTTCCCAGTAGTCTTACTAGCAAGACTAGATACCTTTTGGGAATTTTCTTCCCAATAGTTTTACTATGACAATTCAGAATTTTCGTCACTATAGACTTACTGGTAAGATCCCTAAGAATTATGTTTCATACCACCATAAAATATAAAAAATATGATAAGGTAGAAGTCGAATTTTCATATCTGGTCAGTAATCCATTTCAACCAGGGCGACGCAAGAGCAAGTTACTTAAAAATAATGCAAAATTGCTATACTGCAGTAATCAACTCATAAACAACTAATTGGAAGAAAATGTTTGCTACTTACGCGACTTCATTATTTGCAATCAGTTACTCTTGGAACTCACTAATAGAATAGAATATCTAGCTGTTAGTTTTCCGAATACAACAAAAAAAATTTCAAAATATGGCTTATGCCTTTTCAGTCTAGATATTTCTAAGATCGTTTTCAATGGTCTTTCCAGTAAGTCTACATACATTCCAAGTTGTCTTACCAATAAGACTATTGGGAAAGGCCAAAACTCTCTATATAATAAATCAGTTCAACTATTAAGTCATGAAAAGGTCACAAAATGACAAAGAGTTACTTTCGCTTATATAATATTAGTATGGATTATTCATGATCAACATACATGAATAGATTTTAATGAAATTTGGAATATAGATAGGTCATGGATACATAGAATACTTTTCATTATCTTCATCATTCTCCACGTGGGCAAAACCGCGTGGTGCAGCTAGTAATTAATAAAACATGTAAATAAATTTAGTTATAATTTAATTTCAAGAAACACCTTAAAGCATCATAATTATGTTGAGAATTACTATTGTTGGCTTATAAGTTGTTGGGTAAATCAAACAGTACAGGCAAAAGTGCCCCCCGATTCAGAATCTTTCGATAGCGAACTGAATCAATATTGTGAATGAATAATGTATTGAATTGAAAGATTTCAAACCGAATCCACAGAATAAATAATACCACATCGATCGACAACTGAGTTATCGAAGGGTTCTAAATCGGGGAGTTAGTTACAAAATTTCAAAAATATTTTCTAGAAAAAGTTTTATTCTGAAATTTCCTCAAACAGTTTTGGGCGTATGATGGTACACACTTCTTCCTGCTCCTATATCAGTACAATCTTCTAGTTCAGCCACAAGTGTGACCTGCGAAGCCCTAGGGCTACGCAAAGCGCCGCGAAAATACTAGTCACAATGAAAAAATAAAATAATAAAGGCTTACTTTATGGATACATAGTAAAATAAAATCTTTCTAAATATTCCAAAAATGTTTGAAAAAATAAAAATAGCCTCCCGTTAGATGCAAGTGCTAATTTTAAGTAATATAATTATTAATTATTACCCATAAAACTAAATTTTGATTATTTTAGGGCTCAGTCAAATATTTAATTTTCTAAAAGGATTCCGTCACCAAATAAGTTTTTTAGAGCCGTTGCTCTAGTTGAATGTTTCTTTCATGTTGATGGCAATATCGTGTACTTAGTATTATCACTAGGTACAACTGTAGTTTTTTACTGTTTCTACACTCCCAAATATTCCTCTTAACAAGAAACATCTGTTGATGGTATTCGAGGTGAAAATATGTGTAGAATAATATCACTCCTCTTGTGGAGTTTGCAGGTTGAGGATAGGTGTAAACTAATACTTAATGGGTGCAGGGATACCTGCTGTTACCCAACAGTACCTACACCACACCGTTGAAATCTCCAGCAGCAAACATCAAACAGAACAGCCTGAAAGAAAAAAATACATAATGTTAGTAAACCGGCCACAATGATTAGATAAAAAATGCATGAGGTTGTAGAACTGACATGTATTATAATAGTACACAGTCTATTACATGTCAGTGGGTTGTGGTCATTGTAGATATTATCCAAATATTATGCACTACAAGAACAATTTTTTTTTCACAATTTTTACTTGGTTAAAGAATATCTATCTCTCTATTATGTAATCTATCTGGTTATCTTGCGAAACTCATTCAAAACAAATAACACTAAACCTCTATAGCTAAATAAACAGCTATAAATCCTCTCAGAATAAATGAACATAATGAAAACTTACCTACTTCTTGACGAGCTCAGTTGCATACGTAGTGAAAGTTATGTGCAAGCCAGGATTTGTGGTGAAGTTGTTGTTATTCCTCGATCTGGGTTCATGCATTACATAGCAGTAGATCTCTTTTATCAGATTAGTACACAATAGTTCTTGAGCGTTTGTGAAACGATTATTTTCCGTGTCGAGATCCTCAAATTCGATGTACCTATGTATTTTGTTGTTACAAGGGCGGCAATGCTTGCGCCGTGATGCCTCTGATGTGATATTATTTAATATCACACATATATTTTCAATTCAAGCCAGTTTAAATTGCAGCAAAATACATAAAACAAACAATCCTAACCTAAAACAAATTGCAACGTCAAAATAAACCAACCAGAAACTAGGGCACTGGTAGGTTTAACGATGTTACCATAGGAAAACTAAAGACCTTACATAAACCTCTAACGCTAATACCATTTCTTTTTGTATCGGGTCTAAACCTGGGTCCAACTCAAAAACCTACCTTAGGCCATCAACCATAATAAGGCTGAGATGGTTTATCAGTTCTTTTGCTTACAACATCCAAAAAATGATGGGCTACACACTAGTTGACACAATCTAGGTAGATCTGAGAAACAACTGTAGCAAAAGTATACAAATATAATAATATTTAGGTACAAGTACCTAATTACATTGATTGAAACAACCAGGAGCATACCTACTTGATGTCCATGACCCAATAGAAGGCAATTGACTTGGTGCACTTGACTGATAGATTGTTAGTAGATCACCGGCATTGAGCGATGCAGTAGCTGCTTGATACCACTATTGAACTATCTACTGGCTGGCCGCTGCTACATGTATGTGTAACATTGAGCGATGCATTCGCTGCTTGATACCATTATTGAACTGTCTTCTGGCCGGCCACTAACATGTATGTGTAACATTGAGCGATGCAGTCGCTGCTTGATACCACTATTAAACTATCTACTGGCCGGCCACTGCGTCATGTATGTGTAACATTGAGCGATGCAGTAGCTGCTTTATACCACTATTGAACTGGCTACTGGCCAGCCACTGCTACATGTATGTGTAACATTGAGCGATTCAGTAGCTGCTTGATACCACTATTGAACTATCTACTGGCTGGCCGCTGCTACATGTATGTGTAACATTGAGCGATTCAGTAGCTGCTTGATCCCGTCCCTGTTTTCATTTTGGAGCCATCAGTGTAAATCCTAACTTCATGTGTGTTTGAACTATCACTAGACTCCTCATATAGTTGTACTTTATAGCTTTTGACGAATTGATGTTGTTTTGGCACCCTATCGTAGATGGAGAGTATGAATGGTTTTCCCTCTGCATACTCGTCTATGATGTTCGTGTGTGTTGCCTGTTTGTTTTGCTTCCAGAGACAAAGTGCTCTAAGCCCGTAAGCAGATGCAGCAGCTTCCTGTTGGATGTGAAGCTGTAACGGCTGCAATACAAGTAACGCCTCAAGTGCTGCCGTGGGGACAGTTCTCATACATCCAGTTACAGCCACACAAGCCTGCTTCTGGAATTTTTGTAATTTGCTAACAGTAGTGCTCTGTTTGGTTCTTGGCCACCAAACAAGCTCTGTTTGGTTCTTGGCCACCGAACAAGGGCTCCATAAGTTATTGAAGGCCTCATCACAGTATTATACAGCCATAAGGTAATCTTTGGACTCAGGCCCCATGTTCTCCCTATCATTCTTCTGCATTGTCAAAATGAGATAGTAGCCTTGTTTATTTTACTCTCCAGGTGTTTAGCCCAGTTGAGTTTGCTGTGTAAGGTGATACCCAGATATTTTACCTCTTCAGTCATGGTCAACTGACTATTGAAAAGGTAGGGCAGTGTGTACCTACCTAAGTTTCTTTTGTTCGTGAACATGACTAGATTGGTTTTTGTTGGATTCACGTTTAATCCAAATTCTGTACACCAGCTCGCTACGATCTTTAGAGCATTATTAATGATATCACAAGACACGCTGGTAAAATGTCCAGACACAAGAATTGCCAGAGCGTCTGCCTAGCCAACCGTGAGGAAGCGTTGGTTATTCAACTTTGTGATTAGGTCATTTACAACTATGTTCCAGAGTAGAGGTGACAGGACTCCTCCCTGTGGGCACCCTCCTGCCACCATCCCCCTGGTAATTCCACCTAGGTCGACGCGAACTGCGCTTCAACATGTTTAAGACCCAATCAATCAGAATCGAATTAACACCGTGCTTCTGTAGCGCTAGGTTAATGCCTGTGAAATTCGTTTTGTCAAAGGCACCTTCAATGTTAATGAAAGCGCCCAGACACAATGTCTTGTTGTTAATGTCTTGCTCTATGGTGCTTACCATTTTGTGCAGGGCAGATTCTGTAGATTTGCCCGAACTGTAAGCATGTTGTTGTGGATGTAGTGGTTTAATAGTTTGTATACTGTCTCTAATGTACCGGTCACATAACCTCTCCAACATTTTAAGAAGGAAAGAAGTTAAGCTTATCGGTCTATATGCTTTTGGGTCCGTATAGTCCTTCTTTCCCGGTTTAGGGATAAACAAAACTTTGACCTCTCTCCATGCCAGGGGCACAAACCGAAAGGCCAAACAAGCCCTGAATGAGTATCATTTATGTAACTCTCACTCCATTGTAAGAGCCCCGGGAAAATACCATCTAGACCTGCAGTTTTAAAAGGTTGGAATGAATTTATAGCCTATTTAACTCTCTCCCCTGTTACTACTGTCTGTGCGACTGACCAGTCTATAACTGTAGGCATAACCTCATCAAAAACACCCCAAGTGGTGGTGTCGGTGATGTGGCACCCAGGGAAGTGAGTTTGTAAAAGGAAGCTATTTGTTTCCGCTTCGTTTTTTAGTGTAAATGTTATCTTGTTTCTTTAAGGACCCAATACCGCGATTAGGGTCAGCCGCTAGGATTTTCCTTGCGTATTCGTTTCTATACTAGTACTGTATTTCCTCCATGACCTTCGACCCTTGGAGCGTATACTTTTTTTATATTCGGCTTGAGCCTTCTTGTAATTGCTCCAGTCCCCGTCATTGTAGATGTTCATAGCTCTATTAAAAAGTTTATGTACCTTTGCTTTCAGCTTCTCCAAATCTTTGTACCAACCCTGATTCCCACCTTTACTTACGTACGGTGGAGATAGAGGGCAGGCATCTTCAAAGCTTTTGGTGAGACTGTCCGTTAGATGTACTACCGCCTGTTCTATATCGGATGTACTTTTTAGCTGTGATCCCGCAGTTTCTGGACCTTTGGTGAGACTGTCCGTTAGATGTACTACCGCCTGTTCTATATCGGATGTACTTGTTAGCTGTGATCCCGCAGTTTCTGGACTTTTGGTGAGACTGTCCGTTAGATGTACTACCGCCTGTTCTATATCGGATGTACTTGTTAGCTGTGATCCCGCAGTTTCTGGACTAAGGCCTTGTTTTAGAGAATTATAAAAAGTTACCTTGTCCGTTCTACGCGGATTACGTGTTTTTGGTGGTGGTGAAATATTTAATTCCAGTTGGAAACGGATCCACCTGTGGTCTGAACATGAGGATTCATTTGATACCCTCCAGTTTTTGACACTGCCAAAACTGTTACCTGAGACCATGGTAACATCCACAATGGTGCGGCATCTCCGTGTAACAAATGTTGGTTCCGTTCCCCTGTTTGCTATGTTATGTAGTATGTTAGTAGTAAAAAGGAAATTTGCCAATCCTTCACCTCTGCTATTTGCCGACGGCATTCCCCATATAGGGTGATGTGTGTTGGTGTCTGCTGATAATACTAGTTTAAAATTGTTAAGCTCACAGTGCCTTACCAGGTCAGCGACGTCTTTCGGTGGGATGTCCTCGTCAGCGTGCATGTATGCCGAGGCGACAATCACTGCCTCATTGTCCTCTCCGGTAATATTCTGGAGACTAGCAGTTGCCAGGTCCCTAGATCAAAACTCGTTGAGGGGCACTGCTACAACGTTACGCGGTATGTATATACACGCCCGCGGATCGCTGCAAGTGTTATCAAGTACTAACTTACCGCTTCGATTACTAAGACCACACACATGCCCTGCCCTGATCCATGGCTCCTGGATCAAGGCGATGGTCTCGTTGTTTGTTGCCCCCAGCACCCTGCGCAGGTTAGCCGTAGCAGTGATGCTGTGGTGGAGGTTGCACTGCATGAAGTTGCTAGTCGAGGGGTTCGGGGTCACCATCATGTAGGCCTCCCTTTCCCTCAGACTCTCCCAGCTCCTCTCCCGAATCCAAGCTAACATCGCACTCAGGGGGGTCCGGATCCAGGGACATCCCTTCCATCTCCCCCGAAATTGATGCGGCGGGTGAGGAGTGCAGTGGTACGACCGGGATTGCTCCCTCCGCACCATCAGCTGAAGCTGGGACCAACTTCTGTATGACTTGCGTCCCACTAGGTCCCGGTTTTGATACCGGTTCCTCAGGGGGACCCTCGTCGCGCTTAGGGGGTTCGTCCGTTAACGAACCGTCCTTTGTGTAGAACCAGACATACACATTTCCAAGGTTGTAGGCCAGCCTGCGATCACGTTCCAGAAGGATGGGAACAACGTTCTCTGGAATCCCCAAAGTCAAAAACAGAGTCCCATCCCCCTGTCTCGTGTGCGTGAACACCGTCCAGGTATTTACGAGGCCCACTTGTTCTGGTACGCCAAAACAAGGTAGGTATCCTCCAAAGTGTTTTCACACTCTGGAAGAGCCAGGGCCGCTCGTACCCTCCTGGTGAGCTCACTCTGCGGCTTCACCACTAGCCTAGAACATGTAGCTGTTGTTGGGATGCTGTCAATCGCTTCTTTTAGCCACCTTAGTGAAGGCTCGTCCTCACACCACAACTTCAGGGCTCCATCAGCAGTGATGGGCTTACCTCTAAAGTTGGGGGAGAAGGTGTTGGCAGGGTTTTTGACGCCCTCCAGTATCCTACTCTGCAGGAACTTCTTCACTAGGGCGACTTGCTCGTCGTTCAGTTGTTAACTGTAATAATAATAATAATAATAATAATATATTCGGGACAATTCCACACCAATTTTACCTAGCCCCAAACTAGGATACCCTGTACTATGGGTACTAGATAACGGATAAACATACATAGATACAAATATTATAACATCCATGACTCGGAAACAAACATTTCTGTTCATCACACAAATGATTGCACCTTGCGGGATTCGAACCCGCGACCGTTTGATTACGTACCTAGGATCACTAGCCACGAGACCAACCGGTCGTCCCTAGACACAGCTACGCAGAGCTTGTTCTGCACAATATCCGAGTAGCTAGTCTGGGCACGACAGGAACTGTTCAACTTCCCTTTTTTATGATCACCTCTCGGCGACACCATGCCATCCAACCGCATACGCTTGCTGGACTCATTGCGGGCCGGAGCATGTGCCGATTTGGCAATCAATATCGCAGCTCGCTTCTTGCGGTTGTATCTATTTTCATGCTTGGATCTCTTATCTTTGCCTCTACCCGCGCTCACAGCAGTCACCATGGACAAATCCAAGGAAGTCGCTGACGGGGCATTCGGCTCGGTTCTGTGATCCTCGCGTACATTATGCTTGGGTCTCTTCCCCTTACCTGTACCCACGGTCACAGCAGGCACCATGGACGAATCCACGGAAGTCGCTGGCGGGGCATTTGGCTCGGTTCTGTGATCCTCGCGTTGGGTATGTCTACTCTTGAAGTATGTGCGCGGTCCCGGTGTATTTTGTCTGGTGTCATCCGCCACTGGCTTCTGACCTCCAGAGCTCGCTACCTTGCGCTCTTTCCGCTTACGCTGCTGTTTCAGCTTTTGTTTTTGCCTTTTTGTTAGTTTTACCCCTGGGACGTAGGCTCCCCCGGGGTTGGTGGCACTGACACTTGAGTTTCCAGCCAATGGCTGTCGCCCCACATTCCCTGCCCCCTTTTTACCTTTCGGTCTGACGACCGTCCAGGTAGCAGTCTTACCCTCATCAGCAGCAAAAGCCGCCTCGAGGTTCTTCACCTCCCCACTAACGGGGGTACGAAGTGGATTGTTTGATTTTGTAAAATCATCCATGCTTTGGTTTGGTTTGAAAATTCACCTTCCTAGCTCCCCACCCTCCACGGAGCCCGCAACGGGGGTATTGGGTTACAATACCAGGGTTACTAGTGTTGTGATTCAATGAAACAGCCGAGTGTCGGACAACAACTGATTTATTATACCCTACCCACATCAAGTATATACATATTTATTATGTACTACCTACAACATCTCCACAAAAAAAAAAACAAGTTTATTAATATAGTAAAGACTGTTAGATGATCAATTTTAACTCAAATTTCTACAGCTTATATGTATGAATATTTAGGTTACATGTATGAATATTTACATGCTAAATATAAGTTCTATAATTAAACTCACCGCCACATGTACCAGTTTGCTGTTAACTTTATGAAATGACCATCCTATTCTAATCTTCCCCTTTTATGACCAAAGAAAACGGAGTAATAAAAAATTTAATTAATTTAAATTTATCTTCCATATTATTTAAAATGATTATATAAAAAAAATTGTAAACTGTTTGTGTAGGTAAGTTACAAAAAATTATACGATAAAAAAATACATATCTTAATTATTAATGTTTGCAATGCGTTGTCGAGCTACTTTTTTTAGCTCTGCGAACCAGTGGTGTGTGTTGGGATGTGGGATTTTCAGAAGTGGTGATGGAATCTTTATCTGAATCTGAAAAGGTTTCTTTTATAATATCTGTATCCTCACACGCATCATTTTCACCTGGCTTATATTTGATTAGGTGGCGCCGATTACGTCTGTATCTGGCCCCCACCTTGTTTTGCACAATATACGATCGAGGAGTATCCGCGTAACCAACAACTGTGGCTCTGCCTCTCCTCTTGCCATCTATATATATTACAGAATCCCCTTGCTTTAAATTTGGCAGTACTTTACAATGCTTGTCATAATGTGACTTAGACTTATTCTGTTTTTCAATCAAAATTTTATACTCCAGAGGGTCGACGGGTTGAGGCTCCAACAGTTTCGGGTGAACTGGAAGTTGGCACCGCAGCCGACCATGAGTAGCTGAGAAGGAGAACTCAAACCATCCCGTGGTGTATTCCGGAAATTAAGAAGAGCTAAATTAAAATCCCCATTTCCTCTTATCGACTTCATCAGTAATGTTTTAACGGTTTGTACCGCGCGCTCACTCTTGCTATTCGCCTGAGGATAATTAGGCGATGACGTCACATGATCGAACCCCCATCCGCTTTGGCCGGCGGCCATCCGCCCGACCAAGCTACCTCTGCCTCGATTTGTCACACCGACACTGTCGATGTGTACGGCACCGTCACTTAGATACGGACCATGATTGCTCATTTGCCGTCCACTTTCGAGTGACACTTCCTCAGCTTGACAAATTTTTACCGCTTTGTCGAGTGTGAGCTCTTCACTCCGCAAAAGCCGGTCCCTGACCGTGGTTTGGCGGAGGCCACACATGATTCGATCCCGGATCAAATCTTCTTCTAAAGATGCGAACTCACAATTTTTGCTGAGGAGACGCAATGCTGTTACGTATTGTTGAATCGATTCACCATCCTCTTGATTACGCGTAAAGAACTTGTACCTGAAGAGCGTAATATTCGGCTTAGTTCCAAAATAGCCATCAAACTTTTTTATCAAAACGTTGGCGTCATCTCTTTCTTCTGTGTCAAACGTAAAAGTTTGATAAATGTCGAAGCCATCTGAACCTATAAGGTTGACTAACAAACTGGCTTGAACGCTAGAAGACTCTGTATGAACTCCCGAAGCCTTCACAAATAACTTGAATTGTTGTCTCCATTTTCTCCAAGCGTCGGCACGGCTGACCGGCCCGCCGCCGGCGCCGTCCATGTTTAATTCCGCAGGCAGTTGGGCGTGTTCCATTGCAAATCTCCGATTTACGCGTATTATCGTTAGAAAAACTTGCTCACTACACCACACGATATTATTTTCACGTTATCCACGAATTTCACTACTTTCGATATGATATTTACGCGAAATAATAGTAAACTGCTGTCACCATGTTGTGATTCAATGAAACAGCCGAGTGTCGGACAACAACTGATTTATTATAACCCTACCCACATCAAGTATATACATATTTATTATGTACTACCTACAACAACTAGGACAAGTATAGAACGGGTGTCCCAGGAGTCTACGAGCCCAAAGCCGCTATGTCCGACACTACGCCCAATCCAAAAGCGCAGCCCAACGAACACCGCCGGCTGCAGACCCCATAGTCCTCCCATTCTCGCCAGGTAAAGCTGAAGGCTGCCACCAGTGCTGGATAGGCGTGGATGGCTAGTCCGTACCCCCCCCCCGTTTTGGTTGAAATCCACACCAAAGAGGAGTGTTGCGGAAGAGAGGTATTATACCCTGACCAACTCCCCACTCAGCCACCAGGTTTGTTTCATCCTACCATACGCCCCCCCCCCCTACGCACAGCACCGAGTTACGTGGGTGATCATCCCTACCGTCTGTTATCTCCTCCATTTGTGATAACAGGCCCACAGTGACCCGACCACCTCGTCACTGTAGCGTATTGGATAGGAAAAGTGGGAGAAAATAAGATAGGACGGTCTAGGTTTTCAAAGGAATTCTAGAAATGCGTCTAAAAGTATTAGTTACATCTGTTCTTTAAGGGACCAGACCAATAACAGGCGGCACCACATGAAGGAACTATTTAGACTTGTTACGGATGTCTTCACGACCTGCGCTCCTTTCCGCAACCATCTGCCGAACCTGCTCACCGGAGAGGCGGCCAGGCTACGGTTAACCCAGATCACATACCAGAAAGATGTGAATGGAACTAACACCCTCCCCCCCCTATCCCACCTGTGTTTGACATGACCAGCAAAATCTTATATAATTTTTTGGTTACACTGCGTTTATAAAACTAGAATTTATTGTGATAGTTTTGAATGCATCAAATGAAATTGATGCGGAATAAAATTGTAATATGAATAATCGTAAAACTGCATTTCCGGGTTTCAATGGGTCTCCATGAAATATAAGTGACCGCACGACTTGCAAGGAAACGTGTTTCTGGCAGAAGACATCGTTTTGGCTATTAAAAATGAACAATTTCGCTATTTGTGAATTGTGCGATCTTTGTTTTTATTGCAATTAATTTATTTTTGATATTTTCTCACGACTCGAGCTTCTCTAACGGACTACGATAAGCATACGGTTTTTATTGGTGAATTAGTTGATCATGTTGGGTGTTGCTCCCACGTGATGACTATAGTTTGGTATTGTGATGGGCCAGACATCAGGACCACGTGGCTGCACGAGCCGCATTGTTAGATAATATCATATTTGAAACTGATTATTAAAATGTTAAATAAACTGCTTGTTGTCTATTAGTGGTTTTAATTCAATAAATTGTCACCTCACTAGTCTCTATTTAGTTAAAGTATACTACAGGATTTGCCATACGTACATTATTATATTATGACTAGCTGTGCCCGCGGCTTTGCCCACGTGGTAATTTCTTTAAAAGTAGCCCATACGTGTTATTCCAGGACCAAAAGTACCATTGTAACTTTTAAACTTTCGCGATTCGAACAACTTCAAAAGTACCTTATAACATATCATTTAAAATTCGTGTTTCGTGTAGCAAATCAAATCAAATCATTTATTATTTATAAGACACAATGATACTTTTTCATTAATAGTAAATAGTATTTCTAAATTGTAATAATAATTATAAATGGTAGTAGACATAAAAATCAAATAATAAAATTAGACAAACACATTAGAAAACATTAAATAAAAAAAAAGACTGCGATCTGATCACAAACAAAACCAATAACATAGAGATAACATATATGTGCTGTGCTATCGGATCAACACTCGAATGTGGTGAATCAATAAAGGGCAGTCAAATTTATCTGTGACAGCTTTCAGAATGCTGTTGCCGCTCTCACGGAGCCTGCTTAAAAGAGACGCAATTCGCATGATAGCTGTGAAACCTCCATAAACATGGTAGATGCGCTGCAGAAGCGTGGGAGCCGCATCAGCATTCTGAAAGCGTTATTATACTGGATTCGCAGAGTATTGAGGGTTTTTTGAGTATATGTTGTCCATAAGCTACTACCGTAGAACGATTGGCAGTAAGCCTTAAAAAGTGTGATTTTAACTTCATCAGAACAGAAACTAAACCTTCTGGACAAACATATTAGCTCTAACCGTCAACGCTCTGCGCTCCCTTTCCAAATCAAGATCATCCTTGAGATTGTCACTCAGTAAATGCCCTAGATATTTAAACTGGCTAACTCTATTGAGAAGAACACCATTCAGCAGCAGGGGAGGCACACAACCAGCACCTGTTCCACCCTTACTAAATAACATGAATTCGCTTTTATTTACATTATAGCGCAACCTATGGCTTATAGCGTACTTTTCACAGAAGCGGAGCAGCTTCCGGACAGCGCTAACAGAGGGCGCCAGCAGCACCATGTCGTCTGCATAACTTAAATTGTTGACAGGGACTCCATCAATGGAGCAGCTGACTTGCATGCTGCTGAGGCCCTCTATCAGCTCATTAACATATAAGTTGAAGAGCTTAGGAGAGGTGATCCCTCCTTGTCTAACCCCGCACTCCTACCCGTATGCATCCGAAAGCTTTCCAGCCCATTTAACATAGTTCACCTGATTCTTGTACCAATAATCAAAAACAGAACAGATTTCTGATGGCAAACCAGTTTTGTCTAGCGTCTGTTTGTCATTTTGTACGTGCATCACGTAAAAACTATTGAACCGACTGTGATGCGATTTTCATTGTTTGTTAGCTTAGGATTTGACTTAAAAACTGGTATACTTAGTATCTCAATCCGATAAGTAGAAGCCGAGCAATCAATAAAAATATTTTTCACGGCAGAAGGAATTTTGATAAAATGTTAGTATATTGGTATTTTAGGTTCTGGAATAGCACATAGAGTACTCTTAACCTAAAGCAATGACGACGCGTGCAAAGCCGCGGGCATCAGCTAGTGTAGTATACTTTGATCCTGGAATAACATGTATGGGCTATACTTTTAAATGAAATGACCACGCGGGCAAAGCCGCGGGCACAGCTAGTACACGAATAAGATTGATAAAAGCAGGCAAACATAACAAGTGCTATTTCTTGGATCCTGAAACAATCAATGACTAGATAAAATTATAACTGCCTGACAAGAATAATTTAGCAAATAACTACCGACAGTATAAGTGCAGAAATACTCGTAGTAGGAACTTTCGCTGTAAAAATATATATAGAAAAATATTGTCTTTTCACTTATTTATTTAGATAACAATTAGGCATATCGAAATCTAGGCTTCCTAAGTCTAAAAATGGACTATAGGACGCTTCTGGACATTTCGATTCCTTGGTGGGGCAAGTGCCCATACAAATTGGTCATCGTTCTTTCGTAACGTTTTTTATGAATTTCGTTACGAAATATTTACTAGAGATGCGCCGAACATGGATTTCTAAACCGAACCAAATAACGAACATTGTTCAATTCAACGTTACCGAACCGAATGTTCGGCCGAACTATTCGGTTCCATTTAGGAGCGCTTTGCCGCACTAAACACTACAGTACAAGTCCGCGAGGCGCCCGGCAGGCTAAGCATTTTAAAACTGATATCTTTTTAAGATGGGCATCATCATTTCTTTACATTTTCGTCAAAAATAAGTGTTTTTCGTATGATTAGAGTACCAATCAATCGTCCGAAACTAAGCCACAAACTTCTTAATCTGGAACCAAAGTACGACCTCCTGCGACCTACCTTGTTCGCGCGCGAAAAAGCTACCACGCGCACGACCACGCGCATACTGCGCGTGCGCACGCGTAACTAGCGACTGGTTATCAAAAATAAAACGCTACTGGGATGGAGTTAATAAAAACATAATTATTTTATAATTATATTTTTTGCATAATTAATTATAATTTGATTGGTATTTATTTTTTATTTCATTATGTTATCTGAGATTGAATGAAGACATACTCATTGACTATTATTCTAATTGTCACCATAAAAATTGACATCAATGTTAAATAATGTCATGTTTGTCTGATATTACTAGTTGGTTTTATTTTCCAAATAAAAATGACTAAGTCAAATAATTTCGGCTCGTACTTTCATATTCATTAATTAGTTAATATTTGATATGTATGCTAAATATTTTAAAGTCAATACAAGCTGTAGGCAGGCCTTAAAATTACATAATATTATTATTCGGTTAATATTCGGTACATCAACGGAATATCCGGCCGAATACCGAACATATAAAACCATGCCGAATACAAATAATTAACGAATATTCGGCGCATCTCAAATTTTTGCTATTTTGTAACATTTTAGGACTATTTTGTAACGAAATAGCGAGTGGGGCTGTGTCGGGGCGCACAGTGAAACGTGTTCGTCACGTACAAATCGCGAGTTATACCGCTTTAAATATCACAATAAATAAACAAATATACACTATTTTGTGAGAAATACTTCTAGGATATTAAAAACCAACGCAAAAGTAGGATGGCACCAACGCTCTTGACACCAACCAAATGTTTTTTGACAAACTTGCTATTTCGTTTCCATTCCATGGCAACCGTTCCTTACAGCGAGTAATCAACATTTTCCAGTTTTCCCTTGGATACTTACCATTTTCCAAAATAAAAAGTATCTTATGTTTTATTCCAGGGTAAAAGCTATCTCCATTTCAAATTTCATCATATCCGTCCAGCTGTTATCGCGACAAAACTCCCCAAACAAACAGACAACGTTTCACTTTTATATAATGGTATGGATTTTGCAATTAGCAAAAACTGTTTTTTTTTTTCATTTTTGCCCGTCTCTCTGTCTGTATCTTGACCGTGCATCTCGCCGAAACTACTGAGTGAATTAAACTGAGACTTGGTATGATTTGAGTTCATACTACACATTAGATTAGGTTATTACATTAGATACTTTTCAACCCGAAAATGTAAAGGTTCCCGAGGGATATTGCTTAAAAGTTATTTAAAAGAATCACGCTGAAACCACTCGACGGATTTTGATGCAATAAGACACAGTCGTAGTTCATAATGATGGGTTAAAATTGAGAATACTTTTTATCCCGGAAAAATAAAAGGTTACTTGCGAGATCCAGTGTTATATTAATTTTGAAGTAATAAATATCTATACCTATAATAAAGCGAAAGGTCTACAGTAGTTGATAGATTTAGGCGTTACTTTGCGGAAATCCATATTTAAAAGTAGCTGTACCCGCGGCTTTGCACGCGTGGTCTTTTCCTTACGTTCAAAGTACCATAATGTGCTTTTCCAGGACCAATATACCAACATTTGATCAAAATTTCTATAGCCGTCAAAAATACTTTTATCAATTTCTCGGCTTCTAATTCACCAGATTGAGATACCAATTACACCAGTTTTCAAATCAAACCCTAAGCTATCTAACAATGAAAACTGCATTGCAATCGGTCCAATAGTTTTTACGTGATGCGTGAACAAACAAACAGACAGAGCGACAGGTTTTTTTATATTCATGTTCAATACCCTCTTTTAAGCACCCAAGAGCTTCTTTTTATTTATCTTCTTTTTACAGCCTTTTTCGTACCTATTGCTTTATTATAAGTATAGATATATGACTGTGTCAATTTGCATCAAAAAAACCGTCTAGTAGTTTCAGCGTGATACGTGTTCTCTTAATTAACTTTCAACGCCTATCCTTCAGGAATCCTTTAATATTTTGGGATTAAAAGTATCCTATGTCCTACCTCGTAGTATGAACTCAAATCATACCAAGTTTAATTTAAATTCATTCAGTAGTTTCGGCGTGATGCCTAGCCAAGATATAGACAGACACAAAAATGAAAAAAAAAATACTGTTTTGTCTTCAGTATCGAATAATTAAGTATTACACCTCCCTCACCTCGTGTTATAGTTATATTTAGTAATTTCTGAAGTCATTTTTTTTTCTGTAAATTTTATTGTTTTATTTCTAAGTATATTCGTTTAATTATTATTTTTTGTGTTTATATTATTGTGCCACTCTGCGTTCGTGATGTCACGAATAGGTTCCGACAGAAAATCAGTGCCAAGGCCTTGGCCTTTGCGTTTGCTGAGTCGGGACCTGTTTGTGACAACACACAGCATTAATTTTTGTTTGTTTGTCTAATTTCCTATTTTATTTTTCTTGATAATGTTTAATGTTGTCAGAAATAAATGTATTTTCTTTCTTTCTTTTTCTTTCTTGAATATAGAGTACCCTCCAAAAGAAAATTTCAAAATATTTTCAATGTACAGAATTGGATCCGTTACAGTTTTATTATAAGTATAGATATATACATATGATATATATATATCCATACCAATATATAAAAGTGAAACGTTGTCTGTTTGTTTGTTTCTTGTTGCTGCTGCCCAACAGCTTTCACGCGATAGTGGCTGTACGGATTATGATGAAATTTAGAATGGAGATAGCTTATACCCTGGAATAAAACATAGGATACTTTTTATCTCCGAAAAAGTTTTTTTTTCACGGTAAAACTGGAAAATGTTGATTAAATGTTGATAAGGTACGGTTGCCATCACAGAATGGTTTGTGGTGGCCATGGAAACGAAATAACAAGAGTGGTGCTATACCTACTTTTGCATTGGTTTTTAATATCATAGAAGAAAATAGGATGCCTTTTTTCGCGATAAACAGTAGTGGTAGTATACAATCTAATATCATGTATAGCCAGAACATATTATATTTGATCACTTTGTTTTTTGGAACTACCCTACATAACATACAGTGGTAAACCTCTGGAAACTACTAAGGAAAAGCAGTTTTCATTCGGAATAAACCCTCTGGGGTATTTCCTAAAGAAAAATAAAAACGATAACTAGCGCATCCCAACCAAACCCACAAAATAAAGCACAAAAACCATTCATCTATCGTTAAATATTACAAATAATAAGATTACTTATCAAATTTCTGAGATATATAATACGGGGTGGTTCCGATAACCCACAAAAAGTTGAAAAAAAACCGTATCCAACGAAAAATAGATTTGCACACACACACATTCATCACAAGCTAGCTAAAGTAACCGACACAAGGAAGAAAAATAAGATGGCGTCTAGTTTTATGTTGCCAGAGCAAACAATTTTGTCTGAGTTAGTAGTAATTAGAAATTTTCGCAATACCCCCATTTTCGTAATTACCCCAACGCACAAGTTTCCAGCTTATTATCTCTCATTCCGAGGTGAAAACCTTATTTTACTGGACTTGTATTTTTAAACAGTTTTATTAGCTTGCCCTGTTTGTTGTTTTCTGATTGTTTGGGTCTAATTAAGTAATTGAAATGTTACCCCTTCCTGTTTTATGGGGTCATCCATGTAAGTTGAACACAAATATCGCTCGGAAGTGGTCTAGTTCTGTCCAAGTGTATATTAAAACCCCCGAGTGATCAGTTAAACTTATTTTGTTGGCTGAAACTTGCATGATTTAGAATGTTATTACTCAACTGCGGAGGGTTATGTATTGACGCTGTATGTTTGTACGTTTATTTGGCGTGGCCTACAGCCTAAGCGGCTTGATAGATTTTGACGCTTGACTGAAATGCGAACTATTACAATTATCTTGACAACCTAGTTTTATTAGATTAAAAAAGTTTTTCAGTGAAAAATAGGTTTTGCCTTCCATTGCCGACGCGCTTCGCGGAGTGAACTAAGGCGGGAAATAGAGCAGTCAGTTGAGCGAGTTGTTTGCCTTCCATTGTCAGCGGCCATAAGAGGGCGGGTGGCGCCGGCGCGGCGTTGAGCGGCGGCTGAGAAACGACGAAATGTACGCCTACAGATACGATGAAGGGGTCGGAGGTGTAAACGGAGTCCATCCGCTAGCAGTGGAAGGCAGGCATAACATTCCTGTGGAAAGCGCGTGCTACGGGCCCATATGTGTCGTGGTAATTTAATTTATCATGGTATATATGGGTTATGTGTCTGTCGGGTGGCAGCCGGGCGATACCAGGGGTGGCAGGATCACGTCGAGAATGGCCGCCCGCAGCGTCGCAGCATATGGTGGAAGTTAGGTTTGCCTCCGACGGACGACACGATTTGCTGTAGGGAAGGGTTGCCTGGATGATGTGCCAGTTGGAGAGCGATTTGGGCCTTATGACCAGGCCGTACTGTTCGTTGGGCCTCAGAGGCCCACGCCAGATGGAAAGGGACCTACCTGCGCCTACAGCCAAGTAGAGTAAGGAGATATCATAGTAAAAAACGGTATTATAAGGAGCACTTACATATAGTTTAATGAATAATCCTACAACAATGTTTTCATATATAAGACTTAAATACTAACACGAAGATGCGTTGGTTGAGTTCAATAGTCAAAAGAGAAGAGGGGCTTAGGGTTACGCGCGAGATTCCAAGAACGTCTGGTTTTCGCGCACTGGGAATAGTTGTTTTTTTTTTGGTACCTTTACGCCGGCCGGCTTACGTCACTGGACGGGGACGATTTGGGTGAATAGGGGCAGCAAGAGCGCTTGCCCACGTGCTGGAGGTCTTCGCGGCCGGGAGCACCCTGCTCCCTCGCGTCGGGTCGGCTTGCGGGCTGATCGCGCTGCTCCCCGGTCTTCCAGCTTCCCGCCAGCTCCGGCTCCCTTTCGCGGCAGTCTCCTCCCGCCAAAATTGCCGCCCACGCGGCTTTTTCACCACTGGTATTTTAGATACGAGCGACGCGCTCGCTTTCAATTCTTGGCTGGTCTGTTCTGTCTCCCTCCACGGGCGCGAAATCCTTATAAAGCAACCTTCGCGGGGTGAGGCGCGAGCCCATGTCCGTCTTCCCCCCTCGCCTCTTCTTCCCCTTCATATATAACCTAGTTTGTACTACTAAAAGTTTTACAACTAAATAGGGTTTCACTTTTATTACTAGACTACAAATAAATACTAATGCATCAACATGAAATCTCTCCTTATAAAAAGGCCTAATATAGATAACAAAAGAGCGTTTATGAACGGCTGGACGATTCGATACGAAGCGTAATTTTGGCTGATCCACGGGCTCCCACGGGCTGGTTCCCAGTTTTTCGGGACGAACGATAGGTTATTATCGTCTTCCCGATTCGATGTAAGTTTGTCGGTGAGTGAATGCGGAAGCCTGTTTTGAAAAGTTGTATAATTTATATATTTTCATTAATAGCGACCATGAATTTCATTACAGGTCTAAATGTTTTTGAAACAATTGGGAGGGCAGGTTGTTCTGCTCCCTTCCCCTGTTGAATTTCACCGTTCTGTCATTGATTTAACTAAAAACAATCCATAACTTTGTTTTATGAAACACGTGGGGAGCGCGCCTAACGTGATATCAATCGAATCGATGAATCATTGCCTTGCTAAGCGTAAGATGTCAGGCGTTATGTTTTCATATTATGGGTTTATCCAAAAACGCCACCTTTGTCCACATAGTGGGGTCTCTTTGGCCACTGCTGGAGTTGGTTTCCGTTCTGTCTTGGATGAAACCACAAGTTATTGACATCTATCACGAAGAAAGGGTAAGCGAAGGGTCATAAAAATGGAGTTCTACGACATATGCTACAAAAACAACTCAAAACCATGTATTGAATGCAGTACATACATACGTGAGAGATCTTGTCAGGACGGATCACAGAATGTGAGACGTACTTAAATTTTATAATGAACGACTTTAAAAATTAGGAGGCTCTCATTTTGATTTGGTAGACTATTTTCTTTAAATTATCAATGTTTATGCGATGGCAGGTTGCTGGAGGCGCCATTAAATTGGAGCTGGTAAACGAGAGCTGGACGGAGCTGCAGGGTCAGATAGCGGGGCCAGCCGACACGCCCTACGAGGGCGGACGCTTCCTCCTCGAGATTAAAGTACCGGAGACATATCCCTTCAACCCGCCCAAGGTAACTCCAACTCCTAGAAGTAGTAGAAGCAATTTCTATGACGGACGTTTTTGGAATCGATTTATAAAAACGCCCCTCAGAGAGGCGCCTGCCTTCTGCCTTGCTCCCCTTTTGTCAATGAAAATAGTAATCAGTAAATAAGTAAGTAAGCCTTTGAATTGTAAAAACATGCTATATTAATAGAACTTTTTACCCGACTGAAGAGGGTTATGTGTTTGGGTTGTATTAATGTTTGTTAGTTTGTACGTTTCTTAGGCGCACCCTACAGCCTAAACGGCTTGATGGTTTTTGATAAATTAAGTATCATTGGATTAAATTAATCACGAGAGTACTATCCACACCAATAAATTATCCTATTATTCCAGGGTATGAGATAACTCCATTCCAAATTTCATTAAAATCCGTCCAGCCGTAATCGCGTGAAAGCTCCACAAACAAACAAACAAACAGACAACTTTCCTCTTTTATGTATTGGTATGGATTATTATGAAAGTATTTGTTTTTCATAAATATCATTTTATTTTCATCTTGAATAAACCCTTCCATCCATTTTTCTCCAGTTTACTCTAGCTGCTAGCGCACGTAACTTCACAGGCCGTCATCGGCGGTGATTGGCGATCGGCCGCTTACTGCAACTCTCTGTAACTGAGAACATATGTGTATCTCTTTCTGACGACGTGGTTCTGTATATCTCTGTGATCTTTAAACCTCTTCAGTGATGCAAATATAGTTGCTTAAGTTCTATGTAAGTAGCTATAGTACAATTTCGCCGTGTTATTAGTGTTTTATAATGGGTATGACGTCTCTATTGGTAAAATCTCATTGTGTTCAAGACGGTCCACGTGCTGTCACCAAAAAGAAAAGCTCCAAAAAGTACCCAATGGAAGAAAAGAAAACAAAGAAAAATACGTTTACTTGTGTCAACACGCAACTTAGACCAAAATAACGAAAGAAAAATGTATATGTCGTGGCCATATCGTACAATTGATCATTTCATGAATAGGCCAGCTAAATCTGACCATATCGTTGAAACATCAACGTTTAAGGATATTTCAATCCACGTTTGGCCATATCACTAAACGTCATTAATGTAGGGTTTTCATGGTACCAAAGGTGTTCAAAGAGATAGATTTCAAGTCTAAAAAAGAAACAAGAAGACGATGGCGGGAGTTCGCTAAGCTTCGCTCCCCCTTCGCCTTCTAACCTATCACGGCTAAGTCGGGCTTCCGCCCTCGCCTTCTATTTTACGATATGATTACTTATGTTTGACCATATCATGAAGTAGCTGTGCGTTTAGCTGTACATATCGTCAAACGCTAATCATTCATTCATCTGGCCAAACCATTTCATGATGTCAACGATAATTTCATGAAATAGAACTTTTATGATGTGGCTAACCATTTCAAAAAATGATCAATTGTATGATATCGCCAGGACATATACAAAACAGTTGATGCTGTGTGTTGCCACTGTCATAAACAGGTGTCACTCCCGATTCAGCAAGCACTAAGGCTGAAGGCATTGCCGGTGATTTTTCTGCCGGAACCTATTTGTGACATCACGAACGCCTAATGCCATAAGTACGTACTACAAAAAAGCAATGGTGCTTGGTGTCGTTTCCAGATCCGGTTCATGACCAAGATCTGGCACCCGAACGTGTCGTCAGTGACGGGCGCCATCTGCCTGGACATTCTGAAGGACCAGTGGGCGGCGGCGCTGACGCTTCGGACGGTGCTGCTGTCGATCCAGGCGCTGCTGTCGGCCGCAGAGCCCAACGACCCGCAGGACGCGGTCGTCGCCAAGCAGTACAAGGAGAAGCAGGCACTGTTCCAGCTGACGGCCAGGCACTGGACGAACGTGTATGCGGGCGCGGAGTACGTCTGTCTCGACTGCGACACTAAGGTACCAAACATTTGTTTATTTTCATTGTGCTACTAACTTTACGTAAATCACTTACAGACAATTAATATTTCTTCTGAACAACATTTTGAATTGAATGTCAAACACGATGTTCCTTTAATTCGAGATACCTACTTCCCTACTATGTTATCTAGTAACAATGGATCCTTGCGATTGTAACATTCGATCGGCACCATTACGATACACAATGTTTATTTTCTCATTTGGCCTCTTCTAGTCTCGGCTCGGCGAAAACGACCTTATGCAAATATTTGAATGTACCTATTACATATTTAAAAAACTAATCTGCATTGTAAAACTTCTTATCTTAAATATTTAAAGTACAATGCGATTTAAATAAGAATAGGACTGAATATATATGGCGCTGATCTTGAACCTCGATGATCAACAACTTCTGATTTTTAAGTAAAGTGTGCAAAAATAAGTAAAGTGTGCAAAAATAAGTAAAGTGTGCAAAAATAAGTTAAGGATGAAGGAACCAAAATAAAAATCTTTAAATGAAGTAAAAAGAAAATAATTCCACTCAAACTGAGTCTTCTTTTTAAAGATTTACAAACTAATGGAACTGGTGTTTAAATATAGCTAGGTAAAATCAGTTATACATAGATATATAGATAGATAGATAGATGAACACATCTATCTATCTATACTTATAATAAAACTGTAACGGGTCCAATTCTGTACATTGAAGATATTTTGAAATTTTCTTTTGGAGGATACTCTATATTCGATACTGAAGCCAAAACTGTATATTTTTTTCATTTTTGTCTGTCTGTCTGTCTGTCTGTATCTTGGCTAGGCATCACGCCGAAACTACTGAATGAATTTAAATGAAACTTAGTATGATTTGAGTTCATACTACGAAGTAGGACGTAGGATACTTTTAATCCCGAAAAACTAAAGGGTTCCCGCAGGATAGGCGTTGAAAGTTATTTATAAGAACACGTATCACGCTGAAACTACTGAATGAATTTTAATGAAACTTGGTATGATTTCATACTAAGAGGTAGGACATTGGATACTTTTTATCCCGAAAAATTAAAGGGTTTCCGCAATATATGGGTTGAAAATTATTAAAAAGAACACGTATCACGTATTTACTTATTATAAAGCAATAGGTACGAAAAAGGCTGTAAAAAGAAGATAAATAAAAAAATGCTCTTGGGTGCTTAAAAAGGGTATTGAACACGTTTTTTTTTATCGTTTCGCTTTGTCTCTTTGTCTGTATATATGTTTGCTCACGCATCGAGTAAAAACTATTGGACCGATTGCACTGCGGTTTTAATTGTTAGATAGCTTAGAGTATGATTTAAAAACTGATGTAACTAATTACACCAGTTTACTCGGCTTCTAACTCACCAGATTGAGATACTAATATCTCAATCTGGTGAGATAGAAGCCGAGGAATTGATAAAAGTATTTATGACGCCTTAAAAAAATTTGATCATATGTTGGTATGTTGGTCTTGAAATTGCACATTATGGTACTTTGAACCTAAAGAAAAGACCACGCGTGCGAAGCCGCGGGTACAGCTAGTACTATAATAAAACTGTAAATGGGCTAAATATGTACATTAAATATATTTTTTAAATTAAACTTAAGATAATCTTTTTAATTTTTGTCTGTCTGTCTGTCTCTTTGAACACGCATCACGCTGAAACTAGCGGACGGATTTTGATGTAATTTGGCACAATCATAGCTTGTGACGAGGTCCAAACCTCTTTCATAATAATACTCATTTGATAGATCATTTTCATTTGATTGATTTAATAGATCTCTTAATTGTTTCATAATCCATTTCTTTTCATTTTTGAGAGTTGGTCATCATTGATTCATTCTAAATACAAATAACCTGTCATTCGAATATTGATTTTTGGAAAAACCGAAATAATATTATAAAATTCATAAATAAGTTTATAACAACTTGAATTACTCTTTTAAATATATATATGATAATACCTACATAAGAGATTATTTTCATCCGTATTGTATCAACACGAAATTGTCCAAGTGCACCCTATTGATCCTGTTCCTGTAATTCTGTGTCACTTAGGTTTGGGTCCTGGGCTAGTGGGACAAACCCAAACCCTGGGACCGCCTCGTGACAAGCTTATGTTGTGGATTAACATTTAGAAGACTTTTTATCCCGAAAAAATCATGAGTTCCCGCAGGATAGTGGTTGAAAGTTATTTAAAAGAACACATATTACGCTGATACTAATGGACGGAGTTTGATGTAACTTGGCACAGTCAAAGTTCATATTATGTATTAAAATTACGGATTCTTTTTATCCCCAAAAATATAGGGTTCCTGCGGGATGGGTATTCAAAGTTATGATAGTTTAAATGTAATATAAATGAAACATTAAAACTGTATCATAATTTCGATTAATTTCTTGGCACTATGTTGTGTGGCACAGCGGGAGTATGCCGGCCTGCCAACCCAGACGTGCCTGGATCGAAATCACGCGCTTCTTGAAATGTTTTGCTCCATATTTTTAAGCATTTACATATTATATGCGTTATTTTTACATTTTCCTCGATCATCATCGTTATTTTCTGAAGTGAACCGTCAAATCGTTTCAACAAGTTCGTTTCAAGGTCACAATAATTCCAATTCGGATAATTAAGTAAAAATTCAAAAACATACAAGAATTCTGTCAAATTAGGTACTTTGTTTTATTTTAATTTGTAAATTTGTTAGTTTTATCTGAAGTGCATGTTTAAAAAAGAAATAAATTATCATTATTTTATAATTTAAAATCCCTCATCAAAAAGCGCCCTCTTGCGGCTGTTTTCATTGGTAACCAAACTGCTTTCGGTTTTACATTTGTAACCCCCGAATAAATAGACGGGTATTATAAGTTTAGGGTGTTTATCGCTGTGTGTGTATGGGTGTGTGTGTGTGAGCGCGCGTGCTTGTGTGTCTGTCTGTGGCATCGTAGCTCCCAAATGAATGTACCGAATTTCATGCGGTTTTTTTTGTTGAAAGCGAATGTGATTGAGATGGTTCTGAGCTATATGGGGATGGGGAGGGGGCAGGTGAGAAAAAGGGGTGAGAATCGAAGCTTCCAAACGAATGGTCCGACTTAGGTGTGCATTTTTATGTTTGAAAGCTGAGGTAATCGAGATGTATATTAGAGTACGAGTATAGATAGCACAATGGAGTATCCTACTTCCTTAACAACCTCTGGCAGGACGTCTACACTTGAGAGCGTTGTATCTGTACTTATAATAAAGCAATAAGAACAAAAAAGAACCCCATAATTTACCAGCATCAACAACTCAAGCGAATAAACCAAAAGCATCAAAGTTCTCCCTCCGATTTAGCTAGATAGCGCTGATTGACCTTAAAACACGCAAGCATTTCATTCACTGTAACCAAGGGTCCCGCTAAATTCAAATCTGTAAAGTTTTTCGGATTCGGCTCACACTAGCACTAGCACGACCTCTAGGGGCCTAATTCTCTAATTTTTAGACGCCAATTCCACGC
The DNA here is from genome assembly GCA_946251855.1 of Alsophila aescularia. Classification (NCBI taxonomy): domain Eukaryota; kingdom Metazoa; phylum Arthropoda; class Insecta; order Lepidoptera; family Geometridae; genus Alsophila; species Alsophila aescularia. The sequence goes on from OX276373.1 coordinate 106,510,028, forward strand.
CGCCTGCGTGGAATTTGTTCGTGATTCCACGCAAGCAGCGAGGAATCGGCGTGGAATTCGCGTGGAATTGGCGTGAGTGGTCATACAGAATCCAAGCCCTGCTCTCAAGCCCTTGCGACTGTTTTAAAAACTGGGGTACTTGGTATCTTAGGCCTTGCACGCACTGTCTTGCGGTGGAACGCGGTGCGTTTATTTCATTGCAATACGTGCACTTTTATGAAGTGTCATAGAAGTGCAAGTGTGTTGTAGCTGTGAAGTACGGAGTGCAGTAGAATATGCGTTATAATAAATAATAGTCTAAAAAAACTAAAAAAACACGCTGTATATAGAAAACCAAACTATATATCGAAGTGCTGAAATGTCTGTATGATGCTGCTACGATGTCAGTCCAAGTGCAGGACCGGAGTACTGAGCCTATCCCAATGCTCAGAGGAGTAAGACAGGGGGATGTTATATCCCCGAAACTGTTTACGACCGCAATGGAGGTCATGTTTAGGACGCTGTACTAGAACAACATTAACGAACATCAACAACATTAACGGCGAGTAAGTGGCTTAAGCAAACATCGGAAAGAATATATGCCAAAGAAAATAGTAGACACTCACTCACTTTAGTCTCAAAACGTTGGTAAATTAAAACCAAGGTTGAATAAAACCTACATACTCGTATATAACAACTGAATTAGTTTTGACCATTTTCAATCATTTTATTGTTGCGTTCTTGTGACTACTTTCCGGCTCCATCATCAGACCCTGAAAACCACATAAAACCAGAGAAATCATCAAGACAAACCAAATGAGCCCAAACTCGAAGGGGTTCTATAATTTTATTGTTGAGTACCTGTTACTACCTTCCGGTTCCATCATCAGACCCTGGATACCACATAACACCAGAGAATTCTTCAAGACAAACCAAATGAGCCCAAACATGAAGGGGGTTCTATAATTTTGTTGTTGATTTCCTGTGGTTTCCTTGTGGCTCCATCGCCAGACCCTGGATACCACATAAAACTAGATAACTCATCAAGACAAACGAAATGAGCCCAAACTCGAATGGGTGGCATCATTTTGTTGTTTGAGTTTCTGTGACTACCTTCCGGCTCCATCATCAGACACTGGATACCACATAATACTAGAGAATTCATCAAGACAAACCAAATGAGCCCAAACTCGAAGGAGTTCCATCATTTTGTCGTTGAGTTCCTGTGACTACCTTCCGGCTCCATCATCAGACCCTTGATACCACATAAAACCAGACATGACCTCATCAAGATAAACCAAATGAGCCCAAACTCGAAGGGATTCCATCACCCGATTGTGTAGTTCCTTTGACTACTACTACTACTACTGTAGTTTTTAATCGTCATCAGAACTACACCCATGTGCGAAACTTCAGCATCTTTGGACGTCCTTAAATTGTTCCATATTGACTTGCAATCCAGTCCTAAACATTATAACAGTGAATTAAATTAAAGCTTGTTTAAAGATACTAAACTAATTTTGATGAATTTCTTACAGTACCTACCACATTAGAGGTCTTCTCACTCAAGTAAAAACAATTATCTAATTCGGTTCAGAAATCCCAAGATATTAGAGAACATATACTAAAAAACAAATTGATTTTCTAATAATTCAACTATTTTGATTGTCAACCAATTTTGATGAAGTTTATAAGGGACTACACGGGAAGTTTACCCTTTCGAATAAAAAAAACAACCATCTGAATCGGTTTAGAAATCTTTGAGATAAACACAAAATAAAGGCAATATAAAACACAAAATCGAATGGATTTACTCAACAAAACTATTTATTCTCGAAAAACTGCTGAACTAATTTTGATACAATTTATACTCGTATAGGACCACCTGGAGAGTATACACTTTCAATCAAAATAATTATTTTTAAAATCGATCCACCATTGCCGGAGATATCCGCCGTAACATACATACAAAAAACATACGAGTCGAATTGAAAACCTCCTCTTGAAGTCGGTTTAATTAATTATCGACCAATCTACCCCACGGTGTTTTCTAAAATTCTAGAAAAAAAAATGTGAACATAAGATTGGTAAAATTTTTGGAATGTCGTAAGTTCATCGGAATGTCGTAACATCTTGACACCTTTTCAATTTGGCTTTAGGCAGTTAAAATTGACCGAAGATGCGGTAACCTTGCTTATAGATAGTATAGTCGAAGAAAGGGATTGAAATGCATCGGCGTCTTTTTCGACCTAGTCAAGGGCCTTTGACACGGTTTCCAAAAAATATCTTGAGGCATGCATGAGTTTGAGTTCATTTGCTTTGTCTTGATGTGATCTCTGGTCTTTTGTAGTATCCAAGGTCTGATAATGGAGCCGGTAGGTAGTCAAATGAACTCAACGATCGGACGATGTAATTGATTTTTCTTGATGATTTCTCTGTATTTTTGTGGTATCTAGGGTCTGATGATGGAGCCGGGAGGTAGACACAGGAACTCCACAACAAAATGATGGAACCCTTCTAGTTTGGACTCATTTGGTTTGTCTTGATGAGTTCTCTGGTTTTATGTGGTATCCAGAGTCTGATGATGCAGCCGGAAGGTAGTCATAGGAACTCAACAATCAAAAAATGGAACCCTTTCGAGTTTGGTTTCATTGGGTTTGTCTTCATAAGTTCTCTGGTCTAATGAGATATCGAGGGTCTGATGACGAAGATTGGGTCATAGGAACCCATTATCCATAACTATCAAATGATGAAAACCCTTCGAGTTTAGGCTTATTTGATTGGTCTCGATGAGTTCTCAGGTCTTAAGTGGTACTGGTGGTGTCTCGTAAAAGATTGCTTTAAAAAAGGACACATACATCAATACAGCATTTACAATTATAAATCCATATGTTTTGGTTTTATGTTTCCTCATACTCGTATCTACGAGATGTGTAACCATTTTTTTAAAGAGTTCCATTTCATTCCATTGAAATCATAGATAATTTTCGTCAAAACTAATTCAGTTGTTATATAATTATGTAGGTTTATTCATCCTTGGTTTTAATTTACCAACGCTTATTGAGTGTCTACTATTTTCTTTGGCATATATTCTTTCCGATGTTTGCTTGAAAGGACCGTTGCCCGGCTAATGAAACGGACCTCCTTCTCAGGTAAAGGCGAGGAATTTAAACAAGATGGTAAATTCAATAACAAAGGGCTTTATTACAAAAATAGAAAAAACACATATGAGTTATCAAAGTTTTGGTACTCTCCCCTTTACTGAGGAATTCAAAAAGAAATATTTTACACTTAATTTAGTTTGTTCTGCATCAAAATAATTCTAAACAGCAAGATCTTATAATAGGAAATACTACTAACTTAATACTCAAAACTCAAAATTCTCAAATATAATTACAATTTCCTCAAACATATATATTATAGTACATAACTTCGGCCTGTATGATATGAATTAACAATAGAACTGCAGTATCCTAGGCTAGTAAAAACTTAAAGAGTCTGTGCTCAGCAGTTCATCATGTATTTGTCACAACGCAACGGAATAGTCTTGTCTTTGACTTAGAATGTTCTAAATTAAAAGAGAACTTGTGCAAACAGAGTGTGTGTGTGTAAGATTGTGTTTCCCAGAGGGATATTAAACTCTAAAACAGAAAGTATCTTTCAACAGTATATTAACACGCAAGTAGGCGAAGGCTTCCCTCACTACCGTAGCTCGCTGACTCAAAATGATTTCGAGTGGACCAACCTGGAAGCTTCCTGGGACGCCGTACCGTCGTCTCGCGTGCCGCCGCGGAACGCTACCTTACTCCACTCGTTCAGCTCCTGCTCTCCACGAACGGTGCCTTCCGCTGCTCTCGAACGGTTTCAGTGTCTCCCACGATCGGTGCCTGGTGTCTTCTACTGGACAGGTGGTGCGTTGGGGACCTTTTGGAGTCCCTCGTAGACCGGCTTCTTCCACGAACTGTGGTGAGCCCCGGGAGATCGCGCACAGCAGCTCGCAGTGGTGACGGCAACAGCCGTCCGTAGATGCACGATTTTAACCTGAAACCCACGTTCCTCTGTGTTCAAATGTGTCTCGAGATGCCCGCCTTAGATAGACGCGGTGCAAAATCAAAACAGATATTTCGTTAGTACAATACTTGAATCATGGGAAATCCCACTAACCTGGCTTTTGCACTCGTATACTTAATTCGCCTGTTACAGAGCAGCTTCGTTCTGGACTGCGTGTCTCGGTCGTTTTGTCCACACAAGAGACTGCGTGTTCTTCTGCTGCCTGCGCCGATCTCAATCACGTGCCAACTATGTGAAACAAACTGAGTTCACGTCTGAATTCAAAGATGAAATCCACAGGCTTCTCTCTTGTATATATACGAACACTGGCCCCTTACGTTGAGTAGCAGTCTACTCCGAAATCGAACTTCCGCTTATCCAGAAATCTCTAGAAACTACTCTGCCAACTTGCATCGTAAAGCAGACCTTGTCGGCCTAGCTATACAGGTCACTGTCCTCCAGCCAGCTCTGGTACATTCCAATCAGCTTCCGTTGTTTACTTCAAAAAACTTCATACAAAAAAAGTATCTCTCTGGAACTTTGATATGTTATAGTCATTACGTCAAAACATTCCATGGTGTGACCATCGCAACGATTTGTAGATGTAAATTATTTTCGACATATGAATTGCTGCCCTCTGAATTTCCGATTTGTCAGCCAACTTAAAGATGCGACCTATTCCGGATTTTTAAACATCCCACTCCTCGTCCAAAGCTATCCAGAGCCCGAAATATTCCTGGAACGCCAATTATAATAGCAACACTCCAAAAGCCCCGCTACTTCCCGTCAGAGGCCTCCGCATTGTTTACACCTTCCTTCTAGTTCACGCCTCTTGTCGCTAGCTGTCGCTGCGTGGATTAACCATTTTATCTATTTTGAGACATGAGATGAAAACTTTTCCCTTCCACTCGCAGAGGCAAATTCAACCATTATTTCTTGATTCTTAGATAGGCGAAATCATCAATCTGTCTTCAACAAAGAAATGCTTTCATTATTTCTTCAACGAAGAAAGTGGCGCGCGCGTGGTGGAGTTCGGCGTTTTTTACAAACTAGGCGTCTGGCTTTCATATACGGAGAAAACACATACTGATCTAATAGAGAAGACGCCGCTCCTCGCCAGATGGCGTTGTACCCAATACATTCTATTTAATCGGGTTCTATAAAAAAAATCTAACTTGGAGTCATGATTTAACATGTTACATGCTTAGGCCACCAAAAAATAAATAAAAAAAATATATTATATATATATTACTATCTGTACCCGCGGCTTCGCACGCGTGGTCTTTTCTTTAGGTTCAAAGTACCATAATGTGCTATTCAAGGAACAATATACCAATAAATGTTGGTATAATGGTCCTGAAATGAACAAAACTTCTTCAGCCGTCAAAAATACTTTTATCAATTGCTCGGCTTCTAACTCACCAGATTGAGATACCAATTACACCAGATTTAAATCAAACCCTAAGCTATCTGACAATGAAAACCGCATTGATATCGGTCTGGTAGTTTTTCCGTGATGCATGAACAAACAAACGTACAGACAAATAGAAAGAAAGACACGAAAATAAAAAAAAAAGTTGCTCAGTACATTTTTTAAACACCCAAGAGCATTTTTTTCATTTGAATTCATTTAGTAGTTTGAGTGCGATGCGCGGTCAAGATACGGACAAACAGACAGACAAAGTTAAAAAGTAAAACAGTTTGGCTTCAGTATCGAATATAAAGAACCATCCAAAAAATATATTTTATTACATAAATATTAACATAACTTCGGACCCATATCCCGCAGAAACCCTTTACTTTTTCGGGATAAAACTTGTCCTCAATTTTAACCCATCATATAACTACAGTGCCAGTCAAAACCCGTCCATTAGTTTCAGCATGGTACGTGTTCTTTTAAATAAGTTTCAACCCCTATCCTGCAAGAACCCATACATTTTTCGAGATGTAAAGTATCCTATGTCCTACCTCGTAGTATGAACTCAAATCATACCAAGTTTCATTTGAATTCATCCAGCAGTTCCGGCGGCGTGATGCGCGGCTAAGATACAGACTGACAGACGGACAGACAGACAGACAAAAATAAAAAAATGCAGTATTGGCTTTAGTATTTAATAAAGAACGGCCTCCAAAAAAAATTACTTAATATCTTCAATTTACAGTATTTTTTACATTATCCCGCAGGAACACTTTATTTTTCGGGATAAAAAGTATCCATAATTTTTACCCATTATATAAACTATGATTGTGACAAATTTCAACAAAATTCGTCTAGTAGTTTCAACGTGATACGTGTTCTTTTAAATAACTGTCAACGCCTATTCTGCAGGAACCCTTTAATTTTTCGGGATGAAAAGTATCCAATGTCCTACCTCGAAGTATAAACTCAAATCTTACCAAATTTCATTTGAATTCATTGTGTATTTTCGGCGTGATGCACTTCCAAAGTACAGACAGGCAGACAGACGGACAGACAGACAGAAAGACAAAAATAAAAAATACTATTTTGGCTTTAGAATTGAACATAGAACGGCCCCCAAAAAAATTTACAAAATATCTTTAATTTACAGAATTTGGAAATTATCCCGCAGGAACTTTTTATTTTTTCGGGATAAAAAGTATCCTCAATTTTAACCCATCATATAAACTATGTCTGTGCCAAGTTGCATCAAAATCCGTTCAGTAGTTTAAGAGTGGTAAGTGTTTTTTGAAATAACTTTCAACTCCTATCCTGCGGGAACCTTTTCATTTTTCGGGATGAAAAGTAGCCTATGTCCTACCTCATAGTATGAACTCAAATGATACCAAGTTTTATTTAAATTCATTTAGTAGTTTCGGCGTGATGCCTAGCCAACATACAGACAGACACACCGACAGACAAAAAAGAAAAAAAAAACAGTTTAGGCTTCAGTATTGAATCTAGAGTACGGTCCAAAAAAGCTTTTTAAAATATCTTCAATGTACAGAATTGGACCCGTTACAGTTTTATTATAAGTACAGATGTAAACAACCACTAAAAAGATTAAAATAATTACAATTGAGCCAGAACAGTATCACTTTTTCGAAATTACCAACGTAATAATAATGCAAAAACACAACATAAGATAAGAAAGAGTTTTTTGAAGGCGATGCCGTACTGTTCTGGCTCAATTGTAATTATTTTATTCGTTTTAATGGTTGTTTACAAACTATATATAAAACTAGCTGTGCCCGCGGCTTCGCACGCGTGTTCATTTTTCGAGGTAAAAGTACTCTTAGTGCTAGTCCAGGGCCTAAAATACCAACATATAATCAAATCAACCGTCAAATAGTTTTTAATCAATTGCTTGGCTTCTACACATTATTTTGAGATACCAAGTGCACCAGCTTTTAAGTCAAACCCAAGCTATCCATTAGTGAAAACTGCATCACAATTGGTCTATCAGTTTTACGTGATGCGCGAACAAACAATTGCCCGCCTTGTACATTTTGGTTCTCAAAAAACATTTCATCCGGGATTTCATTACTATTTGATCTAAATGACTTTATAAATTTCCAGAAATACTTGGGGTTATTTTTTATATGCTCTTTAGCGTTAAGACTTAAATTTTGATAAACAGTCAACCATCATTTTATCACAGCGGTTGCGTAACATTTTGTAAGTTAGTGATGTCTTTTTCACTTCCGTATTTGGTGATCCATGGGATTGCCGTATTTTTTAAATCGACTGTGAATTTTGGCTATTTCTCTAAGCGCACCCAAGAAAATACGATTGAACCAGCATGGATAACTATTATCTCGTCTGATGGTTGACGGTGTTTTATTGAGGATTATGGGGGTAGTTAGATCATAGAATGCGTCAACGGTTTCATCTACTGTGTAATCTGCCTTTAAGTGGTCACTCCAGATAATTTTATCCATATCTTCTGTAATATTAGCATAATTCGCCCTTGAGAAATCTAAGAAAGGGGACCTATTGTATTTTACTGCTTTGCGAGATGTAAGAGTTATACATGTAAGAGTAACCGGAATTAAAAAAACAATTCTTAACATTATTATATTAATTAAAAAATCATTTAAATAATAGTATAGAACCTATGTCTTTGATAAAAATTAAAATAACCGTAAAAAAATAAACAAATGTCAAAAATTAATTTAAAAATAACCCTAGCATTAAAATTCAAATTCATGTATTCATTTATAGTGTAGAAACAATAAAGCAGTAGTAGTTTATAGAACAGTTTCTTAAAATAATCATATGGTACGTACTCGTATTATCGGGTAAATGATTAAATTAAATAAGGGGGTGAAAAGTGCATTGTTATGAAATAATTTCGTTTTAGGGTGTGTAGTAAAGAGGTGGTGTGTTTTCCTCGTGTTTACTGTATGCCTTTTGCTTATAGTAAGTTCGGGTTAAACCTTACAAAAACACAACATTCGTAGATGTATAATAGGGCGCATATGGTCTTATTTTATGATTCAGAAAATATGGACAACAATTTTCGACCATTTTTATACCAGTCATGGCTCGAATGCCCTTTTTTGAAGTTTAAAGCACGTACTTTTTCTGTTGCCCTAAAACATAAGCCCGTATCTTAGATTTGAGTGCACATATGCGTGATATGCATGCAGGTTGCTTGAATTGACGAAACTTTTTAAAAGTGTGTACACAAATCTGCTTATCTTACCGTTCGAAAGCCCACGTACGAGTAGCACATGGGCTTTCCAATTACATTCGCAATCAACCATGATTCCCAAGAACTTATAATCGCGAACTTCTTCTATTTGGATGCCGTCAACTGTAACATTTAGGGGGCTTAATTTTTTTGGAGGAAAAAAGAAGAATAGCAGTTTGAGGCAGATTATACAGAAGTCTGAAGAGTATAACCAGTCCCTTTGTATTGCTTTTGTGGACTATGAGAATGCCTTTGACTTTGTTGAAACCTGGGCGGCTCTGGGGACTTTTTGCAGCGTCGTCAAGTGGACTGGCGATACACCGAATTGCTAAATTTTCCTGCATGACGCCGCGACTACGAGTGTCCAAGTACAAAACCAGCAGTCTTAACATATCCAACTGCGCAGGGGAGTGAGACAGGGGGATGTTATATCCCCGAAACTCTTTATATATATATATATATATATATATCTCTCACCAATGATATTAATGCCCATTCCTTATATATATATAAGGAATGGGTATTAATATCATTGGTGAGAACATCTCACACTTATGACTTCCCGATGATATCGTCCTAATGGCGGAGTCGCTGCAAGACTGGCAAAGTATGCTGACCAACCTAGATGATGCTCCTAGACGCATCGGTCTCGGAACGAACATAGATAAGACCAAGATCATGTTTAATGCCTTTGATCTCCCTAATGCCTTAAATTATAAATCCATCTTATTCGCAGATGACACAACAATAGTAGTAGAGGGAACGGATAAGTTATTATATGAACTGAACTTAAACAAAGCTCTCTCTGAGGCTATTCAGTGGTTAACAGAAAATAATCTTCAAGTGAATATTAGCAAAACCAAGTTAATGCAATTTTACACCGTGCAAGGAAAACCATCAGAACTTACGGTTTCATACTTGGGGAATACTATTGATCAAACACAAGAAATCAAGTTCCTTGGTTTAACAATTGATAATAATTGCTCTTGGAAACTACATGTTTCCAATATCTGTTCTAGAGTGAGTAGTTTCATATACCCTCTGAGAAGAATATCACAAATTGTTTCTAAGGAAGCAGCAGTTACAGCTTATTATGGCTATGTACATTCTCTGCTACGCTATGGTATCTTAATATGGGGAAGATGCGTGGAGCAAGACAGCGTTTTTGTAATGCAAAAACGGTGCATTAGGGCTATATTTGGGCTTAAGCAGATCGACTCGTGCCGACCATTCTTTAGACAGCATAAAATCCTCACGATAACAAGTCTGTATATCCTAGACGTGTGCATCTTTGTATACAATAATAAAAGTATTTTTCAAAATGCACGCACCATGAGTAAGTACAGTGTCCGCCCACAGTACAAAAACAAACTGTTTCGACCACTAACTAGACTGACCTTGACATCTAATAACTCCTATATAATGTGCATTAAAATTTATAACAAAATTCCTGTCATTTTTAAAGAATTATTACTTTTTAAATTTAAGAAAAGCTTGGTGCGATGGCTTGAAGAAAAATGTTTTTATTCTATTCAGGATTTTTTTAATTATTAACTGTGAAATGCTGGTATTATTTTTAATTTGACATTTAATTTAAATTGACATTGATTTATTTTATTTTATAATATTTTACACACATAATTTATTTGTAATATTTTGACATTGATAAATAGGTTTCATAGGTCTTTTGAATTGTTTATATTGTTTAAAATTTTAATATTATTGCCTATTTAATTTTGAATGTAATTGAATTCATTATAATTTTGTACAAATTTCATACGCCTGTAAAGGCGTCAACAAGTTTTGGCAGGACTCAACAAGTGCATG